>OY987216.1:3787832-6544248 GCA_963920805.1 Primula vulgaris | reverse complement strand
TAAACTAAATAATTAAAAAGTGTTACCTATGAAAAATGTGAACTAAGTTGTTATTATAAGGAATTCCTCCATTAAAATTTACTATAATTCATAGTACTCCTCACAAATCCAAAATATGAGTTATCTAAGGTTTTTATTATTCATACGCTTAGTTAAATTGAACTCATTTCAGCTATGTTCATGTTTGTTTGTAAACTCAATATGTTTGTTTATCTTCATTTATAAATAAATCTTATAAATTGAATCCGGACACGGTTACGAAATTGTACATATTACTTCCGCAACATCAATATGCATATGTTGCTAAACATATGTTCAACAATTTAAGTTTTTGAACCTTTTTAGTACATAGATGATGATTTTCTTTGTAAATATGGTTGTATGTAAAAAAAATCACATAATGTGAGTTTTCTACATTTTGTCTATCACATAAAATTTATGTCATATCTTATTCTTTATTTATTGATAAATAGTGTTATCAATAATACTAATTAATCTAAATTGTTTTTCAAACTGTCGATTGTGTCCATGTTTGGTGTTAAAGAATCAACCACGATATGTTTATGAAATGTTCAATTCGATTCACATGTACTCGCTTTACTCTAAATCAAATTGACTAGTGATATACTAAACACCTTTTGTAAACTAGAGTAGCTATTTATTTTTTCGCGATAAATTGATGTCGCGAAATTGGAATTTCTTAGTTGAAATTTTTTGACTTTTGAGATTAATGGAGTATATCGATACAAGTATGTTTCAACACAAGAAAATTGGTAGGTTAACATAGTGTTTGCTTGGTTGTGGCAAAATTGGTAGGTTGACGTAGCGTTTGTTTGGTTGCGGCTTGGATGAACAAAGTGGATACATGGGCTGGGCTGTGGGAAATCGGGCTTCACCAGGATTCTAATGCTATTCGTGTAATTATTCCGATTCCTAGGGTTTTGGTTTACTGCTGTTTATTGTTGCTTATTTTTTATCAACTGTTTTTTTTTTTTTGATTTGGGTTTGTTTTGTGTGACACTACTCGCTAGTTATACTTATTTGGTGTGGGTGATGGTCAGTTTAATTGCGTATTTATAGTTTTTTATTAGTTCAAAAAAAATGTGTGTTTTGATTGTTGATTAGGATTTTAATATTTGATTTTTTTAGTAGATTCTTTATTAAAATATCCAATCAAATATGTGTATCGATCGGAACGGTAATCATCTCTCAATCTTCCATCGATCTTCCCCATACACTCTCGAAAAATCTGAGAATAATTTCCCTTTTTAATCTCGTCGTACGCCAAACGGAGGTCATCTAATTGCATCTCCTGGTCAGAGGATTTATCTCCGATGAAAAGGAGTCTTCTGATCTTGGTTCGGCTGGAGTATAGGGCGGCATAGTCTTCGACGTCGAGTGGTTTATCGACCTGTATAGGGTGGGATACTGCAATAGTGTCTTCGGGCATATCGGTGTCTTCGGCGTCCATGGTTAGGGTTTTTAGCCTCTCACATCTTTCTCTCTCTAAAGTCTAAACTAGGGTCTGTTATGTGTCACACATAATACATTTTTCTACTCAAGTTTTCATGGATGGGAAGGCACGGTTCCTTGTTCCATCCCATGACTTCTTACTCTATACGCAGACTTGTTACATACCACTATCAACTATTATACCTTATTCAACATTCTCAACGTTCTTAGTGTGGTCAACTTTAGTTTTGCGAAAAAATCGGGTTATGTGTTTTTTTTTTTACCACGACGAAAGTAACACTGGTTTCAAAAGTGTCATCATTAATTTATGCGATAGGCTGATTGATCACCCCCAACTTCATCCGACAACACCTCCTTTAACATTCCATCGCTAACCCCGGTCCGGAAGAAAATTATTTTTCTGAAATGCTTTACCGACACTATCTTTGAATATATCCATAAGTTTGTGGACGTCATCTCTTAAGCTTTCTTGTTCAATTATTTCACTCCCCATTTTTTGTGCACAAATCTTGTTGTTGTATCGGGCTGGTGCTGGCCAGTCGCACGACCCTACAACATCAGTTATGGAAATATCATCATTCTTGTAATGATGAGTGACGTCTGCATCGAACATTGTTGTATTATCTTTCGCACAATCCCTCTCATGTTCACTCACAATCCAATTACATCCTTCTAATGTTGACTCTTCTAGCTAAAGACTCGACTTTTCCGGACTCATTCGTGTAAACAAACTTTTGCGTGATACACCGAGACATGATCAAAGTCGTTTTATTTTATCATGAACTTCAGAGTGATTGTCACGTGGATGGTCAATTAAACTGAAATTAACTTTTAAGCAAAAGTTGAGCTTAGCTTAAAAGTTGTAACTACACAATGTCTAGTTGCTAATTTCATACAATGAGCATATTCAAATGATAGATTTTTTGATATCACCCAAATGGGTTTGACTTAATGGATAATCATATCTAGAGTCACATATGATTTATATCGAATTGTATGCACTAATAGTAGTGGTATAGAAGTTCTAATTGTAAATTAAGTATCATTTTAGTCTAGATATACCACTTAATTAAGACTTAGCAATACTTTTATCTACACTCTTATAAAATAGTGTGATTAAAGTATGATACAGCTTTGCAATGCAAGGCATGAATTTATTTAAGTTTAATTTTTTTTGATAGCTAAAACACATTAAGAAACATTGATCTACTTATGTATACTTTTTTATATATACATAAATAACCATCATATATGCGTATTTTCACTTTTAAGGTATAACGAAGCAAACTGTGATAAGAGGTGTGATAAGACTCTAATCACTTTGGCTAGTCTGCTTGCTCCATTCAGTTCCTCATTTAAGTCAACACCACCATGTAGCCGATTAGTACTTTAGTGAACCATGTGCCGGTGACACTATTTTCATCGTCGTGCCCTTTTACCATTCATACACAGAGTATAACAACTATATAGCATCAATTAATATAGAAGCCGGCAACAAGCAATATACAAGTAGACAACTTTCATGAGGTATAGCGGGCTAGCGGCCGCGACACATTTAGCTGGTCATGAATGTGTAATAGCAACATCGATGGACTGGGAGGCCCGTGATTGTTTTTCTTTGTTTTTTGGCTTTCCAATGTCTCTAGTACGTGATGACTATGACTCTCTTATATTGGTGACTTTAAATATTACTCCCTGTTTTTTATGTATGTAAATGATGTTAGTAGATGAGCTATTGATTCTGATAACGCTATAGAAACAAAACTATATTTTATAAAAAAATTGAAGAGATCGACCGGGCCCTTTAGCACTTTAACTACCGACTCAAGTTAACTAATAAGCATATGGGTAATTTTGATTGATACACAAAATATATCTGACATTAAACGACAACTCGAAGCGCTCAAATAATATTTATTTCATACAGTCAGACTTTGGAGTCACTGTTTTTTTTTGCTTATATATGTGTTACTCCGAAATGTGAAATATGACCGCTTAAAACTTGTAACTCTAAGGCAAGTTTGTGCAATTTCACACTCACTTATATACAGTCTCGTAACATAAAAAAATTATCGACCTAGTTTGTTAATTCAGATTAAAATTCTGAACATTTGTTCGACAATGCCACTTTAACTACCGACTCAAGTTAACTAATAAGCATATGGGTAATTTTGATTGATATACAAAATATATCTGACATTAAACGACAACTCGAAGCGCTCAAATAATATTTATTTCATACAGTCAGACTTTGGAGTCACTGTTTTTTTTTTGCTTATATATGTGTTACTCCGAAATGTGAAATATGACCGCTTAAAACTTGTAACTCTAAGGCAAGTTTGTGCAATTTCACACTCACTTATATACAGTCTCGTAACATAAAAAAATTATCGACCTAGTTTGTTAATTCAGATTAAAATTCTGAACATTTGTTCGACAATGCCCTTTCCCTCTTTCAATTCGACCATAAAGAATTAAATTTAGTAGTAGTTACCAACATCCGGTAAGTGTCACATTGCAACGATATTAGCTAAAAGCCTAAAACCGCACCTGAACAAATAAATCAACAGATAAATCCCGTTTGATGTTACGCTTTGATGCCATATTTATAAACAAAAGCTATAAAATAATACACATGAGTCCCTTACAAACAACTCATGTTATGGGGGTAGGCCATAGGTGGACTCTGAAGACCGACAATCGTAACTCGCAGACCGTAGTTATCATGTGGGGAACTTGATTATGAAAATTATAAAGTAAGCTTGCTTGTACTTGGTGGGCTAGGAATGCCAGGTTATTTTTCTTTGTAAATGTGAACAACAATCACTTTAGAGCTTTCTTTTGAGTTTTGATCCAACTTAAACAATGCCTAATTGCTTATGGCCTGTATTAGTGCATAATATGCCAATATGAAACCTATATTCTCCTTAATATTAATTCTGTTTTGTTAATTTGTATTCTGATATTTTTTAAGGTATATATGAGAATGTAGTGCAAAATAACATAAATCTAAATAACCAAAATGGAAACCTAGTTGTTTGGAAGAGCAAGGTTTGTCGAAAACAAGTGAAAATAATCTCGCCTTTTAAAGGTGCGAGACTGTGACCGCATTAAGAGAACTGCCCGCTGTATAATGACGCACCCCATATACGATAATAAGATAATGAAAGCCGCCTATAAAAATAGTTATCCCTTTTTTGTTTCTTTCTTGCTTAGTAATTACGAGTAAATCTGTTTATCCACACAGTAAGAGTTCACTCTTAGCACGACGTAAATGTGATATGTAATCCGACTTATCGGATGAATTTATTTCCTTAATTTGATAGAAACTAAGGGTATGCTTGGTTCCAACTTTTTATCATTTTTGCCTGCGTTGTCTAGTACTATTAACATGCGCAATTGGTAATTCAGCTCTTAAGGCTAGTGTTTTCTGCTTTTCAGCCTAAATCTAGATTGACCCAATTATTTTCTCAATCATAAAAACTAAGTTTTTGTAAGCTTAAAATTATTGCATAGTCGCATACAATCACCAAACATCTAAGTACTTTCAAGATGAAGTTTAATTCTCTTTGAAATTAAGGTATAATAACAAAAAAGAATTTGGCTTCACTTTTCCCCCTTGCTTGTCTTTTGTTGAATAATAATGGAATAGGATGCTGGCATACGTATTATAGATGAGGTCAGCAATTTAACATTCGTGACGAAATTTGAAATACCAGAGGAACTAGAGATAACCAACTATAACTTTAATTGTAATTCTCATGCATCAAAAATTTACCATAATTTCATTAAACATGTTGTGCATACATGTTAATGCTAATATCAGAGCAAGCTACAACATTTAACTGATAGTAGATTAAATAATACTCATTGATCAATATTTATATTTTACTAATTCAACTAATATAGCTTATAATTTTACATAATCTCCAAACAAAAGATTTACAACGCGTCGTAGCTCCCAAGTACATCTAGCTCGGAAGCATCGAATAAAAAATCTGGACGAAGTAAATCGAGAAATCCGTCTTTCACAAAAACATCATCGGGTAACTCAAACAAGGATTCTGAACTTGAAGGCGATTCACTTTTCGGATCCAGCTCTGCTGATGTGGCAGGCCGATCGGACACTCGATAACTATCATAATTATTTTCCAATAATTCTGTTATGTCGGAGTGTCGGCCAGTAAGCTCTTGCACAAGAGACCTAAACTGTGAGGCACTAGTTGTGACCATCAATGGGCTTGATATGTACACAACCTTGACACTTTCTTTCCTCTTTTTGCACTTCTTTGTGTTCTTCACTTGGTGCATATTAGAACCACCCATACTTGGCAGATAATTTGGTATGATTAATAGTAGTAGCGATTAGAGAGATTTATTGTGATTTGGGATAAGTTAGTTAAAAGGGGTATTATATAAGGTTTGAGATAAGGGAATATGTTATGAGGTTGCTTCTTAGAAAGGGTGAAATAGAAGTTTTGATGTGAAATTGGAAAGTAATAGGAAGTCTGGACAAGCAAAGTAGAGTATACTTTAATCTGTAAATAATTATAAACAAATAAAACATAAATATCTGGTCAAACTAATTGATGTGTTAATATTAACAAAAAAATCTCTAAGAACAATACTCATGTTATATCTACTGTCAAGTCTATCATATTTTGTTTTATAAGCCGAGATAATGTTGACTGCTCAGCTTATTTTATAGTTTTTCTATGCTTTGTTTGTTAACAATCAGGAAATAATGGTTTTAAAAAATGGCTTGGTAGACCCGTAACCTAATTTGTTTTTATTAGCAAATTGATGATAATGATTTGCTTTTGTTAATAACCACGTGCGCAGACTCTGAAGACTTGTGGGAAAAAAGTCTTCATAAAAAGTTATAAAAAAACATATATGTGGTTTATATTCATTGGTCTAGTCAAGTGTAGGAGGAGTGTTTCTCGAAGAAGGATAAGGCTTTTTTCCAATTATTCTATGCCAAGTGTCCTACTTTCACAAAATCCGTACTCAGATTTTTTTTCTCCTAGACTAGAATTTAGAAATTTAATTTTATTAAATCAGTAAAATCACATTAGAAATGACGCCAAATACCTTGTCAATTCTAAGATAAGCTAAAGTTATCACAATTGCAAAAGTTGACGAACACACTAACATGCATGTATCTGTAACATTGTCAATAAATAATTCAGTATTTTGAATAAGGTGGGCCAATTGTATGTACACTTTTTATCAAAGTTCATCGGTATACATATTAATATATAATGTATAGTTTTTTAAATTTTATATCGATACTTAAGAGTAAAACGAACAAATAGCAATAACAACTAATATTTGATGTAGCAACTTTTATTTTTTAAAACAAAATAATCAATGGTTAATATTATATATATATATATATATATATATATATATATATTGCTTAATATCTTATATTAAAAGCATATTATGCTCAAACTTTTTTAAGAGAAAAAAAAAACAAATATCAAAATAAATTTTAAAAATGCTGAAATGAAGTCTGGCAAGTACTTTTAGGTTTTAAATTAAAAACTGTATAAATAATAACATTGAATAGATAGTTATAATAATAAATAAATAAATAATTAACTAAGTACTGCACAAGATTTGAACTCAATACATCTTGTTAAGTAGGGAGAAATTTTTCACCATAAATAAAATAGGTTTGTTACGATTTGCATTTAGTTTTATCTATTGACGAATTGATTTTACAAATAAATGTTTAAAAGTTAATAAAAAATTATTTTTTAATATTTTTTTTTTCGAAGTAAGGCATGTACATGGATTCCTCCTGTCCTTGACCACACTTTTTTTCTTGTTTTCCTTAACCACTTGGTGTATTAGTATTTGTTTGCTTGTGTCTTTGAGTGAAAAAATCTATATTTGGGGTCCATTAAGTTGCATCTCTTACCTAATTTAGGCAGAAAAACTGAAGAATTAATTCATCTTTAAACACTAGCAAAATGCAAAGCTACTTACTAATAGCAGACACAAAAAGACAAACACTGAAAAAAGTGAAATCAGTAAATTACTTGGTTCCCGTCATTTTTTTGGTACAGTTGAAATAACTTGGTTCCTCGTTAATAAAAGGTAAATGACAAAGACGGTGCTAAATCTTCCGCTATGTGCGGGATCTGGAAAGGGGTCGGGTCAGTTTGAGCTTAATATTGTAGACAGTTTTACATTTCATTCATTCAAGAGGCTCCTTCCGGTGCAAGACTCACTCTTTTTATTTATTTATCGCGTCAACAGTGGCGGAATAAACATTCAATTTTTAGGTGGGCCGTTAATATTTTTTTCGTTAGTACAATAACAATAAACCATATAAAAAACATGTGATGTGCATCATGTTGTGTTAGATTCAGATGCTAAGCTAAATATTCCTCATATGGGTCCGGTAACTCGTTCAAAATCTAAGAAGCTCGAAGTAGGTAATGAGCTGCTAATGACAAAGGAAATAGCTCATTTAATAGCTTTGAACAGCAGCTTTACCAATACGTCGAATCTTGGCTATTTCGAGAAGCGCAATAATCCGATTCATGAATCTACACATTCATTGATTCTAAGTGGTCAAAGTCATTAATTAATATTATAGATAAGTGTAAAGGGTTTCTATGCATGTATCTAACTAGATTCATGTAATCTAAGTTGTTGATCTTATCCTATCTTATGTATGACGTTTTTGGCTCTATATAAAGTCATATGTATCAAGTTATAAAGACACTTGAATGATATAAAGAATTAAGCTTTTTGCTTGTTTATCCTTTTCTCTTATCTTGCAATTTGTGGAATTCAGATTGTTAGTGGCGAGTTAAACCCCGATTCTTATCACTCCCCTTCTTATCTCTCCGGAGTGTGGTGAATCATCCTAACGGAACTTGTTTGTGGCGTCTTTGGGCTTATCAAGCTTGTTTCATTAGAACCCCAACCCATCTTGTTTGTGGCGCCTTCGGCTTATCAAACACGAAGAGTTGGCTTCTCTATTGAGTTCTCCTAAAATTCAGCGACTTACCGACATCTTAGCATCCCGGGCACATCATATTGGTATCAAAGCAAGGATGTCGACCAGGTCACACCAGTCTAATGAAAACGAAGGTCGAATTCCAAGAGGCCTGATGCTCGACCAAGCCAAAATCTATCGGCTTGAGCGCCAAATCGAGGCCATGCAAGCGGAGATGGCGGAGATGCGTCTCCAAAACCAACAAAACCAACCACCATCTGAGCAAGACAATCAAGGTCACCGTAGTGACTTGAGTGATTATGCCGACGAAGAATATGAAGGGGCACCGCGACATCGCCAAAGGCATTATGACAATCCCGGACGTAACATGAACATCAAGATGCCTCCATTCAAAGGTAATAGCTCGCCCGAAGATTACCTCGAGTGGGAGCAGCGTGTTGAAAAGCTCTTTGAGTACCACGACGTACCCAAGGAGAGGAAAGTTCGCTTGGCTGCACTTGAGTTTACCGAATATGCTCATTTGTGGTGGGAGAATTTGAAAGGGCAGAGGCGTCAGGATGGAGAGGAGGAAGTCCGAGGTTGGAGGATCATGAAACGGCTTATGCAACGTCGTTTCGTACCGGAGTACTACCGCCAAGAGTTGTACCTACATTTACAATCTCTTCGGCAAGAAGCTATGAGCGTAGAGGAGTATGTTAAGAATTTCGAAACTGCGAAGATGAGGTGTAACCTTCAAGAGCCGCAAGAGCAAACCATCGCTCGGTTCTTACGGGGGCTCAATGATGACATTGCGGATACCGTGGAATTGCAACCATTTGTTTTATTGGAGGACGTAATTAAATTGGCGTTGAAAGTGGAGCGTCAAAGAAAACGAAAGGTCACCACCCGGCCATACTCCGCTCGGCCAAGTGGGGGGAAATACACAAACAACGCTATGACTGAAGGGAAGACTGTCTCGACCACCAACCGGGTCAGACGGGGTGAGATGGGGAAAGCACCAATGGCTACACCAAAAAAAGATGAGGTTCCAAAGCCTAACCCGAGGCATCGGGACTTGAAATGCTTTCGTTGTCAAGGACATGGTCATATCGCTTCAGAATGTCCAAATCGGAAAGTTATGATTATCCGAGAATCTGAAATTGAGAGCGAAGAAGAAGTCGAGGAGGAAGTTCAAAAGTCCGATGAGGATTCTTTAGATGTGGCTGAAAATGGAGAGGTCCTAGTTGTTCGGCGCGTTCTTAACGTACAGCCCGTCATTACCGATGAACAACGAGAGAACATATTTCACACTCGATGCAAAGTGAGTGAAAAGGTGTGCGAGGTTATCATCGATGGAGGAAGTTGTACAAACGTAGCATCCACTACGCTGGTGGAGAAATTGGGATTGGCCAAGATGAAGCATCCTAGCCCGTACAAACTGCGTTGGCTTAACGAGGTGGGTGATATTCGGGTCTCCGAGCAAGTAAAGGTTCCTTTCACTATTGGCCGGTACACCGACGAAGTTCTTTATGACGTTGTACCTATGAGTGCTAGTCATTTACTCTTAGGCCGACCATGGCTGTATGACCGGAGGGTGGATCATGACGGATTCAAGAATACTTATTCATTTGAAAAGGATGGGAGGAAGCATACTCTTGCGCCACTCACACCGGCACAAATTCGAAATGATATTTTAGGCAAGACGAAGCGGGAAAATCTGGTTGTTAGTCGCAGAGAAGTCGAGCGAGTCTTGAGTACCAAGGATCAGATTTTTGTGTTGCTCATGCGGGAAATTATGCTTACCGACAAGTCCTCACTCCCACCGCAAGTTGTAAAACTTTTGGAGGAATTCGAGGATGTGTTTCCCGAGGAATTACCACCTGGTTTGCCACCGATTCGGGGAATCGAACATCAAATCGATCTCATTCCCGGTGCTGTTTTACCTAACCGACAAGCCTATCGTTGTAATCCCGAGGAAGCCAAAGAACTGCATCGCCAAGTGTCAGAGTTGATAGAGCGTGGGTATGTTCGGGAATCGATGAGTCCTTGTTCGGTTTCGGTATTACTCGTACCGAAGAAGGATGGTAGCATGCGTATGTGTGTTGATAGTCGGGCTATCAACAAAATTACTGTAAAGTATCGCTATCCAATACCACGCCTTGATGATATGCTCGACGAATTGCATGGTTCAATATATTTTTCAAAAGTTGATCTTAAAAGTGGATACCATCAAATCCGTATGAAAGAAGGTGACGAGTGGAAGACCGCTTTCAAAACAAAGCAAGGGTTGTTTGAATGGCTGGTTATGCCATTTGGTTTGTCAAATGCACCGAGCACCTTTATGCGTTTGATGAATCATGCCTTACGAAAGTTTATTGGGCAGTTTGTTGTTGTTTATTTCGACGACATAGTTATCTATAGCAAGTCCTTTGCCGAATATTTGGAGCATCTACGACTGGTCCTCGACGTTCTACGTCGAGAAAAGCTTTTTGGGAATTTGAAGAAATCTGACTTTTGCCAAGATCGAGTCATCTTTCTCGGTTTTGTGGTTTCAGAAAGGGATGTTGAAGTTGATGAGGAGAAAGTAAAAGCAATCAAGGAATGGCCTGAACCGACTAGTGTTTCAGAGGTTCGAAGTTTTCATGGATTAGCATCATTTTATAGACGTTTTGTGAAAAACTTTAGCACTTTGTTAGCCCCTCTAACTGAGTGTACTAAAGTTAATGGTGTTTTTAAATTTGATAAGGCTGCTCGTAAGAGTTTTGAGATAGTAAAGGAGAAATTGTGCTCGGCTCCAATTTTGGCTCTGCCCGACTTTTCGAAAACTTTCGAAATCGAGTGTGATGCATCCGGGGTAGGCATAGGGGCTGTCCTTATACAAGACAAGCGACCAATTGCTTATTTCAGTGAAAAGTTGGGTGGCTCTCGACTCAACTATTCCACCTATGACAAGGAGTTCTATTCTTTGATACGAGCCTTGGAAGTGTGGCAGCATTATTTACTTCCAAAGGAATTTGTAATACACACCGATCACGAGTCTTTAAAGTATTTGAAAGGACAAGCCAAACTGAACCGAAGACATGCGAAATGGGTCGAGTTTATGGAAGTATTCCCATATGTTATCAAATTCAAGAAAGGAAATTCGAATGTTGTTGCCGATGCTCTTTCTCGAAGACATGCTCTTATATCGATCATGAGTGCGAACTTGCTTGGATTCGAACTCATCAAGGATCAGTACTCAGAAGATCCAAAATTGTCCTCTATCTATTCGGCATGTGAGAAAGAGGCCGTGAATGGGTTCTATCGCCACGAGGGATATCTCTTTCGGATGGGAAAGCTTGTAATTCCGAATTGTTCGGTTCGACAATTGTTAGTTCGAGAGGCTCATAGTGGTGGTCTGGCAGGACACTTTGGGGAAAAGAAGACTTTGGAAATGGTCAAAGAACATTTTTATTGGCCTGCTATGATTAAAGACGTGCATCGGGTTGTTGAGAAATGTGTAGTTTGTAAAAAGTCCAAGAGCAAAGAAGCAAATCAAGGGTTATACATGCCATTACCCGTACCGAATCAACCTTGGGTTGATGTGAGTATGGATTTCGTATTGGGATTACCAAAAACACAGCGGGGTATGGATTCGATCTTTGTGGCAGTCGATCGTTTTTTAAAAATGGCTCATTTCATCCCGTGTCACAAGACGGACGATGCATCACATATTGCGGACTTGTTCTTTCGAGAAGTTGTGAAACTACATGGTATTCCGAAAACAATCGTGTCGGACCGAGATGTCAAGTTCTTGAGTTACTTTTGGAAGACGTTGTGGAAGAAATTGGGTACTAAATTTCTATTTAGTACAGCATGTCATCCGCAAACCGATGGACAGACCGAGGTAGTAAACCGAACTTTGTCTACTTTACTTCGAAGTCTTATTGGTAAAAATCTGAAATCATGGGATGGGGCTCTAGCAATGGCCGAGTTTGCTTATAATCGTAGTGTGCATAGGGTTACTGTTGGCCCGTGTGCTAACCTTAGAGGGGGGGGGGGTTGAATAAGGTATATGGCGATTTTCGCCTAATTAAAATTCTATGCAACTAGCCACCCAACTTATGCAATTCTAAGCTTAAGCGTTTTAACGAGAGTTAATAAATTGCTAAAATAACTAAACGCAAGCAATAAATACGCAAGAATATAAGTTGCGGAAAGTAAAAGCAAGGAAAGAAAATGATACCGTGATTTATAGAGGTTCGGCAAACGCGCCTACGTCCTCTCCTCGGTACTACCGAGTATTTTACTAAAATGTTTCTTCCGGATTTTACAAACCCTATCGAGCTCAATCGACCGATTGGCTCACCCTCTACCCGAGGTTCCTACTCTTGATACAAGTGCAAGAGAACACGACTACGAGTCTACGACTCCCCCTCAATTTATGAGTACCCGAATGAAAAGACCTAGAGCTTTTAAGCTTCACTTGCTTACAAAGCCTCTACCCGATCACTCGCTCACAATTGAGTTTATAAAACACTCGATACAATTTTTGTTACAAAACGTAACTACACTCACTATTCTAATTGCTTCTTAAAAAGCTAATTGGTGAGTTGTTGATGATGATCGAGCTTGAATCTCACTACACCAAAATTGCATTTTTGGAACAGAAATAAAGTGTTACTAAAAGATTTTGGAACACAGATAAAGAATGCCTAAAAGTGGTGTGCCAGATTCTTGTAACACTTTAAAAGTGTTCCTGATTTCGTTATTGGAACGTTTTTGGGGTGTTCCAAAATTGGAACGCCAAAAAGATGTTCCTATTAAAACATCCAATGTCTCCCTTATGAACACATTTCGGAACACTATAAAAGTGTGTCTAAATTGGCACTACGTAGATCACTCCCCACATGAGCAAAAATAGTTCAAATGAATCATGATTCATATTTTTTTAGTCTTGTTAATTTTTAAAAGACCTCGTTTCATAACTGAATATAAGATCGAAGAAAAAAAAATCAAATATAGCTTTATTGAATCCAACATGTCCAAACTTACAATTTAAAATCTTACAACGAATGTACACTTTCATAAGTCTGAAAGTTTGAAAATTAGATCAAACAATTACGAATAAAAATATTCAAAGAAGGAACAAACCTAATAATTCTAAAAATATTCAAAGATGGAACAAATCTATTAATTATTCTAAAAACAATTAAAAGCTGCTACGTTTTGCAAACGCCACGTTTCAACTCTGCTCCACTCGTTATACAAAGTAACAAATATGAAAACCTTGAGGAAAAAACACGAGAAAGAGTAATAGTTAGGTAAGACTTAATAGTCACATTAAGAAAAGTGAACACAATATGTTAGAGGCGGCATAAACTATACAAAAAACAATTGGTAGAGTAAAGAAAAAACCAAATCTCACCTATGAATAGTTTTCTACAGGAACGATTTAGCATTTTGGTTATTTTATAATATCTATTTCAATTTACTGAAAAGTAGTACAGACACCTTTGATAATTTGTTCCACCTCATGTTTTCTAAAAAATTATTTGTTACTCCAAATTCAGTAAACAATAATTTGTACAACTAATACAAATTAGTAAAATAAAATTTTAATTCAAATGAAGAAAGAAAAACAAAACAACATTGACTTTTGGATATAAAATTGTAATTTCCGGTAGAAAAATAAACATTTTTTTAAGTGGAAGATTTGTTCTTTACTTGGGAGGAAAATTGTAAATTTCTTCAATCATCACTACAAGTGAAACCCATATAAAGGGAGAGAAGAAAATTTGTTCTACACAAGGAAATTAACAACATTACATCTTTGCATTAGAGATTTCCTTGTAGTATCTTTCGCATAACCAGATAATGTGGCTACCGATACAAAGGAAAGGGAAAGTAACAATTATATTCAATGTAGAATGTGATTTTTGCAAGAAAAAAACTTACACCGTGATTTGAAGGGCATACTCTTCAAAATGAGTAATCTGTATTACAAAAAAACTGGATTGTAACATATTCATGTTACACAAAGTTAAAACCTTCCCTCTACTTGTCTAATCCGTAATATTTTAGAAATATTTTTAAACCAAACTGCCAAACTTATCTAAATTCTCCAAATCATGTTGTTGTTTGAACTAAAACAGCTAATCTAAAAAAGGAAAAGAGAGAAGGAAATCCAAAGAGGAAAAATGACGGGAGCTGGGGTGATAGAAATATCGCAGTGTAATGTAATGAATTTTGTAAAATAAAAAAAGCTTGACATCATCTTGGGTCTGATAATTTTTGTAACTGAAACGCGGTTGCCTAGGCCTTTTTCCAGTTTAAAGTCTTAACGAAGTATATGGAAACCATCTATGTCGGTACAAGCTAGAGTTATAACTAACATTAAGTACCTGAGTTTCTTCGGGAGACCCCATTCCTTAACCACGAGCAACATGCCGCATAAAGAGATGAGCAAACATAAACCCTCACCTGGACGTAGTAAATCAGGTATAATTTCATAAGAAAAAAAAAGGAACAAGGGAGAGGACACCAAGTCCTCTAAACCGCATAAAACAGCCATATAATGAAGAAAATTTATGCCATTTGATCAATATCGGGACAAAGTTCACATAAGACTACTATCTCTCTTCGTTTAAATTGTACAATACATGTTGAAAATATACCAGAGTGAGAAGCGAAGTGGTAGAGTTTCCATCGAGACCGGAGAGTGTCGTTAGGGACTCACCGCAATAATTTTGCAGTATACTGAACTATGTATACCTAGTATAACAGCAAGAAAGATTAGCTTATCGACTTTTTGCTAAAGAACTCTATCAATTGTATTTGTACCCAACTCAAATCTCCACTTAGACTATTAAGAAATAGTCGGAGAGGTTTGGAAGCTCACCCGTGAATTATTTTCCCATCTTCCTCATACATTTCATGAACAATATCAGGGCGCAAAAAATCTGTTTGTGACTTGATTAATAAAAGCAAGGTGGCTAAAGCGAAAAACCCTTAAGAGAGTAAAGTGTTCTAACTTACCGCGCTCTAACTTTTTCCGCACGCTTGACATGTCTTTAAAACAGGTCTTTTCGGTGATAAATGTTCAATGGATTTTCCCCCTGGTAGAAAAGCGAGAGCTGTCACCTCAATTATGAAGCGATGTTGTTTATTTTAAGAATGTAGCGTACTTAAAAAGAAAGTTACCAAAACGCCTTGATTTTGTACTTTCAAAGGCAGTTGTTTTTCACCTAAAAAATACCTGCCTCAACTACTAAAATTTTAACGCGGGCTTGCTACCGCCTAAAAAAATGGTTTTATTGCCATTAAGTTAACATATGAATAACAAAGTTTTCACACACATAAGCTAGACTTGGAATAGACTTAAATGCAAGTTCAACAAACTTATAAACAATCATTTGTAACATATTGTATCAAAGCTCAATTACATTAAATCAAATACCTTATATGCACACTCAAATGTAACAAACATGCAAAAAATCAGTTGTGAATATAACTTTATATTTATTACTTATTTTCACGCATCCGACCAGTTCACAAATAGCTAATCTTCCTTATTATTTTCTTTTACCTAATTGGACTGGTTTTTAAAACAAAGAAGAAACTAAACATCCAACTGATATTTATTTCTCAGGTTCGATCTTGTATACTTTTAACCTGTGGTTTGTGGGTTTGATTTTGCGTGCTGGGTATTTTTGTCACTAACTTTTAACTATAGGTTTCAAATCATGTAAAAAAGAGCGTTTTCTAACCTAATTGAGAGAGGAATTAAACTACTAGATTCACATAAGAAAAAAACATCAAGAGTAAAAAACCTAGAATTCAAACTGACCTCCCGACGGGATTGAATCAATTGAGAGCCTCAGAGATTCAATTAAAGACGAGAGTCGCAGGTTTTGTATTTACCATCGGGGAGAATGAGGATAGATGTGGGCTTCTCTTTCATCTGATAAGCGTTTGTAACTTTAGATTTTGAGAGTGGAGAACGTGTTAGCAAACATAAAGGGATTTAATTAAGAGAACACCTTTTTTAATCATCACGTCCATGTCACATGATCTGTAATTCTTATTGGAATGCTTTTTCAGTGTTTCAAACTAATTCGGAACACTTTCTTTCTCAGGAACACTTTATTTGTGTTCCGAATTTCCAGCACAGATAATAAGCGTTCCAAATTAAAAAAAACCTAGTGTTCCAAAATTGTTATTTTGGTGTAGTGTCTCTTTCTCTTTGATTTTCCTCTTTCTCGAATATATATACACCAAAATGGTGATATTAGGGTTTTTAATTGAGAGATGGTTTTAGGATAATTGATAGTGTAATTGGTGAGTATAGAAAGAGAGATTTGGATGGTTATATATGCCAAACAGTCTGTTTTTCTGGGTTATGACCGTTGGCAGTGGTTGAGGGTTTTAACAGCTATTTTCCAGAATAAACTGAAAAGCTGTTTTCGAAAACTGCAGAAAACGATCGGTCGTTTTCTACAGTCGATCGGTCGTTTTCCAGAAAACGATCGGTCGTTTCTGAAAAAACGATCGGTCGTTTTTTCGACCTGCTCACTGGAAGAATTCTGTACAAAAACGATCGGTCGTTTTTGTACAGTCGATCGGTCGTCTGTTCTTCTGACAGTTTTTCGGACTTCTTCGAAAGCCCATAACTTCTTCGTTTTAGCTCCGATTTTGGTTCCGCTTGAACCTGTGGCTTCGTTTTTCCGAGCTCTATTTTTCTGGCGTTCTGCAATTTACAAATTCTCTTTTTGGAAAAAACAAGCATTATATCATCGAAATAGAGAAATCGTAAAATCATTAAAAACATAATCAAAGTTATAATCAAAATCAATTATTGAACCCCATGGTTCAACAGTTACGAAACTCAGCCCTTTTGAGATTGTTTATGGTTTTAATCCTATTACACCTTTGGATTTATCCCCGTTACCTATCAGCGAGAGGGTTAGTATGGATGGAGAAAAGAAAGCCGAGTTGGTTAAAGAGATACATAAGAAGGTGAAAGAACGGATTGAGAAACAAAATGAAATCAATGAGCGAATGACGAATAAAAGTCGAAAACGGGTTGTTTTCGAACCAAGCGATCTAGTTTGGGTGCATTTGAAGAAAGAGCGGTTTCCAAACCTGCGGAAATCAAAGCTTATGCCAAGGGCCGATGGTCCTTTTCGGGTATTGACTAAAGTCAACGATAACGCATATAAGATTGAACTACCTGAAGCATACCAAGGATCAAACACTTTCAATGTTCGGGATTTGACTCCATACATTGAAGACAATGAAAATATGGATTTGAGGGCAAATCCTTATCAACCCGGAGGAGATGATGTGCATCATGTTGTGTTAGATTCAGATGATAAGCTAAATATTCCTCATATGGGTCCGGTAACTCGTTCAAAATCTAAGAAGCTCGAAGTAGGTAATGAGCTGCTAATGACAAAGGAAATAGCTCATTTAATAGCTTTGAACAGCAGCTTTACCAACACGTCGAATCTTGACTATTTCGAGAAGCACAATAATCCGATTCATGAATCTACACATTCATTGATTCTAAGTGGTCAAAGTCATTAATTAATATTATAGATAAGTGTAAAGAGTTTCTATGCATGTATCTAACTAGATTCATGTAATCTAAGTTGTTGATCTTATCCTATCTTATGTATGACGTTTTTGGCTCTATATAAAGCCATATGTATCAAGTTATAAAGACACTTATCTCTCCGGAGTGTGGTGAATCATCCTTTTCTCTTATCTTGCAATTTGTGGAATTCAGATTGTTTAGTGGCGAGTTAAACCCCGATTCTTATCACTCCCCTTCTTATCTCTCCGGAGTGTGGTGAATCATCCTAACGGAACTTGTTTGTGGCGCCTTTGGGCTTATCAAGCTTGTTTCATTAGAACCCCAACCCATCTTGTTTGTGGCGCCTTCGGCTTATCAAACACGAAGAGTTGGCTTCTCTATTGAGTTCTCCTAAAATTCAGCGACTTACCGACATCTTAGCATCCCGGGCACATCAACATGTAGTTTAAAACTTAACTAACTTGTCCATTGATCTAAAAATTTCAAACGATACAGAAAAATTTACTATAAATACGAATGTATTAGTTTAAAGTTTGTTGTAATATGACTATAAAACTAAACAAAAATATTTATTCATAAAAACAATGTAACAGTACCTTAAAAGATGTAATTAATTAATGGAGAAATCAAAAAATAACTTAATGTTAATTAAATGAAAAGTAGAAAATAGTTACAAGATTCGAACTATGTAGCACTCGTTAAATAAAATCCTTAAATCTTCAAATTTTTCTATATATAAAAAAATATTTTTAAAATTTTTGGGATGACGTACAGTGGCCACCCCTTGCCCCCCCCCCGGTCAATAACATGTAACACTCGTTAAATAAAATCCGACTTAACTCTACGGTTATGTGAGTGGGTCTCATGTAAGAGACCTCTTTTATTAACACTCGACCTGAACTGCTAATCGTATATACTTAAATTTAAATAAGAGTCTCGTTGATTTGAAAGTTTGATTTGCAGCTAGATTCTTAAAATCTTTATTCCCAACCAATTTTATTACCTAACCAACTAAAACTTTTGAGTCCATCACAAAAAAAGAAAAGGAAATGTTTAATTTCTAGTCATCGTTTTTAGAATGGAAACATTATGCATGAGAGTAAAAGTTAGAACATAATGATGTCATTTAAACAACATTCCGATTTTTTGTGAAGCTATATATTAGCCCTTTGTACATTTTAACTTTAAAACTTGAAACATACTCTATAATTTGTTACTGCCAGTTAAAGAATGCACTTACTTGGTTACAAAAATTTGCTCACAAGCAAGTCTTCTTCCTATCCTAATTTTGGATTCAAATTGTTTAGAATCTATAATACACTCACATTTTTTAGAGTTCAATATAACGGATCAAATTAATATATATTTTTTTAATCAACATCGACATGCTCATTATTATTATAAATAATGTGCGCAATTAATAAAAGAGTCATAGCACACAATGCCTCACATAACTAAAGTCAATCTAAATCATCCAACAACATACAAGTTAAAAAGAATTCAACAAGCCGTAAATAAAAAGATACTCATATCAACTGACTAAATGAAAAGTAAAATATCGTCGTGCAAACCAATCAGTAACATGCGTTACATAAGCTGATTAACTGATGGTCGCAGAAAAGAGCACAAAACGGTCAAGCAGGAGTACACAAAAGGTTTAAGATGGTCTATTCATCACAGCTCAAGATAAAACCATCGGGGTGCCAGCATACTAATAAACCCGATCAAAGAATAAGACAGCCAAGACCAATGACCCAAAATATCAATACAACAACTGCAAACGGCTGCAATATACTCACTCCTAAACCAAGATCGAAATGCCATAATCCAAAATGTAGTGGCAATAATCGCACAAAACTAAAAACTACGTATATGAAAAAGGCAAAACGTAGATAATCAAGCAAAATAGACACTCAAATCAACTATCCACATGACAAGCTCCATCACCTTAATTATAGACTATTGAATCGAGATCAAACGTAATTACGACTAAACGGAAAAAATAAAAAGCATATAACATATCGGTTTGATCCACCAAATATCATAACTAAGGATTTAAAACCAAATTGCAACCTATAAAAAGAGCACATAACCTGTCATGATTCGTAAGAAGCGTATGGTTCGAATTTGCCCGGCTCGTAAAGCTCCATCGGGGTGCCAATACACTAGTGATACCCGATCTAAAGATGCCTATAGTAGCAAAACCCCCCAAAAGCATCACCAAAAATCCATAACTGCAAATCAGTCCTAATTGTCGTAAATGATTGGAACCCACGTAATTAGCAAAAGGCCCAAAATCAAATGTCAAGAGTGGTCATAGAAAGACTATAGCATACGGGTGAGAATGTAAAAATGAGAGGTAACATGTGAGAGAAAATAAATGAAGGACGGGTTGAGAGGAGAGGAAGAAAATGATGAGAGCTTGGATCTATACCATCACAAACGGATGTGACAGATCAAAAAAAGGGAAAAGTCGATTGGTTGGGTTAGCGGAAGAATGGAGTGAGGGGATAGAAGAATTTGAATAGAAGTGAAGAGAGAGAGAGGAGGCCGTGACAAAGTCCAGAGACAAGAGATCGACACCGCTGTCCCCGTGTCCGGAGGCGACTAATATGAGAGATAGAGTTTGATAGAGTTTTGAGGGAGAAAGAGAGAGAGAGTGTGGTATGGAATTAAGAATACAATCTAATGATATAGATTGAGTCATGAGTTTTGTAAAAAAAATTATATAATCTTAATATATCAAATACAAATTTTAATTTTGTAAATTAAAAATTAAATTTACAACATAATGAAAACCTAAATAAAAGGGGCAATTACCATAAACATACTCTACATCTATTATATTAACAAAAACATACCATCAAAAATTAAATTATCAAAAACATATTTTCAATTAATAATTAATAAAAAATAAAAAATCTTATTCATCCCTTCCAATCTATTTCCTCTCTCTCTCCTCCTTTCACTCTCTCTTCCTCTCACCCTCTCTCCAATCTCTCTCTCCTCATTCTCTCTCTCTCTAATCTTTCTACTTCTCATTCTCATTCTCTCTGATCTCTCTCTTTACGATCTCTCTTCCTATTTTTTCTCTATTTTTTTGATCTTTTTCTTCTCATCCATCTCTCCCCGATCTTTCTCTTCCGTGGAGATTGAGACGGACACATCTGTAGAAATGGACGGTAAGGGTATAGAGCGAGATCGAAAACTCGAGTTTGATGTCGACAAAGATGCGGTCATCGAATGAGAGACCCACAACGACGACGTGCTAGTTCGAGATCGGAGTACGGGTAAGAGTTGGATTTGTTAATTAATGTATAATGTTGAAAAATAAGTGTATGAATTACGTGAACTAAGGATATGAAGTTGAAAATTATATATATAAATTATGTAAGTAAGGATATGAATTATGTAAATTGGGGTATGAACTTTGAAAATAACGGTGAACTCTACAATCAGGATATAAACTTTTGAAATAAAAGTATGCAATTTTGGAATAAGGGTATGAAAAATACAAATTAGGCTATGAACTTTTGAAATAAGTGTATGAACTTTTAGAATAAGGGTATGAAAAATACAAATTATGGTATGAACTTTTAAAATAAGGGTATGAACTTTTGGAATAAGAGTATAAAATATACTAATTAGGGTATGAAATTTTGAAATAAGCGTATGAGCTTTTGGAATAAGGGTATGAAATATACAAATTAGGATATGAAATTTTGGATATGTTTTTGTTAATTAGAAATTTTTGGGTATGTTTTTGTTAATTCAGTTTCAAAAATAGTATATTTTGTTAATTTATCCTTTAATATATCTTATTTTATATATTAAAATTATAATTTTTTTTTACAAAACTCAGGCTTAAATCTAAAACATTGTATTATGTTAATTTCATCAGTTGGATTGAATTTCAAATGATGTGATTCTCTTATATATCTTACTAGTTTGATCATTTTTGTTATTTGTTTTACTAATAATTAATTTATGTTAACTTACCAATTGCATCGTACACGGCGTAGGCTCTTTATATATACCAAGTACATGCCAATGATGTTATATATCATGTTATGAAATTAAACTCATGATCGTATACTAAACTAAGCAGAAAAGAAGAGGAAAACTAAGCCTAGTTTAGTTAGGCTATTAAGTTTATTACCAACAAACATGAAATAGCCCAAAGCCTCAAACCAATGTCTTATGAAATAGCCCACAAATTCGGTAATAATTGAGCAAAAACCATCTTATTCTTTGCCTATCTCACATTTTGAGTACTTTATGAAGTTATTGAAGTGTGAAAACTTGAGACGTTATTTTCAAGACTATAGCAAGTAAGTCATCTTTTAAGTCAACAAACTATCCGCTGGTAGGCTACTGATCTATCATTTATATATATATTCTATCTATTTATGAAGTACTATGATTAGTCATAAATTTGAATATTTAAGTTTAGCCCAATGGGTCAAACTTTTTTTTAAAAAAATTTAAGCTTATATTAACCAAAACAAACAAGAACCACGAAAAAACTCAACTACTCCCAGATTGAGAAATCAGAACGCTCCAAACGAATGAGAAATTAAGTTTGACCTATTCGAACTAATAAGTCAAACTTTGTATAGTGTAAAATTATAAATTGTAATATTTAACTCAAATAACCCCTTCTAAACTCCACCCAATTACAAGCCGAATACTATAATTCCCCCCTACCCACAAAAATAACAAAATTTACTCTACAAAGCAAGATCTAACATATCACTTATGTTATGATTGGCAATTTTGAAGATAAATGGTTGTGACAGATTATTTGATTTGCCACTTCTTTTTCTAGCTACCAACTCACACAATTTGATAGTTACTCTTTTGTATATACTGTCCACTACCGCAATTCTTCCACTACTCGTCGCACTGGTTAAAAAAGTTAAGAATTTAAATTTTAATGCATGGTGATTGAATGGAAAATTTATTTATTCATAAATTCTTGATATTTAACGTAAACTTGATACTAATTATAGACAGCATTCAGATGAATTTTGAGTGAAAAGGCTGATCCCACCCCCTCATAGTTGATACTTATTATGTTTTTTTTTGCGAAATTAAAATTGCTTCATACATATTCAAGAATTACAGTTTCAATACAAAAGTATCACATGTGAGTTGTGACATTACTATGTAAAAAAGATAGTATAAAACTTGTCATACAGGAAGATGGGAAATAGAGTGGGAAAATGAAGTCAGAGAGTGCATAAAACGGATCGGAGATGTGGTGGTGAAGTTGTAAAATCTACTATTTTAATTTTGTTTTAATTCAATATTTTTTAGGTTATTGCTATGATTTTGACAAGTTGACGTTTTATCTAGTAATTAGCAATAAGTTTTGGATTTTGTATTAGCTTAGGGTCTTCGGAAAATAAATGAGGCAGATGAATCAAAATTGTAACCGAAATACTCACTCCAAGTAAATTACTACTAACGTGATAAATACTAAGTTGGCCGTTGTAAGTTTCATGCATAAAATAATTATTACATCTTTATAGAAACGGCCACATTATTAATCATAACTTGTTATGACATGTTTGTATCAGTGTATTTAGACCATCCTCAAAACATATTTTTTCCTAAAATTTGATGATTATGGTATAAAAATACATGCAACAATCCTATAAATTATCTAAATTTAAGTAAACACAAAATTCACCTTATATATAAGAAAGGTATATAATTCTCTATATTAATATAATAGTAATAAACTATCACGGAGTTCATATTTTTGTGGTTGTAATATTGTTATGATTATTAAATGATAATAAACAAATAAAAAGAAATAATGTAGAATTATAAGAAAATTAATAACGAAGCTGGAATTTTGTGTAAATGTAAACGGTTCCTTAAAAATATAAAATGTGTTAGGTTTGAAAAAATGGTTGAGTTAGCTGGTGCGGATGGTCTAACATTTTTTCCTCCATGCGGGTATTGGACTATATAGTTACTGTTGTAGTATATTATTGTCCATCTTGGCCTTACTCTATTGGCCTTTACATTGCTTATGTTGGACTTTACTACCATATATAACCATAACCTCTATTATATAAAGATGGTTATGCGGTCTCTTTTTTTTTATATAAGTTGTGGGTAGAAGCCCACATTTTATTGATTAATGGTAATAATAAAAAAGTTGGCACCACAAATTGTGACACTAAATTACAAAGAATGGACTTAACACTAAAAACAGAAAATTTTTACAAATAGATGGACTTTATTGTAAATAAACTAAAATTAAGGACCAGAAAAAACACTTGTCTGTATAATAAACACAGACTAGAGTAACATGTGTAGTAAAAGCCCCAAATCACTTCTGAGTATGGAAACGTCACTGTGGAGAGATAAACTCTCCTTCTTCACCAACCATAAGAAAACTTAAAATACTTCATCTTCTTCATCCTATTTTTCACCATTTTCGCCCATTAAAACCTCAAATTAGGAAGGCCTTTGATCTCCCACTCGATTATATTCCTCATCTGTTTAGATAAATCCTCCTTCTTAAAAAATTCCTTGAATCCTTATTGGCTGCCACTATTAGCTAGATGATCTGCTGCGCTATTTGCCTCCCTCACAACATGCCTTATCAGGTAATCTTTGGCCTTTAATTTATCCTTAATTTCATCTATAATAGATCTTATTTGCCATGGCGATGCTGTCTTTAGAGTAGTGATATTAACCAGTTGAAGCGAATCAGTTTCCAAAATAAAGGACCTCATATTTGATAATTGTAGGAAAAATAGAATTGCTTTAGCTTCTGATTCAATAGCTGTAGAGTCTCTGACTAATCCACCCACTCCATAGAGTTCGAAGAAGATTTATAACACCCATCAGTGTTTATTTTCACATGTCCAAGTGGAGGATTTAACCATTTCACTATAGAGACCTTTTTGTGTTTACCGGCCTTTTCTTTAATACAAGAATCATTTAATTTCCAAGGTTTTGGGAAATTTTTATTATTAGTGGAAACTAAATACATAAAATCAGTAACTTGGGAGCAAATTTCAGTAGTTTTCATCTCCTTGTTGTTGTACTTGTAATTACACCTATCTTTCCAAATCTCCCAAACAATAGTAGAAGGTAAGACCTTTTGCAAAAAGGAATTAATTCCATTTTTTTCACTTCTTATAGTTGTCCACCACTTTAGAAACCTCCCTTTAAGACTAATATTAGTATTAATAATTCCCATTAAACCATCAAAATAGGACCACACTTCTTTTGCTATTTTCTCTGAGCTAAACAGATGCTCACTGTCTTCTTCTTTTACACCACAACATTCACACTTTGATGCTAACTGAATACCAAATTTTCTTACTGCAGAATCTAGATGCAGAGATTTGTTGAAGAGCTTCCAAACAAAGCACGTGATTTTCTTAGGTAAATCTTTATCCCATTTATACTTGTTAAACCAAGTTGGTTCATGCTTAGTTCTTGTAGTTTCCCAAGCTGACTTATAAGAAAAATTTCCCAAGTTCTCCTTGTTCCATATTAGTTCATCTATTCCATATTTGTTAGCTTTGAAATCCTCTTTAAACAGATGTATAAAATGATTTGGAATTACTTCTTTAATTTTTTGACTATCCCAAATGCCATTATTCATCAACTCTTTTAATCTTAAACCATTTGGAATATTGTCATCATTAATATTTCCTGTACCCAGCCAATTGTCCAAATTAACAGAAACATCCCCTCTCCTACTAGCCATTGCATATTTTCTTCTTCTTTTCCCCTAACTGATTGCATTCTCCTCCATGTATTATTCCCTTTTCTCACTTTAGCCTCCATAGGATGAACATTTTTGCAATATTTAGCTTTCATGAAAGTAGCCCACAAAGAGTTAGAGGTTCTAAATTTCCACCACAACTTCATAGAAAAAGTATCTGCAATTTCTTTAATACTTCTTATACCCAATCCACATTCTTCCTCAGTTTTGCAAATTTTCTCCCATTTTACCCAATGATGCTTGTTCTTTCCATCTTTTTCCCCCCACAGAAAATTAGCCAGAATTTTTTCTATTTCCTTAATAACCTGTAAAGGGGGATACATAACTGCTAAAGTATATATAGGTATTGAACTAAGCACATGCTTAATAAGAATCAATTTACCCCCCATATTTAAATACTGAACTTTCCACCCAGATAGCTTCTTCCTCATCTTTAGAATCAATTCATGAAAAATGATGCATTTCTTTCTTCCAGAGTGGATTTTACAACCCAAATAAGTAAAATGAGGTTTTTTACACCTAATACATAATAGCTTGCTCACTGTATCCTTCTGAATTTGACTCACACCTTTGGAAATATATACAAAAATCTTATCATAACTAATTTCTTGGCCAGAGTCCTTGTTATACATATCCAGCACACTTTTCACACATTTAACTGAACTTGTATTAGCAGCTGTAAAAATAATGAAATAGTTATGCGGTCTCTTGATGTAACATTCATACACTCATATTAATGAATAAACATTTATCTGCTGTCTCTCTATATTATCTCTCTCTCTATATATATATATGAGCTAATAAAACTCACAACACGTTATCAACACGATGTTCACGGAAAATAAGATATATGCTCGCAGATATTGAAGATTTTGGGTAAACACACGGATATTGGGTATCTATAAATTTCGAGGTTTATCCGGGTCTTACTGGGGTCGTTTCGACCTTCTACAAAATAACCGGAATACGGTACACTATTTATTTATTTATACATTTGACCGTAAAATAAAAAAAATTGCATTCTAGCATAAATAAATTGGATTATTCAAGCTATATTGCCTCTGATTATCACATGTTTAGAATCATAAGTGATATTGGTATCGTATGATCCTTCCACGTGAATTTAATTATGCTATATGCATATATGTATGTAACCCCTGTATAGTTATTGAATACCCATGTGTGTATGTTGTATGAATGTACATAATAACTATCTTGGATAGTATCTATTTGTTTGGTACCGCATGTACAGAACTAATAGTGTTTCTTTAAACAATTTAGTTAATAACCACATGATAGATAAATTACAATGAACGGCTATTGTATACTGAAACTATATTTGTTAATAACAGAAATTATTGCATGCGTATATAGTTTGGTTGAGTACGGTTATATAAACTATATGCCTACCCACTGATATTGTTTAGGGTACATATTGGAACTTGTTATATTTCTGAAACTTAAACTTGCACCTATATGTTTGGTTGATTTCCATAAAGAAACAAAATATCATATGTCATGCACTGCCAATTGATACTTATGTGTATATCCCCGTATAAATAATAGACCATGTTAGAGATTATATTTTATTTCCATGCTCACATGTCAGTTGCTATTAAAGTTACACATTTAGAGTATATTGCATATGTGGATTCGCGTAACTTGCGTGTATATTGTAAATTGGTAAATAAAATATATTACGTAGATGAATGATTTAGTTATCATGTATAGAACTTACACATATAACAATAGAATAATAAATATTGAGTTATATCTTGCTAGTGTAATTGTTAATTTGTAATTTGGATTGATAAAATTAATTTGATTTCCTTATAAGGAAATATGTACTGCCATGTTAGTTAATCATGAAACATGTACAATAATAACGGTCATGTACTATTTTATTTAATACCATGTTTACAATATGGAAATTTGCGATATTTTCACATTTAAGTTGAAAAAATTATGAAACTTCCTCATTAGGCTCACTTATTTGTATACCATGTTTAGGAAAGATATAGTCGGGTTTTAAATGGCATTCGTGCCCTCCATCCTCACCGTCTTTCCTGGTCGTGTTCAAGTAGAGCTACCGAAAGGGCCTAACTAAATGATAATTTCTCCGAGTGTGTTAATATGTGATGTATGTTTCGCCGAATTGATGTCTCAGTATCGACCCGTCGTTCGATCAATGAGAACCAATTCACATGAGAAGCGAAACTAGTATTCAAACCTGTTGTTTCAAAACAAAGTGTGTGCTTGTGCAAAACATAAACATATA
This sequence comes from Primula vulgaris, assembly GCA_963920805.1. Taxonomy (NCBI): domain Eukaryota; kingdom Viridiplantae; phylum Streptophyta; class Magnoliopsida; order Ericales; family Primulaceae; genus Primula; species Primula vulgaris. The sequence goes on along the minus strand of OY987216.1, from coordinate 6,516,203 downwards.
AACCAGTCATTTTATATGATAATTAATCCAGAACTCACAACACATGTTGAATGTCATCTAAGATGAGGAAATCGCAAAGCATACTTACGAAATGAATGTTTAGGCGAGTTATTTTACGCCACCACATGTTAGTCACCCTGATGTGTGAGCATGTAATGCCCAATTTATTTTGGATGAAATCTTAGATGGGTAAAACACGAGTTTGTTGTTACCCTCGAGATGAAGGCTAAGTCGTTGATTTTATTCTGCCGCCACATTTGAGACGTGATGACGTCAATGGTGAACAAATGTCTGAAATTGACATATTGGAGCGATCCTTCACCAAAATACTATCTTGAAAATTGTATTTTATAAGTAGTATCGTGAATTTATATTCACCATGTTCCTTCATTACCCATCTATTTGTGGATGAGAAACTATCCCGATGAGCAGTTTTAATTTTATTGGGTCAATGGCGAATTGTTTGCATGGTATTAATATTCTTCGTGTATATTTTTTGCCACGAATCGAGAACCGAGACAAGTGTTATTTGTCTTGACCTGTCACGATCCCGATGAATCGCCTAGCCAAGCGAGATTTTAGACAATCGTCAAAATCGAAGACCTGTGGCTCCAAGAAAGTAATTGAAAGGAACAATATGGTCCGTTGTCACAAAGCAAGAGGTAATGCTCAATGAGCCAACTCTATGCTATAAAGACAAAGGTCATGCACGGTTACTCCTTAAATAGTTCAAAACTATTATAAATGTGGAAAAATCGATGCTAATGTGGTTAAATTTAATTGAAAGGAAACTCTTGAGACCCCCGATTTTATGGCTCAAATGAGTTTGATACATTTCTTTATTGATTTTGATAAATCATTGAGCTGTTTTTTTTTTGCTCATCTGGATTATATTTTTTCCATTTGGATTATGATTTTTCCATTTGGACATACTTTTGCATTATGGTTTGCCTGTTTACGAAATTTCTTGAAATAATTTAAAGTGTTTTGAGAAAATTCTTTTAACAAATGTGACCAAACTTTAAATTATGAAATTTTAGGCAATATTTGTGGGGTAGTTGATTTTTCTGAAAATAGTGGGTAACAGTGTACCACATAATTTCACCAACTATTTGCCTAAAAGAGTACTCAGTGACAACGATTCTGGACATGTCGTTCCAAAAATCGAAATCTTTGGTAAAATCAAATTGATTTGCCAAATATGAGGGCTTATACTCCTGTAGATCCTGTCGTACTTTGTCGAGTTATAAAATATTCGAGAAAACCAGTGTTATCTGGTAATAGCTCATGAAAGAACTGAAATTTCTTTGCATATCCTCCACTCAAAAACGTATTTTAGAGGAGTTGAAATGTGGTTGCTACCACATTTTTTTAAAGAATTTAAATTTACCTTATCATTTCACCTGTCGTCGATTGATAAAAGATTTAGATGCTAAGACATGATTGTCTATACTATCTTTCGACTGTCGTTGATTGATAAGAGCATTTGATATTGTGACATTGACCGGATGAGATATTCCCATGTCAAAAGACGATGCTTGATTTATAATTGCATCGCATTTGGATTCTCTTTGACGATATATTTCGTGATTGATCCGAAATTCATCCCATTAATGCTCACTTTGAAATACTAGTATGTGTAAAGATCACGAAAAAGACTCGTAGAATTCTTGTAAAGAATTAAAGGAGTTATTGTGCCCTTATCCAACCATAAGACGGACCATAAATATAAATGGTTATGGTTGATGAATCCACAATAATGTCACATGATTATTGTTGTCCACAGAAATGTAGCATTTCCCAAACTTTTAGCCTTATCATTAAGTTGATGGCTCATGATCTGGATTATCCTGAAAAGTCTAGTCGACTTGATAATTCCGAAGAGTAAGAATCGAAATTTTCATTTGAATTACTTGATTTTGGAAATTGGAATTGAACATCCTGTCGATTATGCTCACACCCAAATTGAGTCACGGAAAGTTTGATGATGCGACTGCAATTGATTGCACGCACTTCTTGGTCTTCCGCACCAAGATTTATATTTCCATGTGGGGTTATGCTATTTTATTGTATTGGTCCGTTATAAGGTCCATAGACACTCAAACACCATATGCGTACCAGCTGATTATTGGTTATGAGCCAAAAGTCTCATATTAACGTGTGTTTAGAGTGCTTAACTAATATTTTGATTGAGCCGCTATAACGTTCAAAATATGGACCTCTGAAGGGGACATAAGTCGATTATGAATCTCCTGCCTATCATTTGATAGAGGAACATTGACAATCGATCTCTTTACCGCATGATATGTGAAAGTGACATCGCTAAGACTGTTCTCTCCGTCGTTAAGGGGAGATTTGCACGTTACCGTTGATAAGGAACGACGTGAAATAACGTGGCATAACCCACTCAGTCTTACCTTAATCCCTAAAAGTGCACTTAGTGATAAGTAAGTGCATAGACTCCCTCAAGTCTAACTAAATGTCAAACGCATTTAATGACTGTATGAGATGTCACGAGATCATTTATACCTGCTGCAAAATACTTGCAAGGTTAGAGGTATGTGTCGGACATCGTGTTCATGTCGTAACACGTTGCTTTAGAGGAACCCGCCAAACAAAAGACGCTGTCGTCGGCCGTCAGTCTGTCGTCCTTCCCAAGATACGAGAAATGTGACCGGTTTTTAATTTGTTCAGCCCCAAAGGCAGACTTCTTAGTGAAAGTGTGTTCGGACCTGTAGCTCCAACACCACCAATGTTAAACGAGTTCGTTTATTTGGTTATTCGTAAGGAAGAGTGATGAGAATAATGAGATAGTATAATGCTCGCCTAGTAGCGCAAGGCTTCTCTCACACCTTGGAATTGATTACGAAATGGTTGATTTTCTCCTAATGGACGTTATAACGGTTCTCTACTTTATCAGTTTAGTAGTTTCCGAAAAACTGATTATGCAACATGTGATTGTGGTCACGATTTTATCTTTGGACATTTAGACTAGAGATGTAGATAAAGGTCCATGTGTGACTTCATGTGCTTGAATCAAGTAGTTCCTGACCATGGAACACGATCTCAATTGACTAAGACGTTCACTATATGGATTAATATAATCCAAGCGGATGTGGTATACCCGCCTAAGTGAGTACTTGATCAGCTTGGGATACTTGAACAAGTATTATGCCATTGCATGTTTTATTATGCGATCCACTTTTGGATTTGCCTTCGAGATGAAGGATTTTGGAAAGGCACGGTAATGACTCGGCTTGATGATCGAGTCCCATAAATATTGAATCTAAGACCATGATTCAGACTATACCCAGCATGTGTTATGATGTTTTAGTCATCGCGACGCTAAGTCGTTAGATTCTCCCATGATCGTTCGATCACTAGATATTGATATAGAATCATTCGTCCCTGATGAGACGATAAAAATATATTGAACCATTATGATCATATCTAACTACAATAAGCACATCATTGTACTTGGTCTTATGTGATAGGACGAACATCTCGTCTGCTGTGAATGGTATAGCTCGACACGGCATCGCGTTAACACGCTGCCATCGAAATGGCAATAAAGACACATTCCCTAACCTTATGGTAATTTTGGAAGTGGGCTAATTTATCCCATTTGCGTCATCGAGTGTACATACCCCCTTCGGTACTCGAATTAATGCAACCCTTTTTTCGGTTATATCGATGTCGGTTACTTATCAGACCCCCATAAGGGATATTCCTAACATGGTATGTCTTTACCATTAGAAATAAGGCGATATCTTGGAAGTCTTGGAATGACTCCGAACAAATCACTCTGATCTACTTGTGCTGTATGAGAGGACTAGAGAATGTATATGGCTTCGAGCTAGTATTAGCCATATTTGAATTACATATGCTCTGCCTCACGATCCAGATAAAACACTTGTCATAGTTGAGGACAACTTGTTCTTATCGATCAAGAGAGACATGACTACATTATGCTGTTTAGCATTTATTGTCGAAATAAATCTTCACATATGAAGTTTAAGAGCATCCTGTCGAATGCTTGTTCTATTCCACGTTATATTTTTTTGGATAAATGAAGTATTCAGTCGTGGCAGATAAATGAAGTATCTAGTCGAATGCTCGTACTATTTCTTGGAATATGAAATCCTTGCACCCAGTAGTGTGTAAATGAGGGAGAGCATCCGGGTGAATGCTTATTGCACTAATTACTACTTAGTCGAAATTCTCACACTCCGTCGTGTGCAAGTGAGAGAGAGAATCCAGTCGCATGCTCGTGTACTCTTTTTATCCTTAGACAAAGGTTCTTTCCCACTGAGTTTTCCTTGGCAAGATTTTTAGCGAGCCACTTTCACATCATATCTCACTTAAGATTGCCGAAATTAGGGGGAGTATCCTGTTGTATACTTCTTACCACTGTGTACTCTTTTATCCTTCGACTAAAAGTTTTTCCACTGTGTTTACTCTAACAAGGTTTTGATGATCAGACACCTGTTTTGTGGTTGATCCTCTACTACTACCACCACTGTTGCACTCTTTTTCCTTCGATCAGAGGTTTTCCCATTGGATTTGCTTTGACAAGGTTTTGATGCGTCACACTGTTTTGTGGTTAGTTACTTACATGGTATTTCGGTCTATATCATTCGGCTACACAGTTTATCCTAGGTACCGGTTTTGTCCCACACTGAGTTTTTCGGCCCTAAGGTTTTTATGTGTTTAGCACTGCGAATGAACTCGACTCAGATCGACGGCATGAAGACGAAGAAATTAAGACGTCCAAATTGGGGGTGTTGTATGATATTATTGGCCATCTTAGGCCTTACTCTATGGGCCTTTACTTGGTCATATGTTGTGCTTTTCTACCATATGTTACCCTAACCTCTATTATATAAAGAAAGTTATGAGGTATATTGATGTAACATTCATACACTTATATTAATGAATAAATATTTCGTCTGCTATCTCTCTATATTCTCTCTCTATATCTATATACATATATATATATAAGCTAATAAGACTCACAACCGTTACAATACAACATTTATTCATTTAGAAGTTACATACATACAACAATTAATTCCTTCCTCATTTAGTGAAGAATTGAAAGTAATTTTTTAGGCGTTTCAATAACCCATGCCCATTCTTATTCTTATATCTATGAATATATATAAGCCAATATGAGAATACACATAGGCAGACTCAATAATACGCATCTCATCATCACTATCATATTTACATACCATATAAAAGAAAATAGAAAGTAAGCTACTGAGATTATTCTATACTTACTACTATTAGATTTATTTATATGTATATTAAGATAGCAATAAGGTAGTAAGAGAGGAAGGAATGCATGCTGTGTAAGGTCAGAAGGTTAATTGGAAAATTAAGTGGTTAACAATATCCATTTATAATATAATGTTTGGGTAGCTTCGGATCCGTATATATGTGATTGGTTTTGTCTTGCAAGTATAATTGTTCCGTGCATGTTTTAAAATCTGTTTGTCTAGAAGTTATTATTTTAATTATCACCTATATAATAAGTATATTTTGTTTGTTACAAAGTAAAAATTATATTTTGATTGTTACAAAGTAAAGAAAGAAATGGAACGAAGAAATGAGTAAAGAGAAATCGGGAAGTCCGATGAGAGAGAAATCAGGAAATCCGATGAGAGAGAAAGTTACTTCGGGAAGTCCGTAAAAAGAAATTTAATTCGGGAAGTCCGAAAAGAAAGAAAGTTATTCGGGAAGTCCGAAAAGGTCCAAATACCAAGAATTAAAAGAGATTCAGAAAGTCTGAATCCGCCAAAAAGATTGGGTAGTCCAATCGATTATTTTGAAAGTTATTTACTTAATAATTTTTACAGTATTCTTTTTCAAGAAAGTGTTCTACTATCATGCATTTGGAAATTTTCTTAAATTTAAAGTTGATGGTTTTTTTTAAAAAAATGATTAAAAACTATTTTAGACCCTTATTTTATATTGCAATATTTATCACTCACTAACCTCTTTTAACTTACCACTCGTTTTTAAAATATTTTCAGGTTTAGAGCGTTAACACCAAGTTAGTAGGAACCAGACAGATCTCTTAAAACTTAGTTTTATTCCGCTGCGATTATGGTCGTTAGCTAATAATTTGTTAAGTGTATTGAATTTTACGAGAATATTGTAAAGTGTATTTTAAAGGATTTTATTAAGTGTTTTAGTGTTGAATTATTTGAAATGTGTTTCATTTAAGTTAGGCTTTGTATAGCACGTTCCGCCGCATGTGTTATTCGGTCGTGTGACTCCCAAATTAGGTCTGAGATGTTACAGAAGTGAAAGTGAGGATGGAAACTACAAAGAGAGTTGGAAAAAAAGGGCGATTTGGAGCAAAATAGAGGGGAGTTAGAGCTGAAAGAACTCAGATTGTTGCCGCCACTCAGTTGGAGATTGTAAAAATGTTACGAATGCTAGTAGAATCTCTTCCGTTAGGGGTAATATGGAATATTAATTGACAAACAGCAAAGAAATTAAGGGTGCGGGAAAAGAGATATATAGTTACTCAATTATGCTTGTACCACGAGGTCTGCGATCGGTGTATGGTAATATGGATTTGAGAGCATTTTCTTGATATGATATAGCTCAGTAACATCTTTATCTTGAATGAGTGTCTTCAAAGTGCCGCGTCATTACTAAATTTTTGATATCTGTTGGTCTATGAACTTGTGATCTTGTTTCGGAGGGTATATAAAGGCAAATAAAATGTCTGCTAATTAACAGGTTTTTGAATTCATTTGTTTCGATCTAATATCTGAACAATCAGTATCATAAATAGCATTGGCATATTGATTTGCAAAATGTGTCAACAAAGCTTAAAAACATTATAAAAAAGAAAACTACTTTTTTAACTTAACAACAGAAGTCACAGAATGACCATTTTAAGCTTAAAATCTTCAACCAATCCGGCCTTATAGTTAGCCAATCAACCGTAGCAGAATAGTTGAAGAAATGGGCATTAGGCACCACACCAGCAGGATTCCAAGAGTACACTTGCATCATTCTTTTGAAATAACTTTATTGAATTGATTAAATGTCTAAATGCAAACTGATGAGTTTCATACCAAAACATTATGAACTACACCTATCACAAAAGAAATAATTACAAAGATGCAAACTCCCTGCATATCTTCAGATTTATGGAGTTATTTTGGACTTTTATCTAAAGTGTATCCCGTGACTTGATGCGAATAAGATTCAATACCGACAAGACCTGGACTAGACAAAACAGAATTCACAGAGATCTAAAATAGATCTATTCGTAGCACTTTCGTTACAGCTAGTACTAATAATAATAGTGAAAATTTCACAATAATTCAAAGACTATGCCTATGTGAAACCCGAAAGCAAAAAAGACCCCCTTAGGCCTTAACTACCACGTGACAAATCTCACCAATTACTCAAACAATTTTTTTAAAATATTAAAAAGCCACTATATGGTACCATTATACCATATGCTACAACTTCACGATAGGATTGAACTAATTTAGAAGCAGGGCAACGGGTCACATCGAGCCTAGTAAGTAACAAATAATCATAAAAAACTCAATAGTGATAATTATCCATTTTTATTTCAAAGATTACGCGAAAACCCAATACTCAAAAGTTCCCTTTACCACACGAAAAACCGCTCGAATTAATCAAACAAAAACATTAAATTTAGAACAATAAGGCCATAAATGGTACCAAACGTGACAACATCAAATTGATTTAGTGGCAGGGAGCAAGGCCACCACCAAACTTACTACTAATAATAATCATAATAAAGTGATGATGATAACAATTCATTACAATCCAAAATTACATAAATCCGAAATTGGAACAGTTCCCTTACCTCCCACACGAAAATTCTCTGGAATTAATCAACAAGACTCGAAACATTTAATTAAGAGCAATACGGACATTAAACGACAGTACCAAATGAGTTGACAACAATATCGAACTAATTTAAGAGCAGGGTTCACGTGCAACACCGAGCCTAGAATTGGGAACGTCGAAAAGGATTCGGTGGTTCTGCTGTTGCATACTTGCAATCACGTTAAGCACGGAGTTGACGTTGTCCGGGGCAGCCGCCATGGCCAAACAAGTGGTGCTACTAGAAGTACTGCGAATCAGGAAATTATCGGGGGGTAAAGTTACGTTCATGCCTGCGAACATAAGAGTGATTGTTGGGGACACAAAAGTGGAGGTGTAGCATGTGTCGAAGCCACCCAAGGACGTTACGGTCACCTTTCTACCAACACGTCTGCGGAACTCGTTTCTAACTGCTGTGTAGACGGGGGTTACTAGCCTGCTGTATACAGTACCTGTATGTATAAATGCAGAAAAATGATATTAGTTGGAAAAATGAAATAATAAAAATTAAATAGACATGATTAGATTGTTCTAATAGTTTGGCTTTGATACCATTCAGCCCTTGAATACAAGTTCATATCAAATAAAACTTGAATGCTTTGAGTGGTAATGGAAAGGTTCACTAAAGTTTTTATGACACTGGTCTTGTTTCCTATTGATGCAGTACTAGTTGGAATGGCATGACAAAAGTAACTAAAATGTGAACTTCGGTACCAATTGATTTTGTTTATTAAAGTACTATCGTTTTCAAGTTCCATAGTGAAAACAGTTTCACATGTGGTAAGCCAATTTCCCTCTAGAGACAAAAATAATTTTGTTTTATAATGAAAGTACTAGCACTGGTATCTGAAAATTTCAGAAAAAACTAAAGGATTCTCGTGCTACTGATGGCAAAGAAAATAACCCAACATCGTGTTTACTGTTTAGTCACATCTCCCCATTCCCCAATACACAAATACTTCCAAAGTTCAGATTGACAAGTCCGAATAAGTTCAAAATGATAGACAACTTTCAACTTATTGGATAGATAACATGAGCTCTCATGCACATCCATGTTCAGTTCAGTTCACATATAACTCCATTTTATGTTACTACCTAAACTTTGGCTTAATTTTGAAGATGGAGACAAAAAGAACTTGCCTGGCTTAGGCTTTTTAGATAAAAGAAGTTGGTTTTTGAGGAAATGCATGAATCTTGATACAAAAAGGTTTAAAGTAACAAAGTTAACCGATTTAACCAAATGTAGTACTACAACTAATAAGTTGCTTATTAAGAAAAAAACAATAAGTTACCTGAGTCGAAAATGGTTCCTGCACCCGTGGTAGGATTAAAAGCAAGAGCAGTTGCAGGAATATCAACAATCTTTTTCCCGACACGAATCCCCACTAAGTTCACGTAATACAACGAGGACCTCCTCGGGTTTTTTAACAAAGGTGTGTATTTGATTCTCTTGGGCTGCCCAATGGGACCAAGTCTGAGTGACCCAGAAAAGTTTGCACCATTGGGACTGGGAAGGCAGTACGAGAACGTGGATTGGTATAGGCTCTGGGCCTGGGAGAGGAGTGATAGTGGGCCTCGACCTAGGCCCAAAAGGCCTTGTGAGGGAAGAGAAGTACCGGTGGCTTTTTGGATACACCCGAAAGTGAATGATGGGATTGGGTCCATTGCGAGCTTTAGGGTGTCTTGGGACAGGTTCATTGCTACCGTAGAGGATCCGTAGGTTACATTGAAGTTGCACGTGGTTTTTGTGCAACTAGGGTTCGGTACCTGAAGTCAATTCATCGAAAATAAAATCATTTTTTTAGGGTAGTCATGTAGAGATCTGTCATTCATGATCCTAGCATAATATTGAGATAGATCTGTTTATTAAGATTCGACTAACATAAGTATCATCTTTAACCTCATTTCTCCAAAAAATGGTTTTTCTTCATTAGGGCTAGGTGTTTGTTGAGAGCACGATGGTGTAATCATTTCCATATGTTCTTCCCTGACTGAACAAGTGCTAAATTGTTCAGTTGTTTTTAGGTTTGCAATGGACACTAATCACATTATTTGGTATAGATGAGTAAAGACTAAAGAGGGTTGGTTTTACAGGAAAACAAGGTAGAAGGTCAAGATGTGGTGTGTGCAATTTACAAGCACAAATAAATTTTAGAAGTACAAAGAGTACCATAAGAAAACATAGGTGCTTTCTTTACTTTGTTTAACATGTGTACTTTGTGTAGCAACTTGCAACTTTCCAAAGCACATTATGAAATGTCAATTGGTTGTGTTAATTTTTGAGGTGTTTTTATCCATAACATTCAGCACAAATATCCTACCAGTAGAGTTCATGTTTAGCTTGGACCCGGTGAGGCGGTGATTATAGTTATAAGTAATAACAAAGTTGCTAATGAAAAACTTATTTAAATCCTAAAAGATGAAAAACTGAGTAAGGATCTAGAAACGAAAAAGAAAATGAACAATAAAAAAGAGTACAACTTTAAAGGGTGTTCTACCGGAACAAATTAATCTACTAACCTAAATCAATTAATACACTATCACAAGGCATTATAATGCCAACAGCACGTACCTTTTAATAATAATTGTAAATACCAAGCCACATTAAAACTATAGCACAAAATAGTCCTCAACTCGTAAAGGCATAGCATATTCATTATCATACTAAAAAGTACAGAACTAAGTAACATATTCATAATCAAGTCCTTGTTTAGCTGCAACTTTTATACCTCAACTTGTTCTTTTTCCCTACCAGGGTACATACATAACAGATCCACTTTTAAAAAATAGTGGTTAACTCATAACCAGTTACTATTTTTTTTTTTTAAGTCTAAACAGTTAAACTAATTATATAGTATTTACTCAAAATGCAGCAAAAACCTTACAGTATATAGTAGTATTAAATAACGTCATTAGGAGAGCATTTCATAATACCTGCTTGCATTGGGCTGCCCCACAGTTAAGGCTCTTAAAACTAGTCGACTTAGTCGCAGCCAAAACAGTCGTACCGCACCCAACACACCCGGAACAAGGAACCCAAGCAGCATCATTACTCGTATCCAGCGCCATCAACAAAGTCTGAGGGGGTGTCCCAATCTTAGCCCTCACAATGTAGTTTGGGCTCTGGACAATCTGTTTCCCCGGTGCAACCGGTACGACAGATTTTCCAGCTACTAAACTTGACAAGAAACCGAGGCGAGAAAGGTCCTTGGTTTGGGACTGAAGGACATTTTGTTCCCATGAGAGTTGGGTTTTGGAGTGGAATGGTGAGCAAGGGCTTGAGATATGGTAGACCTTGAGAGTTGAAGCTTGGTCTTGAATGTCACATATAGAGTTGGAGTGGGATAATGAGAAAAGAATGAGGAGAGAAAAGGTGAGAAGGATTAAAGGGTTTAGAGTGGTCATGGTTTGTTGTTGAGTGAGTGAGTGAGTGAGTGAGTGAGTGAACTAAGTGAGGTATGTGTCTATATATAGGAAAATTGGTGTTATTTTGCTTATGTAAGTTATGCTTATTTGGGAATTAAAGTTGTGATTGAAATATAAAATGCCTCACAAACACCAATTATTGGATAAGAGATATTTGTTGTTGAAGCTAAAAATACTATAGAGAAATCGGATTAACAAAGTCGTCGTTTATGAAACCGTTGTAAACCTAAGATCGTTGTATTTCCGTCTCCTAATTAGAAGCTTTTCACAGGGGATTTTTTTTTATAGTCATCATTCTCGTCAGGAATCTGATTTATTTTTGAAATGATGTGAGTTTTCTTTTGCGATTTTTCCGATTTGAAAAGGCTAAAAAAAGTTTAAATTTATAGGGTGTTTGGCGAGTTGTTAAAAGGGACTTTAAGTCCAAACTGTTTTTGAAAAAGTGTTTTTTTTTTGTTTAATTAGGGTTTTTTTTCATAACTTTCTGAAAATATTAGACATTTAGAAGTACATCTTAAAAACTCATCACTGTTAGGTAGTTTTCAAAAAGTACTTTTTGAAAAGTTAAAAATAAAGAAAGTAAAACAATCACATTTATTTTAGTAATTTTAATTTCCCCTTTTTTCTATAATTAGTTGAATCGAAATATTTGATTACATAAAAAAAAGAGTCATTTCCAAAAAAATGACCTGTTTGTATAACTTTTTATTAATCTTTTAAAAAATGACTTCTATTCAAAATAAATGAAAAAGGGTATGTCTTTCGTGACTCTTAAAATGAGCATTTGACAGGTTCTATAAATAAGTATATCAAACTAAATCTACAATCTTTATACCTAAATTTGGATCTTTAACATTTTTTTTAAAAGACTTATCTTCAAAAATGAAAAAGGGTATATCTTTAGTGATTCTTAAAATGAGCATTTGACAATTTCTGTAAGATCAAACTAAATCTACAATCTTTATACCGAAATTTGGAACTTCCCTTTGTAAGCTCAATATTGATTGTTAATCATATTTTCGTTTAAATATCGTAACATTTTTAGTAAATAGTCTCGTTTTATTTCTAAGATATATTATATTAGAGATGCAGTGTGGACGAATTAAACGGCAGAGCCAGAGGAAAGGGCATCTAAATGACTAAATGTTCGATCTAATATGCATTAAAATAAAGTTAATTAAAATCATTTAAAATAAACCATTTAGTAATTTACAAATATATTTTTTGTCGACAGTTCAGAGTAGGTAAACACAATCCTCAAGATTTCTTATTTAATAACGCAAAAACATTCTCCCTTTACATTCATTCGTTCTGCCCATGTTACTATCAGATAAATAATTTATTAAATTTCATTTGGTTTATATAAATTCATTTTCCATGTTGCGTTCATATATCCTCCCATTATTTTCTTTTGATTGGCGTAGTCTCTTTGTTCTTTCTGAGTAAGTTTCAAAAAGTTATTCTACTTTCGCATTTTTAACATTTCTAAGTACAATAATGACTATTTTACTGTTAATGAATGAAGAACTTTAAATAACAAGAATACTTCACAATAAATAATGTTTTTCTAATTGAGTTAACGAGAACTAGAAAGAAGAGGAAGTAGTATATGCAGGTGAAGAAATATCTAAAATCCTTTTTTTTTTGTACTTCTTCGAAACATATAGTGATCATGTCATTATCGAGTGCACAATCGGTGATTTATTGCTAGTCATAAAGAACTAAAGATGGTACATAACAAGTACAAGATTATGAGATTAAGGTCTTCAGAAATTTCAAACTAATTTGCTTGGCTAAATGAGGGAATCCTATGCATTGTGCATTTGTGCTACAGATAAAATAAAAACAGTTAGCTAACTTGAAAAAAAAAAATGAAACCGCATAATGAAAGCGATCATATGCAACATGATGCAAAACTATTGTTACTAACTACATACCTCTGATGTTGATATTTATTTATTGTACTAATATAAAATGATATACAACTCACTAGAGTACTAGAGTATATATATATAAAGGTTGATAGAGTAACCACCGTAATAAAAATTTAAGATACAAAGATTTGTTTTTTTAAAACTATTGATAAAATGAGTGTCGTTAAATTTTAACAACAGTTTAACAACAATATAAAATGATATACAACAATAGCTTTTTGAATGAAAGCTATTGCTACATTCATTCGTTTTTGTTGTTAAACTGTTTTTAAATTTAGTGACACTCACTTTACTATCAGTTTAGCAACAGACGTTTTGATAATAATCTGATATTTTTTTATAGTGAAATGATTTTAGTAAAAAGTGAATGCATGCCTGACTATCGGCTCAATAGTCATTTTCGCCAAACGATGGTTATTAATGGATATATTTTCCAAATCCATAGGTGAAAATTTAAATTTTGGAAAACGTTCGATATATGAGAATTCGGGATCTGAATCTATGATCATAATAAAGTAATCTCGACAGAGTCGACCCTGATCTGGTCGAGTTGAATGAAGTATTAATTAAAAACCTGGGCCGGTTATGAGAAGTAATTAACGAGTTTTGTGAAACAAAGAATATACTCAAGAACGGTTATAATAATTAACAAGGATTTACTACAATAGATTTAAACGGGTTACGGTAATAATCGTTAAACATGTCCCCCTAGTTCTTTTTCGCTATTACTCATAAAAAAATGCATTTTTTAAGTGGGTTATTAACATGCCCATGTCGGCCAAGACCTCAATAATGTTAACCAAATAACACCAAATTTAGTATGGCCATGAACTTTTCTCTTAGTGGCAAGTAGTGGATCTTGTTTTACATTTTTTATGTTTTTGTGCGTAGTCCTGTTTAATCATTTTCAGAAGAAACTAAAGCAATAGTCCTCATGTTTCAACAAAGAAACACAGTTTAATGGTCCACTATATGTACTTCTAATAAATGAAGAGTTGGGGCCAAATTTTGGAACCATGGCACAATCTGTCCTTGTGAAAATAAGTTCAAACTCCAAGGGAGTATCATTGAAATATACCAACTTATCTGCGTGGCTTCTGTAAATTAAATACGTATGTGTGTACATATATTGATTATAGTTTACCAAAAAAAAATAAAAAAATTATAGTCTTTTTTTCTTTTCTTTTCATTTCTTTTCTTTTCTACACCAAAGATGGAACCCTCGTTCTAAAAATTCCATACCATAGCAGAAAATAATGGACGATGTTATGAATTCATGAACACCATTTTTATTTATTTTTATATAAGTAACATTATTTAATTAAATAAAACGATTAATTTGTTGTATAGTGCAATTGATTGTCAATGTGGGGAGCCATGCATCTCTCGTGCTCGAGGAGTATCATTGTAGCATGTTCACCTGGAATAATATGATAGGGATTGCTCTACGAAACTCTTTTTGGTTACCACAAATCCACAATAATAGTAGTGCCTTATTTCTCTTCCTTTTAATTAATGTGGTGTTACTTACCTTTTATATATACAACTACACTAGCTACAATATACATGATACAACTTTCATTTCAATTACGAATTTACAATTTATGGCTTGTATCTTTCGGCTCATTGTTGAAAACTCACTAAGATATCTGTATTTGGCAGTGCTAGCTAGGCATTCTCATTAATAATTTACAAGATGTGCTTAAACTAACACATACACTCATTTCTACAAAAATATGCTTCTACATTTAGTAGTTTTGAGTTGTTTTTTTATTAGTAGAGAGATTGATGAAAAATGAATTGAGAAATATAGGGCCTTTATGAATGTGTGAACAATTTAAGAGTATTATTACTCCTTGTTTAACGAATGTAGGTATACAATAGAGACAGGTTCAAGCGAAGTAAAAGCTGTCAAGCTCATCCTGTTTATTCGAGTCAACCACCCCCTGATACACTGTGAGTTTAGCTTTTATTACAATTCGATACATTAGTAGATTTAAGTTTCGTAAAAGGACTTAAATGCCAGTCTTTTTCACAATTCATGAGATATCCTGGATATGTTACATGTAACTGTAACAATGTTACAAATTAAAGAGGCTAAAAATATCACGTACAGTTCTTGAACCTTCGTTAATCTGTACAAGCACAAAGGTTGGTTGGTTTTCATCACAAGAACAGTGTAATATACTCGCAATCTCCTTTAATCCACAAGGATCCTCTTGTTATATTTGCACCTAGACGCGACTTTTAAAATACTGGTCCAGTGGAGGTAAGTGGTAACTCTAATATAGATAATCAAATCCTGATTATAGTATTATCCATTTGAATTAATTAATATTTTCTAATCATTTACGTACGAAATTAATTCACTGAGAGTGGTAGTTTGTGTGCACAATGTACACATAAAAAAGTTAATTTCTAGTGGGGGCTATATATTTCACCATTTTCGGGGCAATTTCTTCTCATATATTGCTGAGTTTCTTCTGCCAAAATTCATGCAAGGGGAGGCCTAATTCTCCATATGAGGACAACTCTATTAAATGTAACGTAACATACCTTTGCGTAAGAAAGAATTCATGACTTGCGGATAAGTTGGCCAGACATCAAAAGGTTCGCCAAAAAAAAGATATAATGTCAAAGTTTCATAAATATTGCAAAAACCTAGGATACATTTATGAAAAAATAGTACGTAAATGTTACTTGAAAGTTGAACACCTTCACTTGCTCGTTTTATTTTAAGTACAAATGAATTAACTCAGATTGGTATGGAAAAAAATTGGAGTTATCGAGCTCTAATTAATTCAGCAGACAACAATATTTCATGTCCCTTTACATCTCTTTATCTGTCACGCATATACATAATGCATGATTACATGTGATGTATCATTGTATAATGTATTTTGTAGGCACCACTCAATACTCATATGCATATGCCATATGCATATGATGACTTTTATGTACTACGCATGTGAAATTGTAATGAGATTGGTATTTTTTAAAGCAAACACCATTCGAGCCCTATAAATAACACTCTATATGAGTGGTGAGCCCACTGTTATTTTAGCCTAAGATTCATTCGGTTACTGTAATGGAATGTAACTCTATAATTCTATAATTGTCTTACCTAGTCTCAATAGTAGTATAAGTTAGGGTCGGACGAAAAACCGGAAAAACCGAACTGAACCGATAACCGAACCGAAAAATACCGAAAAATTTCCGGGTCGGTTTTGGTTTTCAATAAAACCGACCCCAAAAAAACCGAAAAAATCCGAAAAAGACCGAAAATAACCAAAAACTCGAAACTGGACCGAAGAAACCGTTCCGGTTCGGTCCAAAAAATAAAAAGACCGAAACCGAAAAAAAACGAACCGAAAAATATGCTCGGTTTCGGTTTTACTAAAAACCGAACCGAATCGGACCGAACCGAGCACTACTATAATTCACTTCATAAATTCAATACTACTTAGGACTTTTCAAGTTACAATATATTTCTTACCATACCAGTCCTTACTCATATTAGGAAATAAAAAAAGTCAACTTGCAAGGTTGTTTGATCGCATTTTTTTACCCCATTTTATTTGGCTTTTCCATTTTTCCACATGATAAAGTGTATTTGTGTGACAGGGTAAGAGGTTAAGATGTAATAAAAGATGAGAGAACTTTAAGGCAGGATAGTTTGTTTGTAATAATAAATTTTGCTCAAACTATGGGATCACCGGTACTGTAAGTTTGTAACTCACCCATTTTATAATTTTACAATAATTATAAAACAATTGAACTGAAAGTGTACATTTTGAAAGGAAAAATAAGTAATTTGCTGTTTAAGATTTTGACGATGACGATGCTAATATTCTGATCCCTTATCAATTACAGTGATAAATATTGTGTGTCGTGTCTCATCTTAGTCTACCGGACAGTTTTCAATGGGGCATTTGAACATGGCTAGTATTTACACTCACACTGAAGACAACATTTTAGAGTAAAATTTCGGATGTAGTTTTAAGCTAATCTTCCCTGTCCAATTTTATTTTCTCAAATGATGCAGCCTATCAAGTTTAAAAGCAATGAATTGTGTCCAAATCCCAAAAGGCAAGAGATGTACATGCATGCATGTAGTTATCTAAGTCGTTCAACTCTTAACTTGGGAGTTGAACAGAATGCATAAGAAATCCAAACGTTTATGTATCTCATTTATTTCTTCATATTCTCAATGATGCTTAGTAGTCACATAGATGATCTCAATTAAGGAGTACTCAATAGTCACATAAACTACTATAAAACCCCAATCAAAACTTAGCATAATCATCAACTAAAATAATGTATTCAAGTCAAAGTTACCCAACCGTATCATTCAATCCCTCTAACTCTACATACAATGTCTATTTTGCCGGAAAAAATATAGAAACAACAGTAACTGACAAATCAGCAGTCGTCGACCAATGGGTACATGACATCAATTCCATCTATGGTGGGAGTAAAATGGTCGTTGGACTAGATGTCGAGTGGCGTCCTCACATGATAAGTTACATGTCAAACAAATCAGCAACGCTCCAGCTTTGTATCGACACCAAGTGCCTCATAGTCCAGCTTTTTTACATTGACCAAATCCCGAGTTCGCTCAAGTCCTTTGTCAGTCAACCTAACTATACTTTTGTTGGAATTGAAGTTGGCGATGATATATCGAAGCTTAGAAATGAGTATGGTTTGGAGTGTAAGGAGAGTGCTGATATACGTGAGGTGGCAAAGATCAAGTATCCTGGGAGGTTCCGTAGGCCCGGATTGAAGGATTTGGCTGCTGAGGTGGCGGGCTTGAACATGAAGAAGCCGAAGCATGTTTGTATGAGTAACTGGGAAGCTAGGGTGCTCAATGAGAACCAGATTGAGTATGCTTGTATCGATGCTTATGCTTCTTACAAGATTGGTTACAAGTTGCTAATTGAAAATTAAGTTGGTTTTTATCTTTTGGCTTGGATGTGAGTAAGTTATTGAAATGTCTTGATGGTGTTAGCATGAAGTGTTGCTTTTATGATTTATTCAAGATGGCAATGGAAATAAATAATTATTAATAAATGTTTATGCTATGACTTTTACTTCTTTAGCCAGCATAATAGCATGTCATGACATTTGTTCATAAATTGTTATGAGTATACTTAATAACTTGCATCACGATAATTTGGTACCTTTTTTCTGGTAGACGATAAAATATATTTCTTAGTCATGTGATAATCTATATACTTGGTTCAAACTCCTATTTATTAACCATGATTGTTGCAAATACAAAATAGTAAACTCACTCTCGTGATATCATTCTATTATAATAACTCAAACCAAATCAAATAAAATTGTCCAATTTAACGATTTTTTTTCAAATATACTCATACACTTTTATATTAATTACAATAATATTATACCGCATAAAAATATAAAAAATAAAAACTAATAAAATTATTTATCACACTTAACAACCAAACATTCTTTTAAATTTTAAAATAAGTTTTTTTTATTATCCACATATTTATATCATAACTATACATATTTTCTATACTTTTATTACATTACGCGCCGCACACAAAACGTTGGGCATGATTACTAGTATTATATACACCTGCCTATTCCTTTCCGATATAAATTGCAATCAACCAAAATCATTACGAACTGTAGCTAAATAATAGTATTATTAGCTAGTACGTACGAAAAATTAACTTGTTACATGGTAAATAAAGAAATCGGCAAAAAAAGAGTTTGCATGCTTTATGAAAATATTAGACTTTTCCCCCTCTTACCAGAAATATATAAATATCTAGAATAAGAAAGTGAAACAAACAACAAATTATATCTACAATATAGAATAATCAGCTATAGACTATAGCTAGTATACAGAAAGAGACCCTATATGTGGTACAAGACGAAAATGAATTATTCTCAACACATTTTTTAAAAGTCACCGCCCATTGCTATTTGCCACGTGCCAAATAGAAAATACACGAGTCTATTGCTAAACCATAAGCAGTTGCATCAAAAATGTTTTGTCCAAGTATTGTTTTCCACTAATTTACTCTATTAACCCTTTTTAACTATTAAGTAAATCTATATAAGTACATTGTTTGGGTTTTCCATTAGACCAAAGGATAATTCTTATGAGTAGTTACTCCTAGTAAATACTGTATTACTTTTTCACTTCCAACCAAGGATATATAATTCTAAACTTCTTTAAAACTTTAAGTCAAATTCAATAGTCAAAATGTTGTATCCCTAAGATTGCAATAATTTGTCAATCAAGTCCTTTTATCATATTGTGGCTTAGTTTGCCCTTTCACCTTTCTTGAGAAGCCACCTTGTAATTTTAATAAATAAATTTTAATTTTGTGTAAAATAAGTGAATGTTCATATATTCATCAATATTAAATATTCTAACCACTGCTCAGATAAATAAATAATACTTAATACGAATAAAAAATAGTACATAAATAGAAGTAATACTGCATTATATCTTATTCAATTACTCCTACTAACTAAGTACACTGAAAAATCAATTGTCAATTTCCAAAAATATGATATTATATATCAATAATTGAGTATGAATAATGTTTAGTACTAGTAAAAGAAACCATTTGAGTTATTAATGATATCAGAGCACTCGCATCAGTTCTCTTATATTACCAATTTATCTTAAATATGAGAAAATTATTCTAAAATTGTATACGGATCAGCTTTTTTATCCATTACCTTAAATATATATACATGAAGTCAAATATCACACAAATATAAGAAATCAAGATGTTCTCTTATAATTAAAATAATAATTTATCTCTCTTATTTTTCTCTTATTCTCTCTTATTTATTTGTATTTTTCACATATAAATTGATAAAATAACAAAAAGATGAGTTGTATAGTTGTGATAAAGAAATTTATAAAAAAGCTGATAATTTGTATAAATCAAAACGTTTCCTTATAAGTTGTAAAAATATAATTTTTAATTTAAATACGAGAAAACTTGTAAGTTATTTAATGTGGTTTCTCTAGTAAATTAATTTGGGTTGAAATTTTTTTTGATAAAATTATATTAAAATATAGCAATATTTAGTTATGATAATAAATTTGATAGGGAAGCTGAAAAATATATAAAGTTAAACTGTTACCCTAAAAATATAAAAATGTTGTTAATTAACTTAAATATGAGAAAAAGTGTAAGGAAACTGTTGCGTTTGCTCTAATAGACGAATCTGTAGAAACCCACATCTGGTTGGATTTTAATCGGAAATTGATCTAACTATGATATCTATATGTTTATATAGAGAGAGAGAGTAAAAACCCAGAGTAACAAAAGACATTAAACGATTTTATTAATTTAGTAAAAATATCTGCACAAAGGTTTTTATAGCTGCAACTAATATTTTCTGGACTTTAGACATTTAGTCCTTGATAACCAGAAAGTGATAGAAATATTAATTACATTAAAGTCCTGAGTTATAAAACCATATAAAAACCTTACATTTTTACATATAATATACTCTAATACACCCCTCTCAAGATAAAGAGTGCAAAGATAAAACTCTCATCTTGGATATCATGCTTTGAAAACTGAGATTTTCCAGTGCTTTAGTAACAAATCTGCCAAATTACGTTCTGAACACACATATAAGGGATGAACAACACATGCATCAACTTTCTCACGAATATAACTGTAATCTATTTCTATATGTTTAGTACTTTCATGATGTACATGATTATTAACCAACGCTAATGAGGATTTGCTATCAGTAAACAAATGAACATATTCACTTTGAGCTATACCAAAATCTTTTAATAATTGAATAAGTCATACAATTTCACAACTAGTCTGAGCTAAAGCTCTATATTCAGTCTCACATGAGCTACGACTTACCACATTTTGTTTCTTACTTTTCCAATTTATTAAAGAATCTCCAAGGAAAACACACATACCAGTAACCGACCTACGTGTGACAGCACATCCTGTCCAATCAGTGTCACTAAATGCTTTTAATTTCAAACTAGAAGAAGCGAGAAAAAATATACCTTGAGCATATGATGATTTCACATACGTTAGGATCCTCACAGCAGCATCAAAATGAACTTTACTTGGTGATGCTAAAAATTGACTTAGCACATTAACAGAATAAGCAATATCTGGTCTTGTAATTGTTAAATATAACAGTCTACCAATCAATCTTCTGTAGGATTTAATATCAAAAATAGCATTATCTTTATCAGGTGTAAAATTGACCTTTGTGTCAATTGGAAAACTAACCGGTTTAGCAGCTAATTGACCTGCATCAGCTAACAATTCTAAAGAATATTTTCTTTGGCAAATATGAATTCCAGTGTGATTTCTAGCTACTTCTAGTTCTAAAAAATATTGTAGTCCACCTAAATCCTTCAATTTAAACTTGTCATTAAGAAAAACTTTCACTTTATCAATTAGAACAGAAGAAGAACTAGCTAAAATTATATCATCAACATAAACTAACAAAGCAACAAAATCCACATTTTTATTATAAGTAAATAATGAATGACCGGCATTAGATTTAACAAAACCAAAATCAATTAAGGCCTACTAAATTTGAAAAACCACTGTCTTGAGTCTTGTTTTAAACCATAAAGGGACTTTTGTAACTTGCAAACTAATGAATTATCCTTCTTATGAAAATCAGGTGGCAATAACATATATACATCCTCTTGTAAATCCCCATGCAAAATGCATTATTAACATCAATCTGAGCTAAAAATCAATTTTTAGAAGAGGCAATAGCTAAAAAACATCTAACTGTATTCATTTTAGCAACTGCTGAAAAAATAGCTTCATAATCAATTCCTTCTAACCGTGTATACCCTTTTACTACCAACCTAGCCTTATATCTTTCTATTATACCATCTGATGTGTACTTTCTTTTGTAAACTCGTTTACAACCGATTGCTTGTTTTCCACTAGATAATTCAGTTAAAACTGAAGTGTTGTCATCTTTTAAAGCTTTTATTTCCTCGTACATTGCTTTTAATTAGAAAAACATCTTAAAAACTCATCACTGTTAGGTAGTTTTCAAAAAGTACTTTCTGAAAAGTTAAAAATAAAGAAAGTAAAACAATCACATTTATTTTAGTAATTTTAATTTCCCCTTTTTTTCTATAATTAGTTGAATCGAAACATTTGATTACATAAAAAAAAAAAAAACTCATTTCCAAGAAAATGACCTGTTTATATAACTTATTATTAATCTTTTAAAAAATGACTTATATTCAAAATAAATGAAAAAGGGAATGTCTTTCGTGATTCTTAAAATGAGCATTTGACAGGTTCTATAAATAAGTATATCAAACTAAATCTACAATTTTTATACCTAAATTTGGATCTTTAACATTTTTTTTAAAAGACTTATATTCAAAAATGAAAAAGGGTATATCTTTAGTGATTCTTAAAATGAGCATATGACAATTTCTGTAAGTATATCAAACTAAATCTACAATCTTTATACCGAAATTTGGAACTTCCCTTTGTAAGCTCAATATCGATTGTTAATCATATTTTCGTTTAAATATCGTAACATTTTGAGTAAATAGTCTCGTTTTATTTCTAAGATATATATTAGAGATGCAGTATGAACGAATTAAACGGCAGAGCCAGAGGCAAGGGCATCTAAATGACTAAATGTTCGATCTAATATGCATTAAAATAAACCATTTAGTAATTTACAAATATATTTTTTGTCGACAGTTCAGAGTAGGTAAACACAATCCTCAAGATTTCTTATTTAATAACGCAAAAACATTCTCCCTTTACATTCATTCGTTCTGCCCATGTTACTATCAGATAAATAATTTATTAAATTTCATTTGGTTTATATAAATTCATTTTCCATGTTGCGTTCATATATCCTCCCATTATTTTCTTTTGATTGGCGTAGTCTCTTTGTTCTTTCTGAGTAAGTTTCAAAAAGTTATTCTACTTTCGCATTTTTAACATTTCTAAGTACAATAATGACTATTTTACTGTTAATGAATGAAGAACTTTAAATAACAAGAATTCTTCACAATAAATAATGTTTTTCTAATTGAGTTAACGAGAACTTGAAAGAAGAGGAAGTAGTATATGCAGGTGAAGAAATATCTAAAATCCATTTTTTGTACTTCTTCGAAACATATATATAGTGATCATGTCATTATCGAGTGCACAGTCGGTGATTTATTGTTAGTGATAAAGAACTAATTAAAGATGGTACATAACAAGTACGTACTGTACAAGATTATGAGATTAAGGTCTTCAGAAATTTCAAAATATTTTCCTTGGTTAAATGATAGAATCCTACGCATTGTGCATTTGTGCTACAGATAAAATAAAAACAGTTAGCCAGCTTGAAAAAAAAAAAATGAAACCGCATAATGAAAGCGATCATGTGCAACATTTTTTTTAAAAATAATCAGTGGAAAATTCCACAATTTTATTAAATAACAAAGTGGAAAATTGTTATATTTACAATGTAACGCAGTAAACTGCAAACCGACAGAAAATTTAGAACTAAAAAGAATAAAATAAAACTTTGAACACGCGTCTCATTACTAACTCTATTGAACTCTTCGTCTACTGTATAATCATCACTTTCTTCTTTAGAGAGAGACTGTCTCTCTTCTTCTTTCAAAAAAACTCAAAACTCATTTGATTCGTAAGTAAGAAATTCCCAGAGATTCAGTGATGATTACTCACTTGAAATAATTCGAGAAGTCTTCTATGCAATTCGAAATTATTGGGTCTTATTCGCACCCTAAATTTGTCATGTAATCTGCGCCTTTGTTACCTTCTCTTTCTATATGTATAATTGTTAATTCACGAATTTTGAATTGATGTCTTATTAGATCCATAAAATATATTAAATCTCAAGGACACTTACTCTTCCCTTGTATAATATTCACCATTTGTAAACAATCTGATTCAAAAACTATATTGGAATCCCCAACAATTTGAACACCTAATAATAATACTTTCATCTCAGATTCAAGTCCAGAGTTACTGCTGATAGATGTATAAAACTCTAATATAAACTTGCCTTGATCATTTCGCATAAGAACTCCATCACCACTTTTATTTGTGGTCCTTCTAAAACTCCCATCAATATTAATTTTATTATATCATTTAGGGGGACATAACCACTTTCATCTTTTTTTTTATTATTCACCATTGCATTAATCCCAGTTTTTATATCAAAATTTGAAGGAAAACACTTATCCTTGCTGGAGTAAATTTTAATCAAACTGTTGACATTCTCACAAATCATTATTCCACTCATTTGTTTATTATTGTATTTACTACTGCATATTTCTTTCCAAATTTCCCAAACTATAAACACATGTATTATTTTGCAGAGTTTCCATTGTAGTTTAGAGATAACAATACCTGATTGAGACCACCGAGAAATAAATTTGCCCCTTACTAGTTCTGAAGTGTTTATAACACCCAATAATTTATTAAAGAAATTCCACACTTCTGTAGCTATAGGCCCATTACTGAATAAGTGTTCTGAGTCTTCCACATTACATCCACAACATTCACATTTAGAAGATAACATAAATCCCAATTTTTGAATTGCAGGGTCCAATGGAAGAGCTTTATTGAAGAATTTCCAGATAAAACAAGAAATCTTCACAAGTATCATTTTATCCCAACACAATTTACTAATCCAGTTTATTGAAGTCTTGTTTCTCATAAGTTCCCAAGATGAATTTATACTGAAATTACCCATTTTATTAACATTCCAAATGGGAGTATTTTTTCTTAATTTATTAATGCTAATATCACTGGAAAACAGATGTCTCAAATTTTGAGGAATAATATTAGTAATTTTCTCTTTATCCCACTCTCCATTAGTTATAACATCTGAAGCCATAATATTATTATCCAAATAAGCATCCTTCAAAAGACTTTCACCAAGCCAGTTATCTTGATTGAGTGAAATGTTGCCTTCACCTATTAGCCAAACAATATGTTTTTCAGCTTCATTCCTCATTTTTAACATTCTTGTCCAAGTATTGTCACCTCTCCCATTAGTAACACAATTAGGATGCATTTTTCTATAAAATTTGGATTTCAAGAAATTAGACCACAACCTATTTTTTGTTCTGAAATTCCACCACAATTTAGCTGCAAATGCCATAAAAATATCATTAAAACTTCTTAGTCCTATACCACCTTCATTTACTGGAGAGCAAATTTTTCTTCCACTTAACCCACTGATGCTTCTTTACTAGATCAGAAGAACCCCACAAAAAGTTATCCAAAATTTGATCAATTTTTTTGATTACCTGTTTAGGTGGATTCATAGCTGATAAAGTATACAATGAGATAGACTGTAGCACATATCTTATCAAAATAAGTCTCCCACCCATATTTAACCACTGACTTTTCCAATTACTTAATTTTTTTCTTACTTTCAGGATGAGTTCATGAAAGAGTACACACTTCTTATGACCAGAGTACAGCTTGCAGCCAAGATAAGTAAAAAGAGTCTTTTTTACTTCTATTTGTAATTCCTTACTAATATCTTTCTTTTGTTCTCTATCAACACTTTTTGAAACATAAACAAAACTCTTGTCCAAACTAATTTCTTGCCCAAAATCTTCATTATAACTCTTTAATACATTTTTCATATTTAGAATAGACCTTTTATCAGCTGCACTAAAAATGATAATGTCATCTGCAAAAGCCAGATGAGTTATAATAGGACCATGTAGATGAGATTTGAAAGCTTTTCAACTTTTCTTGTCCATTAAAGCATTTAGATTTCTAGTTAGCACTTCTGAGCAAATAATAAAAAGACTTGATAAAATAGGATCACCTTGTCTCAGCCCATTAGAAGGGAAAAAATACCCTGTAGGTACACCATTCACCAAAATAGAGGTCCCATTGCATGAAATTATTCTCCATATCCTATCAATACAAATCTCTGAAAAACCAAACTTTCTTAGAACACAGATAAGAAAATGTCAAGAGACTTTATCATAGGCTTTTTTCATATCAAGCTTAATAGCCAGATTTTTTCCACTATTTTTCTTGTTAAGAGTAGCAATAAATTCTTGGGTCAATAATATATTCTCCACTATATCTCTGTTCTGAACAAAACCACTTTGATTAGAAGAAATAATAAATGGCAAGATAGTAGATAAACTCTTAGCCATAATTTTTGAAATCACTTTGTTAATAAAAGTGCATAGGCTGATAGGTCTATATTCTGAAAAATCATTAGGAGCTTGATTTTTAGGAATAAGAGTAATAATAGTACTACTGATACCTTTATGAAGTAATTGCCCAGCAAAGAAAGAGACTATTGCAGAGCACACATCATTACCAAATAGACCCCAATTGTTAGTAAAAAAAACAACCAGTAAATCCATCCACACCTGGAGCACTGTTCTTATTAAGACCCCACACAGCTTCTTTAATCTCTATTTCATCAAGAAACTTGTTTAACATTTCATTATCATCATCTTTAATAAGCTTAGAAATTTTGTCCAGACTCTTATAGGATCCCTTAAAAACTTTATTACCATCCAGAAGACCTTTAAAATACTCAACAGCTTCATTTTGAATATCTAATTTCTCTGTAAGAACTTCCCCTGTAGCCTTTTTAATACTATTAATATAGCTTCTAGCTCTTTTTTTTTTACAATACTATGAAAATATTTGGTATTGGCATCTTCTTCATTGACCCATTTTAAATTGGCTTTTTGACCCCAGAAATCCTCCTCAATTTTTATTCTATATTTCATATTTGCTTCAGCTTTCTTTAATCCAATTTTGTTGATCATTGTAGGGTCATTCATAAAGATACTGTCCATTTTGAGAACTTCATCTTCAGCTTCAGTTACTGTTGGCCCGTGTGGCTAAACCTTAGAGGGGGGAGGGGTGAATAAGTTTTTAGGCGTTTTTACGGAATTAAAATTCTAAGCGCAACTAACCACCCAACTAGCTTAATATATATTTGCGATAATAAATATGCGATGATAATGTATGAATAAATTGAAACATGCGCACAATCACAAAAATATAAGTTGCGAAAAGTAAAGATTAGAGAAAGAAACTGACACCACGATTTATAGAGGTTCGGCAAATCGGCCTACGTCCTCTCCTCGGTATTCAAGCTACCGAGTATTTCACTAAAAATATTTTTTCCGATTTTACAAATCCTACCGAGCTCATCAATCGATTCGCTCACCCTCTACCCGATGTTCCTAATCTTGATACAAGTACAAGCGAACACGTTTACGAGTCAACGACTCCCCCTCAATCTATCAGTACCCAAGTGTTTAACCTAGAACTTTTAACCAACACTTTGGCTTAAAAGCTTCTACCCAAACACTCACTCACAAATGAGCTTATAAATTGCTCTTTACAAAATTGTTGAAATTAAAACAACTCTCACAATTTGATTGCTTCTAAATAAGCTAATTTGTGATATTTGATGTTGTTCTATCTTGATTTGAGCTTGTATTGCTTTCTCTTCAATTTCCCTGTTTTTCGAGATTTTTCTCAACAATGGAGAATTTAGGTATTTTTAGATGGAAATAGGTTGAAGGATTGATTGGTTTGTATTTGGAGAGTGATTGGGGTGTGTTTATAAGACCAGAAAAGTCTGTTTTATGTATTATGACCGTTGGGTAGATGATTGAGGGTTTTATTCAAAGGTTAAAGCTACTTATTCAAAAAAGCTAAAAAGCTATTTCTGAATTTGGCTGAAAAACGATCGGTCATTTTCTTCAGTCGACCGGTCGTTTTTGAAATCTGCAGAAAACGATCGGTCGTTTTCTATAGTCGACCGGTCGTTTTTATAACGACCTCTCTGGAAGAATTTGGACCAAAACGATCGGTCATTTTTTCTGGCAAATTCTCGGTTTTCTCGTTGTACTTCGAAAGCTCGTAACTTCTTTGTTTTAGCTCTGATTCTAGTTCCGATTGAACCGTTGGCTTCGTATTTGATTACTCTATCTTTCTGACGTACTGAAATTTACATTTTCTATTTTTTGGAAAAGACAAGCATTATATATCGAAATAGAGAAATCGTAAAATCATTAAAAACATAATCAAACTTATAATCAAAATCAATTATTGAACCCAAAGTTCAACAGTTACTTTCTGGAAGATATTCACAAAAGCTCATTTATTCCAATCAGATAATGCTTTCTTTGTTCTTCTTAAATTATTTACTAAAGAATATAACGCATCACCTTTAGTATAAGTCACCCAGACTGATGTTATTACCTTGCTGTAGTCTTGATGTTTTGTCCAGAAATTCTGAAAAATAAACATTTTAGCATTATTATCAAACTCAGTTTTGCATCTAATTAGAAGAGGACTATGATCTGAAGATGCTTTATTAAGATATTCTAAAGAAATATGTTGAAAAAGATCTATGCAGTTTTGATTAATAAAGACTTTATCAATTCTTTCAAAAATAGCAGCTTCATCACTTCTCTTATTCCACCAAGTAAATCTAGAACCAGAATACTTCATTTCTTCCATATTCATATTATTTAGACACTATAAATAATCATTAGCATCACCCACATTTAAATTACGGCCCCCTATCTTATCTTTTTCTTTTGAATCAGTGTTGAAGTCTCCTCCAATAATCCATGGATCACCAGTACTTTCTTACTGTAACCAATCTCATAAAGGTACTCTCTCTTCTCTTGTACATTTAGCATACACAGCTGTAAATTTTATCTGCTTCAATAGAAAACTCCCTTTTATATCAAAGCTAATACCTTGCTCCATTTGATTAGAAACCTCCACATTAATACCAATATTATAGAACACCCGTATTTTGTTATGGTCTTGAGAGAAAGCATTATCAAACCCAAACTTATACTTAT
Source organism: Primula vulgaris (assembly GCA_963920805.1). Taxonomy (NCBI): domain Eukaryota; kingdom Viridiplantae; phylum Streptophyta; class Magnoliopsida; order Ericales; family Primulaceae; genus Primula; species Primula vulgaris. The sequence continues at coordinate 6,487,079 of OY987216.1, read as the reverse complement.
AAAAATCAATTTTACTACTATATGTCATAGGTTCCAAACATATTAATAACACAGGCTTATGTAACTTGCAAAAAAACTTCACTCTTCTACTAGTGCCTTCTTTACATTCTATTCCTCTGACATTCCAAATAAGAACATTAATCATTTATACACTTTTCTTACCCCTACATTTGAGGATCTTAGAATCATACTTTCTTTTTCATCTATTTTGAAATCCCTTTTCTTCTATTTCCTTTTTGCACTATTAGACAAACAGATTTCCCAATTAACATCATCAAGTTCTAAAGGTATATTTCTTGGTGATAAATTCAAATACTCTTGTATATTAGCTTCTCTCACATCCTCAAGAGCAATATTTTCTTCAATTTTATTTTGATTTTTATCCCTTCCATCTGCCCTATTAACTATAGTTTCTTCATCTTCTCTTACACATACTGGTTGCTCTGTTTCTACTTCTTCAATGACTTCATTTGTTTCCATAAGTTCTGCATTTAAGAATTGTTGTCTTTCACTTTTAGATTTTTGTCCATTTATATCTTGCACAGTATACTCCACCTCTTCATTAATTAGATCTGTATAGTTTCCTTCATTGGCATCAATCCTGGTAATATTTTCTAATAGGTTTTCAATCCCAGTATTTACCAATTTTGTACCTTGTTGTATATTTTCTACAAGACTCTCTGCATCAATTTCTGAAGATTGATTTTCCACCACCAAACCCTCTTTAGTTGTTCCAAAGTTCCTGCTAACCCAATCCTTAGTGCTCTCTTTCTATCCTTTTATATATGCTTTTTTGTGGTAAAGTTTTGTATAATAAGGCCTTTGTTTGATTTTGTCCTTCCTTTTCTTGTTTTTGCTCTTGTTCTGGGGCTTTTCCATTTATTTCTTTGACTTTATATTTGCTTTCATTCATTTTTATAAGGCACTTATCCTCTACATGCCCTTGTTTACTGCAGTAAAAACAAAACTTAGGTATGTCTTCATACTTACAATCTTGCCAGAAACCCTCATCACCCTCATATCCAATACGAACCCTTTCAATTAAATCTCTTCTTAGATCAATTTCTACACAAATACGTGCCAACTCAGGTATTGAAAGCTTAGACGTAGGATCATCTACCTTAAGAGGATACCCGAACGCTGAAGCTATAGAAAAAATACTCGACGTATTATATAGATGAATAGGCAGCTTAGGTAGTGATATCCAAACAGGTGTCAGTGAAGATTTGATATCCGGATCAAAGTCATACGTCAATTTAAAAGTACGCATAGGAAATCCTTTAATATACCAGATTTTACGTAACCATATTCGTTGGAAATCATTTTCATGGAAACATCTAATAAGAATATGTTTATGATCTAAAACTCCAATTTGATAATTAGCTTGTAAATCAAGAGTATGAAACACTTTTTTAATATCCTCAATCTGTGGTTTACCGTGTGAGAACTTACCTACTATCGTATATTTAAACGGCTCTGATAATTGGAAAATTTCATCTTTTGAAAACTGTATCATTGGCTCTCCTCTATAGAACTCGATTTCTTTCAAATCAATTTTAGGTTTATCGACTTGTTTATTTAGAATAGCTGCAAAGGACTTAACCGGAAGGTCCGGTTTTATAAGCGGCGCATTTGAATTATCAAAATGTTTATCACGATCTACCATAATTGCGACGGTTAGGGTTATTCACCCTAGTCGTCTCTCTCTTTCTCTCTCTTTTTCTCTCTAGGGTTGTCTGTGTATAAGTTGCTTAAAAAAAAATTGATCATGTGCAACATGATGTGAAGCTATTGTTACTAACTACATACCTCTGATGTAGATAATTATTTATTGTACTAATATAAAATGATATTTATTTATATAAATATAAATTGAAAATTGTTGGTAAATGAGTGTCGTTAGTGAAATGATTTTAGTAAAAAGTGAATGCACGCCATACTATCGGTTCAATAGTCATTTCCACCAAACGATGGTTATTCATCGATATATTTTCCAAATCCATGGGTGAAAATTTAAATTTAGAAAAACGTTCGACATATGAGAATTCGGGATCTGAATAACTGATCATAATACCCTGACCCGATCGAGTTGAATGAAGTATTAAAAACCTGGGCCGGTTATGAGAAGTAATTAACGAGTTTTGTGAAACAAATAATATACTCAAGAACGGGTTACAATAATTAACAAGGATTTACTATAATAGATTTAAACGGGTTACGGTAATAATCGCTAAACACGGTTAAACATGGCCCCCTAGTTCTTTTTCGCTATCACTCCTAAAAAAACGCATTTTTTAAGTGGGTTATTAACATGCCGATGTCGGCCAAGACCTCAATAATGATAACCAAATAACGCCAAATCTAGTATGGCCATGAACTTTTCTCTTAGTGGCAAGTAGTGGATCTTGTTTTACATTTTTTATGTTTTTGTGCGTAGTCCTGTTTAATCATTTTCAGACGAAACTAAAGCAATAGTCCCCATGTTTCAACAAAGAAACACAGTTTAATTGTCCACTATATGTACTTCTAATAAATGAAGATTTGGTGCCAAATTTTGGAACCATGGCACAACCTGTCCAGTTGAAAATTAGTCTAAATTCCAAGGGAGAATCATTGAAATATACCAACTTATCTCTGTGGCTTCTGTAAATAAGTATGTATGTACATATATTGATTATAGTCTTTTTTTTCTTTTCTTTTCTACACCAAAGATGGAACCCTCGTTCTAAAAATTCCATACCATAGCAGAAAATAATGGACGATGTTATGAATTCATGAACACCATTTTTATTTATTTTTATATAAGTAACATTATTTAATTAAATAAAACGATTAATTTGTTGTATAGTGCAATTGATTGTCAATGTGGGGAGCCATGCATCTCTCGTGCTCGAGGAGTATCATTGTAGCATGTTCACCTGGAATAATATGATAGGGATTGCTCTACGAAACTCTTTTTGGTTACCACAAATCCACAATAATAATAGTGCCTTATTTCTCTTCCTTTTAATTAATGTGGTGTTACTTACCTTTTATATATACAACTAGACTAGCTACAATATACATGATACAACTTTCATTTCAATTACGAATTTACAATTTATGGCTTGTATCTTTCGGCTCATTGTTGAAAACTCACTAAGATATCTGTATTTGGCAGTGCTAGCTAGGCATTCTCATAAATAATTTACAAGATGTGCTTAAACTAACACATACACTCATTTGTACAAAAATATGCTTCTACATTTAGTAGTTTTGAGTTGTTTTTTTATTAGTAGGGAGATTGATGAAAAATGAATTGAGAAATATAGGGCCTTTATGAATGTGTGAACAATTTAAGAGTATTATTACTCCTTGTTTAACGAATGTAGGTATACAATAGAGACAGGTTCAAGCGAAGTAAAAGCTGTCAAGCTCATCCTGTTTATTCGAGTCAACCACCCCCTGATACACTGTGAGTTTAGCTTTTATTACAATTCGATACATTAGTAGATTTAAGTTTCGTAAAAGGACTTAAATGCCAGTCTTTTTCACAATTCATGAGATATCCTGGATATGTTACATGTAACTGTAACAATATTACAAATTAAAGAGGCTAAAAATATCACGTCGTTATCGCCAATACAGTTCTTGAACCGTCGTTAATCTGTACAAGCACAAGGGTTGGTTGGTTCTCATCACAAGTAACAGTAATATACTCTCAATCTCCTTTAATTCATTAACATAGTAAGAGTATATATATGAAAGAAACACGTGTTACCATCCACAAGGATCGTATTGTTATATTTACACCTAGACGCGACTTTTAGAATACTGGTCAGTGGAGGTAAATGGTAACCCTAATAGATAATCAAATCCCGGTTATAGTATTATCCATTTGAATTAATTAATATTTTCTAATCATTTGCTTACGAAATTAAAACACTGAGAGTAGTAGTTTGTGAGCACAATGTACACATAAAAAAGTTAATTTCTAGTGGGAGAGAGAGCTTTTGTAATTCTTGGCTATTTCACCATTTTCAGGGCAATTTCTTTTCATATCTTGCTGAGTTTCTTCTGCCAAAATTCATGTGAGGGGAGGCCTAATTCTCCGCATGAGGACAACTCTATTAAATGTAACGTAACATACCTTTGCGTAAATGACCAAACATCAAAAAGTTCGCCAAAAAAAAGATGTCAAAGTTTCATAAGTGCAAAAACCTAGGATACATTTATGAAAAAACAGTACGTAAATGTTACTTGTAAGTTGAACACCTTCACTTGCTCGTTTTATTTTAAGTACAAATGAATTAACTCAGATTGGTATGGAAAAAAATTGGAGTTATCGAGCTCTAATTAATTCAGCAGACAACAAAATTTCATGTCCCTCTACATCTCTTTATCTGTCACGCATATACATAATACATAATACATAATACATGATTACATGTGATGAGACATCACTCAATACTCATACGCATATCCCATTTACATATGATTCGTTTTATTTACCACTCAATACTTATCATTGAGAATATGAAGAAATAAATAAGTATTGAGTGGTGGGTTACATTCATATGCCATACGCATAGGATGCCTTTTATTTACCACTCAATACTTATCATTGAGAATATGAAGAAATAAATGAGTATTGAGTGGTGGGGTTACATTCGTTGAACAAGGGGACTTTTAAGCCCATGTAACACCCCATATTTTATGTATACATGATTTGTGGGTTACAAATTTGTAAATTCATTTTTTATTTTTTTTCAAAGTGATTATTCATGAAAATCTGTAAAATTTGAGTTTATATATTTTTTTGGTATTACTTTCTAATAAATTATCAAATAAACAATTAAATAACAAATGCCAACTTCCATAATATTACTCTTAAAGACAAAAAAATTGTAAAAGTCTTAATTAAAATATAAATAAAATCATTCTTGTGTAAGGTAAAATTAACAATTAAATTTAATTTCTATTTTTTACCTTTGTATTTTAGTGTGTATATATTGATTAATATTTCAACATGAGACCATGAATAAATAAAAGAGATAGAGATGTTGCCGTTAAATGGTATAGTGGGACACATGATAATGTGACATTAATTGTATATAAAATTATGGAGAGTAGAGGTACGGAGGTGAGCATACTCAATAGTCACATAAACTACTATAAAACCGAATCAAACCTTAGCATAATCATCAACTAAAATAATGTATTCAATTCAAAGTTACCCAACCGTATCATTCAATCCCTCTAACTCTACATACAATGTCTATTTTGCCGGAAAAAATATAGAAACAACAGTAACTGACAAATCAGCGGTCGTCGACCGATGGGTACATGACATCAATTCCATCTATGGTGGGAGTAAAATGGTCGTTGGACTAGATGTCGAGTGGCGTCCTCACATGATAAGTTACATGTCAAACAAATCAGCAACGCTCCAGCTTTGTATCGACACCAAGTGCCTCATAGTCCAGCTTTTTTACATTGACCAAATCCCGAGTTCGCTCAAGTCCTTTGTCAGTCAACCTAACTATACTTTTGTTGGAATTGAAGTTGGCGATGATATATCGAAGCTTAGAAATGAGTATGGTTTGGAGTGTAAGGAGAGTGCTGATATACGTGAGGTGGCAAAGATCAAGTATCCTAGGAGGTTCCGTAGGCCCGGATTGAAGGATTTGGCTGCTGAGGTGGCGGGCTTGAACATGAAGAAGCCGAAGCATGTTTGTATGAGTAACTGGGAAGCTAGAGTGCTCAATGAGAACCAGATTGAGTATGCCTGTATCGATGCTTATGCTTCTTACAAGATTGGTTACAAGTTGCTAATTGAAAATTGAGTTGCTTTTATCTTAAGGGAGCAAGTTACTGAGATGTCTTGATGATTTAAGCATCAAGTGTTGCTTTTGTGTTTTATGATTTGATCAAGATGGCAATGGAAATAAATAATTATTAAGAAGTACTGTGTTTAGCAATGACTTTTACTCTTCTTTAGCCAGCATATCATGACATTGTTCATAAATTGTTATGAGTATACTTACTTGCATCATGATAAGTACCTTGGTTCTGGTCGACTAGAGGTAAAAACATATTTCTTAGTCATGTGATAATGAGATAATCTATATACTTGGTTCAAACTCCTATTTATTAACCATGATCGTTACAAATACAAAATAGTAAAGCCACTCTCGTGATATATTATATACACATACCTATGCTTTTCCAATAAATTGCAATCAACCAAAATTATTACGAACTGTAGCTAAATAATAGTATTATTAGCTAGTACGTACGAAAAATTAACTTGTTACATGGTAAATAAAGAAATCGGCAAAAAAAGAGTTTGCATGCTTTATGAAAATATTAGACTTTTCCCCCTCTTACCAGAAATATATAAATATCTAGAATAAGAAAGTGAAACAAACAACAAATTATATCTACAATATAGAATAATCAGCTATAGACTATAGCTAGACTACAGAAATTTTAGTCCTATTGGAGGACAATATAGGTGGTACTCTATACCATTTAATGAGTGACACGTGTTTCATTTGCCAATTCCGATTATTTAATTATTTAATTATTTAATTCATCTCTCACCCCTCATATTCTCTCTCATGTGGGTCAACCCACTCAAAAGTGTTTTATGGATTTACGTGCTCAAATTGCTAAGGCCTAATATAAGAGTACAAGTACTCGATTTATGCAAAATTATACTTATAAAATTTTATTTAGTGTTTTATAAATTTATACGAAATTATGCTTATAAAAATACATGGTTTCGTGTTTCATCTTGTAGGGATGGGCAAAAAATTTGCAAACCCGTCCCGTAACCCAATCCGTATGGCGGGTTGGCTGGGTTGAGTGTCAAAAAAAAATCAATTCGTTTCATCCCAATCCGTTATATATTTTGCGGGTTGGGTTATGTTTGACCTTCACAAACCGCGGGTTAATCCGTTTCAACCCGCAATATATATATATATATATATATATATATATATATATATATATATATATATATATATATATGGCGAGGATATATGAGCACCATAAAAAACATCAAAATGGACACTTTTTCGTAAAAACGCTCCAAATCAATATTTGATTAATGCAAATCTCCACGGTTTCACGACGGGAACACAAATATGCGTTTTTTTTCTGAGATGTATAATGACATATTTTGAATTTTTAAATTTTACCATAATATCGAAAACATGTCATTATAGATCTCGGAAAAAAAAAACAAGACGCATATATGTGTTCCCGTCGTGAAACTATGGAGATTTGCATTAACCAATTCCTGATTTGGAGCGTTTTTACGAAAAAGTGTCCAAGTTGATGTCTAAGTTGATGTTCATATTACGTCTCCCTAAATGATGGGGATGATACATGAACACCATAAAAAACACTCAAATGGACACTTTTTCGTAAAAACGCTCCAAATCAATATTTGATTAATGCAAATCTCTACGGTTTCACGACGGGAACACAAATATGCGTTTTTTTTTTCCTGAGATGTATAATGACATGTTTTAAATTTTTAAATTTTACCATAATTTTGAAAACATGTCATTATACATCTTGGAAAAAAAAAAACAAGACGCATATTTGTGTTCCCGTCGTGAAACCATGGAGATTTGCATTAACCAAATCTTGATTTGGAGCGTTTTTAATATACCAACATTTCATTCTTTTTATATTTTAATATACCAACCTTTAATTCTTGTTATATTTTAGTTTTATTACGTGTTCGTGAACGTTGTAAACGCATTTTAATTGGTTTTAATTTATATTTCTCTTTGAAATATTCAATTTATTTTAAAATTTAGATTGACTATGCAAATAACTTTTCTTTAATTTAAAACTATAAACGTAAAATTATTGTGATTACGTTACATACACAATGACTAATGTAAAAAAATGTTTAAAAATTATATCAGTGCAATCCAAACAATATGCATGATAAAAGTTAGGAAAATAAACTCATTTAAATATGTCACATTATCATGAAAAGGACTATGTATATAATTGTTAGCAATATTTATCGTATCGTATTTCTTATTCAAATGTATATTCAGTGTCTAACATAGGTTAATTTCTTAGAATTTTAAAGATCAAACTTATTATAATTTAAAACTCTAAAAAATGTAACGGATGCGAGTATTTTTTTGGGACATTTCTTTGTTGCATAATTTTTACAATTCAATACAATTATTACTATTAATAATAATAAATGTTTAGCGTTAAATACTCGAGAATTTGTTGGCATTATGAAGTTTAAGTTAATTTTATGGGTGATGTTATACACACAACTCTCACACTCCTTAATTAATAAAAGACATATGTATCCCTCCAAATGTACATAAAACACAATCTATAATTTGATAAACCAAAATATAAATATTCAACATAATAAAAAATCAACCTACTAAAAACCCAAATAAAAATATAGTATAACCCTAGTTGAAACTACCCTAAATTTAAATATTAATTAAAAATAAGAAAAATTATTAAATCTAGTATTAATAATATATATATATATATATATATATATATAACTCACACACTCCATACATGTATATTTGGAGGAATAAAAATGTATTTTTTAACAAAAATATATTATTATACATGTAAGAGAGTGTGCAATACATGTAAGGGAGTGGCAAATTTGTGTGAATATCTTTTTCCTAATTTTATTGGTCCCTTGAGATTTGCATTTGTTATTGAAAAAAAAAAAACATTTACTGAGAAGATGAAACATGAAACCGTCTATTTTTATAAGCATAATTTCGTATAAATTTATAAAACACCGAATAAAATTTTATAAGTATAATCTTGCATAAACTATTTGTACTCTTATAATAGGCCTTAGCAATTTGAGCACGTAAATACATAAAACACTTTTGAGTGGGTTGACCGAGTTTTTTGCTGAAATGGTCTACTGTGGACAATTAAAGCCCAGAATGGGCTACCTTTCTGAAATATTCCCAAAATGGTCTACTTTCGAAAAACGACCGATCGAAATGGTTAAAACGATCGGTCGTTTTATTATTGAACTCTCTGGAACAATTTGGACAATAAACGATCGGTCGAATTGGACAATACGACCGGTCGTTTTTCAGACAAAAACGATCGGTCGTTACGTACATTTCGATCGGTCGTTTTTCGGAAATACTTGTACTTAAAAAACTCATCTCATTTCCACAGACCACTGTACTCATCTCATTACCACTGTAAAAATAAAAAAAACAGAGCTCTTATATCATTTTAGGGCAAATCTCAGATCTCTTCCAAAACAGGTAAAAGCTCAATATTTTGTGTTGTTGGAGTATTATTTGAGTAAAATTGTTAATTTTACCGTGTGTTTATCGAAATGAAAAATCCTACAATTATGTGTTATTGGGGAGGTACGATAATGGAAACTATTAGCGAGGGGTTATCTTATGATATTTCTTATAAAAAAAATTTTAAGGTATCTAGAAACACGACATACGACCAATTTTTGGAAAAATTGTTTAAGGTACTTGATGTGTCATCGACTTCAAATCGTTTGAGTTTAACATGTCGTTATCCATATCTGACTACACTTACTGAGTTTAAATATATGCGATTGGCTGTTGATGATAATGATTCGTTGGAAACCATGCTTGAGTTAATAGAAGAAAATGGAAGAACGTTTATAGAGTTATATGTTGAAATTGAGCAAGTTTACTCTTCTGATCAAGATTACGGGTTGTATTATAATATTCTTTCCACTAATGAAATCGGTACATCAAGTGGAACACCCATTCGACAAGAGCCAATGCATGAAATCGGTACATCAAGTAGAACACCCATTCGACAAGAGCCAATGCTAGAGGTATATTCTGAGAACAACGAACCAGATTTGACACATTTGGATGCAGTGTGTCGATTGGCAGATAATATTGGTTGGTCGATAGAACTTGGGGATGAACCAGAGGATGAAGATCCGGACTTCAATATTAGCGAAAACGAGTCTGACGATGACGAAGAAAATGTACAAGAAGTTGAGTACGAAGAATTATCCTCTGAAATGGGCTTGTATATGGATGAGGATGAAAACGACCAATCAAGTGGGTCACAATTGGCGAATAATACTATTCCCGATGAAATTCCTATGCATCAACCAATGTCAAGTTTGTTTAATGAACCGTTCGACACTCAAGAAAATTACATTAACCAGAGAAGCAATTATATGATGTATCCTGGATTTTGGGATCCTCAAGTTAATGATCCTTTTGTTGGTCTTTTATTTAGGGATAAAGAAATGTTGAAAAAGGGAATAAAACTTTGGTCAATCAAACGTAACATCCATTTTTCCACTAAAAGTTCGAAGGCCAAATTTTGGGAAATTCGTTGTAAATTGGCCGAAACTCAACAATGCAAATGGAAACTACGAGCTTCGCTAAGAAAGAAACATGGATTTTTTGAAGTGTCGGTGTACAACGGTCCTCATACATGCATTCATGCCGAGCTTACAACTGATCATCCACAGTTAGATTCCAATCTTGTTGCCCAAACCATTCGAAATGCCATCACAACTAATCCTATGATGAAGATTTCATTAGTTAAAGAGATTGTGAATGCCCGTTTTGAAATGTCAGTTTCATACAAAAAAGCTTATTTGGGTAAACAAAAAGCAATCGCAGAGATATTTGGTAATTGGGAAGACTCGTATAAGGTTTTACCTAAATTTATGAAAGCGCTTCAAAAGTATAATCCCGGTACCGTTGCTTCTTATGAGACCACGCCAGTTTACGATGCGGTAACAAATACAGTGGGTGAGGTATTGAACAGATTTTTCTTCACATTTAAGGCCGTTATTGATGCATTTCAGTATTGTAGGCCAGTTATCGCTATTGATGCTACTCACTTATATGGGAAGTATAAAGGTAAGATTTTAACAACCATGTTTAAAACCAACATAAACACAATTCATAATATAATCATGCTACTTATTACATCAAAAACAAACGAAGTTCGTAGAACGGGAAAGAAATACAATGAAACAAAAAGAGAGGTATTTCTCCCCCTTGACAACATAAAAAAAAAACATGAAAATGAATAAAATGATATCCGCCTAGTCGCGGTGGGAGGTCGCATCATCCTCTTCGTCTTCGTTGTTGTCATGGGGCCCGGCAAGATCGGGAAAATAGCCGTGGAATTTCGCCCTTTGCTCAGCGCTCAACCTATCGATTTCGTCCAAATCTTCTTGACATGTGTTCATGGCACGAAACATGCGTCGGTGAAGTCGCGCATTTTGATATTGGTCGATGTAGAGATCGTCGTAGAATTGTTCGTTGCGCGGAGGACGGTGAGAAGATCCTACTTGAGCTTTTCCTTGTCGTCGAGAGGGACGAGAGGATGTAGGAATATCGGTGGGGGGAAGAGACTCGGAGGAGAAATCCTCACGTGCGGCTTGTGGTGTTGGCTTAGGGCCGACGTATTCTTCCTCTTCGGGGGTGAGAGGAGCATAGTTGGGGCCGGATACCCGCTTACCGGACCAAGTTATGGACTTGTCGGTATTATGGAATTTTATGGACATTTGGGAAAGATAGGAAGTGTCCCAAACATGTTTGTCCTTGTTTTTGAACAATGTTCCACCGGGAACGAGGTTTAGGTCCTTTAAGATGGCCGAAATCAAGGCACCGTAAGGTAGCCCATTTTTGGATTTCGTTTTAAGCGAGTCCATCTTAAGGAAGATGAGGGTAGCAAAGTCGAGTCGGACTCGACGATGGATGCACCCAAGAAGAAAGATGTACTCATTGGTAACATCCGTGAAATTGGAGGTATGAGGGAGGACTATGTGAGAAAGGATGTGGTAGGCTAGTTTGTTACGGAATAGAAGGCCATGGGCTTTGTTGGAGCGATTTTGATGAATGGGATGAAAAATTTCATCTTTTAGATCATTGAAGTGGTCGATCTCGAGAGTCTCACAAAGTTCCTCACTAGACTCATGGAAACCGCCGCTATCTAGGCGTAAGAGAGTTCGTAGACGGTCTATACCGTAAACGAAAGGTTGTCGGTTAAACGATGAACGCAAGCGGAGTGCGCCATCATTATCCCTATCGAGAACTAGGTTATAATAAAATTCGTAGACATTTTCTTTGTAAAAAGGCTCTTTAAGAGTGAGGATAGTATCGAGTTTGTAAAAACTTAAATCTATCATTAGAGCGGCAAATCGTTCACGGAATAAACGCATATCTAGAGTGAAGTTGGTCAATATACCTCTTTTACCCATCTCGGGTGGATAGAGAGGAGAAAGAGGGCCGGAAGAGGAACCGGGGCCCGAGCGAGAAGCGGTGGAGGAGCCGGTGCGTGGGGCACGAGGAATAGCCGGACGGCGAGGTGGTGGAGGCACGACCTCGTCCTCATGTTCATCAACGAGGTTGAGTGACGCTTTCTTCGTACGAACCATTGTTGAATAAAATGGGTTTTGAAGAAAATAGGGTTTCTAAGAAACGAAATTAATCGATAATCGATTATACGGATAATAGGTGAAATTGGGTGATATTTTTATAGAAAATTAGGTTTTATTGAGGAATTTTGATGGATTTGGAAAGAGGGAGGCGATTTTGGAAGAGAGGATGAATATATTTTGTGGAATGAATGAAATTAGGGTTTTGGAAGAGGTTTTAACACAGTGAAACAGAAAAACGATCGGTCGTTTTTATATTTCGACCGATCGGTGTGGAACGAAAATGTTCCAGTGAGCAAACCTTAAAAACGACCGATCGCTACTATAAAACGACCGATCGTTTTAAGTAGAAATTCTTCCAGTGACACAACACAAAAAACGACCAATCGCTATGCTAAAACGACCGATCGTTTTTGGTCTGTAACACGACCGATCGTAATGTACATAACGACCGATCGTTTTTGGTCCAAATTGTTCCAGAGAGTTAATGATAAAAACGACCGGTCGTTTTATTCATTACGATCGGTCGTTTTTCGAAAGTAGACCATTTTGGGAATATTACAGAAAGGTAGCCCATTCTGGGAATTGATTTTGGGCACTGTACCATTTCAGCAAAAAACTCGGGTTGACCCACATGAGAGAGAATACGAGGGATGGGAGATAAATTAAATAATTAAATAATCTGAATTGACAAATGAAACACGTGTCACTCATTAAATGGTATAGAGGACCACCTATCTTTTTCTCCAACAGTACTAAATAATTTGTCAACACGTAGATATACTTAGGGGTGGGGTTAGTATCGAGACCGACCCGTAAATGTTCGACCCATATCCCAACCCAATTACTTTTGAAAGTGAAAAAAAAATCCCGATCCCGACCCGATAAAAGTCGGGACTCGACTTTTTCGGGAACCAAATTTTCGGGATCCGATAGGGTCGGGATAGGTTTATCCCGAATCTCCCGACATATTTTTTTATTTTACGACGACGTTATTTTTTATTAACAATTTTCATTTGAGAAGTCTAAACATGTTATTAACACGAATTATAATTCTAGTTTAAAAATAACATTATGAAAAAGGAAATTAACATGTAGTAGAAAAAATAGTGTGAAATTATAAATAATAAAGTAGATAAAAAAATTGATACGTTTTTTTATCAGATTCTTTTAGTATTTAGTTTTATTCACACAAACAACAATTATCATACTAAATGAGATACATTATCATTATAATTTTTATAATCGGAAAATAATAATCATTTATCTTTCTTGAAAATAACAATATAATTTTTTAATTTAAGTGTATTTTTTATTTTAATAGTTTTATATATTTAAAACCATAAATCTATATTATACTTATATAATTATAGCTAATATATAAAACAAAAGAGATCGTAGCTCATATGGTAGGGTGTTTACATTGTATGCTAGAGGTACAATGTTCGATCATCATCATTTGTATTTAATATAAATTAATTTATATTTTTATATAAAATATAAATTAATTAAAAAATCGGGTCGGGTCGGGACACCCGAGGAAATCAAAATTGCCACCCGATCCCGAAGTTTCTCGGGTCGGGACAAAACCCGATATTTTCGGGTCGAAAAATTTCGGATCGGATACGGGTTGGGTTGAGATTTCACTATTTTTTTCTAGCCCTAGATATACTTAATAACTAAAAAGGGTTGATAGAGTAAATTAGTGGAAAACAATACTTGGACAAAACATTTTTGATGTATGGTTTAGCAATAGACTCGTGTATTTTCTATTTGGCACGTGGCAAATAGCAATGGGCGGTGTCTTTTAAAAAATGTGTTGAGAATAATTCATTTTCGTCTTGTACCACATATAGGGTCTCCATTGTTTGGGTTTTCCATTAGACCAAAGGATAATTCTTATGAGTAGTTACTCCTAGTAAATACTGTATTCCTTTTTCACTTCCAACCAAGGATATATAATTCTAAACTTCTTTAAAACTTTAAGTCAAATTCAATAGTCAAAATGTTGTATCCCTAAGATTGCAATAATTTGTCAATCAAGTCCTTTTATCATATTGTGGCTTAGTTTGCCCTTTCACCTTTCTTGAGAAGCCACCTTGTAATTTTAATAAATAAATTTTAATTTTGTGTAAAATAAGTGAATGTTCATATATTCATCAATATTAAATATTCTAACCACTGCTCAGATAAATAAATAATGCTTAATACGAATAAAAAATAGTACATAAATAGAAGTAATACTGCATTATATCTTATTCAATTACTCCTACTAACTAAGTACACTGAAAAATCAATTGTCAATTTCCAAAAATATGATATTATATATCAATAATTGAGTATGAATAATGTTTAGTACTAGTAAAAGAAACCATCTGAGTTATTAATGATATGGAAGCACTCACATCAGTTCTATTATATTATCAATTTATCTTAAATATGAAAAAATTGTTCTAAAATTGTATACATATCAGTTTTTTTATCCATTAACTTAAATATATAGGAAGTCAAATATCATTCAAATATAAGAGATCAAGATGTTCCCTTATAATTAAAATAATAATTTATATCTCCTATTTTTCTCTTATTCTCTCTCATTTATTTGTATTTTTCACATATAAATTAATAAAATAACAAAAAGATAAGTTGTATAGTTGTGATAGAAAAATTTATAAAAAAACTGATAATTTGTATAAATTAAAACGTTTCCTTATAAGTTGTAAAAGTGCACTTTTTACTTTAAATACGAGAAAAGTTGTAAGTTATTTAATGTCGTTTATCTAGTAAATTAATTTGGGTTGAAAAAAATTGATAGAAATATATTAAAATATAATAATATTTAGTTATGATAATAAATTTTATAGAGAAGCTGAAAAATGTATAAAGTTAAAATGTTATCCTAAAAATATAAAAATGATGCTAATTACCTTAAATATGAGAAAAAAATGTAAGGAAACCGATGCGTTTGATTTCAACGAATCAATTAAAAAAATAAAACTTGAGAACTGTTGTAGGATATTATTGGGCCTATCTTGGGTTTTCCTAGCATATGTAACCCTACCCTTTATTGTATAAAGAGGGTCAGGAGTCTCTTGATGTATCTCTCTGTACAATCATATTAATGAATAAACACTTCGTCTGTTGTTTCTCATACCTCTCTCTATATCTATACATATCTCTATATATATCTATAACGAGCTAATATGTCACACAACACGTTATCAGCACTTTGCTCACGGATATTGAAGAAAAAAATTAGTAGATTTGGGTATTTATTCGAAGATAAGGGTTTAAGCTCGAAGACTGGGTTATAAATATACGGCCAACCTTTGAAGTTTTTTTTGTTCCGCTGGTATTCTCCAAAATACAAGGCGTACGGTACAATATTTACCCTTCTTGTAATTTAAATAGCAACTACATTGTACGGAGTAAATAAAATCGTTAAACTATACATATAAATTGTTATGGTTGTACTATATAATCACGTAATTCTATTACTGTGTAAACATAATACCAATTGCATGACAATCTTCATGATACACGTGATTAAAATCACCACAAACTGTACCCGTATGAAACTGCTGCTATTGCATATTTGCATGTTAATCTAGTAATATATGTGTGGATAAATACAACCATAAGTTAGTACTAAAAGGACTAAAAAAAAAAATTGCCGTGTATAAGCAGGGCTAGTTAACTGCATGTATAATTGTTTTTTTTTGGATAATTCCCTTGATAACACGTATAGTACTGTTATGTATTAATATACATATAGAATTGCATGTGTAGTTAGTAACACTTGAATGTTGAGATGTTAGGACTAGCAAACGATATTTGTAATATATATGCTACTGAATATTGATTAATATGTTGATATATATTGTACTGCTAACATACCATGCTTGAATACTAATTGTAATAGTATGCGTTAATTATTTGTATGTATAAAACAAATATAGCGAATTGCATGTCATTAAACCTGTAGAATCAAAACTGTTTTTTTAAACAGTAGGGACCAGATTGCAACTTACTGATACTTATGTACTGCCTATGTATAAAACTGAATTTAATGTAATTAAATTACAGTGGTGATCCCCATAGTGTACCTTACATTTAAAACAGTATATGTGTTTGCCTATGTATAAAATCGGTCCATATCTACATAAATACATTCATGATAACTGGTTAATTGCCTAGTTAATAACCTTGCATGCTAATCAAACTAATTCTTGAATTAACATACTATAACCACTGCCATGTAATATTATTACTGCTGTTATGAATTTGTATGTTACTGCCATGTACACTTGTGTAAAATATGGTAATTTGCGAAATCATATATTTTCACATTTAAGTTGGAAAAATTATGAACCTTCCCTAAATAGGCTCAGCTATTTGGATACGATGTCTAGGAAAGATATAAGCGGAAGTCGATATCCTAATGAGGTCGGGTTTTAAGTGGCATTCGTGCCCTCCACCCTCACCGTCTTTCCTGGTCGTTTTTCAAGTAGAGCTACCGAAAGGGGTTGACTAAATAATAATTTCCCCGAGTGTGTTTATATAGTGATGTATGTTTCGCCGAATTGGTGTCTCTGTATCGACCCGTCGTTCGATCAATGAGAACCGATTCATATGAGAAGCAAAACTAATGTTTTCGAACCTGTCGTTTCGAAAAAAACGTTTATGTTTGTGCAAACCATGAACATATAAACCAGTCGTTTTATATGATAAATAATCCAGAACTCCCAACACATGTTGGATGCCATCTATGATGAGAAAAATCATAAAAACATACTTGCGAAATGACTGTTTAAACGTTGATTTTAATCCGTCACCACATGTTACTCACCCTGATGTGTGAAAATGTGATGCCCAAAATTTTTTTGGATGCCATCTTTGATGAGTAAAACATGAGTTTGTTATTACGTTTATGATGAATGCTAAGGCGTTGATTTTATTCCGCCGCCACATTTGAGACGTGATGACGTCTATGGTGAACAAATGTCTGAAATTGACATATTGGAGCAATCCTTTACCAAAATACTAGCTTGGAAATTGTATTCCATAAGCAGTATCGTGAATTTATGTTCACCGTGTTCCTTTATCGCCCATCTGTTATTGGATAAGAAAATTACCCCGGTGAGTAGTTTTAATCCTATTGGGTCAATGGCGAATTGTTTGCCTGATATTAATGCTCTTCGTGTACATTTTTTTTCCACGAATCGAGAACCGAGACAAGTGTTATTTGTCTCGAACTGTCGCGATCCCGATGAATCGCCTAGCCAAGCGAGATTTTAGACAATCATCAAAATCGAAAACCTATGGCTCAAGACAGTAATTGAAAGGAACAATATGAGCCGTTGTCACAAAGCAAGAGATAATGCTCAAGGAGACAACTCTATGCTATAATGACAAAGGTCATGCATGGTTACTCCTTAAATAGTTCAAAACTATTATAAAGGTGGAAAAACCGATGCTAATGTGGTTAAAATTAATTGAAAGTAAACTCCTGAGACCACCGATTTTGTGGCTCAAATGAGTTTGATACCTTTCCTTATTGATTTTGATAAATCATTGAGCCATTTTTTCGCTCATCTGGATTATGTTTTACATTTGGATTATTATTTTCCATTTGGACCATACTTTTGGATTGTGGTTTGCCTGTTTACGAAATTTCTCGAAATAATTTAAAGTGATTTGAGCAAATTCATTTGACAAATGTGACCAAACTTTAAATTATGAAATTTTAGGCAATACTTGTGGGGTAGTTGATTTTTTTTTTGGAAATAGTGGGTAACAGTGTACCACATAATTTCACCAACTACTTGCCTAAAAGAGTACTCAGTGACAATGATTCTGGACATGTCGCTCCAAAAATCGAAATCTTTGGTAAAACCAAATTGATTTGTCAAATATGAGGTCTTATACTCATGTAGGTCCTGCCGTACCTTGTTGAGTTATAAAATATTCGAGAAAACCAGTGTTATCTGGTAATAGCTCATGAAAGAATTAAATTTTTTTTACATAGTCTCCATTCAATACGACCAAAAGCGTATTTTAGAGGAGTTGAAATGTCTTCCAAGTGGTTGCTACCACGTTCTTTAAAGCATTTAAAGTTAGCTTATCATCTCGTCTGTCATCGAATGATAAATGATTTAGATGTTAAGACATGATTGTCTGTACTATCATTCGTCTGTCGTCGATTGATAAGAGCATTTTGATATTGTGGCATTGACCGGATGAGATGTTCCTGGGTCAAAAGACGATGCTTGATTTATAATCGCATCGCATTTGGATTCTCTCTGAGAATATATTTCGCGATTAATCCGAAATTCATGCCATTAATGCTCATTTTGAAAGAATAGTATGTGTAAAGATCACGAAATGAACTCGTAGAATTCTTGTAAAGAATTGAAGGAGTTATTGTGGACTTATCCAACCATAAGACGGACCATAAATATAAATGGTTATGGTTGATGCATCGACAATATGGTCACATTTTAATATTGTCCACATAAATGCAGCATTTTCCAAACTTTTAGCCCTATCATTAAGTTGATGGCTCATGATCCGGATTATCCTGAAAAGTTTAGTCGACTTGATAATTACGAAGAGTAAGAATCGAAATTTCGATTTGAATTACTTGAGTTTGGAAATTGAAATTGAACATCCTGTCGATTATGTTCAGACCCAAATGGACTCACGGAATGTTTGATGATGCGACTGCAAATGGTTGCACGCACTTCTTGGTCTTGCGCACCAAGATTTATATTTCCGTGTGGGGTCATGCTATTTTGCTGTATTGGTCCGTCTGAGGCCCATAGTCACTCAAAACACTAAATGCGTACCAGTTGGTTACTGGTTATGAGCCAGATGCCTCATATGAACGCGTGTTTGAGTGCTTAATATTTTGATTGAGCCGCTATAGCGTTCAAAATATGGACCTCTGAAGGGGACATAAGTCTATTATGAATCTCCTGCCTATCATTTGATAGAGTAACCTTGACAAGCGATCTCTTTAACGCATGATATGCGAAAGTGACATCGCTAAGACTGTTCTCCCCATCGTTAGAGGGAGATTTGCACGTTACCGTTGATAAGAAACGACGTGAAGTAACGTGGCATAACCCACTCAGTCTTAGCTTGATCCCCAAAACTGCACTTAGTGATAAGTAAGTGCATGGACTCCCTCAAGTCTAACTAAATGCCAGACGCATTTAATGACTTTATGAGATGTCACGAGATCATTTATACCTGCTGCAAAATGCTTGCAAGGATAGACGTCCCTGTCAGACGCCGTGTTCCTGTCGTAACACGTTGCTTTGGCCGAACCCGCCAAGCAAAGGACGCTGCCATCGGCCGTCAGTCTGTCGTCCTTCCCAAGATACGAGGAAGTTGACCGGTTCCAAATTCGTTCAGCTCCAGAGGTGGTGAACTGAAACTCGTTTGTCGCACGAGATTATAAAGGATCAAGGAGATGTGTGATTTCCTCCTCATCCTAAGAATCTCGAAATATCTGTCGATCATGATATCTTAGACGATATTGAAGCAAAACGAGACTGTCATTGATTACTTGTTCATATATTCGGTGACGACTGATAATATGAGCAAATTATGACAGAGAACCATGTACCGTTGCCTGAAGTCAACGGAGAATAGACTGGACTAATGGAAACTTGTAATCCAAGTAGACTCCTTAGCGAAAGTGTGTTCGGACATGTAACTCCAACACCACCAATGTTAAACGAGTTCGTTTATTTGGTTATTCGTAAGGAAGAGTGATGAGAATAATGAGATTGTAGAATGCTCGCCTAGTAGCGCAAGGCTTCTCTTACACCTTGGAATTGATTACGAGATGGTTGATTTCCTCGTAATGGACGTTATAACGGTCCCCTACTTTATCAGTTTAGTAGTTTCTGAAAACTGAGTATGCAGTCATGTGATTGTGGTCACTGTTTTATCTCTATGAGAATTTAGACAAAGAGATATCCCTGTGTGAGTTCATGTGCTTAAATCAAGTAGTTCATGACCACGGAACACTATCTCAATTGACTGAGACGTTCACTGTATGGATTAATATAATCCGAGCGGATGTGGTATACCGCCTAAGTGAGTACTTGATTAGCTTGGGATACTTGAACAAGTATTATGCCCTTGCGTGTTTTATTACGCGATCCATTTTTTTTGGATTTGCCTTCGAGATGAAAGATATTGGAAAGACACGGTAGTGACTCGGCCTGATGATCGAGTCCCGTAAAGATTGAATTTAAGTCCATGATTCAGACTACACCCAGAAGGTGTTATGACGTTTTAGTCATTATGACGCTAAGTCGTCAGATTCTCCCATGATCGTTCGATCACTAGACATTGATATAGACCCGGTCCGTCCCTGATGAGACGACAAAGAGATATTGAACCATGATGTTCATATCTAGGTACAATAAGCGCATCATTGTAATTAGTCTAATGTACTAGGACGAACATCTTGTCTGATGTGAATGGTATAGCTCGACACAGCATCGCGCTAACACGCTGCCATCGAAATGGCATAAAAGACATTTTCCCATTACCTTAAGGTAACTGTGGATGAGGGCTTGTCTTATCCCATTTGCGTCATCGAGTGTATCTGCCCCCTTCGGTACTCGAATTAATGCAACCCTTTTTTCGGTTATACCGATGCCGGTTACTTATCAGTCCCGCATAAGTGATATTCCTAACATGGTCTGTCTTTACCATTAGGAATAAGGCAATATTTTGGAGGTCTTGGAATGACTCCAAGCGAATCACTCTGATCTATTCGTGCTCTATGAGACGACTAGAGAGTGTATATGGCTTCGAGCTAGTATTAGCCATATTTGAATTATATATGCTCTGTCTCACGATTCAGATAAAACACTTGTCATAGAAGACAACTTGTTTTATCAATCAAGAGAGACATGACTAGATTATGCTATTTAGCATTTATCGTCGAAATAAATCTTCACATATGAAGTTTAAGAGCATCCTGTCGAATGCTCATTTTATTCCACGTTATATTTTATTGCATACAGTCGTGTGCAAGTAAATGAACCATCCAGTCGAATGCTCGTACTCTTTCTTGGAATATGAAATCTTTGCACCCTGTCGTGTGCAAGTGAGGGGGAGCATCCAGGTGAATGCTTTTGCACTAATTACTACTTAGTCGAAATACTCGCACCCTGTCGTGTGCAGGTGAGGGGGAACATTCAGTCGCATGCTCGTGTACTCTTTTTGTCCTTAGATCAAGGTTTTTTCCCACTGGGTTTTCCTTGGTAAGGTTTTTAGCGAGACACGTTCCCATCATACCTCACTTAAGATTACCGAAATTAGGGGGAGTATCCTGTTGTATACTTCTTACCACTGTGTACTCTTTTGTCCTTCGACTAGAGGTTTTTCCCACTGGGTTTACTCTAGCAAGGTTTTGATGAGGCACATGTTTTGTGGTTGATTCCCTACTACTACCACTGTTGCACTCTTTTTCCTTCGATCAGAGATTTTCCCACTGGGTTTGCTCCGGTAAGGTTTTGATGAGGCACACTGTTTTGTGGTTAGTTAATTACATAGAATTTCGGCCTATATCATTCGGCTACACAGTTTCTCCTAGGTACCGGTTTTGTCCCACACTGGGTTTTCCGTCCCTAAGGTTTTTATGTGTTTAGGATTGCGAATGAACTCGACTCACACGAAGAAATCAAGACGTTCAAATGGGGAGTGTTGTAGGATATTATTGGGCATATCTTAGGCTTTCCTAGCATATGTAACCCTACCCTTTATTGTATAAAGAGGGTCAGGAGTCTCTTTATGTATCTCTCTGTACAATCATATTAATGAATAAACACTTCGTCTGTTGTTTCTCATACCTCTCTCTATATCTATACATATCTCTATATATATCTATAACGAGCTAATATGTCACACAACAAGAACTAAATTGATAAAATAAACTCAGCCTTGTGGCATTATTAATTATTTGTTCTTTAATGTAAATGACACCCTCTCCACCACTTTCATTTCTCTCTCCTACAACTATATTGTTTAATGATTTTATTAATATTACTAGTTTAGGAATAGTTTTTAAATACCAAAACCCCACTACAAAACAAAACAAAAACATGTTTGCCAGTTTATTCTTTGCTTGTCTCAACTCTGATAGAAACAGAACACAACAACATATGGCAACATTGTAATAACCGATCATCACCTCAAAATATCATATATTATTTTTTTTTTTGTTTATTCATCATATCAAATTTCCCTTATTTTCATAACTATCAAATACCCAGTTGGAAAAATTCAATCTTTTGCTGTTTTGCTTTCTGGGTTGTGTTATAATGTAATATATAAGATTTGTGTTTATTTTGATATCTGTTTTTGTTGGTTCCTTGTTTTTGCCCACCATATAGATGATGAAATTACTCAGAGAATTTAAAAAAAATTAAGCTCCCAGTTGAAAAGTGCTATTAATATTTACTTTTAGAGTTTTAGTACTGTTTATCTATGTTGGGTGTGTTATATAATGTGCTTATTTTGATATCTGTTATTGTAGGTTCTTTGTTTTTGCCCACCATATAGATGATGAAATTACTCAGAGAATTTCGTCTCGAAAAATTTAAGCTCCCATTTGAAAATAGCTATTAATACTTAGTTTTAGACTTTTAGTAGTGTTTATCTTTGTTAGGTGTGTTAGATAAAGTGTGTATGACTTGTTTTATCCAGTTGTCTAATTTTTGCCTACCACATTAGTGATAAAATGACTCGATAGAATTTTTGTCTGCACTAAATGTGAGGAATAGAGAGAAAGGTGCCTATTTTTTAGGAATTCTGTTTAGGTAAGAGAAAATGAACAAAGAATTGGTTGGCATTTTCAAGGCTTGGGAGCTAACATTAGGGAAAACAAAAACACCTAGGAAGAAAAAGGGGACCGCATTTTTCACCACAATGTCGGTTGCCCATATGGACGACGACGATGAAAACGGCGAGTATGATATCACTGTTAGGGTTTTGGATAACGGTGACATGTATAATGGTCAATGGGTAGATAGTCTCCCCCATGGCTATGGAAAGTATCTATGGAACGATGGGTGTATGTACGAGGGCGATTGGTTTATGGGAAACACCATGGGGAAAGGTAGGTTTAGTTGGCCTTCGGGTGCTACGTACGAGGGAGATTTCAAGAGCGGTTATATGGATGGGTATGGGACTTATACGGGTTCGGAAGGAGATACTTATAAAGGGTCTTGGATAATGAATTTAAAACACGGAAGAGGGACTAAAAGCTACGCCAATGGGGATTTCTACGATGGTGAGTGGAAAAAAGGTGTCCAAGAGGGTCAAGGGAAGTACCAATGGAGCAATGGAAATTTCTATGTTGGGCAATGGAAAAACGGGAAAATGAATGGAAAAGGGAAGATGACGTGGGCGAATGGAAACCGATACGATGGGTATTGGCAAGAAGGCTTACCTAAAGGGAATGGTAAATTTCGATGGGGAGATGGAAGTTTTTATATGGGTGTTTGGAGTAAAGACCCGAGAGAACAAAGTGGCACGTACTATCCTTCCGGTACTGAGGTGGGCAGTGTTGATTGGGATCCACAAGATGTTTTTTCGGTTGATTTACATGATTGTCAGATATGTCCAGGTGAGAAGGTTTCGATATTGCCTTCAAATAAGATGCTTAATTTGTCATGTTTTGAAGATGAGGTAAATGAGAGGCTCAGCAATAGCAGTGGGTGTGACTTTGGGCTGCAAGTTAATGAGAGAGAAGATGAGTCGGGAAAGGGTCAAGTCGAGGACGTGGAGGCGAAAAGGGCGTTGCAGCCTATTAGAATACAGCCCACGAAGCAACAAGGAGAGACGATATCAAAAGGGCATCGTAACTATGAACTCATGCTCAATTTGCAACTTGGAATTAGGTATATTTTCTCTCTTAATTCTTTTTTGATCTGAAGTTGTAAATAGCGTGTTGCAGCTCAATCTTGTACCTATGCTTCATTTTTTTCTGCAATTTTTTAGGATAACCATTTGAACTTGTTATTCAATTATTCAATTTTGTGATGCTTTTAACCTCTTCCAGAGGCTCAAAATTGAAGTTAAAGTTACAGATAACTTGCTTTAGTTAGTGTAATAAGTTGAACTAAATTATGAAGCGATTGCGCAGACATGCTGTTGGAAGGCCAGCACCGATCACGTCCCTTGATTTGAGGCCTTCGGCTTTTGATCCAAGGGAGAAATTATGGACCAAATTTCCATCCGTAGGATCAAAACATACGCCACCTCACCAGTCTTGTGAATTCAAATGGAAGGATTATTGTCCATTAGTTTTCAGGTGAGTTCAAGGTAGCTACCTTTTTTGTTAACTATTTTCAGCAACTATGACATAGTATATATGCATTTTAAATTATTTTAGTTTCACAAGACAAGTGATGTTATATACTGGGAGGTTGTTCCTTGTAGCATGCTAATCTTTTTCAATACTTTAGAAATTTGTGTCAAGTAACTATAATTAAGTCACTAACCATCTATAGCTTCAAAGGGTGTAAGAAAATGGTTTGATCAAGTTTAAGAGTAAAAACAATACATCTACTTTAATTTATCTTTGCGGAAGAAATTCACGTTTTCACTAATGAGTAGTTATTTAATCTATCTTAAAAGTGTGTGATATTTGAATTTGATAACCTTGAATGTTATTATCCATGTTCTCTTTGTGAGGTTAAATGTGACTTGATCAAGTTAACGGCTATTTCTGTCATAAGTTTATAAAAATTTAGGTAATCTGTAGGAAAGAAATTCAAATGGGCCATTATTAATTTAATAGTGCATTGTGGCATTTAAGACCTGACTATTCCTTGTACGTTCCTTTTACTTGAAACATGAAATGTGAAGCTTCTTCTAGTCGAGTCTCCAAACTGCACCTTTGTCAAAACCATAGCAAAAAAAGTAAATTATTATATTATATTACTTTAGGACTCTAAGAAGATTATTCAAAGTGGACCCGGCTGATTACATGATATCTATCTGTGGAAATGATGCCCTTCGAGAGCTCTCTTCCCCGGGAAAAAGTGGAAGCTTCTTTTACTTGACCAATGATGACAAATACATGATAAAGACCATCAAAAAGGCTGAAGCTAAAGTGAGTAATGTTTTGCTATTGGCTCCTTAATTTGAACCAAGTTACTATGTGCTTTGTTATGATTTTGACAGTACTGCAGAAAAAACATCTAGTGAATCAGTTGACATGACATTTTTATTGAGAATTGAAACACCCCTGAGTTGCATGTTTGGAGGATGGTTTCTTCTTATACAAATTCAATATAACGCATACTTTTGGTTCTTCAAGGTTCATTTTCAGACTAATGCCAAAAGAAAATTAAAAAAGGTTTTAGAACAGGCCCTTGGGAATTTTGTTCTCTTGAAAACATTATATAAATTATCTTGGCCAACTGTATCCATTGCATCATTTTGTAACCAAAAGCTGGTCAACTTCTCATCTATCTTTTTTTGTTCATAAATTCGATTGTGAATATTGTGAAGCTTTTTAATTTTATATATGATCCGAAACTATTGTATAGTTTAGTTTGATTTACATTGATGTTTCATGATTGCTAATGCAGGTTCTTATAAGAATGCTCCCGGCCTACTACAACCATGTGAGGGCCTTCGAAAACACTCTTGTGACCAAATTCTTTGGACTTCACTGTGTCAAATTAACGGGGACCGCACAAAAGAAAGTAAGGTTGAAGAATATTAAGATGAAGTATAACATTACATAACAGGTCAATTACAGTCTTGTTCTCCAAAGTTGCTTCATTTTGTCAACCAGATAACAAAAATTTCATAGTTTGGGGTGGTAATTAGCTACTTGGACCAAATATTTCAGACACTTCTATATTACTTTTTTTTCCTATTTTTATTCACATTCTATGATATTTTTCCTGTGTAATGTACAAAACCGGATAAACATGTTAGGTAGGCATGCTAGTTAAAGAAATTGTTAGGTTGGAGCACACAGTCGAGAAAGGGTGATACACCGGCGTACAAGACTGTAATTAACCCTTAATTAACATCTTAGGCACGTGCTATAATTAATATATTTTGCACTGTGTATCAGGTACGATTTGTAGTAATGGGGAACTTGTTCTGTACAGAGTACCCCATACACAGACGTTTTGACTTAAAAGGTTCCTCCCTTGGGAGAACGACTGATAAGTCTGACACTGAAATTGATGCTACCACGACCCTTAAAGACCTTGATTTGAATTTCATTTTCCGCTTGCAGAAACAATGGTTTCAAGAGTTTTGCAGGTGAGGTTTTGTTTCCTAGCTACAATGTTTTGGTTTTGGTTTTGGTTTTGTTTATTTTCTTACTATTTACTCAAAGATATAATGCTTATAATATCTCATTATTTTTCTTGTCATTGGTCATGGTCCTCGAATGAATAAAATGATTTGGCACCCTGATGGAGATTATTTTAACAATTAATTTTTTTAGCACACACTCCATTTCGAAGCTATTGGGAATTACTCTTTTTTGTTCAGATGGAGTTAACAACTTCAATGGTTTAACTATTGCAAATTCCAAACTCTGGCAGAGTTTACACATGATTGACTCAAAGCGAGTGTGTTTTTAATTTCCTAGCGAGCCATTTTCTATTTCTGTAGAAATGACACAAACCATGTATTCATATATGTACACATATCTTTTATATTTTAAAATCAATACCAGGCAAGCAGATAGGGACTGTGAATTTCTTGAACAAGAGAGGATAATGGATTACAGTCTTCTTGTCGGCCTTCACTTTCGAGAAACCACCCCATATGCTAACAAAACCAATACCGAAGATCAACCTTCTGGACTGTGCACTCCTATAGGTTAACACTTCGTCACCCATATCCTTTTTCAACAATTCATTTCCCTACATTATATAATCATTACTTATCGTTCAGTATATTAAATTTTTCTCCAGGAAATCGAGACTCTGACACTGATGGAGCGGGCCCAAGACTTTCAAGAGCAGACATGGATCAATTTCTTTACGACCCTGAAAGGTAAATAAGCCAAGATTGAGTTTATATTCTTTATTTGAAGTAAGCTTGTGCTTTAATATATTAGAAGAGTTGTTCATTTTTCTTATTGCTATAAGCACCACATTCCAAAAGAAGTTTTTCTTTACTAGTTTTCAGTTTTGCATTTTGGTTGCAAAGCTAATTGGATATTCGTTTTAATTCTACACATTAGGAATGGCAGTGTGTCTTTTTGTGGTTCTACTTTTGCAGGTTAAATTGAGAACTGATGGTGCTTTCTAATTTTCTATAGAAGATCTTTCTGTGGGCACCCACCCAGTTTCTGGGAACTCTTTTACTTTCTGAATTCAGTATTTTCGTCTCTAAAATAAATTGTTAAATGTATTAGCAATTTTATGACTTTTGCCTAAATACAGGTGGGCGACCATAAAGTTGGGAATTAACATGCCAGCACGAGCTGAACAAACAGTTAGAAGAAGCGATGCTGAGAACCAGTTAGTTGGAGAACCAACAGGGGAGTTATACAGTGTTGTCCTCTTTTTTGGTATAATAGATATATTACAAGATTATGACATTAGCAAGAAGCTTGAGCATGCATACAAGTCGTTCCAATACGACCCAACTTCAATTTCAGCTGTCGACCCCAGGCAATATTCAAGACGTTTTCGTGATTTTATTTTCAAAGCTTTTGAAGAAGAAGTTGATGGGTAATTTTTTATATCCCATCATCACCGACACACCTATATATAAGACTATTCTTCTTCGATGTTATTTGAAGTACAAATTCGTCAACTGCCCGAAAAGAACCAGCATGGTTGGAAAGAGGCCATACCGAATGTGCCCTTATAACGAAAATTACCAACCCTCTTAGCTAAAGCCATAGCGCAGTGGTAATTGTTATACATATTCAGAGATTCCGATATTTTTTTATTTAGGTATAACACAAAATGTATTACATCCTAGCTAGATGACCTGTCCATAAGTTTTGCTAGGAGACTGTAAATGATTATATACTCGGGGTTGTATTGGAGAATTTCTTTTATCACCAGAAGCTGAGAAATCTCTCAGAAAGTGTACTTGTATAGGATGTGTGGAAGGTAAATACAGGAGATGATGAAGGTTGGAATGTTATTTCATAGTAGATAGGTTGGGAATGAAATTGTTGAGGATATTATATATTACGAGCTAGTTATTACCATTTGTAATGTATACAGGTTTTTTTTATGCTGGACAAAATCTTGTTTATTAGTCGTTACTCGTTATGGTCTTGTTTGTTTGTAGACTTGCAGGTTCTAACTTCTAAGTTTACCTTTTTTGCGTAAATTTTCTTCTTTGTTTCTCAATTTTCAAAGTTCTGAACATAAACATCAGTATTGGGAACGAACATCAACAGAAATTGTTTCAAACATAAACATCAATCTTTAAGCACAAACATCAGCAGAACAAAAGTTCAAGCAAACATCAGGATTTAGTACGAACATCGACAAGACAAGGTTTCAAGCATAAAAATCGTTTATTCACTACTACAGCAAAAGTAATAAAAAGTAGCTCAGTATTTTCTTGTACCATCGCCTCCTTGGGATCATAAGCAAAAGCCGCAAAACATACTCTTGATGCAATACACACATTCGACAAACACTGTCCTGATAGTGATGTATCCAACATCATATGTATCGCAACCGTTCAATTCTCCAATTTTCGTAACGCGGTTTCTAAGGGACGCCGAAACCCTCTGCAACTTTCACGATATCCGGATAAATCTCATCTTTTTTCCCGTGTTACCGAAGTATGTACGAGTCAGATTCCCTTGTAATACTCATCTTTGGTCTGTACAAGCATGCCAAAGGTGCTTATTTTTCAACAACAATATATTTAGATGGGGGCTGAATCTTCTTTTTTTAAAATTTAAACAAGTGGAAAATATCTTTTTAGACCTTCCCTCTAAAACTATTGTCTGTATGATGCAGTTTTTAATTTACAAAAACTGATCTAATCAAGTCTAAATTTTCTATTTTAGACCTTCCGTCTTTAACCCATTGTATGTAGGTATGATGCAATTTTAATTTACAAAAACTATCGATTCAATCTTTGTTACAATTATATTTTCAGAAAATTAATAACATAATGAGGTGGTCTAAATACATAAATAATTTTTAACAAAGTTTATTTCGTTAGTTTACCAGTATAATATTAGGTGCCAGAAGTAGATTAAGTTTTGCTGAAAGCCGATAACGCTATTTAGCGTTGGTTAATGCGATAGCTGGCAGTTGCGTTAATAGTTAGTGTGATTCATCCAATTGTACTTTCTGTTGCAATGAATCTCTTAACGATTTCGTTTCATGGCTCACATGACTATGTCATGAGGTATGTATTCAAAAAAACAATGTATGACGTGGGGACATGACAATCCGAGAATTTGACACGGCAATTCGTTTAATCCGTTGGCGCGAGGGACACTTCTTAGACAGGGGCTGCACACTTATGCCAGACATCAACTTTGAAAGTTTGCATTTTCGGTTTGCAAAAATTAACAAAAAAATGGAAATGGAATATATAAAATCTGGAGAGACAAATGCGGCAAGGCGAGTTAGACAAGGAAATACTCCCACCGTCTCAAATTGTTGTAGCTATACGAAACTACGTGCAATTTTAGACCTACAAATAACTCATATATAAATTGTTGAAATCAAAAATTTTACAATAACTAATATATGCGTGTTTTGAGCAGTGTCTGTCCAAACCTTCACGCCATGTTAGTCCGCACTGAAAACTTTCACATTTACAACCTCTATTGGCAAAGCAAACAAAAAAACACCATTTTATATAGTTTTTCCAACAAAAAATATTTCCGATTGACTCAACCTCGAGCTGTGGCTTTGAGTTTATATTAATAATCTACATATATAACATAACAACTAGAACCAATATTCTAAAAATTGAGAAACGCATTTAATCAAAAATCAATCGGTTTTCGCCTAATTTCGCTTACTCATCAGATAATCTTGTGTAATATGACGGTCCCGACTACCGTCTAACCTCCGACTAATTAGCTACCATGTATACAACAATAGTATATATACAAATAACATTTATACAAAATTAGATTTATACATAATCTCTCTCTCTCTCTCTCTCTACAACAACAATGGCTGCCATGATCTCTCGCAGGCTCACATCTAAGCTCCTTCAAAAACCCTCTTTCTTTTTCACTTCCCAATCTCCAAAAACCACTAAAAACCTATATCACACTTTAACCCAACACTTTCTAAAACCAACACTTTTACCCCAAAACACACACAAAACACCTCACCTTTATTACCTTTCTAAACCACTTCTCAACTGAAAAAAATCAACAAAGACCCATTAAATAATACCCCTTTTCCATCCCAAAACCCTGAGTTTAAGCACCAGGAGATCGAAGGACCGACTGTGGAGAGGGACTTGTCCGCTCTTGGTAATGAGACTCGACAAGTTCTCGATACCATGTTCAAGTCCATGTACACCCTCAGCCAGGTTTTTTTATTTATTTATTATAAGTTGTGTTTTAGTTTAATTATGTTGTTTGTTGTTTTGTTGAAGTGAGAAAAGTTGTTGTTTTTTAGTATTTATTTTTGATTGCGGATCCGCATCAGCATCAGTTAATCGACCAGTTTCTCTAAATTTGGGTAATAGTCATATTATTTAACTTATCATAATACAACTTCACATCAGTTACTCTATATCTCTCTTATAACATTAAAATATTATTTAATAATTTACTTTCAACTCACATTAATTTTAAAATATATATCTAAGAGAGGAAAGAGAAAATATTATTTTAATTTACAAGGGAACAATTCATTCCCTTGAATTTGGGGGAATGTGACGAGTGTCTCTAGGGAAACTGATGTGATACCATTTTAACAAATTTTTCCCTATTTATAAAGGAAATTGGTTGTTTAGGGTAACGGATGCTGGTGCTCAAGGAAGAGATTTTTATCATGGGTTTTTGATAATTAAGTCTCAAAATAGTATCGGCTCTTGTTTGGATGTGAAAAGACAAGTAAACCTGTTAAAGCTAGTAAAAATTTATGTAAATTTAATTGTTTTTAGTTTAGTTTTGATGTTTTTTACTTGGTTAAAAGTGAGAAAAGATGTTTTTTTTTAGTATTGTTTGTGATTTCTATGATAGATTTGTTAAAGCTGGTTCTTTGTTATGTTAACTTTATTGTGTTTAGCTTAGTTCCTATGTTAGTTGTTTGGTTGAAGTGAGAAAAGATGTACTTTTAAGTATTTGTTTTGTTAAAACTAGTTATTTGTTATGATAACTTAATTGTGTTTAGTTTAGTTTTTATGTTTGTTATTTGATTAAAGTAAAAAAGATGAACTTTTAAGTATTTATTTGTGATTGGTATAAAAAAGTGATTTCAATCATGGAAAGTCTTTTAGATAACTAAGTCTCAAATCTGTACTAAATTGATCATTTCTACGTGTGATAATAGGTGTAGTATTTGAATGTGAAAAGAAAAGTAGATTTGTTAAAGCTAGGTGATTGTTATTTGAATATAATTGTGTTTAGTTTTGTTATTATGTTTGTTACTGGGTTAAAGTGAGAAAATATGTACTTTTAAGTATTTACTTATGATTGCTATTATAGGTCTAATTTTTGAATGTGAAAACAAAAGTAGATTTGCTAAAAGCTAGTTAATTGTTATGAGAATTTAATTGTATTTCTGTTTGTTATTTGGCTGAAGTAAAAAATATGTACTTTTAAGTATTTATATACTTATGATGATTACAAAAAAAAAATTACTTATGATTGCTATTATGGGTCTACTGTTTGAAAAAAAAAAGTAGATTTATTAAAGCTAGTAAATTTAATTGCTTCTAGTTTAGTTCTTATGTTTGTTATTTGGTTTAAGTAAAAAAGAAGTACTTTTTAAGTATGTATTTATGATTGCTAGAATAGATCTAATATTTGGATGTGAAAGGAAAAGAAGATTGGTTAAGGCTAGTTGATTGTAATGTGAATGTAGTTGTGTTTTTAGTTTAGTTCATATGGTGGGTTGCAACTTGTAAGTACATACGTTTGTATTTTGTGGATGAGGAAAAGGTATTGTTTTCTTTAATTACAGGAGTGGTACTAGATTGTAATGTAAGTTTGGTGAAAGTATAAAAAATATACTTGTTCAGTGTTTACTTCTGATTGTTATAGGTTTTTATTTGAAGGTGGAAAAAAGCGTTTTTTCTGTATAGAAGTGGTGAATGTTTGTAGATCGAAGATTATCAAAGTTCCAAAAAAAATTTAGCCCAAGTTTTATCTACATGACGATCACTTGCTGCATAATCATTTTTTATCCAAAGAAAAGAGAGAAGACATGGTTAAAAAACTGATTCGGGGATGAAACCTTGCCACATCGGTAAAACTTTGAAACTTTTCAAAAGTTTAGTTGAAGTAAAAAGATGTAGATTTTAAGTGTTTACTTCTGATTGAGTGATTTTTATATGTCTCTATTTGAATGTGGCGAATGTAATGTCTTGTTTACAGGAGTGGTGAAAGTATATCAAATTGCTTAAAAAGACTTTTCTGTCACGATAATACACACCAGTTATAGAATGGTTTATGCGTATTAGTTAAGAAAGATTAGTGTTTATAGTGGTTTCTAGTTAAGAAACATTAGGAGGAACTATTCTTACACTTTTTAAATTAACACTAGGCGCTAGCTCTTCTGGGTCTTGTCCAGCTCGGGGTTGGTGCTTGGATCTCATACACATCTAAAGCCTCGCCATTGTCGGCCGCCTCGATACAGAGCTTCATCGCATTTGGTTTCCCTTTTGCTTTATCGTTGTTGCTAAGGAGATCACTTAAGCCTATGTATTTCTTCAAGAAGATGGAGGAGATGGGCAGGCTACAAATTCTTACTCTCTCTCTACAAGTTTCAAAAAACTTGAATGTTCTTTTTGTGCGTGCACGTGGGGTTTCCTATCTGTGTGTAGCTGGGGGTTCTATCGGACTGGTTTATAATTTGATTTCTGCATCAGCTTCCTAGCTGTGTTCTTTATTGTATTGGAATTTCTCATTAAAACTAGGTGTTTACCTATAATTTAGATGTGATTTGTACTTGTTAATGTTGTCTTACGCTGTATTTTCGTGGTGAAACATAGTGGAGAATAAAAAGTTATTTTTTATATATGTTCGTTCTGGCATTTTAGTATAAAGTAAAAATATATTTTGGCAAAATTTTGAGCTTAAAACTGCAACTGCATGTGCAGAACTTGTTCAGTTTACCCAGGAAAAAAAAAATCTCTCGCCCTTTCACTACTCATGAACTCAGTTAGGTTTTTGGAACTATTATTCTTCTTGTCACAATGCTTTACTTGATTTCATAAAGAAGTGTTTTTTGCCATACATTCAAATCAAATCAGATGCTTTGATGTACTATGAAATAACTGGATTGCTTGAATATAAGAGAACATAAATTTATCTTCGGAAACAAAATCATGTCATTAGTCGATTAAACCACCAAATCTGCATTTCCTCAAAGACAGCTATATACTTCATTATGTCCAGAAGAACGAAAATTAAAAGAAGATTGTTCAGTGTATAGTAAAGATGGGTTCCAATTTCTCGTGATGCATCACAACAGAATATGATACTTTTATACTAAAATATGGTAGAAAGTTGAAGTTTCCTTGTGTAATTACTATTTGGTGTCAGTTTGGTCACGTTTGCAGCTTATTGGAAAGAAAACTTTGGTAGAAAAATAAATTATGGCAGAAAAGCAAAAAATATTTGCCTACGCATATAAGCATGAACAAATTATCATCCCATGATATGACCATTTTTTTTAGCGCCCAAAAGTGAAGACAGACGGTAACATACATACTGTATTTAGCCTAACCTAAATACATTTCCACTCGTTCATCTTACCAGCTTACTGGTATTCGACTATTTGGTGTCTCGGGATTTCTAAACATTTCATAACGAGCACTTCTTTCCTGGAAATCACTTTTTCACTGGATAAGACTTCACTCTAGGCAAAATGGTGCTATACTGCACAGTAGGGCTATAAGCTTTGACCCACCAATTAACGATCTAAGCTGAACCAGATTCAACAACAATTAAACAGGCTCTTTTCTTGAGCCGGGCTATGTAATTATAGAATCTGCTTAAAATCACAAAGAAGGCACCAAAGTTACTCGAAAAAGCAGTTGAACATTTCCAGACAGAAAAAATTATCCTCGTCACCATGTGCAAACATATAGAGACTAGAGAGTACCACAGATTCACAACGGCGCACAAGAGAAAAGAAGAATAGGTTACTACAAGAAATTGCATAAACCTTTTAGCATTTGGGGAAAAAAATTACTGATAAACTTAGCCCAAACATTGCCGACCCTACCTGTTATATACATGTCAAAACAACAGCTTACCAGTTTCCACTCTTCACCTACTTGTACAAGAAAACTAAAAGTCTGGCAATCAACAACCTAACAGATATGTTTCTCGTTTTTCAAACAGAAGACTCCTGGCTATTTCCCTCCACCTTGCTATTTGCACCTTCTTCTTGTTGTTCAGCGGCAGCTTCTTCGGCTGGTCCTACGCTTCTATCTCTGTTTAATGGGGGACGGGGTTGAGGTTTTTTGAAGTACTTTCCATTAAAATCTTCAGCCAGATCAGGGTATTTGGTCCTCACAAAATTTTCGAGGCACTTTATATAAGAAAAGTCTTCCTTGTGTCCATCAGTGAGAACCACCCACAAACACCTGCTGTCCTGGAATTCATTGTGCTTGTTCACCTGTGAAAACATATTTTTACAGAGTTAAAATTTGACCTTTTCTTTACGGCATAGTTAATATTCCAAAAACCAACTAACAAGCAATAAGCTTACTAATCAGAGCAAATAAAAAAAGGAAAATAAGTAATTTCTGACATACCATTAGATGCTCTATTCCAACTCCCATCTTAGCAGTTTTCTCAGGATGATAATTGAAGACATTGTCGAGGATATAGGCTTGATCCTCAGCAGAGAATGGATCCTCGTCGTTGTACCTTCAACCAAAATAATGAAATTCAGAAAATGGAAAAAAGGGGTTGTATTTTCAAATAAATCATGTGTATTTTCAAATATTTTATGACATCATAATGGGGTTGTTTATGCCGTACCAAAAGAAGTAAATTATGA
Organism: Primula vulgaris; assembly: GCA_963920805.1. Taxonomy (NCBI): domain Eukaryota; kingdom Viridiplantae; phylum Streptophyta; class Magnoliopsida; order Ericales; family Primulaceae; genus Primula; species Primula vulgaris. Next base: position 6,451,451 of record OY987216.1, on the reverse strand, counting down.
CAATGTATATCTAGAAAGTGCCATTTCCAGTTTCGAATTTGTGTTTCGTACCGGCAAATCTTTTAGAACTGAAAACGATGATACAAACTTCTAAAACTGGAATCCCATGAAATATATCTACAAATTGAGAATTATAAAGAAAGACTTCATAGTCTTTCATTACTCAATCTAAATCCACATTTATATGGAAGGGACTTGTATAAGTATAAGAATGGCAAGGAAGACTTGTACGCCATTTCCAGTTTTGACATTTCTGCTTCATACCTCATATGAATTTAAATTTGAAAACGATGATACAAACTTCTAAATTGTAATCCCCGGAACTGTTTCCCCGAATCGAAAGATAAAAAGGAAGACCTTTTAGTCTTTAACTATTCAATACAAATGGGACTTTATATAGGCAGGAGAATATTTAGTAGCAAAGTTATCCCAACTGATGAGAATATGATATCAGAACATAGGAAAGGAAAGAAAATAGTATGTGAACTTAAAACAAGCATGAGAATCATAGGAAAGTTGCCCCAACTAATAAAAGTTACGAAATCAGAACATGGAAACAGGACACACTGCATTTGACAGCAATATAAGCAATAATATAATAATTTGTAGAGTTACCCAGATTGGTGCATAATTCTTCTCGTAGACAGCATAATCGGCTCAATGACCTGGACAATTTCTTGTTCCTCAGATGTAAACATGTCAAGTCTCTGTCTGGTTGCAGTAAATTGAGCACTACTCGCCTTTTGTCTCCATTCGCCAGCCCCACTCGAACCCCAACCACGCGGGTTATTATCATCTTTTTTCACAGATTTTCCCCCCCAATTAGAACCACTGGACGCACCGTTTTTCTTTCCCCATAAATCACCACCTGCTGCAGATTTGACAGCACTAGACGACTTCCAAGCATCGTCTTCTTTCTCATCTTCTCTCGGATTAGTAGGGTTCATCCCCCAGCTGGACGAAGAATCAGGTTGTGTGTCATCAGCACCCCATACCTTGCCTCCTATTAGAATAGGAAAGAATATATTACAAATGATTTCATAATATTTACACTAAGATTATATTAATATTTTATATTGGCCTCCAAGTTGATTGTATTTACTTATTGGATGGACTCTCTCTTATATAAAGAGCCATCGTCTATGTAATACGAAAAACATCAATAAAATGATTATATTTCTATTTTTTATTTCTCAATTATTCATCACCTTCTATAGCAGGCTCGCTTCTTTTACCCCATGAATCAGCAGCTAAGTCTTTTTTCTGTCCATCCGTTTGTTTTTCATTATTATAATCGTCTTTTTGTACCGAAACATTTCCCCAAGAAGACTGAGCATTAGGTTTCTGAGAGGGAGACGCTGGTCCCCAAGACGCGTCACCTGTCGGCTTGCTTATTTTCTTGGATCCCCACGAATCATCCGCAGCTGAGTCATCAGTTAATTTTTCAATATCATGGTCTTTCCTGGCCGATAAATTACCCCAACTAGACTGAACAATCGGTTTTGGAGTAGCTGACACAACTTCCCCCCAAGAAGATTGTGTGCCACCGGTATTTTCCCATTCACCACTACTAGCCTCACCTTTTTGGCTTGAACTATTTCCCCATTCTTTGTCGTTTTTACTTTTCTGGGTAGATGAACTACCCCAAGTATTGTTTTTCTCAATAGGCGCTGGTACTTTAAAAACGTCTTCTTTCTCTGACCCCCATGAAGGTTTGGGTGAGGGCGACATGTCAGCAACACCCCAGCCCTTGCTAATTGTAGGCTCGCTCCTTTTACTGGCTGCTCCCCATGAATAGTCTTCCTGAGCAGGCGCCGGTACTTTGAAAACATCTTCTTTCTCTGACCCCCAGGAAGGTTCCAGAGAGGGTGACACATCACCACCGCCCCAACCCTTGCTAACTGCAGGCTCACTCTTTTTACTGGCAGTTCCCCACGAATCAGATACCGGTTCTTTTTTATTATTATTATCTTCCTTGGTCCCATTGCCCCATGTAGACCCAATATTACTAGAAGCAGGTTTTGGAGTGGAACCCCAAGCATTAGCAGCTGGTTCATTTCTCTCATCAGCCAGGGATGTCTTGGTAATATCTTCTTTCGGCGCTGTGTCACTCCCCCAAGAAGACCAAGAGCTTGGTTTTGAAGAGGTAGTCGTAGCCCCGGCTCCCCATTTACTGTCATTACCTGGATTGGCATATGAGCGTTATATTCAAAGAAATTATAAACCGTTTTGGGGGTTGTTTTTCAATTATATTTCAGATAAAATACGCTGACAATGGGAAGTACTGAAGCGATACAGAAACTGAAAGACTAGTTACCAGATATGTCTATTCTACAGGTAACTGAGAAGTAGAAATGCTCATTGGTTTTTTGAAGTCCAAAACAACTCAGAAGAAGGTAATCTATAGTAGTTTTTTAAAAGGCGAACGTGCTTTTGCAAGAGATTCACTATACCAGTGTTATCTTTTACCGTACGAGCTAAAACAACATTTTTGAACTTTGAAGCAAGCTTTTCTGAATAATGTTAATATTTTCAGTAGTTAAAGACTGCTGTTTTAAATACAGAAATAAATGACACACACACTCTACGTATCTAATCTAATATTTTAAGTAGTTAAAAGCTGCTGTTTTAAATACAGAAATAAATTGCACACACACTCTACGTATCTAATCTAATATCTTACCAGACAGGCACCCATTTCCAACTTGGTTTTCTGAAAGCTCGATAGTATCTTCAAAAGTTGGTCTGTCAGAACCATGTTCTGGGGACATATTCCATTCCCCATAATCATAGTCAAGGTCATCATCAACATCATCACCAAGACCACCACTATCAGCTGCCTCGTCCTTGGTGCTCCTCACTAAGTGAAGAAATTCATAAACGTCGATTCCTTCATTCTTCTCAACCTATAGTGATCCATATTAAATAGTTATAACAGAAGGACAAAACTGGAATTTAGAAAATATATCAAAAATATTTAACAATTATTACCTCTCGCGTATCCCATAGAAGATCGAATTTAGATCCAGTACCGACAGAAACCTGTTTTCCCCAAGAACAAGAGGCGACTATGCTAGACAGGCTATCAAAGTGGCCTTTTTCGGCAGCTCTTTCAAAACATTTCTTTGGTGTCTGTAAATAAACAAAATTGGGTCTCACCAACGCTCGTAACCTTGTAAAAAAGTAGTACTACTAAAAAGAAAAAATACTTACGAATAATGTAGCCTCTGCAAATGGTCCTCTGACGTTTGACGATTTTGAAAGGGCTTTTATACCACCACTGTTGAACCCAATCATACTCCCAGTATAGGTCATGCTGTTGGCCAGCAATATTAGGTGCTCCTTAACAATGCCTTTTGTAACCATTGATACAGATTTTGATAAACGCTGCATATTTTATTTTTTTACGTTACTTTCAGAAGAAAAGGGATATGGTCTGTTATAAAAAAGGACATCATCATATCTAGGGGTTGCTTGGAAGCTAAGATAATAAGCCGGTCCACTGAAAACAAGAAAGATTTGAAGGGGAAAAAACCAAAAAGGTGAGCTTAAAAGCTAAAACCAAAACAATCTAGGGGTTGCTTGGAAGCTAAGATAATAAGCCGGTCCACTGAAAACAAGAAAGATTTGAAGGGGAAAAAACCAAAAAGGTGAGCTTAAAAGCTAAAACCAAAACAAGGCCTACCGTAAAGACCATTACAACAAAAAACCCTAATTAAGGGCCTTTTTGGTTGGGCTTTGAAACAACTAAGGTGGTCTACTAAGCAGGAAGCAATCAAACAAGGCCATAACCTAATGCATTCAGCAGACCACAGTACTGTAGGTAAGAAAATATCCAACACAAAACTGGCTATTCTCTTCAAGATCAAACATTAATCTCCTATGCAACTAATCCATCCTTGAGAAAAATTGTAATTAACTTGGCTCTCTCCATTATCTTCTAAGTTGACTATATTCATGTTTTGCTTTTGTACTAATGGTGTATCCATCTTTCATTATAATGTATGGAATAACGTAAACACCAACCACAATGAAACATAAGCTCTTTCAACAAAGATGTGGCTGCATTGTCTTCAATTACTCACAATAGAGGTGGAAACGCTACCTCCTTATATTATAAGAGTATTTAAGATAGATGCCACACCATTGTCTAAAAAATTGGGTACTATAAATGATGTCATACCTTACTTGAATCCAATTCATTCACCAGACTAAAGAACTTTACTACAAAATTTGTACCAGTAAAGTTGTCTGGAAACAATTGTGTTCTTAATAAATCAAAAAGGGGATTTCCTATGGAATTGATCCATGTGCCAAATTTCGTTATTTCCTTTTCAAGGATAAGGATACAGACTATGTTCAATTTTCTCTTTCATACTGAAGGAATATTATATAAACACCACTGCATTTTCAAATCATTTCTACCTGGATATAAAATGAAATAACATTTTTCAATGTTGTATATGTTCATCTCAAAAACAATGGTGTGAATCCATTTTATTATTGGGTCCCCTATCTGTACTTACAGAGTGTAGTTATGCCTTATTCCATACACAAGGCGTACAAAAAATGAGCACTGAGTATGTATGAATTAAAGTACAGAATTAGACAACCAAACAAAAGGAAAATAAATGGAATACCTGCACAGCTTGATTAAATGCAGCAGAAATACCGAGAAATTCTTGAACTTGTTTAATCGCATTTGGAGTGGACCGTGTTGTGTCAATCAGATGAATTACTGGAAGGCATGAGTCGAGAACGATTCTCCAAGCATCTCCCGACTGCTTAACTGCTTCTTTCTCTAAAACAATATCCACTGCCAGCTCACCATTTTGGTTTGCCGAAGGGTGTCTTATCCAGTTGGTAGTAGTATCGGGAGCAATCCATAAAATGTTTACCGAGGAAATCCAGGGATCACCTGCTCACAAGAATAAATTTTCATTTAAATATTTAGATATGATTTAATCAAGAATAGACGCAGCACATAAATACTTACCTTTGATAATTGTCTCCAAAATAACAGGAAGAACCAAGTGAGTCAGTATTTGAGAAGTCTCATCTAGATGGAGATCAGTCAAGTCTTGCCAGAAGAATGTTAAGCATGGCATGTCATTTCCAAAGGAACAACAGTCGCTGCCAACAAGAAAAATGAAAAATGTAAGAGGACTAATACTCCATGTTTGGCCAACAACAACAAAGAAGGATGCCGAACTCTACATACATCTAAAGAATATCATAGATGACTTGAATATATTCTGCATTATCTGAAACTAGCAAACTGGTGAAGATAATAGGTTTAATTGTATATTTCCAACATTCTGAACTTGTATAAAAATAACAGTGAGGATCCCTAATTTATCTATTTACTGAAATATAAAAGGGGTGAAGACATAAATTCAACCTGAAAGATAGCTTCAATCTCTTCAAAAGATGACCAACGACTTTCTTTTTAATTCCTTTCTGCTTGAGGAATAAATCTATTTTACGTTGTACCTTCTCGCAAATCTGTAGCATGCTTACTTGCTGATCTTGGAACATTAACTGTTGCATATAGATCATAAGATAAGCATAATAAAGAATCTCTTCAAGAGAGACAAAAAATGTGTACATAAACAAAAGAAAAATAACACGAAATCAACCTTGTTGAGATGGACATGGCCCAAGAGATTAGTGTCGCCATGAGAACCGTCTTCCGGTATTTGCTGTCCATGATATCTAAAAAACAAAAGAAACTGTTCGTGATAATACTCATATGCTTGTAATAATTGCAGCTTTTTTGTGGGACACTATCTAGCTTATGGGGTTACATCTACATTAATCTTGATGAAGCCCTATTATACCTCGCACATGCCTTCTTTCAATAGTGAGATTAGAGGAAATGTTACTGGAGCTGGAGGTTTAATTGCAGATATTTTTAATTCTCTACATGTCTCCTAATTTAGATTCCAGATTTACTGAAAAATGAATAATTAGTATAAATTTCTTGCCGCATAATTCTGATGGGCTCATGTTATCTCTCAATGGCTTACTACTTCAGGTAACTCAGCTATATAAATTTCTTGACATCATTTAGTTGAAAATGCAGTTTCAGCAACATTTATAAAAACGCAAAAAAGAAAGAACAATTAGATAAAGAAGAAACAACGTACTCAATTGAAAATTCAGAAGCAATGTCCTTTAAGCTGACTCTTTTGAGATGATTCTTCACTGCATATGCAGCATTTTCTCGACAGTACTTTCGCCCACATTCACAATCATTTAAGTATAATGTCACGCGACGGTCAGAAATATTATTCTTGAAAGTGGCTGGGCAAAGTAATATTTCCTGAATCCAAATTGAAATTAATACGTAAACACAAACTTCAAATCATACAAAAACTTGAACTTATATTACGAAGTAAATTTTACCTTCATCATTTCCCATGAAGAATTGCTGCTCGAAGAAGAGTCAAGGACAGCTTTATAAGCTGGATTGGACATAGCTGTTGCCGCTAGGACACCGACAGGCTCTCCGGCAGCGAATAAACTCCTATTTCCAGCTTTTACTCCATACTGGAATTGTACAACAGCGTTGCTACACACATTTCTGACTGTGCCATCATAGCAAATATTCACATCCCTAAGTATAGCCATCAAGTTTTTAAATAAAGTTCCGGGTTCTGTCAACCCTCTAGAAGATCGAACTATAACTTCTCTAGCAGATATAGAATGGACCATTTCTTGATACGGATCTAACCCATGAAACAAAGACCCTCGAACCAACCCAAATTCCTCAGAAGGGTATAACGCACGAAAAGGGTAATTATTACGAAAAAGAGTGGCCATGTCTTCGACCAATGTCTTGGTATAAAATTTACCCTTGTCGGTGAGTTGAATTCCCAGAAAACCGACTTGCTGGACAATTTTATTCATAGCAGAATCGCTCTTGGGGTCAATTATGTTTCCCATTCCAGATCTAGCAAGAACAAAATCAGAAATCGGCACCCTCAGTAGCCGTAAATGCGTCTCTATCTGCAGCTCTACCAGCTCATTATATGTCGATCTCACCTGTTCCAAAAGGTGAGAGATTTCCTGTATACCATTCTGAATATTTTCTAATATATTCTCTGGAACGTAAAAATCATTCAGATCTACCGTAAATCCTTCGTTAAAAATATTCTCCATAAGCATGGGCTGTAGCGAGTTCAAAAATTTGAGTACTTCATTTGGACCCTTCTCTTGGAAAAGGGAAGCAAGAATCTCATTAATGGAAGATTGCATGGTACTCCTCTTAATCTCGAAATCAAGAATTTCACTGTTTTGGACTAGATATCTCTCACTCAAACAATCGAATGATTGTGGAAAAGCTGTTTGCAATATCTGTGAGGCTGTATATTGATCTCCTAAACTATCAGGCTTAAGTAAAGTAGGATCTGGTAGTGAATTTGAGAGAAACATCGCCAACTGCTGAGCGTAAACTCTCGGGAAAAAACAGTTTTTGAATAAAAGCTTCAAGGATAATAAGGAATCCATGCCCACTTGCAAATTGAGCTTGTTATTATGGGAACATAGCAACTGTTTTTCCACCGAAAAAAGCTCCACAACCTCGGCTTTAGCAGCTAAAGACTGAGGATAAAATAAGTGCACACAATCCCCGTCAAAATCCGCACTTAATGGACCACAGATAAGAGGGTTAATCTTAACTGTATGGTCTTCATGTATGTATACAGATAGTGCTTGTAGGGAATGCTTGTGGGTTGTTGGTGGCCTATTTATAAACACTATATCCCCATCCATCACACGCCTGTTAACGACCTGCCCTGGTCTTAAAAAAGTGTGACCCTTGGAACCCTCTCTTAACGAGTAAGTGGACTCACCATCAGTGTAGGCTAGACACAGTTTTTCGTCCACTAATTTCTGAAGATATTGCATATTGTACTCTGTAACTCTCTCCTCAAATGTTATTCTCTGGGCGATTTCAGATGGCAGCCCAATTTCGTTTACACCTTTATAAGCATCTCCAGTAATTACACTCCTGGAGGAGAACCCAGACCCCTTTCTAATAAATAAGGTCTTCATTTTCTCGAGCCATGCCTTCGTAGACTCGGCTGATTGATTTTTGCTGATTCCAAATCGGGAGTCGATATCACGAGATGCCTTGAAGAAGCAGGATATTAAGAAATCGGTAAGAAGATTAACATTAACAGGCCATATACTCAATAAGCATCCCCAGTTATTCTCTGGGTGAATTTGGGTTTACTTTAGTTTAAATTCCTCTATTAAAATGCAGCTTTAGCTTTCAAGTTTGTCTTTCTATGTTATGCCAGAAGCTGATGTAGACTACTTAAAACTGTATTTTGTAAAAAAAACATTGTTGCTAGTAGCTGTTTTCCAGTTTGGATCTGAATATAAGGAAGTTTGTAAAGCTGGGTTAGGTCAAGCCATACCTCTTGATTAAAAAAAAAGCACCAAGTGGAAGGTGAGAGGAAAAAAGGATAAGTATACCTTCGACGTTCCTCTTATATCAAGATATTGTGCAATTGCAACCTGCAAATCATTGGCTTCGACTTCATATGATTCAAAATTTGGTGTCCCCGACCTTGACGTCTTAATGATCTCGATCTTCCTGATAATTTTCTTCAGCATTGAGATTGATAGGTCCTGGAAAATAACACTAATCAGCTCAACATAAACAAATAAAACAAAATATGAAGAAGAAAAAAATTAAATTCATCAAAATGACTAACCGATGACATCACAGTAATTCCATCTGAAACATCCGGCACGGATAAACAGTTCGGGGGTACCGGCAAAAATTGCATTACATATCCATCTTGAGGGAAGAACCCTTTAGCACTAAGTTTTTTTTTAGTTACCGCAGGTAATTTTTTCAGAATTTCCAAAACCTGATAATTGGAGGGGGGGGGGGGGGGGGGGGGGGGGGGAGAGGGAATATCATAAACAGAAACATAAGTTAAATCGATCATGAAAGCAAAAGATAAATGCCTAACAAAGACAGAGTAAAGTTACATACAAAAAGAACTAAGGAGTTGCTATAATAACAAGAGATAATGCAATTACAAAATATAGTTTTTATTTGAAAAAAGAAAACAATTGAAATCAATAGCTGATGAGACAGCTATAAAGATGTGTATGATTCACATGGTTGAAAAATCTGCAATAATATTGTTGCTGTGGAGGGTACTTCTAATAATGAACCGTTCTCCACATTCATCAATTATTGAAGGGTATAGGGTCAGAAAATGGGGCTAGTTGTTTGTGGCACAGTTGCATTATCATTACATTAAAAGTAAGTCTAACCACATCAAGATAGTATTATCTACGACTTTCTCTCATGATCCAACACAAACTGAAATCTAACTCCAACCCATGTGAAGTTTTTAAGTGAAAAGCACGGCTAATAAAACAGCGGTCTCTGATAAGCCAACCAATAAATGAGTTTGATTTAACAAAGCTACTAAAAAAGAAGAAATTGAGAAAAAAAACCTCGGAAGGAAGCAAGTGGCGAGAATGGCTATGACCGTATCTATAACCATATTGCTTTAAAAAGTCCCAGAACTCATCGTAGAATTTTGTCTTTTTTATCTTCAACTCCAAGTAGCATGCACCGTCAGTCGTTTTTTTGTCTTTTATAGAAACTTCAGAAACCTCCTGAAATTCAAAGTAAGAGGGTTCATAATGCTATCACAAACTAATTTCTCTAAAAGAAAATGAATGATACTTATCTATAGATAAATTAATCAGGGTCATTCATACATTAACAAGCCTAACAGTGAATTAATTCTAGAAACTGTCACAACAGATAATCTGCTAGGCACTTGATACCATCGATCTCATTATAATAAAATATTTAATTCTGGCACATGCTTTGTACAACTAACAGAGTTAAATTTCGAAGTTTCGAAGTTTACCAGTCAACACTTTTGTGATCATCAGTTTTTATCTAACCAGCTTAAATTTACTATTGGAATTAGGAGATAAAGTAATCTTGAGAATCCAAACTACTAAACCCACTCAAATTTCTTTGGAAAAAAAAAAGATTAAACAGACAAATCTAGAAACTTTAATCAGTTTGATCCCCCCCCCCCCTTCATAAATAAACTTAATAGGCCACTCAGAGTGACAATAATTGATTTCAGGTTTGAACCCCTCTCATAAACGCCAAAACAAACATGACTAATGTAAGTCTACAAGGAATCAAAAATTGCTATTCCAAATACAGAAATAGATGGCAGACAGTCGAGACGATTGATATAATATTTAACCAGAAAAGCATACCATATCCCATAACACTTCGTAATGTGATCAATATTTTTCTCAGTTTTTTTCTAGAGCCAAAAGTCTGAAAATGTTTCATGGTACATTGACAACATCTTTTTTACCAGTTTACAACAATTTCATAGGCAACTACCATTGTTGTTACCATCTTTCAATCCAAGACATGAAGTAGATATAAAACCTAGCTATTCTGGAAACAAACGAAGTGCATCATCATTCATCACCTTGGAAATCAAATATGGATTGCTGCACTTGAAGGGATGGTTGAGTCTATAACCTCTGTGATCTGTTCTCTTTCAATGGTATTATTTTATCATTTATTTACTTCTTTATAAGTGGTGGAACTAAGGGGTTTCCTATGATATGTAAGCCATATGCTTCACCAGAAAGAAAAAGAAAAAGAAAAAGAAAAAACTAAAGAATACCACGTCTCAGGTTTAAGTTGTAAAAAAGTGCAGAATCTACAAAGCTTAAAATGGTAAAGGCTATAAAAGAATACAACATTAAAATAGTATCACCAGCAGTCCATGCATTATAATAATTCATTCTTATTTTTAGATAAATTATTTGGAAAACCAACCGAGTAAAGCCCTAAAGATTTTAAGTCAATTATTAAATGTAAATGTACCTAAGGTACTACAAAAATTATAGAGATTCAGTTCTTAAATTAAAATATATCATAGCCTTTGCAGAAGATTTAGCTTCTGTACCACATAATTGACCTCAGAAGTGGACACTCACCTCGCAACAAGAGGAGAAAGCCCGTTCTATTATCCCTATGTTCTTCACCTGATTCTGAAAGCACAATAGTCTAGTTAGAATATAACAGATATAACATGTGGAAACAATTGTAGCAAGAAAATATAGTAAAATACTTTAATTCCTAACTTCATTGGTATGAATATATAGGTGTCTAAAATGAAAACTAGAAGAACAAGGGCTGTTCTTCACCTGATTCTGAAAGAACAAGAGTCTAGTTGGAATACAACACGTATGACATACGGAAACAGTTGTAGCAAGACAATATAGAAAATACTTTAATGGTGTGAATGTAAGGTGTCTATATTAACACTAGAAGGCAGCATAATATTTTTACTACAGTGTATCAAGACTCGAGCAAGGGAGTTTTCTCAGAATTGCATAAAATGGAGATCGTAATTACTCGTCAACATCCACAAGTCAAGTAGAAAGAGATTGAACTTAGCATGGAAAGATGGGCATTGGACTATTAAGTGTACGACGCAACTAGATTAATATGATGTTGACTTTTTAATGATGTGGCAAACGTAAGGACATCTAACGAGGGCATCTTCTCTTCTGTAACCAATTTTTCTAAATTATACAAGACAGACTTCTTTTATGTAACAGTATACTGCTGGGGTCATCTAACATAAAAGGTCAAGAGTGGAAAAGAGTGAAAACTGGAAACATATATAAAGAATAAAGCAAAGCATACCTCCATTTTCAAAATGCAAGAGGAAAATAAAATCTATTAGAACATTTATGATCCAACAACAACGTACGTTTTTTTTATAACACATTTTTACATTCGCTTTGTTATAGATTACAAAGAAAAATGCTTAAATCTGTAGAACATCAAATCAAGTGCCTATTGAGTTTCACTATTTAATGGGTCTTTTGTCTTAAGTTATTGACTTACTGTTAGTTTCATGCAAATCCCTTCAGGTGCGTTTTAGTTTATATTTGTTTGCTTAATTAGAAATATGTCTGCTTTTCTTGTTATAAAATTTCGAACAAGTCAGAAACACAGTGCAGACTGCACACCCCGAAACTTGAGGGCTCCAATTTGGTGAAGAACCCGCCAATTTCATTTTCACCTTAATTCTAAAGCCTCAAAGTTCTTTTTGTGTTATTTTGAGAGAGAAGGGGGCAGTGGTAGTGGCGGCGTCCAATGTAGAATAGAATAGAAAGGGAGCATGGTTGTGAAGTTTGGGAGAAACAGATTGGTACGAAAATTCAATTGTTTGTGCATGTGAAGAATGGGTACAACTACGAACATATCATGAACAACTTACAGAAATAGCAGTGAATATTCATACACCGTGATACACTATCTAACATTATTATTGTTGCTAGTATTGTTGCAATAAATGTGGAGCAGCAGGAACTAAATTATCGTGTTGGTAAGTTCGAAGTGCATAAAATCAAATCAATTTCTTCAGATTCAAAAGATTTGTGTTCCATAAGGACATTGGACATATGGTATCTAGATAAAAAGAGTTGTTTGCCAAAAGTTAAGATTTTAAAGAAAGGCAATTCATAAAGTGAAAATAAATAGAAGCACTACCTTCTTGTTCTTCACCTTCAGACATTTTAGGCAAACATTGTCGAGCAATTTTTTTAACTCGCTAAGATGTGACGGATGGTAAACAGGAATTGGTAACTCAATATATCCAAAATGTCCTGGAAAAGCATACATGCAGCAATAAGGACAATTTACCGAGAGAAATAAATAAATAAATCTATCCTACTCAGACACTGAATAGGAAGAAACGGAAAAAGAAACACGAACCTTCACATTGGCCAGCTTCTGCAGCACCGCAAGCTTCACATCTGCCATTTTCTAACGGTAATCCAAGAAATGGATTTGACAGCTGGCTTGCATGGCTAATAGGGAAATCACTTATAGATGATTTGCACTACAAGAGGGCAATGAGGGAGAACAAGTAAATATTTCAGATCTAAAGAATGCACTCTATACAAACAAAAGACAAATGAGAATCCAGAAAAGTGAAATATCAAATATTCAAGCAATTAAACCCTCTTCGGTTTTTCCTATTTGAAAATAAACGATATTCAGTTTTCTACTCTTCATTACTGAAAAAAGAGGGAGAATTAGAGTTCAAAACCCCACACGACTGTAAAAACGTACTCAGAATCAGAACAGGTAGTATGAAACTTTTTTTCCTAGAACCTAAATAAAAACCTAGCTGGGTTGCAGCTTTTAAGCTCGGCTTTTTCTTTTCTTTCTCTTGGCTAAAAAGTTGGACTGCATATGGTTGGTCAGTAAAAAAGCTGAGCCCTTTTAGGTTCTTTGGCCTAAAAGAATCGAGATGTGTAATATCAAAGAACCCAGTTTTTTTCTTCTCAAACTAAAAAAAGCAGCTTATCTTCTTAAGTTCTGCAACCAAATTAGCCTACATAGGGTACCGCATTGAGCAAGTTAATAACTTTGCATCAATAACATCTGGAACCGGCACTTTGTCATGTAGACAACTAGAGACAAATAGTGTTTTTCAGAAGAACAGGAAAGCTATTCTTAGTTCCTTTACATGTCATTAACAGTGTAAAATAATGCCTTGTCAGAAGAGCAAGAAAGCAGATTGTTGGTTCCTTACTATTTCATCATTAGTTGACAACTGGAATTTTATTCCTGTTATTCTCCCTGTCCAGAGAGTTGACGTACTTTCTTCCAATTCCTTCACTTCCATGTCCTTGAATTAACTCAGCCCCAAAAGCCTACAGAAAAGAACAAGATAAAGTTTAAGCAAGAGAATATTTACGAAGGGTTTTTTATTTGATCCATTAACAATGAAAACTGAAACCATATCAAACACCCAGATAAATTCTGTAGATGTATGCTACAACAAGAAAAAAATTACTCATAAACACAGCCCTAACAACCCAAGTTAAGTATCATATGACCCTATTTTCCAATTTCAGGTAGTACCACAATAAAGTTTTATCGAGACGTACTTTATAACCCAAAATTAAAACTCAAATAAAGAAAAGACATACAGTAATTTTTTAACTCAGAAATCCCTAAAATCTGGTAACAAAAAAACCCAGGGAAAAAAAACTAAAACCCTAAAAATTAAAAACAAGGGAAAGGTAATATAAAATTACAAAGCAACCTTAAAACCCCTAACTTGGGCTTATACAAGAGCTTAATACGCCTAAACAGAGTAAATGTGAGTTCTTAATCACACCCAGAAAAATAATTTAAGTTAAAAAAAGAATAAATAATCCTAACAAAGACTCTAAATTAAATGAAAAGTACAGAGAGCCCTAAATTTTTGAAAACAAAAAAACCAGAAAAAAGAAACCCTAAACCCTCAAATTCAAAAACAAGGAAAAGTAATTATAAGTTTTTATAAACAAATAAAAAAGCTTAAAATCCCTAATCTGGGCTCATACAAGAGGTTTATAAAACTAAACAGGGTAAATGTGAGTACTAAATTACACCCAGAAATATAATTTAAGTTAAAAAAAAGGCATATATAATCCTAACACATATTATAATATTGAAAGACTTTAAATTAAATGAAAAGTACAGAGAGCCCAAAATTTGTGAAAACAAAAAACCCAGAAAAAAGAAACCCTAAACCCTCAAATTCAAAAACAAGGAAAAGTGATTTAAAGTTTTTATAAATAAATAAAAAATCTTAAAATCCCTAAGCTGGGCTCATACAAGGGGTTTATAAGACTAAACAGAGTAAATGTGAGTACTTAATCGAAAAATAATTTAAGTTAAAAAAAAGGCATAAATAATCCTAACACATTGTATAATATTGAAAGACTCTAAATTAAATGAAAAGTACAGAGACCCTAAATTTGTGAAAACAAAAAACCCAGAAAAAAGAAACCCTTATCCCTCAAATTCAAAAACAAGAAAAAGTGATAATAAGTTTTTATAAATAAATAAATAAAAACTTAAAATCCCTAATCTGGGCTCATACAAGGGGTTTATAAAACCAAACAGAGTAAATGTTAGTACTAAATCACACCCAGAAATATAATTTAAGTTAAAAAAAAAAGGCATAAATAATCCTCACACATTGTATAATATTGAAAGACTCTAGATTAAGTGAAAATTACAGAGAGCCCTAAATTTTTCAAAACAAAAAACCCAGAAAAAGAAACCCTAAACCCTCAAAAGGAAAAGTGATAATAAGTTTTTATAAATAAATAAAAACTTAAAAACCCTAATCTGGGCTCATACAGGGGGTTTATAAAACTATACATAGAAAATGTGAGTACCTAATCAGAAATTAAAAAAAAATAAGCACAATATACCAATGGAGATCATTTTTCAAAATACGTCAGATTTAAGTGAAATGGAAGGGGGAAAAAAGCTCACAATATTAGGTCTCAGGCAGGGTCAGAGCTGGATAGATAAATTTATTATTTATATATAATATATATGTATGTATGTATGTATATATATATATATATATAGATAGAGAGCATGCAAAGAGAGTGATAGGTTTGATAAATGGATGTGTTGGGTTTATTTATTTTAGCAATGGGAGAAAGTGGAGAGGAGTTTTTTTTTTGTAAAAAGGACACACCTTTTTTGAATTGTTTGATTTGATTTTTATAATGGTTAGTATAGCAAATTATTAAATAACATTTAATTTATGTAAATAAATTATGTACATGTTTATGGTTGTGATATAATGGTACGGTTGTATTTAATGATTATAAATTACGATTATAAATATTTTTTTATTTAATGCATCTTGATTTTGAAAATATAATAAATGAGTTAAAGCGGTGTCTCGAGAAACTCGTTAACAAAAACGTTACAAAAAAAGTGTCGGTTTTGCTTTTTGAAACGTTCTTTGACTTTATGGTTGTGATTTGAATTTGATACTAGGCAATTTATCTCCCTAGTTATTATTCTTTTAAGTTGAAACGTAATGTTCCGAAATTCGCAAGGCGGACTTGGGCGGAAATCGGTCACTTAATGCCTAGTCGTCGTCTAATCTCGTCGAATTGGGTTTAATCTTGTTTCGTTCTCCTTGATTTTGATTAGTCACTTAGTCTTTTAAGTCTTCAATTGACGTCTATGCTATTTTTTGAAAACGTTGTTTTAAATAAATGTTGATTGAAAAATTAAACAAAAAAAAACAAGTAGACAAACAAACAAATCGTATTATGGAATATTTTAATATCCACGGCATACGGAATATGTAAACAACACAAATTTCCAATAATATACTGTTTGATGTAGTGACTGGACCAGAAATTTAAAATAAGACAAGACGGGATTTTATATACCTTTTTCGTGTAACTTATATGAGTATTTTTCTCTAAAATCCGGTCGGAATATTAATTTTTTAAGATTTTGATCAAACGCACATAGAAACTTTTTGTTTTTCATCGATTATTTCGTATGGGGATTGTTTGCACTCGGTTCATTTCCCTGGCTAGATGTACGTATTAGGGATGAGCAAAATCCCTCAACCCCAACTCGTAACTCAAACCAACACGTAATATATTATATAGTTTGGGTTAGGGATCCTAACAGAGGATTAACTCGACCTATTATGCATTAATCCGTAACATGTTTAAATTAGATATATTTACGTAGAATAAAATTGTTAAACAAAAAAACCCGAGCAGAACAATTTTAGTTTGGGTTGGTTTCTTTTATAATATGAAAACTGAACCGAAATTGAATCGATTAAAATTCCGACTTTGGTTCCGGTAAACCCAACCATGACAGCCATGCTACTCACTTATAACGCACGGACGTATGTTTGACCCGTAAAACCACGTGTCATGCGACCCACACCGATCTCCATTTTTTATTTTTATTTTTATTTTTATTTTTATTTTTTATATAATCAACTGTGCATATCTCCATGTCTTATCTCATATATGGCCTTGTTTGTTTACCATTTACTAATAGTGGGATTGAACTACAATATATATGGTCACTACATATATCATGTTTGGCTAGTGCAATTAAGATAGTATTACTAATGAATATCGATTAGAAATGATGTAAAATGAGATCATTTCTAATACCATGATATGGCGATATTAGAGAATTAACGATTTAGGACTAATATAGCAAAAGACAAATATGACTTTTTATTAATATATCATGATATGGTTTTTTGACACTTTTAAACATAGTTATATATATATATATATATATATATAAGTATAAGTAAATAATAATATATGTATATATATATATATATGTTATGTATTTTACTAGTTTACTTATTATGGATATAAATGTAATTTTGTAAAATAGTACAACCCAAATAAAAAGCAAACAAACACTTCATTTATATTTCATGTATGTACTATTAATAATGCATTCATTTATTATTTCACCATAATCCCTAGTCCCGTACTACTAATACTGCTAGTCCCGTTATAGTGTAGTAGTATTTATTTTTGGGTAAAATGCAAAAAACCCATGTAACTATGACTCATTTGCAAATTATCCTCATAAACTATTAAACTTTTACAATTAATTTTCAAATTCATATTTAAAATGACATAACTTTTTAACCAGTTGTTCGTTTTACATATTCATATGTTTTATGTATTTAGTTTGTCAATGCACACGAGTTAAGATAACAATTATCGTAAAAAGATCATAAGAAGAGACTTCATATAAAAAATCTTATCTGTATGAAAATCCCATTTTTTGCGTCATTCTGAAACAAATTACTTGACACACGTGAATATCAAATAAAAAATTATAATAAATGATAAATCAACCAAAATGTACCATCGAGCATAAACAATATCATTTAAAAAACAACATCAGAGTTATTTGCAAAAGTTTGATAGTTTACCGTGGTTAATCGCACGAATTGGTAGTTCACAAGGATTATTTGCATTCTACCCTTTCTTTTTACTAGCTAACACTTTAGTAGAAGCCTAGAAGGTAAGAAATAAAGGTGAGAGATTAAACATTAAAAATAAAAAGAAAAAGAAAAAGGAAATCAGGAGGTTAATGACAAAAGTTTGATAGTTTATAGGCAAAAATTGATAATTTATGGGGGTTATTTGAAAATAACTCATAGTTTGAGGGGTTTATTTGCATTTTACCCAATTTATTAAGCTACTCGCCTACTCCAAGGTAAAAGAAATAAAGGTGAGTGGGATTAATTTATCTTATAATTTGTCATTTTTCATAGAGCTAGTAGATAAGCCACTTGTTTATTTATGTGTTTGGGGTTTCTATTATCAGTATTCAGCAGGTTGTTGAACTTATACTTAAATTTGTGTTTTGTTTAATTGGTGAATGACTGAAATATATGTTTTATTCCTTATTTATACCGGTGTCTAAATAATCCAAAAAATTACATACACAATCGAGAAAAGTGTATGCACAATATAAAAAAGTGCATACAAAATAGAAAATACTGCATACACAATATAAAAATGTGCATAAATAATATAAAAAAAGTGCATAAACAATATAAAAAAATGCATACACAATAAAAAGAGGCATACATAATCCAAAAAAATACATGCACAATCGAGAAAAATGCATACACAATCCAAAAAAATTCATACACAATCCCAAAAAAATCATAAACAATCGAGAAAATGACATACAAAATAAGAAAAGTACATACATAATAAGAAAAGTACATATATAATAAAAAAAAAATGCATACACAATATAAAAAAGTGCATATACAATATAAAAAAGTGCATATACAATATAAAAAAGTGCATAAAAAAAATGTATACACAATAAAAAACAGTGCATACACAATATAAAAAAGTGCATAAATAATATAAAAAAATGCATAGAGAATACAAAAAAGTGCATACATAATATAAAAAAGTGAATACACAATAAGAAATAGGCATACATAATCCAAAAAAATGCATATACAATCGAGAAAAGTGCATACACAATCAAAAAAAAATTCATACACAATAATAAAAGTGCATAAATATTACAAAAAAGTGCAACACAATAAAAAAAATTGCATACACAATACAAAAAAGTGCATGCACAATATAAAAAAGTGCATACACAATATAAAAAGTTGCATGCACAATACAAAAAAGTGCATACACAATCGAGAAAATTGTATACACAATATAAAAAATCGTATACACAATATAAAAAAGTGCAAAAACAATACAAAAAAGTGCATAAATAATAGAAAATAGTGCATACATAATATAAAAAAATGCATAAATAATATAAAAAAAGTGCATAGACAATAAAAAAAAATTGTATAAACAATATAAAAAGTGCATACACAATAAAAAATAGGCATAGGTAATCCAAAAAAATGAATAAACAATCGAGAAAACTATATAAATAATCCAAAAAAAATCATAAACAGTCAAGAAAATGGCATACACACTAAGAAAAATATATACATAATACAAAAAATTGCATACACAACACAAAAAATCATAAAAAATAAGAAAAATACATACACAATAAGAAAAATGTACAAACAATCGAATTTTCTGGCTTTTTCCAACTTCTTTTCATTTTTTTTGTGTGATTTTGTTTTTTAATTTTGTTACCATTTTTGGGTCCCGACTTTTTTGAACGTTTTTTCAGTTATTTGTGATTTTGGATTTTTTGGATTTTTCTTGGTTATTTTTTTAAATATTTTACCACTTTTTGGGTTCACGACTTTTTTGAATTTTTTTGAAATTTTTTCATGATTTTGGATTTTTAGTTTTTTCTTGGTTTTTTTAACCATTTTTTGGGGAGTTTTTTTTCGGCTTTCCGACTTTTTTAAATGTTTTTTCATTTTTTTTGTGATATTGGAATTTTCTTGGGTTTTTTTTGTTTTTTACCATTTTTTTTGGGTTTTTCCGGGTTTCCGGTTTTTTAAAGGTTTTTTCAGTCTTTTTTGACTTTATTTGGGGTTCTCGACTTTTTTGAACATTTTTCATTTTTCATTTTTTTTTTATTTTTGATTTTTCTTGGTTTGTTTCTTTTGGGTTTTTTTTGGGTTCCCGACCTTTTTAAAGGTTTTTCCAGCATTTTTGGGTTTTTTCGGGTTCTCGACTTTTTGAACTTTTTTCATTTTTTTTTTTTGATCTCGAAATTTTCTTGGTTTTTTTTACCATTTTTTTGGGGATTTTTTCCGGTTCAACCTTTTTGGGGTTTTTTCGAGTTCTCGACGCTTTTGAAATTTTTTCATTTTTTTTGTGATTTTGGATTTTTCTTATTTTTTTTACCATTTTTTTGGGGGTTTTCTTGGTTCCCGACTATTTTTAAAGGTTTTTTCAGTCTTTTTTGGGTTTTTTCGGATTCTCGATTTATTTGAACTTTTTTTTTTTTTTTTGTGATTTTGGATTTTTCTTAGTTTTTTTTTTAACCATTTTTTTGGTGTTTTTTCGGGTTCCCAACTTTTAAAGACCTTTTTCAACTTTTTTGGGTTTTTTTGGATTTTTTTTTTTTTTTTTTTTTCTTTTTTGGATTTTTGGTATTTTTGGGTAGTTTACCCTATTTTTTCAAATTTTTTTATATTGGGTAATTAGGTGGAAGACCAATAATTAATTAAGTTTTGGAGTTTAACCAATTATTAAATAATTTTTTTTCTACATACCAATTTTTAAATTAACTCTATATTTATTAGAGTTGTATGTGTTGGGAAAAAAATTTTAATTTGTAGTTTTTAGTAATTAGACTTAAAAAATTGTATGTTTTGATAATTTTTCCTATATATATATAAATACATATATATCTATGTATGAGAAAAACATAAGAAAAAATGATGTGTTAGAGGAGATGTGGAGCGGGATTTTCCTCGGTCATAAAAGTGCGAACTAAATGCAAGAAGAAACCGTGTTCATCGTAGAAAATTAAGTTTACAAGAGTACCCACATCATTTATCCTAAACAATCAATTTTTCTTATAAATAGTGGAAAATAGTTTCGACCCTTGTAATTGAAAAATTATATTGGAGAAAGAAAAAGTTAATATAAAAATAAAAAATAATAGTATAGGGTTGTAATAGTGAAATTTATAAGAAAGCTGTTAATTTGGGTAAAGTTAAATTATTTATAAAAGATGTAAAAGTGTGATTATCACCTCAAATTTGAGGAAATGTTAAAAGTGACTGATACGGTCCCTCTAAGATGAAATACTAGTTGCACTGTGATAAAATTATAAAAGTAAATTAAAAAAAATGAGGCTTAAAAAGCTGGAGTTGGACAGACCAATAATCTTATATTGAATCGTGTTACTAAGTTACTGACTGCTGCCAAGACTTGTTACTTTAAAATTGAAGTTAATTTATGTCTCTTTTTACCGGTGAATTGCGAAGCCAGGCCAGGATGGGTAAATGGGGGTGCCAAAATATATGTACAAGTAATATATTTTTATGGGGATGCCAAATCTACACCTAAAAAGAAATTGTACTAAAAAAAAATTGCGTCACTTGGAATTTCTAAAATTATAGGGGGTGCCGTGACACCCGATCGTCCCCACTTAGCTTCCCCTGCTAGTGATGTATGCAAGTTTGTTTGATATTTGCTAGAAAAGAGTTAAGAGGATTAATTAAATAGTGAACCTAAAAAAAGATGATATGCGTTTTCTATTCTATAGATTCTGTCTTATCAGTCTTCTCGATTGATGGACTTATACTTTAATATCATCGTTATTTCATTTTTTTTTAAAATTGTAGGGAATTATGTTGCAGAACAGCAAGTAAAAGCTACTATTTTGGAGGAGTTTTTTTTAAGTTTGAAAAGTACATAAGAGGCTAGCGGGGATTCTGTCTGGTTGCATAGTAGTGCTCTTTTGGCATTCCATTGACAAAATGGCATGAATACTCTAATTTCTGTTAGTTGAGTTGTGTTGCTAGTTTACTGACTACCGCTAGGACTTAGTGTTAAGTGTTAACCAGACAGAGAAAGAGCGAGCGAGAGCGAGAGCGAGAGGTTGGTTCTGGTGAAGTGGAGAGTTGATAGTGAGAGGCGGAGTGTTGTTACACAGAGAGAGTGTGTTAAGATTAAGAGAGGAGGTTGAGGTTGCTAATAGATTATAGATTATTTGCCTACTATAACATCAAACCCTTCAAGATAATAGCAGTCTTTTAGTAAACGACATGTAGTTCTTAGTTTTTGTGATGTTTGTGACTAGTATGCTATAAAAAATCTAAAATTCAAGCCTGAAAGACTTGCTCTTTAATATAATTTGATGATCAAAAGTAGGTAGGAGCTAAATTTTAATAGCATGCCTCCATGTTGATGATTTAGTAGCAGCCCACAAAGCATGCTTTATATATATATTTACAAAAAATAAAATATAATAATGGATACTAGAAGTCCATAATGCACGAGTTTGAAACGGCAGACCTTTGATCCCTGAGATAGAAGTGATGAACATGGTACCTGGATATGTTGGGAGAAAGTAGAAGAGGATTTGGGAGAGGCTGAATATGGACAAGATGCAATTCAGCTAATAATTAAGTAGTTTGTGATTTCAAGCTTATGAAAAGATGATGGCGGAGCCAGGAAGTGTAGCTTTTTTAGAAGCAGCACCTACCAGAAGGGGAAGAGGTGGTGCTTTAGGTGATTGAAAGGGACTTTGGCAATTAGGATTCTTTATAGATAAGGATAGGAGACGAAAATCTGATCAAATAGATAGACAGCGACGTTGCTTCTGAATTACGGAGAGAATAAATTTTAGATGATATTCCGTTCCTGCTAAGCTTAGGACAAGTGTGTTGGTCATTAAAGATTAGTTACTCTATCCACCACCACACCTCAGTTTGTTGCTGTAAAGACGGCTCGCATGTGCCAATAGATTTGGTTACAGAAAAAGAAGAATAAGAACTGGTGGAACAATCTCAGCAACCGAACTTGCAAATGAATCGATATTTTTTTTTAATGTCTTGGTAATGAGGGTGGAGTTACCTAGATGATTCCATGGGCCAGTGGCATATATTTGGGCAAAACATAAGAAAAAATGATGTGTTAGTGGAGATGTGGACCGAGATTTTGCTCAGTCATTAAAGTGCGAACTAAATGCAAGAAGAAACCGTGTTTATCCGAGATAATTAAGGTTATAAGCTGGAATACTAATTGCACGTCAGAAAAATATAAAAGTAAATTAAAAAAACGAGGCTTAAAAAGCTGGAGTTGGATAGACCAGTAATCTTATACCTGCTCATTATGGGCTTGTTTGTTTTGAAGCTAATAGCGATGGGGAACTAAGGTTTTGTTGCAGGGGTAAAAGTATATCTTATATTGAATTGTGTTACTAAGTTACTGACTACTGTTAAGACTTAGTGTTAAGTGTTCACGAGGCAGATAAGGAGAGAGGGAGAAGGAGAGAGAGGTTAGTTGGTTCTGGTGAAGTTGAGAGTTGATAGAGAGAGGCCGAGTGTTGTTACATAGAGAGTGTGTTACCACTTAAGGGAGGAGGTCGAGGCTGGTGATAGAATTATGTAATTAAAAATCGCAATCGGCCAATTAACATTATCACTAGATAATCATGATTTTAGCAGTAAATCGATTTTTCACATATTAATCCCGGCTTTGACCAATCGGTAGTTCATTGACCAGATTAAATTGCTCAATTCGAACCAAACAACTGGTTCAGTCATGTTTTTTTTTCTGATTAATCGCTGTTTAATTGATTTTAACAACTTTGACTGAGTCTGTTATGGTATTATACTGACATAATAACATGTGTGGAGGCTCAAGGGAACATTAAGCCTTGGATCTGTAGGTCTTGCATGCTCCTTAGTTGTTCCTTTATGGACTTCTTTATTTTGTCGGACTCTTAATCCCAGAACTGCGAGTCCTATCCCAGATTACCATAGTAAAAGAAAATGTATGGATTGTTAACATGAACAAGTAATTTGATGCATCGTTCGTTTGCATTGCTATTTGAAGGTGACAATTCTGTATTCAAAATTTTCCTAATCCATTGTAACATAGCAAACGACTAATTACATTATAAAAATGTTGAAAATTGTAGCTCGGGATTATTCCGTAACTCCTTTATATTAAGGTAATGAGTTTCGTGTTAGCAAGGTGTAGTAACATGGAATATCAAATTGTTAGTGGAGCGTTTACAGGACTGTGGGAAAACATTATCAAAAAATTACTTGTTACAGCTTATTTTATGAAACAGTACATATGGGCATATGGCTAATTGTAGCAGAATTCTATCATGAAACACTTTATTTTATTTTTTAGGTTTGGAAATTACATTTACCTTTTCTTAATAGTTTTCTTAGTTGTATGAGAAACGTTTTTTTCTTGATTCTTGGAAATCCTTAACCGCAAATACTTACCAGATGATTTCTGTTTGTGTTTTCATTTCTGTTGTTTCAAGTAGACGTTATTTTGACTTTAGGCGGGGAAGCTAGCTACTTTTGTTGTTGTTGATGGAGATAGGATGGGGTTAATCATCTGTTGTTGCTGAAGATAGAAATTTCCGGGGTCGCTTAGTATATGATTTAATAGTATGGTAACTGGATATGTATAAACAGATTGTTTATGTTTTGTCAGACTACGAAGTAGAAGCAGCCAGAGAAATACTAAATTTGGATATTGCTGCTTTTTATTGTATGTTTATTTACTCTTAGACATCTTTGCTTGTTACTATCAGAAATACTTTATTTCCAGTTTTTGGGCCGTGCTTTGTTGTGTGTGGAAATGTTAAAGATTTTCTATTTTATCAGGTATGCAGAACTCTTATGCTAGGATGACATGATTCATGTTGAAATACTATATAGGCCCATATTTTGTAGTTTTGGTTTGTAGTTTGGGTGTTTGAGAACCAATGAAAGGGATGTTAAAAGAAAAGTGACTCGGCTACGATTTTAAAAAAGGGTGGCTGCTCACCTTTTTAAACTTTTATTAAGCTCAAGTCCACACTCCCAAACTATATCAAGTGCTAGTGAAAAAAAAGAGACTCTTTTTGCGACTTATAATCTCTCTTTTTCAACTTCAAATAGTAAAAATATTACAACTATTGATATATATTCATATAGACATGTACATATACACTCAAAAAAAACATAAAATTAACCGAAAATACATTCAATCATTTTCTCCTCTTGAGAAACTCAAATGGGTTGTCTCGTTGGAATTTGGGACACTCAGTGCAAAATTAACTTGATATTTGGAGTATGTTATTAAAGAGTACTTAAAAAGACGGTTCCGGTTTCAAGTCCTTTATTATAAGGTAATTCATTTGTGCCATGATGTTTGTAACTTTAAGAAAATTTAAAACTCTTTGAAGTTAAAAGTAGTCTATTTCATCTCTATTACAGGTAAGTAGTTTGTTACTTATGCAGAAAATAAGCATCAATACTTTAACATATAAGTGGAAGAAAATGATAAAATGAATTACTTCATAATAAATAAGCATCAATACTTTAACATATAAGTGGAAGAAAATGATAAAATGAATTACATCAATACTTAGATAAATAAGGTTAATTCTACTAATTTGCAAAGATAAACTAGAACCATGTAGAACAATGGGAGAAATCTTAACGAACTACTTAATTATAAAATTTATAAATAAAGTTAGTAAGTTAGTAACTGAAATCAATGAACTTTTTAAAATAAACAGGGTTTTTAATAGCATAATGAGAAACAAAGGGATGAAAAGGAGATAATAAATTTTAGTATTTGGATGTGTCTTTTAAATAGAATTCGGATTTGGGATGGTCTGGATGTTGTTAAGAGGTTACCATTTATCGGCAAAAAGTTGTAGAAAGAAAATTGATGATAAACGTTCTAGAGAACTTGACAGATAAACCACTGTTTGTTTATTTGTTGTTAATGCAACCCGGTTCCTGATAGCAAACTAGTAATAATCCCCTCGTCAGTGAACAAAAGTCTTCACACCGGGGTTTCCAAATAACACGGCATAAGTTTGACGTTTTTCAACTGTTGTTATTCAAATTCCCTGCTCTCGCTAGGCGGTCAGATGCTCCCTTGGAAACTTGTATTTATTTACCCCATTACAAATGATTTGCTCAATTAAATTTTTGAGAATTGAGCCAATGACAAACTGAAATTGATGATGACATTGTAATAGGTTCTACAAGGATATTTAATTACCATCCTGATTTTGATTGTATTTTTTTCCTACTTTATCATCTACCCGTCCAATTAAAATTTATCCATTTAATTCAATTCCGTGTCCTTCTCGGTTCTTATTTTACCTCTTAGCTCTTTGAATGCTCTTACTATTCTCTTTTTTAGGTTGGTTTGTTTGGACCACCAGGATCTTTCTGGGAGCATCTTATTCGGACTGCTCAAACGCGCAAGAAAAAAGACGGTCTGGCTTACATGTTAACAGGTGATTAGTCTCATGAAGTTTATGGTTTCTATGGTGTAGAGATTTGCTACAATAAATAGTGACATTATAGAAGTCTTATTCATTAAAATCCATGAGAATCTCGATCTCCTTCCACTCTGTTACTTGGTCTGTGTTGTATTGCTCGGTACTCTAATTAGACATAAGACCGTCTTTATACTGCACCTGGCCGTAATAGTGCTTGTTCATCCCACCTTACTTTGTTATGATAGAGTGGCATTCATTCAATGTCCTGGATAAATTTATTTATTTAAAAAAAAAAGGCAATCCTGCACAGAAATTAAACTCCCACCATATGCGGGTTCCACAGCGGGATTGGGCCACAATGAGCGCATTGTGGACAACCGTCGACCCTTGCATTTTTTTTTTGCAAGAGTCTAGTATCAGTACTCAAACTTGTGATCTCTAGGTTCACATGGCAGCAACTTTGCGGTTACGACAAGGCTCCTCCTCATGGATATTCTTTTTTTATAAGAGTAAAGTTTGCTTGCTTAGTAATTTATCATTTATATTACTTTCATTTTCTGCAGAGACACCCCTTGCTATACTCCGTCATCCTCATTATTGCATCTCTGGATATTTATCTGTAAGTGAAAACTATCTTCTTAGCTTTTAAGAGAATCCTGTAGCTCCCTAGCGTGCTAGACTATATATTTGATTTGAATTTTTGTATCTTTAGAAAATTTGTGCTTGAACGTTTGAATTTGTTTATTGGTTTTTAACTCCATATTTGTTTTCCGCATCCGATTATTGCATCTCTGGGTTAAATACCATCTTCTTAACTCTGAAAATATTTTTGTAGCTCCCTAGCAAGTTAGACTGTATTTAAATTGGATTGTGTATCTATGTTTCAACGCTCGAATTGGTTTATTGGTTTTTAAATTTATCTTCGTAGTTCCTTCTATGACAAAATGATACGAGATCGATCGGGGTGTATCTATCTAATCAGGTTTTTAAAAACCAAGCTAAATACCGCGACCCGTCACCTATAAAGAGGTGGGAACCTTAGCATGATTAGTTGGTATGGAACCGTGACTTGTCACCTATATAGAGGTGGGAACCTTGGTATGTGAAGACGCCACAAACGGTTATGGACTATCGAATGATAAGTCGGGGGTGAACGCCACAAGGTAAGACCTTAATAAGTTCGGAAAGTTCAATGAAGAACCAAAGAGAAAACTCTCAATTATATTTAATCAAAATCTGACTTTTACATGCATGGAATGCCCCTTATTTATACTTGGAACAAGCTTTCAACAATGGGGAAAAATATAGAAAAAACATTAATTAAAACTAGGTTCATATTACATAAATCTATGACTTTCCAACTTATGTAACTTCTAGAAAATATCAAAATAAAATAAAATACATTGTAATTCAGCATAACCACTCAATAATGAGTTCATCCCCTTTATAAATTTGTGTCTCTTTGAATAATGGACTTTAACACCTCCAAATGCATTGAATCTCAGCAAAGATGCATTAATCTTTTGATAACTTAAGGCCCTTGAAGTCTCAACCTTAATGACCACCAAATTAACTTGATTAGAAGCTTCTTTAATTACTCCAATCTGATTAACAAAGTTTTGGACATTAATTGAGTTCATATTCAGCTTCGTACTCGGCTTCGGTTTCCCTTTAGTCTTCATATCCTTGTAATCTATCCGAATATCATGTCTAAGTCCATAAAATGTCACCTTAAACTCTTTAGCCGTTATATTTGTTGTAATTGTCGAAATAAGAACTCGTGAATAACACTTCGTTAGCGCTATCAAGATCATATCAGACTCCCTCTCTTGAAAAAGATTTGTCCTCAAATCTGTACCTGCAATAAAACAAGATAAGTTAGAAATATCAAATATTTTATTAACATCGTACTTACCTCGATACTCCAGCTTATAAGTTTTGGCTTCGACCCATTCAAGCATAAACACATGTCATTCTTTTATTAGGTGCGATATAGTCACTCTTGTATTATACCATCCTCGCATCGAATTCCTATCTCCTGGCTCAAACACAACCATCTTAAATTCATTTTTATAGTTCTGAGAAGCAAAACATTTAATTTTGAAATAAAAGTTATTTTGAGCATCCTCGTGAGCCTTATTAAGGAATTTAACGCTTAATTTGACCACAAAATGTTTATATATACTAAATGCAAATTTAACTCGTTTTAAATACTTTTCCCACATATTCAAATTCCTTTTTGTTATAGCATACAATAACCCAGATAGAATCACATCAATTAGACTCATTATACTATCAGTTTGGATGTGACAAGGTTCTGAAAACAATAGAATACATCTGAACTTTCTAAACAAATTACAACATAAGTAGCTTAATAACTTTGTATTTCCTTTTAAAGCAAAATTCCTTGACTTGTCGTGCATTCTTAAAACTTCTTTGAAGTATAAAATAGCATCATAGATGGCCTTTTTACAAGATATAGGATCAACATCCTTAAAAAGTCTATCAGCTACCAGAAAAGCAAACTCTACATGGTATAGCTCAAACTCAAATATGTTTTTAAATTTAGGCAAGCCTAACACATGATCTGTATGAAGGAAGAAACTTATCACATGATAATTAAACCGAAATTTGACTTGAAACTTGACATGCTTACGAGTAATGGTTTTCATTCCAACTCTATCTACAATAGCTCCTTTAATAAGATAGAGTAAAATCAGCATGTAATCGCAATAAGCATACTTTATGACATAAGGACACAAATTTTCAGTTCTCAACAAATCAATATTCATATTTGAATGTTTAACACCAGATTTCAATTTTTTGTTATAGAACAGATTTTTTTCAAAGTATGCAAATACAACTGTACCCTTAAATATTGTTATCTCCTGAATAATCAATCGTCTTAAAGAATTAGGAACATTAGTTAACTCAAATGGTCTAGCTAAAATACATACATGAAAAACGACTAGAGTCTTGGGAACACCAAAGTGTCTTATTACATCACAACCATGAGCAGCTCTAACAATTAAATCAGATAATGAACAATGAGGCTCATACAATTCATGATTTTTGAACAATAACGAATCAATTTTATCAAGCTCGATAATTGCTACTTTGTTAAAAGCATTAAATACACTTTCAAAATCATAATCATTAATACATAAATCCTTAGTGTATTCAAAACAAAATAATTTGGTATTTAAAGTTGAAAGCAACGTATACCTTCCCGAAGGCGCATTAGCCATTATATTCTCATTACCTTTGTTATACTTGACTAGAAAAGAATACTTGGCATGTCTTTTGTTCAGTTTTTGTATACCTCGTAGGTGTTTTAACAATTTATGATCAGCTTGAATCACGAACTCCTTGGGCCAAAAATAGTATTGCCAAGTCTCCAACACCCTCGCCAATTCATATAACTCCTCGTCATATGTTGGATAGTTTAGGGCTGCCCTGCTAAGTTTTTCGCTAAAATATGCAATGGGACATCCTCCTCACATTGGAACAGCTCCAACACCTTATTCGTAGGTTACGTAAAGACCAATTTCAATGAACTACTCCAGCTGGATATGCATCTTACCCTCCTTGCGTTGACAAGTCTAAATTCCAATTTCCTCTTTCACCTTAACAAGGTGTTCGATTCCCTTAAATTGTCGCAGCCCAATAGCAATCTCACGGAGAACTAAAGCTTCACCAACCTGTAAAAGATGTTGAAAAATATTAGGAAAACAATAGTCATTAGCGTTAGTCTTTAAACAATCCTCACTTGATCTCACATAAATGCTCACTTTTTTTCTCTCTTTTCTTTCCTCTCCAAGTATCTCTTCTTTTTCTCTCTCTTTTTATCTCAGATTTTTTTAAACTCTCACTCTCATTCTTTTCACTCTCATTCATTTCTTTTCTCTCTTGTTTCTTTTCACACTCATATTTTTTTTCATTTTCTTTTAACCTCACTCGATCTTCAATTGTTATGCTACACACCTTTTCATTAACAAAACATATAGTCTCAAAGGCGTTTACTTCTTGTAATTCCAAAATCGCTCCTAATCGTTCCGTCTAGCGCGTTAGGTATGCCTTTAGTCTCCGCATCAACCAACTTATCTTTTTCGTTAACATCCTTAACAAGCTCATGAGCCGATTCACTTTTAACTAAAACACCATTGTTTGGACATATACTATCATCGAGATTTCTTCTAAAAACTTTAAAGCATTCATCAAATATTTTTCCATAATCTCGAGTTTTAGTTTTACCTTGGTTCAAAGTGATCATCTTCTTTTCGTAGTTCAAGATATGAAATGCAGGCTTTGAATAATGTTTGTCATTCATTTCACTACTTGATGACTTTTTATTAGAAGAACTTCCAACTCGCATTGGGCTGATCATCGTCGATTCATGTTTATGAAACCCTTTTTTTTTAGTTTTTGATTTCTTTGGTTGGACTCTTTGTCTTTCACACAAACTAGGGACCTTTTGTCGCTGTTTGCTAGGTACGTTTTGTAGCCCATCGAGTCGTTTGTTTAATCGCTCGAAATCAGTCTTAATCATTTTCCGCATCTCACCCATCATGGCCTCCATTTGTAACTTCATTTCAGTCTCTCCCGAATCCATTCGAGATTCTTTTTGCTGCAAATAAGATGTTAGGATAAAAAATTAAATGGATCTCACACACTTCCTCACGTGTTTACACTCAATAATATGCACTCGTCACTCGCGTATCAGTCAATTGGCTTTTACCCTCGAATGATCTCACACACTCTACCTTTTTCCACTCAAATATATACTCACTCGCTCAGCCTTACCCACTCGTAGTCTCCTCAATAGATTCTCTATGAAGTTAATAAACCACAAGAATCTACTCGTAGCGATAAATATAAGTAAAATGGTAAATAAGGAATGATCAAATTTTTTTCTTCGAAAGTATGGGAATTCCAAACACTTGTTGAACAAATGGTGTAATTAGGTTCTGGTAATAACTCAATAAACAATCGAAACACCAATCATTTTACTCTTTTTTTTTATGTATTTTTTGTTGTTGTTGTTGGCACTTCTATTTTTTTTTTGCTCTTTTGGATTTCCTATTTTTTTTTAACTCTTTTTTTTATATATATATTTTGTTTCAATGAGGATAACAAGACTCAACAACGAAATATAAATGGCACTTGTTTTTTTTGTGTGTGAATTGTTGATAAGACTTAACAAAGCAGATTTTTTTTTTAATTCTTTTTTTCGATAACAATAATAAAAAGGATAGATAAAATCTGAATAGAGCCAAAACTCTGATACCAAATGATACGAGATCGATCGGGGTGAATCTATCTAATCAGGTTTTTAAAAGTCAAACTAAAGACCGCGATCCGTCACCTATAAAGAGGTGGGAACCTTGGTATGATTAGTTGCTATGGAACCGCGACCCGTCACCTATATAGAGGTGGGAACCTTGGTATGTGAAGACGCCACAAACGGTTATGGACTACCGAATGATAAGTCGGGGGTGAACGCCATAAGGTAAGACCTTGATAAGTTCGGAAAGTTCAATGAATAACTGAAATTCCTATCCGCTGTTCTAGTTGCAGTTTTGCAGTAAGGTTCCAAGTGAGGTTGCAACCACAGTTAGAACCTAGTGTATTAAATGGACAGAACTGTAAAAAGTTAAATGTACTTAAAATAGATCACAAGCACATTTAACAACGGAGTTCACCTAACTAGGCTACGTCTCCGGGGCACTTACCCAGATTATGATATTATAAAAGCTTACAATATAGGACTCAAGTCTTAATGAAAAACTCTCAGAATCCCTCTAGGTTTTTCTGCCTATCTCTATATTGCTCCTACTCTATAACTATCACGTATAAATCAATGACATCCTACCATTGTTTTCTTTTTAAAAGCTCACGTGTATTCTCTCAAGAATGGGTTCTTTATAGTTTAGAACACACACCTTTTTACAAGCTAAGTTATTAACTATTTATAAGTAAAAACAATCTTCTTGCTTCAAGATCTTTTATGATTGCTTTTGACTTCTTTTGATTGGCTTCAATCTCTCCATATTGCACGTCTGCCTTTTGTAGGATTGACATGAATCTTCATAAGTTAATACCTGTTAAAATAACTAGCTTGGAAATAGGAGTTAGTCTTTTCCTATAACTAGGAAACATATAAAGATAATATCTTTTAGAGATAATATCTTTCCATATATATATGAAACACCTAACTCCATATTACATTCAATCTTTAAACGAATTATACTGAATATATAAAGATCAAAGATTGAAACAAGTGATAAGGACAAGCATAAGAATAGAGATCATATTTAAAAGGAAACATAACCTTATAACCTTATCTCTTTATATCTTTTAGAAAACATCTTTCCTTAACACTTTGATATTCTCAATTTACGCATATTAAACCTTTAAGATCATATGAGAATATATCCTGCATACTGTAGAACAAATATTAATCAATAAAGAATAGTTATGCAGTTTTACAGAACTAGACAGAATTCTGCTGAGCAGCAGGTTGGAACTGTGGTTGCAACTGAGGTTGCAACTGGTACTTGAAACCACCAACGCTGTCTAAGTAGGTTGTAACTGTGGTTGTAACTGAGCTTACAACATTACTAGAAACCTATCAACATAGGTTGTAACTGAGGTTGCAACATTGCTTGAAACCTAACAACACCTGTCTTAGTTCATAATAAACAGATAGGATTATTTACTGAAAACCATTAGACAACAAATAGAATTTAGACAAGGAATTTGGTCCTAACAATCTCCCCCTTTGTCATTGGTTTTGACAAATCATCTAAGTTTATATAAACATTAATTCACCTGCAATAAGTTAGTAGTACAGTCTTTTACTGTATTTCATTTATCAGTGCTTTTATAACACCTATTTAGCTCCCCCTGCAAGTTAGAATAGCAGGTATCATATAAGCACAGAATGTATCCATTCACAGAGTTTCAGAACAGATTTAATTTCAAACATAGTCATACTTCAAAAAACAAATTGCAGAAATTGTAAGGCCAAACAATGCTGGCACAGAATAGTCTTAATATAGCAATTGTAACTGAAATTTAAAACAGCAACATAAAGTTTGAAATTGAAATTAAAACTTGAAACTGTAAACATTAAAATGAACCATAAACTCATCTCCCCCTATTTGTCATAAGCCAGACAAACTAGTCACGAGGTATGTCTGAAGACATGGTTTCAACTACGGTTGGAAGTGAGCTTATAACCTCGCAGTGGTTTTTTTTTACAGAGACCTAGGGTTTTACAGATTAGAGAGAGAGAGTGATTCTGTAAAGTGTAATTGATTTTGGATAGTAAAAAGATGTTTGTATAAATAGCAAAAAAGTCCATATCTTTTTGTAATTGGAAAGAGATACATGCAAATCAATTATGAAACAGATTTTGGCGAAAATTTAGGAAATAACTTATCAATTAGTATAAAGAAATCTCAGCAAGATCACGAAGGAAAGATAAATCCAGCCAAACATACAGATAAACATTCCTTTTGCAAAACAGATTGATCCAAAATTTAAAAATTCAAAAGTTGAAGCTTATTAAGGAAATTTGACTTGATTCAAGATAAAGATAGCAATTAGACAGATATTTAAACTTTTGAAAAAAAATCTAGCAATTTACCCAAGAAGATATGTTTATCATTGAATAACTCTAATAAAGATTAGATTTTAGGAGCTTATATTGAGCCAATCCGTTTTTATCTCTACACAAAAACTAGTTTGATGATCTCAGCAAGGAAAGAGTATAAGTGATGTCAAAAATAGCAAGACTTTGTCTTGGCTTTTTCATTCTAGAGTGTTCGGACAATCACTGAATTTTTCAGTATTATGAGTATGAGGTTTCAACTGATGTTGCAACTGAGCTTGCAACCAGTATTATTAGCATGTGGTTTCAACTGGGGTTGCAACTGAACTTGCAACCACTGTGTAAAAAGTGCACTTTGTGCTTGCAACTCTATTACCAGAGAGGTTTTAAGACAAATTACCTCACATCTGTTTTTGAGACACCAAAAAGCGGCTTTTTCAAAACAAAAACATCATAGCTCAAGTAAGACTTAACCTTAGAAATAAAAATTATTGAAGGTACTCAATACTGACATATTTAGCAAGAATATTCAATTAGATTGATAATGACATACCCCTATGTCACTTCTTAATGATTCAAACTTGTTTGTATCAAGGGGTTTGTGAAAATATCTGCTAATTGTCTTTCAGTTGAAACATGTTCTAAAATTAAGCTCTTTTCTTCAACTAGTTCTCTAATAAAATGATGCCTTAGATCAATATGTTTAGTTCTGGAATGTTGAACTGGATTTTTAGCTAAATCTATAGCACTTTTGTGATCACAAAACAAAGTTAAAATTTCTTGTTTAACGTTATAATCAATTAACATCTGTTTCATCCAAATAAGTTGAGTGCATCCACTTCCAGCTGCAACATATTCCGCCTCAGCAGTAGATAAAGATATGCAATTTTGCTTTTTACTGAACCAAGAAACAAGGTTGTTTCCAAAATAAAAACAACCACCAGAGGTACTCTTTCTATCATCTATGTTTCCTGCCCAATCAGCATCACAGTAGCCACTTAGAAAATGGTTTGTATCTTTAGAATACCATAGGCCTAGGTGAAGTGTTCCTTTTACATACCTTAGAATTCTTTTGACAGCTAGAAGATGAGGTTCTAAAGGATTTGCCTGATATCTGGCACAAACTCCTACACTTAAGCAAAGGTCTGGTCTACTAGCAGTCAAATATAGCAAACTTCCAATCATGGATCTATAAAGACTGGGACAGACACTTTTTCCTTTATCATTTTTAGACAGTTTAAGAGTAGTACTCATAGGGGTTCTCTTCTCTTTACTCTCACCCAGACCAAACTTCTTAACAAGATTGTCTGCATACTTACTTTGGCATAGAAAAATGCCTTTCTCATTCTGTTTAACTTGCAATCCTAGAAAGTAAGTTAGTTCACCTCCACCACTCATTTCAAATTCATTCTTCATATCAGAAATGAATTCTTCTATTCTCTTATTGGAAGTAGAGCCAAAAACAATGTCATCAACATAGATTTGAGCAATTATTATATCCTTTGTAGTTTTCTTGGTAAACAGAGTTTTATCAACTCCCCCTCTGTTAAAACCTTTTTCAAGCAAAAACTTGGTTAATCTATCATACCAAGCTCTAGGAGCTTGCTTAAGACCATACAAGGCCTTTTTCAGCAAATAAACATGTTCAGGAAAGTTAGGATCTTCAAATCCCTTAGGTTGACAGACATAAACCTCTTCATTAATCACACCATTCAGAAAAGCACTCTTTATGTCAAGTTGAAACAGTTTAAAATCATACAGACATGCAAGAGATAATAGCATTCTAATGGATTCAATTCTAGCTACAGGAGCAAATGTTTCATCAAAGTCAATTCCCTCAATTTGTGTATAACCCTGAGCTACCAACCTAGCTTTATTCCTGATAATCACTCCATCCTCATCACTTTTATTTCTAAAAATCCATTTAGTCCCTATAACATTTTTATTATAAGTTCTGGGTACTAAAGTCCATACATCATTTCTCTCAAATTGAGACAATTCATCCTGCATAGCTAAAATCCATTCACTATCTTCTAGAGCTTCTTTTATATTCTTAGGTTCTAGCTGAGAAATATAACAAGCAAAGTGAACAACATTATTTCTTTTACCTTTGGTTTTCATACCTGAAGTGACTTCTCCTATGACATTGTCAAGAGAGTGGTTTTTCTGAGTCCTTACATAGCGTGGCTTGCTTGTAGATGGGATATCAGATCTTCCTTCTTCTTCTTCAGATTCTGTTGAATTCTGGGTTTCAACTGCGGTTCCAACCTCAGTTGTAACCTCAGTTGCAACTGGACTTCCAACCACTATGGGACTTCCAGTTTGTTGAGTTTCTTCTTTCTCTTTTTCTGCAATCTCAGGCTGTTCATTATCACCTGTAATCTCATCAACAGTTTTTAGGTCATCAAATAACACATTATAAGATTCCATAACACAGTTTGTTCTTTGATTGAAGACTCTAAATGCTCTACTATTCTGAGCATACCCAAGAAAGATCCCTTTATCACTTTTAGAGTCAAATTTACCAAGATGCTCTCTATCTCTTAGAATGTAACAGACACACCCAAAGACTTGAAAATACTTAACATTTGGTTTTCTACCTTTCCATAGTTCATAAGCAGTCATGGAAGTGCCTTTAGTAATGTAAACTCTATTAACTATATGACAGGCAGTATTAACAGCTTCAGCCCAAAATCTGTTGGCAAGTTTCTTAGAATTAAGCATGACTCTAGCCATTTCCTGAATAGTTCTATTTTTTCTTTCAACTATGCCATTTTGCTGTGGAGTCTTAGGAGCAGAGAACTCATGACTTATACCTAAGGAGTTGCAAAAGTCTCTAAACTTACTGTTTTCAAATTCTGTTCCATGATCACTTCTTACCCTAGCAATGTTGCCACTGGCTGTACCTTTTTCAAGTTGTAGTTTTAAGCACAAAGTTTTAAAGAGATCAAAAGTTTCAGATTTATCTTTTAAGAAAACTACCCAAGAGTATCTAGAGAAATCATCTACAACAACTAAAATGTACTTCTTGCCACCTATACTAGCAGTTTGCATAGGACCCATTAAGTCAATATGAAGAAGTTCAAGGACTCTCTTAGTGTAGATTTGACTTATACTTTTGTGAATACTCTTAGTTTGTTTGCCAACTGCACAATCACCACAGACACTTTGAGTTTTAGCACTTAGTTTAGGAATACCTCTTATCAACTCTTCTCTAACAAGCTTATCTAAGGTTTTGTAGTTCACATGACCAAGCCTTTTATGCCAAATATCAAAATTATTAGTGATAGCTTGATTACACCTATTCTGAGGCAATTCTTTTTCAGCTTTTTCAAATACATAACAGCTGTTTGTTGATCTAATTCCAGTCATGACCACATCATTGTTAAGATTAGTAATTAGACAATTATCTTTGTTAAACTTGACAATAATATTGTTATCACATAGTTGACTAATACTGATAAGATTAGCTTTTAGACCATCTACCAGAAAAACATCATCAATATTAGGCATTCCAGGTTTGTTTAAGGTACCTTTACCAACAATTCTACCAGTATCTCCTCCTCCAAACACAACAGTGTTCCCTGTGAGATTAGTGACATTTTTTAGGAAACTTGCAGTACCTGTCATGTGCTTAGAGCAACCACTATCAAAATACCAATCATTAGAAGTAACAACATTCAAGGAAGTAATGACAGCTTTATTATTAGCAATATAGGTAGATTTTTCTTTAACAATCCAGACCCAGTTCAATTTTTTATTGATAGAAGCCAACCAGGTCTTCTGTGAAATGTACCTTCTGTTCTTCTTTAAATAACACTGGATTTCTACATGACCAGATCTTTTACAGAAGTTACACAGTTTAGCTCTAAAAGTAGATTTAACCTGATAGCTATTCAGTTTATTTTTGGTTGCAACTGTGGTTGCATCTCTAGTTGCAACTGTACTTCTAACATTCTTCTCAAAAACTTGAGTTTTATTCCTGGTTGCAACCTTGGTTACAACTGAGCTTCTAACCTTATAGTTAAACTTATTAAAAACCTGAGTTTTAGCTTTATCAACAGCTTCAATAAAGGTGGTTTTTCCTGTACTCTTACCACCATAGTAACCTAGACCACTGATATCTTTAGAGCCTCTAGAATATGACAGCATGTCATCTAATTTTTCTGAAGCAGAAACATTCATCAGTTTTATTTTCTTTTTAGTTTCAGTAAGTTCAGCCAGTTGTAAGTTCAGTTTCTCAGTAAGACTTTTAACCTCATCCTTTAGATTAACATTAAGTTTGCTTATGATCAAGGATTGTTTACTCAGACATTTATACTTTTCATAAAGAACAAGATATTGCTGAGAAATGTCTTCCTCATCACTGCTGTAGGTTTCAAGAGTGGTTGTAACTATGGTTGAAACATGTTCACAGTCACTTTCATAAGTAGGTTCTTTTTCAGTGATTATTCCCATAAAATTAACAAAATTAGAATCATCCTCTTCATCACTGTTGCTCTCAGAATCACTATCACTATGAGTGGTTATATAAGCATTTTTGTTCCTTTTTAAAGTATTTGCACACTCAGCCTGAATATGACCAAAACCTCTACATTCTCTACACTGAATCTCTTTAGGCTTATAATCTTTGTTATCCTTCTCTTTAGAATTCCACTTTCCTGTAGAGTTATTATTGAACCTGTATTCTGTCTTAAATTGGTTATCCCTTTTCTGAAAGTTTTTAGAAGAACCAGTATCATCCTCTTTTCTCTTATAAAACTTTTTGAAAACCTTTTTAGCAAAGAAAGCTAGCTGTTCTTCATCACTTATTTTATCACAGACATTAGGTTCAGATTTCTTAGCCTGAAATGCTATTCCCTTTTCTGGTCTTTTATGTTTAAAAAATTTCAGCTCATGAGTGCTTAGATTTCCTATAAGTTCTTCAAGTTTAAGATTATCTAAGTCTGTTGATTCTTCAATAGCTGTAACTTTTATTTCAAACCTTTCTGGGAGTGACCTAAGAGTTTTCTTAACAAGCTTAGCAGCACTGTATTTTTCACCTAAGGTTCCAGCTTGATGAGCAATGTGGCAGATTCTACCATTAAATTGTTCAATGCTTTCATCTTCCTCCATTCTTAGGTTTTCAAATTGAGTAGTTAACTGTTGAAGTTTGAAAGCTTTTACTTTGGTAGTTCCTTCAAAAGTAACTTGCAAAATATCTCATGCCTCTTTGGCAGTTTCACAGTGACAGATATACCTGAATACACTGAGAGTTACACCAGCAAAAATCAAGTTTATGGCTGTTAAGTTGGCACTTGATTTTCTGTCTTCATCAGCAGACCATCTGTCTTCAGGTATAAAAACCAGTTCTCCTTCACTATCAATGGTAGTTGGAGCCTCCCATCCATACATCACAGTTTTCCATGCATGTTCATTCTGCTGTTTGATGAAGGACCTCATTCTGATCTTCCATACTCCATAGTTTACTCCTCCTTCAAGCAATGGAGGTTTGTTGAAAGCGTTTCCTTCCCTCATTAAGTCCATTTTTACTAGAACACAGGATACACCCTAAGTAAGGTCTAGTGTAAAGCTCTGATACCAATTGAAATTCCTATCCGCTGTTCTAGTTGCAGTTTTGCAGTAAGGTTCCAAGTGAGGTTGCAACCACAGTTAGAACCTAGTGTATTAAATGGACAGAACTGTAAAAAGTTAAATGTACTTAAAATAGATCACAAGCACATTTAACAACGGAGTTCACCTAACTAGGCTACGTCTCTGGGGCACTTACCCAGATTATGATATTATAAAAGCTTACAATATAGGACTCAAGTCTTAATGAAAAACTCTCAGAATCCCTCTAGGTTTTTCTGCCTATCTCTATATTGCTCCTACTCTATAACTATCACGTATAAATCAATGGCATCCCACCATTGTTTTCTTTTTAAAAGCTCACGTGTATTCTCTCAAGAATGGGTTCTTTATAGTTTAGAACACACACCTTTTTACAAGCTAAGTTATTAACTATTTATAAGTAAAAACAATCTTCTTGCTTCAAGATCTTTTATGATTGCTTTTGACTTCTTTTGATTGGCTTCAATCTCTCCATATTGCACGTCTGACTTTTGTAGGATTGACATGAATCTTCATAAGTTAATACCTGTTAAAATAACTAGCTTGGAAATAGGAGTTAGTCTTTTCCTATAACTAGGAAACATATAAAGATAATATCTTTTAGAGATAATATCTTTCCATATATATATGAAACACCTAACTCCATATTACATTCAATCTTTAAACGAATTATACTGAATATATAAAGATCAAAGATTGAAACAAGTGATAAGGACAAGCATAAGAATAGAGATCATATTTAAAAGGAAACATAACCTTATCTCTTTATATCTTTTAGAAAACATCTTTCCTTAACACTTTGATATTCCCAATTTACGCATATTAAACCTTTAAGATCATATGAGAATATATCCTGCATACTGTAGAACAAATATTAATCAATAAAGAACAGTTATGCAGTTTTACAGAACTAGACAGAATTCTGCTGAGCAGCAGGTTGGAACTGTGGTTGCAACTGAGGTTGCAACTGGTACTTGAAACCACCAACGCTGTCTAAGCAGGTTGTAACTATGTTTGTAACTGAGCTTACAACATTACTAGAAACCTATCAACATAGGTTGTAACTGAGGTTGCAACATTGCTTGAAACCTAACAACACCTGTCTTAGTTCATAATAAACAGATAGGATTATTTAGTGAAAACCATTAGACAACAAATAGAATTTAGACAAGGAATATGGTCCTAACAATAACCAAAGAGAAAACTCTCAATTATATTTAATCAAAATCTGACCTTTACAAGCATGGAATGCCCCTTATTTATACTTGGAACAAGCCTCCAAGAATGGGAAAAGATATAGAAAAGCATTAATTAAAACTAAGTTCATATTACATAAGATCTATGACCTTCCAACTTATGTAACTCCTAGAAAACATCAAAATAAAACAAAATACATTGTAATTCAGCATAACCACTCAATTACGAGTTCATCCCCTTTATAAATCCGCGACTCTTTGAATAATGGACTTTAACACCTCCAAATGCATTGAATCTCAGCAAAAATGCATTAATCTTTTGATAACTTAAGGCCCTTGAAGTCTCAACCTTAATGACCACCAAATTAACTTGATTAGAAGTTTCTTTAATTACTCCAATCTGATTAACAAAGTTTTGGACATTAATTGAGCTCATATTCAGTTTCGGTTTCCCTTTAGTCTTCATATCCTTGTAATCTGTCCGAATATCATGTCTAAGTTCATAACATGTCGCCTTAAACTCTTTAGCCGTTATATTTGTTGTAATTGTCAAAATAAGAGCTTGTGAATAACACTTCGTTAGCGCTATCAAGATCACATCCCAAATCCACATTTAGTTAATTTGAAAATGACTCTAGATATTGATAGAGAAAGCTAAGTGCAGGCCATCGGGGGCAACGACACCCCCATAATTTTGAAAATTATAACCTTTTCAAATTTTTACTATGTATTTTCACTAAATATTCTAAATTTTTCCACCCCCATATACCCTCCCTGACTTCTCCCCTAGCTATTGACCGCCCATTTGTTTACTAATTAATGCTGAGAGTTGATTGGGTTTTGATGTATACATATATTCAATTACAAGACTGTTATGATATTGTTGTAATATATTGGTGTTCACTTGTCGAGGTGAACATACTTGTGATACCAGTTTTTTAACATCGTATATGCAACAAGGGTCCTGAGGTCATATCCCTAAGTAAACGTCCAAATTAAAGTATTACTCGGAGAAAAGCACCTCACGTCCTCGATTACATCCAGATTAATGTTTTCTTTGTGTGTGTATGTTATTCAATAACTTCATTCTTAGAGTAACAAGATTTGTCTCTTAATGTCGTAATAGAATTATCTTAATATTTTTAACTTTTATGATTTAATCCATTTAGTTTCTCTATATAAATAGTTAAGGTAATTGCAATTCTACTTCCTAGCTATGAGTATTTAGTCCGATGTCTGACGAAAGAACTGTAAATTTGCAGTTACACATATTTATACACAAACACACATGCGTCCTCGACTTTGTCTTTCTTTTAGAGAACACGTTCGCTCTTTGCCTTTTCTCTTTATGACCTTATTGTTTTTAGTTGTTAAAGTATAATTAAAGTTTGATGCAGG
Organism: Primula vulgaris; assembly: GCA_963920805.1. Classification (NCBI taxonomy): domain Eukaryota; kingdom Viridiplantae; phylum Streptophyta; class Magnoliopsida; order Ericales; family Primulaceae; genus Primula; species Primula vulgaris. The sequence goes on along the minus strand of OY987216.1, from coordinate 6,409,330 downwards.
TAGACGAAAAGTTAGATATGGAGGACTGTGAGAAACAATTTAGACGGATTCCTATGGAGGAGCGTGGAAAGTTCATCGAAGAGACGTCAGTCAATTTGTACGACATGAATGAGCAATGCACCAACAGCCAAGAATCTACCGGATTAAATAATGAGTATATAGTGGTAAATGTTCCGGGTTCTTACTTGCTTTAATCACATTGAATTTTTTTTCTCTATTATTAATTGAAAGATTAGTAACTTCTGGCTATCACAATTACTATTGAACCTCGTTTGGTAGCTTATAGGACTATAAAAGTGGGTGATACCATATTTTAAATACCACACCCCTTAGCCTTGTTTGTTAGCGGTATATAGGAGGTGGGATAAGATTAGTAATATTGTGCACCCATAAGTCATATGTTTGTTTGAGTATCAATGATCGTATTAGAAACGAAGATGAGATTAGAAATGAGAACGAGTATTTGGAATACCATGTCGGGGTGCTATTAGAATTTAGTCAAATTCAATTGTTTAAAATGACCAAATTAACCTCACTTTTCTATTAGAAAAAATAGAATATATAAATATTATATATATATATATATATATATATCAAATATGTATAAATTATGTTTACATATTTATTATTTACATATGTATATAAATAATATTGAATATATGTATATGAATAATATTGAATATATGTATATGAATAATATTAAATATATATATATATATATATATATATATATATATATATATATATATATATATATATTATTTTTATACACACATTCACATTCACATATATATATGAATATATAAATATATATAAATATTTAATTATATACGTATGTATATGATATGTATATATTAAATATATATAAATATTAAATATATAAAAATACTATATATAAAAAATTTATATATAAATATTTAATATATGTATATGAATAATATTATATATATATATATTAATATTAAATATATAAGTAATAAATAATATTATTATATATAAAAATAAATAATGTATATTATATATATATATTATATTCTATATATAATTTTATATATTAAATTTTTTATGTATAAATATTAAATATCTATGTATTATGTATACATATTTTTTATTTACATATATATATAATATTATTTGTATAATATATATATATATATATATATATTATAATATAATATATATAAATATTATATTATTTAATACAAAAATATAAATATGTAATACTTAGATGATTTTTATTATTTCAATATATATATATATATATATATAATATTTATATATAAATAGTGAATTTTATTTTACATGTAATACATACAAAACTATATTTTTGTTTAAATTTGTTAAGAGAAATGCTAAAATTGTAAAATTTTAAAAATAGACCGATTACACATTTATTCAAACAAACAACCAATGAGAGTAGTTTCCGGGATTAGAAATACTATCGTCATTTCTAATACCATTGTGATCCCATAAGACTTATAGTTCTGAAATTAACAATCCCGCAACCACATACGTGTATTGTATATACGTCATTTTACCATCATTTGTAATACAATGGGACTAAAAATCCTATCCCACCTTTTCTTTTTCTATGGTTTGGTAGCCGGATATAAAAGTCCCTTTGTAGACTATGAAAGAGGGTGAGACTAAATTTTCAATGCCATCCTGATCTAAAAAAATTTATCTGTTGACGTGACGGACTAAATAAACCAATTATGAATTAAATGAAAATATAATTTCAATATCAAAACAAAAATGATTGGTACATTTAACCTGTCAAATTAGCGGATAAGTTTTTTGGATAAGTTTTTTGGGTCTGTATAAGTACCCCATTTTACTATCATTTGTAATACAAATCCTACTTTTTCTACCAAACAAGTTATTCATGGGGTAACGTGATCGTTTCTAGTTAGGGTGGGCAAAAAATCCGCAAATCCGTCCCGTAACCCAATCCGTGCGGATTGGGGCGGGTTGGGTGTCAAAAAAAGTTAAATCCGTCCCGCCCCAATCTGTAAAAAAAATCGTGGGTTGGGTTAGGGTTGGGGTTTCCAAACCGCGGGTTAATACACCCTAACCCGTTTCAATCCGCATATATATATATATATATATAAGTATAAATATAAATTTTCTGAAGATCTTTTTTAATAAGAGTTTCTATATTATAATAGTATTGATTTAAGAAAAATTATATATATAGACAAAAAATATTTGGATTGTCCAAACTTAAGCTTAATGATTCCATTGATATATTGTCTTATAAATTCAATGTATTATTTCGTACTTACAAAAAGAAGAAATTTTTAATCTGGGTCTAGGTAGTATGGGTGGTTAATTTATTTTTAAAAACTTTATTTGTAATTGAAGTATAAGCAAATATGAAGTTATATAAAGTTATTATGAAATCTGTAGCTATTGAACTTCTGTATTCAATTAACTATTGAACTTTATTTTGATTATGTTGATGAGGAATAATTTGTTTTGTTTTGTTTTGTTTTAGCTTTGTTACTTGTTCCGAACATTCTAAACGTATTTTGGTTGACTTTTATTTTATATTTCTATTTGAAATATTTATTTTTTAAAAAATATTTAGGTAAATTATGCGAAATAATGAAAAATTTATGACTAAAATGAAAATTCAATAAACAACCCGCACCCAATCCGTCCCGCTTGATAATGGGTTGGGTTGGGTTGGGGTTTTAATTATAATGGGTTGGGTTGGGTTGGGTTGAGTTGAGATTTGAATTTCACTAATCCGCCTCAATCCGTCCTGCCATTTATTTTACGGAACGGGTTAGGATTGCGACCAATCCGCCCCGTGCCCACCCCTAGCATTTTGTGAAATATACTTCTATTGCCAGCTTGCAGCATTCCGTTTGGTAATATATCGTATTTAGTCATACTATTACTTTTCATTCATGGTAACCATAAGATGAAAATTGGGTTCGTGCACTTTTATCACGATATTTTTTCGGACCGTAGATATACAATGTTTATCGTATATCATGTATTATATTGAGTTTTGGTAGCTACACAAACCATGTATCATTTGTTTTTAATTTTTTTTATTTCGATAACTTTGATATAAGTTATAAGCCGGTCAAAATTACACGTAATTTCGTAATAGACAATTAAATGGAAACGAAGGTATTATATATTTTTCAAAAAATACTACATTTGATTATGTTGAATTGAAATTTAAAAAGCCAAGCAAATGATGGTGAATCAATATTCGAGACAAAATTGCTATGAGATTAAACATTAGGGTGACTTTTATAATTTTTATTTTTCTAAAATGCCAAATGAGAAGAGTATTTAAAAGAGCATTCTAATTTCCCGTATTTGCATATTGCATCTCTCTCTACGAATTAAATCCCACTGAGGTATTTCCATCTCTCTTTTTAATTTTTCCTTGGATTGATTGTTGATCATTCTCATCTCTAAATTTATTTTATAGTATAAATATTACTTGATAAAACTGTTTTATTGTATTATTAATAGTGTCAAGCACAACCACCATATGCATTCATTCAATACACTGTAAAAGTTATGTTAATTTAAATTGTTCATGAATCCAGCTTTCTAGGCTTAAAAGCTACAACCAAACAAACTTTAAGTAGGTTGATCGATGCTCGATTACGGAAAATATTTCCAATGGATTACCCGGATGACCGAGGTGATTTGATTAAACTTGAGAAAAATGAAAAGACAAATCTTTATAATAAACCAATTACGATATAACAACCTATGCATTTTTTTTACTTCCCCCCCCTTAATGATTCACTTGTAGCTTTAAGCTTTTTTTTTTTTTTGCTTTTTTCTTTGTAAGAAGCAGTGCATTTTGTTGGGTAACTTAGAAAACGAGTTTTTTCGGTTTGTTGATTTGAAAAGTCTTGAGCTTTTAAGCCAGACGAGACCTGGTTTTCATTCCGGGTCTCAACTAAGCCAACTTATTTTCTTAAGAGTTGTAGCCAAACAACTTATATATGGGCTTATAATTAGTATGGTGAGTTGTTTCTTGTTATTACTACGGATGCAAAAAGAAGTAATACGGAAAAAGTGAACTCTTTAAATTCTCTTTGTGAGATTTCAAGTTATCTTCTCAATACTCATCATTCTGAAGAAAAACATAACACAGAAAGGCCACTGATATACTCCTTTAACTCTGCTCCAAATGAGATATTGTGTTATTTTTCTTAGAATTAATATTTTCCAGTTAATTAATGCTTTTTCTACTTTTGTTGGTATGTCGTAACTACGCAAGATATTGTTCGGTTTTGTTCCTGTTACTTTATAATAAGGTTGAGCTAGTTGAAAATCCAGTGAAGAGGTACCCTTTTCCTCTGGCTTTCTAGTTCCGAGTTCAAAGAGAGATACTTTAGGAAAGTTCTAACTCTAGAATACTCACATTGAGAAAGTCGTGTACTCGTTAATCCATCTTTTTCATTCATCGTTTAGAGCTCTCGGTTAGAGATGACCAAATGTCAAAAAATGGGGTTGTAGTTTGTAAATTTATTTTGGTTAGAAAGGTAACTAAACAAGAAAAGTTACCTTTCTCAGTCTATTCTTCTATTTTTCATAATCAGAAAATTAAAGCTGGTTGAGGTAGAATTCTTTAAAGAAACTTTCTCCTCAAGATGTCTGGTTTCGAGACAAAAGGGGAAGGGATAATATCTAATACCTCCGCTGTTTCATTCTGATGAATCATGTTTAGAAAATAGAAAACAGAAGTGTAAATATTTTAGTTTTAATCTGGTCTTTCTGACTTTCCCTCGTTTCAAATTCAAAACTAAACACTGTAACTTTACTAACACAATAATCTTTAAAGTCCTAGTTCACTACTACTGTTTTTTACTGTTCCTTTGAATATTATGTACCAATGTTGAACTTCTCCAAATATCTGATTTCGCCCTATGTTTTGGCTAAAATGATGTGCTGCTTCTGCAGCTTGTTTTGGTTATTTGCAATTTAAACCAGGCATTACTTCATTTGCAATTTAGTCTATGTACCAAGTGGTAAACTGAAGATCTGAAATTTTAAAAAATAATATTACTGGATGGTTAGCAAGATGTGTGATCCCTATACTGTTTGTAGAGCTTATTCCGGTTTTTACTACTTAAAAAAAAGAAAGGGAAATGTTTTGCTGCAGTTGTTAGTATCTCATGACTCATTGTTTACAGGTAGAACATTAGAGATATGTTAGTACTGATCACTGGTTTGGCTTCTCTTATATAGGTGACGTCTTGAGTTAACTAATGACAGAGACTTTCTTAGATATACACAGCTCGTGTACATCAACTTTTGGACAGTTGAAGTGCTAAATTACAAGAACAAGGAATAGAAGGAAAGCATAAAACCAAATTTACATGGCTGCTTCTGCAAAAACTATGTCACCTGGAAAAACAAATCCAGTTGAAGAATGGACGATTGTATTGCCTCGACGTTGTAGGCAAAAAAAGGTTCTTAATAAATCAATTATACCTCAACAACAAGAACCATGGGTTCCGATTGAAAAGGAAATAGATACTCACAAAGAAATAAAATTGATGCAGAAGATCAGTGCATGTATAAAGAAAATCAAAACCTCCAAGTTCTTTTCTACTTTAACAGATCAAATACAGAGTCAGGACATTGTAGATTCTATATCACGGGTTCTGGGCTCTGAACAAAAAATGCAAATGGTGATTTATGGGATTGGTAGTATAGATACATACGAGCCTCCACGTATGCAGCTTAGCCTTGCAATACTGATGAAGCAACATTGTGATTGGATCGGAGAGATAGAAGTGTTTGACCCAATTCTATCTGCTACAGAAACTCACATTTTGGAAACTCTGGGCTGCTCCGTTTTATCTGTTAATGAACATGGAAGACGTAAAGCTTTAAAACCCACGTTATTTTATATGCCGCATTGTGAGGCTGAGTTATATGACAATCTCTTGCAAGCAAATTGGAAAATAGATTTGTTGAACAATATATTGTTGATGGGTAATAGCTTCAAGGCCTATGAACATTTCCTTTCGATTTCTAAAGATCCTAAACTTGCTTCAAGAAAGAATATGTTGTCTGCTATTAAGTTTTCACAAGAGTTCGCAATCGATACGGTGACAGAAGATTATTTCAGGCCATTTCATGACTCAAGCTGGCACTTTTTTTATCCCTGCTTCGAGGCTGAGCTGCAACTTTTGGAAGATGTAATTGAATAGAAATTGCTCATAAGTATATCAATTTTTGCTCCACTATCATTCGTATCTATTCTGCTTTTGTTTAAAACCAGTATGCGAATAGTTTGATGCTAATGAAAGCATGTACTGTGAGACATGTGTACTATATGAGAAAAGTGCTTATCAATTCGAAAGCAGACGCATCTGCTTAGCCTTGCTGTTATTCTGTACTTTAGCTAGCTTTTTATTTGTTCCAATGTACCATGTGTTTGGGAATATGTTTTTCTATGGTTATAATTTGAGGTATCTTTCATATTCATGACCTTGAATAAGTTGCGCCTCGCTGGACGTGGCTTCCTTCGGCTATGTTTTCGGTTGAAACAGATAAACTTAACCTTCCCGTTATTTAAGAGAAAAACACCCCAAAAGTTAGAAATTGATAATTTCATGCAACTTAATCTTTATCTGATAGGAGTAATATTTATTGCATGCCGATAGATAACAGTTGTTTTATTGGAACTTAGAACACCGATGCCATCATGCCGGTATAAAATAATTTCATATCGTTCACCAAGGTGAGTAGTCATACAGTCACAAACACATTGTGCATGCTCAGCTTTTTTAGCTTTCTAATTTTAAAAAATTGTTAGTGTTTGTCATGTTACTTTGTTTTTAGCTTTTCAAAGGCCAACTTTTGGGTCAAAACGCTAAAAAAGGATATATGTTGAGAATTTTGGGAATTTTTCATTAAAAATGGTCAAAATTAGAATTTTTCCGATCAAGTCGTTTTCTATGATGACAAGTCGCTTATAAGCTATTATAAGTAAAAAAATAAGTGATGAACAAAATAAGTTATCAGTCACTCATATAAATACAAAATCTAAAAAAGATGCCAAGCCAAAATAAGTTATCAAGTCACTGCACCTTCTTATAAGCAAGTGTTTTGGTCATTGATTTTTAACAAGAGCTCTTAACAAAAGAAAACGATGACAAACGTGTCACTATCGCAATTGAAAGTTTATAATTAGACCAAGTAGAACTTTCTTAGAACTATGGGTACCGAAACAAATTAATTAAAATATCCAGAAAAAAAACGTTACACAATTTAGTAGTAGTATAAATGTATATTATAATAAATGTATTGTTGTAGAATATTATTGGACTATTGGGCGTTACTTATAGTGGGCCTAAGTTGGGCTTTCTACCTTGTATAACCCTAACATCTAGTATATAAAGAAGATTACGGTCCCCTTGTATTCATACATTCTGATTAATAAAGACCTACTGTTCACTGTCTCTCTATATATATACATATCTATATATATTTCTATAACGAGCTAATATGTCACACAACACGTTATCACCACTTTGCTCGCGGAGACTAAGATATACGCTCGCGCATATTGGAGATTTTTGGTAAACGCATAGATATTGGTTATCTATAAACCTTGAGTTTTATCCTGGTTTTTTAGGGTTTTGCTATATCGAACTTCACCAACATACGGTGCGAAAGGTATCCCCTTCTTTCAAAAAAAAAAAAAACTCTGTAATTACACGTTTACCTGTATATGTATGCGTTACGTGATTTCATATACAGTCCATGAAAAAAATAAAATTGGTTTCGTTGAACCGTTACATGTTATAACTCATGACTATACAAACCGTGCTCGATAGTAGTCGTTACCATGCTTGTGTAGATTGTATTTATTATTGTGACAATGTAACCAAACATACTAATGTTATGCATGTGAACTGCCATCTATGATCTATTGTTAGTATTCCTGAAGTTGAAAATAGTACATAGTTTATGTATATATGAACGTGATTTGCTTGATAAATTATACCAGCATGATATTATGTAACAGTCACGTGTTAGAATTAATTGGTAATTAAAAATATATTGTTTGCTTGCTTGTTAAAACTACCATGTATAGAATTACTTATATGGCAATAAACCGTAGATAATTGATTGATATCTTGTTAGTATAATCAGCATATCTTTTGATATTATCATAGATATAAATATACCATATGACAGTTAATTGTTGATTTGATATAATTAATTTGATTTGATTTAGTATGATATAATTTGTGTGATTGATAATCCTGAATTGATTTAGTTTATGAACAAATCTACTGCATGATTAGATATATATCATGAATATATTTTATATTGCCTTTTATATATATGTGGTTATCAATAAATCTACTGTTATTTATTGCCATGAATGGTAGAATTGCGAAATCATATATATTCACATTTAAGTTGGAAAAATTATGAATCTTCCCTAAATAGGCTCACCTATTTGGATACGATGTCTAGGAAAGATATAGGCGGAAGTCGATATCCTAATGAGGTCGGGTTTTAAGTGGCATTCGTGCCCTCCACCCTCACCGTCTTTCCTGGTCGTTTTTCAAGTAGAGCTACCGAAAGGGGGTTGACTAAATAATAATTTCCCCGAGTGTGTTTATATACTGATGTATGTTTCGCCGAATTTGTGTCTCTGTATCGACCTGTCGTTCGATCAATGAGAACATACTCACATTAAAAGCAAAACTATTTTTCGAACCTGTCGTTTCGAAATAAAGTTTATGCTTGTGCAAACCATAAACATATAAACCAGTCGTTTTATATGATAAATAATCCAGAACTCTCAACACATGTTGGATGCCATCTATGATGAGAAAAATCGTAAAAACATACTTGCGAAATGACTGTTTAAACGTTGATTTTAATCCGTCACCACATGTTAGTCACCCTGATGTGTGAAAATATGATGCCCAATTTTTTTTGGATGCCATCTTTGATGAGTAAAACACGAGTTTGTTGTTACTCGCGAGATGAAAGATAAGGCGTTGATGATATTCCGTCGCCACATTTGAGATGTGATGACGTCTATGGTGAACAAATGTCTGAAATTGACATATTGGATCAATCATTCACCAAAATACTAGCTTGGAAATTGTATTCCATAAGCAGTATCGTGAATTTATATTCACCTTGTTCCTTTATCGCTCATCTGTTATTGGATAAGAAAATTACCCCGATGAGTAGTTTTAATCCTATTGGGTCAATGGCGAATTGTTTGTCTGATATTAATGCTCTTCGTGTATATTTTTTTTTCCACGAATCGAGAACCGAGACAAGTGTTATTTGTCTCGAACTATCGCGATCCCGATGAATCGCCTAGCCAAGCGAGATTTTAGACAATCGTCAAAATCGAAAACCTGTGGCTCCAAGACAGTAATTGAAAGGAACAATATTGCCCGTTGTCACAAAGCAAGAGATAATGCTCAATGAGGCAACTCTATGCTATAAAGACAAAGGTCATGCACGGTTACTCCTTAAATAGTTCAAAACTATTACAAAGGTGCAAAAACTGATGCTAATGTGGTTAAAGCTAACTGAAAGGAAACTCTTGAGACCCCCGGTTTTGTGGCTCAAATGAGTTTGGGACCTTTCTTTATTGATTTTGATAAATCATTGAGCCATTTTTTTCGCTCATCTGGATTATGTTTTCTATTTGGATTATTAATTTTCTATTTGGACCATACTTTTGGATTATGGTTTGCCTGTTTACGAAATTTCTCGAAATAATTTAAAGTGTTTTGAGCAAATTCATTTGACAAATGTGACCAAACTTTAAATTATGAAATTTTAGGAAATACTTGTGGGGGTAGTTGATTTTTTTTGGAAATAGTGGGTAACAGTGTACCACATAATTTCACAAACTATTTGCCTAAAAAAGTACTCAGTGACAACGATTCTGGACCTGTCGTTCCCAATTAAAATCTTTGGTAAAACAAAATTGATCTGTCAAATATGAGATCTTATACTCATGTAGGTCCTGCCGTACCTTGTTGAGTTATAAAATATTCGAGAAAACGAGTGTTATCTGGTAATAGCTCATGAAATAATTAAAATTTCTTTACATAACTTCCATTCAATACGACCAAAAACGTATTTTAGAGGAGTTGAAATGTCTTTCAAGTGGTTGCTACCACATTCTTTAAAGTATTTAAAGTTAACTTATCATTTCGCCTGTCGTCGAATGATAAATCATTTAGAAGCTAAGACATAATTGTATGTACTATCATTCGCCTGTCGTCGATTGATAAGAGCATTTTGATATTGTGGCATTGACCGGATGAGATATTCCCGGGTCAAAAGACGATGCTTGATTTATAATCGCATCGCATTTGGATTATCTTTGAGAATATATTTCGTGATTAATCCGAAATTCATTCCACTAATGCTCACTTTGAAAGACTAGTATGTGTAAAGATCACGAAATGAACTCGTAGAATTCTTGTAAAGAATTGAAGGAGTTATTGTGGACTTATCCAACCATAAGACGGACCATAAATATAAATGGTTATGGTTGATGCATCGACAATAAGGTCACATGATTATTGTTGTCCACAAAAATGTAGCATTTCCCAAACTCTTAGCCTTATCATTAAGTTGATGGCTCATGATCCGGATTATCCTGAAAAATCTAGTCGACTTGATAATACCGAAGAGTAAGAATCGAAATTTCGATTTGAATTACTTGAGTTTGGAAATTGAAATTGAACATCCTGTCGATTATGTTCGGACCCAAACAGACTCACGGAAAGTTTGATGATGCGACTGCAAATGGTTGCACGCACTTCTTGGTCTTGCGAACCAATATTTATATTTCCGTGTGGGGTCATGCTATTTTGCTGCATTGGTCTGTCTGAGGCCCATAGTCACTCAAAACACCATATGCGTACCAGCTGGTTACTGGTTATGAGCCAGAAGTCTCATATTAACGCGTGTTTTGAGTGCTTAATTAATACTTTGATTAAGCCGCTATATCATTCAAAATATGGACCTCTGAAGGAGACATAAGTCGATTATGAATCCACTGCATATCAATTGATAGAGTAACATTGGCAAGCGATCTCTTTACCGCATGATATGCGAAAGTGACATCGCTAAGACTGTTCTCCCCGTCGTTAGGGGGAGATTTGCACGTTACCGTTGATAAGGAACGACGTGAAGTAACGTGGCATAACCCACTCAGTCTTAGCTTGATCTCCAAAACTGCACTTAGTGATAAGTAAGTGCATAGACTCCCTCAAGTCTAACTAAATGCCAGACGCATTTAATGGTTTTATGAGATGTCACGAGATCATTTATACCTTCTGCAAAATGCTTGCAAGGATAGACGTCCCTGTCGGACGCCGTGTTCCTGTCATAACACGTTGCTTTGGCCGAACCCGCCAAGCAAAGGACGCTGCCGTCGGTCGTCAGTCGGTCGTCCTTCCCAAGATACGAGGAAGTTGACCAGTTCCAAATTCATTCAGCCCCAAAGGTGGTGAAATGAAACTCGTTTGTCGCACGAGATTATAAAGGAGCAAGGAGATGTGTAATTTCCTCATCATCCTAAGAATCTCGAAATATCTGTCGATCATGATATCTTAGACGATATTGAAGCAAAACGAGACTGTCATTGATTACTTGTTCATATATTCAGTGACGACTGATAATATGAACAAATTATGACAGGAAACCATGTACCGTTGCCTGAAGTCAACGGAGAATAGACTGGCCTAATGGAAACTTACAATCCAAGTAGACTCCTTAGCGAAAGTGTGTTCGGACCTGTAGCTCCAACACCACCAATGTTAAACGAGTTCGTTTATTTGGTTATTCGTAAGGAAAAGTGATGAGAATAATAAGATTGTAGAATGCTCGCCTAGTAGCGTAAGCTTTCTCTCACATCTTGGAATTGATTACGAGATGGTTGATTTCTTCGTAATGGACGTTATAACGGTCCCCTACTTTATCAGTTTAGTAGTTTCTCAAAAAACTGATTATGCAGCATGTAATTGTGGTCACTGCTTTATCTTTATGAGAATTTAGACAAAGAGATATAGATGAAGGTCCCTGTGTGACCTCATATGCTTAAATCAAGTAGTTCCTGACCACGGAACACGATCTCAATTGACTGAAACGTTCACTATATGGATTAATATAATCCGAGCGGATGTGGTATACCGCCTAAGTGAGTACTTGATCAGCTTGGGATACTTGAACAAGTATTATGCCATTGCGTGTTTTATTATGCGATCCACTTTCGGATTTGGCTTCGAGATAAATGATCTTGGGAAGACACGGTAGTGACTCGGCCCGATGATCGAGTCCCGTAAAGATTGAATCTAAGTCCATGATTCAGACTACACCCAGAAGGTGTTATGACGTTTTTAGTCATCATGACGCTAAGTCGTCAGATTCTCCCATGATCGTTCGATCACTAGATATTGATATAGACCCAGTCCATCCCTGATGTGACGATGAAGAGATATTGAACCATGATGTTCATATCTAAGTACAATAAGCGCATTATTGTACTTGGTCTAATGTGCTAGGACGAACATCCCGTCTGCTGTGAATGGTATAGCTCGACTCAGCATCGCGCTAACACGCTGCCATCGAAATGGCACTAAAGACACATTCCCTTACCTTATGGTAATTTTGGAAGTTGGCTAGTTTATCTCATTTGCGTCATCGAGTTACGTCATCGAGTGTACCTACCCCATTCGGTACTCGAATTAACGCAACCCTTTTTCGGTTATACCGATGCAGGTTACTTATCAGACCCGCATAAGGGATATTCCTAACATGGTCTGTCTTTACCATTAGGAATAAGGAAATATCTTGGAGATCTTGGAATGACTCCAAACGAATCACTTTAATCTACTCGTGCTCTATGAGACGACTAGAGAGTGTATATGGATTCGAGCTAGTATTAGCCATATTTGAAATACATATGCTCTGTCTCACGATCCAGATAAAACACTTGTCTTATTTGAGGACAACTTGTTGCTACCGTTCAAGAGAGACATGACTAGATTATGCTATTTTGCATTTCTTACCGAAATAAATCTTCACATATGAAGTTTAAGAGCATCCTGTCGAATGCTCGTTTTATTCCACGTTATATTTTCTTGCATACAGTCGTATGCAAGTAAATGAGACATCCAGTCGAATGCTCGTACTCTTTCTTGGAATATGAAATCTTTGCACCATGTCGTGTGCAAATGAGGGGGAGCATCCAGTCGTATGCTCGTGTACTCTTTTTGTCCTTAGACCAAGGTTTTTTCCCACTGGGTTTTCCTTGGCAAGGTTTTTAGCGAGACACGTTCCCATCATACCTCACTTAAGATTACCGAAATTAGAGGGAATATCATGTTGTATACTTCTTACCACTGTGTACTCTTTTGTCCTTCGACTAGAGGTTTTTTCCACTGGGTTTACTCTAGCAAGGTTTTGTTGAGGCACATGTTTTGTGGTTGATACCTACTACTACCAGTGTTGCACTCTTTTTCCTTCGATCAGAGATTTTCCCATTGGGTTTGCTCCGGCAAGGTTTTGATGAGGCATACTGTTTTGTGGTTAGTTAATTACATAGAATTTCGGCCTATATCATTCGGCTACACAGTTTCTCCTAGGTACCGGTTTTGTCCCACACTGGGTTTTCCGACCTTAAGGTTTTTATGTGTTTAGCACTGCGAATGAACTCGACTCAGATCGACTGCATGAAGACGAAGAATTCAAGACGTCCAAAAGGGGAGTGTTGTAGTATATTATTGGACTATTGGGCGTTACTCATAGTGGGCCTAAGTTGAGCTTTCTACCTTGTATAACCCTAACCTCTAAGTATATAAAGAAGGTTACGGTCCCCTTGTATTCATACATTCTGATTAATAAAGATCTACTGTTTACTCTCTCTATATCTATACATATCTCTATAACGAGCTAATATGTCACACAACAGTTATAATAATATATCCAATATAGAATCTCACTCTCTCTCTCCATATATATATATATATATATATATCAACGGCTCAAAAGAACAAAGCATGTAAACGACTAAACTAACTCTGCATAGGGATGAAAAACATTATAATTGGATGTATTAATTTAAAAAAATAAAGATAAAAATAAAAGTGAGGATATTAAATCGTAGAAAACCAGAATTCTTTATAAGATGCAAAATTGCATTTTAAGCCTCAGCGGGAACTATGGTGACCGAAACAATCACGAAATTAATTAGCCAATGACAGTCGGGTGCAACCCCTTTTCCTCCCATTTTGAACAAAACTGATGAAAAAAAATATATTTTTACTATATATTTTAATCAAAACATTTAAATTTTAATATTTAATTTTCATTTCGTAAAATAAATTTATATAATTTTTTATTTTTTTAAAAAAAATCAGTCGTCATTTCACACCGGTGGTTACGTAAATGAAACAATTAACTAAATATAATGAAAAAAAGCGTTACACAGTTTAGTTAAAACGTATAATAAATAATAAATGTATATAATATATCCATCCCCACACAGAATCCCACTCTGTTCCTCATTCTCTCTCTCTCTATATATCTATCACTCTCTCTCTCTACCTTTCTCTCTGTATATCAACAATGGCGGCTTCACCTTCAAAAGAAGCCCTAATCCTGCGTCTCCACGAGATATCAGCCGTGAAATTTGGTTCATTCACCTTAAAATCAGGAATAACATCCCCTATTTACATTGACCTCCGCTTAATCGTCTCGTACCCGTCTCTCCTCCTCCAGGTCTCCTATACCCCCACTCTCCCTCTCTCCTCCCTATTATTTCACTATCTAATGCCTTTTAGCTTATGATATCACTAGCTAAGGCCTTGCCTGTTTTTTTATAAATATTTTAGGGTAAATCTAGGTTCCTTCGGTTTGAAAATTGTACTTTTAAGCTATCTAATCCATTTTACGCCTTTTAGCTTAGGCTCTGTTTGTTTGGCCTGAAAATACTTACTCGCAAAAATGTTTTCCAGGAAAGTTATTTTCGTGGATATTGTTTTCCTTCTGTTCTTTTATTCTGCGTGTGGCGATACTTGGATTTCCCGTGGAAATTTCTTGACTAATGGCGCGTTATGTTCCGTGGAAAACATAACGTTTTCACGAATATATAAAGAAATTTCTTGACTAATTTCTCTATATATTCGTGAAAACGTTATGTTTTCCGTCACAGAGTAAAATGTTTTACGCCCACTTTTGGGGTGAATCAATTTCCCTTGTTTTCCTAAAGAGATGGAAAATGTTTTCCTTAGTTTTTTATTTTTCTATCAACCAATCAGGCAATCATCCATAAAATCCATTTTCCTGGGAAAATGTTTTCCCTTGCTTTTCCGCTTAAAACAAACAGAGCCATAGGAAATCACCACCTAAGGCCTTGTTTGGTTGTACCTTTTCAGCTAGAAGCTGGTTAAGCTGTTTTTTATAAAGATTTTTGGGTAAATCTAGTTTCATTCGGTTTGAAAAATGTATTTTTTTTTCATGCCTAATAACCAAAAAACAAGCTTAAGTAAGACCGAACAAGGACAGAATCAATATAGGCTTAATCATAACCAAAAAAGGGTAGATATAAGCAAAAATAAGCCGAGATCAAAACCGTCAACCAAACAAGACCTGAATGTGCTATTTACTTAAACTGAAGAAATTAAAAAAAAAAATCTTAGCTTAAAAGTTCAATGTGCTAAGTGCTAACTACTTAAAATGAAGAAGCTAAAAAAATCTTTAGTTAAAAAAGTTCAATCTTAGCTGAATGTGCTAACTACTCTCTCTCCTCCTTAAGACCGTAACCTTTTCCCTCCTCCTGCAGGTATCCCAAACCCTACTCTCTCTCCTCCCGAAGACCGTATCCTTCTCCCTCCTCTGTGGGGTTCCCTACACCGCATTACCTATCGCCACGTGTGTGTCGACGGAGACTTCAATCCCTATGTTGATGAGGAGGAAAGAGGTGAAGGCGTACGGGACCGGGAAGGTGATAGAGGGGGTGTTTAGAGAGGGGGAGAAGTGTTTGGTTGTCGAGGATTTGGTTACGAGCGGGGCGTCTGTTTTGGAGACTGTCGCGCCGCTTAGGAAGGAAGGAATTTTGGTTACCGACGCAGTCGTTCTCATCGACAGGTATATAGATACGTATATGTGTTTTGTGTGGTTTTAGCATCATTTAAACAATATTCATAAATGTTGCTTATATATATATATTATCTACATTTGCTTTTTGGCAATGCATAAATAGATATGTTTGTGTTTATATATGTATGTATGTGATTGTATGAGAGCCAGTGCTTGCTTCAAATAAATGCTTGCTTAATAGAGGTTGCTAAATTTAATTAGTTTTTGGCTCTCTTTTTTTCCCGGAAAAACGTACAGGAAAAATCGCATTTTTTTAAATATGGGGTTACGGTGGCAACCTTTGTTAAGATGATACACAGTTGTTTGTATCTGTGTGTGTTTTGTGTTTGTGTTTTTGTGTCTGTATGTGTGATTTTGTTAAAACATAAAGCTGGGGTTAGGGGTATACCATGCTAATTAGCAACATGATAACAATAGTTGGATTTTGCTTATCTTGGTTGCAGTTTGTACCAATTAACTAGCTTTTGGCAATCCAATATAAACACTTTTAGCTCAAGAGATGAACTAAGAGCTTGGTTGGCTGCAACTTTTAAGCAAATAAACTGGTTTTTTCTTTACAATTGACTAATTTAGGGAATAACTGGCTTCATTTTTTTCAAAGAATGTCAATAATGTTACACATAAATCAGTTATATACTTAATTAACTTATGCAAAGGCATAGCTAACTTTTTTATTCTCAGGTTGATAAATAAAATTGTTATTTAACGAGGTTGCAAAACACTACATTTTGAAGTTATTTATAAAAACGGTAGAAATTTAGCTATTTTTTTGCAAATTACAGGCAATCCCGATACCCCCACATATATTTGCTCATGTATGTATGTGATTATGTAAGAGCCAGCGGATGATTTTTTTATGGTTGCTAAATCCAGACACTAGTTAATAGAGGTTGCCATATCACATTAGTTTTAGACTTTTTTGTGAAAAAAACCTACAGAAAAAATCACAGTTAGTAATTTATCGGATTGGGGTGGAAACTCTTTAATTCCACTAGCCTATGCCTCTGGCGAGGTCATAAAGATGAGTTAGTGTTGATTAGAAACATGAAAGCAAGAGACACAAGAATTGACTGAAAAGAAAGGGCTTACCAAGTTTTATCCTTCTAGCGTCGCGTCGGTTTTGGAGTAAGCCATTATTGTGCAGCAATCACTTATCCTGGCCATTCATCAAATCTAATGGCCTATATTTAATTACATCCCTCACCTTGTGCTTTCTCTTTTAAACTCTCCCCTCCCCAAGCTTTCTCCAGAATTTTAAGCTTATCACCAACCAAATACCAGATCGGAAAAAAAACTTGTGACACCTAACTAACCAGATCAAAAGCAAAGAATTCAAAGCCAGGTCTCCCCGGAAAAGCCCAGCTTTTGTGTTAAACACAATGAATCTAGCATATGTCCTTAATAAGATTCCCATTTGTATGTAATTATGTATGATGAATGTGATGATGCCACTTATACAGGGGAGCATAAAAATGGGGTTAGTAGAGAATGGAAACTAGAGACATTAAGTGTCTTGTTCTAGTTAGAAAAATAGTAACTTTTTGGGGTTGGATATATTTCTCTACGGTCTATTATGTATGTTAGTTAATGTGACATAACTCATCTTGATATTTCTCTACACTGGACTTTTTCATAACTTATTATTTTATAAAAGTCAGTACGGATTCATCACCCGATTAACCACCTAAAATATCACATGTATCTTTTTTTAAATTTACGCATATCATATATTTCAGTTCTTCAAGTAGCAGGGTGGCAGGGAGAATCTGTCTTTTAATAATCTTATCTTTTATAAAAGTAAATGTGGATTTCAGCCACTGATTAATCACCTGACATATAACTTGTATCTCTTTTTAATTATTTATATATTTATCCATTTATTCCATTCTTCAACAGGGAGCAGGGTGGCAGGGAAAATCTGGAGGCAAACGGGATAACGTTACACTCGATGGTGAAGCTAAGCGAGATGGTCAGGGTTTTGAAAGAGAAAGGTAAAGTGAGTGACGAGACGGAGGCAATGGTTCTTAAGTTTCTTGAAGAAAACAAAAAAGTTGGAGTTCCGGTAGCTGTGCCGGTAGTGAGAGAAGTGAGACCTAAATCTAGGGTTCCCTATGGGGAGAGGGCGAAAATGATGAAAAATCCGACCGGAAAGAAGTTGTTTGAGGTGATGGTGAAGAAAGAGAGTAATTTGTGCTTGGCAGCTGATGTGGGCACCGCAGCCGAGTTGCTTGCGTTGGCTGACAAGGTGAGTCAAATGCATATCATGTATCTCTATCGTCAATACGTCAATAGAAAGAAGTATCCTTGAGATTTGATGGGCGAGGTTCAGCAATAGTCCCATAATTTGGGTCAGATTTATTTTTGATCATCAGAGTTTCACTTATAACACTGATGATCCCCCATACTATATGTAGAATTTCTACGTGGCCCTCAAACCTGCAATTGTATTACTATTGGTCCCCATAGTCTGAGCAAGTTAAGCTAATATTCGCAACTTTTAAACATGTTGCACAAACGGTCCCCATGTATAACACTATTGGTTTCTGTAGAAAGAAACCAATGTTGTCACTTACTGAAACTTTGGGCACTAATACTGTTGTAATTGAAGCTATGGGGACCACCAGTGTGCTTGTTTAATTAACGAGGATCAATAGCTGCAACTGAAACTAACGAAACCAAATCGAAAGTTATCTGCTGTAATTCACATATTTTCTGTTGCCATGCTGAACCAAAGTTTAGTTGCACAATGCTGGTGCTTCTGAAAAAATGGCTTTTCAAAGTTCTGGTTCTTGTAAGATGCGTTTAAGTTGCTGTATAGTGTTTTTCTTGGCTGAAAACGATCGAAGTGGACATGCCGAAACAAATGTAGCTTTAGCATTCAACCCCAAGTGATTTAAAAGTGCAAGTACTTTTAGCTTTACCTAACTTCAAATTCTGCTGGTCCTTGAAAAAATTAGCACAAGCACCCTTTGATAAGAATTGCCAATTTAAGCTTTAAGAAATGTAAACTAAATATTTAATCTTTAAGAAACGTAAGCTTAAGGAAATCCAGGATGCATTGCATCACCAGCCATGCACAATAAAGTCAATTTAGCTTTTTTCCTTCCATGGCGTCAAAATTGAAAAAGAGAGGGAAGCACAATGCGGGGTCAGTTATACCGTACATGTTGATGATGCTAATAATCTATATTGGTTATGCCTTTCTAGTTTCTTGATAGGGTACCCTTTTGGGGGGTGGTAGGTTATGGGGTCATCAATGAACAACAGTAGAATAATTTCTAGTTTCTTGTCCAACTTACTGGAATCAATGATAAAATGAATTTGAATAGGAGAGATTATTGTTTCTAGATGTGGCTAAATTGTTTTGGATGTTCGACTCTTCGTTTAATTTTTTCTAAACCTGATCTCAATGTTTCCTCAGGTTGGACAAGAGATCTGCTTATTAAAGACGCATGTGGATATACTACCCGATTTTACTCCAGATTTTGGCTCTAAACTTCGCAAGGTACTTCTGATTTGAACTTATGGATCTCTATATCTCTGTCCAGGTTTATAGAGTTCATTAAGACCAATATAAAACTAGTACACGCTACAAAATATGAAAGTTTTTGACCTTGTGCAACTCTTTTGATAGTTCCACTTTCCTCTTTGCATTTTAAGTTTCCATAAAGGACCAGAGCTCAAAAGTTGCTCCCACCAATTCACACCATTGTCATTACACAACTAACTCTACCAAATTTGTGGGAAACTTTTCAAGGCTGTAATATGTGTCCTGTTTAATTGTTTTTTTATAACTCATAGATTTCTGCATTTGATTACTATTTCTACCGTTAAACAAGTCATATGATCTGACCTCAGTTGGTAACAACGTTGGTACTTTGATTGGTAATTAAGGCTATTGGAGAACTTGAAATGAATGGTGTCTTCATGTGAAACATTTTCATAGTTCTTCTCTGTATCGTTATGTTGTTATGACGAAAACTCTCGAAGTAGTATTAGAATAATGTATGCCAAGTTGCTCGTCGTAATATATAAGTAATCCTAGGAATCATCGTAAAACTTTCAGTACTAAATGGTGTGCCCTTCATATGGAACAGTTTGTACGAATGAAAGACTTCTTTCATGTTTCATACACCAGGAAAATGAGATTCTTCTTACCCTTAGAAATTTATCAGATTGTTACAGTGCATTACATGGATGACATTCAATCGTGATATTTTTACGAACCCTGCATATTGTCCACAAATTTACATACTAAGTTTTGTGCTAGTAGAATTGCTGCTAAATAACTCCATGTTCATCTTTCTTGAAGATTGCGGAAAGACATAACTTCTTGATTTTTGAAGATCGCAAGTTTGCTGACATTGGTAACACAGTGACTATGCAGTATGAAAGGTAAAACGTCACATTCTTTACGGAAAATATCACTTTTATACCCTAGCCTGCCGACTTTTAATTATTAGTACAAAATATTATTCATAATTTTGACATCAATCTACAAAAATCAAACAACCAGTTCACCAACATATCAAAATTTACAATTTAGACACCAATTTAACAAAAGCAAACAATTAGTACACCAAGGTAAGAATGTTCATAAGTGCTTAAAATTAGAAGTTGGTGGTGTACTAAGTTTTCATTTTTTTCTAGATTGAAGTCCCTCAACTTGATTGAGAAATTATTACTGAGGTTTAGTTAATTTTTCAACTCTACTGTACTCTATAGATTAATACTTTAATTGTGAATCGTGATAAGTTAGTGTACTAATTATATCTAAAAGTTTATAGGGTGGTCTATGATAGTGATATTTCGAATTTTAATAGGTTATATTAATAGTTAAAAGTTGATAGGTTGACATATAAATGTGATGTATTCCCCCTTTGTTTTCCCTCTAATATGTGTACCACATTTTCACTTTCCTGATGCTTTGTTATTTGCAGTGGCATATACCGCATATTGGATTGGGCTGATATAATAAACGCTCACATTATCTCAGGTCCTGGAATCGTTGATGGTCTGAAACTAAAGGTCAGTATTTTGTTGATGAACTCATTGTCCTTATTATCGAGGTACAAATGTGAATTCGTGACTTCGTTTGATTGAGTTACTGAAATGAGTTTTTAGTTTTGGAAATCTTGAGATGAATTATTAAGAAACAACTTGGTTGGTGTTGGGTTTTGTAAATATATACTTCTAATTTATTTTATAAGAGAGAATAATCTGAAACTGGAGAAAGGGCGTGTTCCTTCAAGGCACTATTTGCTTCCTTGTCCGTATTTTGTAAAAGTTCAATAGTTTTTGTCAAGGCCACTTCATTGAAGTTTAATTGGTAATTTTTTTTTCAAAAAATTATCTCTAGAATCAGGTATTGGGACCGTTATTTCTTTGAATCCAGAGATAAAGCTGTTAGCCCGATGTTTAGCTTATCTTACTCCATGGGTTCACGACTTAAATTTAGAATAAGAAACACACCCGTCGTGGATTAAGTATGGAGGTTTCACTAACTGGTTATTTATTGCATTTTCTTAGGGTTTACCAAAGGGCCGTGCTCTGTTATTACTTGCTGAGATGAGTTCAGCTGGTAACCTTGCCAAGGGAGATTACACAGCAGCCGCTTTAAAAATAGCAGAGGAACATTCGGATTTTGTAATCGGATTTATTTCGGTTAATCCGGCGTCATGGCCTGGGGGTCCAGGAAATCCATCATTTATTCATGCAACACCTGGTGTTCAAATGGTGAAAGGTGGTGATGATTTGGGCCAGCAATATAATACCCCGTCCTCTGTAAGTTGTTTGTTTGGTGCTTCTATTTCTTTAATTGCAATGTACTCATCCAGTGGGTTTTCATCAAATCCTTACCGAATACCACAGCATGTTTTAGAGCTTTGTGCTTACAATTTTATTTATATTGTTTCCTGGGGTAAAATTATATGAAGCAAGCTTATTTACTGTTGGTTTCTTATATACTCAACAGTGTCTCTAGTTGTAGGAATTTAAAGCTCATTTGAAACAATGTTTTTCCATAATTGATGTTGACAGAATAGTTGCTGTAGCAATAAGGAAACCAGAATTCGAAAGTAGCCTTGTGCATTACATCACCTAACAAGAAACAGAACCACTTTGCTGTTTAATTAGTTATCTATAGTTTTGATTTTTGAGGAAACTTAAAATTCAGCGAGATTCAGATTATCCTATTTATAAATTATAATTAGTACTAGGAAATAATGCTAAAGACATACTCATGGGAACTAAGGATGTTCTTTCTAAGATTGCCATCTTCTTTTGATTTTATTGAATTTATAGCAAAACTATACTTTGTTTTCCTCTTTTGGTCTTCCACTATGCTTAGATTATGATGAACTTGCAATGAATGCTTTTCCAGGTCATCGGTGATAGAGGCAGTGATATCATAATTGTAGGTCGTGGGATAATAAAAGCAGCAGACCCGGCAGAAGCAGCTCGTCAGTATCGACTTCAAGGATGGGATGCTTACTTGACTCAATGCCTTTGAGTTTTCCATTTTTTGCTTTACGTTTTTTATTTCTAATTATGTACACTGCCATAATTTGGCTCAAGCTTTGATAATACTTCTGTGTCTGCATTATGTGAAAGTTTAATAGAAAGTTTGCATGTGTTTTGATTCTTTTTGTTAGAGTTTGTTACTAAATTAATTTTGAACGGCTGTTAGTAGAGTTGATTTCTTTTTTCCGGTCTGAGAGCTTAGCCTACCCCTTGAATCGTGTTGGAATTTAGAGAGATGTGAGGGGCTTTCATTTCTTACCTATCTTTTGTAGCACATTTTGTTTAAATTAGTATGAGAAACTGTCAATTGTAATAAGTGTTGAGGTTATGCTAAGAAAATCACAGAGAAGATACTATTCAGAATATGACAGCATCTATAAACATAATAAGAATCATATAATTTTCGTGAAGGTAATTTACTGCTCAAGATTCTTGCTAATGTTTTTTTAAAATCATCGTGTGATACAGTAATCTGGAATGTTTTTTTAAAATATAAAATTAGTAAATTCTTTAACTCAAGAGTGGTGTCCTTGGGCATTTGCGACTCTCATTACTCATGTATTGCAGCTCTTGTAGTAAACAGTCACGTTCAAAAAGTATATGTGATCCTCTCTTTGGGGTTCAGATAGTAGTTAATTTTGATCAGTAAACCTAATTTTTCTTCCTTTTTAACAATCCAATCAGTATACAGCAGAACAACAACAAATATCAAATGAAGCAATATCTTCCTTTTGAATAAAGTCA
The DNA here is from genome assembly GCA_963920805.1 of Primula vulgaris. Classification (NCBI taxonomy): domain Eukaryota; kingdom Viridiplantae; phylum Streptophyta; class Magnoliopsida; order Ericales; family Primulaceae; genus Primula; species Primula vulgaris. Next base: position 6,385,906 of record OY987216.1, on the reverse strand, counting down.
CTTTAGTTCAGACCTACATGTTCTCTACGGAAGCACCGGCCATTCGAAGTGGTAATCCAATCGAAATTCTGTGATCTTAGATGATGCCTGAATTTGATTTTTTATAATTTTAGTTCTCTAGTTTACACTGAATTATAAACCAAACAAAATAAATTTGACATGGACCATGGCAATTTGGATTAACTCAGACCGGATGAAATAAAAAATCACAACATTTCACATCATAACAAAGTATGGCCCGACAATTAAGAACAAATCGTCTCTGAGTAGCTAGCAAAAGATATCAAGAGTTACTAAAAGAAAACAGCTATATCCATGCTAATATATTATGTCCGGACCTTGTTCTCTTCTCTTGCTTCGAGGACTTCTACTTCGTCATTTGATAAAATATCAACAATTGGCTCATATATGTCCCATTCCCTCCGCTTTCTGTAAAAGCACAAAGATAATCTTTGGTATTAGTCCCTTTTCTTATTTTCTTTTCCTTAATGCACAGCAAATACTGTTACACATCTTAAAAGTAATCTGCAAACCTCAATCTTTGCTAGAAACGGACAATTAAATATTGTCGAATAAAGACGAGTCAAAAACTTTAGTCGTTGAAAAGCTGATACCGATAAAAACATTGAAGACTTACCGAACAACACTCCATCTGTTGCCAAACAACTTCATCAAGTCTAATGCAGCTCCAGTTGACTTGCTAAGAGAGGCCAAATGCAGAAGAGATAAAGTCAATGATTAAAACTATAATAAGCTAAAAGGAATAGATTTTTGTATAGGCATTTGTATAGAGTATAATCCAGATGTGGTCCACAATAAATGAGTTCTGTTTTACCGAATACCAGCCAAAAGGAAAATATTTTAAAAGTAAGTCATAGTTTAAGAACCTGATTGGGGTTGGATCAAACCCTCGACGACCTTTCTTGTTAAATTTGCTTTCTCTTGTCGACGCTACACTCTGGACTGCAATCTAATACAAAAATATTTTTTAATTTGTTAACTAGTTCTCTTAATCCCAACGGAAAGAATATTATAAGGAGCATAATATATATCCTAACCTCATATAGCTTTTCCCTTATTGCGAAAGCAATTGCAGGCTGCAGAAACAAAACTCTTTTCAGCAGCAGTATTTTACAAGTATTTCAGATAAAGAGAAACGTATAATAATTGATAAAGACGATAAGTAAACTAGGTGAATCTGTTAACTGTTTCATCTTTCTTAAGCAAGTTCAAGCTAAAGGAAACATTTCAAGAAGATCCTCTGAACAAGCTCCATTATAATACTTTTGGTGCAAATTTTTCGAGGAAAATAAGATTGAAAAGAATATGTTATTTTTGCATTCATACTTAATACAAAGACGTTTCCTTGTCTGTTACATTCTGTTATGATGAATCCTTGAGCCAAAGATAATATAAAAGGGTAGACACGAAGTCATTAAAATAGAATATTTAGACATTAATATCATCTGCTAACAGGAACTTGTTATCAAATGTAACAATCATGTCACACATGTGAAACAAAATATTAGCACACATGACAAGGCCATTGAGAGGTTCTACTTCTACCAAACTTGAGGTCGATTATTGAGGTCTAACTTGAGGTTGATTATTGCTCCCCACATGGCAGGTACGGAACAAGTATAAGCGATACACAAGTACAGAAGTAAACAAATACATAAACTAAAACCAAGCAAAAACAATAAATCATTTTCAGAATGATAATGGCAACTATTGTTATTTAAACCCTTTAAATGCGTTTTTGTGTTTTCAGTTTACTATAATCTTTGGTGTATGAACCTTTTCTACACGCTTCAAAGATTTGTAAATTATTCTAAATTTCCTATATTATTTCCCAAAATAAAATAAAATGTTACTTACTCCAACTTCAGGGTCTTCAATACCTAGATCACGACAGAAAGTTCTTGCAAAATCTTCTGGGTCACTCTCAAAGTTGTTCAAATCCTGAATAGTAGTTTAACTCGATGAATGTTGGATCAATGAATAAAATGAGAACTTGCTAAAGACACTATCATTGAACTTTCTTTTTACGAATGGGTAAAACAATAATGGATAGCTTCTCAAACAAACTTACCCATAAGAATTGATCCTTTATAAGTGTATGATTCACTCGGAGATCAAGCTGAGAACAATACCAAAGAGAATCAGAACCAAGTCTTGCACAGTAAAAAATACTGACCCCATCTCCAGGAGAAAAAAAGACATTAATATCATTGTTTGTTTACTCATTCTTCATATACTAAATTTAACTATGGATGCGTGATAACTGATTACTCAAAACAACAAGCCTACAACAAACCTTTATAGGGACAATCTTTTCACCAATATGCATGTCTTGCCCTTCCAATGCTCTGAAATCTGCCACTTGCGACTAAAAAACTCGCATAATAAATAACCATGATAAGACGGTAACAGTTTTTTCTATTTTAATAAATGCTAAGAAGAAGAAAAAACTAGGTAAAGATGTGATTCATGTATTGGCTTACTTGAATGGTCTGAGCAATCAGTGTAACAAATAAAATTGGAAGCTTTAGATCTTTAACGGTTCTTTTTGCAAACACCACCATCTCTGAATCTGGATCTACAATAACCAAGAGTACTCATAAACACCTTGTGAATTAACTTATGTCATGATTTTAAACATGCATGTGCTTTTTGATCTTGCAATACTCCGTCTGAGGAAATAATGATAAGGCACGTGCAACTATCCCGACGTTAAGTGTCTTAGGGGTTCTAACTTAAACCACACTTTTGTTTAACAAAATAATATAAGGAAAATGAAACATCATTTTGAGTATTTCTGCGGCTCTGCCAATAAGGTGTGTCTTAATCAGGTACAATTTGAAAATAGTGCATACTTCTAATTTAATTGCAATAATCCAGAACCAAGCAAATTTTATACCACTTTAGTAATTTTACCCAATAGAAAACACATCCATAAAAAACTAAATGTGTTTGCTAAACCGTGTTTATCTGGAAAAGCAGTCCAATAATAATACAATAAAAAACTAAAAGAAGATGTTCCTATCTTCTAATGTCGAAATTTTAATTAGATTTTTCAAACATTTGGTCTCAATTTTAGTTCTTTCTTTTATATAATTAATAATATCTATTTTAAAAAGCTGGCTTCGTAGTAAAAAAGTTCGATTCAAAACTCAATAAGAGCTCGATTCAAAGCTATAAAAAGCTTAAAATCTTGGTTTTCCGCTTTTTAGGCCGCTAAAAGCTTACTATCTTTGCAATTTTAGCGGAGCTTCGACAAAAACGCTCTAGCTAAGTTTTAGTTTTTAAAAGCACTGACTAAATTTAACACTTGATACAAGAAACTCTGTTGGTATAAAAAAATAAGACTTTCCCCTTCAGCTCTAGAAAATATAATCAGAGATTCTATATCAAATTAAACCAACAAATAATTAAAAAAACAAACCCAACTCAGATAAATAGAAGGGTAACACAAAAAACAGGAATTAAGCAAATTCAGATTAAAAAAAATAACAGAGACAAAAATTAAATAAAAAAAAATAAAAATACCAGAAGGGTTCCAAGTGAAAGCATCTCTGAACCTCTGTCCATCAGATTCTATATCTATACGTATTGGTACCAAATTATCACCAGTTGGTCTGTCAATTAAATTAACCCAATTGTCATAAATCATAATAATATTTACATATTTTCTGTTATAATTTAGAGAGAGATAGAGAGAGAAAGAGATATTTAGTTACATTCTGAATTTGACGGGATTCTTGGAGGAAGATACTGCTGGCAGATACTTCATTATAATAATAATTATTGCTTTATATTATTTATTTTAGTGTTTTTGTGAATTTTCTTCACTTATGAATGATATAGATATTTATGTATTTATTTATATTTATGTATGTATGTATTATGTATCTATATGTGTACTCATAATACTTTTGTTTTCAGTAAAAATTATATTATGTACCCATTAGTTTCAATTTCAATCATTTTAGTCCTAAAAATATACTTCTAGCAAATTGACGGATAATCTATTACTATTTAGTTGAATATATGTATGTATATACCTCACTAGTGCAAATAAGCTATTTATCTTAGTAATATATACATATCTTAGTAATATAGCATCTCAATGGTTGTGATAATTTATTATTTAGTTGAATTATTAAGCTAAAAATACGGATAAAAAATACAGAAAAATTATGTATGTTTTTCCCATCTTGACTTAATAAAGTTTGAGAGTGTGATCATATGTTTAATAAAAGTTTGAAAAGGTGACCGGTCGCAAATAACCGCTAAATGATTTCACTAAAAAGAAAAAGTCAAAATAAGAAAATCCAAAATAGTATATTTCCCTCGTATCTTCAAATAAAACATAAGTGTCTTAATGGTTTGGATCGACACAATTTAGGTTCAATTCTAATCCAGTTCAATGTGCAATAGATTAATAGTTTGAAACGGAATCAAACTACTCATAATTTCGACAAAACTCATTTGGCTTTCGGTTCGAATTTTGCGGAATTAGAATCTAAGAAACAATGCGAGAGAAAATTGCAATTGAGAGCTAATGTAAAAGGAGTAGAAATAACCACAAGGTAAATCTCAAACAATTAAAAAAAATATTACTTATTAGAAAAGACGAACACAATTAAAATTCTTGACTACTGTTTAACGCTTTTGTCTACCCTTTTTTTTTGTAAATAAGGTCCCTAATTTGACTACCAAAAACACTACGTTAAAGTTCATACTATAATGTAAGTTACACAAGTACCAAACAAAACCTATCAATAAAATATAAAAAATATATATTCATAATATTTTGCTTCCCATAATAACAAATAATTTCACGATTTATCACATTCAAAGATTAATCGCTTCTTCTGGTCAACGCCACTTCTGTAATTCACTTCTAAGTCGGATTTGAAATCCTGCTTCTTTAGCTTCAGCCGCTCTCTATTCGCCTCTTCAAGTCGTGTTTTGCAGAATGAACAGAGTTTTTTTTTACCAAGCTTTCTTCTAGTAAAACTGTTTATAAATCATTCTTCGCGTCTTTCTTCAAGCTCCGAAGTTACGCTTTTCAGCGAACTCATATCCAATTCACAAACATTTTTCAATTGTTTTTGCAAGACAGAAATACCCTCCATACTCTCTTCAAGGTTTCCATAAATTTCAAGCTCGGATTCTTCTTCCTTGAGGAAAAGTATCTTGCTCTTCACTCTTTCCATTACTATCTTATGGGATCTTAGGATAGCTTATTTTTCTTCTATATTCTTTGCTTGCTCCTCTCGGGACCTTGATGTGGCAAGTTTGACCTGGCTATGCGTTTCACGTACAGTCTCAAATTCCTTCATCAACTCGTCTAGTCGTTGCTTGTTAACCTTCGTAAGCTCTTGTTTCGCTACAATAAGTTCACCTGCCGAGGTTTTGTCTCTCTCTCTCTCACTATAGACATCTTGTTTCCAAGAATTATCGCCGAGTTGAGCTTTTCTAAATTTTGCAGCTTCTTAAAGTTCCTTTGCCAGAGTTTATCGCTGCTTGTTTCGATTCTCTTGCAGTTTCAAGTTTGGTTGTCAGCTCTTGTAATGTTCGGTTTGCCTTTTCAAGGTCTTTTCCGGCTTGGGCTTTTGTATCTTCGGTTAATTTGAGTTGGTTTTCAAACTTGTTAAGTTCTTTGATCTAGCTTGTATTTGCTTGAGCAACTCGAAAGACGATTTTTTATAACCCACACGAGGCTAGAAGTTTTGAATTCGATGAATTCATCCTTTTTTAACCTAAAAAATCCAGCTCAATATTGTTCAAAGCTGCAGCCAAAGAAGCCAAATATATAAAGGGAGTCATTGAGACTCATTTTAAAGTATATAACCACAATAAAAAAGAGCGCAGAAATAGGAAGAAACTACAATGTGTAAGTGAGCCTACTAAGGAGACAAAAGAAAGAGTAATGCACATAGAAGTGAAGTTTGAGATGCTGTTTTGTATTTAATTAGAACTAATTAGCTTCATTGGGTGTTAAGTGAAAGAGTTGATGCTTAAAAGGCTATTTTGTAGCTAAGAGAAAAATCTTGTTAACAGCAGCTGTATAAATAGGCTGGTTCTAGTTGGATTAAGATTTTGAAAAAAAAATGATGAATGCTATTTGTCTATCTTAATTTCCTTCACTTGTTTTTCAGATTTCTGCAATTTAATTTTGTTTTGTTAATTGTTCCTTTAGTTTTCGTCATTGAGAAAATTTCCCCAAAAAATCGATCCAGGGTTGGTTATTTTTCGAATTTTGCTTGACAAATCGTTGTTTGACTGAAATTAGAACGGAGTTCATAACACAATGATGACAAAGGAATTCAACAATAGAGTAAATCCAGAAAAGCAATATTTCCATATAAACACCAAACAACGATTGAACGAAGTAGTCGAAATTTGAACATTGACACATAACATGCCCCTTGCCCTACCATAAACAAAAACAAACTACAGCCAAATTGGAAATTACCGAAAGAATAACAGAAAATAAATTACAATCAACAGTGCCACCCCAAAGCAAGAAAGATAATCCAACCTCCGCCATCTTTTCAGCTAATAGAAATTCTACTGAATCTTTGATTGCTTAATCACTTAGACAGCAAAAGAGAAAACAGGAGACCCGGGTATGATTCCCGGCAATGGAATTTTTTACATTCCAAAAAAAAAGAAAGAGAAAGTTTTTTTTTTTTTAACAAAACACACCACTTTATTAACATAATTTGGGACCTAACCCGGCTTACATCAACAAAGTACAGAAAAAAACATAAAATGAACCTATTACAAACTGCTCCTACAACTTAGAATACAAACTGAACTACTACTGCACCTATACAAATTACAAACTGAGATACAGCAAACACCAACCGGAACACGATTAAAACATTACAAGAGAAGAGTACACTTTTTTTTCAGAAAAAGAGCCAAAATTTGGACAAAGCAAACCAGGTGATTGCTTATGTACCTAATCTTCTCAATACACACCATCTAAAAATACTTCAAACATGGATATTTAGTAAAACGATGCTGCTCTGCTATAAGGCATGATCCGACTTTAAAGTTTAAACCACCAAAATTAAGCCTCCACAACTTTCAGTTACCACCAAAATTCAGCAGAGAAAACACTTGTTACTAGAACCTGGCTTAAACCCTTTGCCACACATCCAGACTTCCTTTTTTCTTTCAAATGCATAACCTCATTCTGTAAAGCCTCATTTTCATTCTGCAAAACTTCAATTTCACTCTCAATATTGGCCCTATATTCCATTTCAGCAAAAGAGAAAGGTCATAGTGACAAACAAGCAGCTGCCTTGAAAGAAAAAGGAAGAGAACTCATTTGGTTCTTTCTTTCAAGTGCTAGCTTGTAATAAACCATTCTAAGATTCACACTTTATGTACACTTACATATTCTATTCCATTAGCGTCTCGAGAGTGAAACTAAACTCTCTCTGTACCGGAGAGCATACATGTACCCTGGATCCCCCTTAACTTGAAATTCCTTTATAGCCCTCGTATCAAGGTTAAGCGACACCAACTGCCCATCACGGGTTTGAAGAAAAAGCTCCTTATCCTTGCCAAACGAGAGTGGCTTATTGAATTCCATAGCAGGATTGATTTTATAAAGCTTCCTCCATGATTTGCAATCCCCATATTCCCTCATCACAAATATTTGGAGTTCATCGTGCAAATCCAATTCATGATCATAACCATTCGTCCTATGCACAATCAGAGTGAGGGAGTCATTCAACACCGAGAGATAAACACATTTGTTAATCCTTCTATAGTTACAAGGCAAATCAAACTGTTGAAAAGCCTCCTTATTGAGGTCAAAGACAAGGATGAAACGGATTTCATATATATCACCAACTAACCAATGAAAGGCACCATTGAAGAACAAATAATATTGCTCAAAACCATACGTCACGACAAATGGCACAACAAGTTCGAGCTCTCTCCAACTCTCCGAGCCTAAACTAAAAATCTCAACCTTGTAACTATGATGCCTCGTATCGTTGGCCTCTCTTTCAATGTACAAATCAATATAATCCTCGTCAAAATCTTCTTCAACAACCTTATCGAACCTAACCACCTTGTAATCGCTACAAACAAGATCAAACCCGAAAGCCACACAAGTGAAGAAGCCAAAGGGAGTCTTGAGAAAGTGATTCCAACCTTGAGGGACTAAATTGGAAGGTGGCAAGTTTCGACATTTCCTAGTGGCGGGGTTAAACACCACAACATCAAGCGTATCGGTTATACAAAACAAACCATTACAAGGGCCGAGTAAGTGCACGTAAACTCCCAAAATCATAGAGGCTAAATTCATGTCTATAACCTCTAAATAAACTTCGTGTTTATAAGCTAGGGTTCGGTCATCAGATAACAAAGTGAGTACGTTTTTATCGATACTTAACAAAGGGTTTGGATTTTCCGAGCGGATAGAACGCATTATTAGTATCGGGTTATCGTTATCATGATCATTGACTGGACGGTTATTGTACAAAGAAATGAAATTAGGGTTTTCAATTAAAAAGGGCCAATGTTTGCAAACAGACCTGAAAAATAAGAGTGACGTCACAGGCAGCCTTAAGAATATCTCTATTAATAAGTCATCTGGGACACGTGGCGTTGGTGGTTTCTTATTCTTAGGTTTTTCCGCCATTATACAGAGAAAGAGACCCAGTACAAAATTGTGTTGCTTTTGTTTTTGTTTATCAAAGATCAATATATATATACAACGCTCAACGCGTATTTTAGTCGAAATAAGCCATATAATACCTTATCACGTCTAATTTGCTTATTAATCTGCTAATTACGCATAATCTTTTAGTATTTTAAGGCGTAGTGTAATTTACGTATATACACGCCTTTTCAAACACTGATTAAGATAGTTTTTTTTTATTGTAATCTTTTTAACATAGTTTATGTGTATGTAAATTACTTCGATTTATTTAAAGTACATTAGCGATGCGTGATGTGTTACGCTATAATATATCTCAAAAAAATTTATAATCTCCAACAAAAAACACTATTTTTTCGTACATGAAGGACAAAAAGGAACGACTTTTATTTGCAACCTCACAAAATACAAAATACAAATTTACCACCTAAATCAGATGAAATTATGATTTCAGCGTGGCTGTTTTTTCGGAAGCAGAGTATCTGACTCTGAGTCAGGGTTACTCTGCTTCCCACAACCATTGGATCTGCTACAGTTTAAATTTCATAACAGATCCAATGGTTGTGGAAAGCAAAGTAATCCTGACTCAGAGTCAGATTTTTGGCTTCCTGTTTTTTCTTATTTGACCCTTCATCCTTCTTTTATTTTTTTCTTTTCTCATTCTCTTTCTTTTTTTGACGGTTTTTGAGAATGGAAAGTATATGTGCTCTTGACAGTTTTTTTTTTGTGCGGCATTTTTTTTTTTTGTGACAGTTTTTTTGGTTTTTTTGAAAAATTTAAAATTATAGGGGTATTTTTGCAAACAAAGTTTGACAGACTTCATAAACGCTCTTCACATAAATAATAGTATGATAATAAGTTACCCGCTTGCTAATTTTTACGACGCCAAATAGAATAAATAATGATAAAGTATATGTTATTGGTACTCAATTAAAAAAAACTCACATTATAATTATATGTTGTTCGGGTTTTAGATATTAAGTATGTTTTTATGTAATAATAAATGAATCTTCCAAAAAAAAAAGTTTCTGATTTTAATGTTTTCTTTAAGAAATAGGTTTGGCTGAGTCAAAATATTTTGCCCCTTATTCTCTATCCCTTCTGAGTCCGTTTGTTTATTTTATCAAAAAAAAAAACTGGAAAAAACTTGAAAAAAATTGTACAATTACTATAAGACATGTATCAATACATCCCAATAATTATTTTTAAAATAAAATCCACACGCAATTTATTTTATTCCGTAAATTAAAGATTAAATTTTAGAAAAATTGTCTAAAATAATATTATGTTCAAATGTTCTAAAATTTGAATACAATGTAATATAAAAACTTATAAATTTACGGAACAAATTATGAAAATTTAAAATTTGAGTGAAAATAAGAAAGGAGACACGAAAAAAGATAGAGAATAGGGGTAGAAGATTTGGACTGTCGGTTTGGCTGCTTTCGAGTAAGCAGCTAAGGAATGCATATAAGAGCATCCACACCAACTACCTCGACCATTTCTTCAAACCTAACACATTTTATACATTTTAAGAAACTGTCTACATTTAAACAAAATTTCAGCTTCCTTATTAATTTTATTATAATAACCTACATTTTTCTTTTTTTTATTATCTTTTAATAATCATAACAATATTACAATCACAAAAATATGGACTACATGATAGTTTATTACTATTATACTCCCTCCATTCCTAAACAAATATCTCCTACGAAACTACGAAAATACGTGCAATTTTGACCATCAAAATTTTCATATCAAAATTACCGAAATGAAAAAATTGAAAATTTCATCATATAGTTCTGACCATAAACTACGTGATTAACTTTTGAAATAATTTTTTGCTGTAATCTAAATATGAAAAAATTATCGGTCAAAATTATACGTATTTTCGTATGAGACATTTGTTTAGGGACGGATGTAGTATTAATCTAGGGAATCATATGCATTCCTCGTATACAATGTGAATTTTGTGTTTTATTAAATTTAGATAATTTATAGTGTTCCTGATGCATGTCACTTTTTATAACATAATCATCAAATTTTAGAAAAAATTATGTTTTGAGTAATCAGATAGGAATGTTGTAAGGAGTGAGTACCAATAATAATCACCCACATAGTAAATAGAGAATGAAGCAGACATGGAAAGTTAAATTCATCCAACTAGTTTCAATTATAAATAATAACGTTTCATTAGGAAAAAAAATACATATAAGAAAAACATAAACAGTAGCAGGTTTATGATATTAATTTGTACCAGCAACTGTAATATTTCTTTTTGGTACGCCCTCCAACTTCAATTTTTAAGTGAATCAAACTAGTAAATTTTACCTAGCATAGATGTTGGACACAAAAAAAAAATTAAAAAAATTCTAACTATTTAAGGATAAATATCTCAAAACTCCAAAGTAAAGATTCAGTAAAACGTTATATATAGCTTCCCCAATTTTAATACTAGATATATGTGTTCTAATTTATAATTCAATTTTTAAGAGGTATTATCTTTTAGAATTAATTAACATAAAATTAGATTTTAATTTGATCCGGCTTAAGTAGTGTTTTTCTTTCATACGTGGATGATTTTTATTGTAGCTGCTTGGCCAGAGGCAGCTAAAACGATCTCGTTACGGACAAAACTTGCCTCCCACCCGGGTATCAAGATCTGTCTCCTTCCCATTTAATTGCTCCAATGACGAATTGAAAAATAATTAATTATTCGTGATATATTTTACTACCAAAAGAATTTGTATACGATCAAATTAATTTTATTTTAATAAAAATAACATAATGTCTCTATGTAAAATTATATATTAGTATTACGAAATAATCAAACAATTAAAAAATACAAAATACCAAAAGACAATTGTAATCAAATAATGAGCAAAATGATAAGGATCAATAAATCTGTTGGTCCGTGTGGCTAAACCTCAGAGGGGGTGAATAAGGTTTTAGGCGTTTTTCGTGAAATTAAAATTCTAAGCGCAACTAACAACCCAACTAGCTCAATATATATTTGCGATAATAAATATGCGATGATATTGTATGAATAAATTGAAACATGCGCACAATCACAAAAATATAAGTTGCGGAAAGTAAATAGTAATGGAAGATATTGACACCACGATATATAGAAGTTCGGCAAACCCGCCTACGTGCTCTCCTCGATATTCAAGCTACCGAGTATTTCACTAAAAATATTCTTCCCGATATTACAAATCCTACCAAGCTAATCAATCGATTTGCTCACCCTCTACCCGAAGTTCTTACTCTTGATACAAGTGCAAGCGAACACGTTTACGAGTGAACGACTCCCCATCACTCTATGAGTACCCAAGTGTTTAACCTATAGCTTTTAACCAACACTTTGGCTTAAAAGGTTCTACCCAAACACTCACTCACAAATGAGCTTATAATTTGCTCTTTACAAATTTATCGAAAATAAAACAACACTCACAATTTGATTGCTTCTAAATAAGCTAATTTGTGATATTTAATTATGTTCGATCTTGGTTTGAACTTGTATCGCTTTCTCTTCAATTTTTCTCTTTTCGAGCTTTTTCTCAATAATGGAGAATTTAGGTATTTTTAGATGAAGAGAGGTTGAAGGATTGATTGGTTGTCTTTGGATAGTGATTGGGGTGTGTTTTTAAGAAGCAAAAAGACCATTGGTCCATAGATGACCGTTGCATGATGGTTTATGTGTTTAACCATTGGTTTTAAGCAATTTTCCATTTATCCAAAAAGTCAAAAAGCTATTTTCGAATTATGCAGAAAAACGATCGGTCGTTTTCTGCATTTCGACCGGTCGTTTTTCAAACGACCTCACTGGAACATTTTGGACCAAAAACGATCGGTCGTTTTTCCATTTCGATCGGTCGTTTTTCAGACGACCTCACTGGAACATTTTGGACCAAAAACGATCAGTCGTTTTTCCATTTCGATCGGTCGTTTTTCTGGCAATTTTCAGTTTTCCCGCTATACTTCGAAAGCTCGTAACTTCTTCGTTTTAGCTCCGATTCTAGTTCCGCTTGGACCGTTGGCTTCGTATTTGATTACTCTATCTTTCTGAGAAATATACATTTTCTATTTTTGGAAAAGACAAAGCATTATATCATCGAAATAGAGAAATCGTAAAATCATTAATGCATAATTAAACATATAATCAAAATCAATTATTGAACCCATACTTCAACAAAATATTTACTCAGTAACATATGTATGATAAAAAGTTTCATAATTATCTTTGTTACAAATCTCGTCAAACATGACGTCTACGAAATTTAAGAATTCAGGATGTTTGAGTCAAAATATGAAAAAATATAATTTGTTGATAATTTATAGAAAACTATATATTAGAGCTAGAAAAGTATATGTTCGATTACAGATACATACAAAAAAAATGATCTTCTTTGTATTTGTTTTATAGATTCACATGCGTCCATGATATAAATTTGACAAGATTTTAAAGTGTCAAAACTTTTTTTGGCAATAAAATAAAATATCAAGAATTATTTAACTTTTTTCTTATTGTTTTTCACATGTGTCGAGAAATGATTGGAGCAAATTAATGGAGATGAGGTAGACCCTCCTATTGGAGGCAAGTTTACAGTAATAAATGTTATTATGCTTAACATGTTTTCCCGTATACACTCATATGGGAGTCCAAATCTTCTATCCCATATTCTCTATCCCTTTTCGTGTCCCTTTACTTATTTTCACTCAAATTTTAAATTTTCACAACTTATACCGCAACTTTATAAACTTTTATATTATATTGTATTCAAATTTTAAAACATTTGAACATAATATTGTTTTAGACAATTTTTTTAATATTCAATGCTTAATTTACACTAATTTATACATTTATTCCAAAAAAAAATTTGTGTGGATTTTCTTTTAAAAATAATTATTGGAATGTATTGATACATGTATTATAGTAATTGTACAATTTTTTTCAAGTTTTTTAGAATTTTTTTTGGATAAAATAAGCAAGGGGGCACGGAAGAGGGTAGAGAAATGTGATAGAAGATTTGGACTCTATGATATGGCAATAGCTAGAGACATAAAAATAACATTTTTATTATTGAAGATTTCGAAATTCAAAGATATACTAGTGTATATTTGGAATTAGAGTTAATGACTAATAAAAACAATTAATTTTGCACTTCAAATTAGTAAATAATAGATATATACAGTGTCTTTCACTCATGTCAAATATAGTGTGTCTATCCATATTATATTAACAAAAACATACCCTCAAAAGTTAAATTATCAAAAACATAGCTATATATACTTATTATTTCTCTAATTCTAATAATAGCATAATCTAATCTCTCTCTCTAACCGCAATTCTCTCACGCACATCCCTCTCTAACACACGATAATTGCACCTTTTTCTAACACATGTTAATCACTCATCTCTCTCTCTAAAAATGACTAAAAACTCATAAAATATTTATATGGTAATTATAAAATGTCATACCATAATTTTAAAATGTCATACCCTAAATATTCTGGATCACAATCAAATATCTAAAAAAGAGTTCATACCCTAATTTCAAAACTTCATACCCTAATTTCAAAATTTCATACCTTAATTTTAAAATTTCATACCCTAATTTTAAAACTTTATACACTAATTTTAAAATTTCATACCCTAATTTCAAAACTTCATACCCTATATATGGATTTCTCTCAAATACCGTACATATGGATTCTCCTCCTTCAACTTGAAAACCACAAGTTTTACAATAGTCTCAAACCTCAATAAATAGAAAACAATCTTACCAATTTCATATATTTTTCATATATTACGGGATAGAAAACAATCTCACCAATTTCATATATTAACACTTATATGTCTCCACCAAATTGCTTGAGAAGGCCACGGGGTATTCTATATGGATGTTTATATAATTTAGATCGTATTCGGTAGTTAGTGACGGGTTTTCGTGGTGAAGTGGGGGAGATACATAAAGTGGAATATAAAAGAAAGATACAATAGAACAATGAAAGAGAGAGAGAGTAAGATAAGAGAAAGATACATAGAATAATTTGTGAGAAAGAAAAATATGAAGGAGAGATATAAAAATGGAGGAGAGAGAGTAAGATAATAGATAGAGAAAGAAGAGAATAAACAGTATTAAATTTGTTTGGTATGTTTTTGATAATGAAAAGTTTTTGGCTATGTTTTTGTTAATTTAGGTTAAAAATTAGTATGTTTTATTAATTTATCTTTTTTTTAAACTACACTGAGAATCCAAATATCATTAACATGTTGGAAAAAATGTTGGAAAAACATGTTTTTAAACATGTTTGTTCCAAGTGGTCAGGGACCATCTTTGAGTCAATTTTCAATGCGACTCCTCAGTTTTTCTGAGGCCATACTCAATGCGTTTGAGTATCTCGTGTGACGAGTTTCGCAACGGTATATCGCATGACCCATTCGGAGGAAGGGTGTGAATGATAATTGGACTCGAAGGTTGGTACTCGAAATAGGGAAAAAACCGAAATCTGGAAAATGAAGTAGAGAGTGGGAATAAACCATGAGAGTTATCCCACATTGGAAAATCAAGGTTGATTTTCACTCTATATATACAAGTCCATCCTATGTAGTTGGTAAACTAATAAAGTCCACATACCCATGAGTGGTTTAGTGTGTACCACACACGCGCGCGCTCGCTCGGGCCTCGGGCCTCGGGCCTCGGGCCGCGGGATGCGGGATTTGGGATTTGGGATTTCGGATTTGGGATTTGGGATTTGGGTCTCGGGTCTTGTACTAAATCTGAAAAGGGACTTTTGCATATTTGCAAGAGCAGTCCCTAGAGTTCCAGAAGGTTTGAAACTCCAGTAGTAATTGGAGGCAGATTCTGGGGATGTAACTCCCAGAAGTAAATGACCACATTTAATTCTGCGGTTTCAGAATCCTCAATAAAGAGGCAGGCATCCCCTCACAATTCAAACATTCAAATCAGTCCTTCTTCTCTCTAAAAACTGCATATATTTTTATTCATAGCATCTTAGAACCAGAGAGAACCACCCACTAAAAGCTCGATTTAGACTCGTCGCCAGTTTCCGGCGAGTCTTCCGAGAGACGTTGTACCTTGGGATCGAAGCGCCAACGCAACCAGAAACCTTAAGGTGGTTGGGCGAATATTAGTTAAGGGCATAGTGTTAACAGTAGCCTCGTCGATTGTTTTTTACATTCTGTCCATTTATTTTCCGCACTTAAATTCTGTCTTTTACATTCTGTTTTTCCATTTCAGTATTTAAATTTCAGTTTTTTAATATTCTGTCCTTAGCTGTAGCCTTTTATTCAGTTTTGTACTATTCTGTAATTAGTTTAAAGTTCTGTTTTATTGCTGTAATTACATTTCTGTAATTTAATTCTGTAATTAGTATAGTTTCAATTCAGTCCTGTATTTTCAATTCATAACAGAACAGTCCGGCTGTTAAGTTTTACTTTCCAGTCCGGCAGTTTCTTTTAATTACAAAACAGTACATCAGATTATTAATTGATAATAATCTGATAACGTTTGTTTTATTTACATTTCAGTACCTACATGTTGTAATCAATTTATTGTATTCCATTTGGAAATTAATAAAGATTACACTGGTTTTATTTAATTATTGTTTAGTCCTTTAATTATTGTTAATTGTTATTTCGTACACGGAAACCAACAATCTTAACCGATACCCTGTTGTTTCTTTCGTGTATTGATTAATACAATTATTTATTTTATAAGGAATAATGCTTTCTTGTTTTCAATTCTAAATTATATTAGAAATTGGATTACAAAGAAAAAATTCCAAACAGTTTTAATTTTATTTTATTTTCTTGTTGATACCAACCGTATTGGTATTCAATAAGAATCGTTTCAATCCTTTTAATATCAACCGTATTGATATTTAAAGGGATAAGAGTTGATTTTAATTTTGTTTTGGTAATTCTTTTACAAACCCAAATTTCAGTTTTGGTGTTTGTTTATAGAATTGTTTGTACACGTATCTCATACGTTTTGTGTTGTCGTTTCAGATGACTAACACGTCGCCTATTGAGTTGCCTATCAGGGGTGAGCATGACCCAGTGGTTGGTGGACCTGTCCATAACACTGGGGGCGATGCGAATGTGGTGGCTAACGCCGATGACGCAGTTGCAGCGGCTGCGGCTATGGCGGATGCTGCGGCCAAAGTTGAGGCTGCGGCCGAAGCAGCGGCCACGGCTAAGGCCGCAGCTAAGGCTGCGGCAAGAGCCAAGGCTACGGCCAAGGGCAAGGCACCGATGTATTCGGCTGTGCCTACTTTGCCGAGTTCTCATCTGGAAAAACCGGAAAAATTCAGGGGAGACAACTTTAAACGTTGGCAGCAAAAGATGTTGTTTTATCTCACGACCCTGAATCTGACCAGGTTTCTCAAGGAGACTGCTCCCGTCCTAAGCGAGGACGATCTGGACGAGCTGTCGTTCTCTGCGGTTGAGGCATGGAGACATGCCGACTACCTATGCAAGAACTATATCCTATGTGCTCTAGATGACACGTTGTTCAGTGTTTTCGAGCCCAAAGCTACTGCAAAGGAGCTTTGGGAGACTCTCGAAAATAAGTACGAAGTGAATAACGCTGGCACAAAGAGATTTGTTGTCACAGACTTTCACGATTACCGTATGACTGACAGCAGGGGTGTCATGGAGCAAGTTGAGGAGCTCCAACTCATTTACCATCGCCTTGAGGCTGAGGGGCTAGTGATAAACGAGCCTTTCCAGGTGGCACTCATGATTGAGAAATTGCCACCATCTTGGAAAGACTTTCAAAACTACCTTAAGCACAAGCGAAAGGAAATGAGGCTGGAGTGGCTCATTGAGAAGCTCAACATCGAGGTGAGCAACCGTCGCTCCGTGAGGAGAGTCGGTGGTGCTGTCATCCCGATGGCAAAGGCCAATGTGGTCGAAAGCTCCAACGTCAAACGGAAACGTCTTGACACCGGAGGCAGTGCTCTTGTCGCGAAGAAATTTGCGGGAACCTGCTTTGTGTGTAACAGGACCGGCCATCGTGCCGCGGACTGTTATGACAATAAAGGCGCTGCTAAGCCTAAGCCCCCCCCCCCCCCCGAGGAACTTTAAGGGCAAGGGAAAGAGGAAAGCTCCAGCTCAGGCTCATCTGGCTGAGGGAGGACGAGATGACGACCACTTTACTGCTGTGGTCTCTGAGGTCAATCTCGTGGGGAGCAACCCCAAAGAGTGGTGGCTGGATACTGGCGCCACAAGCCACATCTGCTCAACTAGGTGGATGTTTAAGACCTACGAAGCGGTAGAGGGAGAAAGCTGCTTCATGGAAAATTCTGCTACTTCCAAGGTGGAAGGAAAAGGAATGGTCGTGATGAAGATGACCTCAGGAAAAGAGCTGAGGTTGACAAATGTGTTTCATGTTCCAGACATCCGCAAGAATCTGGTATCAGGATCGGTGATGGTGAAGAACGGGTTTAAACTAGTTTTAGAATCTGATAAAATTGTAATCACCAAAAATGGTGTCTATGTAGGCCGTGGCTATATGACCAACGGCATGTTTAAGTTGAACGTAGGGACACCTGCTCCCAATAAAGGGGCTAAAGCTGAGGCTAGCACAAGCACTGTAATGACTGTTGCCCAAGAGGCCAATAAAAATTCTGAGTTTAATTATTTATTTGAGTCATTTCATTTGTGGCATGGTAGATTAGGTCACGTGAATTATAATTCTTTAAAGAAATTAATTTCACTAAAACTAATACCAAATTTCGTTTTTGATAAGCAACACAAATGTGAGATTTGTGTAGAAGCAAAATTAACGAAATCATCGTTTCAACATGTTGAACGAGAAAGTGAACCTCTCGGTCTAACACACACGGATGTATGCGACTTAAAGTTTATACAAACGCGAGGAGGGAAAAAGTACTTTATCACCTTTATAGATGATTGTACTAGATACTGTTACGTTTACTTAATGAGAAGTAAAGACGAAACAGTTGAGAAATTCGCTCTTTATAAGACCGAAGTTGAAAATCAACTCAATAAGAAAATTAAAACATTGAGAAGTGATAGAGGCGGTGAATATGAATCACCGTTTGAACAGATATGCGCTGAAAGCGGCATTATACATCAAACAACAGCCCCATACACTCCCGAGCAAAATGGGGTTGCTGAGCGTAAAAATAGAACGCTAAAGGAAATGATGAATGCTATGCTAATCAGTTCTGGGTTACCCCAGAACATGTGGGGGGAAGCTGTACTTTCCGCTAACTATGTTTTAAACAAGTTACCACATAAGAAGCGAGAAAAGACTCCATATGAATTATGGAAAGGTCATCAACCCAGTTATAAGAACCTGCGGGTTTGGGGTTGTCTCGCAAAGGTCCTAGTTCCCACTCCTAAGAGGATGAGAATTGGTCCTAAGACGGTGGACTGTGTGTTCATCGGATATGCACAGAATAGTAGTGCATATCGGTTTCTCGTGCACAAGTCGGACAATCCCGATGTGCATGTAGATACGTATGTGGAAAGCCGAGAGGCCTTTTTCTTTGAAGATATCTTTCCCCGAAAATTACCTACATCTATACCAACTGAAGAGTTGAACAGTGAAGGAAATGTGGGGGCAAGTGAACCGACAGAGGAAGAGGAAGAGGAAGAGGAAGAGGAAGAGGAAGAGCATCGGCGCAGCAAAAGGGCAAGGAAGGAAACTTCCTTTGGACCTGATTTCCTAACCTTCATGGTTGAAGGCGAACCGGCGACATATAAACAAGCTATGTCAACACCGGATTCCCAATATTGGGAAGAAGCTATTCAAAATGAAATTGAATCAATCATGCAAAACCACACTTGGGAACTAGTGGATCTTCCGAAAGGATGCAAGCCCCTAGGTCACAAGTGGATCTTCAAGAGGAAGTTAAAGGTTGACGGCACGATTGAGAAATACAAGACGAGACTTGTGGTAAAAGGATTCAGGCAAACTGAAGGTGTCGATTATTTCGACACATATGCTCCTGTCTCCAGGAAAACGTCTATCCGAATCGTCATTGCTCTCGCAGCTTTGTTTGATATGGAAATACATCAAATGGATGTAAAGACGGCATTTTTGAATGGGGAACTGGAAGAAGAAATTTACATGGAACAACCTGAAGGGTTTGTAGTTCCTGGTAAAGAGCACCAAGTGTGCAAACTTGTAAAGTCTCTATATGGACTCAAACAAGCGCCAAAGCAATGGCACGAGAAGTTTGATAGAATTATGCTATCAAACGGTTTTCACATTAATGAGTGTGACAAATGTGTCTACTCTAAAGGAAGTGGAAGAGACTGTGTTGTAGTTTGTCTCTATATGGATGACATGATCATAATTGGGAGTAATGATAGAATCAGGTCCACAAAGAAAATGTTATCACAACACTTCGATATGAAGGACTTGGGTATAGCTGATGTAATACTTGGTTTGAAGATCACCAAAACATCAGAAGGGTATGCCTTGTCCCAAAGTCACTATGTTAAACAAGTTTTAGACAAGTTTGACAAGGACAGTAAAGCTATGTCAAGAACCCCAATGGAGTTCAACTGTAACCTGAAAAAGAATTTCGGTAAAAGTGTGAATCAATTGGAGTTCTCTCGAGTCATAGGCAGTCTCATGTATATAATGAATTGCACTAGACTAGACATAGCAAACTCAGTGAGTAGACTGAGCAGGTACACCAGTAATCCAAATGAGGAACACTGGAAGACCATAATGAAACTTCTCAGGTATATGAGGTTTTCAGCCGATTACGGGCTGCACTATACCAGATATCCAGCGGTACTGGAAGGGTATTCAGATGCCAACTGGATATCAGACTCCAATAGCACAAGGTCCACGAGTGGATATGTGTTTATAATGGGAGGAGCTGCTGTGTCTTGGAGATCCTCCAAACAGACATGTATTGCAAGGTCAACTATGGAATCAGAATTCATAGCGTTGGACTTAGCAACCGAAGAGGCAGACTGGCTGAGAAGTCTATTGGAAGGAATTCCAATGTGGCCGAAACCTGTTCCCGCAATAAGCATGCATTGCGATAGTCAATCAGCTATTGCGCGGGCTCAGGATCATATGTATAATGGAAAGTCTCGACATATACGTCGGAGACATAAATCCGTAAGGGAATTGTTATCCAATGGTGTGGTATCCTTAGATTTTGTAAGATCAAAGAAAAACATAGCGGATCCATTAACTAAAGGCTTGACTCAAGTGGGAGTCGAGACGTCATCGAACGGAATGGGGTTAAAGCCCATTAAATTGGTGGCCCCCCCATAAGCAACCCAACCTAAACGGAATCTTTCCTGATAGGTTCAAAGGGAAACTGAACTGTGGGGGCAACCGATCAAAGCACTCGGGAACCTGGAGTTCCCAGCCCATTTCCGCGATGACCGAGTGATAGACCTGTACCATTGTAAGGGTGAGCTTGAGGCTCTTAATGATCCAAGTAACTCGACGGTCGAGTAAAGTGAGTCAGGACACTTTCGACTTGGAACACCTATAACTAGTGTGTAAGGCCGGTACCATGTGATGAGCTTGGGCTAATTCACTAGAGCACTGAGTTGAAGTTGCCAAGGCAATCCAGGCCAAATATGGACAACAACTAAAGGGCCTAGTACGTGGGTAGAGAGGGCACTGTGCGGGTGCCATTCTGGGATACACAAAGCTTGATGGTTCAAAGCTTTACAGCTACCTAATAGCAGTATTCTGGGTGGTACTCCGCTACGGCAGGTTCAAGGCGCGTGCTACCTGACCTTAGGCAGTGAACTTTTGCGGTTCTCTTGATTTGCATTTAGGACATGGGCTTTCGAGCCAATTGCATTCATGTGGGGGATTGTTGGAAAAAATGTTGGAAAAACATGTTTTTAAACATGTTTGTTCCAAGTGGTCAGGGACCATCTTTGAGTCAATTTTCAATGCGACTCCTCAGTTTTTCTGAGGCCATACTCAATGCGTTTGAGTAGCTCGTGTGACGAGCTTCGCAATGGTATATCGCATGACCCATTCGGAGGAAGTGTGTGAATGATAATTGGACTCGAAGTTGGTACTAGAAAGAGGGAAAAAACCGAAATCTGGAAAATGAAATAGAGAGTGGGAATAAACCATGAGGGTTATCCCACATTGGAAAATCAAGATTGATTTTCACTCTATATATACAAGTCCATCATATGTAGTTGGTAAACTAATAAAGTCCACATACCCATGAGTGGGTTAGTGTGTACCACACACGCGCGCGCTCGCTCGGGTCTCGGGACTCGGGACTCGGGCCTCGGGATTCGGGCCTCGGGCCTCGGGTCACGGGAAGCGGGCCACGGGATGCGGGATGCGGGATTTGGGATTTGGGTCTCGGGTCTCGGGTCTCGGGTCTTGTACTAAATCTGAAATGGGACTTTTGCATATTTGCAAGAGCAGTCCCTAGAGTTCCAGAAGGTTTGAAACTCCAGCAGTAATTGGAGGCAGATTCTGAGGATGTAACTCCCAGAAGTAAATGACCACATTTAATTCTGCGGTTTCAGAATCCTCAATAAAGAGGCAGCCATCCCCTCACAATTCAAACATTCAAATCAGTCCTTCTTCTCTCTAAAAGCTGCATATATTTTTATTCATAGCATCTTAGAACCAGAGAGAACCACCCACTAAAAGCTCGATTTAGACTCGTCGCCAGTTTCCGGCGAGTCTTCCGAGAGACGTTGTAACTTGGGATCGAAGCGCCAACGCAACCAGAAACCTTAAGGTGGTTGGGCGAATATTGGTTAAGGGCATAGTGTTAACAGTAGCCTCGTCGATTGTTTTTTACATTCTGTCCATTTATTTTCCGCACTTAAATTCTGTCTTTTACATTCTGTTTTTCCATTTCAGTATTTAAATTTCAGTTTTTTAATATTCTGTCCTTAGCTGTAGCCTTTTATTCAGTTTTGTACTATTCTGTAATTAGTTTAAAGTTCTGTTTTATTGCTGTAATTACATTTCTGTAATTTAATTCTGTAATTAGTATAGTTTCAATTCAGTCCTGTATTTTCAATTCATAACAGAACAGTCCGGCTGTTAAGTTTTACTTTCCAGTCCGACAGTTTCTTTTAATTACAAAACAGTACATCAGATTATTAATTGATAATAATCTGATAACGTTTGTTTTATTTACATTTCAGTACCTACATGTTGTAATCAATTTATTGTATTCCATTTGGAAATTAATAAAGATTACACTGGTTTTATTTAATTATTGTTTAGTCCTTTAATTATTGTTAATTGTTATTTCGTACACGGAAACCAACATAACATATCAATAAAATACTACTAATACCTAAAAGAATCCGCAATAAGAAGACAAAAGTTTCTATATAACTTAAGAAACAAAAAAAACGGAAAATTGAAAGCATACAAAATAATAATTTTATTCAGAAAAAGCTACAACATAATAAAAGTGCAGATAGAAATAGTTCAATCCTTTGAAAATTATGAAATACTAGTGGTTCTTTTTTATCCAATTTTAGAATGTAAAACACTAGATTATACAAGTCTAGAAAACTTCATGCCGCCTAAATGAACTTGATGAACACTGTTTTACTATTAAATCACAATAGATTTTATTTTTCTTCTAATAAGAGTGTGTTTAGAGATCGAAAAATGCCTATTTGTTATAACGAAAACATCTTTTTTAAAAGTAAAATATTCTGTTAGCGAACATAATTAGGGTTTTGAATAAGATTGACCCAATGTTTGGAAACAGACTTGAATGAGAGTAAGGACCTAATTGGTAGCCTTAAAAATATCTGAATCAAAACATCATCTAATAGATTTGGCACACTATTATCAATTAACAAATCACCTGATAGATTTGGCATATCTTTATCAATCAATCCTTGTTTCAGAACTTCTTCCGCCACGACAGAGTTGAACAATCCTTACATAATACTCCAATTTGTTATTCTTATCATAGTCTACTTTGTATTTTATAAATGTATTTCTCATATACTGCCAGGGAGTAGTTAGCAGTAGTCATCGGTTCCCATTTAAAATTACGAAACTAATGCAATTTTAAACTATTAAAAATCTATATCAAAATTATCGAAATAAAAATTTTCAAAAATTAATTATATAGTTTAAATGTTAAATTTTATGATTAAATTTAAAAAAAATCATTTCAACAATTTTGATACAAGTTATAAACCGATTAAAATTGCACGTAGTTTCGTAATGGACAATTAAATGGAAACGGAGGGAGGAGGAGTTAGTAGGTTACCAACCACACCGTGCTATGCGATAATAAGTGCAAATTTTATCGGTTTTCAACCCGTAATTAAATTGTCGAAACGAAAAGATTTAAAAAATTTCTACGTGCTTCAAATATTAAAATATATCATATAATTTAAAAAATATTATTTCGATAATTTGGATACGAGTTATTTGTCGATCAAAGTTGTATATGACTTATAATGTGGAACGGATGGAGTACATAACTTTGATAATATGGTACAATAGTGCAAGCGGTAATTAATGTTATATGATATAATTGGGTACAAAAAAACAGCTATACAGTAGGGGTGAGAAAAATCCCGCTCCCCGACTCGATCTTGAAGTTCCATCCGCTCTCGACCGGAAGAAATTCCGACCAGATCTTTATCGGATATTCTCCCGGCCCAAAACTTTCGGGATCGGATATAGTGTTTTGATACCCGCCGGGTACCCGATCCCGACCCGAAACTAAAAATAATAATTTTAATATATTATATAGTGTCATGTATCAATAGATATTTTTTAGAACCTTAGGTTTTACGAAAATATTTATGAATATTATATGTACAGATTTAGCATAAGTTCTTATTTAAATTTAATCCATAAGATTAAAAATTGAAGATAAAAGCACCATTTGTGTCAAGATTGTTTTTATTGTAATACTTATATTCAAATGTTGTAGTTTTGTTAACTTTATAATAGTTTGTTTTAGGAAAATACAAAATTTTAATGCATTTTTTTCCCGCATTTTAGAATCTTAAATTAATATTTTCGAGATTATACCATCCCGACTCATCGGGTATCCAAAATATCGGGTACCCAAAACGCCTGGACCCCTCATATTTCGGGTCGGGATCGAAAGAATAAATCAATTTTCGAACCTTATCGGGTCAGGATCGGGTACGAGTGTTTCGGGTCGGGACCCGACCCGATGCCACCCCCAACCCTACGTATACTCATTGTAACAACGTTTTAACTCACAGATATAATTATCAAAGTTCAAACTAATTAACTCTAAAACAACATTTTCTAACCATATAAAAACTTAAATGAACTGTATTTACGGGACGGGATAGTATTTTTAATTTTGTTATATTCCCACAAAGTCATGAAATTTGAGAAAAGGGACCGACTGTTTCTAAGGAGTAACACTGCCATATTACTATAATTGAGGATACGTCATCCACTAAAAATTCAACACATATTAATGAACCAAAAAATAACTATCATAAAATTAATTTAAAATTAAAAGTAAGAAATTTTATTGGTTGGTAGTACACCGGATTCATATTAGTGTTTATCCCTTCTAATATATGTACAATAAAGTTTACAAACGGGATGCTCCTAAATTAAAAAAAAATCAAATAACTTACCAAAGTACTCTAACGTTGCCAAAATATCACAACACTTGTGCTATCACACAGGAAATTGAGTGCTATTGAAACATCGGACGCACAAAGCCAAAAGTTTTTGACATTTTAATCCGGACTTGATTTTTTTACTTTTACCCCTTTAGTGGACAAAAAAAAAAAATCACCTTCTTTACAGTTTTTTGCAAATAGAACATAATTCTGACCGAGATCCGAGCAGGGCATCTATTTTGCCAGCCAAAGGGACGACTCCGGGCTTGTTTCATCTACCCGTCGTCATTCGTTTACCCGTCTATGCATTACTGTCTCATTTGTGCTTTAAGTTTAAATTTTTACAACTCAATCGTATGTTTATAAACTTGTAAAATATATTCTTAAGAAATTTTATAATTAGTTGAAACAAGGTTTTATACGATTTAATCTCTACACGTGTTCTTATATTTGCTCCATATTTGAAAAAAGACATACAAGTCTAGCTCAACAAATAAAACATCCGGTCATTTCAAGAAACTTAAATATTTTATAAATATTCTTAATGTGTCAAGCGATTGACAAATACAAGCGATGTCAACTTTTAATTAGTGCAATTTTTTTACTTGCAATCCGGAATGTGAATCGATCTGATCGGGAGCCCGAGTTTCGATACCGGGTCTACATCCGAGGTCGGGTTGCCCGTCCTTTACCCATAAAAGTCTAGGACTGGATATACTCGTCATAGACCCGTCCCCGAAACTCGACAAAAAATCTGAAAAAACTACAATATTGAGTTAAATTACATATAATATTTTAACAAAATATACATAGTAAGACCAAAATTTATAGAAAAAATCATGAATAATATTAGGTCAATAATTATTAATTAATAACTGTTGTGAATTTCAACTAGTCTCATGCCCAATATTAATCTTTACCACACTTCCCTATCCATATTGTATCATGTCGTATATAATTTGTGACTTGTTTTGGAGGTTGATAAATTTGTAACTTATAAAATGGACTAGTTCCCCCAATATTATAGATCGTTGACGACCGTGATGTGACAGAGAATTAAAAAGTCTCAATGAGTCAATTGGGACCAAATCGAAACTAAATTGAAAACATGTGAACCAATTGTGAAATAAACCCAAAAATCTCTCCACCTATAAAAACCGTCATTAATGTGCTTCATCGATGTGAAATATAGTCGGTTACGGAAATAAAACCGTTTTTTTCCGTAACTATGAGGGTGCTAAAGCTAAAATTGTCCTTTTTTTCTTTCAAAATACATAGTAAAAGATTGATTCAATTTATTTATTCAACGATGGTGGAGTCAATTTTAGACTATCACTGGGTCCTCCCATGCATATAGTTAAGATAGTTAAAATATAATAATTTTAGGAACTACGAGGGGCCATTTTGAGTTTTGGTGTTTCTACTTATTCATTATTTGATTCGGTAAAAATTGTAAAAAAATAACATGATAAAAGAACGAACAACATTGGATAACTACGTTAACAAGAATGATGATGGAAATAAGTATGTACAAAGACCAAATCAAATCGATCAAAAACTGAAGCAAACAAGTTATTAAATGATTTGGTTCAGTTTCCAAATTTATAATCCAATATACAATTTTAGTGGTTTTGAGACCGAACAAACCCGATCAATTGTTATAAGGTTCTTTATATAAAATTCTACACATGGTTTTGAATTTACATTTAGCAAGATAGAAGTTCAATTATTAGAAACCAAAACTTGTAGTAAGATTTAACGGGTACATTAGAAAGTGTTAATCGATCAACAATAACAAAAAACAAAAAAACAACCTTTAACTAGCATAATTTTTTGACTTGCAATTCGAAATCTGATCATTGATCTGATTCTAAGCCTGAGTTTCGATACCCGTTCTACATGCAAGGCCTGGTAAATCCATCATTTATTCATAAAAGTCTAGGATCACATATAACTGTAATAGACCCGGCCCCGAAACTCGACAAAAAATCCAAGAAAACCGCAATATTGACTTAAACTACCTATATTATCTTAACAAAATTTTCATAGTAAGATCATAACATTTTCGAAAACTTCATGAAAAATATGAAGTCAATAATTATAATAAGTGTTATGAATTTCAATTTTTAATTTATTTATAACTTTATCTTTTGTACATATATATAACAATATACAAATAATATGTATCATCCTAACCGTGTCACGCCCAATATTAATTTTTACCGCACTTCCCTGTCCTTGTCCATGTTGTATCATGTTGTATACCCATACTCGAACCGCGCTACATAATTTGTGACTTATTTTAGAGGTTTAAATTTGATCCTTCTTTAACAATGGACTAGTTCCCCCTAAATTATAGTAGATCGTTGACAACTTGAAAGAGAATTAAAAAGTCTCAATGAGTCAATTGGGACCACAACGAAACTAAATTGAAAACATGTGAACCAATTGTGAAAGAAACCCAAAAATATCTCCACCTATAAACCTTCATCGATGTGCTTTATTTTGAATTCTCTCTCAATAGCGCTGATACCACCAAAATATTTCAATATAAAAATAGACACCATTTATTTATTTATATATAAATACAAATATTTGTATATTTAGCATATATTTCCAGTTTTGTGCGTGATCCTTTGATCACCCCGATCATCAAGAGGTAAATTCAAATTTCAATTCTTTAATTAGAAACATTTTTTTAGGTTTGATTGTGTAATGCAATTTTTCTCTTTTATTAGATTGAAATTCATTATCGTAATTATTTCTCATATGGATTTAATTTCTTCGTGATTTTCTGTTTGATTGTGTAATTATTTCTCATCTGGGTTTAATCTTGGGTGCAGCCGGGATTTGATTTATTTTATGTAAAAAATTGTAAAAATCCTAAACTTTGAAAAATAAAACCAGCCTTTTTATCGTAGGAGAGATTTTTGGGTTGCATTTTGAAAAAAGAAAATTTAAAGGTTTCATTTTGATTT
The DNA here is from genome assembly GCA_963920805.1 of Primula vulgaris. NCBI lineage: Eukaryota > Viridiplantae > Streptophyta > Magnoliopsida > Ericales > Primulaceae > Primula > Primula vulgaris. The sequence continues at coordinate 6,357,615 of OY987216.1, read as the reverse complement.
GGACAAGGTTCGCCGTAATTTTGGTTTATTTTTCCTGATAATTTATATGTTAAGAACAATCTAAATGATTGCGTTACGATGATCGATTATAATTACAAGAGAATACAACGTTCGTTGTTATTTTGGGTGCTAAATATTTTCATTACATTACTTTTATTTTTATTTTAGAAATTTAAGGACTTACGATGGTCAACTCGAGTACTCTGTTAATGATTAACTTCAAAATACTGCAAGGGCTGATGTTATTTAGGATGGTGATTTAATAAAGAAATGCGGTGATCATAACTTAATTGTTGAGGTAGGATGATCAAAGTTAGTTTAATTGATGTTACAATTTGGGGTCAGTTTTCTTTTTGTGCTAATCTTTCCATTACTTTTAATATAACATCGTTGCGTACACGTATAGTTTAGTGGAATGCTCTGGCATTCACGATTGCAGTTTGGTCCCTCATATGCTGCAACAAAGAATCCCCTGAGTAAAATGGGTAGAGTTGTTTGTTCCAATCTCCTTTTTTTGTGCCTATAATTCGTTGTGCTTTTCGCCCAGATTTTGTTCTTTCATTAGTAGTTGACATTCAAGGTAATATGAATTGAGAAGTTGCGGGACTCTGGGTCCAGTTCTTTTTTCTTGCTTATTTCCACATTTAGTACTCCAGTTGTAAGGCAAATGGGAGGGTTCATTTTATTCTGGTTGCAGTACCGTCTTCTTGGTAATATGCAATGTTTAAATTTTATCATATTGTATTTGTGTTAGTTAGGATTTAGGATTGATTGAAATTGAATAGTTCAGTGTTTGGGAGGATGAAAAGCTAATATGATATTTTGGGTATCTACATTTTTGCACTCGGCAATTCACGTCTATTTTCACCCTGTTTCCTTGTTTTTTTTTTCAAAAAAACAAAAGAATTAGCAATACCAATTTAGAGTATTTTACATAGATAGTTATGTTTTATTATTTTTGTTAGATACGTGTCATACTGGAAATGGCAACTGGAAATGCTTATCTTGACGATACTCGTAAAAAAACTGAGGTTGTTGATGTCTCTTCTGACGTTGAAGATATGATGGATGTTAGTGAGAATGTGAAAAATTCCAATCAAACTACTCCAAAACCTAACGTGCGCGTTACCAGCAGTGTTCAAGAACTGTTGGAATGCCCAGTATGTTCAAATGCCATGTTTCCCCCTATTCACCAGGTTGGTACATTGTCTCTGAATCACATTGCTTTTTTTTTCTGCAAGTATTTACTATGTGTTAGCATCATGGCTCCTGATACTTAGGCCCTGCTTAGTTGTATCTTTAAAAGTCAGCTTTTTATTGTTGTGGCTTAAAATCTAGACGGCATATGGTTGACCAGCTTAAAGCTTGAACTTTTCTGACTTCTTTTGCCTGAAGAAGCTGAAAGCTTATAGCTGGATGAACACAGCTTTAAAGGTGTTGCACTGAGTATTTACTGCACTTTTCTCAATCTAAAAACCCTTCGTATTTGCTTTTAAGGTGCTGCACTGAGTATTTCAACCTTTTTATTGAATGCAATTATTTCGTTTGCCAGAAATTGGTGTTGGTTCTGCCTTAACGCTCGATATAGAAACAAAATGGTTGAGTAGTTTCCCTTTGGACTGCTTCAGCATCAAGCATGGTTTCTGGTAGTCCTAAGGGAAGAGTTGGTGATAGGACTGATACGCTGTCCGACAAATATAATAACAAAATTTCAGTAATATAATTAGAAACTCATTTCTGTGGACGGGCTAATTTTATAAAAAATTATTTCAGGAAAAGTATTAGACAAAATTGGAGAGCTAGCCCTAAAATTAATGGAACTCAATGACTGAAACAAAAGCTACAACTGAAGCTAGATAAGAAAACATCCACCATTCAGATCTCCTTTCCTGAATCTAAAATGATCATATCTATGCATGTATTTAAACAGTGATATGGGTGAAAGGAAGTGCCAGTAACTAAAGACCCCTCGATCTACACCATAGCACATGCATTCATATATTGAGCAGTAGAGATTTTCTTGAATCGCAAATTAGAAACCTAGTGTCAATAACTTGCATTTAAACGTGACAATACCCAATAGTCCCGATTACTGACAATAAGTTCTCAAAGTCTCAAGCTCTTTATTACATGTCATTTTCTCTTTCCTTCTGTATGTGCTAAAAATTGGAATTTAGAGTGTTGGAGTACTAATTGGGTCTTAAGTTCTGTCTCTATTATTTGGACTTTGGAGGTTACACTGTACACCCTGATAAATATAATTAAGCTTTAAAGTTCACCGACAACTTAGTCTGACAAACAAACACACCAAACGAGTACAAAACGCGTCATTATTTTCTTGTCAGTTTAACGCTTAAATTATGTTTTTCTTGTTCTTTTGTAATTTTTTTTATTCAATTGATTTTTTTTCCTGGTGTTTGATGCTTTTTTGTATCTTTCTTCTTTAAATTGCAGTGTTCAAATGGTCACACAATATGCTCTACTTGCAAACCCAGGGTCCATAATCGGTGCCCCACTTGTAGGCACGAACTTGGAAATATAAGGTGTTTAGCGCTAGAAAAAGTGGCGGCATCACTTGAGCTTCCATGTAAATACCAAAAATTTGGTTGCACTGGCATATTGCCTTATTACAACAAAATAAACCATGAGTCTCAATGTATGTTCAGACCTTTTACTTGCCCTTATGCCGGATCTGAATGCAGCGTTGTCGGTGATATTCCTTACTTAGTGGGACATTTAAAAGATGACCACAAAGTCGATATGCACAATGGGAGTACTTTTAACCACCGATATGTTAAGTCCAATCCACATGAAGTTGATAATGCAACTTGGATGCTCACGGTACTTGCTGTTCCCCGGTTTCGTATATGTTTGTTTATTACTATCGTTTTCCTTTTTGTTGTCGTCTTATTTGTGTTATTTGACTTTAGTTTTGACATGTGTCTGGTGTTTTTGCTGAGCCGAGTGAAATGTGCAAACACTAAATACATTTTTTTCCGTCCACGTTGTTTAGAATGCTTCAGTCCTGGGGAAGCTCCATTTTATTCCGAAATATCGGACAACCTTTTTAACTATTTGGAATAAAACTGAACAAACAAAAAGATAGGAGTAAGAAATACTGAACAGGCTCTTGATTTCTATGCTCATGGCAACTATATGTGTTGGTATTGCAGATGTTGCTACTGATCATCCCTGTCTTCCCAAAAGGGTGGTTATACATATCTTCAGATTTCGATTTTTGTACTCCAACCCACAGAAATTAGCTATTAACACCCCCAACCCAACACGTTATTGTTCACTACACAGAAAAAGAGTGGAGAATAAAATGGACAAACTTGATAGAATAGTGTACAAAAGTAACAAAATATAGAAGCTCGATAAAATGGTATAAAAGTATTTTGTTTTTGTACTGTACCCTATGATTTCTTATTTAATATTGGTATATGGAGTGTACCATGTTCTCAATAAATGTTTTAGTAGTGTAGAAAATCTAATTGCTAGCTCTGGTAGGTTGGTAAACTAATTCAAAGTTCGATGGTAAGTTGGTATACAAAAATGCAATTTACTCTTCTAGTAGATATGCATGAATGGGTTTCTGAAACTATTTATCTTCTTATGATATCCAGGTTTTTAGCTGCTTTGGACAGTACTTTTGTCTACATTTCGAAGCATTTCAGCTGGGAACAGCTCCTGTGTACATTGCATTTCTGCGATTTATGGGAGATGATAATGAGGCTAAGAATTATAGCTACAGTCTCCAAGTCGGAGGTAATGGGCGAAAGATGACGTGGCAAGGTGTCCCCAGAAGCATTAGAGATAGCCACAAAAAGGTTCGAGATACCTTTGATGGCCTAATTATTCAACGCAATATGGCCCTTTTCTTCTCAGGTTCAGAATCTAATGAGTTGAAGCTGCGAATAACTGGTAAAATTTGGAAACAACGATGACGGGAATGGTTTAAGCTTAGTTATAAAGTAGATTGCGGTTTCTGATTAGCAACTGATTTTTGTCTTTATATGAATTTGGAAAAGCAAAGTCTATTTGCTTGTCTGTGCTTGTGAGTGAGAAGGTACTTGTTGTTTAGCTGCATTTGCGAAGTTGGTGTTTAGTACTTCCGTTTATGTAAACATAATGTGTAAGAGAATATAACTGAGATTTTAGGAAGTTAAGTATTGCACTTTTGGTGGTGATTGCATTGTACTATGTACTATCCACAATATCCAAGAATCAAACTGCATTTAAAAGGATTAAGGATTTCGATATTCGACAAGTTTATTCCTACTCTTGCGGACAAGTTTTATGTCTCTATATTTGATTTGTTGGAATTTGCATCCTGTAGGACATGCTAAATTGTTCAGGTTTTGCTGAAACTGAAAAACGCCTTCAGCTTACATTTTTCATCATTAGCCTTTGAATGTCGTTCAGAAAAATAAATAAATATTGACTGGTTGTTCTCGTGGTGGAGTTTCAGTGGCGCTAGTCGATGGCTCATGATTGATTTGAGCTGAAAGTTCTTGCTCATAGTGATATAGTTGAGAAGATAAATCATTTTCAGAACTCATTGACAGTGTTTGCATATCTGAGTATTCAATGTGATAAGATGGACCAGTTTAACCGCTCATTAATATTTAAAGAACATATGTGATGCAAAATGGAAATTCGAAACTTTTGAAGAAAGCTTATATATACCGGTGGAGCGGTCAAATGCGTAGAGATTGGAAAGAACACCAATGGCATGAATGTGTGTTTGCTCAACCTGTTCACGGTCCAAGTTCCGTCCAAGAGCCTATTGTACATACTGAGCTCTCAAAGTAAAAGTACAGTTTGAACATAATAATGTTATTGATAGATTCACCATAAAATTTGGTGTTAAAAAGTTATTTTTTACTAAACGAGTCTAGAACCCTTTGTTGTCGTAAAACTGTAGAGATTAGATAAACTTAACGGTATTACCCTATGTGAACCACATAATGGAATCTTGACAATGAGTAATGTATAATAGGATATGGACCACTTGCTCAAAACTTGAAAACAGAGTACTTGCTAGTTAAAAAAAAAAGTAACATCGAGATCAAAAATCATGCATAAATATGTCAACCTTGTATACTAATACCTACAAAAAAAATGGAATATAGAACTAACTTAGAGCATGTTTATCGCAGATGGGTTTGCGGTGGGTGGAGTCGCACCTCAGCCTCTAATCACGTTTATCGGACGGAGTAGAGTGTATTGGTTGCGGAGGGGTGTAGCCTCCCCCTCTCTCTTTCTTCTCTCTTTTTGGGATTCGCTGCCTACAGTTGTCTGTGTCGGTTCTGTGTTGATAATTAAATGGATTGGTTCATGTATAATGACAAACAAGTTACTGTATTTTGTATTGTATTAACAAAAAAAAACAAGATCGTTATAATTACAAAATGGTCGTTGTAGTTTCGAAATAATTACAAAATGGTCGTTGTAGTTTCGAAATAATTACAAAACAGTCCATATAACGGTAATAAACGGCTAGTTTGACTTTTTTTTGTCCCTAAATTTTTTTAACTTATAAAATAGTCCTCTTATAACGGCTAGTTTTTGGTCCTTAAAAATTTGGCAATTACGTGGTTCGAGAGTTTGATTCCGACTACATTAAAAGTCATTTTTTTATTTTATTTTTATATATAGCATTAACTCTCTTCTATTTATATAAACTTTCTCTTCTATTTATATAATTGTAGTAAAAGTGTAAAACCCTTTTCTGATCACTTTCTCTCTCTATCTCTCTCCCACGCTCTCTCTCTCTCCGGCGAATTCTCTTAGGTATTTATATTATTAATTAGTTTATGTAAATTATAGTAATAAAATGACACAATTTGATTAATTTATTTGTTATTTATTCAGGTGAAATTTGTTACAGCTATGCCGGATGTGAACACTCTTGTGAATGACTTCATCATTAAACTCAGAAAACGGTATATTTATTTATTTAATTGATTTTGTTATTGAATTAGTGGTGTTTTTGTTTAGTTAGGTTAGAGCGTTTCTCTATAATTTCCATTTTCTTATCGAATTAGTGTTTCTTTGTCATTTTTTTGGTGGGGTTAGGTTTTTATTTTTTATTTTGGAACGAATTAGTGATTTTGGGTTTACCTTCAGTTAGGGTATTTATTTTGGCTTATTCAAAATTAACGGTGTTTGTCTTTAATTAGGTTAAAGTACTAATTTATTGTTCTGATTTGCTTGTCGAATTAGTGATTTTTGACATTTTTTGTAGATTCAGTTATGTTAGGGTATTTATATTTGTTTTTTTTTAAAAATTTAGTTGTATTTGTGTTCAATTAGCTTAAAATATTTCTTCTTTGTTTATTGAATTGGTTGTTTTGACATTTTGTGTAGAGTTAGGTTTCAATTAAATATTTTTCGGACTCAATTAGTGGTTTCGGATTGAGTTAAGTTAGGCTGGTAAGTTAGGCTTGTATTGTTTTATTTGAGTAACTGAAATTAGCGGCCTTGTGTTATACTAGGTTTAAGATTTTCTTAGCGAATAACTGGTTTTTGTGTTGAGTCGGGTCTGGACATTTTCTTAATGCTTTTATCTAAATAGTGCTTTTGTGTTGAATAGAGTTTGGACAATTATTCTTTGTTTTGGGTTGGATCAGTGGTTTTTGGTTGCAATGAGTTCTGGTGGTTCCTTTTGTATTTGATTTTGCTTACCGAGGTTAGTTGTGCTCATGTTAAACTAGACTATGGTATTTGTCTATTTTCACTTTTGGTTATAATATAATTTGTGGTAGAACTGAATATGAGCCCTAATGAGACTAGCAGGCCAAGTGTTCGTCTCGTTTCTTTGAAACTGCTTGGTTTGTGTTCTTGATAATGACCAGCCTGAAATTGATGTCCCTGTTCAGTTTGTTAAAATCTGAGAAAGAGTAGTCTATATTTTAAGGTTTACCACAAGTATTTACATGTGTAATATATATTATGAAAGGTTTGTAAGACAAGACCTATAGGAATCAGACATGTCTGTGTTAAAGATCGGCACATTTAGCAAATGAAATCTAGATTTCCCCCCCAGAATTGTTTGGTTTATAAATAAACGAACATCAACCCTGCCCTTTAATGAAGGACGAGTTTGTTGTGTGAACGAACTGGTTCATTTATGTTCCTAATTGCTTGTGTTTGTGTTGAGGTAGTTTGTAGCCGTTTGGGGTACTTCGATTTTGTTTGGTTGTCAAATCGTTGTATATTGTGTTGAGCTAAATCCTTTTTTTTTTGTTTTCCCGAAAATGATTAGGATTCGTGGTCTTAAGATCGAGTTGTTACTTATTAGGTCACAGGGTTTTACTAAAATGAGTTTTTATGGTTTAACAGTAAGATTGAGGGCTCGAAGGCGACAGCAAAGCAGACGGCTGAGCTACTCCGCTCATTCATCTCCTCTACGCGTATTCCGCACACAGATCAGGCAGGCGCACTTATCGATGCGGTGAAGAGAGTCGGCGAACAACTCATCACAGCAAGCCCTGTGGGTATGTTGCTACTCGTTTCATATCTATTTTTATTTGCAATATTAATTAATATAGGTCCATGTTTTATATATTAACATCTGAATATTTCAGTCGTGGACACTGAGCAGTTCACTTTTTTGTCTCATAGTTTGCCTCTCTTGCCTGATAATTGCATCCCTGATGCACCGCTTTTTGCTTTTCATGCACCCAATCAGTACTCGGAATCTCTGATGTACCAGAACGCCATTTTTAGCCAACCGCGACGCCAAGTATTTTGTTAGGTTTGCTTTTTTATAAATCACAAAAAACTAAGCAAATCTAGTTAAACTTACAAAAAAGGGAGAGACGAGTTTATAAACTTAAGTAATTGTATAAATGGAGTAACTAAGCCAAATAACTTTAGTATTCCTAGTTCATTTTACTGTTTCACTTGCGTGCATACACAAGCAAAATAATATAACAACCAAGTTTATCCCCTACGTACCGAATAGTCGACTGGCATGCAACTTTCTGAAAAAGAAAGATTTGGTTTTGAATACGACTCGCTGAAAACAGAGGCAAATAGCCTATGCATTGCTCTGGATTGGCTTATGTGCATTTCAATCTTGCGAGTTTTTTTGCTGCATTTCTGATTACTATAGAATTTTAGTCTATTTTCTCGACTTAGACCTCTACCTTATAGAAAGAAGAGGAAAGATTGTACTTAGCATCACAATTGTATAGAAACTGTGAAATCTTGTATTTATCAAATGAAATATCTGGACAACACCTTGCATGGTGTTCTTGTAATTGGTATAAAATCTTACAAAATGGGGAATCACATAGCCAAACCCAGGTTTTTAGTTCATTTTATTCAATTTTCTATGTGGGCCGTTTTACAAAAGTGCTGATCATTTATCATTTAGTCTGCATTGCAAGGAGCGCTAGTCTTCATTAACTCATATATTGGGAAAGCTTACAAGGTTCATACCAATAACTAGTAAGTTGCCTTTGCACACCAAGAGCAAAAAGAAGCAGAGTGAAACAGAAGTAAAATATATATTGAGCCGGAAACAAATATGTACTTTTATACTCTTGGATGTTGTGGAAGTAGCTAAAATTTGAGGTTATCTCAGTTTGGTTTTAATTGCCACGGTCAGTTATGATTAGACGTGTCATGTGACACTTAGGTTAGAATGATTTTATCGTATTTCCACCTTGTCTCTGATTGTACTACAGATAGGGATTTACGCCCTTCTACGAATCATCGTTCATCAATGAGAAACCAATTTCCCCTTGTATTGTAAATATGTTATACTAAAGCATTGATTGGGGCTCGTATTGAGTCATCTTTTTTATCTTCTCACTCATAAGAAGGCGAGTTAGGTGCCTGCTAAGTATGGAGCCGAGCTTTGTTGCATAACGGTATTTTATGGGGCAATTTCTCTTTTGGAACATATTTATTGAAGTGGCAGAATATGGGAATATGTTATTAAGTTCTATAATATTCTATATTTATCAATTTTCTACTGTAGAGTGTAGACACAACTTGTTTTCTCAACCCCTTGAGATCTATTTAAGACTACAATAGTGTCTTTTGTCACCTTATATTCCGTAACAAATTGCAGAGCTTGCCGTTGGCAATGTCGTCCGGCGTGTTCTTCATATCATAAGAGAGGAAAATCTTTCTCTAGCTGCAGCTGCTGTTGCTGGAATTAACATAGCTGCTGAAAGTGACGACGATGATGATGTCGGCGAAGACGATCATCCAATTCTCTCAGCTGCAGCTGTGGCAGCTGCCGCTAGAAGTGCTCTGAGGCCACCTTCCTTGCAGACTCTCCTTGAAGATATGCCTCAGTCTGCTGCTGTTCCCCACTCTGCTTCTTCTGGTGGTGATTCTGAAGGAAAAAGCAAATGTTAGTTTATCTTTTTACCTTTTTTATCTGCATAATACTCCAAGTGTCTTAGGATGTAACATGGATATTTTAAAGAAGATTATTTCTGGGCATATCTTTCACTTTCTCGGTCTTTTTCAGTTTTTTATCGAGAAAGTAGAGCAATTTTTTTTTATTCATGTGAGAAGATGTAAAGGCTGTAATTCAGTTATATTAGGGATCTAATAGGTAAGAAAGTTTAATTAGTCATTGCATAAGCCGAATAAAAGATAACCCGTTCTAATAATACTACTTAAAAAAAATCATTGGACTGCACATCTCATTGGCGCTAAGCCTTTTTGTTTGTGAGTTTTATTAGTTAGATTTATAAATTATTACTATGGAGATCAATAGATTTTAGCATATACATATATGATATATATATATATATATATATATATTTATAGATGGGTATAATTTCCGAATCCTAGCCGTATCGTATATGAAATTTTCAAAATTGTTTCCATACTGCTGTATTAGTATCGTGTCGAATATAATGCAGGTATCATATCCGTGCAACATAATATACAGGTCATTAAACCATGACGACTTAACTGATTTATTCTTTAAGACCGTATGATAAATAATCATTACTATGTTTGGGAAGTTTTTGCGTGTAGTATTTGTAAAACACTGAGCGGTTTATGAACTTATGTTGAGGTTGCAACTACCATGCAGCTGCTGATAAAAATTCAAGAAGTAGGAAACTAAAGCACAATGTGATTGAGGCCGTCAATGAACTTATTCAAGACATTGCTACCTGTCACGAAGAGATTGCAGAACAAGCAGTGGAGCACATCCATCAAAAGTAATACTTGCTTTCAGATCTTTACTAATGTTGTAATTTTCTGCCATTGCTCGTCTCTCAGTAGCATATTATTAGTAAATTGTGACGACATGATTCTTCAGCAACTCCTATTCCCTTTTTATTCTTTTATTTAATAGTTTTTATTGTAATATTGTGGAAGTTGTCCTCATACCTCTATAACCTTTTTTGTGTGGAAGTTTCCTAATATAATAGTACTCCTTTTTAGTTGTATTATCCACTTATGACACATTGTTCACCATCCTTCCATGGTTTTGATTTTTGAATATGCAACATAACTGGAATTGCATCTGACCAACCACATTTTCACTTTGCATCTGTGAGATTATCCTATCCTTAAAACCCTTGTTTCTTCGTGACCCCTAAAGTTGTTTTGTTTGATGTGATGTTCGTCTCATAATGAAATGTATGAAAGGCTGGTGGTACCCAACCAGAATTTAGAATGTTTGCCAATATTACGCAACTCGTTTGTTCTTGAGAAACCTAATTGAAAAGAATTGGTTGTACATTCTTTAAGTGCCATTTAATTCCTGTGATTATATTGGCTAATTTGTTTTCTGTTAACATGTTTTGGTTGATGTGTATAATGCAGAATATAAAACTATAATTCTTGATATCATTGGGTTCCTACATTTTTACATGTTTGGCAAAATATCGTAATATGCCTGCGGAGTCAATCAAATTTTATTCCCTGTATTCTGCTACGTTTATGAAATTAAAGCTGTTTCTATTGAAACCTACATAAATTGACCACATGTCTCTTCTCGTCGGTTAAATAAACATACTAATCGTTTGACCAAAATCCCTGCACGAGTTGTCATGCCAAAAAAAAAACATGTTAAATTACATTATAATTAGTGCTTGCAACTGTGGTGACTTCTTTGCATGTTTTCTCATTTGAATTTGTTCATTACTTCCTACCAAATATGTACTTTGTACACTGTAGTCTGTACATATCATATACTTTCATTTCTAACCCTGATTAAACAACTTTATCTTTCAGTGAGGTGATTTTGACATTAGGAAATTCCAAGACTGTTAAGGAATTTCTTTGTGCTGCAAAGGAGAAGAAGAGATCCTTTCGTGTTTTTATTGCTGAAGGTGCCCCGAGGTTTGTCCAACAGTTGACCCTGTATATCTCATATACTGTATAACTTAATTACTCTATGTTTGCTCAAAATTAATTCCTTTCTGGGATCGTTATTGTATTTCACTCAGATATCAAGGGCATATTCTTGCTAAAGAATTGGCTGGAAGAGGATTACAGACCACAGTTATTACAGATTCTGCTGTTTTCGCCATGATTTCCCGAGTTAATATGGTACATGACAATCTAGCTTTTTTCTCATCTTTCTATTAGTAGAATGTTATCTCATATTTAGCTTGATTTCAATCTTTTTGTATCTTCAAGGTTATTGTAGGAGCTCATGCTGTGATGGCCAATGGTGGCGTAATAGCTCCCGTTGGTTTGAATATGGTTGCATTAGCAGCTAAGAGACATGCTGTCCCTTTTGTGGTTCTTGCTGGGATTCATAAGGTAACTTGACAGATAGTTATCATCGTGAAATCTTACGAGGTATCAAGTATTTTTTTTTCTTCACATTTCTTTAATCTTGGTAAGATGCCATTACTCCCTCTGTCCCACAACGATAGTTTGTTTCAGATTTCAGAAAGACTAAAAAAGGTGAGTTGTAGCAGCTAATGGACTCACGGATTTGCCAATAACCTCTCCATTAGTATCTGATAGATATCAGTAGTGTTTTTTGTCAAAAACTGTGCATATAAAAAGGTTACATTTTAGGAAGTTTAACATTATCTATACTTTAAAACAGGAAAGTGAACTATAATTTGGGACAAATAATAATCGAAAAAGACTATCTCTATGGAACAGAGGGAGTATTATCGTTTATAAACATAGAGCTCTCAGCTTTTAAAAGTATACCGATGTGTTTTCAACTTAGTACTGAAAGGGGTTAATCCATGTAATTATAATTTGTCTTGTGACTTGTATTTGCGTCAAATTTTACAGGTAAAAGTGTATCTAGATATTAATGTGCACTTTCTTTTTTGTAAAGCTCAACAATTCTTTTCCATGTGATTACTTATAAGTATCAACTGCCATAACAATAAACAAAAAATCTTTTAAGTGTGAAAAGGTGTGCAGTTCGTTTTTGAGCGAACGCGTCACAGATTACTCCTTTTTATTTATTTATTATCTTTTGGTAAAAACTCTAGTTGCATATTGCCTTCAAATCCTTTAGTTGACTAGTAGGTGATACCGTAGTGTAACTGCTTTATAGACAAAAGTCTTTTTTTGTTATCATCTTTTCTACTAAATTTTATTGTTGTTAATGACAGTTATGCCCCTTGTATCCGCACAACCCTGAAGTATTACTAAATGAGCTCAAGTCTCCATCAGACCTTCTGGACTTTGGGGAATTCTCAGATTGCATGGATTATGGAAGTGGTGATGGTTCCCCTCTTCTTCAAGTTGTCAATCCCGCATTTGATTATGTGCCGCCAAAACTTGTTAATTTGTTTATCACCGATACGTAAGTTCTCATTGCTTAGTAATTGTCTTATTATCTTATAGGAGTATATCATTGGGATTGATAAAGTTGGATGTCTTCTCTTCCAAATCCTGACTTTCTTCCTCTTCAACTTTTTACTAATTGATTCTGCTGGAAAAACGTTTCTCTGCTGTAAAGTTGTAACAACTTAATTAGAAATAACTTACAAATACGACCGACTTCCTTTATAGAACCGTCACTTAAGTTTAATGTTTTCCTTACAGTTATAGCCTGTTGGGTAAATTTTGCTTGCATGTAAGCTTTTATAGCTCTTTAATTTGTATTTGGAAAGACAGTTAACAGGCCTAATTTTTAATAAATTGATCTAATAAAATAGGATCCACATGAGTAAAGAGACTTTCTAATTTTTGTACTAGTCCGACTTTGTATTCATGAGGTCTTTTCATCTTTATTTATTAAAACCTACATATGCGATTAGCAATTATACCTTTTTCACTTGCTTTAGAAAACAATAACGTTGATTTCCTAAGATACTGTCAAAAAACACAAAAAGGAAGCATTCTGAAATGTGTCACTTTTAGTGCATATAAAATATTGATATTTTATATCTTGTTTTTTGGACGCATTTGTATGATAATATGATTTATTTCCACTCTCATTTTACAGAGGAGGGCATAACCCATCGTACATGTATCGTCTTATTGCCGACTACTACTCTGCTGATGATTTGGTAGTGCAGAGGAGACCAGGTCCTTGAAACTGAGATTAGATACACATAGTAAATGATTTCTTCCTGTTACATGCCTTTCAATTGCTTATTGTTGGTGCAGTAGCTTTGCCATTTATAGATTTGCTACTCTAGCTAGGCATGGATCTTTACCAATCTTGAATGATGACATTTGTCGACCATATTTAAGAGGGCCTAAATCAGATGCAACATTAAATGTGTTTAAAAAGAGAGTTGAGATCGTGATATGCCAATAATAAAGTGAACTCGGGGAAGGTTATGTAGTTAATCACCTTGTGACTATGTGGTGTATGCACTTTTTGGGTTGTGCTTTGACATACTCCTTTAGAATTATCTTATTACTTTTCAAGGTTAGATAAGAAATAATGCGTCATTTCATCTTTTTTCACTACTCAGTAACATTGGTCCTAATACTTTCCCTGTTCCCTGTTTATGTTCAGTCATTGAGGTAATATTAGTATAGAGATATTATGTTTATACACTTGTTGTATCATCTTTATCACAAACTCTGTTGAAACTTCAATTTGCTATAGCTCCCATGACTAAATGGTGGCACAGTGACTCTAGAATGGTAATAAAATCACTTTGATTTGGCAATTAACTCAATATGATTACTTTGGACTAGCAATGGCACCATCAACCATGTAATTTGGCCTTTAGTTGTTAGATGACAACAGTGTGGAGGGATCTTATTCTCGTTGTGTCTTTGTTTTGTCAAAGTTTATATGATCATAATCGTAGTTTATCTTTATCGTGGGTTGATAATCATTTTCTTTGTCCAACTTTCAGGTAAACAGAGAGTGCAAATACAACCTCAGGAAGAACAATGAGACTTGTAACATGTTACCGGATTAGTATATGTACTATGTAGACTCATGCCAGACATGGTATATTGTTTGTTTGGGATGAGCAAACTACATTTTTGAGGTGAAGAACACATTGGTGAACAAAATTGGGGGGGACCACCATGTTCTAGTATTTTGTTTTGGTTGTCGTTTGGTATTTGTGATGAGATGTAATGAGAGAAACAAGCAGGTGTTTAAATTTTGCAGTTTGGGCTAAAAAACTGGTGCATCATTTATGCTAAAGTTGTAGATAACTCGGCTTGTATCAACTATACTGATTTTGATTGGTTTCATAAGATTTTATCAACTTCTACCAGTAGTTAAATATGAAGATACAAACAGAAGAGAGATCACATGATATGATTTTTTGCTCTTCTTAGTTCTTATCATGCAGATGAAAGTGAATACATTCGTTTGACAATTTTCACTTTAGCTTCAGGAAGAAGAATAAATCACAAACGTAAAGGAACTTATAAACAGCAATGCAAGTGAGATAAGATTTGCTTGGGAGAGGTGAATTTTACTTTGGTTCTCTAAACGACTCCAATCAAAAAAAGTAAAATGAGGGAGTTGCTAAAAAGAATAAGAATGAAGTTCGTTACGTGCTTGTTTTGGTGCTATCTTAAAATCAGTTGAGATTAGAAAAAAAGAACACCGTAACTGATGATTACAATCCTAATCAATTTAGGAATGACCTGGAATAGTATTATGCTGATAAAACTGGCACTTTTATTTATTTGTATTAGTAGTTGGACTATTTTGGTATTTTATTATTAATCTTAATCGCCCGTTAGAGACCTATTTATAGATAGGTTTAACTTTCATTCTAATTAATCTGTTTAGTGATGAGTGTTTAATAAAGGGCAAAGACTATGATTTATGTATTTTCACTTCTAATTCCTCTTATTTCGTTCTATATTTCTCTGTGATTGTTCTGTTTTCTCGTCTAAATTCCTCCGAAACCTAGCGGTTTCATCAATGGTACCAGAGCTGTTTTGAAACCCTTATCTTTTCTTTATCCATCTTTTTATTCTGAAAAAAAAATATATCATGGAAATTTTTTACAAACAGTTTTCTGTTAATCAATCGAAACAAGCTGTTCGCTTAGAAATTTTGAGTGATAATGTCGCGGATGTAAAAAAATTGTTAGCACAGTTGTGTTGCAAGCGTGGCATATATGTTCAAGAGTCGCCACCTTTGTCTAGGGTTTCGACCCTGCTGCAACGTAGGGTTCTGCCGCCACCAGTGCAACCACAACCCGCACCAAGGTCGCTGCTCAAAACGGCTGCCATCGTCGCTGCAACCTACACCCCAACCATCCGCAGAGCCAACGCCACCACTGTTGCAACCTGCACCACACACGCTGCCCAAGCGACCCATACTACCACCACCGACAGCCACCGTAGAACCACTTTCGAAATCAGCCCCACTACCGCCGCCTTGGGTGGTCGAGACAGATGAGAAAGAAGAGAAGAGAGAGAAGGAGATCGAGAAAAAAGCCGAATGGGACGTGGGGGAGAAGGCTCTGCCACCCTTGATTGAGGCTCCGTCGTCCTTGACTGAAGGGCTGTCGGCCCTAGAAAGGCTTCTGTGTGCCTTTGATGATGAGAAGAAGAGGAAAGGAGAAGACGTGATAAGGTTACAAGCATGTGAAATTCTACATGGGCTTCGAAAATTATCATTGAGTTCTATTCCTATGTCATGTGAAGTGGATCCATATTTTCTTAATGACACCTCATCGGTTTATAACAGGTCCAGAATAATAATGCCGCTACCACCTTTGAATGGCAACATGAATCTAGCTGCTGAAACTTTTGAAAAAATTTATTACACAGAGAAGCCAACTAGTAATTTTGTGGACCCATATTGGGAGTGTTTTGATCAAGTCAGATGGCTTTTAGTCAAGAATGACTGAATATGGGGCTCAATAACAAAAATATGATACGTACTTCCGCCACACCAAATGTTCATGTTCTGAACGACTACGATGTTGACATTTCCTTTTGGAGTGATTGGTTTAGTCGAGCACCTAAAATTCTCAAGCATAGTCAATTGAGTGGACGACAGAGTTTGAGCGGGATTCCTATTGATCGTGGCAGGGTCCGTTCGGGAGGTTGGAAGAGTGTGTTCGGACTTCCTCCGGATCGTGGGAAATGAGACATATTCTCCAAGCTTGTGCATACAATCTTGAGGACAAGTTTGTTTTTAAGGGGGAAGGATGATGAAACCGACACTTTTATTTATTTGTATTAGTAGTTGGACTATTTTAGTATTTTATTATTGATCTTAATGAGCCGTTAATGGGCCGTTAGATACCTATTTATAGAGATAGCTTTAGCTTTCATTCTAATTAATCTGTTTAATGATGAATGTTTAATGAAGGACAAAGACCCTAATTTATGCATTTTAATTTCTAATTCCTCCTATTTCGTCTTATATTTGTGTATGATTGTTATGTTTTCTCGTATAAATTCCTCTGAAACCTAGCGGTTTCATCATATGCATTTTTTTTGTGTGTGTGTTTATGATATATTCAGTATGTTTTTTCTCAGAAATAGAACATTGAACTTTTTTCGGAATACTACTAGTATAATCAAATCACAATATTCATGGCGTCGAGATGGCCTCATCAACTGACTTGAAGTTGCCATTTTCGGTAGATTTTGTCAAAAAATGCCGCTTGTGCATAAATAAACAAATTTTCATTTTTTATAATGAAAATCAGACAAAAATCCCCCCAATTTCATTAAAAATTTCCCACTTATTTTATTCCCTCCGAAAATAGAATTCCCGCCAATTTGTCATGCCACGTCGTGTAGTAGCTGTAGTGGTACACATTCGTGGGGATAATCATTTTTTTAATCACTTCTTTTAGTTTGTATTTTATTACTACTATATCTAATAAACCAATACAACTAGATTGATAATTTAGTACTTTGGTCTCTCTCTCTCTCACTGTAAGATTTCCTAATGCTTCATTTCTCACTTTCACCTTCTATTTTATGTATATCTTTATCTATGTCCATTTTATACATATATTATAACTAATTTGATTTATATTAATAAAACTGAGTAGAGTAAAATTATTACACGAGTTTGTGATAAGCGGACAACAAACTGTACCGCTAGTTCTCTTTGCAGGGGCGGCCCAATTTCAAGTCCAGTAATACTTGGACTGGGGCAAAAACTGGACTGGAGCAAAGAAAAAAAAATTGGACTGAGCCTTGGACAACCAACCATACTGGTCCGCCCCTGCCTCTTTGAATACCAAATCCTAACCGTCTAAAAAATACATATATATCTTTTCATTTTCTGCATTTAAGTTTAACCTAGTCCGCACTCTATTTAGTTCACTAATTAACACTAGTTAAATATCTGGTTCCTTAGGTTAATCATTTTTAAATCATTGGATCATTTTTTAATCTATTTGGTCTATATCTAAACCAATTGAGGCTGGATTGGTAATTTACTAATTTATTAATTTTGGCCTCTCTCTCTTTGTCACTGTCACTGTAAGATTTTCCTAATTCTTCAACTCTCATTTTCATTTTTTTTAATCTATGTCCATTATATATATATACATCTCATTTTCTGCATTTAACCTAATCCACACTCTAAATATCTGATTTCTTAGATTAAGTTGTCTTTTTTGCCAGCCCTTATAAATTTTTTGTTTGTTTATCTGAGTTATGAGCTGGAATCAAACTTGCTGGGGTTACTTTAGTTTTTTTTTTGGTAGTATTTTGGAGTATTTGTTTTTTTTTTAATTAAAAAAAGTGCCTGGTATTTAAGTTACTTGCTCGTGTTCGTTTGTATTGAGCTGATTTTAGGGTGTTTTGATAAGAAAAGAGAGTTAATAAGAGATTCTTACTATTGATTTGATATCGTATTTAGCGTTAGATGTGCAGGGTTTAGAATAGAAAATTTTATATAATCAAAGAAAAGATTTGCATGTTGAGCCAGCCTAGTCACAAGTTTGGTTCGTCCACAATGATGTTGATTTAGGGGTATCCATTTAAGGCCGGTTTCTTGTTAGTGTCTTGGTTTTGGTTATTTAGTAGTTGTAACTCTAGTGAATTCGTCCTAAACAGGCTTTCAAGGACTTGTCTCCTTCTCCAATATTGCATAAACATAAATTTATCGCATTCCATTCCTATTCTTTTACACTATACTAGGACACTGTGTTTCTTTTTGTTCATCTTATTCTTTTTGGTTTGTTCATGGTTCCTATAGTTATGAGGATGTTTTCCTTAATTTAACTTTTACAGGAATCATTTTGTATACTGTAATTTGTTTTAGGCACCTTGTTGATACTACCTTGTCTCTTTCAATGATAATTGTATTGCAATTGACATTTTAATTTTGGGCAAATTGCTTCGCTATCTGAAGTCTTAACTATGTGATCGTTCTGCTTTGGTCCAGAACATTTACCTCTTTCATACGAGTTCGTTTTGCTTTCTTACCTGTCTGAGTTACTTAACTAAAACACATATTGCGGACATGTATAGTCTGGGTGTTTCATGATTCATTTCTTAAAGAAGCAATTCATTTATACACACACACACACACACATATATATATATATAAGAAATAATGATACATACAAAAATAGTATGTGCATCATGGCGTGGCTGGAATCTTTGATATTCGTAAGTTTTTTTTTCTTTTCTGAATAGAAGATTGCAACAGATTTGGAAGAATACAAAATCACAAAGCGGACGCCCGGAATATATAGGAACTTATAATACTTCGGAACTAATAGACTAATTTATTATAATTCAAAAATTGGAGCGATAGTCACTGTAGTTTTCGTAACATGGAGTCATTTTGGAGTGTAAGGAAATATGGTATGTTCATTTTTTTCCAACTCTTTGTTAAGAACTCAGCTCTTATTAGAATCCATATACCTTACCATTAAAAAGCCTCGTAATGGATATCTCTTTATAAACTACAGGCTCAATTATTATCTAGACGATGTGGGATAATTACTCTAACACTCCCTCTCGCTCGTGGCCCGACATTTCAAGGGTCCTACGAGCGGACATATTAAATGGGTGGAGGTGAGTCCAACATCGCTAAGCCCGCTATGATACCATATTAGAATCCATATACCTTACGGTACTGGATATGGTGCCAGTCTGCGTAAGCAGATCAAGAAAATGGAGGTTATCCAACATAGCAAGTATTTTTATGAGTTATGTGGCAAGTATGCTGTGAAGAGAAAGGCTGTGGGGATCTGGGGATGTAAAGATTGTGGGAAGGTCAAAGCAGGCGGTGCATACACGCTGAACACCGCCAGTGCAGTGACAGTCCGCAGCACAATTAGAAGGTTGAGGGAGCAAACCGAGAGTTGAGCTGTAGCTTATAAGTGTATTATCCAAGTCGAGTATCAAAATTGCCTCAATTAAGATTTTTGGAGACAATCTATTGCATTTTATCAGTGTTGTTGAAACAGTTTTCCTTTATTTAGAGCTACTGAATTTTGCTTGTGGTCTTAGTACTTTAATCATGTATGATCATTTCTGCTTCAGAGCTTTGACTTAATTCTATGTTCCCCACTGCTTATTTGATGTGGGATAATTACTCTTAACACTCCCCCTCGTTTGTGGCCCGACATATCAAGGGTCATACGAGCGGCCCGACATATTAAATGGGTGAAAGTGAGCCCAACATCGCTAGGCCCACTCTGATACCATATTAGAATACATATACCTAACCATTAAAAGGCCTCGTAATGGTAAGGATGGATATCTCTTTATAAACCACATGTTCGATTATTATCTAGACGACGTGGGATAATTACTCTAACAGCTCACTCGCAACATTTTTGTTGGAATGTTACTTTTTTAAGAAAACCTTTTGCTACAGTCTTATCATGTGGAAATGGTATAATACACTAGAACTGCGCTTCCTTAGATTCCAGCTCTTTTACACGTTTTGAGTGTTCAGGAGAGTTAGCATAATACACACTTTGGAATAAACATGACAATCATTTTGATTTATGTAGCATCGATTCTCAAATATATAATTTATTATAGACTAACTATGTTTTCTCTTTAGTATGGATAGTATTGGATGTTTTGAATGTGCATTGATTATTTTCAGATTGTAGCAACTAATTATGGATTAAGCTATATGAATTTGAACTTTTATACTTAAAAAAATTTCATTGTTTTGCTAAATTACATTTATTTAAACATCTAAAATTGCTCAAGAAAGTATAGTTGTCGTGGGTCGTATCCTATATTTGGAAATTTGTCTTAGTTTGTCTCTGTGTCATATTGTGTACGGTCTCATGTACACATATCTATGTTACATATCTCCTGATATTTTATAGCCCAGTGAGAAGCAATACCAAAAAAAGTTGTGTTTGAGTTTGTTCTATCTCCTTGTCTTTTAGTTGCTGATGATTTTACTGTCAGTAAAATAAGGTGTCATTTTTTCTTACTTCCTGTTGGTATATGCCCTTGCAGGAACCATGGACCCGATTTCAAAGCTCCAAAAGCGATTAAATGAATGGGAAGAAGTGGTTGGCGATCCCTTATCTAAGCTATATGATGAAGACAGGATTACCAGCTTACCTAGCGAGCTCAAAACAAAAATCCTTTCTTGTCTCGACACAAAAGATGCTGTAAAGACTAGTGTTTTATCGACAAAATGGAGGTTAACTTGGACCTCTCTCCCTGAATTGTTCTTCTCTGATGAATTAGAATTTTCAGATTACTATAGCGATAATGACGTTGAACCAGCAAGAGAGGAATTTACAAGCTCTGTCAGTAGAGTTTTGATGCAACATGACAGGTCGTGTTTAAAAAGTTTCTATCTGCGGTGCTGTCTCAGTCATATGGAGGAACTTATTAATACATGGGTAGCTTGCCTCTTACTCTTCAAGGTTCAAGAAATATATATATCAGTTCCTTTAGTGCGTCCTGTTCGTTTCGCTTCGGATATTTTTTTTTGTAAAACACTCGTGAAACTTCGACTTCATGTTAGAGGCCATGTGAATTTGCCTAGTCGTGTTTGTCTGCCTCGTCTCAAATCTCTCAAAATCGAGTGTGCAGAGTTTAGTGACGATAATTCAATTATCAATCTCTTCTACGGCTGCCCTGTGCTAGAGGAATTAAAACTACGTCAGTGCATGGGAAACAATGTTCACGTCATAAACATTCTTTTACCTTCTCTCACAAGCTTGATTATAGAACATTTGAATTCTTATATAGAGGAAGGTGAAAAGAATTATAAAATCGTGCTCGACACCCCATCCCTTACCTACTTGTCCATCGATGATGATTATGTTGAGGATTATATAGTAAAGGACGCAGGTCATCCTAATAAAGCATATATTTCCCAATGTGGCCAAATTCGTGGTGAGTCTCTATTAAATCTTTATAAGGGCTTATCTTGGGTTCAAGAATTGAATTTATCCAAGTCTTTCATGCAGGTATACTTACTTTCTTTGCAGGTTTAAGATTGAATGTTTTTTGTTCATATATTATTTATACAATTGCTAATTGTGCTACATTTGCCAGGTCATTCATAGTCGTGGTATTAAGCTCCCCACATTTGATCACATGATTACCTTGGATTTTGCTAAGTCAGAGTATCTCAGTCGGATTTTGCTTCCGATTTTGCACAAAACCCCTCGGCTCGAAATGCTTAACTTCATGCGGATGGGTCAAATACACTTAACAAACGACGTGGTAGTTTTTTATTTTTATTTCAGTTAAACGACTATTCATTGGGTACTTTTCATAACACTTGAGACGTCTGCACTGTTACGCCGTCCAGTGAATTTTATTACTAATGATTTATCGTCTTAGAAATGCTACAATTACTTTCCGGGCCTATCTTTTCCTAAAAAAATGTATTCCTTTTGTTGTTGTTTTATCAGGGTGTTCAGTTTGATGGTTCTTTATCGGAAAAAGCTTTTCAGGTTGAAGACCCGCCTTCTTGTTTACTATCTCACCTCAAAAGCATTACAATGAACTGGTGGCGTTTTGGGTCTCCGGGGGAGATGGAGCTGGTTAGTTACCTTTTGATGCATGCCAAAGTTTTGGAGGATCTTACCATATATATCAAAGATCCAAAGGGTGATCAAAGAAAGCTAAAAGATGATATTTTGATGCTTCCTAGAGGTTCTAACCACTGTCGTATTTCGGTTACATAGTTCATAACATGATCAGTATTTCATGTTAATTGTTTCTTATTGGTATTTGATTACCATGAAGAATTTGTTATCTCATCAGCAGTTGAAACTGTGGTTTATTAGCGAATGTTAAATCTGTAAACTGATGAATATTTTGCTACTTAACATCAAATTTCAATTTTTTGCTGTGTTTTTTTATTGTCAATCAATGAAATGTGCAATAAGAATGTAACCCTTATCTCTCATCGCTGTGTATAGTATTTATTTTAGGGCCATGTTTTTGCAAAACTTTCTGTAGAAACGACTCAAGGAATTCGCTCTCTCTACAGCATTCTACATAAAAGATACTCCCTTTTGCTTTGAAGAAAAATGTGTGGATGTTTTGATCATGTCGTAATATCTGTGCTGAGGTATACCTTTTCTTTTTGGAGATGCATAGGCTTGATTAAAGAAAAGGATTGTAATTTGTAAGTCACGAGAGGTTGTATCCGAGGATAGAAACCTCTCGATACCCTGGATTTTTTCATGTACTTAGTAGCACCTGACTAACAAATCTATCAAGCTTAACTATCTTATGTAATGTTCTTGCAAATTAGTATTCCCACCAAATTTTAATTGGTAACTTAAATAAATTCAGGCAGTGCTGATGTTAAGTCTTGCAATTTATGGAAGAGACCAATGTACCCAGGTTCTAGTTTAAAGGATTTTCCAAGTTAAAGCCTATTAGTTACCCGTTAGAAGTTTGGAAAAATTAGCTCTAAGTACTACTTTTATAACTTAATTAGTGAAAACTCTCTCCCCTGTACTTCATTTCTTTCAATGTAATAGTTGGGGGACCCTTCTGGGATCATCCTGAAATTAAATAAATTGAAGCATTAAAATCTGATTATGTTGGCGCATTAATTTTTAAGGCTAGCAGTTTCATGACTCTTGCTTATAAATTCTAATACCATCAAAGCATATCGGGAACTTTTGCAATGTTGACAATTGTAGTGCCGATAAAATCTTAATTTCCCCTTTTATAACAAGTTATAAGAAGTCTAGAACAAGTTATAATGAGCAAGTCAAGGGTCGTTTGTAATTAAATGACCAGACTTTACAAGGGATAAATTGAGATTACCATGTATAACTGTAAGAAAATTTTCTCTATGGGTTATCAAGTCATTTTCATATACTTACTCAATAATGAAAAAAAGAAATATAATCATATGAAATTTTGCTAAATATAATAAATTTTATAATACAAATTGTTAAATGAGAAACATAACAAGGAGCATTATGCAGAGCTAACAAAGCAAACTTACCAAATGAAAAAGAAATAAAAGTAATGATACAACATGGTAAAAAGCAGAAACAGACTTCTTCAAAGGTTTATTAAGTTATACACGAACACCGTTATTGGTGCTCCATGTCAAACCAGAAAAAAACCGAAGTTCGAGCATAAATCACCCGAACATGCTGTAAGGCAAGTGTCCCACTGGTTGAAACGGCCTTTGCACCACCTTCAATACGTGTTCGAGAGACTGATACACCATCCCCGAGACCCTTTTGTATATGCGTCAATAATTTGGGTTTGTCGACTGTGCTTATAATCGGATACGAAAGATAGTCTAATGCGTTAGTTTCGCATTGGAGAATACAACCTTCAATGATAAGCCTTCCACTCCTATGAAGTAAGCAACAGCCTAGCTCTGCCTTCACCGTTAAGTTCGTCACTTTGCATGTGGATAAAAACTCCAAGGCACTGCTCAATTTGCAATAAAAGTAATAACCCACGCGTTTTGATGTACCCCAGAACTTAATAAGTTTACATTTTTTGGTAGATGTGGAATGATTAATTTGTTAATAAAATTAAATATGTTTAGCAATAAGTGAAAAAAGCGGACCTTCTGTGTTGGAGTTGTTAAAAGTCATTGATTAGTGGACACTTAGAAAAGATATACTTTTATATGAAAAGTATCACTCTGTACTTCTCAAAACGCTTTTATTTACAAAAACATACTCTTAAAGGATAACAGCAAACAGCATTTTCATGATTTTGTAGTTCAAAAGGAGAAAGTAGAAGTACTTGGCAACCAAACAAGCCTAACATAACTCTGAGATGACAACACATCAATTTAAAGTTCAAAGACTGCATTTTAAGAACGGAACAATTTTATATCTTCAATACGCTTCCTCAATTCATGTGAGTTGTCACATCTTTAAAATTTTGCACCAAATGTGTACAAAGTAGAAATCCAATACTCATTTGAACTCTTAACTATTTTGTTTATTCAGTGTCTATTGAGGTATCAGGTACATGAATTTTTTCAAGTAGCTAGAAATAGGGTAGTTAAGGAAAAGATGATTGAAGAAAAATTATTTGCAAACCTGTCTGAACCTCGCGAACATATAAGCGTTGTGTCATCTGGAAGCTCGCCTCCACCAATCTGAACAAATATGAGATAAGACACGCATATGATAGTATTTTCCTTATTCAAAAGTTATCTTTTTCATTCTGGTTGAAAATAAAATATGAGTTAACTAACTTATAAGAAATGAAACTCCAAATTCGGACTAATTTGCCAAATTAGTTTCGCGACAAGCTGATCGGTTAAAAAAGTACCACACATTGAATAAAACATAGAAATCGGTTCCCATCCAAAGAAACGAATAATAGCCAAGTACCAGTTAAGGACGGCTATAAAAGAAAACCAGTATGGCTTTATTTCGGATCCAATTTTGCCGCATTTAAATCTTTTAATGCACCTACATTAATGAATCAAAGCCATTGCCCATTGGATCTATTAAGGTGAGATCCTACGGTGCCCATTGTGTATGCATCCAATGCATCAAATCATCTCCTAAATTCATCTTAGTACTAAATTTTGTACACTTTCCTAGATCATTTCCCACTTACTCTTTTAAGTTTGCAAGAAAAGAAAATGAAAATCATTAAAATCTTAAGAATTAAGAAATAAGAAATAAATAAATAACATTATTCCACTTATGATTTATGAAACAAAATTAGTATTCATAGGATTTCCAAAAAAAGGTTTCAAATTCATCAAGTTATGAAAATCTAAGTTTATTTCATATGGTTTCTGAATGATGTTTTCAGGTAGAGAAAACTTAATTTTTTCTTTTTTTGAATATAGAAAAATCTTGTTGAATATTGTAATATTGATGTGAGAAAGGAGTCAAAGTGTGCCTTCCTATCACCATAAGATCAAATTTGATCCAATGGTGCCAATGAATTAATGCATGTGCATTAACAAATTTTAATGCAGCAAAAATGCATCCCTTTGTTTCTCTATGCTATGAGGAAAAGTCATTTCTTACAACTAACAAGCATGCCTTAAACATAATGATAATCTTTCAGTAGCTACAGGCCTCGAACATACCAGACAAAGTGGTTTGTTGATCTGAATATTAGAAACAATGTGAGTCCCACCAGCTCCAATTAAAATGGTATCCCCGGGCCTACAAGAAAAGACCACATTCATAGTGTTATTTTTTATTTAGTTTAGACATCAGATAAGAAAAGAAGTAAATCTTATTTTAACAGACCTTGCAGCAGAGACAGCTGTTTCAATTGTGGGGAAAACTCCAGGCTGAGATAAATCTTTGAGAGAGCGATCAACTCGCAGCCAGAGACGAGGGTGACATGCCAAGAAATGCCATCTGTCGCAAACGAGGGCCGTGTTATACCGATCTGCAAACTCAAATACCAATACATGACAGAAACTATAATATGATATCATGCAGTGGGGATGCCTAATTTACATTATGATCACACATCTTCTTAGGTTCAAAACTTCAACTACAATTTCTTTAGTTTGAATTAGTGTAGTCTTAATTTTTTGTGCTCGAATTGACATGAGTAAAAGCTGTCTAACAACATTTCCTTCAACAGACAAATGCAATAGAAAAACAGTACGGTCAGGGTGCAACTTTGGCAACTTGGTCAATATACAAGCATGTTTGTAACTCACAAGATGTATAACTTGTTAAAATTTACAAAGAAATGAAGTGTAAGCACAAAAAAATCAGGCTGCTTCATCAAAATGGTCCATATAGATGCATATAACTCGGAAAATGAAAATAAAGGACAAACTGAAGCAAGGACATCTCAAAATTCCTGAAGCGGTTTTTAAATTTGAAAATTGAAAGTCACAGATATTTGTTAAAGGAATTGCTCATGACAAATTAAATCTAATTGACAAAATAATCATAAACATAAAGATTACAGTACTTCTGAAAAGTTCACTGAGGACAATACATATGCATGAACTTTATTAAGAAAAAAAAAATTGAATAAGGTTTCAAAGGAATTGAAGTTAAGAACACGAAAGCCGTTATTAACAGTTTCACTACTCTCATTGTTTCATATCCAAATCCTTGAACTGTATGCATTTACAAAAATCGTGTAAGCAAATCCCATCAAGAGAAAAATGGAAACTAAGATCTGCACTTTCTTTTTAGACAAATGAAATAATTGTGCAAGGTGGATCTATAAATTAGGAGTAATTATTCTAAAGCAAAGACTAAAATAAAATAGACCCACAGAAAAAGAAAAAAAATTAACAGTGTGAAAATTGGTGGTGGAATGACACCAATTAGTCTATTTCAAAAACAAAATACTGCATGCAAAATTTCATGGCTGTCAAAGTCTCCAATCATAAGAAAAACTCACAAAAATTGAGATCTTTATGCAAGTTAACAGAAGATCACAATCTCCAACTAAATTGAGAGTAAGATAGCTGATTTAAGTTCTCTACTCTAACTAAGGTTTGAAAGATGAACATTTTATATGTAAATACATAAATTACCCCACGAAAAAATGTTGAAAAGAGGAGCTCATAGCAAAAAAAGTAACACTCTAACAAACAAATAAATGACAATAAAAAAACAATGGAAAAAAATAGATTTAGTGACCCCAACTACCATACATTAACAAAATGGGGACCAAACTACTCACATTAACAATTGAGGCACCGAACTACATATTTTTTCCTAAATTGGGGACCTCCGTCAATTTAATTGGACGGAAGTTAAGTTTAAATTACATTTCAGTCCCAAACTTTATAAACATATGAATTTAACCCGAAAAGTTTATAATTTTACATTTTTAACATACCCATAAACAAATAGTTACATATACATAAAAAAAAATAAAAAATACACAATTTATATATATATATAACGATATATAAAAAAATAAAATTTTTTGAATAAAAAATATATACTTTAAAAAAAATTAACTTATTTTTGAAAAAATTAAAAAAAATAACTTTTTTTGAAAAAACTAACTTTGTTTTTGAAAAAAGTAACTTTGTTTTTGAAAAAATTAACTTTTTAAAAAAAACAGAAGTTGCTTTTTTTAAAAAAGTAACTTTTTTAAAAAATATTAACTTTTAAAAAAAAGTTAATTATTTTTTAAAGAAGGCACTTAAAAAAGTGCATACCTTTTAAAAAATATATTTTTATTTTTTATTTTTTTATAAAACGTTATATTTATATATATATTTATAAATTGTGTATTTTTTATATATTTTTTTGTATTTTATGTATACATATGAGTATGTATATGTAACTATTTGTTAATGGGTAGGTTAAAAATGGAAATTTATAAAATTTTCGGGTTAAATTCATATGTTTATAAAGTTTGGGACTGAAATGGAATTTAAACTTAACTTCCGTCCAATTAATTTGACGGAGGTCCCCAATTTAGGAAAAAATATATAGTTCGGTGCCTCAATTGTTAATGTCATAAGTTTGGTCCCCATTTTGTTAATGTATGGTAGTTGTGGTCACTAAACCTATTTTTTTTCCAAAAAACAATCATAGCAGAACTCACAAAATGAGATCTTTATGCAAAGTAACAGTCTAATTTACACATCAAAAATCTCAATATCACTGAATTAGGATAAAAAAATGTTTATCCTACACTCTAATTAGTGTTCGAAAGATGAAGAAATTCACATGTATACACATAATTTGCAAACGACTAATGACAATTCGTAAAATCATCATAGCAACATTCACAGAGGATACTTAAAGATACTATTTACAAAAGATGAGATCTTTATGAAAATTCACAGTCTAATTGCATTTCCAAAACTCAATTCCTCTGAATCTAGGATAAAAAATATTAATTCTCCACCTTAGTTAGGGTCTAAATGATGAACTTTACAAATTCACATGTAAATACATTAATTAACAGACCAGTAGTGAAAATTAAAGAAACCATCATCACAAAACTCAACAAAGATGAGATCTTTATGCAAACTACCAGCTAAATTGCACATCAAAGTTTCAATTTCACTGAAATTAGGATTTAAAAAAATGTATTTAAATCTCATGTATATACATTTCATGCATTGCACATCAAACTACCATTTTCGAAAGAAGAACTTTACAAATGCACATGCATATACATAATTTGACAAACGAGTATATGAAAATGGAAAAACCATCATAGCAGCATTCACAAAAGATGATATCTTTATGCATATTAACAGTCCAACTGTCATCAAAATCACAATTCCACTGAAACTAGGATTATAAAAATGTCAAAACACTATTTTAAATTAGGGCTCAAAAGATGAACTTTACAGATTTACAGGTATATACAAAATTTAATAAACGAATAAGTGAAAATCGGAGAGACCATTACAACAAAACTCAAAAAAGATGAGATCTTTACGCAAATTAACAGTTCAATTGCACATCAAAAATCTCAATTTCACTGAATTTAGGATTTAAAATTGTCAAAACACTACTTTCAATTAAGATTCAAAATAGGAACTTTACACATTCACAGGTATATACAAAAAAACAAATTCACAGGAAATGTTATCATATTAAAACTCACAAAAAAATCAATCTTTATGCAAATTGACAGCCTAATTGCACATCAAAATCTCTGAATTCACTAAAATCGGGATAAGCAATGTTAAATTTTATTCTAACTAGTAAATAGTGTTTGAAAACAGATGCTTAAAAAAAACTAAATAAATATTTTATTTAAAAATACCTGGAATTGGGGACAGGAAACTGAATATATGCATAAGACAACCATCGTCTAAATTGTTTATATTTGGATAATAATAATTATCTGATGATGACTTTTCCAATAAGCGCTTATTCTTCCTCTCCTCCATTTTCAGCTTAATCTCACAAACTGTATTTTATTTTTTTGGAAAATATTCTTACAAACTATTTGATCCCCAAATTTGTTATCATATCTTACAAACTATTTGATCCCCATGGTTCAAAGTACTACATAAATAATACCTCTATTATTGTATATGTTACATTCATGTCATTATTTACAACACACATGGTGTTGAATGAAAATATTGACAAATTAACGAGTTATCAGATTATAATTTTGTAAAAGTAACTATTAGCATATTTTTTAGGAGATTTATTATTATACTAAGTTTTTGGAAATGTATTTTTGTGTTCGGTAGGCTTAAAATCAAGTCCTGGTTTCTAATGACATACGTACTTATTTGTAAATAACTTCACAATATATATATATATTTTTTAAAATAATCATTAATTTCAAAACAAGCGAGTTTTCATAAATAAGTTTATAAATATGTACTAAATTGTCATTTTCCCAATAATTTTGTAAAAGTAACTATTGACATATTTTTTAGGAGATTTATTAATATACGAGATAATTAGTGTTTTGTATATTCAGCTGTCATGCTTTTTCGATTTAGTATACTAGACTAACAAGTTCTATGATTAGTATATTGAACTAAATAAAATTTTTTGATTTAGTATTTATTGTCCAAATTGACATTTAAATGGTGACGTCATCGGACGTTTTCAGCTAAGTTGAAGGGCAAAATGCTCTTTTTACCTGCTAAATTAACTAAAACAAAATTAAACACCAAGCTGAAAGTATTCGAACTCAGGTCACCTAAGTCTAGCGAGAGGTTCTTAATCAAAGGACCACTACCGATTATAATACATAAAAACGTTTATATATTTATTATATCAGCATATATATGTGTATTTATATCTTTGAAAGAATTCAAATTTTAAGTTTGTTTCAGTTTGGTCTTTGAATTTTCAAATGTTGTGTAATTGGTATGTACATTATTCAAAATCAACAAAATTCATTAACAACATTAAAAAGAATTTGCAGCAAATATAAAAATAACTAAGTTAATCTTTTATACACATGCCACTTTGATTTGAAGATCCATTTTTTATTTTGTTTTTGTTTTTCAACCACTCATTTTTTTAAAACATTTCTACTAATGAGTAGTATTTAAGCTATAAGCGCAGAGTTTTTTTAATTGTTTTAAACAATTTAAATTTAAATGAGAAAAAAATGATTTATAGTTTTTACTATGGGTGGTTTAGGGTCGGGACCCGACCCGTAAATAGTCAACCCGTATCCCCACCCGATTCTTTTTGAAAGTGACAAAAAAATCCCAACCCCGACCTGACAAAAGTCGAGACCCGACTTTTTCGGGACCCGAATTTTCGGGATTCCGTAGGGTCGGGATAGTTGTATCCCGAATCTTCCGACATATTTTTTTTATTTTATAACAAGGTCATTTTTTATTAACAATTTTCATTTGAGAAGTCTAAACATGTTATTAACACGAAACATAATACTAGTTTAAAAATAACACTTCTAATAAATGCAAAAAGAAATTAACATTTACTAGAAAAAATAGTGTGAAACTACAAATAATGGAGTAGATAAAAAAATTGATACTTTTTTTATCAGATTTTTTTAGTATTTAGTTTTATTCACACAAGCAACAATTATTATACTAAATGAGATACATTATAATTATAATTTTTATAATCGGAAAATAATGATCACTTATATTTTTTAAGTAACAATAAAACTTTTTAATTTAAGTATATTTTTTATTTTAATAGTTTCATATATTCAAAACTACAAATCTATATTATATTTAAACAATTATAACTAATATATGAAACAAAAAGAGTTGTAGCTCATATGGTAGAGTGCTTACATTACATCCTAGAAGTACAATATTCGATTCTCATCACTTACATTTAAGTTAGATTAACTTACATTTTAGTGTTGAAATTAAAAAAATCATGTTATATAATATAAAATATAAAATTATTGAGAAATTCGGGTCGGGTCGGGACACCCAACGAAATCAAAATTGTCACCCGATCCTGATCTTGAAGTTTGTGGGGGTCGGGACTCTTCTCGGGTCGGGATTTCGGAATTTTTTTCCAGCCTTACTTTTTACTGTCCATACATGACCAAATATACCAGATAAAAGTACTTATTATTTGTAGCGTAAGTTATTAGTCCTACAAATTATTTTTTACACTTTCTTTTCTTTAATGTTTGATACCGTTGAGATTATAAGTATCAGATTTATTATGTTTTGAAACTACAAGGACTACTTCATTAATAGCAAATAAGTGTGAAGTTGATAGAAAAAATCAGTATACAAAATTGAAAAAATATATTAGTATAATATACTAAATCGAAACTAATTTAAGTTTTATAAGGATAATTTTGTACTTTACTTATTTAAGTTAGACAATTGGACTACAATATACTAAATCGAATTTTTTTATTTAGTCCGGTATATTAATCAGTAAACTTGTTAGTTCAGTATACTAAATCGAAAACTCACGATAGTTGAATATATTAAACATTAATTATATCTTAGTATATTAAGTTATTGACGATGTCTTTTTTTGTCCGGTATGTTTAAAATCACGTCCCAATTTATATGAAAAAACTAAAGTGTTAATCGTCATGGTTTTGAATGTTTAGTCTAGAAGGTATTTAACTTAAATAATAAGTACCGCTATGTAATACTAGTAATCATTGTCTACGCGTTACGTGTGCGATACGTAGTGACATAGATATGATCCCGACAAATAAACTTAATATTTTTTTTAAAATTTAAATATCGAATGATTAAATATAATTAATTAACAATCGTATATAAAGAGTAACATAATGTTTTACTCTTATAAAAAATACACAACGATTTTGTTTGGAATATAAATGTGTGGAAAATAAAATTTTTAAGTTATTTATGTATTTGAATTGAGTGATGACATTTAAGAGTAATTACAATATTAGAGTGGGAGTATTTTTAAAAAATTTGGACAAAATTCAAACGTTTTTTTTAAGGGTTAAGAAGTGAAATCTATACGGAAAGTATTGTTGTTTAGACTTTGGATGAATGTAACACGTTATATTTAATTATTTATCAAATTGTGTCCACCTTTTTAGATCTGATTACTCGAGTCGGATCTGTTAATATAGTAAAACCTCTCTATATAAATAATAATACTCTATATAGAAATAACATTCCTCTAATTCGGTCCTAACTCGGACCCGACCAGTTTAAAATATGAATAAATTCTCTATTGTCATATTCCTTAGTTTTTCGTGGTCCCGTTAGTTACATATTCACCTCCTTATAAGAATAAAATACATTTCATTGCGCGCGCGCGCACACACACATATATATAGTTACAATAAATTTACGATTATATAAAATACTTATGCAAGGTTATTTGCGACGATTACTTAATTTTGTGTTGCATCACATATTCTAGCTTGCGCGTCCGTAATAGATTGTCGCCATTCTATTGAATCCAAAACTGTTGGAAAGTTGACTATATATTTTACATATATTGATAAAGATACGTACCATCTTTAGAGTACATAATTAGATATTAGGAAGATTTATTTTGTTTCCTTGTATATATGATTGAGTATCTTTATGTGTGTATATATTCACCAGTACGTGATCAATGGAAAACTTACTTCTACATCATAAATATTTTTCTCTTTTTATTCTTCTTCATGGTATCAAGAGCAGGTTTTTGATCCAATAATTTTGTTTTTCCTACTATATCGTCACAAATTCTTTGTTCTTTTCTCTGTATTTTTTTTTTTTCGAAAGAGCACCATACCTTTGCTCTGCTCATTATTTCTCAAGCAAAAATTTTCTCCTATCACCATGGAAAACACAGCCGTAGTCAATGTGTCTAATCCCTATTTTCTCCATCACTCCGACAATCCTGGTTTGATTCTTGTCTCCAAACCCTTGACTGGTGATAACTACTCATCATGGCATCGAGCCATGTTAAAATCTCTAAACGCCAAGAATAAGCTTGGATTTATTGATGGATCTGTCACAGCTCCGTCCGAAGACGATGGCACCGACAACCATGCTTCATGGTCTAGGTGCAATGATATGGTACACTCATGGATCGTTAACTCTGTCGCACCTGAGATTTCGGATAGCATTATATATTATGCCACGGCTAAGGAAATCTGGGAGGATCTCCGGGAGCGCTTTTCTCAAAGCAACGCACCTCGAATCTATGAAATCCAACGCGACATCGCCTATATTAGGCAAGATCAGCTGTCTATTTCCTCGTATTATACCAAACTAAAGGTTCTCTGGGACGAGCTTTCTTCATATTCGGGCTCCTGTCAGTGTGGGGCATCGCAAGACCGTCAGAAACTAATGCAATTTCTCATGGGACTCAACGATTCCTACAGCGCGGCGCGGGGGCAAATATTACTTATGAACCCACTTCCATCGGTTCGCCAAGCATATTCGTCAATATCTGGGGAGGAGAGACAAAGAGCAATCGCCATGGTTATGCCACAAAATCAGGAACTAACAGTAGCTATGGCTGTTCGGAATAATACTCGTGATCGAATGAATATTAGTCAGCCATATCGACATGATAACAGCCGTGACAGGGTGAACAATAGTCATGAAAATCGACAATATAATTTCAACCACAACAAAGGAGATCGAGAAGGGCGACGTGTTGGGTCTTCATATCGACGCCCTCATTGTACCCATTGTGATAACCCCGGTCATTACATGGAGACTTGCTATCTGCTACACGGTTTTCCGCCAGGACACCCTAAATACAAGTCTAATCGATCAAATAATGAGAACAATCAAACCAATTGGTCTCCGGCAGCTAATAACATCAGTGAAGCTACGCTACGACGTGATGGAGACAAAAGCTATTGTAAAAACAATGGGGAAAACGGATCAGCTATACCGGGTTTGTCAGAAGCCCAAATGTCTCAGATAATGTCAATAATCAATGATAAGGGTAGTAAGGGTGTTATGCCTCAAGCAAATAGTGCACATACTCCAGGTTTGTTCAAAATTATTCCTAACCGTTGGATCATTGACAGCGGTGCGACAGATCACATTATTTCTTCTTCAAAATTATTGAAGCGTAATTATGAACAATATTCAAAACCTCCTGTTTTATTACCGAATGGAGATAAGACACCAATTGATTCTGTTGGAACTGTTCCTTTAAATTCTGATTATCAATTAAGTGATGTATTATGTGTACCAAGATTTAAGGTTGATCTAATGTCAGTTGGAAAGCTTACAAGTGAATTGAATTGTTCGATAACTTTTTACCCTTCGTGGTGTGTCTTGCAGGATCTGGCTACGAGGAAGACGATTGGTTTGGGTAGAAAGTATGACGGACTGTATTATCTGGTAGCATTGACTCCAAAGCCATATTCCAAATCATACCTTCGTTGCAACATGTCAACCTCAACTACTGACCTTTGGCATCGACGCTTGGGACATGTCTCTTTTTCACGATTACGGTTTATCGCAGAACAGTTTTTAAATATTCATGTTAATTTCGATAATGCTTGCAACATTTGTCCTTTGGCAAAGCAAACTCGTCTTCCATTTGGTTTAAGCAATATTTCTTCTATTAAGCCTTTTGATATTATTCATTGTGATATATGGGGTCCATATAAGCATGCTTCTATCTCTGGGGCACATTATTTTCTCACCATTGTGGATGACTTTTCTCGTTATACATGGATTTTTTTGATGCGATATAAACATGAATGTCCACCCCTCTTAAAAAATTTCTTTTCCTTCGTTAATAATCAATTTGCATCCTCCATAAAAGTTATTCGTTGTGATAATGGTAGTGAATTTATTTCTCTTCGAAGTTTCTTTCAAGAAAATGGGATTGTAATTCAACGGTCTTGTGTTGACACCCCTCAACAAAATGGGGTAGTGGAACGCAAGCATCGCCACATATTAGAAATGGCCCGATCATTAAGGTTTCATGCAAATTTGCCAAAAAGCTTTTGGGGGGAATGTGTTTTGACTGCTGTTCATTTAATAAATCGATTGCCAACACCAATTTTATCTCTAAAAACACCTTTCGAACGCCTTTATTCAAAGCCACCAGCATTTTATCATCTTCGAGTCTTTGGTTGTTTGGCATATGCAAAAAATACTTCCATTTCTCACAAATTTGCCCCTCGTGCATCTAAATGTATTTTTATCGGATACCCAGCTGGTCAGAAGGCATATAAACTGTATGAGATTTCAACACATAGAGTATTTACTAGTCGAGACGTAGTTTTTCACGAAACCGTTTTTCCATTCTCTAATGCGTCCGATTCCAGTCACCTTGAACAACCTGACGACCATGTCAACCAAAGTGACCCTTATCAAGCTGTTAGATCTGTAGTTCAACCAAAATTTTCAGAGAATGAACCTCAACACGACAAAGAACCAGCTTTCAACAGCCCATTAGGTATTCAGATCGAACCACCGCAACAACAAGATAATGATCCAAATCCAGTCGCAAACCCGACACCTCATTCACAATCCCTTCCTTCTGAAATACTACCAGACTCGTCGAACTCTTACGAGCAGCCTCTTCGACGTTCCACTCGACACACTGTCCCTACAATAAAATTAAATGATTACTTGTGGAAGCCGCTTACGCATCGGCACTCAAACCATTTGTCTTTGTCGTGTCCAGGTCATGGCAAAGGAACCAGGTATCCCATGTCCAATTATATTTCCTACCATCGTTATACTCCATCAAATAAATATTTTGTTGCACAGATTTCTAAGGGACATGAGCCTCAAACTTATAGTGAAGCCGTCTCACATCCTGAATGGCGAAATGCCATGGAAACTGAACTAACAGCACTTGAGGAAAACAATACATGGTCATTAACTCATTTACCAGTTGGTAAGAATCCAATAGGGTGTCGATGGGTTTATAAAATCAAGTATCGGTCCGATGGCACTGTTGAGCGATATAAGGCCCGTCTTGTCGCAAAAGGTTTTACACAAATGGAAGGCATCGATTATCATGACACGTTTTCTCCTACTGCAAAAATTATTTCTGTTCGTTGTCTTTTAGCTATAGCTGCAGCTAAGAATTGGCCCCTTCATCAATTAGACGTTAACAACGCTTTTTTACACGGTGATCTTGACGAGGAGATTTATATGTCACCTCCTCTTGGTCTTAGGCGACAGGGGGAGAATGTTGTATGTCGCCTTCATAAGTCGCTATATGGATTAAAACAAGCTTCACGGCAGTGGTTTGCTAAATTTTCGGCAGCAATTCGATCCGCGGGATATACTCAATCAAAATCTGACTACTCATTGTTTACGTGAAAACAAGGAAAGTCTTTCACAGCTCTCCTCATATATGTCGATGATATATTAATAACTGGAAATGATCGTGCTAGTATTCTTGCACTTAAAAGTTTTCTTCATAAAAATTTTCGCATCAAAGACCTAGGAGAACTTAAATACTTTTTGGGTATAGAAGTTTCAAGGTCTAAGGCAGGGGTCTTTATCTCACAATGAAAATATGCGTTAGAAATTGTTAATGATACAGGACTACTAGGGGCCGCACCTATTGACCATCCTATGGAAAGTAATCTTAAACTTTCTGATAATGGGGAGTTATTAAAAGATCCTTCTCGTTATCGGCGGTTGGTGGGAAGACTGATATATTTAACCATCACCCGGCCTGATATAACATTTTCAGTTCATGTACTTAGTAGATTCATGCATGAACCAAGAAAGCCTCACATGGATGCAGCACTTCGCGTTATTCGTTATCTTAAAGGTGCACCAGGAAAGGGGCTATTTTTCTCTTCTCTTAGTGACCTTAGGCTACGAGCCTATTGTGACTCCGATTGGGCCGGTTTCCCAATCACACGACGATCTACATCGGGTTATTGTGTATTCTTTGGCTCATCATTAGTTTCTTGGCGATCCAAAAGGCAGAAAACTGTTTCTCTTTCATCCGCGGAAGCCGAATATAGAGCTATGACTGGCGCTTGTTGTGAATTGACGTGGTTGCGAAGTCTTCTTATAGATTTAGGTGTGATTCATCCTGAACCAGCCTTGCTTTATTGCGATAATAAGGCTCCTATACACATTGCAGCGAATCCTGTTTTTCATGAAAGGACACGACATATAGAGATTGATTGTCATTTCATCCGAGATAAAATCCAAGAAGTCCTAGTAGCTACCAAGCATGTTACTTCTTCTAGTCAAGTGGCCGATGTCCTTACGAAGCCTTTGGGACGTGAAGTTTTCAGTTCCATGATTTACAAGTTGGGAGTTCGCGATGTTCACTCACCAACTTAAGGGGGAGTGTTGGAAAGTTGACTATATATTTTACATATATTGATAAAGATACGTACCATCTTTAGAGTATATAATTAGATATTAGGAAGATTTATTTTGTTTCCTTGTATATATGATTGAGTATCTTTATGTGTGTATATATTCACCAGTACGTGATCAATGGAAAACTTACTTCTACATCATAAATATTTTTCTCTTTTTATTCTTCTTCAAACATTTCTAACTTGCCAAGCATTTTATAAATTTCTTGACTTGAAACCTTTTGATAATAAAATAAAGTTATTGATATATTTACTTTAATACACATAGTATTTACACATGTATTTGTTTTCTAAAACTAAACTTTTTATGATTCATTTGTTTGTTTTAATGAACCATGTACATTTTTCTAATATTACGTAATTTTTTTTTTTTATATGTAACCTCCCTCTAGTAATAATCTCAGTATATTAATATTTTTCTCTCGTTCCAACGATATGACTGTATAGATGTTTTACTGTAATTTAAGTTTCAAATCTTTCGGTGCAAATTCAACCTATTAGCGAGAGTAAATGTGTAATTTTAACCGGTTTATAATTTGTATCAAAATTGTCGTTTTTTTTTTCAAATTTTTATCCTATAATTTAATATTTGAACTAAAAGATTAACTTTTGTAAAATTTTATTTCAGAATTTTGATACAACTTATTGACCGATCAAAATTGCAGATAGTTTTTTAAAATACAATTAAATAAGAACGGATTGATTATATTTTACTTGGACTGCTATGTTATAATTTGTTTGGTCTATCTACAAGAGTATTTCCATCAAGCTCTTCATAATTTTATCACAATAGAGAGTGAAAAGCATAATTTTTGACATTTGGAGAATCATTTACAATTTACATGTTTTTTCAATCTCTTTAAAACATCATCTTTATTAATATTAAACTATGGAGCTAAAATGAACACATGAATTAAATTGTCGTTTTTTTTTCAAATTTTTATCCTATAATTTAATATTTGAACTAAAAGATTAACTTTTGTAAAATTTTATTTGAGAATTTTGATACAACTTATTGACCGATCAAAATTGCAGATAGTTTTTTAAAATACAATTAAATGAGAACGGATTGATTATATTTTACTTGCACTGCTATGTTATAATTTGTTTGGTCTATCTACAAGAGTATTTCCATCAAGCTCTTCATAATTTTCTCACAATATAGAGTGAAAAGTGTAATTTTTGACATTTGGAGAATCATTTACAATTTACATGTTTTTTCAATCTCTTTAAAACATCATCTTTATTAATATTAAACTATGGAGCTAAAATGAACACATGAATTAAATTGGGTCCAAATGATGTTTTCTTTTAAAAACATTCACATCAATATCTTTAAAATTTTATGTCTATTCTAAGTGAAAAATAGAGTCTGTCAAAATTTGGAGAGCATTTGAAATTTTATCATGCATCAAACTCTTTATAATACTCCTCATTTGTAATTAAAAATTGTTTTTTATTGTCTAATATTATTTGTTCTCTTCAATGTCAATAATAAAAAAGTGCTTTTAAAGAGTTGGGAGACAAGTGTATAGTTTAATAACATAATAATAGTGTTTGAGGAGGAGCAAGACTCTTTATTTATATGCATTATTTGGTTATTTTCATTGTTTTAAGAATGTAAGATTGATGCAAAGAGGTTTTTCAACCTAAATCTCTAAATTTGTGAAAAATTTAGTATTTGGAGAGATTGATGCAAATGCTGTAATTGTTTGAAGAGAAACATTTCACTCTCTATTTATAAAGATTCAAGAGTCATCTTTAAAAATGGAGAGTTGAAT
Organism: Primula vulgaris; assembly: GCA_963920805.1. Taxonomy (NCBI): domain Eukaryota; kingdom Viridiplantae; phylum Streptophyta; class Magnoliopsida; order Ericales; family Primulaceae; genus Primula; species Primula vulgaris. Next base: position 6,317,854 of record OY987216.1, on the reverse strand, counting down.
TTAAGTGAGATGTGATAAGTTTTTTGAAAGTTCTCTTCAAATTTTGAAGAAATTGAATTTTAAAAAGATGGATGTAGATGCTCTAACTTTGACGTATGAGGTTTTCATAGAGGTATACCTCTAGTTAATCATTTTCTTTTTGATTTGTGACCCACTTCTTTTTTTACGCCGGTAAATGTGTGTGACACACATAGTTTATTAGTCATATTATACGAAGTATGGTTATGGTATGAAATTAGATGTCTAGATGTCAGTTGAATAATTGATACATGATACCCGTTTATAAAAGGTAGCGTGGAAGTAATTGATCCACTTCTATTTTTACACAGGTAAATGTGTGTGACGTACATAGTTTATTAGTTATATTATACGAAGTATGGTTATGGTATGAAATTGGATGTATGGTATGAAATTGGATGTCTAGATGTCAGTTGAATAATTGATACGTGATACCCGTTTATAAAAGGTAACATGGAAGTACACCGAATTTGTGTAGCGCCTATCAGATAAGCTTCGCTAACCAGTTTCGGTAGTTAGAACTTCACTTGTAAGCTCGCGTAAGTATTGTTGCCAGCACATCAAACTGTCACAATGATCTATTAATTAATGTCTTACATAGGAATTAGTATTGTAAATTACAATTACATTATTTTATCTCTTAACCATGCATAATTAAATAAATGTGAAATAAATAACGAGATTCCTCTCTTTTTAACAGTACACTTTAAATTGTAGTGCACGAGCTCTTGATTTACGATGTGATAGCAATGGGAGCGGGGGGCGGAAATTGGAAAAAATGTCTGCACCTCCATGCGGCCTTAGTTGATCCGGCCTTAGTTGATCCTAATTGCCGCCCCCCCCCCCCTATCCGATGGCAATCCTGAATGATTTACTATATACTATTTGTAACTCTTGCTTCTCACTTTCTTGCCGAGATATAAGTACTGAATGTCATAGTTTGGTAGTTTACCACCGAAAATGACATGCATATAATTTATACAAATGACCCCAAATGAGGTCATACACCATGCATATGAGCAAACATGTGATTTTGCAATGTTTAATTAGGATTTGCTTAAATCTTATATCCACCCCAATAAAAGTAGACTTTGACAAAAAAGGCAATTGCCAACGTGAAACGGAAGGTGCCGGTTAGCACAATAAAACAAAAGTTTTGTTGATCTACTCCATTATTTAGGGTTGACAACAAGACTCCCACTATAAAAAAAATACTCAAATAGCGACGGAATTAGTGACGGTATTTTTTGTTACGAGCTTACTAGCGACGGTTTTGTGACAGTTTAGTCAATTTGCGACAGATTTGTGACAAATTTTTAAATTAGCGATAGGCTTGTAACAGCTTTTAACTCACACTAAATCAAACATTATTTTGTAGTGTCCTGTAACTTTAATTTTTTTTAATTTCCAGAAAAAAAGTAACGTAACATGTGTGTACACTATAATTAAAGATCATGCTCCAACTTTAACTATTTTCAATTCAAAAATTTAAATAAAATATTGGACACAAAATTATTTACCTTATCTTTTACATTGGAATGACAAACATGAAAACAAGACATCAACTTAAACCACCAAAAATCTAGCTGTATGCTAGAGTTTCATTTTCATGCATTAATTAGTAGTATATTTAATTTTATTTATACTACAAAATTATATTATATTGAATCAAAGCACATGATTGGTACATTTTCTTGAAAACCCGTTCAAAATGTACACATAATTTAATCTTGCATCTCGAGTTTTTATACAATTACAAACTAATTACGTATTTGTATAAAATTTATAAATACGAGTTTTATATAATCAAGTCCACGTACTAAATATTAGTCCTGTAAAAAAACATAAAAAGTGGAGTATATAACCATTACAATTACAAATACCACTCGCTCCTCTCTCGATTCTTCTTACTGATATATCACTAGATATACTTATGTTATAGTAGCATTAAATTGTCATTAAACATGCTTTAATATTTTTTAGTAACGTATAAATGCAGTTGAAACGCTACAAATATTCGCTTTCATGACTCCTTAAAGTTTAAAACATTGAATATCTTGAAGCAGCTATATTATATAGCCTATATATGATTTGCCATACTTGCTCCATCCTAAATTGATAAATTCATTTTGAGATAAATAAGAAAGAACAAATGGTATAGCACTACAGTAGTATACAAAGAAAAAAGAAAAGTACATACACAATTTTTTATGAACTTGTTTCATGGCCAATTTTTTTAAAAAAACTTGTTTGAAATTGAGTCAGTCAACATACCTTTGCCTAAAAAAATGTGTTATTGGCAAACTTTTATTTTTCTGGTCTTGTAATTGGAAAAAAACAAACTAGTGTAACGGTTAAAAGAATTTGTTAGGAAACTCCGCCATGGCATTTATTGAACCACTTACTCACTTGTATGTAACGCATGAATATCTCTAACTTATAGTATACCAAAAAACTAACAATCGTTTATAAACAAAAACAATGTGTAGGATTAGTGTGACTCTGTGGGCGTTAAAGTTACATTAATTTGTTTGTTTCCCTTTTAATTCAAAATTTGAAAATGTGATACGATACAAATGTTGCCATTTGGCGATTAAATGACATTGACTCATTGTTGAAAAGAGTCTTGGGTTGCTATAAATATATGTAACATGAATGCAGAAGATTATCACCATAACAGGCCAGTTCCCTTCAATATACATATATACATTACATTATAATCTTGAGAGATATAACAAATTTTTTTTAATTAAAACTATGGCAACTCTTATAGTACCTGAGAACTCATCTCCAGCTGCTGATGCTGAAGTTATCAGAAAAGCTGTTAAAGGTTACTAATTTTTTTTATCATTTTTGTTTTCATTCTTCTGTGTCCCAAAAGTTTAGATTACAGTCATACTATATTAATAAAATAAAATAAAATAAAAGTCATACTATAACTATATTAATATGATCATAAGATCATCTTTTATTTCTGGTATCGTTTTTTTCCTTGTGGGATTACATAATTGTTAGCTTTGTATACGTCCGTTCGCCTGACCAGGACCAGTTAATGCTGACCCAAGACCGTTTCGTAGGTGGGCAGTCCCGCTTACACCGGTCGGCCGATTTTATATTGATTTTGTTTTTATTTTTCTGAAAATTTTCAAGATCTACATATGACAAATAACAAAACGTAATTTGTCACCACTATTTTGTAAAGGAGGTTATCTTCTTAATTAACTGGATATTCTGTATGGACTTATCAAAGGGCGAAACTTATTCTTAACTTGATCTTTTTATGGATCTAATTAAACCAGAAACAATATTGTTCAGGAACATTGTGGCTTGAAGCTGGCTCTGGCTGTTTTGTTCTGTAGATCTCAAAAAAAATAAAAAAAATAAATAAATAAAAACAAGATCTGAAAAACAATTAATCTCAAACATGCACTAAACAAAATTGAATGACATTTTAGAGTTATTTATTGATCAGCTTAAATATATTTTCTTTAATTTCTCTTAAACGCTGATAAAGCTTCTGGGCCGAAATGGTCGAACACATTTAAACGCTCAAGACCAACTGTTTTGACGGTCCTGATAGATACTTTCACGATGTAACAACCACTAAACAAATTTTCGGTTGGATTTGGGATTGAATAGATGGTTTAAAAAAAACTTATTTGGTGACCCACTGCTCTTACGATTCTTAATTTTATTATTTGGTTTAGATCATTTTCAGGTATGCCTTTTCTTCTTCTTCGGGTTAACGTTTGACAATTTCTATTTTTTTTAGGATTTGGAACTCGCGAGAAGGAGATAATTTCAGTTATTGGTCACAGGAATGCAACTCAAAGACAGCAAATACGGAAAGCTTATGAGGAGAGTTTCCATGAGGATCTCATCAAGCGCTTTGAATCTGAGCTCACAGGAGACTTCGAGGTTATTCCCATACTGCCATACATTGATGAAATGGTTACTTTTCAGAAAATTTTCCTACACAATTCAGGAAATGATATTTTACGACAAAACCGTAAACAACTTAAAGATATTGCTACAATATTTTCAATTATTGACTAGGTGTAACAAGAATTCTAAACAAAAGTAGTCTACATTAGGTCACATCTAATCATTTGATCAATGTGTTGAATGCAAAGTAATTGTACAAGTTATCCCATAGTCTGAATCTAGACAACATCGAATCAGGAGAATATAGATTTCTGGATAAACAATGTATTTCACTGTCTATTCTTACATACTAACTGCAATAAGCATGTTTTTTTTTGTTTCTGTCTATATATTGATTAGAAAGCAGTGTACCGATGGATGCATGAACCGACGGAGAGAGATGCAGTGTTGGCTAATGTTGCAATGAAGCAGTCAAGTTGTCCTGATTATGCAGTGATTATTGAGTTATCATGTGTTTACTCTTCAGAAGAGCTCTTAGCTGTGAAACGTGCCTATCAGGCTCGTTACAAGCGCTCCTTGGAAGAAGATCTGGCTGCACATACCTCTGGTGACCTTGGCAAGGTATACAAAAATTCCCCCTTCTTTAGTATACTTTTACTGCAAAAAAGAAAACGAATGTTAATGGAGTTTTAAGTTGGCTAAGGGCTTGATTGGTTGCAAGACTTAAAAAAATAAGCTTTATGTTCTGAGGTTGAGAAAAAAGTCAAAAAAACTAGGTGCGTCCAGCCTAATGCGTTTAGCCTTTTCATCTCGAGCTTGATCAAATATAGTCCCTCATTTAAGCGGAAAAAAATGTACTGAAAGTTGTAACCAAACAATGCCTAAAAGTACTGCAGCTTATGAGCAAATAAATAAGTTGAGCTGAAAAACTGTAACCCTATAAGTCCTCAGACCATCTAATCCATGTTTGTTATTTTTTCATAAATGCTCTTGGATTGTGATTAGTACGAGTAGTCCTAATCTCAGCCAGTTTAAGGCATTGACAGTCATCGCTATACATAGATGAGCTTATCTCTAAAGCGTTATTTAACCAAAACCTCAGATCCTGATTGTCCAATCCACAAATATAATCTTCTTGTGTATTTAGAAGAATCAGAAAACTATTTTCAATTGCAAGTATTGTCCGCAAACATTTAAGCGCAGGAAAAAAGTTCTTTAAAATAGTTACTTACCTGGGCAACATTTTTTTTTTGGAAAAACTAATTTGTTTTTGTTATTGCAGCTTTTGGTCGCATTAGCTGGTATATACAGGTATAATGGAAGTGAGATTGATACAAAGTTGGCAAAAACTGAGGCTGGGCTTCTTCATGCTGCTATGGAAAATAAGGTGTTTAACCATGAAGACGTCATTAGGATTGTGGGTACGAGGAGCAAAGCTCAACTTATAGCAACTTTCAATCGCTACAAAGATGACTATGGTGTTTCCATATCCAAGGTGATTACACGACATTACTTTTATTTCCATTTCAAAATAAAATAAAATAAAGACAGCCTGTTGCCGCGAAGGGTGCATTTTATTTTTTCTAACTTTTGCAGTACATAATTAATCATCTTGGCTTGGTGTGAGTAGCAATTCTCTGTCAATTTAGTAAAATAACGCCTATGCTGCATCCCCCAGCTTACAAAGATTTTCAGTTTTGTACATTGAAGATTACCCAGTTCGAAAATGAACGAGTTAAGAAAACAAAACTGGAGACGATTCACAAACCGAACCAAATGCATTGTTTAATCGTAAAGAACACTGAACTGAATTTGGTTAACAATTAGTTTAGAGCAGATTAATTGTCCCAAAAATTGGGCACCAGTCAGAAATCTCTTTGATTTGAAAGAATTTTCCTGCCTGTTCAGTTCAATGTTTTAAAAATCGCGCTATATAGCGCGAAATAGCGTTTTTTGGGAAAAAAACGCAACGAAAAACCACTATTTGGCTGGAATTGCGCTAAAATCGCGCTATAGTGGACCTAAAGCGCAAAAAGCGTGGAATTCTGGACCAAAAGCGTAAATAGCGAGTAAGGAAAAAAAAACATCGAATCTAAATAATTAATATATATTGTGTAATTTTCATAAAAGTGTGTGTAGTCCAGATGGTTGAGATAGTGGTGTAATTTTCAGCAGACCCAAGTTTGAAACTCACCTACAAGAATTTTTTTTTTCGATTTTTTTTTATTACCATCTAATATAACTATACATTTCTTTTTTTATTGTTATATATTCTAAAGTTTAGTGCATATTTAGGCAAAAAAAATACATCGCAAAGCTCTATGTAGCAACGCTATTAGCGCTTTTAGCGTTTCTCTCGAAAAAACGCTACGCTAGTTATAACGCTATTTAAAACATTGGTTCAGTTGAGTTTTGGTTGTTATTGTCATTAATTTTTGCTAATTGCTTGTAGTATATTGGCATATGATGCAGTAAATAAAATTACAAATATGAAAATTACTTCATGAAACCAAACAAATCTCAAATTCAGATTGAGCTCTCCTGAAAGCCGAGAATATTTTATTTATTATTTATTATTTTCCATGTTTTCAGCATTTGAAAGGTGAACCAGCTGATAAGTACCTAGCTGCACTGAGAGCTACCATCAAAGCCATCGACGACCCACAAGTATACTATGAAAAGGTGAGAATTTCACAAAGAAATAAGAAAATCTCTAAGTTACTTTACGAAAGTATCGCGAAAATAGATCATTGAAATTCTTGATAATTGGAAAAGATCTGATTCAAAGGATAGTTTTTCGTTACACTACAATTCCAAATTTTCTTAAGCTTGGAATTTGCAAAGACTTAATACTAAAAGTAAAATTTTCTTTTCAGGTGTTGCGTAATGCAATCAACAAGCCAGGGACAGATGAAGAAACTATCACTCGTGTTGTGGTTGCGAGAGCTGAGAAGGACTTGAAGGGTATAATGGACCTTTACTACAAAAGAAACAGTGTCACTCTCGACCAGGCTGTTGCTAAGAGAACTTCCGGGGACTACAAGACCTTCATCCTGACTCTGCTGGGGATGGATATTTAATTTCGAAAAATGCTTTTTCTGAGAGAAAGTTTTGAACTTTTGTGCCTTCCGTGGTTGTCTTCGAGTCCCATAAACTTTTCATCCATTAAGTGCTTTATGTCTTTCTTTTCGGTTTCCTAAGGTGGTTTGTCTTTTAAACCTGTGCTCGTGACTTTCGAATGAGAAGTGAACTTGTTTATAAATAAACTTTAGTATTTCATCTATTTTCCTAATCGCTGATCTATACATGTTTGGAGTCATTTTGGATTAAAGGAGCCTGTTAATGACAAAACAGGCATTTAGTTAATCATGGAAAAGAATAAGGTTGTTATTATGAAGGATTAAGTGAGATTACTGTTGTGGATTAAATTATTCTATAGAAGAGAACAGTGGTATGGCTCGATCGAGTTTTGTGTGACCAAGAACTTCTTCAAAAGAGTCGCGATATCAAACTAGTTGTAGATCAAAATTATCATGACTTGAATTCTGATACCGAGATGGTGTACAATTAATCTTATTACTTTCCTTTTCTTGTTTTGTTCTAATTCTTGACAATTAATTCAAAAGTTAGAAAGTGGTTAATTGTGCCAAATGGTAACTGCAAAATAGGAGTAGATGTTAAATGTTTGTCGTTTTCATAGTTTTAAGAACTAACTCACCCACATATAAGTTGTTGAGTGGATATGATCTTATGAGTTTTTGAACCATACAAGAAAATTTGACTCTAGGAAAAAAAATAAAAATATTCATACAAAATGACGCCTTAGAACGTTATAAGCTTAGTAGTACTTATTTTGACACTCTTGGGTACAGAAATTAGAAGACAGACTTTTGTTATTTTAAAGTGGTTTGCTTAATTTTAAGAAATTAAGTGTGAGAGCTTACGAATTTCGTAATGAAAAATAACTTCTTTTATGAAAAAACTGAAGAAAACCGGACAATTGGAACCCGATAAAAATTGAACCCGTCGAAAGAGTAGGCCTTTTTTGTTCTGGGTTCATTATTTAAGATTTTGTTTTTTTGCTAATGAACTAATGTAACATTTAACACGCCAAATGTAAACCCACATACAGTATATTAATTCTGACGTATTGTTATAATAATCAGACGCATTATGTAACTTTTTGTTTATTTTTCTTGGCTCATTTATTATTTAAGGTTTTTTTTTGCTAATGATGGAACATTAAACACGTTAAAAGTCACCCATAAATCAATTGATGTTTTTTTTAAATTTAAATTGGTGGGTAAACCAAACCATTTTTAATTAGCAAGTAATAAAACTAAGAAACTTTTAGTGCTAAGAAAATAACAAGTTATCCGACTTATGTCCTTCTACACATTACAGAAATTTAGTTTTAAGGATCGAGACTTCCGCCTGTCCTTCTACGCACTACATAAACTTTTTTTCATTTTTCCACATCTTTTGACATGAACTGAGGATCTTATTGCAGTTGATGAGTTGAAATATTGATCTTAAATAAACTCTGTAGTCACTCGATGTTTTGATAATTTTCTAACCGTCATCACATCGACTTCATTTTGTTTGAAGCCAAAACCTTAGTCTCACTTTGACATTGGTATGAACGTAAGATTCGTTTCTCTAACCAATGGTGCGGCGATATGTTTGATTGTAAAAATCCAGTCCAAATAGTACTGGTTGTCCAAAATCCAGTCCAAATTTTATTTTATTTTGCCCAAGGCCTGTTACTAACAATTTTTATTTTTTTTTGCCACAGCCTAGTTTTTGCCCTAGGCCCAAGCCTTACTGGACTTGGGCCTGGGCCGCCCATGGTCACAACGCACCAGCATCCAATCTACTCCAAACCACAAGTCGAAGTACAACTCCGGCTATCGCTTACCGGACCTGATCCGGAATAAATCCAGCTACTACGGCTATACCCCACAGTAGGTAATGAATTAAAGAACCTAAATCATCTTATAAAGGCTGAGATTGATCATTGCTTCCCGGACGATTCTAGATTGGATGATGAGTTCATCTAACGCTTTTGCAAACCCATGGCTGATTTTCTTATTGGGATATCATAAACCCAAAGTCTAGTCATGCCAGATGACTCAGTGGAGGTACGTAAGTGCTATCTCTTCTGTTTTGACCAATTTAGATTTGAGATTAATCCATAAACATATGAAGTGTCAGTAATTGTAATTTTTCGTTTCTCTCTTGAAATTGATAGGCCATTTGCTTGTATAATATTGCACTCCCTACATTTAGTAACTTAACATACTTGGAGGTTGACAATTTTCTGATAAAACTGTTGGAGAACTCACCGTGTCTCGAGACACGCTCTATTTCCGAAAGGTGGGCCTAATTTTCAAGTCTTTTGTACATGGAACTTTGATATGTATATCTTAGTGATTATCTGATCATTGTTTTATTGATACTAGAAAACTTCATTTCCAATTGACAAATATGCAGAGGTGGAATATAGATATTCCCTTTCAATTGACGACGTGCCACCTTATTGTTTTCATTCCCATCTCAAGGTAAAAACGATTGGCAATTTTAAAGGGCACAAGAGTGACATACAAATGGTCGAGTACATCTTGAAAAATGCCAAAGTACTGCCAAGGCTGACTATCGATCAATTGTGGACCTTATTATAACTACAAGGAATTAGATGCTATTTTTTCACTAAGCCTTCACTAAGCCTTACAACTATTTTTTCACTATGACATTTTTTTCTCTCGCATCATCGTAGCCATTAGGCGGAATGGGAGAGTATAAATTATAATGCGTGCATGTGTCTTAATCAATGTTTTAAAAGGCTAATACTTAGCTAAAGCGTTTTTTCTCTTAGTTTTGTTGCGTTTCGAGTTTCTGTTTCCCGTTCCGTTTTTGTTTCTTGCTAAATTAACTGAGTTAAAAACGAAAAGAAGTATGTACCCCAAACAAAGTGGATCATCTCATATATTTGATGTTTCCCAACCAAATTTTGAATGATATCCTTGAAAGGTTGGAGATACAAAAAGTTGGATATCACACATATCTTGATCAAAGCAAAGAAGCTCAATGCAAATGAAAATCTGAAAAATACCAAAAAAAACATTCCAGAAGAACAAATTGCTCAAATTAACATCATCCTCAGGCTCAGAGTTAACACATGCAAGCTCATTGCAAATGTAAATCTGTCAAACTAATTTAACTAGCACAACGCTGTGAAAAAAAAGACAATATGTGACAGACAAGTTAACAACTCCAATTTTGCAAACAGTTGAGGCCTTTGGGAACATTAGAAGTTTCATTAAGAAACTTGTTTTTCCCTCGTAATTATATGTAGATGTTTGATAATGAAGGATCAACTTTTCCAAGACATTAGCATTCATCAGAAAGAACTCTACCATTTGAATCACACCTTTGAGACTCACGAAAGCCTTCAATTTCAATTAACTTGAGGTGGTAATGGAAACAAGCAGGCATAGTATAATAATATGATATGCCATACAAACCATTCTTATCATGGGGTACCTGATTATACAAAGAAAAGAAGAAGAAATAAAATAGAAGTATAAGGAAAAGTGCCTTAAAAAAAGGACAAAACTAAACATTAAACCTCAAAAGTAGGATATTCAACTCCTACCGTGCTGAGATTGAGTGTTTCAACGCACGTAGACTTCTCTAACAAAGTTACCAACTTACGAAATGAGACAATTTTCTGCAGGAATCTCCAAGCAAGTTAGATTACCAAATTCAGGCAACTTGAAATCATCCAAGCCAAAGAGCTTAACAACAAAACAAACAATATCACGTGATAATAACCATGTAGAAAATAAGTTGAAAGATTCTTGAGATGTAATTGTTGATATGAGCAATATGATCAACCCACTAGATAATCTAATTTATAGATTAGTTATTCATAATCTTAATAGTTTTATTTATTTATTTTTGGTCTTTCTTCATGGAGAAATAGCTAAAGGAAAAATTGTAACAAATGAAAAATGTTGTAACCTGAATTGTACCCAGAATTAATCGATTTAGGTACAAAAAGTAAGGACTTCTTACTAAAAGTTAATAATTTCGGAAACGAGTTGAGAGTGTGTCTTAAAAAAATTTACTAACTGTACATACTTAACAATGGGATTCTAGAACTTGGATGTACTAAAAGTTAATAATTTTTGAAACGAGTTGATAGTACTAACCTACATACTTGGGACTTGGAAGTGGATTGCATAACTTGACTTTATTATAAGGCGAGAGAGCGTATACATTGTTTGATTATGATGAGTTAATTAAGTTGTTTTTAAGCCAATTGTTACTCGATTTCAATTTAGCGCATTGAACTAAAAAAATTGATTCAGAGTTTTAGTTGTATCGGTTGTTCTTTTTCTTTTATTTTCCTAACAACCAACCATCAGTAGAAAGAGCTCAGATCATGTACGTGACAAGAAGCTTTTAAGGAGACTCCATTATACTATCCATTATCATGTATACTTGTCCTACGTACGTATGTCTTATGAGAAGACTTGGTCTACAATGCCATTCATCGACGAAATTAACCTGAAAGTTACTCCGTAAGTGACACACACATACCATATCATTATTTGTCTTAGGGACATATACGTCGTTGCTGGACAGAAGACTGGCATGTGTTGTACACATGAAATGATTCCGTCTGATACTTTACGACACTGCACCAACCTGATAAAAAAAATGTTTCTTGCGTACTACCTAGATCAAAGTTTTTCAGTTAAATACTGAAAACTTTTTGGTCAATGTACAGTCCATAGATGCTCAAAAGATGTTTTCACTGGTGAATTTCCATAGTTCTGAAACTTAGATTTAGTAAAACATAAATAAACAAGACCATCAATACGAAATTACAAAAATAATCCAATCACAAATAATATAACCAAACTTTCCAAGTTACCAAATTCATAGCATAGAAATAGAACCAAGAAATTCCGCCTCCAAATGAAAAATACCTTGCACATATTTTGACCCAAAAACACACTTTTCTCTATTGTATATCATCAGACTCTTGAGTAATTTAAACAAGTTGATGGCAAAAAAATCTTGTAAGTTGCTCTAACAGGCATAACTAAGCAGCAATCTGAAATATTGATAGGCAATGACAATTATACGAAGTAAACTCCGCAAGGAGGTGAGGCCCTCCGTAACGATAATAGTTTTGTTAGGACACTGGTTTCTTGAGCAGTATCGTAGACTGGTGGTTGATAATATAGGGTCAACTTCTCCAACACTTCAGCACTTTCTAGAATGTATTTAACCATTTCGATCTCTTCTTGAACCCCAACAAAGCCTTCAATCTCAATAAACTTGAGATGGGTGCAGAAACAAGCAGGCACAATATCGTTATGACTAAGGGCGAACATATGATTCTTATTACAAGTTACCTGTTGAACAAAGAGAAACAACGTCACAAAAGTATTTAATGTAAGTTGCCAAATGATCGGAGAAAGAAAACTCAGAAAAAGGATGCTAACACCAACCTGCGTGAGAGACAGGGTTTCAAGACATGGTGACTTCTCTAACAAGTTTGCCAGCACGTCGGATACAAAGGAACTATTTATGAAAATCTCCAAAAACGACAAATTACTAAATTCAGGCAACACTAAAGCAAACCTGCTAATGGCCTTCAAGAAAAAAAAAACAATATCAAACATATTCAAGGAAAACAGTTTCATTATTCATGGCAGATCAATTAGTGCTGACAAGAAGGGATGAGAAAAACATACATCTATTAGAGAACTTGATAAGCCTAGACATTGAATATGAGATTTGGCATTAAGAAGATCAGTTAAAGCTTTGCTATGCACTTCTCTCTCAACAGATTCGGCAACTTTAATACTAAAATCGGCTTCAGTCAGATGATACAAATTCTTTAGAACATAACTTGCCGCGATACGATCCGCGATATTAATACACTGCAGCGATGGAGTATCAAGCACAATTTTATACTGCACTTTTCCTCCAACATAAGTCAGCGTTGCAAGAGTCAATGTCGTGAGAGTAATCGAAGTAATGTTTATTATACGCACATCTTTCCCTATACATCGACTCAAACTTAAGTCCTCGAGCACAGGGCAGCAACACAGGAGGCGAAAAATCGATACATCGTCTGAGAGTTCGACTTTATCAAGATTTAAGGTTTTGAGATTAGGCAGAGATATTGAAGTAGGTATATTCAGTTTTCTTATAGCAACAAGTTTAAGAACCACTAATTCATTGCAAAGGAAAATGGCTGAAGACAAACAAACGGAATTCCTTATCGGAACAGAGAGATTGAGCTCTTGAAGAATACAAGACAAGACAGAAGTTATCCACGAATTAACAAGGGATCCATCATATGCATTTTCACATTTCAAGTAGAATCTTTGCAACGACAACTTTTCCCGTAACAGAAGCACTTCACTGACAAATCTTTTAAAACCCTTTGATGATGTAGAGCTATTTAACTTATCATCAAACTCCAGATTTGTGACAAAAGTCCACAAATGCTTCCACTTTGTCGATAAGGCACTTGTCGCCACCGCATCTTTTGTAGGAAGAAGAGAGATAATGCTCACAATGAGACAAATCGGTAAGTTGGAGAACCTGTCTTCATGTACCCAGTGTAACAAATTGTTTTAACACTTTTGAATTTTCGATTCAGAGCTCATGGTTCCTGTTAGCACATGTAGTAACAGACCAATAAAAGGCAAAACAATATACAGTGAGATATGTAGGAAAAGTGTAAAAGCAATTGTTATAAGAAAGGAGAAAAGACCGAGACTGCCATATGTTAAAGTACCAAAAATTTATACAAAATGAACAAGCTAAGGAATTTGAAGTAGTATAAGGCCATAAGATAGATGTACTAACAAACGTTATGTTAACTAATGCCTAATTTACTGCCAAAACATTCTAACAAAATCAAATAGCATCGACACACTGTCAAATCAGATACAACTTAGAAGTGTTCATTCACAATTCAAATTGGATATATAAGTACCAAAAGGTTTCATTACCAAAACAGCAAATCATATACCTCACCTAAATTCAAATTTTATTGAAATTCAACCAAGTACCAAAAGTTGAAAACCAACTCAGTAACAAAACCCCAATTTTGATGATTGGGGATCTTTCCTATGCAACTCTCGAGCAAATGAATCAGCTTATTTGAGTCTAACAAAGTGCATGGCTCTATCCTACTTATCAGTTGCACACTTTTTAACAGGGTAATCAAAAAGCTCAGAAGTAAGAAACTACTATTATAATTAAAATGGGAATTTCAAAAATATTTTAACTCCTTCATTCTGGACTCCGTGACGAATTGCATAAACCACACACCTACCCTGATATGTTCTAGATTGGCTATGAGTCATTGCTCACACCCATCCCTCTGGTGGATGTCTAATGCACATACCACATCTCAGAAATAAATCGGATCAAACAACTGGAATAATGACTCAGTCTAACCTAGTCTAACTTAACCAACATTAACAGGGTCAATAGTTAAGAATTAAAACACCGAACAAGTACCTAAATACACGTAACTTCTCCCATCGGATAAGTTAACTCAAATTCTGCAAAAGTTCATACTGATATTCAAGAATCCATTTGTCAAGAAAATAGAAATGATCCTCACATTTCCTGTACAAGTCAAGTTTATGGACAAGCTTTGTATGTTAATGGGAACAGATTAAAGAACAAGTCTAAAGTGATAAGATGAGCAAAACTCAGATGGAAGGGCAAAGCTAGCTCATAACTAAATATAAACCTTGATACAGACAAGACCTAGACAAAACCCCCATAAACTTAATCTGTACCAAGCGTGAACTCGATCAATGACGAAGAAAATAATACATGAATGCAGTCAGCGGACGCCTTGTTTTAGGCTCAGTTTGGCAACAAAATTAAACTTGTCAAAAATCAGCTTTAAAAACTTGTTAAAAAAATCCAACCAAAATTAAGACTTCTGAGTTCTGATTATATATATATATAATGTCCAAACACTCATTGATTTTTAAAAATAAAAATTCTAAAATAAGCTTCAAAAATCTGTTCCAAAACGGAGCTTTTAATGTTATTCTAAAAAAGCCTAATATGAAAAAAAATTATGCATAAGATAATATGGAGTACATTCTGTGTATATTGAAAAGTACCGGAGAGCCAAAAGGCGTTTGATCTAATAGAAAAACAATTACTTTCAACCCGATGCTAAAATATCGAAACAATGTGTACTTTCTGTCAAGTAACTTCGATTAGTAAAAAATATTGAAGTCCGGTTCCGCTTTAAAATAATTATTAGTTTTTACTACCCTAACATTAATAATTTGGAGGGTACACTTTATGAAAAAACTAATTGGATTTTATCATTACCATTTAAAAAAAGCAGAGCCCAATCTCTTTTTCACTTTTCTATTTCTCTGGTCTGTCATCTCTCTCTCTCTCTCCTGAAATTTCCTTCTCTCTCTCTCTCTCTAGCTGCTATGTTTTAGTGGCGGGAATAGACAGAAAATGTGTAACTGAGTTCCCTAAAGTTTGTTGAAAATTTATAGTTTGGTACACGTACCTTATTAAAATATCACATTTAGAACCCTATGTATAAATAGTAGTACCTTTTGTGAGAAAATTAAGGATTACACCATGAAAACAAAACTATTTAAGAATTGGTCCGGCTATAAAATTTAATTAAGGATTGATCCATTATTTCCGAAACTAATTAAGGATTGGTCAATTTCTCCTAACTAACCAATAAAAATGTAAAAAAATCAGAAAAAATGAAAAAATTCCAGAAAATAAAAATGCAAAAATGAAAAAATCCAAAAAAAAAATGAAAAAATCCAAAAAAAATAAGAGGCAAAACCCCGAAAAAACACGACTTTTTTTAAAAAAATCCGAAAAAATAAATAAAAATCCCAAAAAATCAACAAAAATCCAAAAACGCAAAAAAAAACAACAGTCTGAACCATTTTAAGGCATTTTGGTTCAGATTGTTTTTGGTTCAGACTGTTTTATAAATGACTTAAACTAGTTCAGACTGTTTTTAAATGACTTAAAATGGTTCAGACTGTTTTTAAAAATGACATAAAATGGTTCAGACTGTTTTTAAAATGACTTAAAATGGTTCAGACTGTTCTTAAAATGTTTCAGACTGTTTTTGGTTCAGACTGTTTTATAAATGACTTAAAATAGTTCAGACTGTTTTTGGTTCAGACTGTTTTATAAATGACTTAAAATGGTTCAGATTGTTTTTAAAATGACTTAAAATGGTTCAGACTGTTTTTGCGTTTTTGGATTTTTGTTGATTTTTTGGGATTTTTTTTTTATTTTTTCGGATTTTTTTAAAAAAAGTCGTGTTTTTTCGGGGTTTTGCCTTTTTTTTTTGGATTTTTTCATTTTTTTATTATTTTTTCATTTTTGCATCTTTATTTTCTGGAATTTTTTCATTTTTTCTGATTTTTTACATTTTTATTGGTTAATTAGGAGAAATGGACCAATTTTTAATTAGTTTCAGTTTCATGAACCAATCCTTAAATACTTTTGTTTTCATCGTGCAATCCAAAATTTACCCGTTCTCAAGTGTTTTAAATAATTACATATTATTGTACTCCACTTCGTCACTTATTAATTGATAGGTTTGGTAGCGAGTGAAATTTAAGAGATTATGTGTAAAGTTACAATAATGTTCATAATAAAATAAAATATGTCAAATCATAAGTTTTTGTGTGTGATATGTGAAGGGTAAAATGATAATTTAAATTAGATACTTTTACTTTTTTATATAAGAAATTAGATACTTTTTACTAAAAAAATAAAAGTGATCAATTATTTTGGTACGGAGCGAGTATTATACTCTTATCTATTAAATTATCTATTATAATGTATATTAGGCTATCATTTGTGTATATTCTTTCATTAGACTATCATCTTTGTAAGTCCATTATGTACTTAATGTAATAAAATGTTTATTGGAATGTATTTTTTATGTCCATTAACCTGTCATTTTTGTATTAGACGGACTACTAGATTGATATTTTTTTTACTATCCTACTTTTTTTTTGTACTAGACTATTTATTATACTGTCATTTTTATATGAAACTGTCTATTAGACAGTCATTTTTATATTAAACTATCTATTAGACTGTCATTTTTTATTAAACTATCCATTATAATGTCATTTTTGTATTAAACAATCCATTAGAATGTTATTCTTGTTGTAGGTTATTATTGGACTATTGGGCCTTACTCATAGTGGGTCTAAGTTGGGCTTTCTAGCTTGTATAACCCTAACCTCTAGTATATAAAGAAGGTTAGGGTCCCCTTGTATTGATACATTCTGATGAATAAAGACCTACTGTTCCCTCTCTCTATGTTCTCTCTATGTCTCCTATATAATATATATACTGAGCTAATAAAACTCACAACACGTTATCAGCACTTTGCTCGCGGAGACTAGCATATACGCTTGCGGATATTGGAGATTTTGGGTAAACACACGGATATTGGATATCTATAAACCTTGAGGTTTATCCGGGTTTAATTGGATTATTGCTATATCGGTCTTCACCAAAATACCGTGTGAACGGTACATAATTTCTTTATTTAGAGCTCTGACCGGTGTTTATCGGAGCTTGTTACTGCATGTTATTGTTGACTGAACTCTTATATATCATGTGGCTTCATATTTATATAGCAACCGTGTATAAATACATGCTATCTTTTTGTTCTAGAATTGTATGTGTAAGAATAAATTAGTATATTATGTAAACTTGCAATAAACTACATGTTACTGGAAATTGAACTTACATGTTAGTTTGCCACTGTATGTTACCATTGCTTATATACTTAATGAAAAAAAGTTTCAAGGTTTACTAATTGCTACTGATATGAGTTATTACGGGGATAGTAAAACATGATATAAATGGGTTTATATTAATACTGTAATAATTTTAGTCATGAAGTACTAAAACATGCTTGTAAATTGAGGAAAATTATGTACTTATAAACATATAGTATATCTTCCGGACTGAATATGTTACATACTAAACATAGTAGGACTAGTTTGAAACGTCCTAAAACTATTTACTACACCGTAAAACACTTAAGGACTAAACTGTATTTTAACAGAAACTCCTGGACTGTATATGTAATAATCTTTGTAAATTGAATATAGTCTACTGTAATTACAGTAGTGATTCCTGTAGTATGTATGTTTCATTTAAAACAGTATATGTGTTCACATATGTATAAAATTCGGTCCATATCTACATAAATACATACATGATAATTAATTAAATGGCTAGTAAATAACATTGCATGTTAATTGAATTAATTTATGAATTGTCATGTTAATAATCACTGCCATGTAATATTATTACTGCTGTTATGTATAATATATGTAAATTTGCGAAATCATATATTTTCACATTTAAGTTGGAAAAATTATGAACCCTCCCCAACTAGGCTCACCTATTTGGATACGATGTCTAGGAAAGATATAGGCGGAAGTCGATATCCTAATGAGGTCGGGTTTTAAGTGGCATTCGTGCCCTCCACCCTCACCGTCTTTCCTGGTCGTTTTTCAAGTAGAGCTACCGAAAGGGGTTGACTAAATAATAATTTCTCCGAGTGTGTTTATATAGTGATATATGTTTCGCCGAATTGGTGTTTCAGTATCGACCCGTCGTTCGATCAATGAGAACCGATTCACATGAGAAGCAAAACTAATGTTTTCGAACCTGTCGTTTCGAAAAAAAAAAAATTGTGCTTGTGCAAACCATAAACATATAAACCAGTCGTTTTATATGATAAATAATCTAGAACTCCAAACACATGTTGGATGCCATCTATGATGAGGAAATCGCAAAGCATACTTGCGAAATGAATGTTTATGCGAGTTATTTTACGCCACCACATGTTACTCACCCTTATGTGTGAAAATGTGATGCCCAAAATTTTTTTGGATGCCATCTTTGATGAGTAAAACACGAGTTTGTTGTTACCCTCGAGATGAATGCTAAGGCGTTGATTTTATTCCGTCGCCACATTTGAGACATGATGACGTATATGGTGAACAAATGTCTGAAATTGACATATTGGAGCAATCCTTCACCAAAATACTAGCTTGGAAATTGT
Organism: Primula vulgaris; assembly: GCA_963920805.1. Lineage (NCBI taxonomy): Eukaryota > Viridiplantae > Streptophyta > Magnoliopsida > Ericales > Primulaceae > Primula > Primula vulgaris. Next base: position 6,298,794 of record OY987216.1, on the reverse strand, counting down.
ATTCCATAAGCAGTATCGTGAATTTATATTCACCATGTTCCTTTATCGCCCATCTGTTATTGGATAAGAAAATTGCCCTGGTGAGTAGTTTTAATCCTATTGGGTCAATGGCGAATTGTTTGCCTGATATTAATGCTCTTCGTGTACATTTTTTTTCCCACGAATTGAGAACTAAGACAAGTGTTATTTGTCTCGAACTGTCGCGATCCCGATGAATCGCCTAGCCAAGCGAGATTTTAGATAATCGTCAAAATCGAAAACCTGTGGCTCCAAGACAGTAATTGAAAGGAACAATATGACTCGTTGTCACAAAGCAAGAGATAATGCTCAAGGAGGCAACTCTATGCTATAAAGACAAAGGTCATGCACGGTTACTCCTTAAATAGTTCAAAACTATTACAAAGGTGAAAAAAATGATGTTAATGTGGTTAAAGCTAACTGAAAGGAAACTCTTGAGATCCCCGGTTTTGTGGCTCAAATGAGTTGGGGACCTTTCTTTATTGATTTTGATAAATCATTGAGCCATTTTTTCGCTCATCTGGCATTATACTCCTATAGGTCCTGTCGTACCCTGTTAAGTTATAAAATATTCGAGAAAACCAGTGTTACCTGGTAATAGCTCATGAAAGAAATGAAATTTCTTTACATAGTCTCCACTCAAAAACGTATTTTAAAGGAGTTAAAATGTCTTTCAAGTGGTTGCCACCACATTCTTTAAAGCATTTAAAGTTACCTTATCATTTCGCCTGTCGTCGAAATGATAAATGATTTAGATGCTAAGACATGATTGTCTGTACTATCATTCGCCTGTCGTCGATTGATAAGAGAATTTTGATATTGTGGCATTGACCGGATGAGATATTCCCGGGTCAAAAGACGATGGTTGATTTATAATCGCATCGCATTTGGATTCTCTTTGAGAATATATTTCGTGATTAATCCGAAATTAATGCCACTAATGCTCACTTTGGAAGACTAGTATGTGTAAAGATCACAAAAATAACTCGTAGAATTATTGTAAAGAATTGAAGGAGTTATTGTGGACTTATTCAACCATAAGACGGACCATAAATATAAATGGTTATGGTTGATGCATCGACAATATGGTCACAAATTTAATGTTGTCCACATAAATGCAACACTTTCCAAACTTTTAGCCCTATAATTAAGTTGATGGCTCATGATCCGGATTATCCTGAAAAGTCTAGTCGACTTGATAATCCCGAAGAGTAAGAATCGAAAATTCGATTTGAATTACTTGAGTTTGGAAATTGAAATTGAACATCCTGTCGATTATGTTCAGACCCAAATGGACTCACGGAAAGTTTGATGATGCGACTGCAAATGGTTGCACGCACTTCTTGGTCTTGCACACCAAGATTTATATTTCCGTGTGGGGTCATGCTATTTTGTTGCATTGGTCCGTTATGAGGCCCATAGACACTCAAACACCATATGCGTACCAGCTGATTAGTGGTTATGAGCCAAAAGTCTCATATTAACGCGTGTTTAGAGTGCTTAACTAATATTTTGATTGAGCCACTATAGCGTTCAAAATATGGACCTCTGAAGGGGACATAAGTCGATTATGAATCCCATGCCTATCATTTGATAGAGTAACCTTGGCAAGCGATCTCTTTACCGCATGATATACGAAAGTGACATCGCTAAGACTGTTCTCCCCATCATTAGGGGGAGATTTGCACGTTACCGTTGACAATGAATGACGTGAAGTAACGTGGCATAACCCACTCAGTCTTAGCTTGATCCCCAAAACTGCACTTAGTGATAAGTAAGTGCATAGACTCCCTCAAGTCTAACTAAATGCTAGACGCATTTAATGACTTTATGAGATGTCACGAGATCATTTATACCTACTGCAAAATACTTGCAAGGATAGACGTCCCTGTCGGACGCCGTGTTCCTGTCGTAACACGTTGCTTTGGCCGAACCCGCCAAGCAAAGGACGCTGCCGTCGGCCGTCAGTCTGTCATCCTTCCTAAGATATGAGGAAGTTGACCGGTTCTTAATTCGTTCAGCCCCAGAGATGGTGAACTGAAACTCGTTTGTCGCACGAGATTATAAAGGATCAAGGAGATGTGTGATTTCCTCCTCGTCCTAAGAATCTCGAAATATCTGTCGATCATGATATCTTAGACGATATTGAAGCGAAACGAGACTATCATTGATTACTTGTTCATATATTCGGTGACGACTGATAATATGAGCAAATTATGACAGGGAACCATGTACCGTTGCCTGAAGTCAACGTAGAATAGACTGGACTAATGGAAACTTACAATCCAAGTAGACTCCTTAGCGAAAGTGTGTTCGGACCTGTAGCTCCAACACCACCAATGTTAAACGAGTTCGTTTATTTGGTTATTCGTAAGGAAGAGTGATGAGAATAATGAGATTCTAAAATGCTCGCCTAGTAGCGCAAAGCTTCTCGTGGAATTGATTACGAGATGGTTTATTTCCTCGCAATGGACGTTATAACGGTCCTCTATTTTATCAGTTTAGTAGTTTCCGGAAAACTGATTATGCAGCATGTGATTGTGGTCACGATCTTATCTCTGTGGGGATTTAGACTAGAGATGTGGATGAAAGTCCCTGTGTGACTTCATAATGCTTGAATCAAGTAGTTCCTGACCACGGAACACGATCTCAATTGACTGAGACGTTCACTATATGGATTAATATAATCCGAGCGGATGTGGTATACCCGCCTAAGTGAGTACTTGATTAGCTTGGGATACTTGAACAAGTATTATGCCCTTGCGTGTTTTATTACGCGATCCATTTTGGATTTGCCTTCGAGATGAAGGATCTTGGAAAGAAACGGTAGTGACTCGACCTGATGATCGAGTCCCGTAAAGATTGAATCTAAGTCCATGATTCAGACTACACCTAGAAGGTGTTATGACACTAAGTCGTCAGATTCTTCCATGATCGTTCGATCTCTAGACATTGATATAGACCCAGTCCGTTCCTGATGTGACGATGAAGAGATATTGAACCATGATGTTCATATCTAAGTACAATAAGCGCATCATTGTACTTGGTCTAATGTGCTAGGATGAACATCTCGTATGTTGTGAATGGTATAGCTCGAGACAACATTGCGCTATCACGCTGCCATCGAAATGGCACTAAAGACACATTCCCTTACCTTATGGTAATTTTGGAAGTGGGCTAGTTTATCCCATTTGCGTCATCGAGTGTACCTACCCCCTTTGGTACTCGAATTAACGCAACCCTTTTTTCGGTTATACCGATGCCGGTTACTTATCAGACCCGCATAAGGGATATTCCTAACATGGTCTGTCTTTGCCATTAGGAATAAGGCGATATCTTTGAGGTCTTGGAATGAATCCAAACGAATCACTCTGATCTACTCGTGCTCTATGAGACGACTAGAGAGTGTATATGGCTTCGAGCTCGTATTAGCCATATTTGAATTACATATGCTCTGTCTCATGATACAGATAAAACACTTGTCTTATTTGAGGACAACTTGTTGTTATCGATCAAGAGACATGACTAGATTATGCTATTTAGCATTTCTCGCCGAAATTAATCTTCACATATGAAGTTTAAGAGCATCCAGTTGAATGCTCGTTCTATTCCACGTTAGATTTTCTTGCATCCAGTCGTGTGCAAGTAAATGAAGCATCCAGTCGAATGCTCGTACTCTTTCTTGAAATATGAAATTCTTACACCCCGTTGTGAGGGGGAGCATCCAGGTGAATGCTTATTGTACTAATTACTACTTAGTCGAAATTCTCGCATCCTGTTGTGTGCAAGTGAGGGGGAGCATCCAGTCGCATGCTCGTGTACTCTTTTTGTCCTTAGACCAAGGTTTTTTCCCGCTGGGTTTTCCTTGGCAAGGTTTTTAGCGAGACACGTTCCCATCTTATCTCACTTAAGATTGCCGAATTAGGGGGAGTATCCTGTTGTATATTTCTTACCACTGTGTACTCTTTTGTCCTTCGACTAGAGGTTTTTCCCACTGGGTTTACTCTAGCAAGGTTTTGATGAGGCACCTGTTTTGTGGTTGATCCCCTATTACTACCACTGTTGCACTCTTTTTCCTTCGATCAGAGATTTTCCCATTGGGTTTGCTTTGGCAAGGTTTTGATGAGGCACACTGTTTTGTGGTTAGTTACTTACATGATATTTCGGCTACACAGTTTGTCCTAGGTACCGGTTTTGTCCCACACTGGGTTTTCCGTCCCTAAGATTTTTATGTGTTTAGCACTGCGAATGAACTCGACTCAGATCGACTGCATGAAGACAAAGAATTCAAGACGTCCAAAGGGGGAGTGTTGTAGGTTATTATTGGACTATTGGGCCTTACTCATAGTGGGCCTAAGTTGGGCTTTCTAACTTGTATAACCCTAACCTCTAGTATATAAAGAAGGTTAGGATCCCCTTGTATTGATACATTCTGATGAATAAAGACATACTGTTCCCTCTCTCTATGTCTCCTATATAATATATATACTGAGCTAATAAGACTCACAACAATTCTTATATTATGCTGTTATGAGTGTATTAGACTATGGTATTGTTTTGGATTTTTTGGATTTGTTAAAACAAAAGGAAATGCCGTTAAAACAAAAGGAAATGGCAAAAAAATATTAATTTTCAAACCTTATTCAAAAAAAAATATGATATAGTCATCCAAAAACTTTACCATCTGATATGGCGGGTTAAATGTAGCAATTATTTTTATTTCGATATTGAAATCACAATTTTATCTAATACACAATTGGTCCACATAATCTGTCACGTCAGCGGATAATATTTTTGGTTAATATTTTTGGTTAATATTTGTAGGTGACTATAACAACACTCTTTCAAAAAATACACATCCAAAGTTTTCATTTCATTTAGTTACTACTTTATATCTTCTCAACTCAACTTTCTCCTATCACTCATCTAAAAACCAGCATACTCCACTCCAACTCTCTAAATGTGTATGTATTTTTTTCCGCATTATATATGCACTTTTCTAAATGTGTATGCATTTTTTGTATTGTTTATGCACTTTTTTCGTATTGTGTATGCAACTTTTTCGTATTGTGTATGCACTTTTCTAAATGTTTTTGTATGGTTTATGCACTTTTTCTGCATTATTTATGCAATTTTCTAGATATATATGCATTTTTGTATTATTTATGCAATTTTTCCATTGTGTATATACTTTTTCATCATTGTGTATGCACTTTTATAAATGTGTATGCACTTTTTCTAATTATGTATACACTTTTCTGATAATGTATGCACTTTTATGGATGTGTATGACTTTTTCGGATACATATGCATTTTTCTCAATTGTGTACACATTTTTTTTTTCACGATCGTGTATGCAGCTCTTTTGTATTGTGTATGCATATTTTTCATGATTGTGTATGCATACTTTTTGGATTGTTTATGTACATTTTTCACGATTGTGTATGAGTATTTTTTTAATTGTGTATGCATATTTTTTGTATAGTGTATGTACCTTTTCGAGATTGTTTATGCATATTTTTTGGATTATTATGAACTTTTATCGATTTCTTTTTTTACATGTTTTTTGATTTTTTTGAGTGGTGGTTGCAAATTGTGTATACACATTTTTTATATTGTGCATGCACCTTTTCGCTATTGTGTATACATTTTTATCGATTTCTTTATTTTGACTTGTTTTTTTGTTTTTTGTTTTTTATTATTTATTTTTAGTTTGTTTTTTTAATGAATTTTATTTGATTTTTTGAATTTTTTTGAGTTGAACTTGGAGATTGTGTATACACATTTTTTTGGATTGTGTATGCATATTTTCGCGATTGTTTATGCACATTTTTTGGATTGTATACGCACTTTTTTCTCAATTTATTTTTTAAAAAATTTTAGGATTTTTTTTTTATTTTCTGGATTTTTTTAATAAGTTTTTTTTTCTTTTTTTTGAGTTTATTAAAAAAAAAAAATTAATTTTTTTAATTTTTTTGAGTCGGGGTTGACGGCAGCGGCTCGTCGGAGCTCCGACGGGCCATCACCGTCGTCGCTAACCTATTGATAAGTGGTGAGTTGGAGTATAGATACAAACTTTAGTTGGAGAGAGAGAGTTGAAGTGAATTGTGATGATTTTTAAATGAGGAAAAATACATGAAGAATAAAAGAGAGAAAAAATAGAAAATAAATGGAACGAAGGGTTATAGATAGTAGATTTTGGAAATATTTTACCTTGGTTAAAACTTTTTTGACATTGCCCCTTAAAACAATTCTTATGTTATACGGTCATTAAAAAAATTTGTGGAGTTTTTTTTTTCAAACCCCTATTGATCAACGTCCGAGATCACTCAATGATTTTAGTCAAAGTTATTAGTTCAAACATATTTTATTAATGTTGGGTAAGTGATAACTATATGCAATTAGTTTTTTGAAAGTGTTACATTCTTTTACTTATGAATGTTTAAAGCGTACCGGCTAAAAATGCATTATATTATTATAGTTATCAAATGATTGTGTATGCTTTTGGGCTCCAACGTGAGAGAAATATAAGGATATTACACATTGGACATGTAAGTAATTAGATGGAGCCATGACACCCTATATTATAAAAATTATCACGGCGTCTATGTTTAATTTTGGTTATTTTTCGTTTATACCAATAAGAATTCCAATCGCTATTGTGAGTGCATCACCAATTGAATCAATATCACCTGTCAATAAATAAAAAAGTATCAGTTACATGCTTATATTACTTTAGCAACCGTATCAGTTCTATTGTATCGCCAATTTAATTTAAATATAAGAAGATTGTTCTAAAATTATACACTCATCAGTTTCCTTATACATTACGTTAAATATACATGAACTCAAATATACTTCAAATATAAATGATCAATATATTCGCTTATAATTAAAATAATAATTTATCTCTCTTACTTTTTTTTTATTGTCTCTCATTTATTTGTAATTTTTACATATAAATTAATAAAATAACAAAAAGATGAGTTATATAGTTATGATAGAGAAATTAATAAAAAAACTGATAATTTGTATAAACCAAAGCGTTTTATTATAGGTTGTAAAAATGTACTTTTTTACTTTAAATATGAGAAAACGTCTAATTTATCTAATGTAGTTGTTCTACTAAATTAATTTGGGTTGAAAAAAATTGATAGAAATATATTAAAATATAATAATATTTAGTTATGATAAAAAATTTGATACCCAAACTGAAAAATGTATAAAGTTAAACTGTTATCCTAAAAATATAAAATTTATGCTAATTATATTAAAAATGGTACGGTTGCTGTTTCTGACAAGACAGATAAGGGTGGAAAATTTAACACGTGTACTCACAAATTGTTCCCAAAGTATATTATAGTCATCTAATAAATATTTATGCTTTTAGGCCCTTTTTTGTTCTGGGTTCATATTCCATAAGACTCTGTTTTTTGTTTTTTTTCTAATGAAGCAAACGTTTAACACGCGAAATATTCTGACATTTTCTTATAATCATCAGACGAAGTATGTAACTTTTTTTCTTGGCGCTTATACTTCTTATTTAAGGTTCTTCTTTCCTAATGATGGAGGATTAGACTCGTTAAAAGTTAGCCATATATCAGTTGATGTTTTTTAATATAAAACTGGTGGGTAAACTCACTATTTAATTAATAATTAATGGTCGTAACGACCTTAATATAGCTGAAACTATAATTAAACTAATGAAAAAATCAAATAAAAAAATTCTGTGTTCAGGAAATAAAAAAATATTTGGACTTCCGTCTGTACTTTTACGCACTACGAAAACTTGTTTTGATTTTTTCTACATCTGGTGGTATCAATTGAGTATATCAGTGTAGTTATAAGTTGAAACTTTGCTCTTAACACTGTTGACAATTTCCTAAATCATCAATCACATCCAATTCACTTTGTTTGAAACCAAAAACCGGTCTCACTTTTGGCATTGGTATGAAGGGAAGCTTCTCATCCACCTAATGGTGCATCGAAATGGTATGTTTGGTTGTAAAAATCCATTGAGCTATGTGAAGAGTCACAATATACAAATAGCAGATCTGCCCAATGTAACTCAAACCGCAAGTCAAAGTAGAACTCTGTCAATCGTTTAACGTAACTGTTCTGGAACAAATCCGCCTACTACGACTATAATCCACAAGCCCACTCAAAAACGGGACAATGCAAGGCTAGCGAGCCGGGAATGATTAGATTTACCACTCTCAAACAAAAGTAGCTCATCGGTGAAAGATGTAGAAAAAGAAGAGAGGGTAAAAAGAGCACGGATAAAAAATCTGAATCCAAATAGAGAGAAGCGATCAGAGTATTTATGTATGGAGCCAGAAGTAGAGGACGTTGAAGCACCACCCCACCGCAAAGCATGGTGTGTGTTATTGAAATGATTATATAAATGTGACAAAATAAATAATATTTCAATTTTAGAGAGACGATAAAGTTATAAATCTACAAAAATAATAATTTAACTTGATCAATTATATGATGTTCATAAATTATGGATTTGGCAAGAATAGATTATTAAATTCCATAAACTTTTCTTTAAAATCTTTACAATTTGAGCGAATGAAGACAAAAATAATAATATTGTAACTTTATTTACTCAATGTTTTAAGAATTTAAGTATTAAATACTATAAGTTTGACTCTTTACGCTCTCTTTATAAATTATATTTTTTAAGTGTTTTTTTTAGGTTATCAAAAAAAGGTAGGCTATAATTTATGACGGAACCAACTCTTTACCTAGTCAAAAAACTCGGTCAGATAAATGACAGTCTAAAAATATATTTGGAAAAAAATATTAGGCATGCAAAAGGGTAATTTCTATTTTCTATATTGTAAGGGTGAAAATTTTCAGCCTCATTAAGATGAAATTTAGACTGATAATTTTTTCCGCAACCCTTTGACGAGGGAATATTTGTATTCCCGTCATTTAACCGAACAATATAACAACTAACGAAACAACACTACATTTATAAACATTTTTATTCAAATAACTATCCACCCAATACTAGAAGAAGGCCAAAGAAGGCCAAACCAAAACTAAACCGAACTTATCATAGAGACATTTTACTCCAAAAGAGGTCTTCGGTCTGGTCTTTTGACCACCGACCTCTTTGCTCCCTCTCTCCAAAAGAAAGAGATCCGTACATATAATACACTAGCGGACCTGCCCATCCGATGAGTGTGAATCAAATAAAAAATCTGTAATCCGTTATGGTAGAATTTTCGATGAATGGATGGACAATTATGGTTGAGGGAGAGAGATGGAGAATTTGATGGAGTTATTTTTCTTTTAATTCCTGTATAAAAATGTTTACTAGTATTTTGTAATTTTATAAATTAATATAAATTTTTTATAAATAATTGTTTAAACGATAGAGACCGAGGTGTACATACATATAACCACACACATACATAACCAGATACATAGCGGAGACTCATAAACACCAAGGCGAAGCTCCCTCTCATCGGAGTTCTCACTCATCGCTGTCTCGTCACGGGTTAGGTACCACGAGAAGAGGCTATCCTCCTCTCCTTCTTTACTTATAAATATGCAAATCGGTTAATTCATATACACATCAATTAATACATGATAGTGCCATTGCTGTGATCAATGACAAAGTCATATATTCACGTTATATACTCAGTAGCCTATCCTAACAAATTGGTTAGTACATTCTATTGTTATTGCAGCGTACCACTGAAACATGAATCCGGGAATCATCGGGACTGGCTGCCGTACCATCATCATACACGGCCGCCTCAAATGTTCCGACTGACTCATCTTCCTACTAAAAAACACCAACCCCCGTGGTCACCGACCTGTACCGATTTATTTCTTAATTATATATGTTCGTATATTTCCCTTGTTGTTTCATTTGTCTTTCACAAGTTATGTACATTTCAGGTATCAGACTACCATTCCGGATTACCGCTCGGACTACGAACTCCGGACTATAACTCAATTGCAAAGGGACCGACACAAGAACTGTCCCATCAACATTGTAAAACACGCTACAAAGGCTGTCTCTAACCTCCTTTTATTATATTATGCGATTGTATTAAATTGCCATATCACTTAGTCAAATAGTTAACGAAACACATTACGCCAACTTAAGTAGGGCCTGAGGGCGTTTGGCGAATAAAATTGATTAAGTCAAGTATACGAAAAATACGATCGTCACCCTTAAGTTATTGTTCTATTTCCATCCCTATTATGAGCTAGAAATGAGTGATAAATGACACATCATATCATCTCAATATTATATTAAAAAAAACATACGTACGTAATAAAACATAATTTCCATATTATTGTACTTGGGATCAGTAACCAAACATATTTTGTATATTTTGAAATCGTTTTTTTTAATAACTATTCTGCCACTGTTTAATAGACGTAAAACAATAGTAAAAAAGAAGAATGGGTGTAATGGTAAATATACAAAAGAGTGAAAAAGGAAATAAACCCTAGCTACCAACACATTATCCCTGACCACAGCCGCATTTTCGCTCTCTCTTTCTCTCTCCTCCTAATATATAGAAAACCTCACTAAATACATGCTAATTAATTTCACTATATTTCCCCACATTATACTCCCTAAATATTCTAATTCCACTAAATAATTTTTAAATCCTTAAATACATATTATTATTATATCCAAATATCCACACATTTCTCTCTTTTATACACTCTACATTATTATCAAAAATAATAATATACTCCTATATTTATATTTAATATTTTTAAGCAATAATCTTTTAATTATTATCTACTGAATATTTGGAAAGAAAATTTTTAAGCAATAATCTTTTAATTATCCCCGACCACAGCCGCATTTTCTCTCTCTCTCCTCCTAATATATAGAAAACCTCACTGAATGCATACTAATTAATTTTGCAGGGTGGGTAAAAAATCCGTAAACCCAAACCGTACGGATTGGGACGGGTTGGGTGTAAAAAAAAATCAATTTGGCCCGTCCCAATCCGCTATATATTTTGCGGGTTGGGTTAGGTTTGAGGTTTTCAAACCGCATGTTAATTCGTCCTAGCCGTTTCAACTCGTAATATATATACATCGTGTGTATTTCAAGATATCAAACATTTATATTTTAGTTTTGTTATTTATTTGTTAATGTAAACATATTTTGATTGTTTTAATTTATATTTTTTTTTTGAAAAATTCAATTTATTTTGCGGGTTTCACTATGTTTCCCCCACATTATACTCCCTAAATATACTAATTCCACTAAATAATTTTTATATCCTGAAATACATAATATAATTATTATATCCAAATATCCACACATTTCCCTCTTTTATATACTCTACGTTATTATAAAAAAAAACATATACTCCTATATTTATATTTAATATTCTTAAGCAATAATCTTTTAATTATTATATATTGAATATTTGGAAAGAATTTTTTTGGGTTGCGTCTTGAGTGTTGATCGGTATAATCAAGTAAATATTAGTTGAAATTGTTAAGAGGCTTATAATATTTGGTAGCATTGCATTTGGGTGTGAGGTATAGTAGTTGGTACAGACGCAGGTAATCTTGCACAGTATATCTAGCCACACTCTATTTTTCTCCATTGATAGTGAAATGTCGTTTCGTTAACTATAACATGAGAAATTCCATCGTCCTTTAGACGTTGGTAAACGTGACGAGATATCATACTTTAAGCCAATAGCTAATGTAGCCATAAACCGAGAAAAGGAAATTTTTTATTACAAACACTTAGATGTTCAAGGTTTTAAACACACATGTGTAACAAAAAAAACTTAAGATCAAGAGATACGAATACGAAATGTGTTGGGCAGTAGCCCCATCCGAGTGTGTTACGTATGCATATTATATATCTGACCTGTATAGAGGTTTGGTTCCTATTAGTGCAAATGAAATAAACGAAAGTATTTCAATAGAAAATCGTAATCAATTACACAAATTATGGGGTACTCATAAATTGGCATTTGACCACATGAAAGAAAATGGGGCAGTTCTCGAAAGACGCCGACGGTTTGAATTTAGAAAGTTTATTTATAGGGAAAGAACAGAAATTGAACAACAAAACAGTATACGTATTCCTGATTATGAAATTTTACCGTTTGTTGCTGGTATCATGATCGACGATAGCTTTAGTTTCTTGAGACCGGAATAAATATATAGACCTATAAAACCTGAGAAAAGCACGCACAATAAAAAGTAGGAACAACATTCGGTAACAATTGTTGGGTTTGGTGAGATAAACGTGATTGACAATTATTTTGTGCGGTTCTGGTGGTTTAGAAACACTCATGGGTTACAATTTGGGTATGAAGGTTATTATCGTATTATAAGATGGTCGAGTGCACGTAATGGTGAATAGTCTATACTTTGTGCAATACAACCTCAATTCTAGTATGTCCTTACGTGCACTCGACCATATTATAATACGAGCATAACCTTCATCCCCAAATTCTAACCCATGACACAAAATAATTGTTAACCACATTTTTCTCAGCAAACTCAACAATTGTTACCGAAGGTTGTTCCCACTTTTTATTGGGTCTGCCTTTCTCAGGTTTTATAGGTCTATATATTTCTTCCGGTCTCAAGAAACTAAAGCTATCGTCGACCATGATACCAACAACGATTGGTACACGCAATTTTGACATCAAAAGAAATTGTCCTTCAAAATTTCATAATCATGAAGACGTATACCGGTTTGTTATTCAATTTCCGTTCTTTCCCTATAAATAAACTTTATAGATTCAAACCGTCAGCGTCTTTCGAGAACTGCCCCATTTTCTTTCATGTGGTCAAATGCGAATTGATGAGTACCTCCATAGTTTGTGTAATTGATTACGATTTTCTATTGAAACGTTGTTGTTTATTTCATTTGCATTAATATGAACCAAACCTCTGGACGGGTCAGATATATAATTGCATACGTAACACACTCGGATGGGCCTGCTGCCCAACGCATCTCATACTCGTATCTATTGATCTTTAAGTCCTTTTGGGTTACATGTGTGTGTTTAAAACCTTAACCATCTAAGTGTTTATAATAAAAAATTTCTTTTTCTCGGTTTATGGCTATATTGGCTTAAAGTATGATATCTCGTCACGTTTAGCAACGTCTAAGCGACGTTGGAATTCCTTATGGTATAGTTGACGGAACGACATTTTACTATCAATTGAGATAAATAGAGTGTGGCTAGTTATACCTGTGCAAGATAACCTGCGTCTGTATTACCTCACACCCAAATGCAATGCTACCAAATATTATGAGCCTCTTAACAATTTCAACCCATATTTATCTGATTATACCGATCAACACTCAAGACGTAACCCAAAAAATTTCTTTGGCCTGATTTCCCCTTAATATCCTCTATTTTCTATTGAAATGCTGTCGTTTATTTCATTTGCACTAATAGGAACCAAAGCTCTAGACGGATCATATATATAATATGCATACGTAACACACTCGGATGGGGCTGCTGCCCAACACATCTCGTATCTCTTGATCTTAAGTCATTTTGGGTTACACCTGTGTGTTTAAAACCTTGACCATCGATCTACTAGTCTTTTTACAAGTAATCAATAAGAATCTGGTTTGCATACCATCTTTGGTCGGATCAGTTTCGCATTTAAAAGCAGCCTGCCAGAAGAGAATTAGAGCAACTTTACTTTGATCTAATACAGAACTTAATTGTATGACCAGAACAAATGTAACCTTTCTGTTACACTATTGCAGCCATAAATAAAGTTTAGTAGAATCGAATATCACAAGGTCATGTTAATTGTCTATTATTCCCAATTATGTACTGGAAATGTTCATGCTTATTACGTTTCAACTTGTTTTTGAAAAATCAATTTTTAAACCATATTTTTGTTTGTGTTGTCTGGGTCAGTTCTACGCTCATCATAGGTTGCATCTTCTATGTCGAATTTAATTTAAAACATGTTACTAGGTTTTGGTAAGGCTTAAATGCTGGTTAGGTGTAAACTAGGCATCGTGGCCAACATGCTACAACTGCTGGTCCGTTTGCTTGTCAAAAAGATGTATTTTTACATGAACATTGAAAGTTTGGGATAGTTTTCGGTCTTCATGGAAGTTCTGTTGGAAGCTCTGGTTTTTCATGTAGCTTTTTGAACAAATGACTTAGATTTAATCTTTTGCAAATGGTAGAGCTTGTATTTTTGTTGATTAACAAATGGTCGACCTCTTGTTAATTTTTATTTCCTCTTCTAAGAATCTAAATACAGATTATTTGAATGTTTATTTACGAGGGTACTTTTTTAAGCTCATTCGATGAGATTTGTTTAAGGTATTTGTACGCCGATCATGTGTAAAGTTTGAGTTCCAATTTGTATGTTCTCTGTACCCTTATCTTGAGTTTCTTCTTTGCTATTAAGTTATTAATGCATTTGGAACTGCATCACTCCATAAATTCTTCAATTTCTCATCTGTGTTAGCCAGCAGCTTTGATGCATGCATATATTTTCAGTTTTTTTACCCACATCAGGAAAGATAAAACATGGCACTGCTTTATTTTTCTCTTATATTGGCTAGAACATACATTGCATGCATTTTGGTGTTGATGCTGACAATTCCTGTATTAATCGAAGACATGCTCAGTGATCTCTCTCTCTCTCTCCTTCTCTCTCCCCCTCCTTGTCAAGCTGCCATTTTCCCTTCTTAATCTGTTTCTTGTTTGTATTGTATAGATCATTTGCCAGTTATACGACAGTAGAAATTATTGACGGAATGCATGTTATCAGGTTTGCTTTTTGGATGCATGATATATCCATCCTTTTTATCAACTTATTTACACTTTTGTAGCTTAATCTGAATATTGTACCCACTCGTAACTCAATTCTGCAGTGTTGCTTATGGATTTGCGCATTCCAATCTTTTTGTACATAGGACTAATGTCGCTGACATACTTTAACAGGTACTTTTACACTCTTCGAGCTGGTAACTGATGTTTTTGCTTTAATTTTTTGTTCACGTGCGACTTTTACATTTAGTCTTGTTCATACAATCTATGGGGAAACTATTCAGCATAGTTTTTTTAATATGAGTTTCAACCTGGGAATCTTAAAGTCTTGTTGAACTCAAATTTGCATTTGTTAAGGTTTCTTTTGGTCTTGGGAACTCTTGTTCGGTATATCACAGTCTTGCAAACTTGTTAACAGCCTAGTCCCTAGGACATACTTGATGATCGATAATTATTTCGGCCTTAAAGACCATCCGATGTACACTTAGTTTTTTTTATCAGTTTTGATAAAACCTGCGATATATAGTTTCAAATTTGAGAGAGCAATTGAGAAGAGGAGAAAGAGAGTACAGAAAAGAGAAGGGATGGCTGAAAGATTGGAACGAGAGAAAACCCTCATTCCAGTCTGATTACTTCACAAACATACTTACCAAAAAAAAACCTTCCCAAACATCTTATTTAGTGGATAATTAATTCCTAACACTGAAAACTCGTCAGATTCTCTCTATTTGTTTTGAAATCTGAAATTGTTTTGAAAAAAATAAAATGAAAAGTGAAATTAGTGGGGTTTCTTCCTCATAATTATAAAAACTGAAACTTCTCTATATTCTCTTGATTTTCCCTTTCCAGTAACATCTATCTCCATCTTCCTATATTTGGTTTTCTTGAAGTTGCTGTAGCCATCAGATCTATTGTATGCATAAATCCTGGTCCATATGATTCGGCTATTAAATTTATGTTCAGCCTTTTTAGTTTTTTTTGTAAGTTCTACTCCAGAAATTAGCTGATTGTTCTACTTGTTCTTTGACAGCTCGAAGTCTATGATGGCCAAGCTGCTTGGTAAGGTACATAATTTTGTCCAATATATATGTTTTACTGATTCAATCTTTAAGGACTTCTTTTATTCCTTGAGACGCATAAAGGTGAGCCGACATTCTTCTCTTAAAAAGCGCAATGTAAATGAAATCTGCTGGGTCGGTTGTAATTCCGTTTCTTAACTAATGTCCCATTTTGTTCTCTACCACCAGGTTCCTTTAGTATTGTATTCCTTGTCTTCTCCTCATTTCTTTCCAGTTATGTTAAAATCAGTTAGACATGTCGGATGCTAAGAAGCTGTCAAGTAAATCAATAGTTAGAGCTTTTCTGTTCTTTGGTACACAAAAGGAATTTAACTTGTCTTACATCTAGCGAGTAGTTTTTTATAAGGAGACGATTGTTTGGTATTAACTTGTAGCATTTTAGAGTTGTGTGTATGTATATATCTACACTAGCGAACGTGCCCACGTGTTGCGTGGTGTAACGCATGAATTTGTGTAACGCGTGGTTTGATTTACGTAGTTATTCCCGTTTAGTACACCTATAAAAAATTACTGAATATAGTAAAAGGTGAATCATTTATACAATGTAAAAACAAAAATAATATGAAAAAATAAAAATAAAAAGGAATTGGAAACACGAAAAGGAGAAGAAACACTCATGCATACCTTAGAAAATAATATATCGTGCATTACTATTTTAGAACTTTAATTTCCATTGATGAAGGAATGTTTACTTGTTCATGGGAGACATGAATATGCTAGTTTTCAATAGGCATGAATATGTATTTGGGTATAGTGGCAGTTGTCTTAATACACGTAAGACGGTTATCACTTATCACTTTCAAAAACAATTTAAATATATATACGTGTGTTTTAATTTGTAATTTTTGTTAATGTAGGAGTTTTTTGTAATTATTTGTTTCAAGGCTTCATAAGAGATCTTCACATAAACTAATAGTATATATATATGTATACTAGGGCACGGTGCCCACGCGATGTGTGGTGTAACACGTATGTGTATAATGCGGAAAACGACCATACCATACAGACCAAATTTCAGTGATTATATAGGACTTCATGTATGAAATATAGATAGAAGAACCCAAGTGTTAAACCCAAAAATTGATGGTTAAAATCAGTAACCTTTTCTGAAGCACCGGCGCGTCTATCTCAGAATCCCCTCTTCTATTCTCTATCTCTTCCTGTTTTTTTTTTCTTTAATTCTAATCCGTTTTCATGCAATGAAAATGATGAGCCAGGTTATTAATTTGAAGGACTACACATGTTTGAGTTTGACAGTCTTTGTTTGTGGCAGTTACCGTATTTATTTTTCTTTTCTTTTTCCCGGTGTCAAAACTGTAATTTATTTAGCCATTAAGGATATTTTCGGGTGAAAAACTTACAAGGCCTCATAAGGATAGTACACATATAATAGTATCATGTATGTATATTCTCCATGGTCAATTAGTATTTAGCAAGTAAAAATGGCAGTTGTATATGTGTATTCTTGTCTACTGTTTATAAAATTATAATTACTATCGCTCCCCTAATGCCAGATTCACATGCATCAGCTGATTTTCTAAATATTAATTGATAATAGATTAAAAAATTGTCTTATTTTCTTTTGTTTCTTTCAAATGTAATTAATAATATGTCAACACTCTCATTTACTTAGGGGAGACATGGAAAGCTACAGTTTGTCTCACTTTTGAATGTAACGTCGGAGTCTCGTGATGGACGTCACTTTTACTTGACTTTTAAAGCAAAGACACTCGATCGAGGCAAAACGTCTACCTACCAAGCTATCGTTTGGAAACATACAGTGTTCTCTTTTAGGCGCAAACCTGCTCGAGGTACACGAAATGGATGTCTGTATCTTATTTCATATTGTTATCACCTGGAAATTTAAACAATTAGACAATTTATTGACCCCTGTGATGTGTCTCTTGTGTTCCCACGAAGCAGTGGATATGTGTGTTCCATATAATCCATTTGTTTTGAACTAAAGATTTACCAATGAATTAGCAATAAAATTTGACCTGTTATCTTTGATGATCTCACAATATTGTGGTTAAACCACACCACTGTAGGCTTGTTTGGTTGTTAAAACAAATTAGGCCATGACTTTTCTATCAAAGTCATACCAATGTTTGTTTCCGGTTATTGTATGTACAGAAAAGTAACTCTTGAGTTGGGGTAAAATATATACTTCTAAAAAGTAGAAACTTTAACACCTCTAGAAATGTACTACACTTTTTTTAAAGATACAATCAAACAATCTCCCCTTACTAGATTGTCAGTTAATTATCCATATGCACACAATTAAAGAATCTCGAAAATCTAGCTTTTATATTCATGGTTTAATACCTTTTTGTCTAATTGTGAAGGTTCAATGAAGAAATGGATTTGGGATGATCGTCCTTGTGGTAAGCCCATTCTAGTAACTGTTTTTCGATTTATGTTATTATATTTTGAGCGGCCTATACCAATATGGTGTAGTAGTCCTTTTGGACATCACTTAAATTTGGGACTTAAGCCATTGTCATTTTCTAAAATTTTCAAAAGGTTTATTTGTAGTTGCATTTTTTCTAGAAATCACGTCTAGTCGCGATTAGTCGGTGATAAAATGTCAGTCAGACTCTTTCCGATTCCTTTTCTGGAAAATCAGACCAACAAAATGAGCTGATAAAACAAACTCAATATGAGCTGATAAAACGTTAGCTTTGAATCGATTTAGTATGGAAATAATTGTTAATTGGCGAAGCAAAACAAATATCTATTAGGGTTTGTTCAAAGTTTCAGAAAAAAAAGGAGGAAGAAGAAGAGACGGGGATTTAATTTTTGTAAACCGTCGTAGTTTTTAAGTACATCTATTAGGGTTTGTTGTATAAAAGTTTGGTTTTCAATAAAACAGTCCTTGTTGTGTTAAAACTTCTGACGCGTTAAATCTTATAACAATATCCATAGTTTTCAGTGTTACACAAAAAAAAGTTTCATAAAATTGCAAAAATACCCAAATAAGTGCAATAAGTGACTGTTTTTGTCCAAACGATTAATCGGAAAATTGGTAAGTCGGAGGCTATCGATTAATCGTTGATTACCGTTTTTACAACCTTGTGTAGTAGTAGCTGTTGGAGCATGATCATAAGTTCATAAGACGAATGCTTGTCAAGTAATTATGTAGCTTTTTATTTAAAGTATTGTAACTCATTATTTGTTTGAAGAAAATTGGTCGGTAATAATTACTATATCTATGAGAATTATCAGATTTATTTTCATTTTTAGAGTATCTTTCTGTCGTTTGAGAAACCCGTATCTTTCGTTTGAGGGAAAATGACATATAAATACAACTTTAGATAAATGCTTCCAAATTTTATTTTTTTACGTTAAAGTGTATCCTTGTCTTTTTATCAATTCTTTTTTCTTTTTTTAATAAGTAATGATAGATCTTGTATTTTTATTGTTTTGTGTTTTTAAAGGGACTGTGGGGATGTACGAGTGTTTTTGTGTGTGTTTTTCGTCATGGATTGGGGAATCACGACGAGTCTGGTCAAACACGAGAGGAGTCCAAATCTTCTATCCCATTTCTCTATTTCCTTTCGTGTCCCCTTGCTTATTTTATCCAAAAAAAATTTCTAAAAAACTTGAAAAAAATTGTACAATTACTATAATACATGTATCAATACATTCCAATAATTATTTTTATAAGAAAATCCACACAAAATTTATTTTGGAATAAATGTATAAATTAGTGTAAATTAAACATTGAATATTAAAAAAATTGTTTAAAACAATATTATGTTCAAATGTTTTAAAATTTGAATACAATATAATATAAAAGTTTATAAAGTTGCGGTATAAGTTGTAAAAATTTAAAATTTGAGTGAAAATAAGAAAGGGGACACAGAAGGGGAAAAGAGTATGAAGAAAGCAAATTAGGGAAAATATTGAGATGACTTGTTACCTATTTAACAAGTTTTCTAATATTAATGAAATGTACCTTTTTGGAAGGAAGGACAAAATAAATGTGTGTTTTGGTATAAATTTAAAAACTATGTATTTGGTTGCTATTTTCCCTTCTGTTTTTGATGATTACTCCACTTAATTTATTTAGGCTTGCATCGAGGTCCTTCTTTTTATTGTTTAGCTCACGATGGACACTGTTGTTTATGTATTTCGGTTGTTGATTTTAAATTAGTTTCGTGATGATCTATCGCATTTTCTTGGTTTTTCCTGTCTTCAGGTACGGAAGAAGAGTCTGGCGAAGGTGTTTCAAGAGTCCCAGAACCACCCATAATCAATGTCATTCACGAAAAGTATGTCGTAGATAGCGACGTCGGTTGGTTGTAATTTGATTTTCCCTACTTTATCTGTTATTTGTCTTTCAGTCTGTGACGTCCCTGTTGGTTACGCTTGCCCTTGCTCAGTCTATGGGCATTGTTGTGTTTCAGGGGTCATATGATGACTTGTTTGCTCACGTGAACTTTGATGACATGGAAGAGGATGTGATGACTCTTCCTAACATCTCGCCACCTCGGGTTGAGGAGGGGGTGGACAAGGACGTGGCTCCTGAGACTGCTTGGTTGGAAAAGAAGGTAGGGGATGCCGAGAAGGATGTTGGGGTTGCCGGGAAGGAGGTGGAGGTGGCCGGCGAGGAGGTGGAGGTGGCCGGTGAGGAGGGGGGTGACGAGAACACTGCAAATGTGCAGGTGGACGGGGAGGCAATGACCCGTTATATTGCTAGGTGCGGTGGGCACTTGTTGGAGCAGCCCCGAGTATTGAAGATGGGGTACACTGCTCTTATGTCTCTCGCCTACAAGGATATGGCGGATATGGTAGCTCGGCCAGCAGTGGCGGCTATTGAGCAGGTCAATGCTGATGTCCTCTGGGTATGCTTTACTTCTGTCATATTTTATTTTTGACGTCCTTTGTTGGTATCTTATGTGGTCTTCTTGCAGGCTTTTATGAGCACCGTTGAGCTGAGGGATCGGTTTACGGCGCTAGAGGCCGAAAATAAGTTGTTGGCTGAGCAAAATGCTAAGCTATTGGCCAAAGAGAAGCGTTTTGCCGAGGACAACTTGTTGTTATCGATCAAGAGAAACATGACTACATTATGCTATTTAGCATTTATTGTCGAAATAAATCTTCACATATGAAGTTTAAGAGCATCCCGTTGAATGTTCGTTCTATTCCACGTTATATTTTATTGCATCCAGTCGTGTGCAAGTAAATGAAGAATTCAGTCGAATGCTCGTTCTATTTTTTGGAATATGAAACCTTTGCACCCAGTCGTGTGCAAATGAGGGTGAGCATCCAGGAGAATGCTTATTGCATTAATTACTACTGAGTCGAAATCCTCGCATCCTGTCATGTGCAAGTGAGTGGAAAATCCAGTCGCATGCTCGTGTACTCTTTTTGTCCTTAGACCAAGGTTTTTTTCCACTGAGTTTTCCTTGGCAAAGTTTTTAGTGAGACACATTCCCATCATATCTCACTTCAGATTGTCGAAATTAGGGGGAGTATCTTGTTGTATACTTATTACCACTGTGTACTCTTTTGTTCTTCGACTAGAGATTTTTCCCACTGAGTTTACTCTAGCAAGGTTTTGATGAGCCACCTGTTTTGTGGTTGATCTCATATCACTACCACTGTTGCACTCTTTTTCCTTTGATCAGAGATTTTCTCATTAGGTTTGCTCTGTCAAAATTTTGATGAGTCACATTTTTTGTTGTTAGTTACTTACATGGTATTTCGGCCTATATCATTCGACTACATAGTTTCTCCTAGGTACCAGTTTTTTCCCACACTGGATTTTTCGTCCCTAATGTTTTTATGTGTTTAGCACTGCGAATGAACTCAACTCAAATCGACAGCATGAAGAAGAAATCAAGACGTTTAAAGGGGAGTGTTATATGATGTTATTGACCATCTTGGGCCTTACTCTATTGAGTTTATCTTGGGCTTTCCTATCATATGTAACCATACACTCTATTATATAAAGAAGCTCATGGGTCTCTTGATGTATATCTCTATCACTTATTAATGAATAAAGAACCGTTTCTTTGTCTCTCTCTATATTCTCTCTATATCTACTATATACATATGTATATATCTCTATCACTATAAATTTTTGGCAAAATTAGTTTTTAATCAAAAATATTAGTAAACATCAATACCCTCTAAAATTAAAACTTAAAAAGCATCCAAAATCTATCTAAAGCTTTTCGAGACATTTCCGAAGTTTTTTGCTTTTGGAGGCTTTCCTGATGCTCGAGGAGCTTTTGAAGGCCTTTTGGAAGCTTATTAAAGCTGTTAAGAGGCCTCCCGTAGACATTTCATAGCTGCCGAGGTTGTAAGATGTCTCAGGGGTCTTGCATGGGACTTTACAAAGTCATCGACAGTCTTTTGAAGCCCCGTCAGAGCTTGGGCAAGCTCCGTTCATGTCTCCCAAAGGCTTTACAAATCTTCCGGCTGCCTTCTAAAGTCTCGTTGGAGCTTGTCGGAGCTATGATGGGGACTAACGATGGCAAAGATGATGATGGCAACTCAAGAGAAAGTGTGTTTTAGGGACTTGAGTTATGTAAGGACGATTTGGCAATTAAGGTGAACATTTAATGGAGTGGTACCAATGTGTAAGAAAGACTTGTTAATATCTTTAAGAAACAGTCTTTTTGGGACCTTTGCGGCCTTACCCTACTAATTAAACCACAAAAAAGGAAAAGGAGAAAAACGTTATTTCAGCAGGCTGTTGAAAGAGCAAATACACGAATTTAAAATGTAAGCTATTAACTATCAAACTTAAATTGTTTAATACAGTAAATGATTTCATACATACATTATATACCACAGTACACAAACGTGAAAAGAAACTGAGACTTCCACAACTACTTGTAAGTTCAGGTTCTCAGTTCCGTTCTTTGTATAACATCTATTTTCAGTGTCAAATTCAATAAAATTCAGTGACAACCATCTAAAAAGTCTGTGAAACAAGTGGTACAAAAGAAACCGACAAAGAATCGAGTTAGCTTTTCATGGTTTCCACGGAGCTGGAGGAGGCGGTGCAGATGGATACATGGGGGGAACTGCAGAAAAAATAGTGTTCTTATCGATTCCTGAACTTCTATCACCTGAGAGAGATACTAGAGCGGCAACTAATCCGGCATTGCCAGCTAATGTAGGCTCGGTATAATTGTAATTAGTGCGCACATCGCGAAACCCATCGTGTTTGTCTGGTCCAGCCACCATGGCCCCCTCAAGTATGTGCGGATTTGGCTTCGAACTGTCCCTCCATTTATATCCTCCTTTGCAACTGTACTTGATCTTGTTCTTTGGGATAGAAGCACCTCTGTGGTGAACATGTTTTGGATAATGATTTCCAAAGCCCACCACGTAGCTCATCTTTCTTGGATTGTCACCCAAAATGTAATTAATCTACATCAACAGAGAAACAAAATAGTCAACATTGAATGGGAAAAAAAGGAATTTGTTCCTGGTCGATTCTGCATTCGAATCCTGGAAACATATTTGCACCCATGAGATGAAACTAGACAGCCAGGCAGACTTATGCGAGCCTTTAAAACTGTCCTTTTATTAAACTGTTTCCTTAAACATAGAAATACAAATAAATTTGTCCACGTGTAATGTAGCAAAAGAAAAAAGATAAGTGCACCAAAACCAGTCTAACTCAAGAAAGACTTGAAATCAGACTTGCATCATACAATGATGTATAAGATATAAATGGTCTCCTGCACCATTTACTGAAAATTGAAAGTAGCAATGTTTCGAGGGAATTGTATTTTTTTTTTTTTACTAATTTAAGAATATATTGGAACTAAATTGGACTATGCCATCTATTAAATTGTACGAGTCACAGAACATAATAGAGCATCACGAACCTGTTTCGCCGCAAACTCACGAAGTTTATCTGTGGTGTAAAAGTTGGGTCCACAATACCAGCCAGGGGTATCAGAAGCTTCAAGATAGTCACTGTACAGAGAAGCTAGAAAAGCTGCATTGACGATATATTGAAGTGGCTGAGGCCTCCCATGGTTTAGTTGAATCAAGCCTCCTGCAAAACATGAAATCTCTTTACAGTTCCATACATAGTTAAGCATTAGGATCATCCCAGAAATCTTGAAAAAGAGTTACGCTTACCCTTTGTCCTATTAAAACTTGTGAAGTAAGGTAGGTATGAGCACATAACTATATTGGTCTGGTTGTGAAATGTACTTAGTATTTCTTCATAGGGATAGCCAGGGCTCAGGAATAACCTCATACGGCTCAACAACACCTACACAAAAAACATTGGAAGATAAGATTTGTAAAATCCCGTAATTTATTTATTTACCCTTAAGTTTAATTCTATTGGTTATATAATTTTAGATATGATTGTTAAGTTTCCTTGTTGATTTAAAAATTATTTAGCATTCTTATAATATTAATTTGGACTTAAAATGATGTATACAGTCAATAGGTTTGTTTGTTTTGTTTTGGTTATGAATTGGAATTGGTGATGGAACGCTTATAGCATTATGTTTGGGATGAGAATAGTTTATACGTTAATAGTTAGTACATTATAGCTTCCCTCGGTTACAACTACAAGTATTCATATTGAAAGGGCACATTTAATTACTTTGAGTAACATATGGGCACATTTAATTTCTATTAATTAAAGGGGACATTCATGAATATTGCTTTTAAATTGGCCGTTTATTTTAAACATGATAATTACCTTATGCCTAGTGTTAGCATCTTTATGCTAGCATTCGTTTGGTTAGCGGATTGACACTTCGAAGGAACGTTTGTGGGAACCGTTGGCTAATGTTTGGTGTGTAGGAGCGCCAAAGAATTAAAGTTTGATACGGTTCAAGCTTTGGGCAGGTTTGAAGCAAGGAAACACGTTCGATATGGTTCGAACGGACCGCTGGTTTTGAGTCACGACAACGGACTGTTTTGGTTTCAAATGGTGGGCAGTTGATGGCAATGCGGATCGATTATGTGGATCGGAGTGGGCTGTTTGATTGGGACGGGTTCTAGCTGCTGTATAAGTGTTCTATTGAAGGTTAGAGTCACTTAAAAAGGGCGGGAACGGTTACCAATGTGCTGGAGCAGTTCCAAACTGCATTGCAACTGCTTTGGGCAGTTTTTTGACCCATGTTTTATGCTTGTAACTGCCATGTACGAAATTATAAGTACATGGGCAGATTTCAACATGTTTTAGAGAGAGTTTCGGGTTGAGAAAGACTTGAAAAACATATGTAATCTGGTTCCTAATATTAACGGAATTATATTGGGTTGGCTGCGGCCGTAAATTGTGCGTGTGTTCATTTACGTTTGCTTGTGTTTACATATATATTACTTGTCTTAAATCTGTCCAGATTAGAGCAGTTACGTTGCCTCGAAACGGACTGCGATTGAGTGATTAAACACGAGAGTTTGTGAGTCAAACACGAGTGTTGCGAGTTTGTTGGGTTGGCTGATCGTTTTGTGGCAGCGGCTAAGTCCATAAGCGAGCCATCACGTGGCTGTTTTCTGGAGCGAAAAACAGTCCCGTGACAACTGGTATCAGAGCGGAAGTTACAATGGTGAACGAGGCGAGAGAAAAGGATCTTTCGACGAAGGACAGACTCAATCGGTTGGAAACTCTTGTGGGCACCGAACCCGCTGGAGATGGCGTGAACTTGACTGTCAAAACAGAAGCGTTGGAGGATGACGTGACTGTTTTGAAAGCGAAGGTCGAGGCGTTGGTGCAAGAACTTGCTGATTCTACGACGGGAATGGGAATTATGCGAGATGAGATTCAGATCTTGCGAAAAGCGGTTGCTGGAAATTCAGTTTCGACAAGTCACGAAGGTGGTGTGACAAAATGGAGAGTGCCGGAACCGAAACCGTTTGTTGGAGATCGGGATTGTAAAAAGTTGGAGAACTTTTTGTGGGATATGGAGCAGTATTTTACCGCTGCCCATATACCGGAGGGTGAACGTGTAGCGATAACGAGTATGTATTTGAGCGACAACGCAAAGTTATGGTGGCGTTCAAGGGCTGCGGATAATGCTCGGGGATCAATCGTTTCATGGAATTTGTTGAAGGCAGAATTGCGTGAGCAGTTTTTGCCTAGTAACGGTGCGTGGGTTGCAAGAGAAGCGTTGCGAAATTTAAAACAAAGGGGGACTGTTCGAGACTACGTCAAGGATTTCAGCGCGATTATGTTGGAAATCAGCGGCATGTCCGAGGAGGACAAATTGTTTAATTTTGTTTCCGGGTTGCAATCGTGGGCACAATTAGAGTTACGAAGGTTGGCGGTGAAAGATCTGTCAAGTGCTATGGCAGCGGCGGATGGTTTGTTAGACTATAAACTGAATTCGGAAACCGAGTCGAAAAATGGAAGGAACGGCAAAAAGGTTGTGACAAAATTCAGCGAGGTAGAAACATCAAAACCAGCCATGGATGATGACTGTCGAAGCACGAAATCGGTTAGCCATAATGGCAAGGAAAAGGGAAAAAGCAAGATGTTTGCTTGCTTTATTTGTGGAGGTCCTCACTTCGCCAAGGAGTGTTCGAAAAAGGAGCGGTTATCGGCACTTCAGGTTGACGAAGAAACGGATAAGGAGGGCGAAAAGGTTTACATAGGCAGCATGCAAGTGATGCCTTAGACGTAAGTTACGGGCGGGTGGTCGACTCGATGGGCAAAAAGCCGTGGGGTACTATCGAGGGAGTTACGTCGACCAAAGTGGACAGCGTGGTGCTGTTCAAACGAGGGAAAATCTGGGCTGTTTGAGATGGACTTTGGGCAGCGGGTTTTGAAAAGAAAATTGACCTAAGGAGCGAGGTTTAGTTGCAGGTTTGGGACAACGGAAACAAGTTGCGGGAAATCTGATTTGTGGGAAAAGTATGGGCTATCTTATGGGTCAGACGAGGACTGAACTTTGGTTTTGAATTCTGTAATAAACACTTGATTCATCGAGGGCGATGAATGGCTTAGGTGGGGGAGGTTTGTTAGCATCTTTATGCTAGCATTCGTTTGGTTAGCGGATTGACACTTCGAAGGAACGTTTGTGGGAACCGTTGGCTAATGTTTGGTGTGTAGGAGCGCCAAAGAATTAAAGTTTGATACGGTTCAAGCTTTGGGCAGGTTTGAAGCAAGGAAACACGTTCGATATGGTTCGAACGGACCGCTGGTTTTGAGTCACGACAACGGACTGTTTTGGTTTCAAATGGTGGGCAGTTGATGGCAATGCGGATCGATTATGTGGATCGGAGTGGGCTGTTTGATTGGGACGGGTTCTAGCTGCTGTATAAGTGTTCTATTGAAGGTTAGAGTCACTTAAAAAGGGCGGGAACGGTTACCAATGTGCTGGAGCAGTTCCAAACTGCATTGCAACTGCTTTGGGCAGTTTTTTGACCCATGTTTTATGCTTGTAACTGCCATGTACGAAATTATAAGTACATGGGCAGATTTCAACATGTTTTAGAGAGAGTTTCGGGTTGAGAAAGACTTGAAAAACATATGTAATCTGGTTCCTAATATTAACGGAATTATATTGGGTTGGCTGCGGCCGTAAATTGTGCGTGTGTTCATTTACGTTTGCTTGTGTTTACATATATATTACTTGTCTTAAATCTGTCCAGATTAGAGCAGTTACGTTGCCTCGAAACGGACTGCGATTGAGTGATTAAACACGAGAGTTTGTGAGTCAAACACGAGTGTTGCGAGTTTGTTGGGTTGGCTGATCGTTTTGTGGCAGCGGCTAAGTCCATAAGCGAGCCATCACGTGGCTGTTTTCTGGAGCGAAAAACAGTCCCGTGACAACTACAAGTATTCATATTGAAAGGGCACATTTAATTACTTTGAGTAACATATGGGCACATTTAATTTCTATTAATTAAAGGGGACATTCATGAATATTGCTTTTAAATTGGCCGTTTATTTTAAACATGATAATTACCTTATGCCTAGCTATATATATAATATATATGTTACATAAAAGAATGGCGGAAAAAAAAAGATACGTAAATAATTTTATCAACTATTAGAGAACGGAAAAAAATACCTTTATTACACCAAACTATGTTGTTGTTAACGATTTGAGTATCCACCTTTCAATTTTCTCAATTTGGGTACCACACTAAGAAACTGTCCAATTTAGGTATCACTGTCTAAATTAACCACGGAATCATGTCATATGACCGCACGTGCTTGATAAACTTGAACGTGAGGGTAATTTTGTCATCTGCAACAAAATATATCATTCTAGAACAACGTTTTCCTCCAAATTTGGACTATGTGCTGATTTTTGTTATGTGTGAAATTGAGGGAATTATTTTTCTAGGATGATATATTTTGGTGCAGAATGACAAAATTACCCTCACGTTAACGTTTGTCAAGCACGTGCTGTCACGTGACCTGATTCCGTGATTACTTGATACCTAAATTGGAAAGTTTCTTATAGTGTGGTACCTAAATTGGAAAGTTTATTATAGTATGGTACCCAAATTGGGAAAATTGAAAGGCGGGTACCCAAATCGTTAAAATCACACAGTTTGATGTACCAAACATATAAAAAACCCTATTAGAACTCACTTCACAGTAAACATACTCATTGATATACTCATATATATATATACACTAATACACGCATATATAAAGAGAGAAAAAGAAGGGCAGCCAAGAGAAAGAAATGAGAAACACATTGAAGAACTGTGCGAAATATATATTCTGACATGGGTACAGAGGTTATGTTCAGCTCAGTTATAATTAACTAGGTGAATGGTTTTGTCTTGCTAGTATAATTGTTCCGTGCATGTTTTAAAAGGTGTTTGTTTATAAGTTATTATTTTAATCACCACCTATATAATAAGTATATTTTGCTTGTTACAAAGTAAAAATTATATTTTGACTGTTACAAAGTAAAGAAAGAAATGGAAAGAAGAAACGAGTAAAGAGAAATCGGGAAGTCCGATGAGAGAGAAATCAGGAAATCCGATGAGAGAGAAAGTTACTTCGGGAAGTCCGAAAAGAGAAAGTTATTTCGGGAAGTCCGAAAAGAAAGAAAGTTATTCGGGAAGTCTGAATCCACCAAAAAGATTGGGAAGTCCAGTTGATTATATTTGAAAGTTATTTAGTATTGATTCTTATAGTTTCATGTGAAAGAAAGGTTTTATATTATCATGCATAGGGAATTTTTTTAAAATTAAACCTTATTTTGAAGAACGAAAATAAAATATGAGAAAACCTATTTTTGACCCTATATATATCGCAAGGTTTGCCATTCACTAAGCTCGTTTAGCTTAACCCTCGTTTTTACCTCGTTTTTATAATGTTTTCAGGTATTAAAGTTGAGATCGAGTTAGTCGGATTAGACAGACATCCTAGGATTTTGTATCTAGCTTTCCGCTGCGTTAATATATTAATTTAGATTGTAAAAATTGGAACCGAAGTGTTTAGATTTTCGAGCTTGTACCATTTGTCAGGTTTTTTTAATAGAAAGTGATCACTTTTATTGTATATTTTCTAAGTGTTTAAGTTAGGTTTTGTATAACACGTGCCGCCACACGTGTTATTCGGCCGTGTGACTCCCAAATTAGGTCTGGGATGCTACAAGATTAGCAGCAACATAAAAACTGTTTTGAGCCTCTTCCAAAGCCTTACCAAAGTAGCTGACACGAATAACTGAAAAAAGCGTATGCATTTAGTCTAATAAGAAAGGGGCGTACTTGAGCTCCAGCAAGCTTGTTGTCCCAGCTAAGTATGCCATAATCAGGGCCCCCAAAGAAGGCACCAGCGTGTTTGGCAAGTTTTGGATGAGTAGCAAGTGTAAGATATGACGAGTTTCCAGTTGCATAAAACATCCAAGCTGCACCCCACACATATTCATCCCAATAGCTAGTTGAGTTGTAGAATTGGCCGGCTTCTGAAGAGTCAGAATATTTGCCACGTGAATCCCTAGCAAACTTGAAAAGAGTAGTAGCACCATGGACGAGCTTCTGAGAGTAAGCCTTGTTGTCTTTGAAAACAATGGAAGCCGATGCTAAAGAAGCAGCCATCTCAGCAGCTAAGTCAGAGCAGCCTCCACCTGTTGTAACCTCACGATCGTAATCAATGTCCTCGGGACGCATCCAGCAATAATGATCATTAGGAGTCCCGTCATTTGTATCACCCTTCCCAACCTGCCATTTGTATTCACAAGTGAGAAGAAGAAGAATGCTAAAATATTGTTTGATTTTCTTTTACCCAGACACTGAAATAAATTAGTGCAGAAAATGTAGCAGGAACTTGTAATCAGACACCAGGAACGAATGGAAAATAATAAATCAATGCAGAAAATGTAGCTGTAACTTGATAATTCTAGATATGGCCATAACTATCGGAATTGTGTTGTTTGGTGTCCATTTAGAGGTGAAAACTTATAAACAATGATCTCAATGAGTAACGAATGAAAATGGAGATTTCTGATAAAGATAAGATGGAAAATCCAAGATTAAAGAACTTTTAGTACAAGTATAGAGCATCCCCACATCAGATCGCATACACTAGCTCGAAGAATAAGAAACGAGGCTACATGAATTAGCATTACCTGGATAGCCATCTCACTGATAGTGTCAGCCGTGGAATTAAACGTCTTAAGAAAATATTCTGTTCCCCATTTGATAAGCTCTTTGACATGGTTAAGCTCGCCCGCAGCCTCATATTTGGAGCTGTATTCAATAACACTCCAACTTAACATGGTCATGGCAAAAGACTGAGGGAAGTTGAACTTGATGGCATCTCCAGCATCATAATAACCGCCACTCAGATCTTTAAATATGGTATTCGGCTTCCCATCTTTCATACAAGAGTTCCCTCTCCACGAAACATTGTTGTGTTTCGGAAGCTTGCCAGCTGTAATAAACCAGGACTGGAACATTAGTACTTTGCATAATGATCATGTGTGATTTTTGGAACATGAAAAAAGAAGCTACTATACTTAAACTGTTCTCCTTTATGCTATGAATTGATAATTGAAGGGAGGTTTTACTTTTTTAGTCATTTGTAACAGCTAAGTACAACAACTAAAGAAAATAAACAAGTACATATGCACAATTTGTCACTAGTTAAATGCATCTGTAAACAGGAAAGAGCAACACATTTAAACAGATATAAATCTACAACACTCCTGAATGGTACTAAACATGAACCCGCATCAAAGACGAGAGTCTTGTAATAAAGAAAGGAAAAACTGCCACATATAACTTAAAGTGCCTTAAACTTCACAAATCTAAGTAAAATCTTCATAGGCAACAGAAAATACATGACGTCGTATTTTCTTTAAATTCAAACCAACCACTAATTAATGGCATTTGCATCCACTATCAAAATATAGCAAGTGAGACTACCATACCATCTTTGGTAATTAGAAATCTACACTATTTGATCCATCAGGTTTTTTTTTTTAGCATTAAACTTAAAATGGCCAGTTCACTGAAGATTAACCACAATCCAAATCCCCCTCATTTACTACTGGTATTTCCCAATTAGTCACCTTAGTGCACTTTCAAGGTAGATTTACAATTTAACTGCCATAACCAACAATTACAGATTGGAAAAACAAGCATTCGACCTCAGAATCCAAACTAAAAGTCAACAAATACAATGAATTTCAATATTTTTACTATACAACATTTTTTTTTTATTATATAACAATATTATATATTCGTCCTAATTTGACCTTAGTGTGTGTTGCGCACTTGAGGTTGCTTCAATTACAAATCAGAGTATCTTGTCTTTTTTTTTTTATCAACAAAATTTATGTACAATTGCACATATATTGACTAAATAACGACAGTGAACAATTAATAGATGGGTATGAATATGATTTCCATTTGCAGAGGCTGAAACTAAATGATAATATAAAATAACTGATTCGCTCAGCCGTCTTAATTAGTTATCCACAAGGTGTAAAATTCATTAAACTGATAGTAATATGTTTTTAAAAGCCTAACCCTTAATTGAACCTCAGTGTTGGATGGATCATACTAAGTAGCACAGTTAATACTCCATTAGATCCTTATATCACAATAACTAATGGTCCGTTTAGCAACAGTTTTTTTAGTTGTTTTTGGATATTTGATTTTAAAAATCTGTGGGTGGTTTGGACATTCAGCTTATTTTAGCTTCCAAAAAGCATATTTTTAGCCTAAGACATCCAAAAATCAAAATTCTAGAATTGCAGTGGATTTTTAGGCAGGGGTTGTTTGGTAACAGATTTTTTGGTCTAAAATCAGATTATTATTTTTAGCTTTTTCAGCCTAAAAATCTGATTTTTAGAATCTAAATAATATGACTGTCCAAACACCCAGAGATTTTTAAAATAAAAAACCAAAAATCAACTAAAAAAATATGTTGCCAAAGGGCAAGCTGTATCATCACTCATTCTTGTTTAGGAAGCAGCTTCCACTTTTGCAGATTAAAGAAGGTGCCGATTATAGTGTTTCATTACCCCTATAACTAGAAAATAGCATATACATATAATTCAGCCTCACCCATATATAAATCCTAGTTCCGCCACTGGATCCAACCGTTAAACCAATTAAATAATAGATCACTGTATTGTTTTGGAAATTATCATCTTCGCTTTATAACAAGAGGTTAAAGAAGTAGTATATTTTTGCTTCAGCTTACATTTTTGAGCGTTAAAGAACATGAGAGCCTTGCGAAGAGCAAGAGTATAGTTATCCGGAGGGGGAGGATGCTTATGATGACGTGGCACAGTCTTCACAATCAGCGCAATAATCCCCGCAACAAACCCTGCAGCTAAAATAGCACCGATCGTATACAGAAATAAGTTGCGGGAGACGATGATGCACCCCAGATCAACATACTTCTTCTTCTTCTTCTGTTCGGTTGGGCCGAGAAGCCAGCTCTGCTGCGTCTCGTCTAATGGCCGAGACAGTGCTGCTCTGTCGTATTCGTTTAGGTTCCTGCTCCGATCATCGTCTGTGGCCGAGTCTGCTGTGTGTATCTCTAACGGACCTCCCCACGGATCTCGTCCGTACATGTTTTATATATGTATGTATGTATGTAGTCTTGTTTTAAGGAACTAAATTGATAGTGAAGAGATTTGTGGTGATATTGTGTAGTACTGAATTGGGAGCTAAATTGATAGGGGGAGGGGGAGAGATCTGTGATTGAGTCAATTATGTGGTTGGTGGGTGATATGTCTGTATGGAGTGAGTAGTGTGAGCTATGAGTTGGCTTAAAGTGAAAGTTAAACTACTCCTACCATACAGTTGGTCCACCCCCCCCCCCCTATAAACAATTAAACTTTTATAAATAACCTTCCATCCCTATAACTTTTTCCCTAACACTTTTACATTACCATAAAATTGGTGCTACTCTATAAATTACCTTGTATAAATAAATATAGTATATTCTCAACATAGATTAGTGTAAAATAATATAAGGAAAGTCTTTTGGTTTTCATTTTATGGAGAACATTGTGGCATATTCATAATATGAAAACCAAAATAAGAAAACTGATTAAGCATATTTTTTTGTTAAAATTCAATACGATTCCTCATAATATGGATTAGAAGACCAAATGAGGTGCCCCTAGTGGTTGCATAACTTTATACTCGATAATCCGTTTCGGTTGACTTTTCATTAACTATACCCAGTTATTTGATATTCATGCATGTCAAGAAATTTATTTACGAAAAGAAACAAAAAACAGTTTTTTTGACTATAATACTTTTTTTTAATAAAGGTTTTGGTGAGTTTTGTACGATAATTATAATCTTAACTCGTGTTCAATGATAAATAACATGTATCGAACAAATTTCTTTGTAATACGGACAAATAAATAAAAATTTATGTCATTTTAAAGATGAACTAAGGGGTTAATTGTAAAGGTATGATAGTTAGTAGAGGTTAATTACAACAATTGATAATTCTTAGGGGTTATTTGCAAATAACTCATAGTTTCAAGGGGTATTTGCATTTTACCCACTATACCGTAGTACTGTATGGTGGGCTGGGCTGGCTGTGAGTTGCATTAATTAATTAGTAGTAGTATAATCTTTTTCCATTTATGACAAACGAGGTCTAATTTGTCTATAGGAGATAATCTCTCCGAATTTGGTACTGGAATAATTATATAGTGTTGAACGTTGTTCTTCAATTCGATTATTTTAATGATAACAAAAATTGTAAAACATGATAAAAGCTCGTTTTGTGTACTAATCTTTTATCGAGTGTATTAAAGGTTCAAAATGATATATTGCGTAATTACAAAGCCAATGGTTCAAGCGGAACCTAAAACGGACTTGAAACGAACTAGTTACGGGATTTCAAAGATGGTCGAGAAAACCGAAACATGCCCAG
Source organism: Primula vulgaris (assembly GCA_963920805.1). NCBI lineage: Eukaryota > Viridiplantae > Streptophyta > Magnoliopsida > Ericales > Primulaceae > Primula > Primula vulgaris. The sequence goes on along the minus strand of OY987216.1, from coordinate 6,264,604 downwards.
AATTAAAAACGATTGATCTATAAGCAAAAACGATCGATCATATTCAGTGTAAATTCTTCCAGAGAACTCAGTTCAAAAACGACCGATCGCCAAGAGGAAACGACCGATCGTTTTCATTGTAAATTCTTCCAGAAAACTCAGTTCAAAAACGACCGATCGCCAAGAGGAAACGACCGATCGTTTTAAGTGTATTTTCTTCCAGTGAGCCAAGATGAAAGTCGACCGATCGTTTTACAGAAACGACCGATCGTTTCTGTAAAATTTCAAAATCCAGCTTTTAAGCAATTCCTGAAAATGGGGCGAACCACTGCATTAACCAGCATTCAATTCAGCCAACAACTGTAACGGTCTGAAATTAATTGCTGCAGCTTTTCTCCCTACAAAAGGCTCCCAATCCCTTTGTAGAAAATCATCCAAGCATCCAAAACTTTATTAAGCAAATACTTCTAAGAAATCCTTCAAGCTTATACTTCCAACTTCTCACTTATTATTCATAAATTATTCTCGATTATATTCTCATTGTAATCTTATAAATATCGAGATAATATTTGTTAGTGAGTGATTCGAAATCAAACTTGTAAAAGAGTATTTTATAAACTCATTAGTGAGCGAGTGAATTGGGTAGAGGCTTTTAAGCAAGTGTAGCTTAAAAGCTCTAGGTCATTTATTCGGGATACTCATATAGTGAGGGGGAGCGTAATCGGTTGATTAAGCTCGTTAAGGTGTAACCTTGAAACGAAGATTTTTAGGGAAACACTCGGTAGTGAAAATACCGAGGAGAGGACGTAGGCGCGGTTTGCCGAACCTCTATAAATCTTGCGTTATTTCTTTCCCTAAACTTTTACTTTACGTATTTATTTATCGCTTATATTTATTGCTTGTTTATATTATTTAGCGTTAATTTGGTAACGAAAAAGTTTAGGTTATAAAATCTACTAATTAACTTAGTTAAATACCCATAGATTTAATTCCGCGAAAAACGTACGAAAACCTTATTCACCCCCCCCTCTAAGGTTTAGACTCCTACGGACCAACAATTGGTATCAGAGCTTAGCTATTTTATTTACAAAAATCTAACGATTTTATAGTTTAAAGATCCGCTATGTCTTCATACGCCGACTCTAAATCCATAACTAGGCCCCCATTCTTTGACGGCACTAACTATCCCTATTGGAGAGACCTAATGAAAAATTTTCTATGTGGTTATGAAATAGATCAATGGATAAGTATTAGCAAAGGCTATAGAATGCCTAGGAGAAATGGAGAAGATAAACTTGTAGAGGAACTAGATACCGATGAACGCCTTGCGTTTTCCCTAAATTGTAGGGCCATGACCTCTATCACTTGTGCGCTCTCGCCTAGTGAGTATGATAAGATTTCCGGTTGTGACACCGCTAAGCAAATGTGGGATAAGCTAGCTATTATGCACGAAGGAACTAGTCAAGTTAAAGACTCTAAAATTAGCATGCTTATTCATGATTATGAATTATTTAAAGTCGATGATGACGAGTCTATTGCTTCCATGTATACTCGTTTTACAAAGATTACTAATGATCTTAAAAGACTTGAAAAGGTATATTCTAGCAAGGAGATGGTGACAAAAATCCTACGAAGTCTTCCGAGGAAGTGGGAATCTAAAGTGACGGCCATACAAGAGGCCAAGGACATGAACACTCTCTCTCTCGATAACCTCATTGGATCCCTAAGCACTCATGAACTCGACATGACGACTCGAAAGCATGAGGATGACTCGAAAAAGAAGAAAGGCATTGCTTTCAAATGCACAACAAATGACGATAGCGAAAATGATTCATCTAGTGAGGATGATGAGATGGCACTCTTCGCCAAACGCTACAACAAATTCCTAAGTTGGAAAAAGAAGGGTGGACAACGATTCCGGAAAAAGGAGTATAAAGGAGAGCCTTCCGACAAATCGAACAAGAAGGACGAAATCATTTGCTACAAATGTCACAAACCCGGCCATATGCAAAACGAATGTCCTTTGAAGAAAAAGGATAAGTTCGGAAAGAAAAAGGAATACAAGAAGGCATTTTTGGCCGCATGGGGGAGCGATGATGATAGCTCCGATAGCGACAATGAAGAAGTCGCAAACCTATGTCTCATGGCTAGAGACAACGATACCGAGGATGTAAGCTTTCACTCCTCTAACTCTTCTATTTCTAGTGATGATGAAATTGATATAAATGATATGTTAGAATCCTTAGAAAAAGCTAGAGGTAAAAACAAATCCTTTAGAAAATTGTTAATTACTTTACAAGACGAACTAGAGAACTTAGCTATAACAAATGACTCACTCACGTCTAAAAATGCCGAACTTACCTTAGAAAATGATAAGTTGGTTAAAGACCTAAGTTCTTGTAAAGAAAAGGCGGATAGAGCCGAACTCACTCTCTCTAAGTTCACTAAAGGTAGTAAAATGCTAAGCACTATATTAGCTTCTCAACAAGGCGCGTATGATAAAACCGGTGTAGGATACAACCCTCTCTTAGCATCTAAGCATAAAAATCTATTCACCAAACAAGTGGAGAAAAGTGAAAATAGAACCCCAAGTTACTCCCGTAAGAACAATTTATATAAAAGGAACCTAGTTTATAATCGTTTTGTTAAACCTATCTCGCATATAAAATGTATTACTTGCAACCGTAGTGACCACTATGAGGATTATATATATTGCCCTAATAGGTATAAAGTAAGTAGAAATGATTTGGTTTGGATTCCAAAGGGTCGAGACTCTAACCCTCAAGGACCCAAAAATGGATTAGGGTACCAATGATCGTTTTGTCTTGTAGGTATGCTTGAGATCAAAAATCAACGAGGACAAGTGGTTCCTAGATAGTGGATGCTCAAGACATATGACGGGAGACAAAACAAAATTCACCACTCTTGCACCTAAAGACGGAGGCTTTGTGACCTTCGGGGATAATAGCAAGGGCAAAATCATCGGTATTGGTAGTATCTCTAAACCATCTAATGTCGTTATTGATAATGTATTGCTTGTTGATGGTCTTAAACATAACTTGCTTAGTATTAGTCAACTTTGTGATTTGGGTCACAAAGTCATTTTTGAAAAATCGCATTGCATTATTCATTGTATTTCGGATAATAAAACTATTCTTATGGGTCAAAGACAAAATAATGTCTATATGATTGATTTGAATAGTTCGGTGGATGAGGAAGTCAAATGTCTTGTTACTATCAACGACAATGGTTGGTTGTGGCATAGACGACTTGGTCATGCAAGTCTTGATTTACTTGCTAAACTTTCTAGTAAAGATTTGGTAATAGGTTTACCAAAAACTCCTTATATAAAGGACAAACTTTGTCACGCTTGCCAATTAGGCAAACAAACAAAGATTTCTTTTAAGTCTAAAAATATTATATCTACTACTCGTTGTTTGGAGCTCATTCATATGGACTTAGTTGGCCCCTCCCGGACACTTAGTCTTGGCGGGCGTGCATATGCTTTCGTCATGGTTGACGATTTTAGTCGCTTTACGTGGGTCTTGTTTTTAACTCATAAGCATGAAGCATTTAGAGAATTCTCTATTATTTGCAAAAAGCTCCAAACACGAAAGGGTTATATGATCAAAAGTATCCGAACCGATCATGGTAAGGAATTTGAGAATACTCCATTTCAAACTTATTGTGATGAAAATGGTATTGATCATAATTTTTCGGCCCCTCGTACGCCCCAACAAAATGGGGTAGTTGAGAGGAAGAATAGAACCCTAGAGGAAATGGCACGGACCATGCTTTGCGAAAATAATTTGCCAAAGTATTTTTGGGCCGAAGCCGTAAATTCCGCTTGTTATATTTTAAATAGAGCCTTAATTAGGCCCATATTAAAAAAGACACCTTACGAATTATGGAATGAGCGAAAGCCCAATATTTCTCATTTACGTGCATTTGGTTGTAAATGCTATGTTCATAATAATGGTAAGGATAATCTAGGAAAATTCGATGCTAAGTCCGACGAAGGAATTTTCGTTGGATATGCTATATCGAGTAAAGCTTATCGTATTTTTAATAAAAGAACTTTATTGGTGGAAGAGTCGGTACATGTCTCGTTTGATGAGAATTTGCCGACAATTGATAAGCCTTTAATTGTTCATAATATTGATGATGATATTTTTCATAAAGCATCTTCTTCCAATCATATTGCATGTAGCTTAGAGTCTACGCCTAGAATAGAGGTTGAACCCGTAGTTGATGAAGTCACTATAGATGTACTTCAAAAGGACTTAGAATCTAGTGTACACATTCATGAGGATTTGCCTCAAGAATGGCGATATGCCAATCACCATCCGCAAGATTTAATTTTGGGTAACCCGGGAGAAAGAGTGCATACACGTTCTTCTTTAAGAAATATAGTTAATCATTTTGCATTCTTGTCTCAATTAGAGCCCAAGAACATTCATGAAGCGGAACTCGATGAGAGTTGGGTATTAGCTATGCATGACGAATTAAATCAATTCGAGCGTAGTAACGTATGGACCTTAGTACCTAGACCGCGTGAGAAAACCATTATAGGTACGAAATGGATATTTCGTAATAAGATGGATGAATCCGGGGTAGTTATTAGAAATAAGGCTAGACTAGTAGCTCAAGGGTATAATCAAGAAGAGGGCATCGATTTCGATGAAACTTACGCACCCGTAGCAAGACTAGAAGCCATTAGAATGTTGCTTGCTTATGCTTCTTTTAAACGTTTTAAATTATTTCAAATGGATGTTAAAAGCGCTTTTTTAAACGGCTTTATTAATGAGGAAGTTTATGTAAAACAACCACCCGGTTTTGAAAATCACGAGTTTCCTAATCATGTGTACAAACTTCGAAAAGCACTTTATGGTTTAAAACAAGCACCCCGGGCTTGGTATGAAAGACTTAGTAAATTTTTGATCAAAAAGGGTTTTTCTCGTGGTACTTTAGACACTACTCTTTTTATTAAAAAGGATGGAAAAGATATGCTTTTAATTCAAATTTATGTTGATGATATTATTTTCGGTGCTACTAATGCTCGCATGTGCGAGGAGTTTTCTAAGTGTATGCAAGGTGAATTCGAGATGAGCATGATGGGTGAACTCACCTACTTCCTTGGGTTGCAAATCAAACAAACAAAGGACGGAATTTTCGTCAATCAAGCCAAATACACGAGGGACTTGCTCAAACGATTCAACATGAGCGATGCAAAGCCGCTAGGAACTCCGATGAGTCCGGCAACAAAATTAGACAAGGATGAATCGGGTAAAAGCGTGGATCAAAAGCTTTATAGAGGTATGATTGGATCCCTCTTATATTTAACCGCAAGTAGACCCGATATCATGTTTAGTGTTTGCTTGTGTGCTAGGTATCAATCTTGCCCTAAGGAATCGCATGTTATAGCCGTTAAGCGCATTTTTAGATATCTTGTAGGTACTTGCAATTTAGGATTGTTTTATCCTCATGATACTTCTTTCGAATTGCTTGGCTATTCCGACGCCGACTTTGCCGGTTGTCGATTAGATAGAAAGAGTACTAGTGGCACTTGCCATTTCTTAGGAAACGCTTTAGTTTCTTGGCATAGCAAGAAACAAAACTCGGTTGCGCTTTCCACGGCGGAGGCGGAATACGTCGCCGCGGGTAGTTGTTGCGCACAAATCCTTTGGATGCGTCAACAACTAAACGACTTTGAATTATCTTTTAATAGTGTACCTATATTGTGTGATAATACTAGTGCTATAAACCTTTCGAAAAATCCGATCCAACACTCTCGCACTAAACATATAAATTTACGTCATCACTTTTTACGGGATCATGTCCAAAAAGGGGATATTACTCTTGAATATATAAGTACGGATAGGCAATTAGCCGATATTTTCACAAAACCCCTTAATGAGGAACAATTTTGCTTTATTCGACGAGAGTTAGGCATGTTTGATGTGTGAAATATACATATATTTGATTAATTTCATATATTTCAGTATTTTTGCTATTGTTTCTTGCCAAATCTGTGTCGAAATGTGCCAAAATTTTCTGTTCTGTACCTCATTTACAGTCGATCGATCGTCAGATAAAACGACCGCTCGTTTTGCTACAGACGACCGATCGTTCCACAAAACGACCGATCGTTTTTTAGTCTTACTCTCTGGAAGAATTCAGATCTTTTTCGATCGATCGTAACACAAAAACGACCGATCGTTTTTGTGATTGTCAGCGTTTAAACTTTTTCAAACCCTAATTTTCAATTCATTCCAAAACATAATCAACCCTCTCTTCCAAAATTCGCCTCCCTCTCCATCAATATTTTACAAAAATCCCTTACTTTCTATAAAAATATCACCAAATTCCTCCTATTGTCCGTATAATCGATTATCGATTAAATCCGTTTCTTAAAAAAAAAAAAAAAAAACCTTTTTCAATCAACGATGGTTCGTACCAAGAAAGCCACATCACACCTCGTGGATGAAAATGACGACGCCTACGTGCCTCCGTCCCCTCGCCCCCGTGTTCCTCGCAGTCGCCGAACCGGCTCTTCCTCCACCGCTCCACCTTCGGGCCCCGGTGCCTCTTCCGGCCCTCTTCCGCCTCTCTATCCGGCTACTATAGCCAAAAGAGGTATATTGTCAAATTTTACTCTCAATATGTCTCTATTCACGGAACGCTTTCCATTTGTTATGCAAAGCCTAAGCTTTCAAAATCTCGAAACCATTCTAACCCTCAAAGAGCCATTTTTCATCGAAAATGTTTATGAATTCTATTACAACCTCGCTCTTGATAGGGATGATGGCGCACTTCGCTTGCGTTCATCATTTAACGGACAACCTTTCGTTTACGGTTTAGATCATCTACGAAATTTATTACGCCTAGGAAACGATGGCATTTATGAGTCCAATGAAGAAATGTGTGAATTTCTCGAGATCGATCACTTTAACGATCTCAAAGATGAAATTTTTCATCCCCTCCATAATAATCGCTCCAACAAGGCTCATGGCCTTCTTTTCAAATATAAAATGGCCTACCATATTCTATCTCATATCGTCCTACCTCATGCCTCAAATTTCACCGATGTTACGAATGAGTACATCTTTCTCTTAGGTTGCATCCATCGCCAAGTCAAGATTGACTTCGCGACTCTCATTTTCCTTAAGATGGATTCGCTCAAAACGAAATCCAAGAATGGGCTACCTTACGGTGCCTTGATTTCGGCCATCTTAAAGGACCTTAATCTCGTTCCCGGTGGAACGTTGTTCAAGAATAAGGACAAACATGTTTGGGATACTTCCTACCTTTCTCAAATGTCCATCAAATTCCATAATGCCGACAAGTCCATAACTTGGTCCGGCAAACGGGTGTCCGGCCCCGGCTATACCCCTCTTTCCCCCGAAGAGGAAGAGTATGTCGGCCCCAAGGCCACACCGCGTGCTTCTAATGAGGACGTCGCTATATCCTCCGATTCCATTCCCCCCGTCGATATCCCTACATCCTCTCGTCCCTCTCGACGACAAGGAAAAGCTCAAGTGGGATCTTCTTCTCGTATCCCGCGCTCCGACAAGTTCTACGACTCTCTCTACATCAACCAATACCATAATGCGCAAACGACTCGTCGCATGTTTCGATTTTTGAACCCGGGACAAGAAGAGCTAGACCGACTTGATCGTGAAAGCGCCGAGCAAAGGGTACAATTTCATGAATTCTTTCCCAATGACGACGACGACGACGAAGATGATGCGACTTCCCACCGCGACTAGGCGGATATTTTTTCATGTTTTTTTGATGATGTCAAAGGGGGAGAAGTACCTCTCTATATTGTTTTTCTCTTTGCATTGTATTTCTATTTCCTTTGAGTTGAACAAGTTGTTTTTGATGTAATAAGTAGGAAACGGTTTTACTTGATTATTATGATGCGTTTCTTCTTACATTTGCTCTTGTTTATATGGCATTGTGTGATTGCGATTTTAACTATGCGTTTGGATCTTATTTGATATTATTGCATTGTGTGCGCATAGTTTGCTTGTTGATACCTCCTTGTCAAGCTGCCATTTTCCCTTCTTAATCTGTTTCTTGTTTGTATTGTATAGATCATTTGCCAGTTATACGACAGTAGAAATTATTGACGGAATGCATGTTATCAGGTTTGCTTTTTGGATGCATGATATATCCATCCTTTTTATCAACTTATTTACACTTTTGTAGCTTAATCTGAATATTGTACCCACTCGTAACTCAATTCTGCAGTGTTGCTTATGGATTTGCGCATTCCAATCTTTTTGTACATAGGACTAATGTCGCTGACATACTTTAACAGGTACTTTTACACTCTTCGAGCTGGTAACTGATGTTTTTGCTTTAATTTTTTGTTCACGTGCGACTTTTACATTTAGTCTTGTTCATACAATCTATGGGGAAACTATTCAGCATAGTTTTTTTAATATGAGTTTCAACCTGGGAATCTTAAAGTCTTGTTGAACTCAAATTTGCATTTGTTAAGGTTTCTTTTGGTCTTGGGAACTCTTGTTCGGTATATCACAGTCTTGCAAACTTGTTAACAGCCTAGTCCCTAGGACATACTTGATGATCGATAATTATTTCGGCCTTAAAGACCATCCGATGTACACTTAGTTTTTTTTATCAGTTTTGATAAAACCTGCGATATATAGTTTCAAATTTGAGAGAGCAATTGAGAAGAGGAGAAAGAGAGTACAGAAAAGAGAAGGGATGGCTGAAAGATTGGAACGAGGGAAAACCCTCATTCCAGTCTGATTACTTCACAAACATACTTACCAAAAAAAAACCTTCCCAAACATCTTATTTAGTGGATAATTAATTCCTAACACTGAAAACTCGTCAGATTCTCTCTATTTGTTTTGAAATCTGAAATTGTTTTGAAAAAAATAAAATGAAAAGTGAAATTAGTGGGGTTTCTTCCTCATAATTATAAAAACTGAAACTTCTCTATATTCTCTTGATTTTCCCTTTCCAGTAACATCTATCTCCATCTTCCTATATTTGGTTTTCTTGAAGTTTCTGTAGCCATCAGATCTATTGTATGCATAAATCCTGGTCCATATGATTCGGCTATTAAATTTATGTTCAGCCTTTTTAGTTTTTTTTGTAAGTTCTACTCCAGAAATTAGCTGATTGTTCTACTTGTTCTTTGACAGCTCGAAGTCTATGATGGCCAAGCTGCTTGGTAAGGTACATAATTTTGTCCAATATATATGTTTTACTGATTCAATCTTTAAGGACTTCTTTTATTCCTTGAGACGCATAAAGGTGAGCCGACATTCTTCTCTTAAAAAGCGCAATGTAAATGAAATCTGCTGGGTCGGTTGTAATTCCGTTTCTTAACTAATGTCCCATTTTGTTCTCTACCACCAGGTTCCTTTAGTATTGTATTCCTTGTCTTCTCCTCATTTCTTTCCAGTTATGTTAAAATCAGTTAGACATGTCGGATGCTAAGAAGCTGTCAAGTAAATCAATAGTTAGAGCTTTTCTGTTCTTTGGTACACAAAAGGAATTTAACTTGTCTTACATCTAGCGAGTAGTTTTTTATAAGGAGACGATTGTTTGGTATTAACTTGTAGCATTTTAGAGTTGTGTGTATGTATATATCTACACTAGCGAACGTGCTCACGTGTTGCGTGGTGTAACGCATGAATTTGTGTAACGCGTGGTTTGATTTACGTAGTTATTCCCGTTTAGTACACCTATAAAAAATTACTGAATATAGTAAAAGGTGAATCATTTATACAATGTAAAAACAAAAATAATATGAAAAAATAAAAACAAAAAGGAATTGGAAACACGAAAAGGAGAAGAAACACTCATGCATACCTTAGAAAATAATATATCGTGCATTACTATTTTAGAACTTTAATTTCCATTGATGAAGGAGTGTTTACTTGTTCATGGGAGACATGAATATGCTAGTTTTCAATAGGCATGAATATGTATTTGGGTATAGTGGCAGTTGTCTTAATACACGTAAGACGGTTATCACTTATCACTTTCAAAAACAATTTAAATATATATACGTGTGTTTTAATTTGTAATTTTTGTTAATGTAGGAGTTTTTTGTAATTATTTGTTTCAAGTCTTCATAAGAGATCTTCACATAAACTAATAGTATATATATATGTATACTAGGGCACGGTGCCCACGCGATGTGTGGTGTAACACGTATGTGTATAATGCGGAAAACGACCATACCATACAGACCAAATTTCAGTGATTATATAGGACTTCATCAGGGGCGAAGCCAGGATGTGTAAATGGGGGGGTGCCAAAATATATGTACAAGTAACATATTTTTATGGGGTGCCAAATCTACACCTAAAAAGAAATTGTACTAAAAAAAAATTGCGTCACTTGGGATTTCTAAAATTATGGGGGGTGCCGTGGCACCCGATCGTCTCCACTTAGCTTCCCCCTGACTTCATGTATGAAATATAGATAGAAGAAGCCAAGTGTTAAACCCAAAAATTGATGGTTAAAATCAGTAACCTTTTCTGAAGCACCGGCGCGTCTATCTCAGAATCCCCTCTTCTATTCTCTATCTCTTCCTGTTTTTTTTTTCTTTAATTCTAATCCGTTTTCATGCAATGAAAATGATGAGCCAGGTTATTAATTTGAAGGACTACACATGTTTGACAGTCTTTGTTTGTGGCAGTTACCGTGTTTATTTTTCTTTTCTTTTTCCCGGTGTCAAAACTGTAATTTATTTAGCCATTAAGGATATTTTCGGGTGAAAAACTTACAAGGCCTCATAAGGATAGTACACATATAATAGTATCATGTATGTATATTCTCCATGGTCAATTAGTATTTAGCAAGTAAAAATGGCAGTTGTATATGTGTATTCTTGTCTACTGTTTATAAAATTATAATTACTATCGCTCCCCTAATGCCAGATTCACATGCATCAGCTGATTTTCTAAATATTAATTGATAATAGATTAAAAAATTGTCTTATTTTCTTTTGTTTCTTTCAAATGTAATTAATAATATGTCAACACTCTCATTTACTTAGGGGAGACATGGAAAGCTACAGTTTGTCTCACTTTTGAATGTAACGTCGGAGTCTCGTGATGGGCGTCACTTTTACTTGACTTTTAAAGCAAAGACACTCGATCGAGGCAAAACGTCTACCTACCAAGCTATCGTTTGGAAACATACAGTGTTCTCTTTTAGGCGCAAACCTGCTCGAGGTACACGAAATGGATGTCTGTATCTTATTTCATATTGTTATTACCTGGAAATTTAAACAATTAGACAATTTATTGACCCCTGTGATGTGTCTCTTGTGTTCCCACGAAGCAGTGGATATGTGTGTTCCATATAATCCATTTGTTTTGAACTAAAGATTTACCAATGAATTAGCAATAAAATTTGACCTGTTATCTTTGATGATCTCACAATATTGTGGTTAAACCACACCACTGTAGGCTTGTTTGGTTGTTAAAACAAATTAGGCCATGACTTTTCTATCAAAGTCATACCAATGTTTGCTTCCGGTTATTGTATGTACAGAAAAGTAACTCTTGAGTTGGGGTAAAATATATACTTCTAAAAAGTAGAAACTTTAACACCTCTAGAAATGTACTACACTTTTTTTAAAGATACAATCAAACAATCTCCCCTTACTAGATTGTCAGTTAATTATCCATATGCACACAATTAAAGAATCTCGAAAATCTAGCTTTTATATTCATGGTTTAATACCTTTTTGTCTAATTGTGAAGGTTCAATGAAGAAATGGATTTGGGATGATCGTCCTTGTGGTAAGCCCATTCTAGTAACTGTTTTTCGATTTATGTTATTATATTTTGAGCGGCCTATACCAATATGGTGTAGTAGTCCTTTTGGACATCACTTAAATTTGGGACTTAAGCCATTGTCATTTTCTAAAATTTTCAAAAGGTTTATTTGTAGTTGCATTTTTTCTAGAAATCACGTCTAGTCGCGATTAGTCGGTGATAAAATGTCAGTCAGACTCTTTCCGATTCCTTTTCTGGAAAATCAGACCAACAAAATGAGCTGATAAAACAAACTCAATATGAGCTGATAAAACGTTAGCTTTGAATCGATTTAGTATGGAAATAATTGTTAATTGGCGAAGCAAAACAAATATCTATTAGGGTTTGTTCAAAGTTTCAGAAAAAAAAGGAGGAAGAAGAAGAGACGGGGATTTAATTTTTGTAAACCGTCGTAGTTTGTAAGTACATCTATTAGGGTTTGTTGTATAAAAGTTTGGTTTTCAATAAAACAGTCCCTGTTGTGTTAAAACTTATGACGCGTTAAATCTTATAACAATATCCATAGTTTTCAGTGTTACACAAAAAAAAGTTTCATAAAATTGCAAAAATACCCAAATAAGTGCAATAAGTGACTGTTTTTGTCCAAACGATTAATCGGAAAATTGGTAAGTCGGAGGCTATCGATTAATCGTTGATTACCGTTTTTACAACCTTGTGTAGTAGTAGCTGTTGGAGCATGATCATAAGTTCATAAGACGAATGCTTGTCAAGTAATTATGTAGCTTTTTATTTAAAGTATTGTAACTCATTATTTGTTTGAAGAAAATTGGTCGGTAATAATTACTATATCTATGAGAATTATCAGATTTATTTTCATTTTTAGAGTATCTTTCTGTCGTTTGAGAAACCCGTATCTTTCGTTTGAGGGAAAATGACATATAAATACAACTTTAGATAAATGCTTCCAAATTTTATTTTTTTACGTTAAAGTGTATCCTTGTCTTTTTATCAATTCTTTTTTCTTTTTTTAATAAGTAATGATAGATCTTGTATTTTTATTGTTTTGTGTTTTTAAAGGGACTGTGGGGATGTACGAGTGTTTTTGTGTGTGTTTTTCGTCATGGATTGGGGAATCACGACGAGTCTGGTCAAACACGAGAGGAGTCCAAATCTTCTATCCCATTTCTCTATTCCCTTTCGTGTCCCCTTGCTTATTTTATCCAAAAAAAATTTCTAAAAAAATTGTACAATTACTATAATACATGTATCAATACATTCCAATAATTATTTTTATAAGAAAATCCACACAAAATTTATTTTGGAATAAATGTATAAATTAGTGTAAATTAAACATTGAATATTAAAAAAATTGTTTAAAACAATATTATGTTCAAATGTTTTAAAATTTGAATACAATATAATATAAAAGTTTATAAAGTTGCGGTATAAGTTGTAAAAATTTAAAATTTGAGTGAAAATAAGGAAGGGGACACAGAAGGGGAAAAGAGTATGAAGAAAGCAAATTAGGGAAAATATTGAGATGACTTGTTACCTATTTAACAAGTTTTCTAATATTAATCAAATGTACCTTTTTGGAAGGAAGGACAAAATAAATGTGTGTTTTGGTATAAATTTAAAAACTATGTATTTGGTTGCTATTTTCCCTTCTGTTTTTGATGATTACTCCACTTAATTTATTTAGGCTTGCATCGAGGTCCTTCTTTTTATTGTTTAGCTCACGATGGACACTGTTGTTTATGTATTTCGGTTGTTGATTTTAAATTAGTTTCGTGATGATCTATCGCATTTTCTTGGTTTTTCCTGTCTTCAGGTACGGAAGAAGAGTCTGGCGAAGGTGTTTCAAGAGTCCCAGAACCACCCATAATCAATGTCATTCACGAAAAGTATGTCGTAGATAGCGACGTCGGTTGGTTGTAATTTGATTTTCCCTACTTTATCTGTTATTTGTCTTTCAGTCTGTGACGTCCCTGTTGGTTACGCTTGCCCTTGCTCAGTCTATGGGCATTGTTGTGTTTCAGGGGTCATATGATGACTTGTTTGCTCACGTGAACTTTGATGACATGGAAGAGGATGTGATGACTCTTCCTAACATCTCGCCACCTCGGGTTGAGGAGGGGGTGGACAAGGACGTGGCTCCTGAGACTGCTTGGTTGGAAAAGAAGGTAGGGGATGCCGAGAAGGATGTTGGGGTTGCCGGCAAGGAGGTGGAGGTGGCCGGCGAGGAGGTGGAGGTGGCCGGTGAGGAGGGGGGTGACGAGAACACTGCAAATGTGCAGGTGGACGGGGAGGCAATGACCCGTTATATTGCTAGGTGCGGTGGGCACTTGTTGGAGCAGCCCCGAGTATTGAAGATGGGGTACACTGCTCTTATGTCTCTCGCCTACAAGGATATGGCGGATATGGTAGCTCGGCCAGCAGTGGCGGCTATTGAGCAGGTCAATGCTGATGTCCTCTGGGTATGCTTTACTTCTGTCATATTTTATTTTTGACGTCCTTTGTTGGTATCTTATGTGGTCTTCTTGCAGGCTTTTCTGAGCACCGTTGAGCTGAGGGATCGGTTTACGGCGCTAGAGGCCGAAAATAAGTTGTTGGCTGAGCAAAATGCTAAGCTATTGGCCAAAGAGAAGCGTTTTGCCGAGGACAACTTGTTGTTATCGATCAAGAGAAACATGACTACATTATGCTATTTAGCATTTATCGTCGAAATAAATCTTCACATATGAAGTTTAAGAGCATCCCGTTGAATGTTCGTTCTATTCCACGTTATATTTTATTGCATCCAGTCGTGTGCAAGTAAATGAAGAATTCAGTCGAATGCTCGTTCTATTTTTTGGAATATGAAACCTTTACACCCAGTCGTGTGCAAATTAGGGTGAGCATCCAGGAGAATGCTTATTGCATTAATTACTACTGAGTCGAAATCCTCGCATCCTGTCATGTGCAAGTGAGTGGAGAATCCAGTCGCATGCTCGTGTACTCTTTTTGTCCTCAGACCAAGGTTTTTTTCCACTGAGTTTTCCTTGGCAAAGTTTTTAGTGAGACACATTCCCATCATATCTCACTTCAGATTGTCGAAATTAGGGGGAGTATCTTGTTGTATACTTATTACCACTGTGTACTCTTTTGTCCTTCGACTAGAGATTTTTCCCACTGAGTTTACTCTAGCAAGGTTTTGATGAGCCACCTGTTTTGTGGTTGATCCCATATCACTACCACTGTTGCACTGTTTTTCCTTTGATCAGAGATTTTCTCATTAGGTTTGCTCTGTCAAAATTTTGATGAGTCACATTTTTTGTTGTTAGTTACTTACATGGTATTTCGGCCTATATCATTCGACTACATAGTTTCTCCTAGGTACCAGTTTTGTCCCACACTGGATTTTTCGTCCCTAATGTTTTTATGTGTTTAGCACTGCGAATGAACTCAACTCAAATCGACAGCATGAAGAAGAAATCAAGACGTTTAAAGGGGAGTGTTATATGATGTTATTGACCATCTTGGGCCTTACTCTATTGAGTTTATCTTGGGTTTTCCTATCATATGTAACCATACACTCTATTATATAAAAAAGCTCATGGGTCTCTTGATGTATATCTCTATCACTTATTAATGAATAAAGAACCGTTTCTTTGTCTCTCTCTATATTCTCTCTATATCTACTATATACATATGTATATATCTCTATCACTATAAATTTTTGGCAAAATTAGTTTTTAATCAAAAATATTAGTAAACATCAATACCCTCTAAAATTAAAACTTAAAAAGCATCCAAAATCTATCTAAAGCTTTTCGAGACATTTCCGAAGTTTTTTGCTTTTGGAGGCTTTCCTGATGCTCGAGGAGCTTTTGAAGGCCTTTTGGAAGCTTATTAAAGCTGTTAAGAGGCCTCCCGTAGACATTTCATAGCTGCCGAGGTTGTAAGATGTCTCAGGGGTCTTGCATGGGACTTTACAAAGTCATCGACAGTCTTTTGAAGCCCCGTCAGAGCTTGGGCAAGCTCCGTTCATGTCTCCCAAAGGCTTTACAAATCTTCCGGCTGCCTTCTAAAGTCTCGTTGGAGCTTGTCGGAGCTATGATGGGGACTAACGATGGCAAAGATGATGATGGCAACTCAAGAGAAAGTGTGTTTTAGGGACTTGAGTTATGTAAGGACGATTTGGCAATTAAGGTGAACATTTAATGGAGTGGTACCAATGTGTAAGAAAGACTTGTTAATATCTTTAAGAAACAGTCTTTTTGGGACCTTTGCGGCCTTACCCTACTAATTAAACCACAAAAAAGGAAAAGGAGAAAAACGTTATTTCAGCAGGCTGTTGAAAGAGCAAATACACGAATTTAAAATGTAAGCTATTAACTATCAAACTTAAATTGTTTAATACAGTAAATGATTTCATACATACATTATATACCACAGTACACAAACGTGAAAAGAAACTGAGACTTCCACAACTACTTGTAAGTTCAGGTTCTCAGTTCCGTTCTTTGTATAACATCTATTTTCAGTGTCAAATTCAATAAAATTCAGTGACAACCATCTAAAAAGTCTGTGAAACAAGTGGTACAAAAGAAACCGACAAAGAATCGAGTTAGCTTTTCATGGTTTCCACGGAGCTGGAGGAGGCGGTGCAGATGGATACATGGGGGGAACTGCAGAAAAAATAGTGTTCTTATCGATTCCTGAACTTCTATCACCTGAGAGAGATACTAGAGCGGCAACTAATCCGGCATTGCCAGCTAATGTAGGCTCGGTATAATTGTAATTAGTGCGCACATCGCGAAACCCATCGTGTTTGTCTGGTCCAGCCACCATGGCCCCCTCAAGTATGTGCGGATTTGGCTTCGAACTGTCCCTCCATTTATATCCTCCTTTGCAACTGTACTTGATCTTGTTCTTTGGGATAGAAGCACCTCTGTGGTGAACATGTTTTGGATAATGATTTCCAAAGCCCACCACGTAGCTCATCTTTCTTGGATTGTCACCCAAAATGTAATTAATCTACATCAACAGAGAAACAAAATAGTCAACATTGAATGGGAAAAAAAGGAATTTGTTCCTGGTCGATTCTGCATTCGAATCCTGGAAACATATTTGCACCCATGAGATGAAACTAGACAGCCAGGCAGACTTATGCGAGCCTTTAAAACTGTCCTTTTATTAAACTGTTTCCTTAAACATAGAAATACAAATAAATTTGTCCACGTGTAATGTAGCAAAAGAAAAAAGATAAGTGCACCAAAATCAGTCTAACTCAAGAAAGACTTGAAATCAGACTTGCATCATACAATGATGTATAAGATATAAATGGTCTCCTGCACCATTTACTGAAAATTGAAAGTAGCAATGTTTCGAGGGAATTGTATTTTTTTTTTTTTACTAATTTAAGAATATATTGGAACTAAATTGGACTATGCCATCTATTAAATTGTACGAGTCACAGAACATAATAGAGCATCACGAACCTGTTTCGCCGCAAACTCACGAAGTTTATCTGTGGTGTAAAAGTTGGGTCCACAATACCAGCCAGGGGTATCAGAAGCTTCAAGATAGTCACTGTACAGAGAAGCTAGAAAAGCTGCATTGACGATATATTGAAGTGGCTGAGGCCTCCCATGGTTTAGTTGAATCAAGCCTCCTGCAAAACATGAAATCTCTTTACAGTTCCATACATAGTTAAGCATTAGGATCATCCCAGAAATCTTGAAAAAGAGTTACGCTTACCCTTTGTCCTATTAAAACTTGTGAAGTAAGGTAGGTATGAGCACATAACTATATTGGTCTGGTTGTGAAATGTACTTAGTATTTCTTCATAGGGATAGCCAGGGCTCAGGAATAACCTCATACGGCTCAACAACACCTACACAAAAAACATTGGAAGATAAGATTTGTAAAATCCCGTAATTTATTTATTTACCCTTAAGTTTAATTTTATTGGTTATATAATTTTAGATATGATTGTTAAGTTTCCTTGTTGATTTAAAAATTATTTAGCATTCTTATAATATTAATTTGGACTTAAAATGATGTATACAGTCAATAGGTTTGTTTGTTTTGTTTTGGTTATGAATTGGAATTGGTGATGGAACGCTTATAGCATTATGTTTGGGATGAGAATAGTTTATACGTTAATAGTTAGTACATTATAGCTTCCCTCGGTTACAACTACAAGTATTCATATTGAAAGGGCACATTTAATTACTTTGAGTAACATATGGGCACATTTAATTTCTATTAATTAAAGGGGACATTCATGAATATTGCTTTTAAATTGGCCGTTTATTTTAAACATGATAATTACCTTATGCCTAGCTATATATATAATATATATGTTACATAAAAGAATGGCGGAAAAAAAAAGATACGTAAATAATTTTATCAACTATTAGAGAACGGAAAAAAATACCTTTATTACACCAAACTATGTTGTTGTTAACGATTTGAGTATCCACCTTTCAATTTTCTCAATTTGGGTACCACACTAAGAAACTGTCCAATTTAGGTATCACTGTCTAAATTAACCACGGAATCATGTCATATGACCGCACGTGCTTGATAAACTTGAACGTGAGGGTAATTTTGTCATTCTGCAACAAAATATATCATTCTAGAACAACGTTTTCCTCCAAATTTGGACTATGTGCTGATTTTTGTTATGTGTGAAATTGAGGGAATTATTTTTCTAGGATGATATATTTTGGTGCAGAATGACAAAATTACCCTCACGTTAACGTTTGTCAAGCACGTGCTGTCACGTGACCTGATTCCGTGATTACTTGATACCTAAATTGGAAAGTTTCTTATAGTGTGGTACCTAAATTGGAAAGTTTATTATAGTATGGTACCCAAATTGGGAAAATTGAAAGGCGGGTACCCAAATCGTTAAAATCACACAGTTTGATGTACCAAACATATAAAAACCCCTATTAGAACTCACTTCACAGTAAACATACTCATTGATATACTCATATATATATATACACTAATACACGCATATATAAAGAGAGAAAAAGAAGGGCAGCCAAGAGAAAGAAATGAGAAACACATTGAAGAACTGTGCGAAATATATATTCTGACATGGGTACAGAGGTTATGTTCAGCTCAGTTATAATTAACTAGGTGAATGGTTTTGTCTTGCTAGTATAATTGTTCCGTGCATGTTTTAAAAGGTGTTTGTTTATAAGTTATTATTTTAATCACCACCTATATAATAAGTATATTTTGCTTGTTACAAAGTAAAAATTATATTTTGACTGTTACAAAGTAAAGAAAGAAATGGAAAGAAGAAACGAGTAAAGAGAAATCGGGAAGTCCGATGAGAGAGAAATCAGGAAATCCGATGAGAGAGAAAGTTACTTCGGGAAGTCCGAAAAGAGAAAGTTATTTCGGGAAGTCCGAAAAGAAAGAAAGTTATTCGGGAAGTCTGAATCCACCAAAAAGATTGGGAAGTCCAGTTGATTATATTTGAAAGTTATTTAGTATTGATTCTTATAGTTTCATGTGAAAGAAAGGTTTTATATTATCATGCATAGGGAATTTTTTTAAAATTAAACCTTATTTTGAAGAACGAAAATAAAATATGAGAAAACCTATTTTTGACCCTATATATATCGCAAGGTTTGCCATTCACTAAGCTCGTTTAGCTTAACCCTCGTTTTTACCTCGTTTTTATAATGTTTTCAGGTATTAAAGTTGAGATCGAGTTAGTCGGATTAGACAGACATCCTAGGATTTTGTATCTAGCTTTCCGCTGCGTTAATATATTAATTTAGATTGTAAAAATTGGAACCGAAGTGTTTAAATTTTCGAGCTTGTACCATTTGTCAGGTTTTTTTAATAGAAAGTGATCACTTTTATTGTATATTTTCTAAGTGTTTAAGTTAGGTTTTGTATAACACGTGCCGCCACACGTGTTATTCGGCCGTGTGACTCCCAAATTAGGTCTGGGATGCTACAAGATTAGCAGCAACATAAAAACTGTTTTGAGCCTCTTCCAAAGCCTTACCAAAGTAGCTGACACGAATAACTGAAAAAAGCGTATGCATTTAGTCTAATAAGAAAGGGGCGTACTTGAGCTCCAGCAAGCTTGTTGTCCCAGCTAAGTATGCCATAATCAGGGCCCCCAAAGAAGGCACCAGCGTGTTTGGCAAGTTTTGGATGAGTAGCAAGTGTAAGATATGACGAGTTTCCAGTTGCATAAAACATCCAAGCTGCACCCCACACATATTCATCCCAATAGCTAGTTGAGTTGTAGAATTGGCCGGCTTCTGAAGAGTCAGAATATTTGCCACGTGAATCCCTAGCAAACTTGAAAAGAGTAGTAGCACCATGGACGAGCTTCTGAGAGTAAGCCTTGTTGTCTTTGAAAACAATGGAAGCCGATGCTAAAGAAGCAGCCATCTCAGCAGCTAAGTCAGAGCAGCCTCCACCTGTTGTAACCTCACGATCGTAATCAATGTCCTCGGGACGCATCCAGCAATAATGATCATTAGGAGTCCCGTCATTTGTATCACCCTTCCCAACCTGCCATTTGTATTCACAAGTGAGAAGAAGAAGAATGCTAAAATATTGTTTGATTTTCTTTTACCCAGACACTGAAATAAATTAGTGCAGAAAATGTAGCAGGAACTTGTAATCAGACACCAGGAACGAATGGAAAATAATAAATCAATGCAGAAAATGTAGCTGTAACTTGATAATTCTAGATATGGCCATAACTATCGGAATTGTGTTGTTTGGTGTCCATTTAGAGGTGAAAACTTATAAACAATGATCTCAATGAGTAACGAATGAAAATGGAGATTTCTGATAAAGATAAGATGGAAAATCCAAGATTAAAGAACTTTTAGTACAAGTATAGAGCATCCCCACATCAGATCGCATACACTAGCTCGAAGAATAAGAAACGAGGCTACATGAATTAGCATTACCTGGATAGCCATCTCACTGATAGTGTCAGCCGTGGAATTAAACGTCTTAAGAAAATATTCTGTTCCCCATTTGATAAGCTCTTTGACATGGTTAAGCTCGCCCGCAGCCTCATATTTGGAGCTGTATTCAATAACACTCCAACTTAACATGGTCATGGCAAAAGACTGAGGGAAGTTGAACTTGATGGCATCTCCAGCATCATAATAACCGCCACTCAGATCTTTAAATATGGTATTCGGCTTCCCATCTTTCATACAAGAGTTCCCTCTCCACGAAACATTGTTGTGTTTCGGAAGCTTGCCAGCTGTAATAAACCAGGACTGGAACATTAGTACTTTGCATAATGATCATGTGTGATTTTTGGAACATGAAAAAAGAAGCTACTATACTTAAACTGTTCTCCTTTATGCTATGAATTGATAATTGAAGGGAGGTTTTACTTTTTTAGTCATTTGTAACAGCTAAGTACAACAACTAAAGAAAATAAACAAGTACATATGCACAATTTGTCACTAGTTAAATGCATCTGTAAACAGGAAAGAGCAACACATTTAAACAGATATAAATCTACAACACTCCTGAATGGTACTAAACATGAACCCGCATCAAAGACGAGAGTCTTGTAATAAAGAAAGGAAAAACTGCCACATATAACTTAAAGTGCCTTAAACTTCACAAATCTAAGTAAAATCTTCATAGGCAACAGAAAATACATGACGTCGTATTTTCTTTAAATTCAAACCAACCACTAATTAATGACATTTGCATCCACTATCAAAATATAGCAAGTGAGACTACCATACCATCTTTGGTAATTAGAAATCTACACTATTTGATCCATCAGGTTTTTTTTTTTAGCATTAAACTTAAAATGGCCAGTTCACTGAAGATTAACCACAATCCAAATCCCCCTCATTTACTACTGGTATTTCCCAATTAGTCACCTTAGTGCACTTTCAAGGTAGATTTACAATTTAACTGCCATAACCAACAATTACAGATTGGAAAAACAAGCATTCGACCTCAGAATCCAAACTAAAAGTCAACAAATACAATGAATTTCAATATTTTTACTATACAACATTTTTTTTTTATTATATAACAATATTATATATTCGTCCTAATTTGACCTTAGTGTGTGTTGCGCACTTGAGGTTGCTTCAATTACAAATCAGAGTATCTTGTCTTTTTTTTTTTTATCAACAAAATTTATGTACAATTGCACATATATTGACTAAATAACGACAGTGAACAATTAATAGATGGGTATGAATATGATTTCCATTTGCAGAGGCTGAAACTAAATGATAATATAAAATAACTGATTCGCTCAGCCGTCTTAATTAGTTATCCACAAGGTGTAAAATTCATTAAACTGATAGTAATATGTTTTTAAAAGCCTAACCCTTAATTGAACCTCAGTGTTGGATGGATCATACTAAGTAGCACAGTTAATACTCCATTAGATCCTTATATCACAATAACTAATGGTCCGTTTAGCAACAATTTTTTTAGTTGTTTTTGGATATTTGATTTTAAAAATCTGTGGGTGGTTTGGACATTCAGCTTATTTTAGCTTCCAAAAAGCATATTTTTAGCCTAAGACATCCAAAAATCAAAATTCTAGAATTGCAGTGGATTTTTAGGCAGGGGTTGTTTGGTAACAGATTTTTTGGTCTAAAATCAGATTATTATTTTTAGCTTTTTCAGCCTAAAAATCTGATTTTTAGAATCTAAATAATATGACTGTCCAAACACCCAGAGATTTTTAAAATAAAAAACCAAAAATCAACTAAAAAAATATGTTGCCAAAGGGCAAGCTGTATCATCACTCATTCTTGTTTAGGAAGCAGCTTCCACTTTTGCAGATTAAAGAAGGTGTCGATTATAGTGTTTCATTACCCCTATAACTAGAAAATAGCATATACATATAATTCAGCCTCACCCATATATAAATCCTAGTTCCGCCACTGGATCCAACAGTTAAACCAATTAAATAATAGATCACTGTATTGTTTTGGAAATTATCATCTTCACTTTATAACAAGAGGTTAAAGAAGTAGTATATTTTTGCTTCAGCTTACATTTTTGAGCGTTAAAGAACATGAGAGCCTTGCGAAGAGCAAGAGTATAGTTATCCGGAGGGGGAGGATGCTTATGATGACGTGGCACAGTCTTCACAATCAGCGCAATAATCCCCGCAACAAACCCTGCAGCTAAAATAGCACCGATCGTATACAGAAATAAGTTGCGGGAGACGATGATGCACCCCAGATCAACATACTTCTTCTTCTTCTTCTGTTCGGTTGGGCCGAGAAGCCAGCTCTGCTGCGTCTCGTCTAATGGCCGAGACAGTGCTGCTCTGTCGTATTCGTTTAGGTTCCTGCTCCGATCATCGTCTGTGGCCGAGTCTGCTGTGTGTATCTCTAACGGACCTCCCCACGGATCTCGTCCGTACATGTTTTATATATGTATGTATGTATGTGTATATATAGTCTTGTTTTAAGGAACTAAATTGATAGTGAAGAGATTTGTGGTGATATTGTGTAGTACTGAATTGGGAGCTAAATTGATAGGGGGAGGGGGAGAGATCTGTGATTGAGTCAATTATGTGGTTGGTGGGTGATATGTCTGTATGGAGTGAGTAGTGTGAGCTATGAGTTGGCTTAAAGTGAAAGTTAAACTACTCCTACCATACAGTTGGTACACTTTTACATTACCATAAAATTGGTGCTACTCTATAAATTACCTTGTATAAATAAATATAGTATATTCTCAACATAGATTAGTGTAAAATAATATAAGGAAAGTCTTTTGGTTTTCATTTTATGGAGAACATTGTGCCATATTCATAATATGAAAACCAAAATAAGGAAACTGATTAAGCATATTTTTTTTGTTAAAATTCAATACGATTCCTCATAATATGGATTAGAAGACCAAATGAGGTGCCCCTAGTGGTTGCATAACTTTATACTCGATAATCCGTTTCGGTTGACTTTTCATTAACTATACCCAGTTATTTGATATTCATGCATGTCAATAAATTTATTTACGAAAAGAAACAAAAAACAGTTTTTTTGACTATAATACTTTTTTTTAATAAAGGTTTTGGTGAGTTTTGTACGATAATTATAATCTTAACTCGTGTTCAATGATAAATAACATGTATCGAACAAATTTCTTTGTAATACGGACAAATAAATAAAAATTTATGTCATTTTAAAGATGAACTAAGGGGTTAATTGTAAAGGTATGATAGTTAGTAGAGGTTAATTACAACAATTGATAATTCTTAGGGGTTATTTGCAAATAACTCATAGTTTCAAGGGGTATTTGCATTTTACCCACTATATCGTAGTATTCTATGGTGGGCTGGGCTGGCTGTGAGTTGGATTAATTAATTAGTAGTAGTATAATCTTTTTCCATTTATGACAAACGAGGTCTAATTTGTCTATAGGAGATAATCTCTCCGAATTTGGTACTAGAATAATTATATAACAGTGGTCACTTGTAATTACTCGAGTTCTGATTAGTTCTTATGGTTATAGTACTGGTTACTGGATTTAACAATTGTGACATGCTTTGCCTAATTAATGTAAGGCACTTACATTTATATTTTCGTTCATAGCCTCTGCATAGTCCTCTCTGATACCCGAAAGGTTTTCTTGTTTAACTTTATTTTATAAAACTAAAATGATAGTATAAACAACAGTTACTCAAAAAAAATAATACAAAACGATGTCAATTTTTTACAAATATATTTTTCTTTATGATCCCCTTATCATAAAGTTATCCTCAGTACAAGACCAAGTTACTAGACAACAAAATAGGTGCATAAGATATCATTCATTTCACTTAAAACCTTTTTTTTTTTACAATTTCTAGTTAAATAATGACACGTCCTTAATTAGGAGACGAAAGAAGCATTTAGCTAAAATAGTTATGCGATTCACTATGTATAAATGACTTTTTAGACCATTTTTTCCTGTTGACACATACTCAATTTGTAAGCTTTTTCAAAAGAAACCAATGAAAATGTTCAAATATGTGTTTTTTTTTTGTAATCAATCAAATATGTGTTTTCTACTTGTGTATGAGACCAACTTTCATCCGCTAATCAGGGTCATGCTAAATTAGTGATGGTTTTATATGTTATGTAGTTTTTAATGCTCTCTTAATTAACCATTTAAGGTTTTGATTTCTAGGAAAAATAGCTGAGTGTGCCCCTTTTACTAAATTACTTCCAAGTTCACTACTAAATTAAACTTTTAACTTTTTGGATGTTGTGATTAATGACTTGTGAGTACTTTAAATGAAATCACAGAGGATGAAATCGATTTGAACCAGAAATAAGAGGACAAATGATGTAATAGATCTCATTTTTGAGAGTTTTCTAAAACTAAACTTTCTACCCCACTTGGACCGTTTGGACATATTTGGGAGGAAACCACCGACACCTAAATTCCATAATTAATTGTTTTCAAATCAAATAAACACGTCCTATTACTAATACTAGGGGATTTAATTAGTTACTTTTTTTTAACAAATACATGTGCTTGTTAGCCGAGTATACCATTTTTACCGTCACGGTT
Source organism: Primula vulgaris (assembly GCA_963920805.1). NCBI lineage: Eukaryota > Viridiplantae > Streptophyta > Magnoliopsida > Ericales > Primulaceae > Primula > Primula vulgaris. Next base: position 6,239,303 of record OY987216.1, on the reverse strand, counting down.
CGAACCTTGTCGTCTGCGAAGTTTCGCAGGTTTTACCTTCATAGGAGGGATAAAAAAAAAATTAATTACTTTTCTAAAATTAATACCCATCGTTTTTCATTTTTGTTCTTTTATTATATTCGTTTAAACTTGTGCTTTTCTTTTTTTTTTAAACCCAAACTTAGCTCGTTAACCCTTTAAAAAAAAAAAACTTAACTCGTTAAAGGTGTAGCCAGACCTGCCAAAAAAAGAATAACAAACTTGCATTAAAGTGTTTCAAAAAAAAAAAAAAAACTTACAATTAAAGAAATCTTTTACCAAAATCACTTTTGACTGACTTTACCTTCAGAAGTTTCATTCACGGAAAATGAGTTGTCAGTGTAATTTGGTTATTCTGTAGATCAATGATACGATGCACACAAAAGTTTAATTCTACACCGACATAATTTTCTCAAACAATATGTTCGTTACATGCTTTACAAAGAAAATAATCAAATATATGTTCACAGTATTTCTTTATTGCAGTATTTTTATCAATACCGTTACAAGGTCACTTTCTAAGGACATAACATCTTAACCACTGCGCTAATTGTGGGGCATGATTTGAGTGCACACAAAAAAATACTAGCAAGTAGTAATAAACATAGAGACTATCCAAACTATTTAAAATACCACCCGAATTGAGAATTTAACAGTCCAACAACACTATATTGGTCATAAAATTTGTAACTTTTGGTAAATATTCTAGTTTGTTACAAGAGCTGAGAAGGATTTGAAGAAGATTATGGAGCTCTATCACAAGAGAAACAATCTCTCTTAATCAAAAGAATTACCAAGAAACTTTCTGGGGATTACAAGGCATTGCTTCTCACTTTACTAGACAAGGAAGATTAATATTCACGAAATTCCATGCCACTTCTGCATAACCTTGTTTTGGCTACTTTTGACTGTTTGGAAAATACTTTTTCTCATAGTTCTGGAAAAATCTTATTGCACATAAAAATCTGCGAAGTTACCAGAAAACATACCAAAATAACAAATTGCGCAAATTAACATTATCTTGGGCCTCTGAGTTAAATAAAAAAAGTGTAAAAAGAAAAAAATAATAGTGAAGTTACGTTAACTAGCACAACACCACATTAAAATTTTCATTATGAAACTTGTTTTTCCCTATAATTTTTAGATGTTTGATAATGGAGGATCAACTTCTCCAAGACATTAGCATGCTTCAGAAAGAATTCAACCATTTGTATCTCATCTTGAGACTCATGGAAGTCTAAGCTTGTAATTGATATCGATATTCATGTTGTCGCGCCCTTGTTTCAATCAAATTGATTGTCCTGTGGCTCCCGCCCATCAATCACTAGATATGGTTCTAAAATCACGTATAGGAGTAAAATTGGAGCTAATGCACACAGCCAAGCTCTCAGTAGTCTGTTCGTTGATCAAGTTTAAGTTGGTAGGAATGGTTAACCGGGTGCCGAATTTATAAAATCAATTTTATTGTGAAATGTGGAAGAAAAAAAAACAAGTGGGGCCAAATCATGTTTTTAACTCCCAAGTAAAAATACATTGTCAAAAATTAAATAAATCACAATTATCTTAATTATGGACGGTACCGTGGAGTCCAATGGTCTCACTTAGCTTACCCCTTCACCCTACTAGAGTTCTCAAGTTTAATAAGATCTTATTTCACTCAATTTTGCTCTTGATTTCTTCAACAATGTATTGTCAATTAAAAAACTAAGTACTATACCACTAAATAAGAAAAGTGGACATTTGATGCGGAGACGAGCCAAATTGAAAGACATTCAAAAGCGACAGGGAATACGTTAATTCTCAATTTGGACTCATGATATATGGGTAAGCTAGATTGTGTGGACACTTAGTTAGAACAAACTACATTTATGCAGTTGCCAATGTTGTGACATAAACTGTGTGCTTAGAAGCCTAAAACAGTAAAACTCACAAAAGAAAACAACGAAACAAAAAAAGCTTTTTCAGTTTTTCTTATGTTACACTCACTGTAACCATTAAGCACAAAACTAAGTTTTGACCATGCAATCACATGTCAGATTTGCAAATCATCTTCAAGTATTGCAAATATTACATACATTCGACCTCTGATCTATGGCTTCAACTCATTGACAAGCATATAGCCTTTTTCCATACAACATGTTTCCAAAGTAACAACACAACAACAAAACATCTAATTGTTTGCTTAAGCATGTTAAAGAAAAGCAAACAGACTAGCTAAAAGAACCCAAAACAAGCGAACCATACTTTGCCCCAAAACGATTTACTACTCAACATACCATCTTGACATACGTACATAGATGAATTTGACGAACCCAAATGATCAAAACTCATGAACCTGATCATTACCCTCCTTTTCTTCATTTGCCTTCTCTTTAGATTTTTGGCCCAAATACTCCCCATGTTTAGCAACAACCCGATCAAAAGCGCTTGACAGCCACGAATTCATCTTCTCACTAAGGGCAATATTTTGCTTTCCAAAGGTGTTTGCTCTCTTTAGGGCCTCTTTACTCAATGCCAATCCCTTTTCCGATATGTCCCTTACGAAACCTTCTGCTTTCGTGACAGCGGAAACGAAGTCTCCTTCATTTTTTCTCTCAGCAGCCTGCGGGAGAGATGTACAGTTTAGATCTTGTTAAAAGTTGAATTACCAATACCAGAGCCGAAATAGAGATAGATATAAACAAAGCATAAAGCTTATCTTATGCAAGAATTTGGATACTTATATAGAAATTCTAAAGATCTTGATAAGGAGTTGAATTACCATTTCCTGTGTGGGTAATCTAGTAGTTAGTTCATGTATTCGTACATGCTATTAAAAAAAAAGAGCCTGACTGCGTCTATATAGTACCTTTACCCGACACCTTAGCAACCCTTGCCGTCTATTTAAATCTATAATGCAGAACATATAACTAATATGGGTGTGAAATTCTTTACATCAAGAAATGTAGCCTTAATGAGAAGTACTGGTTTAATATTCATTTACATATACCATAAGCGACTATTTTATAAATCTCATTTATTGTAATAAGTCGAAGAAAATAACTCCTTACATGAGTTGCTCTTATGTTTTTCAGTAATGATTCAATCGTAGCATTATTCTCCTGATAGACGTTCTCCAGTTTGTGTTGGAAATTTTCTAATAACTGAAAGAATTTTCCCAGCAGTTTATTAATTTCCTCATCGTCAGTTTTGCGTACAATAATTGCTTCTTTAATGCTGTATTCTGCAAAAAACCAAACCAAATGGTTGCATGATGACAAAAACAGAAGGTAGTTTTAGTTCTGTTATCATCGTGTATTCGCCATGATTGTACACGTAGGCCTTGTTTGCCTGCAGATATTAAGCTGTTTTTCTATTTCTTAAAAGCTAAAGAAACTAGTATTATTTTGCCTGAAAGTTGAAACAATCAAGAAGCTTTAAGCTGGACGAGACCAGTTAACTTCTCAAATCCAATAAATAGCGTATTTGCTTAAAAAGTGCAACAAGACAATACCAGGTACTAAGGCCATGTTTGGCTCCATATATTGAGCTTAGGTTTTTCCTTCGGCTACAAAGCTGAATTACATTCAGTTGATCAGCTGAAGTCTATTTTTTCTTGGGCCTGAAGTAGCTATAAGTTTCAAGATGGACACAACCAGTGTGTTTCACAAACTTATAAAATCTAGGTTATTTGCCCAAAAGGTGCAACCTAACAAGCCTTAATTGGAAAATGTAATTCATAGTACTTATACACTGCCATAATCCCCACTCACAAAAATTAATGCGTTAGCAAACCTTAATTTAACTCAACCACATAGATAATCAATGCTTGTATGTGCTTATTGGCACACCATATAGATATTCATATAGTGAGACGGTTTCTGATAATCACATTTTAAAATCCTCAACTGCATTTGTGAATCTAGAATTTGTTTCCAGCAGGAGAGACGCTAGTTGGAACTTTAGGTGGGGGAAACTGGGAGAAACCGTGAACAAGTTTCTCATTGTTTCTATTACTTACATCTACTAGGCAAACACTTTAAGCATGCATATCTGTTTGAAACAACCTAGTTTTATTCACGAGAAACAATGAAGTTTTCTAACAGCTAAATTATTACAATGCTGCTAAGTGTGGACATAAAACTATATATTTAAGTATCCTACATTCTTCTCCCAGAATATGATATATTTTGCAACTATTTTATACTATAATATGATATGCACGAAGATTACAATTTTGTTAATTCAGAAACTAGAAAAAGTTTTCTACTCAAAGGAGTTCATCATAAATGTTCACACAATCTACATACAGCGATAAACCAATTGAAGTCGGTCGACTAGAGACGGATTTCTATCATTAACCAACGGGGGGATATTTGTAAGGATCTAATCTTAAGAGAACAGATTTGTCTCTTGACATAAGGGATCCAATTTAAGAAAACTTAAAACTATTTTTGTCTCTGCCTTTAGAAACACCAAAAAGATCTGCCTCTATATCCTTGTTCACAAGCCTTTCCAAAATAATCTCATAAAAAACTACTAAATTTGTTAAACTTTTCTAGTGTATTCCGTCGAAGAAATCATCATGATACTTCATATATCCAGATCTACAGTTACTCCACAACTAAAAGATCTTAAACTAGTAACAGTGCTCCTAATTTTGCAACTAAATCGTTCCATTGGTCAATAACCTGAAAATTGGAGCTTGTAACTTTTTATGATTATTCAACCCCAACATAAATTGGCAAACACACTCAGAGAATATTACTAAGCAAGAAGATCTTTAATTTTAATACTTTTCAACAAACTGAGACTTATATTATAATAAAATAACTAAATTTAGTTTTTCTCTGACTTTACATGAAATATCTGTCTCTAGATCCTTACTCACAAGACTTTCCACAACAATTTCTTGAAAAATACATCTTTTAACTTTTAAATGCATTTCACAGTAGAAATTCTCACATAGTTTGTATTTTGAAATCTTTAGTTAGCCTGTAATCACACATCTACCAAGTTCTTGAATTAGGAGTAATAGTTTTATCACCCACATATTAGGTAAGACATTATTAATTACTTCAATAATACTCTAACATACATTAAATCCTACCAAAATAACTCATATAATTAAAAGATCATACTACACTTCATAAAGTTTTATTGTACTCCACTTAATTGTGTGTATCGAGTACTGCTCTTAATTTTGCATCAAATTATCGTTCATTTAATTATTTATTTCACTTGGGGCTATAACTGAAAAAACCCTTACAAATCGACTAAACTGTCATAGAATTAGTCCCAAGTAACGTGTCACGAAAATAGCGGCCACTATTTCCGAGGATAACTAGACATCTTTGACACTATTTAGACATCGTCGAGACTTCGACACTATTTAGACATACTTTTTGTAGTATTATATATAACGTACACAGTTAGAGAATACTACATAGCAAGAAGATCCTGAACCTGACCGCTAACACATGAAAGCACTACTTATTTTCCCAAATAATAGTCATTAATAAAAATAAAATCATTTAATACTTATTTTGAGACTTAATTATCAAAAACTCATTGTTAAAATCTCTTTAAAAAGTTAGGTACGCTGCTTACTTTTTCTCTTTGTTTTTAACTTTGATACTCACTGGTACAACATTGATATGTATCAATGTTTAAATAAGAAAAAAAAATTGAGGGGTTTTAATAATTAATTACGAAAGTATGTACTAAACATAAACTTTCCCTCGTCAATAGTCAATACTACAATAATCAAAAAATTAGAGTTCACATAATTCCAACTCTATAGTTAGTTGTATACAAAAGAGTCCCATGATAATTAAACCCTAACATTATCACACATACATGGGTGGAGCCAGGATTATGGATTATGGTTCAGGGGGACGTTTAAGCAAAAAAAATAAAATTATCTCTTATAATCTCGGGTAACCTTAACATTTTTAATGCAATGATCGAAACTTCTTCTCTTTCTTTACCGACCGTAATATTGACTGTAATGCAATTTCAATGAGAAACAATCATAGAAAATGGACCAAACATTAACCTCATTAAACTTACGTTACACACGTTTACTTGCATAAAACTCTTATCATTCATTGTCAAATTAGAAGAACACGTAAAAAAATAAAAAATAAAGCAACACTTCCGCAAACTCAAAAAACTGAAGCGTTATGGAACATAACCTTGTTTAACAATTCAAAAGTACATGAATTTTCGTTTTTCGAATTCCACTACTGTCAAAATGTAAACTTTAAAATGATACTAGTTGGGATTCTTTCACAGGAATTACATCGAGCACCTTATGGGCATTTGTAAAAAAATCTCAAATTTGATTTAAAAAAAGACTTGAAAGTGCGTTTCATTATTCATGCATTCAAGACAGATCTTAATAGCTGATAATTTTGTCTCCATTGATTGTCTAAATCCCTGGTTTAGCAAAATAAAAACTCAAAAAGAAACCCAAACTATGAGTCTATGACACCCATTGGAATGAATATACTAAATTAATAATCTTATATAAAGCACTCCAACAAACTTAAGAATTATGTACAATATTTTTAGAGGCACCAAAATTCAAAGCATATGCATAAAAAAATTATTTGTGTCTAGAAGAATAATTTTATTCCGAAAAGTTACCATTTGAATACAAAATTTGATTGACTCTAAAAAATATCGTCGCTAATTCTTAATTTTGTTGTAGTGGAGTAACATAAATATGTATGAGAATTAACATATTTGTTTAGTTATTTATATATTTGAATTTCATAGTACAGGCGCAGGTGATTAGTATTAATTACCAAGCATGATGAATTCACCCTTGAGCTGATATAAGTGGATGTGGTGAGATAAAAGCGTAGATTTGAGACGGCGATTCTCAGTTACGACGTCTTCGTCGTCTTTGGCTAGGGTAGTAAGGCCAATGCAAATTATAGTGAAGAACAATACTAACTTATTCCCTGATATTTTCATTTTTAGTTTTACCTAAAAACACAATTCTCTTCTTCAGTTTGTCATTTTTTATATGCAGAGTTTCACTATGATCCTCTTTTTTGCTTCCCCTGCTTTTTGTTATGCACGCTACCCTAGTTTTCTTTTCTTTTCTTTTCTTTTCTTTTCACCATTTCATCTAAATCTATATTATTCAATACATATATTAAAAAATAAAATAAAATGGGATTACATTATTTATAATAATAGTAATGTAAAACTGTTAAATTATCAATAGCTACAAACTCAACAAATATTAATAAAATTAAAATAACTACTATTTTAAAATTAATTTAAAATTAAAATTAAAATAATCTACTAGTTGACAGATCCTAAATTATAGTGTATCGTATAAATAAATAAATAAACAAATTAAATTTATCAACCGTACTGAAAAATTATCGGATATGTAATCGTGTCAACCTTTTTTTATTTAATTTTTTTATAGTTTTTTTTTATCATTAGATTTGAATTGTTTCTCATACAATGACTCATAGAAACCATAAAAACTAGGATAAGTTGCACTAAAAAAAACATGACAGCAAAAATGGATCCGTTTCACTACGTCAATGTATAAATTACTGGGTCCGGATAATCTCATTTGAATTTTTATCGTTTATGCGACGATTCGGGTTATAATAAAATAAAAACATAACTGAAATTGTAATCGATACACGTAGCGGTATAATTATAAAGTTGTTTAGTAGTATTAAAATATGAAAACAATGAACAAAGTTAGCCGATTCGAGATGTCGAATTTCCAATAACCGATTCGAGATCTCCAAACAAACACTCGATAAAAAAAAAGTTAAAACAACAATTTTTTTCTGCATAAAAACTAATACTACTACACAGTAAACACCTATATATAAAGAAAATAAACATAATTTTGAAATTGCATATATTCTAACTTCTTGCAACTGCAATTTAATTTGAAAAGTATCTTACAACAATAATTGTTCCCGCCACATGTCTTTTGAGTATGTTACATATTAATAAAAGACACGAGTAGTTACTATACTTAATATGCTTATAATTTTATTAATTTACCATTGACTTATATTTATGATTAATATTAGTTGTTATCAAGAATTATTTAATATGAGTATAATTAGAAATTTAATCATAAATATCACCTTAAATAAAACTATATTTTTATGGGACCGGGAGACTATTAATTACTTAAGAATGTGAAAGTTTGACCGTTTTTATTTTTTCTTGAACTGCAAGTATTAGAATTTAGTGACATATCTTTCTTCAAGAAAAAGCATAAGATGAGGTCTGCTTATAACAAACTTCGCCAGTTTTTATTTATTTATTATATTTAAAATCTTATTAAAGAGGATCAATAGATTTCACACTTACCTCCATTAACAAGACTCGAACCCTATATCTAAGCTATTTCTAGCGGGTTCTAACCCACTAGGCTACTCCTAGTAGGTTAACTTCGCCAGTTGTTCCACCAACAACATTAGTTGTTCCTCCCTTTTAACTTCCGCCTTTGAACAACGTACACGGTAAAAAAAAAAAAACTCAAATAACGACGGAATTAGTGACGGTATTTTTTGTTACGAGCTTATTAGCGACGGTTTTTGTGACGACTTTGTGATAGTTTAGTCAATTTGCGACAGATTTGTGACAACTTTTTAAATTAACGACAGACTTGTGACAACTTTTGACTTTAACTAAATCAAACATTATTTTATATTGGTACCATATGTCTACAATATCAAATTTTGTGGAAAAAATTAGAGTGTTGAAGTTTTATTAAGTTAATTGTTTGTGTGGTGGTGGGTGTTTGAGTTTCTAAATTTAATTTCATTCATTTTTCAACACCACCAAACTTATGGGAAAAAAAGGTTTTGCTAACATGTGCGTCCCGGACATATGTTAAGCATTTAATGAAAATAGCCGACCAATGTTGTATAATTATATATATTCTTTTATTTTTTAATTGTAAAGAAACACGAAATACAAAGTTTACAATGATAATAACAACAATATTTCATCCAAAATTTTAATTAATGTTGTCACAAACTTGGTAACTAATTAATTCGGTCTGAGTAAACAATAGTAAAATGGTATTTTCTTATAATTTTTTTGTTTCTTTTTTAATTACTTAAAATACAATCCATAATTTGATAAAGCAAAATATAAATACACAACCCAATAAAAACTCAAATAAAAATATAAAATCATAATTGAAGCTACCCTAAATTTAAATATTAATTAAAAATATAAAAATCAATTTTCAGTTTTTTTACCATTAGTTTTGCTTATTTTATCATTTTATTTTGCTGTTTTAAATTTTCTTATGGACGCATAAACATTATTGTGTATTGTAATCTTAAGAAAAAATAAGGTCATTCCCATTTATATATATACTATGAAAGAAATTAATTCTTCAAAGAAGTAAATTAGTAATTAACATTTATGGTTGGTATCATCACTGTGAGATTAGTCTTCCACGTATTTCTAGAATCAAGAAAATGCTTAGCATCTTTTCAATAAACACATTAATTATGCATAGATAATTAATGCTTAAAATGTGTCCGGGGAAAATGTTAGCAAAACCCGTCAAAACAAATATTTTCCAGTTTTTGTCATGTTACACTCACAGTTAGGGTGGACTTTTTTGAACTGATTTATACCAACCGAACGATTTTCGAACCGAACCAAACAAGTTGGTATCGAAAGTTCGGTATAACGAATTTTCAGTACGGTACAACCGAACCAAACTTTAAAAGTCGGTTCGGTTTCGGTATCCATTTCGTAGTATGTTTGGTACAATACGAAACCGAACCAAACATTAAAATTATAAAATAAATAAAAATTTACACATATTTATAACTTACAAATAAATTATCTAATAGTTTAGTTTAATTTTTCTTACGACTTACTTTTCTATTTACGAAGTCAAATAAAATAATTTCGTGTTTTTCCATTTTATTTCTAATGTTTTAAAAGAATTCTTATTTTATAAGTGTTTACTATTTTAACCAAGTTCACAATAAATATAGTAAATATAAGAATAGTTGTACATGTACTTTTTACTTTTTACAAACTTTTTTGCTATTTTATTGTTATAAAAAATTATATTTTAATAATAATAATGTTTCGACATAAAACGAAAAACCGAACCGTACAAACCGAAAAAGTCGGTATAGCGAGCTTTCGGTATACCATAAGCGACTATATAATAAATCCTACTTGTTTAATAGTTATTTACTTTCATATACCATAAGCGACTATATAATAAATCCGAAATATCGTAACAAGTCAAAGAAAACAACAACTTACAAGAGATGCTTCTATCTTTTTCATATACCAAACATTAGTCTCCTGTTTGACATTTTCCAGTTCCGGTTGGAAAATTTCTGATAACAGAAGGTATTCTTGCAACAGTTTATTCATTCTCTCAGTGTCAGTTTTGAGTTCAATAATTGCCTCTTCAATGCTGTATTCTGCAAAATCCAAAAAAAAAAAAAAAAAAGGGTTTCATGATGACGAAAACAAAAGGGCTGCAACATATATGAAGTGTAAGAAAGACAGCTTCAGTCATGATTGTAGACGTATGCCTAATTTTGCTGCAAATTTTAATTTTGTTTGCTCGAAAGTCGAAACAATCAAGTACAACCCCGGAAACGCTACAACATTACAACCTTATGAAATTTCGTCCTCGAAATTAAATAATACCTTTGTTGTCCATTCCCCTATTCTCTTATTATTGGTCATGGTACTTTCTACCTCTTGGGCTGCTTTCACCAACTCTGAAAACTCCTGAATCCTTGTCGATGCCAAGTATAAAGCAATAGTCGGATTCAGCCCACTCTGAATCTCCTACATTTTTCAGCTCATTTAGTCACTAAGTCTGGTGCATACCTCGACAATGATGTGAACTTAAGCTGATATGCTTGTACAGTCATACTCCCTTGGAACAAGTCCTCAAACTTTCTCCGCATGTCTTCCTTAGCCGTATCAGGAAAGAGCTGTCGATTAAATAACTCCTTAAACATTTCCCAATCAATACTGCCTTCCTCATACGTATCCAAGATACCCTGCCACCATTTCCCAGCTTCGCTGTTTACTTGAAACTGAGCCAAGTTCACTTTTTGCTTCGTAAAATTCATCTAACTGTTTTAGTTCGAGTTCCCACCTTGTACATTTTGTACCAACGCACAACATTCTGCAGATCCGACACCAACTGTACTACGCCGTTTGCATTGGTTATATTAGAAACTACTTCATCGCCTTCGACTTGCTCAATAACCTCTTCACGCTCATCCACTTCAGTTGGAATTTCATCTTGAGTTCGTTCTGACCGGTTTTTTGCAGAACGCCTGCTAACGTCTCGACCTCGAGGTGCAGAACCTCGTTTCGATGTTCGTCCTTTTACCACTCCACTACTTCGTGGTGTAGCACATCGCGTGAAGGTGCACCATCTCTGGCTGGCTCAGCTCGTGTCGACTTACCAACTACATAAATCATGAATTAAAAAAAAAACATCAATATAGTAAAAACTAACTGAGCTCTCGTAACGCAGAGAATTTGTAAGATTAATTTAGAATCACAACTTTTTTGTTAATCCTAAAATCACCCTTATTAAGGATGAACAAGAGCCCGTAACTAAGAAAATTATGTGAAAACAATATCATTGGGATGACAACAATAAACAATTGACGCATAAAATTTTTTGGATGCTATTTAATTAGATTATTTTGATTGCTATACAAAAGGAAGTAAAATACCACTTAATTTTTTGTTTATGTGGCTAATTTCATGTTTTACAAATTAAGAAAGATGCCAAGTCTTGTATTATGTTCTAATTTTTATGTTTTATAAAACCCAAATAAAAAGTGAAAATAAAGTAAAACCCTCTATAAATGACTTGTATTAGGAATTTAGGATCCAGAAATTTCATTAACTCATAAAGTTGTTAAATACTCCGTCCGTCTCAAATTGTTGTGACTATAGGAAATTACGTGTAATTTTGACCGACAAATAACTCATATCTAAGTTGTCGAAATCGAAATTTTCAAAAATTAATCACATAATTCAAATGTTAAACTATATGAACAAATTTTAGAAATTTATATTTCAATAATTTAAGCACAAGATATTTGCTGGTCAAAATTGTATGTAGATATATAAGAGCTCTAATATTTTGGGACGGAGGGAGTAATCATACAGTAGTTTAACACAATGGACAAAATCAGTTTCAGAAAATAATTCTATTAACATATTATAAATGTTTTACTATGAGGGTCTGATAAATAAATAATCTCCTATTATGTAAAATCGCCACAAAACTATTGACTATGATATTATAATTATACGTTCCAATTTACAGTATTATAATTCAAATCTTTCATCGATAATTTGCATATGACTTTTTCACTACTCTAAAATAAAATTTAGTCAATCTTTTTCAAAACTAGTGTTTTTATTCATTTATAACTTGGCACGTTTCATTTTTTCTAAAAAACAAAATTCTTTCCAATTTTTGGCAGGGCAATTCTACATCGGTTCAGTTTTTGATATTTTATTAAGTGTAGGTCAAAAAAATACAATTTATTTATGTTTTAGTCCAAAATAGAAAAACAGACGAAACATTAAAATTTGTAATTATACAAGTCAATAATTTATACTTTAAATGTAAAAGTTTAACTGAAGGTGAAAATCTAATTTTAAATGTAAAATATGTTACTAAAACCCAATAAAACTTAAATAATTTTGAACATGAAAAATAAAAAGAATGTAAGTTAATAAGACTTGGGCCAGGCTAATTGATACCCAATTAATGCAAATATGGACAACGGCCCATATAAATAAAAAAACCTAATAATAAAAATCTCTCTCTACCTTCTCTGTAACTCTGTAAGCTGAAAAAAATTAAAAAAAAAAAATGTTGCGTCGAAAAATAAGAGAGAGAAGAGAGTATATGTACAGGAAAGATGTTGAGGCTATTGAACGCACTCAATACGAGAAGAAGAGACTTTTTAAACAAGCCATTTTAGGTTACTTTTTTTTTTTATTATTTACTTTTAAAAAAATATAGTATTATGTTTTTTTATTTATTATTTCTATGATACTGGTAGTTTCATTAAGTGGGTAGTGTTCTTTTTTTGCTAAATAATTTGCTAACTTTATTTAATACTTTTAATTTATAAATTGTTTGCTACTGATAACTTATAATGGTACTGTTAATATGATTATATGCCTGATTGGGGTGTTTTATGTTTTGCTAAAAAAATATCTTCTTTTTTTTATTGATAATTTCTGTGGTCCTAGTGGTTTGATTAAGTGGGGTGTTTTTATTTTTTTGGTAAACAAGGTTTTAACTTTAATTGTTAATTTATTAAATTAATAAGTTTTTTTTATTGACAATTTATATGGTACTGGTAGTTTGAGTAAGCTGGGTGTGTTTCTTTTTTTTTGCTAGAAAATGTTTTAATTTTATTTAATACTTTTAAAAAATGTTTGTTACTGTTAAACTGGTATTGTTTAGTGTGACTTTATGCCTAATTGAGTTGTTTTAAGGTTTTAACTTTATCTAGTACTTTTAAATTATTAAGTGTTTTTCATTGATAAATTATTATGTACTGTTAGCATGATCAAATGGTTAATTGGGTTGTTTTCTGTTTTGCTAGGTGACATTTTAACTTTTATTGATACTTTTTTTTATTATTATTTGTTTTTTATTGATAAATTATTCTGGTAGTGTGATTAAATTCTTAATTGGGTGTTTTCTATTTTGCTAAAAAAGGTTCTCACTTTATCTGCTTTTAAATTTAAGTGTTTTATTGTTACTGGTAATTTGATTAAATGGGGTGTTTTCTGTTTTGCTAGATAAGGTTTTAACTTAATTTACTTTTAACTTTAGTAATTTGTTGACTAATTTTCTGGTATTGGCACTATGCTCAAAGGTGGTGTTTTCTTTCTTTACTAGACAAGGTTCTGACTTTATTTAATGTTGTAAATTAAATGTTCTGTTTATTTATTTTATGGTACTGAAAAATGTTTTTTTTTTTTTGCTTGAGAAGGATCTGATTTTACTTCATTGTAATTTAAGTGTCGTATTGATTAACTTTATGGTACTGGAAAATGATTAAATGGGGCATTTTCTTTTTTTGCTAGAACAGATTCTGATTTTATTTAATATTAAATTAAGTGTTTTATTGATTAACTTTATGTTGGTACTGACAAAATGATTAAATGAGGTGTTTTGTGTTTTGGCAGATGGGAAACCGATTCCTACTGAGCTCAGGAATGAAGCAGATGAACTTCGCAAACAGATCGACCTTGAGGATGACAACACTGCCGGTATGTATATGTATACTTATGTATCTCTTTCTTTTTTCATATAGGTTTACACTGTGTAGATGAGGGCTGCAATTTAGCTGGTATTAGTAATTAGACGGGTGGGATTCAGAAACTTGAGATTGGGATAATAGGAAAATGGGAAGGGACGATGATATAATTAGTTCGATTATGTTATACTATACTTGAAAATTGTAAATAACTATGATAAATTGATTTGCGTAATTACAAAGATTTTGAAATATATATGCTGAATAGAAACTTTATGGATTATTATAGCTCCAAAATGTTGCTTTTATCATAATTTACTCTTCTTCTTTTTTCAATCTATAGAAGTAGCAATTGAAGGCTTAATCAGTGGTTTTTATCTTCATATGTATCGTACCCCGAATTCTATAAATACAATACATATATCGGAAACGTTCTTGGAAGAAAATTCGGCACCTGACAAAGCACATAGATTTACACAGTTCACCTATTTAATCTGAATAAACTATTCTCCGAAACTTAGAACGAGAATATATTTCTACTGGTGATAAATATTACTATTTACTGAAATACCTACAACATTCCACTGAAAATGTTGGGTCTTTGAGATAGGGATTGGTGTACTAGAGAGCAGTTAATCGATTATCAATCTGTAGAAAAAGCCAAGTTTGTTAATCGGTTAATCAATCAGTTTATCAATCAGAAATCGTTCATGTTCCATAGATCTTTCTTTTACACACTAAGTTTGTATTGAAAAGTTGTAGAACTTGTTAAATAAATACTATATATTTCAAACTGTATTGAACAATCTTGTGATGAAGGGGTCATATGTTGTTATCTTTTAAATCAAGGTTAAACACTCATGTACTTTCAACCAGCTGTTATGAGATAAAATTCTTCATTGATCATTAATGAGCGTTACAGAGACTTTGGCTGTGATTAATAATAGACAATGCTTTGATGTCCGTATGGTAATAGAGCACTTGCTTTTCGTAATGATTTAGACGTGTCCGTAGTTTTGTGGTAATTAATTCATACTACATGATTTAAGATCCTTAATTGCCTCTCTCACCACATGTGGTTCTAAAAGTGGAAGACAGTGATAGGAATTGTCAATCACGCCTTTACTTGATGGAGTAGTTGAGACTTGAGAGCATCACCCCTGCCTATGAGTCTTTTGCCGAGAAAGTATATTGCTATTCTGTTTTGTTAATTATTGAATGAAGTATTTTATAGTATGTGGAGACGTTTTGATGTCTCTAGATGTTGAACTTTAAGTAGATCTCAAATATAGCCAGTTTACTATTTCACGGATCAAGTCACCTTATGAATGTTTCTTTTCCAAATTCTGTTCACTTTTATGCATAGGCTCCAGTTTACTTGCATATAATTTATTAGCTATTTACTCAGACCACCTATTAAACCAAGACCCTTATATAAACATTTGTATATGACAAAAGTCACAAAACCATCACCTACTAAATGATTTATGTATTAACAGATATTGGAACATTTGTTTCGTATACTGTAAGTTCTTGCTCATAGATGTAAATTTACTGCTGCACATTGACATTGCAATTGACATCTGATATGTTTCTTCAATTCAGATGTCAAATCAACGATCGACGATGAGTATGCTTATGCTGCGGATAGAGATCCTAAAATTATGATAACTACTTCCCACAACCCAAGTGCTCCTCTTACTCAGTTTGTAAAGGTCTGTTCCATCTTAAGTTAAACGAAATGCGAGTACTATACGCTTTGCTTTTTTAGTTATTCTAAAAACTTATATTTCATCATCTATCTGTTTTTGTGGCAGGAAATGAAGATCCTTTTTCCAAATGCACAAAAGATGAATCGTGGTAGTCAGGTTGGGTGCAATTGCTCTTCAGTTTTAGATTATTTACCTAAACTATTCTACAATTCGCTAGCTGTACACAGATGTTTACATTTTTCACAAGATAAAGAATGCTGCGAAAAGCTGGGGCTGATGTTTTACTTCTTTTTGTGCAGAAACAATCTGAAATTATTGAAACTTGCCGTTCTCATGATTTCACGGATGTTTTATTTGTTCATGAGCATCGTGGTAAGCCGGATGGTATAGTCATCTGCCATTTGCCGTACGGTCCAACTGCATATTTTAGCTTACTGAATGTGGTATGTAAATTACTCCATGGACTTTTTAATTGTCTATTCTTCTTTTTTGCATCTCTAAAGTTGAGCAGGATCCCTCGTATTTCTTCTGTGTTAGGTCACAAGGCATGACATTAAGGACAAAAAAGCCATGGGAACTATGTCTGAGGCATATCCTCATTTGATTATAAACAATTTCTCGACTAAGGTACATATTTTATTGTTTATAGTTGAACCTACTTGTAGTAAGTTGGGGGTTGAGAAAATTAACTTGAAGCACACAATTGTGAGTTAATGTCGTGAAACAACTTTAGACCTTTTAACTTTTTGTCGTTACGCGCATAAAAAAATTGAGTTTACTTGTAATTCTTGGAAACCACTGGCTTATATCCACTGAAGCATTGTTCTAAAAGGCATGCCGAGGCACAAATTAGGCGGTAGGCGGAGCCTAGAACCTTAAGAGATTAGGCGGATTACGCAGATTGGGCTCAAATTAGGCGGCGTCTAGGCTGTGATTAGGCGCTAGGAGGCCAGTTTCGCCTAGAGTCCGCCTTGCGCCTCTTAGAACATTGCACTGAAGTATTCTTTTAACTATTTCTGTCTCAAAAATTTGCTGCAGTCTTTGCTTGAGAGTTGTTAAGCACAATCTTGCTCTCCACTTGCCTTTTCCATTTTCTGTGCTAATTTATCTTCCTGCCTTGATACACATGGATCGTCTAAATTCTAGGTTGGTCAGAGGGTGACAAGTATTCTTAAACATTTATTTCCCGTGCCCAAGCCTGATACAAAACGTATCATCACTTTGGCCAATCAATCTGATTATATATCATTCAGGTCAGTTTTCCTTCTGCTCAGTTTTATAGCTAAATGGGTTGACTCAAATCTACTCAATACATCTTACTCTTTCCTCTTAGTTGCTTGAGATCAGTTTTATTGATCATTTTACTTCTCATTTTAAATTCATCCTCTCTTTTTTCGTTAGGCACCATGTTTATGAGCAGCGGGGAGGTTCCCAATCACTTGAACTGAAAGAGATAGGTCCTCGATTTGAGTTAATGCTGTATAAGGTATGCAACCATTTAGTTCAGTTTCAGCCTTTCAGGATATTTGCAGCCTTCTAGTGTTATATAATAGACCAAATCCAGAAATGGAAACCTTTATTCATTTTTAGTTGCAAGTATGCACTGTTAGAAGATGGAGTTTTAGTTACAAACATGGACTTTTAGTAAAAGACAAAAAGTAGTTTATCATCTTTCAGTTGGTTCAACATAACGTCCATTTTTCCACAAGTAACTCTCTAGCTCCATTATGCTAAGGGTAAATTTCAAATTGGTATAGTTTTTAAACCTATATAAGGAAAAGACCTCTCTTTTAAAATCTATTTAAGTTCTAGGCTAATTCTCTACCCCTTTTAGGCCGAGTCCGGTCGTTATGAGTTTTTTCTTCTTTTAAAATCTTATAATTAGGATCGAAGGCCATTACACCTAGTCCTTTTATAAGACTCGACGTCCCTTTTTGTAATAAGTAACTCTCTAGCTCCAGTAAAATAAATACTTTTATGTACTTATTGACATGCTATTTTAAGAGTCTCGATTGTTACGAGTCTTTCTTTTCTTTTTAAAATCTTATTAATTAAGATCCAAAGCCGTTCACCTACCCTTTTATAAGACTCGAACCCTTCACGAGTTTACATTTGATTTTTTCACCTTTTGCAAGCTGCTTACTTATCTCATCTTTGTATTTTCCATATCAAATGACAAGTATCACTTCTCCACTAGTTTGTTGTTAGTTCTTGTTCTGGACCTATGATCAGATCATGTGCCCTTTTATTCTGAATTCTCTTGATTATTGAAAATACTGCTTTAGTATTTCTCCATCAGCCATTGTGGAATACCTTCTAAAAGTTTGGATTTTTACAATTGCAGATCAAATTAGGAACAATGGATCAGGATGAGGCTCAAAACGAGTTTGTCTTGCGACCATACATGAATACCTCGAAGAAGCGAAGAGTTCTTTAAGTATTGCCGCGACTCCCTTAATCTTGAAGTATGAATACCTCGAAGAAGCGAAGAGTTCTTTAAGTATTGCAGCGACTCCCTTAATCTTTTAAGTATGAATACCTCGAAGAAGCGAAAAGTTCTTTAAGTATTGCAGCGACTCCCTTAGTCTTTGTTTTTTCTGTGCGTGAAAGTTTTGAAACATCATGTGTAATGTGATTGATATCATTTTTGTTAGAAATATTAACAGAAGTCCATAGATCATGATAATAAGCCTATCTTTCTTCAATTCCTTAGATTTGAGATATTTCTGTTGTTTTAGAGTAAGAGCTTGGTTATTATATTATGAAATTGCTTAATTTGTTATCAAGTTCTTCCCCATTGCATGGCGTTGCACATTTTTTATTTTCTATGTTCATCTTTCTACTATGATTTGTAGTGACATTCCTTGTCCAAGGCAAAAGTTAAGTGCTCACAAAAAATATGGAATTTCTAAAGAAGTATCAGTCGAATGTGGCCTGATCTAAGTGACTCTGCAAATTGACTGGGATTAGGACTTAGGCATATGCCTCACCTCCACTTGTGTATCAACTTGAAACGTTTAAGAAAGGTCTGAATTTAGATGTAATTGTCAGGCTAACCCCTTTATTATAAGCATAATTTAAGCAATTGTAAGAAATAATACATTGTTCTGCAGTTCTCAAAGATAATAAATATTGTATTTGCTATCATCAATTCAATTGATCTTTAATAATTCTGCATTGGTTTGTCTATCTTCCTAGTTAGGCAACAGACATGAGAACTGGGGTAGTGTAAGAATCCTGTGACTAATAGAGTGGGTAAAAATATAGCCTTTTAAACTTTTTCTATGTAATTTACGTTTTATCACCTTTTTAACAACTCTGAAAAATTTACGCTTTGAATTGCATCTTTGAAGTCATTTCCATAATACAGTCTTTAAGTTAGATGTCTGTTCCATAGTATGTCAAACCAATATTTGGATATAGGCACAGAAAGAAGCAAATTGAACGGCATGATACAGAGCTTTTATCCAAAAACGATCAGACAAATATTAGTCAGGTAGATGTGCTTAAAACTGCATATCTAAAAACTATAAACATGAGCTGCTGTCATTTGATCCAGCAGGCTAAGCTACATTCAAGAACAATCAAATAATATTAGTGATACAAAATCTCAAAATTAGTAATTGAGCTCTTCTACAACAGTAACAAGGTAATACGAGTAAAACTACATCACAAGCCCCAAATACGTTGCCTTCTCAAACGCATGTCACTAGCAAAATCCTCCTTTGTTCCCTGTTAAATTACTCGTCCATCTTATCTTCTTCTACGGAACCATTATCATTTTTCATGCTATTTCCATTTTCAGAAACTTCCATAGCAGTGTCCCCTTTTACATGACTCTCGGGTTGGACATTACCATTTTCGGTTTCATTTAATTCATGGGGGTGGCTGTTTTGTTGAGAATTAACTACTGATGGAGCTATCTGTCCCGGGTATCTTGAGAACTGATCAAACTGATGGGTCATCATTTGTGCCTGACAATAACATGGAAAAAATATTAATATATGTCTTGACTATTCTAAAACGGATAAAGTTGGCAGAAGACTATGTTACCAATACGGTATGTTACGTAGTATGGATAAATTATTAGCACTAAAGAGAAAAAGACATAAAAAAGAGGTAGGTTTAGTGGGATATAGGATGTATACCATGACAATTTGAAAGACAATAAACACAAGCGTTCCATATAGATATAGATCCAGCATCACACATACATAACCAGATATAAATCTACCAACCATCACTGACAGATGCAGGTCACTTATGTATGCAGTAGGAAGTAATAAGAAACCGGAAGAAAATGATGTAGTAAATTAATGATACCGAGTATAACTAACTTATTAGCATTATAAGTACCAAGGCATAAAAAAGAGGCCTGTAGACAAAAAATGCACAGAGTCGCAGACAAGACTACACATTTATATATATTCACCATCACAGACATTAATAGGGGTCTCTAGTATATATGCATTAGTATGTAGGCATTGCAATCACATTAGCTTGTTGAGAAGGAGGGTATCAGTGGTAAAAAATTAACTTTAAAATTTACTACGGCTAGAGGATTTGTGTTATGCACCAATGCTAACAAAGAGTCTGTGATATGTGCATGTAGTTTATCATAAATGGCATCAACCTAGCCTTCATATATAAACAAAATTAAAATCTAAACCTCCAAGGAAGATTGCACTTAATCACAAATGCCTCAATCTAATGTTCACAGAAGAAGAAAATCACTACAAACCAACAAGGGATAGAAATGCCCTTCATCACACATGCATCACCCTAGTTTTCACAAGAAACAAGATCAAAATATTAAACCACCAACGAATAGATACTATACACATTCATCACCCTCGTGTTCGTAAACGTAACAAAATCAAAATCAAAAACCAAAATAGAACACAGGAGTCTACCTGATATATTCTGTAACTGACGATGCTTTCCATCTCTTCAACGCCACTTACAAGATGAATAGGCTCAGTATCTTCAACATTACGATCCGTGAACGGTGTAACCTCATTTAGATTAAGGGCGAGATGGTCATTTCTCTTAAGCAAGACCTTAAAAGTGGGTTGCAACTCATAGGACTGTTCAAACAAAGAACGGCGACAGAAAACATAAAGCCCAAGACGAGCACGTGACATGGCGACAACTAATCTTCTAACATCACGAAGGTGGCCCACAAAGCGAGTCCGTACAAGAGACAATAAAATTATATCGTTTTGCTGACCTTGGAATTTATCAACTGTAGCCACCTGTATAAGATTTAATTATTGGCTATCAGTAACAAAATTTCCCGATTAATAATACAAGTAAACAACAATGAGCAAAACTTCACATATAGTCTAGGTCTGGGAAACCATCACTTTCTATGTAGTGTATCTTGACAAAAGGGCAATTGCATCAGTATCATCAAAAATACATTTCCATATATTTTCGTGATTAAAATATTTCTACATATCTTGACAAATGAAAAACAATCAGCGTGTCAGGAAGCACACAGCATTATTTTGATGATATTATTACCAATATTCAATACTGGGTCATTCATAGCATTGATATACCAATATTTGTCAGCACAAGCTTAGCATTCAAAAATTCACACCGACAAAATTGACCAGAGTCCAATCTGGTTTTAAGGTTCCAATTAACAAAGCAACACCAAGCGAGATTTAGTCTATCAAATACGTACGAGATACATTAATAAGGGCTGAGCAAGTCGGTAGGATCAAAGAATTAGTCATTTGTCAAGCCATTATACATTATCCCAAGCAACTGAAATGAAAGCATGAGAAAATTGGTCGTAGTAGTAGTTACCGTGAAGCACTTAATTTAGGCCAGCCACACAAAAATGACTTGGTTAAACAAATAAGAGCTTAAGTATGCCGAACATATAAAGGAGTAAGATCAGCATAATTTGCGAACTATGCAATACAATGAGAGAATTTAGCAGGATATAGAAATAGTAAAGCTCTGAATTCAAATTTCACAGAAACCTAATCAAAAGACGAATTCAAATCACAGAGAGAACATAATCAAAACATGAATTCAAATCCCAGAGAGAACATAATTGAGGCAACCCCAAAAAAGGCTCCAGGTACAAATTCGAACACCATCGTATCATAAAGATTTATCATTTAAGATATAACCTACTAACCTTACGCCAAGCATTTGCCTTTACAATGATGCTTTTTATCAGAATAAACTAAAGAATCAAATTAATATTCCACAGTAACCCAAAATATGCATGTTAGTGAAAAGAAGAGGAAAAACTGTCGAGACATACCTTGTGAGGTGGACCAATGAAGTCAAATGGAACACAACGTCTGGCAATTACATCACGGATCAAAAGTTTCTGCCCGTTATAAGTAGTTAATATGGATATCTTATTCGCCGGATACCCTAACAAACGCATGTATATGTACACGCTGACGATATATTCAGCCTCCCCCACATTTTGGTAGAAATACGGAGAAGGAGCACTCTCGCCTTTTCCGTTATAATCAGGAACATCGACTAACTGATAATCGTAAGAAAATCCAGAATTTGCTTTATGGAAAAAACCCTCATCTTTTACATACGGAAGATCCCCCAAATCTCTATACCTCCAGTTATAAAGTTGTGCTATGCTTGGCCTAGCTCTACCTTGGGCATTAAGCTCAATGTAAGGGATACCCAAACGAACAAACCTAGTGAATAAACTCTGATCCATGTGGCTATACTTCTGAAAGGCCATGTTCTTAACTACCGGAGGCAACTGATGATGATCACCAATTAGAATACAGCGTTTAAGCCGAGATAAACCGTCTTCCTGCCTTTGTAGCAACATGGGAATAAAAGTTTCAATTTCCAATATTTGTGCACTTTCTTCCATCAACAGATTGTCGTACTTAAACCCAAGATTAAGAAAATCCTTTCTCTTAAGAGCCGCATGCGTACACGTCATCGCCACTATCTTTGCTTGTTTGGTCATTAAATAGTTTGATCTATCAACCGTAGACTTAAGCAACTCAAATGCTCTACACTCTTCGAGTTCTTGGAACATCGTTTTTAGATGACTGAAGCAACCGTGAGCTGTTCTCATATCTTTTTCAAAGGAATCGCCTGTGAAAAGGGGCTGTGGTGCGGTGGAGAAAAACTCCGTAAAAGGAAAAGCATCCTTAACAAAAGAAGATTTTTCTTTGTTTTCTGCACAAGCCGCTAAAAACTGTTCCCAACGTGAATATACATGAAGTAAACGAAAATATCCGGCAGTTTCACAAGTGTAACCAACATCTTCGGGGAGCTGGAGAGATCTAGCAAGCCTCTCTACTTCGCTAAGAAGTTCTAGTCGACGAACAAGCATAGCATTTACACGGCCTTGTCGACTAAAGTCGAGATCGGTTGCTAGTTCTTGCTCACCTTGACCAAGTCGAAGTAGATACCGAGCAGGAACATCCCTCTGCCGAATTCAATAGTGCAAAAATCAGACTTAGATATAATGTATACACTAAAATATCCCTATAGTTCAATTTTTACTCCAACCTATAATTTTTACTCCAACCTATAATTTTTACTCCAACCTATAATTTTTACTAGTACATAGTGACATCTAATTTTGATTCTGCCGAAGCCATAGTATTTTGTTTGAGAGGGGAGGGATTTGATAGAACAGTCTACACAAGCGGAAAAAGTGATATAATTGTGTACAAAACATTTTGTTTTCCTACTTAATTAGTACCCCATCCTCTGAATTAATTTTCCTTTGGTACACTAGGAAGGTAACATTAGTACACCAATTCGAAAATTATCATAGTTTGGGCAACTGCAAATTTCGTACCTGCATAATCTTTTCAAAGAGATCATTGAGCGCCTGATTAGAATGAGTGATAATCAACGTTCTTTGAGATGGACAATTATGGTAAAGTACATTCAGTACTTGCACAGCCGTATCAGTTTTACCCGTACCAGGTGGACCAACAACCATGGTTAATCCTGGTTGAATCCCTGAGATAATCGCTCCTACCTACATATTCAGTAAAAAGTATACATGAAATATAAGCAGAAATTTTTAATCTTCTGGTTTCAACAAAAGCTGCAAATCAGAATAACATACGCTTGAAAGAAAATTACAGAAGTCAAGGCAGACCAATTGCAATGAATCTATCATTAACCTAGGTGATACATTTGTCAGGCATGCAAGTATCGATATGATGCAGTTTCACTATGACTTGACAACCTCAGAGATACAAGAAGAAACATCACAAAAAACTGCCAATACATGCAAAGATACATATATATGATTCTCAACCAAGTAAGAGGTTTAAAAAACTCAATCACACAAAAGCACAATTAAGATTTGGGGGAATCTTTTCTGTTTACAAGCTGATATTAAGAGTATAAAAATCGAAACAAGCAATAATTATAACTAATGTAGGGCTAAAGCCTAATTGAGGTCAAAGGAAGTTCATGATACGTTTTCTTACCCTTTTACTTAACAGTAAGTGAGATATATACTTGGTTGTATAATCTTCGAATTTGCATAAGAGAACCCTGAATAACCAGATTGTGTACTGAAGGCAGAAGAGATCTGATTTCTAACATTAACGTTCAGAAACATTTTTTCATCTTCAGCTTTGTTCTGCAAACGAGCGGACCGGACAGCACCGCCGACGTCATTTGAAGGGGAGGGAGTTTCAGGGAAATATTTTTTGAACTTTCGCATCATTGAATATAGGTATATAGCGAGGGTGATGAGGAAAATGGTGCCACAAATTAAAAAAAGGCCACAGAAGCTTGTTAGGCGTAGGTAACTGGTTCGTTACAAATGCCCCAGCACGTTTTTACTCATAACAAATGTATTGTAATGACGTAAACCTTTAAACGAGGCTGGGGAAGTACAGGTTTTTACACAACTATGAAAACAATAAGCTGAAGTAAAATGAAAGAGATCCATAGGAAGCTCAATGACATAAGCCAACATGGACATTACACACTTTCCAAATGCAAGTGTAAAAGTGAAATATTACCTGTATTGGCGTAAATCTAACAGAATTCTGTTTTGGCTGATCCTGAGGATAAGGACCAGGGTCGGGAGGAATATAAGCCTCGGCGATCAGTTTTTCTCTTTTGGAACTAACTTTCAAGGAGTCTGGGCTGTTGCCTAATTCTGCTTTAGACTTGTCATTGCCTGGAAGAGCATGACTATCCCCTTTAAGATTCTTTGGAATTTTAATGCGGAATGGTGGCGTTGGCTGCAAAATTTCGGTCCCATCGGAGTTCACAAAACAAACCTGAAAATAATAAATAAATAAATACTTTAATCAATGATAACAGCAACAGACAATGTACAGCTAAGGATTAAGGGTAAATGCAAATGACAACCACGTCGGTATCTTCTATGACGAACTCAAAATAACCTCCACACACTTCAGAATTTTGAAACTAAAACCCCCATGTACTAATTACTATCAATGTTTTGAAATCCACCCATGGTTTCTATTATGAAATGGCATAAGCTTGCGTTAGATGGTCCTCATCTCTGTGTTAGTCGGTTAAATGATCTGTTTGGGATAATCCTCTATTTCCGTCTGTGTTTTATCGATATCTATGCACCACAGAAAATTATATACAGTACCACGCACTTATTTTTTTGAGTAAACACAGTTTCTTGTTTCAGCTAGACTTTTATTGTCGTAAACTGCTTGAACTAATGATTTGTTTGTTGACCCTATTATATATCATAATTATTGACAAACTATGTGTATCAAAAGAAGAATCATTCAACGCCAACCATATATTATGTGGGGGTTATTTGCATTTAACCCAAAAATTAAATATACCATCTGTTTCAGTTTAAGAGCCCTACCTCGTATTCAGGAAAACTTCCTTTAACATGATCAGCATCAAGGAATGTGTCTTTAAAATCAACACTCTCTAAAAGATCTGGCATATTCGTCCATTGAGCAGCAGAAGGGTTCCCATAACCCAAAAATATATCATGCAACCAATCAGGAACAATACAAGTCTCGTTCATTAAATCTCTAATCGATTCCAAAATAGCTTTAAAATTGTTTTCCTTGGGTTTCCTCCTCATCAATATATTAAATGTGCCGTATATATCTTCCACTCCCTTCTCCGCTATATCAGTGACATCCATATGATATTGAGCTGTATCTAAAGCAACAGTCACAGTTCTCAGTTCACCTTTCGGAGGTTTCCATTCATCCCTTTTGATCCTCCCAGTAAAATCATTCATTAAAACTCCGTCCTCATCTCTGACCTCAATTATTTCACATCCTCTCACACAATGAAGCCCTAGTTTCTGAGGCACTGTCGCTTTAGCAGCTTCCTCTGTGCTGAGAGGCTCAAACAAGGGACGGACAGAGAGTAGAAAGAGAACATCATGTTCCTTAAGGGCGTTCCATTCGGATCTTATTTGTGCTCTGTAACTCGAAATGTTGAAAGTGACATTTGCTGTCACAGACGCTGGTTTCACTTCTCCAATATTTGGTTGCTTTACCTCGGTAATTCTAAATTGTTTGATAGGAACCGCCATTCTAGACCAGCCGCGAAAAGCAGTTTCACCCTCATTGTTAATACCAGCAAGAAGGTGAGGGACAGCTTCTTGAATATCTTCTCGAATTTCGTAAGTAGATTCCAAACGGAAGAGATTGAAATTTCGGAGAAGGTAATCGTGAAGAGTGAGAAACTGCAGATTAAGCTTTGGGAGTGCGAGACAACCTTCCCCGGTGTAATTGATGCTTGGAACAAGACTTTCGTTCCACATAACTTGCTCGTTTGGGTACAAGGGAAGAGCATTTATTGCCTCCTTCTGAGACTGTTGTTTTCCAAAAAATGATATCATTACTTCTAGAAGAAAATCCACTCTTTCGGTCCAAATGTCATCTTTTGACACAAGTTTTAGCTGAAAAGGCAAAATGACAACGTAAAATAAGCTCAGCATCATGTACACAAAAACAGAGAGGATCTTGAATACCAACCACGTGGTTTATAAACAAAAGAATTGGTTGTCTTTCCTACTTCTCAAGTTATCCATAGTTGTACAATTAATTTTTATGTGTACCCTTATCGACTCGTGAACAAGTGTGCAGTTAACAACAAAATATCATTAACATGGTTCACAAACGCGTAGACTGCACCCAGCTTGAACAGTCTAACGTAACTAGCTATTAGAAACTAAAGTCACATATTTTTAGCAGAGGCAAACAAAAAAAAAGTCATCCTGACCAAAGGGGACAACTAAACAAGAAAACAAAATTCTTGCACCAATGCGTTATTTGCTTTAGTTTCACAAATTTCTCGAAAACAAATACAAAACAGATTCCCCAGATATAGAACAAATACAAAACTACTTCCAAAATTCATTTTCAAAACTCAAAAACAGATGCAACATCAAGATAGACCTATCTTACCAACAACATAACACTCTAACGCCGCTAACATGTGAACACACAAATTACTTGAAAACGAAAAAAATCACTAATTTACTCACTTTGCAGCAGACTAGATCCCTCAACTCTTCAGGAGAAAGTACGGACAGTTTCTTAGACAAATCGGAACGCCGGTCAATTCCACCAATGTTAGCCAAAGCTAGTTCTCGCAACTACACATACCGGTGGATTATAATCATCAGAGATACGTTGCATTCAGTAAGAGGAGAAAAGGAAATTTTAATTGGTAAACGTAAGAAATCATCAGAAAAAACTGCAAAAGAATAATACCTTGGGGATTTTCTTAAAAGCAAGAAGCTGAAATGCCTGAAGACGGTCATAATGAGACTGGAGAACTTCATCGTCAGTCATCTGTCTTCCTGAACGATCATCAATCTCGAAATGTTCATAGAACTGCAGCAAATCAACTAGTTGTGCAAATAGTTTTCCTTTCTCATGCCTATAAAGAGTACTTAAATGACACTTGGACACGACTGCCTTATCAGCAACAAGAGGCTTCAAAAACCTGAAACAGAACAGACAATCAATACAAACCTCAATTTGTTCTTTCTAATACCTCTAATTTTCCTAAAGAGAAAATAATGTAGCAGATATCATTACCTTCTCGTTGGAAGTTGACTCAAAAGATCGATAAGAAATTCCATAAATCGCTCACAGTACAAAACACAAGCATCGTCAACTGTTTCAAAACCATTCACATCCCCGTCGTCAACTTCATCATTTTGGTCACTCGGAAAAACCTTACAGTCAAGTATCTGAACAAGAAAATGTCAATAAGAAAGTGTCACATTGACAATGACATCAGCTATAACTACTAATGTGCAAAACATACCTCCAAAAATTCTTGAATGAGATTTTTCACAAATGTAACTTCGATCAAAGTTGATGGGTCAAAGGTCTCTCCTCTTTGGACCGCTGCTTCATTGGCTTTTTTGGCGATTCTTTTCCATTTCTTGATCAAGTCTCGATTAAGACATAATTCCATCTATGATTAAAAGTATAATGGGGGTAAGATTGAGTAGGAACGGAGTAACTCTTTCTCAGGTCAAAGATACGTGCAATAGAAAGGTTACCTGAAAACGACCATAAGACAGACTGTGCCAGCTTTGTAGACCTGCTAGTTTCAAAATGTGTTTGCTGACTATCTCATCTTCCAAACTCTGTCACAAGTTAAGCATAAAAGAAAGAGAATAAGAACAAAAAACCATGCTCAAAGTCAATTAAGGGCATAAATGAACCACGTGGTTATGGCACAAAGAAAAATAGTTTCAACAACAATTATGAGTTAAACTGGTAATAATACAACAGTTATGTTTCCACAAGTCCGGCAATATCCTTAAGAGTACTGTCGTAACTCCAAATTCCTAGAAATAACAAATAGAAGTACTAAATATAGAACTTAATGTCCACTGCAATCACAGAGTACAAAGGTCAGTACCTGGAATGCATTAATCATGAAAACCAGATAATTTGTCTTCTCCGCTATGCTTAAGCTTCTTCCCTGCAGCGAAATTCAAATGTCAGATACTGGCAAAGATAATTAATTGGTCAGAGTCGTTGTAAACAATCTGAGACTAATTGTACCTAAAAACATCGTCAATCTTGAAATGTCATAAAGAATGTAATTAAATAAAGAAGGATCATTGTTCTCGTGCACAACCTCTGACAGGCATGCGATTCTATATTTGACGTTTTAACAAGGTCAAATTCTACACTCCCAGATAATGGCCGAAATTCGTGCTTTTTCGTTCTAATTATGCCGAAAGACCAAGCTATATATCTGCAATTTCTGGTTCAAGTGCAAGACAGGCTAACAAATTAAAGATTCTTGATGTATCTTTGGATTTTTTTCAACTAGTTTTGTCATTTAAGGCAATGAGCACTCAAACAACATCAGATGTTCTGTACGTTAACTTGCTAAGCAAAAGGTTTAGCTCCACCACGCCTATGTAAAAAGAAACAACATTACAACATATACCAAAGCTACTGAGTTGAAAAAGAAGTGGTACCAAAAGATGAGGCAAATTTCAGTAAATAGTTCTTCGTCAGTCAATTGATGCTTAAATTCAGAGGCTAAAACAGTCGATGCTTTGATAATTCTAGTTATGAAAATTTAAAGTGGTAGCAAACCAACCACTCAAATAACACCACCTTAGATCAAAACTATCAGAACAAAGATAATTTATATGAATGGAACTTGGGTAATATGGATCACTTAAGATATCCTACTTCCAAACTTGTAAAAAGGAGAGCCACATGGAGAGTTATCTAGTATACAGAACATGAACCATGCAGTAAAAGTGTCAGACCAATTTGCAGGAAGCAATCTTAGCGGAACAATATAATCATAATTACAGGAATCCTGACAGAATTCAACACAATAAAATAACAAAGAAAATTGCATGAGAAAGAAAAAGAAGATGGACAATACCTCCTTAAGCCGAAGAACCCTTTCAAGAAAGGACTTGAACTTATCTTTACTATCATAAAAGCAAATCCAAGCAGCCACATTCTCCCGAAACTGCAAATTCAACAACTTTTTAATCAGTTCCTCCAATCCTTGACCACATTGAACTACAAGAATCTATAATCTTGATACTTAATGAAAAGAAATATGAAACTTTAAACTCTAAAGATTAAATAACCAAAAAACAATATTAATCCACGTGAAAATCACATAAATTCCTTAAATCGTTCCATACCGCAGAAATTTCCACATTCAAACGCATATACTACTTGTTTCCTGCATGGAAACTAGGATGACATACCTGAGATATAGTCATTTTTTATTGAAATCCATTCAAATATAGAACATCATTGCGTCTAAAACCGCTTTATTTCTCTTAACCATCCGATCCATTTTAGGTAGTTCTGCAAAAACCTAGTTTTTTTACACAAACCTAAACCAACTAGACTCTTTATTAGTTCAATAGTACAGGAGGTTGTTTCTCATCAAAATAATAGAAAAATTTATAAAAGAGAAATTTCTGAGTTTAGGTAGATTCTCTAACTAAGTTTAAAAAACCCACAAGACTAAGTTTCTCACTTAACACTAGAAACCGTTAAATTCATATATCTTCTATCTACAAGACTACAAGTAGATACGAACATATATGAATTACAACGTATCCAGTAGAAATAATCTCATCTTCATTTTTGACTTGTGATGAACCAAATTCTGGTTATCCCAAATAACTAAATGACCTCTTTAATTGATCGGGAAAGAAGGATTTGAAGGTGAAGACCACATAATTGAACATGCCAAATCCGGGTCAAAATCCGGACAGCAGTTATTTTACGTTCATCCAAACCCCATATTGTTCACTTTTTGAGACTTTTTAACTAAAATGGAAAATCCAATGTTCACGATTCTAATCAACCTTCTATTCGTAAACTTTATTATCATAATAAAGATCAGATAGAGTAATTCGAAACAGTAAACACAAGCAGATACACACATGACAAATACACATCGAGATACAATCATGTATGAAAAATATACACATTCTCATCAACTATGAGTAACAAACTCAGGTAGTTCTATTTCCAGATGACTCCGTATAGAATTATAATTTAGTAGCTCTGTGGAACGAAATAACAGAGCAAGAAAACACCACATTCTCTCCCTGAAATCACAAAACCCTAAAAAACCTTGCTAGTAAAAAAACTCCAGTCGTGAGCAAATCCAATGGTTGCATATATATGTATACAACTTCCCATGGATCATGAGTATCATGGACATGGCGTACTTGAAATCACTGTTTCCTCCTCCCTCTCTCACTCCTTGGCTCCAGTGTAATAAATCTCTCTCACTAAATCATCAATAAACAGCGCCTTTTTTCTGCCTAATTTAGACCAGTTAGTAGAGGCTCTACATTTTTCCAGTTCCAATTTAATTTGTCAACCTAAAAACTTCTATATATTATATCCCACTCTGCCATACTAAAACCCTGGGAAACCATATTATCACATATCACAAAATCATGAGGGGGAGCCTAACTATACTTTTTTATATAGTTAGCCTAACTATACCTTGTTTTCACTAATAAGTATTAGGAAATTATATATTTTTTTTCAAAGTCACTGATTTCACCATTTTGTTAATAGTTACTTTTAAGAAAATTTCGATTTTCATGTTTTTATAAGTTTTTTGGTATGTTATTGTTTATTTAGCCTTATTTGGCATTTTAAAGAGAAATAATTCAAAATAAATATAAATGATTATTCTTTTTCAATTTTTTTTTTGGTTTCAAGTTATAAATAAATAAAGTGAGTGATTTTTAGAAAATGTTGGAAAAAAACCAATTATTTACTAAGAAAACAAGGTAGTGTTAGCCTAACTATACAAAAAAATATAGTTTGGCACACCTTGTCCAAACAAAATAATACAAATCCAATTCAATTTATTTACCTGAAATTTCAAAATATTAAATTTCCTTCTCAACCATTCTAAAATCCTAGAACACACATAGCTATATAAAATTACATACATTCACCAAATTTCAGGCACAAGTAATTTAACCTCCTAAATTTCCCCCTCTACCTTACTAAAACCTTAAAAAGCCACATACATACCTATACATTTACCAAATTTCAATCACAGGAATTTAACAACATAAATTCCTCCCTCTACCGTGCTAAGACCCTAAAAACCACATAAATATATAATATCAACACATATAACTACACATTTACCGGATTTCAGTCACACGTAAATGAAAAACCTAAATTCCCCCCTCTACCTTACTAAGACCCCTATAAAACCACATAAATATATAAAATCTACATATATACCAGAGTTTAATCACAAGCAATTCAGTTTCCATATAAACACATATTGATAGATACATACATAGATAGATAGATATACATAGAGAGAGAGGGAGATGCATACCTTTTCATTGATCATGAGAATCATGGACATAACGTACTCAAACGAAGCCGTCTCGTAATCAAAATTAGGCCGAAGATAATTCTCTAAATACTGACTGACTTCCAAAACCATAACCCTCTGGAGAACAACCGTTATCTTCCCCCCTTGCCCACTCCTCAACCCCGTCTCGTATATCCCCCTCACTAAAGCATCGCTAAACACCGATTTGTTATTTTGGTGCCCTAAGTTGGAATAGGAAGCGATCTTGGTTAAGCGGTGACAAGGGAGAGAGAGGTTGGCAGAGGTGCGGTTTTTCAGTTCTAATCTTATTTATCTACCTAAATTTTTAAATATTAAATTTCCCTTTCAACCATACAAAAACCCTAGAAAACCACATAAATATATAAAATTACATACATTTACCAAAATACAGTCACGGCTAATTTAATCTCCTAAATCCCCCCTCCCCAAACCTTACTAAAACCCATAATATGTAGACATTTTACCAGATTTCGGTCGCAAATAGTTTAACAACCCAAATTTCCCTCTACCTTACTAAAACCCTAAGAAACTACATAAATATAAAATATATAATATCTACATACATACCAGAGTTTAATCACAAGCAATTCAGTTTCCATATAAACATATATAGATAGATACATAGACAGATAGATATACATACATACCTTTTCATTAATCATGAGAATCATGGACATAACGTGCTCGAACGAAGCCTTCTCGTAATCGAAATTAGGCCAAAGATAATTCTCTAAATACCGACTAACCTCCAAGACCATAATTCTCTGCAGAGCCACCTTCTTCCTCCCCCCCTCTCTCACTCCTCAACTCCGTGTTATAAATCTCCCTCACTAAATCATCGCTAAAAAACGGATTATTTTTATTTGATTTGGACCAGTTATTGGATGCGATCTGGTTTAAGCGGTCTCGCTGGATCTCGACGAGGGAGTTTCAGTTCCAATCTAATTTATCTACCATACTAAAACCCTAGTAAACCACATAAAAATACAAAATTACATATATACCTACATATTTTCCAAATTTCAATCACAATTAATTAAACCTCCTAAATCCCCCCCCCCCTCTACCTTACTAGGACCCTAAAAAAACAGATAAATATATAATATCTACATATTTTACTAAATTTCAGTCACAAGTAGTTTAACAGCCTATATTTCCCCCTCTACCTTACTAAAACCCTCAAAAAACACATAAATATATAATATCTACATATATTCCAGAGTTTAATTGTGAAACGATTCAGTTTCCACACACACACACATATGAATATATAATGAGAGAGAGATATATAGATACGCACCTTTTCGTTGATCATGAGAATCATGGACATAACGTGCTCGAACGAAGCTTTCTCGTAATCAAAATTAGGCCAAAGATAGTTCTCTAAATACTGACTAACTTCCAAAACCATAACCCTCTGTAACGGCACCGTCTTCCTTCCCCCTCCCTCACTCCTCAGTTCCGTCTCGTAAATCTCCCTCACCAAATCCTCGCTAAAAACCGGGTTAGTTTTATTTAAATTGGACCAGTTATTGGAAGCAATTTTTGTTAAGCGGTCTCGCTGGATCTCGACAAGGGAGAGGGATGTCGGAGGAGGTGCGGCGGAGGAGGAGTCGGAGGTTGGGTATTCGGCGACGCGGTGGCGCTTGAAATCGAAGGTTCCGGTTCCGTACACCTTCGTCATCGCCGTGGTGTGGGTGTTTCTCTCTCTAGAAAGTTGAGGAGAGAGTGTGTTAGGGTTTTGTGGATGATGAGAGTGGTTTTTTAGTTTTTAATTTTTATTTTATTTTAATACACTGGTTTACAGTGACGATGAGATTTATTTACAGGTGGATTGTTTGTTAATTTTACTTTTTTTTCCTTTTTTTTTTAAAGCTTGTTAATTTTACTTTTACACAAGGCTGTTTTCTTTTTTAGGCATTGACTTGATAGATCACAATTTACTAATTTAGTGGGCAGGGTAGATACTAAATTAGAAATTGAGAGTTTTATTGGCAGTGTTCGGTCCGGTTCGGTCTGATTTTTAGCAAAACCAAAACTGAACATATTTTTCGATTCTGTTCTTTTCGGGGGTTTTCGGTTTTTCGGTTATTTTTATGTCTTTTTCGGTTC
Organism: Primula vulgaris; assembly: GCA_963920805.1. Lineage (NCBI taxonomy): Eukaryota > Viridiplantae > Streptophyta > Magnoliopsida > Ericales > Primulaceae > Primula > Primula vulgaris. The sequence continues at coordinate 6,204,802 of OY987216.1, read as the reverse complement.
GGTTTTATTGAAAACTGAAACCGACCCGAATTTTTTTTGATTTTTCGGTTTCGGTATTTTTCAGTTCGGTTATCGGTTCGATTCGGTTTTTTCGGTTTTTCGCTCGGCCCTAGTTCACATATGAGCAGGATGTTTGGCCTCAACTTTTTTTTATTAATTTTTCTTTTTAAAAAAAATCACTTGTTTGATATAATTGTGTGTGTGTTTTTTTTTTAAAGGAACGTAGTTAGAAAAGCTAAAAACAAGAAAATACCACACATTTAATTTGGAGATTTTGATAACTTTATGACCACCATTTTCAGAATTTAAATGAATATTGATCTCATCTCAACTAAAGTTTTATTAGTATGTTCGACGTGTTAATTGCTCGTTTTGACATTGTATTTTGAAAATTTATCAAAATAAATGTTTTATAAGTCAATTTTGATTGAAAAAATAAAATGATATTCACTAATGTCAAACATCAATATTCTAATAATTATATTTTTAAAAATTTTGTACAAGACTCATTACATATTTTTTTAAAGCAAGTTTTTTCCCTATTAGTTTTTGAAATCAGCTTTTTAACTAAAAAAAGTTGATAAACCCTAAATTGCATTTTAAATGCATTAGTTGGTGTCATCGGGTAAATTAATGGTCACGGTTGTCAGTTAGAGCAACTATATTATTACCTTTAGTTTACAATAAATCAACTTTTACCACATGTTAAAATTAGTTTGTATTTGAACGCTGCATTGTGGCGAGTGAATGTCGGCACCCCTTCGTCCGGACCGATATCAACCCCACAGCTGGCGATCCGAGCCTATCAACCATGGCTAACGCGTCACCCTGGATCTTGAGGGCCGGACCGTGCCTAGGCCGGCCCGGAGAAACTTGTCGAGCACACTTCCTCAATTAATGTTGCTGCTCCCTTGGGGGACCCTTTGCGTGTTTCATCGACGTGGCCCAATCACAGGCCAGCCCTATGGGCCCCGGCCCATGAACAGTACCATTGTCAGAGTCATAAATGACCTGGAGCCGTTGGATCTTTATTAGACAGTGCAATGATCCAAGGGCTAATATGCCTCTGATCAGACTATAAATACCCCCACTAATACCAATTAGAAGGGGACAGAAAAAGACAGAGAGAAGAGATAAAATTAAAACAACCCGGACCATCAGAATATCAACTGTGACACCTGGCGCCACGACTCGTAACTGGACCAATCCCTCATCCTTAACTATTGTTGGCCCGTGTGCGGCTAACCTTAGAGGGGGGGTGAATAAGGTTTTGGCGCTTTTCGCCTAATTAAACTAAGTGCAACTAGCAACCCAACTTTTTAGCTATTCTAAGCTTAGGCGTTTGATAATATTAATGACAAGCTATAATTCATAAACGCAAGCAAGAAAATAAGCAATTGTAAAGGTTGCGGAAAGTAAAAGTTTAAGGGAAGAAGATGACACCGTGATTTATAGAGGTTCGGCAAAACGCGCCTACGTCCTCTCCTCGGTACTACCGAGTATTTTACTAAAAATTCTTCTTACGGATATTACAATCCTATTGAGCTAATCAACCGATTAAGCTCCCCCTCACTTTATGAGTGTCCCGAAATGAAAAGACCTAGAGCTTTTAAGCAACTCGCTTACAAAGCCTCTACCCGATCACTCGCTCACAAAAAATGAGTTTATAAAACACTCGATACAATTTTGTTACAAAAATGTAACTACACTCACTATTCTATTTGCTTCTAAATAAGCTAATTGGTGAGTTTTGGTTGTTGATCGAGCTTGAGTCGCTTTCTTCTTTGATTTCCTCTTTTTCGAATATTTTCACCAAAATGGTGATAAATTGGGTTTTTATTGAAAGAGGTATTTGGATGATTGATTGGTAAGCTTGGTAAATATAGAAAGAGAGATTTGAGGTGGTTTATATAACAGCAAAGTCTGTTTTTCTGGGTTGTGACCGTTGGAGGCAGTTGAGGCTGTTTTAAGCAATTTTCCAGAAAAAGCTGAAAAGCTGTTTTTGAATTCTGTAGAAAACGATCGGTCGTTTTCTACAGTCGATCGATCGTTTTCAGAAAACGATCGGTCGTTATCAGAAAAACGATCGGTCGAATTCTCGACCTGCTCACTGGAAGAATTCTGTACAAAAACGATCGGTCGTTTTTGTACAGTCGATCGGTCGACTGTTCTTCTGGCAGTTTTTCGGTCTTCTTCGAAAGCCCATAACTTCTTCGTTTTAGCTCCGATTCTGGTTCCGCTTGAACCTGTGGCTTCGTTTTTCCGAGCTCTATCTTTCTGGCGTTCTGCAATTTACAAATTCTCTTTTTGGAAAAATCAAGCATTATATCATCGAAATAGAGAAATCGTAAAATCATTAAAAACATAATCAAAGTTATAATCAAAATCAATTATTGAACCCCATGGTTCAACAATCTCCCCCATTTTGATTATGACAAACTAATGATGATTTTACAAGAAAAATATCTCCTCCATTTTAACACAACGCATTACACCAAATATATCATTTTTCTCCCCCTTTGGCATTATCAAAATGCAATCAAGAAAAAAAATATGGGGTTTTGTGAAGGGTTTTTAAAGAAAACTCAAAACATGAAAAATGTAATTATGATGCATATACCCGACCCAACTAATCACATATATGTAGATATTATAGATTAGAGTATACCGAATATGTGATGTGGAGTCGAGTCCGCTCGCTAATGGCATTTGCATTGAGCGTTGCCGATTCCTAATAGGTGGTACCATTTGTTGGTATGCCTTCCACCTTTGTTTATCAACGGCACTTCATCCTTGATGGTGGAGTCGATCTTCTTGACTTCCACGGCTTTTGTCGGCGTTGCCAACCATTTGTTGATTTTCTCCTTTTGGATGGAGATACCTACAACACAAATTTTGTCCTTTGGTACCCAATTTCTTTTGGGTCCGACATTGTTAGTGGCTCGGGTCTTTACTACCCATTTCAAATCGCTTCTACTAACATGGAAACGATAAGGGCATCGAGAAGAAATATGCTCATTTCTACTACAATGCACACAATGCTTAGACTTTTTAGTATAACGATAGTTATACGTAGTTTTGGAAAGGTTTTTCGGAGCATCCGATTTGGTTTGAAAACCTACACCTTTCCTATCATTAAAAGATTTTTGAAAAATCTTGGAAGTGCTCCTTTTGGTAAAAACAACCTCTTGTTTAGGCGGAGTAGGAGTTTTAGAAATGTTAGAGGCTTTAACGAAGCGGGGTTTGTTAGAAGTAGAGCTAATGCAATCAAAACCTAAACCGCTCTTATCATTGACATCTTTTTGACAACTCAAAATGTTATCTAAAACGGTTTTACCTTTAGAAAACTTTGAAATTGTTAAATTAAGTTTTTCAATGGAAATGACAAGATCGTTGTTTTTAGTTTTCAATGATTCATTCTCGGTTTCTAAAACCTTGACCTTGTCATTTAAGTTAAAAGCATGAGAACTTAAAACCTTGTTTTTGCTTTTAACTTTATCGAAAGCATCTTTTAACTCTTCAAAATTTTCTAATAAATCGCAATCTAAAGAAGATGGTTTTGAAAGAGTTTTAGCAAGTCTAGACATCTCATTTTTAAGAAAATTGATCTCGGTTTGTAAAGACTCGTTTTTAATAATGAGATCATTGTTTTTATCTTTTAAGTCTTCCTTTTCGTCATCTATATCACTTAAAGAAAATGTCGATTTCGGAATAGACTCATTTTCAATTTTATCTCTTTTTAAAGATCTTATTTCTTCATTGAGAGAAGAATTTATCTTTTTAAGAGATTTGACCTTCTCTACAAGCTTAGGAAATTTTTCGGAATAAATTCCACACATATGAATAAGTTCATCATGAGAGAATTCTTTTACCTCATCGTTGTCACTTTCGCTTGAGTGGTCACATTCGCTTGAAGACAATTGGTTAGGCTCATTGTTGTCTTCCATGGCCATATAGCAACCAAGATGCGCGACTTCATCTTGGTCGGAGCTATCGCTAGAGCTTGAAGCGGATATCTTCTTCTTTCCTTTGCTCTTGCGATTCATGACGCAATCTCTTGCCATGTGTCCTTCCTTGCCACAAGTATAGCAAACAAAATCGTTAGAATAAATTGAATTATTTGACGATTTACCTTTATGTTTGCGGTGGTCTTTTAGCTTGAGGATTTCCTTGACGATTCGAATGATTTCCATTGAATTTTTGTCGTCCTTGGATATCTCATCGCATTCGTCACAAGTCGTTCCTTTGAAAGCTATCTCCCTCTTTTTCGAGATTGGCTTGTGACTATTGAGGGTGATCTCGTGTGTAATGAGCGAACCCGTCAATGCATCAAGAGTGTATGTGTTCATGTCGTGCGCCTCTTGAATTGCGGTGACCTTTGGTTCCCATTCCTTCGGTAAGCTCCGAATCACTTTTGAAACCATCTCCTTACAAGACAAAGACTTACCAAGAGACATTAGTCCGTTAGTAATAGTGGTAAATCTAGCAAGCATATCGGAAATAGTTTCTCCCTCGCTCATCCTAAAAAGTTCGTAATCGTGCACTAGAATTTGGAGTTTGCACTCCTTAACTTGGTTAGTCCCTTCATGCATAACTACTAACTTATCCCACATACCCTTAGCGGTTTTACAAGCGGAAATTTTGTTGTACTCGTTAGGGGAAACGGCACAAACAATAGCATACATCGCTTTAGCGTTCGTAGAGTAGGCTTCTAGTTGAGCGTTATCAAGGTCCTCTACGGGGATTGGATTCTCACTATTTTCGGATTTAGGAGCGGAATATCCTACTTTAATAATCTTCCAAAGATTGACATTGTAGCTTTGTAGGAAAATGCTCATCCTATCTTTCCAATAACTATAGTTTATCCCATCGAAATAAGGTGGAGTATTGGGGGATAAAGCTATGCCGGAAGTGAAATTAAGGAAGTTAGCCATCGGGATCTTAACTCTAGAATCGTTAGATTCCTATATGCAAGAGCCTCGGCTCTGATACCAATTGTTGGCCCGTGTGCGGCTAACCTTAGAGGGGGGGTGAATAAGGTTTTGGCGCTTTTCGCCTAATTAAACTAAGTGCAACTAGCAACCCAACTTTTTAGCTATTCTAAGCTTAGGCGTTTGATAATATTAATGACAAGCTATAATTCATAAACGCAAGCAAGAAAATAAGCAATTGTAAAGGTTGCGGAAAGTAAAAGTTTAAGGGAAGAAGATGACACCGTGATTTATAGAGGTTCGGCAAAACGCGCCTACGTCCTCTCCTCGGTACTACCGAGTATTTTACTAAAAATTCTTCTTACGGATATTACAATCCTATTGAGCTAATCAACCGATTAAGCTCCCCCTCACTTTATGAGTGTCCCGAAATGAAAAGACCTAGAGCTTTTAAGCAACTCGCTTACAAAGCCTCTACCCGATCACTCGCTCACAAAAAATGAGTTTATAAAACACTCGATACAATTTTGTTACAAAAATGTAACTACACTCACTATTCTATTTGCTTCTAAATAAGCTAATTGGTGAGTTTTGGTTGTTGATCGAGCTTGAGTCGCTTTCTTCTTTGATTTCCTCTTTTTCGAATATTTTCACCAAAATGGTGATAAATTGGGTTTTTATTGAAAGAGGTATTTGGATGATTGATTGGTAAGCTTGGTAAATATAGAAAGAGAGATTTGAGGTGGTTTATATAACAGCAAAGTCTGTTTTTCTGGGTTGTGACCGTTGGAGGCAGTTGAGGCTGTTTTAAGCAATTTTCCAGAAAAAGCTGAAAAGCTGTTTTTGAATTCTGTAGAAAACGATCGGTCGTTTTCTACAGTCGATCGATCGTTTTCAGAAAACGATCGGTCGTTATCAGAAAAACGATCGGTCGAATTCTCGACCTGCTCACTGGAAGAATTCTGTACAAAAACGATCGGTCGTTTTTGTACAGTCGATCGGTCGACTGTTCTTCTGGCAGTTTTTCGGTCTTCTTCGAAAGCCCATAACTTCTTCGTTTTAGCTCCGATTCTGGTTCCGCTTGAACCTGTGGCTTCGTTTTTCCGAGCTCTATCTTTCTGGCGTTCTGCAATTTACAAATTCTCTTTTTGGAAAAATCAAGCATTATATCATCGAAATAGAGAAATCGTAAAATCATTAAAAACATAATCAAAGTTATAATCAAAATCAATTATTGAACCCCATGGTTCAACAATCTCCCCCATTTTGATTATGACAAACTAATGATGATTTTACAAGAAAAATATCTCCTCCATTTTAACACAACGCATTACACCAAATATATCATTTTTCTCCCCCTTTGGCATTATCAAAATGCAATCAAGAAAAAAAATATGGGGTTTTGTGAAGGGTTTTTAAAGAAAACTCAAAACATGAAAAATGTAATTATGATGCATATACCCGACCCAACTAATCACATATATGTAGATATTATAGATTAGAGTATACCGAATATGTGATGTGGAGTCGAGTCCGCTCGCTAATGGCATTTGCATTGAGCGTTGCCGATTCCTAATAGGTGGTACCATTTGTTGGTATGCCTTCCACCTTTGTTTATCAACGGCACTTCATCCTTGATGGTGGAGTCGATCTTCTTGACTTCCACGGCTTTTGTCGGCGTTGCCAACCATTTGTTGATTTTCTCCTTTTGGATGGAGATACCTACAACACAAATTTTGTCCTTTGGTACCCAATTTCTTTTGGGTCCGACATTGTTAGTGGCTCGGGTCTTTACTACCCATTTCAAATCGCTTCTACTAACATGGAAACGATAAGGGCATCGAGAAGAAATATGCTCATTTCTACTACAATGCACACAATGCTTAGACTTTTTAGTATAACGATAGTTATACGTAGTTTTGGAAAGGTTTTTCGGAGCATCCGATTTGGTTTGAAAACCTACACCTTTCCTATCATTAAAAGATTTTTGAAAAATCTTGGAAGTGCTCCTTTTGGTAAAAACAACCTCTTGTTTAGGCGGAGTAGGAGTTTTAGAAATGTTAGAGGCTTTAACGAAGCGGGGTTTGTTAGAAGTAGAGCTAATGCAATCAAAACCTAAACCGCTCTTATCATTGACATCTTTTTGACAACTCAAAATGTTATCTAAAACGGTTTTACCTTTAGAAAACTTTGAAATTGTTAAATTAAGTTTTTCAATGGAAATGACAAGATCGTTGTTTTTAGTTTTCAATGATTCATTCTCGGTTTCTAAAACCTTGACCTTGTCATTTAAGTTAAAAGCATGAGAACTTAAAACCTTGTTTTTGCTTTTAACTTTATCGAAAGCATCTTTTAACTCTTCAAAATTTTCTAATAAATCGCAATCTAAAGAAGATGGTTTTGAAAGAGTTTTAGCAAGTCTAGACATCTCATTTTTAAGAAAATTGATCTCGGTTTGTAAAGACTCGTTTTTAATAATGAGATCATTGTTTTTATCTTTTAAGTCTTCCTTTTCGTCATCTATATCACTTAAAGAAAATGTCGATTTCGGAATAGACTCATTTTCAATTTTATCTCTTTTTAAAGATCTTATTTCTTCATTGAGAGAAGAATTTATCTTTTTAAGAGATTTGACCTTCTCTACAAGCTTAGGAAATTTTTCGGAATAAATTCCACACATATGAATAAGTTCATCATGAGAGAATTCTTTTACCTCATCGTTGTCACTTTCGCTTGAGTGGTCACATTCGCTTGAAGACAATTGGTTAGGCTCATTGTTGTCTTCCATGGCCATATAGCAACCAAGATGCGCGACTTCATCTTGGTCGGAGCTATCGCTAGAGCTTGAAGCGGATATCTTCTTCTTTCCTTTGCTCTTGCGATTCATGACGCAATCTCTTGCCATGTGTCCTTCCTTGCCACAAGTATAGCAAACAAAATCGTTAGAATAAATTGAATTATTTGACGATTTACCTTTATGTTTGCGGTGGTCTTTTAGCTTGAGGATTTCCTTGACGATTCGAATGATTTCCATTGAATTTTTGTCGTCCTTGGATATCTCATCGCATTCGTCACAAGTCGTTCCTTTGAAAGCTATCTCCCTCTTTTTCGAGATTGGCTTGTGACTATTGAGGGTGATCTCGTGTGTAATGAGCGAACCCGTCAATGCATCAAGAGTGTATGTGTTCATGTCGTGCGCCTCTTGAATTGCGGTGACCTTTGGTTCCCATTCCTTCGGTAAGCTCCGAATCACTTTTGAAACCATCTCCTTACAAGACAAAGACTTACCAAGAGACATTAGTCCGTTAGTAATAGTGGTAAATCTAGCAAGCATATCGGAAATAGTTTCTCCCTCGCTCATCCTAAAAAGTTCGTAATCGTGCACTAGAATTTGGAGTTTGCACTCCTTAACTTGGTTAGTCCCTTCATGCATAACTACTAACTTATCCCACATACCCTTAGCGGTTTTACAAGCGGAAATTTTGTTGTACTCGTTAGGGGAAACGGCACAAACAATAGCATACATCGCTTTAGCGTTCGTAGAGTAGGCTTCTAGTTGAGCGTTATCAAGGTCCTCTACGGGGATTGGATTCTCACTATTTTCGGATTTAGGAGCGGAATATCCTACTTTAATAATCTTCCAAAGATTGACATTGTAGCTTTGTAGGAAAATGCTCATCCTATCTTTCCAATAACTATAGTTTATCCCATCGAAATAAGGTGGAGTATTGGGGGATAAAGCTATGCCGGAAGTGAAATTAAGGAAGTTAGCCATCGGGATCTTAACTCTAGAATCGTTAGATTCCTATATGCAAGAGCCTCGGCTCTGATACCAATTGTTGGCCCGTGTGCGGCTAACCTTAGAGGGGGGGTGAATAAGGTTTTGGCGCTTTTCGCCTAATTAAACTAAGTGCAACTAGCAACCCAACTTTTTAGCTATTCTAAGCTTAGGCGTTTGATAATATTAATGACAAGCTATAATTCATAAACGCAAGCAAGAAAATAAGCAATTGTAAAGGTTGCGGAAAGTAAAAGTTTAAGGGAAGAAGATGACACCGTGATTTATAGAGGTTCGGCAAAACGCGCCTACGTCCTCTCCTCGGTACTACCGAGTATTTTACTAAAAATTCTTCTTACGGATATTACAATCCTATTGAGCTAATCAACCGATTAAGCTCCCCCTCACTTTATGAGTGTCCCGAAATGAAAAGACCTAGAGCTTTTAAGCAACTCGCTTACAAAGCCTCTACCCGATCACTCGCTCACAAAAAATGAGTTTATAAAACACTCGATACAATTTTGTTACAAAAATGTAACTACACTCACTATTCTATTTGCTTCTAAATAAGCTAATTGGTGAGTTTTGGTTGTTGATCGAGCTTGAGTCGCTTTCTTCTTTGATTTCCTCTTTTTCGAATATTTTCACCAAAATGGTGATAAATTGGGTTTTTATTGAAAGAGGTATTTGGATGATTGATTGGTAAGCTTGGTAAATATAGAAAGAGAGATTTGAGGTGGTTTATATAACAGCAAAGTCTGTTTTTCTGGGTTGTGACCGTTGGAGGCAGTTGAGGCTGTTTTAAGCAATTTTCCAGAAAAAGCTGAAAAGCTGTTTTTGAATTCTGTAGAAAACGATCGGTCGTTTTCTACAGTCGATCGATCGTTTTCAGAAAACGATCGGTCGTTATCAGAAAAACGATCGGTCGAATTCTCGACCTGCTCACTGGAAGAATTCTGTACAAAAACGATCGGTCGTTTTTGTACAGTCGATCGGTCGACTGTTCTTCTGGCAGTTTTTCGGTCTTCTTCGAAAGCCCATAACTTCTTCGTTTTAGCTCCGATTCTGGTTCCGCTTGAACCTGTGGCTTCGTTTTTCCGAGCTCTATCTTTCTGGCGTTCTGCAATTTACAAATTCTCTTTTTGGAAAAATCAAGCATTATATCATCGAAATAGAGAAATCGTAAAATCATTAAAAACATAATCAAAGTTATAATCAAAATCAATTATTGAACCCCATGGTTCAACAATCTCCCCCATTTTGATTATGACAAACTAATGATGATTTTACAAGAAAAATATCTCCTCCATTTTAACACAACGCATTACACCAAATATATCATTTTTCTCCCCCTTTGGCATTATCAAAATGCAATCAAGAAAAAAAATATGGGGTTTTGTGAAGGGTTTTTAAAGAAAACTCAAAACATGAAAAATGTAATTATGATGCATATACCCGACCCAACTAATCACATATATGTAGATATTATAGATTAGAGTATACCGAATATGTGATGTGGAGTCGAGTCCGCTCGCTAATGGCATTTGCATTGAGCGTTGCCGATTCCTAATAGGTGGTACCATTTGTTGGTATGCCTTCCACCTTTGTTTATCAACGGCACTTCATCCTTGATGGTGGAGTCGATCTTCTTGACTTCCACGGCTTTTGTCGGCGTTGCCAACCATTTGTTGATTTTCTCCTTTTGGATGGAGATACCTACAACACAAATTTTGTCCTTTGGTACCCAATTTCTTTTGGGTCCGACATTGTTAGTGGCTCGGGTCTTTACTACCCATTTCAAATCGCTTCTACTAACATGGAAACGATAAGGGCATCGAGAAGAAATATGCTCATTTCTACTACAATGCACACAATGCTTAGACTTTTTAGTATAACGATAGTTATACGTAGTTTTGGAAAGGTTTTTCGGAGCATCCGATTTGGTTTGAAAACCTACACCTTTCCTATCATTAAAAGATTTTTGAAAAATCTTGGAAGTGCTCCTTTTGGTAAAAACAACCTCTTGTTTAGGCGGAGTAGGAGTTTTAGAAATGTTAGAGGCTTTAACGAAGCGGGGTTTGTTAGAAGTAGAGCTAATGCAATCAAAACCTAAACCGCTCTTATCATTGACATCTTTTTGACAACTCAAAATGTTATCTAAAACGGTTTTACCTTTAGAAAACTTTGAAATTGTTAAATTAAGTTTTTCAATGGAAATGACAAGATCGTTGTTTTTAGTTTTCAATGATTCATTCTCGGTTTCTAAAACCTTGACCTTGTCATTTAAGTTAAAAGCATGAGAACTTAAAACCTTGTTTTTGCTTTTAACTTTATCGAAAGCATCTTTTAACTCTTCAAAATTTTCTAATAAATCGCAATCTAAAGAAGATGGTTTTGAAAGAGTTTTAGCAAGTCTAGACATCTCATTTTTAAGAAAATTGATCTCGGTTTGTAAAGACTCGTTTTTAATAATGAGATCATTGTTTTTATCTTTTAAGTCTTCCTTTTCGTCATCTATATCACTTAAAGAAAATGTCGATTTCGGAATAGACTCATTTTCAATTTTATCTCTTTTTAAAGATCTTATTTCTTCATTGAGAGAAGAATTTATCTTTTTAAGAGATTTGACCTTCTCTACAAGCTTAGGAAATTTTTCGGAATAAATTCCACACATATGAATAAGTTCATCATGAGAGAATTCTTTTACCTCATCGTTGTCACTTTCGCTTGAGTGGTCACATTCGCTTGAAGACAATTGGTTAGGCTCATTGTTGTCTTCCATGGCCATATAGCAACCAAGATGCGCGACTTCATCTTGGTCGGAGCTATCGCTAGAGCTTGAAGCGGATATCTTCTTCTTTCCTTTGCTCTTGCGATTCATGACGCAATCTCTTGCCATGTGTCCTTCCTTGCCACAAGTATAGCAAACAAAATCGTTAGAATAAATTGAATTATTTGACGATTTACCTTTATGTTTGCGGTGGTCTTTTAGCTTGAGGATTTCCTTGACGATTCGAATGATTTCCATTGAATTTTTGTCGTCCTTGGATATCTCATCGCATTCGTCACAAGTCGTTCCTTTGAAAGCTATCTCCCTCTTTTTCGAGATTGGCTTGTGACTATTGAGGGTGATCTCGTGTGTAATGAGCGAACCCGTCAATGCATCAAGAGTGTATGTGTTCATGTCGTGCGCCTCTTGAATTGCGGTGACCTTTGGTTCCCATTCCTTCGGTAAGCTCCGAATCACTTTTGAAACCATCTCCTTACAAGACAAAGACTTACCAAGAGACATTAGTCCGTTAGTAATAGTGGTAAATCTAGCAAGCATATCGGAAATAGTTTCTCCCTCGCTCATCCTAAAAAGTTCGTAATCGTGCACTAGAATTTGGAGTTTGCACTCCTTAACTTGGTTAGTCCCTTCATGCATAACTACTAACTTATCCCACATACCCTTAGCGGTTTTACAAGCGGAAATTTTGTTGTACTCGTTAGGGGAAACGGCACAAACAATAGCATACATCGCTTTAGCGTTCGTAGAGTAGGCTTCTAGTTGAGCGTTATCAAGGTCCTCTACGGGGATTGGATTCTCACTATTTTCGGATTTAGGAGCGGAATATCCTACTTTAATAATCTTCCAAAGATTGACATTGTAGCTTTGTAGGAAAATGCTCATCCTATCTTTCCAATAACTATAGTTTATCCCATCGAAATAAGGTGGAGTATTGGGGGATAAAGCTATGCCGGAAGTGAAATTAAGGAAGTTAGCCATCGGGATCTTAACTCTAGAATCGTTAGATTCCTATATGCAAGAGCCTCGGCTCTGATACCAATTGTTGGCCCGTGTGCGGCTAACCTTAGAGGGGGGGTGAATAAGGTTTTGGCGCTTTTCGCCTAATTAAACTAAGTGCAACTAGCAACCCAACTTTTTAGCTATTCTAAGCTTAGGCGTTTGATAATATTAATGACAAGCTATAATTCATAAACGCAAGCAAGAAAATAAGCAATTGTAAAGGTTGCGGAAAGTAAAAGTTTAAGGGAAGAAGATGACACCGTGATTTATAGAGGTTCGGCAAAACGCGCCTACGTCCTCTCCTCGGTACTACCGAGTATTTTACTAAAAATTCTTCTTACGGATATTACAATCCTATTGAGCTAATCAACCGATTAAGCTCCCCCTCACTTTATGAGTGTCCCGAAATGAAAAGACCTAGAGCTTTTAAGCAACTCGCTTACAAAGCCTCTACCCGATCACTCGCTCACAAAAAATGAGTTTATAAAACACTCGATACAATTTTGTTACAAAAATGTAACTACACTCACTATTCTATTTGCTTCTAAATAAGCTAATTGGTGAGTTTTGGTTGTTGATCGAGCTTGAGTCGCTTTCTTCTTTGATTTCCTCTTTTTCGAATATTTTCACCAAAATGGTGATAAATTGGGTTTTTATTGAAAGAGGTATTTGGATGATTGATTGGTAAGCTTGGTAAATATAGAAAGAGAGATTTGAGGTGGTTTATATAACAGCAAAGTCTGTTTTTCTGGGTTGTGACCGTTGGAGGCAGTTGAGGCTGTTTTAAGCAATTTTCCAGAAAAAGCTGAAAAGCTGTTTTTGAATTCTGTAGAAAACGATCGGTCGTTTTCTACAGTCGATCGATCGTTTTCAGAAAACGATCGGTCGTTATCAGAAAAACGATCGGTCGAATTCTCGACCTGCTCACTGGAAGAATTCTGTACAAAAACGATCGGTCGTTTTTGTACAGTCGATCGGTCGACTGTTCTTCTGGCAGTTTTTCGGTCTTCTTCGAAAGCCCATAACTTCTTCGTTTTAGCTCCGATTCTGGTTCCGCTTGAACCTGTGGCTTCGTTTTTCCGAGCTCTATCTTTCTGGCGTTCTGCAATTTACAAATTCTCTTTTTGGAAAAATCAAGCATTATATCATCGAAATAGAGAAATCGTAAAATCATTAAAAACATAATCAAAGTTATAATCAAAATCAATTATTGAACCCCATGGTTCAACAATCTCCCCCATTTTGATTATGACAAACTAATGATGATTTTACAAGAAAAATATCTCCTCCATTTTAACACAACGCATTACACCAAATATATCATTTTTCTCCCCCTTTGGCATTATCAAAATGCAATCAAGAAAAAAAATATGGGGTTTTGTGAAGGGTTTTTAAAGAAAACTCAAAACATGAAAAATGTAATTATGATGCATATACCCGACCCAACTAATCACATATATGTAGATATTATAGATTAGAGTATACCGAATATGTGATGTGGAGTCGAGTCCGCTCGCTAATGGCATTTGCATTGAGCGTTGCCGATTCCTAATAGGTGGTACCATTTGTTGGTATGCCTTCCACCTTTGTTTATCAACGGCACTTCATCCTTGATGGTGGAGTCGATCTTCTTGACTTCCACGGCTTTTGTCGGCGTTGCCAACCATTTGTTGATTTTCTCCTTTTGGATGGAGATACCTACAACACAAATTTTGTCCTTTGGTACCCAATTTCTTTTGGGTCCGACATTGTTAGTGGCTCGGGTCTTTACTACCCATTTCAAATCGCTTCTACTAACATGGAAACGATAAGGGCATCGAGAAGAAATATGCTCATTTCTACTACAATGCACACAATGCTTAGACTTTTTAGTATAACGATAGTTATACGTAGTTTTGGAAAGGTTTTTCGGAGCATCCGATTTGGTTTGAAAACCTACACCTTTCCTATCATTAAAAGATTTTTGAAAAATCTTGGAAGTGCTCCTTTTGGTAAAAACAACCTCTTGTTTAGGCGGAGTAGGAGTTTTAGAAATGTTAGAGGCTTTAACGAAGCGGGGTTTGTTAGAAGTAGAGCTAATGCAATCAAAACCTAAACCGCTCTTATCATTGACATCTTTTTGACAACTCAAAATGTTATCTAAAACGGTTTTACCTTTAGAAAACTTTGAAATTGTTAAATTAAGTTTTTCAATGGAAATGACAAGATCGTTGTTTTTAGTTTTCAATGATTCATTCTCGGTTTCTAAAACCTTGACCTTGTCATTTAAGTTAAAAGCATGAGAACTTAAAACCTTGTTTTTGCTTTTAACTTTATCGAAAGCATCTTTTAACTCTTCAAAATTTTCTAATAAATCGCAATCTAAAGAAGATGGTTTTGAAAGAGTTTTAGCAAGTCTAGACATCTCATTTTTAAGAAAATTGATCTCGGTTTGTAAAGACTCGTTTTTAATAATGAGATCATTGTTTTTATCTTTTAAGTCTTCCTTTTCGTCATCTATATCACTTAAAGAAAATGTCGATTTCGGAATAGACTCATTTTCAATTTTATCTCTTTTTAAAGATCTTATTTCTTCATTGAGAGAAGAATTTATCTTTTTAAGAGATTTGACCTTCTCTACAAGCTTAGGAAATTTTTCGGAATAAATTCCACACATATGAATAAGTTCATCATGAGAGAATTCTTTTACCTCATCGTTGTCACTTTCGCTTGAGTGGTCACATTCGCTTGAAGACAATTGGTTAGGCTCATTGTTGTCTTCCATGGCCATATAGCAACCAAGATGCGCGACTTCATCTTGGTCGGAGCTATCGCTAGAGCTTGAAGCGGATATCTTCTTCTTTCCTTTGCTCTTGCGATTCATGACGCAATCTCTTGCCATGTGTCCTTCCTTGCCACAAGTATAGCAAACAAAATCGTTAGAATAAATTGAATTATTTGACGATTTACCTTTATGTTTGCGGTGGTCTTTTAGCTTGAGGATTTCCTTGACGATTCGAATGATTTCCATTGAATTTTTGTCGTCCTTGGATATCTCATCGCATTCGTCACAAGTCGTTCCTTTGAAAGCTATCTCCCTCTTTTTCGAGATTGGCTTGTGACTATTGAGGGTGATCTCGTGTGTAATGAGCGAACCCGTCAATGCATCAAGAGTGTATGTGTTCATGTCGTGCGCCTCTTGAATTGCGGTGACCTTTGGTTCCCATTCCTTCGGTAAGCTCCGAATCACTTTTGAAACCATCTCCTTACAAGACAAAGACTTACCAAGAGACATTAGTCCGTTAGTAATAGTGGTAAATCTAGCAAGCATATCGGAAATAGTTTCTCCCTCGCTCATCCTAAAAAGTTCGTAATCGTGCACTAGAATTTGGAGTTTGCACTCCTTAACTTGGTTAGTCCCTTCATGCATAACTACTAACTTATCCCACATACCCTTAGCGGTTTTACAAGCGGAAATTTTGTTGTACTCGTTAGGGGAAACGGCACAAACAATAGCATACATCGCTTTAGCGTTCGTAGAGTAGGCTTCTAGTTGAGCGTTATCAAGGTCCTCTACGGGGATTGGATTCTCACTATTTTCGGATTTAGGAGCGGAATATCCTACTTTAATAATCTTCCAAAGATTGACATTGTAGCTTTGTAGGAAAATGCTCATCCTATCTTTCCAATAACTATAGTTTATCCCATCGAAATAAGGTGGAGTATTGGGGGATAAAGCTATGCCGGAAGTGAAATTAAGGAAGTTAGCCATCGGGATCTTAACTCTAGAATCGTTAGATTCCTATATGCAAGAGCCTCGGCTCTGATACCAATTGTTGGCCCGTGTGCGGCTAACCTTAGAGGGGGGGTGAATAAGGTTTTGGCGCTTTTCGCCTAATTAAACTAAGTGCAACTAGCAACCCAACTTTTTAGCTATTCTAAGCTTAGGCGTTTGATAATATTAATGACAAGCTATAATTCATAAACGCAAGCAAGAAAATAAGCAATTGTAAAGGTTGCGGAAAGTAAAAGTTTAAGGGAAGAAGATGACACCGTGATTTATAGAGGTTCGGCAAAACGCGCCTACGTCCTCTCCTCGGTACTACCGAGTATTTTACTAAAAATTCTTCTTACGGATATTACAATCCTATTGAGCTAATCAACCGATTAAGCTCCCCCTCACTTTATGAGTGTCCCGAAATGAAAAGACCTAGAGCTTTTAAGCAACTCGCTTACAAAGCCTCTACCCGATCACTCGCTCACAAAAAATGAGTTTATAAAACACTCGATACAATTTTGTTACAAAAATGTAACTACACTCACTATTCTATTTGCTTCTAAATAAGCTAATTGGTGAGTTTTGGTTGTTGATCGAGCTTGAGTCGCTTTCTTCTTTGATTTCCTCTTTTTCGAATATTTTCACCAAAATGGTGATAAATTGGGTTTTTATTGAAAGAGGTATTTGGATGATTGATTGGTAAGCTTGGTAAATATAGAAAGAGAGATTTGAGGTGGTTTATATAACAGCAAAGTCTGTTTTTCTGGGTTGTGACCGTTGGAGGCAGTTGAGGCTGTTTTAAGCAATTTTCCAGAAAAAGCTGAAAAGCTGTTTTTGAATTCTGTAGAAAACGATCGGTCGTTTTCTACAGTCGATCGATCGTTTTCAGAAAACGATCGGTCGTTATCAGAAAAACGATCGGTCGAATTCTCGACCTGCTCACTGGAAGAATTCTGTACAAAAACGATCGGTCGTTTTTGTACAGTCGATCGGTCGACTGTTCTTCTGGCAGTTTTTCGGTCTTCTTCGAAAGCCCATAACTTCTTCGTTTTAGCTCCGATTCTGGTTCCGCTTGAACCTGTGGCTTCGTTTTTCCGAGCTCTATCTTTCTGGCGTTCTGCAATTTACAAATTCTCTTTTTGGAAAAATCAAGCATTATATCATCGAAATAGAGAAATCGTAAAATCATTAAAAACATAATCAAAGTTATAATCAAAATCAATTATTGAACCCCATGGTTCAACAACTATATTCCTACCTTAAGTCTATACCGATACTGACTTGATCGTCGGAGAGGGAAAACCTGGTACCAATCCCGGGCCCCTGTTCGTTTGTTGTGCAGGATAGTAGAACGCCCCGCCATCAAATGAGACATCAACCGAAGCAGCTACCTTGAAACATCGGAGCCGACGCAAATAAAATATATAAGCCGAGCTTGGGAAGAAAATCAGGCTCGCCAATTGGCGCCGTCTGTGGGAAATTTTACGCGCTAGCTCCGACAATCCATTTTCAAGAAACAATGACAGATAACGATCAGTATGAGAGCCCGCCCTCACGGCAAGTCCCGGCATTTGGAATGCCGAGGACCCTCTCTTTTGGCACTCTTGGAACTGCGCCTGAGGGGCAGCCTGCTCCACTCAATGCGGTCCAGGGGACGCCCCGGTCGCGCGACAAGCTGACTCGCATGATGTTAGAGATCCATGAGAAGGAACTCATTGCCTTGGCGGGTCAAAAGGCGTTGATAGCCTCGATGATGGCATCTGAGCCCGGACCCGTTTCTCGTGGCGAAGCGCAGCGAGAGCCCGTTCGCATCCCCGCCAAGAGCGTGATGTCGCAGTTGGGACCCTCGAGACGACCCCCCCCCCTAGAGGTTCCTGAGGAGCCGGCTAGGGGAGCGGAGTCAAGGCGTTCCCACGAGGGAAGTTCGCGTCGTATAAACGACCAAAGCGTACACTCACGAATCAGTCGACCAGGTGATAGTCATGATTCACGGCCCGCTTCGAGTCATGCGCGGACTGAAAGGCCTCCCCGGAGGAGGAGGCGGGGTCGTCGCGCTGGCCGAGATGAAGTCGCGGACGAGGCAGCGCTAAAAATCGTTGCCTCCACCCGCAGTACCCCATTCTCAGACGAGATAGAGTACAGTACGCCCCCCGGAAATTTTACTGCCCCCGTTCTCCAAGTGTTCAACGCAGATTCTGACCCGGAAGCCCACCTCCGGCACTATCGATACCAGATGAACCACTGGTCCCACCTCGATCGCCTTATGTGTAAATGCTTCCCCGCCAGCCTGGGGAGCCTCGCAAGTAAATGGTTCCAGTCTCTGCCTGCCAACTCCATCCACTGTTGGGATGATCTGGCCTATGATTTTGCACACCGGTTCATTAACTTGAAGAAAAGGGCTGCCCAACTGGAGCAGCTATACCAAGTGAGGGCCCAGCCCAAAGAGACCCTCCAGAGTTACGATAATCGGTTCTGGCAGAAGCACGCTGAGTGTGCCGAATGCCCCGATTCTACGGCTATAGCTGCTTTCAGGCAGAACATGATCGTGGGAAGCAGGATCCGTAACGAAATGATAGCAACCCCTCCTGGCTCAGTCTCCCAGCTCCGGTCACTAATAAAACAGCATGTCGATATCGAGAAAGACATGAGATCTGCTGGAGCAATGCGTTCAGTCGCCAGCATCGAGCAGCCTCGGGGAGGAGTCGTCTCAAGGAGCACCCGGCGAGATCGCCCCATAACGGAAAGGTTGGAGAGACCGCGAACGAAGGAGAGCCCGCAACCGGCCGCTAAGCATAGAAGAGAGGATACCCGTCGGGCTGGCCCTTCGAACCCAGGAAATGCCTATTCCACCACATTTCGCCTACCACTGACCGACCTGCTCTTTGAGATCGAGAACGAGCCATTCTTTTCCTGGCCTCCCCCGCTCAGGAACAAGCCAGCCCGGGGGCCCAATGACAAATTTTGTGACTATCACAGAGGCCGCGGCCACTATACCAATGAGTGTCATGGTCTAAAGGCAAGGCTAGAAGGATGGGTCCGGGACGGCTTGATGGATAAATACATCAAGACGCGAAGGGACCCCGATCGAGACCAAGAAGGGGACGACGAGAGGCAACCAAACCTCCCCCCACTGGTAATGACTTGTCTGGTTATCCATTCCGGGCCGAAGAAGCCGAAGCCAAATGGGGCGGAGAGAACCGAGGCCCGTGAGGCCATAATGAAAAAGCACGTCTGCCTCGCCGAAAGCTCAAAACCCCGAAAGAGGTGCAAACAAGGTACCAAGCCAGATCTAAGCTTCACCGACTTCGACCTAGTGGGGGTAGACCTGCCCCACTACGACGCCCTTGTTATCACGGCCCAAGTGGGCCATTGCTCAGTTGGACGAATCCTCGTCGATCAGGGGGCGTCGGTGAACATTCTCTTTGGTGACCTCTATCGAAAGATGGGGCTGACAGAGGGGCAGCTAGATACCAATGCCCCTCCCCTGTATGGATTCAACTCTGAGGCCGTTCAGCCCAGAGGGAACATAACCTTGCCTGTTAAGACAGGAACCAAGGTTATGAGCATGGAGTTCACGGTGGTGGACGTCCCCTCCGTTTACAACGTCATACTAGGGCGCGCGTGGCTTCATGAGATAGAAGGCGTCTCCTCCACTCTACACCAAAAGGTCAAGTACCCCACTGCGAATGGAGTCGAGACCATATCGGGAAACCAAAAAGTCTCGAGAAGCTGTGCCATGGCCATATACTCCGGCAAGAACCCGGTTCCGGCCCAAAGCGCTATGAACATAGAAGCTGAGGATCCCAAGCTGCTACGGGAACTGAACAAGAAGATGGGTCCGGAAGCCGAAGAAAATGTAGAAGGAGGACTGCTGAAGGTCCAGATCCTGGGGTACGACGAGGACCACTTTTTTATGGTGGGCGCGGGGCTGAGCGAGCCCGAGGTTTCAGATCTCGTTAAGCTACTGCTCGAATACCTCGATAACTTTGCATGGTATCCATGCGAAATGCCAGGCATCAGTCCCGATCTCGCCTGCCATAAGTTGAACGTCAACCCGGGTGCGAAGCCTGTGATGCAAAAGGGGCGCCGCGTTAGTCCGGAGCATGCCGATGCCATAAACGAGGAAGTACAAAAGCTTCTGCTAGCTGGAGCCATCAGGGAAATCTTTTACCCTAGATGGCTCGCTAACCCCGTGGTGGTCCCTAAAAAGAATGGAAAGCTGCGTGTCTGCATCGATTACACGAACCTTAACCGGGCCTGTCCTAAGGATCCCTTCCATTTGCCTAAAATCGATCAGATAGTGGACTCCACCGCCGGAGCCGCCAGAATGAGCTTCCTGGACGCCTGCTCCGGCTATCACCAAATACCCATGTCGGAGGCTGACCAAGAAAAAACCGCCTTCATAACCCCCAGGGGGAATTACTGTTACAAGGTGATGCCATTTGGGCTTAAGAACGCCGGGGCGACGTATCAGAGAATGGTCACCAAGATATTCTCTAAGAGCATAAGCCGGAGCATGGAGGTCTATATCGACGACATGGTAGTAAAAAGCGCCCAGGAGGACGACCACCTGTCCGACCTAAGAGAGGTGTTCGAAACTATACGAAGGCATGATCTGAAGCTGAACGCCTCTAAGTACGCCTTCGGAGTTGGTGCCGGAAAGTTCCTAGGGTTCATGGTAACCCATCGCGGTATAGAGGCGAACCCGGTCCAAATCTCTGCCTTAAAGAACTTGAGAACCCCTGAAAAGAGGAAGGATGTACAAAAGCTAGCCGGAATGGCCGCTGCCCTCAACCGGTTTATTGCCCGGTTCGGAGATCGATGCAAGCCATTCTTTACGGCTCTGAAGGCTCAGAAGAAGTTCGAATAGAATGACGAATGCCGGAATGCGTTCGCGGAGCTGGCGAACTACCTCGGAAGCGCGCCTCTTCTGGCCAAGCCGGACACCGGCGACGTCCTTGCCCTGTACCTCGCCGTGTCCGAGATAGCCGTTAGCGCCGTCCTCATAAAAGAGGTCGGCAGGGAGCAAAGGCCAATCTATTACGTGAGCAAAACCCTCCTCGACGCCGAGGCTAGGTATATGCCCCTAGAAAAGCTCGTCCTGGCACTCGTTATGGCATCGCGAAAACTGGCCCATTACTTCTCGGCACACAGTATCGTGGTATATACGGATCAGCCCGTTCGGGAAATACTCCAGAAGGGAGACCTGTCTCGGCGTATGATGAAGTGGGCTTGCCACCTGAATGCGTACGACATCCGGTACGAGCCGCGAACGTCCGTCAAGGGGCAGGCCCTGGCTGACTTCGTGGCAGAATTCACCGGAACGACTACATCCCCCGGCATCGAGGAACGTGCCCAAGGAACGTGGACCCTGCACGCCGACGGAGCTGCCAATAAAAAGGGGTCAGGCCTCGGGGTGGTACTCCAATCCCCACAGGGTGATGTAATCGAGAAGTCAATCCAGCTTGGCTTCCGAGCCACCAATAACGAGGCGGAGTACGAGGCCGTGATCGCAGGCCTGAAAATGGCCCGAAGCCTCGGCATCAAGAAGATACCGGTGCTTACTGATTCTCAATTAGTCAGTAGCCAGATCAGTGGTGAGTTTCAGACAAAGGACGAAAGGATGGCAAGCTACGTGGCCATCGCCTCCGGAATACTCCAAAGCTTCGAATATCAGGAAATCATCAACATAAACAGAAATGAAAACACCCATGCCGATGCATTAGCGACCCTAGCCTCGGCCATGAGTGATAAAAAGGAGCGATTCATCACCATAGAATACGTCCCTTCGCCTAGCATCGAAGCTAAGGCACGAGTTAACGTAGTGACTGACCTCCCGTCGGAGCCGAGCTGGATGAATCCCATCATCGAATACCACCGCACCGGAAACCTCCCCGAAGATAAGAAAGATGCTGAAAAGATAAGAAGAAAGGCACTGGGGTTCTGGTTGGCTCCTTGCGATAAACTTTATAAAAAGTCATTCTCCGGGCCCTACTTGCTCTGCGTCCATCCCGATATGGTAGTGAGGGTCATGGAGGAGATTCACGAAGGAACGTGTGGGAGCCACACCGGGGGCAGGTCGCTAGCCAACCGTGCCTTAACTCACGGATATTGGTGGCCCCTCATGCAAAAGGATTCTAAAACATTCATGCTCAAATGTGAGAAGTGCCAGAAACACGCCCCCATACCTAGAGCCCCGGCCCAAAAGATGAGCAGCGTGACTTCGCCTTGGCCCTTTGCCCAATGGGGCATGGACATCGTCAGACCTTTCCCTCGGGCCCCGGGAGGCAAAAAGTTCCTCCTTATGGTCACCGACTACTTCTCGAAGTGGGTCGAAGCCGTGGCATTAGCAAAGATAACGGAGGCCGAGGTGATCAGGTTCCTCTGGAGGGATGTAATCACGAGATTCGGAATCCCCTACTCGATAGTGGCAGATAATGGGGGCCAGTTCACCGGAGCCAAGTTAAAAGCGATGTATGCGAAGTACCGCATCAGAAGCTATTATTCCACCCCTTCGTATCCCCAAAGCAACGGCCAAGCTGAAGTGTCGAATAAGACCGTCCTTGACGGAATAAAAAAGAGGCTAGACGAGTCCAAAGGACGATGGGCTGATGAGCTGCAGCACGTCCTTTGGGCCTACCGAACGACGAGAAGACGGGGCACCCAGGAAACGCCCTATAGCCTTACCTACGGGATGGAAGCTGTCATCCCATTAGAAATCGGACTCCCCTCTCTCAGAACCGACATGGTGGAGAACGGCCTGAACGAAAAAATGATGGGCCTCGAACTCGAATATGCTGAAGAACGAAGGGAGGTCGCGGCCATCCGTAACGCCGAATACAAGAACGAGCTGGGGCGTTCCTATAACAAAAGAGTGAACGCCAGACGCTTCCAAGACGAAGACCTCGTGCTACGGAAAGTAAACAACAACACAAGGGTACAGTCCGACGGCAAGCTAGGCCCCAACTGGGAAGGCCCCTATCGAATCCTCGGTGCGGCGGGCAACGGGGCCTACCTGTTAGGTCGCCTCCCCGACGACGTCCCGATGGATCGACCTTGGAACGTCAATAACCTGATGAAGTACTATCAATAGGGCTCGACTTTTGCGTTTTGATGTAAATAAGAATATGATGTAAATATGCCCGAGGGCTTTATGAATAAAACTGTTGTTATTTCGAAATCACCCCGGCTTACATTTTCAATTTATTTTATAAGTGTTTCAGAACACACGAGCCTATACGGCACCCCGGCTTACATTTTCAGTTTATTTCACAAGTGTTTCAGAACACGAGCCTATACGGCACCCCGGCTTACATTTTCAGTTTATTTCACAAGTGTTTCAGAACACGAGCCTATACGGCACCCCGGCTTACATTTTCAGTTTATTTCACAAGTGTTTCAGAACACGAGCCTATACGGCACCCCGTCTTACATTTTCAGTTTATTTCACAAGTGTGTCAGAACACGAGCCTATATGGCATCCCGGATTATATTTATTTGAATTTTTCAGTTCATTTAGATTTCGCAAGTGTTTCAGAATACACGAGACTGCGAGCTATATAAAATGAGTGGCCCTATGCCGAAGCATACCGACCCCCTCATTGGGGGCACGTACACACAGAAACGTACATGCATCGGAAATAAAAAAAAAACAAAAGAATAAAAGACAAGTCCAAAATTGTTTTTTCATTTCATTCAACAAGAAGCTATTACAAGCTAAGTACAAAAAAGAGATTACACCAAAGAACAGAAAATAAAACTATCCTAAGTAGCCCCGTCGTCATCTTCCTCACCCTCTTCGTCGGAAAGAGCTCGAGGAGTGAGGGGAAGCACCTCAGGAATGGGGGCTGAGGGGACCGGAACGATGATGTTTTCCACGTTCCATACCGAATGGCCCGGTCCCGCCCTCATAAAGGCAGCCGCCTCAGACCACCCTTCGACATAGAAGGAGTTGAACTCCTTCTGTGTCTTCCGGGTCCAGGCGGCATTCAGCTCGGCTTGAGCGGCCTGGACTGCAGCCTTTAGCTTGTCAGCTATTCCAGCTTCGGCCTCCTTTAGAGCCGCCTCCGTAGCTCGAGCTCGCCCCTCAGCATCGGCCCTAGCCTTCGCGGCTTCAACCCTCCAAGCCTCAACCGAGGCATTCAGGCCCTCGGCCTTCTCAGCCCTGCTCTGGGCCTCCTCTGCCCTTTTTTGGGCCTCCTCCATTGACTTGGTATTAGCCTCGGCCTTCGCGGTCCGATCCCTCAACACCTGGCCTTGGTGATATACATATTGATTCATCATCAGATAGGCCTGCGAGGAAAGGAGCAAACACTTAGCAAAATATTTGGAAAGAACATGAAAACATACGAATGAACACTATGAGAGGTTACTTGCTTGAGGGATCATGGCCATGGCCGACGCCATGGAGGTGGAGAGATCGCGACCTCGGGGGTCAGCCTCTACGCTTTGCTGCTGAAGCGCAGCCAAAGCCAGTAACCCGGCGGATGGGTGAGCTTCCATTATTCTCTTTACCCCCGTCGCCGTCTTCACCTCCTCGGGTGTTTGCACTGGAATCCTATGAATCGGGGAGGTAGAGCAGGAGCTCGAGCCTTGAGAAAGGCCCGACGTCACCCTAGGCGTTTCCGCGACTGCGACTTCGGGCGGGCCGCTCCCCCCGACCTTGGCCTTCTTCTCACCACGAAGGGACTTCGTCCCCTCCACCTTCCTTTTCCCAAGCTGGGCCTTGCGGGCGGCCCGATCGAGCCTAGCCTTAGCCGCCACTTCATCCGCAGCATCGACGCCAGGTTGAGGCACGACGGCCAGCTCCTTCTCAGCCACCTCCATCTCCCTCTCTCCGGCCTCAACCTCCACCACCCCCTTCTCTCCATCCTCCACCCCGGCAACCCCATCGACTGCCCCTTCCTCTTCTGCCCCCTCCTCTTCCTCACCATCGCCCCCCGCATCGGCAGCATTTTCCTCCACCACCTCCTCTTCATCAGAAAGGACCACCTGCAAAGACCAAATAAGAGAGAAGTTAGAAAAATTCGCAAAAATTTAGCTAAGTGTAAAACTGAAGTCATTAAAACAGAAAAGGGCAACTTACCCTGGTCCGCGAGGTGCCCAAGACCGGGCCGATGGGTTCGGCCTCAGCAGGGCTATCTTCCAAGGGAAGAGGGCTCACTACCTCAGACTCCCTAGACCTCAGGGGAAGAACCTCTGGCAGAGGTTTCCCATGTTGGTCTATGTAAGCACGGGTACCGTCTGGCCCCACCCTGAAGTGGAGGACGGTACCATCCGACCGGGTCTCAGTGTGAACCCCGGCCGATGCAGGCGCGAAGGAGGCCTCGGCCGATGCAGGAGCGACGGAGGCCACTGTCGCCGCCTTCGCCTTGCTGCCTGTCTTCAGCTTTGGCTTCGACGCCTTTTTAGCCGCAGGCTCCACAATGGCCTCAGTATCCTCAACTACCTTGGGAGGGAGTGTCGACTCCAGACCCTTCTCCTTCTCCCACCTTTCCCTGGAGTACCCCATGGGACAGAAGGTCCTGTGGGGCCATTTGAAGCTGTTTCCCTTGCAGGAGGTGGGGGAGCCACAGATCAAAAGGCGCTCCGCATCCCGGGCCCCTACGTCGGTCCCGTCTCGACCCCACCAATTTAGGGCCACCTTCAACGCCTCTACGTTGGGTTCACCGAGGCCCCTGAGCTTAGAGGGCACATTGAATTTGTTTTCCTTGTTGCTCAGCACCCTCCCCGGCCTGGGAGGAAGGATCAGGTCGTCACGGTTGAGCCAACGGCCCTCCACCACGACCACGTCTTGTGTGTAACCCCGATTCGAATCGGAGTTACCCGTGATCAGCTGATTGTGGGACCGGCACCTTAGGTAGGGCTGCCGGCTCTTGGATTGAGAGGTTGGCTCGGTCTGCAAAAATTCGTAGCAGGCCAAGAGCTCTTTAAGCCCCAGTGGCTCCGGGATGTCCGGGCCCAATGCGACGCTTAGTGCCTCTATTCCGGCGCAGATGCGATGCGCCTGCAGAGGCCACTGGCACGGAAGAGTCTGCGTCCAGGCGCAGAGCTCCGCCAATAGCTCCGGAATGGGGAGGTGGGTGCCCCCGTATAGAAGAGTAGAGAGGGAGAGGGTTACCATACTCTTGGGATCGGCCACGATCCCGTTCACCTCGTCAGCGGTCGTACAGGTCCGAAGTCGGAACTCCTCCCCTATGCCGCATAGTTGACGAAACTCGTCCAGGTCAGCCCCGTGCTGCCTGACCATGATACTGTTGTCATTTACCGCCACGGATATGGCCGGATCGATGACCATCGCCCGGAACGGCAAGGCGTTTGCCATTACCTCAAGGCGCCGCGGTTTTGGGGCAACCATCGGGCCCTTTCCGGCTCCGTGTTTGATAACCATGATGGCTGGATGTTTGGTGAAATTCGCTAAGTATGAAGTGTGAAGGAAGAGAGAGAATGGTCTGCTGTGTGAAAATTTTAGAAAGAGAGTGGGAAGGTCAAAATGAAATTTCACTGAGGGTATTTATAGACCCCCCACCAGAAGATGAAAAGACATTTACTAGAAGGTGAAAAGACAGCGGCGGTTCATTACACGAACTCCCATAAATAAATGTTGCTGCTCCCTTGGGGGACCATTTGCGTGTTTCATCGACGTGGCCCAATCACAGGCCAGCCCTGTGGGCCCCGGCCCATGAACAGTACCATTGTCAGAGTCATAAATGACCTGGAGCCGTTGGATCTTTATTAGACAGTGCAATGATCCAAGGGCTAATATGCCTCTGATCAGACTATAAATACCCCCACTAATACCAATTAGAAGGGGACAGAAAAAGACAGAGAGGAGAGATAAAATTAAAACAACCCGGACCATCAGAATATCAACTGTGACACCTGGCGCCACGACTCGTAACTGGACCAATCCCTCATCCTTAACTATATTCCTACCTTAAGTCTATACCGATACTGACTTGATCGTCGGAGAGGGAAAACCTGGTACCAACCCCGGGCCCCTGTTCGTTTGTTGTGCAGGATAGTAGAACGCCCCGCCATCAAAGGAGACATCAACCGAAGCAGCTACCTTGAAAGATCGGAGCCGACGCAAATAAAATATATAAGCCGAGCTTGGGAAGAAAATCAGGCTCGCCACATTGGATTTGCTAAGTGAACAACTTTAAATGCCCATTTGGTCTAGCTAAGTGAGAAACTATATTGGATTTGCTTTTTGTTTACCTAAATAAGATTTTTTTTGTATGAAACTGACATTTCAAATCGGGCATTCACAATCTCTTTAACTAGTGAAATCTTCATCATAGAATTAGTTGTGATGACATTTCGAATGGTTTGGGCAAAAAGATTGGAATCTAACTGTGGATGATCAGTTGTAAGCTCGGCATGAACGCATGTATGAGGACCGTTGTACACCGACACTTCAAAAAATCCATGTTTTTTTATTAGTGAAGCTCGTAGTTTCCATTTGCATTTTTGAGTTTCGGCCAGTTTACAACGAATTTCCCAAAATTTTGCCTTCAAACTTTTAGTGTAAAAATGGGTGTTACGTTTGATTGACCAAATTTTTATTCCCTTTTTCAACATTTCTTTATCCCTAAATAAAATACCTACAAAAAGATCATTAACTTGAGGATCCCAAAATCCAGGATACATCATATAATTTCGTCTCTGATTACTATAATTTTCTTGAGTGTCGAACGACTCATTAAACAAACTTGATATTGGTCGATGCATAGGAATTTCATCGGGAATAGTATTATTAGGCCATTGTGACCCACTTGATTGGTCGTTTTCATCCTCATCCATATACAAGCCCATTTCAGATGAGAATTCTTCATAGTCAACTTCTTGTACATTTTCTTCGTCATCGTCAGACTCGTTTTCGCTAATATTGACGTCCGGATCTTCATCATCTTCATCATCCCCAAGTTCTATCTCAATTATATTGTTTGACCAACCAATATTATCTGACAATCGACACACTGCATCCAAATGTGTCAAATCTGGTTCGTTGTTCTTAGAATATACCTCTCGCATTGGCTCTTGTCGAATGGGTGTTCTACTTGATGTACCGATTTTATTGTCTATATGCATCGGTATATAAAGAGTAATTCATATCAAGCATGGGTATTATCCTTGACGGATTCGGATTCTCTACTGTTCTATTAGGACTCATCCCCTGCTCTCCTGTAAACCAAGCACTATTATTTAGTTTTTGTGTCTAATATGAAAAAATAACACTATTAGTCTTCATATAGTTGCTTTTAAATTCCTCAAAATCTTCATTTACAATTCAGTATTAAATATTAAGATTAAAACATTCAGTTACCTCGTAGGATTTATAGAATATGTAAGTTGCTTCCAACTTAAAAAAATCAGCTAGGTATAGCTAAACTAACTAGCTTATTCGAACCAAAATACATAGAAAACCAGGTATAGCTTAAAATAACTAGCAAAAGTAAGAAAAAATATTTTGAATTACTGGTGAAAGACAGTAGTATTAGGAAAAAAACATAATTTTAAAAAAATGGATAAAGAATTTGGAATAGATGATCTCAATCCGACATACCTCTTTCTATATTTCTGTACGAGTCGGTATGGTAATAATTTATTTCAGGAACCTCAACATTAGTGGAAAGAATATTATAATACGACCCGTAATCTTGATCAGAAGAGTAAACTTGCTCAATTTCAACATATAACTCTATAAATGTCCTTCCATTTTCTTCTATTAACTCGAGCATGGTTTCCAATGAATCATTATCATCAACAGCCAATCGCATATATTTAAACTCATTAAGTGTAGTCAGATATGGATAACGACATGTTAAACTCAAACGATTTGAAGTCGATGAGACATCAAGTCCCTTAACAATTTTTCCAAAAATTTGTCGTATGTCATGTTTCTAGATACCTTAAAATTTTTTTTATAAGAAATATGATAAGATAACCCCTCGCTAATAGTTTCCATCATCGCACCTCCCCAATAACACATAATTGTAGGATTTTTCATTTCGATAACAACACTGTCAACACTAAAAGAACATAGAAAAACTTACTTGACAACACAACATACCCTATCTCTCTAATATCAGTTTTGTATCAACATCCACATGATTTTGTTGGCCATGGCATAACCGTCCTTTATCAAAACACTGTTTAAGACCATAAACGTCAAAAATCAACACAAGGCTACATAAGATACATATATTCATCAAAAAAACCCTAACAAGCTATATAAGATTTTGAGATAAAAACCAACCGATCTAAATTAACAAAATTACAAAAGCCTTATTTGAAACCCATTTAAGTGCTTATTTTAACAATTAGAAAAATAAAGAAGCTGCAGCATGATGATGAGTGACTTACGTGAAAGGGACGGAGTGAAGAAGAGATGATGATGGAGCGGAGGTTTGATGATGGAGCGGAGGTTTGCCCTAAATAAGATGAGCTATGGTTTTTTTTAAATAAGATGAGTTCTTGTATTTGCCCTCAATACGATCGGGGAATAAGATGAATGCTGAGTTTTTTTAAATAAGACGAGCTCTGAGTTTTTTTAAATATGAATTTCACATAACTTCGTTAATTGAATTAACGAAGTAGTTTTAAATATTTTTTACCAACTTCGTCAATTCAATTAACAAAGTAGTATTTAAATATTTTTTACCAACTTCGTCAATTCAATTAACGAAATAGTATTTAATTTTTTAAAACTTCGTCAATTCAATTAACGAATATAAAGAAGTAGGCCATATTGGAAATTTTAAAAAACTCTAAGGTTTTGTGGATGATGAGAGTGGGTTTTTTAGTTTTTATTTTATTTTAATACAGTGGTTTACAGTGACGATGAGATTTATTTACAGATGGATTGTTTGTTAATTTTACTTTTTTTTCCTTTTTTTTAAAGCTTGTTAATTTTACTTTTACACAAGGCTGTTTTCTTGTTTAGGCATTGACTTGATATAGTTCACAATTTACTAATTTAGTGGGCAGAGTAGATATTAAATTAGAAATTGAGAGTTTTATTGGCTGTGTTCGGTCCGGTTCGTTCTAATTTTTAGTAAAACCAAAATCGAACATATTTTTCGATTCGGTTCTTTTCGGTTTTTTTTTGTTTTTTCGGTTTTTTTTCTGTCTTTTTCGGTTCGGTTTTATTGGAAACCGAAACCGACCCGATTTTTTTTTGGTTTTTCGGTTTTGGTATTTTTCGATTCGGTTATCGGTCTGGTTCGGTTTTTTCGGTTTTTCACTCGGTCCTAATTCACATATGAGCAGGATGTTTGGCCTCAACTTTTTTTTATAATTTTTTTTTTTTTTTTTGAAGTCACTTGTTTGATATCATTGTGTTTTTTTTTTTTTAAAGGAACGTAGCTAGAAAAGCTAAAAGCAAGAAAAGACCACACATTTAATTTGGAGATTTTGATAACTTTCTGGTCACCATTTTTAGAATTTAAATGAATATTGATATCATCTCAACTAAAGTTTTATTAGTATGTTCGACGTGTTAATTGCTCGTTTCGACATTATATTTTGAAAATTTATCAAAATAAATGTTTTATAAGTCAATTTTGATTGAAAAAATAAAATGATATTAACTAATGTCAAACATCAATATTCTAATAGTAGTTATATTTTTAAAAAAATTGTACAAGACTCATTACATATTTTTTTAAAGCAAGTTTTTTCCCTATTAGTTTTTTAAATGAGCTTTTTAACTAAAAAAATGTTGATAAACCCTAAATTGCATTTTAAATGCATTAGTTAGTGTCATCGGGTAAATTAATGGTCACGGTTGTCAGTTAGAGCAACTATATTATTACCTTTAGTTTACAATAAATCAACTTTTACCACATGTTAAAATTAGTTTGTATTTGAACGCTATATTGGATTTGGTAAGTGAACAACTTTAAATGCCCATTTAAATAATAAATGAATTTATGATGGTATAAAATAATAGGTTTACAAATGAGTAATGACTCCTAAATTAATTGTTAACAAGTAATTACTATGAGCATTTATATTTGTATTAGAAAAATTCAATTTATCTATATTTGATGAGTTTAGATGAAAAATATTACCATATGAGTCTCATAATTGACTTTTTATTTCTTTAAGAGTACCACTATTGTTCTCATCAAATATTAAAAACCACTATTATTTGGACACCGACTTACCACTTGTGTTTATTTTAACAATAAAAAAGAATTTATTATTAAAAAATAATACTAACAACAATTAAGTATTTATAGAGAATATGTTTTAGTGAGAATGAAAAATCATACAAAGTATAAATGATTCATTAAACGTAAAAAGGTAAAAATTTTGCTTATCATATAAGTAAATTTACGATGAGTCTCGTATAAATCCAACATGACGCTCAACGAGTGTATCATCAACTCAAATACAGTAAAAAAAAAAACAAGTCAAATATAGGGGTTGTTTGGTTGTCCACCAAAAGCATACTTTTGGACCATTTTACTTATAATAAGTAAATGGTGTTTGATTGTCATTAAATAAGTAATGATTTTTCAAAAAGTAAAGTTGTATAAGTAAGTTTTTCAAAAGTAAGTTATATCATACTTTTACAAGAGAAAAAGTAAGATTTTCAAAAGTAAGCTATTTTAATATTTTTTTGCTATTCTTTTAAAAAGTATCTTTAGCGAGACGGTATTTTTCCAAATGGAATAAATTTTAAAAAAAATTCAAATAATATATTTTTAAACTAAAAAAAGTAAGAGTACCAGATTTTGCCAAACAAAATTTTCTATAAAAGTATACTTTTATAAAAACCAAAGAACAAACCGTTAATTATGTAGTTTTGACAATTTCAAGTCTATTTTATTAACCTTACGTGTTGTAATTTATTTAAGTTGTAAAATGATTAACATGAAAGCTATATTAATGGTCTTTTAAAAAAAAAAAAAAAGTAAAAGTACATGAAATCACCAATCAGTATTTTTGCTAGTTATTAAAAGTAACTTTCATCTTACTTATCAAAGTAAAAATCATTATATTTTTCTAATTTTGTAACTTTGTAACTTTTTATGTTCGTATAATCATTATATTTTCCTAATTTTGTATTTTTTAATCTTTAAATAATGAAATGTTTTTGTTGCTAGTTAATTATTTTACTTTATTCTATTAATCGAAATAAACAATTCATTTTCACTCAAAAAGTAAAAGTAAACATATTTTACCAAACAACATTTTTAATGAAAAATATACTTTTACGGTGTTCACCAAACAGCATTTACTTACCAAAAAGTAAACAGAAAAAGTATAATTTTCAACCCACTTACAAAAAGTATACGTTTAAACATAAAAGACGCGACGAAACGAGACCATACTTGATCTCAACATAATACAACATAATACAACATAATACTTGATCTCAACATACTACTTAGAAGTGATATGGCATTCAAATAATGACTACATAACATCTTGTAGTTGTTTTCTGACTTTTTTACCTACAAATAGTCAATTTTATTATATAATATAACATTGCTAGTTAAAATTGAACTCTCCGATGTGCAACAAACCCCACTATATTCATTCATTTAGTGAGTAAAGTTGTCACTCAACTTGTTTTTTTTTTTTGTTTTTTTTTTAATCTTCAAAAAAAAACTTGTGTTTTTTTGCTAATGTGGCTGCCAGAGGTAACCAATCCAATGTACAATATATGCTCTTAAGAGATTATTTGGCTAAGATTTGCCCTTTTACTTATGTACCTAAAAATATCGAAAGTTGGAAATATACTCATTTAAGGGAAAACCTACACGATTTTTTGGAACAATTTAATGTGGATCTTAACATTATGCCACAACTATTTAATTAATAAAAATATATGACTCGATATATTTTTAAGCAAAGATTTGAAATTGATAACTTAATTATTCCAGTACTCTTTCGGACAACGTGATAGCCGTTTGGACGGCACCCTAGCAATTCGAATCTCTTGGCTTACCTAAGTCCGGCAGAGGTGGAGGAAGTCATTCCAAAAATATTGAGTTTAATAATGATATAATAAAAAAAGAAAATCAGTCACTTTAGTTTTAAAAACTGTAAATAATTACATTATTAAGCCCTTAATCCTCGCTTTCCAGAAGTGTTAAAGCACCGACCCATCTAATTTTCCTTTGCTCTTTTAGCTTCAATTTTTTTTAAAATTCCCCATAACGAATAGCTTTTTTATGTTTTCATTCATTAAATGGTCACATCCCATAAAAGAAAACACACTATAAACAAGTGTTGTTTTTTTGCAAGTAACAAAGTCGGATGTAGGTGTTCACTACAATATACATCGAGTATCTTCAATTTGTCTATGGTCACATCTTACATAGTGAGATAGAAATGGAAAAAAAAATATTTTATGAACCCGATGCAATGTGTTTTAATGTGTTAAACCAATAAAAACCTAGCATATAAATATAAACCACAATGGGTCATATCATAATTATAAAAATAAACAACAATTGTTATTTGGGTGCACTATATTATAACGTGAATCGTTTATACATATTATTTCGTTTCAAAAAATGTAAAACAAAAATAGATGTGAAAGACCACCAACCACAGTTTGTGTTAACGCTTAAGCGTAAGACCACTCATGGACTATTCGTATAGAAATGCGAAAATGGTGTGCAAATCAATATATGTTAAGGCATGTATTATCCCTAATTATGTGGACATATACCAAAAAACTGTCCATATCTAGATAGCATTTGTAGGAGAAATTATTTGGCTCCAACTCCTCCGACCCATTTTATAGCTACACAGTTAGTGGGTCTCAGATGCTTACATAACAAAATATACTAAGTGTGTGGCTATAAAGTGGGTTGGAGGAGTACTCCAAGAGAACCAAATAATTTATCCATTTATAAACATACACACACTAATTTAATAATATTTAATAAGGGGGTGGGGTGAGGCCGGTAATTGGATGAAAGAGAACAAATATATTATTATTTTAATAGTATAAAGTAGATTTTAGTATATACTGATAAACAACTTCGTTGTTTAGAATAATACTGAATTTAAAATAGGTCATTTTGAACATATTTTTTATATCAACCGTTGAAAGTGCTCTAAGTACTAACACGAACTAAATGCAGATAACTAATTAACTCATAAGCCATCTTCTTCTAAATTTAAAACACAAATTAGCAGGGACGGCTCTGTCTATAAACAAAATATCACATGAGCTTAGGTACCGACCGATTAGAGGTCCCATTTTTTTTTTTTCATGTTTTAAAAAATAACACATACATGCAACTCGTTATGCAATATGTAATGATTTCAGTGGATGACGCAATGGGAAATCATGTCACTCCCTACCTACAAGTCTTAGTTTTGAAAGTTGGTGTCCTCAATGACTTCCTTTTCCTATCTACTCTATGCGCATTTCAATGAAGCTATCAACCTTTACTAATTGAGTTGTTATGCTCGTAGTAATGATATAAATTGCAAATGGTTATTTTGCCTATTGACTTTACTTATTTTAGGCACTTACCTTTCATTATATAAGTATTTTTTTTATGAAAAAATAAAATAATCCGGTTTAAGTGCCCAAATGATAAGGTCGGTCATGCCAATCAATAGATGTTGCTATACTACTTCCGTTCCAAGATATAAGTCTACTCCGGAAAACTCAACTTATTAAGTGAACACAATCATTACACATTTTTTACATTATATTTTCACTTTTACCCTCATTCTTATTAATAAACAATTTTCTAGAAACTATAAAGTATGGTCAAATATGTAATCTTGCACAACATTTTTTTCTATTTTATGTAGGTGGATTTATATTGTGAAACCGTACAAAATAGTATACGGAGCGAGTATTTTCTTAAAATATGTGACTTACTCCTTCCATGTGATTTATGAGTGGATGCAAATGTGTAATAGTTTTAAACTAAAAGGAGTATATTAAAATTTAAAATAAAACCACGTGAGCATGCACCTTCATATGTGGGGAATCATGTCAGGTTAATGTCGTGGGACGGCGGTCTTGATAATGACTTTTGAATTAATTAATAATGGAGTTTTAATAGTATATTTTTCCACACTAACAGCTAAAAATTCTAGTTATAAATACGAATGTATAATATATAATACATACTATATAACATATAGTGAGAAGACTTAAGTTGTGATCACCTGTCATGGCAACAAGCAACGCAGTTAACTCTTCACTACTTTCTCAGAGGTAAAGTTATATTGATTTCTTATTTTAAGTTGTTTTTATGATATTCACTGATTAGTGATTGAGTAATAGACTAATAGTAGTAAAATTGTACGTGATCAGGGAAACATAAAAGAAGTAAAAAGTGAAAATTAATGGTTGATATAAGTACATACTTTCGGGCTTACATATCAAAAACCGATTTTGTGTTTTTTTTTTTTTATAGAATTGGTACATTTCAATGTACCATGAGTGAGCTGTGAGTATCGAAATTAAAGACGAGTAAAAGGAAGCTGCATCATTGATAAACTGTAGCTAATCTTAAAATGGATTTTAACCATGGGATCCGATAATTAAGTGTCAAATTCTTTACTAAATGATCATTTTTCTTAGTAAAAACTCATTTGTTAAGTTGCTTTGTGTTTTGGCTTTTACCAAATTAAGTTTCTGTATGTACTGTTAATTGGTAATTCAATGATCCATTGACCATTCTATAGTGAATGCTTGGACGCTTTTATTTGGAATTTTGAGCCGCGGAGAAAACGTAGTTTTAGACATTTGGAGCATATTCCAAAAATCAGTTTTTGTTTCTTGTTCATTTTGCTGAACCGCTCAAAAGAAATTTTATTTTTTGATCGAGGAAAGTCTTAATAAAGCCATTCTTAACCAGCATCCAATAAGTCAGCTTACTCGCTTAGTAGTTGCAACCAAACAAGTCCTGGGATTAGAATATTGTCTGCTTATCTGCTTGCTCGAAACTAAAAGAGGCTCCAGAAACTAGTCTGCCTAAGCTGTCTGTTTTCTTAGCAATTTTCCTGCTGTGAATTTTACAGAATGATAAATTAGAAATTGTGGAATTCACCACCTTATTCTGTATTTTGTTTTCTTCTTTTTTCCAAAGGAAGTGCTTATATTGGATTAAGTTGTATTAATGTTTTGTAAGGATACATTACTTGGAATTGGTGGTTTGGCAGCTTGTTTGACTAAATCGATATGGAAGCTTTTTCTCGTTTAAAATTGCTTACCCTTATACTTCTATTAATACAAACGGCATTCAAACACGTGGTTAGGCGTATCGAAATGCAGTACATGTTATATTTTTTACAATTTAAACAATGCAGAACTTCGTCTCAGGCATCACATAGTCATACTGCTCTAATATGTGTTTAGTGGGCTTACATGGTTTAATATAGAAAATGAAGCAATTTTGGTTTGGGTATTATTCTTTGGTATCGATTTTTGCTAGACACAAATACGAAGAATCAAACTCTTAAATAAAGTCATCTTCAACTAGATATTTATTGATTAGTAGTTAAGTTGAACGTGATTAGGAACAAAAAAGTAGCGAAATTCATTTCGTTAAGTTGCTCTAAATTTCGTCTTTTACAGAATTAACTTTAAATTATCATTATTAATTGGTCATCAATTATCCATTTACCATGATCAAGCAAGCACTGGAATTTGATCAAATCCGGGCATTCTTTTTATTTATAAGCTTGTGCAGCAGAGAAAACGTCGCTACACATTTGGTGCTTAATTTTAAATTCAGTTTTTTTCTGGTCGAAAAGAGTCTTAACAAAGACAACTTTTGAACAACATCCGATAAGTCCGCTTATTCGCTTAAAAGTTGTTATCCAAACAAGTCCGTAGTTTAAAATCTTATTTCTTAACTCGACTTGAGTCTAAAACAGGCCCCAGAAACTAGCCTGATCTTGCTGTCTGTTTTTGTAACATTTTTTCTTGCTAAACATATATTGATATTTTAGAACTTATTGAGTTCCCGATTATTTAGCCTGCATTTTGATGTTATTTTTTCGCAGCTTTGACTAAATCGATAAAGTTTTTTTTTGTTTTGAAATTGCTAATTCTTAAATAGCTAATTAAACAGACGATCTAACCATTGGATCAAGACATCACTTTTTTTTTTTATCTTTGAGGTGTGTGCAAATCATCTTCGGAAGGTGTATCCAAACACAATACCTTTTTTTTGTAGTTAAAAACACCGGAGGGGTGCTCGTGATATGAGTATAGTCGTCATAACTAGTTATATGTAGAATTGCAAACGAAACAATTTGTTTCGTGTACTGTCCACAAGTATATTACAGCTTTTGCATCAGATTTATGCTCTCCTTTTCTTTATTAAATTGATTGATTAGATTTATTAAACCAAAGTTTGCTTTGCTCCGATGAAAATGGAACTCCTGGATGATGAGTTAAACTTGTGTTAGTCTTGTAGGTGCAAGGGCAAAAAATCGCAAATTATTTTCTTGGGGCTGTCATTAGTCAGCCAGCCTGTACCAGAAGCACAAAAACTTGCATTTATCTGACCGATTAAGATATTCTAATAACAAATGTTCATATTGTTTTCCCTTTATGTTGGGTGAAAAACAATGTCGCGTACTTGAGAGAATGAGATGCAATTGTATTGTTATTTTCTATGCTTAACAACTTGATTTTTGATTGATGACCATCGTTGTAATTTACCTTTCGCATTCATGCATTTATCAGTTTCTATCTTGATATTCAGATTATTAGGGAAGGTAGCACTAGTTACAGGCGGATCAACCGGGATCGGAGAGTGTATAGTACGCTTATTCCATGCACATGGTGCCAAAGTATGTGTCATCGATATTCAAGACAACTTCGGCCAACTCCTCTGTAACTCACTCGGCGAAGACACATGTTTTTACCATGCAAACGTCACACTAGAAGACGAAATAAAGAATGCAATCGATTTTACAGTCCAAAAATTCGGATCCCTCGATATTATGATCAACAATGCTGGGATTGCCGATCCTCCTTGTCCCGATATTAGAAACTTCGAATTAGCAGAGTTCGATAAAGTTTTTGATGTTAATGTAAGGGGTGTTTTTTCAGGAATGAAACACGCGAGTCGTATAATGATCCCTAATAAAAAGGGCTCTATTGTATCGGTTTGTAGTGTATCGAGTGCCCTTGGGGGTATGGGCCCACACGCTTATACGGGTTCTAAACACGCAGTTTTGGGGCTGACTAAGAATGTTGCTGCCGAGTTGGGAAAACATGGGATACGCGTGAATTGCGTATCTCCTTACGCAGTCGCGACACCTATGGCGCTTGCACACTTGCCTGAGGACGAGAGGACCGAAGATGCTATGATTGGTTTCCGTAGTTTTGTTGGGAGGAACGCTAATTTGCTCGGGGTTGAGTTGACGGTTGATGACGTGGCAAATGCGGTTCTATTCTTGGCTAGTGACGAGGCGAGGTATGTGAGTGGTGCAAATCTGATGCTGGATGGTGGTTTTAGTTGTACTAATCACTTGCTCCGTGTTTTTCGTTAGAAATGCGAGTGCACTCATTTGCAAAACGAGTATGTGATGGATAACATTCGCACATGGATTTATAAACACATTTGTTAGCCAATTAGTTTTTATAATTCTGTATGGAACTCATTGCCTACTCATGAAACTGTATATAAATCTGTGTGCGGTTATGCTGTTGTTGTAAACAACAATTGTGACTTTGTCGTAGTAAAAGCTGCTTCGTCGAACGGGATTGATGGGAAATAAATTCTGTATGTTACAAAAATCAACATATCAAGGCCTTTGCTAGAATTTAATTAGATTGTATTTTCCAGTGAGTTTGCAGTTATAGTTTAAACGTTTGGATCAAACTGTTCAGAAGTTTATGACTTCATTTTCAGCTCAATAGTCGAAGTTACATATGGTTCAGATGTTCATGTTGTATAAGCGTAACGATTTTTTTCTTTTGTTACTATAATATTCTAATTGTGATGCATGCTTAGTCTAACCATCTAGTCTCTTTTTTTTCCCGAGTAGTGTTTTAGTTTCATTCCTTTTACACTTCTTTTTACATTACTTGCGAAAGTATTGAGGATGGAAACGATACATGACAAATTTGATCTCGCTTCTCTTACTAAGAGTAATGAAAGTATATTCACTCTTTTTACCCAGGGGTTTGATATAACGTACAATGTACAATAATTAGTAGTAACAAGTATGAAATGAATTATTATATAAATATTTTACAACTTTTTGTTAGTAAATATATTTATTCACAGAATGATATAAAAGAAGCACCAGTGGTCTAGTGGTAGAATAGTACCCTGCTGTCACAAGACTTGGTCGGTGGGTTTGCTATCCACGGTACAGACCCGGGTTCTATTCCCGGCTGGTGCAATTTATATAGAGATAGTGATGATGACATCAGCGTCCACCTGGCAGTAGGGTCTGCCACATCATCTGAACTTCAGTTGAAACTTGTGTCGCCTCTGAGCTCCTCTCTATTTTTTATTTTTAGATTATTATGCAAATAAAAATAATTACAGTAAAAAAGAGGGTTTTTTTTTTTTGTTTCTAAAGGCCAGTAAAAAAGAGGTTTATGATACTAAATTTCAAGTCAGAAAATATATTATTCTTTTTGGGATCTGAAAAGAGTGAAAGTAAAAGAACCACAAACAATGAAGTATGAAGAATATTTTATAGAGCATTTTGACACAGGTGTATGCCACGACGACACAAGCCTAGCCCTAATCGTTCCGGTTCCAAAGTTACCGAAGAAATGGCAATTTTTTCATGACAAATAGATGATGTAGAAAGCTGGAAACAGATAAAAAAAGTGTTATGTTCAACTACTAATGATGAATTATCGAATGCAATATAATGTAGACTATGTCAAAAACTGATGTTTATTCCCTTATGGTTGCGGAAGTTTTTGTGTTTAATGGGAAAATGGTCCTATAAAACTTTGTAGACTTTGTAATCTTATTCATTTGGGAGCTCGTAGATGCTGTAATTTTTCTTCATTTTTGTCCCCTCGTTCTATTTGCGATTCCATTCATTTCTTTTATTATTAGACAGTTGGGACACTACAAAATAATGTTTGATTTAGTGAGAGTCAAAAACTGTCACAAGCCTGTCGCAAATTGACTAAACTGTCACAAAATCGTCACAAATTGACTAAACTGTCATAAAGCCGTCACAAAAACCGTCGCTAATAAGCTCGTAACAAAAAATACCGTCACTAATCCCGTCATTATTTGAGTATTTTTTTTATAGTGGGAATGACAACCAAGGAGTCTGATGGAGCCTATGTTTCTATTTCTTGCTTGTTCATTGTTGGAAATAACGTTAAATTCGATGTGATTCTTCAATAACCTATATTGCCGGACGGTGGATCTAAGTTTAAATCGTATTATATGTCAGATAGATGTGTTGTTGTAGTTTTCTTTTTGCATTAACTTGTTTACATAGTCAGTTAACAATAATATAGCTTTATGACAATTTAGACACCACTGGCTTAGTTGTTTGCGATTCCAATTGTTTCGATTACTGCAGGCCATGGAAATGATGAGAGTGAGGAGGATTTGCGAAAAACATAATTGCCAAAAAAATCATCTGCCTTTGCAACAAACGCGAATTTCCAAAACTTTTTGAAGGAGAAAAAGAGACATATTAATAACGGAAATGAAAAAAGTCGAAGAACAATGTGAACCTGCACTTGGTCTAGACATTCCGTTTATTTTCTTTCTTGTTTCGAAGGGAATATCCAAAGAGGGTGGATTAATTAACTTCAAAAAATCTGTAAAAACGCTCAAACCGTAGATTTTTTCTACGGTTTGCAGCTTTTTTTTGCTTAAAAAAAAAAAAAAAAAACTGAGAATTAAAATTAAAAAACTGAATAATTTTTTCAAAATAAATATGATTTTTTTAATAAAAAAACTAAATGCCTTATTTTTAAAATTTTACATAAAATAAATTACCAATATTCTAATAATCTATCAAAATAAACACAAATTTTACACAAATTTACACAAATAAAGTTGATTTGATAAATTTTATGTTTGATATTTATTGTATAAGTTCAAAATTTTACATGTTATATTTTTGTCAAGTGTATAAGTTGATATTTATTGAATCATTAACTAAATCGTCATTTTTTGTGAAGTACCTTCGGTTTGTTTTTAACACTTGTATAACGCAATATGAAACATTAAATAAGTCGTCAATTTGGTGTCAATCATCAATTTTGTTGAATGAAAGAATCATAAATTATATAAATTTCGTAAAAAAAATTAACTTAATATGCGAACATGAATATGAACTTTTAAATTTCATGAAACAAATTTATTAAACAAAATTTACAACAAAATTTCATAGAACTAAATTTCATAGAACAAATTTATTAAACATTTGTTTACATCATATAAATTTACAACAACTTGGAAAAAATAGTAATTTACATCGAATTAAAAATAAAAAACTGATTATGGACTTAAATCTATAGCTTGATCTTCATTTGCTTTTTTCTTTCCCGATTTCTTTTCGAGCGCCATATATAACTTGAAATTAGGTCGAAAAAGTTCCTTCCATGGCGCAGCTGTCTCAGTGCGTGTTTGTTCCCACCGTGCTATAATTCCTGGCATTGGGAAGATCCCTTCTTCTTTAGGAATAACCTGAGCATAGTGACAACTGTTGACGAACACCATTACAGTCGGGATGTAATGTGTTGTTCCCCGAGGCGGACCAGTATAAAGAGGTAAAAAAGTGGAGTTCCACACGTTTACCTCTCCATTTTGATTTTCCCATAAGGACAACAATACAATTGGCATATTGTAATGAGAAGCAATTAAAAAACCATAGGACGGAAATCTCATCCATTTCTCAGCAGGTGCGGGATTTGTAGCATGATAAAAATTTAAACTTGATAAAATGTAATCATACCGGTAAGATTCAAAGTCAATATTCTCAAACAGCTCATAATAAACACCTTTCATTTGCTGCAGCTCTTGAAACAATTCACATCTTACCGCGTACCAATCATCTTCCCCATTCTGTTTACCCGTCGCATTTGCAAGTACCCGGAACCCACAGTTACCATCCCCACGCACATCATAAACCGTTTCGATGTAACTATGTAACATGAACCATATTTGGTCACTGTACAGGAAGGTTGGCCTAGTGGGTTTAGGGTTCTGGTTTCGCGGCCTCCTAGTTGGGTTTACCCTTACCTCCGGTGTTTCATCAGCCTTGCCTTTGCCCTTGTCCCTACTAGCACCAGCACCATGTTCCTCCTCCACATACTCCCATCCCGACTTATCCCTCTTACTAGATTTGTCGCCTTTTCTAGGTCTCCCCCTATTTACTCTCACTTCGGGGTCACTGACGGATGTTCTGGCTGGTACGGTTATCTCTCGGAGTTGTGTTTTCATACGCCGTTTTTCAACATTACTTTTCCTAGCATAAACACTTTTAAACTCTTCTAGATCACCCTCTACCCCATAATCATCGGTGTTCCCATTATCATCAATTACGTCTAATTTTTTCCAGAATGGATGAATATATTCTAGAGGAAGAGGCTTCCCGAATAGAATATGTTCACTCATAATATGATGACAAGGTAAACCGTGAGACAATTTGAAACCGCAAGAACAATTCTCATCAGCCTGGCCATCACATTTTTTATGTTCTTGAAATAATAAATCAAAGGCATAGTGTGTGATATACGACCTAAGATTTATAAATAGAGGTGTTCGTTCAGAATGTGGAAAATAAGACTTGCATTTATCCAACTTCATCTTAATATCCTCAAACTGTTTTTCTAGAATTCTATTCACCTCTACCCAAACAGTTTCAAGCGTGCCAGTATTTGTGGAAAGGGATCTTTTCAGCTTAGCATGTTGTTGTTCGGCTCGATTGCTAGTTCTGTTACCTAGATGTGTTGTGTGGTTGGTATAGCATGCAACAAACTTTTCAGCATAATCATTTAAAAGCTTGTCTACATACTTAATCACAGCAGGGTACGATTTGTAAGAGGAATTGAAATAAGTTCGGTTATGATTATACTCCTCTATCGACTCAGAATCAACCAATAAACCCCAATCATCTAGAAACGTTTGCCACTCCTCATCAGGGATCTTTTTACGGCAGTTTTTCAAAACATTTTTTGCAATATGAAAAGTGCACAAAATATGATGAGAATCGGGAAAAACAACGGACAAAGCATTTGATAAGGCCATTTCCCTGTCGGTTACAAAAACCCTAGGTAGTATACACCCCTCCAATGTAACTTTAAATTTTTCCAATGCCCATATATAACTTTCCTTTGTCTCGTCACTCATGAAAACAAAACCTAAACAATATGTTTGGTTCGTTGATGTCATTCCTACGACTTCTAGAAATGACATATTAAAACGGTTTGTTCTATATGTACAATCCATTAACAAGACATCAGGAAAAGCTTTGAACATCCTTATAGAATCGGGGTGTGCAAAAAACAAGTTCTCAAGGGAATGGGTTGATGGGTTCATATTATAGTAGAACGTGTAGCGATGGCTATCCAACAAATTAAACAGTTCCTGTATCGGGTTTCTACCATCTCGTTCTTTAAATTTCAGTCCGGCCAAAAAATTATGTATCGTTTTAGCGTTTGATACATTGTCAGGATTTCTATTTTTTATGGCCTCTAATATTGCACCAACTTTAAAACTACTTTGCCTTAAAGTTTTAACAATTTCTTTTTCATCTTGGGTTAAACGAGCACGTCGTGCTTGCCCTTGGAGGTAAGTTGGAGGTGGGTGGTTATGTTGTCCATTTTCTACGTGACACATCCATTCACCATTAACTACGTAACCTTTAATGAAAAATGGGCAATCTTTTTTCTTTGTACCTGATTTTACGGAAGATGGTTTCTTTTTTTCGTAAACCCCCGATTTATCACATACAATATCAACATACGGTGTTCTGCTCCCATCAC
Organism: Primula vulgaris; assembly: GCA_963920805.1. Lineage (NCBI taxonomy): Eukaryota > Viridiplantae > Streptophyta > Magnoliopsida > Ericales > Primulaceae > Primula > Primula vulgaris. Next base: position 6,160,606 of record OY987216.1, on the reverse strand, counting down.
CCCCTCCAGACCTACGAATCGTAAGAATGAAACCCCAATTTCCAGCCACATCAGCAAGATCAGCAAGCATTTCAGCCCTTGTTTCCCAAGTCAATTCATCGACTTCAAAGTGCTCCGAATAATCAGTTAGCTCATCGTTTGAGCCACTGGATGAATTCGCATTGTTGTTGTTATTCCATTGGTTGTTGTCATAACCATAGTTGTAATTCATTTTCGAAAGGTGTTTGTTTGTATATTTTATTGGGGAGGAATGAGGATTTTTTTAGAGATTTCCGAAATGTGTTTGTGTTTGATTTTATGGTTTGTTAGAATTGGAAAAATTGAGTCATATTTATAGTGTAAGTTTACACTACAAACCGTAGATTACTTTTACGGTTTGTAGTGCATTTTTGGTGTAGTCATTTCGAAACTTTAATAATGCATTGAGTAGTCATTTTCGGATAGGGTTGTCAAATCATAATAATTCAAAAGTGATAAGGTGTTGTCGGAATTATTTTGATAGAAATGGCATCCAATGTAATTTACACTACAAACCGTAGATTACTTTTACGGGTTGTAGTGTTTTTTTTGGTGTAGTCATTTCCAAACTTTAATAATGCATTGAGTAGTCATTTTCGGATAGGGTTGTCAACTCATAATAATTCAAAAGTAATAAAGTGTTGTCGGATGCATTTGATGTATATGGTATCCAATGTAATTTACACTACAAACCGTAGATTACTTTTACGGTTTGTAGTTTTTTTTTTTTCGTCGTTTAGGGTGATTCGGTGCAAAAAGTACATTCGTAAAGTGGCGCTGCTTAAATCAGGGGTACAAACCGTACATTACTTTTACGGTTTGCACAAAATACATGCAAACCGTACATTTAATGTACGGTTTGTATGAAATCTGTACAAACCGTACATTAAATGTACGGTTTGTATGTAAATTTCAGAATATTTAGGGTTTTTTAGGGTTTAGGGTTTATGGTTTAGGGTTTAGGGTTTAGGGTTTGTAATCATACTATTTAGGGTTTTTTAGGGTTTAGGGTTTAGGGTTTAGGGTTTAGGGTTTAGGGTTTACGGTTTAGTGTTTTTTGGGTTTAGGGTTTAGGGTTTGTAATCAGACTATTTAGGGTTTTTTAGGGTTTAGGGTTTAGGGTTTAGGGTTTCTAATTTAGGGTTTAGGGTTTAGTGTTTTTTGGGTTTAGGGTTTAGGGTTTGTAATTTAGGGTTTAGGGTTTGTAATTTAGGGTTTAGGGTTTAGGGTCTGTAATTTAGGGTTTAGGGTTTAGGGTTTGTAATTTAGGGTTTAGGGTTTACGGTTTCTAATTTAGGGTTTAGGGTTTACGGTTTGTAATTTAGGGTTTACGGGTTTTTAATTTAGGGTTTAGGGTTTTTAGGGTAGGGTTTAGGGTTTGTAATTTGGGTTTAGGGTTTAGGGTTTAGGGTTTAGGGTTTAGTGTTTGTAAAAACTCAATATTGGTCCTATCAATTAAAATACAGAATATTTTTTACAAACATACAAATCAAACATACGAATCAAATTAAGTTTACGAAATTATAACGTACAAATGAAACATAGAAATCAAATACAAAAACAGTGCATTTTTTTTTTTTTGTAACGACTAAATGTTTTAAAGTTGGACATAGGGAGCATCTTTCCCGCCGATGTTAATCTATCCGATGACGGCTCAGCAGACTCTTCGATTTCGTTTAGCTCCGTACGCCGTCTTTGTCGCTGCTGCGATTCTGGATGCGGCGCACGCTCGTGGGATGTAATCGTCAACCCCCGACTCCAACTGTCGGTGGACTGATGACTAGGATGATGCTCGTACGAACCAAATGATTGTCTATGATGATCGAACGGAACATCGGTCTGAACATAGTCCGACCCAGCAAAAGAAGAACGACGACGATGACTGCTTGAACTCGGACCCGGACCCTGATCTGTAGTCGGATGTCGACCTCCAGTCGATCTTCTACCCCCGCTACTAGATTCGCCTCTTTCGTCGGGACGCCGACAACTTGAAGCCCTAGTGTAAGTTCGTGGGTCGTAACCTAGGTCGTCATCACCGTCGTCGTCGTCGTCGTCGTCGTCGTCGTCATCGCCCTCCGACTGTTCATCAGCTGACCCATACGGATTCATACCCATTTCAGCGAACTCCTTACGTAGTAAGTCCACGTCCGTTCTCATTTTCGCCCGTTTGAACGATTTGAAACTGCGGCGCAACATCGCTTTCTGTAAAAAAAAAACAATAAAAAACGATTTATTAGTATTGAAATATACATAAAAAGAAGTAACGATTTATTAGTAAAAAACGATTTAGTAGTTACCATTTTATTGAAGACACCCGTATTCTCCCGGAAACCGTGAGGGGGCGGGGCAAGTTCAGGTGGGTTTATGAAGATGCGGGTCCGCTCTCTATACCATTTCATGTAACCCGGTGACGTCCCCGTGCCATATTCGCCGTTAATAAGACGGGTGTGGCGGTCATTCCACACGGCTATAAATTCTCCGGTTAGTAAAGGCCAGTCGTGTTTTTGCCCAGTCCCATATCTTCTATCCTTGCCGTGACCCTGTCTTGGTTTCCAAATATACGTAGGGACCCCCTGCACAAAACCGAACTGCCTCATGAACCTGTCCGCGGGGTGGTACTCAATCTTCTCATTACAAATGAGAGGCACAGAACAATGCCACATATACCGGCCCCGCGTGCAGTATTCCGGATACTGATTGAGATCCCCGTAAGGTTGCCACACTATCTGTAATCATCAAATTAGAATATATAAACAATGGTTTAAAAATAGACGAGTAATAAATTCTGCGAAGATAAGACCAATGCAAACATATACAACATATAATACGTAAGTTACATGTAATACGAAAATTAAAATTTACCTGTTCAGGCGACATATTGTCAAACTGGTCACGTATGTGGACCACATTATGTCCGTAGACATATGGCGTAAGGTTAGTTTGCCGCCACATCTTCCATCTGTAATATACAAACAAAAACCGATAAACAATAAATATAACCGGCAGCTAAGTAAATGATAGATGACACAATAATATAAAAAAGCAAATCCAATTCAAAAACTAAATAAATATCATACCTGTAACCGAGGGGGAACCTAGGCCAGCCCCCCGGTGGCTCGACATCTTCCGGCAGCTCTTCACACGGTCTAACCGGCAGTAGTCTGGTAATCGCCCACATATCCAGAAACATCACCGCCCCGCTTACTCCGGTTGTCTTACAACGTACCACCCTGCATAGATTAGCCTCTAACCAGGCCAGAAGAGCTGATCCCCAACTATACTCAGCACATGTGTCAAAATCCTCCAGAAATGGCAGAGGCCAGAGTGGAATCTGATCACTGCTCTTATCCGAAAATACATGTGCAGCCAGTAATAATAGCATGGCAGCCCTAGACTGATATAGTAAACGCTCCTCACTAGGGTTGGGGGGTAATTGACCGAAGGTCTGTAACATCCAATCAAGTCTAACTGTCAGACAGTTTAGATCGACTTGATTGTCAGCCGGCCTAACACCCAACAAACTCTCCATCATAGCCAACCTGCTCGCCTTCGTGTCATTTCGCTCCGACCGGGTCACAGCAAGACCATCCACCCTCAGACCGAGCATAATCTCTACATCCTGTAAAGATATCCCCAACTCTCCCCCGACAAAATGGAACGTGTGCGACTCATCACGCCACCTATCAACTAAGGCTGTAATCAACCCTCGGTCTACGGTATAATTACCTATACTGTAAATACCGTAAAAACCAGCCCTAATGATATTTTGAACTACCCTTTCAGGCGTCGGTATCTGCCAACTATAATTATAAACCCTAATCTTATTGGCATCTCCTCTACCCGCTTCTCTGCCAGCATCCCAAGTCTGACTAGAAATGTGACCAGTCTGTCGTAAAATACCCAACCTCCCTTTAATCTGTGGACCTGGGTCTGTCATCCTAACTATGATAACCAAATATAACTCAATTAATGATAACCAAAAAAATGATAACATAACCAATTAATGATAACCAAACAATGATAACTCAATCATAACCAATTAATCATAACCAAACAATGATAACTCAATGATAACCAATTAATGATAACCAAACAATGATAACTCAATCATAACAAATTAATGATAACCAAACAATGATAACTCAATTATAACCAATTAATGATAACCAAACAATGATAACTCAATTATAACCAATTAATCATAACCAAACACACATTTTTTCATAAACCAAACAATAATAATTCAATTTTTTAATCATAACCAAACACACATTTTTTCATAAACCAAACAATAATAATTCAATTTTTTAATCATAACCAAACACACATTTTTTCATAAACCAAACTATAATAATTCAATTTTTTAATCATAACCAAACACACATTTTTTCATAAACCAAACAATAATAATTCAATTTTTTAATCATAACCAAACACATTTAATCATAACCAAACACACATTTTTTCATAAACCAAACAATAATAATTCAATTTTTTAATCATAACCAAACACACATTTTTTCATAAACCAAACAATAATAATTCAATTTTTTAATCATAACCAAACACACATTTTTTCATAAACCAAACTATAATAATTTAATTTTTTAATCATAACCAAACACACATTTTTTCATAAACCAAACAATAATAATTCAATTTTTTAATCATAACCAAACACATTTAATCATAACCAAACACATTTAATCATAAACCAAATAATAATAACTCAATTTTTTAATCATAACCAAACACATTATCAACAATTCAAATTAACCAAAAAAAATAAAAAAACATGCAAAAATGGGCCAAATATCAACAATTAATAAAATTTCTATAATTAATATAAACAAACAACAAACAATTATATATAGCTAAGTGAATTATGGTTTTGCATATTTTATATATTTTTTCCTATTTTACAAATTAAAATTACAAAAAATAAAAAAACATGCAAAAATGGGCCAAATATCAACAATTAATAAAATTTCTATAATTAATATAAACAAACAACAAACAATGATATATAGCTAAGTGAATTATGGATTTGCATATTTTATATATTTTTTCCTATTTTACAAATTTAAATTACACAAAATACATAATAAATTAGAGAATAAAAGATATACCCTTGAATTATGGATAAGTTTGATTGATGATTTGGGGTTTTTTGTTAATAAATTTGATAGTTAATGTGGTTGATTGATTTGGGTGATTTTTTGGGTTGAAAATTGGGGGTTTTTGAGAGAAAGAGAGAGAGTGTAGAATAAAATTATATTTTTTTTAAAAAAACCGTAACTTTCTGTTTTTTCCAGGGACTGTCTGTGTAATTTTTTCAGGGACTGACTGTGTAATTTGGAAGCGCAGGGACTGACTGTGTAATTTTCAAAAAAATTACACAGACCGTAGATATAATCTACGGTCTGGATCATTTAATCCAAACCGTAGATTATATCTACGGTCTGTGTTAAATGATCCAGACCATAGATTATATCTACGGTCTGCGCGTTTTTTCAGAAATTATGTAGTACTTTAAGAACACCTCATATCCAAACATGCTGCAGAATTACAAACGTATACGCATTATCATCTCCAAGGAGTTACATGTATTATTTTTCCTTTTATTTTTATTTTTTGTTAGACTTATAGTTTCTATATTATGGGGCTACAACATTTTAAACTTTGACGTTTCAGCCTTCAGACAACAATTTAACATATTTTATTTAGTTATCTTTTATATTATAATTATAACTCAAAAAGTTCTTAAAATATGACTGAGCAGGTGGCCAAATATTTTGCCGACCATTTTATCTCTTCTTTTTGTCTTTCTTTTGAAAAAGTATTACCGTCTTTTTCTTAAAGTGATATGGTCGGTTTCCACTAAGCACACATTTCTTTAGCTGTGTATATGAAAACTCACATTTTATGGAAATTTAAGAAGGAAGGAGTATGACAAGGAAACAAAAAATGAAATGTACTTCTCCATCTTTTTTTTGTGAAGATTTGTACTTCTCTATATTGTTACTCCTCAAAACATTATAGTTTATTTTGTTTTGATTTAAGAATTGATAAAATTGGTTAACATGCTATTGTGATCCCACCACAACAAACTTAAGAATTAAGAATTAGAAATAATATTTTTAGAGCCAATCAAATTTTGTCTCTAAATGATAATTTTTCGGGACAAAAGTAATATTTTAAACAAAAAAATAATTTTTTTATCACTAAATCTAACTTTTAAACACATAATTTGAAAAAAAATTTTATCTCCAAAGACAATCTCATACGAACATAAGTAGATAATTAAAATTTATCTCCAAAAAACTTTTGAGACGAAATTAAATTGTCTTTATATGTCCGTAAGTGATTGTTTTTTAAGACAATTTTTTTTTTCAAATTACGTGCCTAAAAATTAGATTTGGAGATAAAAACTATATTTTTTGTGTCTAAAAATTTATTTTTATATCAAAAAATTATTATTTAAAAATAAAATTTGATTGTCTTTAATATTTTTTTTTAATACCCCCTTTTCTTTTTTTTCTTTGTGGTGTATCAAAAGGGCTATGGATTAAAAACATGTTTTTACCTTAATAATCAATTGGTGATCTTATGGAGTCCATGAGAGAATAAAAAATGACACGCCCACACATAGATATGCACAATGTACATATGTAACTTTTATACGGTGGATAATCCACTCCTTTTTAAAATCTCTTAAAATATGGAATAATCCCACCATTATAATTCTGCGACATTTATCATGTGTTGAAGTCTGTGTAATGTCATGTGCACATAGCATTATTGGTGAAAAAATACCTCAAAACTATGTTTTACCTTAATAATCAAGCTAGCCAAATCATTGGATTTTATTTTTTGTTGAAAAAAAACGAGCGGGGTGTAAGTATGAGAATTTTCAGTCCGAACTAAGCTAGCTAGATCCTTTAAATTAAGCCGGCATACGGTAAATATATTAAGGGAACATTTAGTACATTAAACTATAATAATGTTAACGATTTGAGTACACCTTTCAAATTTTATAATTTGGGTACCACACTATAATAATTTTTCAATTTAGGTACCACCGTCTAAATTAATAACGGAATTATGTCACGCGACATTTGACAAACGTTAATTTGATAGGATAATTTAGCAATTTTGCACTAAAATATGTCATGCTAATTTTTTTTTTCTCAATTTCACACATAAAAAAAATTAGCACATAATCCAAATTTTTGTTATGTGTGAAATTGGGAAAAACGTTTTTCTATGATGACATATTTTTGTACAAATTACGTTTTCAAATTAACGTTTGTCAAATGTCACGTGACATGATTTCGTGATTAATTTAGATGGTGATACCTAAATTGGAAAATTATTATAGTATGTTACCCAAATTAGAAAATTTGAAAAGAGTCGTTAAAAGCGGATAGTTCGATATACTAAATGTATAAAACGGAAACACATGAATTATTTCACTCCATAAGCCGTATACAAAATTTGTGAATATCAATTTTGCCAATCAATTGTACTACTTGAAAAGGTTTTACCGCATTTGATTTTAGCCTCTTTTCTGTTTTTAAAGGAACTTTGTTTAAAGTTTAAACCTGAAACCACAACTTAATAAGTATTATTTAACTAATTAAATCTCAAATAGTACAATTAATTTTCAGTGTCAAAGATAGAGGGTCTCACGTGTGATAACGTGACAGTCATGATCAATATTATAGAATACATCTCAGAAATGGTACAATGCATAAGTTGGTTATTTCGCATGTTGTAATCGTGTGTAAACAATATACTTCTAGTACTCGCACAACAAACAAAGAAATAAAGTCTTCATATCTGAAAAAAAAAAGTCTTGCGTGCGTGAATTGAATTATATGATTCAAATTGATATATATATATATACATTCATTTTAACTGTTCATAATTTGGGAAAAAGGGCAAAGAAAAGATTAGGTAGACCACTCGAAGCATCATCATCTTCCATTATTTGACTAATGTTTATCTGTTAAAGTGGTATAATTAATAATACCAACCTCAAAAGATGTGTCACCAATGATAATGTCTAATTTATCTGAACCATGTTGAATGTAACAAAAACAAAAAACTACGTGCAAATTAGTGATCACTAAGGTTTATGAGTGCACAAAATAGTTCAACAAGTCTACAAAATTTCTATTTGAAAAAAGTTAAAGCAACATAAAGATCATCTTAAATCAGGATATGCTTTAAAGCCTGAACCATAATTACTCGTAAAATAGACAAGTGACAATATGTTGAGTCCCTTTTATACTTGATGACAAATAATTCTAGATTAGAAACAAGAACAGAGTTGAAATGGGGCCAAGAGCGTCTGTTGGTGCTAAGTCGATATCAAACTTTATCTCTTATTTTATTCAATTTTGATATGCTAAAAAACCACTACCTAAACTAAAGTAAATTAAAGGGAGATACCCCTTGGTGGAAAACTTAGATTCTCTTCAAAATCAAGCCATCAAAGTTTACTTGTTTCTATTTATTTTTTCCTTTCACAAACACTAAACCACAAGCAAGAAAATAGCATTTCCTTTAAGAGCTGAATATCTTTGCTTTGAAATTTCCTTATACACCAGCAAAGTAGTTTCTTTGAAGAAATCGATACCATATTCCGAAGGAAAGAAAACGTATCTAAACTTGTCAGTTCGTATAGTTTCTTGTCTGTTTTCCTTAAAAAAAAATGGTGCAAAGAAAGGTACCAAGCAAGATTAGTATCCAAAAAAATGATGATTTGAAACCACAAAATCGAACTGCAATGCTCAAACCCCCATCGCCTCGTTTCCCAGATGGCAAAAACAAAGGAACCCAGGTATATAGGAAAATGAATAGATCAAAATCTATGAAGCGATCGACCTTTGAGAGTGGGCCGGAAACACAGAGATTCATTAAAGAAATTCCACAGCCAGGGAAACCACCAACTGACGAAAAACAAAAACAATTACCAAATTACATGAAATCAACAAGCAGCTTTAAAGCAAGGAAAGAGGAATTTCAGGTAAACTCTCCAGCTTATTATGCTAAGAGCACAAAAAAGGGTTTAGAAAAACTGCAACCGAGTTCAAATTTGGCTCACATGCCATCGAAAACGTTAGCTAGGACATCTAGTTTGAAACTGATTAGGACAATTAAAAAAACTCATTGTATTCAACCCACAAAAGTTGCAAACAAAAACTGTTCACAAGCTACTCTTTGTGAAGATTCGAATTCACAAAGAGCCACATGTTCGTCTACCTTAAAAGATTCAAAGTTTCAAAACTATCTCGAACTTAGTCATGGGGCCACCGAATCAGAAGGGACCTCACTTATGAAGGTGTGTCCGTATACATACTGTTCTCTGAACGGTCACATGCATGCTCTATTGCCTCCATTGAAAAGCTTCATATCGGCAAAAAGGCGTATGATCAAGACCCAAAAGAATATAAAATTGGGTTGTTTATCACCACGAAAAGCGAAATCATCTCGTGATGCGGAGAAGATTAATGGAGAGACGATGATTGATGAGAAAGATGCAATTCAAGAATCAAGGGTACAAGAAGATAACGGGATATTTGATGTTGAAATATTTGTTGGGATTAAGGAGGATGATTCTAAAATTGGATCTGGGCTCAATGAAGATGGAGATGTAGATGAATTCTCAAATGAGGCACCCAACTCTGAAAATGATTTGGAAAACAATATATGTAACCCTTGCGAGGATATAAGAACAGATTCTGAGTTTTTTCCTGAAGAAGAGGAAGTATCAGAAGTCGTGAGTTATGGAACTGATTGTGAAACTCATGATATTGAATGGGAGGAGGGCCAGAATCATACTGAAGAAAAAGATGGATATGATACAGGAAAAAGTTCTACCCGAGAAAACCCTCGTTTCTACGAGGAAAGTATTTCCTTTAATGAGATTTTGGTTGATGAAAGTGAGGAGGTATGTTTTCAATTTGTAAATGAAGGAACTGAGTTTGACAGTAAAGGGGGCAAACATTCAAATACACTTGTCGAAGATAAAGAACCAAGCCCTCTACTGGCAAACCAAGGGCAAGACTTTGGTGAGGCACAGCAAGAAGAAATGAACGAGGATTACGAATCTATCGAAAACAACAACCAAGTCTTTGAACTTGAGGCTTCTCATGACGATGTACTTGTTGGAGATTTCTCAGTCGATACAAAAGATTTAGAAACAATCCAGGTCCTAGAACAAGAGATGGAGGCAAAGGAGCAACACAATACCGATGAACCGCTTAGTGGTGAATCAAACGACCATGATATCTTGAAATCCTTAGATTCCACTGTTTATAATGATCAAACTCATATAGAGCTCAATAAAGTGATCATATCCGATGAATCCATTCCAGATATTGATGCAGCGGAAGTGGCTTATTCAGATAATTCAGATCACAGTGGAAGCCCCTCGGTAGACAATGATGAAACACAAAACCGATCAAAATCTGCATACACACGTGGCAAAGGTCATTCCAGTGAAGACCTGCAAAGTAACACATTCAATATCCGGATAACTAGACGCGAGAAATCAGAAGATGATTTGGACAAAGAGAGAGAGTTCAATCCATGCGAACCGAATTACTTGCCAGTTACACCAGATCCAGAAGGGGAGAAAGTTGATTTGAAGCACCAAGATTTGGATGATAGAAAAAATGCCGAAGAATGGATGATAGATTACGCATTGCAACAAACACTGGGTAGGCTTGGTGCACGTAAGAAGAAGGTGGCGTTGCTTGTCGAGGCTTTTGAAAAAGTGGCGCCACCAAATTACGATTTCACCTCTATAAGACCCATTCAAGCTTGTATATGAATGCCGGGCTGGAATTTTAGAGGTGCATATACACAGTTATCTGGAGAGGTATTCAAGAGTATACTGTACAGGTGTATTAGGAGTAACATGGGTGATCTTTATCGCAGCTTATTAGCAACAAACTTGAAGTCCAGCAGAAAGAACTTCAGGGATCTGGACGGAAGGCTATTTGGTGTTTCATATTCTCAAAACATGAAGTGTTGTTTTCTTTTTCATTAACTTGTTATGTAAGAAAATCAAACTGTTTAATGTTTGTAGATCTTCTGACTGAAGAGGGAGGCTTATGTGATCTACAGCCACAGGCCACTTGATTTCCTCTTCTGCCACTTCATATCCAGCCTGGAAGAATTTTAAGTTTTTCAGAACCATCCTAAATAAGATGATGCATCGTGATCATTTGGGAAATAATCTAATTCTTAATCTGAGTAAATAAAAGAGTTCAAGAAACATAAACTAATCTGTAGATCAACATTATAGATTATAAATGTAATGGGATAGATAACAATTTTCTGACGGTAATAAATGCCAAAGAGAAAGTGCGACAAAACTCTTATGCTTATCTATAAACGTAAAAAGACCAGCATTCTCTCAATATTACTTGTGTTCGCGAATATACTATCTATTAATCTGTGAATGCATTACACATTTATCTTCTTCTTTGGCAATATTCAAGTTGCGAAAGAAGCTCAGGTGAGCTAGATACACGTAACTATCCTTGTGCTGAAAATAGTTAACACTGCAAAATGAATGTTTTTACGCCCATCAACATTAAGATATAGTAAATGGGTCAAGCCAAGCATACCAAGGTAAAAGTGTTTCTGATCTATGACATTAAATTTCGAAAACAACCTCTCTTGTTTTAGCGAAACGACAACAAAGAGTGAAGAAATGCACATAACAAATTATACACAAATGCAAAGATGTGTACCTATTTTTGGAGGACCATTATTGTACATATTTATAGGGACATTTTCCTGGGTGTACGCCCAAATTTTGCAACTGTTAACTTTTAGTGATACAACTGCTATTAGGGATACCAAATCTAGAGGAGATGGTTGCATTGCATACAATTATAGAGGGCAAGTAAGGCTTAAACACAGGGTTGAATCAGGGTCTTATGTAGACAACTTTATCACCTATTGTACATATATGTATATCCATATCTACTATGCATGTTTAAACCGTCACACTTCACTGAAAAGAAGTCACTTTGAGTAACTTTGCATTAGGATTGGCACAGTTCTTTTCTTTTTTTTCTTTTCGAGCTCATGAAAATCTGTTCTTTGCCCCTTAAAGATCCATTACAATTTACAACTGTATGCTTTGTGTACCTCTTATGCAAAGTATTCACCAAACGATGGATTTAAAGAAGAGAGTCTAGAATCATATATCACATTCCATAATCATCAAATCGTGAATATACCTTCACCAGAAATCATTGCACGAGCATGCTCCATTTTTGAACAAATGAAACCGGTTCCTGTCCCTGACCAGTATTTCTCTATTATAAACTTTGGAGATAAACTTAGTAGCAGCATGGCAATCAGCACAAATCCTTAAATTCTTGACAATTCGAATAGATGTGCCAGGTGGTGTCTTAAAGAGGGCAAAAGCAATGGCCAACTTTTCGCTGTGCAAATTCAAAGCACCTTCTTTGTCTTCTTCGTCAATATCCAATAACACTTCAGTTGGAGTTGGTGTGTACCCGGCCTTTCTTGTCTCCCTCCCCATTTCATCCACCATCTCGTAAATTTCTTTGTACTGAATCATATGTTCTCTATCCCCAGCCACAAACTCGTATATCTCTCCGTTTAGCTCAATCATGGTACTCCCTGGGATCTTCCTCAACCCCTTTTTATCCATCTGCTCTCTAGTTGTAGTTTTCTGATCCCATCTCGACATTTTCGCATATATATTCGAAAGCATTACGTAATTTGACTGGTGATCAGGTTCTTTCTTGATTAGCTGTTTCATTATTCTTTCACCAAGCTCAAGCTCTCCTTGTGCACGACAAGCTGTGATAAGAGTTCGCCAAATAATTGGATTTGGTTCAAGTGGCATTGTCTGGACAAAGTCTAGTGCCTCGTTAACAAGCCCAGCCCTACTTAACAAATCCACCATGCACCCATAATGTTCTATCTTGGGCACAATTTTAAAATCGTTCAAGATTGAATTGAAGTATTTTCTACCCTCGTCAACCAACCTGGAATGACTACAAGCCGAGAGCAACCCAATAAATGCAACATCATCGGGAACCATATCCGATTCTCTCATCTCCTCGAACAAAGAAATAGCTTCATAACCACGACCATGCATCGCAAATCCGACAATCACACAAGTCCAAGACACAATAGTCCTCTCCCTCATTCCTCTAAAAAACTCCAACGCTTTATCCACCGCACCACACTTGCAAAACATGTCTATAAACGCATTACAAAGCTCCACGCTTTTCAAAACCTTCTCTTTCTCAACATACGACTCGACCCATTTCCCAAGCTCTAGAGCACCCAAATTGCTACAAGCGGACAAAACAGACACCATAGTGACCTCATCAGGACGAACCCCCGTAACCTGCATCTCCCTAAACAATCCCACCGCCTCACTCGACATGCCCAGCTTCGCGTAACCCCCAATCATCGTGCTCCAAGAAACAGCATCCTTATCAGGAATCCCATCAAACACCTCACGTGCAAACCCAACCCCACCCGGACAACACACGTACATATGCACCATCGCATTACGCGTATTAATACCAACATCAAGACCAAATTTTAACGCCGACCCATGAACCAACTTCCCTAAATTTAGTCCCCCAAGCCCCGCACAGGCCTTCAGGACAAAAGGGTAAGTGAACTTATTTGGCGAAACGGAGAAACCAACCATGAGATTGAAAAACCGTATCGCATCATGCTTCAGGTTTTTGGTCTGGGCGTAAGCCCGGATAACAGTATTGAACAAAAAGGCGTCGTATAAGGAGGGTTGGGCGGAAGGGGAGAAGAGGAATGATGTGGCGTACGGGGTGAGGTTAAGGGTTGAAGAAACCGAGGCGAATTTGGTTAAAACTAAAGTGTTGTTTTGTAGTCCAGTTTTGAGGATTTGAGCTTGGGTTTGAGTGAGTTTGGAGAAAGAGTTACATGATTCAAGAAAAGATAGAACTTTTTGTTCCTGGGCTCTTGTGTTAGCTTGAATCAGGGATTTTGGAGGTAAAATCATTGTATATCTAGTCATCTATCTATAAAAAAATATGTAACGTATATATTGTAAATATATACATACAAAATCTTATTTAGAGGGATATGAAATGACCCGGGAAGTAATTTTTCTATTGATTTCCAAGTAACCTTATTTATAAATTGTAAAAAAAAAAATTAATGATAAATACCAAAAATAATAATATAAAAAAATCAAATTTTAATGTTGATTTAAAAAAAAATCAAAAAACGATTAAGAATACATATGAAAAAAGCAATAACAGGACCAAAATATACCATTTAAACATGACCAAAATGTCATCCCTATCAAAAGTGTTCACTTTCCTTTTTAATAAATTTTCTATTTTTTGAAAATATATCTTTTTTCTGAACTTAAATGATATCAAATTTACAGTTGTAATCTCATAATATGAAGAAATAGTTTTTGTTTGAAAATTTTGAATTTTTGATACTTTTTGTTGACTTTTAAGTGAAATCGGTCAAAATACTTAAATATCACACTTTTAAACAATACATTTATTTTAGGATGGGTGAGTATAAAAATATGTAATGATTGTGTTTTATTCATAAATTGAGTTTCTCGTAGTGAACTTATATTTTGAAACGGATTGAGTAACTTGTTAACAAAAAAATAGATTTTTTATTTTAAATCTAGTGATATTAAAAAAAAATCATCAATTAACTACCACAGGCGGAACGAGGAGAGCCCTCCTGAAAGAAGCAATTTACTAGCAGCGGAAGCATATCGAAAAGTTGTTACTCTCATTTACCTTTATTTTAAAAAAAAAAAAAATTTGATAAGCAAATATAACTATGTACGTACGTACTATACATGTAGGAGAAATAACTAATACTAATAATATTCCAGTTTGGGGAAATTTGCTTTTCTTGTAGCTTTGTTCTAATTACTGCTTTAAGTCTTTTAATGGTTGTGTTAGTCTAACTAAGGTTCTTGTAATTATTGGAACTTTGCTAAAGTTATGCTTTGATACAAAGCAAGACTAATAAAGAATGACGTGTTTCTCTGCAAATAAAAAATAAAAAAATATTCCAGTTTGGTAGCCAACTTTTTTTCTAGTAACGGAAAAGTGGTTAGTCTCGTTTACCTTTTAAGTTATTTTATTTCACAAATGGGCTTCATATATATTATAATTATGTAGGAGAGTATTGTGTAAATAGTATAATTAATTGTATTTTATGTTTTAGTATTAATAGCTCATCTGCTGCAAGCCTGCAACTATATATATTGTTTCGATTCTCATAATCGTATTTATTACAGTTCATTTTGTTTTCACGCATTTGGGAAATTTTCTTTATTTTTTGTAGGAACTAGTAGTGAAATTAGTTGGCTGTTCTGCTGAGATCATTTAAGTAACACTTGATCATGAGAAGTTCTTGATGATAACTTAAGTTAATTACTCCATCCCTTTTCAAATTATTGTCATGTTTTAAAAATCACTCATATTAACGGAACAAAACAGTGAAACAACTTGTTGATATTTCTTCCAATGTTTACCCTTATAAAACAAACGTTTAATTATAAAATATGATTGGATCATGAGTATATGTGTAATTGCAAAAGATTAGAATTACTAATTATGGAAAGTGAACAATAACTTGGGAATTTCTTAAAAACGAATAACGGACCATTAAAAGGGAACGGAGGAAGTAATTATTTTTTACTAATTATCAGAACGGTTAGCTCTGTGTATAATTTGTATGGAAATAATTACTATATATAAATTTTTATATTTTTATTAGAATTATAATTAGCTAAATAAAACTTTTATGGAAATAATTTTTATGGACTATATATATATATACATACCAGTAATCGTGTATGACGCGTTGCGTGTATGACGCGCAGTACAATTAAAATATAGAAAATAAGTGTAGTTATGATATAAATATGTGAATAAAAAAAAATAGTATACGATGATAAGACTTAAAAGAATGTTTGGTTGTTAAATAGAGATAAATAATATTATTAGTTATTAATTATTAATTTTTATATTTTTTTTATGTGAGTATGATATTATTGTAATTAATAAAAAAAATATGGGTATTTTTGAAAAAAATAACTAAATTGGACAGACTCATTTGACCTGTGTTGACTTATTATAATAGAATGATACCTTTGAATTTGTGTGTGTATATATATAAATCAAATAAGAATCACCGAAAACGTTTTACATTAATTTCGATATAAATATTGTTGATGATGATAATTTGTTTAAGACTTCAAAATTGATATATAGGTAAATTAAGACATCGATTTCGGATGTTACATTGCTATACGGTATGTTATGTTTCAAATTAATCGATATTCTGTGTACTATAATAGAAGCAATTAGTTAAAGTAGGAAGTACCCTACGCAATGAAAATGAAAGTGACAGTTATATACTACTAACAAATCGTACGTAACATGTCAACATAACTAACAAGGCACGCATAGATATATAGCAAGCCCCTTGTGTAATATTCCGAAAACATATACTTTTATCCTATATATATATGTTAGCCAGAAACGATTTTTATTTTTATTTTTCAAAAAAAGAAACGTGAATTTAATTAAAGTGCTTGCGTTTTGATAAATTAGTAAAAGAAGAACTAAAAAAATGGAATAGATTAAGTTGACCACATATAATATTCATTATTTTGCTTGGTAAAAATGGTAAATGAATCGACATGCTTTTGCTTTCTAAGAATTTCCCCAAAAATTATTGTATGAAAGAAAAAACAGTAAATGCAAATACAACAGTGTTGTATTATCCTTTCCCAATACATTTTTGTTCCATATGGCTCTCTATTATATATAGTAAAAGAATTGGATAAATTTTTCCTGTTAATTAAAGACTTAAGTATTGTATTTTTTCAAGTCTCAACAAATAAAGTACGCAAGCAATAGTCTTTCTTTGGTCAGTACAAGCTACAAATTAATTAACATGCTCTTTCCTAACATGCAATCACTACAAAATAATATTTGATTTAGTGAGAGTCAAAAGCTGTCACAAGCCTGTCGCAAATTGACTAAACCGTCACAAAACCGTCACAAATTGACTAAACTGTCACAAATTGACTAAACTGTCACAAATCCGTCACAAAAACCGTCGTTAATAAGCTCGTAACAAAAAATACCGTCACTAATCCCGTCGCTATTTGAGTATTTTTTTGTAGTGAATGGTCAAAACTCAAAAGATACAAAAAGTTCTTTTTTCGGTTACAATTTCGTAAGCAGATCTTTACGAATTAACGTATTATAATTTCATAGTAGTATATTATAAGAAGCCAAAGAGTCCAGTAGTATGAAATACACGAAGATTAATTTTACATGTTAATTCATTAAACAACTATATTATCTTGCAAACAGTTTAAATGCTACGCCATAGGACCATTTCAATATATTATCTTGCCCGGGATCATTTGTTTATTTGAAGCATATATAATTTTTTTTCCACATATTTGTTACTATGGAAATTATTTTTGCTATGGTGTATTTAATTGAGACCTTCAAATCAAAACTGAGGGCTCAAATAAATTCTATGTTTAGAAAACTCAAATGTCGATTTTGATTTCAATGCATCTCGGCCTTCGAATTTTTATCTGACGGATCCTTAATATATATTTCATCTGCTGCAATCCATAACGTAACGGAATTGCATGCAGCAACTCAAAGTCTCGTTAAAAATGCAAAGATATAACTATTTCATTTTGAAAACAAGTTCTCTAACATTTAGTCAATTTTTATAAAATGAATTTAAATCAAATAAATCTATTATACAGTCATGAAGTTTTTCCTTTTTCATAGTATTTATCCGGAAGGGGTTTTATATATTTTTATACCTTCTTTTATTCATTTTTTCTCGGTTTGTATCTTGGTTTCTTAATTTTTTTTTACCATGAAATTTATATATAATTTTCTTTTTAGTCAATTTTTAACCTTAAAACTTGGTAAAAAAATGAAAACAAAGTAAAAATCAATGTACAAAAAGGAAAAGAAAGTAAAAACCAAGGTTAAAAAAAGAAAAATTAATAAACAAATGTAAAAAAGGGGGTAAAGTAGAAAACATGATAAAAAAACAGAAAAATTAAGAAAGCAATGTAAAAAAAAAAAAGGAAGTTACGAAAATCAATAAACCCGGAAGGTAGTAACCATAAACGGTAATGATATGTACACTATTTACACACTAAACAAGTCATCAATCCTACACGGCAGGGATTAAAACAAATTTTCACCAAATATGTTCAAGTGTTAACGAGTTTGTTATAATTACGTTTCGGCCAATGTGTAAAGAAGTGTGTGAATAATGTATATATTATTCTCCCTATTATAAAGTTAGGAGAGAAGAACAGTGCATTTATTTGTCGGTTGTGAGGTTAATAAAGATCATGGGCAACAAAGAACATGGATTTATGGTCATTACAAGAGTTTGTCAATGCTTACATATTAGTAAACAATCAAATTCGTTAACTTAGAGTGCAGTCTTCAATTTTTCATCCGCCTCCAATTTAAATATCTGCTAAAATACAAACACTAAACTTGAAAGCACATCATAATCATAGATTCAAACTCTTGTTTGCTTTCATATTATCTTCCTATAAATTAGGATTGAAAATGTTTACAAAATTATTCATCATCCATTCATCCTATGTGAGCCTGTGTTTTTTTTTTGAAGATTTATGTGAGCCTGTGTTGATGAAACAACATTAAACCCACAGTTTCTTTTTTATTTTCCAAACAAATTATAATCTTATTCAAAAGAGAAACTACTACTACAACTCTACCATGTCATTTTACAAGGTTTTCAAAATCATTTTATATGTTTCCGTTTTAATTCAGCCTTGTTTTTCTTCTTCTACTTTGCATCCATCAGCCATTAACTCTACTTATGAGTTTAAAAACTACACCGGAATATCTGATTTTCGCTTATTAAACCGGAGATTTTTTGGAGAGTGTCCGGACCCAAACCCATATTTAAAATTTAACGTAAGCCCGGATTCCAACTTATCCAATGACCAAGTTGTTACTGTTACCGTGAGCGGAGTTATGCTACCTGCAGAGAGTGATTGGGTGGCGATGATCTCTCCGACAAACTCTGAGTAAGTTATTGTCTTTCTTGTTTTGTTATTTTTCAAAAGCACATTTTTGTTAATTTCATTATGTATAAATTGTTTGTTTTATGTTCAGTATTTCAGCATGTCCTCTTAGTGCTATTCAATATCAACAAACTGGCGATTTTAGCTCTCTGCCTCTTATCTGCCACTATCCTGTTAAGGTGATATATGTGTTCTTATTCTTCCTTTTCCCCCTAATAAGCCTCAAGTTATATATAGTGTTATACTAAACTAGGAACTTAAAGCATCTACAATAGTTGTGTTAACTTTTTGTTGTTAACTAATGACACATCATCATTTAAAAACCTATTAAATGACACATATGCATATTAAGTTAAACACCCACATTAGTTTTAACTTTAACAATGTTATCTATTTTAATTAAAAATTAAATATTCAAAATACAGTAGTTATCTGTTTTTTTTTTTTCAGCAACCATACATTATCGCCAAATTTCAACGCCAAATTTGAGAAAAGATAGAATTTTAGAAATAGGAAAATAAAGTTATTTATTTTTAACATATCTTTATAAAAAAAGTTTAAGTTGGTATATGATCTAGTGTAGAAAACACAATTTGTTAGATTTAATTGAAGTATATGTTCATATCTTGTACGTTCCAGAATTTGGTGAGGATTTTTATTGGAATGATTTTTGGTTATTTAAGTATTATTTTTTTTGTCAACAGATTGTTGTGCTAACAGAACAACAATAAATAAATTGAAAATGGCTTTACATCACCATCTACCGAACAAAGAATAAAACGAGGCAACTGCTATTCAAAAAAGATTGTTATAACACTTAAAAAGATTGTTATCTTTAACAATCTTTTTAAGTGTTATAAAGTTAACACACACTTTAACACATCTAATGGAGAGACAAAATTGTATTGTTAGCTAACACGTTTAGTTAACATACACTTTAAGACATCTATTTAGATGCTCTTAGAAGGTTACCATTTGATAAATATATTAAAATTGATCAAAATCTAAACCATGTCACACAGTTCCATATTCTGCTTTTCCAAGTTAAATAATTAGGCTGACTTAAATTATTATAAGTACACTTTATAACATACACATGAATTTAAAAAAATTCTTCTAAACATCTGTTATAACTACCTTTCATTATTGTATATTTTTAGACACTTGTTACAAATATTTCCTACGTACTATGATGCTATAAATGCAATTTTTCGTTTATATGGATCCATTTCGTTAATACCTTATTTTAAACCATCGTTACGAATATTTCCGACTACAAGTGAAACAATAAAATAATGGGCTTATTTACAAATCAAATCAATTACAATAATTATGTTTAACACCTATATATATTGCCAAAATCAGTTTTTATGGTCCTTTATTTTAAAAGTGTGTCGGCCTGCTACGTACGAAAGTAAGTCTCAGTGCTTATAATCATATCAATTTACCTGTCTTTCGAAGGTATAAACATATTAAGTTATCAATGTTTATTCTCCTAGTAGTATATAACTACATATTATATATTTTGACATTTTTTTTTGTAATATTTTCCTTCCTAGTATAAAATAATTCTATATTGAGACACAATATATGACAAAGTAAAATTTATAATTTTGATTTTTTTTTTACATGCTTTGATTATCAATTTTGAGAAAAAAGTACTCCATTATGGCCCATTATTTTATGGACAAAAAAAGTAGCGAATTCCCCTAGAATATGGAGAAAGATCGACTACTTCTTCATTTATTTGAGCTAGTCATTAACATTCGTAGACTTGTAGTGAACGAATGTACGATCTTGTTTCCGACTATGGAATCATCAATGTAATAGTTACATAATATTGATCACAAAATCTAAAATTATAAGATTAATGATACATGTATGATGCATCGTCCCTAGAACATATATATGATCGATTAGCATGATATAACAAATGTGTACCAATGATATATTTGAGATCTTCGATCTCTACTCCTGTGAGATATTCCCCCTATTTTCCTATAACAAGATCATTTCATAATAATATTGACTTTTTGTACAATCTCTAAACGAATTGTCATAATCGTCACCAACGTTGAAAGTATAGGTGTAGGATTAGTTCATGCAAATTGTCAATACATCAGTGTTGGAACAACAATTGTTTTGGATCGTTGGTGGAAATTCATGTAACATAAATTCATAACCAACGTATTCTCTATTAAACAGATTCCAAATGCCAAAATATCAAACAGTACAAAAAGATTTTAACTAAAATTCATAGTTAAAAGTCATATATTTTAATTAAAATTTGCGAGAATGACATTACAGATTTCACAAGGCTAGCGATAATATGTTGCATTGAGATAATTCACAACTGTGTATTACATGTATATTATTAGGCACAATATGTGAAGAACGATCCTGGTTACATGAGCTGCAGCAAGAAAGAATGTCAAAAAAAGGACAGCAGTGGAAAGTGCCTTGTTTCAACCTGTAGCGGGTCCCTTTCCTTCCACGTCATCAATATCAGGACAGACATCGAGTTCGTTTTCTTCGCCGGTGGATTTGTGACACCTTGCATTCTCACTAGATCTCAGCCTTTGAAATTTTCGACGCCTAATATGCCACTAAGCGGACATCTATCCAGCATAGATTCTACGGGTACATCGGTATGTATGTACATGTCCTGTTGCATAACACAAATATATGTAGTAACTATATATCTCTATTCCTATATATAAATATAAATCTTGTAATTTGTATGTTGGAACTGTCGCTAAGAAGTTGTATTTATAGAAATCCAACTTGCTTAATTAGCATATACTGTTGTACTCTATTAGTAAAAGAATAAGTGTATGTATACAATTTGCCAAGGGATTGTGACCTATATTGGATCACACATGTCTTTGAAAATGTCAGATTCAATTGCTTTATTAAATACTACTTGTAATGATCATCAAAGTTTTTTAATGACTCAATATGCAAAACAATTTCTTCAGGCCCTTTTATTAAGAATCAATTCATCTGTATTTTAGAAAGTTAATATCATAATGAAGAATCAATTATGAATTAATCATATTTTCTTATATTATTACTTCTATAAAGGAAAACAAAAACAAAAAGGCCTCATTTTAGAATGTGATCTTCGACTTTAAGGTTTTGGAGCCGGCTTCACTACTGACTAGATATATGAGTATATTTATGGGTGCAGTACATGGAGGTTAATTGTTTGATTTTTACCATATACAATTTTATTTAGATATGGGAAAGTTTAACTTTCATTTAAGTATTTAAATTAATGTTGCTTATAAAAAAGAAAGTACTTGCATGCATGCTACTATATATTGGTAGGAACTGGGACGTAAAAATAATTGGTAAGTTTTTACTCAGAAAGTGTAAAAATAGTTGATACGAGTACGTGAAAAAAAAAATGTCTTGTATGTATCTTTCACTAAAAAATAAGAGACAATCATCTATTACCTTTTCTTGGGGGAGTTATTTGCCGTAATTGTAATTTCACATGAATATGCAGATGAGAGTAACATGGGTGAGTGGGGATAAAAAGCCACAACAAGTTCAATTTGGAAATGGCAAATCACAAATATCACAAGTTACTTCATTTTCTCAACAAGACATGTGCAGTAAGTACAACATTATATATGCTCAACTTTAAATACTGTTTTTCTGTTTTAATTTCACAACTTACTTTATTTTTTCAACATCACATGTGCAGTAAGTACAACAATTTGTTCAACTTTATTTGCTGTTTTAGTGTTTTTCTGTTACTGTATAACCATTTATTTGCCTAATCTAAACAGTCTTTGTAATTTAATTTCTCAAATTAGTAGGGAAAAGCATTCCACCTTCATCATCAGGATGTCAATTGTCGCGTGTTTGCATATACTAATATACTAGTAATAGTAATTAACTTTGGGTACTAATACGTACTAACAACGGGTTAAGAATCTGTTTATTTGTTTCTCTATAAACCTTCATTTTTCATCTTTTGTCCCTGATTGCAAATGGAATTTTCTTGTTATAGCAATTTAACTCAACTTAAAAAAAAGGCATTTCGTTAGCAAACTTGACACCTTTTTTTTAATAACTATAAGTAGAAGTTAAAAGCTGAATTTTCTAAGTTCAAAAAAGTCAGTTTTTTTTTGCTTCAAAGCTGCAACCAAACGAACCCTTTATTATGGCTAACATTATCTAACTTGAGGGTAAATGAACGTAGGTTCACCAGTGAAAAGTCCAGCGGCAGACTTTGGCTGGCATGATCCAGGCTACATTCATTCTGCAGTTATGCGTGGCCTGAAGCCAACCACCACTTATACTTACAGATATGGAAGGTAAAAAAATTTCCAGCATTCTAAGAGAGAAATGTTAAGGAAAACGAATTCCTAGTTCTAGCTTCAGCATGTGTGGCCAGACGAGTTTATTTCATAAATTTTCTCTAAAAATACTCTTTTCGACGTCTATGCAAGTGTGTAAAGCGGCATATGAATATTACTAGTTTTATTAGCATCCTAAACCAAACAAGACTATTTCATGATATTTTTCAAAAAACATGAGAGGATTGAAACTATTAGTAATTTATTCAAGAATCAAGAGTTAAGTGTATCTGTAATAAAATTCAATGCAGTAATTCTGTTGGCTGGAGCGATAAAACCCAATTCAAGACCCCACCTGCTGGAGGATCAGATGAGCTCAAGTTTCTTTCGTATGGAGACATGGGCAAAGCTCCCCGAGATGCTTCTGTAGAACACTACATTCAAGTACGATAGATACAATATGTGTATATTTTAAGCACAAAAATATGCTTAAAATCTGTTATTGTTAACAAATAGTAACAAGGTCTCTATATCGTGTTTAAATTGATAGCCGGGATCTTTATCTGTGATCAAAGCCATGGCTGATGAAGTAGCCTCAGGAAATGTTGATTCGGTTTTTCACATAGGAGATATAAGCTATGCCACAGGTTTTTTAGTGGAGTGGGATTTTTTTCTCCATCAGATTAGCCCCGTGGCTTCGAAAATTTCCTACATGACAGCCATTGGAAACCACGAGAGGTATATTTTTATGTACTTCAGTATTTAAGCCTTGCTCAGTTTTGTCTTTTAAGGTCACAGGTTTCAGATTTAAGCTCCCTATTATTATTATTTTATTAGAAGCTGGACTAAATTTGGTTAAATAGCTCTAGCTGAGGTTTTCTCGTTTTTTGGCCTGGAAAAGGTATGAGCCTTAAGCTTGATCAACCTAACTTTCCTGTGTAACCAAACTAGCGCTCGAGTCCTTTCAACTTATGAAAGCTTCCCCTAACTCTTTTCAGTAATCTTTCAGCAATTAAGTTTCATGATTTATACCTTTTTTACATTATCAAAGCATATTTCATCTGATGTAAATATCTAATTATTCTATTCTTAATTATATTGATTTCAGGGATTATATAGGCTCTGGATCAGTGTATACTACACCGGACTCTGGTGGAGAGTGTGGTGTAGCATACGAGACATATTTCCCAATGCCAACCTCAGCAAAGGATAAGCCATGGTACTCTATCGAACAAGGGCCTGTACATTTTACTGTAATTTCCACAGAGCATGACTGGTCACAAAACTCGGAACAGGTAACTTATCTACAGGTTTTGACTTTTGAGCTGAATTTCTCTTACTTTTCAACTGTTCCTTAGTTTCTTCGATTTTGAAAATTAAATTTCAAACCATGGGATTATTTAATTAATGACAGTATAACTGGATAAGCAAGGACTTAGCTTCAGTTGATCGGTCGAGGACTCCTTGGTTAATTTTTGCAGGGTAAGTTGAATCTACCAACTATGAAAAATATAAACAGGAATTTAAGGTTTGTTCGTATATAACTTAATTACCGTGTATTATCCTGGAAGAGAAAAACTGCTTATCCAGCTTAAACTTCACCCGATTGACCAAAAATAAAACAAAGAAAAACTTTTATTCTGATTAGCCAAATGCAATGCAACTTAAAAGAAAAAGAGGGAAAAACTTATAAGTCCTAACCCTTGAACTGCAGGCATAGGCCATTTATTTTGAATTTTCAATTAGAGTCTTTCAAGATTTGATTTAACACACAAACCCTTGAACTGCAGGCATAGGCCATTTTATTCTTCACTTGGTGGGAATAATGTTGATCCCAAGTTTGTTCAAGCAATCGAGCCATTGCTTCTAGCCAGCAAGGTAATGATTTATTTTTCCTTAAAATGCATCTGATCTTTGATGGCAGTCAAAAAGTTATTCATTTTGATTAAAAAAATTAAAAGTGCATATACGTTGACTCGCAGGTCGATTTGGCGATAGTTGGTCATGTCCACAACTATGAGAGAACTTGTGCAGTTTACCAAAATGAATGCAAAGCTATGCCTAAGAGAGAGAACGGAATAGATACGTATGACAATACCAAGTACACTGCTCCTGTGCATGCTGTCATTGGAATGGCTGGTTTTAGTTTGGACGCTTCTGCAACTACTGTAAGTAAAATTTATGTAGGTTATATAACTGGATAAAATTGGAACATAACGAAAAATACAGTCCGCGAGAAATTATGTTATCGCCGTAGACCTATAGCCCTAATGCAAAGGCATTACATGGCAACTTTTGTCTCGGTCACTAATATAATTACTACCACTGAAGACGACGTTTTTAAACTATGATTGTTGACCCAAGTATATATCTGTTGCTTCTATGTGACAACTTTGTGATGAACTGGCTAATCATTGTATTTGTAAACAATAGTATTTAAGAAGTTAGTACCGTCTTATTGAATGAAATATTTTATATTTGCAGGCTGACAGCTGGAGCTTATCGAGGATTTCTGAGTTTGGATACGTCCGTTTCCATGTTACAAAGCAGCTTTTGATGTTCGAGGTACTTATTACAGACAAATTTAATCTCTTTTGTTGACCATCAGTATCTCCAGAGAGTGACAAAACCTGAATGGAGAAAAGCAATTTGTCTCCTTTTCAGGCCAAACATATATCAACTGTATCCCAAAAAGAATATATGCTTCTCAAGAAAGAATATCTGAGAAAAAACTGGAAAAATCTCAATAAGATTTAGCAAAGGAATTCTTGAAACTATAACTATTAAACAATCAGACTTCTTTAATAATATACTCCAAATTGAAATGAATACATGGCTTTGTTATGTCAAGTTAGAAATTCAAAACTTAAGATAACTGCATCAAATTTTGATGTAATTTGTAGTTCACAGTCTCACGCTATTTTTTCTTTTTGCAGTATGTGAATGCAGATACACGAAAAATTGAGGATAGCTTCCAAATCACCAAGAGTTAGAACAGACAAGTGAATGCGTACAATGTAAAAACCCTGTATAATATACATCAAGTAAAATCAATCCATCATAGTCAAGAAGCTTTTTCTTTTTTTACTTCAAAAGCTCTAATGTTGGAGTCAAAAGTATCCTTTGTATGCCTGCTGAAATGTTAATAATAATTGTGTTCTTCTTAATTTTAATTTCTGATACGATTTCATACAGTTAATGTTAATGAGAACTTCTCAATGTGACATTTTTGTTATATAAAAAAAGTGACATTCTTGTTATAAGGTTGATTGTCTTTCAAATTGAAATCAGTTAATATTCCTTCAATCCATTTAAACTGTGTTTTCTTTTCATGTTGCGTTATAATGATTTTTATTTATCTGGAAAGACTAGTGTGATATATCGAGAAATCATCACATCTACTCTACGATACATAATCAGAAATTATGGTTTTGTACGAGCAAATTTCTGCAGATGGAGAACAAGCCTTTTTTTTTGGGATGATGGAGGAAAAGCTGCTAAAATATGCTTTTACATACTCGTTAGCATCATCCTTATAACAAAAAGTTGATTTTAAGAAGTGAAAATTTGGGAAAAGAGAATATACTGTTGATCAGCGGCGGAACGAAGATTTTAATATGGGTGGGGCTGAATGGCATGTTAATGTTTTTTTGTAATTATGGAGGTGCTGAAAATGAAATGTTATAATCGACAACTTTTCAGCAAAATATATGATTTTTTTTTCCAGAATTTTCTCAATATAGGGTGCTATATAGTTCCTCCCATGTTGATTATCAGCAATGGACCGAGACTCTTTAACTTAATCCAGAACAAAAACATGTCAGATTTTTTTCTTCTGATTTTAATGAATTGGTCCAAAAAAGAAAACCTATCGGATACCGCATACAATGTAAGCTGCTGACCAGGAAGTGAAAACCACATTATATATTTTACAACACAATAGTTAAGTGAATGCACCAACTGATCAACACAAACTGAAACATTTACTAGGAATTGACTCAGTTAAGAAGCCAAAAGAATAGGGACGTGTGTAAGAATCACTTTTCTTTTTTCACTTTTCATTGTAGCCGTTACATAGAAAATTAGACTTATTGATCACATGACAAAAGTAATTAACTCGTGATTCACCGGCTACAGAGTTAAACGTAGCACTCCTTTAACGGAGAAATAAGCCCAGACAGTTAAAAAGTCGGATACAATACAGCAATGTAATCGGATTAACCTTCAATCCCACAAATTCTGAACATGCACCTAAATAGATTTCAACTTTTGAGCTAATATAAAATTAGTGTAAACAGAAACTATAGGGGACTTTCAGATCGGTTGAGGTGAGCGTCACCATTCTTCCTTGAAAATAATATGCTAATATCTTCTGTCACAACATTGCTCCTGCCATGGAAAAGACTATATTTGATTAGTAGCCATCAGAAGAAAAAGTCAAATAACGTAATTCAGGCACAAAACCTAAAGCTGTAAAACACTAGGTAAAGCAAGGTATCATGGTTCTCGAGAAGGAAAAATGATGGTTATGGCGAGGGGATGTCGGCACCCCCTCGTCCGGACCGATATCAACCCCACAGCGGGCGATCCGGGCCTCTCAAGCATGGGTGACGTATCGCCCCGGATCTTAGGGAGCCGGACCGTTCCTAGGCCGACCCAGAGAAACTTGCTGAGCACTCTTCCCCAATTAATGCTGCTGCTCCCTTGAGGGACCCTTTATGTGTTTCATCGACGTGGCCCAATCACAGGCCAGCCCTGTGGGCCCCGGATGATGAACAGTGCCATTGTCAGAGTCATAAATGACCTGGAACCGTTGGATCTTTATCAGACAGTGCAATGATCCAAGGGCTAATACGCCTTTGATCAGACTATATATACCCCCACTAATACCAATTAGAGGGGGACAGAAAAATACAGAGAGGAGAGATAAAGCTAAAACAACCCGAACCACCAGAATATCAACCGTGACATCTGACGCCACCACTCGTAACTGGCCCAATCCATCACCCTTAAATACATTCTTACATTCAATCTATACCGACACTGACTTGATCGTCGGAGAGGGAAAACCTGGTACCAACCCCGGGCCCCTATTCGTTTCTTGTGCAGGCTTAGAGAGCGCCTCGACGACGAAGCAGATACCACCTACGTCAGCGACCTTGGAAGATCGGAGCAGACGCGAATAATATATAAGCCGAGCTTGGGAAGAAAATCAGGCTCGCCTATTGGCGCCGTCTGTGGGAAACTTTCAAAGCGCTAGCTCCGACAATCCGTTTCCAAGGAACGATGACGGATAATGAACAGTACGAGAGCCCTCCTCCACGGCATGCCCCAGTATTTGGAATGCCGAGGACCCTCTCTATGGCACGCCGGGAACTGCGCCTGAGGGGCAGCCTACTCCACTCAATGCGGTCCAGGGGACTCCCCGGTCGCGCGACGAGCTGACTCGCATGATGCTAGAGATCCATGAGAAGGAGCTCGTTGCCTTGGCGGCTCAAAAGGCGTTGATAGCCTCTATGATGGCATCCGAGCCTGGACCCGTCTCTCGTGGCGTAGAGCAGCCAGAGCCCGTTCGCATCCCCACCAAGAGCGTGATGTCGCGGCTGGGACCCTCAAGACGACCCCCCCTAGAGGTTCCAGAGGAGCCGGCTAGGGGAGAGGAGTCGAGGCGGTCCCACGAGGGGAGTTCGCACCGTATAAACGACCGAAGCGTACACTCGCGAATCAGTCGACCCGGTGATAGTCACGATTCGCGGCCCGCTTCGAGTCATGCTCGGACTGAAAGGCCTCCCCGGAGAAGGAGGCGGGGTCGTCGCGCTGGCCAAGATGAAGTCGCGGACGAGGCAGCGTTAAAAATCGTTGCCTCCACCCGCAGTACCCCGTTCTCAGATGAGATAGAGTACAGTGCGCCCCCCGGAAATTTCACTGCCCCCGTTCTTCAAGTGTTCAACGCGGATTCTGACCCGGAAGCCCACCTCCGGCACTATCGATACCAGATGAACCACTGGTCCCACCTCGATCGTCTTATGTGCAAATGCTTCCCCGCCAGCCTGGGGAGGCTCGCAAGTAAATGGTTCCAGTCTCTGCCTGCCAACTCCATCCACTGTTGGGATGATCTGGCCTATGATTTTGCACACCGCTTCATCAACTTGAAGGAAAGGGCTGCCCAACCGGAGCAGCTGTACCAAGTGAAGGCCCAACCCAAAGAGACCCTCGAGAGTTACGATAATCGGTTCTGGCAGAAGCACGCTGAATGTGCCGACTGCCCCGATTCTACAGCTATAGCTGCTTTCAGGCAGAACATGATCGTGGGAAGCAGGATCCGTAACGAAATGATAGCAACCCCTCCTGGCTCAGTTTCCCAGCTCCGGTCACTAATCAAACAGCATGTCGATATCGAGAAAGACATGAGATCTGCTGGAGCGACGCGTTCGGTCGCCAGCATCGAGCAGCCTCGGGGAGGAGCCGCTTCAAGGGGCATCCGGCGAGATCGCCCCATAGCAGAAAGGTTGGGGAGACCTCGAACGGTTGAGAGCCAGCAACCGGTCCCTAAGCGTAGAAGGGAGGATACCCGCCGGGCTGGTCCCTCGAACCCAGGGAATGCCTACTCCACCACATTCCGCCTACCACTGACCGACCTGCTCTTTGAGATCGAGAACGAGCCATTCTTTTCCTGGCCTCCCCCGCTCAGGAACGAACCGGCCCGGGGGCCTAATGATAAATTTTGTGACTATTACAGAGGTCGCGGCCACTATACCAATGAGTGTCATGGTCTAAAGGCAAGGCTGGAAGGATGGGTCCGGGACGGCTTGATGGCGAAATATGTCAAGACGCGAAGGGACCCTGATCGAGACCGAGAAGGGGACGACGAAAGGCAACCAGACCTCCCCCCACCGGTGATGACCTGCCAGGTTATCCATTCTGGACCAAAGAAGCCGAAGCCAAATGGGGCGGAGAGAACCGAGGCCCGTGAGGCCACGATGAAAAAGCACGTCTGCCTCGCCGAAAGTTCGAAACCCCGAAAGAGGTGCAAACAAGGTACCAAGCCGGATCTAAGCTTCACCAACTTCGACCTAGTGGGGGTAGACATGCCCCACTACGACGCCCTTGTCATCACGGCCCAAGTGGGCCATTGTTCAGTAGGACGTATCCTCGTCGATCAGGGGGCGTCGGTGAACATCCTCTTTGGAGACCTCTTCGAAAAGATGGGGCTGACGGAGGGGCAGCTAGATACCAACGCCCCCCCTTTGTACGGATTCAACTCTGAGGCTGTACAGCCCAGAGGGAACATAACCTTGCCTGTTAAGACAGGAACCAAGGTTATGAGCGTGGAGTTCACGGTGGTGGACGTCCCCTCCGTTTACAACATCATTCTGGGTCGCGCGTGGCTTCATGAGATAGAAGGCGTCTCCTCCACTCTACATCAAAAGGTTAAGTACCCCACTGCGAATGGAGTCGAGACCATATCGGGAAACCAGAAGGTTTCACGAAGCTGTGCCATGGCCGTATACTCCGGCAATAAACCGGTTCCGGCCCAAAGCGCTATGAACATAGAAGCTGATGATCCTAAGCTGCTGTGGGAACTGAACAAGAAGATGGGTCCGGAAGCCGAAGAAAAGGTAGAAGGAGATCTGCTGAAGGTCCAGATCCCGGGGTACGATGAAGACCACTTTTTTATGGTGGGCGCGGGGCTGAGCGAGCCCGAGGTATCAGGCCTCGTTAAGCTGCTGCTCGAATACCTCGATAACTTCGCATGGTCCCCATGCGAAATGCCGGGTATCAATCCCGACCTCGCCTGCCATAAGTTAAACGTCAACCCGGATGCGAAGCCTGTGATGCAGAAGGGACGCCGCGTCAGTCCGGAGCATGCCGATGCCATAAACGAGGAAGTGCAAAAGCTTCTGCTAGCTGGAGCCATTAGGGAAATCTTTTATCCTAGATGGCTCGCTAACCCCGTGGTGGTCCCTAAGAAGAACGGCAAGCTGCGTGTCTGCATCGATTACACGAGCCTTAACCGGGCCTGTCCTAAGGATCCCTTCCCTCTGCCTAAAATCGATCAGATAGTGGACTCCACCGCCGGAGCCGCCAGAATGAGCTTCCTGGACGCCTGCTCCGGCTATCACCAAATACCCATGTCGGAGGCTGACCAAGAAAAAACCGCCTTTATAACCCCAAGGGGGAATTACTGCTACAAGGTGATGCCTTTTGGGCTTAAGAACGCCGGGGCGACCTATCAAAGAATGGTCACCAAGATATTCGCTAAGAGCATAGGCCGGAGCATGGAGGTTTATATCGACGATATGGTGGTGAAAAGCGCCCAGGAGGACGACCACCTGGCCGACCTGAGAGAGGTGTTCGAAACGATACGAAGGCATGATCTGAAGCTGAACGCCTCTAAATGCGCCTTCGGAGTTGGTGCCGGAAAGTTCCTAGGGTTCATGGTGACCCATCGCGGTATAGAGGCGAACCCGGCCCAAATCTCTGCCTTGAAGAACTTGAGAACCCCTGAAAAGAGGAAGGATGTGCAAAAGCTAGCCGGAATGGCCGCTGCCCTCAACCGGTTTATAGCCCGGTTCGGAGATCGATGCAAGCCATTCTTTACGGCTCTGAAGGCTCAGAAGAAGTTCGAATGGAACGACGAATGCCGGAACGCGTTCGAGGAGCTGGCGAACTACCTCGGAAGCGCACCCCTTCTGGCCAAGCCGGACACCGGCGACGTCCTTGCCCTATACCTAGCCGTGTCTGAGATAGCAGTTAGCGCCGTTCTCATCAAAGAGGTCGGCAGGGAGCAAAGGCCAATCTATTACGTGAGCAAAACCCTCCTCGATGCCGAGGCTAGGTATATGCCTCTAGAAAAGCTCGTCCTGGCACTCGTTATGGCATCGCAAAAACTGGCCCATTACTTCTCGGCACACAGTATCGTGGTGTATACGGATCAGCCCGTTCGGGAAATACTCCAGAAGGGAGACCTGTCTCGGCGTATGACGAAGTGGGCTTGCCACCTGAACGCGTACGACATCCGGTACGAGCCGCGAACGTCCGTCAAGGGACAGGCCCTGGCCGACTTTGTGGCAGAATTCACCGGAACGACGACGTCCCCCGGCATCGAGGAACGTGCCCAAGGAACATGGACCTTGCACGCCGACGGAGCTGCCAATAAAAAGGGATCAGGCCTCGGGGTGGTGCTCCAGTCCCCACAGGGTGATGTAATCGAGAAGTCAATCCAGCTTGGCTTCCGAGCCACCAATAACGAGGCAGAGTACGAAGCCGTGATAGCTGGCCTGAAAATGGCCCGAAGCCTCGGCATTAAGAAGATACTGGTGCACACTGATTCCCAATTGGTCAGTGGCCAGATCAGTGGTGAATTCCAAACAAAGGACGAAAGGATGGCAAAGTACGTGGCCATCGCCTCCGAAATACTCCGGAGCTTCGAGTATCAGGAGATCGTCAACGTCAACAGAAACGAGAACACCCACGCCGATGCCCTAGCGACCTTGGCCTCGGCTATGAGTGATAAAAAGGAACGAGTCATCACCATAGAGTACGTCCCTTCTCCTAGCATCGACGCTAGGGCAAGCGTTAACATGGTGACCGACCTTCCGCCGGAGCTATGCTGGATGGACCCCATAATCGAATACCATCGCTTCGGCGACCTTCCTGAAGATAAGAAGGAGGCTGAAAAAATAAAAAGAAAGGCATTAGGGTTCTGGCTAGCCCCCAACGATAAACTTTATAAGAGATCGTTCTCCGGGCCTTATCTCCTCTGTATCCACCCTGATATGGTGGTAAAAGTCATGGAGGAGATACACGAAGGCACGTGTGGGAGCCACACCGGTGGCAGGTCGCTTGCCAATCGTGCCTTGACTTACGGATATTGGTGGCCCCTCATGCAAAAAGATTCTAAAACCTTCGTGCTCAAATGTGAGAAGTGCCAGAGATACGCCCCCATACCTAGAGCCCCGGCCCAAAAGATGACCAGCGTGACTTCGCCTTGGCCCTTTGCCCAATGGGGCATGGACATCGTCGGACCATTCCCTCGGGCCCCGGGAGGCAAAAAGTTCCTCCTCATGGTCACCGACTACTTCTCAAAGTGGGTCGAAGCTGTGGCATTAGCAAAGATAACGGAGGCCGAGGTGATCAGGTTCCTCTGGAGGGATGTGATCACGAGATTCGGAATCCCCTACTCTATAGTGGCTGACAACGGGGGCCAGTTCACCGGGGCAAAGTTAAAGGCAATGTACGCGAAGTACCACATCCGAAGCTATTATTCCACCCCTTCGTATCCCCAAAGCAACGGCCAAGCCGAAGTCTCGAATAAGACCGTCCTCGACGGAATAAAAAAGAGGCTAGACGAGTCCAAAGGACGATGGGCTGATGAGCTGCAGCACGTTCTTTGGGCCTACCGAACGACAAGGAGACGGGGAACCCAACAAACGCCCTATAGCCTAACCTACGGGATGGAAGCTGTCATCCCGTTAGAAATCGGGCTCCCCTCGCTCAGAACCGACATGGTGGAGAACGGCCTGAACGAAAAAATGATGGGCCTCGAACTCGAATATGCTGAAGAACGAAGGGAAGTGGCGGCCATCCGTAACGCCGAATACAAGAACGAGCTGGGACGTTCCTATAACAAAAGAGTGAACGCCAGACGTTTCCAAGACGAAGACCTCGTGCTACGGAAAGTAAACAACAACACTAGGGTACAGTCCGACGGAAAGCTAGGCCCCAACTGGGAAGGCCCCTATCGAATCCTCGGCGCGGCAGGCAACGGGGCCTACCTGTTGGGTCGCCTCCCCAACGATGCCCCGATAGATCGACCTTGGAACGTCAATAACCTAAGGAGATACTATCAATAGGGCTCGACTTTTGCGTTTTGATGTAAAGAGAAACATGATGTAAATTTATGCCTGTGGGCTTTATAAATGAAAACTGTTGTTATAAATTTTCTAAGTGTTTCAGAACACGAGCCTATACGGCACCCCGGTTATATTTATTTGAATTTTTCAGTTCACTTAAAATTCTACAAGTGTTTCAGAACACCCGAGCCTATACGGCACCCCGGTTATACTTATTTGAATTTTTCAGTTCAGTTAAATTGTGCAAGTGTTTCAGAACACCCGAGCCTATACGGCACCCCGGCTATATTTATTTGAATTTTTCAGTTCATTTAAAATTTTACAAGTGTTTCAGAACACCCGAGCCTATACGGCACCCCGGTTATATTTATTTGAATTTTTCAGTTCACTTAAAATTCTACAAGTGTTTCAGAACACCCGAGCCTACATGTCACCCCGGCTTATATTCATTTGTATTTGAAGAAGTGTTTATTCAAACGGTGAGTTATGTAAAATGAGTGTCCCAACGCCGAAGCACAAGGGCCCACTCATTGGGAGCACATACATAAACGGAACACACGATAAAAAAACCAGAAACAGAAATAAACACAAGTCCAAAGACAAGTCCAAAATTGTTTTTCATTTCATTCAATGGAAAGCTATTACATGCTAAGTACAAAAAAGGAAACTACACTGAAAACAAAAGCCTAAATCTACCCTAGTTCTGGCTAGCTCCGTCCTCTTCATCCGAGAGAGCTCGAGGAGTCAAAGGCACCACATCCGGAATGGGAGCTGAGGGGACGGGAACTATTATATTTTCTATGTTCCATACCGGGTGATCCGGTCCCGCCCTCATATAGGCAGCCGCCTCAGACCACCCCTCGACGTAGAAGGAGTTGAACTCCTTCTGTGTCTTTTGGGCCCAGTAGGCATTCAGCTCGGCTTGGCCAGTTTGGACCGCCGCCTTTATCCTGTCGTTGATGCCAGCTTCAGCCTCTTTCAGGGCTGCCTCCGCAGCCTGGGCACGCTCCTCGGCCTCCACCCTAGCCTTCACGGCTTCGACTCTTCGAGCCTCAACTGTGGCGTTGAGGGCCTCAGCTTTCTCCGCCCTGAGTTGGGCCTCCTTAGACCTTCTCTGGGCCTCCTCCACGAGCTTGGCATTAGCCTCTGCCTTCGTGGCCCATGACCTCACCAGCTGGCCTTGGTGATAAACATATTGGTTCATCATTAAGTAGGCCTACAAGGGAAAAGGCAAAACACTTAGCAAAAATATGTGGGAAGAATGTGAAAACATACAAAACACTCTACACGTACCTGAGGTATCATAGCCATGGCCGATGCCATGGAGGAGGCGAGGTCACGACCTCGGTGATCAGCTTCGACGCTCTGCTGCTGGAGCGCAGCCAAAGCCAGTAACCCGGCAGATGGGTGAGCCTCCATTATGCTCTTTACTCCCGTGGCCGCCTTCACCTCCTCGGGTGTCTGCACAGGCATCCTGTGGGTCGGGGAGGCAGAGTTGGAGCTTGAGCCTTGAGTAGGGCCTGGAGCGGGATCCGACGTCTCCCTAGGCCCCTCAACGACCACAACCTCGGATGGGTTACTCCCTCCGACCTTGGCCCTCTTTTCCCCTTGGAGGGACTTCATCCCCTCCACCTTTCTCTTCCCCAAAAGCGCCTTGCGGGCCAGCCTATCGAGTCTGGCTTGGGCTGCCAAATCGTCCGGGCCAGCCGACTGAGGCAAGATCGCCACTCCCCTCTCCCCCGTCACCGCCACATCCCTCTCCTCGGCCTCGACCTCTTCCCCCTCGGGCTCCCCCGTCTCAGCAACCCTTTCGACCGCCCCCTCTCCGGCAGCTATCTCTTCCACCCCCACCTCCTCCTCAGCCTCTTCATCTGCCTCCTCCTCCTCATCAGAACGGACCACCTACACAGGCCATACAAGAAAGAAGTTAGAAAAATTGACACAAATTTCTAACACAATTTAGCCAAGTGTAAAAGTGTAAAATTGGAGATATTGAAGCACGAAAGGCGACGTACCCAGGTCCGAGTCAGCGACGTCATCTTCCAAACGAAGGGGGCTCCCCGCGGTGGGCTCCCGAGACCTCAAGGGAGTTGCCTCTGGCAGAGGCTTCCCGTATTGGTCTATGTAATTACGGGTACCGCCCGGCCCCACCCTGTAGTGGAGGACGGTACCGTCCGGCCGGGTCTCAAAGTGAACCCCGGCCGATGCAGGAGCGGAAGAGACCACCGTGACGCTCTTCGCCTTGCTACTTGGCTTAGGCTTCTGCTTCGGTTTCATGGCCTTTTTAGCCGCAGGCTCCACAGTGGCCTCAGCATCCTCAACGACCTTGGGAGGGAGGGTCGACTCCAGACCCTTCTCCTTCTCCCATCTTTCCCTGGAGTACCCCACGGGACAGAAGGTCCTATGGGGCCATTTGAAGCTGTTCCCCTTGCAGGAGGTGGGGGAGCCACAGATAAGCAGGCGCTCCGCATCGCGCGCCCCTACGTCGGTCCCATCTGGACCCCACCAGTTAAGAGCCACCTCCAACGACTCTATGTTGGGTTCGCCCAACCCCCTCAGCTTTGAGGCCACAGTGAATTTATTCTCCTTGGTGCTCAGCACCCTCCCCGGCCTGGTTGGCAGAACCAGGTCGTCGCGGTGGAGCCAGTGCCCTTCCACCACGACTACATCTTGCGTGTAACCCCGATTCGAATCGGAGTTACCTGTAATCAGCTGATTATGAGACCGGCACCTCAGGTAGGGTTGCCGGCTCTTAGACTGGGAGCTTGGCTCGGTCTACAAGAATTCGTAGCAGGCCAAGAGCTCTTTTAGCCCCAGTGGCTCCGGGATGTCCGGGCCCAAGGCGACACTTAGTGCCTCTATTCCGGCGCAGATGCGATGCGCCTGCAGAGGCCACTGGCATGGAAGAGTCTGCGTCCAGGCGCAGAGCTCCGCCAGTAGCTCCGGAATAGGGAGGTGGGTACCCCCGTAGAGAAGAGTAGAGAGGGAGAGAGTTACCATATTCTTGGGATCAGACACGATCCCATTCACCTCGTCTGCAGTCGCGCAGGTCCGAAGTCGGAACTCCCCCCCTATGCCGCATAGTTGGCAAAACTCGTCGAGGTCAGCCCCGTGCTGCCTGACCATGATGCTGTTATCGTTCACCGCCACGGATATGGCCGGGTCGATAACCATCTCCCGGAATGGCAAGGCGTTCGCCATTACCTCAAGGCGCTTCGGTTGCGGGGCAACCATCGGGCCTTTTCCAGCACCGTGTTTGATAACCATGATGGTTGGTTGTTTGATGAAATCTGCTAAGTGTGGAGTGTGAGGGAAGAGAGAGAACGGGCTGCTGTATAAAAATTTTAGTGAGAGAGTGAGAAAGTGAAAATGAGATTTCACTGAGGGTATTTATAGGCCCTCACCAGAAGATGAAAATACATTTACCAGAAGGTGAAAAGACAGCGGCGGTTCATTACACGAACTCCCACAAATAAATGCTACCACTCAATCGACGCAGTCCACGTGTACAGCAAACAAAGGTCAACTGCCAAGTGTCACTCACCAGCCGTTTTAGCATTGATGGCATTGATGGAATCGAAGAGACAGAGGCGGCACCCCATAAATGCATGATGGGCGTGCTCCACGTGTCAAAAATTCTAGCACACGAGGACACGCGCCGGACTACGTCAAGGCGTGTCCACAGCGTCAAGCACAAGAACGCTATGACCGGAGCCCCCGTAACGACTATAGATCCCTGAAGACCTCGTCCTTAACGACGACTCCGGACAGGGAGCTGTTGGCGAGGGGATGTCGGCACCCCCTCGTCCGGACCGATATCAACCCCACAGCGGGCGATCCGGGCCTCTCAAGCATGGGTGACGTATCGCCCCGGATCTTAGGGAGCCGGACCGTTCCTAGGCCGACCCAGAGAAACTTGCTGAGCACTCTTCCCCAATTAATGCTGCTGCTCCCTTGAGGGACCCTTTATGTGTTTCATCGACGTGGCCCAATCACAGGCCAGCCCTGTGGGCCCCGGATGATGAACAGTGCCATTGTCAGAGTCATAAATGACCTGGAGCCGTTGGATCTTTATCAGACAGTGCAATGATCCAAGGGCTAATACGCCTTTGATCAGACTATATATACCCCCACTAATACCAATTAGAGGGGGACAGAAAAATACAGAGAGGAGAGATAAAGCTAAAACAACCCGAACCACCAGAATATCAACCGTGACATCTGACGCCACCACTCGTAACTGGCCCAATCCCTCACCCTTAAATACATTCTTACATTCAATCTATACCGACACTGACTTGATCGTCGGAGAGGGAAAACCTGGTACCAACCCCGGGCCCCTGTTCGTTTCTTGTGCAGGCTTAGAGAGCGCCTCGACGACGAAGCAGATACCACCTACGTCAGCGACCTTGGAAGATCGGAGCAGACGCGAATAATATATAAGCCGAGCTTGGGAAGAAAATCAGGCTCGCCAGGTTACACAAGAAGTCCATAGCCGTTCCTAAATCATTATTATCATCAAGCTACCCCTTAATCCCAAGATATTGGGGTCTGCTATATGAAATGAAATGAAACAATCATGCCGGCTCTCAACTCTGAATTTTCTTTCACCATTCGTTCATAATTAACGCTACTTGTTCTTCAAGTTGTCTGGCACACACATCTTTTCGAATTACATGCATCATAATCGTATTCCATTTCGTTCTACTTTCACGGGGAGGTGACACCATCGCACTGACGAGGAAATGCAATTGGGCAGTTTCTTCATTTTGTTAGGAACAAGTAGTCGAATTAGTTGACTGCTGAAATCATATAAGTAACACTTGATGAGAAGTTCTCGATGATAAATTAAGTTAGTAATTATTTTAACTAAAATAGCTGTATATAATTTTTATGGAATAATTTCTGTATATTTCTATTAGAATTATAATTAGCTGTATACAATTTTTATGGAGTATATATTCACACATTTCACACATTGATTTCGATATAAATATTGTTGATGGTGATAATTTATTTAAGACTTCAAAAATGTTATATAGGTGAAATAAGATTTAAGACATCCATTTTGGATTTGGAAAGTTGAACAAAAGTGTACATTGCTATAAGTAAGTCAACGAATTTTCTCAAAATTCTAGTATGAAAAAAGAAACAGTAGATGCAATGTATACAATTAGTGTTATATTTACCTTTCCCAATAGAAAAAGACATTTTGGTTCCACAGGCTCTAAAATAGTAAAAAATAATTGAATTATTTTTTGCTGTTGATTAAAGACTTAATATTGTACTCCTGTGTTGATTAAAGACTTAAAATAGGAGCTATTTTTCTTGTTGATTAAAGACATGATCAAAATACTAGTTTTTCCTGTTAATTAAAGACTTAAAATAGCTATTTGACTATTTTCAAGTCTCAACAAAAGAAGCACGCAAGCAATGGTCAGAGACACTGAATTAATTCTTGTTTCGGTGACAATTTCTGTAAACCAGATCTTTACAAATTAACGTCTTATAATTTCATATCTAAAAAAAAAAATAGTCCATTACAAAACCACGTACAAAGTAAGTTTTATCGATCAATAACTTGTATCAAAATTATCAAAATGAAAGTTTTTAAAATTTAATAATGTAATTTAATTTATAAAAAAAAAACCCGGTAATTTTAATACAAGTTTTTTACCGGTGAAATTTTACACGTAGTTTCGTAATGAATTTGAAATAGAGGGAGTAGTAAATTATAAAGAAGCCAAAGAGTCCATGCAGTAGTAGACGAAGATTCCAAATGTTAATTAAACAACTAAATTATCTTGCAAACGGTTTAAATGTTAGGCCATTGGACCTAGGGGTGGGCAAAAAATCCGTAAACCCGCCCCGTAACCCAATCCGTGCGGATTGGGGCGGGTTGGGTGTCAAAAAAAGTTAAATCCGCCCCGCCCCAATCCATAAAAAAATTCGTGGGTTGGGTTAGGGTTGGGGTTTCCAAACCGCGGGTTAATCCACCCCAACCCGTTTCAATCCGCATATATATATATATATATAAATATAAATATAAATTTTCTCAAGATCTTTTTTAATAAGAGCTTCTATATTATAATAGTATTGATTTAAGAAAAATTATATATATAGACAAAAAATCTTTGCATTGTCCAAACTTAAGGTTAATGATTCGATTGATATATTGTCTTATAAATTCAATGTATTATCTCGTATTTATAAAAAGAAGAAATTTTTAATCTGGGTCTAGCTAGTATGAGTGGTTAATTTATTTTTAAAAACTTTATTTGTAATTGAAGTATAGCCAAATACGAAGTTATATAAAGTTATTACGAAATCTGTATCTATTGAACTTGTGGATTCAATTAGCTATTGAACTTTATTTTGATTATGTTGATGAAGAATAATTTGTTTTGTTTTGTTTTGTTTTAGCTTTGTTACTTGTTCCGAACATTCTAAACGTATTTTTGTTGACTTTTAGTTTATATTTCTATTTGAAAGATTTATTTTTTTAAAAATATTTAGGTAAATTATGCGAAATAATAAAAAATTAATGACTAAAATGAAAATTAAAGAAACAACCCGCACCCAATCCGCCCCGCTTGATAATGGATTGGGTTGGGTTGGGTTGGGGTTTTAATTATAATGGGTTGGGTTGGGTTGGGTTGGGATTTGAATTTCACTAATCCGTCCCAATCCGTCCCGCTATTTATTTTACGGGGCGGGTTAGGATTGCGACCAATCCGCCCCAATCCGCCCCGTGCCCACCCCTAATTGGACCGGTCCAATACGATGAAAAACAAATATAGTCCGAGGATCAGATTTTTGGATATCAGTCAGTATATTATTTGTTTATTTAAAGCATATATAGTTTGTTTTACACATATTTGTTAGTTGTTACTTTGGAAAATATTTATTGCTATGACATATTAATTAATTAGGGCTCAACTAAATTCTATGTTTGCAAAAATCAAATGTCGATTTTGATTTTAATGCATCTCGTCCTTCGAGTTTTGATCTGACGATCCTTAATTACATTCGCTGCAATCCATTATGGATCGCGATTGCAGCAACCCAAAGTCTCATGAAAAATGCGAAGATCTAGATATAACTGGTATTTCATTTTGAAAACAAATTCTCCAACATTTTGGATGACTTTAACTATATCATGATCAATATTTATAAAAATGAATTTAGATTAAATAAATCTATAACAGTCCTGAAGTTTTTCCTTTTTCATGGAGTAATTAGTCCGGAAGATATTATAAAGTTAGGAAAGAACAATACTGCATTTATTTCTCGGTTGTGAAGTTAATAAAGATCATGGGCAACAAAGAACATGAATTTATGGTCATTACAAGAGTTTGTCAATGTGTACACATTAGTGAAGAATCAAGTTCGTTAAGTTAAGGAAAGTGATTGGTCCAACTGGTTGATACCCAAATATACCACGTTCGTCATCAGGGTTCGATTCATGACACATGTGAAACAAGTTACCTCCAAAGAGATGAGATGGTTATTAATTATAAAAAAAATCAAAAAATCGTTAACTTAGAGTACAGTCCTCAAATTTTCATCTGCCTCGAATTTAAATATCTGCTAAAATACAAACACTAAACTTGAAAGCACATCATAATCATATATTCAAACTCTTGATTACTTTCATAATATCTCCCTATAATTAAGTAGGATTGAAAATGCTTAGTTTTAACCAAAATAGAAAAGAAAATGCTTACAATAGTATTCATCATCCATTTTTATGTGAGATTGTGTTGATGAAACAGCTAGCATTAAACTCATAGTTTCTTATAAAATGATTTTGAAACAGCTATCATTAAACTCATATATAGTTTCTTTGTTATTTTCCAAAGCAAATTATTTCTCATTCAAAAAAGAAACTACTTCTACAACTCTATTATACCATGACTTTTTACAAGAAACCACCCTCTAATTATTCAGTTTTCAAAATCATTTTATATGTTTCCATTTTAATCCAGCCGTGTTTTTCAACTTTTTCTTCTTCTACTTTGCATCCATCAGCCATTAACTCGACTCATGAGTTTAAAAATTACACCGGAATATCTGCTTTCCGGTTATTAAACCGGAGAATTTTTGGAAAGTGTCGGGACCGAAACCCATATTTAAAAATTAACGTAAGCCCGGATTCTAACTTATCCGATGACCAAGTCGTTACTGTCACCGTGAGCGGAGTTAAGCTACCTGCAAAGAGGGACTGGGTGGCGATGATCTCTCCGACAAACTCCGAGTAAAATATTATTTTACTTGTTAATTTACTTTATTGTTTCGTTATTTTTCAAAAGCACATTTTTATTAATTTCTTTATGTGTTTATTGGAGAAAATGATGAAAATGTACCTATAAGTGCTGATTAATTATAAAAAACCTCAACCCTAAAACACTTTTAAAAATTACTACATATGTTACATGATATTATTTCTTTTTACTCTTTTTAACTTTTATGGTACATGATACCACATTATATGTACCAAATCTTAAAAACAAGACGTGAGAATTCGAAATTTTAAAAATTAAGTATGTTTTGATGTACTAATCAATGATTCTCCCTAAATCATTTGGTTTTTGTGCAGTATTTCAGCATGTCCTCTTATTGCTCTTCAATATAAACAAACTGGCGATTTAAGCTCTCTGCCTCTAATCTGTCACTATCCTGTTAAGGTGATATAAGTGTTCTAAATTATCATTCTTCTTTTTTCCTAATAAGAAGCCTCAAAATAGTACTACTAAACTTAGAAGTTATAACTTAGAATGTTACCTTTTGATAAATATTTTAAATTTAACAAAATCTACATGATCTCAGTCACAGTTTTATTTTCTGCTTTTCCAAGTTACTAGATAATTAGGATATAGACTTAATTATTTAAGTACATTTTATAACTTACAATTCCTCATGAACTAGTTTTTATTCTAAACATATGAAACATACCTTTCTTTTATTATTCAATACTTTTAGACCTTGTAACAAATATTTCCGACGCACTATAATACAACTAATACAATATTTAAATTATATCGAGTCTTTCTTTTTTGTTTCATGCAATCGATCTATTTTCATCATTTTCAGAATCTTGGTCCAAACTGTTCTTAAACAAACTCCATAATTAGTGGAGACGTGTGGTATGCGCCACGAATTTCTTTCTCAAATTTTAAAAAGAGAAAATTTATAATAGATTTAATTTATATTTTATATACAAATCAAATCAATTACAATAATTCTGTTTAATACCTATACTTTCACACACACAAAAATATGGCCCCTTATTTTAAAATTTGTTGGTTTCTACTACGTACGAAAGTAAGTATAAATGCTTATTTTCCTGCCTTTCGAAGGTATAAATATATTAAGTTATCAATGGTTACTCTCCTGAGTGCTTATTTGGAACAGTCAGTTTATTTGACTGTTTATGATACAGTCAGTTTAACCACCGTTAGATTAGAAAATTAATTGTTAGATTATATTTTTCAATAACTAATTTATTTTTTCTATTTTCAACAAATTAGAATTTGATAAATTAAAACAAATTGTACAACACACTAAAAACTCAAATAAAAATATAGAACCATATGGGGGACTATCCTAAACTTAAATATTAATCAAAATTTAATTTTTTTTTTATCTAATTGACACATTTTTATGCAAACGGTTTGTGAACCAGTCATATGGTCTGATTGTTCCCTAGTAATTCCCCTCTCCTAATATTATAACTAAATTATTTTGACATTTTTTGCTAGTTTATTACGGCCCTGAATATTTTCATTCGGAGTATAATGTAATTCTATGCTGAGACTGTGAGACATAAATAATGATCTACTTAATTAAAAAAACTTTCTACAAAAAGGAAATACAATTTATAACAAAAAAAAAAGTGCATTTTTTTTTTACATGTTTTGATTATCAATTTTGATAAGAAAAAAAGTACTCCTGTGTGGCCAATTATTTATGGACCAAAAAATTGCGAATTTATGATTTCCGCGCACCCTAGAATATAGAGAGGGTTCACTACTTTTTCAATTTTTTTGAGCTACTAACATTTGTAGTGAAATTAGTAGATCGTATTCCGAATATGAATGTAACGTACCAAATTTAATAGATGTCACACGGTCAAATAACACGTAACTTACCCGTGTTACAAAAAGTCTAAAACTCATAAAATTTGTTAATTTAACACAAATTATATATAGTTTAACATCACAAAATCTTTCGTACAAAGAAATTATATTATTATAATAATAACTTTTATAACTATACTAGCAGCGGAAAAAAAACTTAAACAACACTGAAATCTTAGTCCCGACTGACTCAACTCTAACTATAAATAACTTGTATTTACCTAAAAATATTAAAAGATAGGATAACCCGAACGAGCTTAGTGAACGATATTCATACCTATAAGGAGGAAGTTTTGACAATCCGTCTTAAAAAATACAATATGGATTTTTATAATGAACAAAATAAATAAGAAATAAGTTGAATCTTTTCGGTTTTAGATCATGT
The DNA here is from genome assembly GCA_963920805.1 of Primula vulgaris. Classification (NCBI taxonomy): domain Eukaryota; kingdom Viridiplantae; phylum Streptophyta; class Magnoliopsida; order Ericales; family Primulaceae; genus Primula; species Primula vulgaris. The sequence goes on along the minus strand of OY987216.1, from coordinate 6,115,745 downwards.
GTGTTTACATACATAAAATAAGTTTAAATTATAAGTCCAAAACGCAAAAAAAATATAAATCAATAAACCATTTATTTATCATCAAAAATAAATAATACTAAAATCAAACTTGAAACCAGACTGAAAATTCATTGTCATTAATTCTTTTATCTCTATTGTTGGATCCAACTATAGTACTCAAAGTCACCTAAGTTGACAATCTAAAAAATCCCATTAAAACGATCCGGCTAAGATCACCGCACTTAAGATACCTGTTTCAAAACCGTTAAGAAAAATAGAGTCGTCAATTTAAGTAGCGTATTCTCGAACCACCGACGTCACCCAACTAAAGAGTCATGTTCTTTGGATGTATAAATTATAAAATAAATGTCACCCCACTTAAGAGGCATATTCCTCAAAGTTCATTGTTGGTCCTGAAAATCATTAATCATTCATGTAATTCAAATCATTTAAATCAAAATCAATTATCTCAAATCATTATATCAAAATCAGATATACAAATTAGCAATAATTGAAATACTTGTTAAGCAGTATAAGATATGATTCCAATGTATATATATTTTCATATAACCTTGATAACACATCGTTTATATATAACAAAACTTTTCACATAAATCATCTCAAATCATTCAATAAAACTCATATATATAAATATAAATAAAGCCATTCATTTATAGATTTTGTTGAGCATAAAAACCGATGTTGAAAATATTTTTCTAAACAAACATGAGAAATAGATCAAGTATACATGTGTGATATATAATCACCTAATCAAAATATTAGTTGACATCACGTTATAAAATAATTGTTTTCAAAATATGTTTTTAAATAATATAATTCCATACACTACTTTACAAAATAACATGGGTAGTAAATCGATTATATATAGGGTACAAAATCACTCACATATCAAAGGAAAGCCGAAGTGTTTCTCCGAAATAAAAATAAAAGCTTCACAAAATAAAAGTAGTTGCCATTGTTTTCTGTACTCAAGGTCTATCTCTCTATCCATACGGTTTCTAATATGCTAGTAATAAATAGGAGTTTCTAACATGCTACTAAATTATAGGATTGTTAGTTATATATCTAATGAATGTGCAACACTCCGACTTATCTTATTTTGTTTTATTTTTATTTTATTCATGTACACATATAGTTATAATTAATTGTTACTCTAACCTCGTCAACTTATTTGCAACCAAATTACTCCATATCTTACTAATTAATTAGCCACTATTGATAATAAAAGTTCATAATAACATTATTAAAACAAAAAGAATATATGGAGTTTCACAATGAAAATCATCAATGTAATTTTACATTTTGATCACAAAATCTAAAATTACTGGATTAATTAATGCTACATCGTCCCCATAACATATCATTATATTGATATACAGCGCGGGTATTGACATAAGCTAAGTGAGCCAGATAGGTTAGTCTTTGGTTAACCTTGAATAGGTGCAAAAAATAAAATAAAATAAAATTACATAAGAAAGTTGATTTTATATACCTTGTGATACAATATAAGAAGAACATATTATAATGATCTATTTTGTGTAATGTAAAACCACCCCATTTTATATATTAATAGTCACCAATATAAGAAAAACATATTATAATGTTTACCAATTCAACTTGGTTAATTAACAACCGCCCCATTTTTTATAAAGAGAAATTCTGATATTTAAGATTTTATATATTAATAGTCCCCAAATAAACAAATGTTAACCAAGTTGAATCGGTAAACATAAAACATTTGTGTCCCTAAGTAAGGTCACCGGTTCAAATTTTAATGTTGTTTTTTTCTACCATTTAATTAGCATTAGCTAACTATTTGTCTTATCAATTAATTAAAGGAGCAATTAACAAAAAACATACCTATATATACTTATTATTTCTCTAATTCTAATCAAACCATAATCTAGCATCTCTGTCTAACCGTAACTCTCTTTCTCTAATCGTACATCTCTCTCTAACACACGATAATCGCACATCTTTCTAACACATGTTAAATCACCCATCTCTCTCTCAAAATGACTAAAAACTCACAAAATATTCATATGCTAATTATAAAATGTCATATCCTAATTTTAAAATGTCATACCCTAAATGTTCTGAATCACAATCAAATATCTAAAAAAGAGTTCATACCCTAATTTTAAAACTTCATACCCTAATTTCAAAATTTTATACCCTAATTTTAAAACTACATACCCTACATATGAATTTCTCTCAATACTATACATATGGATTCTCTCCTTCAACTTGAAATTCACAAGTTTTACAATAGTTTCAAACCACAATAAATAGAAAAAAATCTCATCAATTTCATATATTTTTCATATATTACGGGATAGAAAACAATCTCACCAATTTCATATATATTTCATATATTACGGGGTATCAACCAGTGTAATATTTGTGTATTACGTATGTATTTATATGTATATGGATGTTTATATAATTTAGATGGTGTTCGGTAGTTAGTGGCGGATTTTCATGGTGGAGGAGGGGATAGAGATAGAGTGGGATAAAAAATAAAGATACAAACAATAATGATGGAGGAGAGAGAGACTAAAATCAGAGAGAGATGTAGAGAATAATTGGTGAGAGAGAGAAGAATAGAGGAGAGAGATAATAAGGGAGGAGAGAGAGTAAATGGGAGATAGAGAAAGAATAGAATAAACAACATTAAATTTGTTTGGTATGTTTTTGATAGTTAAAGTTGTAAGGGTATGTTTTTGGTAATTTAGTTTTAAAAGTAGTATGTTTTTGTTAATTTATCTTAATTAAATCTATTATGTACTATTACAAGGTTTTAAAAATAAGCATTTTATTTTTTTATGATTTATTTTTATTTTACTAACAAAAAAAAAAAATCAACGGTTCAAGAATTGAATCTTGGTTCCGCCACGGTTCATCGGTCATAAGGTATTAAGGTGACAGTATTTCAGGCATCTCTACTCCAATGAGATTTTCTTCATACTTTCCTATGACAAAGATCATATTTACAAAAATAAGATCGACTTTTTGTACAATCTCTAACGAATTGTCATCAACGTTACTATCTTAGAAAGTATAGGTGTAAGATTAGTTCATGCAAATTGTCATCACTCAGTGTTGGAACAACAACTGTTTTGGATCCTTGGTCGAAATTCATGTATCGTAAGTTAAGTTCATAACCAAATTTATTCTGCTAAACAGATTCCAAATGCCAAAATATCAAACAGTACAAAAAGATTTTAACTAAAATAGTAAAACGTCAAATTTATTTAAATCTATTGCATTTAGATAATTAATTCACAATTGTATATTTATTAGGCACAATATCTGAAGAACGATCCTGGTTACATGAGCTGCAGCAAGAAAGAGTGTCAAGAAAAGGACAGCAGTGGAAACTGCCTTGTTTCGACCTGTAGCGGGTCCCTTTCCTTCCACGTCATCAATATTAGGACAGACATCGAGTTCGTTTTCTTCGCCGGTGGATTTGTGACACCTTGCATTCTCACTAGATCTCAGCCTTTGAGATTTTCGAAGCCTAATATGCCACTAAACGGACATTTATCCAGCATAGATTCTACGGGTACATCGGTATGTATGTACATGTCCTGTTGCATAACACAAATATATGTAGTAACTATCTCTATTCCTATATACCGGGGGACCGGGGGTGTATATAAACCGAACCAAACCGAGCCGATAAAAAACCGAACCAAACCGATTAGTAATTGCTTTGGTTTGGTTTGAAATTTGATAAACAATTTGATTGGTTCGGTTTGCGGTTCCGGTGGTTTTCAAACCGAAGCGAACAGATTATTTTTATTCATATATAAAATAATATAATTATTTATATATATGCATCAATAAGTTGAGATATGATGTTTTACTTCCTATTTGTAATTATTAATAATATATTTTGTTAAATCATTTATAAATTTACTTGTTAAACTTTTGGTTTAATGTTGCAAATGAAATATAAGCGAAAACTTTACGAAATTAGTGTAATTTTGAATATTGTGTTATTTATTTGTTAAAATTCAAACCGAACCAAACCAAACTTGGTTCGGTTCCGGGGATTTTTTTGGTCAAACCCGAACCGAATCGATTGTTTTTTTATTGGTTTGGTTCGCATTTTACTCAAAAACTGAACCGAACCAAACCGTGTATACCGCTCCCTATATATAAATATAAATCTTGTAATTTGTATGTACATGTCCTGTTGCATAACACAAATTTCGTTAGAAGTTGTATTTAGAGAAATCCAACTTGTTTAGCATATAGTACTCTATTTGTAAAAGAATATACAATTTGCCAAGGGATTGAGACCTCTATATAGATCAAATATGCCTTTCAAAGAGTCAGATTTAATTGCTTTATTAAATACTAATGATGATCATCAAAGTGCTTCAATGACTCAATATGCATAAGAATTTCTTTAGGCATTTTTTATTAAGTATCGTTTTATATGCATTTCAGAAAGTTTTATCATAAAGAAAAATCAATTACAACTGAATCATATTTTCTTATATTACTTTTGTAAAGAAAAAAAAAGGCTCATTTTAGAATACGATCTCCGACTTTGAGGTTTTGGAGGTTATTCGATTTTTAACCTATACATTTTTATTTAGAAATGGGAGAGTTTAACTTTCATTAAGTACTTAAATGTTGCTTATCAAAAAAAGAAAGTCCTTGCATGCTACTATATTGGTATGAACTGGGAAGTGAAACTGTGAAACAAAATGGTAAATTTTTGTTTCAGAAAGTGTAAAAATAGTTGATATAGTACGTGGAAAAGAACATGTGTTGTATGTATCTTTCACTACAAAATGAGAGACAATCATGTATTACCTTTTCTAAGGGGGGTTATTTGCCATAATTGTAATGATCATGTAAATTTACATTAATGCAGATGAGAGTAACATGGGTGAGTGGGGATAAAATAAAAAGCCACAAGAAGTTCAATTTGGAAATGGCAAATCACAAATATCACAAGTTACTTCATTTTCTCAACAAGACATGTGCAGTAAGTACAACATTATATATGCTCAACTTTAAATACTGTTTTTCTGTTTTAATTTCACAACTTACTTTATTTTCTCAACATCACATGTGCAGTAAGTACAACAATTTTCAAAAAAACAAAAAAAAAACAAAACAATTTGCTCAACTTTATATATTGTTTTAGTGTTTTTTCTGTTTTAATTTCACAAGTTGCTTCATTTTCTCAACCAGACATGTGCAGTAAGTACAACCATTTATTTGCTCAATCTAAGCACTGTCTTTGTGTTTAAGTTTCTTAAATTAGTAGGAAAAAACATTGCACAATTGTCATCAGGATATCGATTGTCACGTGTTTTCATATACTAGTATTAGGAGTAGTAAATAGTAATTAACTTTGGGTGCTAATACGTACTAACAACGAGTTAAGAATCTGTTTATTTGTTTCTCTATAGACCTCTATTTTTCATCTTGTTCCCATCCATGGAGTTTTCTTGTTATTCTCGCTTTCTAGCTCAAGTTAAGAAAAAAATAAAGCTGCAGTGCATTTGGAAAGCAAACTTAACACTTGGAATTGTTTAATAATATGATTAGAAGTTAGAAGCTGAATTTTCTAAGTTCAAAAAAGTTAGATTTTTTTGCTTCAAAGCTGCAACCAAACCAGTCCTTTGTTATGGCTAACGTTGTTTAACTTGTGGGTAAATGAACGTAGGTTCACCAGTGAAAAGTCCAGCAGCAGACTTTGGCTGGCATGATCCAGGCTACATTCATTCTGCAGTTATGCGTGGCCTGAAGCCAACCACCACTTATACTTACAGATATGGAAGGTAAAAAAATTTCCAGCATTTTACAAGAGAAATGTTATGGATAACGAATTCCTAGTTACTAGCTTCACCATACATGGCCAGACGAGATTATTTTTAAAATAATTCTCTAAAAAAAGCTCATTTTGAAGTCTATGCAAGTGTGTAGCGCGACACATGAATATTACTAGTTTCATAGTTTTCATTAGCATCTTTAACCATACAAGAGTATTTCATGATATTTTTAACAAACATGAGACGGTTGAAGAAGTTAATGGTAATTTATTCAAGAACCAGGAGTTAAGAGTATCTGTAATAAAATTAAATGCAGTAATTCTGTTGGTTGGAGCTCTAAAACCCAATTCAAGACCCCACCTGCCGGAGGATCAGATGAACTCAAATTTCTTTCCTACGGAGACATGGGAAAAGCTCCCCGAGATGCTTCTGTAGAACACTACATTCAAGTATGATAGATATAATGTGTATATAGATAAAGCACATAATTATGCAAAAAAGAAATGGTTTTTGTTAACAAATTGTAACAAGGTCTCTCTATCGTGTTTAAATTTATAGCCGGGATCTTTATCTGTGATTAAAGCCATGGCTGATGAAGTAGCCTCAGGAAATGTAGATTCGGTTTTTCACATAGGAGATATAAGCTATGCCACAGGTTTTCTAGTGGAGTGGGACTTTTTTCTCCATCAAATTAACCCCGTGGCTTCGAAAGTTTCCTACATGACAGCCATTGGAAACCACGAGAGGTATATTTTTATGTACTTATTTAAGCCTTGTTTAGTTTTGTCTTGTAAGGTCACCTTTAGGCTTTGCTCAACCTAAACAAATACCGGTTTATTCGTTTAAAAGCTGCAACCAATCAAACCCTCAGGCGTCGTTTGGTTTCATATTTAAGCTCTCTATTATTTTATTTTTTTATTAGAAGCCGGACTAAATTTGGTTAAATAGCTCTAGCTGAGGTTTTGCTCGTCTTTTGGCCTGAAAAAACTAGGAGTCTTAAGCTTGATCAACCTAACTCTTTTGAGTAATCTTTCAACAGTCAATCTTCGTGATTCGTACCCTTTCTACATTATAGAAGCATATTTCATCTGGTGTAAATCAGTAAATATCTAATTATTCTATTCTAAATTATATTGATTTCAGGGATTATGTAGGCTCTGGATCAGTGTATCATACACCTGACTCAGGTGGAGAGTGTGGTGTAGCATACGAGACATATTTTCCAATGCCAACCTCAGGAAAGGATAAGCCATGGTACTCTATCGAACAAGGGCCTGTACATTTCACTGTAATTTCTACAGAACATGACTGGTCACAAAACTCGGAACAGGTAACTTTTGGCTTTTCAGCTATCTACTCAAAAAGTATAGCTTTTGAGCTAAAGTTCTCTTACTTTTCAATTGTTCCTTAGTTTCTTCTATTGTGAAAATTAAATCTCAAACCGTGGATTTATTTAATTAATGACAGTATAACTGGATACGCAAGGATTTAGCTTCAGTTGATCGGTCGAGGACTCCTTGGTTAATTTTTGCAGGGTAAGTTGAATCTACCAACTACGAAGAATATAAACAAGAAGTTGAGGTCTGTTCGTATATAACTTAATCAGTGTGTGTGGGCCTAGGAGAGAAAAAGTGGTTTATCCAGCTTAAAACTACACCCGATAGAGGCCAGAAAACAATGTAAAGAAAAACTTTTAACCTGATCAGCCAAATGCAATGCAACTTAAAAGAAAAAGAGGGGAAAAACTTTTAAGTCCTAATATAAGGTAAGTTATAATCATCATACAAGGTTTAATTCACCACGGTTTTATTGAAGTTTCATTTAGAGTCTTTCAATTCAAGATTTGATTTAAGACACAAACGCTTGAACTGCAGGCATAGGCCATTCTATTCTTCACGTGGTGGGATTAATGTTGATCGCAAGTTTGTTAAAGCGATCGAGCCATTGCTTCTAGCCAACAAGGTAATGATGAGTATAATCTCAATATTTATTTTTCTTAAAGCGCATCTGATAGGCAGTCCGAAAGTTATTGATTTTGATTAAAAGTGCATACGTTTAGGTGATATAATTGAAAAACTGAAAGCATGGACTCGCAGGTCGATTTGGTTATAGTTGGTCATGTCCACAACTATGAGAGAACTTGTGCAGTTTACCAAAATGAATGTAAAGCTATGCCTAAGAGCAAGAACGGAATAGATACCTATGACAATACCAACTACACCGCCCCTGTGCACGCTGTTATTGGAATGGCTGGTTTTAGTTTGGACGCTTCTGCAACTACTGTAAGTAAAATTTATGTAATCTATACGAATGGACAAGTTTGAAACATATCGAGAAATACAATCGGCGAGAAACTATGAGAAACTATGTTTTCACCGTTTCACGTAGGCCCATATATTACATGGCAACTTTTGTCTTGGAGACTAATTTAATTACTACCACTGAAGACGACGTTTTTGAACTATGATTGCTGACCTGTGTATATATTGGTCGCTTCTATGTGACAACCTTGTGATGAACTGGTCTAATCATTTTATTTGTAAACAATAGTATCTAAAAAGTTAGTTACCATTTTATGGAGTGAAATTTTCTGTATTTGCAGGCTGACAGCTGGAGCTTATCGAGGATTTCTGAGTTTGGATACGTCCGTTTTCATGTTACAAAGCAGTTTTTAACGTTCGAGGTATTCATTACAAACAAATTTAATCTCTTTTGTTTACCATCACCAGTGGCGGAGCCATATTTTTGGGTGGGGGGTCAGAATCTAAGCAAAAGTAGAAACAATTTCAAATATGAATGGGAAAAAAAAAACTAAACAGAAGTAAAACACTGTTACTTATTTTACAATCGACCCTAACTATCGCTCATATCTTGAAACCGATGCATAATGACATCGGTCGACAAACTATCAAATAAATTAGTGTTGGGTTTGGTCCTTTTCGAATGACAGACTCATCATTGGCCGTTTTTTGCCGAATCCTTGGCTCCGATAGAGTGTTCCACTATTGGCCGATTGTTAAAATACTTGAGCATTCCTCTCACATAAAAAAAATTATAAGGTTGAAGTTTCTTTTTACTAAACAAATCAATAAATAAAAGAATCAAATTAGGTCAAGTTAGTTACAAATTGAAACAAGAATTTTATTCAATTGAGCAAAATAAGCCAAACCCGACAAAATTTCATTCAAATATGTAAATTGCAAGCATCCAAGGTGGTGTTTACCACTTAATGTAATTTGCAATTCAATTTTGCATGTAACAATTACTGTAGCTTCATATTCTTATAACAAACCACTAGCTAATTTTTACTCCAAATTTGGTAACTCTTAACTTTTCTAATAAAAAGTCTGAAAAAGAAAACAACTTTTTTAAGTAATTAACAATCATTTAGCAAACAAGGATGAAATCAATAAAATAGATTATCAATTTAGCAAATAGTTTAGCAATTAGTATAAAAAGGGAAAACTGAAAAAGAGAAGAAGAAAAAGAAAAGGAAAAAAAACGTGGCTCTAAATAACTTGTCTTTATGGAGTACTATTGAATTATAGTCTTATAGACATAGACACTTGTGTTGTAAGTGTGTTGGTGAGCCATGAGTAGGTAGCTATAATTTTTGTTACTCTATTTGGAGTCGCTGCTAATATAGAGATGGATATAGATAGATATCATAATATTTACATGATAATGACAATTTTGTAGTAAACTAAATAATTTCAGTAAAGTATAAGCTCGAAGTCAGGGGGGGTCAATTGACCCCCCTCTAGACCTATGCCAGTTCCGTCCCTGACCATCACTATCTCCGGAGAGTAACAAAATCTGAACGGAGAAAAGCAATTTGTCGCCTTTTTCAAGCAAAACATATATCAACTTTCCCAAAAAGAAGACATGTGCATATGCTCAAGGAATAATTTCTGAAAAAAAAGACTGGAAAAATCTTTAAAAGATTTACAAAAGGATGTCTTGAGACCATAACTATTAAACAATCATGCTTTATTAAATATTTAAAGTCTAAATTGAAATGAATATATATAGCTTTGTTATGTCAAATTAGTAAATTTAAAACTTAAGATAACTGAATCAAATTTTGATGTATTTGTAGTTCAGTCTCATGCTTTTCATTTTTTGCAGTACGTGAATGCAGATACACGGAAAATTGAGGACAGCTTCCAAATCACCAAGAGTTAGAACAGACAAGTGAATACGGGCACATGTAAATCGAGAAAAAAAATGTATAAATCCTGTACAGTATACATTAAGTAAAATCAAACCATCAATAGTGAAGAAGCTTTGTATTTTTTCTTTACTTTCAAAAACTCTATGTTGTCAAAAATATTATTGGTATGCCTGCTGAGTGCTGTATAATAATTGTGTTCTTTTTATTTTAAGTTTAATATGATTTCATAAAGTTAAATGGGAACTTCTCAATGTGACAATCAAGTTATAAGGTTGAATTATCTTTCAAGTTGAAATCAGTTAATATTCCTTCAAATCCATTTAAACTGTGTTGTCTTTTCATGTTGCTCTATAATGATTTTATTTATCTGGGAAGACTAGTGTCATATATCCAAAGATCGTAATATCTACTCTACGGTTACATAATCAGAAATTATGGTTTTGTACGAGCACACTCACTGTACTATTAGTGGCATATTACCTGAACCTGGGACGCGAAATTGAAAATATGCAGATGGAGAAGCTTTTTGGGACGGTGGAGGAAAAGGTGCTAAAACATGCTTTTACATGCTCGTTAGCATCATCCTTACAAGAAAAGGCTGAGTTTATGAAGAGAAAATTTGGGAAAAGAAAAGCTGTAGATAATCGTCAATGGACCAAGACCACCATCAAACTTAATCCAGAACAAAACATGTCAGATTTTTCTTCTCCCAATTTTAACAAATTGGTCCAAAAAACGAAATCCTATCAGGTCCAGCATACAAGGTAACCTGATAAATTATACAACAGAATAGTTAAGTAAATGCACCAACACAGATTGAAATATTTACTAGGAATTCAACTCACCCAACAAGTCAAGAGAATAGAGACCGTGTATAAAAAACACTTTCCTTTTTCTTTTTTCACTTTTCCTGGTAGCAGTAATATTAGAAAATTAAACATGTTGATCACATGACAAAAGTGACTAACTCGTGATTCACCAGCACCCCTTCAACAGAAAAACAAGCCCAGTCAGCTAAAAAGTCGGATACAATACAGCAATGTAATCGGCTTAACCTTCAAACCCATAAATTCTGTACATTCACCTAAACGATTACAACTTTTGAGCTAATATAAAATTACTGTAAATAGAAACTATAGGTGACTTTCAGATCTGTTGAGGCGAGCTTCACCATTCTTCCTTGAAAATATACTGCTAATATCTTCTGTCGCAACATTGCTCCTGCCATGGAAAATACTATTTGATTAGTAGCCATCAGAATAAAAAGTAAAATAACATAGGCACAAAACCGGAAGCAGTAAAACACTGGAAACCCACTAGGTAAAGCAAGGTATCATGGTTCTCGAGAAGGAAAGATGATGGTTACACAAGGAATCCATATCCCTTAATCATCATTATCATCAAGCTACCCCTTAATCCCAAGAAATTGGGTTCTACTCTGTGAAAAGAAATGAAACAATCACGTTGGCTCTCAACTCTGAATTTTTTCCCCCATTCATTCATATTTAACGCTATTTTGTTCATCAATTTGCCTAACACAAATTTTCAATTACATTACAATTTGCATGCTGCATCATACCCGTTCCCTAACACTAATTGATAGAAATTCTACTTTTCAGTTTTCACCATATACATTATTCCAAATATAGTCTACCCCATACCATATAGTGACGGGCCAGTTGCACGAAGCGGGAGCGGGAGCGGGAGCGGGAACGAGGGAGCGGATGGTAGTAGAAGTGAGGAAGCGTTGTCCGAAGCGTCTAGGAGGATTTTTATTATTATAAATTTATGCAATAAAATACTATTAAACGATAATAGTTTTCCCAATACTTAAAAAATAGAAAATAAAAACATAATTCTATTTAAGGTTAGCATACGTATATGATCCGATGTGCTAGGGTTGGTTGTATATGGATGTGGTTGGTATAGGCAAATATAGATTAGGTGTTGATAAGACTAGATAATTTGTGATTCCTTATCTTTCTAGTTCTCACGATTACATGCATCAATTTCCTTTTTTACAATGTGATATGGAAGTTTTTGCAAGCTTCCGATAACGGAAGAATCCCATATTCGAAGCTTCCTGCAACTAAGCCACATACCCTCGCTCGCAATAAAGGAAAAATCCCATATATGAATCTCAGCTCCTATCTCAACAAATACTGGTTCCACCACTCAGCACTATGATACTTCAATGCCTAAAATTCGGTTGATTGGCATAAAATGTAGTTGCTTAAATATTTAGCTCTTTCAGAAATCATTATGTCTCCTAATTACCAATAATTGAAATTGGCATGTCTTAGACCTACAAATGTAGTTAATTCCTAAAATTTGCAAGTCCTACAATCTAAATGCATCCAAAATTTGTAAACACCCAGAATTACCAAAACCACGCCAACACAGATGGAGCCATAGTTAATTTCTAAAAGTGGTAAGTACTACGATCTAAATACATCGAAAATTTATGAATACCCAAAATTACCGAAATCACATACAAATGGAGCCATAAAAACAGGAAAGAGATAAAGAGAATAATAACAACAAGCATATCGAGACTCACCTTCCACTAAGCTGAGGTGGCACAAGAAGTCCCTTTCCTGTATTAAGAGTACTCCTTGAATGAGGCAAGTTTCCTTTCGGCACTTTGGCCCGCCGCGAAGCATTAATTGACATGTTAGCTTCTCTTTTGCGATTTACAGATTCAGCTAATGCAGCTGCAACTCGGGAAGAATGGTCGAAACCACTCACCAAATGCGACGTGACATTCGAGGGATCTAGAAGAAGTGAGGCATCTGGAAGCTTTATAACAGGAGTCTCTGATGAGAGAGAACTTTCAGGCTGCTTGTCTGATGGACGCTTTGATATCCTAATCATAAGAAGCAAACATTAGTAACTACAGCATTTATAGACTTCGTACTCCGTTACAATAGGAAAAAAAAATCACATTCAACTCCACATGACAACAATTCAGTGCCAGAAACAACAATATTAAGTCTAAAAAATTCTCTATGTATCTAATTAATAAGCTACCTTTCTAATTTGGTGTGTCCAAATTAAAGTGCACCTTATTATTGAATATTCGGTGACAGTGGGTAGTTTATTGATTTACACGCAGTTAACGATTGCTTGTATCAACAAATACAAAATTCTCATATTCACAGTTACAGGCATATTATGGGGAAAAAATGATAAATTAAAATCTCAGCCACATATACTAATCTTTTTTAATCCATGGAAAACGCAAAAAAATGACAATAGCTTAAAACTTCAATGTCCTCTTAGCAAGCATAAGGGAGAAACAAAAAGTCCAGAAAACCTTTTCCCACTTTCGAAAATCATATCTATTGAGAGTTTCTTTCTAGAGGGACCTTCAGACAGAAAGCCAAGGAGCTCATTTTCAAAATAAAAGTTAAAACCTCCTACTCTTTTAACCCTCCAAACAATCCAACATGGAATCTGACTTCTGTTAACCTCGTCTATCAAACTCTTAATTTCAGCTCGTCTATCAAACTCTTAATTTCAGCGTTCTCTGACTAGGAATATTTGTATCCCCCTTCTATTTAATAATTAGTGAGGGTGGAGATATACTTGAGAAGCTCGTAAATGATCACGGGAGAAACTTGGAGCAGGCTAAAAGGGGTTGCAGCCCCCCGCCTATTAAGAAAAATTCATTTTTTCACTAAGTTTACAACAACAACAAATTGTTAATTAAAGCCTCTCGGCCCCTTGCACATACTAACAAAAAAATGTTTACACAAATTCCAGCCTTAATTTCGCCTTTGTCATAAGATTGAATAAACCATTGAAGACTAAACCCTACTTGTGGATGGTATAAGGGTTAAAGTCCATATTTCTCGCAACGAGTGTTGGGGAATTAAAGATTCACAGGTCAAAAGGACTGGAGCTTTTTTAACACGTTGGGCTGGTCAACCACAATTTCCATTAATAAAATGCAGGTTGATTTACTTAGACTGGCGGTCCAGGTACGAGGTCAGACGACATGCCAATAGTTAAAAAAGCCTATAGACTCTGTACGTCATTTCTTCATAATATATACAGTAAACATAACAGAGTGCATTTCAATGTGACTTTTATACACCATCAGCTCATTGAGCTTCCCAGGAATGTTTTCCTCTTTTACAGAAGGGGGAAATATGCCACTTAAAGTTATGAATATTAACCAGCAAACATATTTTCAGACTAAAGTTGCAGTTTCATTAATTTGGTGCTCTAATATTGGATGAACATTCAGAGGTTCTTCGTTTATAAGTTAAAAGAGATGGGGTTGTAAGTTGCCTTAATTTCAAAAATGTTTTGCTCAATAACCACCTTTCACTATGCCTACTGCGGCACTGCCCTGGGTAGTAACTTGCCTAACTTCTAACAAATCATTGAGGGAAAAAAAATATAATGATATTAGATGATAGACAACCTGCGTTACCAATCAGTTTAACCACATCAGATCAAATCGAAGGGAGAGAATCCTACGTGGCTCAATTTAGTCAACCAAATTAATGGAATGGGTAGCCATTTTTCTAATGTAATTGAGAGAATGTACACAAAATTGCTATCCTTAAAATCGAAGAGAAATAGAGATAGAGACCAACGAACTTGTACTACTGTATAAAATAAAACATGCTAATCCCACACAAAGAGGAGGCATAATTAAGATGACATCTTAATAGTCCATACCCTTTCTATAATGAAAATTGGGGTCAGACCTCATATGATGCATCCCAAAGTAGACTAAATTGCATACATTAACCTTTATCACAATCTAGACTTTTCCATTCACTTTTAAAGTACAAAAAGAAAATATCCAAGTTTGTCTAATGAGATACAACCCATGTATAAATCAATTTTCCTGTTCATCCTTACTGCATGTATATTATAGTAGCAATATTAAACGGCAGACACTCATTTTGAGTTTTCTAAATATGTTAAGTTTGCAGATTTATTTTTAAACACCCTTGCACTCTCTGTAATTCTACTCAACTTCACTTCTTTAAGCTTAAACATGAATTATTATCCCCGTACTTCACCATCACGGCCCTTGCGAAGTAAAATATATTTAACTTTATGATACTGATGGTGCATATATAGATGAGTGAGTGAGTGTGTGTGTGGCTAAAGAAGGGAACATCAAAACAAAATGAAGAACCTTTCAACATTAAAACTTTAAACCCCATCATTTTCCAATCGTGTATTGACATACTTCAATCAGATAAAAACCCAAATAATTTTTTTAGTTTTAAAAATGGAGTAGTTCTAGCCTCTAGGCATTATGGATATATACACTGTAGTTGGCAAGTATTCATAGAGAAACCGAGATACAAAAGACCCATGCAATTTTTGTTTTACAGAATTACTATCGTCGTCGTCATTTATGTGTATACACAGCTACCAATGCCAGAATTTTCAATTTTGAATTTATAGAAAATGGGATTACATAGCATCATCGGTCATCTTACAATACCAGAAAATAACAATCTAAAAATTAGCAAAATTCAAATATGTGGCAATTAAACATGTGCTATAGTAGCAATTAGCAAAGCATACTTTCTTAAAAATCCAAACCCAGAAGTAATACTGGACCAAGATAAAAAAATTCATAGGGGGTGCTGAAAGACTAAAATTGGCAAAATTTTAAAAAAATAAATCGTAAAAATCAGTTTTTTATTAATCTGCGGGATGTTGTGGCCTCCTAGTTCCTCCCTGGCACCACCAATCCATAACAGTATCTTTTAGAAGTTGCATTATTTTATATGTATTACCATGGTCCCCTTAGTTTGGATCAAAGATTATACTCGGGAAAAAACACGACTTATATTATTTGATATTCGTGGGGGTGCTGCATCATCTACATATTAAGAAAAAAATGATTTTTACCATGTATTTTCATGACCACCTAATACCAACCGCAAAAACAGGCTTCGCCACCGCTATTTCGGTCAAGTGACGAAGTATTCAGGTAGGCCAGGGGCTAAAATTCCGTTTGGACGTTATTTTGTTATTACGCAAGTTACTCAAAGGTTAAAACCTGTAACTTTTTGTTAGAATATATGGTTAAAAAATCGGTCTTTTTTGCCATCTTGCTTCTAGCTCCGCCACTGCTATTCGGAACTTATATTTTCAATTGTAACACTTAAAAAATGCATGATTAAGTCAGCAGTATTACGATAGGGGCTGAATTCCATGTAGACATTTTTTTGTTAGTACGCAAGTCGCTCAAAGGTCAAAATCTGTAACTGTTTAATAGAACATATGGTTAAAAAATCGATCTTTCTTAACAAGGAGGGTGTTACAGCCCTCCCATCCTACTCCTAGCTCCGCCATTGCTATTTGGTACTAATACTTTCAATTGTAAGTTGTAACACTGAAAATACATGATCAAAGTCACAAATTACATAAAAGGATAACGATTCCGTCTATTTTAGCAATATTGCTCTTAGCTCCGCCACTGCTATTTGGTACTACTATTTTCAATTGTTACACTTACACCCTCGAGAAACTCGAAAATACATTATTAAAGTCACAAATTACACAAAATCGTAACAATTCCCTCTATTCATAGCAATATTACTCCTAGCTCCATCACTGCTATTTAATACTAATATTTTCAATTCTAACACTTATACTATCAAAAAACTTGAAAATGCATGATCAAGTCACGAATTATACAAAAGGATAATAATTCCGTCTATTCAATAACCATATTACTCCTAGCTCCGTCACTGCTATTTGGTACTAATACTTTCAATTCTAACACTTATAGTCTCAAGAAACTTGAAAATGCATGATCAAGTCACAAATCATAAAAAGGAATAACAACTCCGCACATTCATAGCAATATTATTCCTAACTCCATCACTGCTATTTAGTACTAATATTTCCAATTGTTACACCTACACCCCCGAGAAACTCGAAAATACATGATTAAAGTCACAAATTACACAAAATCATAACGATTCCCTCTATTCATAGAAATATTACCACATATAAAACAAAACCCAGTAAAGGAAAATCAATATAGCAGTGATTTTAGTAGTGATAAACAATAAACAAAGATTTTAAAATTTTAAAATTTTAAAAAAAAATAAAAAAAGGAAAGGAAAGTTACTGGTGGAGATGAAGTTGTTGATTGTTTGGTAAAACTGTTTCTCTCTCCTCTTTTTCTTCTTCTTCCTCCGAAGAAGCGTAGTCTACCAGCGACATCTCTCTCTCTCTCTCTCTCTCTCTCTCTCTCTCTCTCTCTGTGTGTGTGTGTGTGTGTCGGAAATATTACAACTTTTCAAGGCTTAAAATTGTTTCTTATGTCACTTTTAAGTCACCTTTGGTCGATTAGCGTCGAATTATGTCATGTTTAGTTCCGTTTAATACTAGCCTATTAGTCTCGCCCGCTTAATCCGTCTAGTCTTATAAGTTTCTTGGGTTAGAGTCACTGACGACAAATTAGTTGCATAGGCTTGGGTTAGAGTCACTGACGACAAATTAGTTGCATAGGCTTGCTTTTTAAAACACTTATTTGCCGTTTTATGATTTTAAAACGATTATTTATAATTTTATAATCGATGAGGATTAATTTTTTGTATAAAAAACTAAAGAAATGTTTAAGTTAGTAAGTTAGAGTATTGTATTATTTATATTTCTAATAGTTATTGTATTTTATACGAAAAATTCACTTTGTAACTTTTAAGTCGTCTTTTAGCGATAAGTTGGCCGATTGATGTCTAATCACATTTAGTTTCGTTCGCTTTATCCGTCTAATCTTATAAGCTTCTAGATTTCGAGTCACTTCCGACCAATTATAATTGCATAGGCTCGTTTTTTAGAAGACTGATTTGTCGTTTCGTGGTTTGTAAAACAATTATATATAATTTTATATGATAATTGATGAGGATTAATTTTTTGTATGAATTACTTTTAAAAAAAATGTTTTAAGTTCCCCCCACCAAGTAAGTTAGAGTTAGAGTACAGTATTATTTATATTTCTACTAGTTATTGTAATTTATAAGATCGTATAACTATTAATTATATATTATTAAAACTATATATATACAAAAAAAATTCATTTACCAACAGTTTTCAAAAAATAAACTGATGGTAAATAAACTTTTTTCTTATATGTCGTATTAGTTTTATTTACAACATTGTGTTTTTTTATATGCATGGGGGTGTTTGGTTTGGGTTAATCATTCGTACAAAACCGAAGAAAGTCAAGCTAACTAACTGTGAATGGCTTAGTTTGTATTTTCGGCGAGAACGGGTCCAATCCAATTACTGCTCACACGTGTAATAATAATTGGTCTTTTCCTCATACGCTAGTAGTTTTCGCTTTGTTCTTATTTAACTCTTTGTACTAATTAGTCTATTCCAAAATTTATAACTCATACCATAATATATATAAAAGCATAATTACGAAATTTAGATATCATCATAAGCTTTATTTTTTTAATAAAACATTATACACAAAACCCTACAAAAACCATAATTTAGATTTGTCAACGAACTAGATCAGCTAAAAATAATAAATGCAAATGTGAAATCATGATGAGCGAGGAAGAGGGGTAAGATAGACGAGTTAGATCATCGATGATGAATTGTGGTCATCATCATTGTCGTCTCCAGCATTATGGGACCCCGAAGCAGATACAAAAAATTGGTCCCGATTTTTAACATTAATTTTTATATTAAGATATTAAAAAACAGCACTCAAAACCGATCAAGCAAATGTTCACATGTCGTCACATGTAAATATGTAAGTTGTATCACCAAACTTATGATAACAAAAGAAAAACGCGATTAAACATAACAAGTTGTTAGGAACTTTGCTTCGGACACAAAAAAATGTAACTTCGCTTAAAAACAAATATTTTGGGTGTACCTCTTACAGATTGTATAATTATATTTGAAGAAAACTGGTCTTTTTAACATTTAATCAATTAAACCACAACCAAAAGTGTACAACTATTAATTATTTATATAGATTTATATACATATAGAAACTCATGAAGAAAACATACCTACAATTAAAATTGAGAATAAATATATGCAATTGAAATAGTTAGTGTGGTGTGACTTGTAAGTTGTTTTTGCCATAAAACATGGGTACTGTTTTAAAAAATATAAGCATTTCTTTAAAGCATTTTGATAAATTTATACATGAAAAACAAAAATAGGCCTTGAATTAGAGAGTCCAATCTTATGCTTCTAAGATTGGGCTGTAGAGCCTTGCTAGTCATCATGAAGTTTGGTCAATAGAATAGTCGTGTTAGTCATAATTCATAAATAAGGTCTCAATGTTATCCCCAACAATGCACCACTGATGGTAACACTAACATGGCGCCCCCAATTAATTTGATTTTGAAATTAAAAAAATTTGAGATACTTGGCTTCACAGGCTTCCGTTTGTTTGCAAGAATAGTAGTCTTGTGATTAAAGATCCGATCCGGATTGTAATCGAAATCTGAAACGAATGTCATATTGGACTAATGTGATACCACGTCCCAATGGTACGTATTGCAAATACACATAAAATGCATCATTTATAGTCAAGGTCGTACAAATAGTCCATTTGCATGCAAATACAGCAAAATTCATATGGAGTATGACTATTTGTAGTAAATTTTGAATTTTAATATTAGCCATTGGAATTGATGGATCAAATTTTAATGTCAAATCTAAAGTTATTGGTGGTATCCACACGCACGTGCCCATGCACGCATGCCATACTTTTGTTCATTACCATTTCGTTTATAAATGAAAGAACACTAACCGAGTTGTTGCCAAGGTGAAAACAAACGTTTTAACGAACAGTTCAATTTATCTACAATCCTAGGTATAGTACACAGGGTAACACTTAAATTAACTAGTCTGTTTTGATGGATGACCGAATAGAGACCAAATAGTTAACTCCATACTCATCGATTAGCTCATGCATTTCATTAAAATATTAAACATTTGATACGAGTCAGGCAAAACAGCAATACAGAGGGGTATAGTGTTACACAGCAGTAACGGTGAATGTAATTAAGAAACAAATTACAAAATCTACCAAAACGAATTTGCATGATGATTTACAATGATATATTGTCCTACTAGCTATCAAGCCTAAATTTTATCCTCCTATTCCATTAGTTTTATACATGTTTGGTCTACGAAGTACTATTAATTACTTTATTTTAAAAAAAAGAACTTTATTGTCAATGGATGGGCATTGGCGTGATGACTTTTTTTTTACCTTTATTCATAGAATGAGAGTACTTTAGTTTTTTTTTTTTTTTGAAAGTGGGACTACTTTAATTAGTTTGTTCCCTTCTATATTCTGCCTTTTCTTTTCCCTAGTTCCCTCTCCCTACATAAAATATCAAAGCCCTACCTCTCAGGCTCTCACTACCGGTTAAACAAAATTCACTTTTTTTTGACACATTTTCGTTTTATTCTTCATCTAAACTCTAAAATGGTGTTTATTAAACATAAACCCTAAAATGGTTTTATTAAGCATACTTGCATGCACAGGAAGGATAAAACACCTTTTACTTAGCAGCACTAGAGTAGGTTTGACGCTTGTTGCTGCGGTGCGACAACGGTAGCTCATCTTTATCACATCGTTAACTTCACTATAAGAAAAAGTTCATTTAGCATCATAAAAATGTTTGAGTTATGTTGGTAAAGTGGTTGTGCCTAAATTTTAGCAACAGTTTAGAAACACAATTTGTTGCTAAACTGTTGTTAAAATTTAGTCACAACCAGTTTAGCAACATAACCCTAAAATTTAGCAATTAAGCTTCCGGCACGACATGCACATTTTCATCTTCATTTAAACCCTAAAATGGTTTTATTAAACATACTTGCATGCACAGGAAGGGCAAAACACCTTTCACTTAGCAAAAAATACAGAAATCTTGAGACAATATTATAGTATAAACCATTAAAGTCAATCTATAAAGGTATTCCTTTAAGACCATCTCTAACATAAAGCTAATAGAACTGTACCCTATATACTTCTCCAACCAAGCACTAGAGTATATTGTTTGACGCTTGTTGCTGCTGCCAACTGAGGCGCAACAACGGTTGCTCATATTTATCAAATCGTTTGAGCTTGCAACTGCGTTAACCGGGTTCTCCCTGTGCCTCTCTCTCTCTCTCTCTCTTCGCAGTGTACGTTGGTTCCCATGCTTAATTACATAGATTGGTCTATAAGGGGCGGCCCAGGCCAAAGACCAGTAAGGCTTGGGCCTGAGGCAAAAACTGGGTTGGGATTTTTTTTTTGTAATAGGCCTTGGGCAAAAAAATAAAACTGGACTGCGCTTTGGGCAACCAACAGTACTGGATCGCCCCTGGGTCTATGTGTAAATACATACGAGTTCATGTAGTTTCAAGTGTAAGTAAAAAGATATGGACAACTAAAAATTACATCATCTCTGTAATTTTCAGAAAGTTACAAACAGTTCTGAAATAAAAGATAAAACAAATTTGACCGTCATTAAATTTCAAAAAATTGCAAAGCAATCCATGTAACATTTATTAATAGAAAAATGTGAAACAATTTTTTTTATTTCATGAAAAAAACATAAATATGTTTTAAACAATTTTCCATTTATGACTATCTTCTAATCATATTTTTTTAATTAATTAAAAAAAGGGACAATTAACAAAAAATACCATATCACTATTATATTATCAAAAACATACCATCAAAAGTTAAATTACCAAAAACATACCTATATATACTTAATATTTTTCTAATTCTAATTAAACCATAATCTAACCTATCTCTCTCTAATCGCACCTCTCTCTCTAACACACGATAATCGCACATCTTTCTAACACGTGCTAATCACCCATCTCTCTCTAAAAATGATTAAAAACTCACAAAATATGCATATGCTAATTATAAAACGTCATACCCTAATTTTAAAACTTCATACCCTAATTTCAAAACTTCATACCCTAATTTCAAAAATTTCATACCCTAATTTCAAAACTTCATACTCTAATTTTAAAAGTTCATATCCTAATTTCAAAACTTCATATCCTGATTTTAAAACTTCATATTCTAATTTCAAAACTTCATACCCTACATATGATTTTCTCTCAATATTGTACATATGGATTCTTCTCTTTCAACTTGAAACCCACAATGTTTACAATAGTCTCAAAACTCAATAAATAGAAAACAATCTCACAATTTTCATATATTACGGGGTATCAAATAGTGTAATATTTATGTATTACGTATGTATATATCTGTATTTATATGTATATGAATATCTATATAATTTAGATGATATTCGGTAGTTAGTGGCGGGTTTTCGTGGCGGAGGAAGGGAGAGAGATAGAGTGAGATATTAAAGAAATATACATAGAAGAGTGGATGAGAGAGAGAGCAAGATCAGAGAGAGATAAAGAGAAAAATTGGTGAAAGAGAATAATAAAGAGATACATAGAAAAATTGGTGAGAAAGAAGAATGGAGGAGAGAGAGAGTAAGATGAGATAGAGATAAAGAAAAGAATAAACAACATTAAATTTAAATTTGTTTGGTATGTTTTTGATAGTTAAAGTTGTAAGGGTATGTTTTTGGTAATTTAGTTTCAAAAGTAGTATGTTTTGTTAATTTATCCTTAAAAAAATCACAATGAATTTTTTTTAAATACGCATCAATCTTCAATTTCTAATGTGTTTTTAACAAATATATACATCTCGGAAAAAAAACAAAACAAGACGCATATTTATGTTACCGTTGTGAAACCATGGAGATTTACATTAATCAAATCTTGATTTGGAGCATTTTTGTAAAAGATTATTCAAGTTGATGTTTAAGTTGAACATTATTCACATACATAACAATATCGTGAACATATTATAATTTTTGCAATAATTTTTTCTTAAAACAACTTATTAAATATCATTAACAAAGTAATTATAGTTTTTCAAAGTATGCTGGGCTTAAGAAGACGACCGGGTTATCATAGATCTAATGGTAATGTTAAGAAGAATTTATAGGAAAAATACATTTGAATAGGGCTACAGTAATTTTAGAACGAAGTGGAAGATGGATATCACGAGCTACAGGGATTGGTTGAGGATTTAAAAATGAAGCTAAGGGAGCAAGTAAAGAGACTAGAGGCTAAAAAGGATGATTCTGCTGGGCCTTTTTTTTAAAAAAAATTGATAGTAAAAACCCATATTTTTATTTTATTAATAATTATGGAAAAATAATAAGGCTGGAAAAAACCCCCACAAAATTGAGTAGCCAAAAGTGATAGTCAAAGTGTCTGAAAAACAAATTAATGTATCTGGGTTTGGTCTCCATTTGATCAATAAAAATGTCCGTTTGGTTTTAAAAAAAAGTTTTCCAAAGTATTATGCGGTGAAACTCGTAAAATTAATGATTCTTTGATTGAAAGATATTCAAAAGTAATATGTAGAGATACTGTTAAAAATTAAAATAAGAATATTTTCTAAAGAATATATCATTTATTGTGTTGTTTGGTCACTTTGGTGTATGTGACTTGGAGATACAAACTAGAATACTAGATATTGAGAAAATTACACCTGTCTTAAAATGTGGAATTTACACCCTTTAAGATTTTGGTTGGGGATGGTGAGGGGTGGAGCCAAAAATACTGTTTAGCGGGTGCACGATTAAAACATAAGTTAATTATCTTTTTAATAGCTAAAAAACGATTGTAAAGATGCAATTTTTTTTTACAATAAGGATGCCATTACAAGTCTTTAGCTATACTATTGAACATGTTTGTATCATAGGCGAAAAATTAATTCATAGAATTCTTTTTTTCTGATACATTGTTGAAGAAACCAAAAATATGTGTAATGATTTTAATAACTATTTTGGTCTAAGAAAGATATCACTAGTCAATGTAATAAATAAGAGAAATTATAAATTAATCCGTTATTAAATACGTTAATGCTAGAAATCAAATATTTTATCGACGCATGCCTACTAATTTTGATTGTATAAAAATAAGACAATTTTAGAGTGTTTAACAACAGAAGTTACAATCTATAGTCATTTGAGTGATTTTTCATGTATTAGTTCGTATGATAAAAAAAAATGCGAATTGGGTTAAACTTCATCTTTTAAACTATAAAAGGAAAACAAAACTAAACAAAGAAATTTAATAAGGCATAAATTAAGTTTAATGGTATAAAGAAAGGAAAAGATTAAAAAGAAAAAAATGCTACTGATCAGTTTTGAACTTGAGCGTAAAGAAGGCAAGGAAAGAGATTTTACTGTATAGTCTAGGACACATTATAACAAGTATTTTCAATATATACTACTAATTAAAAATCCAATGGGGGCTTGTACCCCCACTAAACTTGAGTTGGCTCAGTCCCTCGATCATGGTCTGAACCATCAATCATTAACAAGTAGTCAAACAATCCCTCAACTAACAAGAAAATTATAAGAAAATAATCACACTAAATTTATACTCAAAAAAAAAAAAAAACACTAAACTAGTAAAAGTTTGAATAAAGATAAAACGGAGGTCCACTTAATATGCGTGAAAAGTTCCTTATAATAGACTTTAATGGAAAACCAAAATGCAGCTGATTAACCATTTTCAAAAGGTTCAGAACTGTCATGAACTAAATGAACCTTTTCAAAAACAAAATTTATTTAAAAATTTAATCAGCTGAAATGAATCATTATTATTTATTTAGTATACTCCTTATTTATTCTTTCCAAAAACGAGTAAACCCTGGTTTCCGTATTTAGAGAAAGTAAAGAGCAATCTTTTGGATATTATTTTTTTAATAATTAATGTACCATTATATTTTGAAAGAGCATTGCGTTTTGGAAACAATGAAATGGTGTTTTTGAACCGATAAATAATAGTTTATAGCGCTCCAAATGAACGCACTAAAAAAACAGATTACCAATTATTCGACCGAAATGCAAAAACATAGCATTTTGTAATATGTCTGCGTTTATAACTAAAATTTAAAATATTCTTAAGTAACTGTTGTGTGACATATTATCTCGTTATAGATATATATAGAGATATGTATAGATATAGAGAGAACTATGAGAAACAACAGACGAAGTGTTTATTCATTAATATGATTGTACATAGAGATACATCAAGAGACTCCTGACCCTATTTATATAATAGAGTATATGGTTACATATGCTGGGAAAGCCCAAGATAAGCACAATAGAGTAAGTCTCAAGATGGCCAATAATATCCTACAACACTCCTCCTTTGAACGTCTTGATTTCTTCGTCTTCATGATGTCGATGTGAGTCGAGTTCATTCGCAGTGCTAAACACATAAAAACCTTAGGGACGGAAAATCCAGTGTGGGACAAAACCGGTACCTAGGAGAAACTGTGTAGCCGAATGATATATGCCGAAATTCTATGTAACTAACTAACCACAAAACAGTGTGTCTCATCAAAACCTTGGTAGAGCAAACACAATGGAAAAATCTCTGATCGAAGGAAAAAGAGTGCAACAGTGGTAGTAGTTGGGGATCAACCACAAAACAGGTGCCTCATCAAAACCTTGCTAGAGTAAACTCAGTGGGAAAAACCTATAGTCGAAGGACAAAAGAGTACACAGTGGTAAGAAGTATACAACAGGATACTCCCCCTAATTTTGGCAATCTTAAGTGAGGTATGATGGGAACGTATCTCGCTAAAAACCTTACCAAGGAAAACTCAGTGGGAAAAAACTTTGGTCTAAGGACAAAAAGAGTACACGAGCATGCGACTGGATACTCTCCCTCACTTGCACACGACAGGGTGCGAGAATTTCGACTAAGTAGTAATTAGTACAATAAGCATTTATCTGGATGCTCCTCCTCACGTGCACACGACTGGGTGCAAGAATTTCATATTTCAAGAAAGAGTACGAGCATTCGACTGGATGCTTCATTTACTTGCACACGGCTGGATGCAAGAAAATCTAACGTGGAATAGAACGAGCATTCAACTAGATGCTCTTAAACTTCATATGTGAATATTCATTTCGGCAAGAAATGCTAAATAACATAATTTAGTCATGTCTCTCTTGATCGATAACAATAAGTTGTCCTCAAATAAGACAAATGTTTTATCCGGATCGTGAGACAGAGCATATGTAATTCAAATATGGCTAATACGATTTCGAAGCCATATACACTCTCTAGTCGTCTCATAGAGCACGAGTAGATCAGAGTGATTCGTTTGGAGTTATTCCAAGACCTCCAAGATATTGCCTTAGTCCTAATGGTAAAGACAGACCATGTTAGGAATATCCGTTATGCGGGTCTGATAAGTAACCGGCATCAGTATAACCGAAAAAGGGTTGCGTTAATTCGAGTACCGAAGGGGGTAGGTACACTCGATGACGCAAATGGGATAAACTAGCCCACTTCCAAAATTACCATAAGGTAAGGGAATGTGTCTTTAGTGCCATTTCGATGGCAGCGTGTTAGCGCGATGCTGTGTCGAGCTATACCATTCACAACAGACAAGATATTCGTCCTAGTACATTAGACCAAGTACAATGATGCGCTTATTGTACTTAGATATGAACATCATGGTTCAATATCTCTTCATCGTCTCATCAGGGACGGACTGGGTCTATATCAATGTCTAGTGATCGAACGATAATGGGAGAATCTGACGACTTACCGTCATGATGACTAAAACGTCATAACACCTTCTGGGTGTAGTCTGAATCATGGACTTAGATTCAATATTTACAGGACTCGATCATCAGGCTGAGTCACTACCGTGTCTTCCCAAGATCCTTCATCTCGAAGGCAAATCCAAAAATGGATCGCGTAATAAAACACGCAAGAGCATAATATTTGTTCAAGTATCCCAAGCTAATCAAGTACTCACTTAGGCGGGTATGCCACATCCGCTCGGATTATATTAATCCATATAGTGAACGTCTCAGTCAATTGAGATCGTGTTCCGTGGTCAGAAACTACTTGATTTAAGCACATGAAGTCACACAAGGACCTTCATCTATATTTCTTTGTATAAATCCACATAAAGATAAAACGGTGACCATAATCACATGCTGCATAATCAGTTTTTCGAAAACTACTAAACTGATAAAGTAGAGGACCGTTATAACGTCTATTACGAGGAAATCAACTATTACGAGGAAATCAACCATCTCGTAATCAATTCCAAGGTGTGAGAGAATCCTTGCGCTACTAGGCGAGCATTCTACAATCTCATTATTCTCATCACTTTTCCTTACGAATAACCAAATAAACGAACTCGTTTAACATTGGTGGTGTGGGAGCTACATGTCCGAACACACTTTCGCTAAGGAGACTACTTGGATTGCAAGTTTCCATTAGTCCATTCTATTCTACGTTGACTTCGGGCAACGGTACATGGTTCCCTGTCATAATTTGCTCATATTATCAGTCGTCACCGAATATATGAATAAGTAATCAATGACAGTCTCGTTTCGCTTCAATATCGTCTAAGATATCATGATCGACAGATATTTCGAGATTTTTAGGATGAGGAGGAATCACACATCTCCTAGATCCTTTATAATCTCGTGCGACAAATGAGTTTCAGTTCACCACCTCTGGGGCTGAACGAATTAAGAACCGGTCAACTTCCTCATATCTTAGGAAGGATGACAGACTGATGGCCGACGACAGCGTCCTTTGCTTGGCGGGTTCGGCCAAAGCAACGTGTTACGACAGAAACACGGCGTCCGACAAGGACGTCTATCCTTGCAAGCATTTTGCAGCAGGTATAAATGATCTCGTGACATCTCATAAAGTCATTAAATGCGTCTGGCATTTAGTTAGACTTGAGGGAGTCTATGCACTTACTTATCACTAAGTGCAGTTTTGGGGATCAAGCTAAGACTGAGTGGGTTATGCCACGTTACTTCACGTCGTTCCTTATCAACGGTAACATGAAAATCTCCCCTAACGATGGGGAGAACAGTCTTAGCGATATCACTTTCGCATATCATGCGGTAAATAGATCGCTTGCCAATGTTACTCTATCAAATGATAGGCATGGGATTCATAATCGACTTATGTCCCATTCAAAGGTCCATATTTTGAACGCAATAGTGGCTCAATCAAAATATAAATTAAGCACTCCAAGCACGCGTTAATATGAGACTTCTGGCTCATAACCAGTAACCAGCTGGTACGCATATGCTGTCTGAGTGTCTATGAGCCTCATAACGGACCAATGCAGCAAAATAGCATAACCCCACACGGAAATATAAATCTTGGTATGCAAGACCAAGAAGTGCGTGCAATCATTTGCAGTCGCATCATCAAACTTTTCGTGAGTCCATTTGGGTCTGAACATAATCGACATGATGTTCAATTTTAATTTCCAAACTCAAGTAATTCAAATCGAAATTTCGATTCTTACTCTTCGGAATTATCAAGTCAACTAGACTTTTCAGGATAATCCGGATCATGAGCCATCAACTTAATGATAGGGCTAAAAGTTTGGGAAATACTGCATTTCTGTGGACAACAATAATCATGTGACCTATTGTCGATGCATCAACCATAACCATAACCATTTATTTTTATGGTCCGTCTTATGCTTGGATAAGTCCACAATAACTCCTTCAATTCTTTATAAGAATTCTACGAGTACTTTTCGTGATATTTACACATACTAGTCTTTCAAGGTGAGCATTAGTGGCATGAATTTCGGATTAATCACGAAATATATCCTCAAAGAGAATCCAAATGCGATGTGATTATAAATCAAGCATTGTCTTTTGACCCGGGAATATCTCATCCGGTCAAGCCACAATATCAAAATGCTTTGATCAATCGACGACAGTCGAATGATAGTATAGACAATCATGTCTTAGGATCTAAATCATTTATCATTCGACGACAGGCAAAATGATAAGGTAACTTTAAATGCTTTAAAGAATGTGGTAGCAACCACTTGAAAGACATTTCAACTCCTCTAAAATACGCTTTTGATCATATTGAATGGAGGCTATGTAAAGAAATTTTAATTCTTTCATGAGCTATTACCAGATAACACTGGTTTTCTCGAATATTTTATAACTCAACCAGGTACGGCAGGACCTACATGAGTATAAGACCTCATATTTGACAAATCAATTTGGTTTTACCAAAGATTTTGATTTGGAACGACAGGTCCAGAATCGTTGTCACTGAGTACTATTTTAGGCAAATAGTTGGTGAAATTATGTGGTACATTGTTACCCACTATTTCCAAAAAAATCAACTACCCCACAAGTATTGCCTAAAATTTCATAATTTAAAGTTTAGTCATATTTGTCAAAGGAATTTGCTCAAAACACTTTAAATTATTTCGAGAAATTTCGTAAACAGTCAAACCATAATCCAAAAGTATGTCCAAATGGAAAAATCATAATCCAAATGGAAAAACATAATCCAGATAAGCGAAAAAATGGCTCAATGTTTTATCAAAATCAATAAAGAAAGGTATCAAACTCATTTGAGCCACAAAATCGGGGGTCTCAAGAGTTTTTTTCAATTAGCTTTAACCACATTAGGATCGGTTTTTTCACCTTTATAATAGTTTTGAACTATTTAAGGAGTAACCGTGCATGACCTTTGTCTTTATAGCATAGAGTTGGCTCCTTGAGCATTATCTTTTGCTTTGTGATAACGGACCATATTGTTCCTTTCAATTACTGTCTTGAAGCCACAGGTTTTCGATTTTGACGATTGTCTAAAATCTCGCTTGGCTAAGCGATTCATCGGGATCGCGACAGTTCGAGACAAATAACACTTATCTTGGTTCTCGATTCGTGGAAAAAAAATGTACACAAAGAGCATTAATACCAGGCAAAACAATTCGCCATTGACCCAATAGGATTAAAACTACTCACCGAGGCAATTTTCTTATCCAATAACAGATGGGCGATAAAGGAACATGGTGAATATAAATTCACGATACTGTTTATGGAATACAATTTCCAAGCTAGTATTTTGGTGAAGTATTGCTCCAATATGTCAATTTCAGACATTTGTTCACCATAGACGTCATCACGTCTCAAATGTGGCGGCGGAATAAAATCAACGCCTTAACATTTATCATGAGGGTAACAACAAACTCGTGTTTTACTCATCAAAGATGGCATCAAAAAAAAATTTTGGGCATCACATTTTCACACATCAGGGTGACTAACATGTGGTGACGGAATTAAAATCAACGTTTAAACAGTCATTTCGCAAGTATGTTTTACGATTTTTCTCATCATAGATGACATCCAACATGCGTTGGGAGTTCTGGATTATTTATCATATAAAACGACTGGTTTATATTTTTATGGTTTGCACAAGCATAAACGTTTTTTCGAAACGACAGGTTCGAAAATGTTGAACTTAGAGTTCAATAATGATTTTGATTATAACTTTGATTATGCGTTTAATGATTTTACGATTTCGATGATATAATGCTTGTCTTTTCCAAAAGAGAATTTGTAAATTTCAGCATGCCAGAAAGTTAGAGCACAGAAAAACGAAGCCACAAGTTCAAGCGAAACCAGAATCGGAGTTATAACGAAGAAGTTACGGGCTTTTGAAGATTAACGGGAAAACAGAGAAAACTGAACAACGACCGATCGTCTGTACAAAAACGACCGATCGTTTTTGTAACAATTTCTTCCAGTAAGCTCGTCTTTTAAACGATCGATCGAAACTCAGAAACGACCGATCGTTTTCTGGAAAACGACCGATCGACTGTAGAAAACGACCGATCGTTTTCTACAGATTTCGAAAACAGCTTTTCAGCTTATTCTGGAAAGCTGCTTAAAACTTCTGAACAAAAGCCTCAACCACGACCAACGGTCATATACAGAAAAACAGACTTTGGTGATTATATAAACCAACCCAACTCACTTTCCAAAGTCACCAATCACATACATACATATCCATAATCAATCCTTCAACCTCTCTCATATACATAAACCCAAAATCACCATTTTGGTGAAATATTTCGAAAAGAGAGAAATTGAAGATAAATCGATACAAGCTCCAACAAAGATCAAACATCATCGAAACCACAAATTAGCTTATTTAAGAAGCAATCAATTGTGGGTGTTGTTTTAATTTTCGATAAAATTGTAAAGAGCGTTTTATAAGCTCATTGTGAGTGAGTGTTTGAGTAGAAGCTTTTAAGCCAAAGTGTTGGTTAAAAGTTCTAGGTTAAACACTTGCTTATTCATAGATTGAGGGGGAGTCGTTGACTCATTAGACGTGTACGCTTGCACTTGAATCAAGAGTAGAAATCTCGGGTAGAGGGGGAGCCAATCGATTGATTGAGCTCGATAGGATTTGTAATCGGGAAGATTATTTTTATTGAAATACTCGGTAGTACCGGGGAGAGGACGTAGGCCGTTTACCGAACCTCTATAAAATCACGGTGTCATTTTCTTTACCTTCTTTTTACTTTCCGCAACTTAATTATTGCTTATTTAGTGCATGCGTTTAGAACTTTTAGTATTATATTAACTTTTGTTAAACGCATAAGATTAGAATTGTGATAGTTGGGTGATTAGTTGCACTTAAGTTTAATTAGGCCAAAAACGCCTAGAAACCTTATTCACCCCCCCTCTAAGGTTTAGCCGCATCGGGGCCAACAGAAAACATTAGTTTTGCTTCTTATGTGAATCAGTTCTCATTGATCGAACGACGATAAAGAGACACCAATTCGGCGAAACATACATCACTATATAAACACACTCGGGGAAATTATTATTTAGTCAACCCCTTTCGGTAGCTCTACTTGAAAAACGACCAGGAAAGACGGTGAGGGTGGATGGCACGAATGCCACTTAAAACCCGACCTCATTAGGATATCGACTTCCGCCTATATCTTTTTTAGACATCGTATCCAAATAGGTGAGCATATTTAGGGAAGGTTCATAATTTTTCCAACTTAAATGTGAAAATATATGATTTCGCAAATTACCATATTTTACACAAGTGTACATGGTAGTAAATAAATACATAGATCGTACATGCTTGCATGATTAAATAATATAGCAGTAGCATGATAGTACATATTAGCACAATCTAAATTTATCAATTTACACTAAGCAAGATATTACTCAATAATTAATTATTCTATTGCTATATGTATAAGTTCTATACATGGTAACTAAATCATTCATGTACGTAATATATTTATTAATTAACAATTAACAATATACATACAAGTTCCCTACAAGATAATTTTAAATTACACCACAACATGCAAGGAAAGAAATTTTACATGCATATATATACTGCCTTTCTAACATACAAGCAGACAACATGATGGTGACCAAATATAGTTTTATTGTTTAGAGTTGAAGCATGTGTTTCACTTTATTTCCAGCAGGATGCAAATCTACCGTGCGTATAATATGTATATCATCATTGTTTGGGCTAATTTTTATTTCTATGGTCATGCATAATCACAATCGTTTAAACATCTAGCAGACTATTACAATCATGTCAATCATGCATAGATTAGTAGCATACACACGGATTAATTGCTAAGTAGACATGCGATTTTTTTATCGTTAACAGTTTATTAAAATAAACTAGGTGTACCGTACGCCTGCTATTTTGGAGAAGGTCGAAACGAACCCAATAAAAACCGGATAAACCTCAAGGTTTATAGATACCCAATATCTGTGCGTTTACCAAAAATCTCTCATATCCGCGAGCGTATATCGTAGTCTCCGCGAGCATCGTGCTGATAACGTGTTGTGTGACATATTAGCTCGTTATAGATATATATAGAGATATGTATAGATATAGAGAGAGCTATGAGAAACAACAGACGAAGTGTTTATTCATTAATATGATTGTACAGAAAGATACATCAAGAGACACCTGACCGTCTTTATATAATAGAGGGTAGTGGTAAATATGCTGGGAAAACCCAAAATATGCTCAATAGAGTAAGGCCCAAGATGGCCAATAATATTCTACAACAGTAACTTAATTATAGTAATTATCATCTAATAATCGGGGAAAAATAGGTTTAGTGTACTGTACTATCAATGTTTAACGATTTAGCTATTGTACTACCAATTTTAAAATTTGAGGTACCAAACTACGAAATTTGTCACAATTGAGATACTAACAACATTAATTGACGAAATTGCAGTGTATATATCTAACATTTTGGGATATATTTTTGACGGATGTTGATATAAATGCATTCACCATTTGATAGACAAAAAAATGTGAATGCAATTTAATCATTTGGTTTAACGGTAGATCATCAATTGTGACAAATTTCATATTTTGATAACTCAATTGTTAAAATTGATAATACAGTATCATTAAACACTGATAATACAATACACTAAACGTATATTTTTCCAATAACCATCTCAATCAGACCAAAGTCTCACTAATAGTTCAAACAACGAGAGCTTTATTGAGTAGCGGCAACTTGTTGCTTCATTACTGTTTGTAAAGTCACGTCACTATTGAATGCACGTTTCCTATATGCAATATTTTGTACATTTCACAAAAATATTCACGGTCCATACCCTCCATAGTCCATACTTGTATATCTATCTGTACACAATTGCATATATATCCTCAATCACTGTTGAAAATGACCTATGTTTGTGCTGACGGACAAACTAAATCACTATAATTTCATATTTGAAACTCGTCTTATATGGTTCCATATCACTCACAATCAGTCATACAAATTAAGTTTACCAAATATGACTCCCTCAATTATTATTTTTGGGTGTTTAAGAAGTACGTTTCGAGTTAGAGAAGCTATAAAATGTCAAAAAAGACTATCGACACAACTTGTTATTCGCTTCACTTTCATAATAATTACTAATAAAGAAATCATCTGGGATTAAAAAAATAAAATAAAATATAGGATTACTGTTAGCAATGACAATCGAACATATATATGTATGTAATATGTTAAACGAAATACATAATCCCTTACCAACTCAATCAACTTCCTGTGACAATATATAGGACAAGAGTAGACGTAAGTTCGATATAAGATGGACATTTGGGTATTAACTTGTCATAATAGGATTATTGAGGACGTATTTTTATTTTATGTGCTTGTTCTAAATTTGTCAAGTGCCCAAAATTATAAATATTGAAATTATTGCACTCTTTGTTCCATGCCGATCGTACATTGCATAATATATATATTGATGTTTAGTTTTAAGTGTCCAGCTAGTATATATTGATTAATAACAAATAATATATATTATGCAACTTTACACAGTTGTGCACTTTTAATTGATCAAATATCTTGATAAGACAAAAAACGAGGTAATTAGATAATATAAAGAAAAAAGAGTAACTATTGTGTTCACTTAAGTAGTTAGAATTAGGGGTGGGCACGGGGCGGATTGGGCGGATTGGTCGCAATCCTAACCCGTCCCGTAAAATAAATAGCGGGACGGATTGGGGCGGATTAGTGAAATTCAAATCCCAACCCAACCCAACCCAACCCATTATAATTAAAACTCCAACCCAACCCAACCCAACCCATTATCAAGCGGGGCGGATTGGGTGCGGGTTGTTTCTTGAATTTTCATTTTAGTCATTAATTTTTCATTATTTCGCATAATTTACCTAAATATTTTTAAAAAAATAAATCTTTCAAATAGAAATATAAACTAAAAGTCAACAAAAATACGTTTAGAATGTTCGGAACAAGTAACAAAGCTAAAACAAAACAAAACAAAACAAAACAAATTATTCTTCATCAACATAATCAAAATAAAGTTCAATAGCTAATTGAATCCACAAGTTCAATAGATACAGATTTCGTAATAACTTTATATAACTTCGTATTTGGCTATACTTCAATTACAAATAAAGTTTTTAAAAATAAATTAACCACTCATACTAGCTAGACCCAGATTAAAAATTCCTTCTTTTTATAAATACGAGATAATACATTGAATTTATAAGACAATATATCAATCGAATCATTAACCTTAAGTTTGGACAATGCAAAGATTTTTTGTCTATATATATAATTTTTCTTAAATCAATACTATTATAATATAGAAGCTCTTATTAAAAAAGATCTTGAGAAAATTTATATTTATATTTATATATATATATATATATATGCGGATTGAAACGGGTTGGGGTGGATTAACCCGCGGTTTGGAAACCTCAACCCTAACCCAACCCACGAATTTTTTTACGGATTGGGGCGGGGCGGATTTAACTTTTTTTGACACCCAACCCGCCCCAATCCGCACGGATTGGGTTACGGGGCGGGTTTGCGGATTTTTTGCCCACCCCTAGTTAGAATCATCTCGTAGTGTACACATATATGGATAAAGGCATACAACAAATGCAATGAACAAAATGATATGGTTATATATAAATAATTTGTTTTTACTTCTTGTTTTTAGCAAAAAAAACCCTTCATTTGTAATTTGAGCTATAAATATACGTAGAGAAACGGAAATTGATTTTTTTTTTCTTGAAAAAGAAAGAAAATAAAGTTTGAGAACACAATATTCGAAACCTAATAGAAAATTGTAGCTACTAGCTACAATTCAAACAAAAACATGAAGATACCGAAATCGAAATAAATAATGCACTCAAGTTCACTACAAGTGAATACAAAAACTAGCCCTTACACCAAAAACCACATACAACTATATCAATGCAAGTAAATCGGCGTATAATTTTAATGAACCAAGACCAGCGCGCTCCATCTACATTTATACCCAAGCTTTCCACTGTCAATACGATTTATTGAATCCCGAATTCAAATTTTCATGTTAAATTACGAACTCGATAAACTTAGCATGTGATGTGAGCTCCAAAATAATAGAGTAACTAATTAACAAATATAAAACTAATAGTTCCTACGATTAATCTGAATTAAAAGTTATGTGCTCTCATAGTTTTGATTATAAACATTACTTTGGTCCTTACGTTCAAGTAACTTGTAATGATGGTTCCTAAGTTGAAGTTGAAACAATATTATATTGTTAGGCTTTTCCGAGTGGAGCTGCAAATGAATCGTATAGACGAATGCCCCCTATGTTCATGCTGAATGAATGAATCAATCAAATTGAATGAATGACTGTCGGTCTGTTTATATACGGTTCATGTTAGTTTATAGACAAATGCAAACCGGAATACGAACTAAATGAACGATGAACTGTTCATAAATAGTTGTTGACTCAAGTCTTAGAAATTATTTTAGACTCGGTATACAAAATTATATATAAAATCACCACGACATTAGTATAACGTCATGGTTCGTACACACAAAATAATTACATGTATTTGAGTTTAAATATTTTGAATTATTGTAAAACTTATATTGGACATATTTTTTTACCTATTGCCACATATAATAAACTGTAATGATAAGGAATTGAGTTTATTTTTGAACTTATAATTATAAACCGAGCTCTTAATGAAATAACAGTGTTATATATGTTGATGTTCGGTTCCTTACTTCGTTTACCTAATGAACATAAAATTTCTATACATGTTCTATTAACGAGCCGAACACTATATGTTGATGAATTGTTCGATTCATGTTCAGTGTGAAATGATGAATCGTCATTGCTGAATATCGAAACTTAGAGAGAGAAAATCAATTATATATATATATATATATTTCTTCTTAACCACGAAAATCATAAAATTTCTATACATGTTCTATTAACGAGCCGAACACTATATGTTCATGAATTGTTCGATTCATGTTCAGTGTGAAATGATGAATCGTCATTACTGAATATCGAAACTTAGAGAGAGAAAATCAATTATATATATATATATATTTCTTCTTAACCACGAAAATCAACCGTAACTGAGCTTATAGGCTTGCTCAGCTATAGATGAGATTCAGTTACAATGTAGTCACTCAAAATGTGATATGTGGCATACTCTAACTGCCTTACTAACAAGTTTACAAATAATACAAATCAGTCCTATCTTTTCTTAATACTAACACTTCAAGGACTATACTAATAACAGAACTTGTACTGCTGTATTAGAAACATTACAAATAGATCCTTCAACTTTAATACACCCTCTCAAGATGGAGAGGACAAATCAAGAACTCCCATCTTGACAAGTAGAGAACTGAATAGCCTGTAGCCTAGAGGTTTTGTGAACAAGTCGGCCAACTGGTGTGTTGAATAGACATGTAATAAACGTATTACTCCTGAATGAATCTTTTCCCTAATATAATGGCAGTCAATTTCCACATGTTTAGTTCATTCATGATGGACTAGATTTTCTGCCAAAGCCATTGCAAATCTACTATCAGTAAACAAAGTAGCTGAATTCTGATGAGGAACACCTAAATCAGTCAATAACCGGACTAACCACACTACTTCACAACTACTAAGAGCCATTGCTCTATACTCAGCTTCAGCTGAGCTTCTTGAAACAACAGATTGTTTCTTGATTTTCCAAGAAACAAGAGAGTCTCCAAGAAAAATACAAAATTCACTAACTGATCTTCTAGTGTCTGGACAAGATGCCCAGACAGAGTCACAAAATCCTCTAAGATTCAATGTAGAATGAGAAGGGAAAAATAGACCTTGAGATGGACTATTTTTCAAATATCTCAAAACCGTCACAACAACATTATAGTGTGTATGACAAGGGGAACTCATAAATTGTGCCAAACAACCAACAAAATATGCTATATCAGGTCTAGTAATTGTGAGATACAATAATCTACTCACCAATTTTCTATATTCTTCTGGATTGTCAAGCATCTTAGGGCCTTCTTTGGTTAGTCTCGTATTAGACTCCATAGGAAATTGAATTGGTTTGCACCCTAGTTGTCCAACATCATTTAGTAACTCAAGTGTATATTTTTTTTGGCATATACTTATACCTTGACCAGTTCTTGCTATTTCTAGATCTACAACGTATCTCAGCTTTTCTAAATCCTTTATATGAAAGTTTGTATTCAAAAAATCCTTAACTTCTTGTATCAAGTCCAAATAAGCACTAGCTAGCACAATATCATCAACATATATCAATAATACCAAATAACTAATTTTCATGTTTAGGATGAACAAAGAGTTGTCTACAAATGATTGCTTAAAACCAAAAGTGAGCAGAGAATTAGACAACTTACAAAACCATTGCCTGCTAGCCTGCTTTAACCCATAGAAAAATTTATGTAACTTGCAAACCAGATCTTGTTGCTTATTTTGTATATAACCAGGTGGAGGAAACATGTATACTTTCTCATCTAGGTCCCCATGTAAGAAAGCATTATTCACATCAAGTTGTGAAAGATGCCAATTTTTAACAGAAACTACAGCAAGTAGAGTCCTTACTGTGGTCATTTTTCCTACTGGACTAAAAGTGGTATCAAAATCCACCCCCTCTAATTGAGTGTATCCCTTAGCAACCAACTTTTCCTTATACTTTTCTATTGAACCATCTGTCATATGCTTTATTTTGTATACCCATTTGCATCATATCACATTTTTCCCAATAGGCAAAGGCACCAAACTCCAAGTATGCTTTTGTTCTAAGCCAAATATCTATTTATTCATAGTTTCTACCCATTTATCATCTGTAGAAGCTTCTTTATAATTCTTTGGTTCAAAATCTGCTGCTATAGCCAAACAGTAAGACCTATATGTTGGTGATAGATGCTCAAGACTTACTTGTTTTGAAAGAGCATGAAGATATGCATCAGAAACATTACACACAAAATCTGTGTATTTCACTGTCTTTTATACTGTTCTCTTAGAATGCCTAGGTTCCGAAGAATGTGTGTTAATAGATGACACATTTTCTTCTAACAGGCTAGACACAGTATCATGTGTCATGACTGTATCATGAACTTGTACTTGCTCAGAATGAGGTGAGCTAGTAGTTGCATTTTGATAACCACCAAGAGGAACTAATTGTGTTGAGGGCAAATCACAATTAGGAAGTACAAGAGGAGTACCAAAACCATTATTAACCTGAACTGGTAACTTTTGTGGCTTATTTGCAAAGGAAAATATATCCTCATAGAACACCACATCTCTAGATATAAAACTGTGATAAGTTATTAAATCTAGAAGTTTATAGCCTTTAGAAGTTGAGCTATACCCTAAGAATGCACACCTTCTTGCCCTAGCTGAGAATTTAGTCCTTCCTCTTAACAGTGTGCTTGCATAGCATAAAACCCAAATACCTTTAAATGCCCATACACATGAATCTTTTGAAATAAGATTGGATAAGGACTTTTATTGTGTAACAATGGAGTAACAGTTCTATTTATCAAATATGCTGCTATTAACACACAATCTCCCCAAAATTCTAGGGGCAAGCTGGCCTGAAATCTCAGGGGCCTAGCTATATTCAAAAGATGTTGGTGTTTTCTTCCAGCTATTTCATTTTGCTATGGTGTCTCAACACAGCTAGTTTAGTGTAAAATACCCATATTTTGATAGAATTTTGTCATTAAAAACTCTGGACCATTGTCACTTCTTATCACCTTGACTCTGGTCTCAAATTGTGTTCTAACCATCATACAATAAGCTTTGATAAATTTAGAAGTTTCAACTTTTGTTTTCATAAGATAGATTCAGGTACATTTAGAGAAATCATCTACTATGGTAAGAAAATAAGAGAAATTACCAATCAAAGTGGCAGCATAAAGTCCCCATATATCCATGTGTACAAGCTCAAAACACTTTTTAGTACTTCTAGAAAATTTAAATCTCTACTGTTTAGCTAAATGACATACTGTACAATGATCACAATTCTTTATTTCTTGACTTAAACCAGTAATAAGATATCTCATCCCTTACAAGATGTCTTTAGAGAGATGCCCCAACCTGGAATGTCATAGCAAGGCTTTATTGATGCTATTTACACTAGCTATTTGTACTCCATCTTCAACTGCAGTTTCTTGAAGTACATTTAATCCCCTAGATTCCTAAGCAATTCCAATATTTTTTTCAAGAATTTTGGTCACGTAGCACACAATGAGTTGCATAGAATAATAAGCAGCAAGTTGCATCCTTGGTTAATTTACTTGCTGAAATGAGGTTAAAACCAAAGCTAGGAACACATAGCATATTCTTTAATATCAGACCATTCTTGAAATTAACCTCCCATGTATGAGTAACCACAACTGTATTACCATTAGGCATAGATACATTAGTGTGTAACACATCTTGTGCCCCTGTTAGATAAACAATTGAGCATACTATATGCTCTTTTACACCAGTATCTATAAGTCAGCAAGTATTTAGACATATATTAGTTGTAGCACTAATAGTCGGATCTAGTTTAGTACCAGTCAAACCAGTAAAAGCAATATTAGAATGAGCACTTCAAGAAGCATTTGTGTTGCTGATATGGTCACTTTGACCTAGACTTTGAGACTTCAGCAGTGTACACAAATGTTGAAACTGGCCTTGAGTAATGGGTTGAGAGCTATCAATCATATTTTTCTTTTCATTATCCTAGTAGCAACAGATACTTGATTAGCATTACCAAAATAAGATCCACCAGCATGACCACTATTACCACCAGTATAACCATTATTACCCTTTGGTTTCCATCCAGATGGATAACCATTAAGCTTCCAACACTTCTCTTTAGTGTGTTTCACACCACCACAGTAAGTACATTTCATGAAATTCTTCCCTTTATAGTTATAATTACAAGCACCTTACACTATTTTGACCTAAATAAGGAGCTGCCATAGCCATATTTTCAACCAAAACCTTGGAATTTTTACTGAGATTTCTTTGTTTTTCCTCATGCATCACTATGTTGTACACTTAACTTATATGAGGCACTGGCTTCATCATTAGAATTTGGCTCTTTGTATGAGAATATTGTTCACTCAGTCCCATCAAAAATACCATTCTAAAGGTTTTATGCTCCCTTTCATATACCTTCTCAAGAAAACTACAAGTACAACATGCAACTATCCCACATCTACATCTAGGTACAGGACAAGTAAGATTCAGATCATTCCAAGTGATTTCCAGTTTATTAAAATATTGTGAAACAGTTTTATCACCCTGGTTAAGAGTGTAAAGAGAATGTTGTAGCTCATATACTCTAGCCTCATTGCCTTGGGAAAACCTACTCTCCAAGATCTCCCACATTTTGGTTGATGTATCAGTATATAGAATAGATTGACCAATTTATGGGCTCACAGAATGTAAAATCCAAGACTGGACTACTAGATTACTCTTTATCCATGATTGATACATTGGATTTGTGACACTAGTACATTTCAGAGTCCCATTGATGAACCCTAATTTGTATTTTCCACCTAATACTATCTCCATAGCTCTTTGCCAGGTATGAAAAATTTCCCCATTCAATACTCGATTTACTAAACTATTACAAGAAGTATCCCCTGGCCCAATATAATATGGAGTTGCAGTAATATCCATAAAAATGAGCATTTCTCTCAAAATTACTATTCATATTCCCATTAATAGAATCATTATTTTCTTTTAAATTAGTACAATTTGACCCAATATTTCCAGTCATTTCGATTAGGCTTCAATTGAATCCCAAATTTCCAAATATCCCTCAGCAATTCAATATCTTTATCAACGAAATCTATATTCGAAACCCTAGGTCCGATAATAATCTCAATAATAGTCAAAAATTCAGTTAAAACTTAAAAGGAAAAGAAATACTCACACTTAATCAAAGTATAGTAAGTTTGATTTAATGAA
Organism: Primula vulgaris; assembly: GCA_963920805.1. Classification (NCBI taxonomy): domain Eukaryota; kingdom Viridiplantae; phylum Streptophyta; class Magnoliopsida; order Ericales; family Primulaceae; genus Primula; species Primula vulgaris. Next base: position 6,074,073 of record OY987216.1, on the reverse strand, counting down.
GAACCAGAGAACGCGGTGAATTTAAACTCTGATACCATGTGAAACGATGAATCGCCATTGCTGAATATCCAAACTTAGAGAGAGAAAATCAATTATATATGTATTTCTTCTTAATCACGAAAATCAACCGTAACTGAGCTTATAAGCTTGCTCAGATATATATGAGATTCAGTTACAATGTAGTCACTCAGAATGTGACATGTGGCATACTCTAACTGCCTTACCAATAAGTTTACAAACAATACAAATGAGTCTTATCCTTCCTTAATACTAACACTTCAAGGACTAGACTAATAACAGAACCGATACTACTGTATAAGTAACATTACAAATAGATCGTTCAACTTTAATATTCAGCAATCAGCCCTATACAAGATTACTTACCATAAAGGTTACTACATCTCATATCGTGTTCGTGTAATTAGGAAGTGTCACATTTACTAATTTACATGAATGACTCAAAAACGGGAATTTTATTTGGTCACAAGAGTTTAAGTAAAGTTTCGATTTGGTTTCCATAAGTCGTGGAATTCTTCTATTTGGTCCCCATGTGTTGAGTGAAAGTTCCAGTTGGTTGCATAAATTTACCGAAATGCATAAATTTACCGAAATTCTATGTGACCGTGGACCGTCGACACGTACGGTAGGGACCGATTAACATAATAAAAAAAAGTTGCAAGTGAAACTACAAAAAGCAAATAAGTGAGAACCATTGATGTTGATAATTCAAAAATAAAAACAAAATAAGAATACCAAACAAAGTGACATGTAAATGTTAATAATGGACATAATAATATATAATTCATTATCTAATTTGTTGTGGGGCATCTTAAAACGGACACCTTAAAGAAGCACAGGTCCAAAAACCATATTTCCTACTATATCATTCAACTATTCAATTTGAGTACCTTTTCTAGTCTAATTATATCATACCAAACCTTCAGTTACATGACTGGGAGTTGTTACGTTAATCCTAATTTAAAAGTGGTTAAAATGTCAATTTTCCTGTAGCTAGCATTTTTTAAATTTTTTTATGCAAATAGTGTATTTCGCAATTTTTGGCAACCCAAAACTAATTGTTTTGGCTCTGCTTCTCAAACTTTTGGTCAGTTTGTCTTTGGTGAACACCATATGTGAGTCTAAGTGCACTCGTTATCAAAACGTGAATATTACTGTATATATATATGTATGTGAGATTAAGAAAGTTAGAAATAGAAATATGATATCCTTTTAATTCATTTTTTATAGTTTCACATTTATTTTTGTTACGAAAATAAATGTACCCATGAAGTACTTGTTTTTTCTCTTTAATAATTTATTTTTCATTACTGTTCTCAAATTAACTTTATAAGTCTCGTTATAATTAGTTTTGACACTACACAAATAAGAATAAATATCATGATCAGCAGGGTGGGGAGGAGTGAATTCTCCGTCATGTTAAGAGAATCAGCAGGGTGGGGAGGAGTGAATTCTCCGTCATGTTAAGAGAAACACGATATTCTATCATGTATTCTAACAAAAAACATGAATTTCAATTTAATATTGAAAAAAAGGTGCATGACTTTTAATCGCATATGTACGGATGACTTTTAATCGCATATGTACGGATGACTTTTAATCGCATATGTACGGATCCCGGAAAGATACAATATCCGTTCTATATTAGTCAGAATGAATATTTTGGGAGATTTAATGGGACGGATGTATATGATGGATTAGGCGCCACCCGTAGTATAATTCTTATGTTGTAAAGCTAAAACCAACTTTTAAAACTTATGCTAGTTAGCAAAATAAAAACTGGTTCACCATAGTATAATGCAGAATAAATAAATAACCCTATAGGACTTAAATAAAGAATTTAAATAACTAAACAGACACCTCTTCGTTCACATCTAATTGTTCTATACGAAACTAAATGTAATTTTAAACTTATCACTAATATAAAAATATTGAAATAAATTTTTTTTAAATGTTATCACAAAGTTTAGCATGTGAATTACGTAATTCAATTTTTTTTTTCAAGAAATCAAGACAATATTTTATTTGATGGAGAAAATTGCTTGTATTTTCACGAATATACAAGCAATTACTCTCAATGTCATGTTAGTCGAATCATTATTATTAGAGGTGTACACAGGACAGATTGGAGCGAATTTGTTTCAATCCTAACCCAACCTGTAAAATAAATGGCGTGGCGGATTGGAGCGGATTCATGAAATTTACATCTCAACACAACCCAATCCAACCCGTTACAATTAAAACTACAACCCAACCCAATCCAACCCGCAAAATAAATTGCGGGTTGGGGCAGGTTAGGTTTAGATTGATTCTTAAATTTTTATTTTGGTCCTTCATTTTTCGTAGTTTGCATAATCAACCCAAATTTTAAAATAAATTGAATATTTCAAACAGACATATAAATTAAACTCAATCAAAGTACGTTTAAAACATTCACGAACAAGTAATAAAACTAAAATATAACAATAATTAAATGTTGGTATCTTAAAATACACATATAATATATATATATATATATATATATATTGCGGGTTGAAACGGATTGAGACGGATTAACCTGCGGTTTGTGAACCTCAACCCTAACCTAACCCGCAAAATATATAGCGGATTGGGGGGGGGGCGAATTGATTTTTTTGGATATTCAACCCATCCCAACCCGCACCAATCCATGCAGGTTGGGTTACGGGACGGATTTACGAATTTTTTATCCACCCCTAATTATTATAGTGACGAATTGACGATGGCGATTATAGAACGAATCATAATTATACACATGGATAATTGTGGAGGGAGGGAAACATTTGTGGTTGGGGACATGAATTAATAGTAATAAACTTTATTGTAATCATATGGTACAACTACTAATGATTCAAGAAAAGCAAAGAGAATTTCTCAATTTTTCTCTTTTAAGTAGAAATAGCACTTTATATCTAATTAATGGAAGAAAAATGGACTCACCCAGAGTGTAACATGAGCCAATCACTCGAGGTGGTGGTTGTGGTACAAAAGAACAATGGGTCCCATACTTCAATTATTTCATGCTATAATTTATTAATGATAGTGTAAAATAATATTTTTGTTGTCAATTCAATAATTCTAAAAAAAATTGTATTATATTTAATTATTTAATGATATAATAATAAAATTTCAAAAATATTTATATATTTGTTATGAAAAGGATTTTAAATATTTAACGCATTCTCTTCAAGCCCTTGCTGTGCTAAGATTCATGCGACTGTTTTTAAATTTTACTTTTGTTACCGATGGTAATCATAGTTTTCTAATTGGGAAATGAAGTGAAGTGGGAAGTGAAACGTAAAACATGTAAAAACATATTAGAAAAATATAGTATTATCGAGAAATGGAAAACTAAAACATGGAAGTGAGAAACGAGTTTTTGAAAGGGAAAATGAGTTTTTCCACACAATGTACTAATTATAAAAACTTACTACTCTCAAACTTAATTATATACTGAAAAATTATTAAATTCTCTTTACTCGTCTTAAACTCATCTTAATCTATCCAAACCCTCACCAACCCATTTAAATTCATGTCCGATTCCGGAGTAACTCGTCGAGGCTTTGTAAGACCATCATTAAAAATGGATACGCAATTCAGGACGAATGACTAGACAATTATTAGAATGATTATGCACTTTTCCGAACGTGTATACATTTTTATGTATCTCTAACGACCTTATTTAAGGTTCATTTAGCTTGTTAGTGACCGGCGACCGGAAAAGATATGCACTTCCATTAAAGGGTATACACTTTCGTGAATAAGTATTCACTCTCAACACGATGTTTGGTTATCAGAATTGTAAAACTTGGAAAATTAAATCATACTTTTATTTTTTTGAAACAAAATAGTAGTTGGTACTTTATTACCATAGATAAGTTTAAACTCGCGCCGGTACTAACACCGATTAAAATCATGTATACAAAATTTAATAGGTTGTATTTATATATATTTTGAAGTGTTTCATTAGTTAACCGGAAACTCGTTTATTCTTTTAAAAATCATATTTTTCGATTCTCATTTCTTACATAATGTTTTTTTAAGATTTCCATATATGTTTATGGTTTCGTTTCTCTTTTCCGTTTCTCGTACTTCCAACTATGATTTGAAGTGTTTTATCAAGCTATACTAACTTATGGATTAGTATAAATCAGGTGATTAGTCTAGTTTTACCATTTTTTAAACTAAAAAAAAAACAGATCTAGATCAGCTCAAAACAAGCTATGCACCTGTCACGGTCTCATACTCCCTTGTTACCACTTAATATGAAATTTGGTGTAATTTTGACCGGTTTATAACGTTTATCAAAATTATCGAAATGAAACTAAATTATATAATTTAATGTTTGAACTATTTGATTAAATTTTAATAAAGATTATTATTCGGTCAAAATTGTACGTAGTTTCGTAGTATAAAATTAATCGAAAAACAGAAGTATTAATATATAGGGCTGGGCGAAAACCGGAAAACCGAACCGTACCGATAACCGAACCGAAAAATACCGAAATCGGAAAACCGAAAAAATTTCGGGGCGGTCTGTGTTTTCAATAAACCCGAACCGAAAAAAACCAAACCAGACCGAAAAAAACGGTGCGGTTTGGTAAAAAAAATAACAAGACCGAAACCGAAAAAAACCGAACAGAAAAATACGTTGGTTCAGACCGAATGCGGTATTAATATACATGCATAGATAGATATAGATAGATAGATATAGAGAGGGAAAGAGAAAGTAAAGAAAAGGGGGGTAGCTAGCTGCTGCCCACTTGCTCCCGGCACAAAAACAAAGATTTCTGTTTTTATTAAGCAGTGAGTAATCTAATCTAATTGCACATTGGACTTTGCATTAAATTGACACTAGTGCACTCTACACTTAAATAAAAAGAGTAACAAAGTTCTATATTTATAACACTATAACACCTCTCTCTCTCTCTCTCTATATATATATATATAAATCTCTCTCTTCTGTTGCTATATCAGTTACTCCATTGATACCCACAAGGCGGTGGTCTTTTCTTTTGAGGTGAATAAAGGTTTGACCACTTTCAAATACTATTTAATGCATATATATATATATATATACACACACACACACATATACTCTTATATGGAGTGATACACAAAATAATAACCCTCTTGTTAGTGTAAATTTTAAGTGTAAGTTTTAGTTATGTTTGTTTTACTAACTAAATTATGACCTTTGCTTTCATTTTTTGTGTAACTAAGACTGGTTTTGAGGCCTTTTTTCATCTTTTTCATGGGATTTTTTCAAGTGTAGAAAATTTTTTAAGTGTAAGTTTTGATGGTATTTATTTTATATAAATAAAGACCTTTGCTTTCATCTTTTGTGTTATTATGACTGGTTTTGAGGTCTGTTTAATTCATACTTTTCATGGGTTTTTTTCAAGTATTAGTCATATTTACTTAAATAAGCAAAGATCTATGCTTTCAATTTTTCATGGGTTTTTCTTCTCAATTAACTTTGTTTTTTTTTTGTTTTTTATTTCTTTTATGATTGAGAAAATTGAGTTTATGGGTAAGCTTTAGTTGTTTCTTTATGAGAGATATAGAGACACACATGTGCTTCTTCTTTTTCTTACCCTTTTCCACTCTTATGCATATTTATCTATAATTTCATGTTATTTTCTCTGCTTTTTCTCTTCTTCCACGAGAATTCCCTCTTTCCCAACAACTTTAATCCCACTTTCTTTCTCTGGGCTTTGTGCAAAAAAAAAAAAAAAAAGAAGCTAAAACATCCACTTGATTAAACTAATCCACTCTTAGAAAAAGTAATTTTTAAAGAGCAAGTAGAAAAACAGCTAAAACATTCACTACTCCAACAACTTTTCTCTGTGTCTCATGCAATAGCAAGATAAATTCACTTCTTGAAAGGATATTTTTTATTTTTAAATTTTTTCCACTGGATTTGTCAAAAAAACAGTTTTTGTGCAGACCAGAAAACACACTCAAAAGAAAATCATGTATACATGTCTCATGAATAAATACTTCTTTTGATACTCTTTTGTTTTGAAATTTATAATTGGTTAACCCATAACTTTATAGTGGCATGTCTCTTCTCCTCTACATATGTATCTAACATTTTCATGTTTTTATTTCAACAACTTAAGTCTCACTTTCTTTCTCTGGGCTTATGTAGGACCAAGTAACTTAGCTATAGTCTCAAGTGGTTGTAGAAGAGTGTAAAAAGGTTCAATCTTTCTAGACTAGTGATTGGTGTGTACACAAAAACATGGATACATATGAAGCAACAAGGGTAGTCCTAACCCGGATCCAAAACATTGACCCCGAAAACGCCTCGAAAATCATGGGTGTGCTTTTGATCCAAGACCATGGGGAAAAAGAAATGATACGTCTAGCTTTCGGACCCGAATCCCTCCTCCAAACAGTCGTACTCAAAGCGCGACAAGAGCTAGGGTTATGTAATTCCCCTTCTACCCCTAGCCCAAGGACCCTCCCTTGGTCCAACTCTCATAACACCCCCTTTTTCAGCAATAATGGCGGTGATTTGATCGATGAGCTGGCACTTTACGAGCTTGGGAATGGGTCAGGCTATGGCTCGGACGAAAGCACTTGCGGGTTTGGGTGGAAGCCTTGTTTGTATTATGCAAGAGGGTATTGTAAGAACGGGAACGGGTGTAGGTTTTTGCATGATGACGTGGCAAGTGATGTGGCGGTTGAGGTGGCGAGGGCGAAGCAGAGGCTGGCAGCCGGGTTTCCTTTTGCGGGTTTAGGTGGGAGTAAGGGTTTGAGCCTTCTTCTTCAGCAGCAACAAACTGATAGCCAAAGGTAATTTTTTCTTTTTTGGGATAAAGTATTTTTGCAATGACTGTTGCTTTTTTCATACTTATATTCAGTATGTCAGTAGTTAGGGAGTATTTTAAAAGGTCGGATTTTTGTGTTGTTGCAAGTAAATGTTCAATTTGTAGGACATAATTAAGGAAAGCCTTCTATTTTACTGCCATTACACCTTTTTTAAGATCCTTTTTCCATTACAGTAAATTATTTTTTGTAGTTTGTGTATGAGATCATAATTAATTCCCATATATTTTTGCTTAGTTGGGATATCCATTTTAGTAAATTTTAGTCTATGTCAATTATTGTAAAAGTTAAGACTAGAAGTCCCAACAGTTAACTAATTTTGTCTTTTGAACTGAATGCATGCATTATTTACCCAGGAAAGTTTATGGTTTGCAGGAATTTAGTCAATAAATAGTTTGTAAAGAACTATTTTTTAGCCTGATTTTGTGCAGCAACTGTTGCTTTTAGTTATACAAAGAACAAGAAAATGTGAACTTTTAATCAACTAATTTTGTCATCATGTTTGAAGATCATGACATCTGAACTTCAGTTCAAACTAACATTGAAAATAAATTATTATTTACACCGAAAGTATAATACTTTCATTGCATATTAAACTTATTAGAAGTTTGGTAATTGACTGTTGATATTGGTTTCACTTTTTAAAGGGCTGCTGCTGCTTTGATGATGGGTGACTTAGGAGCCCTTAGCCCGGGTTCAAGGCCTAGGCTCGAAAGGAATGACTTTTCTATGAGCCCCGGTTCAAGACAAATCTACTTAACTTTCCCAGCTGATAGCACTTTCAGAGAAGAGGATGTGTCCAACTATTTTGGGTAAACATTTTCCTTTTTAATGTATATTTAATGAATAATATTAAGTCTCAAGTAGTTACTGATATTAGTATCTCTTGGGTAAAGTATATTTGGTCCGGTACAAGATGTGAGGATCCCTTATCAGCAAAAGCGAATGTTCGGGTTTGTGACATTTGTGTACCCTGAGACAGTGAAGCTAATTCTTGCTAAAGGGAACCCGCATTTCGTGTGCGATGCTCGGGTGCTTGTTAAGCCCTACAAGGAGAAGGGCAAAATCCCTGACAAATTCAGGCATACACACTCTCTCACCCCCTCATTATGTGTGGATATATGCAAGTAATTAGGCTAAATATGGTTTTAGATTTTGGCTAATATGTGAATGGTATTGCAGGAAACAACAAATGGAGAGAGGCGATTTCTTTTGTGGCAGTCCTACTGGTTTGGATTCAAGAGCTGACCCTTTTGATCCGCTCGGTATGCACATACTTATTAAGAGTTAGTTTGTAAACATACTTATTTTATTCGTTTCTGACTTTCTGGGGTATGTGTAAGCCTTCTTCTTTGCAAAATTTTATTTTCCCTTCATTTGAACTCTAAACTAGAAATAGCTTTAGATGCCTTGTAATTTGGTGCTTTATTGGCTATTCTATTTTATACGCAACTAGAGAGGTTAGAATTTTTACTTAGGCCTTGGTTAGTTCCAGCAATCGAGTTCACTTTTTTGCTTATTCCCATATATAAGCTCAGACTTTACTTGGACTATCAGCTTAAGAACAAAGCTTTTCTGTTTTTTGCTTGTCCTCTAAAAGCTGTATGCTGTAAGTTGGATGAATCAAACTTTTGTCTAACAACAAGAAGTTGATAAATTCATCATATGATCTAGCAAGTCTTTATTCTTGTTTTTTACCACTTCAAGTCACACATTTTGTCGTTTAAACATAGGCACTTGAACTACATCGTAAGTGTAGTAGTTCTAAAATATTTTGATCTTGTGTAATCTGGATATGTTGCTTATATTCTCCGTTCCATTTGCATTTCCGTTACACTACAAGTTTCTGATTGATTGCTTCAAACCCCTACTTTTTTTCCTTCAAAAGATTTCCTTTTTCCTTATGTTTAAACTTTATAATTGCATTGGATACTCAATGGTCTCTTGCTTTCTGTCTATACTTTCTTCACTAAAAACTAAAAGTATTTTTCTTCTTTTGTTTCTATTACTCCAAGCTACTATTTAGTTTCTCATGCATTTAACTCTTTAATAATTGTACTTCTTGACCATTATTAAGAGTTGGATAGAATCGTAATATTTTCTCCTAAAATGATTAAATTTTTATTTTATTTTTGTACTTCAGGAAGGATGTATGGAAATGGTAACAGCCCTACCCAAGAGATACTATGGAGGAGGAAACTAGAGGAGCAAGCTGAGCTGCAACAAGCTATTGAGATTCAAGGTCGAAGGCTTATGAGTTTGCAACTCCTCGACGTGAAGAGGCAGCACTTTCACCATAACCGTTCTCTCTCTAACGGATCTCCGGTTCCGTCCCCAACTCACTCTCCTAGTTTCTTCAACCAAACCCTTGTGCTTCCCTCTGATCGTAGCAGCCCTGACTCCGTAATCGGTATATAAATAATTACTTTAATTTGTGTTTAACATCTTTTCTTTGAGACGAACATTATGGTATTCATTTCTTGGTTTCTTACTAATTAATGGAATTTATTATCAACGGCTGAGTCCTTCCATGGTAGTGACAGGTATACAAATTGTTAATTTTTTTCACACTTTCATTGAGGGTTTTGAGTTTAAAATTCATTGTTACCTGGTTTGTGAAACACTGATTGGTACTTGACATATTATAGAAACAACATATAATGTAACCAAAGATATGTAGGGTAATGGAAAGCTACAATTCACAAATATTTGAATGATTATAAATTGTCTTTACTTGAAAATAAGTGGGGGTGTGGTAATGAAATATACTCCTACAAAGGTAAAATATTCTAAATAATTTACTTTTAATTTCAGGACATATTATTAGCATATAATACTCCTAACAATCAAGGCATTAATAGATAACAGGCCTCTTAAAATCGAGAGTGACGAGATTTACATCACAAAATATAATTTACTTTTAATTGCACTGCGAGTTTTACTAATAGATAGTCGGCCTCTTGGAATCGAGTGAAGGGATTTACTCCACAAAATATAAAAAGATGAAGAATGTTGCTAGTGACTTTTTGCTGCTTGTATATATTTTTCCTTTTTGATGATGACTTCAATTTAAAATGTCACACTACAAAAGGCATCACTTTAAAATATATTATGTCATCATGCCAATATTAGAATCTTGCATCATTTTTCATTGGCCACTATTATGTCTTGTGGGGGGGCCTGTCTCATTAAACTATAGCTGTGTAGTCAAATTAGCTTTGTAATTAGACCATGCTTTTTGGTCTCTATTATGAAATTATTATACTCCTAATAAGTATAAACAATTAACCATGCAATATTCCTATGTTTTCATTGTGCATTATTCTAATTATTGTATTATTAATATTGCAGAGAATGGATTCCATCTTTCTAATCCTAAAATGCCAGTTTCTGCAGCTGTATTGACTGAAATTGAAACTCAGGATGCTGTAAACCTGAAGGTTGAGATAGAAAAAGAGAGTGATTCACCACATCCTGCCAATGGGACTCTGAATATTAATGGCAATGGCAAAGATGATAGCCCCACTGATCATGAAGAAACTGAATTTTTATCTGAAAGGTTAGAGATAAAAAAAAATTGACTTGTCCTTGTTTTGAAATCAAAGCCACTGCCCCCACAATACATTACTAGTATTGGATTTATTGGACTTAAACTTGTGAGTCATAACTGTCAAATTTATTGGACTTCTTGGCCAATTCTTTAGTTACCATTATAGGCTTGTAATGCTGCTCTATTCTTGGTTATTTACTAGTGTTGCTCTGGCATTACATATGATTTCATTATTTAGTAAACAAATAATGCCAAAAAATCACTTCAATGTAATTATTGTCTTTCCTTCAAATATCGCCGTGAACTATCCGCTAGGTATGTAAAATGGAAAACCCTATAGATTATAGCTCAAACAATTAAAAATTCATAATTTTGTCTTGTATTGTGCTTGCATAATCTTACAGCTTGGATCCCAACCTTAATCTCCCTGATAGCCCATTTGCATCTCCAAAAGCTGCTGGAGATTTTATCACCGCTTTTAACTGTACCATTGATGCCGAAAATGCCAGCTCAGTCTTGAATTCAGGCTCTTCCTCTGCTAACAATAGCTTGATCGCTTCAGCTTTATTACCCGCATCATCAACTCTCGACATTGCTTCCTACAATTCATGTTACTTTCAAGTCCCAAGGTAAAATATGTTTTATAACTCTGTAAATTTTCACATAAACAATACTAGTCACGTATTTATATTTGTTGATACATTATTTTCAGGTTCTCTTCTGGTCAAGGAGCTATAGAAATGTGATGCTAGACCAGAGTTGTTTTAGCCTCCTTAACTTTTAGGTATAATATGCAATTATCTGATCATTGACAATGGTTTTGGCAATTACGCCTTTTTAGTAGTACCGTTTTGATTCAAGTTTTATAGCTTTAGACATGTGCTTGTTAGCTATTATTTTCATGATAAGTTGTTGGGAAATGTGACTTTATTTTTAGGGAAAGAAAAAATTACAATATTGCCATATCATGACTTTAATTTAAAAAATGATGCCTGATATTACACATTTATGCTGTTTTTTTTCCTTGCATGGATACTTAGGATTACATGATTGCCACACCATGTTTCAATTAGTTTACTTATTTGGCTTGAAAAACCAATCATTCATTTAGTTTTTGGCGCTCTTTTTTTGACTTGTTTTACATATTTGTGTTTTTTTGCAGGATGGTATATAAAAGAGGTATATTTATCAGGAACAAGATCTGTAAAGAAATCCACCGCAATTACCATCACCACCACCATCATTTCAATCACCAATATCATTATCATAATAATTTTATTTATATATATATATAGTCCTACTAAGATACAAAAGTATACTTCGAAGTCAGTGAAAGCAAGTAGGTCCTACCCACCATCCATCCCTCTCTTTTGTTGTACTATTTCCCACATCTCATAAAAGTAACTAGTACCATCTTTACTTATTTTCTAGCAGTAAAGAAAAAAAGTAGTAACTACTATTAATGGGGGACTGTAATTTCTACTTCCTTCTTTCCTGTTTTAATGTGCAAGTCCCATATCTAGTGTGTTAGTGTAAGAATTTAGGAAAAAGGGTTATATGTACAGAAGCAGCAAAAACAAGATGGTTCAGAAGAAGAAAAGAAAATGGAATTTGGTGTGACAAGTTTCAAGGCTGATTTTGTACTCAAATGGAGCAAGTTTAGTGTTTTGAATTTGGGCATTAAAGAATTGAGAGTTAGGTTAAAAAGGATAAAAGCTCAGATGAGTTGTTTTCAGTAGTGTTACATGGGGGATGTTGTATCTATCTACTACTAGTACTACTTTAAATAATTGTAATACCAATAGACAGAAAATAGTGAGAAAAAAAAATGGGATGATTGGGATAGATGTTTTCTTTATGTAATTTTGTAACCATTTTCAGTGAACAACTTCTGAGTTCCATCAAGTGATGTTAAAGTTGTTATTTTGTCACAACTTTCTCCATCGGTTCTAATTAATGCGACTATTATGTTTCTTATATGGTTTTGCATAGTTATTTGGTGGTCTTATTGTCTACTGATTGGCAAATTTTCATTTAATTGTCATATATAGATAGTAGTCCACAATAATTGTTTTTTTTAAATTTAGTTATTGGACGAAGCACTTTATTATAATTCGTACATTTAGGTAGGGTTTGTCCTTCAGTGTCAGTAGCATAAATTTGAATATTTAGAAGTAGGACCAAAATCTATTAAATTTTATTTTTATTTTATTTGTTGTCATTGATGAAAAGAAAAGAAAAGGTGACAGTAGAGGTGCACCCATGTGCTGACACTGCACGTGGGGTCCTCGTGCCAGCTTTGTGTGGGGCCCATTTATCACTATGCACCAACATCCATGTGAGGGCAATACCACTGCTTTTTCATTATCTTTTATATTTATAAAAAAATATATATGTAACATTTTTGTGTGCAACTGTGTATTATGTATATATATATATATGTACGTGGGAAAAGGAACCAGACAGGAAAGGGAACAGTAAACTAAGATCTATAGAAAATAATATGGCAAGAATTGCACGATTGAAAAGAATCTTTGGGTCATTGTGTTGTTTCTTAACATGGGCTGAAAATTACTTGGGACTGTTATATATATTGTGTCCAAATTTTTGTACTATTACTTAATTAATTGCTCTAAACCCGAGTATCAATAATAAAAAATCTCTCTAAATTCGATACTTGCATCCTTTTGGTCAAGTACTGACTAGTACTTTCCTCCATTTATACAAGTCTTTTTGTCGGAATTCTCTAAATTGGTTTATTTTTGGTAAGTAATTAATACTATGTTCTAAAATTAATTTCATCTCCTCTTGATTGATTTGATTAAAAAAAAAAAAAGAAATTAGTAACCAATACTACTTGATTTGACTTAACGTGGGGCTATTTGTGTAACCTTTATCCAAGTTCACTACCCGCAAAATATTTTGCACATTCTGTGGTTTGAGATGGAAAAAGTACTAAAGTTGTCTTAAGAATAGTTCTCAACGGTACCAACATTTCAAGATTTAAAAAAAAATGATTTGAATCATTTTTTGTCTTTCCATTATAAGATAAAATGCGTTACATGTTTTCTTGGGTGAGTAGCCAAGTCCAGTAGTAAAATGAGTAATGAAAAGAGTTACCATTATTTTGAGGGAATAGTGGATGACTTCAATTTTGTGGGGTAAGAGTGAACAACTCATGAAACTTTGTTTGTTGAAGTGAAATGTTCATGATATTCTAGGATTCTAGTCCCTTCAATTTCTACATAAATTTCGAATGCTTCTTTTAGCGAGACAAATAGTCTTCGGATAAATCGAGCAAGAATAGCATAATCTTGGGGGGTAAAGTCAATGACTTAGATTTTGTGGGTTTGTATTGAACGAGTTATGTAACTTTCATAAGATATGTGCAATTTACTGAACAATACTCTTTAAATACGACTAAGACTATAGGAATATCGTAATTTAAATGTAAATGAAAAGAACTGTATGTTCTTTTGGCTAGACAGTTTGTACTTCGTAGGTATTTTAATTATTAGCTACTAAATTTGTTTAGTCCTTTAGGAGCTAAAGTGATTTGAATTGAATAGCGTGGTCCAATAGTGAATCATCAATGAACTAAGATTTGGGTAAAGTGTAATGTATAATTTTAACTTGGTTCACCGGATAATTGAGAGAAAGTTGCATACAACCTGGAAAGTGACAGAAAATGGAAATTTGAAAGTAGAATTCTTTCTTATTCTTCAAAAAGAAAAAGCAAACTTTTAAATGAGTACTTTTACTTTTTTGGTACCTCTAGTAATTATTATTTTATAGAAGTCAAAAAGTTGAAATGGTAATCTCCACGTTTCACTGTTCAGTATGTTGCAAAACGGATATAATTCGCATCTCCCTCATCAAATTATGTTTTATTTATAATTTTTATGAATTTAACTTAAAAAACCAATTAAATCAAGTTAATGATGAACTCTCTATTTTTAAAAAAGATGACTATTTACCTAGAGAATAAATAATACTTATCATCAACTAATGAGCATTGGATCTCATTTTAATCATACCTATGTTATTTCTCAAAATATAAATTTTATATTAAAATATAATTTTAAAATAATTAATTATTGATAAGAGTCTGTTTTGATAATGATATAAAATGTGTATAACTTTCTAAATATCAAAATATTGAATTTTTATTTCACATTTTAATTTTTTTTTATGAGACTGATGTGGATGTCATATATATCGTTCTATTATAATAACTCAACTCAAGTCAAATGAATCTACCAAATTTAGCCACTTTTATATTAATTACAATAATACCATACTCACATAAAAATATAAAAAATAAAAACTAATAAAACTATTTATCTCTCTTTAACAACCAAACATTCTTTTAAATCTTAAAATATATTTTTTTTATTAATCACGTATTTATATCATAAATATACATATTTTTTATATTTTTTTGTATTACGCATCGTGTACACGCAAGGTATGCGAAACGAAACGATTACCGGTATAATTCTATCAAAATATATATTTAGATACATGTTACATTTGTATAATTCTGTCAAAATGTCACATGCCTGTACAGGTATGTGTAACTATTGCTGACATCCAACTAATATTTGAAAGGGAACTTTAAAGTCCAATCATCAAGAAGACCTCTGAGTTTCAACTATTATCAGATTAGTCCTTTAGTTCATTTCATTGCCAATTTCTATCCGGAGGTCTCATCAAGTCATCAATTAGCCCATGTTGCCTATAAAATCGAAGTGAGAACATTATAAATACGTGGCGTCACGTCAAAAGTGTCCCTGTTAAATGTTTCTTCCTGGTTCTTCTAAAATATTAAAATGTTTGGAAAACCATGTAAGACATTGTAGTATTCCGAATGATCACAGTACCATTTTTGAGTCAAGATTCCATGTACAGCCTTTGGCTATTGACGCCATACTCAAGACAGCTGAGCAGTTCGTATAACGAGATTCGTAACGGTATATCGTTTAACCTATTCGAAAAATGTGTGTGAATGATAATTGTTTTCAAATGTAAGGTCTCGAATGAGGAAAAATCCGTAATACTAAAAAATGATTGGAAATGAATTAAATGGGGGTTCACTTTGTTAATCATCCCATATTGGAAAATGTGAAAACATTTATACAATATATATACAAGAACATCCCAAGTGTATATTAAGTTGTGTGTCCACGTACACGTGTGTGTAAGAGTGTGTACCGCACGCGCGCGCTCGTTCGGGCTTCGGGATTCGGGGAATGTCTTGGGTCCCGGGGTCTTGGGTCCGGGGTCCGGTTCCAACCCAGGAAAAAGAGTTTTGTATAAATAACATGAATGGTCCTGGAAGTTCTCACCAAGTTTTAACTGATGCAATAAATGAGAATAATTGCACAGTAAATACAACAGTTTCGAATTTCGAAAACTGCCAGTATTAAGTGTGACCTTAATGATGAGTTAATCAGTTGTGGTTATAAATAGGCAGACCCCCCACAACACAACAAACATCTCGACCTTGACTCGTCGTCAGTTTTCGACGAGTCATCCGAGACGTTGTATCTTGGAATCGAAGCGCCAAACACAACCAGAAAACTTAAAGGTGGTTAGGCGAATATCGGTTAAGGACAGACTGTTAACAGTCGCCTCGTTTTTTACTTTTCTGTACATTTTAATCCTGTAATTTCATTTCAGTATTTTTTTTTTCCTGTAATTTCACTTCAGTACCTTTTCTTTTATGTAATTTCAATTCTGTAATTTACACTTCAGTTGTGTAATTTCTTTTATTTACAGAAACAGTCCGGCAGTTTAGCAATCATACTATTCTGACTGACAGTTTCTTTTAATTAAC
Source organism: Primula vulgaris (assembly GCA_963920805.1). Classification (NCBI taxonomy): domain Eukaryota; kingdom Viridiplantae; phylum Streptophyta; class Magnoliopsida; order Ericales; family Primulaceae; genus Primula; species Primula vulgaris. The sequence continues at coordinate 6,057,811 of OY987216.1, read as the reverse complement.
AAACAGTTCAGCAGTTTAGTTTTATACTATTCTGTCTGACAGTTTCGTTTAATTACAAACTAGTCCAGCAGTTTAATAAGTTATATTAATCTGTCTGGAATTTTAATTAATTACATTTACATTCTGCAAGTGTCGGAATTTGTAATTGAGTCGTATTCCATTATAGAAATAAAATTTGTTTATTTCTTTTCAGCCCTTGCACTTTAAATTATTGCTTTTACGTACAATAAAATCAACATAAAATTCTACAACACAAGACTAACATGGGTTTCTGATTGTTGCAGGGCACCTCGCCAACGTAAAATAGGTTATAACATTGTATCAGGGTCCAAAAACTTAACTGTGAAGGTCTTTCTCCTCCCAATCCCATCTCAGGCAACTACAATCATTCCATCACCCAAATCAACCATCGGTGTCGTTGAAGTGTGAAAACTGAAAAATCAAACAATATTTTTGTCTCACAAAAGCTTTTTGTAAAGTCGTGCAGGGTGTTTAACAGTCCGAGTTAATTTAGCATATCTGATAATTGGACAGGCTGGACCTTTAGTTTGGACCTACTTATTTTTACTTAGGTGTTGAATTACGTACCAATGAATGAACCATAGAAGTAGAGTTGAGCCCAAAGTTTATGTTATCATTATTTCATATCAAGACATGTGCAAACCCATAAAAATTTAACTGATATTTCCCACAAAATACAAAGGCCGACTGCCCGTGCATGTGAACACAGAAGTAGAGCTGAATTCGGTCCGGTTCGGTTCGGTTCGGTTTTTAACAAAACCGAAACCGAGTATATTTTTCGGTTTGCTTTTTTTCGATTTCGGTCTTTTTATTTTTTGGACCGAACCAGATCGGTTTTTTCGGTCCAGTTTCGGTTATTTTCGGTTTTTTCGGTTTCGGTCTTTTTCAGTTCGGTTTTATTGAAAACCGAAACCGTTCTGAAATTTTTTTGGTTTTTCGGTTTCGGTCTTTTTCGATTCGGTTATCGTTTCGGTTCGGTTCGGTTTTTTCGGTTTTTCGCCCAGCCCTACATAGAACATATCTTTTAATGTCGTGGGCCGATCGATACACATTTCTTTTATTTGCTTTCGCATAATATGGGTAAAATATCGAATTATAGTATTTATTTACTATCTTTCAAGTGTAAAGATTAATCGTTGACAACAACGTTAGGATTATCAATACAAAAATAAAAACTTTAAATCAGAACTGAATTCACATGACCTTAAACTAAACCGAATGCTGCTGTCAAATTTTCAAGATTAATCGGTGTAAAAACACTTGGAATACTAGATAAAAAAAAGTGTCACCATTGTACATCACTGCCGCAACTACCTTCGGTACCCAGCTATACAACCACGGACGCACTCTGGAAAAATGGTGTTTAGAAAATAAAAAACGTAGCTCTTGTACCAAATAAGAACACCGACTCAATCCGAATCATGATAATGCATTTATGATTAATACTCAATATAATATACTCGTGATAATTTAACCCGGCACACTCTCAAAAAAATGTGTTTAGAGAACGGAAAGCGTAGCTCATGTACCAAATAAAATAAAAAACGATTCAACCAAGTCATAATAACGCATTTATGATTAATACATTACTCGTTAATACACGTGGTTATTCAACCCGACACACTCTTAAAAAAATGGTGTTTAGAGAACAAAAAGATTAAATCCGGATTGTGTACTCGGGTTAAAACAACGAATCAACCCGAGTCATGACGTCACCCTCATAAAACATACTCTTATCGAATTGAATGAACGTGTACTCAATTGTTCTACTAGAAACACTAAAAAATCTTAACAAAATAGTACAAGTAGACATGCACGATTAAACGAACCAATTATATATTAAATACGAATTTTATTTTTAAAAACATGATAAAAATAATTGTTTTATCAAATTCGTCGATCTTATCATAAGTTTTTTTCGTTTAATTATTTGGAAAAAAAATCTAAAAATTGATTTGCGTGAAATTCCCATCTTGTTGGAAGGTGGTGTGGTTGTGACACGTAGACAAATGGACTTGCGTGTACGTGTTTTATTACTAAGTTGATATGTATTGGTTACTTGGCTTGTACTAACTCACAAGCAACTTCTCCAATAATTCTTCAACTTCTCCCCCTCTTCATAATATCCAACCAAATATAAATAAAATATTAAAGGTAACAACATTAAACTCATATGATCATCTGCTAACTAAAGGTAATAACATTCATCATTTTTTTGCCAAGTTGTTAGTGTAACGTAATATATGAATCTGTATTTTGCATAATTTTCTGGTAGGAAATGGAAAAAAGGACCATTTAGTACATACTTTGAGACTTAATTATCGAAAACACATGATTAAAATTTCCAATTAGGCACATATTGTAATGATTTTACTTCTTTTTACACTATGCCATATTGATATGTACCAAATTTTAAACAAAAACCACAAATTCGGGTTTTTGATAATTAAGTCGCAAAGTATGTACTTATGTTATAGTTAAAGCCTGGATTTTGTGTACTTATTGTCTTGTGACTTTTCTTTTGATCAATTGATGATTTCTAAGAGATTGATCTACTGGGTTGTTCATAAAATATTGTTTAATTCTTATGTATAGTAGTTAAAGCTGAAATCTTGTGTAACTATTGGTATTTTTAGATAGATTGATTAGTTGGGTTGCTGTATAATGTTTTTCTTATGCTTTTTCTACTCTTCTTTATATTGGGTCTGAAAAAGATTGTTCCTTTTGATCATTCATGTAGCTAGGGTCCTAGGGATATATTTGTTTGGTGTATTTATTGGGAGATTTGTTTAGTGCTAGAGAGATTAGATTTTGGAGGAATTTAATCAGGTTGACAAACAATCATCAGACTATTTAGAAAGAAAATACTCGTAATATTACCTCAAACTGCAGAATTCATACTTAAAATTGTATGCTAAAGACTTCCAGAAGGGTGTTCTTTTTTTTTTATCAAAATTTGAAGCCCAGATTTTTACAAGATCTTGTCTAACAAAAATCAGCTATATTGAGATACGCAATTGCAATTTATTAACATGAGAAACAGTTGCTATTTGTGAAATTTATTTGCAATATCAATTGTTTGGTTGCCGCAGCCTGCATTTGATCTTAATTGCAAGGACCCCGGCTTTGGCCGAGAAGCGGTTTATAAAATGGTAAATTATGTCAAAGAACTGCTATCGAAGTTCCTATTTTATAAGTTTGCTTAACATACATTTATTAGTTCAATGATTTGTTCTTCGTTTGCAGATTGCATAGTCTGATCATGGAAATTTTATCTTGCCATTATGCTTCTTGCTCTAGTTTTACAAACTTGAAGAAAAGTTTTTCAACAGAAAGCTCACCGTTGACTCCACTCAAACTTCTTTTTCCAAGAAATGAAAGCATATCATGCATCAAAGTCGACTCGAAATACACATACATGAAAAGTTCTCGTATAGCTAATGATGGAACTCTTCAATTTCGAAAACCAAACCTAAGAGTTTTCAGTGGATATAAATCTTATGTTCTTGATGATGAGAAGGATATAACAAATATCACCGGAAAAGAAGAACTCATGGGTAAGGTATCAATTCCTAGTCTGCCAGATGAAACCAAAGGTGCTAAAATCAGTAGTCAGTTTTGGCAATGGAAACCGAATTTTAATGTTCATTACGAACAAGCTGGCGCCCAAAATGTTAATTCCCCTGCAGTGTTATTTCTCCCTGGTTTTGGTGTTGGTTCTTTTCATTATGAAAAACAGTTGAAAGATTTGGGTCGCGATTATAGAGTTTGGGCTATTGATTTTCTTGGGCAGGGGAAGTCATTGCCTTGTGAAGATCCGACTTTGTCTAAAAGTGCAAGTGTCTTAGGAAAAAGCTCTTTTTGGGGTTTTGGTGATGAAGCTGAACCTTGGGCAAGTGAGCTTGTTTATTCTATCGACTTGTGGCACGAGCAAGTCGAGCACTTTGTTGAAGAGGTATGCGTAACTCAGCAATATATGATATTGTCTTTTAATTCTTGTCTGTTGTAAAAACTCGCTCCAATGGGTCTTCAAGCGTGCTTTTCATTGCAGAAGTAAATATATTTGTTACCTTTTGCTGAAAAGCTTAGAAAGGTCAAAAAGATTAAATTATTTACGCATTGAGGAGCGCTCATCCCGCTACGAAACATAAAAGCTTAAGCTTTGGTATTTTTTTTCATGTGACAAGAATTGCTTAATTAATTGCTCTAATCCGAGTATCAATAATAAAAAATCTCTCTAAATTCGATACTTGCATCCTTTTGGTCAACATCTAAGTACTGACTAGTACCTTCGTCCATTAATACAAGTCTTTTTGTCGGAATTCTCTAAATTAGTTTATTTTTGGTAAGTAATACTATGTTCTAAAATTAATTCCATCTCCTCTTCATTGATTTGATTAAAAAGAAAGAAATTAACCGATACTGTTTGATTTGACTTAATGTGGGGCAATTTTTGTAGCCTTTATTCAAGTTCACTACCCGCAAAATATTTTGCACTATCTGGGGTTTGAGATGGAAAAAGTACTAAAGTTGTCTTAAGAATAGTTCTTAACGGTACCAACATTTCAAGATTTTAAAAAAAAACGATGAATCATTTTTTGTCTTTCCATTATAAGATAAAATGCGTTAAATGTTTTCTTGGCTGGGTAGCCAAGTCCAGTAGTAAAATGAGTAAAAAAAAGACTTACCTTTATTTTGAGGGAATAGTGGATGACTTCAATTTTGTCGGGTAAGAGTGAACAACTCATGAAACTTTGTTTGGTAAAGTGAAATGTTCATGATTCTAGGATTCTAGTCCCCTCAATTTCTACATAAATTCCGAATGCTTCTTTTAGCGAGACAAATAGTTTTCGGATAAAACGAGCAAGAATAGCATAATCTTGGTTTGTTGAAGAGGTATGCGTAACTCAGCAATATATGATATTGTCTTTTAATTCTCGTCTGTTGTAAAAACTCGCTCCAAAGGGTCTTCAAGCGTGCTTTTCGTTGCAGAAGTAAACATATTTGTTACCTTTTGCTGAAAAGCTTAGAAAGGTCAAAAAGATTACACTATTTACGCATTGAGGAGCGCTCATCCCGCTACGAAACATAAAGGCTTAAGCTTTGGTATTTTTGTTCAAATAGTTTTAGCATATATCTACTTATTTTTTGGGTTGAAGTTGAAGAAACTATGAGATTGGTTCTTAGAGATGCTGCATTTCTTGCTTTTGAATTCAATGCTAGATCTCGGGTTGCACTATATATTTTTTATAATTTTGTTGATTTGTATTGTTTTCCTTTTAAGTTTTGAACCTACTCATATAGATTATGCAAATTCTTAGTAGATATATGGTTGAAACTGTAACCCGGGAAATTTTATCATGTTTTATGTTTTTCCTAATCACTATATTTTGTTTCAAGATGTTCGACGTAGCAGAACTTTCAAATTCCCCCTTCAAAACACTGTGCCTAATATGAGCTTAATAATCTTGGATTTCCTTTTTACAGTAAAGACCACTAACTGAAGCAATGAGTCTTATAGATGATTTTATCATGTACCAGGTCATTAAGGAACCAGTTTATATAGTTGGAAACTCACTTGGGGGATATGTTGCACTCTACTTTGGAGCGTGTAATCCCCATTTAGTAAAAGGTGTCACTTTACTTAATGCAACACCTTTTTGGGGTTTTCTTCCAAACCCTGAAAGATCTCCAAATCTAGCAAAAGCATTTCCATGGAGTGGATCGTTTCCTCTTCCTGCTAGAGTCCAAAGTCTGATAGAACTTGTGTAAGTTTCTAGTCTATTTCCATTATTTATGATCGAAAAATTAAATTGTGTTTACATGGCATATCACACAGTGGTTGAACAAGTCTACTTACATGTAGTGCTTGTAAGTGATAAAGTGCATAGATTTATTTTGGTGAAGTTCAAGCAGGTTTACTTATCCTATGTTAGGGTAGTGCCTAACAGAAATTTGGTGAAAACTGAGAAGAGAATAATGAACTTTTCGTCCCTTTTTACTCCGGACTTTTGGTTATTAAAGCTTACTTGAAAGTTAAGGTTCTAAGCTTTTCCAGTGACATGTTTAGTAGCACATAACATAAAAGATCTGGATGTTTTTGACGTTATGGTTTCAGGTGTGCGTGTTTTCCCCCTTAATTCACATTGATAAACTAATTGGACTAAGATGTTATCTCCACTAAAGAGTATTTAATAATAATTCTATAAACAATATTATGATGCTTTTACAAGGATGAATTTCGGGGAGATATGTTCTTAGTAAAGTACTAACGACATTGTTTGGTTGCAGTTGGCAAAAAATAAGTGATCCAAAAAGTATTGCTGAGGTTCTTAAGCAAGTATACGCCGATCATTCCACCAATGTCGATGATGTATTTGCTCGTATAGTTGAAACGACACAGCATCCAGCTGCTGCAGCTTCTTTTGCCTCAATTATGTTCGCCCCTCGAGGACGACTATCCTTTTCTGAGACGCTATCAATGTATGTACTGGGAAATCTTCAAATGTGTCGGGGTTTAAAAATCTTCCCTTTCTTATCAAAATTTAAAGGGATATTAACAGTTCTGTTATCAAATGATTTTATCACCAAAAAGATATATCATATGACTTTGTAAAGCAATCAACAAAATTCGTGATTAGTGCACAAAAGTTACATTTCTTGGCCACTCAGTACACTTTTGAGTGTCAAATTGAAGAAAAGTTGTAAGTTGGGGGACAAGTAATGAAAAAAGCAAATGTCTCTTTCACTGTTTTATCATATTTTTAACACTAATCAGTCACTATTTTCTTATTTTAGTTGCAAAACTATGGGGTTTTATCCATGTAGTCTACAAAAGTAATATTAACTGTTAGGTCAGGGTATTAATTGCTACTTTTGTAGGTTTGTGTACTAAATTGAGATCAGATGATATGTTAGTATACAAAATTGTAACCCAGACCAGGTTAAAGTTTTTACTTTCTTTTATGTACAGGTCTAAAATGAATAATGTACCTATATGCCTTGTATATGGTAAAGAAGACCCGTGGGTGAATCCATTTTGGGGACTTCAGGTGAAAAAGCAGGTGCGAGATGCTCCATATTTTGAGATCAGCCCTGCTGGTCATTGTCCACATGACGAAGTTCCTGAGGTAATTAATACAAGAACATTATATTTCTCGACGATTTTGTACACTTAAGTTTACCAAACTGAAATAAATAATTTTAAGTTGGGTTACCAATTAGTTATGGAAACCAATCATCCAATATACTAACCAGCCTCTCACTTTGTTTATAGAATTGTAGGCTATTCATCAGATTTTTTCCAGTTTGGTCCTCAGTGTATACTAGTTGCTAACTTTGTAGGTAGGTTGGTGTACAAACTGATATCTGGCAATATGTACGAAACTTTAATGAACTCTCTATAAACTTGTTGTATGTTCATATGAAATAAGACATTGGCACCCATGCACCAGATTAACTTAATCTCTCAGTACGCGGTGCAGTTTGGATACACTTTTATTTGTGCATCATTTTGCTTTCCTATCTATAGCGAAAGCCTTGCAGTATAGTTGTGTAAAAATTTCTGTTTCTGACTCTGTGTAGTGTATAGTTACCCTTCTCGCCTTATTCTGTGTTCGGGGGAAAGTTCTTTTGTCACAGATTTTGTCGCTTGCTCTTTTTACAATTTAGGATTCGCATAGATGATTTTGTTGATCAGAGTCTACAGTACATCTTGAGAGGGTAATTGCTTTTTATGCTGATGTTTCAATGACATACCTATGCAGGTTGTGAATTTTTTGCTTCGTGGCTGGATGAGAAACATCGAGTTTCAAGGATCAGTGCCACTACCGTTGCTGGATAATTCCGAAAACGTTGAGTTCAACATTATCAAAGACTTGGAATTTGTTAGGGACGGATCAAAAAGATCAGTGACAGTAAAATTCTTCGGTTCAGAATTCACGTTATGGACACAGATAAGCTCTTTTATAAAATCCCGCGTCGAAGATGTGAGAATGTACTTGTTATCATTTCCTAAAACCTGATGTATCAGAAAGTCTTTCCTCCGTATAGTGAGTAGCTCAACATTAGTATTATGACTGTAAAGTAAAAATAGACTACCATTATGATTGTATCTCGCTTGTAAGAGGTGGTTAATAGGTTCTAATCTCGATGTTGTTCAAATACTTCATATAACATGCGAGCCCGGATCTTTATCCCCTCTTTTGTCCCCTTTCCGTTCTCCTTTGGTTTATTAACCCAAAATATTTTTTTAAAAAAGTTGAAAAATCTTACAATTACGTCATCTAAACATGTATTAATATATTCCAATAATTATTTTTAGAAGAACGTCATGCAATATAAAAACTAGTGTAAATTAAACATAACTATAGTAAAATTCGTCTAGACTAATATTGTGTGAAAATATTATGGAATTTTCCTATAATATGGTAGTAAAAAGCATTTATAAAAAACAAGCTGTAATAAGTTGAAATTTGAGGGAAAATAGCAAGTAGAGGTAAAGCATTTAAAAAAAAAAACAAGCTGTAATCAGTTTCAAATTCTTCAATGACATATTCCATACTTAATTTCACTGAGGTCCCGCACATTTCATCCAAACTTATATATGGTCCGCATATTTAAGTTGAAACTTGAAACCAACATTTAGGATACCCTCCCGTTTGTGTATGTGTCCATATTAGTCAATCTATGAAAGCCCATATGACAGACTGTTGTGCATTGTTTTTTTTTGCTCAATTGTCCTGATTTAGCTATACCATAATTACCCGGAAAATCTGTTTACGATACCTATCATGTTTTCCCGAAAACGCGTTTCGGAAACAGGTACGGTACACTTTCAAAATTTTAGGGAAAACGTCTCCGAAACATTTTGGAAACCTTTTTAAAACCATAAATTATAATTCTCGAAAACCTCAATAAAACATTCAAAAAACTTGTAAGAAACTTATTTTTGAATAAAAGTGAAAAAAATGCATTTAAAATATGATAAAATCAAATTAATAAAAGAGCATATGTGAGTTATTTTGATAAATTGTCTTTTAAATCATAATAATTTAGCTAGTTGTTCACTGTATTATTCATAAAATTGGACGTATTTTATAAATATTTCCAACATGTTATATTCTAAATTTTTAGCTATATCGGCATTTTCCGTTTTCCATTAAAAATTAGGTTGCGTTTCCCGTTTCCTGCTTCCGCTTTCCAACTTGATAACTATGAGCTATACATAGGATTTAAAACAGACAGATGGGAATATGCTCTTACACTCATATTAAACTGAATGACTCTCAAATGGAAACGTATACAACTTATTAAATTAAATGACGCTCAATTAAAAGCGAATAACAATCAAATTGAACATAACGAAAATTTGAACCGAATAAAACTGATATTGAAGCTAATACAAACAATTTGTACTGAATGACACTAATATTGAATCTAATGATAAACAAATAAACACTCATAAGGAAGTGAATGACAATCAAATTAAACCAATTAAATAAGACCTAACTGAAACGAATGCACATTCATATTTAAACGAATAACTCTTTGAATAGCAATAACCAATGAATTGAGTGACATGAAATTTTAATGGATAACACCGATAAATAATTTTAGTGGATTGAATCATGACAAGAAAATTACTTTTTTTTCATAATCATTTTGTTCAAATTTTTTAGTTCATTCGGACTAAATAAATCTTCTCTTTTAATAATGATTCCAAATATGAGCATGTTACACGTAATAATATGCTTTCTTTGTGAAGGCCTCGCGTTCCTCGTGTATAATTTTTAAAATCAATTACCACGCGATCCACGCGTTTAATTTTGAACATTAATGAGTATAAATTATAATATTTTGTCTTTTACATTTTATTGGATTCCCAAAATTTTACGTGTTTGTTTTTGGTGTGGTCTAAAGTTGTGTGGAGTGAGAAACAACAAAAACAAAAGAGAGAAAAGTTAAACCTCTAGAGATTAGCAACCCCGAGACAAAATAAAATAAAATTATTTCCATTATATAGTATCCCCTTTATTAATTCCTTCCTTGTATACGGTTTAACCTCCCAATAGTAATAATCTCGCCATCCAAAAAAAATATTATTATAAGCAATTTATTGCTAAGTAGAAGTTAATATATAAACAAATAAAAAGATACTTAAATACAAAAAAACGGAGGGAGATAATTCGGATGATAATAGTTCCGAAATACAAAAAATTTCGTGTCAAAAAGCGTTAAACATGCTTGACAAGTTGGAATTATTTTGGCTTCAACAATAAAATGTTTACGTACACGAGGTATTACGTACCCGCAAGTTAAATGATATGATGAGAACTCAAAAAATCACGACAATACTACATTAGATAAATATTTTAAATCGTCTCAATTTTAATGTAACGACATATATATAATTTTACACTTTTATGTAATTTATTCCTATATGGGAAAAATTTGTTAAGACGAGACCATAAAAAATAAAAAAATATTATAATATGGAGGTTATTCTTATTTTCAACTGGTCCGAGTTGGGATCGGACATTTTTATTCCTATAAATAGTTTATTCCTACAGAAAGGATCTGAGTAACATTTGTCATTTTAATATTAATTAATTAATATAATTTTTGTTTGTGTACTTTATTCGATATAAATTTAATATATTAAATTATTTTAATGATACGATTAGAGTGGCATTATCAATATTATTAAATCATCTATAATAAATTGCGTTTTCCGTTTAGCCTGTCCCGTTTTCTATTATTTCACATCTAAATTACAGGATTTAGAAAAAAAATCAGGTTTCATGTTTTCGTCGTGAACAATTACTAAATTTTGATTAAATCTGGACAGTCATAATTCTATTAGGCTAAGGAAACGTTGGTGATGGTTCCGCTTTAGTATCAATTGTACCAAGAAACAATCAAAGGTTTATCACTACATAGAATGTCGTTTATATAGTTGAATTACAAATAGTGGTTATGATTGACTAGCTAGCTGTTACTTATTTAATCCAGCGGTTCTAGTGTATACATATTGTACTAGTTGTTAATTTTTTTTTTATTACTCATTTGGAGGTAAAACCTCTGAAATTTCGGAGTTGTTACTTATTTAAACTCGGTTATTCCCTATAAATTTGGTATGTATTAAGAATAAAGGACTGATTTGTAATCTTTTATAAAGTATAAGAGTTGTATGTAATTAGTTTTATCTGTAACATTGCATAATTAAAGGACTGATTTGTAATCTTTTATAAACTGTGTAATTTGGGCTTTGACAGACCAATTGAGCAGACTTTGTAACTTGTGTGACCATTTTGTAATTTGGAGAAACTATATATATATATATATAGTTTCTCAGTCAATAATAAAAGATTAAGAAAATTCATTTTTATTTTAATCTCTCTCTATATTTTGCCCTAATATACACATATATATATATATACATATATCGATCAATCACATACTGAGATTGATCGATTTCTACATGGTATCAGAGCAGTTGAAGTAATCTTCTCTGTTATTGTTATTTAAACCCACAAAATTGGGTTTGAATGTTCTGTTTCCGCTGTTGTTTTCGAGGTTTTAAAATTTGGGGTTAATTGGATAAAAGGGTGATTTCTCTGGTTATTATTCACTCGCTTCGATTTGGTTCTTCTATTGGTACATTCTAAACAATTATCTCTTTAATTTGTTGATTGATTTGGAATTCTGGAAGTTTTCTGATATTAGGGTTCTTGGTTTAAGATTGGGGGTTTTCTGATTTCGATTATTGATTAACTTGGGATTCTGGAAATTTTCTGAAATTAGGGTTCTTGTTTTTTTTAAAATTTGGGGGTTTTCTGAAATTAGGGTTTCTGGTTTCAATTGGTTTCAATTGTGTATACCTCTTGTATAAGAAAGATCTCTATTCCTATTTCTTGGAACTATGTCTGAAGATTTAAACAGTAATGATAGGGATAACAATCTACCTATACCTATTCAACATATAACCACTATGAGTCCTTATTATATAGGTACCAATGAAAATACTAGCAATAGCTTAGTTAACCCTTTGTTAACAGGACCTAATTACCATTCTTGGAAAAGGTCCATGGAAATTTCTATAGGTGCTAAGTCAAAACTTGGTTTTGTTACTGGTAGTTTAGTATGTCCTCCTATTGATGATTCAATGCATGGAGCATGGTTACAGTGCAATTTAATAGTGATGTCATGGATTATTAATTCTGTAAGTAGTGAGATTGGGCAGTCTATCTTGTATGTTGATAGTGCTGCTAAGATGTGGAGAGAATTAACAGAGAGATTTGGGCAGGGTAATGAGGCTAGGATATATGAATTACATCAAGATATTCATAGTATGGTACAGAATGATCTTACAGTTTCAGCTTATTTTACCCAGTTGGAAACATTATGGAATCAATTAAGTATTCTTAGTCCTCTTCCTAGGTGTACATGTGGTGTAACAGGGGGTTGTACTTGTAATTTCATGGGGGCTATAATTGCTAGAGAACACAGGGTTTTTAAGATGATTTTCTTGATGGGATTGAACACTAAGTATGCTCATGTTAGAAGTCAAATTCTTTTGATGAAACCTCTTCCTTCTTTAAATGATATCTATCAATTGGTTAATCAAGATGAAAAACAACAGAATTTAGGAGTACATAGTGTTAATCTGGGTAATAATAATATGGTTCTTGCAACTCAACATAGTCAGAATTTTAGACCATCACAGAATCAAACCTTCAGACCACCTATTAATCCAGCTTTCAGGCCTTTTAGGCCTTCTTTTGGTAGAGGAAACTCAATGAAATGTTCTCACTGTGGGTCTAGTAGGCATACAAAGGAAAGGTGTTATAGGCTGCATGGGTATCCACCTAATTGGGTTCCTAGGCCAAGGGGTTTTAACTCTAATATTGGGGGTAATAATATGGCTCATCAGGTTTCTTATCAAGGGGAAGGAAGTTATGGGGAGAATCAGTATAATATAGATAATAATAGGATTGGGTATCAGGATGGTATGACTAATCATTTAGGACAGACTCCTTTTCATTCACCTTATCCTATTATTCAGCAGGTTAACAATGAATTTACTGGTCCAGTACAGCAAAAGAATTGCTTGGATAATCAAAAACAAGATGCTGCAAATAAACAGGATATCACAGCATCTTCTAATATGGTGTATACAGGCATGACAGGTATAAATAGTTTCTTTCCTTTTTCTAGTGCATGTCAGAATAATTATCAAAATTGTTTATTAAAAGATAATGATATATGGATTGTTGATAGTGGTGCTAATGAGCATATGGTGAATTCTTTGGTGCATTTTGACAGTTTTAAAGAAGTAGTATCTCATGTTAATTTACCCAATGGACAAATTGCTAGTGTAACACATATAGGTACTGTAATTTTTAGGAATGGAATCACTTTGCATAATGCTCTATGTGTGCCTTCTTTTGGGTTTAATTTAGTATCTGTTAGTAAAATAACTAGGGATTCTTCTTTATCTGTTGTTTTTGATTCACAATCCTGTTATATTCAGGACCAGGCCTCTTTGAGGATGATTGGTAGGGCTGAGGCAAAGAATGGTTTATATGTTTTCAAGAGAATTGGAAGTGTTAGCTGTAATAGTAGTGTTTTACAGAATAAGCCTAATATTTGGCATCTTAGGTTAGGTCATCCTTCTATTCAAGTGTTAAGTTTGATTTCCAATGATGTAAAAGTCAAGTTTACTACCCAGAATTGTAATCCTTGTGATGTTTGTCATTTGGCAAAACAACATAGATTGAGTTTTCCTTTAAAGAATAATAGTGCTGCACATATGTTTGAACTAATACATTGTGATATCTGGGGTCCTTATGCTACTGCTACTTATGATGGTTTTAATTATTTTCTTACTATTGTAGATGATTTTACAAGATGTACATGGATTTTTCTATTAAAACATAAGTCAGAAACTGCTACTATATTACCAAATTTTTATAAGATGGTTGAAAATCAATTTCATTATAGTATTAAGACATTAAGGAGTGATAATGGTACTGAGTTTAATTTGCTTAATTTTTATGCTCAAAATGGTATTATTCATCAAACTAGTTGTGTTGAAACACCACAACAGAATGGAATTGTAGAAAGGAAACATCAACATCTTTTAAACATGGCTAGAGCTCTTAGATTTCAGTCTTTTTTACCTTTAAGGTTTTGGGGTGATTGTGTTTTAACTGCAGCATATCTAATCAATAGAACACCATCTCCTTTGCTGAATAATAAAAGTCCTTATGAAATGCTTTACAATAAGAAACCTGTTTATAGTCATTTAAAAGTTTTTGGTTGTTTGAGTTATGCTACTACTTTGGCTAGAAATAGGAATAAATTTGATGCTAAGGGAAGAAAATGTGTGTTTATTGGTTATGGGACTAGTACTAAAGGTTATAAACTTGTTGATATTAACACTAATGATGTTTTTCTGTCTAGAGATGTGTTTTTTTATGAGGAATTTTTTCCTTTTCAAAAGAATGAAAATATTATTACTAAAGATTCTGATATTATTGATGAACCAATCAATATTAATACCAACAAACAGTCTACAAGTAGTAATGACCCTATTAATACTGATATAACCTGTTTAAATAGAAAATCAGTTAGAAAGGTTTCTGCACCCCAGTTTTTAAAAGATTTCCACTGTAATAATACAGTTTTATCTGTTGATAAGAAAAGAGTACCTTATGATATATCATCTTATATTACTTATGATAAAATATCAGAAAAACACAAGAATTTTTGTTTATCTGTTTCTTCTATTGTTGAACCTACTACTTATAAACAGGCTAGTGGTGATCTTTTATGGGTACATGCTATGGAAGAAGAGGTTAAGGCTTTAGAACTTAATAAAACATGGGTTTTGACTGAGTTACCCTTAGGAAAACAACCAATTGGTTGTAAGTGGGTCTTTAGGGTTAAGTACAAAGCTGATGGTACAGTAGAAAGATATAAAGCTAGGTTAGTTGCCAAAGGCTATAATCAATTAGAAGGTATTGATTTTGAAGGTACTTTTTCACCTGTAGCAAAAATGACAACAGTTAGGTGTTTTTTAGCAATAGCAGCATCTCAGAATTGGTTTTTAACACAGGTTGATGTTAATAATGCTTTTTTACATGGTAATCTTGATGAAGAAGTTTATATGATACCTCCACCTGGATTTGTACAAAAGAACAGTAGTTTAGTTTGTAAGTTGCAAAAATCATTATATGGTTTGAAACAAGCATCAAGGCAATGGTTTTCAAAATTAAGTACTTCTTTAATTTCTTTTGGGTTTGTTCAATCTTCTGCAGATTATTCTTTGTTTACTATTAATAAGAATGGTAAGTTTCTGGCCTTGTTGGTTTATGTAGATGATATTATTTTAGGTAGTTCTTGTGCAAACTTGATTAATGAGGTCAAGATCTTTCTTAACACACAGTTTAAGTTAAAGGATTTGGGTCCTTTAAAATTTTTTCTAGGGTTAGAGGTGGCCAGAAATAAAGATGGGATTCACATTAATCAAAGAAAATATGCCTTAGAAATACTTGCTGAGACAGGTCTTTTAGCTTCAAAACCTAGTAATTTTCCAATGGACACTAAACAGAAATTTAGTTGTAGAGATGATGATAAAATTCATGATATTACTTTATATAGGAAATTGATTGGGAAGTTATTATATTTAACAATAACTAGACCAGATATTAGTTTTTCAGTACATGTTTTAAGTCAATTCTTGTCAGCTCCTAGCAAGGCTCATTATGCAGCAGCTCTAAGGGTTTTAAAATATATCAAAAAGGATCCAGCACAAGGTATTTTGTTTTCTTCTAGTTCTAATGTTATTTTAAAGGCATATAGTGATTCTGATTGGGCTGGTTGTATAGATACAAGAAGGTCTGTTACTGGTTTTAGTATTTTTCTGGGTAATTCATTGATTTCTTGGAAGAGTAAAAAACAAAGTGTTGTATCAAGAAGCAGTGCTGAAGCTGAATACAGAGCTTTAGCTATTACATGTTCTGAAATCATTTGGTTAAAACAGTTGGTTCAAGATTTAGGCTTTAAAGATGAAAAATCAGTGGCTTTATTTACAGATAGTAAGAGTGCTATAGCTTTAGCTTATAATCCTGTTTTTCATGAAAGAACTAAACACATTGAGGTGGATTGCCATTTTATTAGGGATTTGATAATTCAGAAAGTAATACACCCATTACATGTTCATACTAATGACAATGTGGCAGATTTGTTTACTAAAGCAGTTGGTGAAGCTTGTTTTAAGCATTTACTTGTCAAGATGGGCATTTTGTCAATTCATTCTCCATCTTGAGGGAGGCGTATTAAGAATAAAGGACTGATTTGTAATCTTTTATAAAGTATAAGAGTTGTATGTAATTAGTTTTATCTGTAACATTGCATAATTAAAGGACTGATTTGTAATCTTTTATAAACTGTGTAATTTGGGCTTTGACAGACCAATTGAGCAGACTTTGTAACTTGTGTGACCATTTTGTAATTTGGAGAAACTATATATATATATATATAGTTTCTCAGTCAATAATAAAAGATTAAGAAAATTCATTTTTATTTTAATCTCTCTCTCTATATTTTGCCCTAATATACACATATATATATATATACATATATCGATCAATCACATACTGAGATTGATCGATTTCTACAGTATGCACCAGATGCAACTAAGTTACTCCATCCGTTCCCATTTAATTGTCAATTACGAAACTAAATTGACCGGTTTATAACTTATATCAAAATTGTCGAAATGATTTTTGTTTTAAATCTAATCATAAAATTTAACATTTGAACTATATGATTAACTTTTGAAATTTTTTATTCTGACAATTTTGATACAAGTTCTTAAACGGTCAAAATTGCACATAATTTCGTAATGGACAGTTAAATAGGAACGAATATACTACTTAACTTTAAAGTTTAAACCGGTGTACATCTAGTTTTTCACGATTGTTATATGATTGTTTTTCTAAACGTATAAAGTTTTGGCTCAACTAATTTTAATAGAAAATATTAATCTTTTAAATTATATTATAATTCGAAAAATAAACGATTGAAAAAAATCAAAATAATATATTAACCGGTATGGTAAGATTTTACATTTGTTCTTTTAATGACAGACATGAAAACTCGGGCACTGTTTTAACTTGCGAATTTAAAATATTATAAAATCAAGCACTGCTGAAATCCCATATACACTTTTTAATGCATATTTTGAGGAATGTTCTAAACTTTTAACAAAATATAACGATTCAGTAGCTTATTTAAAAGTCTTCCAAAATTTGAAGTGGGTCAATATTCCCTATTTAAAAGGAATAAAAAAATCTTCCTCATATCATTTTACATTAAAGTATGACATCAAATCTCAATACTATTCAATAAGTACTTTTTTTCATATTCCCTCGTTTATATTGGCCTTTTGCCCGCCTCATTATCTCACATTAACTATGATATTTCGAATTTGTGATACCCAAAACCCAGTTACCTTCATTCCATCTTGACTTATTGATATGAAATTGTTTTCTTTTGATATCAATTACTTTGATTTAGGTTCGTATTTTTTTATCAGTATTTTACAAATTAAATTTGTGTTTGCACCCCAGCTGTTTGATAGATCAGGTTGTTAAGAAATAATGGGGATATGAACAATTTTATAAGAAGTTTTTTTATCAAAAATTTAATTTTTTTAGTTATATTTTATTTTGTTCATTTTAGTGTTCTGTACAATATCAATCAACTCAATTTTGTATCTCATCTGCCAATTCCTTCACAGAATGTACGACACGTGTCTGACTAAATTCTGTTAATGACAATGATATTTTGGTCATTTATAACATAAGTCCAATAAAAAAATAAAAATAAAATAAAGACAATGGACAGAATAATCATTACGAAAAAAATACCAAATAGCGATGGGATTAGTGACGATATTTTTTGTTACGAGCTTATTAGCGACGGTTTTTGTGACTGCTTTTTGACAGTTTAGTCAATTTGTGACAGATTTATGACAGATTTTTAAATTAGTGACAGACTTGTAATAATTTTTGACTATCACTAAATCAAACATTATTTTGTAGTGAATACGTTATTTTATCTTCGATTCATTCCCGGTTCTTATAAAAAATAAATACTAATTAATAAAAACTCTTTTTTTCGCTTCGATTCATTCTCAATTCTTACCAAAAATAAACCTTAACTAATAAAAACTCTTTCTCTCACTTCGACAGAAGTTATAAATGACTTATGTATTCTGTCACTTGTCTTTATTTATTAATTTTTTTTATTGGACTTATGTTTAAATGATCAAAATACCCTTGTCGTTAACAGAAGTTAGTCACGTGTATGCACGTGTTGTCCATTCTGTGAAAGAATTGACATATGAGGTAAAAAATTGAATAGATTGATTTTGTACGGGAGTTTAAAATGAAAAAAATGGAGTAAATAAGAGAAAATTGTTTTTTTTTTTGTTATGGTGGAAACTATTCATATCCAGAAAGTAATGAGAAACTTGGAACATGCCTTCAATTGTGAGCAAATATTTCATTAAGGATCAGGTTTAAGAGATTGAGATTAGATTATATTGTTGTTTACGGTATATTAGGTGTAAATCTATCAGTTTTGAAATTCTCATAAGATTTTTTTCCCTGTTTATATTTATTTATCTTATTTTGATTTTTTCCCCTTATATTTATTTATCTTATTCAAGTTTATGATTTTCCCCCTTATTATATATTTTTCTTATTCAGCTTTTCCCCTTATTATTTAATATTTGTTAAAGAAATTTACAGGGTGGCTGATGTTTTGTGTTTACGTAAATGTGTTATGTAAAATAAAAAAAAAAGTGTAATTTTTTTTTTTTGTAAAATATGAGAAAATAAATAAAGAGATTCTAACAGGCTTAAAACAAAACAAAAAACAAACTTGAGTTACGTGTTGATTTTTGTTGCTCCTTCATTTTTATTTTTTAGAATTATGTGGGCCAGAATGAAGTCATAATTCCACTTATTCTCTCTCCAACGAAATTGCAAAAAGTCTCACTATCCAACAAAACCTACGAGGGCGTCTCTTTTGAGGACTCAGACGATTCACGTGAGTTATCAGATTACTTATTTGAGAACCTAGTTAAAAATATAGTTCACGTCACATCTTATTTTTATTTATTTTTTTAATTCATTTCACTCAATTTTATTACAAAATAAATAACTCTAACACTACTTTATTACATTTCATTACACTTCATTTATTTACAAAATAAATAAATTTACACACTCTATCACACTATTAATTAATACATTTCTCTGTTTTTTTTTCTACTCAAACTAAATACAAAATTAAAATATTTTATAATAATAATATTATATCAAGTTAACACTTTCAATTAATTTATATTTTACACTTTTTTATTTATTAATTTTGTTACTTCCGTGTAAATAATTAAATTGTTTCCAAAAATCCTACACGTCATTATTTTCTTCCAGCTTTACCTACCCACACTTATTTTAAATAGGGATAGTAAAACAATTATTTACTCGGAAGTAACAAAAATAGGGATAGTAAAACACTTATTTCAAAAATCCCTATTTGAAATAAGTGTGGGTAGGTAAAAGTGGAAGAAAATAATGACGTATAGGGGTTTTTGAAAACAATTTAATTATTTACTCGGAAGTAACAAAATTAATAAATAAAAAAATGTAAAATATAAATTACTTGAAAGTGTTAACTTGATATAATATTATTATTATAAAATATTTTAATTTTGTATTTAGTTTGAGTGGAAAAAAAAGCAAAGAAATGTATTAATTAATAGTGTGATAGAGTGAGTAAATTTATTTATTTTGTAGATAAATGAAGTGTAGTGAGATGTAATGAAGTAGTGTTAGAGTTATTTATTTTGTAATAAAATTGAGTGAAATGAATTAAAAAAATAAATAAAAATAAGATTTGATGTGGATCTGGCCTTTTAATCAGGTTTCCAAATAAGTAATATGAGACTCAGATGAGTAATCTAGTCCTCAAAAGAGACGCCCCCAAAACCTACCTCTTCATATTATGTACTTAATAGATTAATGGCTCCTTTTGTTTAATTTTAGAGGTTGGATTAATTTACTGCAAAAATTCTGGATTAACGCGTAAACCGTAGATTAAATCTACGGTTTACAGTTAATCACTGTAAACCGTAGATTTAATCTACGGTCTGTGTGTTTTCACAGATTTTTTAAAATTAAAAATTAAAATTAAAATTCTAATAATTAAAATTAAAATACTGAATATTTTTTTCAAATTAAACATGATTTTTTTAATAAAAAAACTAAATGCCTTATTTTTAAAATTTTACATAAAATAAATTACCAATATTCTAACAATCTCTCAAAATAAACACAAAATTTACACAAATTTACACAAAAAAAGTTGATTTGATAAATTTTATGTTTTTTGGTTCATGTTATATTTTTGTCAAGTGTATAAGTTGATATTTATTGAATGATTAACTAAATCGTCAATTTTTGTGAAGTTTTTTTGTTTGTTTTTAACACTTGTATAACGCAATATGAAACATAACTAAGTCGTCAATTTGGTGTCAATCGACAATTTTCTTGAATGAAACAATCATAAATTATATAAATTTCATAAAAGAAATTAACCCAATATGCAAACATGAACTAAATTACATGAACTAAATTTCATAAAACAAATTTATTAAACATTTGTTTACATCATATAAATTTACAACAACTTGGAAAAAATAGTAATTTACATAAAAATAAAAATAAAAAACCGATTATGGACTTAGGTCTATAGCTTCTTCATTTGCTTTTTTCTTTCCCGATTGCTTTTCCAGCGCCATATATAATTTGAAATTTGGTCGAAAAAGTTCCTTCCATGGCGCAGCTGCCTCAGTGCGTGTTTGTTCCCACCGTGCTATAATTCCTGGCATTGGGAAGATCCCTTCTTTAGGAATAACCTGAGCATAGTGACAACTGTTGACGAACACCATTACAGTCGGGATGTAATATGTCGTTCCCTGAGACGGACCAGTATAAAGAGCTAAAAAAGTGGAGTTCCACATGTTTACCCCTCCATTTTGATTTTCCCATAAGGACAACAATACAATTGGCATATTGTAATGAGAAGCAATTAAAAAACCATACGACGGAAATCTCATCCATTTCTCAGCAGGTGCGGGATTTGTAGCATGATAAAAATTTAAACTTGATAAAATGTAATCATACCGGTAAGCTTCAAAGTCAAGATTCTCAAACAGCTCATAATAAGCACCTTTCATTTGCTGCAGCTCTTGAAACAATTCACATTTTACCGCGTACCAATCATCTTCCCCATGCTGTTTACCCGTCGCATTTGCAAGTACCCGGAACCCACAGTTACCATACCCACGCACATCATAAACCGTTTCGATGTAACTATGTAACATGACCCATATTTGGTCACTGTACAGGAAGGTTGGCCTATTGGGGGTGGGTTTAGGGTTCTGGTTTCGCGGCCTCCTAGTTGGGTTTACCCTTACCTCCGGTGTTTCATCCGCCTTGCCTTTGCCCTTGTCCCTACTAGCACCAGCACTCTGTTCCTCCACATACTCCCATCCCGACTTATCCCTCTTACTAGATTTGTCGCCTTTTCTAGGTCTCCCCCTATCTACTCTCACTTCGGGGTCACTGATGGATGTTCTGGCTGGTACGGTTATCTCTCAGATTTGTGTTTTCATACGCCGTTTTTCAACATTCGTTTTGCTAGCATAAACACTTTTAAACTCTTCTAGATCACCCTCTACCCCATTGTTGAACCATGGGGTTCAATAATTAATTTTGATTATAACTTTGATTATGTTTTTAATGATTTTACGATTTCTCTATTTCGATGATATAATGCTTGTTTTTTTCCAAAAAGAGAATTTGTAAATTGCAGAATGCCAGAAAGATAGAGCTCGGAAAAACGAAGCCACAGGTTCAAGCGGAACCAGAATCGGAGCTAAAACGAAGAAGTTATGGGCTTTCGAAGAAGACCGGAAAAACTGCCAAAAGAACAGTCGACCGATCGACTGAACAAAAACGACCGATCGTTTTTGTACAGATTTCTTCCAGTGAGCAGGTCAAAAAAACTACCGATCGTTTTTTCAGAAACGACCGATCGTTTTCTGGAAAACTACCGATCGACTGTAGAAAACGACCGATCGTTTTCTGCAGATTTCGAAAACAGCTTTTCAGCTTATTCTGAAAAATGGCTGTTAAAACCCCCAACCACTTCCAACGGTCATAACACAGAAACACAGACCTTTGGTCTTTATAAACAAGCCCAATCTCTTTTCCAAACCACCAATTACAATAACAATCAATTATTCAACCTCTCTCATATACAAAAACCCAAAATCACCATTTTGGTGAAATACTTCGGAAAGAGAGAAATTGAAGATAAAGAGATACAAGCTCCAACAAAGATCAAACATCATCGAAACCACATATTAGCTTATTTTAGAAGCAATCGATTGTGAGTGTTGTTTCAATTTTCTATAAAATTGTAACGAGTATTTTATAAACTCATTTTTGTGAGCGAGTGATCGGGTAGAGGCTTTGTAAGCAAGTGAAGCTTAAAAGCTCTAGGTCTTTTCATTCGGGACACTCATAAAGTGTGGGGGAGCTTAATCGGTTGATTAGCTCATTAGGATTGTAATATCCGGGAAAAGAATTTTTAGTGAAATACTCGGTAGTACCGAGGAGAGGACGTAGGCGCGTTTTGCCGAACCTCTATAAATCACGGTGTCATCTTCTTCCCTTAAACTTTTATTTTCCGCAAATATTTATTCTTGCTTGCTTGCGTTTGAATTTATTAACGATTATTAACGCTTAAGCTTAGAATTGCGTAAGTTGGGGTGTTAGTTGCACTTAAGTTTTAATTAGGCGAAAATCGCCATAAACCTTATTCACCCCTCTAAGGTTTAGCCGCACACGGGCCAACAATAATCATCGGTGTTCCCATTATCATCAATTACGTCTAATTTTTTCCAGAATGGATGAATATATTCTAGAGGAAGAGGCTTCCCGAATAAAATATGTTCACTCATAATATGATGACAAGGTAAACCGTGAGACAATTTGAAACCGCAAGAACAATTCTCATCAGCCTGGCCACTACATTTTTTGTGTTCTTGAAATAATAAATCAAAGACATAGTGTGTGATATACGACCTAAGATTTATAAATAGAGGTGTTCGTTCAGAATGTGGAAAATAAGACTTGCATTTATCCAATTTCATCTTAATATCCTCAAACTGTTTTTCTAGAATTCTATTCACCTCTACCCAAACAGTTTCAAGCGTGCCAGTATTTGTGGAAAGGGATCTTTTCAGCTTAGCATGTTGTTGTTCGGCTCGATTGCTAGTTCTGTTAGCTAGATGTGTTGTGTGGTTGGTATAGCATGCAAAAAACCAGCCCTAATCATATTTCGAACTACCCTTTCAGGCGTCGGTATCTGCCAACTATAATTATAAACCCTAATCTTATTGGCATCTCCTCTACCCACTTCTCTTCCAGCATCCCAAGTCTGATTAGAAATGTGACCGGTCTGTCGTAAAATGCCTAACCTGCCTTTAATATGTGGACCTGGACCTGAGTCTGCCAATCCTAACTATGATAACCAAATATAACTCAATTAATGATAACCAAACAATGATAACATAACCAATTAATAACCAATTATTGATAACCAAACAATGATAACTCAATGATAACCAATTAATGATAACCAAACAATGATAACTCAATTATAACCAAACAATGATAACCAAACAATGATAACTCAATGATAACCAATTAATAATAGCCAAAACAATGATAACTCAATTATAACCAATTAATAATAGCCAAAACAATGATAACTCAATTATAACCAAACAATGATAACTCAAATTTTTATTCATAAACCAAACAATAATAACTCAATTTTTTAATCATAACGAAACACATTTAATCATAAACCAAACAATAATAACTCAATTTTTTAATCATAACCAAACACATTTAATCATAAACCAAACAATAATAACTCAATTTTTTAATCATAACCAAACACACATTTAATCATAAAACCAAACAATAATAACTCAATTTTTTAATCATAACCAAACACACATTTAATCATAAACCAAACAATAATAACTCAAATTTTTAATCATAACCAAACACACATTTAATAATAAACCAAACAATCATAACTCAAATTTTTAATCATAACCAAACACACATTTAATCATAAACCAAACAATAATAACTCAAATTTTTAATCATAACCAAACACACATTTAATCATAAAACCAAACAATAATAACTCAAATTTTTAATCATAACCAAACACACATTTAATCATAAACCAAACAATAATAACGAAATTTTTTAATCATAACCAAACACACATTTAATCATAAACCAAACAATAATAACTAAATTTTTTAATCATAACCAAACACACATTTAATCATAAACCAAACAATAATAACTCAATTTTTTAATCATAACCAAACACACATTTAATCATAAAACCAAACAATAATAACTCAATTTTTTAATCATAACCAAACACACATTTAATCATAAACCAAACAATAATAACTAAAAATTTTAATCATAACCAAACACACATTTAATCATAAACCAAACAATAATAACTAAATTTTTTAATCATAACCAAACACACATTTAATCATAAACCAAACAATCATAACTCAAATTTTTAATCATAACCAAACACACTATCAACAATTATCAACAATTGAAATTAACCAAACACAAAAAAAAAACATGCAAAAATGGGACAAATATCAACAATTATTATAATTTCTATAATTAATATAAACAAACAAAAAAAAATTATATATAGCTAAGTGAATTATGGTTTTGCATATTTTATATATTTTTTCCTATTTTACAAATTAAAATTACACAAAAAAAAAACATGCAAAAATGGGACAAATATCAACAATTATTATAATTTCTATAATTAATATAAACAAACAACAAACAATTATATATAGCTAAGTGAATAATCAATTTGCATATTTTATATATTTTTTCCTATTTTACAAATTGAAATTACACAAAATAAATAATAAATTAGAGAATAAAAGATATACCCTTGAATTATGGATAAATTTGATTGATGATTTGGGGTTTTTTGTTAAGAAAGTTGATAGTTATTGTGGTTTATTGATTTGTGTGATTTTTTGGGTTGAAAATTGGGGGTTTTTGAGAGAAAGAGAGAGAGTGTAGAATAAAAGTTTATTTTTTTTTTAAAAAAACGTAACATTCTGTTTTTTCAGGGACTGTTTGTGTAATTTTTGCGCAGAGACTGACTGTGTAATTTTGAAAAGCAGGGACTGACTGTGTAATTATGCAAACCGTAGAAAAAATCTACGGTTTACAGTGATTAACTGTAAACCGTAGAGTGATTAACTGTAAACCGTAGATTTAATCTACTGTTTACGCGTTAATCCAGAATTTTTGAGGTTAATTAATCCAACCTCTTAATTTTACTTTGGTCACGTTAGTTTTTCTTTTTGTAGTTTACAATTATTTTCATACTCTTGAATTCACTGTTCTTTGTAATAAAGTGAATGTGAAAATATTGAGAGATTATTTATCTAATGCATAAAATATTAGTATGAATCACACTAAAATTGATTTCTTAAGAAAGAAAGAATTGAGGAAAAGTTTATATGACAATATATAAATTACTTCTGATAAATTATTTCTTTTTTTCCTTTTTGCAGGAGTTTGATCTATAAAAAATATTAGTATGGACAAATTGAGAGTAATATACATTGGTAAATAAAAGGTTTTCCGATCCAGCGACAAAAATGAAGAATAATTTGTACAGACTCAATATATCGACAAGGCGGTGTACATAATATACATGAAAAGTTAAAACATTGCATTATATGACATTTTACTCATTTTTCATAAAAGGGGATAAATTGAATACCAAGACCAGCCTGTTTCTAGTATCTATTTTTAAAGAAAGGAGTTATGATGATTGTTTCAGATGATGACTTTGTTTAATTTGATTACAAGTCTACAACTGAAACCTTGATCTCACCATATTCGCTTAGTAAAAGATTAAAGGTGAATGAACTCATTTTTTTTAACCCTCAAAACCATCTTATTTGCTAACAATACACAACGCCAAGTCTTACAATGTTGGAATTGTAAAACATTATCTCTGCCCTTCTAATGATGGTATATTCCTCGTCTCTAAACTTTATCCGGTTTGATTGCGAGCCCTACACTACAAAAAAATATTGGAATAGTGATATAAATTGTGACGGCTTTTTTATTACGAACTTATTAACTACAGTTTTTGTGACAGTTTGTGACGGTTTTTTGAAATAGTGACAGATTTTTGAAATTATGACAGATTTGTGACAGTTTTTGACTCTCACTAAATCAAAAATTATTTTATAGCGCTAATTAGTCAATATGTTTTCAAATTCTAAACTAAATATGTATACATATCATCTTTTACCTAATATTTTCTTCAACTTTGAATATATATCCTCAATTTGACGGATTTTACCATAAATTTGAATACGAGCCCTAATTTTTCTAATTTCCAAATTAAAATCCTAGATTTAGATATGAAACAGACCATCACTCGACCCTAATTTCTCCATTACAATCTCAACCTAGATCCGGAATTTGATATTTTTTTGCTCAACCTTTAATTTTTGAATCTCGTCAATGTTTTGTCTAATTAAGAACTTATGCTAATCGAGTTGTTTTTAAGGCTAAGACGGATGTCGTTGGGTGAAAATAATTAGAGCATAGATTATGATTAATGTTCAGATTAAGACTCGTTATCATTAAACTCGGCAAGATAAAAATCAAGTTGTTCATATAATTAAGGCATAAGTGCCATGAACAAATTAGAGAATGATTTTGTGTTATAATGTTCAGGTATTTCGACTCATATTATTTTTTGTGGCAAGATTGCTTAGTTTATAATGGATGATTCGTTGATTCTGATTCAAAATTAGAGTTGTTTTAAGACTGGATTTGGTGTGATTGTATGGAACATCCGTTAGTAACTATCGACGGTCATGTGCCAAAACTAGCTTTCTTTCGTGAAGAACACGTTGAATTTAATATAGAAGACAAATAAGTAACTGTTTGTAGTGGATATTATAAATTAGTCTATCGTGATAGTTAGTTGTGGTGAATTTACTACTCCGATTAGAGATCGTTTCCTTGTATAAAGCTGCCTGTATAAATTGGATAGTTATGGGGTGTGGGCCATGCGTTTACTGATATTATATGGCGATGGAAAATGAATTTTAAGTGTTATGTTTATCTTTTAGAAAGAAGGAAGAACACGTTGAATCTAATATAGAAGACAAATAAGTAACTGTTTGCAGTGGAGATTATAAATTAGTCTATCGTGATAGTTAGTTGTGATGAATTTACTACTCCGATTAGAGATCGTTTCCTTGTATAAACCTGCCTGTATAAATTGGATAGTTATGGGGGTGTGGGCCATGCGTTTACTGATATTATATGGCGATGGAAAAGGAATTTTAAGTGTTATGTTTATCTTTAAGAAAGAAGTAAGAACACGTTGAATTTAATATAGAAGACAAATAAGTAACTGTTTGCAGTGGAGATTATAAATTAGTCTATCGTAATAGTTAGTTGTGATGAATTTACTACTCCGATTAGAGATCGTTTCCTTGTATAAACCTGCCTGTATAAATTGGATAGTTATGGGGTATGGGCCATGCGTTTACTGATATTATATGGCGATGGAAAATGAATTTTAAGTGTTATGTTTATCTTTAAAAAAGAAGGAAGAACACGTTGAGTTTAATATAGAAGACAAATAAATAACTGTTTGCAGTGGAGATTATAAATTAGTCTATTGTGATAGTTAGTTGCGATATACCGTTACGAAACTTGTCACACGAGTTACTCAAACGCGTTGAATACGGTATTAACAACTCAGTGTTGTCACATGTAATATCAACTCGAACTTGTTCCTGTGACCATTCGGAAACACCCATGTAAAAACAAACATGTTTTTCCAACAATGTTTAGCTTTAAGCAAGAAGGAGCAATTAGTGAAGTTTACACTATTTGTCTATATTTGTTGTATTTGGATATATTTTGTGTAGATAGTTAGTCATGCTATGATCAAATTAGACTGCCATAGTAGCATAACAGGTAGTTATGATGCAGCGTTGTATATATTTACTTATCGTACTTGTATTGATGGTTGTAATTAATGGGTTAGGTCCCCATGGTCAAATGAAATCATTTGTCTCTTTTGCTTTAAAAAAACATTTTCCTAAAAAAAAAAAACCCCGACAAACATGGTATTAAGTTCGACAAAAAGACATGAAATCAAGAAAAAAAATATGAAATCCAAAAAAATGTATGAAAAAGTGTGTTTTCAGAAAGAAATAATTTTAGATATCTACTTTTGTGAATATAGTTTATAGAATGGTACTTGGTCGTTCCCCCAAACGAGTCCAGATCATCTGTCTACTACTCTCCGTCCTCTTTAGTTCACTCTTACTTTTTTCGTCCAAATTTTAAATTTTTACAACTTGTTTCGCACTTTTATAAACTTTTATAATATATTATATGTAAAATTCATAATATTTGGACATAAAACTACTCTAAACATTTTTTTTTAAATTCACTAATTAATTGATAATAGTTTTTTCATTTATTTCAAATTAAATTGTGTAATTTTTCTTTTTAAAAATAATTGATATAGTGTATCGATATAAGTATAATCGTAATTGTAGATTTTTTTTCAAATACACTATCAGTAAATGGTTAGTTAACCGTAATAAGGGGGTATATAATTAAACCACAATTTGAGGCGTCACATGCCCATTTATGAACGCTTTGTAATTTGTAGCACCTCTTTAATATTAAACCAAAATTACAAAGCCTCACGTGGCAATGCGATCCTCGTGTGACATAAGTACTGGTTAGTCTGGTTACAACAATGGTAATTAACTCATCGTTTAAAATAAAATAAAAATAGAGTGACCAAATCCATTACATTTTTAAACAAATTAGGATATTATAGCTTGAAGTAAGACTATGGGAACCATATAGCATTTTACTAATCCTATCAGGTCTACTTGTGAATTATTCAACTTGTTTATAAGTGTTCTTACCAAAAAAAAACTTGTCTATAAATTCGTTCTTACAACTAGCTAACTTAGCTTAGCTAAAAAAAAAAAAAAACTAGGAAAAAAAATGGGAAAGGGAAGTGGAGAGGCTCAGCTCAGACCTGCTGACGTGTCAACCAAGTTTGACACGGAAACAGCAAAGGGCGAGTTAAAGGTCCCAACCATCACCTTAACCGATGACATTTTGAGCCTAGACCGTGCAACGGATGAGTGGAAGAAGCTCGTTACTGACGTGGCAAACGCATGCGAGAACTACGGGATATTCCTGCTGGACTACCCTATGGTTACGGTGGAGAAGCAACACGAGCTGTTCAAGGCGTTAAAGAAGCTTTTCGATTGTCCCGCGGAAAGAAAGAGTCTATACAAAAAGGTGGACACTCATGACGGAGGCTATATGGGAAGCAATTCGCAATTACCCCTTTACGAGGCGTTTGCAATATATAGGGATACTTTGAATGAGGTGAAGGGATTGGAGAGGTTGATGTGGCCCGAGAGTACTGATACGTTTGTCAGGTGAACATGAACGTTTTCGAAGGACCATTTAAAAATATATGGATATTAATATTGTTTCCGTAGTAATTAACATAATAACGATAATTTATTATGTATTAAGCAAGAGCTTTTTGTAAATTAAGTTTACAAACTAGAGTTTTGAAGAAAACCACGCAAGATTATTAATTTTAGTTTTTTTTTTATATAAGTTTACAAACCGGGGATTTAAAGAAAACCAAGGAGGTACGTACAGAAACATGCATGCCTTTAATTTTTATCCTACCTTTAATATATACTATATACAACTTGGGACTTTATTATAGAGTTTTTTTTTTTTTTAAAGATTTGATACGCATGTTCTTAAAAATGTTCTTTCAAGAAACATGGCCAAACGCACCTATTTGAAAAGAAACAGTTCGCTTGATTATGTTTTTCACCGAATCAAATTTACAAGACAATTGTGTTTTGGATTTAGACGTTTCTCACAAGTTGCAGTCAATTGGTGTTCTTAAATTTTTCGACAGCGAATCGATAAACTACTTCAACATTGAGATGGGAAAACTTTTTCACCATTTGATGGACTTGGTTTTCGAGGGTCTTGGAATACCAAAATACGCCAAGAAAGTGACAGATAACATTGGAGTAACATTACGTATAGCACGATATAAAGCTCCACCTTTGGATTATGACAATGGTCTCGGTCTCGTGCCTCATGTCGACAAATCAGCTTTTACATTTTTGTACCAAAATGGTGTGCAAGGCCTCGAGGCCAAAGCTGCCGATGGGACCTGGAAAGAGGTGGCGATCCCAAGTGGAACCACGTTAGTCTTCCTCGGAGATGTGTTTCAGGTGAATAAATATTTTTTTTCCAATTATTTATTCATGAAATACTGAAATCCGACAATATTATTTCTGATTTTATAGAAGTATATATACAACGGGTGTTGGAGAACAAAATCTTAAATCATTTCTCGACTTAATTTATCGATTCTAATCCCAATCTTGACCATTCATGGAAGAGAATAACATAAGATTATATTACAATGTACGTATCGCCGGGGATTGATCATGAGTTACTTTTATGTTCATTATCAGATCCACTTCGAACATCTCTATAATCAACGATTGGAGTTCCCATTTCCTTATATTAACTAGCTAGAAGTATTTAGTAAGGGTGGTTTATCACAGGTTTGGAGCAATGGAAAGTACAAAGGAGTGGAGCACAGAGTGGTGATGAAGCCTGGGGTCGAGAGATATTCATACACATGCTTTTTAATACCAAAAAACGAGACAAAATTGGAGGTGCCGGACGAGCTCTTTGATGATGAGCACCCTTCATGTTATAAGTCGTTCGTATATGGAGACTATCTTCAATCTATGGGAGCTTATTCCAATGGGATAAACACACTCAAGAATTATGCCGGTGTCAAGAACATCGGGCTCAATCCGTGAGAAGGAGGTCGACCCAATTGAGCCTGTAGTCATGTTGGAAGCGTGTTATGTTATTCGATTTCATAATATTAGAATTCCTTTTTTTGTTACCTTTTATTGTTCAAGACATTAGTAGCGTTTGTGGAGACTATGAATAAATTTCCTCTTTTTTTTTTTGGTTTATGTGTGTTACGTTGAAGTATTAAAGGTCATTTACCTTTATTTCTCTCTTTGTTTCACTCTACGACGTTAGGCATAACTGATTTTTTCTTTCCTCATTGTTACAAGAGGAAGGAACCAACCCAACCCAACCCAATTTCACCAATGAGTATTTACAAATTATATTGCTCACATCTTTATTATTTATATTGCTCACATCCACTGTGACATGATATTGTCTTTTGATGCTTAAACTTGTTGAAATTACACTCCTACTCGTCTCAAAAGCAATACAATCAAATTGAACTGAATGACAGTAAAACCAAACTGAGTGACTAAAAATTGAACCGAATTGTATTCATATTGTAGTGAATAACATTCACATTGAAGCGAATGATAAGCGATCTGAACAAAATGACAACGATATGAACCGAATGACATGAAATTAACTTAATGAAGTCCGACAAACATGGTCTAAGTTCGAAAAAAAGGGAATGAAATCCGAAAAAGAATCATGAAATTCGGAAAAAATAATTGAAGTCCAAAAAAAATGTATGAAAAAAGTGTGTTTTCGGAATGAAATGGTTTAGGATACCTGTTTTTGTAAATATAGGTTATAGAATGCTACATTGTCATTCCCCCAAACTAAACTCGAATCATGTTAAAAGTCAAATTCGATGAAATTAAAGTATTGAATCATAAACCATTTCATGCATAATTTGTCATTTAACAAGACTAATTTATTGTTATTTGTTAGTATATATGCATATATCATTTGAAAATTTTGACAATATTGCTGGAAGGATCTGTCTATATATGTAAACATAAATATTTCATTTTTCTAGAGTCTGCAGGGTGTATTGTTAAACTAATAAAATGGAATTACTTAATCGTAATTGGAAACGTTATTTGGCTTTCAAGAATACAAACTCATTGTGACTATGAATTTTAGTATGATTTTGTGTTATGTGTCAAATAAAATAATCAATTTTCTTTCCGTGCCAAAACAATTGTACATTTTTATTTTTACCTAACCCAAATATATTTAAGAAAGAAGATTACTGTTTTGAGACAGAGGGAATATTTTATCAAATTATCTTTGGTGCCAAATTATTGTTTTTTTCCCCTTATAAATATTTTTAGTTTATCACGGATGAAGTTAACCAGACACCGAAAATATAACTTGGCTAATGTGCGGAATTCCAACTAAAATGTACTAAATCAAAATTTTCATAATGTTTTATCATATCTTGACTACATAAAGTTCTCCAAATCTAAAAAATATCGTGCTTTCATTTCAAATTTATACAGTATTAGTAAATGATTAGTTAACCGTAATAAGGGGGGTGCATAATTAAACCACAATTTGAGGCGTCACATGCCCATTTATGAACGCTTAGAATTAAACCAAAATTACAGAGCGTCACATGGAAATGCGATCCTCGTGTGACATAAGGACTGGTTACAACAATGGTAATTAACTCATCGTTTAAAATAAAATAAAAATAGAGGGACCAAATCCATTACATTTTTAAACAAGTCACGATATTGTAGCTTGAAGTAACACTATGAGAACCATATAGCATTTTACTAATCCTATGAGGTCTACTTGTGAATTCAACTTGTTTACAAGTGTTCTTACGGGGATGGGTTAGGGTCGGAACCCGATCCGTAAACGCTCAACTCATATCCCGATCCGATAAAAATCGGGACCCGATTTTTTTGGATCCGAATTTTCGGCATCCCGTAGGGTCGGGATAGCTTTATCCCGAATCTCCCGACATATTTTTTTATTTTACGACGACGTCATTTTTTATTAACAATTTTTATTTGAGAAGTTTAAACATTTTATTCACACGAAACATAATCCTAGTTTAAAAATAACATTCCTAATAAATCAAAAAAATAAATTAACATGTAGTAGAAAAAATAGTGTGAAAGTATAAATAATGGAGTAGATAAAAAAATTTATACGTTTTTTATCAGATTCTTTTAGTATTTAGTTTTATTCACACAAGCAACAATTATCATTAGACATTATCATTATAATCGGAAAATAATAATCATTTATCTTTCTTGAAAATAACAATATAATTTTTTAATTTAAGTATATTTTTTATTTTAACAGTTTAATATATTCAAAACTACGAATCTATATTATACTTGTATAATTATAATTAATATATAAAACAAAAAGGATTGTAGCTCATATAATAGAGTGTTTACATTGTATGCTAGAGGTATAAGATTTGATTCTCATCACTTACATTTTATATAAATTAATTTATATTTTTATATAAAATATAAAATAATTAAAAAATCGGGTCTGGTCGGGACACCCGACAAATTCAAAATTCTCACCCGATTCCGAAGTTTGTCGGGTCGGGACAAAACCCGACATTTTTTGGTCGGGAAATTTTAGGTCGGGTGAGAGTCGGGACACGGATCGGAATTTCGGAATTTCCCCCCCTAGTTCTTACCAAAAAAAACTTGTCTATAAATTCATTCTTACAACTAGTTAGCTTATCTTAGCTAAACAAAAACAAATTAGGAAAAAAAAAATGAGAAAGGGAAGTGGAGAGGCTCAGCTCAGACCTGCTGACGTGTCAACCGAGTTTGACACGGAAACAGCAAAGGGCGAGTTAAAGGTCCCAAGCATCACCTTAACCGATGACATTTTGAGCCTAGACCGTTCCACAAAGGAGTGGAAGAAGCTCGTTACTGACGTGGCGATCGCATGCGAGAACCACGGGATATTCCTGCTGGACTACCCTACTGTTACGGTGGAGAAGCAAGACGAGCTGTTCAAAGCTTTGAAAATGCTTTTCGATTGTCCCTTGGAGGGGAAAAATCTATACAAAAAGGTGGTCTATCGAGAAGGACGCTATATACAGATACTTTACGAAGGGTGGTCTATCGAAAAGGTGGTCTATCGAGAAGGACGCTATATACAAAAAGGTGGTCTATCGAGAAGGACGCTATATGGAGAGAAATTCGTATGTACCACTTTACGAAGCGTTTGTGATATATACAGATACTTTGAATGAGATGCGGGAAATAGAGAGGCTCATGTGGCCCGAGAGTACTGATATATACGTTCGTCAGGTAAACATATATAGACGTACTTTCCACAGTCGACCATTAGTGAAATATGGATTTTAAAAAAAAAAAATATATTAATCATAAGATATTGTTTCGGTCGTAAAATATATAATAACGATTCATTATATATAATGCAAGAGTTCTTTTGTAAATTACACTAAAAGATCTGATAGAACATAAAAATTAGACCCGAATATTCTATTCGGGTAGCAATCGACCCACACTTCATAAATGGGTATCCAATGCTTGATGGGTCATCACATGTCTTTCCTAGAAAATAGAGTTAGATATTAATAAAAGCCCAAACCCATTTAACTAGGGACCCATATCTAAAAAAACCCCTAAGATAGAGACACTTGTCAACATCCAAGGAGGCGTAGTTGCCTATAAATAGCCAACTACCCCTCCTAGAAAGCCCCCGAGAAAATCTATTCAAAAATTATAGAGAGAAGTTGAGAAAAGAGAGAAACTAGTCAAAGCCTAGCCATTAAGAAGGAAACCGAACAGTGAAAGAGCCGAGTACCGAAGAAAAAGGAGATCGACCAAGATAAGAGATTAAATAGTCAAATCGACCACAACTGTAATAAATAAGTAATAATCCGAGCAAGTGTAATAATCCGAGCAAGTGTAATAATCCGATCAATAATAAAGACCAAGAAGTGTTCATTATTTACATTTAATTTACCATTATATTATTGTTGAAAAGCCTAACGCGGAGTTCACCGAAGGCTACGACGAGCCATTGACACTCTCTCCACAATCACACTGGCAGATATATGTCGATGGATCAGCCACCAAGGACGGATCCGGAGCAGGGATCGTCCTAAAGTCTAGAGAGGGAGCAATCATCGAAAAAAGCATAAAACTGGGCTTCCGAGCTACCAACAATGAGGCAGAATACGAAGCCATGATAAATGGCATGCTCGTCGCCCGGTCCCTCGGGTGCTCCCACTTAGTTGCAAGTTCAGACTCCATGCTCATCGTCAATCAAGCCATCGGCGAGTACCAAGCCAAAGATGACAGGATGATCCTCTATCAAGAGAAAGTCCAAAGCTTGATGGCCACCTTCGAACAGTGCGAGTTAATCAGAATCAATCGCACTGAAAATGCACATGCCGATGCCTTGGCCACCCTAGCCTCGACATTAACATTGACCGACACCCGGTCGATCACAGTGGAACTACTGATGACCCCGAGCATAATTAAAAGGGTAGACCGAGTGACGTCAGTGCAGTACGAACTAGGTTGGATGGATGACATGACTCATTATCTGCGAAGTGGAACGCTCCCGGCCGACAAGATAAAAGCGCTGAAATTACGAGAAAAGCTCCTCGGTTCTGGCTATCCGAGGACGACAAACTGTACAAATCCAGTTACCGGGGACCACACCTACTGTGCGTACCTCCCGAGTTACAATTGCCGGTCCTGGAGGAAATCCACGAAGGATCCTGCGGAGCACACATCAAAGGGCGATCCCTTGCAAACAAGGCAGTCACCCAAGGGTATTGGTGGCCCTATATCAAGCGAGACGCGGATGTATATTTCCAACGTTGCGATAAGTGCCAACGATTCGCCAAAATACCACGACTCCCCTCGTCTCTGATGGCCCCCGTATCGGCTCCATGGCCGTTTGCACAATGGGCAATAGATTTGATTGGAAAACTCCCAAAAGCACCTGGAAGCGTGGAATATCTGATCGTCGCGATGGATTATTTCACCAAATGGGTTGAAGCTAAACCCCTCCGAGAAATCAAAGCCAGCAACGTCAAACAATTCATCTGGGAATACATCATAACCAGGTTCGGTATACCATACGCTATTGTCGCCGACAACGGAAACCAGTTCAAAGATGCCCAATTACAACTGTGGTACGAGGAACTAGGTATCCGAAAGTTCTATTCGACGCCGACATACCCACAAGGAAACGGGCAAGCCGAGGTGTCAAACCGAACAATACTAGACGACATCAAGACAACCCTTGAGCAAGCAAAGGGGAGATGGCCCGAGCGGCTACTCAACGTCTTGTGGTCGTGCCGAACTACGCCGAAGACGGGCACCAAGGAAACCCCATTTAGCTTAGCGTACGGTGTCGAGGTCATCATACCAACAGAAATTGGGCTACCCACGCTCCGAACGACTTTAGTCGAGCAGGGAAACAATGAACAAAGAATGAGAGAAGAACTTGACATGATAGACGAGAAACGAGAGATAGCAGCTCTTACACTAGCGAAGTATCAACAAGGCGTCAAACAAACATATGACAAGAGGGTGAAAGGGACCAAGGAGTTCATGGTCGGAGAACTGGTGCTGCGACGAGTAACGGTCTATACCCGAAATGAAATACATGGTAAATTGAGCCCCACCTGGGAGGGACCATACGAGATCGTCAAAAGAACAAGCCCAGTTACCTACAAACTCAAAAGCGTTATGTTCGAAAATAGCAGAGGGGAGAAAAATTCTTGGAATGTGGCTAACCTAAAGAAGTACTACATATAAGCCATCTCATCGGTACAAATACAGGTGCCGCCTTACCTCTCTAGCTTAATGTCATTGTCTTTTGAATAAATAAAGTATCTTATCATGCTGTCTAACCAGTGTAGCTGAAATTACCAAACGGCCAAAGTGCCTAGGAATACTATGAAATTCCCAACATGGCCGAAGTGCCTAGGAATACTATGAAATTCCCAACATGGCGTGTTATCAAAGGAACGCCTAGGAATACTATGAAATTCCCAACATGGCCGAAGTGCCTAGGAATACTATGAAATTCCCAACATGGCCGAAGTGCCTAGGAATACTATGAAATTCCCAACATGGCGTGTTATCAAAGGAACGCCTAGGAATACTATGAAATTCCCAACATGGCATGTCTAAAAGAATGCCTAGGAATACTTATGTATATGCAGGTACCCATTGACCCAATGAGCAAGGATGAAAAGCAATACAGCAATGAGAAGAATAATTCAGGCCCACATTATGGGGACGGTAAATTACCAAATGGCGAAAACAATGAAAAGGAATCAATCAAAACAATGAAATAGCAGCAACGGGAATGTCCAATACATGTATAACGAAATGAAGCAGATAATAAAGGCCCACATTATGGAGGCAACACAATGCCAAACGAAGAAATCAGCAAAGGAAAATCAATCCAATCAATGAAATATCCGTACGACAATGAGAAGATCCAAACACAAGAGTAAAGAAATAAAACAAATAGTCCTCGCCCGCATTACGGAGGCAACAGGGTACAACCAACAAATAAAGAAATTTATTTAAGAGCTACTACATGAGGAGCACGACGGTAACTGACCGAGTGACACTTCTTCGTCATCCGTCGTCGTATCCCCATCAGTTTCCTCGCCATGAAAACGCTCCTCAGAAATGAGAGCATCAAAGTTGGTCGTATGAGCACCAACGCATGTCAGCGTCTTAAGCCGTACAGAAAACTCGGCTCCTTTAGCGACCTCGTGAGCATCCGAGGCCGCTTTCCGACGAGCATCGTCGAAAGGAAGCTTGCGAACTTCGATCATAGCTGCAGAAGCATCGTATCTGGATCGGGACAAACGGAAATACTTCACCAGCATGTTCGCTTGGGTTACCAACGACTTTAGTTTACCAAAGTATTTTTCCTTTACCCGCCAATATCGATCTAAACGACGCTCCTGAACCTTAACAACATGCTCGGAACGACGAGCGTACTCACGAAAAGAAGACGCCTGAGTTTTCAACTTGGCCCTAAGTCGGCCACAAAGATTGAGCAACTCGACATTTTTACCCAATAAAAAGATATAAGGAACCTTGGCATGCTCGTCACTAGCCACACCAGATGGGACCTCGTCTCGGGCAGCACCAGTAGGTCCTGACCCCGGACTAACTAGGCTTGGAGAACCAGCCTGGTGCGACGTAGTAGCATGTGCCTATATAAAACAAAATGGGGAAGAAGGGAAGAGATGAATACTCAAAAAAAAAATAAAAAAATAAAAAAAAATATATATATCTTTATACAAGCTACAAATAAAACGACAAAACAAGCTACTCAATTATTAATCCGATAACCCATCAACGGACGCTGAGGTCTCTACTACATCAGCGAAATGAATATCTCGCAGTGAAACAATTTGCGTCCCCAAACGCACACGAACGACCGCATCGACTCGGTTCAAGACAGCCGTGGTCTCAGTTACCCCGGCCGTCGCATCAACCATGCGTTCTGCCCGGGCAACACCACTCATCCCTTTTACATGCTCGAGCACCTCTAAAGCGCGAACTCGGGCCCAATACGCTTTGACAAAGGATAGCAGTAGGTCCGCATCCTCGAAAACGGCCCCTAGGACCAAGTTCAAGCTCGTCACGCGGCCTCGGGCTTCATCACGAGAGCGCCGAAGTGCACCAAGAATCTCTTTCGCCTTACCCTTGTTCGCCTTATAATATGCGGTCTTTTTGCTGAATTTCTCTCCCAAGTCACGTAACCGAATCGACATGTTTGAAATATGAACATTCAGATCCTCGATTTTATGACGAGCAGAATTCAATTCAGCAGTTAGGAAAGCCTTAGATCTTTCAAGACCATCTATAACGTTACCTCCGCTACGACTAGGCGAGGTCCAGACCACCATGGCAAGAGGGTTATTAGGTACCTGAAAATATTTTGTTTTCACATCCTTCAAAATATGATGACCCTCGAAAAGGGAAATTAACTCGGAAAAGCCAAACAAAAAGCAAGCACAACACCTATATTATCACTTCCCCAAAAGAATACGTTTCGAGATACAAAAGAGACCCACAATTCGGGTACCAAAAGACTTTACGCTAAGATACAGAGAAAATACTACAAGTAAATGGTCAAGGCTCCACCTGAGGGGATACGGGTGGGGGAGTGACGGTAGCAGCAGACCGAGGAGTCGTTGAAGCCGACCCGGAATGGGGACGGAGCGCTGTCGAAGTAGTATGTCCCGGAAGCCGTGGGAGCTCCTCGTCTCGGAGGTTGGCCTAATCCTGAGGCTTAGGAGGTGCACCATGAGGACAGGGGTACACCAATTCCGACCACGCCCGATCCGACAAAGGAACCTTCGCGAAATTAAGCGCACGCACATGAGCGCAATAGACGGAGATATTAGCCATCATTGCGAACCTTGTCCGCTCCTCCGCATGCGCCGCTTTCAGAGCAGTAACCTTGGCCTTTTCGGCTTCAACATCCTCAGCCATGAGCAAATTCTCAGCCACTAGTTGGTCGTACTTATCGACCATACTCTCTTTTTCATCCTCCAACTTACCGACATCCTCGGTCAGGCGCAGGAAGTCCACCGACAGCTTGTCATAATCATCGCCCAGGATTTTATTCTCGGCGACGAGTTTCTCTTTCTCGGCCACCAGCTTCTCTTTATCAGCCCCAAGCGCTGCCATCTGATCCCTCAACACCACGGTACTCAAGACAACCTGTACTTCAAAACATCAGATTCCGGCCAAAATACGAGCATCATGACATATAATACAAAATACGCGTCCAACATACCCGCAACGCATGAACGTTGGCCTGCTCTATAACCGACATTGTAGGCCGAGCAGCTATTTTTTCTGCATCCTTGAAAGCGAGGGGTTTAAGAGCAATATACCCCATCTTCAAGGCTCGGGGTTGCTTCAACAGCTCACCCCCACATCGGTCAATGTAACGGGTCATTGCCACCCCGTCTTCCAACACCTCCTCAGGTTCCTCGGCAACCTCATCTTCACCACCCACCACAACATCCACGGCAGCCTCTTTGTCAACTTCCACTTCCACCTCCTTCCCTGAAGGAGAAGTCTCAGGGGCCCTGTGCTCGCCTGCATCCTCAGTACAGATGGGTGATGTAACAGGCAGAACCTTCGTATCCTCGGCACGCACAGGCGAGATGACAGGCAGGG
The DNA here is from genome assembly GCA_963920805.1 of Primula vulgaris. NCBI lineage: Eukaryota > Viridiplantae > Streptophyta > Magnoliopsida > Ericales > Primulaceae > Primula > Primula vulgaris. Next base: position 6,017,463 of record OY987216.1, on the reverse strand, counting down.
TCATCGTATCCACGTCCATATTCACCAGAAGGTTTATATGTTCGAATATGTTATCGATCGACCCCTGAAACACAATAATACCCATAAACCGGGCAAGAGCGAGAGTAACCAATGGAGAAGTCAGTAGCTGAAACCAGATAACCAATGAAGCAAAGAACTAGAGAACAAAACAACAATCAAAAGACAAGAGAATCAATATACATGTACACATACCTCGCCAGGCGTAGGGGCATCCTCGGTGGTATCCCCTTGGGAAGCACTCAACACCCCCTCACCCGTACAAACGTTAGCAGCCTCCTCGGTGACCGATGTATCGGTCTCCCTAGCCCTCTTCGTTGTTCTAACGACGGGGTCAGATCCACGATGCTTCGAACGAATGATCTTTTTTCCTACCCGAGCAGCACTCCGAGCTCGGACCACTTTTAAGAATTCCTCCTCGGGCTCTTTAGGGATCTCGGGCGCAGGATTCCCCTTTGTCACTGGCCCCGCAGGGTACCCGAGCAGCATGGGAGCAGTACGGCTAGCTGGATCCTTCGTCGGTCCAGGCCCCCACCATTTCCAAAGAGCTAAGAGAGCCTCGACATTGGGAGCACCGAGGTCTGGAATAGTGGGAGCCTTGGTAGGAGGTCCGGGAATTTGGTGTCCCACACAACCCCAATTACCGGAAACAATCACAACACCAAGGTTATCCCCCTTGTTGGTATCCGGCAGACCAAAGACAAGCCGAGAGAATGATCGCATAGTCTTCAAATAAGAGCTACGGCGATCGAAACTTAAACTATAGACCCCGAACACATCCTTCAGTTCAATAGGTATCCCGGACAACTCCGATAACCTTTGAATACCGTTTAGGGTACGGTAACCATTCAGGGCCAGTTGGGCCGGAGCAATCTGGACGGCCTCAAAGAACGAAGCCACCCACTTACTGAAAGGAAGTCTTAAACCCCCAGTAAAGAATGCCAAGGAAAGTACAGCTACCTCGCCGGCAGGAACAAACCCCAACACCTCCTTGTCAGATATCGGAAGCCGAACATGTATGTCAGCGGGTATTCCGGCAAGCTTCTTAAAATCCTTTTCCACAAAATGGGCCCACTTGGGCCAGGCATTGGGTCAAAATTTCCTATCCAAACATCATCAAAACTCCATCAATATACTAACCAAACACACAAAACAAAACCACATCAACATAACAAAAGCCGCCACCCCCTCTGCTAAAATTAACCAGAAACCCTACGTTTTACTACCATCCCAATCAACGTAAATCCAGTACATAACTAAATACCGTCAGACATATATAGACAACCAAGACCAGTTACCAACGCCACATCTACGACCACAACAACAAATCAAATACCAGTCCAAAAACAAAACGAACATAATAATAACAAAGCACTTACAGTTGTCATTCTGAGCAAATAGATCGAGCGGCAGCATGTTTTTCCTTTTTGGCGGGAAGAATATACCTTAGAGAGAGACAGATATTTTCTTCAGCAAATTATGTGATAAAAACAAAAGGGATTACTTGGCACAGTAAAAAGGAGTGGAGTCACGAAAAGAATAAAATAATTACCACCTTTTCGTGTGACAGAGGTTTACCTTTTTTCCAACCATAGATAAGTCAACAACCGCTGCTATTGTTAACTTATAAACGCTCCAGATTTTGCCACGTCAGAGCATATCCCACTACCCAAGGCAATTCACATCATTACACCTAAATAAACGGCCAGTGGACCCTACCACGAAAAGCTTCCAGCATACGCTACCAATATTATCCCCGATTAAGATCCTTGACGCCCAACCATCCCTTACCGAAAGGACACACCGAACAAGGTGGACGGAGACCGTTTCTAGCTTGACGGCATTAAGCATCAAGTCTAACAACGCTCTCCGGGGGGATAACCGGGCACATTGCTCGGTGTATACTGAAACATCGAACGACATTGACATAAAAGAAAAAACAATATATATATCAAAGAAAATATAGAGGCAAAGCAGAAGTTTTATTCATCCACAAAGGGGGAAACACAAACAATACAACCGAAAAGAAAATTCGTACAAGAGAATACACCAATCCTACTTTTTCGAACTACCCCCCATATCGGCATCCTTCCTCGCCAAAAGCTCCTCTAGACGCTCTTTCTCCCTAATCAAATGAGCAATCGCCATCTCAGCCTGTTGCAAGGAATAAGACCGAGACTTGCATTTTTGCTCGGCTTTGAAACGAGCAATGCCCTCCGCATCCCAATATTGTTTAAACCTCCTCACTTCAGTCTGAGTGCACTTGAGATCATGTTTCAGCCATGACATCTCAATTTCTTTTAGCTGAAGAGGAGACAAATCCTCCTCCCCAAAACCAGGGGGACGGGGTAGCAAGAAGGCAGGCTCCTCTTCCAGAAGGGCTTTCTTTTTCTTTTTGGAAGCAGATCTAGTAATGGGAGCCATCTCAAACAAAAGCAAGTTAGAGGAAACAAAAAATATCAACAAGAGAGAGAAAAGAAGATTGGGTAATGAAGTACAGGCAATAGGGAGCATTTATAAAGAGTCAAAGGGCACAAAACGCGAGGCGTCACAACGGTTCACAAGACAAAAGCACGAGATATGAAAAGATACATCTGATTCAAATACAAAAAAAAAAAAAAGATACAAGTTCCAAAACGGGAAATACATCAGAAAACCAGCCCAATCTAACTAAGGACCAATGGGTGAAAAAACCGAACTAACAGACCGAGAGAAAGCAAAACGAGCAGAGCAGTTCAACCGAGCTTGGTAGGAATCATTCATGGCAATCAAATTTTTGTTCTTCGCGGAGAGTTCGGATTTCTCCCTAGTGAGAACCATGACGCGCTCCTCCAGCCGAGCATTCCTAACCATCATGTTAGCTAGGCCTTGAGGGGAGTTATCGAACTCATCTTGAGCATGATCCCAAATCTCCTCGGCATCATACCAGGAGTTAGCCAGATGATTTCTCTGAATCAACAAGTGATCGAGCTGACGACTCAAGGCCGAAATCTCGGTCCATTTCACTGTCTCTTCGGGGTGAGAGCCGAACAGACTCAAGGCCAAAATGCCGTACTCCTTCTCAAGCCTTCCCATTCGACGTCGGACACGAGATACCTCCGCATCCAGACCCTTCATCTGAGCATGATATCTCCCCACAGGTTCAGACATTCTGGGAAATTGCTATAGTGCAAGAGAAAGTAGGAGAGGAGGGAAGAGCAAACAATAAAAGTAAAAGGAGAGATGATAACTACTAAAGAAAAGAGGAGTACTTATAGAACGAAGATAGTATGATATTTTATGACATTGCTTGGGAACTTGCATATTTCCTGACATACTTGGGAGCAAGCATATTTCCTGACATGCTTGGGAGGGTGCACCTATGATCGACAGTACATCCACATACATCTGATATCACAGTACAGCAGAAAATAGAGAAGATATTCAAAGATCTGGATTTCGGAAAAACGACAAACCACAAGTGCCACATAAAAAGAAGTGCAATATAAAGGGACAAAGGAAATTTTCATTAATAAAAGTGAGATACATCACTGTTCATTACATCAGAGGACTACATCGAAAGAAAATCTACTACATTGTGGTCTAATACATCAGGAGACAACGTGGCCTAAGAAGGTCAACAATACCAGCAGATACGGCGAACAGCAGGTGACGAAGAACAGAAGCATAAAAAAGAGGAAGAAAAAGATGAAGAGGAACATAAAGAAGAAGTGAAAAGCAAGAAGAGGAAAATGAAAAATGACAAAAACCCTAGAAGTATCACAAAACCCTTAGGATCACAGGGTTGATTGTTACGTCGTAGTGGTGAGAAAGAAGAGGAAGAAAGAGAAAAAGGAAAAAAGTAGAGAGAGCTAGAGATGGTGAAAAGAAAATGGAGGATGAAGAAAGTAAAAGGAACACGATAAAAAAGAAAAAAGAAGCATAAGAAGGATATAAAAAAAAAAGGAGATGAGAAAAGATGAAGAAATGAAGAAAATTGAAAAAAATCAAAAGAAAAAAAAGGAAAATGGAGAGGTTAGGGGGAGGTCGATCGATATCGATGAGAGGGCCCGGCAGAGACATTCCTGTCTCGAAGTACCGGGTTCCCCCTTAACACCTCATTCTCTTCAACTAGAGCCTGACGAGCACGTCGGCAATAATCCAGTTCGGATCTTAGCCAAGTTAATTCCCGAACCATCTCGGTATGGTGATAACGCATCACTTTTAACTCCTCCTCAGCATCCTTCAACAGTTTTAATGCATGGCCATAGGAAGCTTCAAAAGCCTCCACTTGCAAGACTAATGCAGATTTGGTGAAAGAACTGGCCATTCTAAAAAGATTATGGGATAAAGTTCTATATATGGTAAGGGGAGATGAAGAAAATATTATGAATAAATCCATATCTTGAGAGGGTATTTATAGAAAAATTAAGGATGGTTTAGTGTGGGGAATCGCAACCGTTCGTCAAAAAGACTCTTGGAAACAGGGGTAATTAAAAAGATGCGTCTGTTAAGAAAAGTTTAAGTGTAAAGAGCAACCATTCGTTATTAAAAGTTGAGTCCCTTGAGAAGAAACGCTTGGATTCACGCTAGTATTTAAAAGAGGGCGAAATTCGAAAAGCCTCTGCACGTGTCAATCTAGAAAAAGTACAGCAATTAAGATATAAAAGATAAGATTTGTGCACAGGGCTCAAGAAATCTCAGTGGTCCCTAGATACAGAGATTAAGAAGGTCCAGTGGATAAGGTCAAACACAAAACCCAAGAAAAAGCATTAATGAAGCCACAAGCGTGCGCGGTCAAATAAATTGCATTGGGAAAGTAATATTTATTGATTGATTGATACTTTATTACAGAAGAGGCAGTCAACATAAAGGAAATACAATAAAAATAATAAAATCATTTCATAGAAGGGCCCGCTTCGTCATTCGGCTTCCCCTTCGACCGAGCATACACTTCCTTAAGGGCCAGTTTGTAAGCCCTCTTGGAAGCAATGTGCCTATTTCTAGAAGCCTGAAGCTCTTTGATCCGAGCATGAGCCCAAATATTGTCGATCAGAGACTTCTGATATTCACTCTCCATGGCCTCCAAGCGCTCGTCCATCTCATCAGCTCGGCGAGCCTCCATGGTTAAAAAGGCAACCCTCTTTTCGAGGATACGAGCCTTCCTAACCTCCTCCTCGAGATGGGCAACGTATTCATGAAGGTTGTCACCACTATCTTCACGAGGAGAAGCCATTTGCACGATAATAAAGAATGAGTTGCACAAAGAATACAGGTATAGCCTCCTTTTATAGGACAAAGTAATATCAGGGGAAGATCATAGGTCATCTCGAAGATAGACAAACCCTCAAGCTTCTCAAAAGAAACATTTAATGCCCAATTAACCACAATTCAAGTCCAAATTATGTCATTCAATAACTATTGGGAAGATACGCAAACAAGAATGAGAAGGGATTATTTTATTAATTTCGACAGTTCAGTTACAACTTGGTGATGAAACCCAACAAAAACGAAAGAAAAGAAAAATACAACAGCTAAGCTATCCAGTAGAAGAGCTTGTTTCGACATTGTCCGCCCTCTTCTTCAGCCGAGCATGTAGCTCCTTGAAGGCAAGCTTATAAGTCCTTTTAGCCGACTTATGCTTATCCCGAGAAGCCTTGAGCCTGTCTATCCGATCGAATGCCCAATCCCGAGCATCCATAGTTGCGTGATGGGACGCATCCAGGTCAGACAACATTTTCTTGACCTCAAGAAGTTCTCTAGCCGTGGTAGCAGACTTGTTTTTCACAATACGAGCTCTCTTAAGCTTGCGCTCTAAATAAGCAATATAGGCAGAAGAGTCGTCAGTAGCAGGACCATTATGAGAGGCCATGATTTTACTAAGAAGATGTCAAAAAGTAGTTGATGGATTATGAGAAAGGTGAAGCCCTCTTTTTATTAGACAAATGGAGAAGATCAAAGGTCACCTCGAAAAAAGACTAACCCTCTTGAACTTCCCAAGAGCATGTATGGCTAACTACAACAGTTCAAAGCCGATTAAGTCATCCAATAAGGTATCAAGGGAATAAACAAACAAGAAGGGAAATGAAATATGTTTTATTAATATTTTTCCATGATTCGATTACAACTTGGTGAGGACACCCGATACAAAGAAATCACAAAAGACTAATTAATCCGAGGAAGAGCCATCTTCATCATCATCCAAACTCGGTTTAGACCGAGCATGCAACTCCTTGAAGACAAGCTTATAGGCCCTTTTTGCTGCATTGTGCCTAGCCAGAGAAGCCTCGAGCCTCTTTATACGCTCGAAGGCCCAGTCCCTATCAGCCATGGTCATATGGTGCTCCGCATCCATATCAGACAACCTTTTGGTCACGTCCGCCAATTTCTTTTTCAGGACGCGAACCTTCTTGACCTCATTCTTCAAGTAAGCAACGTAATCTGAAGAGTTGTCTCCTGTCGAACCATTGGGAGAAGCCATCGTGTCACAGTCGAAGTAATAATAAATGGAATAATGGGGGATGGGGCACCTTTATAGTAGATAAATGTGGGGAAGATCAAGGGTTTTTCCTCGAAAAAGGGTACCAAGATTGGACCTCTTAATGACCTCAAATGGGCCCCAGGGAACACTCATGAATCTATCGCATTTCTCGATGTAACATTGGGAACAACAAAACCGAAGTAATATCTTCGACCGACCGATCATGACTCCCTCGACATGGAGACCACGCCGAGGAAGTCAGGGAGCACTTGATAGAACATAAAAATTAGACCCGAATATTCTATTCGGGTAGCAATCGACCCACACTTCATAAATGGGTATCCAATGCTTGATGGGTCATCACATGCCTTTCGTAGAAAATAGAGGTAGATATTAATAAAAGCCCAAGCCCACTTAACTAGGGACCCATATCTAAAAAAACCCTAAGATAGAGACACTTGTCAACATCCAAGGAGGCGTAGTTGCCTATAAATAGCCAACTACCCCTCCTAGAAAGCCCCCGAGAAAATCTATTCAAAAATTATAGAGAGAAGTTGAGAAAAGAGAGAAACTAGTCAAAGCCTAGCCATTAAGAAGGAAACCGAACAGTGAAAGAGCCGAGTACCGAAGAAAAAGGAGATCGACCAAGATAAGAGATTAAATAGTCAAATCGAGCACAACTGTAATAAATAAGTAATAATCCGAGCAAGTGTAATAATCCGAGCAAGTGTAATAATCCGATCAATAATAAAGACCAAGAAGTGTTCATTATTTACATTTAATTTACCATTATATTATTGTTGAAAAGCCTAACGCGACCGACCAAAGTTATGGCTTTATAAAGATCATATGGATTTAATAGAATGATAATCGATATATTGATTTCTCTTTTCCTTGTATTAGATAGATACCAAATTTGTTTGGCAACAGATTTTTTTACTAGATTTTTGCATTTTAGATTTTAAAAATCCATTGGTATTTGATAAGTCGGATTATTCAGCTTCTGATTTTTAGGCTGAAAAATCTAAAACATCTAGATTCTGAAAATGGTTAATTAAGAATTGGTGTATGAAACAAAACTATTTAAGGATTGATCACCATATAAAATTTAATTTAAGTATTGATCACTAAAAAATAAAATTACAAAACAATGAAAAAAGTTTTAAAAAATCGGAAATCCTAAAAAACCCCGAAAAATAGTAAAAAAATTTAAAAAAACCAAGAAAAATTCAAAATCACAAAAAATGAAAGAACGTTCAAAAAAGTTGGGAACCCAAAAAAAATTCGAAAAATGGTAAAAAAAAAAAAAGAAAAAAACTAAGAAAAATCCAAAATCGCAAAAAAAAATGAAAAAAAGTTCAAAAAAGTCAGAAAGTCCAAAAATGTTAAAAACTTTAAAATAACTTACAATTGTTTTCAAATAAATCAAAATTACTTTAAAATGACTCTGACTGTTTTTAAAATTATTCGAATTGGTTTTTTAAAATGACTCAAACTGTTTTTCAAATGATTTAAATATGACTTATAATATTTTTAAAATAACTCAAATTGTTTTTAAAATTACTCACATTATTTCTAAATTACTCAGAATGTTTTTAAAATTACTGAAAATGACTCATATCGTTTTTAAAATAATTAAAAATAACTCAGTCTGTTTTTAAAAGGACTGAAAACAAGTCAGAGTGTTTTTAAAATGATTTAAAACGACTCAGCCTTTTTTTAAAATTACTGAGACTGTTTTTTAAAATTACCGAGCCTGTTTTTAATATAACTTAAAATGACTCAGGCTATTTTAAAAATAATTTAAAACGACTAAGACTGTTTTTTAAAACGACTCAGACTGTTTTTAAAATGACTTAAAACGACTCAGACTGTTTTTAAAAGGATTTAAAATTACTCAGATTATTTTTAAAACTGCTCAGATTGTTTTTAAAATGACTTAAAACGACTCACACTATTTTTAAAATGACTTGAAACAACTCAGACTGTTTTTAAAATTACTGAGATTACTTTTAAAATGACTTGAAACGGCTCATATTGTTTTTAAATGACTTGAAACGACTCAGACTGTTGTTAAAATGAGTCAAATTGTTTTTAAAATGACTCGGATTATTTTTAAAATTATTTAAAATGACTCAGACTATTTTTAAAATTACTCAGAAAGCTTTTAAAATGATTTTAAACTATTCAGACTGTTTTTAAATGACTCAGACTGTTTTTAAAATGACTTAAAATAACTCGGACTTTTTTAAAATTACTTAAAATGACTTAAAATGATTCAGACTATTTTTAAAAGGATTTAAAACGACTCATATTGTTTTTAAAATGATTTAGACTGTTTTTAAAATAACTCAGACTATTTTTAATATGAATTAAGACGACTCAGACTGTTTTTTTTTTTACATTTTTGGATTTTTGTTGATTTTAGATTTGTTGGAATTTTTAAAATTTTATTCGCGTTTTTTCGTGGTTTTGAATCTTTAAAGTTTTTTTTTAGTTTTTTTCAATTTTTATTATTTTTATTTTCTTGTTTTTTTCAATTTTTTTTATATTTTTATTGGTTAGTTAGGGCAAATGGATCAATGTTTAATTAAGTTGTAGATAAGTTAGCATATGCATATGTATAAAAAGTTCATATGCATGAGTCATTTAGGGAAAATCTTATATGTTGAAAGATATATTACGCATATATTAACTGGAACGATTCATTTTCCCAATCTTCACATAATAACTACATTTTGGAAAGAACATGAGTTCGACTCCCATGAAACAAATTATATTATACTTATGCGATGGTTTGTTTCTGTTGAACCATGTGTTCAATAATTGATTTTGATTATAAGTGTGATTATGATTTAATGATTTTGTAATTCGATGATATAATGTTTGATCTTTTCCAAAAAGAGAAATGTATATTTCAGGACTTAAAATGATAGAGCACTCAATAATGAAGCCAACGGTTCAAACGGAAGTCAATTCGGAGTCCGAACGAGCAAATTACGAGTGCTTCAAAAAGTAGGAAAATGAGTTCAGAAATCTCGATCGATCGAGATATAGTCCGATTGATCGAAAATAGTCCAAAAAGTTCCAGTGAATCTCGATCGATCGAGATTCAGTCTGATCGATCAAAATTATAGCAGTACAATTTTTCTTTAGAAATCTTGATCGATCGAGATCAGTCCGATCGATCGAGATTCAATCCGTTTCAAAAAAGTTAGTCTTTACTTTTTCGAAAACAAGCTTTTACCCATTGAATAAAAGCCACAACAACTCTCAACGATCATCTATGGACCAATGGTCATTTTGCCTCTTCAAATACACCACAGTCCCTTTCCAAAATATACCAATTACTATCCTTCAACCTCTATCTATCTTAAACACTTAAAATCACTATTGTTGAGAAAAAGCTCGAAAAGAGGGGAATTGAAGAGAAAGCGATTCAAGATCAAATATCGTCACATCTCACAAATTAGCTTCTTTAGAAGCAATCAAATTGTGAGTGTTGTTTTATTTTCGATAAATTTGTAAAGAGCAAATTATAAGCTCATTTGTGAGTGAGTGTTTGGGTAGAAGCTTTTAAGCCAAAGTGTTGGTTAAAAGTTATAGATTAAACACTTGGCTACTCAAAAATTGAGAGGGAGTCGTTGACTCGTCTTTTGTGTACTCTTGCACTTGTATCAAGATTGTATCCTCGGGTAGAGGGTGAGCAAATCGGTTTATTAGATTGTTAGGATTTGTAATCTTGGAAAGAAAATTATAGTGAAATACTCGGTAGCGTGAATACCGAGGAGATGACGTAGGCGGGTTTGCCGAACCTCTATATATCGTGGTGTCAATCTCTTCACTTACTATTTACTTTCCGCAACTTATATTATTTGTGATTGTGCGCATGTTTCAATTTATTCATAGATTATCATCGCATATTTATTGTCGCAAATAGATATCGAGCTAGTTGGGTTGTTAGTTGCGCTTAGAATTTTAATTCCGCGAAAAACGCCTAAAAGCTTATTAACACCCTCTCTAAGTTTTAGCCGCACGAGCAACAGTTTCGAACCACAACTTTTATACATAGGCATTATTCGCACAAGTGATAAGTGGAAAATATAAAGAATAATGAAAACTAAATGAATATTACTTTTATAAGGAATTGTACATAAATTGATACACATTTGCATATTAGTAAATATACATCAATACATGCTTTTTGCAACCAACTAATAATTAATTAAGTGATTAAATATCACAGGTTTGGAGCAATGGGAAGTACAAAGGACCGGAACACAGAGTGATGATGAAGCCTGTAGTCGAGAGATATTCATACACATGCTTTTTGCAGCCAAAAGACGAGAAAAAGTTCGAGGTGCCACGCGAACTCGTTGATGATGACCACCCTATATGTTATAAGTCGTTTGCATACGGGGACTATCTTCAATATATGGGAACTTATTCCCTGGGGATAAATACACTCAAGAATTAAGCTGGTCTCGATAACGGGCGCTCAATCCGTGAGAATTAAGGAGGTCGGCCGAATTGCGCATGTGACCATGCATCATGGAAACGTATTATGTTATTTATTTTCTGATTATTATTAGAATTCCTATTGCCTCATTACCTTTTATTGTTTAATACATTAATAGCGTTTGTGGAGAGGACTATGAACTGTTCTCCACCTTTTCTTTTCGGCTTTATGCCTGAATAAAAATTAATCTCATTTACCTTTTTCCTCTTTAATTCACTTAACCCTGGAAGTACAGTGTGTTTAAAACCCGAAAAACTTATAAAAAAATAAAAATATTTAAAAAAAAAACATTTTCTTGTATTTATTTACATAAAAAAATCAATGCAAAAGTAAACAAAAGAAAGTTAGGAAAAATTTTGTGTGTAAAATGAAAGAAACCATTTTATTGCCAAAAGTGAGAGTAAAATAAAAACAAATAGTAAAAGTGTAATTAGAGCTATCTCTTTTTTATTTTTTATTTTCTTTTCTCTTAATTTTCCAACTTTCCAAACATAAGAACGGAAAATGATTTCAAGTTAATTTTCATTAGTTTTACTTTGTGTGTGTGTGTGTGTGTAACATTTTGGGGTTACAAACACACCATAAATCCTAAATGTTTTTTTCTTTTCTCATGTTTGCCTATAATATCGTTAGTCCCTTGATTCATAATCTTAGAACCTACAGAAACATGTCTCCCTTGGATAAATAAATGATGGAATTAAACCAAAAAGTGGAAGCACGTTTATCAAATATTATCAAATAGTGGATGAAGGGTTCGAATGTATAGATAGTAAATCACTTGATCTCATTTAATAAGATTTTTTGAATAAAAAGACGTTTAAATGAGTTGCCAACATGTGGGGATAAACCCACGTGGGAGCTTATTTGCTAAACGTTGTAGTCAGTCGGAGCTCCGCATCAGAACCTCACTACACTTTTATCGCCGTCCTGTGAGGCGGCCGCAACGGAGATTATTGGGTTCCTTTTTTATCTCTCTCTTCGTACCCCAAAGAATTATCTACATGGTTCCCCTTTCGTTCCAGTAATTTGCATAAAGTTAAAAACCAGTTTTAAAAAATAAGTCATTATTAATTACAAATGTTGGTCACTCTATTTTCAGAAAATTACAAAACCAATCCATTTATCAATTTTTAAAATTTAAAAAATGTGACTATATGTTTTATTTAAATACAAATAATTTTCTATATATTAATGTATTTAATTTTATATTAGTTTATACTAAATATAAATTGAACTAACACTACTAAATTCATACCGATAAACTTGACCACTCGTTCCTCCTTTCTAAATCAACACTATAAACATGCTTCTGTGAGTGACTTGGGAGAGCGAGCTCCAATATTCGTATAATGGGTTAACTTTCGAGAGAGAGTTATTTAACTAGTAATTATCTTTACCTTAAGAAGTTAACTTTAAAAAACCCAAGTAAAGCTTAAAAAAAACATGAGTTATTATATAATGGGTGAGGAGTGAGGACAAACATAATATGAAATCATATATTCTAATCACAAATCTCTTCCACTCATCGAAAAGGATCACATAAGATTAGATTACATGTATTTGGAGATTGAGTAAATTTAACGGCCATGACTTAACTTTTATGTTTATTATCAAATCTAGTCCGAACATCTCTATATATAATCGATATATTGAATTCTCTTTTCCTTGTATTTTTTTCCCCTTGTATTAGATAGATATAGTATTTAGTATAAAAAGTGCTACCTTGTCATACTTTTCATAAAAAAATGGCATATGCATGAGGCCTTTAGGGAAAATCTTACATGTTGAAAGATATATTAAGCATATATTAACCAGCGGAGGAATCAGAACTTTATATTAGGTGGGTCACAATCTTGACAAAATAAAAAAAGTTCAAATTAATAAAAATAAAACTGCAAAAAGAAGCCAGACATTGTTATTTAATTTACAATCGACCACTACGGTCACCCATATCTTGAAAGCGATGCATAATAAAATCGTTCGACAAACTTTCAAATATATCATTTTCAAAATGAACTACTAAACTATCGTTTAACCATTGATCATTCATTCGGTTATGCAATCGACTTTTCACAATTTTTATTTCGGAAAATGCTCTTTCCACAGTGGCAGTGGCAACCGGCAAAATCAAAACTAAAGTATAGAGTTTATAAACCAATGGATATGACAAATCTCTTCTACTTTCAACCATTAACCGAGTAACATCACTAAGTTCTTTGATGTGAATAAGATCAACGTATGACCAAAATTTGATAATGAAGGTCTCAAGTTGATTTGATAGTGCCTCGAGGTCATAAGTCGAAAAGTGTTTAGGATACATTTGAGCTAATCGAAGCAACTTTTGTATGTCAAATAAAGCGAAAGAGTTTGCAGGATTTAGGCATGAAATACAATGCAATAACTGAGTGTTTGTCTCATTAAATCGGCAATACATGATTTATAGTGGTTATTGGGTCCCCCCTTTTATCTCGCTCTCTTCATAACCCAAATCTTTATCTATATATGGTTCCCCTTTCGTCCTTGTAATTTGCATAAAGTTAAAAACCAGTTTTAAAAAAAAACCATTATTAATTACAAATATTAGTCACACTCTAATTTCATAAAATTACAAAACCAATCCATTTATCAATTTTTAAAATTAAAAAAATGTGACTATATGTTTTATTTAAATACAAATAATTTTCCATTTATTAATGTATTTAATAAATATTTTTAATTTTATATTATTTTATACCAAATATAAATTGAACCAACGCTACTAAATTCATACCGATAAACTTGACCACTCATCCCCCTTTCTAAAGTAACACCGTAAACATGCTCCTGTGAGTGGCTTGGGAGAACGAGCTCCAATATTCGTATCATTTCTTAATTCAAATAGCCATGCAAAGCGCCGGATTTAAGTTTAATAATGTCTAGTGCACTTTTAACTATTGTTTAATGGCCATTTTTCTGGGCGGTCTCGTTTTTATCCAATATTAATCGCAAGGATTGCCGGAAAGAGTTATTTAAGTTTGAGTCCCTTTTCGCGAGAGAGTTAAAAGTGAACAATTATTACCTAGAAAAATTATAATTTTGACCCTTAAATTGTTAATCTTGCAAATTAAGTCCATTTATGTTCAATGGACAGTCTAATGAACATTTCAAGACAATAAATTATCCATTAAATTATAATAAACTATACATTAATTTAGTGTATTAGACTGTATATAAGATAATCTATTAAACTATTCTATAATTTGTACATTATAGTGTCCAATAAACTGTCCATAAGTGTATTAGAGCGTCTATTAGACTGTATTATTGTATTTAACTATCCAATAAACTATATATTAATGTATTAGAGTATTTCATTAGTATGTCATTGGTGTATTACAATGTCTATTAGATTTTTATTGGTGTATTAGACTATTCGTTAGGCTATTCTTTCTTTTTCTTTATTTTTTTTCGATTTATAAAATTTTCTTACTGTATTATTAAAAGCAAATGCCAAAAAATAGTAATTTTTAAACCTTATTCCAAAAAATACACCCTCAAACTTTTCATTTCATTTAGATCCTACTTTCTCTCTCTAAAAATCATCATACTCCAATTCAACTCTCTATTTCCTCAACTAAATCTTATATATATATACTCTGAACCACCACTTGATCATGGGTTGACGGCAACGGTGGTGGTCCGTCGGAGCTCCGGTGAGATCGCCAGGGCTCCGACGAGCCGCCGCCGCCAATCCCACTCAAAAAGTTTAAAAATTCATAAAAAATTAAATAAATTCAAAAAATTGTGTATGCACTATTTTGGATATATATGCACTATTCTGTAACGTGTGTACACTTTCGTGGATGTGTATGCATTTTTCGGGATTGTTTATGCACTTTCGTGGATGTGTATGCATTTTTTTGGGATTGTATATGCACTTTTCGTATTGTGTATGCACATTTCGCATTATGTATGCATTATTCTGGAATGTGTATGCAATTTCGTGGATGTGTTTACACTTTTTCAGATTACGTATGCACATTTTGGGATAATGTATGCACTTTTCGGATTGTGTATACTCTTTTATGGATAATGTGTTATTATGTATGCACTTTTCTCGATTATATATACACTTTACTCAATTGTGTATGCATTACAGATTATTTATGTACTTTTTTCGGATGTTTATGCACTTTTCTCGATTGTGTAAGCAATTTTATGGACTGTGTATGCAATTTCTTGATTGTGTATGCACTTTTTTTTACTTTTTTTTAATTTTTAGATTTTTTTTAATTTTTTAAGTGGAGGTTGGAGATTGAGTATACACATTTTTTGGATTGTATATACAAATTTTCGCGATTGTGTATGTAAATTTTTTGGATTGTGTATAAACTTTTCTCGATTTCTTTATTTTGACTGGGTTTTTTTTTTGTTTTTTTTAGTGGAGGTTGGAGATTGTATATGCAAATTTTTTGTATTGCGTATACATTTTTTTGCCATTGCGTATGCACATTTTCGCGATTGTTTATGCACCTTTTTTTTTTATTTATATACTTTTTTGCATTGTGTATGCACTTTTTGCATTGTTTATGCACATTTTTGCATCGTGTATACAATTTTCTGAATGTATATGCATTTTTTGTATTGTGTATGTACTTTTTCAATATTGTGTATGCAATTTTCTAGATGTCTATATATTTTTTCGGATTATGTATGCACTTTTTTCGTATTATTTATACATTTTTCTGGATGTGTATGCACTTTTTTGTATTATTTATGCATACTTTTATGGTTGTTTATGCATACGTTTTGGATTGTGTTTTAACATTTTTCACGATTGTGTATGCGCCTTTTTTTAATAGTCTATACACTTTTATGGATTGTATGCATATTTTTTGGATTGTTTATGCTCCTTTTTTTTTGTGTATGGACCTTTTTTATTGTATATGCACCTTTTTAGTATTGTGTAATAATTTTTGTTTGAATTGTAAATGCAATTTTCTCGTTGTTTTTTATTTTGACTTATTTAATAAGTTTTTAGTTTTTTAATTTTTTTAATTTTTTTAATTTTTTTTTAAATTTTTAAATTTTTTGAGTGGGGATTGACTGTGGCAACTGCGGCTTGCCGGAGCTCCGACGACCTTGCCGAGATCCGACAAAACCACCGTAGTTGCCAACCCATTGACAAATGATGGGGTGGAGTATAAATACAAAATTTAGTTGGGAAGAGAGAGTTGAAGCGGAGTGTGCTGATTTTTAAATGAGGAGAAAGAAGGAAAGAATAGAGGAGATAGAAAGTAAAAGTTAAATGGAATGAAATGTTTGTGGTATTACTCCCCGGTTCCCATTTAGGCTCTGTTTGTTTTTTTGTAAAATGAGGGTAAACAAATATTTACGGGTAAAATAGATTTTTCGAGTGATTGGTTTAACGTAAAACATTTTTTTTGGAAATTTTTTTCCCACATATCCAGTAAAATTGGGGGAAACGATTACCCCGCAAATAAAGTTGTAAACGGTTTACGGAGACTCTCTCTATATTCTTTTTAATACTAGTATTATAACTATTATTAATTATAGTTCTATTCTTTCAAAATTATTTAATAATTAGTCCAATTCTATCTACTAACCAATAAAAAAAAGGAAAAAACACGAAAAATTCTAAAAAATAACAAAAATGGAAAAATAAATAAATAAAAATCCGAAAAATCTAAAAAACCCAAGAAAATTTGAAAAAACTAAAATCTAATTAACCAATAAAAATATAAATAAATAGGAAAAAATCTAAAAAATAACAAAAAAATGGAAAAAATAAAACAAAAAATTCTGAAAAATCTTAAAAACCCAAAAAAATTTGAATAAGCTAAAATCTAATTAACCAATAAAAATAGGAAAAAATCTAAATAATAACAAAAAAATGGAAAAAATAAAATAAAAAATTCCGAAAAATCTAAAAAACCCAAGAAAATTTGAAAAAGTTAAAATCTAATTAACCAATAAAAATAGGAAAAAATCTAAAAAATAACAAAAAAATGGAAAAAAATAAAATAAAAAATTCTGAAAAATCTAAAAAACCCAAGAAAATTTGAAAAAGCTAAAAAAAGTCAATAATATCTTCTATACTTATAATTTTATGAGTTTATATGTTAAAAAATTATAAGTTATTATAAGTGACGTATATGAAATAAAATATGTGTTTAAGTTAAGTTTCCTATATATGTTGACGAAGTTGCTTTCAGAAAAGTAGACGAATTTTTAGCTTTTTTTCTGTCAAAATAATTGTGATTTTAATCACTAATGTTTTTAAACTTTCACGAACTTATTCATTTTTGTGACTTTTAGTTAATTTTTGATGTTTTTCATCTTAAAATATTTTGTTTAAGGTATGAACAATGTTTATTTATTTATGCACCGTATTTGTCTAATTTAAATAACTAATAGATTTTTGAATTTCAATAGAATTCCCATGGAAAACCTTTGACGCACCAAACACCCGTAAATAAAATGCAAATAAAAGTTTGCACCGTAAAACTTTACCCGAAAAATATTTTTTCTCCGTAAATATTTTACTACGTACGAAACAAACAGAGCCTTAATCGTCCACTACGAAATTACGTGCAATTTTGAGCGGCTTATAATTTGTATCAAAATTGTCAAAATGAATTGTTTTAAAATCTATTCATAAAATTTAACATTTGAAGTATATGATAACTTTTAAAAAAATTCATTCAGACAATTTTGATACAAGTTCTTGGCCGGTCAAAATTGCACGTAGTTTCATACTGAACAATTAAAAGGGAACGGAGGGAGTAATTTTTTTTAATATTTTAACTTGGTTTAGATTTTTTGTAATATTTTAACCTGGTTAAGATTTTTTTTGGCAATGCCCCTATTATTAATTTTTGAAATTCTTTGATTTTTTATGTTTTTTCCTGTATCTTTTTTGAGTTTTTTTTTTGGTTCAACGCCGAATTCTGACAGTAAACGACGGAATCCGATTGAAAAACGCATGAGTTTGATAATTTACGCCGGACTGCGGCAGTCAGCGCCAGAGAGACGTCAATGTTCTGGGTAAAACTTCATGGGTTAAAAGTGTTTTGTTAATGATGGACATAAAGTACAATTTTAATTTTTTTTTTAAATAGATAAAAATATTAAAAGGGTAATGACGAAAAAATACACTCTGAAAACTACATACGTACATTACAATTATTTACAATCAATCATTAAAAGGTTCCATACTCCGATAATATTTTCATCATGGTTGCCTTAAGCATTAAAGCAATTACAAAAACAAGACTTTGAAAAAAACTTTAATTTCATAAATCTAAAAAGATGAATTATGGGTCTTAGAGCATCCACAATAATGTTGTTAATTTTAACAATATTAACTTTGACACATTATCATTTAATTGCATGTTAAATGACACATATGTAACTTAAATTTGACATTCACATTAATGTATTAACTTAACAAAATTATCTAATTTTAATTGAAATTAATTATTAATTAAAATCTCATTAATTAGTCATTTTGTAAACCCCGCTAATATAGGAACTAAAATATGAGTAGTTGAAATAAATTTCATGTTTTAGTTAATACTATTTTGCCACATCATCAATTAAAAACATTAAAAATATTGATATATTTAACATTTTTTTTAACATATATAAATATAACACGTGATTTAACATCATTAATAGAGATAAAAAAAAAGTATTATTAATTAAGTTTTTTATAATGGGTTGGTGTATAAGATTCAAGCATTTATGACTCATGAAAAGCATGTTATCAACAAAAAAAGGCCACGCGATCCTCGAGTCTAAAGTTTTAGATAGCTAAATAATGTCTATATAATTATTCCCATTCCAAAACCCAAATGCACACTAATATTCCAATAACAAGTCAAAAAAAGTAAACTAAAAAAAAAACTGTCACAAGAAAAAAATGGGATACGGCCCCGATCCCCAGACTACACCTGTTGACGTGTCAACCGAGTTCAACCTCAACGACAGTGAGAAAATCAACGGTTTAGCCCACAATGAAATAAAAGTCCCTACCATTGTTTTCACCGACGAAATTTTAAGTTCGGACCGGACCACGGAGGGGTGGAAAAAACTGGTGGATGACGTGGCGAACGCATGCGAGAACTATGGGATATTCCTGCTAGAGTACCCTACAGTTACGGTAGAGAAGCAAAATGAGCTGTTCAAGGCTTTGAAAGTTCTTTTTGACTGTCCCGTGGAGAGGAAGAGGCTATACAAAAAGGCGATCACTCGAGATGGAGGGTATATGGGGAACAAACCGTCTCTACCCCTTTACGAGGCGTTTGCAATATATAGGGAGGCTCTAAATGAGGTGCGGGGAATAGAGAGGCTAATGTGGCCCGAGACTACTGATACTTTCGTAAGGTGAACATGATGTTACCAGAATTACTCAACAATTAGTTTGTTAAATGACTGCACAAAATGGGAAACCTGGAAAAAAAATGTGTTTTTGAGAAAGAAAAACCAGCATTTTTTTAGCGTAAGGACCGAATCATGTACAACTTAAAAGGAAGAAAGAAGCAGAAAAAAAAAAGTAAATCTAATTTGCAAGCAAGCAATCCCATATGCTTAGCTAGGAATATTGTTCTCGGAACTTTTCAAACTAGAGTTATAATAACAGTGAAAGTTACTCTTTTTTTATTTCAGGAAAACATAAAAATAACTGTCGTAAGTTATAAGTTTCTCTCAAGTTCTATCTGACTGGTTTTTCTTATTGTAGCGACTCAATAAACTACTTCAACACCGCAATGGGAGAACTCCTTCCCCATTTGATGGACTTAATTTTCGAGGGTCTCGGAATACCACAATACGCTAAGAAAGAGACTGAAAACACAGAAGTAACACTACGTATAGCACGATACAAGGCTCCACCGCTGGATTATGACAAGAGCAGCCTGGGACTCTCGCCACATGTTGACAAATCCGTATTAACTTTTTTGTACCAAAATGGTGTGCAAGGCCTCGAGGCCAAAGATGCCGATGGGACATGGAGAGAGGTGGTGATTCCTAATGGGACCGTGTTAGTCTTCCTCGGAGATGTGTTCGAGGTGAATATATACGTTTATAGTTCATTATTGACACAAGTGAAATTCAAATACCAACATCTTGTTGGAAAAAAAACCTTTGTTTTTGTTTTGAATGCAATTGAGTTGTAGGAGTTTCAAAATATTTATATCCCTATATTGATGGCTTTCATGAGTTACATTTTAAAAGACTTTTTCCATGATAAAGGAAATACATGTCATCATACACACATACACACACAAATACATATGCATACATATAGAGAGAGTATCGCACCACCAACGGCCTGATCGTAGCTCGGTGTCGTTTCCGTCGAGTCACATACGATAGACGTTGTACCTTGGGAACGAAGTGTCCCATTTAGCCAGAAGCAGAGGTGGCGGGGCAAATATCGTTTAAGGAAAACTGCTTGCAGTTACCTCGTCTCGGACCTTAGTCCATTTCGGTATCATTTACATGCTCTTATTTTTGAAGGTTGTAATTGATATTTATATATTTGAGAAAACCATTTTCTGTTTATTTGTCCATTTCTTTTCCGTAGAAATTATTGTGTTAATTTACAACGTACCCAACAATCTTAAACGATATTTTTTTATGTTTCGTACGTTAATACAATAATTTTGGTGTTTGGATAAACAGAAAATTATTTTCGTGGCTTAGACAGTTCTTTGGAAAATCTTTTTCTAACAAACATTGGTTTTAAGAAATTGGTGTTTCCGGTTGAATTGTCGAAAGCGTTTTGTGTTTAATTTACCTTGTTTGGGATTTTTGTGAAATTCCAATTTTTCGGTTTTTAACCGTTTCGTATGTATGTTAGTAATATGTTTATGATATATATTATTGTTTGCATACGAGCATGTTGACTGCGTTTTGATAATATGTTTTATCATCGTTCGGATTTTGAGGAAAATCTATATTTTGTTTGGTGATAATCTAGGAGATATAAATGGTTAATCATGGATGTTGTTTTTAGCACGGTGGTGTTAGAATATTTTTTACACATGTTTTGAGTGGCTAGATAAATTGAGTTTATATATAATATTTGGTTGTATTGTACATGCATGTTAATATGAGTTTTTTGTCTTGAAATATGTATGTAATATGTATGTAATACATGTGAGTGCACAAGTGTATGAAAGACCTTTAGTATTGATGCTTGGATGTTAGTAGTAATCCAGAGAAAAAAAAAAAAAAAAAATTCCAAAAAAAATCTAGTTACTAGATTGAGCACAAACAGCAATATTCATATTTTTCAGCAGTAACAGTGTTTTCTTGGTACTTTCCAAACCTTATAATTAAACAACATGGTAACCATGGGTATTGGTCAACAAAGCAGAAACATGGTTTGTCAAGGCAGTAAAGTATATATGTGTTAGATGAGTAATTTGGTTAGAGAGAATATTAATTATATTGTTAGTTGATTTATACATGTTTATATTGTTTTCATGTTAATAAAGTACTAACAATTTCCAATGAGTATTTGTTTCGATATAGATCTCTACCATGGAATTGGAGTATTGGTGATTTTCGAAATAGTTCGTGTAAAACCATTAATTTGGGGCTTACGAAAGAAATAGTTTCGAAATAGTTCTTGTAAAACCATTTTCTGATTTTTCAGAATTTGGGGCTTACGACAGAACTGGTTGAATTATGAGATTGTTTTGTGTAAAATCATATTTATCTGGTGTTTACGGCTGAATAAATCTTTCAGAATTTGATAATCTTTTTCGGGAATGAACTAGAATACTCTTGCAAAATCAGTTTCTTAAAACCATGCGTGGTTATAGAAATTTAGTGTTTGCGAAGGAGAAGTTTTAGTTTCATTTTTCAAAATTAGATTGTGCGTGTTTGTTATTTGAGATAACAAACAGTTTCCTGCGGGAAATGTCCGAAACACAGTGGGTGCTGGAACTGACCAGAACATTGTGGGTGCCGGTGTAACTCCTATTAATCTTGCATAAGTGCATATTAATGACGGGGGTTACAAAATTGAAACCACCATTATTAAAAACACTAATGTGGTGATATAATGGCTGTTATCCTTATTAATTGTGATTTATTGCAATCTAATTTGGAGGATTACAAAATTTGTAACGGTAATCATTAATGAGATTAATGACGAGTATTTATAACTTCTTATTAATTGTGATTAATCGCAATTTAATTTGGAGAGTTATAAATTATTGTAACGACAGTTATTGCTGACATTTATGGAGAGCTTTATTAGTTAACTATGAATTGCAATGACGAATCGGTTACATATTTGGATGAAAAGTTATTTAATAACCAACTTGATTCATCCAAGAGCAAATAATTTAATGATTAACAAATTATAAATGGTCGTTGAGTTTATTTTAAGAATAAACAAATATCGGCTATTTTATTATTTGTTGAAATAACATCTTATTGATTTGCTGAAAAAACATTTATTAATTTGTTGAAATAACATCTTATTAATTTGTTGGAAAAACATTTAATAATTTGTTGAAATAACATTTTATTAAGTTGTTTAAAGAAAATATTACAAATATGTTGAGATTGCTATTATTGAGAATAGTAATTTAGTAATATTATATTACGTTATTGGGGGAGAACCCCGAGGGTCACACAAATGTGGGGGTAACCCGTCGATCATGTAGATCGAGAATCTAAACGTACCCAAAAGCGCATACGGGCGAGTGGGAAAAAACCTAACGGTTCAGTGGTATGGACTTAAAACGTCTAAAATAAATGATATTATTCATTTACCATCTTGAAACCGATTAAGTTTCTCTATAACAGTGTGCATGTTCTGAGTGAGGACAAAAGGGAATGCACGAACTGTGGGGGCGTTAATGTGTGGAAACGTTTTAAACGTTTGAAAATCCACTAACAAGTGCAAGCATACAAATCTGAATCATTACTAGTGCTTTTTGAAAGCTAAAGGGCAGTAGCCTTTCGGTAGCCAAAACACTAAGATCAAATTGTGATAAGTTTGCTTGTTTGTGGCAATACATTATTGACTATTTGTTCAAAATGAGCATTTTTAGTCGATACTCTTGTGGTCAATAATGACATGTTGAGTTATTCAACTAAGTCACCGATTTGACATGATATAGTAGGTCAAGAAAATATAAAAACATAAATGTTTTATTTTTCTAAATCTATTATTTAAATTAAAACACAAATATGAGTTTGTGTTTGAAGCAATGTATTGCTAAGTTTTCAGTTCGAAGTTTCGAATGAAGTAAATAACCAAATGGCTTGATGCATTTGAGATGCGTGCAAAACCAAGAAGGGTTTAAAAGTTATTTACTCAATTTATTGATGGTTGTACTAAACACTGATATGTCTACTTGATGAGAAGTAAAGACAAATCAGTCAAGATATTCATTCAAGTAAGAATGAATACGTGAATTCTATTGTTGAGGATTAAGACTTGTCAGAAAACATGTTTAATCATGGGTGTTCTGTTGTGTTAATCTACCAACTTTAATTCAATGATTAAGTGTTAATCATTAAATGATAGACTATTTTTGAACGTATTAGATATTGTCTAACTAGTTCCGAAATGGTATATTCACATGGATATGAATACATGATCAGTGTAAATGAAACGGTGAATATGAGATGCCATTCGCACAATTGTGTGGTTGGAATGTCATGTTGATAAGTTCAGGGTTAAACTCTGAATTTGTGCGGGAAGTGCGCTTTCCGCAAGATATGTGTTGAACAAACTACCTCTTAGGAAGTTGGACCAAATAGTCAGAATTATAGAAGGCATGGTGCCTGACTATAAGTTTGTGAAAGTTTGGTGCTACCTAAGAAAGGTCGCAATCTTGTTACTTGAAGGACTTGGATAGGATCGAAAACGGTAGATTGTGTGTTCTTCGGATAAGCACAAAATATAGCATTGATCAGTTCCTAGTGCATAAGGCACATGGCTTTAAAGTGCATATAGAACATTGTTCTATGCCCGAGAAGCATACTTTCTAAAAGAGAAGTTTTCCGCAAAACTCTAACGCATGACGAGTGTGACCAATACGTTGAGGGTTCAAAGCATTATGCTACCCAAGACAAGTGAACACTCAAACGGTGCTAGAAAAATGGGGAAAGTGAATCTTTTAAGAAAGATGAAGTGCATCGGCATGGTAAAAGGGTAAGTAATGAAACTTCCTTTGTCCCTTGACCTTCATGAGTGAAGGTGAATCGACGACATTGAAATAATCAATGTTATCCATATAATGTGTATATGGGAATATGCCATCAACAATGAGGTTGATAGGAACGTGAGAAATAAAGTCTATTACTTTAAGTAAACTGACAGTTTTGATAATTTTAATGTCTATACTCTAATCTCTAAGAAAAAAACACATCATTAATTAATGAGAACATGTGTTTTATAAATGGAGATCTAGAGAATTAGGAACAACGCATTGGGTCGTGGTTCCGTGTAAATTAAGCCAAGGTGCGAAAACTTGTTAAGTCATTATATGGACTAAAACAAACACCTAACTTATCATAGGTAGTCTCTTGTGCTTCAAGAACTGCACCAGACCAGGTATAGCCAACTCAGTGAGCAGACCGAACAGATTTGCCGGCTTCTCAGATACATGAGGTATACTGCCCATCATGAACTGCATTATACGAGATATCCAAAATGTTTGGAGGGTATTTAGATACCAAGTGTATCTCGAACTTTAACAGTACAAGGTCCATTAGTGGATATGTTTGTACTTAAAGAAGTTGCAGTCTTATGGAGGTCTGTAAAATAGACCTGCATAGTTGGAGAAACTGTAGAGTTAGAATTCATAACGTTGAATCAAGCTACAGAAGAGGCAGATTGCCTGAGAAGTCTTGGGAGGTATTCCAAGTGGTCAAAATCTGTTCCCGCAATAAACGTGCACTGCTGCAGTCAGTCAGTTATTAAACGGGATCAGAATAATTTGTATAATGGAAAATCCCGACAAAGTCATGACATATTCGTCGGAGACACAAATCCGTAAGAGGAATTGCTTGCAAAAATTATGGTATCTATAGACTTTGCAAGGTCTAAGGATAATAATACGGATCCATATACAAAATGCTTGGCTCGTGGAGGAGTTGGAGAATCATCGAGGGAAATGGGGTTTGAAGCCCAATAAATTGGAAACCTTCACATAAGCTACCCAACATGTACTGGAAACTCCAGTCTCAGGTTCAATGGGAAAACTGAACTGTGCGGGTGATCGAACAAAGTACTCGAGAACATAAGTTCTCAGCCCATTTCTATGATGAAAGAGTGATAGACCTGTACCATTTTAAGGGTTAGTATGATGCTCTTAATGAATCAAGTATCTCGAAGGTCGAGTGGGGTGAGTCAGGACATCTTTGACTTGAAATCACCTATAACGAGTGTGTATGGCCGATACTATGTGATGATATATGGCTAAATCACTAGAGCACTCGGTTGAATTTGCCAAGGCAGTGCAGGGCCAAATATGGACAACAACCAAAGGGCTTAGTAAGTGGTGTACAGAGGACACTGTGTGAGTATTATCCTGGTATGCACAAACACTAAAGGGTTCAAGCCTTTAAGGCTACCCAATAGTAGCATATCAGATTTTACATCACTATGGCAGGTTCAAGGCGCGCGCTACCTGTCCTTATGCAGTGAATTCTCGTGGTTCTCTCGATTGCATTTAGTTCCACTGTGCATGTTTAATGATTGCATTCATGTGGGGATTGTTGGAAAAAAAACCTTTGGTTTTGTTTTTGTTTTGAATGCAATTAAGTTGTAGCAGTTTCAAAATATTTATATCCCCATATTGATGGTTTTCATGAGTTACATTTTAAAAGACTTTTTCCATGACAAAGGAAATACATGTCATCATACACACATACACACACAAACACATATGCATACATATAGAGAGAGAGTACTGCACCACCAACGGCCCGATCGTGGCTCGGTGCCGTTTCCGCCGAGTCACATGCGATAGACGTTGTACCTTGGGAACGAAGTGTCCCATTTAGCCAGAAGCAGAGGTGGCGGGGCAAATATCGTTTAAGGGAAACTGCTTGCAGTTATCTCGTCTCGGAGCTTAGTCTATTTCGGTATCATTTACATGCTCTTATTTTTTAAGGTTGTAATTGATATTTATATATTTGAGGAAACCATTTTCTGTTTATTTGTCCATTTTTTTTCCGTAGAAATTATTGTGTTAATTTACAACGTACCCAACACATCTTGCGAACAACAAATTAAATTATGTGTATATACATCAGGTATATGAAACAAAGGTATATGCAAGCGTTTTTCGACGTTAACTTCTCAACATTCATCGGAACATTCTCATAAAACTAAATAACATGTTTAATTCTAGAGAATCTGTAAATTCATGACTTAATTGAAATCCGATACGAACTAATCAATACTAGAAGTTCCCTTTTCCTCCGTACTAGTAGAAGTTATTAAGTATATATAGATGATTTGCTATATTGTCATAGTTATCATACAAAAACCATATTATGAGGCCTGTAGTGAAAATTGTATATAACTTATTGGATTATGATTCCTTTGCCTCATTTTCACATAAGTTCTCATAAAAAGAATATATTAACACGACGCTTTGATTATACATAACTTTAATAAATAGGAATTACTCTCACCTAAGTGATTGCATTTGCACTTCACAGGTTTGGAGCAATGGAAAATACAAAGGGGTGGAACACAGGGTGGTAATGAAACCAGGAGTCGAACGGTATTCATATACATGCTTTATATTACCAAAAGACGAGGCAAAACTGCAAGTGCCGAACGAACTTGTTGATGAGAAGCATCCTTTACGCTATAAACCGTTCATATATGCAGATTATCTTCTAAATATGGGAGCTTTCAGCCAAGGGATGACTACACTTGAGCATTATGCCGGACTCTAGTTTATTTATGGTACCGATCGAGTGGAACACCATGTAGAGTTGTTTATAAAGCTCTACTCAATAAAGTTACAGTATTAAATATGGATTTGTTTGTATAACTGCAATTCTGTTTTTTAATATTTGAAATAAAAGAACTTGGCCCTATATATGACCTGGTTTTAAGAAGGGATGTTGAGACTTGAAATACATCAATATTTTCACGTACTACAGTTGTTGACAATTATGTACGTTTTATGATAATATCTAACAAAAATTAATGACAAAAAATATGTTTAGTACACCCAATTATAAATGGATAACTATTTGACCAAGCTATCACATATATCAATTTGGGTATTGAGCTACACATTTTGTTTTGATTTAGATAATTCCGTCAAATTAATTAGACGGAATTTAAGTTTAATTTTCATTTCGGTCTCATATTTTATAAACCAAATCGATTTAACCCTTGGAAGAATATTATACCACATATATAAGGTGGTCGTCTGCATTCATATGATAGCACAAAGCCGAGCACTTTCCAAGAGAGTAGGGGATTGATTATTATTTTCCTTTTCAAAAGAAAATATTAGTATGGATAGGTTGAGAGTAATAATACTTTGGAAAATAAAAGGTTTTCCAATCCAGCGACAAAAATGAAGAATAATTTGTACAGGCTCAATATATTGACAAGCCGGTGTACATATACATGAAAACATTGCATTATATGACATTTTACTCATTTTTCATAAAAGGGGATAAATTGAATACCAAGACCAGCCTGTTTCTAGTATCTATTTTTAAAGAAAGGAGTTATGATGATTGTTTCAGATGATGACTTTGTTTAATTTGATTACAAGTCTACAACTGAAACCTTGATCTCACCATATTCGCTTAGGCTCCGTTTGTTTCGTAATAAAAGATTTTCTAGGGAAAAATATTTACGTGGTAAAGTTTTTCTATGAAAACATTTGTTTGCTTTGCATTTACGGACGTTTGACGCGAAAAAGGTTTTTCACGTAAAATTCTATTGAAATTTAAAGTTATGTCAAATTTGAAGTTTAAACAAAGTAAACTCATAAATAACAAATATGGTTCATACTTTAAAACATATTATAAGATGAATAATATCAAAATGTAATCAACGTACAAAGATAAATAAGCTTGGAAAAGTTTAAAAACATTAATAATTAAATCAAAATTATCTTTATAGGAAAAAAGTTAAAACTTATTCATTTAATTTAAAAAAACTAAAACTTCTTCTCCTTTTAGAAATAAACTTCGTCAACCACTTTTTCTTTCTTCTTTTTTTATTTACGATGAATCCTATTACTTTTTTTTATTAATTTCCGTGAGTATGTATATATATATGGTAAGATATAGTATATGGAAGTATCTAGGGGTGGGATCCGGTCGGGATCCGACCCGAAATTCATTAACCCGACTCCCGACCTGATAAGAATTGAGAACCATTTTTTACTCCGACCCCGACATTTTGGGATGATATAATCCCGATATTATTTTATTTAAAATAAATAAACTAAAAGTTACAAATAAGTTAATGATAATTATATGAGGATCATCCGAAAAACCACACACTAAAAATTTAAAATTGCAAAAGAAGTAGCAATAGCGTAAAATGTAAATAATACCAGGCTGCTATTTGAATTCGAATGGAATAACTTAGTATTTAGGCATGGATTAATAAGTCACGCAATCACCGGCTCACAGTACATGCATGCAATGTAGAGTTTGAAATTTGAAGCATCAAATAAATGAACACGACGAAAATGAGGAAAGAATTTTAGACAGACATTGTAATATTGTGCACTATAATTTACATAATTTTTTATTATTACAAAATTATTTATTAATATTTCGGGTACCCGACAAGATTAAAAATCAAACCCGTTTCCGATCCCGAAAGTGTCGGGTCGGGATAATACAGTCGGGTCGGGATTACTTCAAGTCGGGAAAGTTTTAGGTCGGGATCAGGACGGGAGGCGGGATCGGGTCGGGTATGAGGAAATTTGCCCAGCCCTTGAAGTAACACTATATATACTATTGTATTATGATAGTGTGCAACAAAATTGTAACCGTTTCCCCTTGTTTTTTATTGTAAAACCACCACACACACACCCTCCCCCCTCCCAAACACTAATTTTCTTTGATTTGGGATAAATATTTTTCTAAAGTTTTGCATTTACATTCAACCAATCATCCGAAAAATATAATTTACCTGTAAATATTTGGTTACCCTTATTTTACATCAAAACAAACAGGGTCTTGATAAAAGATTAGAGATGAATTAACTCATTTTTTTTAACCCTCCAAACCATCTTATTTGCTATCAACTAGCAAAATGGCCCCATGCAATGCATGGGTATATTTTAGTGTTTTTTCTATTTCTAAAATGTTCGGTACATTTATATCATATATCCCTGGTATATTGAGGGTTGAAATGATTTAATTTTATTAATAGCGAGGAAGCAACATTTAAAAGTCAAAATCATGGTATTTTCATATGTTTAAATATTTTTCAGTTTCAATAATATAATGGACGTTTTTATCCCTTACATTAATCATGGTACATTCAGGGGAAGTTAAGTGGGAACGATCGGGTGTCACGGCACCCCCCATAATTTTAGAAATCTCAAGTGACGCAATTTTTTTTTAGTACAATTTCTTTTTAGGTGTAGATTTGGCACCCCATAAAAATATGTTACTTGTACATATATTTATAGCTAATGTTTGAACCCAAAACACAATAATTAAATAATTTAAATTTGGGCCGAAAGACCCAATTATATTTTTCTTTGATATTGGACTCTTTAAGATTTAATTAAAAAAAAAATAACATCAACAACACTTCTCTTCGTGCGTATCAGCCTGTGTATCAAAATAAAAAACAAAGTTGAAAAAAGAAAAACTCCACTCCTCTGTGCTGCTGTGCACCGCATTGATTGGTGTTAGATTTAATTAAAAAAACATCAACAATTCTATCCTTCTGGCTCGGCAAGGTATACTCTTCTATTTATTTTTTCCTTTAATATGCTTCTTTTTATTATATGTATTGATGTTATGTTGCACCATAGGTGTTTGATTAAAGTACTCAAAGGGAAAAAAAATAGGCTATTAACTCTTAGAGTTTTAATCTGCAGATCTGGCATCGCTAATATTTTTATCGAGTATAAAATGAGAAAGACACCTAAAATAAATTCGTTCTTTAAGAGAGCTAATGTTTCTCCGACGGAAGAGAATGTTGGTAGTAGTGTTGATCACGTGACAATCGATACGCCTAGTCCTCCAACAAAAATTCAAAGAATCGACACAGTAGAATTTGATATTAATTCGCTAGAGCGTGATCCTGGATTACGTAGAAAAATTTGGGAGTATCCTGTTAATAGGCGTGATGAAGTTCGTAGGGCGTACATAACTCTACATGGTCCAAATCGTCCCGATTTAGGAAAAAAATATCCGTATACTCTTGCATCCGCCAAGGCTCGTCCTCAAAGATTTCAATCTCCGTGGTTTGCTTTATTTTCGTGGTTGGAATATTCAGTGGCCAAGAACAAGGCTTTCTGTTTTCCTTGTTTCCTTTTTGCGCCTCCGGATGGGTCTAGTTTTGCAGGACATAGTGCATTTGTTGTTGAAGGTTTTGATGGTTGGAGGAAGGTCAATAGCGGGAAAACTTGTTCTTTTCGTTTGCATGAAGGTGTTAATTCCGATTCTTGTCATCGAACCGCTGAACATAAATGGAAGGAAATACAAAACCCAACTCAAAATATTGAAAGGGTGATTGTAAAATTTTCTGCCGAACAAGTTTTTAACAATCGCATTCGCTTAAAAATTTCTATTGACTTGGTTCGAAGATTGGCCTTTCAAGCTATGCCTTTCAGAGGGCATGATGAGAAATCAACATCAAACAACCGTGGTAATTTCCTTGAGTTTTATGATTTATTAGCATCATATAATGAAGAAGCCACCAAAGCATTGATAAATGTTCCAAAGAATGCCACTTACAAGTCGTCTGATATTCAAAAAGAAATTTTACATATCTTTTCTATAAAAGTGAAAGAGGCGATTCGAGAAGAAATTGGACATGCTAAATTCTGCATTATAGTGGACGAAGCTCGAGATGCGTCAAAAAAGGAGCAGATGGCAGTAGTTATAAGATTTGTTGATAAAAATGGTGTTTTACGGGAGCGTTTTTTTGGTATTGTTCATGTTCCCAACACTATGGCAGTGACACTAAAAGATAGCATATGCTCAGTTCTCAATCACCACAATCTCGATATTCGGAATATTCGGGGACAAGGATTTGACGGTGCAAGTAACATGCGGGGTGAGTTTCATGGACTACAAGCTTTGATATTAAGTGATTGCCCATATGCTTATTATGTTCACTGCTTCGCACATCGATTACAATTAGCATTAGTGGCATCAGCAAAAGAAGTGCTTCCAGTCGACCGATTTTTTGCTAAATTGTTTCGGATCGTGAATATTGTTAGTGCATCATGCAAGAGAAATGATGAGTTGAAAGCTGCCCATGCCGATGATATTGCTTTCTTAATTTTCATTGAAGAGCTTGAGACTGGAAGAGGATTAAATCAAATTGGTAATCTGCAACGACCTGGTGATACTCGCTGGAGTTCTCACCTAAAGTCTGTTTCTAGCTTGATAAAAATGTATAGTGCTGCTTGCATGGTTTTACTTAATATTTATGAAGATGGACCTACTTCTCTAAAGTGAGAAGCTCGTTCAACACATAACGCATTAACTTCCTTTGAATTTGTCTTTATACTTCATCTTATGAAGTCAATGTTAGGAATCACGAATTCTCTTTGTCTATCTTTGCAATCTAAAACTCAAGACATTCTTAAGGCTACTTCAATGGTTTTATCTACTAAAAGCCTTCTTCAAAATCTTAGAGATGATGAATTCGATGATTTGGTTGCTACCGTCAAACTCTTTTGTGAATCACGCAACATTGATATCCCAAACTTGAATGCAAAATATTCTTCGAGGTATGATCCCACTCGTGATAACTTTTCAGTACTTGACCGCTATATAGTTGATATTTTCTATCGTGCTATAGATTCTCAAATTCAAGAACTAAATCGTCGCTTTGATGAGCAAGTAATGGAATTGTTAGTTCTTAGTTCTACTTTGAATCCTAATTGTCACTCTTCAATATTCAAAATTGATGATATTTGTCTACTTGTTGACAAATTTTATCCGGAGGACTTTACGGAGTTTGAGAAAAGTAACTTGAAATTGGAACTTCGACATTACGAGAATTGTGTTATTTCTCTTCCCGAATATAAGAATTTATCATCGATTTCCGAGCTTTGTCAATGGTTGGTAGAAACAAAATGGTCTACAACATATCAGCTTGTTTATAGAATTGTGATTCTCGTGCTTACTCTTCCCGTTTCTACCGCCACCGCAGAAAGATCATTTTCAGCTATGAATATCATCAAAACTAGTATTCGTAATAAAATGGAAACCGATTATCTTGAAGATTGTATGATGATGTATATTGAGAAAGATATTGCTTCAAAATTTAGCACGGAAACTATCATTGATGCATTTGCGAATGCGAGCAGCCGTCGGGTTCATTTCTTTTGATTTTATCAGGTATCATGTTAGTTATTTGCAATAATTTTTGTGTTTATGCTTTGGTATTTGTTCAACAACACTTAAATGGGGTATATAGATTATGGGTGAGTATGAAAAATTATTATTTTAAGTTGCTTTTTTTTTTGGTATATTTTGGCACCCCCCATTTACATATCCTGGCTTCGCCCGTGGGTACATTAATTGTTCTTCTAAGATATGGGACAAAGTAAATAAACAATTCAAAAGGTAAAATATTTATACTCACCCATTTTTTTTATCCAAAAAATCAACCGTATCATATTACATGACATATCCATCTCATCAAAACTTTTGATTGTTATTAATATTAAATTTAACAAAAAAATTTATTTTTAATTAATATTTAAATTTATAGTAAATTCAACTAGGGTTCTACTATATTTTTATTTGAATTTTTAGTAGATTGAGTTTTTATATTTAACAATTTCTTTTATTTTTAATTAATATTTAAATTTAGGGTAAGTTCAACTAAGGTTCTAGTATATTTTTATTTGTGTTTTTAGTAGATTGAGTTTTTATTGAATATTTATATTTTGATTTATCAAATTATAGAATTTTATGTATATTTGGAGAAATAAATATATATTTTATTAGCATATGGAGTGTGTGAGTTGTGTGTAAGTTGTGGTTATAGCATTACTCGATAGATAAATGACAAAAAAATTAATAAATGAATCTGTAAATTGATAGAAAAATTTTTAATTTGGAATTTTTTCAAATTTTTTCTTTAATGTCTGGGATACTGGACATAATTTTTTCTTTAACCATATTGTTTAGTTTATTTTTGTAAAAGCTAGAAACAAAACAAACACATAGAAAACAAATGTTATAAACAACAAATAATTTATTTTACACGCACACTTTTCTTTTTTGAGATTTGGAATTTTGGATTGAGAAAATGATGAGTAAAACTATTTGATCTCATCCGGTATAATTTTCAGGTCACGTGTGGTATGTTGGATGAAAAATAAAATAATTGGTTCCGATCATTAAATATTGTTCGAAATGTTTATGATTTTTAATGTTTTATTATTTTCATTAACGATAAATAAATTAACTTAATTAGAAAAATACACATCAGCGGGTTGATTTTAAATATGGCAATACCACCACAGATTCAGAAATGCAGATAAAGTTAAAAAAATGTACAAACAACTGATCAGAAATTTTAGGGTTGTGAGATGTTTCAAATGGAAAAAATCATAAGACAAGATGGACAAAATTTGAGGGAAAAAATATTATTTATAACTCAATTAAATTAAAAACATTGAAAATTGTTAACCACATGATCAAATTCATTTCATCTACAAGTTTATTTGCTTGTCAAACTGAAAACCTCCATAAGCCATTTTGTGATAGAAAATAGGTAAAACTAATTAATCTAGCTAAATCAATGGTACCTAAGTTAGAATAATGTAAAACTAACTGATTTAGCACATCATTGGTATGTCAGTTTGGCACGTAATTTGAACAAAGGCTAAAAGTAACTTAATGAATAAAGAGTTAAAAATAATACACCCACAATAAAATAGGCAGTATTAAAATACTACTACTAACTTATCTTGTTAATAGTTTAATTTAAATTGTAAATGTTGATCAAGTCCTCGTGTACACACTATCATGTTGTATGCGTGATTTACTTGTAACTTGTAAGAAAACTAAGGACTAAATAAAATTTCAACTCAATTAAAGTCCCATAAATGATTGTATTTTTTTCAATTTTTTTTAATAATCTCTAGTTATATTTATTTATAACTTGAAAACATTTTTTTTTTTGAAAAAAAAAAGTAAACATTTAGAAATTTTTTTAATTATAACTCTTTAAAATGTCAAATAGTGTCAAATAAACAAATTAATTGCCAAAAGGTTATAAAAACATGAAAATCAATTTTTTTTAAAGTAACTATTAACAAAATTATGAAATGATTGACTTTACAAAGAAAGTTTAAAATTTTAATAACATTTATTAGTGAAAACAAGATATAGTTAGAAAAACTATAAAAAAAAAAAAATGTATAGTTAGACCCCCATTTTGATATAAATGTCATTATCAGGCATCTCATGGTCTCCAAGTGTTCAACTTTGTATTTCTCCAAATTCACCACAAGTCATACTAACATCTGCTCAGTATATGTATCTAATTGTTTATTTGTATGCTCAAAAGTTAATTTTTCAAAGCTTTTCAGGTGAAATTAATTTGTTTTATAAAACTTGGGACTAAAGTGAAAGCGAAAGTGAAACTTAACTTCCATTCAATTAAATCTAATAAAGTTACCCAATTTAGAAAAAGGTGTATAGTTTAATATCCAAATTGGTAAAAGTAGTGATAGTTTGGTACCCAAATTGTTATCGACGGGTAATTGGGTGTACTAAACGTATTTTTTCGCGAAAATCAATATAAGAAATTTTAGTAAAGATCATCTTTCATACCGACTAAATAAATTTTCATCTACAAATAGACGACTAATTTCATCAACAAAAGGAGCAATCAATGGTATCACCAGTAAACAGTAGTAACATGAGAGGTGCTGAACGTCAACAAAATCAATATCCATGTTCATTAAACAAACCAAGTACCCATTTGCTTAAAAGTTGGTCACTAAATACACAAACCAATGACAACAAAAAGAAAAAACCAGTCACTGATTAACACTAAAAAATATGATTAACTCAGCAATCTATAAAAAAAAAAACTCTTTAAATTTTGACGCTACAAAACATGATTGAATTCAATCAACAAGTCTAGCAGATTTATGATCTCTAACCACTATAAACTGAGATATAAGTAAAATAAACCCATCTTTCTTGCAATCATTACTTATGTTGATAGAAAGTGATAGTGCCACCATAAGGGAAACAAATCGGAAACCAGGTATAAAATGTTGGATTCAGCTCTATCTGCCATTTTGCTGAATTTTAATCATTCGTTTCAGCGTTGCAAGCCAATAATTGCACTCATCCCAATCACTTGTTGTAAGTTGGACCTGCACAAGTAGATGTTTTTATTGGTCAAGCTTGATACAAACACATTTAAATGTATTTTTCAATGGAAAAGAGAGAGAACGAAACCCACTAGGCTAACCCTGAAAGGTTGGAAACTCGTTATAATTATTACAACTATATCAGAGCACTGGACATTACAGCAGTCACTCAAACATGCATGTCCACGTCACATTGAGAATCAAATCATCAGTTCTTTAGGATCAGAAAAAAATACTAAATATTAATACCACTAAAATTACAATTTTCATAATTTAAGAGATTTACTCTTGCCCTTCATCTATAAGTATTCAAGGCAAAATGTTTAGATGATTGCTTAAAAATGTCTTAAATGTTGGACTCTGGATAGATATCAATACAAAATGAATCCCAATTTATATTTAAATGGAGCACAATACCTGTATTTGGAGAGCGGTAGCGTAATCACCATTGTCCAGGGCTTGGCATATGGCAATAAGCTTTTCAGCTGCATTTTTTGATATGTCACCACTGTTAAGTTTAGTGAATAAGACACCAATTTTAAGTGAATGGTCGTCTATTTTCCGTTTTCCGGATAAATTTGCACGTGAACCTCCCAGTATCTCTGTAGTCTCATTATAAAGTCTTGTCAATGTAGCAACAACTGGCCTTTGCTGAGCTGGAATCCACATGCGAGCAATAACAGAGTTAGATCAGTCACAAGAGCGGAGCAAAAATTTATTCTATTCTAGCATATTACAAAAGATGAAGGTGAAGCATCCATCAGTAAACAAAGAAAGGTGTCACAACAAAACCAAGGAGCATTGCATAAAAGGAATCGAAGGTGCAAGGTTATACCATATGTCAGCTTGCAGTATCAAGGCCATATCTTAATTCGTAACTAAAACAACCTAAATAAACGACCTCTCTCTTCTTGAACTATATAACTTTAAACATCATAGATCCATTATGGTTAGCAGAGTGTCCATTTTTGTCATAACGAGAGTTAATATGGAACTCTTAAGCAAACCTATATCTTAGGACAATTATGCTTGTTGAGGGAATTTTTCTTGGAGGCATATTATTTCAAACATAAAGTGGTTCCCAGCCATTAGTAGAGTGTCTGTCTAATTGAATTCATAAAATGAGGGTTACAAGGAAAACTCTCAAGCAAATCTTATGTTCATTCAAAAAAAGAATGGTTGATGTGGGCACAACATTTGTAAGAAGATCCAATAAACATACTTCAACAATTACCAACTCGCAAATCCATCCGCCAAACAGACTTGTAGATATTTCATTAAACAAGTTGTCACTTAACTACTAGGGTTAGCCAAGTGGTCAGAACTCAAACACTCAAATAGGAGTTTGTGTGTTCGAATCATGCGTGTAGGGGTGAAATCCTTAAATCCTCTTTAAAAAATAAAAAATAAAAACTGTAATCACACAAATCTAAATTTCAATTGGAAACAAAAAGGGCCAGCAACGAACTGGATAATTAAACATCAATTTTGTTTTATTTCCTTCCCAACTGAAGTCCAGAGTCTGAACACATCCCTATATTCAAGTAGCTTTGAACTTGCCACGTACCCTTCACAAATAACAAGTTCGCGCTGAACTGCTCACAGACAAACCCATTCATACATTTTCAATCAACCCAAGAAAAATAAAGATTTGAAATTTCAAATTAAAAAGGTGGAAATAAATATGCTTACAAGGTACATTTGTAGTGTCAGCTGTCTGCGCTGTAGGTGGTGGAGCAGGAGGAGCAACAGGTTGTTGCACTTGCGGTGTCCTGGTAGGAGTGGGTGGTTGAACTCCAGTATTCGGCACAGGCATAAATCCTCTAGGTCCAGGGTTTGGGGTAAAACCCTGATGCATATTTGGGCCAGGAGCAAAACCAGTATGAGACTGTATCGGGCCAGGTGGGCCATTCCTGAGAGGTCCAACTTCATGATTCGGGTTACCGGTGCCCTGAAAAAGATGGACTATTAACAACCAGAAAAGTGGCATATTGACAATAAATTAATTTTTGCAGTCTTTTAGGTACATACTGAATATAACTGAGAACCCAATGTGGTCTGTTGATGATACTGTTCCACATTTGCCAAAGCTGGAGGGATGGTAGGAGTGAAGCCTCTCACTGAGGGCTGAGTTACAACAGGAGGAGGACCAAAGTTCCTCTGGATTAAAGTGAAAAAGAGAAGCCTTTAATAAATCGAATACGTTTTGTATTATCAAATATAATAACATCATAAACATCTACTTGCCGCTTAGTATAATCTGTATGATTTGTAAATTTGAAAAGTAAGTAAAAAGACCAGAAAAACCGAAACAAAAGAAATTTAATCAATGAATTCCCTAAGAGAAATTATTAACCAGCGAACATAAGAAATAAAGTCTGACTTAATAATTGGAAGCAGGGAGAAAAATAACAAGATACACTGAAACTATTAAGATAATGATTTGCTTATTTTGAGTTGGATAGTGAAGAATTTTGGTCCATAAATACCCCTGTCCAATATTTTCAATTAAAATCTAAATAGTACAAGTATTATCCCCTTACCTCAATGAATAAAAAAAAGCTAGGCACAAACAACTTAAAATTTAAAAATGATGCCAATGCTATTGGTACCCAACATTTTTGCAGACACAGCAGTTAAATAATTTAAGAGTAAACCTCAAAACAGGAGAGAATAATAAGACTGAAAAGATTAAGGACTGATTAAATAAAACCCAATAAATGCAATACCTGTGGATTAAGAGGTGCCGGGGAAGGAACAAACATATTAGGCGATGGTGTTGGCTGAAAGAATGAAGGAGGATGCTGTTGTGAAGGCTGAAACTGGGAAGAATTATGATATCCTACACCTCGCGCATATGAATCATATGGCGGTTGATATCCTTGATCATAACCATTGTTTATCACATTCTGCTGAAGATGTGGTTGTGCAGTTTCCTGTACAATTGAATGAAAATCAAAATACATAAAACATACAATCTATATAGTGCCAACTTGAGGAATATCAGCAGAGTTTGGGCTGAATGCAAACTCAGCAGAGCGTAAGCACCTGATGATAACCCTGAGAAGCATCAACTGCACTATAGGGCTGCTGATTAACATCATACGCGGGTCCTCCTTGTAAATGGGAGTTCTCGAAACCAGTAGGGACAGCTTCTTCTTTCTCTGCCACAAGCATCAAAAATTAATTGGCTGAAGTTACGCACCAAAACAAAAATGGAGACAGAAACAGTGAGCAAAAGCAAACCATTATAAGTTGAAAACAGTAACAAAAATGACAGAGAGAAACGACTCTGAGACAAAATCTAATGAATTAGAAATACCGTAATAAAAAATTCATGAATCGAATAAGAGGTACTGAACCGGTAAGAAGATCTAGAGATAGGAATAGTGAACCAATGAAGTCGAAACTTACCAACTGCGATCGACTGTGAAATACGATCATGTAAGATTTGGAGCTCAGGAGATAATTCATTTGTACCCATTAGTTTTAAGTACTCCATAGCTGTAGTTAAAAGCCCTTGGCTAGCTAATATTTCAGCATATTTCTCAACAAGCTTGCACAAAGAAGCACTAAACTGCTTCTGACCACTTGCCAAAGCGAAAACAATAGTCTTTTCCATTATATCCTGACATAAAAAAAAAAAAGAATATTGTCAACTCTTGACCAATAACAGACAGACTTACTTGGATTCAGAGGGTGAAAGACTCATATGCTCACCTGGAGAAGCTCAACGTAGGATTTCCCCTCATGCTCTTTGGTAAGCGTGTGTGACAAAATCTCAATGGTTCTGTCAATATTTCCAGCACATATATAACAGAGAGTAGCAGCTAGTGTATTCCCACCAATCATAAGCTTCGAAGCAAGTGAGTCACAAAGCGAAGCCCATTCCTCTCCCTGTGCGAACTGTTAATAAGAAATGATAAAATTAGCAAGTGTATAGTAAAACTATGGCCAAAATGCAACATGTAAGGGATCAGATTGTGTAAAAGAATTGAAACGTCTCCAAGATTTCATAAGCAAAATTTTAGTTAATTAAAAAGCAGTAGAGCAAAAAAAAGATTCAGTGATATTTAAGCCCCTTCTTCCAAATTATTTACGACATAATTGACAATATCCCAAACCGATGAACAAGAAAAAAAAATTAACTGCTACCGGCACAAGAATACTCAAACAGAACCACCACAAAATCACATACGTAAGCAGCAAAGCTAAAGCTGAAAATAGACATACTATTATAGTATCGCACAACCTAATTTTATCTTTGACATTCGAGAACTTACAGTACAAATCATTGCAAGTGTCTCCTTCCAAGATTTCAATGGCCTGGTGTCCACTAGACTTGTCAGATCTTTGTTGATAGTTGCAGAAACAGTCTGGTGGAATAAAACAATAGTCAGAGTGGGGAATTAATGTTATACCGAACAACAATTCATACTTATAAAAATGGTAAATCTAATTGAAAACAATTATGTAGCTTTAGGATGGACCAGAAGTTTAAATGGCTACCTTTATGTAAGGCATACTGCTTGTTTTAAGGTACCGGTCCAGTGTAGACTCCCACAATGTAGGACCACCAACATGAGCAATGACCAGAGCATCAGCCATTTTATTTACAGTCAAACAAAGCTCAACAGCCTCTTTGTAGTCACCAACAACCAATGCACGTTGAACCGCATCAACAAATGATATGTCAACACCCTCATCTTCATCAATTTGCTGGGTTTCAGCCTTGATGGGTTCGGATTCTTCAACAAAAACGTTATTTGACACAGGTGTTTCGGCTTTAGGAGTAGAAAGATTGTTGAAGAAATCCTCCCCGTTATCGAAGGTAGTTTCTACCTCTGGAACAAATGTGGCTTTATCTACGACAATATTTTCTTCAACTGTAGAAGTTTGTTCTTGAGAGAGATCATCTTTCACATCAGCTTTGGGTAGGCTAAAACCAAGATGTGTTAACAATTTTGTCCTTGCTGTTCCATCATCCTCAAACATAACTTTCAAGAAACCCCATATCTCCTTGTCATCCTCAGATCTGCACACATGATTCAGTGAAAGCCAGTTAGATAACATGTCAACCCTTGTTTAAATGCATCTTAGTTCATCCTTTTTCCCATTTTTACTAAGAAATTGCATTTCCTTGAGATACATAGAAGCTGAAGCTAGATGCTTTTTACTGAAACTCAAAAATTCTAGCTAGTTTGCTTCAAAGCCACAATCAAACAAGCCATCAGAACCTAGTAAGATTTTGGAAACAATAATATATATTTCTTGACAAGGCGAACATACTCTGATTCCTGAGATTTCTTCTCGCACAAACGACGAAGAGAAGACCTTTCACCATCTCGTACTGCAGCTTTAAATTCGGAAGAGTGGTTCACCAAACTATGGTCAATAACTAAGTTATGCACGTAAACCTGAAACAAACGAGGAGAATTATTAAATGGAATCAGGAAGAAGAGAAGCTGACAGCACAGAGAGAATGACATCTGAAAAACCATACCTCCGAAGCTCCAGTAGTAGCATCCTTAGAGGAGAATGAAATTAATTTGCCCCCAAAGCCAAAGGACACCCCTGCTTTCCGTTTGTACCACTTTGGTGCCTTTAAAGGTGCTGCACATGGTAAAATCTTTGCATTTAATTTTTTTTTAAACCGTGTTTCACTGTAAAGGTAAAATAAATAGTATTGCACTTCAGCACAAAAATATAAAAAACAAAAGATCAAAAGTTCTTCTTTAAATTTCAAAAAACTTGGGCTTAACAAGGCAACATATAATGAAGAACTGGATATAGCAAAAGTCTGGGATGTCAAAGCATGTTTCCTCCAATCATATAGGATAACATAAGAAAAAGTTCCAAAAGTAATTCTCAATTTGGGAGATCTGCAAGCACTATTAAGCGACATAACTTTATTTTAACGACTTGCAACAAACCAAACACAGCAGCAAAGTTAGAATAACAAGTTGCTAGTAGTTTTAACTATATAATTAAG
Organism: Primula vulgaris; assembly: GCA_963920805.1. Classification (NCBI taxonomy): domain Eukaryota; kingdom Viridiplantae; phylum Streptophyta; class Magnoliopsida; order Ericales; family Primulaceae; genus Primula; species Primula vulgaris. The sequence continues at coordinate 5,975,905 of OY987216.1, read as the reverse complement.
TAATTATTTATGCAACGGTGACGTTTTGCACTTACAATAATTACGCATTAATAATGCTAGTGCAAACACACTTTAGGGCGATTTTGCGTCGTAAGACATCGAGTAATATAAATGATAAAAGCAAGTATTTTATTAAATAAAGAGGAAATGTTTACTCAACTTAGGAAGGGAAAAAAAACTAGTAAAGTAAATTATAAATCAGGAGAGGACTAATGTTGCATCAATGTAGTTTTAGGACCTTTATTACCTATAATTGTCCTTGGATCATGATATTCTTTAGAGGCACAACTTAAGAAATATTAATTCCAGCACTTAAGTTCTATAATATTATTGTATAGTATTGTATAACTCATGTAATAAACTAGTCGAGTTGGGACTAATAAGGTTATTGTCGTCCCAAGAGCTTCAATATTTTTGCATGGAACCTCGTTGAACTATTTGGATTTTAAAATTCCAAATTTTCAGTGTACTAGTCAGGTCACTTTATTTAACAAAATTATTGAAGTTAATCTTAGCTATTCTCAAAAAGAAACATGTAAGAGAATGTAAGCTAAAGGCTACTAAAAAAGAAGGGCATTACCTGCTCCAAAATCACCCTCCTCTACACCAAATCGGCTGCAACTCTGCCACATAAAAAAGAAGAAGAGTAAAAATCAAGTAGAAACTATTTCCATGGGTATAAATTTGCTAACAAAGACTTACATACTAGTTGAAAGATGGTAACACACCAATGTAACACGGTTATCACCAACACCGACTACTAATATTTCAAAAAAAAACTAGTAAAATATCATTAGTTATCTACTTAACGCACTAGAGGGCCAGCCTAGCGGGTCAGAACCCGCACTCTCAACTAGGAAGTGCACGGTTCGAGTCTTATTAAGGGACCAGGTGTGATACAATTGATCCTCTTGAATAAGATTTTTTTAAAAAAAAAAACTACTGAATACAGATTCACAGGATACTAACCTCAATATTATAGATACCAACTTTGCCATCAAAAGAGGATGCTGATATAACCCCAGGAATTTTGGGATACCAGTGTACATCAAAATTCCAATTGGTTCCAGCAGGCAACTCGGAGACAATCTGCAATCCAAATGAAAAAATGACATTCAATAAAACAACCCAATGCCAATAGCACAATAATGAAGAATTCGGTAACAAAACAAGTACTTATTCCTACACATTCAGCCAGGAAGCTGAAATGGATCTGCATGGGGTTTGTCTGGTTGGATTTTTTAAGGTACAAGCTGGTTTCTTTAGACTGGCAAAAGAGCTGAGTGACTATAAGGTGAGACAGGCATTTTAATAAACAGTAAAATGAGCTGTTTAACATCTATATATTCAAAAAGACAATTTGAGGATTCTTGTTTAACATTCGATACACATACTAAATTGTGTATGAAAATACCCTTGGCTTTGATTTTACATCTCACAACCAGTGAGCTCCCAAAATCCCTCCCTGTATTACGCCTTACAGACCCTCTTTCTAACCCCACTCTTAGAAATCAATATCCTATCAATTTGAACTAAAAAAAATCTTTACGATCCCATCTTCTCTCTCAGTTCTATCTTTATTACTTGGTGTTGAAGTATAAATAAGAATATCAATGGCCTCAACTCATATTTCAAAGTAATGATTGGGGGGGGGGGGGGGGGGAAGGAAGAAAAAAATAGGAAAATCAGAAGCAAGTGGTTAATATGGTTGATATCAGAATTTCTAAGCAATGATTAGGGGGGAAATAATGGGAAAAACAGCAAAGAAGAATCAGAAACATGTGGTTTATATAGTTAATATCAGAATTTGAACCCGGTTTGTTCTTAGTTGCTCTGAATGAACTCATGTACATGTGACTATGTGATATATGGAAAGAAAATTGATTGGTGCTCTTAGTTGCTCTAAATCTCATTGATGCTCACAGTTGCCCGGAAGAAAAATGATTGGTGCTATTTGTTGCTCAAAACCTAACTGTGATCGAAATAGAGATTGTGGTCTATGATTCCCTCTCTCTAGAACTCAGATTTTGAACTCTCCCACAATTTAATTTTGAAAGTAATGGGAAATATATTCGGTTCTAATTAAAGGAACGTTAAGATTTAACTTGATCCATCCGAACATGCGGGAGGAGGGGCGATATAGGGGGAGAAGATAGATGAACAGGATTACAGAAAACTGCAAAGTGGGTATAGAATTGGACGCACATTTCTTGGGAAGTTTTTTAAGAGAATGTACTTAGTGATCATTTTCCCTTAAAACTAAATAAAGCTTTAAATATCAGTTTACATACTATAAAATGTTATAGGAAAAAGAGAGTGAATAGTTGTATATAAAGGGAACCCAATTGTTAGCTTTTAACTAATCCCAAGCTGGCTGTTTATCCTTAAAGTAATTTCATATGGATTCCTCAATTCTGTCTTCTTCATCTAAAACGACTTACTTTTATCTGTTAGTCTTACTACAAACCAGGTTTCACATGCTAATTAGCAATTGCTCTTATAAGCATTCCCATATCTTTTCTTTTATGTTCTCTTGCTAAAATGGGACAGATACACCCATCAGTCTTAAGATTCAAATATTAATACGTCTCTCCATGACCTTGAAGAACCTTTCTCGTTGACCACCTCTCTTCTCCTTTGGATTTTCACAGAGATTTACATTTCAAGGTAAGATAAAAATTTTGTAGCAATTACAATATTAACTGTAGCTCCACTAAAGCAAAAGAGAAGTGAAAAAGCTACGCAGCATTCTTTAACCCAAGCTTTTCTAAAGAATTAATCTTATTTGATTGGCATGTATTTTTAGGAAATCTTTAAAAAATGAAAGGCCAGGCTTTCATGCTTAAAGCTAAAAAAAAAATCTAGACAAAAATTCTCAAAAAATTGGCTTATACGCTTGTTGTCCAGGTGACGATTGGTTAAAAAGCTAATAAGCTGAGATTTTAAGCTTCAGCCAAGCAAGCACATAAATATAAGTCCCATCAAAGAGGCAGATGGTGAAAATTAGAGGAATAAAAAACGATAGGATGTCCTACCTCTCCAGACACAACGTCCCAGCAAATAGTACGATTGTCTTTGGCACATGTAAGTAAATAGGAGGTGTCAATGGGGCACCATGACATTGCAATTACACCTACAAGAAAATGCCGAAACACAAAACAAGAGGGGAGATATCACATTTTGTAGCAAGAAAATTATACAGAATGTTAAAACAAGGAGAGCCGAAAGGTGTATGGGTTACTTGACAACACTTTAAATTCGTGTATAAACTTGCCACTTAACCAAAAGTCTTCATCCTAAAACTAAACCCTGAAATGTAATGTGACATTCATATGAATTTTGTACTGTAGCAAAAAGTATCCCCTACCACTCGTGCCTGCTAAATGAACAGCCATAAATACTCTTGTTGACATCTCAGTCTTTACATATTTATTTACTAATCTCTCAGTCTAGCTATTTTAAACAAAGGAACTTTAAAAAAAACACTCAGCCGAGTATTATCATCTCAAAGAAATAAATTAAATTTATTTTTTGACCTAGCGCGTCATTTTGATTTTTGATGATTAAAATATCAGCTAAATAGCCTAAATCTGCAGTTTCAGCCAATTGATGTGCTGTCTCCAGCATTAAACCACAATGTGACAATCCATTCTTGATTAACTTCAAATAAGATGCTTACCCTATTACAAAAGGCTGTATTTAATAATTTTCATTTAATTAAATATGGTACCTAAAATCAATATCCTCTTAGTTAGTATTTCATTGATGTTTCTTCTACCGTATCAGGTCATTTCTATATCTTTCAAATCCCAATAAATCCACCTAAGAGAGAAGCAGCTTTGCATAGTGACCTTTGTTTAGTTTATTCAGACACCTTTGAATTCCAAAATTGGGTGCAAGTTACTAATGCAATTACAAAAAAAAAACTGGTGGTATGGAGAGAACAAAATTTATATCAAAAGAGACCACCAGGACCAATTAGGAGAGGGAGAGAGAGAGAGAGCATAAGAAAAAGCAGCTCAACAAACAAAAGAGAATTTTCAAGAAACAATAATTCCTTGTAACACAGTTATCCTTGCAGTATTATCATTGATAAAAAGTGAAAACTAAATGAACTAAATAAGGCATTTAGTCACATAAGATAGCAGAGTTAATACCTTTAGTGTGCCCTACAAACTCCCTCACTGGTGTAGTTCCATAGCGCATATCAAAAAACTGCAAAAATAAGATGAAACCATGAGTCATACGGGCATCACTAAAGGAAAAATAGAAAATAAATAACAAAATACACATAAATATTTACTTTTAAAGAAGGCGAATTGTCATCATCAGAGGCCACAACGAGCTGAGTGGCCATATCAGGGTGCCATTGTAAAACAGAACAACGACTTCTATTCGCACCCACGAAACTGATAATACATAACAGAATACAAAAAATTAAAGAAAATAAATTTCAAAATTTCATCAAAGCAGAATTTTAGATAGTAAGCATTCAGTTATACCTGCTAACTGGCTTTTGCTTTTTTAGGTCCCAAACCACTGAAAAGACAAAATTACTATTTCATTAAGCACATGGATCCATGTTTTACCAACAAAGGGTCAGTAATTTAGGTGCGTGCTTCGATTTAAAATTTAAATTTCTTCATCCAAAATCTTCATTGTAAATAGGTGTGAGTATGGTACTAAGATATATTGTTTGGTAATACTAATTCAGATTCAATGCTTCAGTGGGTTAAGCTATTCACATATGTTGTATCATTAGTATGCTCTACTCAGATATACTGTTTGGCAATGCTACTTCGGATTCAATGCTCCTATGGATTTATTCGCATATGTTGTAGCATATTTAAACAGTATATCCAAGTAGCATATTTAGGTGCACCCATTTTCATGAAAGATTGGCCTTATTCAAAATTTAAACTTTGAACACGCACCTTATGACAATTTTCCAACAAAACAAAATCAATAGATATTAGATTTTTTCCTCACCGGTTGTCCCACTATATGAACATGACGCCAATATATGTTGAACTTTGCTGTTCCACGATAGATAGGAAATCTCCCCTTGTGTAGATCCATTGCCCTGCATAAATAGTACATAAGATGGGTCAGCTATTTCTAGTATATCATCCTCGGTCATAATATTTGCAAGGCATGTTTGAAGATTGTTTTATCATTTTTAGGCACCACTTTCCTGCAAAGAGAGCTAATGACTTCAAAGACCACTTCCAAGACAATTTCCATATAATCATACCACACTCTTACATAGCTATAAAAGTAAGAACTTCATTGCTGCAAGTACTAGCTGCATTAACTTCATTCTTGTTTACATCATTATTACAACTTCAGTGGCTATGTTACGAATATGAGAAATTTCAAAAGGGAAAAATCAGTAAGACGCAGGTGGACTAAGAAAATCATTCTTAGAGTGCACTACCTGACTATGACCAAGACAAATCAAGTTCACTTCTTGCATTTCATTTTTATTTCATAAAAATTAAAAAAATCAATTCATAAGAACAATTATATATGGCATCCGCGGTCATCCATCAGTACCTTCAGAGGAGGAAAATGGGTAGGTTCTGTTGGTTTTGCAATATCCCATATGCATATATCGCCATCATCCGCACCAGAAGCCAGATGGTTAGGAGAAAGAGCATTAAATTCCAAACCACGAACCTGAAACGCATAAAACATTGGCTTCTTTCGGTATGAAACACTAGAAAACAAAATGCAATGAGAAATCTAAATTTCTAGTACCAAAAGCCAAAAACAGATAACAAAACTTACAGGTCCTTTATGCCTTGTGAGTTGTGAAACAAGAGAACTCCCAGTCCCACTGATAAAGAAAATTAACAGAGTAAATAAAAAATCACAAATGGTGGTTAAAAAAGCCTCCCGAATATAATAAGTATTTGGGTATAATTCCATCAAGAAGAACGTTGCATCAACTCAAAGAAACGAACAGCAAAGAAAAGCAAACTAAAGGTCAACAATGAAGTGGGTTGTGCAACAAAATACAGTGCAACTAACAAGTTCACTTGGAAAGACAGGGCAAGACACAAGCAATTGAGAATTTCAAGAGGCCCAATAAGTTTGGTCTACAAAACATTTTGCAATAAAATACTTCAAATCCAAAGCAGATCAATGTGAAAGAAGATAGAATGTTAACTTTTCCTTATTTGTGGGCAAGACACAAGCAACTGAGAATTTCTAAAGGTCCAATGAGTTTGCTCTACAATTTTTTTTGCACCGAAGTCCTCCAAGTGACCAAATCCAATGCGGATCAATGTGAAAAAAGATGTGATGTTATCTTTTCCTTATCTGTGACGAAAGTAGACTCATTCATCAAGGTTACAAACCCATACACAAACAACTCTCCAATTTCTTTGATAAAATCTCCTAAACTAAAAAGGAAACTTGAGTAATCAAGATATACATCATTAGAAGATTCTAAACTGATAGATCACTAAGTTCGTATAAGCTACTTTTTTAGTAATAATTAGTATTCTAAACAATTTTTTAAAGTCGCTGAAACATAATTCTGTTCGGAGAATAAGCTAGATCAAGAAAAAACTACAACCGAAGACAACCACAAAAAACTATGTGTGCTTGGTTATGTATCAAAAACATACTATCTGGTTTTGAAAAACAGAAACATTGAAAGGTTTATCAAATAAAGACACCGGCAACAAGTTGAATCAAAACCAAAAGACCCCTGTCGATAAATTAAAAAAAGTGAAAACAACCATATAGACAGCCAAACAACCCCTATATAACTCAATAAATCATGAGTTGTTATAATGAAGTGAAAACAACCATCTAGAGAGCCAAACAAAAAATATATAACTCAATAAATCATGAGTTATTCAACAAACTTATATTTACACAGACAACCGAGCATGCCGAATGTAACTCTGATTATCCAAGCAAATTAAAATAAATTCAGTTCACGAAAACGAACAGGAAAAAAAAACATAACTAATCAATCAAATCCTACGTTAGTGAAACTATAAACTATAACAGCACAAAGAGATTACAAAGAGGGCCCGTTACCCAACTATTAAATCAAATTCAGTTGTTTTATCTATTTGAGACAATTTTTCGTTAAGCACAAATGCAACTGGGACGCAGGGAGGTGGTTTCTTCCAGATGCGTGTTGTACAATTATTGGTTAAAGTAAATAATTTTGCCCGATTAAGTATATGTAAAGAAGGATTACTGAAATGTTACAATAACTAATGAGAAAGTGAGGCATAATGTGTACAAAGTAGATTAATTACTTAATTATCTATCTAGTTGGTACCATTTTTTAATGATTCGGCTAAGGGTAAAAATTGTCCATAACAGATGATTTATTGGGCTGTCACATACTCATGAATTAGTAGCATAGATATCACGAATAAGAAGAAAACTTGATTCATTTCACAAGAAACTATTAGAAAACAACTCAATGATATGTAATACGCAAATCAAATCAATACGTCAATAGGGTGAGACACACTGATAAACTTAAAGTAAATAATCATAGCTGTCTCCCTTATAGCACAAAATATACAGAATCGGCAGATAAAAAAAAACTTTTACAATGAATCAAATAATCACATACGCATATGCATACATATAGATAAATAATCAAAAAATAGATAAATTAACCTTGATTCAATCTTAGATACACAATTCTACTATGAATCAGATAATTACATACACAGATAGATAAACAAATTAACCATAATTCAATCCTCAAATCACAATTCTACTATAAATCATGTAATTATACAGATATATAGTTGGATACAAACAAACAACAATACAAATAGATAAATAATCCTATATCGAGAAATTAACCTTGATTCAATCCTCGATACACAATTCTGCTATGAATCAGATAATTATATACACAGATAGATAATCCTGTATAGACAAATTAACCTTGATTTAATCCTCGATACACAATTTTACTATGAATCAACCTAATTACATACACATACGCATACATACATTTAAACAATTAGATACATACAAACAACGATAACATATCACATATATAGATACATATAGATAAATAATCCTACTCGACAAATTAACCTTAATTCAAACCTCGATACACAATTCTACTATAAATCAGATGATTACATACACAGATAGACAAATCAGCCTTGATTCAATCTCCAATATACAATTTTACTGTAAATCGAGTAGTTATACAGATAGGTCGTTAGATACAAACAAACAACGATAACAAACCACATATATCAACAAATTAACCTTAATTCAATCCTCGATACACAGTTCTACTATGAATCAAGTAAATGCATACACATTTACATGCATATAGATAGATAATCCTATTCAATCCTTAATACACAATTCTACTATGAATCAACCTAAGTACATATAAATAATTAACAACGTAACAAATCACATATAATACATATATATATATACCGGATCAGGGCGTCAGGGTTCCAAATCCCGATATTCCCATCGACCATCCCACCGGCGATTAACCCTAACGAAAACTCCTCCGAGGAACCACCAGGCGCTTTTCCCCACGATAACCGATTGAACCGCTCCGAACTCGCCGACTCGCCAGCGACAACGAGCTCACGGTCGTCGGAGGCAAAATCGAGGCTGAAGATCTCGATATTCGCCGACGAGCTGAACGACAGATCCACCGCTCCCGCCATCGTTCCCGCCGCTAGATACGGTGCCTCCGGCGAGAACGCCACCGTCGCCGATCTACTCGCCGCCTTTATCGTCGCCATCACCGATCACTGTATACGTATAGATATATATAGAGAGAGAGATATATGTAGAGAGAGATATATATATAGTAGAGAGAGAGAGGAGATCTGATTGAGAATTGTGAGCGAAGTGTTTTTCTGTCGATTTATTTATTTGTTTTATTTTATTTTATTTCACTATATAGTACTACTGCTCTGCTGGCCGATTAAAGTTTAGAAGAATTTCAGTTTCAGTCCCATGGTTTGGTAAAGTGTGAGAATTGTCCCCTTTAAGAAAAGGTCAGATAAAACGATAGATACATGCACACGATACTGACTATGTTTGCTAACAGGTTTTTCGGTCTAAAATAAGATTTTAAAAATATTTTTTAAAAATTAAGAATTAAATTTTAAAAATATGGATTTTTTTACTATTTTAGCCTAAAAATCTGATTATTATAAGTTAAATAATATGACTGTCCAAACATCCACATATTTTTAAAATCCAAAATACACTAAAAAAAATTGTTGCCAAACGGACCTATAATATATTATAGATATATATAGAAAGAGAAAGAGGAGGATATCTGATTGAGAATTGTGAGCGAAATGTTTTATTTGTTTTCTATTCTTTCCGTCCCAAATTGTTGGGACTATACAAAACTACGTGCAATTTTGACCGACAAATAACTGATATCTAAGTTGTCGAAATCGAATTTTTAAAAAGTTAAACACATAGTTCAATTGTTAAACTATATGAACAAAAAATTTAAAATTATATTTTATCAATTTAAACACGAAATATTATCGGTAAAAATTTGAGGTAGATAAATATTTTCTTAATATTGTGGAAAGGACACTATTTTATTTAATTTATGTTACTTCACACCTAGTACTAAACTCTACAGTCCAATTGAAGTTTTGGAGGATATACACTTTGACACCCATTGTTTGGTAAAGTGTATGAAACGGCCCCTTTAGGAAAAGGTGACATAATCTGCACTAGTGGTGTTGTGACACGTGTTTATTAGTTTTGTTATAAGAGGTAATATCTGAGGTATTAGGAGAATTTAATTAATGACACGGATTAATGTGAATGTATACACTATTTTAGCTTTATCATGATAAACAACACAATCCAAATTAAGTAAGACCATCGCTGATAGAGAACACTATGGCATCATATCATCAAAAATGGTGTACTTATTGCACCATAAACTCGGTGTCGTTTTCAGGAATTTAGAGACGGTATGCCGTTGCCCGAAATGAGGCATTTAAAACTTACTAGGCAAATTATTTTTACTCAAATTAATGTCATCTTTGTATAATTTATCATGTTACAAATTATATTTCAGATCTAAAAGTAAATATATATGAACATTAAGGTAGTAAATTTGAAGTAAAAAATATATTACTTGGAAATTATACAATTAAAACATAGAAACGAAATGTGAAACTTACAATTTTTTAAATTGAAAAAGAAAAGCTTTAAGATTTTCAATTAAGTTATAAGTTCTCATAAAAATTCTAAGAATCTGATGATAAGTACATGGTTCTTCAACGTCTAAGAATTCGAATCTTCATTTTTTTCTTTTTAATCAAATGAAACAAAAATCAATTGAAAAGTATAAAAACCAAAAGTGCAAATGAACAGACTCGAACCTTCATTCGCAACGCATAATTCTGCAGTATGAGTGTCAGACCAGTACGAGACAGAAAATTAACTGATAGTTAACTAAAATATTTATACTAATATCAATATATATACATATAAACGGGGGCTTTAGGCCCCGGATCACTTGGGCCTATAGCTAAAACCGGTTCTGCATAAACTCCTCCAAAGTAGCATTATAAATATAATATTAAATTGATTTTGACACTATTTTCTACAAATGAATAGTGTTATATTATACTTGGTATAACACTATTGATGTGCACTAAACACTCTGCACATAATACTATAATGTCATTACAAAATAATATTTGATTTAGTGAAAGTCAAAAGCTGTCACAAGCCTGTCACTAATTTAAAAAGTTATCACAATTCTGTCGCAAATTGACTAAACTGTTTCAAAACCGTCACAAAAACCGTCGCTAATAAGCTCGTAACAAAAAATACCGTCATTAATCCCGTCGCTATTTGTATATTTTTTTGTAGTGTGCGTTAATATTGTAATATAATATTGTTTATCTACTTATATTTTATTTTGCACGCATTATTACGTTTTTCTATAATATAATTTTTTTTTGTACATATATACTATTGGAAAGTTAAATTTATAGAAAAAAAATGTTTAAAAAGTATTCAGAACAAAATTATGGTATAATTATTAATTAATAAAATGAAGAATGTTAGAGTATATTAATATTCTGAAAAATATAATTTTTTGTTTTTGAGTTAGGCTAGAGATAAAACAGCGGATAGTGCGGTATTAACACTATTTTAGTGCGAAAGCTCCACAAGCATAGTGTTTCACAGTCGAAGATGGCATAATTAACTATATTTTTATCGTTATAATTTTCTTAAATGAAATTTATTGAGTGCCTTTGATGGGTTCAGTTTTGATAAAAGGGTTAAGAATCATTCAGACCGAACGATTAGCCCAGAACCATTGGACGACACGATGACGGTTTGAATCTTGGATGAAAAAGTAGAAAAAACAAACAACAAAAAGCATGGATCATTGATGAATTGGTCTAATGGAACATAATGGTTTTTTAACCATTCATAATCTTTCGTTTTCAATCCGATCACTACAAAAAAATACTCAAATAGCGACGGGATTAGTGACGCTATTTTTTGTTACGAGCTTATTAACGACGGTTTTTGTGACGGCTTTGTGACAGTTTAGTCAATTTGTGACGGCTTTGTGACAGTTTAGTCAATTTGCGACAGGCTTGTGACAGCTTTTGACTCTCATTAAATCAAACATTATTTTGTAGTGGATGGTTTATGACAAGAAAAATCTAATATCTGCAATTGTTCAGGTTTTGTCAAAATTTGTATAGTTCATATAATATACAACACGTGCATGAAGTTACGCGAGAGAAATTCAACCGATATCAAATTATAACTAAGGTTAAAACAATAATTTATCATTATTTATCATATGTCATGTCAATAACTCGTAATTTTTTTGTACTTATTTAATGAAAGGTCACTTCTCATATTTAACATTTTCACATGGTTACACTTGTTTCAAGTTGAATCAAAATGTAACAAAACGATTTACTCAAATGTAAGTTAAGAGATGCATGCAATAAATGTAAATTTACTCAAAAAATATATTATGTAATTTTTTGAGAGTTTATAAAAGCATTTTGCAAAAAAATATAAATATAAATACAAATACAAATACAAATACATCAACATATAGGGGGAGTTCTTTTTAACATATTGTAATTGCTAGGGAATATACACTAAAAAAAAATACTCAAATAGCGACGGGATTAGTGACGGTATTTTTTGTTACGAGCTTATTAGCGACAGTTTTTGTGACGGATTTGTGACAGTTTAGTCAATTTGCGACAGATTTGTAACAACTTTTTAAATTAACGACAGACTTGTGACAGCTTTTGACTCTCACTAAATCAAATATTATTTTGTAGTGATAACGGACGTGGGATTACCAATCCCACGTCTACGTGGCGCTGCAAATTTTTTTATTTTTTTTCTTTTCTTATTTTCAGTGCAGCCACTGCGAAATTAATTTTTTTCTTCTTTTATCCTTTTGTTAATTCATTTTAATATATCAAAAAATTCTTCAATTTTACCCAAAAACTTCCCCAATTTTATTTAAAAAAACTCTAACCATCGACTATCAAATTCCTTCATATATCAAATTAATATATTTTTTTTATCAAATTAACATCACTCTACCACCACAATTATCCCCAATTTTACCACAAAAAAAAACTTATCCCAATTTACCAAAATAAAACGTCCCCAATTTTACAAAAAATAAACTCTAACCATCGACCACCAAACTAATTCCTATATCAAATTAATATCATTTTTTTTTCTCAAGTATGGATAACAATTATAATATTTGGGGAATGGATCTTAATTTATCTCCTCCGGATAATACTCCCCAAAACAATTATAATATTTGGTGGTTAATGGTTAGAGTTTATTTTTTGTAAAAATTTGGGAGGTTTTATTTTGGTAAATTGGGATATGATTTTTTTTTTTTTGTAAAATTGGGAATAAATGTAGTGATAGAGTGATATTGATTTGAGAAAAAAATATATTAATTTGATATATGAAGAAGTTTGATGGTTCATGGTTAGAGTTTTTTTTGGGTAAAATTGGGGGAATTTTTTTTTTTTTAAATTGGGAGCGGTTTTTTTTTTTGGTAAAATTGGGGATAATTGTAGTGCTAGAGTGATGTTGATTTGATAAAAAAATATATTAATTTGATATACGAAGGAATTTGATGGTTGATGGTTATGGTTTTTTTGAATAAAATTGGGAAAGTTTTTGGTTAAAATTGAAGAATTTTTTGATATATTAAAATGAAATAACAAAAGAATAAAAGAAGAAAAAAATTAATTTCGCAGTGGCTGAACTGAAAATAAGAAAGAAAAAAAAAATTGCAGCGCCACGTAGACGTGGGTATTCCCCAGCAATTACAGTATGTTAAAAAGAACTCCCCAACATACATATAGGGAGAGATATGGAGAGAGAGGAGATGTGATTGAGAATTGTGATCAAAGTGTTTTTCTCTCGATTTATTTGTTTTGTTTTGTTTTGTTTTATTTCACTATATAGTAATGCTGCTCTACTGGTCGATTAAAGTTTCGAAGAATTACAGTTTTAGTCCCATGGTTTGGTAAAGTGTGAGAACTGACCCCTTTAAGAAAATGTGAGATAAAACGATATATACATACACACGGTGATAGCTATGTTTGTTAACAAATTTTTCGGTCCAAAATAATATTTTAAAAATTAAGATTTTAAAATTTAAAATTCTGGTTTTTTTAGTGTTGAACGATATTCTTCTAATCGATTGTTTTAATGATAACAAAATATGTAAAACATGATAAAAGCTCGTTTTACGAACTAATCATTTATCTAGCTTGTTAAAGGTTCGAAATGATATAATATTTAAATACGAAGCCAAAGGTTCAAGCGGAACAATAATCGGACTTAAAACGAAGAAATTACGAGCATTCGAAGTATAGCGGGAAAAACGAGAAAGTGCCAGAAAAACGACCGATCGTTTTGGACAAACGACCGATCCTTTTTGGTCCAAAATTGACCAGTGAGGTCATGATAAAAACGACCTGTCGAAACAGACAAAACGATCGATCGTTTTTGGTCCAAAATGTTCCAGTGAGGTCATGATAAAAACGACCGATCGAAATGCAGAAAACGACCGATCGTTTTCTGCAGAATTCAAAAATTAGCTTTTTGACTTATTCTGGAAAATTGGGAAATTGGTTAAAACCATTCATACAACGATAAGAAAGACCAATTAGCCTTCAAATACCCCAAAATCCTTGGTGAAAATCACCCCAATTCACACACTCAAATAAACTATTATTTCAAGATCATACTCAAACTTATACTTCATCTTTTCTCACTTATATTCATCAATACTCTTGTATGTAATCTTATTGTAATCATATAAACACCAAGATATTATTTGTTAGTGAGTGATACATTTCAATTCAAAATTGTAGAGTGATTTATAAACTCAATTGTGAGCGAGTGATCGGGTAGAGGCTTTACAAGCGAGTATTGCTTAAAAGCTCTAGGTTTTTTCATTCGGAATACTCATAGAGTAAGGAGGAGCTTAATCCGCGGATAAGCTCGTTAGGGTGTAATTTTGGGAAGAAGATTCTAGTGAAATACTCGGTAGTGTGAATACCGAGTAGAGGACTAGGCGCGTTTTGCCGAACATCTATACATCTTGTGTTATTTCTTTTCCCTTAACTTTTATTTTCCGCACTTATTTATTGCTTATTTTGATTGCTTGCATAGCTTAAACTAGCATTAAATAGTTAACAAAATTGTTTAGTTATAAAATCTACTAATTAGCGTTGTTAATAGCTCAAATTTTTTATTCCGCCAAAATCGTACGTAAACCTTATTCACCCCCTCTAAGGTTTAGACACTTACGGGCCAACATTTAGCATAAAAATTTGATGTTTATAAGCTAAGTAATATGACTGTCCAAACATCCATAGATTTTTAAAATCCGAAATGAGGCTGGGTTTTTCCACTGCAATTTATCTGTTTCCACGCTCAAACCGTAATTTTTTTTTCCGAACCATAATTTTGACTTACGGTTCATAAGTCAGATTTATGGTTTGACTGTGAAATTACCAATTTTCCCTGCGTTGAAATCTGAAAATTTTACAGAGGCCGATCGATCGGATTTCACAACCGATCGATCGGCCAAACTCTTTGGAAAATTTTCCAGAGAGCTAATTAATTCAAAAAAATATATTTACGGACCGTAATCGTGACTTATTCATAGATTAAAGGTCAATAAGTTAATTTATTTCGAGTAACATGATAAAATGTCGTTTCGAGTACTAATCATTTAAAAAAATGGTTAATTTGTTTAAAATGAAAATTGCTTACTTATCTTAAAAAAATATTTACGAATCGTAATCGTGACTTACAATTTTATAAAAGGTCAATAAGTTAATTTGTTTCGAGTAACATGATAAAAAGTCGTTTTGAGTACTAATCATTTAAAAAAATAGTTAATTTGTTTAAAATGATAGACGATTCAATAATGAACATAACGGTTGAAACGGAACTAAATTTGGAACTATTCATTTTTTTTTTCGATATCGTATATTGTGAAACTATAAATTATTCGTTCGGGTGAAAAAAAAATGAATAGTTCCAAATTTAGTTCCGTTTCAACCATTTTGTTTGTTATTGAATCGTTTGTCATTTTAAACAAATTAATCATTTTTTTAAATGATTAGTACTCGAAACGACCTTTTATCATGTTACTCGAAACAAATTAACTTATTGACCTTTTATTTATGAATAAGTCACGATTGCGATCCGTAAATGTTTTTTTTTTTGAGTTATTTAGCTCTCTGGAAAATTTTTCGGAGAGTTTGGCCGATCGATCGGCTGTGAAGTCCGATCGATCGACCTCTGTAAAATTTTTAGATTTCAATACAGGGGCAATTTGGTAATTTCATAGTCAAACCGTAAATCTGACTTACTGTTCGTAAAAAAAATTACGGTTTGAACATGAAAATAGATAAATTGCACTGAAAAAATCTAACCTCATCCAAAATACACTAACATTTTTCCAACCTCATCCAAAATACACGAGTACAAATCTTCTACCCCTTATTCTCTATTCCTTCCGTGTCCCCTTACTTATTTTCAATCAAATTTTAAATTTTCACAACTTGTAGCGCAACTTTATAAACTTTTATATTATATTGTATTCAAATTTTAAAACATTTGAACATAATATTGTTTTATACAATTTTTTTAATATTCAATGTTTAATTTACACTAATTTATACATTTATTCCAAAATAAATTTAGTGCGGATTTTTTTTAAAAAATAATTATTGAAATGTATTGATACATCTATTATGGTAATTGTACAATTTTTTCTATTAGTACTAAACTCTACCGACCAATTAAAGTTTTGGAGGATATACACTTTGACCCCATTGTTTGGTAAAGTGTAAGAAACGGCCCATTTAGGAAAAGGTGACATAATCTGCACTGGTGGTGTTGTGACACGTGTTTATTAGTTTTGTTATAAGAGGTAATATCTGAGGTATTATAAGAGAATTGTTGTAGGTTATTATTGGACTATTGGGCCTTACTCATAGTGGGCCTAAGTTGGGCTTTCTAGCTTGTATAACCCTAACCTCTAGTATATAAAGAAGGTTAGAGTCCCTTGTATTGATACATTCTGATGAATAAAGACCTACTGTTCCCTCTCTCTATATTCTCTCTATGTCTCATATATAATATATATACTGAGCTAATAAGACTCACAACACGTTATCAGCACTTTGCTCGCGGAGACTAAGATATACGTTCGCGGATATTGGAGATTTTGGGTAAACGCACGGATATTGAGTATCTATAAACCTTGAGGTTTATCCGGGTTTAATTAAGTTATTGCTATATCGACCTTCACCAAAATACTCGAGCATGGTACACAATTAACTAATCCATATATACGTTTTGTAAAACATATATTGTAGATGCATGTTGATATATATATCATGATATGCTACTGGGATGTTGAATTAATATGTTAACCTATATTGTATGCCTCCATGTGAACATGTATGTATGTAACGTGTTTACTTTAGAATTTTACATGTAGTTACGAACTCCAGGTTTATTAAAGAACATGTAATTGGTATATACTAATCTCCCAAGTAATAATTATTGAAATTCTAACACGTACGGTATAATATTTTACATATTCCTATGATTAGTAATTTACAGTTGCATATTCTTGTTAAAATACTAATTGTAATTGAATAGTGTTATGTCATTGTTTATTTATATAACAATCCTAAGCATAGTATACTACTACTCTTAGAGCACGTATCTCATAATACATTAGTATCTAACATGACCTGATTACTATATTCATATAGGCAGTAACTCACCTGTACCATCGAATTAATATGATGACACGTTAATTATATAAAACAAGTTCGTGATTGGTATGTAAACTGCCGGACCAAATCCGTTAAAAAAAACAAAATATATAAGACTATATGAACCTCCTGAAACTTGGGTACTTCATGTGTAATTAATGTCAAACTGAATACAAGTTATATAAATTACAGTAGTGATCCATGTAGTTTACCCCTATTTACAGAGCTGCATATAAGTTTAAATATGTATATATTTGGTCCTCACGTAAACTAGGAAATTACCATATGAATGGAAATTGCGTAAATATTATAAATTGACCATTAAAATATATTATGTACATGAGTGATTTAGTTACCATGTATAAAACTTACACATATAGCAATATAATAATAAAATATTGACTAAATCTTGCTAGTGTATATTGGTAATTACTAATAAATTCTAGATTGATGATAATATTGATTAATTTGATTTCCTTATTAGGAAATATATATTGCAATATATATGCTAATCATGCAAACAGGTACAATCTAAAATATTAGTTAATCATGTACTAATTTATTTATTGCCATGTACACATATGTATAATATGGTAATTTGCGAAATCATATATTTTCACATTTAAGTTGGAAAAATTATGAACCTTCTCCAAATAGGCTCACCTATTTGGATACGATGTCTAGGAAAGATATAGGCGGAAGTCGATATCCTAATGAGGTCGGGTTTTAAGTGGTATTCGTGCCCTCCACCCTCACCGTCTTTCCTGGTCGTGTTCAATTAGAGCTACCGAAAGGGGTTGACTAAATAATAATTTCCCCGAGTGTGTTTATATAGTGATGCATGTTTCGCCGAATTGGTGTTTCAGTATCGACCCGTCGTTCGATCAATGAGAACCGATTCACATGAGAAGCAAAACTAATATTTTTGAACCTGTCGTTTCGAAAAAATGTTTGTGCTTGTGCAAACCATAAACATATAAACCAGTCGTTTTATATGATAAATAATCCAGAACTCCCAACACATGTTGGATGAAATCTATGATGAGAAAAATCGCAAAACATACTTGCGAAATGACTGTTTAGACGTTGATGTTATTCCGTCACCACATGTTAGTTACCCTGATGTGTGAAAAATGTGATGCCCAATTTTTTTTGGATGCCATCTTTTATGAGTAAAACACGGGTTTGATGTTACCCTCATAATGAATGCTAAGGCGTTGATTTTATTCCGCCGCCACATTTGAGACGTGATGACGTCTATGGTGAACAAATGTCTGAAATTGACATATTGGAGCAATCCTTCACCAAAATACTAGCTTGGAAATTGTATTCCATAAGCAGTATCGTGAATTTATATTCACCATGTTCCTTTATCGCCCATCTGTTATTGGATAAGAAAATTACCCCGGTGAGTAGTTTTAATCCTATTGGGTGAATGGCGAATTGTTTGCCTGATATTAATGCTCTTCGTGTATATTTTTTTCCACGAATCGAGAACCGAGACAAGTGTTATTTGTCTCGAACTGTCGCGATCCCGATGAATCGCCTAACCGAGCGAGATTTTAGACAAACGTCAAAATCGAAAACCTGTGGCTCCAAGACAGTAATTGAAAGGAACAATATGGCCCGTTGTCACAAAGCAAGAGATAATGCTCAAAGAGGCAACTCTATGCTATAAAGACTAAGGTCATGCATGGTTACTCCTTAAATAGTTCAAAACTATTATAAAGGTAAAAAAAACCGATGCTAATGTGGTTAAAGCTAACTGAAAGGAAACTTTTGAGACCCCCGATTTTGTGGCTCAAATGAGTTTGGGACCTTTCTTTATTGATTTTGATAAATCATTGAGCCATTTTTTCGCTCATCTGGATTATGTTTTTCCATTTGGATTATTAATTTTCCATTTGGACCATACTTTTGGATTATGGTTTGCCTGTTTACTAAATTTCTCGAAATAATTTAAAGTGTTTTGAGCAAATTCCTTTGACAAATGTGACCAAACTTTAAATTATGAAATTTTAGGCAATACTTGTGGTGTAGTTGGTTTTTTGGAAATAGTGGGTAACCGTGTACCACATAATTTCACCAACTACTTGCCTAAAAGAGTACTCAGTGACAACGATTCTGGACCTGTCGTTCCAATCGAAATCTTTGGTAAAACCAAATTGATTTGTCAAATATGAGGTCTTATACTCATGTAGGTCCTGCCGTACCTTGTTGAGTTATAAAATATTCGAGAAAACCAGCGTTATCTGGTAATAGCTCATGAAAGAATTAAAATTTCTTTACATAGTCTCCATTCAATACGACCAAAAGCGTATTTTAGAGGAGTTGAAATGTCTTTCAAGTGGTTGCTACCAAATTCTTTAAAGCATTTAAAGTTACCTTATCATTTCGCCTGTCGTCGAATGATAAATGATTTAGATGCTAAGACATGATTGTCTGTACTATCATTCGCCTGTCGTCGATTGATTAGAGCATTTTGATATTGTGGCATTGACCGGATGAGATATTCCCGGGTCAAAAGACGATAGTTGATTTATAATCGCATCGCATTTGGATTCTCTTTGAGGATATATTTCGTGATTAATCCGAAATTAATGCCACTAATGCTCACTTTGAAAGACTAGTATGTGTAAAGATCACGAAATGAACTCGTAGAATTCTTGTAAAGAATTGAAGGAGTTATTGTGGACTTATCCAACCATAAGACGGACCATAAATATAAATGGTTATGGTTGATGCATCGACAATAAGGTCACATGATTATTGTTGTCCACATAAATGCAGCACTTTCCAAACTTTTAGCCCTATCATTAAGTTGATGGCTCATGATCCGGATTATCCTGAAAAGTCTAGTCGACTTGATAATTCCGAAGAGTAATAATCGAAATTTCGATTTGAATTACTTGAGTTTGGAAATTGAAATTGAAATTGAACATCCTGTCGATTATGTTCAAACCCAAATGGACTCACGGAAAGTTTGATGATGCGACTGCAAATGATTGCACGCATTTCTTGGTCTTGCACACCAAGATTTATATTTCCGTGTGGGGTTATGCTATTTTGCTGCATTGGTCCGCTATGAGGCCCATATACACTCAAACACCATATGCGTACCAGTTGGTTACTGGTTATGAGCCAGAAGTCTCATATTAACGCGTGTTTAGAGTGATTAATTAATATTTTGATTGAGCTGCTCTAGCGTTCAAAATATGGACCTCTGAAGGGGACATAAGTCGATTATGAATCTCCTGCCTATCATTTGATAGAGTAACCTTGACAAGCGATCTCTTTACCGCATGATATGCGAAAGTGACATCGCTAAGACTGTTCTCCCCGTCGTTAGGGGGAGATTTGCACGTTACCGTTGATAAGGAACGACGTGAAGTAACGTGGCATAACCCTCTCAGTCTTAGCTTGATCCCCAAAACTGCACTTAGTGATAAGTAAGTGCATAGACTCCCTCAAGTCTAACTAAATGCCAGACGCATTTAATGACTTTATGAGATGTCACGAGATCATTTTATACCTGCTGCAAAATGCTTGCAAGGATAGACGTCCCTGTTGGACGTCGTGTTCCTGTCGTAACATGTTGCTTTGGCCGAACCCGCCAAGCAAAGGACGCTGCCGTCGGCCGTCAGTCTGTCGTCCTTCCTAAGATATGAGGAAGTTGACCGGTTCTTAATTCGTTCAGCCCCAGAGGTGGTGAACTGAAACTCGTTTGTCGCACGAGATTATAAAGGATCAAGGAGATGTGTGATTTCCTCCTCATCCTAAGAATCTCGAAATATCTGTCGATCATGATATCTTAGACGATATTAAAGTGAAACGAGACTGTCATTGATTACTTGTTCATATATTCGGTGACGACTGATAATATGAGCAAATTATGACAGAGAACCATGTACCGTTGCCTGAAGTCAACGTAGAATAGACTGGACTAATGGAAACTTACAATTCAAGTAGACTCCTTAGCGAAAGTGTGTTCGGACCTGTAGCTCCAACAGCACCAATGTTAAACGAGTTCGTTTATTTGGTTATTCGTAAGGAAGAGTGATGAGAATAATGAGATTCTAAAATGCTCGCCTAGTAGCGCAAGGCTTCTCTCACACCTTGGAATTGATTACGAGATGGTTTATTTCCTCGTAATTGATGTTATAACGGTCCTCTACTTTATCAGTTTAGTAGTTTCCGGAAAACTGATTATGCAGCATGTGATTGTGGTCACGATCTTATCTCTGTGGGGATTTAGACTAGAGATGTGGATGAAAGTCCCTGTGTGACTTCATAATGCTTGAATCAAGTAGTTCCTGACCACGGAACACGATCTCAATTGACTGAGACGTTCACTATATGGATTAATATAATCCGAGCGGATGTGGTATACCCGCCTAAGTGAGTACTTTATTAGCTTGGGATACTTGAACAAGTATTATGCCCTTGCGTGTTTTATTACGCGATCCATTTTGGATTTGCCTTCGAGATGAAGGATCTTGGGAAGACACGGTAGTGACTCGGCCCGATGATCGAGTCCCGTAAAGATTGAATCTAAGTCCATGATTCAGACTACACCCAGAAGGTGTTATGACGTTTTAGTCATCATGACACTAGTCGTCAGATTCTCCCATGATCGTTCGATCACTAGACATTGATATAGACCCAGTCCGTCCCTGATGAGACGATGAAGAGATATTGAATCATGATGTTCATATCTAAGTACAATATGCGCATCATTGTACTTGGTCTAATGTGCTAGGACGAACATCTCGTCTGCTGTGAATGGTATAGCTCGACACAGCATCGCGCTAACACGCTGCCATCGAAATGGCACTAAAGACACATTCCCTTACCTTATGGTAATTTTGGAAGTGGGCTAGTTTATCCCATTTGCGTCATCGAGTGTACCTACCCCCTTCGGTACTCGAATTAATGCAACCCTTTTTTCGGTTATACCGATGCCGGTTACTTATCAGACCCGCATAAGGGATATTGCTAACATGGTCTGTCTTTGCCATTAGGAATAAGGTGATATCTTGGAGGTTTTGGAATGACTCCAAACGAATCACTCTGATCTACTCGTGCTCTATGAGACGACTAGAGAGTGTATATGGCTTCGAGCTCGTATTAGCCATATTTGAATTACATATGCTCTGTCTCACGATTCAGATAAAACATTTGTCATAGAAGACAACTTGTTGTTATCGATCAAGAGAGACATGACTACATTATGCTATTTAGCATTTATCGTCAAAATAAATCTTCACATATGAAGTTTAAGAGCATCCTGTCGAATGCTCGTTTTATTCCACGTTATATTTTCTTGCATACAGTCGTGTGCAAGTAAATGAGACATCCAGTCGAATGCTCGTACTCTTTTTTGGAATATGAAATCATTGCACCCAGTCGTGTGCAAGTGAGTGGGAGCATCCAGGTGAATGCTTATTGACTAATTACTACTTAGTTGAAATCCTCGTACCCTGTCGTGTGCAAGTGAGGGGGGGCATCCAGTCGCATGCTCGTGTACTCTTTTTGTCGTTAGACCAAGGTTTTTTCCCACTGGGTTTTCCTTGGCAAGGTTTTTAGCGAGACACGTTCCCATCTTATCTCACTTAAGATTGCCGAAATTAGGGGGATGTTGAACATAGAGTTCAATAATGATTTTGATTATAACTTTGATTATGTTTTTAATGATTTTACGATTTCTCTATTTCGATGATATAATGCTTGTTTTTTTTCCAAAAAGAGAATTTGTAAATTGCAGCCGCCAGAAAGATAGAGCTCGGAAAAACGAAGCCACAGGTTCAAGCGGAACCAGAATCGGAGCTAAAACGAAGGAGTTATGGGCTTTCGAAGAAGACCGAAAAACTGCCAAAAGAACAGACGACCGATCGACTGGACAAAAACGACCGATCGTTTTTGGTCCAAATTCTTCCAGTGAGCAGGTCGAAAAAACGACCGATCGTTTTTTCAGAAACGACCGATCGTTTTCTGGAAAACAACCGATCGACTGTAGAAAACGATCGATCGTTTTCTACAGAATTCGAAAACAGCTTTTCAGCTTTTTCTGGAAAATAGCTTAAAACAGCTTCAACCACTTCTAACGGTCATAACCCAGAAAAACAGACCTTTGGTCTACATATACAAGCTCAATCTCTCTTCCAAACCACAAATCAATACACACAACATCATCCTTCAACCTCTCTAATAAAAACCCTAAAAATCACCATTTTGGTAAATATATTCGAGAAAGAGGGAAATTGAAGAAAAAGCCATACAAGCTCAATCATCATCAAAAACTCACAAATTAGCTTATTTAGAAGCAATTAGAATAGTGAGTGTAGTTACATTATTGTAACAAAATTTGTAACGAGTGTTTTATAAACTCTTTTGTGAGCGAGTGATCGGGTAGAGGCTTTGTAAGCAAGTGAAGCTTAAAAGCTCTAGGTCTTTTCATTCGGGACACTCATAAAGTGAGGGGGAGCTTAATCGGTTGATTAGCTCGATAGGATTGTAATATCCGAAAAGAAGATTTTTTAGTGAAATACTCGGTAGTACCGAGGAGAGGACGTAGGCCGTTTGCCGAACCTCTATAAATCTTGGTGTCATTTTCTTTCCCTAAACTTTTACTTTCCGCAACTTATTATTTGTTTATTGCTTGCGTTTGATTGTTTAACGATTAAGTAACGCTTAAGCTTAGAATTGCTAAAAGTTGGGTTGTTAGTTGCACTTAGATTTTAATTCCGCAAAAAGCGCCAAAAACCTTATTCACCCCCCCTCTAAGGTTTAGCCACACGGGCCAACAGGGGAGTATCCTGTTGTATACTTCTTACCACTGTGTACTCTTTTGTCCTTCGACTAGAGATTTTTTCCCACTGGGTTTACTCTAGCAAGGTTTTGATGAGGCACATGTTTTGTGGTTGATCCCCTACTACTACCATTGTTTCACTCTTTTTCCTTCGATCAGAGATTTTCCCATTGGGTTTGCTCTGGCAAGGTTTTGATGAGACACACTGTTTTGTGGTTAGTTACTTACATGATATTTCGGCTTATATCATTCGGCTACACAATTTCTCCTAGGTACCGGTTTTGTCCCACACTGGGTTTTCCGTCCCTAAGGTTTTTATGTGTTTAGCACTGCGAATGGCCTCGACTCAGATCGACTGCATGAAGACGAAGAACTCAAGACGTCCAAATGGGGAGTGTTGTAGGTTATTATTGGACTATTGGGCCTTACTCATAGTGGGCCTAAGTTGGACTTTCTAGCTTGTATAACTCTAACCTCTAGTATATAAAAAAGGTTAGAGTCTCCTTGTATTGATACATTCTGATGAATAAAGACCTACTGTTCCCTCTCTCTATGTTCTCTCTATGTCTCCTATATAATATATATACTGAGCTAATAAGACTCACAACAAGAATTTAATTAATGGCATGGATTAATGTGAACATATGCTATTTTAGCCCCCTATGTATCCAAATAAACAACACAATCCAAATTAAGTAAGACCTTTCCCCATAGAGACCCATAGAAAACGAGAGTGAGATATATAACTCCGAGTCACCATAATTAAAATTATTTATATGTATTGTATATATTCAAAATAATTCAATCGTTCATTTAAAACTCAACTAATAAAAAATAAACATATAAAACTTGCAAAAATAAATAAAATGATTGATGAAGGATATTGATGTATATAGAGATTTTTTTTGAAATTATGTATATAAAGATGTATATATATATATGTGTGTGTGTGTGTGTGTGCGTGTGTGTATAATGACCATGAATAGTCTTTTCCTATTTTATGTTTTTATTTAGTTGAGTTTTAAATGAACGATTGAATTATTTTGACTTCATAGTTTAGTTATTGCACCATAAACTCCTCCAAAAATGACATTACAAACATTCTTCACATAATACTACAATGTGTTACTTAATATTGTAATATAATACAGTATTGTCCATCCGCATATATTTTATTTTTCACACATTATTACATTTTCGTATAATATCAATATTTTCTTTGTAAAAAAACACTATTGGAAAGTTAAATTTATTAAAAATGCAATTATTAATATTTGTTTAAAAAAGTGTTTAGAAAAAATGTATGGTATGATCATTAATTAATAAAACGAAGAATCTTCTGAAAAATATACTCTTTTATGATCTTTGAGTTGGCTGGATAGTGGATAGAGCAAAATTTACACTATTTTACTGCGAAAGCGCCACCCCCATAGTGTTTTATGGTCGGACATGGCATAATTAACTATATTTTGATCGTTAATTTTTTCTTAAATGAAATTTATTGTGTGCCTTTGATGGGTTTAGTTTTGATGAAGGGGTTAAGAATCATTCAGACTGAACGAGATTAGACCCGAACCATTGGACGACACGATGAGCGATGAACGTTGCATGAAAAAGTAGAAAAAACAAACAATAAAAAGCATGAATCATTGATGAATTGATCTAGTGGTCTTAAACAAGATGATTTTTTAACCATTCACAATCATTCGTTTTCATTTTGATGGTTTGTAACAACATTGACGAGGCTAATATATGCAATTGTTCAAGTTTTGTCAAAATTTATATGATTTATACACTACAAAAAAATAATCAAATAGCGACGGGATTAGTGAGGGCATATTTTGTTACGAGCTAATTAGCGACGGTTTTTGTGACGGTTTTCTGACAGTTTAGTCAATTTGTGACAACTTTTTAAATTAGTGACATGCTTATGACAACTTTTAACTCTCACTAAATCAAATATTATGTAATATAAATCCAGCCGATATCAAATTATATGGTTTATACAAAATACAACAGTACATGCATGTATACTCACAATCCGATGTCGTCCACAGTTTTTCTTTAGATCATTAGCGGCTACCGAAACTTCTATATGAACAACTGCTATTTTGGTCCCTTGTTTAATTCCGATAAACCAACACAATCCAAATTAGCTTCGTTAATTTTTCTTAAATATAACTTATTGAGTACATGATTTTGATGGGTTCACTTTAGATGATGGGGCCATATTCTGAACCTGAACCGAGACTGAACAAAAATATATGGCTACTATTCGAACTTATATTTGTTTAATTATATTAATATTTCCTATCAAATTTATACCATGTCCATATACGTAAGTAATTTTTATTTTATTTTTATAATAAGGATTATATTAATTAAAACTCGGAACCAAGTAGGAACCGAGAGAATACCAATTACAGAGTTTAATTGTGACCAAACAAAATAATACACAACAAACCGAATAATAACATGCAAGTAACATAAATAAGGCGAACCCCGAGCTATTCTACAAGAGATTCCTCCCAAAAATTATGAGGAGGGTCGAGATGCATTCATTATGAGGAGGGTCGAGACCATACACAACAAACCGTAAGTAAATATATTTTTAATGTACATTATCAATAAACATTATATGTTTTACAACTAAATGGTGTAGATTATAAACCCCAGATATTCATTTGTAATGTTAAACAGAGTAGTTTTAAGTTAAGTAAAAGTGATTTTCACGAGTTAAACTAACTTTAAAGACTCATCTAATCTCGTTTAGTTTACCGGGCCAAATGAGCGAGTTAGGTCATTCCCGTCTAGTAAACCAGTTGAGACTAACAAATATTTTAAAGCTCATTTAGTAAATGAGTTTTCTATGTTTTTGCCACTACACAGATTCATTTTTGTTTTAGTCCCCTCTAGTACAATTTTCATTTTTATATATGTCTCGTATTTTAATTTTTATATATGTCCACAACTCTATACGACTATATATACGTTTATACCAACCAAGTTATATGGCAATATCAGTAAAACTCAATTCAAGGAAATTGTTGCAATATTCTAAAAGTTTTACGACACTCGATTTATCAATAAAAAGTTAAAAATAATATATTTCTATCATGAACATTCTATTATATATAGTACCAGGAATCGATCTTATCTACAAACTACCTTGAATATTACTAATTTCACACCCTATACGCACGCATTTCACTTGTATCTCACACTGATACTAAAAAAAAATGGAGATACAAGAAGAAGAGCAGCAACTGACCAAGAAACAAGATGATAGAGAAAGCACCAAGAAGGTCGAGGGCGAGACCGAGAACGACCTTCCGTTGATGGCGCTTAACCATGCGTCTCGGCTCTGTAGGTCAGTGAAAGACTCTAAAGAATTCTACACAGAGGTGTTGGGTTTCGTCGAGACGAAGCTGCTCCAGGCCTTGGACTTCAACGGGGCTTGGCTCTTCAACTACGGTATTGGGATACACCTTGTTCAGTCGCACCACGAGACCAAGCTGCCACCGACTGCTGACGTGGACCAGCGTGATCCCATGGACACTTCCAGGTCTGTTTACTTTCTTTCATCTTCCATCTTTCCTAATGATTATTCAGAGCCGGCTCAAAATAAATATTTTTGGTGAGTTGGCTAGAGCAACATAATTTTTGTTTTGCCCTTTCAAAGAATATCTAGAACAAACATATTATAAATTTAACTTAATTTTTTGCCTGTTTTCAGTGTTGCCCTTGGGATGCACAGTCCACCTGGACTATCGACACCCTCAATATATATACCGGCCATGTGCTTATATTCGAAACCAGTTTATGTCGTATATGTGTGAGAGAAGTCACTTTGATACCCTAAATCGATATGTATTTCTTGAGTTTTATTTTTATTTTGTTTCAGGACAGTATTTCGTTGTACTATGATAAATACTGCAGTTTTTGTTATTTTGTTAGTGCAATTTTCTTCCTTTTTACGAATTAACCTAAATATTGCTTGGGGTTTTTTAGATTGAGGTGCGTAATTGTTAATAAGTGCCCCATCTTTGTTTTAAAGATCATTATGGCAAATTTTGTTTTGAAACTAACATGTTCAATTAGAGGTATATTATATATGGAGCTGGGGAAGATGCCATTTTAGAAGGGGAAAAAAATACTATTAGTAATTCATAAGATACATTCTCGGCCTTGGACAATAGAAAATATATATTAATAAAAGTACGAATATGCCGCCTGCACTTGGCTATACGAGAAGACATAAAATGGAATGAGAGTAACAAGGGGAAGCGTATTAATTTGGGTGTATTTTGGTTGTAGAATTTTCACAAGTATCATGTGTGTAGACCCACTTAAACATATATGTATAATGTATAGATAGTCAGTTACATCTTGATAGTAGATCTACTCAATAATCAACAATAATTTGACACGAATCGGATTTTTAATTTAAATTTAACGTATAAAAACTATTCATAAAAAAAAAAGCTTTAGCTAGCTAGCCAAACAAGCATCATTCATCAAGTGTGTGTGTGTGTGTGTGTGTGTCTGTGTTTGATTGCCAAGAAACTACAGCTTAAACAACTTCCTAAAGTGGATTCATTGTTTCCGCTTCCGAGTTGTCAGAGACAGAGCTTTACTAGGACAAGGGGTTGCTGCAACCCCACAATTTACGAAAATTTTACTTTGTTCTGTTGAGATTTTTAAAAATATTTTAAAGAATTGTGTTTTGGAACCCCAAGAAATAAATATGTATATTTTGCAACCCCATAGTAGTAATTCTGGTTCCACCCCTGCGAGTTGTTAACGCCTTCCCTTACCGGTTGAGGGGTCATGATGGGCGAAGGGGGTAAAAAGGCATGGGTAACAACTAACAATTGTGAGGTTGGGGCAGTTGACCTCTTTATCATGACAGGAAAAAGGGAGAGGAACCAAGAAGGGAGACTAATTAGTCATATCTGAGTTCTTCCACAAAAGTCACTTTCAGGAAAGTACTTTTACCCCACTTTACATAAGCCCTTTTGTCCCCAAACGCCCCTAAATGAGAACGAAGTTCAAAATTGGCCACTCTAAAAAATTAATCATGAATATATTTATCTCAGTATTTTTTAGCTTTGTTAATGTTAGGAAACTAATACCGAATGAAATATTTTTAGCTCTGGATTTATTGAAGTCAACAGGCAAAATAGTTCATCATACAAGACGGGCATACTTTATTGGAAGTTAACAGGAGGTTAACAAAAAGACAAACCCGAACTCATGGGCAAAGCTTTGAAGCAACAATCTTGGAATGTAGATCATACCTCTTTAAGAAGCAAGGACTTAGATTGGAAAAACGATGAAAAAATTATTGTTATCGTTGTTACTGGTATTACTGTTATCGCATTGCTTTTGGGTGTTCAATGCTTTCAAATGTGTTACTAATGTCATTATGACACTATATTTTGGTAATATGTGCAGTGTGAGGACATGAAAGTGCTCGAGCAAAAACTAAAGGACATGAACATTGAAATTCCTATCCGCTGTTCTAGTTGCAGTTTTGCAGTTAGGTTCCAAGTGAGGTTGCAACCACCAGTTGGAACCACGTATATTAAATGGACAGAACTGTAAAATGTTAAATGTACTCAAAGTGAACACAAGCACATTTAACAACGGAGTTCACCTAACTAGGCTACGTCTCCGGGGCACTTACCCAGATTATGATATTATAAAAAGCTTACAATATATGACTCAAGTCTTAATGAAAAACTTAGACTCCCTCTAGGTTTTTCTGCCTATCACTATATTGCTCCTACTCTATAACTATCACTTATAAATCAATGGCATCCCACCATTGTTTTCTTTTTGAAGCTCACGTGTATTCTCTCTAGAAAATAAGTTCTTTATAATTTAGAACACACACTTTTTACAAGCTAGGTTATCAACTATTTATAAGTAAAAACAATCTTCTTGCTTCAAGATCTTTTATGATTGCTTTTGACTTCTTTTGATTGGCTTCAATCTCTCCATATTGCACGTCTGCCTTTTGTAGGATTGACATCAATCTTCATAAGTTAATACCTGTTTAATAACAAGCTTGAAAATAGGAGTTAGTCTTTTCCTATAACTAGGAAACATATAAAGATAATATCTTTTAGAGATAATATCTTTCCATATATATATGAAACACCTAACTCCATATTACATTCAATCTTTAAACGAATTATACTGAATATAGATAAGGAACAAAAGATTGAAACAAGTGATAAAGATTTGCATAAGAATAGAGATATAGATTTAAAAGGAAACATATCTTTATAAACTAATCTCCTTATATCTTTTAGGAAACATCTTTCCTTACCACTTTGATATTCTCAATTTACGCATATTAAACCTTTAAGATCATATGAGAATATATCCTGCATACTGTAGAACAAATAATAATCAATAAAGAACAGTTATGCAGATTTACAGAACAAGACAGAATTCTGCAGAACAGCAGGTTGCAACTGAGGTTGCAACTGGTACTTGAAACCACCAACGCTGTCTAAGCAGGTTGTAACTGTGGTTGTAACTGAGCTTACAACATTACTAGAAACCTATCAACATAGGTTGTAACTAAGGTTGCAACATTGCTTGAAACCTAACAACACCTGTCTTAGTTCATAATAAACAGATAGGATTTATCTAGTAAAAACCAATAGACAATAAACAATATTTAGACCAGAAATCTGGTCCTAACAATCTCCCCCTTTGTCATTGGTTTTGACAAATCAATTAAGTTTATAAATCATCCCAACCACCTGCAAATTCAATATCAGCACAGTCTTAAATTGTATATCTCATAACAATACTTAAGAGTCATCTGTTTAAGCTCCCCCTGTATGTTAGAATTGCAGGCACTAAATAAGCACAGAATGTATCCATTCATAAATTCAACTTTAAAGACACCAATATTAAGTCTTGAAATTAAAGCATTAAACTGAACAATAAACTCATCTCCCCCTATTTGTCATAAGCCAGACACACTAGTCACGAGGTATGTCTAAAGACATGGTTTCAACTACGATTGGAACTGCACTTAGAACTTCGCTGTGTGGGTTTCCAGAAAGCTTAGGGTTTCTTTGATAAGTAGAAAGAAAGAGAGAATAAATCTGATAATTGTGATTGATTTGAAATAGTAAAAAGATTTTGTATAAATGGTAGTAAAGATCATATCTTTTTGTAATTGGAAAGAGATACATGCAAATCAATTATGAAACAGATTTAGCCAAAAAAATAGGAAGTTTCTTATCAATTAGTATAAAGAAATCTCAGCAAGAGCACGAAGGAAAGATAAATCCAGCCAATTAAACAGATAAACATTCCTTTTGCAAAACAGATTTATCCAAAATTTGAAAATTCAAAAGTTGAAGCTTATTAAGGAAATTTGACTTGATTCAAGATAAAGACCAATTAAACAAATATCTAACTTTTAGGAGAACAAAAAAATCTAGCAATTTACTCAAGAAAATATGTTTATCAAAGAATAACTCTAATAAAGATTGAATTTGGGGAGCTTAAATTGAGCAAATCCGTTTTTATCTCTACACAAAAACTTGTTTGATGACCTCAGCAAGGAAAGAGTATAAGTGATGTCAAAAAAAAAGACTTTGTCTTGACAGTTATAATGTAGACTGAGGTTTCAACTGATGTTTCAACTGAGCTTGTAACCAGTATTTTTAACACGAGGTTTCAACTGGAGTTGCAACTGAACTTCCAACCAACTATTGAGAGTGTGAGGTTTCAACTGATGTTGCAACTGAACTTGCAACCATCATAAAAAATTTGCACTTTGTGCTTGCAACTCTATTACCAGAGAGGTTTTTAAGGACAAGTTACCTCACATCTGTTTTTGAGACACCAAAAAGCGGCTTTTTCAAAACAAAAACATCATAGCTCAAAATAAGACTTTAACTTTAGAAATAAAAATTATTAAAGGTACTCAACACAGACATATTTAGCAAAAGTATTCAATTAGATTGATAATGACATACCCCTATGTCACTTCTTAATGATTCAAACTTGTTTGTATCAAGGGGCTTTGTGAAAATATCTGCTAATTGTCTCTCAGTTGAAACATGTTCTAAAATTAAGCTCTTTTCTTCAACTAGTTCTCTAATAAAATGATGCCTTAGATCAATGTGTTTGGTTCTGGAATGTTGAACTGGATTTTTAGCTAAATCTATAGCACTTTTGTTATCACAAAACAAAGTTAATATTTCTTGTTTGACATTATAATCAGTTAACATCTGTTTCATCCAAATAAGTTGAGTGCATCCACTTCCAGCTGCAACATATTCTGCCTCAGCAGTAGATAAAGATATGCAATTTTGCTTTTTACTAAACCAAGAAACAAGGTTGTTTCCAAAATAAAAACACCCACCAGAAGTACTCTTTCTATCATCTATGTTTCCTGCCCAATCTGCATCACAGTAGCCACTTAGAAAATGGTTTGTATCTTTAGAATACCATAGGCCTAGGTGAAGTGTTCCTTTTACATACCTTAGAATTCTTTTGACAGCTAGAAGATGAGGTTCTAAAGGATTTGCCTGATATCTGGCACAAACTCCTACACTTAGGCAAAGGTCTGGTCTACTAGCAGTTAAATACAGCAAACTTCCAATCATGGATCTATAAAGACTTGGACAGACATTTTTACCTTTATCATTTTTGGACAGTTTAAGGGTAGTACTCATAGGGGTTCTCTTCTCTTTACTCTCACTCAGACCAAACTTTTTAACAAGATTGTCTGCATACTTACTTTGGCACAGAAAAATGCCTTTCTCATTCTGTTTAACTTGCAATCCTAGAAAGTAAGTTAGTTCACCTCCACCACTCATTTCAAATTCATTCTTCATATCAGAAATGAATTCTTCTATCCTTTTATTAGAAGTAGAGCCAAAGACAATGTCATCAACATAGATTTGAGCAATTATTATGTCCTTTGTGGTTTTCTTAGTAAACAAAGTTTTATCAACTCCTCCTCTGTTAAAGCCTTTTTCAATCAAGTACTTGGTTAATCTATCATACCAAGCTCTAGGAGCTTGTTTTAGGCCATACAATGCCTTTTTCAACAAATAGACATGTTTAGGAAAGTTAGGATCCTCAAATCCCTTAGGTTGACAGACATAAACTTCTTCATTAATCACACCATTTAAAAAAGCACTCTTTATGTCAAGTTGAAACAGTTTAAAATCATACAGACATGCAAGAGACAGTAGCATTCTAATGGATTCAATTCTAGCTACTGGAGCAAAGGTTTCATCAAAATCAATTCCCTCAATTTGTGTATAACCCTGAGCTACCAACCTAGCTTTATTTCTGATAATAACTCCATCTTCATTACTTTTATTTCTAAAGATCCATTTAGTCCCTATAATATTTTTATTAGAAGGTCTGGGTACTAAAGTCCATACATCATTCCTTTCAAATTGGGACATTTCATCTTGCATAGCTAAGATCCATTCACTATCTTCCAAAGCCTCTTTTATGTTCTTAGGTTCTAACTGAGAGAGGTAACAAGCAAAATGAACAACATTATTTCTCTTACCTCTGGTTTTCATACCTGAAGTGACTTCTCCTATGACATTGTCAAGAGAGTGGTTTTTCTGAGTCCTTACATAACGTGGCTTGCTTGTAGTTGGGATACCAGATCCTCCTCCTTCTTCTTCTTCTTCAGATTCTGCTGAATTCTGGGTTTCAACTGTGGTTCCAACCTCAGTTCCAACCTCAGTTGCAACTGGACTTCCAACCACTATGGGAATTCCTGTTTGTTGAGTTTCTTCTTTCCCTTTTTCTGCAGTCTCAGGCTGTTCATCATCACCTATAATCTCATCAACAGTTTTTAGGTCATCAAATAACACATTATAAGATTCCATAACACAGTTTGTTCTTTGATTAAAGACTCTAAATGCTCTACTATTCTGAGCATAACCAAGAAAGATTCCTTTATCACTTTTAGAGTCAAATTTACCAAGATGCTCCCTATCCCTGAGAATGTAACAGACACATCCAAAGACTAGAAAATACTTAACATTGGGTTTTCTACCTTTCCATATTTCATAAGATGTCATGGAAGTGCCTTTAGTAATGTAAACCCTATTAACTATATGACAGGCAGTATTAACAGCTTCAGCCCAAAATCTGTTGGCAAGTTTCTTAGAGTTAAGCATGACTCTAGCCATTTCCTGAATGGTTCTATTTTTTCTTTCAACTATGCCATTTTGCTGTGGAGTCTTAGGAGCAGAAAACTCATGACTTATACCTAAGGAGTTGCAGAATTCCCTAAACTTGATGTTTTCAAATTCAGTTCCATGATCACTTCTAATTCTAGCAATATTACCACTGGAGGAACCTTTTTCAAGTTGCAGTTTTAAGCACAGAGTTTTGAACAGTTCAAAAGTTTCAGACTTATCCTTTAAGAACACTACCCAAGAGTATCTAGAAAAATCATCTACAACTACCAAAATGTACTTCTTACCACCTATACTAGCAGTTTGCATAGGTCCCATCAAGTCAATATGAAGAAGTTCTAGGACTCTCTTAGTGTAGATTTGACTTGTACTTTTGTGGATACTTTTGGTTTGTTTGCCTATAGCACAATCACCACAGATATTCTGAGTTTTAGCACTGAGTTTAGGAATTCCTCTTATCAATTCCTTGTTAACAAGCTTATCTAAGGTTTTGTAATTCACATGCCCAAGCCTTTTATGCCAGATATCCACATTATTAGTAATGGCTTGATTACACCTACTTTGAGGCAATTCTTTTTCAGCTTTTTCAAACACATAGCAGCTGTTGGTTGATCTAACTCCAGTCATGATTAAATCATTGTTAAGATTAGTAATTAGACACCTTTCTTTGTCAAATTTAACAATCATTTTGTTATCACAGAGTTGACTGATACTAATAAGATTAGCTTTTAGACCATCAACAAGAAAAACATCCTCAATATCAGGCATTCCAGGTTTGTTCAAGGTACCTTTACCAACAATTTTACCTGTATCTCCACCTCCAAACACAACAGTGTTTCCTGTAAGAGTGGTGACATTTTTAAGGAGACTAGCAGTACCTGTCATGTGCTTAGAGCAACCACTGTCAAAATACCAATCATTAGAAGTAACAGCATTCAAAGAGTTAATGACAGCTTTGTTGTTAGCAATTAAGATAGCTTTTTCTTTAACTTTCCAGACCCAGTTCAAATTTTTATTAATAGAAGCTAACCAGGTTTTCTGAGAAATATACCTTCTGTTTCTTTTCAAATAACACTGGATTTCAGAATGACCAGGTTTCTTGCAGAAATTACACAGCTTCAACCTAAAGTTACTTTTATTCTTAAAGCTATTCAGTTTATTCATGGTTGCAACTGAGGTTATAACTGAGCTTCCAACCTTCTTTACAAAAACCTGAGTTTTATTCCTGGTTGCAACTCTGGTTGCAACTGAGCTTCTAACCTTGTTTTCAAAATTATGAGTTTTAGCTTTAGCAACAGCTTCAATAAAGGTGGTTTTTCCTGTACTTTTACCACCATAGTAACCTAGACCACTGATATCTTTAGAACCTCTAGAATATGACAGCATGTAATCTAATTTTTCTGAAGCAGAAACATTCATCAGTTTTATTTTCTTTTTGGTTTCAGTAAGTTCAGCCAGTTGTAAGTTCATCTTCTCAGTAAGACTTTTAACCTCATCTTTTAGATTAACATTAAGTTTGCTTATGATCAAGGTTTGTTTACTCAGACATTTATACTTTTCATAAAGAACAAGATATTGCTGGGAAATGTCTTCATCAGAAGGTTCTTCCTCATCACTGCTGTAGGTTTTAAGAGTGGTTGTAACTTCAGTTGAAACATGTTCACAGTCACTTTCATAAGTAGGTTCTTTTTCAGTGATTATTCCCATAAAGTTAACAAAATTAGACTCATCCTCTTCATCACTGTTGCTCTCAGAATCACTATCACTATGAGTGGATATATAGGCATTTTTGTTCCTTTTTAAAGTATTAGCACACTCAGCCTGAATATGACCAAAGCCTCTACATTCTCTACACTGAATCTCTTTAGGCTTATAATCTTTGTTATCCTTCTCTTTAGAATTCCACTTACCAGTAGAGTTATTATTGAACCTGGATTCTGTCTTAAATTGGTTATCCTTTTTCTGAAAGTTTTTAGAAGAACCAGTATCATCCTCTTTTCTCTTGTAAAACTTTTTGAAAACCTTTTTAGCAAAGAAAGCTAGCTGTTCTTCATCACTTATTTTATCACAGACATTAGGTTCAGATTTCTTAGCCTGAAATGCTATTCCCTTTTCTGGTCTTTTTGGTTTAAAAAATTTCAGCTCATGAGTGCTTAGATTTCCTATAAGTTCTTCAAGTTTAAGATTATCTAAGTCTGTAGATTCTTCAATAGCAGTAACTTTTATTTCAAACCTTTCTGGAAGTGATCTAAGAGTTTTCTTAACAAGTTTAGCATCACTGTATTTTTCACCTAAGGTTCCAGCTTGATGAGCAATGTGGCAGATTCTACCATTAAATTGTTCAATATTTTCATCTTCCTCCATTCTTAGGTTTTCAAATTGAGAAGTTAACTGTTGAAGTTTGAAAGCTTTTACTTTAGTAGTTCCTTCAAAAGTAACTTGCAAAATATCCCATGCCTCTTTAGCAGTTTCACAGTGAGAAATATACCTGAATACACTGAGAGTTACACCAGCAAAAATCAAGTTTATGGCTGTTGAGTTGGCACTTGATTTCCTGTCTTCATCAGCAGACCATCTGTCTTCAGGTATAAAGACCAGTTCTCCTTCACTATCAATGGCAGTTGGAGCCTCCCATCCATACATCACAGTTTTCCATGCATGTTCATTCTGCTGTTTGATGAAGGACCTCATTCTGATCTTCCATACTCCATAGTTTACTCCTCCTTCAAGCAATGGAGGTTTGTTGAAGGCGTTTCCTTCCCTCATTAAGTCCATTTTTATTAGAACACAGGATCAACACTAAGTAAAGTCTAGTGTAAAGCTCTGATACCAATTGAAATTCCTATCCGCTGTTCTAGTTGCAGTTTTGCAGTTAGGTTCCAAGTGAGGTTGCAACCACCAGTTGGAACCACGTATATTAAATGGACAGAACTGTAAAATGTTAAATGTACTCAAAGTGAACACAAGCACATTTAACAACGGAGTTCACCTAACTAGGCTACGTCTCCGGGGCACTTACCCAGATTATGATATTATAAAAAGCTTACAATATATGACTCAAGTCTTAATGAAAAACTTAGACTCCCTCTAGGTTTTTCTGCCTATCACTATATTGCTCCTACTCTATAACTATCACTTATAAATCAATGGCATCCCACCATTGTTTTCTTTTTGAAGCTCACGTGTATTCTCTCTAGAAAATAAGTTCTTTATAATTTAGAACACACACTTTTTACAAGCTAGGTTATCAACTATTTATAAGTAAAAACAATCTTCTTGCTTCAAGATCTTTTATGATTGCTTTTGACTTCTTTTGATTGGCTTCAATCTCTCCATATTGCACGTCTGCCTTTTGTAGGATTGACATCAATCTTCATAAGTTAATACCTGTTTAATAACAAGCTTGAAAATAGGAGTTAGTCTTTTCCTATAACTAGGAAACATATAAAGATAATATCTTTTAGAGATAATATCTTTCCATATATATATGAAACACCTAACTCCATATTACATTCAATCTTTAAACGAATTATACTGAATATAGATAAGGAACAAAAGATTGAAACAAGTGATAAAGATTTGCATAAGAATAGAGATATAGATTTAAAAGGAAACATATCTTTATAAACTAATCTCCTTATATCTTTTAGGAAACATCTTTCCTTACCACTTTGATATTCTCAATTTACGCATATTAAACCTTTAAGATCATATGAGAATATATCCTGCATACTGTAGAACAAATAATAATCAATAAAGAACAGTTATGCAGATTTACAGAACAAGACAGAATTCTGCAGAACAGCAGGTTGCAACTGAGGTTGCAACTGGTACTTGAAACCACCAACGCTGTCTAAGCAGGTTGTAACTGTGGTTGTAACTGAGCTTACAACATTACTAGAAACCTATCAACATAGGTTGTAACTAAGGTTGCAACATTGCTTGAAACCTAACAACACCTGTCTTAGTTCATAATAAACAGATAGGATTTATCTAGTAAAAACCAATAGACAATAAACAATATTTAGACCAGAAATCTGGTCCTAACAAACATCAAATACATAAAGAGGACACTTGAGGGAGACAGAGACGAAAAAGAGGTGATAGACCAACTCTTCTTCAATGATCCAGATGGTTTCATGATTGAGATCTGTAACTGCGAGAATGTGAAGATGGTCCTGCAGGTTCCTCGAGTCGTATTAAACTCCCTCTTGGTCGGCATACCCCACCCGTCGATTTGAACAACAATAACCATGAGTCTTGAATACACAGACTATGGCCTCTATAGAAAATGGATTGGTCCGATGTTTCTTTGCTTATCGCTAGACTAGTAGACTTTGTTTCTACTTCAAACTCTGTTTTGTACTTCCTATTTTATTTTGTAATTTTGAGGCTATGCGCGAAAGAATAGATTTCCTATTCCTTGTAATCGGTAGGCTTCGCTTTGGAACTCGGAATACTCTTTGAGCTTATCTTTATAAAGAACTTGATTGTCTCTCATTTAGTTGAGTTAACTTATGGATTATGTTAGGAGAAACTATGAATAGGCCAAATGAAGAGGTGTTTTCGATATACGGCAGTGTTTAAAAAAGCGAAATCTTAGCTAAAGCGTTTTTGTAAGAGATGCTAAAAACGTAAAAAGCGTGAGCTTTTTAGCGGGCTGAAAAGCGTAAAGACGAACTTTTTAAGCTTTTTCTAAACTTTGAATCGAGTTTTTTCACTACGAAGCGCGCTTTTTAAAATAATGATATACAAAGGAAATTTATATTTAGCTATGTTAATTAATACGGAGTAAAAAATTGCAGACTGTAAAAATAAGTTCAGATGATTTTCTAGGATCCTATTTCCACCACTGGTTACATCATCGTCCTTAAATTTTAGAGATCTCTATAATGCATGTTGCACAGTAGAAAAATATGTTTTTATCATCAAATTTCAATCCAAAATTGGGAGATGTGGAATTTGTTATAACCAGATTTCTGGTCTAAATACTATTTGTTGTCTATCGATTTGCACTAAATAATCTTATCTGTTTGTTAAGAACTAAGACAGTGTTGTTAGGTTTCAAATAATATTGCAACCTCAGTTACGACCTACATAAGACAGTATTGTTAGGTTTCAAGCAATGTTGCAACCTCAGTTACAACCTGCTAAGACAGCGTTGATGGTTTCAAATAATGTTGCAACCTCAGTTGCAACCACATTTCCAACCTGTTGTTCTGCAGGATTCTGTCTAGTTCTGTAATTCTGCATTACTATTATTTAATGATAATTATCTGTTTTAAAGTATGCAGGATATATTCTCATATGCTCTTAAAAGTGTAATTCGTTTATAGTGAGAATATTATAATGGTAAGGAAAGATATTTATTAAAAGGTATAACGAGATTAGTTTATAAAGAAGTGTTTTATTTAGTTGGATAAATCTATATCTCTATTGTTATGCAAATCTTTATCACTTATTTCAATCTTTGTTCCTTATCAAAATCAGTATGATATGTTTAAGATTGAATGAAATATGGAGTTAATATTTCATATGAATATTTGAAAGATATTATCTCTAAAATATATTGTCTTATATGTTTTCTTCTTATAGGAAAAGACCAACTCCTATTTCTAAGCTAGTTAATCAACATGTATTAACGTATGAAGATTGGAGTCAATCCCACGCTGAAGAGTCTTATGCTACATGGAAAGATTGAAGCCAATCAAAAGAGTCAAAGCAATCATAAAAGATTTTGAAGAAAGAAGATTGTTTTACTTGTTTATATAGTTCATAACTTAGCTTGTAAAAGTTGTGTGTTCTAAATTATAAAGAATTCATTCTTGAGAGAATATACAGTGAGGTTTTAAAAGAAAAACAATGGTGAGATGCCATTGATTTTGAGTGATAGTTATAGAGTAGGAGCAATATAGAGATAGGCAGAAAACCTAAAGGGAGCCTAAGAGTTTTTCATTAAAACTTGAATCATATATTGTAAGCTTTTTATAATATCATAATTTGGGTAAGTGTCCCGGAGACGTAGCCCAGTTGGGTGAACTCCGTTGTTAAATGCACGTATGATTTACTTCAAGTACATTTAAATAATCTGTTATGTCCATTAATACACTTGGTTGCAACTGTGGTTGCAACATCACTTGAAAGCTAACTGCAAAACTGCAACTAGAACAGCGGATAGGAATTTCAGAATTACTAATCATTTTTGTTATGTTTTTGAAATTCAATGTTCGTTTAATACATACCGGTACATTTACACTGTGGAGTACCGAATAAGGTTTTTGTAAAGTTTTAGGTTGAATATAGCATTAATACTGCTCGAAGTATATACAATAACAGCTTTGAGGTTCGCCAGAAAGGGTATAAAAAAAGAAAAGAATGGGCTATTATTATTAATGAAGTCTTTATATATCCAGCATGATAACAGAAATCTCCTACACAAATTACGGATACGATAACATTCTGGAGAATGCCCTATTGCCCACATTCCCTCACCGCGAATCGATGTACACATTTCATAAATTCTTACACTTGCGCGTTTTAGCGGTCAGCATTCGTCACTTTTTATGTAACGGTATATACATATATAATATGTTGAGCAACTTATCACTTTTTAAATTATTTATCTTTAATCTGTTTCTTATACAGTAGTTTGAAATCAACTCTAGTTTGCCATGATGACTGATCAATATGTATAGCTACTGCATTTTGTTATCTTGGAAAATGTAAATACAATTTAAAATTCTAGAAGCGTAAAATAATTAAAGTTGGTAATTTATAATGCGTGTATATGTGTATAAAGTGTTGACTACAGTTGCATAATATGAGGCAATATTTCATTATTGTATTAATTACTGTATTATGTGATTTAGTGACATAGTTAAATATATATATTTGGATAACACAATAATAATGTGAAGGAATAAATCCATATGGAGATTTTTTGGTTGTTTAGACTTTTTACAAAGGTAACGAATAAATCTTACTGATGGATTAAGTGTTTATCCATACCATTTTCTTGATCATTATATTTTCAGATATCTCTCATCTAATTATTTGAGTTTCACTGATCAATTATATGGCAATTTTGTCTAAATTTAATACAGAAAAACAGTTAGAAACAGTTATAAAAGAACGCATTGTTGTCTTCAGAATTTGACTACTCGTACGATCACACACCTTTGACTTGCTCACAACCTTCCGAGACACGCATATGGATATCATTAAAAAAAAAGGACAAACCCGGTAATAAAACTCCGCTATGTACGGGTTTAAGGGAGTGATAGTTAAACAAATAATCAAAGTATATATATTGTTGTTTCACATAAAATTTTAGACTGCGTTTCTTGTTTTCGTTTTCTGTACCGTTTTTCAAGTTGGCAACTATGATCAAGTCGTCAATTTTTGTGTTTGATGAAGTAGTTCTATGATCGAGAACTGGATACGTTAAATGTTTCGCTATAAAAAAAAGTTCATTTACCATCGGTTTGTTTTTAAAAGTTATGATAAGGTGAGTATCTTAAATAACAACTCATTCTATTGTCAAACTGTTGCTAAAATTTAGCGACATTAGATTTACAGTTTTTTAAAAAACAAATTGTTGGTAAATAAACATTTTATGGCCGCGCTTAATTTAACAGGTTATATCACTTATATGGTTGTATGTGACAATATTAGGAATAGTTAATACAACAATGGGTGAGATTTAGGCACCGGCGCAGCTAGCATGTTGATGTGCTTCAAGTTGAATTAAATATGCAAACTATTTTTTAAATATAAGGGTGTTGAAAGTCTATAATATTCAAATTTTCATTAAAATAATTTTTTAAATATTTTCTCAAATGTATGAGTGTTTTAGCTATTTTTGCCCGTATCTTAGTTAGTTGCATGCTAAGTAAAAACTATAAAAATGATAAACACCGTAAATAATACCCACAGTCCGGGTCCCATTTACTCTTCCCAGCCTCACAAATTAAAGTGACGAAATCCAATTACAGGGAAGTTGGAAATGATTTGATTCTATCTTATAATTTACTTTATTTGTTTATAAACTACAGATTAAGGAGTGAGATAGAGTTAATTTTTTATTTTTTTTTGGGTGGGTGGGTTCGTATATATAACATATTTACAATTCTAATAATCTTTAATTATCTTTATTATTAGTATTAGAAAACAAAATATTTTTTAAAAAAAGTCTTTGTGGTATCGGGTCGGATGAGAAGATCCGAAGGGTTTGACTATAACAATCCGATCCCGAATCTAATTATTTTGAATCATGATAAAAATTCGATCTTTTGGATCGGATCAGATCGGGACGGGTCTCAGGTCATATCGGGATTTCGGATTTTTTTCCACACCTAAATTTATAGCTAACGTTTTCATAAGACTCGAACCCTACACCTCATAGTTGATAGTGCGGATTCTAACTCACTAAGTTGGCCCAAATAGGTTAACGGATAATGACTTTTTCATTTCTCTTTTGTGGAAGCCATGATTGAATTGTCATTAGCTTTTAATTCTATGTGTTGTCCGAATATTCCTCACCAAAGCGGGTATGTTATCACAAATTATAACGTAAGTTCAACCCAACCACTCAATCTCACCATAGACGTGGATAATGGTGGTCACCAGTCTTGACCACGAGATTTATTTACACACCCATAACCCGGTCGAATTTTGCATTTCAAGTGATATATTTTTAATCTTTAAATCGCGAAGCAAGTTGGGAATGTATTTATCATAACTTTTACAAAAAGGGTAGGGAAAATTAATTAATAGGATTAGTTAAAAATGATTATTAAAAGATACTTTTTATTTTCCAATTATTACATGTATGAAAAGGAAAAGCATTAAAACTAAGAATCTCCATGATCTTTATTGCTTATTGAGTTAATTTCGTGTTAATGACCGAGTGGCAATTATATTTATTTCTTATTAATTATTTCCTTAATTAAAAGTGTATATATCATTCCCAATAGAATTAAATTAATTAATTAGTGTGCTTAAGGTATGTAATTTATATCACATTTTGCCCTATTCTAATTCTTTGGATGATCAAGCTTTCAAGCAAAAACAAACTTTTGATTTACTTCAATATATATATACATCCTTATATAATGTATTTCATCGGATAAGATTAGCAGGTACAATCATATGCGACCAAGTTCATCACTATTGAATCATTTAACCCTTTTTCCGTTAAACATTGTTAAAAATTTCAATATAATCTAAATTTTATCTAATATCTTACCAAAATCCCAACGTCCAAATTTGTTAAGACTTGCACCCTAGTAATAGTATATATATAGTACTATCATTCTCCATTTCTCTCTATCTCTCTCCATAGAGATAAAAAAAAATGGAGAATAAATCAACAAAAATTCTCTTCACTCTTCTCCTAATTTCTTGCGAATTCTTAGCGTCAAGTTTAGCTAAGAAAACAACCAAAACCCAAACAAATGCCCTTGACGACTTATTAAGATCCAAGTTATCTAAAAACAATAATTTCTATTCCGCCATTAACACGAATCTTCTTGAGGTTAACGGCGAAGATGGTGCAAGTGACTATAAGGCTATGATTCTCGCGCAAAAAGGTTCTAGAGAGGGAGATAAAATTGAGAAGCTACCCGGGCAACCAACCGTTAAGTTTGATCAGTATGGTGGATATGTTACCGTCCATGAGAAAGCTGGTCGTGCGTTTTATTATTATTTTGCGGAAGCCGAAAAGGCTAAGCATAAGAAGCCTCTTCTTCTTTGGCTTAATGGAGGTATATATACACTTCAAGTAATATCTTATGTGCTTCTGATTTTAAATTTGGATATTAATTTCATGATGACATATATTGATCATATAAGTTCTTTATTTTCATCCTTTCATAATTCTATCGACTCAGTATGGCTAGCTAGCTTAGTGGTCCTGGATAAGAACTCTTCTTCTGGAATAGAAAGATATGGTATAATGGTTTAGAGCTTAGAATTGCTAAACTGGTATTACAATTATAGCCTAGATTGATTGATTGGTACATGAGTTGGTGGCCATGGTTAACTAAAGGTTAAATATTGCAGCAATCTTAGTTGGAAAAATGATTATTTTCTACATATTTTCAGATTTAGTTATCAAAAATTCATGTAAAAACATGTTACATATGGTGTACTTCTTTTTACTTTTTGAATTCAACTATGCTAATGAATAGTGATTGTATCAAATCTTAAACAAAATCACAAAGCGGAGATTTTGATAGTTTAGTCCGAAAGTATGTATTAAAGAACAATTTTCTATTTAGTTTC
Source organism: Primula vulgaris (assembly GCA_963920805.1). Classification (NCBI taxonomy): domain Eukaryota; kingdom Viridiplantae; phylum Streptophyta; class Magnoliopsida; order Ericales; family Primulaceae; genus Primula; species Primula vulgaris. The sequence goes on along the minus strand of OY987216.1, from coordinate 5,931,260 downwards.
AAAAAAAATTTATCATACTTTTTAACCCGACTTCGGCTTACAAAATTAAAAGTATTTAAGTTTTGATAATTAACGTCAGTTTTGATTCTGCTGTGTGTGAAAAATCATTCTTAATAATGTAATTCAAATCCATGTGTTTGGTTTTATGAGATAATATTTATTTATAACTATTTACGTGATTATATATATATATATATATGATATGAGTGTCAAAACGGTTTTCTATTAGGCATACACCATGAACCAACAAATTGTGGACGTCTTTAAAAACTTTGGGACTATTAACTGTTATTCTTTACATTTTCTTTGGTAAACGAGTGTTTCAATTGAAACTATAAAACGAAATAATATTTATTTTAAAACTGTATGAACTATTAGTGTAATTCACCCTTATCTATAAACCGGTAGACTAGAACATGTGCATGTGGGAAAAAAGTGGCTATAGTCATCATTTTCTTGGTTTCTAATTCAATTTGGTCGATCTTTGATCAATTTATAAGATATTTCGGAATAGAAAATAACTATACAGATAATAATTAACTATGAGACAAATTTTTGTTCATGATTACCAATTGCTCACATGTGGATGAAAGAAAAAGAATCGTTAGGTGCGCTGTCACATAATAGATATTACATTAAACACATTTTCAAATTAAATGTACAAGGTACAAATCATTTAATTTTAGAAAGCAATTTAATATCAAATACCACCCCAGTGACAGTGTAGTGAGAAATGATATAACGTATAATGTTAATTTTAAAGCATTTCCTTTCTTTCTAGGCTTTCTTATATGCTACGTCGTCGTCCTTATTTTGGTAGATGCGTTATCTTGGAAAATTGGTAACGGTAGATATGTTTGTTTGATTAATTGGAAAATACTGAAAGCAAAATCATTCTATTATAATAATCCAACCAAGTCAAATGAGCCTGTCCAATTTAGCCACTTTTTTTTCAAAAATACTCCTATACTTTTTTATTAATTACAATAATACCATATTCACATAAAAAAATATAAAAATTAATAACTAATAACACTATTTATCTCTCTTTAACAACCAAACATTCTTTTAAGTTCTATCATCTTATATTTATTTTTTTGTATTATCCACATATTTGTATCATAACTATACTTATTTTCTATATTTTAATTGCATTGCGCGTCACAACGATTACTAGTATTTGTATATTTGTTCCCTTCAATCTTTAAAATGTTTAAGACTTTTGCTTTAGGGGAGCTTCAATTATAAGTGTAATTAAGTGCCGAAACTTATAAAATGGTGAGCTTTACTCATACAATTTATATTACTAGCTTATATATATATATATATACATATATATATTCATATAAAAGTATTGATGATGTATAAATCTTGTTTTTTTTTGAAAATATGTCGAATACAATGGACCTACATATCAGTCCCTCTTGAAAGTTTAGTCTGGCCAAACCTTCTTACGCACATGTCAATACCTTCTACAAACTTAAGAGAGTGAATAAATTAATATTAAAAAAGTGTATTATAAGTGATGGTGAGATGATAATATTGATTTTATTTACAGAGATTAATGTAAAGTAGAATCATGACATAGCATGCCTCGTATATGACCCTTAAGCTTCATCGTGGGCAATGCTTTAATATATGATCCAGATTTACATGGATAACTCGTTTTAACATTTACTTAAAATACATTGTCACGGCCGCTAATTAGTCCTTATTTTATTTATGTCTACTTATGGGAACAAATTTTCTCAACTTATTATCGTCACGTTTTGGTCAACTTATCGTTTTTTATATGTAATCGTATTTTTTTTAAATCACCGTATTTTTTATTTCTAAAGTGTTTATCCAAAAAAATCTGCAAAATATATAAAATGTCAAATTTTGCAGATGTTTTTTAACAAACACTGTAAAAATAAAATAATAGTTTATTTACAAAAAAAAATCTAATTTTTTTTACAAATTCATATCAAAAAACCGATAACTTAACAAAAATGTGACCATAAACTTTAGAAAATTTGAACCACTGCTTATATATAAAAACCCTCTCTTACTATAGAAAAGTATATATATACTTTACAAACATCAAAATCGCAAAATAGTACAGCTTGTCCAATAACACTAGCCAAGTTTAGAAATTATAAAGTACATTTTTCTACTTTGACAAATCTTTTTATAGTTTTACGATACTTTATGGAAAGCTTTCTTAAATACCAGACATTTTAAAGTATTTTTTGAGCTACCAAGGAGACCAAATATGCCTTTTAAACAACATTGCAAGTAGAATTTCAATTAAAAACTACAACAAAATCATTTCGACTTGACAAAAAAAAATATAATAAAAAAATAATGACATTATTTTTGCTATTAGCATGCGTTTTTTGAGTAGTTATAAAAAGGAAAAACGCATTTTGGGCTTGTTATAATACTAACCAAAATACCTTGCGCACGCCTCGAGTTAAAACGAGTTCTTTCGTGTATCATGTTTTTAAATTCACTGGTTCCGTTTTAGATGTTAATCTGACAGCCATAAAACTCATACCCAGTGCCAAAATTTAGAGGACTTTATGTCATTTATACCTTTTAGAGTTCTTTTTGTTCACAGTTATATATTACATGTGTGATATATGCATGGTCATATCTTTAACTTTACTTCTTTACAGGTCCCGGTTGTTCTTCTCTTGCGTATGGAGCAATGACGGAGCTCGGACCCTTTCGGGTCCATAGCGATGGCAAAACCCTATTTAAAAACAAATACGCATGGAACAATGGTATGTCACTCTGTCACATATCTCAGTCACGTAAAATATGTGCCTTAGAGAGCAAATATTTAGGTACCATACCAGTATCACGAGCCTAAGACAAACTAAAATGGCTAAAATATTAAATGCATTTATGTGACCGTAGGTGTTAATCTTACTTAATCATCTGCAATTCTGCACATTAATTTAAATCAGCATAATATTAGAAAAAGAAAATTGCGAGAAAGGAAATATGTTGACATCCAACTTTTTTTCTTTTCTGAAGCTGCAAATGTGTTGTTTTTGGAGTCTCCCGCGGGAGTAGGATTCTCGTATTCCAACACATCATCTGATGTTGTAAGTGGCGGAGATCGCAAGACAGCCGAAGATAACTACATTTTCTTGTTGAATTGGCTTGAAAGGTTTCCCGAGTACAAGGATAGGGACTTTTACATATCCGGTGAGAGCTATGCAGGACATTATGTTCCTCAACTTGCTCATAACATTCTTTCTTATAACAAGAAGGCTAACAAGACCCTCATCAATCTCAAAGGAATATTGGTAACACACTCTCTTTCGTTTCTCGTAAATCATACACGCACCTTACACATACAAAATTCACAAGGGTAAGGGAAAAGTCCAGACTCTGTTTGCAATGAGTTGTTTGGAAAAGAGTTGAGAAAAAATGTTTGTCCAACTTAAATTTTCTTCTTTTGGGGGTGATTATAAACTAAGAAAAGTAGAAACTCATCTTTTAAATCGAGCAACCACACATTCTACTACTTTTTACAGCAAAGGTAAAATAGGATTGAATTGAAAAGCTGAATCAGATAAGCCTTAAATTTGTTATCTGAGAGGGATTGCTAGTGTTGGACAATATGTATACAAATACTTACAATACAGAGGTGAGGATCAACATCAATCATATGAATATATTGAATAAGAAATCCTTTCAAGAGTAATACAAAAATTACTTTTTTCAACTTCTCTTAAGAATTAGATTGTTAATTATCGCGCAAGGGTTGATATTAATGTTACAAAGAGCTCTTTTGCGTTCTAGAATGAAAAACACAGCCTCGAATGCCCACCTCGACCTTCTCTCATCAAGATGTCTAATCTCGTGTCTAATATTTTACTATTACATGACATAGATTGGTAATGCGGTGATCAATGATCAAACAGACTCGTTGGGAATGTACGACTATTTTAATACACACGCCCTGATTTCCGACGAATCATTATCCCAAATCAAGAAAAAATGCGATTTCATCACTACAACCAACGAATGTGAGGCCGCCAAGAACTCTGCAGACAAGAACGCCAGGCCAATCGACATATACAATATTTATTATCCGCTGTGTCACAATACCAATCTAACTGCAAAACCCAAAAAAGCCTCGGTAAGTTTCTTTTTCCAACATTAGAGCACATGATAAATTAGGGCCGGGCTTAAAACGATTATTTATGATTGTTTGTGTACATTGTCAAAATATTGCAGATCTGGAAATTTGATCCTTGTAGTGATTACTATGTGCATGCATACTTGAACACTCCACAAGTGCAAGAGGCTTTACATGCCAATGTTACCAAAATGAGCTATGACTGGCAACCATGCAGGTACACACAACATTTATTTATCTAATCTCCATTTTCTATTTGTTCTTAGAAAAGTAAAGTTGTAAAATTCTCATATATGTAAGATACAGTTATTACAATACTGAACCAATATGTTGCAGGGGAAAGATACTTATTAAAACACGGCAGTATTTTATTTCATATTTGGTCCAATTAAATCCAATCTTGCTCCCTCCTAGAAAATACTTAATTAGGAGAAACATGCTTATGAGCACTACGATGTTATGGTTAAACCGTAAGACCGAAAAACATTAGCAGCTTCTATATTTGTATTCCAAGGAAAAAAGAATTAATGTCGATAATGTCAAAATTACAGTGATGTGCTAAAGAATTGGGAAGATAGTCCTGCAACAATAATACCCCTCTTGGAAGAGTTCATTGAAAACCGGCTTCGTGTATGGGTTTTCAGGTAATTTTTCTCCCCTTCTAATGATCCTTATTAAAATGTCAAAATTTTGTGGTGAATATATTGTTACCTGCTTACTTTCATTTGAGTGAGTAGCATATATATGTTTATGTATATGTAGATAAAATGTTTTAATTATTTGCGATTTTGAATATAAACAGTGGAGACACAGACGGAAGGGTGCCAGTGACCTCAACTAAATACTCTCTTAAAAAGATGAATTTAACAGTAAAGGCTCCATATTACCCTTGGCTACTCCACCAAGAGGTAATAACCCATTTAATCATTACTTTTATCCTAAATTCTTTTCGCTAGACAGATCACATTTATTACAATTTTGAATAAGAACCGGCCTCGTCTTTCATGCTTTGTTTGTCGCGACTTTAAATTCTTAGATCTTGTAGCTTTAAAATTCTGTTCCATTAGTCTGGGCAGCTTAAAAATGCAGTTTTTAAGCATAGACAGCCACACATACAATCTTGTCCAGAGTTAACGCACAATCGGATCCAAAGTTGATGAGTATAATATAAACAGCAAATTTCCGCTACTCCATGCATAAAGTATGATGCTCTGCTGAATAGGTTTCTTTTTCCTTTTTTCTTATAATTTCATAGGTTGGTGGATATACGGAGGTGTACGAAGGAGGATTGACATTTGTTACAGTGAGAGGAGCAGGTCATCAAGTTCCAAGTTACCAACCTACCAGAGCTCTCTCTCTTATCATGCACTTCCTTGACGGAACTCATTTCGCCCGTAAATAAGCTCCAACAATTTCCATTTGTTTAGTCCTTAAATAATTGTCTTATTCTTTCTTATTGGAACTCTCAAATTCAAGAATTTTACATTTCTTCGATATGCCATATATACTCGGGTAACTTACCTGAAAATATATACTCTGATATCTGTCAGAAAATCACAGTTGTAAGATGACTGATTTTTCATATGATTTCTTGTAGCCTACTCGCAGAATTAATACTTAGTTTGATTATAATTTGTTGATTCTCTGTCCATTTTTATGGATAGCCAAGAATCCAAGGGGCGAGGCCTGAGAGACTTTAGAATCTTCCTGCTAAACTATTTAGAATTTCAGTTGCAGTGAAATTGCATTGTTTTTTTTTTTTTTTTGCATTTCAGTTACCCATAGGTGATGCATTCGGTAGCGTCTTTATACAATCATGATAATCTGAATCCAGTCTGAAACTCGTACTTCTGAAATACGAATCGTATTTCTGAAGTACGAGATTGATTTAGAAAAGTCAGCCGTTTAAAAAAAAAGTCATAGCCTCGTACTTCATAACTACAACTCGTACTTCAGGACTACGAGTCTCAGATTGTATTCAGATTATGCTGACTGTATAAAGACGCCACCGATGCATTCTAGCTGTTGATTTGTACACTTACAAGTTGTTTTTTGTTTCTTTGGTTGGGATAATGGGATTGGTGGATTCAGACTTTCAAAATTAGGGGGAAATTGTTAGGGGATAAACAACGTTGGATGGAATTATTTACGTTCAACAATCCCGAATCCGATAAAGTTTACTTATACTCAATTTTCTAAATACAAATATATTAACCATCCACAAATCAAAAATCAAAATAACTGAAGTAACTTGAATACATCAGCCCCCTCAAGCCTGTACCCTGATCATAAAACTTACTATTCCTAACTTATTTGAAAATTTTAAAAATAGTAGAAAACTTTGATATAATAAAACGGAAAATAATTTTATTCATAAAGAACGATTAACCTGACACTAATTGAATATAACTATAAACTATACTTATATCATTTGTGATTTAACAACAGCAATTGAAATACTTTGATGACATATCTAGAAAAAACAAAGTAAAGAAAGATAAGAAGATCAGTGTCTTTAATTATTTGAAGACATTGATGACGAAAATACACATGCATTACCTACGTATAGATCTATAGATCACTAGTTTAAGGCAGATATGTAGATTAAACAAATTTCATGCACAAACAGGAACGTTAAAATCAAGGTAAATCCGAATATTTAATTAAATTTATGCCCCAGTCAATAAAATATCATGATTTGGGATGAAGAGAGAATATGATATGCTATTATTGCTACGTACCTACAGGATTGAACTGCATGGATTATTCATTGACAAAAAGGAAAGTTAAAATCAAATCAATCCCATAATGACTTATTAAAACAACAAATATATTTTCAATCATAGTTATCATGGATATAATGACGATCGGGATGACGTTAGTTGTTCACTTATCGTATTCCTCACAATTGTTGATTGAGACCGAAATAATTAAAGCAAGGGAGGGACAAAGTTGCAGCTGGAATGTAGACTAAAGACAACTTTGGTCGTCGGACCAGCTACTATGAATCAAACAATTGACGGAGGGTAACTTCGTGATTCTAAACAATTTTGACTGTCGGACTGTTGCGGTATGACCAATTTAGTTCGCTTCCCATCGATGCCCAGATATTGAAAAGACAGGAACATACAGTCAAAAGAATGTACACACAAATATTTGATTTATATATATCTACAATTATATACACCTTGTTAGTATTTTGCAAATTTTGTAAGCATTATGCAATATCATCTACTTTTTTCACCTAATCCGATGATAACTAATATTAGAAGCTCTAATTAATATTATTGAAAACCCAAATTAAAGAGGCTAAATGCATATACTTTTTAAATAGACCATTTAAATTGTGTGAAAATAAGGAGCATCACAGACTAATATCTTCAAATCGGCTTTTAGACCGTCATAAATGTAAGTTTGACACATTAAAGCACCGCTAATTACAGATTTCATGAAAAAGCGAGAACACTTGTTCCTTTTTGTCTTTCTTGAAAGCCTGCTTCGAATTTTTCTTTCATGGATTAGTTGCGATCGATTTTATTTAAGGTTCCCCAATGTTGTGAGATGGGGAAAAACGCTAGAGAAACAAAATGTCATATTTAGCCGATGATGAGACAGGAGACAGATGATTGTGAATTAGATAGTACAGTAATGGAGAAATGATCGAGATGATTGAATTCCGAGATTTCACCAAGTTTGCAGTGATAAATAAGTTAGAACCCAAACGATTACACAGGCCTAACTTATAAGCACAACTTTCCCCTCAATTTTCTGATATCTGCCTAGTTCCTAATAACATAAATTGTCCACAAAACTTCCCATATGACTTTATCATGTTTAACTTAAAACTACATTCCGTCCAACTTATTTCCGGATTCCGATGGATATCTCATAGTACCATTATAAACTAAAAACACAATTATAAAATCTCTTTCTCAGTCAATCCAATTTAAAAACAATAAATGTTTCAAAACAGCAGGCAAGATTACCCACAACAATGAAATGCGTCCAAATCATTACTAGTATTTATTTATTTAATCCTTAAACCTTTTACACTAAAAATAGTTGAAATTCTACAAAGAATCCTACTAATATACTTTAACTTACCAATACCAACATCCAAATGTGTTAACACTATATACCCAAAAAAAAGTATTGAGTATTAACACTTGAATTCCTAGTAATCATATAAAGCCACCATCGTCTCGCCTCTCTCACACTCAAGCTCTCTTTCTTCATATCTTCAAGAAAAAGAACCAAAAACATGGAGAAAAAGGCATCCACATTTCTCTTCACAATTTCCTTAATTTCTTGCTTATTCGTAACATCAGCTCAAGCGACAAAAACCACCAAGACACAAAGCCAGGCCCTTCATGACTTATACAGAGACAAGTTATCTAAAAAAGATAGTTATGATTCGGCCAATGGCATGAGTCTCTTGGGGGTCAATGGCGAGGATAGTGTGAATGACGATAGGTTCAAGATTCTCACACAGCAAGGCTCCAAAGAAGGTGATAGAATAGAGAGGCTACCTGGGCAACCGAGCGTTTTGTTTGATCAGTATGGTGGTTATGTTACCGTCGATGAGAAGGCTGGACGTGCTTATTATTATTATTTTTCTGAGATCGAAAAGAATGATCATTCAAAGCCGCTTCTTCTTTGGCTTAACGGAGGTATCTTTTTCGGTGGATATTTGTTTCGATGATAACATTTCGTGATCATTGTCCTTCATGTTCTTCTTTTCTTAAAGTTTACTAACTTACTAGTTAATATGATAACTATGTATGACAAACTGGTTACGGAAAGAATAGTACTGTTGTCACGCTGCCTTTAATGATATAATTATTTTCTTTATTTTTTTTTTCTTTAAAAAAGGAGTCAGATCCGATTAACTGATTCAACCTTTGGTTCTGATAACATTGATTTGTAGGCATTATGTGATATATCACTAAATACTAATAGTTTAAATTGTTGCATTCACAAGAGAAATTGACATCTTATATGATGATCTTTTTTAACATTACAGGTCCAGCTTGTTCTTCTCTTGCATATGGAGCAATGTCGGAGATTGGACCCTTCCGAGTCCATAGCGATGGAAAAACCTTATATAGAAATCCATACACATGGAACAAAGGTACAATATTTAATACTTGCCAGAATCTTATAATAGGATACAATGTTTTTCAGTAGCTTGGTAACTGGTTGTTGTATCATGAATCGATTATGAACTGCGAAATTGTAGCCTTTAATTTTCTCTATGGCTTTCTTTTATAGAATATAATGAAATGAAGTTTGAAAAAAGTAAAATATTGACTTTTTCCCTAATTTTTCATCATATAGCTGCAAATGTGTTGTTTTTGGAGTCACCTGCGGGAGTAGGCTTCTCGTATTCCAACACATCATCGGATGTTAAAAATAACGGAGATCAAAAGACTGCCCAAGACAATTACGTGTTTTTGTTAAATTGGCTCGACAGATTTCCAGAGTACAAAGACAGGGAATTTTATATATCCGGTGAGGGTTACGCAGGACATTATGTTCCTCAACTTGCGCATGATATTGTCTTCTACAACCAGAAGGCTAACAAAACCCTTATCAACCTCAAGGGCATCATTGTAATTAACCCCCTCTCTCTCTCTCATACACACGCACACGTATACACATCATAGAAAAATAATTTCAAAGGGCTTGTTTGGACTCTACATATAAGGGCTTGCTTGAATGCAACTATCAATCAAGTACAAAATTGCTTACTTGAGTTGAGGCTAATAAAAATATGATTTATTCTGTTTAAAACTTAGGTTTCTTCAGGCAAAAAACTTGAAAACATAGTCACATTGAAATATTGAATGATAATATGCAGGCTGCAATGCACCTTATAAGCAAAAAACCGACAACAATAAGCATTGATGCGTTTTTATGCAATTTATGCAGCATGTTGTAATATTTCTCATAGTGGATAGTGACAAAAAGGGATAATTTCATCTCTTCTTTGTGAATCAGTATTTTTTTTTCCATTAGTTCAACAACTAGTTTCTGATATAAATAGTTATACACATTCACTCATATCTTATTTTTTTTTAATAAATACTAGTTTTGTGTAAACAAGATAGAGATTTAACAGTTTAAGTTTACTTTATAATAAATACTAAACATTTCTGTTTAGGTCTAAACATATTTCGACAGATGAAGATTTTATTCTTATTTATCCCATTTCTCTTCCGGTTTAAATTCCATTGCTTCGAGAAGTATCATGGACCTTTTGTTAACAATGATAGGAAAAGTATAAACTTTTACTGTTACCAGCAACTACAAAAAACTATAATTTTTTGCCTTTCATTCGTTTGCGGACACAGACTGTCCAGAAACATAATCTTGAGATGCTGCATCATGACACACTTGCCGATAAATCTTGTTAATTTAAGCGCATTTAATATTATAGTTTAAGACTTCCCGAAATCAGGGTAAAACTTACCCTCTTCAACTTTTCATGTCCATCTTCTGAAAACTCGTTCAATTTGAAAACAGTATGGTGTATAATCTAGTCTCTAGCTAGATGCCTGGTCATTAGACTCATAAATTAACTGTTATATGTTGTAGATTGGGAATCCGGCTATCAACCGACAGACTGACACGGAGGGCCTGCTCAACTATTTCAATACACATACCCTACTTTCCGACGAATTGTTATCCCAAGTTAAGAAAAATTGTGATGATTCCAAAGAAACCAATTCCGAAAAATGTTATACGGCCGAGGATGCAGCATTTTCGTCCATTGGGTTGCTTGATATAAACAACATTTATTACTCTCTGTGCCACAACCCCAATCTCACTACCATACCAAAGAAGGCCTCGGTAAGTTTCCTTTGAACACTGAATCACAATATGAAATTTGGTCTGAGATTGTCCGATGGTAATTTAAATTATATGTACTATTATTAAATTTGTGTAGGTCTTGAGATTTGATCCTTGTAATGAACACTATGTGTATGCCTACTTGAATAATCCACAAGTTCAAGAGGCTTTACATGCCAACGTTACCAAAATCAGTTATGACTGGCAACCCTGCAGGTATATATACATACATCTATATTCCTAAATTTAATGCTTTAAAACTCCTGTCAGGGTGGATGCAAAGTAAAAACATGTGTTGAATAGTTGAACCCATAAAATGAATAAAGGTTCTTGTACAGGTAATTGTTTTATACACTAGTTGATTATTTAGCTTATATGGATATTTAGAAATACAATGTTATGATTTTGTTTCTTAAGTAATGAGTCTATTTGTTCATAAAAAGGTGCTCACTTGCTGAATTATTCTATCATTTCTTTTTTCTAAATAATTGTGGGTTGATTTCTACTCCTAAAAAAAACTTAACTAGTAAAAAGAAAAGCTACAGCTGCTGTTTTCTTACCAAATAAGTTGAGGTTATTTGAGACTGGAAAATAACTCAGCTTATTTAGTTTATTTCACCTACATATAAAACAAACTCTCAGACTCTAGGCTTATTTAGGTTATTTGGCTTATTTAGTATTAAGAAAGAAAACTCCCAGACTCGTAGTCTTCAACCAAATGCAAAAGGATTATCGGGCAAAGTGTTCATCCTGCTAAAATTTTGTCGGTTTTCAAGTCACAAAAGTTATAAAAACTATTTCTAAATTAGTCCGAATACGGCTTACCTTATAAGAATAAGAACAAACGAGCTAAGAAATGGTAACCAACCAAGTCCTTAAAAGTATCAGGATGTAAAGAATTTTTATTTTATTTTTTGATAAGGATTGGATTTATAATATCAAAACTGATGCAGTAAAGAGATAAAAATTTGGGGAGATAGTGCTCTAACAGTGATACCCCTCTTGGAAGAGTTCATACAGTACGATCTTCGTGTGTGGATATACAGGTATTTTTCACCCCTTATCGGTTTTAAAGTTTACCGATTTATCATACTTGGCTTAAACATATTTGTGTTTACATTTATGTATATGATTGTTGTGCTTGCCTGTGAATATGAACAGCGGAGACCTAGATGCAAGCGTACCAGTAACTTCAACCAAATACTCTCTTCAAAAGATGAACCTAACTGTAAAAACTCCATATTACCCGTGGTATCTCCATAAAGAGGTAACTTACATATTCAAATGAATTCTTCTAAATTACAACTCAATAAAGAATCAATGGGGCTGATCTTGTTGCAACTTCTGAGCTCATGTTTTTTTTTGCTTTTTTAAGCTTATAATTTGAACTAAATTTAGTTGGTTAGCTATGAGATTATATTATTGTTTGACTTGAGATTAAAAGTTTTAAGCTGAAGCACCTCAATTTCCAAAGTCTAACAAAACCTTTTGTAGCGGTGCTAAGCACAAGGACTTCGGATTCTGAGCCCGATATACTAAAAAAAAAAAACTTTAGACCAAATGAGTTCAAAAAGACAAGTCCATATGACCAGTTGTACCAGAACGCAGAACGTTGACCCTAGTCAGAGTCGAGAATCCTATTTGTCAGTTACAGCATATACTATCGCTTATACATTGAAAATAACAAAATCTTATTTCTGAAATATTACTCAAAAAATGAACATTATATTTTGGTTATAGAATTGATAGTATAAAGAACAAGATGTTCTAGTAATTATATAATTTTTGTTTTTTTGTTAATTAACTACTACTTAGGTTGGTGGATATACGGAAGTGTACGAGGGATTGACATTTGTTACGGTGAGAGGAGCAGGGAAACAAGTTCCAAGTTACCAACCCGCGAGAGCCCTTTCTCTCATCATGCACTTCCTCAATGGCACTCAGTTCTCCCAAAAATAATCCTCCGGTTTTTACTTTTTATTCAGTCGCTCCGGCTTGTGATTTACCTATTGCAATTAATAACGTGCAAGGAAATTCCATGATCGGGTGTTTATTGCCTTGCATTTTGTGACAAAGCATACTCTGATACTCGATGAAATTAAAAAACTTTTTTATGAATTTCTTGCGATATCGATTGTCCATTGGTGGTGGTGCTCTCTAGTCAATGATTTTAAGACTTGCATAATAAGTGTATTGAGGCTTTAATTATAAAGATGTAAGCTTGTACTTTATAAAGGAACAAACTATCTTATTTGGAGCAAGAAAAAATTAAGATAGGATTATCCGGCTTGACAAAATTATTTTTATCTAAAACTGTAGCTTACAAACAAATACACAAATGATTTAATTAGCTTAAATGCAAGAATCATTCAAGGCTTAAGATATATGACAAGAATCCAAAATCATCTGGTTCTTTGGAAGGAGACACTACAAAAATATATCAGGATAACAATAATTTAGCAACTGTTTGTATAAAGTAGTGATATGTGTTCCAAGGACAGCGACATTTATCTCACATCTTAGAGAGGATGTTTTTTGTTGTCGATATAAACGTTAATTATCATCGATAACAACGGGCGGAATTACATGGTTTCAATTCCCATTGGAACAAATTTCATAGGTTAAGCAAAATAAAATAATAAATGACTATAAATGGTGTCAAGCAGTGGCGGAGCCATAGTATGACCAGGGGTTGCCACCGCAAACTCACAATTTTCAATAATTTGATTTTTTCAATAGTGTTTTTCCGAGTAATTTGTAGATAGAGCATTCCGACAACCACTTAAATTTTATTTTCAGTAACCCCTTTCAAAATTATATATTATTTTTGTAATTAGATATTACTATATTTCGTACAGGTCACTATATAAAAAGTAACAATTAAAAATCAATATTAAAGCCTTATTTTCTAAATTAGTCAAATCATTGTTACAAAAATTAGTCAAATTATTGTTAAAAAATTTACAAAAGAAAATAAAACTCTCAAAATTAAGATTAATTATTTTTGTATTCATTCCAACAATTATTTATGTAACAAAATCATGTTTTTTTTATTTAGAGAAAATGATAAATTAAAAAAAATCTAAAAAAAAACTAATTTTGATCAGTATGTTGTTCATAAACTATGAAATGTGTCAAGAATAATTTATAAAATTTCGTAAATATTTCTTTAAAATCTTTACAATTTGAGAGAATATACATAAATAATAATAATATTGTAACTTTATGTACACGGTATTTTAAAATATGAACTATTAAATACTACTAAGTTTGACTCTTAACGTTCTCTTTATTAATTATATTTTTGAGCTCATTTTTTTTCTAGTTTATCAACAAAGAAAATAGGCTATCCTTTTTGGCGGAACCGACTCGTTAGCTAACCAAAAAACTCGGCCATATACGTTACGGTCTAAAAATATATTTATTTTGAAAAAAAAACACTATAAAAAATGATGATTTCGTTTTTGTAAGAGTGAGAATTTTCAACCGACCCTAATTTGAGAAAATTTGGATTAACGTTTTTTTTTGTCAAATTCAAAATTATTGTTCTGGCTCCGTTCCTGGTGTCAAAATACCCGACAACTCCTAAAACCACACAAACAGATGATAAAATTGAATAAAAAAGACATAAAATACAATATAAAAAATCTCAACTATTGCGAAAACACAGTACTTAGAGAGGATGATTTATACAATGGGGAAAGTAACTTTTAGATGAAGTGGCAACAACAGCTAGTCTGATATGACTAGATCAAAAATTAAATACATAACAAGATCAATGTATATAATAAGCTCACTAAGATGAGTTATATCTAGCTATATAATTCTATACACCAGCTAGTTGTTTGTTTTGATTGTTAGAATAAATCCCTACTTTGTAGCAGGTTAGTTGTTTGAGTTTTACATTTTCCTAGTTACATGTACATGTTGCTAGTAGTGCAAACGTGGGCTGTTATTGCTCTTTTTCTGTTGTACCCTGGCTATATAAGTTGAGTACAAATTTGTCAAATAATATAAGTTATTCCTCCTCCAGTCTTCTTTGTGTTCTTGTTCATATTGTTTTAGTTCATAACATACATGGGTTACTTTTCGGTTTTTGTTTGTATTTAACGATTCGGTTTCGGCTACGGCCGGATTGACGGTTATAGTTTCGAAAACCAAACCCAAACCATAATCATCGGTCTCGGTTTGGCCAAAACTTCATTCGGGTTTTATAGCGGTTATCGATTTTTCATTTTCGGGTGGTTTAAGGTTGGATTTTGGGTCTCGGTCTTTTTTACAACCCATATATCATATCATCACATGCTATTAATATAACCCAACCAAAGAAAGTTGAAACTGCCAAATTTTGTTCAAATTTTACAAAAATACTCTTACTTAATATTATAATTACTTTTAAATGTCATCATTCAATTCAAATACATAAATAGCTTAAATACATGTTATTTTCCACACATTCATATTTCAAACAAAATCGTCATGTGTATTTTTTTTATAAGTAAAAAATTATAGTACTCTTTACATATGATTGTTAATTTATTATATTTATTTATTCAATATTAATTTTTTTTAAAAATATCAAATTTATTTGTCGAGATCAACTTTACATATTACTCTTGCCCACACGTGTTTTGTTTTCCATTATATTCACCACCTTGATTTGTATAAAAATGGCTCCAGCATTGATTTAATGATTTTCCTCCTATATTCTGGATTCACCACTCTTTTCAATTGCTTGCTTCTCGGAATAGGAGTATCAGACTCTCCCTACCGAGAGGGTCCTCACACTACACTTTTATTAATCATTGGATATTTGTTCGTTTTAATTCTATTGCTAACAAAAAAAATATAAACCAAAACAATACACAAGATATATAACCCAATTATTTTTAAAAATTGTGTAATCTCAAACTATAAAACAGTAAGAAAACATTGAGAACTATTGTGTGACATACCGTGAAATAAAAACTAAAATAAAAAAATTTCAAAATTCGATGATCACAAACAATAAAACCCTAAGAAAAGATTGAGAAACCTTGTGTGGTCTAGGGGTGGAATTTTTGTACCGATTTGTACCAACCGACCGATTTTCGAACCGAACCAAACAAGTTGGTACCGAAAGTTCGGTATACCGACTTTTCGGTACGGTACAACCGAACCAAACTTTAAAAGTCGGTTCAGTTTCGGTATCCATTTCGTATGTTTGGTACAATACCCAACCGAACCAAACATTAAAATTATAAAATATATATAAATTTACACATAGTTATAACTTACAAATAAATTGTCTTATAGTTTATTTTAATTTTTCTCATGACTTACTTTCCTATTTATGAAGTCAAATACAATAATTTCGTGTTTCTCCATTTTCTTATCTAATATTTTAAAAGAATTCTTATTTTATAAGTGTTTACTATTTTAATCAAATTTATAATAAATGTAGCAAATATAAGAATAGTTGTACACATTTTACTTTTTACAAACTTTTTTCTATTTTATTGTTATCAAGAATTATTTTTTAATAATAATAATATTTCGGTATAAAACGGAAAACCGAACCGTACCAACCGAAAAAGTCGGTATACCGAACTTTCGGTATACCGACTTTTTCGGTTCGGTTATGATATAATTTTTTTCAAACCAAACAAGTTCGGTTCGGTATTGGTATATGGTCAAAAAAGTCGGTACCGTACCGAAGCCACCCCTAGTGTGGTCTACCATGAAATAAAAATTTAAAATATATTAACTAATAAAACATTTATATTTTTTTTTCCAGTTAAATATTATTATGTATCCATCCTAAAATGTTTTTAAAAAACAATCTGACGGCTATTAGAGAAATAGTCTATGTCCCTTTTTCTTTGATTCTCTGCGTGACACATAACATTTTTTTCATTATTCACCACGTCGCCCCTTTAATCTCCACTTTATTTCTAACTCGTCCCTTCTACCTTTATTTTAGGTATCAGAGCTTTTTAAACATTATTTTCTCCCTCGAAAAAATATTGAGTGTAAACAAAAGTTCTAACTGGATATATTGCTACAAATTCTGGCTCTCAATTTCGAATAACGCGACATTGTGCGGAGGTCAAATATCGTTTACGCAACTATTGCAAGTTATTTTTCAAATTAATTTACGTGAATCTTGAATTTATTTAATTATATTAGTTGAAATTAAATTTTGCAGAGATCTATGGCTATCTCTCGATATATTAAATAATAGATATATATATACTAACCAAATATAAGTTTCAAGTTTAATATCCTAATAGATAGATAGATATATATATATATATATATAGGGAGGATATATAGACATTATGAAAAACACCCAAATGGACATTTTTTTTGTAAAAACGTCCAAATCAATATTTGATTAATGCAAATCTCCATGATTTCACGACGGGAACACAAATATGCGTCTTGTTTTTTTTCCTGAGATGTATAATGACATGTTTTGAATTTTTAAATTTTACCATAATTTCGAAAAGATGTCATTATACATCTCGGAAAAAAAAAAAGACGCATATTTGTGTTCCCGTCGTGAAACCATGAAGATTTGCATTAACCAAATCTTGATTTGGAGCCTTTTTTACGAAAAAGTGTCCAAGTTGATGTTCATATAACCCTTCCTATATATATATACTATTTTTGTTTATATAAAGAAGTTTACAAGGCAGATGAAATTTTATGTGTATTTAAAAGTGTTACGTAAAATTAAAAAAAATTGTTAAATTTAAAGAAAATAATGAGAAGTGCTTGCTCCCTATGGTATTGACTTTAATTATTTGTATGTTGCCTAGGCTACTCCCCCATATGCACTAATGACTACTCTATAGGGGTATATAGCGATGGGAAAAAATCCCGAAATCTCGACCCGTGTTTCGACCCGTATCCGATCCGAAATTTCCCGACCCGAGAATGTCGGGTTTTGTTTCGACCTGACAAACTTCGGGATCGGGTGATAATTTTGATTTCGTCGGGTGTCTCGACCCGACCCGATTTTTTAATTAATTTATATTTTATATAAAAATATAAATTGATTTATATTAAATGCAAGTGATAAGAATAAAACCATGTACCGTTAGCGTACAGTATAACCACTGTACCATATGAGCTACAATACTTTTTGTTTTATATATTAGTTATAATTATATAAGTATAATATAGATTTGTAGTTTTGAATATACGAAACTATTAAAATAAAAAAATATACTTAAATTAAAAAATTGTATTGTTATTTTCAAGAAAGATAACTGATTATTATTTTCCGATTATAAAAATTATAATGATAATGTATCTCATCTAATATGATAATTGTTGCTTGTGTAAATAAAACTAAATACTAAAAGAATATGATAAAAAAACGTATCAATTTTTTTATCTACTCCATTATTTATAGTTTCACACTATTTTTTCTACTACATTTTAATTTCTTTTTTCATTTATTAAGAATGTTATTTTTAAAATAGGATTATGTTTCGTTTTAATAACATGTTTAAACTTCTCAAATGAAAATTGTTAATAAAAAATGACGTCATCGTAAAATAAAAAAAATATGTCGAAAAATTCGGGATAAACATATCCCGATCCTACGGGATCCCGAAAAATTCGGGTCCCGAAAAAGTCGGGTCCTGACTTTTGTCGGGTCGGGATCGAGATTTTTTTTTTACTTCCAAAAGTAATCGGGTCGGGATACGGGTTGCGCGTTTACGGATCGGATCTCGACTCTAACCCACCTCTGGACTATATATATTTGCATGAGTATTTAGCCAAAAGATATACTATAATAAGCTAAAACCATTTTAACAAAGAATAATGAACGAAGAAACTTTTAATAATCTAATCCCAGTTACGAGTACTTGTTTGGATCCTTTTCTTACTATACTTCTCTGTGTAACCAACAGATCTTCTACAATGAAACAATAAAAAAAGGATCGGATAAAGTCTAAAGGAAATCTGCAGAAATAAATTATCAGAATCGAAATCGTTGATGGATTACAAAACATCAAAATACCATAATCCGTATCAAAAAATAAATTAATAGCTAAAAAAAGATATCGATGCACGTAACATACTATAATAAGTTAGAAAGCTGGGAGGAGGAAGCAACCATTTGGAATCTTCAATATAAGAAAGGCTGATGAATGCTTTAGCTTCATTTGCCCGCTAAACGTGGCTCGAGGGCCCTGTACCCCAGGACCAGTGTTTTTATACTCTCTAAAGAAAACCGTCCTGCAAAATGAAAACGTACGTCATTAGATAGGCATTATAGGTTTGTTGTTCGGCAATTTGGCTTAGCTCAGGTTTAAACTGCTTCTTTTGGCCCTTCAAATGGTTTATGTATAGTTACTCCGTAGTTTTCACCTTTATTAATAAAATCTTGAAGTACTGATCTCTCCCTTTTGAAAAAAATATATTTTCTTAGTTTAAAATTATAATTTTATTAATTACTGTGTTTTAAATTTTTGTGAACCTCTCTCAATCTGATTCCCAGTGCTGACGCACATCATACACATGCAGTAATCGGCTTCGCATAGTTTTTTAGAACAGACTATAATTAATATTCTTTCTGGTAATTAGAAAAATGAGGTATTTATTTTAAATAGGATCCCATTAATTTGTAAGTTATTGCGCAGCGAAATCTTACGTGCAAATGGTTATATATGATGTTTGGTTACTTTGCTTGTCTTAGTTATCTCTAAACGAAGACCGAATAACCAAATAGCATATACCATAACCTATCAAGCGCATAATAATTTACGCTTTAGATTTAAATACATAAATATTAAGATGCAATATTTATCCTATTTTGAGATGTTTGCTTACTTCTCATAACCATTAATGGGCACATTCGAAGCTAACCATCCTTGAGGATTGACAACATCAGACATTTCGGTGTAGGAAAATGCCACAGTGGCGTATTCTTTTAAAGCCCGACCTAAGTATGCAGTTCTACCAGTACCATTCACAGAACATTGCACAAATGAGTAGCCACTGTCTTGTGAACTTGATGCCTGCCAGTTGGACGTGATCGCATTAAGGTCCTGATGTACCACATTCAATTCGGTATTCTACAAAAAAGACAAGTCACTTTTAATTGATAAAATAGTAGCATTTCGAGTTGTCGCATCTTTTAAGCTTAGATAAAGTATTGATTAAAGTTGGACTGCAATAGTGCTTTTGGCTGGCCAACTTCAAATTTTGAGTTCGGAATTTTAGCCTGAACTTACAAGCTAGCAAGAAATATTGAGCTAGTAATCTAGTTTCCTTCCCACATAAAAAATGAAAAATCTAAGCTTATTTTAACCAAAACTCCAACTAAACAATCCCGAGCGGATTATACTGACCCTTAGTAGATAGCTAGAATGCTGGTATGAATTAAAGTTTATAGAGTATTCGTTTTAGAGAAACGCTACTAGATGGCGTGAAATTGTTACTAAACTAAGATTTCTTACCAAATAGATAGATTTTTCGTTTCCCCAAATAAAATCAACGGTGCCTTCAACATAGCAATTCATGAAGAAATGTATGCCAGTGTCATCGAGAAGCGTATTTTGAAAACCGATGAATCTCGAGTTATAAAATGTCGACTTGTCGCTAAACGCCCTCACTGCCACCGCTTGTTCATCTTTCAGGGTAGGATTTGGCCTTGGAGCTGAATTCTAATAATATATAAATAAACAAATTAATTAATACGTGCAAGAACATATTACATACCATATTAGAATCTCTATAAATTAATACTCGGTAAATTAATAAACTCTCTAAAATAATATTTTTCTCAGGTCTCGACTTCGGCCAATATAAAAAATCACTAATTTCGATAAATTAATAAGATAATAAATTTTTGAAAAATCGTTATATAAATATTTGGTCCCTACAAAATCATAAATTAATAATTATTTAAAATTATAAGCGTTACTTCAACAATTTAGTGAAATATGACTCGTAATTTATTTCACCATCAATACATTATAGGCATTAACTAAGTTATTATACAATGAACCAATGTGTCTTACTAATGAACGTTACTTGTAGTCAAAATTATACTGTACATTGAATATTATTTGATTGAACAATCAAAAAACAACTTTTTAAAAGATAATCAATATACATGGAATTTAAAATACATATATTATGTATCTATTGTCTATCATTAATTTGATACAAAGTTTATGATGTAACAAAATTTATATATAAGTAAGTGAAGTAGTGTATTTGTTAGTGAGTATAATGAGTTTTATGTTATTACCATATATTGAATCGATAAAAACTCTTCAAAATAATAAATTATTAATTTATCGATTAAATAATACATCTCTAAATTAATAAAAATTCATGGTCACAACATTATTAATTTATAGATGTTTTATTGTATTATTTTATTTTTATTTTTTCTACATTCCTCGAATAAATTTAAACCACTCTCGCTTAATTCACTAAATAATTTATAAACTATATATGATTATCAAATAAGATTTAAACTTTACAATTTAGATATTAAACACTTGAGAGATCCTTACAGTTGCAACTGACATTGTTGTTTTTTGATACAATAAGCCACAATAAATGGTAAGGTTTCAAGATTTTCATGTAGAATATGTACCTTGAAAATCATATTGGCAGCTACAAAGTAATCTCCTTCTACGTTCAACGTCGCACTGTATGCAGATCCAATTTTTGCGGCCGTATTATTGTATACGTACCAACGTTGGTATGTTTCCAGGGGTACCATAGAATGTAACAAACGGCTTGGTTTTATCTATATTTACTTTTTCAAAATATATTCCACCAGAAATCATTACAATAACCCGTTGAACGTTAGCATCGATCTGGGATACTTTTGACGGCATCAGTTATCGTCTTGAAGTCTCCTTTCCCATCTTGGCTTACCCTAGTTACAAATTAAGAAAATGAAATTCAGTACAACAAGAAGAAAGCAAAAAGAGAGTGAAAATAATAATTAAAAGGCCCATCATCCACTTTCAACTTTTGTTAAGTTTTCCTTTTCAAAATTCCGTTTAATGTAGAACACCTAAAAATAATTTTAGGTGGGACCTATTAGATTATGTAAATTTTGAATTCATAATTTTTCAATTTTTTTGTATGTTCAGACGATATTGATGAAATTGTATTGTTCTGTTGACACTGTTTCTTCAATGCAAATGAAGTTTCTCATTGACGTTTACGCAGTACAAGCATAAGAAGGTGTTATCAAGCATACGATAATTTTCTAATAATTTTGTGTTGATTAAATCATCAATACACGCAACGTACGTAATACAGAGTAACAACTAACTTAAGATAAAATAGAAAATCATCGTTAATATATATTTCCTTCAAAAATGTGTAAAAGCGCAATACAGACAAAACATTTTTGGTCACAAAACGGCATACAAGATCAGTTTTAACTAGGGCAGGCATTGTACGTTCTGCTTGCACAAGCTAACAATGGTAGTTATTTTAGGAACACGAATATAATACTCTAAATTGATTCTAGATCCAACAGGAGTAGCAGTTCAACAAAATATAACATCCAAAAATGGCACAATAAAGCAAGGCAATGAAAGAAAACTCGACGCATTATAAAAAACTCACTTGATTACTTTAGGAGTCTGTTCGGCCTTCACAAGATCAGGATCCAGATTAGATTTTCGAGAACTATAAGGCTGCACATTATTCTCAAACCACTTAGTCACTTGAGATTTATCTGCAGGGATAGGATCAGAATCATTAGAAATGACTATTGGGGCTAAAAATGGGACTAATATACAAATGCATCTCATTTTTTCGGCCATTTTAAGCCCTACACTAGTACTCTATTCCTTTGCCGGTAATGATTTACTTTCACATAAGGTGATGAATGCATTTATAGTACAAGGATTTAATATTTTGGCAACCATTTTTAAATGCAGTTTGATCTTGAGTGAATATGGTTAATTGTCCTACCAGGCTGCTTCGAACAACTATATGACTAAATATGTAAACTATATAATTACACCAGTATGAATGGACTAGAGAAATGTAATTAGACACAGTACTGGATACATTTTATAACTTCATAAACATGCTTGTTTGGTTTTTCCTTTCCATATCAGTAGGTCACTATAAAATTTATTCAGTCCATTAGGTAAACAAATCAAAGTTTATAGAATTCCATTGATGTGGTGGTCTGCAAATTTAGAGACAAGTTCAGTCGATATACTTGGTGGGAATCCTACATTAATTAGTGTACATTTAACCAACCCATTTACAACAAGAGAAATAGTACAAGGGAAATGCTAACATGTGCATGTGACTATGACATATGTTAAAGTGTAAGTGATTTACCTAAAATGTTATAATAATATGTAGTAAAAATATTTACAAGTACTACCCAGTGATGTTAAATATGGTAAGTAAATGAAGTTTATGCATGCATTGTTAAGCATATATCACTTAACATGTATTAACATAATATATGTCCATTATTTAAGAAATAAAATGCGTAATAATCTTAGCTAAACTGGATAATAGTCACGGAGAAAGCTCTGTTGCTAGATACAACTCAAAACGGTCGTTAATCAACGTCACACTATAACAAACTTCAGAATTAGTGATAAAATTGATAGAGACAATTAAATTTTGCATCTAAATGATAATTTTTCGGGACAAAAATAATATTTTAGACAAAAAATTATCAAATCTAACTTTTAGGCACATAATTTAATTTTTTTTTATCTACAAAGACAATCTCATACGAACATAAGAATACAATTAAAATTTATCTCCAAATGATTTTTGAGACGAAATTAAATTGTCTCCTTATGTCCGTATGAGATTGTCTTTGGAAATATATTTTTTTTCTTCAAATTATGTGCCTAAAAGTTAGATTTGAGGACAAAAAATTTATTTTTATGTCTAAAAGATTGTTTTTGTCCCGAAAAGTTACTATTTGGAGATAAAATTTGATTGTATCTAAAAAATTGTCCATAATTCTTAAGTTTGTTGTAGAGTCACCAACCAAATCGACGGTTTTCAAATTGGAAGTTTGATATATACATTGCGGATTTTAGCTTTGTCAGAAAACATTGCTTGTTCATGAGTTGGCTTAATTATTTTTACAAAAACAGGTTTCCAAATTGACTATCTATCTAGCCAACAAAAAAATAATAAGGGTCGGTTGTTGTCAAAGTAATGACGCATCATTATCATTCTTGCGGTAAATTGACCACATGTATAGTTTTCGCAACTAGTTGACATGAATGAAATTTAAGTAATTGGGAAACTATAAACAAGTTGGAATGAAAGATACCATTAAATTAGTTGTTATTCTGTTACTAAAATTCAGTGATTGTAACTTTAGCAACATTTTAAAAAAAAATCTCTTACTATCCCAACATTTCCATGTAAAATTTTGAGATTAAAAAGTAAAATACTATTTGATCTTTAGTGAACTTTCTCTTCTCTCAATATAAAAAAGAAGTATGGATGATCAAGTCGATAAAGAATTGATGGTCGCCGAAAATTGCAAAGCTACATTATCTATTTATAGCCTTCATGGTCGACCTAACCGGGTTGGGCTACAAATTCGAATTTTAAAATATTTTTCAATTACAATCGGTTAAATCCAAAGTAACCCATTCGATTGTAATGATTTAGCCCAAATTTAAATTTTCAAATCCTTGTTTATGTCCAACATTTATATTGATTCTCAATCACTTTACATATCATATTATTATTATAAGTTCACCCAAAAAATTTGAGACTGCCAAAATTTGATCAAATGTTTCAAAAATACTTTCACTCTAATATTATAATTACTCTTATATACCATCATTTAATTCAAATACATAAATAACTTAAAGAAATGTTATTTTTCACACATTGTATACCAAACAAAATCGCATATATGTATTTTTTTATAAGAGTAGAACATTATATTACTCATTATATATGATTGTTATTTATTATACTTATTCATTCGATATTTAATTTTTTTTAAAAATATTAAATTTATTTGTCTGTCTTATATATGTCTCATTACATATCGCACACACAAGACATGTGCAACGATTACCGGTGTTTAATAAACCTATACAAAGTATACTTATGATTTGAATTAACAATTTCAAATCATTTCCTTAACTTGATTTGTCATTAGTAAACTTGATTAATTTTTTCTTTAATTCTTTAATCCTCATTATTTGTTATGATCAAGAATATATTGATTGGTCTTGAAGTATATATATAAGTTGATTGTGTTAAATAAATATCATTTGATTATTTATTTATTTATTTTCTATTTCCAACCATATAAACCGATTAAATTCATTGTAAATGGTTACGTACACCAAATAATTGGTTAATTTTCAAATAAACAGTACATGCTGTAAATTCAGCATATAACACTAAAACCCATGAGTGAATTTCCTTATTTAATATTCTCAATGAATGCATGGTCTATGGATTCAAATTCTTTAGAGTTGAATTGTGTTTAATGGATTCAAATTTTGTTACCGATAAAATGAACACAATCAAATGATGTAGATTTAGATGGAGGATGTGAGTAAAATTATATAAAAAGAAAATTACACGACCTACGACTAAATTTACACCATTAGACATTGTTCATTTCATCTGTTAGATTAAACTTTAGAAGATGTGTGTCCATTATAAAATGTAGAGAATTTGAATACTCGAAACGGATCGAAACATGTATTGATGTGTAATATAAACTAAGATTTTGTTACGTTATGTGGCCCCTAATCGAGCACTTTTTACGCTTTAGCCCCTAAAAGCACGCTTTTTGCGCTTTACCACCGCTATAGCGAAACTGCATACACGTTTTTATTTGCTAAGCGCTATATCGCGCCACGTTGCACGCTTTTAAAAACACTGCTACAGTTTGCTAGTGAGATACATCTTAAATCTAAGCAACACTTCCCCTCGTTGGCTTTTTAACTCTTACACTACCAAAGTTTTTAACTTCAAAATCTAAAACTTACATAAATGAAACTTAAACAGAAAGGACCAAACTAAAATGTAAATATGATGGACAGAGCTTGGCTTAGTAGAGGTTTGTTGTGCGACTTCCAAGTTCTCCAAATTTCTAGTTTCACAGGCTCGCAAAGGATAAAATTGTCGATTGATTCAAAATTGTTGCATGATCCCCCGAAATCTAATACAATAGATTGTGGGTACTTATTAAGTTTGATGGCTCTTATCTAACCTACTATTACCGTGTCTTAGCCAGTTAGCCATACATGACATGGACCTGATAGGCCTAGACACTAGATGTACCCGAATTATACCCCAATCGACTGCCTCAGGTAAGGTACGAGTCCGAATTGCATACAAATAACCGACTCGAACACCTACAAGTACTTCTAATTGTACCCAACCAATTCACTTTTGACAGTGAAGTTATGGCGACAAACCATCACTTCGGAAATATTAGGCGTCTCCTAGCATTCAATTATAAAAAACTGAATAATTTAAAAAATGAACAAACAAATGCAGACAATTAATTTTTCCAAACCAGTTTGAACTCGAAAACACAGACCTTTACCCTTAAATCCAAACCTTCAAGGGTCTAGAGTAAGGTACAAGTCTCATCTCTAGACCTTGACTCGTAACTGCACCCGAAGTAGCTTAGACCCACCAAGACCATAACGGTTAACAACAATAAGACTCTACATAGATGTTGATTTGTTATTGTTGTTTTAATATGTCATCTGAACTATTTTGGTATGTATATAATCCTTAACATTCATATATTGCTGTTCCAGTCTTTTGTAAGAAATACTGGCCATTGGGAGTCCTTTTGCTATTCAATTCAGTATTGAAATCGTTTTCGAAAAGTCTAAGAAAGTCTCGATCTGCAGTTGAGTTCACTATTTTTTTCCAATACCAAATAAGCTTGTACAATCATGTGTAACAGTCGATTAATTGCGTAGGTCTCTTGTAGTCGATTCTCACATATTACATTGTTTGGTCGCTACGTCTAGTCAAAACTTCTGCATGTATTTTACAAATATTCAAACCTAAAAACTTTTGATGTACTTGTCAATTATCAGCAACGTTAAGAAACTATATCAGGACAAACTCAATTGTTGAAACATGAAAACATAAAAATGAAATCACCATCAGAGAGCCTCCTGTTCATTCACAAATCACCCTATTTTCTACCACTAGGGAACTACATGATGGCTTGATTCAAAGGTTTTTACGTGAAAAACTCTAGTAACATATAATCATTCACAATTCAGTAAATAGGAAAAAGGAAATGAGAATACCTACAATTCCATAATTTACTAAACCTACATGATAAGCCGTTCTCCCATATACAACACAGTTACTTGACACCTCGATAAACTTTATAACGACCTAATATGGATAAACTCTTCTGAAGCTTCAGACTGAATTACTCAACCTCGTTAAACTCTCAAGCTTCGTTTTCGCAACAACCTGAAATAAGTAAAAGAGTTTTTAGTTACCACAAGCATGCTAATTTAAAAATTAATAAACAATTACTGTGAATCAATAACTGTCTGTGTGCATGATTGCGCATTTGGTACTCCATGAATTACCATGACGGACCTAACAACTTCAAGCTTGCTTTAAAAAAGAAGAAGGTAAACTTGTAAATTGTACTAAAGCCCAGACTCGAGCCTCTTCTCATAAAAGGGTCAGTCATGTCAAGGGACTCAACTTAGCTCATTATGAATGATTAAAATGTACAATTGAATGAACCAAAGTCAACCTGGATCACCCTGTAAGTGGCTAACAAGACATTACTGACTCTTATTAGTCTTCTGATAAGAAGACCCCAAAAGTTGGCAAATAAAACATCCGAAGGATGATACAATTTTTTTTAAAAAAATAAACAATAACTGTACATAACATAAAGGGAGAAGGAAAAGATCCCACGACAGAACTAAATCAAGGATTCAAAAAATATACGAACATATAAAGAAAAACACGCACAAAATGCGTCACAACTGGAGAAAAGCTTTATAAGTTAAGTCATTAGTCATTACATATTTTTTCTAGCAAGCATATACGTCCATAACTATCTCCAATTGGCTTCTCAAGAAGGAAGAAAATATTAACTTAAGCATCTAAACGCTCGAGAAAAAGAAGTTTCAAATGTGCGGGTCGGCTTTTAACTAGTTATGGAATACCTAAATGAAACATAGTCAGTATCAAACATAAGGCATTTCCTAGGGGGCGAAATTGGTATATGCAAATTATATGAAGTACATATTTACCAGAAATGAACGCTCTTAGATAACAACAGTGTCTCAGACACAGCAACCATCTCTAAACGTTCGCAATGGCCATAAAAGGAAAATTCGAGAAAAACGAAAAAGGTTCATTATGGTTTAAGTGATGAAATTAAAGCAGTATATAGTAACTCAACTTCAGTGATAACGAATCTTGTATAGATTCTGTAAAGAAAATTTGGAAAGTGTCCACGGAAACCAATATCTTGTGTTTTGTTCGGTTACCTACCTTGATAATCTACTACACTTAATAATCTTATAAGAGCAATCAAATAATTATGAAGTTGTGGGAATGTTAATAAAACAAGACCATTAGCTCGTTCACTATTCAACATATAAGAAGTAGCCTCTTTCATTGTTAAATCAACCACGAATTTTGGAACCTAATTGTCCTTTAAATCCACATGTCGTTTGTTAATAGAAGAACGATCTGGGTGACTTTTCAAGATTGCTTAAAATCTGTTTTCTAATGATAATCTAAATTGATTTAATTTGTGTAGCTGGTTTCCGTTTCCGTTAAAAGAATGATGTCCCTTATAATATAAAAATGTGGTTAAATAATTTGAACTTTCCTATGAATATGTGATGACACTCCTAACCATTTCAATGCTATTTGTGATATCAACTAGTGAAGGAAGTAACTAAAACTTAAAGATCTAACTTCGCTAGCCAAATATGTCCTATAAATCAATATCATGTATTAATATTATAATCTATAAAAACTTTCCAAAAGACACTTAAATTTTGAATCTGGAACCAATTATTTCAACAATAAGTAAAAACAGTCATGGGAGTACAATAAAATTACCAAAACCTCCAAGAGTATAGTAAGATTGAACATGTTGAATCATGAAAATGCATAACTAACCGTTTCAATCTGTCTGATGCCAAGCCCATACTTTTGGAAGGTTTTGTGAAGCTACTGCAATTGACAAATTGGACACACAAAGAAAAAGGAAAATTAGTTATCTGAAAGCTGCAATATGAATCAATGCTTACAATAATAAAGATTGTAATAATATGAATTAACAGTAGTCAATATATAAGATTACCTTCATCGGAGGGTTTTGGCCTAAAAGACAACACCTCCATATTTTTTCCTATGTCCTCGAAAATTATAGCTTGGTATGTCCCGACTTGATCAGTTGAAAGATCTTTAGCTTCAAAAGTGATATAATATTTCATAAAGGCACAAACTTGCCCCATACACATTGAAACTTTCACAAATTGTAATACACCACTTTTGCGATCCTGGACACCATACAAAATAATCAACAAGTCGTTATAAATATGATATATAGATCATTACATCTACACCCCATGCACAAGAATAGGGTGAAAAACACTACTTATAGCTATGTCTTCAAGCTTGCAGTCATTTTAATACCACTCATAAGAGAAAATGTCATATTCAATCAGTTACTAATTTAAAAGCAGAATTGCTTTAGAATGATGGTATACTATTACAGGATTCTATGTCCATTAGATCCTTCTCCAACTGTTGTCCATGCATGCCTCATAAGTTCATTCAGTTTTTAGAAATAGACACAATGCGCCCACTTAATTAGACTAGTGAATCCATTGCACATATTCATCATAAAAGTAACATCACATATTGCTCGATCCAAATAATTCAACCATGTGTAAATATAATTTATAGACATACACACACACACAGATGCATTTATGTGTGTGTGTGTGTGTGTGTGTGTGTGTGTACACATATATATCAATGTAGTACCCCTGTGTATCGGTGATCGTTAATCATCAGAATTTTGAACAGAACGATTACCCTAAAGAAAACAATTACAAGGTATTATGCACATACATATACTGTGTCTTGATACCGATGGCAGAGCCCCTGTAGGTAGATGGTTGACTGCCTAGAATTTTATTAAGCCATACCAGAATGTACCCTAATTACTACTTCACTATCTATTATTTTTATCTGAAATTGCTAAACACGCATGCACACTTATATATCACAAATTTAATAGTCAGGAACTAGGATGAAGACATGTTAAACAAACTTTCATATGCTCAACTTGCAAGGTTTTTCAATATGAAGTACTGACATACCATTCTCTTGTTTTTCTAAACTTAATTGGTGTACCATCAACCTACAAGATTTTCAAATTTACACACTGAGATACCAGTTCCACAACAACAAAATGGCATCAAAAGTCTTCAGCCAAAGGAAATATGGAATGTGAGTGGATTTTTTCGGACTACTTAGAAAAAAGTTATTAGTTGAATGTTTATTGCCCGAATATCTCAGTGCATATATTTGAAAATAGTTGAAGTCATTGAGAAAAACTGATTAATTATCTGTATAGGGATGGTCTAATCAGATAAAATCATGCAGGTATGACAAGAATCTGCTTTGTAAATAATTTATTAACAATTTTGATTACAAATTCTAAGATACTATTTGGTATTGAAGTAAAAATGGAAGGAGTTCAGAATACGGTTGAACGTCACCTCAAAACTGTTATAGGCCTCTATTGCAAGCTCAGCGGCCGATTGGAAATCAATAAATGGATTTTTCTCGTTGATGTCCATAGGCCCAATCATACCGAAAAATGAGGCAGAACGAGCAGGCAGTTCTACATCAAATCCCTATCATGCATACAGACATCAAAATTAAGACAAGAAAAAAAATGAATAAAGAGTGTAAAAAGGTATAAACTACAGTATTATACAAGTCCGACACATAATTTGAAGATTTGGTAAAAAGGAATAAACTACACTATTATACAAGTGCTCGGTGTTTCAAAAGTCTCCGCCTTTCTTCACCTAGGCCCCGCCTAGGTGCTAGGCCTTGGTCTGCCGCTTAGCGCCCAGGTGAAATTTTATTATTAGAAAAACTAGGTGAATTTTTCCTATACGAGTTAAATCCAGGTTGATCCAGGTCAACCCGGTCGAAATAGGTGAAATTTTATTATTAAAAAACTCATAAAAGATTACTCAAAAATACATGGTGATCAATCAAGATTTACACTTCAAATTTGTCTTTCAATACATCATGAAACCATGACTCGTATGACGTTATCGTACAATTATTGGAATTATTGGGTTGTAATAGTATAACTATGGGCTAATAGGCTTGAAATGTTCAATTTAACTTGGTAATCTTATTTACAATATGTATATTGTACAAAGGTCTACGAAAATAAATAAAAATGTGAAAATAAGGTCTTGCCACCTAGGCCCCACCTCACCGCCTAGATCCCGCCTAGCGCCATTTGAAACCATGCAAGTGCTCATGACTAGTTTTTTTTTTTTTTGCAACTGGAATTTTGTTATCCAATCTATATTTACATACCTGTTGAATTCATTGTTTCCACCTAAAATAAAACAACTTATTTGGCAAAAAACCGAGAGACTGATCATCTTTCTATTGAATGAAAAAAGTCAAAAACTGAGAATTTACTGTATGCAAAATTGGGTCCACACTCTCCGATGGCGATACCGATCTTCCCCCTTGTTTGTTATATTTCATTAACATAATGACTTTAAAGTAGCAAAAATATCGAACATCTTGATATATTGCTAAATAATTATTCTAATTCTAGTACTTTTTGCTGATTTTGTCTGGCACGTATAATCCTAAATTAGACGAGTTTTAATCAGATGATATTTGATAATGCAAACGACTCACTGGTACAATTAAAAATAAAATAAAAAATGCTTACATCGGAGGAAGCGAGTTTTTGAGTGTAGAGTTGTTTATCCTCTACGGTCCAGTCATCTTCTTCGTCAGAGTCTGTACAATTGCTATCAGGACACTTTGTCGACGATGGTGAACCACCAATGTCAACCCAGTTTTGGGCCAGTTTTGACTACACAGTTTGTAGAAATATATTATTAAAAAATGGTCACCCAACTTTAAACTCTCCACAAATTGTGAAATTGATGTTTTACAAAACTAGGTCTAGGGATCACGACGACACTGCTCTCGTTGTACATGTCAATTTAAAATCCCCACATCAGTTTCAACACCCTTTCATTGTGAATTTAGACCTTTATACACACAATTGTTTTCATATGATAATAAATTGTTTTTGTTTATAATATTTTAATTTTAGGTCACAGTTTATATTAATTATATATATATATATATGTGTGTGTGTTGTGATCATAAAACGATTGATAAGTAAAACAGAAGATGCATAAAAAATAGTAAATTCAATAATTAGTTACCATCCAATCATAGTCGTCGTCGTATTCTTCAACTTCTTTGAAATAAGAGAGAATAGAGTTGGTACTATCAGAAGAAAGGGGATCGGGTGATAATGATGGTGAATCCATGCTAAAACCTAACCCTAATTCTAATTCTAAAAGAGAATCAACCCTTTAAACACAACTGTACAATATTATAAGACAACTCGAGGTGGGTAAAAACTCGCGCAACTAATCCAAACCGGTTTCAACCACTATAAATAATACCCTTCCTACCCTCGCAAAATTAGTCCATACTTAAAAATTTGATCTATATTTAAATTATGGAATATGTTATGAATGGTAAGTCTGTCACATTATTATGTTTATTTTTTTTTATGTTATCTTTTTTATTTTAATATTATTTAAAGGGTAAAATAGTAAGTTTGTTACTTTTTAATTACCAAATTATTTAAATTAAGCATTGGACCATGAAA
Organism: Primula vulgaris; assembly: GCA_963920805.1. Lineage (NCBI taxonomy): Eukaryota > Viridiplantae > Streptophyta > Magnoliopsida > Ericales > Primulaceae > Primula > Primula vulgaris. The sequence goes on along the minus strand of OY987216.1, from coordinate 5,898,342 downwards.
ACAAAAGTATTTAAGGATTGACCCGGCTATAAAATTTAATTAAGAATTGGTCCATTATTTCTGAAACTAATTAAGGATTAGTCCAATATATATAATACATATATTCCGGTTTCATTAAACTATCTCTCCCACACTCTCTCTCCGTCTCTCTCTCTATATCTATATATGTGTATATATATATGTATACACAGATATATATACACAGACGAGTTCATCAACCGCCTCTCCGACGAGTTTGGAACAGACTTGTGCCGTTTTAGACGGGAGGTTTGTTTCCCTCTCTTTCGAGTTTGCTAAGGTCCAGTCGCTGAACTCCGATGGTTCGCCGCCTACCAACGTAACCTCCATCACAGTTTAGACGGAGAGAAATAGACGACACACATTGGGATAACAATTTCGCGGGTTCAACCCGACCTGACCCGCCACGGATCGGGTAAAAGTGAAATTCTGTTCGGGTTGGGTTTGAATGGGTAAAAGTGCAATTTAAAAAAATACAACTTAAAAAGTGCAAGTTAACACTCTCTCATCTCTATTTCTCTCATATAAATTAAACTCTCCCTGCTATAATAATAGATAACATACATTTAAACCGATAAAATTGTAACTTAAAAAATCTAACTTAACACTCTCTCCTAGGTCAAAACCTGGTTTAATTCGTGTTGGTTTCGATTAATTGTTATTACTTTGGGTCAGGCAAACCGAACTATTGTTTTCTAAAGGATTTATTTAGTAATTTACTAACAAAAACTACCGAAATAATAAGCCCACTAAAATTGTTAAATAAACTGAGCTCACCAAATCAATCAAATATATAGTTCCATGGAGAATATCATCACTATCTAACAACCTTTGCTCAAATAATAGTAGTTCTACTCTTACGATGAATATTTGTACAATTTGTGAACGGATAAAAGTGGGGACCAATTTTTAACAATATATTTCTACAAACTATGTAGTCTAGGGTTAACATTGGTGTGTTACCATCCTCAATAAAGTGTCATGATAGGGATTTTACAGACTCTAACAAAGAAGATGACTCAACCTGATGCACGAGCATAAGTATATTTGATTATTTCTATTTATTTTTATATGTTATTTCCATTTAAGTATTTTGTCAATAAAAGTCATTGATGATTTCTAAATGAATTTTTCAATTGTCACTGTTTTTGTTACTCCATGTAGGATTATAATTTCAAAGTTTTTTTATGAGGTCGGATTTTTATACTACACTTTTTCTGAAAAAACGCACAAACCGTAAAAAAAATCTACGGTTTACAGAAATTACATGCAAACCGTACATTTAATGTACGGTTTGCAAAAATACATGCAAACCGTACATTTAATGTACGGTTTGCATATATTTTTGCAAACCGTACATTAAATGTATGGTTTGCATGTAATTTTTTTTTTTTTTTTTTTGTGTAATTTCAATTTGTAAAATAGGAAAAATATATAAAATATGCAAATCCATAATTCACTTAGCTATATATAATTGTTTGTTGTTTGTTTATATTAATTATAGAAATTATAATAATTGTTGATATTTGTCCCATTTTTTGCATTATTTTTTTTTTTTTGTGTAATTTCAATTTGTAAAATAGGAAAAAATATATAAAATATGCAAATCCATAATTCACTTAGCTATATATAATTGTTTGTTGTTTGTTTATATTAATTATAGAAATTATAATAATTGTTGATATTTGTCCCATTTAATTAAAAAAATTAGGGTTTTTATTCAAATTTGTGTTATTTAGATATTTATTACTAATGGTTTGGTTATGATGTTACATGTTTATGATGGTTATTTGTTTTGATTGAGAAAAATAAAAATTGTTACGCTTTATTAATATTTACCCGTTTTGAGTTATCATTGTTTGGTTATAATTGAGTTATCATTGTTTGGTTATTATTAATTGGTTATCATTGAGTTATCATTATTTAGTTATCATTAATTGGTTATCATTGTTTGGTTATCATTAATTGGTTATCATTGTTTAATTAGATAATTAAAATAATTGTTTGGTTATCATTAAATGAACTTTAACTAGTTGTTACCATTTTATTGAGCACACCCGTATGCTCCCGGAAACCGTGAGATGGCCGGGCAAGTTCAGGTGGGTTTATAAAGATGCGGGTCCTCTCTCTATACCATCTCATGTAATCCAGTGACGTCCCCGTACCAAATTCGTCGTTAACAAGCCGGTTGTGGCGATCATTCCACACGGTTATAAACTCTGCAAAAAATGCAGGCCAATCGTGTTTTTGCACAATTCCATATCTTCTATCCTTGTCGTGACCCTGTTTGGGTTTCTAAATATATGTAGGGACCCGCTGAACAAAACCGAACTGTCTCATGAACCTGTCCGCGGGGTGGAACTCAATATTCTCATTACAAATGAGAGGCACAGAACAATAACATGGCAGCCCAGAAGAGCTGATCCCCAACTATACTCAGCACATGTGTCAAAATCCTCCAGAAATGGCAGAGGCCAGAGTGGAATCTGATCACTGCTCTTATCTGAAAACACATATGCCCCCAGTAATAATAACATGGCAGCCCTACACTGATATAACAAACGGTCCTCACTAGGGTTGGGGGGTAATTCACCAAAGGTGTGGAACATCCAATCAAGTCTAACTGTCAAACAGTTTGTATCCACTTGATTGTCAGCCGGTCTAACACCCAACAAACTCTCTATCATATCTAACATGCTCGCCCTGTTATCATTCCGCTCCGATCGGGTAACAGTAAGACCATCTATCCTGAGACCAAGCATAATCTCTACATCCTGTAAAGATATCCCCAACTCTCCACCGACAAAATAGAACGTGTGCGTCTCATCACGCCACCTATCAACTAAGGTTGTAAGCAAGACTCAGTCTACGCTATAATTACCTATAGTGTGAATACCATAAAAACCAGCCCTAATCATATTTTGAACTACTCTGTCAGGCGTCGCTATCTGCCAACTATAATTATATAGCTAAGTGAATTATGGATTTGCATATTTTATATATTTTTTCCTATTTTACAAATTGAAATTACACACAAAAAAAAATAATGCAAAAAATGGGACAAATATCAACAATTATTATAATTTCTATAATTAATATAAACAAACAACAAACAATTATATATAGCTAAGTGAATTATGGATTTGCATATTTTATATATTTTTTCCTATTTTACAAATTGAAATTACACAAAAAAAATAAATAATGCAAAAATGGGACAAATATCAACAATTATTATAATTTCTATAATTAATATAAACAAACAACAAACAATTATATATAGCTAAGTGAATTATGGATTTGCATATTTTATATATTTTTTCCTATTTTACAAATTGAAATTACACAAAAAAAATAAATAATGCAAAAAATGGGACAAATATCAACAATTATTATAATTTCTATAATTAATATAAACAAACAACAAACAATTATATATAGCTAAGTGAATTATGGATTTGCATATTTTATATATTTTTCCTATTTTACAAATTGAAATTACAAAAAAAAAATAAAAAAAAAATACATGCAAACCGTACATTAAATGTACGGTTTGCATGTAATTTCTGTAAACCGTAAATTTTTTTTACGGTTTGTGCGTTTTTTCAGAAAAAGTGTAGTATAAAAATCCAACCTCTTTTTTTATACTATTATAAATAGTCATTGTCCTGTTTTTGCAGAGATTCTTTTTGATGTATTGTATTTCATATATTCAAAGTTATTTCTAACTCTTTAATTTGGTTAATTTTCCTTCATAATCATATTATTTTTTTTCTAATCAAAATTTTGTTTGAGATGCAATATTATCACAGTTACAATAAATGGTATCAGAGGCACGTCGAACGGTTATGACGACTCCAATAGAAAATGAAGAATATTGAGGGCAGCATAATATTTTTACAACACGTGTACTGCCATGTACAATTTGTAACATAAATAGTGTTGTTCGCTTAATGTGCGGGGTTTTTACAGTTTTGTAAACTAAACTATAGTCATCCTGCAATTTTGTAACCCAAATTACATGTTTCTCCTTTTAAATACCCAAACTAAGTGTTTCACTCTAAATCAGGACCTTTCGTTAATTTTTTTGATGAAAAATTGCGTTTTACGAAATTACCCTCATTTAAATTCATTTATTACATGTATATATACACACAATATCATACAAACAAATGCATGCATGCAAATATTATACACACAATTGTTTTCATATTTGATTTGATTTGATGATAAGAAATTGTTTTTGTTTATAAGATTTTAATTTTACGTCAGAGTTTATACTAATTACACACACAACGGGTGGGCGGATTTCGCTAGTATATTATATATATGTGTGTGATCATAAAACGGTTGATAAGTAAAACAGAAAATGCATAAAAAATAGTAAATTCAATAATTAGTTACCATCCAATCATCGTCGTCATCGTATTCTTCTTCTTCTTTGAAATAAGAGTGAATAGAGTTGTTACTATCAGAAGAAATGCATACAAAAGAAATGCATACATATGCATACATGCAAATATTATACATACAATTGTTTTCATATTTAATTTGATTTGATGATAAGAAATTGTTTTTGTTTATAAGATTTTAATTTTACGTCACAGTTTATACTAATTACACACACAACGGGTGGGCGGATTTTGCTAGTATATTATATATATGCATACAAACAAATGCATACATATCAGAAGAAATGCATACATATGCATACATTGATAAGTGAATACATATGCATACAAACAAATGCATACATATGCATACATGCAAATATTATACACACAATTGTTTTCATATTTGATTTGATTTGATGATAAGAAATTGTTTTTGTTTATAAGATTTTAATTTTACGTCACAGTTTATACTAATTACACACACAACGAGTGGGCGGATTTTGCTAGTATATTATATATGTGTGTGTGATCATAAAACGATTGATAAGTAAAACAGAAGATGCATAAAAAATAGTAAATTCAATAATTAGTTACCATCCAATCATCGTCGTCGTCGTATTCTTCTTCTTCTTTGAAATAAGAGTGAATAGAGTTGCTACTATCAGAAGAAATGCATACATATGCATACAAAAGAAATGCAAACATATGCATACATGCAAATATTATACATACAATTGTTTTCATATTTGATTTGATTTGATGATAAGAAATTGTTTTTGTTTATAGGATTTTAATTTTACGTCACAGTTTATACTAATTACACACACAACGGGTGGGCGGATTTTGCTAGTATATTATATATATGCATACAAACAAATGCATACATATCAGAAGAAATGCATACATATGCATACATTGATAAGTGAATACATATGCATACAAACAAATGCATACATATGCATACATGCAAATATTATACACACAATTGTTTTCATATTTGATTTGATTTGATGATAAGAAATTGTTTTTGTTTATAAGATTTTAATTTTACGTCACAGTTTATACTAATTACACACACAACGGGTGGGCGCATTTCGCTAGTATATTATATATATGTGTGTGTGATCATAAAACGATTGATAAGTAAAACAGAAGATGCATAAAAAATAGTAAATTCAATAATTAGTTACCATTCAATCATCGTCGTCGTCGTATTCTTCTTCTTCTTTGAAATAAGAGTGAATAGAGTTGCTACATACAAAAGAAATGCATACATATGCATAAAAAATAGTAAATTCAATAATTAGTTACCATCCAATCATCTTAGTTTTGTAACCTAAACTATAGTCATTCTGCAATTTTATAACCCAAATTACATGTTTCTCCTTTTAAATATCCAAACTAAGTGTTTCACTCTAAATCAGGATCTTTCCTTAATTTTTTTGATGAAAAATTACGTTTTACCAAATTACCCTCATTTAAATTCATTTATTACATGCATATATACACACAATATCATACAAACAAACATTTATTACATGCAAATATACACACAATACATATGCATACATGCAAATATACCTACAAACATAAACATATATACATACATAGATATGCACCTCCATCGCTTCCACCAGTACACCGCCATAGCCAACCACCACCCCCACTTCCACTGAAGTGGAGCCCATACCCAACACCTCCGCCCAATTTCTCTTGTTTATAAATGTATAATCGAATGATCGTATACATGTATGTATGTATGTATGTATGTATGTGTGTGTGTATACCCATACTTATATATGTAAATGTATATGTATATATATATATATGTAGAAATACACCCCAAGTAACCCATTCTTTTAATACGAACTATAAATTAGAAAAAGATACAGTGAGAGAGAGAATAAGGGATTGCAGGTCATTAGGATATTTCTATAAATCAGAATAATAGTATAATATTAGTTGTGTGTGCTCATGGTTCAGATCGTGTTAATTTCTTTAAAAAATTATACGTTAATAGGATGATGATGATATCATATATGTATCTATATATATTTTGTTTTAATTTTTTCCCTTTTTATTAGCCATTGGATCAAATAAAATGGGTTTAGATCGAAAAAAATAGTAAAATGACCATTTTGCCCCTGAATCTGTATGAAAAATGTTTGATAACATCAGTTTTTTCCGTTAATTTGGATGGAAGGAACTGATGTAGAGGGAAACACTTAGTTTGGGTATTTAAAAAGAGAAACTCGTAGTTTTGATTACAAAATCACATAATGACTATAGCTTATGTTACAAAACTGGAAAAAATCCCTTAACGTGCATATTAAGTACATTAGTTATAAAATTCACAAATATGAGAAACTATACATAAACAAATTTGCATTGTACAAATAAAATATTCATCCCATTAATTAACCTGGTCACATGTATAACAGATTAGCCTACAACTACTCATTTATGCAAGAGACCCACATAGAGACATGTTCACAAATATTTGGGCTATATATTTGGAATATAGAATCCAAAACCAAGGTTTGGTCTTGAAATATTAAGTATGTTTGATGTATCAATTGATTAAAATTGCAAATGTTGAACTTAGAGTTCAATAATTGATTTTGATTATAATGTTGATTATATTTTTAATGATTTTATGATTTCTCTATTTTCGATGATATAATGCTTGTCTTTTCCAAAAGTAGAAAATGAAAATTTCAGAATGCCAGAAAGATAGAGCACAGAAAAACGAAACCACAGGTTCAAGCGGAACCAAAATCGGAGCTAAAACGAAGGAGTTACGAGCTTTTGAAGATTAACGTGAAAACAGAGAAAACTGAAGAAACGACCGATCGTCCAATCGTTTTTGTACCAATTTCTTCCAGAGAGTTCACAAGAAAAACGACCGATCGTTTTCAGAAACGACCGATCGTTTTCTGGAAAACGACCGATCGACTGTAGAAAACGACCGATCGTTTTCTGCAGATTTCGAAAACAGCTTTTCAGCTTATTCTGGAAAGTTGCTTAAAACCTCTTAATAAAAGCCTCAACCACTGCCAACGGTCATATACAGAAAAACAGACTTTGGTGATTATATAAACCAACCCAATTCACTTTCCAAAGACATCAATTACATCCATTTCTCCCATAATCAATCCTTCAACCTCTCTCATATACAAAAACCCAAAATCACCATTTTGGTGAAAGATTTCGAAAAGAGAGAAATTGAAGATAAATCGATACAAGCTCCAACAAAGATCAAACATCATCGAAACCACAAATTAGCTTATTTAAGAAGCAATCAATTGTGGGTGTTGTTTTAATTTTCGATAAAATTGTAAAGAGTGTTTTATAAGCTCATTGTGAGTTAGTGTTTGGGTAGAAGACTCATAGATTGAGGGGGAGTCATTGACTCATTAGACGTGTACGCTTGCACTTGAATTAAGAGTAGGAACCTCGGGTAGAGGGTGAGCCAATCGGTCGATTAAGCTCGATAAGGATTTGTAAAATCGGGAAGAAAAATTATAGTGAAATACTCGGTAGTACCGAGGAGAGGACGTAGGCCGTTTGCCGAACCTCTATAAAATCACGGTGTCATTTTCTTTCCCTTGATTTTACTTTCCGCAACTTAATTATTGCTTATTTCGTGCATGCGTTTAGAACTTTTAGTATTATATTAACTTTTGTTAAACGCATAAGATTAGAATTGCGATAGTTGGGTGATTAGTTGCACTTTAGTTTAATTAGGCCAAAAACACCTAGAAACCTTATTCACCCCCTCTAAGGTTTAGCCGCACCGGGGCCAACAGCAAAGATAACATAAATTTCAGTGAATGTATTTTTTATAAATATAAACTAAAAGTCTTTTACCTTTTCTGAATAATCTTTTACAAAGTATTAACATTAACTGCAAACTATATTTTCTTCACAACAATATATTTAATGATATTTCTATTACCCGTGAATAATAAAACCACTCTATACACATGTTGACTTTTATACACGTTACAAATATCGAACATCTTAATATATTGCTAAATAAGTATTCAAATTCTAGTTTTTTTCCTAATTTTGTCCGGTACGCATTTAATTAATTCTAAGCATTGTTAAGCGTCTGGTTAGACGTGTTTTAATCAGATGGTATTTGATTCAGCAAAAAAACTCATTGTTAAAGTATATAAACCATTCAAAAAAATAATCTTACGTCGGATGAGCTGAGTTGTTGGGTGTAGAGTTGTTTATCCTCTACGATTTGGTCGTGTTCTTCATCATAGCCTCTAGAATCTCTATCGGGACACTTTGTTGACGATGGTGAACCATCAATGGCAACCCAATTTTGACTAAACAGTTTGTAGAATTATATTGGTATAAAATGGTCCCCAAACTTTAAACTCTTCACAAATTGTGAAATTGATTTTTTTTCAAAATTAAGTATAAGGTTCACGACAACACTCCTCGTATAATGCATCTTTAGCAAATTTTTTAAAAAACATGTCATTATACATCTCGGAAAAAAAAAACAAGACGCATATTTGTGTTCCCGGCGTGAAACCATTGAGATTTGCATTAACCAAATCTTGATTTGGAGCGTTTTTACGAAAAAGTGTGTGTGTGTTCAATAACAAGACGCATATTCTAGTTGGGTGTTTTTCATGATGTTCATATAACATTTCCCTATATATATATATATATAGTGTGTGTGTTCAATAACATGTGTTTCCTCTTCCAATAGATAGACGATGAATCAGAAAAATAGAAGATGCATGAAAATTTGTAAGATGTTGTTTAATAATTTATTGATTACTTACCATCCAATCGTCTTATTCATCGTAAGGGTGAGTATAAATACTACTATATATAGAAAGGTGGCGGGGTAGTGATGATGGTGAATCCTCTATGAGAACCGTATATATGATTCAGCGAACTCAAAATTTTTTAACGATTTTAGCCGTCTTCTTGTTTCGGTAATTATATTTAGTAAACTACTAACTAAATCAAATCCAACCTATCGTAAAAGGAAGAGGAGTATAAATAATTTAAATTTAGGCCGAAAGACCCAATTATATTTTTCTTTGATATTGGACTCTTTAAGATTTAATTAAAAAAAAATAACATCAACAACACTTCTCTTCGTGCGTGTCAGCGTGTGTATCAAAATAAAAAACAAAGTTGAAAAAAAAAAACTCCACTCATCTGTGCTGCTGTGCACCGCATTGATTGGGGTTAGATTTAATTAAAAAAACATCAACAATTCTATCCTTCTGGTTCGGCAAGGTATACTCTTCTATTTATTTTTTCCTTTAATATGCTTCTTTTTATTATATGTATTGATGTTATGTTGCACCATAGGTGTTTGATTAAAGTACTCAAAGGGAAAAAAAATAGGCTATTAACTCTTAGAGTTTTAATCTGCAGATCTGGCATCGCTAATATTTTTATCGAGTATAAAATGGGAAAGACACCTAAAATAAATTCGTTCTTTAAGAGAGCTAATGTTTCTCCGACGGAAGAGAATGTTGGTAGTAGTGTTGATCACGTGACAATCGATACGCCTAGTCCTCCAACAAAAATTCAAAGAATCGACACAGTAGAATTTGATATTAATTCGCTAGAGCGTGATCCTGGATTACGTAGAAAAATTTGGGAGTATCCTGTTAATATGCGTGACGAAGTTCGTAGGGCGTACATAACTCTACATGGTCCAAATCGTCCCGATTTAGGAAAAAAATATCCGTATACTCTTGCATCCGCCAAGGCTCGTCCTCGAAGATTTCAAGCTCCGTGGTTTGCTTTATTTTCGTGGTTGGAATATTCAGTGGCCAAGAACAAGGCTTTCTGTTTTCCTTGTTTCCTTTTTGCGCCTCCGGATGGGTCTAGTTTTGCAGGACATAGTGCATTTGTTGTTGAAGGTTTTGATGGTTGGAGGAAGGTCAATAGCGGGAAAACTTGTTCTTTTCGTTTGCATGAAGGTGTTAATTCCGATTCTTGTCATCGAACCGCTGAACATAAATGGAAGGAAATACAAAACCCAACTCAAAATATTGAAAGGGTGATTGTAAAATTTTCTGCCGAACAAGTTTTTAACAATCGCATTCGCTTAAAAATTTCTATTGACTTGGTTCGAAGATTGGCCTTTCAAGCTATGCCTTTCAGAGGGCATGATGAGAAATCAACATCAAACAACCGTGGTAATTTCCTTTAGTTTTATGATTTATTAGCATCATATAATGAAGAAGCCACCAAAGCATTGATAAATGTTCCAAAGAATGCCACTTACAAGTCGTCTGATATTCAAAAGGAAATTTTACATATCTTTTCTATAAAAGTGAAAGAGGTGATTCGAGAAGAAATTGGACATGCTAAATTCTGCATTATAGTGGACGAAGCTCGAGATGCGTCAAAAAAGGAGCAGATGGTAGTAGTTATAAGATTTGTTGATAAAAATGGTGTTTTACGGGAGCGTTTTTTTGGTATTGTTCATGTTCCCAACACTATGGCAGTGACACTAAAAGATAGCATATGCTCAGTTCTCAATCACTACAATCTCGATATTCGGAATATTCGGGGACAAGGATTTGACGGTGCAAGTAACATGCGGGGTGAGTTTCATGGACTACAAGCTTTGATATTAAGTGATTGCCCATATGCTTATTATGTTCACTGCTTCGCACATCGATTACAATTAGCATTAGTGGCATCAGCAAAAGAAGTGCTTCCAGTCGACCGATTTTTTGCTAAATTGCTTCGGATCGTGAATATTGTTAGTGCATCATGCAAGAGAAATGATGAGTTGAAAGCTGCCCATGCCGATGATATTGCTTTCTTAATTTCCATTGAAGAGCTTGAGACTGGAAGATGATTAAATCAAATTGGTAATCTGCAACGACCTGGTGATACTCGCTGGAGTTCTCACCTAAAGTCTGTTTCTAGCTTGATAAAAATGTATAGTGCTGCTTGCATGGTTTTACTTAATATTTATGAAGATGGACCTACTTCTCTAAAGGGAGAAGCTCGTTCAACACATAAGACATTAACTTCCTTTGAATTTGTCTTTATACTTCATCTTATGAAGTCAATGTTAGGAATCACGAATTCTCTTTGTCTAGCTTTGCAATCTAAAACTCAAGACATTCTTAAGGCTACTTCAATGGTTTTATCTACTAAAAGCCTTCTTCAAAATCTTAGAGATGATGAATTCGATGATTTGGTTGCTACCGTCAAACTCTTTTGTGAATCACGCAACATTGATATCCCAAACTTGAATACAAAATATTCTTCGAGGTATGATCCCACTCGTGATAACTTTTCAGTACTTGACCGCTATAGAGTTGATATTTTCTATCGTGCTATAGATTCTCAAATTCAAGAACTAAATCGTCGCTTTGATGAGCAAGTAATGGAATTGTTAGTTCTTAGTTCTACTTTGAAACCTAATTGTCACTCTTCAATATTCAAAATTGATGATATTTGTCTACTTGTTGACAAATTTTATCCGGAGGACTTTACGGAGTTTGAAAAAAGTAACTTGAAATTGGAACTTCGACATTACGAGAATTGTGTTATTTCTCTTCCTGAATACAAGAATTTATCATCGATTTCCGAGCTTTGTCAATGGTTGGTAGAAACAAAATGGTCTACAACATATCAGCTTGTTTATAGAATTGTGGTTCTCGTGCTTACTCTTCCCGTTTCTACCGCCACCGCAGAAAGATCATTTTCAGCTATGAATATCATCAAAACTAGTATTCGTAATAAAATGGAAACCGATTATCTTGAAGATTGTATGATGATGTATATTGAGAAAGATATTGCTTCAAAATTTAGCACGGAAACTATCATTGATGCATTTGCGAATGCGAGCAGCCGTCGGGTTCATTTCTTTTGATTTTATCAGGTATCATGTTAGTTATTTGCAATAATTTTTGTGTTTATTCTTTGGTATTTGTTCAACAACACTTAAATTGGGTATATAGATTATGGGTGAGTATGAAAAATTATTATTTTAAGTTGCTTTTTTTTTTTGGTATATTTTGGCACCCCCCATTTACACATCCTGGCTTCGCACCTGGGAGTATTAACACGCTTTTTTAACAGTTAGAAAAACTATTTTTTAACAGTTTTACTAATAAGAACTATTTTTTTAATAAAACTATTAAACTGTTATTTTTTAACAGTTATGATCATACTCTTTATCTAACACTGAGTTTAAAAATACTCTAAATAAATCCAATACTTTTTGTAAATCTATAAGTATTCTTTTTATTATAAGTTTGCATAAAGCTTATAGATTTTACCTTCAATTGCGACAAATAAATGAAGTAGAAAGAGAAACAAAGCATAGTCACCATATATTTTTATTGACATGGATGTGATGCTAGACGAAAAAGACGATCCTCAACAAATAAACCGTATAAAAATATAGAATTATCGATACAAACATATATTTTATATCCATCGTTTAGAGCATTGAAATACGAGACTAACAATACCAAAACCACCAAAAATAAACCGAGCCCCATCAAAAATAAAACTGAAGTACTAAATTATCAATAAGTTTTATTCCAAATAAGGAGTTATTAGAACAATATGATAATCAATAAACATGGTATTAACTTAGAAGCCTAATAGACTTGGTACCACACCTCGTCTTAGAAATGAATAAAAAATATATATAAATGTCTAAGACTTTCAGCTCTGATACCAAAAAAATAATCTGAAGTAATCGTTAAATACTATTTTTTCCGCAACCCTTATGCGTTTCCAAGTTACAATGCGTTTCACATGTGGGTTAACGAAAGCAGTATCGAGTCATGATTGATCGATTATGGTGCGGTACTTTCTCTCTATATATGTATGCATATGTGTGTGTGGGGATATGTATATGCCATGTATGCATTTTTTTTCATTCTCGTTGTTATAAATATAGATACACATGTAGTTTTATACCAAAAATCATGTTATAAGTTAAAAGTTATCAATGCCATCAATGTGGAATATTAAATAATGTTACTTATAAATATAATTTGGATTCAAACCATAAATCAATTAAGGATTTCCAACATTTACTGCATGTAACTGGTAAATTCAAAATCATTCAATTAAACAAAATAACCGATTACAAAGAATTTAACCAGTTATACAATGTGGAAATTGAAATAAATAAATAATTAAGTGATTATTTATTAGCACAGTCAGGTTATATACTCCAAGACAAATCGGGATATTATTGATCATAAAGATTAATAAGGATCGAAGAATTAAAAATTGGCTAATCAATTGGATAAATATGATAAATCAAGCTAGGAAATGATTTAAAATTGTTTGAAAGCGATTTGAATAAGCATCAAAGAATTAAAAAAATGGTTAATCAAGGATAAACATGATAAATCAAGTTTAGGAAATGATTTAAAATTGTTTGAAGGCAATTCAAATCATAAGTGAACGTTTTATATGTTAATTAAACCTATATAATGTTTGATAATCAATCTAAATTGTTGAAATCAATAAGGATTAAAAAAATCGTATTTGGGCTTATCTTTTCAATTCAGTGGTTACTTTGAATTTAGCACGTTGCATTTGAATAATATTTTGTAATTCGAATTTGGAGCCCAAATACGACCAGGTAACCATGAAGACTATAAATATATATTTTAAGGTCAGAAATAACACAACTCTATTTCCCCTCATCAGTTTGAAGCTTGACAAATTTATATACATTTCATTATTACAAGTTCTACAATTTTATATCGGCTTGATTGTGGCATCATTTCAAGCAACTTTCTCAAAAAATCATATCATATACTTCTTTATCTTTAGAGGAGAAAGTTTATTTAGGAAAAAAATATTAGTGTACTGTACTACATGTGTTTAACGATTTAAATATCATACTATCACTCTGTTACAATTGAGGTACTGAACTATCATAATGTTCACAATTCAAGTATCGACATTAAATTAATTTGATATAAATTAGTTCACTTTTCATTTTGGTCATATTCTTTGTAATTTGTATAAATATAACCATTAATTTTCTGAAATGTCTCATTTTAGTATAAATTCAAAAAAATCAGATTTTTTTTTAAAAAACTAAAAAAAACAAAAATACCAAAAAAAATTTGAAAAAATATTTAAAAAGGTAGGAAACCCGAATAAACCACGAAAAAATGGTAAAAAAAACCAAGAAAAATCTATAAATAATAAAAAAAAGTTCAAAAAAACCGAGAATCCGAAAAGACCAAAAATCGGTAAAAATAAAAAAAAAACGCTAAAAATCAAAAATCACAAAACAATAAAAAAAAACGTTCCAAAAAGTAATAAACCCGAAAAACAGTAAAAAAAAATTATTAAAAAACCAAGAAAAATAAAAAAACCCAAAATAAAAAAAATATAAAAAAAAAGTTTGAAAAAGTCGAGAAAAGCCGGAAAGTCAAAAAAAATGTAAAAAAATCTTTTAAATAACTTGCAATTGTTTTCAAATGACTAAAAACGACTTCAAATGACTGTAAATGAAATGACTAGAAATGATTACAAATAACTTAAAAATGACAGTAAACAATTGCAAGTTTTTTTTACATTTTTTTGACTTTTCGGCTTTTTTCGACTTTTTAAACTTTTTTTTTTTGTGATTTTGGATTTTTTGATTTTTCTTGGGTTTTTAATATTTTTTTTTACTGTTTTTCAGGTTTTTTTACGAGTTCCCGGCTTTTTTGAACGTTTTTTCATTGTTTTGTGATTTTTGATTTTTTGATTTTTAGGGTTTGTTTTTTATTTTTTTACCGATTTTGGGTTTTTTCGGGTTCCCGGTTTTTTTGAATTTTTTTTTGTTTTTTAGTTTTTTTACCAATTTTTCGTGTTTTTTTCGGGTTTTCTACTTTTTTAAAGGTTGTTTCAAAAAAAAATTATTTTAAGTTTTTTTTTTTTAAATTCTGATTTTTCTGAATTTATACTAAAATAAGACATTTCCGAAAATTAAGTGTTAGATTTATACAACTTACAAAGAATATGACCAAAATGAAAAATGAAACTAATTTTCATCAAATTAATTTAATGTCGGTACCAGAATTGTGAGCATTATGATAGTTCAGTACCTCAATTGTAACAGAGTGATAGTATGATAGCTAAATCGTTAAACACATGTAGTACAATATACTAATTGTATTTTTTCCCGAGTAACTATACATAAACCATTTTAAAAGAAGCAGTGTAAACCTGAGCTAAGCCAAATAGCCAAACAACGTCTTAATGACTAATTAACTACCAGAATATTCTCAAACTAATAGTAAAAATAACAGATTAGCCACTAAATAAGTAAAAGTGCCAAATAACTTATAAGTCCAAGTAAGCCGATATGCAAATACTCCAAAATAAAAACACAGTTTGAATATGATCCTTGCTAATAAACGAGAAAATAACTAGAGTACCAATTAAATGCCATGTAGCCATCACAATCGCACATTAATTTCCTGTAGAGTATTTAAGAGTTTTTGAGTTTGGTTAGCCAGCACTAACATAGAAATAACAGGTTTGATTTATCTAGACAGACTAGACTTTTATAGCCTAACAATATCATACAATGCCAATGAAATACACCATTCAATTTGAATCTTGTCCTTGCTAATCAATGACTGAAACTATACACAAACGAAATTTAACCTTTGCATACCAAGGTCTATCGTGTACTCACATACAATTATTTCACCTTAGAAAATTACAGTGTAAGTTTGAGTAATCCAGAATTCTCCCGGAACGCCAGAAGTGCAAGCAACTTTCCCAAATCCCATATCGCCCCATTCCGTTCCCCAAGTATTCTTCACTTTCCAATAGTAAATTCTTTCCTCCGCATCGTAATAGAACCCAACCAATAAGATAGCATGTTTTTGGATCCTTTGAGAACCATCTTTAGCTTTATAGTAAAGGTAGTTTTTCGTTTCTCTATAAATTCCCTATGACAGATATGTAGGATCTTAGCAAACTTAACTATTATAATAGAAGGAAAACATGTGTATACTTTAATTGCTTAATTGAATTCATACCTTTTTAAGCTCTTGAAACTCTTTGGTGATTTTGATTGCGGCGGTAATTGGATTGCTTGATATAGTGTCCATCATTTCCTTCACGTTGCGATAATCAACTTCTTTGAAATTTCGGATCTTCAAAGCTCTCAGCTTCTAAGAAAATATTGAGAATATGGTTAAGTTCACTCAATTGAATATAGATGTGAACTTGTTGCATAATATTATAGGTTTTACCTCTTTCCTACTTTTGTGTCTACACACATTCTTATCCCCACCAGTAAAAGGATAATCAATTTCGTCCCTGATTCCATTCAAAAGAACCCAAGCAAATGCTTTCTTAAAACTCATCATGTACGACTCTTTTTCTTCCTCTTTGCAACAGTCAATAGGTTCTTGCGCAGAAATAACCAAGGGCTGATCCCGAACCTGGTGGATACTTGCTGCAACACCGATAAATTCGGCTAGAACCAATGCCCAGCATATTGCTGACATATGCACAGAGAAAGTATAAAGTAAGATAAAGTTAAATTGCTATTTGCTGACATAGGTTACTAAAAGGTAACTCTTTGTTTGGAAGAATTGAAGATATTCAGGTTGCAACAGGAAAGCAAAAGTAGTGATTCAGCTATTAATCATAAAAAACATGATTCGACAGATATATCACGGAAAAGAGGAAGCAAGGACCGGAATGAGCAGATGAATAACAGCCAATTATTCTTCAAAAAAAACAACAGCCAATAGCAAAAAAGAAAAAGATACAACATCTGACACAAATAAGGCAAAGAGCGCGGATAAAAAGTCTCTATAAAGAAATAAATCTAAACATCTGGAAGAGCATGATGTGAAAAGTGAGGGTGCCCATTTATGGACAAGGAAAAGAAGACGTTGCTTATGAAAAAACCTGCATATGGTAACAAATACTCTGCCTTTATATCAAAACTTAGCCTTGTGGTAACCTATGAAGATCTGCAGAGATTCTTTAGTGGTGTTGGAGGAGTAGGAGCTATGTGCATGCTGAAGGACAAGTAAACAAAAAAATCAAGGGGGTAGGCTTATGTGGATTTCTAGGATAATGTGCAAAAACGGGCAAATGTTTGTCGGTAAAAAAGTGAGCATCACTCGGTCAGATCCCAGCCAGCGGAGAAAGAATGATTCTACTACTAGTGAGAATAGAAGTGGACAAACAAGTACCCTTGACAAACTAGAATCATCAAAAGTGCTCAAGGCCAATTACTGAAAGAAATCATGGTCAAGAAGAAGACCCGAACCCGAAATCTAAGGATGGGTTCAGACTTCAGAAAGATACTCCTCAAACATTGATAATGTTCTACTTACTTGTCAGTCGCCATATTAACATATTCACCAAACCAGTTTTCGGTGTAAGGTGCAAATCACGTATTCTAATAGTATGACATTGGTTATCTTACGCTGTCATTTTTCATGCTACTACAGAACCTCGGCTGTTTTGCAATTAAAGAAAAAAAACCCGAGTGGGACGTGCAAGTAACCATCATTAACTGTAGTCATTTTGCAAATTTCGGTGACGTACTCTAATTATTGAACATCATATGAGCACAAGTACACAAGTAAAAAAACAGGAGCCCAGCGGCACTGGGCGATAAAAAAAAGAGGCATTAAACATGGACCTATTTTTTCCTAGAATCCACCTTTCGTCTTCTAGAACATTGAGAAATACAATACTTTGTGACATGGAAATAAAATGGTAAAGTAGCAGCGTAATATAATTTATCCTCTACACACAAAATAAATTTCCATGATAATTTATATGCATGCTAAGGTAAGTGATTCCTTAAACTGATCATCTACATATCTATATACTATACTACAACTTCTGTATTTGATTAGAAATGTGCATATCAATTTCCGTAATCTCGCTTGGCAAAGTGGCAAGTGAGTTTAAACTAAGTGCTACTACTATGCATGATAAGGATAGGAACATCCATGGGTATTAAAACACTCGAACAACAACAAATGAAATATGAAAATAGCTTAAGTGTATAACAAAATTAACTCATACTTACGTTTTTTCAATTGATTCTTGATGCTCTCCAGAAAACCTCGAATTTCCCAATCGAATTGTCTTTGCCTTTTCTTCTTCTTTAGGTATGTGTGTTTAGCCGTTTCCATTTGTATCTGCATACCCAGAAATACAAATGTCACTCGTTTGTCAATGTATTTCTCAACATATCTGGTACATGCATAGAGAGACTAGTGACAGAAATTTCAACCAACCATAAGGGAAATTAATCTTTAGTTTTATACTTTACATAGAATATATACCGTCATATTTCAACTTTGTACACCAACCTATAGAAATGAACATTATGTTTTCCGATTAATTTTGTGTACATCAAGTAGATATCCAATCATAGATCGGAGCTAATGTAGAAGAAACCCATAGATTAAGGACTTGGTAATTGGAAGGTGGACATAAAAAGAAGTTTTAGTAGTTCTTTAGGATTTTTGTTTACTCATACCAACCTATGATCTTATTTCGACTTTGCACAGTAAGTGTACTAAAAAAATCGTCGAGAAATGTACAGTTAGTGTACGTCGCACTATGTAAATTGATATACAAAATCAGAATTGAAATATGAAACATTGGTGTGCAAATAAGTAACCAGATTATTTTAATGTCAACATAAAAGTATTTGGTCGATTTTTTAAAAGTAAATCATACTGAGAGTGCTATAAATCTGAACATGTGCGCTACTTTGCTAGTTCTCATCTAAATAATCACAACATCGATTAAACAGGAACTATAGCCTTGACTTTCATTTCCCTATTCTATTTACTCAGAAAGAAAATTAAGGAATGATAGTGCATTAGTAACTTTTATACAAGTATATATGAAGGCGATGAAACAAAGCAAATTACAGATAAAATTACAGCTTAACGAAATGATTTTGAAATATTAAACCATTTTTTTTTTTACTGAAATTGGGCTTGCTACTTAAGATCAATGTTTTAAAAATCACGCTACATAGCGCGAAATAGCGTTTTTTTTGAAAAAAACGTAACGAAAAACCACTATTTGGCTGGATTTACACTAAAATCGCGCTATAGCGGACCAAAGCGCGAAATTCTGAACCAAAAGCGTAAATAGCGAGTTAGGAAAAAAAAACAACGGATTTAAATAATTAATATGTATTGTGTAATTTTCATATGATTGAGACAGTGCTGTAATTTCTATCTACAACAATTTCTATCTAATATAACTATACATTTCTTTTTTTATTGTTATATATTTTAAATTTTAGTCCATATTTAGGTAAAAAAATATATATCGCAAAGCGCTATCTAGCAACGCTATTAACGTTTTTAACGTTTCTCTCGAAAAAACGCTACGCTATCGATAATGCTAATTATAACATTGCTTAAGATTGAGAGAGCTATTGTTGTTCCATTCACTTGCAACAAACTCATAAATTATGATAATATAAGATGACTAAAAAAAGGCACAATTGCTCATCAATCAATTTTATACAAATGAATAAAATAATATATACTATTACGTATGTAGAAATGTATATATGTATACATATATATATAGAGAGAGAGAGAACCAGTTGAAGTCGGAACGAGGAGTTAGAGACAATCGGCAGACTTCAAAAATTGAGCTCAATTATAGATGGCAATTTGTGCATATCTGTATCTACTAATTGCTCTTATATATTATTAACAAACATTCTTATAAATATATATACATATAAATCTATACCTACACACATATATATATATAGAGAGAGAACCAGATGAAGGCGAAATAATTAGGACTGAATAGCATACTTAATTGAGCTAAATTATAAATCGAAATTAATACATATGTATCTACTAATTGATCTTAGAATTTTAACAGAGATGATTATATATATAGGCGAATGATTCATACACACATAAAAAAAAAACACATTATCTTTACAAATCAATTACAATCGTCAATTTACTTACTTTTAATGGTTAAGATTATGTATTTCCATTAAAATTAAGTAAAGAAATGATTACGACTGATGTGTAAATATAATGTGTTTTTTTTTTATGTGCGCATATATATATATATATAGAGAGAGAGAGATAGAAAGAAAGAAAGAGAGAGTGGGAGAGAGTGATGAGAAACGGAGAAAAAGAGTGTGTTGGCGCCAAAGGCCTCACGCTTATTTTACATGTATATAGGTTAAACTTCAACAATGGTCCTCTGTTCTTTGTAAATAATTCTTTTTTGATTTATAATATTCTAAATTCAACATTAAAAATCTCCTAACTTTAGGTAACGGTTCCTTCCCCCTCTCTCCCAAGTTTTATTTATTATTGCAATTTTATTAATCTTCATTTAATCACCAAACTTACGTTTATAATTTTATAGTTATTTATATGACTTGGTTTGAAGAGTTGTAGATTTCAATATTTATAAATGAAATCATAATTATCGTAGCGTATCGTGTGGAGTCTCATAAGCTAGCCGTTAAGGATAAAAAGCTCAATATATTTCAATAGCACACCAATATCGTATTCAATCAATGTGAGACAATTGTATCGAAAACTACAATGCTGTATGTCCAATCAGGGCCGGTCGAAACATTTTTGTTATCTAGGGCTAGAACACGTAAATTGTGCCCATCCTCAAATATTTAGAAAATTATATATTGTTTTCCCCGAATTTTTTTAAATTGATTTTTTCCACAAAATTATTTGATAAATATTTCCGTCTTTGTTTTAGATAACGAAATATGAAGCTTCAAGGAGTTATAAAACAAACACATATATTTTGTAAATTACAAATCAACCAATACATTGTTCAACGTAACACCTGTGGCGAAGTTAACCCTTTAGAAAAATATTTTCAGTTATTTTTAAAACAATATTTTTTAAAAGTTATATTTTCAATTTCTAAATAGCAAATTTTAAATAAACATTGATTTTCATATATTTTAGAGTGCGAAATTTAAACATGAATGTAGTCCTACAAATGAAATCACCAAATATCACAAACCATATCTTTTAAAGAAAACGACGTATGCCGGTGTGTTGTTAAGTTGTGTACGTGAGACTAAAATATGATGTGTTGTTTAGGTGTGATTATGACACTAAGACATCCACATTAGTTTTTCAAGTTTATAATTAGTTAAGTATTTGGCAAAAGTATAGATATATACTATTAGGATAGACCATTAATTTGTGCCCTCGATGCCTTGGACGGGACAAAACCCCCCTAATCATTACTTTTCATCCCCGTGTTATTATTTCCTTTTATCTCTAAAATGATAGTATTATTTTAATTGGTTATTATCAAAATCTA
This sequence comes from Primula vulgaris, assembly GCA_963920805.1. Classification (NCBI taxonomy): domain Eukaryota; kingdom Viridiplantae; phylum Streptophyta; class Magnoliopsida; order Ericales; family Primulaceae; genus Primula; species Primula vulgaris. Next base: position 5,876,599 of record OY987216.1, on the reverse strand, counting down.
TCTAGTCTATTGTGCAAGATTAACAATTTAGTTGCGTCAAACTTTTATATTTGATAAGACAATGAATTTTGAACCGAATTTTTATACCAAGGAATGAGTATGCTCTTAGATATTGTAAATAAGACTTCTATAAGCATATGGTACTATAACTATGATATAAAAAAAACTCGTAAAATACTAGTACAAATTTAACAAAAATAGAATCTAACCATTTCAAATTCAAAATGGATTGACTAAAGAAATATTCAAGGAAAATAAAACCTATCTTGTGTGCTTGTTTTAAAATGAAATCAGTATTTTATGATATCATATAAGTATGGTGTAGACGTCTAGTGTATAAAAAGGTTTTGAGAATCCATAAAAGTACAATATAAGAACAACATTTAAGTGTGTAAATCCATTTATAAAGAGGAGTGGTAGCTTTTGTAAATAACAATCTTTTGATAAATGCTGCTATAACTAAGATCACTATTTTGAAACTAGAAAAATACTATAGCCAATAAAGCTATCATCTATGAAGTATTTCTATTTCAAAATTATGATGATAGAATTCTTTGTTTTCAAGATTGGAGGAATTCGTTTTGGCTGTCCTGAAAAATTCAAAACAGCTTGTCTTAATTTTTCAAAGCAGCAAAAATCAGTCTCACTTGGATCCATTTAGTATATTTTTCAGTTCATTAATATGTGTTAGGTATCTAATATGTGACACACCCAAAATAATAATGTACTAGATTCACGATAGTGTTAATCGTTCGGTGTTCATTCCAAAATTAATGTAATGTTATTTAGGGTGTTGCAATTAATAGTATTTTCTAGTTTTAATTTTAAAATAATTTTAGGCTAGATATTTTTGGGTTCAGTAACATGTGTTAGGTTTTTAGTATTTTTCAGTTTTAATTTTGAATTAATTTTAGGATATATATTTTTGAGTTCATTAATATGTGTTAGGTTTTTAGTATGTGACACGCCCTAAATAATAATGGACTAGATTCACGGTAATGTTAATCGTTTGATGTTATTTCAAAAACATTAAAACAAAAATGTAACTTACAAAATTACACATTTTTACTGCCTGAAAAATTCAAAACATGTTGTCTTGAACAAAAATGAATCCAGATTGGAGAACCATAAGCGTCATGATTGAAATGGAGAGGAGCAAGTAGAAAATATGACAAAATGTTAGTGGACAAATATTGCATAATATATATCTTATATTTTGTATTAACTGAAATGTAATCCGTTGTAGCAAATAAATTGGAGCTTTCATCTTCTCCGAGTTCAACTCCCGGCAGCGGAATTTTTATTTAACATTACCAACTTGTATATTTAAATACATAGATTTTGAAGTTTCTTTATTCGACCCGTTTTAATGGTTAAAAAATATATATTATAAGAACTCATAGTATCTGTTGATATAACAATGAGGATTTTCTCAGTTATTTGGTACCGGTCTGGTCGGATGACTGAGTCGTTACACCATCTGCTTACTACCACCAATATTGTACGTTTTTGTCCGATTTCGTCCTCAGTTCTTGGGCCGCACGGCTTTAAAAGACATTAGTGATAGTAAAGATGATTTTTTTAGCTTATATACCATATATGTACTCACATATCTAGACGATGTGTGACAATATTTTCTTTTTACATCGGCATTTTTCTACGAAAATCCATACTTTTACGCTAACAAAAAAAAATATGAAAAGAGCAGCAGAGTTAGTCTAACGATGGACAGAAAATCACGCTAGTAGTACCTGTTGGATGGTGTAGCAAACTCGGAAGTTATAATCGTGAATGAGGATGTAAGGATGTTGAAACTAATATAAATGTAAAAATAAGTGAAAGAAAATATAGGAGAGGTACGAAGAAAAAAATTACAATTTTAAATAAATTATAGTCAATTATGTACGAAAATTAGTTTTTTAATATAATTATAAGGTCAAGAAGCCACTTTGTTCAATACAAGGTTGTGGTTTGGATGTTCTCTCATGGAAAATGATATCAATCTTGTATGCTTGTTTTAGAATAAATTTATCATTTTATGATATCATAATTCATAAGTATATGGTGTAGTGAATACAAAGGTTTTAATCTGCAAAAAGCACAATATAAAAAACAAACGTACTACCTATCTAATACTCGAAAACAAAAGGAAGCAATAGGTTTTGAAAATAAAATATTTTGGTAACAGTGTGCTGCTATAGTTAACTAAGATAATTACTCCTATTTTGTAATTGGAAAAACACTATAGCCAACAAAGCTATCATCTATGAAGTATTTGAAAACTATGATGATGGAATTCCATGTTTCTGGGATTGGAGAACCATAAGCGTCATGATTGAAATGAAGAGGATCAAGTAGAAAATAAGACAAAATATTTGGGGACAGTTATTATTTAGTTTATATAATTTTGTTTGTATAAACTAATCACTATTCCGCTGTAGCGAAAACAATTGGAGCTTTCATTTCATCCGGGTTCAACTCCCGGCAGCGGAATTTTTTTACATTATTACCTCATCTTCAAACATAGATTTGAAAGGTTAAAAAACAAATATTTCCACTTACTTCTTTTATAAGAAGATTAATAGTTTTTAATTTTACATTTACAAATTTAAAATTATGATATGTTATTGTCTAGATAAAAACTATTTCAACTATTTAAATAGAGTTACTCGGAATTCAAATCCTGCCAGTGGAATTTTCTCATGTTATTAACTTGTTTGTCTGCACCAACGGTTTGAAAGATTTAATAGATATACTAAACTGAAAAAACAGACCCGTTTCTTGTTTTGATCTCACCCTCGTAGAAAAAATAAAAATTTAACTCATGTTTTTTTTATAAATTTTAATAATTTTACAGTTTTTGATAAGACTGCTTATATTAGTAGTTCTTTAAGCTATTTACATAATTTAGTTGGATTATCTTGTAATAAATCGGTCGCATAGTTGGTTCTTTTGATTCTTTTGAGACCTATTTTTAGCGATTTATATGTTATCTCATATACTTCTCTATTTATCGTCTAAAATTTCCCCTTAAACCTTTTGGGTTTTGTGGGTTTCTTGGTATAAAATATCATCTTCTATTATGATGACGAAAATAAATTTAACAACTCATATAAATAAAAGAAAATTGAAGATAAGAAATATTACTTATCGTACATACGACTTTTATAAAACTATATATAGTGCTATAACTATGATACAAAAATTCATATTAAAAAAAAGACTACTAAAATTATGTAATCTAACTATGATCAAGTTATTTTCTTTCAAGATGTGGTAAATAGCAACTAATAATAGTGTAGGTATCAGTTAAAATAGCAGGTTCTAGAAATTTGGATGAAACGTAAGAGGACATTTTTTGTTATATATTTAATATTGTAAAACTTGTAATTTGCTAAGCGTATTGTTCAATTGGAGATATTGGTCTCCAGGTTCAACTTATGGTCTCGTCCCATATACAGCAAGTAATATTAAAAACTTAATACCGTGAAAAATTAAAAAAATATGTTTAATGTACGGCATTATAGTGGTTAACGATTTAGCTACTAAACTACTAATTTCAACAATTGAGCTACAAAACTACGAAATTTCGTCAAATTAAGGGAAAAATACATTTATTACACCAAACTATAGTGTTGTTAACGATTTGGGTACATACCTTTCAAATTTTCCAATTTAGGTACCACACTATAATAACTTTCCAATTTAGATATCACCGTCTAAATAAATCACGGAATCATATCACGTGACATTTGACAAACATTAATTTGAGAGGTTAATTTGACAATTTTGCTCAAAAATATGTCATCCTATAAAAACATTTTCCCCAATTTCACACATAACAAAAATTTGAATTATATGCTAATTTTTATTTATATGTGAAATTGGGGAATTTTTTTTTCTAGGATGATATATTTTTGTGCAAAATTGTCAAATTAGTCTCTCAAATTAATGTTTGTCAAATGTCACGTGACATGATTCCGTGATTTATTTAAACGGTGGTACCTAAATTGGAAAGTTATTATAGGGTGGTACCTAAATTGAAAAATTTGAAAGATGGTTACCCAAATCCTTAAAATCAGATAGTTTGGTGTAATAAAACTATAAAACTCCTCAAATTAAGGGACTAACAACATAAATCGACGAAATTGACGGCGCTATGTCTCAAATTTTGGGATATATTTTTGACGTATCTTGATAGAAATGCACCCATCACGAAACAGACAAGAGAATGTGAGTGCAATTTTATCATTTTGTTTAACGATATGTATTCAATTGTGACAAATTTCTTAGTTTGGTATCTCAATTGTTAAAATTGATAATCAATTACTTAAATCGTTATACACTAATAGTAAAATACACTAAACGTATTTCTTACATGTGAAAAATATAAAGATTCAATTTGTCACTTTCATTACCATCACGAGCTGCTACATAAGGATTTTCAACTTTTTCGTGATTTATAATGTCTTCCTAGCCTATGGTATTCATTTATGTTTTTTTTTATAATTAATAACGCTTCTTTCGAGATAACCTGTTTCGCATGTGTCAGTGATCGACCCCTGATGATGAACGTGATATACTCGGGTCTCAATCAGTTGAACCAACCACTTTGTCGGTATCCATTTATGTTGATAACAATGAAATCATAATTATCGTAGCGTATCGCGTGGAGTCTCATAAGCTAGCTGGTAAGGATAAAAAGCTCAATATATTTCAATAGCACATCAATACCGTATTCAATCAATGTGAGAGAATTGTATCGAAAACTACAATGTCGTATGTCCAATCAGGGCCGGTCGAAACATTTTTGTTACCTAGGGGCAGAACACATAAATTGTGCCCACCTTCAAATATTTAGAAAATTATATATTGCTTTTCCCGAATTTTTTAAAATTGATTTTTTCCACAAAATTATTTGATAAATATTTCCGTCTTTGTTTTAGATAACGAAATATGAAGCTTCAAGGAGTTATAAAACAAACACATATATTTTGTAAATTACAAATCAACCAATACATTGTTCAACGTAACTCCTGTGACGAAATTAACCCTTTAGAAAAGTATTTTCAGTTATTTTTAAAACAATATTTTTTAAAAGTTATTTTTTCAGTTTCTAAATAGCAAATTTTAAATAAACATTGATTTTCATATATTTTAGAGTGCGAAATTTTTTAAGAAAAGATTTTTCTGATGGAGACAATTTTTTTTCGAAAAAGAAGCTTTTCTAGAAATTAAACTTTTAGAATAATGTTGTTCTTGAGGATAGAGAAAGCGGTAATCTTATGAAAAGTCGACTAAATTTGGAAACAAACTTGTTAGACCAAAAAGACTTTTCAGATAAGAACACCTTTGCCAAAAAAAATAAAAAATTCTCTATTAAAAATTAGTTTCTAATATCTTGTCTTCTTATTAAACTAAATATGCGAAATAACATTATAATTTTGAACGGTTTCTCATTTAAATGTGCAAGTTCTACACTTTCTAAGTTATATGATGAATATTTAAACTATATAGTATGATTGTACAACTTTACAGATACTTTCCATCCAAAAATTTAACTATAAATCCATTATTTTGATAAACATGCTATACAAATTAGAAGAATGGAGAAAAAATTAGTGTTACCAAATAAATTTAAACAAAAATGTAGTCCTACAAATGAAATCACAAAATATCACAAACCATATCTTTTAAAGAAAATGACGTATGTTGGTGTGTTGTTAAGTTGTGTATGTGAGACTAAAATATGATGTGTTGTTTAGGTGTGATTGTGACACTAAGACATGCACATTAGTTTTTCAAGTTTATATTTAGTTTAAGTATTTAGCAAAACTATAGATATATACTATTAGGATAGACCATTAATTTGTGCCCTGGATGCCTTAAGCGGGAACACCTCCTACCCTATGGTAGACCGGCTCTGTGTTCAATACTCCACTATGCTCTGTGTTCAAATAGATATAAAAAAAATACTGTAACATTTTAGAGTTTTCACTAGCAATAAAAAAAAAAACTAGTGAAGATATAAATATGTTTAATCCGTTTGGTAATGTATTTAATTTAGATAAAAGTTTCCTAAACAGATGCTAATTAAGCTAGTGACAAATTTAGTTTATTAACTTTTTTTGTGCAACAACATAAGTATTGGTTTGATTTTTTGATTTTTTTTAATTAATAAGCGTACCCTGCTTCGCATGTGCCATATATCGAAACCAGGTGGTGAGCCAGAGATCGAACCTTGTTGGTGAGCGTGGTATACTCTGATCTCAACCACTTAGCCGAACCACTTTGCTCAAAGTTTTGGTTTGATTAAATGAAGGTTAATATTGACAAATTTAAATGCCCTCTCTTGATTTTTTTTTAAAGAAGTTGGGTTCCCAGGGATTTCTATTTAATTGGTAAATACACGTATATAAATTAGTATATGATCAAATTTTATTTTTTTATAACTTTTATTATTTTGGTCAAATATATATTGACATCTATAAAATAATATATATTAGCAGTTTTAACAAATATTAATTGCTCATACTTAAATATATATAAAATTTGGTTACGAAATCTCCTTAAATAAACGGAAAAAAATACAATTAGTGTACTGTACTACCTGTGTTTAACGATTTATGTACCATACTATCACTCTGTTACAATTGATGTACTGAACTATCATAATGTTCACAATTCAAGTATCGACATTAAATTAATTGGATGAAAATTAGTTTCATTTTTCATTTTGGTCATATTATTTTTAATTTGTATAAATCTAACCCTTAATTTTCGGAAATGCCTCATTTTAGTATAAATTCAGAAAAATCAGAATTTAAAAAAAAAACTAAAAAAACTAAAAATATCAAATATTTTTTGAAACAACCTTTAAAAAAGTAGGAAACCCGAAAAAAACACGAAAAAATGGTAAAAAAAACCTAGAAAAAATCTAAAAAACAAAAAAAGTTCAAAAAACCCAAAATCGGTAAAATAAAATAAAAAATAAACCCTAAAAATAAAAAAATAAAAAATCACAAAACAATGAAAAAACGTTCAAAAAATCCGAAAACCCGTAAAAAAAACCTGAAAAACAGTTAAAAAAATATTAAAAACCCAAGAAAAATCAAAAAATCCAAAATCACAAGAAAAAATCGAAAAAGTCGAAAAAAAGCCGGAAAGTCAAAAAAATGTAAAAAAAAACTTGCAATTTTTTACTATCATTTTTAAGTCATTTGAAGTCATTTTTACTCATTTCATTTGAAGTCATTTTTAAGTTATTTGAAGTCGTTTTTAGTAATTTGAAAACAATTGCAAGTTTTTTAAAAGTTTGTTTTACATTTTTTTTTAACTTTCCGGCTATTCTCGACTTTTTCGAACTTTTTATTTTATTTTTTTATGATTTTGGATTTTTTGATTTTTCTTGGTTTTTTAATAATTTTTTTTACTGTTTTTCTGGTTTTTTTACGAGTTTCCGACTTTTTTAAACGTTTTTTTCATTATTTTGTGATTTTTTATTTTTAGGCTTTATTTTTTTATTTTTTTACCTATTTTGGGTTTTTTCAGGTTCCCCGTTTTTTTGAAATTTTTTTACCGCATTCGTTTTGTTTATTAAACACGATAAGAGGCGAGGGTTGTATTAGTAAGGTTTTTCAAAATAAAGTTTCTTTTAAAGCATAATTTTTCCCAGTTTTGTAATTGTTTGGTTATCGGACCGGTTGTACTTTATCGCTTTTTGCAGTTTTGTAAGACTTTTGAATATCTTATAAAAACTGGTCTGGTGCTTATTAAAATATATATATATATATATATACTAGTAATCGTTAACCACGCGTTACGTGTGCGACGCGTGGTATATATATATATATGATCCGGGTAATAAATTTTTAAAACGTATATTGATTGAATGAATATGTTAAATTAGAAATGTTGAGTAATATAATGTTTTTCTTATATAAAATACACGTAAAACGGTTTTGCTTGTTTAATAATATGTACATTTTTTTTGATTTTTTTAAAATGTTTTTTTCAATTTTTTATTTATTTGTATATTTTGTTATTTTTTATGAGATATATAACAAATTATAAATAAGTATATGTATCTAATTATAAAGAAATACATATAAGTGAGTTTTTTGTAATTAAGTGGATTAATATGCATATATGTGAAAGTCTTCCTATAATTTATAACGACCTAACATGGATAAACTCTTATGAACCTTCAGATCAATCTTCGCAACAATCTGAAATAAAGCAAAAGAATTCTTAGTTACCACAGGCATGCTGAATTAATTAATTAACAATTGGTATGAATTAATAACTACGTGTGTATGATTGTGCATTTGGTTACTCTATGAATTACCATGACGCCTCTATATATCAGCCTAAAGCTCGCTTTAAATAAAAGAAAACTACACTTTTAAATTCTACTGAATTAAGTTAAGTCGTTAGTCATTACATATTTTTTCTACCAACCATATACGTCCATAACTATCTCCAATTGGCTTCTCAAAAAGGAAGAAAATATTAACTTAAGTATCTAAACGCTCAAGAAAAAGAAGTTTCAAATGTTCGGGTCTGCTTTTAACTAGTTATGGAACACGTAAATGAAACATAGTCAGTATCAAACATAAGGCATTTCCTAGGGGGCGAAATTGGTATATGCAAATTATATGAAGTAAGTACATAAATTAAGTGATGAAATTAAAGCAGTATATAGTAACTCAACTTCAGTGATAACGAATCTTGTATAGATTCTGTAAAGAAAATTTGGAAAGTGTCCACGGAAACCAATATCTTGTATTCTGTTCGGTTACCTACCTTGACAATCTACTACACTTAATAATCTTATAAAGAGCAATCAAATAATTATGAAGTTGTGGGAATGTTAATAAAACAAGACCATTAGCTCGTTCACTATTCAACGTATAAGAAGTTGCCTCTTTCATTGTTAAATCAACCACGAATTTTGGAACCTATATTGTCCTTTAAATCCACATGTCGTTTCTTAATAGAAGAACGATGTGGGTGACTTTTCAAGATTGCTTAAAATCTGTTTTCCAATGATAATCTAAATTGATTTAATTTGTGTAGCTGGTTTCTGTTTCCGTTAAAAGAATGATGTCCCTTATAATATAAAAATGTGGTTAAATAATTTGAACTTTCCTATGAATATGTGTTCTTCTCTTGCATATGGAGCAATGACGGAACTCGGACCCTTTCGAGTCCATAGCGATGGCAAAACCCTATATAAAAATCCATACGCTTGGAACAATGGTATAACATCTTGTACTACTAAAAGTATACACACAGTAAATCCCACTAGCTAGGTAGTACCGTAGTAGCATCATAACCCAAATATAAACAATGTCCCTTTTTCAGTTTTCACCATATTGATATAAAATCAAGGGAAAATATTTAGTACATGTCTATTTACTTATAATTATATGATGTATTTTTTCTCTTGAACATCAGGTAGAAGTCGTTTAAGGTCTTATTAAAATTGCAAGTGGTATTAAGATAAATAAACAAGTTCTCAACATAATATATGTACGTACATAAGCATGTACTATATATTTTATCTAAAATAAAAGGCAATGAAAGATGTTTTCTCTCTGAGAAAAAGTACAAAACTTTATAATTAATACTTCTGCCTCACATTTTGTTACTCAGCTGCAAATGTGTTATTTCTCGAGTGCCCGGCTGGAGTAGGATTCTCGTATTCCATCACATCGTCAGACGTTGAAAATGGCAGAGATCGTAAGACTGCTGAGGATAACTACATGTTTTTATTGAATTTGTTGAGTTGTGAATCCAAATGAGTTTCGGTCATGTTCACTAATTATCTCACATTACTAAAAATTGTAATAAGACCCACTATGAATTCTATATATGTCTCATCTATCTTATATTTTAATTATCACATATTTGAGATAGAGATAATATTATAGCGAGAGAGTTCTACTTGTGAGAGAACCATAATTTTGTGATCAAGCTATATTACGTTTGTAATCCTCCTTATAATATATATAAGTGACACGTGTAGCGGTCCGGAGACGTAGCCAGTCAAGGTGAACTCCGTTGTCAAAGTGTGAGTGCGGTTTACATTCTTACCTTTCTTTAAGTATGCCTGATTTCCTAACAAGTGGTATCAGAGCTCGGGGTTTGTAGAACCAAGGTCGAAGATCGGGAGGAAGATCAATGACGAAAGAAGACAGAAGCGCACATGAGATCGAGAAGTTCGATGGAAAGTACTTCGCATTCTGGAGAATGCAAATAGAAGACTATCTGTACGGAAGGAAGATGCATCAGGTACTTTTTCTCGAGGAAAGGCCAACCACGACCACCGAAGAGGCGTGGAAACTCTTAGACTGAGAAGTGTTAGGAGTGATCCGACTAACACTATCTAGGAGCATGGCATACAACGTCGCAAGAGAGACGACGACAATGAGGATGATGAAGGTCCTTACCGACATGTACGAAAAACCATCCGCAAACAACAAGGTACATCTCATGGGTAAGTTGTTCAACCTACGCATGGCTGAGAATACACCTGTCGCAAACCACGTGAATAAGTTCATCGACACCGTAAATCAGTTGGATGCGGTCAATATAACTTTTGAAGACGAGGTAAGAGCCCTAATACTGCTAGCCTCTCTACCAAACAGTTGAGAGTTCATGCGAGCTGCTGTCAGCAACTCAATTGGAAAGGAGAAACTGACTTACAATGGCATCTGAGATCAAATACTCACTGAGGAACTCAGGAGACAAGATATGGGTGAATGCTCAAATGATGGAGCAAACTTGAACGTCGGTTTAAGATACCGGGGTAAGGACATATTGGACGAAAGAGACCGTTCAAAATTAAGAGGTAGAAGGGGGCAAAGCCGAGGTGGCAAAAATGGCGATCGAAACAAGAAGAATCTTTGATACTATAACTGCCAGGGTATGGGGCACTTCGTCCATGAGTGCAAACAGCCAAAGAAAGAAACCGACAGATGTCATGTGGCAAGTGTTGAGAGCGACGAGGATTCGGTTGACTGTTTAGTGCTTGCCGTACAGAGAAATATAGATTCGTGGATTTTAGACTCTGGGGCATCATTTCACACGACCACTTAGAAGGACTTATTCGAAAATTATAGTGTGGGTAATTTTGGTAAAATGTATCTAGCTGACGGAGAAGCGTTGGATGTTGTTGAAATGGGCAATGTGAAGATTCGCATTTCAAATGGGTCGGTATGGAAGCTGACAAAAGTGAGGCATGTTCCGAGGTTGACCAAGAATCTAATCTCAGTAGAACAACTCGATGCAGAATGACACTCAATTTCGTTTAGCAGTGGAGCTTGGAAAGTTTTACGAGAAGCTATGGTGATAGCATGAGGGAGGAAGGTCAGTACATTGTACATGACGACCAATGATGAGTGTACAATTGTGGCAGCTGTGTCGCAAAATTGCTCTGAGCTGTGGCATCGATATTTAGGTTATATAAGTGAGAAGGGGATGAAGGTGTTAGCAAAGTACAGTAAACTTCCAGGCTTGAAGTCTGTCAAGCTCAACATGTGTGAAGGTTGCATCTTCGGGAAGCAAAAGAAGGTGAGCTTCTAGAAAGGTGGAAAAACTCATAGGGAGGAAAAGCTAGCACTTGTCCACTCCGATATATGGGGGCCATCTCCGGTAACCTCACTTGGAGGATCTCAGTACTATGTGACATTCATAAACGATTCGACGAGGAAGACATGGGTCTACTTCTTGAAACACAAGTCTGAAGTGTTTAAGAAATTTTAAGAATGGAAGGGTATGGTCGAACTAGAGACCGGGAATAAACTGAAATGTTTGAGGTCCCATAACGGCGGAGAGTACATTGATGCGAAGTTCGTAGTGTTCTGTGCACAAAGAGGCATTCGAATGGAGAAGACCATCCGAAGAAACGCCACAGCAAAATGGCACGACCGAGAGAATGAACCGAATAATCAATGAGCGTGATAGGAGTATGAGACTGCAAAGTGGGATGTCCAAAGCCTTATGGGAACATGCAGTAAGCACGAAGGATTATCTCATTAACCGCGGACCCTCAGTTCCATTAGAAAAGAGAATTCCCGAGGAAGTCTGGATAGGAAAGCCTATCTCTTATGAACATCTGCGAGTGTTCGGCTGTCTATCATATATTCATGTGGATATAAACGAGCATACCGAACTTGACTCGAAATCCAAAGTTTGTTACTTAGTGGGGTATGGTGGAGTTGAGTTTGGATATCGCTTCTGGGATGGTCAAACAAAGAAGATCATTCGCATTAACAATGTCATTTTCAATGAAAGCATTTGTTGGCCCGTGCGGCTAAACCTTAGAGGGGGGGGGGGTGAATAAGGTTTTTAGCGTTTTTCGCCTAATTAAACTTAATGGTTACTAACAACCCAACTTTTTGATATTCTAAGCTTAAGCGTTTAATAACGTTAATGAAATGCTAGAAGTTCTAAACGCAAGAAAGAAAATAAGCAATAATATAAGTTACGGAAAGTAAAAGTTTAGGTAAAGAAATTGACACCGCAATTTATAGAGGTTCGGCAAAACGGCCTACGTCCTCTCCTCGGTACTACCGAGTATTCCACTAAAAATCTTCTTTCGGATATTACAATCCTATCGAGATAATCAACCGATTAAACTCCCCCTCACTCTATATGAGTATCCCGAATGAAAAGACCTAGAGCTTTTAAGCAACACTCGCTTACAAAGCCTCTACCCGATCACTCGCTCACAAATGAGTTTATAATTTCACTCTTTACAAAATTTGTTACAACAATGTAACTACACTCACAATTTTAATTGCTTCTAAATAAGCTAATTGGTGAGTCTTTGATGTTGTTCGAGCTTGAATCGCTTTCTCCTTAATTTCGCTCTTTTTTGAATATTTTCACCAAAATGGTGATATTTAGGGTTATGATTGAGAGAGGTTGAAGGATGATGAATATGTATGAATGGATGTCTTTGGAGAGTGATTTGGGTTGGTTTATATGGTCAGCAAAGTCTGTTTTTCTGTATATGACCGTTGGAAGTGGTTGAGTGTTTTATCCATTGGTTTTAAGCAATTTTTCAGAATAAGCTGAAAATCTGTTTTCGAAATCTGCAGCAAAACGATCGGTCGTTTTCTGCAGTCGATCGGTCGTTTTCAGAAACGATCGGTCGTTTTCTGAAAAACGATCGGTCATTTTTCAGACGTCCTCACTGGAAGAATTTGGACCAAAAACGATCGATCGTTTTTGTCCAGACGATCGGTCGTTTCTTCAGTATTCCCGCTTTTCTTCGAATGCTCGTAACTTCTTAGTTTTAGCTCCGATTCTGGTTCCGTTTGAACCTGTAGCTTCATTTTTCTGTGCTCTATCTTTCTGACGTGCTGAAATTTACATTTTCTACTTTTGGAAAAAACAAAGCGTTATATCGTCAAAATAGAGAAATCGTAAAATCATTAAAAACATAATCAAAGTTATAATCAAAATCAATTATTGAACTCTAAGTTCAACACCATTTTGTACAAAGATCGACAAAATGTGGTGGTGGAAGAACACGCGCTCTCGACTGAGGAAAGTGGTATAGTCGACATAAATGCGTTTCCAAGAAGGGAGTTGGAAGACAACGCTGAAGATGAGCCAGTGGTGCTCGACAACCTACCAGCACATGCTGAAGAGGACGAGGAGTTACCACAAACTCCTCAACCTGAATTGGGCCGAGGTCATCGGGAAAGAAGCCATACTGTCCGATACTCTCCTTCCATGCATTTCATACTACTCAATGATGAAGGTGAGCCCGATAGTAGAGAGGAAGCTCTAGAGCTGAATGACTCGAGCAAGTGGGAGCTCGCCATGAAAAATGAGATAAAGTCACTAAAGGAGAATGTGATGTGGCAGTTAGCCGAACTGCCCAAGGGGAAAAGGACACTGAGCAACAAATGGGTGTTCCGACTAAAAGATGAACAAGATGGTTTGAAACGGTACATGACACGAATAGTAGTCAAAGGGTTCCAACAAAATGAAAGAATTGACTATACTGAGATCTTTTCTCCAGTCGTAAAGTTGACGACTGTTCGGCTATTGTTGAGCATTGTTGTAAATGAGAATCTTCATCTTGAGTAGTTAGATGTGAAAACTGTTTTTCTCCACGGAGATCTTGAAGAAAAGATTTACATGCTACAACCTGAAGGCTTTTCCGAAAAGGGAAAAGAGAGACTGGTCTGCAAACTAAAGAAGAGCTTGTACGGGCTAAAACAAGCATGACGAAAGTGGTATAAAAAGTTTGACAGTTTCATGGTGGGTACCGGGTTCGAAAGAAGCGATAGTGATCACTGCTGTTTCGTGAAGAGATTCGAGAACTGTTCGTGCGTCATTCTACTTCTATACGTAGATGACATGTTGCTCGCCGGGTCGAGCCTTGAAGAAATTAACAAGGTAAAGCCACAGTTGACGAAACAGTTTGAGATGAAGAGTTTGGGAACCGCAAAGCAGATTCTCGGTATGAGGATCTCCCGAAGAAGGGATGGGTCATTATTTATATCACAAGCCGAGTATGTAAAAAAAGTGTTGGCTCGGTTCAGTATGAGTGATGCCAAGGATGTGGACACACCGCTAGCCGCACAGTTTAAATTTTCGAACGACCAATCACCCTCGGATGAGGAAGGAAATGATCGTATGTCGAACAGAAGAGTACTAATTACTATACAAGAATATCGATGGGAGCATTCTGCTCGGGAGAGCATAGAAGGTCCACAAACGTGAGCAGAAAGTCGAGAATATTTCGTGTAATCTCAGAAGATTATATTGAAGAGAATGAAAAGGTTTCTTTGTTGGATTAGAAGACTTGAAGAGGAAAGAAGAATTCTAATCAAAGAAGGAAAGAGGGAAAAAGGAAATAATTCATATTTGATTAAGATTAGGATTGTTTGTAATGCTATAAATAAAGACAATTACACTATAATATTTTGTTTCTCTACATCATAGATTATACAGCAAAAATTGAGAGAGAGAGACCCACAAAATATTAGATTAAAAATATTATTTTTTGAGAGAAATTCGTGACGGGATGTCATTAGATATTGAGAGGTGTTAGGTAGAAGCAATAGTTTGATAGGCAAATACTAGTGAGAGAGCCATTGAGTATTGTAAGGCTTGAGTCTACTGTTGTAAGCTTGAAAATATCAATAAATATTGGGTGAGTGCCTCAGAGACGTAGATGTGATGAGCACATCGAACTTCGTAATTAAACGTCGTGTGTTATTTACTATTCTGCAAGAACTCATCAGTTATAACTAAAATAGATTCTCAGTTATAAGTGAAACGCGTAACAGCATTCGGAACATTAGGCAAATGTTTTTTTTCAATTGGTATTAGAGCTTCTTACCTAACTTTAATTGGTAAGGATCCTGTGTTCTGAATATATGGAGTTATTAAAGAGTGGTGGATCGTTCAACAAAGCATCGTTGCTTGAAGGAAGTTCGAATTATGGCACATGAAAGGTAATGATGAAAGTTTTCATCAAGTCACAAAATGAAAAGACATGGAAATCAATCTTAAAGGGCTGGGAAGCACCTACGGTAACTAATGGTGATGGTGAAGAATGTCTTGCGCCTGAAGACACATGGTCTAACGAAGAAGGGGCAAAATCTAATCCG
Source organism: Primula vulgaris (assembly GCA_963920805.1). Taxonomy (NCBI): domain Eukaryota; kingdom Viridiplantae; phylum Streptophyta; class Magnoliopsida; order Ericales; family Primulaceae; genus Primula; species Primula vulgaris. The sequence goes on along the minus strand of OY987216.1, from coordinate 5,860,958 downwards.
AACGCCAAGGCTCTTCATGCTATATATTTATTGGTGTTCATCCAGATTTATTTAAGTTGATCTCTATGTGCGAAGTTGCTAAAGAAGCTTGGGATATATTAAAGACTACGTATGAAGGTACAACAACAGTCAGAGCTTCAAGACTTCAACAACTCACAACAAAATTCGAAAATCTAAAGATGGAGGAGTACGAAACCATAGAGGAATTCTATTCTAATTTATGGGATATTTCTACTGAATCTCATGCTCTTAGAGAAAAAATTCCCGAGTCCAAGTTGGTGAAGAAAACGTTAAGATCCTTACCTCAAAGGTTCGAAATAAAGGTGACGGCCATTGAAAAATATAACAATATCGAAAAATATGAAGATGGAAGATCTTATGGGCAATCTTAGAACATACGAGATGAAGTTTCCCGCACCAAAAAGAAAGAATATTGGTATTATTTTTCAAGCTAATGAGGGTTCGGTTGTAACTGAAGATGAAATTTACGATGAAAGATTTATTGAGTTTGCTAAGAAACTTTACAAAAGTATACATAAAGGAAAACTAAATGAAAACGAGTTGCTATCAGAAGAGAATTGGTCACCAAGGGATATGAAATTAAGAGGATCGCAACTTAATTAGATTCGATGTAAATAATGCAGCGGATTTTGTCACGACGAGAATCAATGCGCCAACAATCTAAAAAGTTAAAAGGCAGGTATGGCAACTACCTCTAATCATTTTAAAAGTGATGATGTAGAAGAAAATCCAAAATATCTCACAAATTTCATGGCCAAAAGTGCGAACAACTCGAAAATTACCTCAGTTGCAAACTCAGTTGTAACTGAATCTGAAACTGAGGAAAGTTATTATTCCGAATGTGATAGTTGTGATGATGAAGCTATTACTATTCATAAACTAGAAGAGCAATATCTGAGGTTGTTTAAGAGGTTTTCAGTTGTGTCTAAAAGGGTTAAAGAGTTGAAAGTTGAAAATTTGGGGTTAAATAATGAAGTTAAAGAGAAAGATGTTCAAATTGAAGAGGATAAAACTTCTCAACAATGGGACTGAAAATTTAGACAAAGTGTTTTCATATCAAAGATATGCAAAGGACAATACTGGATTGGGCTATTCTGTAGCTAATGGAAGTGGAAATACCGTGTTTGTGAAGGCCACAACAAGCAAAGCAACCTTACAACCCACTGTAAGTACTAGGAGGTGTTCGGTTGTAACTGAAAGTGCAACTAAAAAAAGATTGTTTCCAGTTTTAACTGACGCTGCAACTGGAAATTATTTGAAGCGATGTTATTTTTGTAATAAAACTGGTCACTTACAAAGAAATTGTTTTAAAATGTTTTCTGAAAACAAAAAGGGTTTTAATCAAGTTCGTAAACCATTTTTCAAGCAAGTTTGGGTTGTCAAAAAGAATAAATATATAATTAGATGCAATAAAGCTATAATTAATTCTTTTATAGCTATTACACCTGATTTTTGTTGCTTTGATAGTGGTTGTTTTGCAAGTATTGTTAGCATGCGTAACACTGATTTATTTGGTAGTGGTGACAATAGTAAAATTGTAGGCCAAGATATCGCTAAGTATGCATGTAAAGAAGAGAAGCAACATTAGCGAGTTAAAACACCAGTTGCAACTGAGAGTGATAAGCTAGCAACCAATGAAAAAGTTGAAAACATTGACTCGGTTCCAATGTCAGTTACAACTGAACCTACAACCGAGCAAAATCTAAGTGTGGAAAAGTTGGTACATGGAAAAAGATCTCAAAAGGGTCATCATCTGAACAATATCATTGAAAAGGTAAGTGAATGTATGAAATCTCCAACCAAACATCTTAATCTTGTCAGTTTTGCATATTATATATCCCAATTAAAAGCTAATAATGTTAAGAGTAGGTCTATTTGTTTAAATCTATATAGATATTTCGTAGAAAGCTTACTATACCTTAGAGCTAATACACCTGATTTGTGGATTCAATATATGAATAAGAGGATTTGATTGTGTTGAAAGTGGTTGTACTCAACTTTTATGGATGAAGCAACTACTTGAGGATTATAATGTTAAACAAGAGCTTTTTACTGGGCTCGATCATACCGGCACTAATGCACCGGATTCCATCAGAACTCCGGAGTTAAGTGTGCTTAGTCGAGAGTAGTACTAGGATGGGTGACCCCCTGGGAAGTCCTCGTGTTGCACCCTTTAAAAAAAAAAAACAAGAGCTTTTTACTTTATATTGTTATAATAAAAGTGCAATTGATTTAGCTAATAATCTAGTTCAACACTCCAGAACAAAGCATATAGACTTAAGATATCATTTTATTAGAAAACTTGTTGAAGAAAAATGTCTAGTTTTGGAACATGTTGCAACTGAGAAACAACTGGCAGATATATTTACAAAAACATTTGATGTTAAAAGGTTTGAATCACTAAGAAGTGATATTGGAGTGTGTTTTTATGAATCTATCTGAGTAAACAAATTATTATTTATTATAAGAATAATCAGTTACAAACACTTGAATAAATCTGCATGAGTTGCATATAATTTTTCTGAAAAATAGTGAAGTTTTACTTAATAAAAATGGGAATTGTCACTAATAATCTGTTTAATAATTCTACTGAATATGCTGTAAAATGATGACTCTGGACCAATATCTCTCACTGCTTGCATAGAGATGTTTTTTTATTTTTTATTTTTCTATTGGTTGGACAGTTTAGAACTGAACACGCAACTGGATGACAGCAGAACGAGTTAAAACTGGGACTGGTACTATGATCTGACTGATAATAAAAAGATGTCGTGGATAAATGTCCAGTTAATTAATGATGATTTGTTCTATAAAGTGTCAAATTTTTTAATAAAAAGGTAATATTGATCCATTTTTCTTGAAAAAAGTAATTGTGTGTTTTGTTTCCAATACAGTTTCAAGTGTCAGTTGTAAATGAGATGCATGCAACTCAAGTGAACAAGAAATTTACACAATAACAAACAATATATCGTGAGATGGGTAACTCAATATACTAAATTCTAACCCGTTTGTTCAAGGCAGAGAGGTCTGTCAATAACTAATAATAATAAACTAAAATAGAAGCCAAAACACCAATATTTTTTTTACCTCGTTTTATATTTAAGTTGAAATCGGCAAGAAGAAAGTTAACATCAAGGCAAATCCACATATTTGATGAGGAACATATGCTATATATGCCTACGTATGTGTGTATAGGGTATATATAATGAACACATAAGAAAGTTATAAACAAGAAAAAACAAAATTCTGGATTAAATAAACATTAAATTACAATAAATTAAATCTCATGAATTGGGATGACGAGAAGTACGTGACATGGTTACGTATCCACAGAGACTACGGTACAATGAGAAGCCTCCAGGTTTGTTACTATTGATTGTTGATTTATTCAAACTTTTTCAAGTTAATAAGAAGTTTCCAACTTTAAAAACAATTCTTGAATAATATATTACCAATTCCAACTTCCAAGTGTACTAAACTAGTAAAATTCATGTCCATTCCCAGTAATCATATAAAGTGACCATCATCTGAGCGCCCTCTATTTCACTCACACTCTTTCTAATTTTCATATCTTCAAGAGAGAAAACCAAAAACATGAAGAAAATGTCATCCACATTTCTTTTTGCATTTCTCTTAATTTCTTGTTTATTCGTAACATTTGTTCAAGCTGAATTAACCACCAAGACGCAAGCTCAAACCCTTAGCAACTTATTCAAAGACGAATTATTTACAAAGGATGATTTCCATTTCAAAAAGGGCACCAATCTCCTCGGGCTCAATTACGAAGATAGTGTGAATGGGGATAAGTTTAAAATCCCTGCGCAGCAAGGGTCTAGAGAGGGAGATAGGATAGAGAGGTTACCAGGGCAACCCATCGTTAGGTTTGATCAGTATGGTGGTTATGTCATGATCGATGAGAAAGCTGGTCGTGCTTTCTTTTATTATTTTGTGGAGGCCGAAAATGATAAAAATTCAAAGCCTCTTCTTCTTTGGCTTAACGGAGGTATATTTTTCAATTATAAAAATTCTTTATAGTAGTTTTTGTTTTGATGATCATATCATTTCGTGTTCACATGAGTTATTTATGTTCAACTGTATGAAGCAACGCACTAGAAGAAAAAGTTAAAATAACGTTATTTTTTGAATTTTTTTGTTAAACTGAGTGTCGCTAAATTTTAGTAATGATTTAGCCTGTTGCTAAATTTATCGTCACTCATTTTACCATCAGTTTAACAATAGACGCTCTGATGGTAAACTGACATTTTTTTGTAGTGATCAACGTAAACTATTGGAGGCATAGCTCAATATTACTAATTAAATTGGCTAGTGTTTATGAGAAAATATTTTGCTAAACATGACCCGGAAACAAACGAGTTCTGAATTTAAAGGATAAATCTCATATCAAACGCATAATTCATTCTTTTTATTCAAGTGCCTACATTCTACGATTATCAAAATTATCCTCGCAAATTGAACTTTCTCGTCAATGGGCATGCATTTATGCGGAAAAAAAACTCAGCCATAACCGGAAAAATTGTGAACCGCCATTTCTTTTATCGTTGTCTTGTTTTTATAATATTAACAGCTGGTAGACATAACTCATAAGACATCGTATCATAACTCAATACTTTCAGTTGTTGCCTTCATTTTTCTTTTTTTTAAATCTTACTAAATATGATCTAGAGATTTCACACCTACCCCTTAACAATACTCGAACCATGCACATCATATTCATAATTTAATATCTAATATGATATGATGATTTCTTTTGACTCACAGGTCCCGGTTGTTCTTCTCTTGCATATGGAGCAATGACGGAACTCGGACCCTTTCGAGTCCATAGCGATGGCAAAACCCTATATAAAAATCTATACGCTTGGAACAATGGTATAACATCTTGTACTACTAAAAGGATACACAGTAAATCCCAGTAGTTAGATAGTACCGTAGTAGCATCATAACCCAAATATAAACAATGTCCCTTTTTCTGTTTTCACCATATTGATATAAAATCAAGCGAAATTTTTTAGTACATGTCTATTTACTTATAATTATATGATGTATTTTTTCTCTTGAACATCTGGTAGAAGTCGTTTAAGGTCTTATTAAAATTGCAAGTGGTATTAAGATAAATAAACAAGTTCTCAACATAATGTACATGTACTAGTATATATTTTCTCTAAAATAAAAGGCTATGAAAGATGTTTTTTTCTCTGAGAAAAAGTAAAAGACTTTATAATTAATACTTCTGCCTCACATTTTGTTACTCAGCTGCAAATGTGTTATTTCTCGAGTCCCCGGCTGGAGTAGGATTCTCGTATTCCAACACATCATCAGACGTTGAAAATGGCGGAGATCGTAAGACTGCTGAGGATAACTACATGTTTTTGTTGAATTGGCTTGAGAAGTTTCCAGAGTATAAAGATCGGGACTTTTACATAGCTGGGGAAAGCTATGCAGGAAAATATGTTCCTCACTTGCTCATAATATTTTTCTCCATAATAAGATGGCTAACAAGACGCTCATTAACCTGAAGGGCATCATGGTAACACCCTCTCCCTTTCTCTCACAAACACACACAAAAAAAATATTGACATAAAAGGAGAAATGTTAGGTTTTTGGTGTGTTTGGCAAAATTATTACCGAATAATAGGGAAAACGGAGCTTGAATTTTCTAATACCATATGTAAAGCAACATTAGAAAATGCTCATTTAACTGATAGTTTGATAATGATATGAACTGTTACAAAACACCGTCCCTTTCAAGTTCAAGAGACTATTGGTACAAAAAAATTACACTCGTAATGATGACTATGTGTATGCCTACTTGAACAATCCACGGACAGAAGGGGAGACCGGAAATGCGTATCACTGTGTATTACTATCTGTTCGTACTTGAACAAAATTTTACTCTTTCAACTTTTCCTAAAACAATGATCCCATATTCGTGTAGTCCCCTTTATGTTCAATCATTAGACTTATATACCATTAACTAACTATTAAATGTTGTAGATTGGTAATGCATTGATCGACAGTCAGACGGACAGGGAGGGTATTTTCGACTATATGAATAGCCATGCCCTAATTTCAGACGAATCATTATCCCAAATCAACAGAAATTGTGATACTTCTAACACGAATAGGTCACAAGAATGTGATGCCGCCGTGACGGCTGCATTTTCGGTCACCAACTTGCTCGACGTGTATAACATATATTATCCTTTGTGCCACAATACTAATCTCACTGCCATAGCAAAAAAAGCCTCGGTAAGTTTCTTATTAGCATTAAATAACGTATCAAATTACTAGGGACGACGTAGAATGTTCAATGTTAATTTAAATTGTGTTTGCTGTTTTAAAATTTGTGTAGGTCTTGAAATTTGACCCTTGTAATGAACACTATGTGTATGCCTACTTGAACAATCCACAAGTTCAAGTGGCTTTACATGCCAATGTCACTAAAATCAGCTATGACTGGCAACCGTGCAGGTATATAATACATTTCAATTCCTAAACTTAATGCTTTAACATATGATTTTATCAACCTAAGGGTTGAAATCGAAACCTGGTTTGTCTTTTATTCACGAATCACGATAATCGCTCTCTGAGCATTAAGGCTAACCGCTGGACCAAAAAGCCTTTTATATTTTCCGAAACTGATTGGATTTTTAATATCAAAACTAATGCAGTGATGTGATAAAACATTGGGAACATGGGGAGAGGTCAATGATACCCCTCTTGAAAGAGTTCATGCAATTTGGTGTTCGTGTGTGGGTTTACAGGTAAATCTTTCTTCCCTTATCAGTTTTAAAATTTCAGAGTTTTGCTATATATACATTATCATTTACGTTGTTGTAATATACAGTATTTATATGATAGTTTAATTTAATTGTGTCATGAATATGAACAGTGGAGACCTAGATGCAAGGATACCAGTGACTTCAACCAAGTACTCTCTTGCAAAGATGAATCTCACTATAAAGACTCCATATTACCCTTGGTTCCTCCACAATGAGGTGATTCACATTTATCCATTGAAAATTGTCCCCATTTGACTATTTACATACAATGAATTTTTATATAATATCACTACTCAGTAAGAAGAAATATTTATGGGGTTAGTTGGTTGCAACTTCTGAATTTTGTGTTTTTTAGGCTTACAGTTTGTACTTTATTTCGTCGGTTAAATATGAGAATATTTTACCCAAACACATGGTTTTGTGTAGAAAGAGAAGAAGAAAAGAAATAAGAAACAATGAAAATATATATTTTCTTAGACATCGTAGCAAGAAAATATTGTATATGGTTACTTGACACAAAACAATTGGTTTTAAGGTAAAGAAAACCACATGTTCCAAAGTCTCAAATAAGCTAGCTTATTGAATTTAAAGAGCAAAACAAACTTTATGTACTGATTAGCAGGATATAAGTCCATACCAATATTCCGACCAGGACGAACAAAGTTCACCCTAGTCAACGTCGATAACAATCTTGGTGATAAATATATAATGCTATAACTTACGATGTCTACCCAAAATACGAAGTTTTGTTTTTATCTATGTAATCATTTTTTTGTTGTTGATATATTACTACATAGGTTGGTGGATTTACAGAAGTATACGAGGAAGGCTTGACGTTTGCTACAGTTAGAGGAGCAGGTCATACAGTTCCAAGTTACCAACCAGCGAGAGCTCTTTCTCTTGTCAAGCACTTCCTTGATGGCACTCAATTCTCCAAAAAATAAGCTCCAAGTTTTTACTTTAATTTCTTTCTGGTCGTCTTTCGAAAATTGTTTACTCTTGCTTCTGAATTGGTCTTCTTTTTGTGTCTTTATCTATTCGAATTGGTAATGTTCAATCAGGTTGGGTGTTTATTGCCTTACATTTTGTTACAAAGTTGTTTAAACTATCTAACAATGGAAGTAAAATGTTGTTTTAAAATTTATTGTGATTTCTATTGCTCGTTGGTGTTGGTGCAGGTGGATGATTTTACGGATAGCTCATGTTTAGTTATCAAAACCCGAACTTTTTTTTTCTTTTGGACTTGATACATATTTGTTGTAGCATCATTGAACTTCTTTTGGACTTGACGAAAGTAACATGAACAGGTTACGTATCTATATCGATTAAGTTACGTCGATTATTCCTCAACAAATAGGAAAGTTAAAATCAAGTTATATCCAATTCTTCTATTCAATAAAAGATGAAAATTCACTTGCTTCTTGTTAATATTTCTCACCATTTCTTGTTTATTTCCCCTTTTCTATTTTTTTCCTTTATGGATTCATAACCCTTTTGGGGTTGAAAAGACATTGTATGTAATATCCTTATTAAAGAAAAAAACATTTTTATTTCCAATATTAAAGATGTTATCAGTTTCTTTTTTGGAAAGAACCTTCGATATAAATCTTTATATATTGCTCATCACAACGTTCAGATTAATGTGTAATTAGACCAACATTCCTAGTAATCATATAAAGCCAGCATACCCCTCTCTCTATGTTCACATCTCAAGAGAGAAAACCAAAAACATGGAGAAAATGTTATCCACATTTCTCTTCGGACTTCTCTTAATTTCTTGTTTATTCGTAGCATTAGTTCAAGCTAAATTTGTTAGGGTCGATACAGGCGAACACAAAGAAAGACAGAAAACTAAACCGAGCACACACTTAATTTGATAACGGAGTTCACCCAAATTGGCTACGTCTCCGGGCCGCTACACGTGGCACTTATATATATTAAGAGGATTACAATCGTAATCTAGTCTAATTACAAGCTATGGTTCTCTCGCAAATAGAACTCTCTCTTTATAATATAGAGGTGTTGTGTAAAGGTGTAATTAAAATACAAGATATTGGGGCATATAAATAGAACCCAACATGGGTCATATTACAATTCCAGGCGATGTGGGATAATAAGAAGACATGGCCAAAACTCATTTGGCTCCACAACTCAACAATCTCCCACTTGGAGTCAAATGTTGAGTGCTTCAAAAGAACTCCAGATATCCCCGACCACCGAACTCACTGTGCTCCACCGAGCAGAATGCTCCCATCGGTATCCTCGTATAGTAATTGATACTCTGCCATCATCGGCGAGTTTCTCATTCTTCCAGTGTAGCGGCGACCCTGAGCCTCAAGCTCGGAGTCCTACTGAGGTTGCACACAGCCTCAGTTTGTCGATTGTAACAGTCTTCGTTAGCATATCGGCGGGGTTCTTAGCGCCCTCAATCTTTTCTAGCGCGAAGATTCCATCTTCCAGAACTTCCCGGATAAAATGGTAACGAATCTGTATGTGCTTGGTGCGTGAATGCAATACAGGGTTCTTAGCTAGCTGAACTGCACTTTGACTATCACAGTGCAGAACTCCCTTGTCGGTTTTCTGACCGAGCTCCTTTAAGAAACCTTGCAACCAAATCATCTCTTTGCTTGCTTCCGTCATCGCGACGTACTCAGCCTCTGTGGTCGACAATGCAACGATATTTTGTAGCTTAGATGTCCAACTCACAGCAGTACCACCGTAGGTACAAACACATCCCGTTGTGCTCTTTCGGCTGTCCAGATCACCGGCCATGTCAGCATCCACATAGCCATGCAGGCCTTCCGAGGTCTTTCGGAAACATAATGCCAAACTCACGGTACCCGAGAGATATCTCAATATCCACTTCACAGCTTTCCAATGGTGCTTTCCTGGGTTACTCATGTAACGACTGACAACTCCCACTGCATGGGCAATGTCCGGTCTTGTACACACCATAGCGTACATCAGGCTACCAATTGCTGAAGCGTAGGGTATGTTCGACATACGATCCTTTCCTTCCTCGTCTAAGGGTGATTGTTTCTTCGACAAGCTAAAGTGTGCGGCTAGCGGTGAGCCTACAGCTTTGGCGTCACTCATGCTAAACCGTGCCAACACTTTCTTCACATACTCGGCTTGTGACAGAAACAGGGACCCATCCCTTCCTCGAGAAATCCTCATACCGAGGATTTGATTTGCGGCACCCAAATCTTTCATCTCGAACTGTTTCGCCAATTATTGCTTCACCTTGTTAATCTCAACAAGGCTCGACCCGGCGAGCAACATGTCATCTACGTACAACAGTAGTATGACATACGAAGAGTTCTCAAATCTCTTCACGAAACAGCAGTGATCACTATCACTTCTTTCGAACCCGGTATCCGCCATGAAACTGTCAAACTTCTTATACCACTGCCGTGGTGCTTGTTTTAGCCCGCACAAGCTCTTCCTTAGTTTGCAGACCAGTTTCTCTTTTCCCTTTTCGGCAAACCCTTCAGGTTGGAGCATGTAAATTTCCTCATCGAGATCTCCATGGAGAAAGGCAGTTTTCACATCTAACTGCTCAAGATGAAGATTCGCATTTACAACAATGCTCAACAATAGCCGAATAGTCGTCATCTTTACGACTGGTGAAAAGATCTCGGTGTAGTCAATTCCTGCCTTTTGATGGAACCCTTTGACTACTAGGCGTGCCTTATACCGTTTCGTGCCGTCTTGTTTCTCCTTCAGTCGGAACACCGATTTATTGCTCAGTGCCCTCTTCCCCTTGGGCAGTTCGGCTAACTGCCAAGTCACATTCTTCTCGAGTGACTTCATCTCATCCTTCATCGCGAGCTCCCACTTGCTCGAGTCTTTCAGCTCCAGAGCTTCTTCTCTACTTTCGGGCTCTCCTACATCACTGAGCAATATGTAATGCAGGGAAGGAGAGTATCGGGCAGGAGGTCTCCTCTCGCGATGACCTTGGCCCAATTCAGGTCGGGGAGTTTGGGGCAGCTCATCGGCCTCTTCAGCATCTGCTGGTCGGTTGTCGAGCACCACTGGCTCATCTTCAGTGTCATCTTCCAAGTCCAATCTTGGAAACGCATTCATGTCGACCATACCACTTTCCTCGGACGGGAGCGCTTGTTCTTCCACATTTTGAAGATGACATCCTTACTGCGAATGATCCTCTTTGCTTGACCATCCCAAAAGCGATATCCAAACTCAGCTCCACCGTACCCCACAAAGTAACACGATTTCGGGTCAAGCTTGGTACGTTCATTTATGTTGACATGGATATATGAAAGACAACCGAACACTCGCAAGTGTTCATACGAGATAGGCTTTCCTATCCAGACTTCCTCGGGAATCCTCCTTTCTAGGGGCACTGAGGGTCCGCGGTTAATGAGATAAACCGCCGTGCTTACTGCATGTGCCCACAAGGCTTTGGGCAACCCACTTTACAGTCTCATACTCCTAGCACGCTCATTGATTGTTCGGTTCATTCGCTCGGCCACGCCATTCTGTTGTGGCGTTCTTCGGATGGTCTTCTCCATTCGAATGCCTCTCTGAGCACAGAACTCTACGAACTTCGCATCAATGTACTCTCCGCCATTATCGGACCTCAAACACTTGAGTTTATTCCCGTTCTCTAGTTCGACTATGGCCTTCCATTCTTGAAATTTCTTAAACACCTCAGACTTGTATTTCAAGAAATAGACCCATGTTTTCCTCGTCGAATCATCGATGAAGGTCACATAGTACCGAGCTCCTCTCAATGAGGTTACTGGAGATGGTCCCCATACGTCTGAGTGGACCAGTGCTAGCTTCTCCTCCTTGGGAACTTTTCCACCTTTCCGGAAGCTCACTTTCTTCTGCTTCCCGAAGATGCAACCTTCACACATATCGAGGTTGACAGACTTCAAGCCTGGAAGTTTGCTGTCATTCGCTAACACCTTCATCCCCTTCTCACTCATGTGACCCAACCGTCGATGCCACAGTTCCGAGCAGTCTTGCGACACAGCTGCCGCCACTGTACACTCCTCATCGGTCGTCATGTACAGCGTACCGACCTTGCTCCCTCGGGATATCACCATAGCTCCTCGTGAAACTTTCCAAGCTCCACTGCTGAACGAAATGGAGTGCCTTTCGGCATCGAGTTGACCTACTGAGATCAGATTCTTGGTCAACCTCGGGACATGCCTCACTTTCGTCAGCTTCCATACCAATCCATTTGGAATGCGAATCTTCACATCACCCATTCCAACAACCTCCAACGCTTCTCCGTCGGCTAGATACACTTTACCGAAATTACTCGCAGTGTAATTTTCGAATAAATCCTTCTGAGGGGTCGTGTGAAATGATGCCCCAGAGTCTAGAATCCATGAATATATATCTCTCTGTACGACAAGCATTAAGTAGTCACCCAAATCCTCGTCGCTCGCAATATTAGCCCCGTGATCATGGTCGGTACCCTTCTTCGGCTGTCTGCACTCATGACTGAAGTGCCCCATACCCTGGCAGTTATAGCACCGAAGATTCTTCTTACTTCGATCGCTATCTTTGCCTCCTCGGCTTTGCCCTCTTCTACCTCGGGATTGTGAACGTCCTCTGACGTCACATACCCTGGCCTTACCCCGGTCTCTTGAACCCACGTTCAAGGATGCTCCATCATTTGAGCATTTACCCATATCTAATCTCCTGAGTTCCTCAACGAGTATTTGATCTCGGATGCCGTTGTAAGTCAGTTTCTCTTTTCCAATTGAATTGCTAACAGCAGCTCGCATGAATTCCCAACTATTTGGTAAAGAGGATAGCAGTATAAGGGCTCTCACTTCGTCTTCAAAAGTTATCTCCACTGCATCTAACTGATTTACGGTGTCGATGAACTTGTTTACGTGACTCGCGACAGGTGTTCCCTCAGCCATGCGTAGGTTGAACAACTTACGCATGAGATGTACCTTGTTGTTCGCGGATGGTTTCTCATACATGACGGTGAGGATCTTCATCATCCCCATCGTCGTCGTCTCTCTTGCGACGTTATGTGCTACACTCCTAGATAGTGTTAGGCGGATCACTCCCAACACTTGTCGGTCTAAGAGTTTTCACACCTCCTCGGTGGTCGTGGTCGGCCTTTCCTCTAGGAGAAGTGGCTGATGCATCTTCCTCCCTTAGAGGTAGTCCTCTATTTGCATTCTCCAGAATGCGAAGTCCTTCCCGTCGAACTTCTCGATCCCGTGTGCGGTTCTATCTTCTTTCGCCATCGATCTTCCTCAGCTCTGATACCATTTGTTAGGGTCGATACAGGCGAACACAAAAAAAGACAGAAAACTAAACCGAGCACACACTCAATTTGATAACGGAGTTCACCCAAATTGGCTACGTCTCCGGGCCGCTACACGTGGTACTTATATATATTAAGAGGATTACAATCGTAATCTAGCCTAGTTACAAGCTATGGTTCTCTCGCAAATAGAACTCTCTCTTTATAATATAGAGGTGTTGTGTAAAGGTGTAATTAAAATACAAGATATTGGGGCATATAAATAGAACCCAACATGGGTCATATTACAATTCCAGGCGATGTGGGATAATAAGAAGACATGGCCAAAACTCATTTGGCTCCACAACTCAACAAAATTAACCCCCAAGACGCAATCTCAAACGCTTAACGATTTATTCAAAGCCGAATTATTTACAAAGGATGATATCCAGTCTGAAAAGGGCACCAATCTCCTCGGGGTCAATTACGAAGATAGTGTGAATGAGGATAAGTTTAAAATTCTCACGCAGCAAGGGTCTAGAGAGGGAGATATGATAGAGAGGCTACCAGGGCAGCCCAGCGTTAGGTTTGATCAGTATGGTGGTTATGTCACGATCGATGAGAAAGCTGGTCGTTCTTTCTTTTATTATTTTGCTGAGGCCAAAAATGTTGGAAAAAAACCGTAACGGTTTTGAGTTGTGAATGCAATTTAATATTGTAACTTATTTTCCCCCATTTATGTTATTGAAGACATGTAACTTATGACTTGTTTTTTATATAAAAAAAAAACATGCATGTATCTAACTTTTGAAAGACAAGAAAATAAAAAGAAACATACATGGCATATACACAAATTCACACACATACACATGCATACATATAGAGAGAGAGTACCGCACCACCAACGGCCCGACTGTGGCTCGGTGCCGTTTCTGCCGAGTCACATGTGATAGACGTTGTACCTTGGGAACGAAGTGCCCCATGTAGCCAGAAGCAGAGGTGGCGGGAAAAATATCGTTTAAGGGAAACTGCTTGCAGTTACCTCGTCTCGGACTTTAGTCCATTTCGGTATCATTTACATTATTTTATGTTAATTCTTTATTTGATATTTATATATTTGAGGAAACCATTTTCTGTTTATTTGTCCATTTCTTTTCCGTAGAAATTATTGTGTTTATTTACAACGTACCCAACAATCTTAAACGATATTATTTATGTTTGGTACGTTAATACAATAATTTCGGTGTATGGATTTACAGAAAATTATTTCTTTATCCGTAATCGTTCTTAGTAAAATCATTTTCTCTTAATCTTTGATTTCGGGAATTTGATGTTTACGGCTATAATGGTTTCGGATTGTTATATCATGTTTTTAATTTTATTTGTGTTTTATCCTTGTTCTGGATTTTCCATACATTTAATTTGTATATATGCGTAAGATTACATTCTGTTACTGAAATATTCTGTTATAATATTCCGATAATATTTCTAACTTCAGAGTATTGGTAACATTTTCTGCAAGAGGTTTTCCATCTCACCGGTTATGGTTGGTATAATCCTATAACTGTTAATACGCTGGTAAAAGTAGACTTGTAGTGCTTAAAATTCATAACATCATACATACGCCTTATTTGATTGCAGTATTTTTGTCTAGGATATATATGCATATTTATAATATGTGATTTTATCCATGCTTAGATTTTTTGAGGAAAAATAAAAAATATATACTATGACCTTTTTTGTAGTATGGTCTAGATTATGCATGTATAATCTTTTATTTGGTTTACACTATATTTTGTTTGTGTAGATGCATGAGAAAGTATGGGTTTTGTCCATTAATTAATATGTTTGTATTTACACGTGGATTAACCTCTTTGTATGGTGTTTTGATCAACCCATGTTATATATAATTGGTGAAACAATATTTTTTTAATGCATGTGGCGTGTAATTTTATTCACAAGCTTTTGTTAGCATGTTTGCACATTATATTTGATTATGTGTATATAGTCAGACGTTTGATTAAGGACAAATTTTGTCCAGAACAATGCATATGATTTTATTTGAATTGATTATGTGTAGAATTTAACTATAACATGCATGATGTGGTGTATTTGATGGTCCAGTAACTTGTTTGTATGTACTACAAGAGTGAAATGTACGGTAAAACTCTACTGTCTTGTTGGTTTCAAGGTAGAGTAAAATGTTTGGTTAATTAATGTGTTAGTAATTGGTCATTATTAACTTTTAATTAATTTGGAAACCGTTTTCGAATATTGCTGTTTTGTGAACCATAATTGTCGTGGCAATGGTTTCGATATATCTTGAATAATTGGATTAACTATTTGAGAGTTATATTACGTGGTATATTAATGTGCTTTAAAGACTTATATGGATCTCACTTGACTGTTACCTTTTAGTCCATTTCGTTTGAGCATGGTTCACAAAACAAATACAGTTAATATGTTGGGGAGGAAAATATTTGTTTATATTAATGAATATATGAGATCATGGATTTTGATATGAAATGCATGAGATGTAGTTGTGAATATATGTGACCATTTTCATTTATGGTGAGTATTTTGGGTGGTTGGACTCTGTCCAGTGAATGCATCATGCTTTTATATTCTATTTACTTGCATGTATAAATGGTAATGCACATGTATTGGTTACCAGTAACTAAGAAACATGCATGTTTCATTGATTTGTTCATTGTGTTACATGACCGGATTGGTACCGGTTGCATACTGTTTGGAATTTGCGTAGTTGATTATTATATTTTCTAGAGTTTTAGAATATTTTAATTGCGAGTAATCTGGCTAGAAACTAGATTATATTGTTAGTGCATTTATATATGTTTATTATTTTCATGTTAATAAAATGACTAACAATTTCCAATGAGTTTTTTATGTAGACATGGATCTTGACATGGAATTGGAGGATTGATGATTATTCGAAACAGTTCTAGTAAAAGCCATTAAATTGGGGATTACGACATAACTGGTTTCGAAATAGTTCTTGTAAAACCATTTTCTGATTTTCAGAATTTGGGGCTTACGACAGAACTGGTTAAATTCTGAGATTGTTCTGTGTAAAATCAGATTTATCTGGTGTTTACGACTGAATAAATCTTTCAGAATTTGATAATCTTTTTCGGGAATGAACTAGAATACTCTTGCAAAATCAGTTTCTTGAAACCATGCGTGGTTACAGAAATTTGGTGTTTGCGAAGGAGGAGTTTTAGTTTCATTTTTCGAAATTAGATTGTGCGTGTTTGTTATTTGAGATAACAAACAGTTTCCTGCGGGAAACGTCCGGAACACAATGGGTGCTGGAACTGACCAGAACATTGTGGGTGCCGGTGTAACTCCTATTAATTTTGCATGAGTGCATATTAATGACGGGAGTTACTAATTTTAAACGACCATTATTAAATACATTTATGTGGTGAAATAATGGGTCGTAACTCCTTTTAGTTGTGATTTATTGCAATTTAATTTGGAGGGTTACAAATTTTGTAACGACAATCATTAATGAGATTAACGACGAGTATTTATAACTTCTTATTAATTGTGATTAATTGCAATTTAATTTGAAGAGTTATAAATTATGGTAACGACAGTTATTGTTGACATTTATGGAGAGCTTTATTAGCTAACTACGAATTGCAATGACGAGTCGGTTACTTATTTGGATGAAAGGTTATTTAATAACCAACTCTATTCATCCAAGAGCAAATAATTTGATGATTAAACAAATTATAAATTAGCCGTTGAGTTTTATTTTAATAATAAACAAATATCGGCTAATTTATTATTTGTTGAAATAATATCTTATTAATTTGCTGAAAGAACATTTAATAATTTGTTGAAATTAACATCTTATTTATTTGTTGGAAAAACCATTTAATAATTTGTTGAAATAACATATTATTAATTTGTTAGTAAAACATATTGTGAATATGTTGAGCTTGCTATTATTGAGAATAATAATTTAGTAATATTATATTACTATTATTGGGGGAGAACCCCGAGGGTCCCACAAATGTGGGGTTAACCCGTCGATCATGTAGATCGAGAATCTAAACATACCCAAAAGCGTCTACGGACGAGTGGGAGAACACCTAACGGTTCAGTGGTATGGACTTAAAGCGTCTGAAATAAATGATATCATTTCATTTACCACATTGAAATCGATTAAGTTTCTCTATAACAGTGTGCATGTTCTGAGTGAGGACAAAGGGAATGCACGAACTGTGGGGGCGTTAGTGTGTGGAAACGTTTTAAACGTTTGGAAATCCACTAACAAGTGAAAGCATACAAATCTGAATCATGACTAGCGGGAAGGGCAGTAGCCTTTCGGTAGCCAAAACACTAGGATCAAATTTTGATAAGTGTGCTTGTTTGTGGCAACACATGAGTGACTATTTGTTCAAAATGAGCATTTTTGGTCGATTTTCTTGTGGTCAATAATGACATGTTGAGTTATTCAACTAAGTCACTTATTTGACATGATATATTAGGTCATGAAAATATAAAACCATAAATGTTTTATTTTTCTAAATCTATTATTTAAATTGAAACACAAATATGAGTTTGTGTTTGAAGCAATGTATTGCTAAGTCTTCAGTTCGAAGTTTCGAACGGAGTACATAACCAAATGGTTCGATGCATTTGAGATGAGTGCAAAACCAATAAGGGTTTTAAAAGATATTTCCTCAATTTATTGATGGATGTATTAAACACTGATATGTCTACTTGATGAGAAGTAAAGATAAATCAGCCGAGATATTCATTCAAGTAAGAATGAATACGTGAATTCTATTGTTGAGGATTATGGCTTGTCAGAAAACATGTTTAATCATGGGTGTTCTGTTGTCTTAATCTACCAACTTTAATCCAATGATTAAGTGTTAATCATTAAATGATAGACTATTTTTGGAAGTGTTAGATATTGTCTAACTAGTTCCGAAATGGTATATTCACATGGATATGAATACATGATCAGTGTGATTGAAACGGTGAATATGAGACATCGTTCACATAATTGTGTTGATTGAATGACACCAATCGTTAAAGAACGACTTATTATGCTCTTGAGCAAAAATGTAGTTCTTAAACGATGAATATCATGTTGATAAGTTCAGGATTAAACTCTGAATTTGTACGGGAAGTGAGCTTTCCGCAAGCTATGTGTTGAACAAACTATCGCTTAGGAAGTTGGACCAAACAGTCAGAATTATAGAAGGCATGGTGCCTTACTATAAGTTCATGAAAGTTTGGTGCTACCTAAGAAAGGTCTCAATCTTGTTCCTTGAAGGATTTGGATAGGATCGAAAACGGTAGATTGTGTGTTCATCGGATAAGCACAAAATATAGTGCTGATCGGTTTCTAGTGCATAAGTCAGATGACTTAGGTGCATATAGAGTTCTATGTCCGAGAAGTATATTTTCTAAAAGAGAAGCTTTCCCGTAAAAACTCTAACGTCTGGCGAGTGTGATCAATACTTTGAGGGTTCAAAGCATTACGCTACCCAAGACAAGTGAACACTCAAACGGTGCTGGAAAAATGGGGAAAGTGAATCTTTTAAGTAAGATGAAGTTGATCGGCATGGTAAAAGGGTAAGTAATGAAACTTCCTTTGTCCCTTGACCTTCATGAGTGAAGGTGAATCGACGATATTAAAATAATCAATGTTATCCATATAATGTGTATATGGAAAGATGCCATCAACAATGAGGTTGATAGGCACGTGAGAAATAAAATCAATTACTTTAAGTAAAACCGACGGCTTTGATAATTTTAATGTCTATACTCTAATCTCTATAAAAAAAAGGACGCATCATTAATTAATGAGAACATGTGTTTTATAAATGGAGATCTAGAGAATTAGGAACAACCCATTGGGTCGTGGTTCCGTGTAAAGTAAGCCAATGTGGGAAAACTTGTTAAGTCGTTATATGGACTAAAACAAACACCTAACTTATCATAGGTAGTCTCTTGTGCGTCAAGAACTGCACTAGACCAGTTATAAACAACTCAGTGAGCAGACTCAGTAGTTTTGCCAATGAGGCTTCTCAAATACATGAGGTATACTGTCAATCATGAACTGCGTTATACGAGATGTCCAAAATGTTTGGAGGGTATTTAGATACCAAGTGTATCTCGAACTTTAACAGTACAAGGTCCATTAGTGGATATGTTTGTTCTTAAAGAGGTTGCAGTCTTATGGAGGTCTGTAAAATAGACCTGCATAGTTGGAGAAACTGTAGAGTTAGAATTCATAACGTTGAATTAAGCTACAGAAGAGGTAGATTCGCTGAGAAGTCTTGGGAGGTATTCCAAGTGGCCAAAATTTGTTCCCGCAATAAACGTGTACTGCTGCAGTCAGTTAGTTATTAAACGGGATCAGAATAATTTGTATAATGGAAAGTCCCGACAAAGTCATGACATATTCGTCGGAGACACAAATCCGTAAGAGGAATTGCTAGCAAAAATTGTGGTATCCCTAGACTTTGCAAGGTCTAAGGATAATAATGCGGATCCATATACAAAATGCTTGACTCGTGGAGGAGTTGGAGCATCATCGAGGGAAATGGGGTTTGAAGCCCAATAAATTGGAAACCTTCGCATAGGTAACCCAACCTGAACTGGAAACTTCAGTCTCGGGTTCAATGGAAAACTGAATTGTGCGGGTAACCGAACAAAGCACTCGAGAACATAAGTTCTCAGCCCATTTCTATGATGAAAGAGTGATAGACCTGTACCATTTTAAGGGTGAGCATGAGACTCTTAATGAATCAAGTATCTCGAAAGTCGAGTGGGGTTAGTCAGGGCACCCTTGACTTGAAAATCACCTATAACGAGTGTGTATGGCCGATACTATGTGATGATCTAGGGCTAAATCACTAGAGCACTCGGTTGAATTTGCCAAGACAGTCCAGGGCCAAATATGGACAACAACCAAAGGGCTTAGTAAGTGGTGTAGAGAGGACACTGTGTGAGTATTACCCTGATATGCACAAACGCTAAAGGGTTCAAAGCCTTAAGGCTACCCAATAGTAGCATATCAGATTTTACATCACTATGGCAGGTTAAGGCGCGCGCTACCTGTCCTTATGCAGTGAATTCTCGTGGTTCTCTCGATTGCATTTAGGATGCATGTTGCATGTCATTTGATTGCATTCATGTGGGGGATTATTGGAAAAAAACCGTAACGGTTTTGAGTTGTGAATGCAATTTAATATTGTAACTTATTTTCCCCCATTTATGTTATTGAAGACATGTAACTTATGACTTGTTTTTTATATAAAAAAAAAACATGCATGTATCTAATTTTCAAAGACAAGAAAATAAAAAAAAACATACATGACATATACACAAATTCACACACATACACATGCATACATATAGAGAGAGAGTACCGCACCACCAACGGTCCGACCGTGGCTCGGTGCCGTTTCCGCCGAGTCACATGTGATAGACGTTGTACCTTGGGAACGAAGTGCCCCATGTAGCCAGAAGCAGAGGTGGCGGGGCAAATATCGTTTAAGGAAAACTGCTTGCAGTTAACTCGTCTCGGACTTTAGTCCATTTCGGTATCATTTACATTATTTTATGTTAATTCTTGTATTTGATATTTATATATTAAAAGCATTCAAAGCCTCTTCTTCTTTGGCTTAACGGAGGTTTTTCGATATTTCTTTCTTTATAATAGTTTCGTGATCACATGAGTTCTTTACGTTCATCTATATAAAATTAACCAACATGAACGATTGGAGATATGGCTAATGACTAGTTAAATTGGTGCGTGTTTATGAGAAATACTTTGCTAAACATACCCGGAATCAAACTGGTTCTGAATACAACTGAAATTAAGTAGATATTTTTAAGGATAAATCTCACATCAAACGTTTATATCTTTTTATTCAAGTGCTTAATTACATTCTACGACTGTCAAATTTATCCTCCCAAATTATTGAACTTTCTCGTCAATGGGTATTAGTCCGGAAAAAAACAAAACAAACTCAGCTAATATCCGTTGAGCCGGAAAAGTTACCTTAATTTATCTTGTTCTTATAATATTGACCGGTAGACATAAAATCATATCATAACTCAATACTTATTCAGTTGTACGTCTTGCCTTCATATCATATCATACTATTAATATAACTCAAGCATTTTGAGGCTGCCAAATTTTGCCCAAATTTTTCAAAAATACCCTCACTCTAATATTCTAATTACTCTTAAATGCCATCACTCAATTCAAATGCATAAATAACTTTTAAAAAAAATATATTATTTTCCACACATATTTATATTCCAAACAAAATCGTTATGTATTTTTTATAAGAGTAAAACATTATGTTAGTTTTTATATACGATTGTTAATTAATTATATTTAATCATTCGATATTTAAATTTTTAAAAAAATATTAAGTTTATTTGTCGAGATCATATCTATATCACTACGTATCGCATATATATATATATAGAAGAAGTTATATGAACATCAACTTATACATAAACTTTGACATTTTTTTGCAAAAACGCTCCAAATCAAGATTTGACTAATGCAAATCTCCATGGTTTCACGACGGGAACACAAATATGCGTCTTGGTTTTTTTCGAGATGTATAATGACATGTTTTGAACATTACAGGTCCTGGTTGTTCTTCTCTTGCATATGGAGCAATGTCGGAACTTGGACCCTTTCGAGTCCATAGCGATGGCAAAACCCTATACAAAAATCCATACGCATGGAACAATGGTATCATATCTTGTACTACTATAAAAAACAGTTAGGTAGTAGTATCACCAGACACCAATTATAATCCATGTTCACTTATCAGTTTTAAGTTTTCACCATGACATATTGATATATATTTAAGAGAGAGATATATGGTACATGTACGGTACTTATCTATTTTACTGATAATTATCTGATGTAATTTGCGATATCATTACATGTATTTTCTCTTTTGAACACCAGGTAGAAAACATTAAAGTCTTATTCAAACTACAAGTGGTATCAAGATTAATTAATAAACAAGTTCTAAACAAAATGTATGTACTATAATAAAAGGCAATGAAAGATTAATTTCTTTCCGATATAATTTAAAAGAACCAACACTTCTCCCTCACATTTTGTTACTCAGCTGCAAATGTGTTATTTCTCGAGTCCCCGGCTGGAGTAGGATTCTCGTATTCCAACACATTATCAGACGTTGAAAATGGCGGAGATCGTAAAACTGCTGAGGATAACTACATGTTTTTGTTGAATTGGCTTGAGAAGTTTCCAGAGTATAAAGATCGGGACTTTTACATAGCTGGGGAAAGCTATGCAGGAAAATATGTTCCTCAACTTGCTCATAATATTTTTCTCCATAATAAGATGGCTAACAAGACACTCATTAACCTGAAGGGCATCATGGTAACACCCTCTCTCTCTTTAAATATTGATATGAAAAGAAGAAATGTAACGTTTTTGATGTGCTTGGCACAACTATTAAGCAAATAAATTAACGTGCTTGAGCCTAAGAAACATTTGGTGCGTTGAATTTAAAACTTGTGCCTTTCCAGGCCAAAAATTCGTATATAATAGCTAGTTGCATTGAACCAGCCTCTTGAGTTGCAAAATAAGCCTTGATTTTGTTAGGAACCTAGGATACTGCAGCGCATTTCTTGGCTAGGTTTTGGCCCTGAGCTTCGTTAGAGGGGTCGGACTAAAGACCTCTAACTGACTAGCCATTACCAAATAAGCTGTTACATTTTTACTAATATTGCAGCCAGAGAAGGAACTAGGTGGGAGCAGTGCCCCTCCTCCCTGGAAAAGTAAAAAAATTCCATGCATTGTTCAAAACCTTAAGAAAACAGATTGCGCCCTCACCCCCTATTTCGGAAAAACAAGGAAAACGGAACTTGAACTTTTTAAAACTGTATATAAAGCAACAATGCAACATTAGAAAATGCTCATTAATTTAACTGATAGTCTGATAATGATATGAACTGCTACAAAACACCGCCCCTTTGAAGAGACTCTCGGTACAATTTTTTTTTCTCTTATCAACCTTTCCTAAAGCAATGATCCCATTTAATGTAGTGGACTTTATGTTCAATCATTAGACTTATATACCATTAACTAACTATTAAGTGTTTTAGATTGGGAATGCGGTGATCGACAGAGAGGCGGACAGGGAGGGTTTTTACGACTATTTGAATAGCCATGCCCTAATTTCAGACGAATCATTATACCAAATCAAGAATTGTGATACTTCTAACATGAATAGTTCACAAGAATGTGTTGACGCCATGATGGCTGTATTTTCGGTCACCGACTTGCTCGACGTGTACAACATATATTATCCTTTGTGTCACAATACTAATCTCACTGCCATAGCAAAAAAAGCCTCAGTAAGTCTCTTATAACCAATGAAATTACTACAAGTCATAGAGTGTTCAATGTTAATTTAAACTGTGTATGTTTTTTTTTAAAATTTGCGTAGGTGTTGAAATTTGACCCTTGTAATGATGACTATGTGTATGCCTACTTGAACAATCCACAAGTTCAAGTGGCTTTACATGCCAATGTTACCAAAATCAGCTATGACTGGCAACCCTGCAGGTATATAACACATCTACATCCCTAAAATTAATGCTTTACATACGATTTTCTCGACCCAAGAGTTTGAGAATCGAAACCTGATTCGTCTATTTGTTCACGATAAATCGCTCCCTGAGCATTAAGGTTAACCGCTGGACCAAAAAGCATTTATATTTTTCAAAACTGATTGGATTTTGAATATTAAAACTAATGCAGTAACGTGATAAAACATTGGGAACATGGGGAGAGATCAATGATACCCCTCTTGCAAGGGTTCATGCAATTCGGTCTTCGTGTGTGGGTTTACAGGTAATCTTTCATCCCTTTTCAGTTTTGAAATTTCAGAGTTTTTTTATACATTATCATTTACATTTTTGTAATATACACTTTAACTATATATATGGCAATTTAATTTAATTGTGTCATGAATATGAACAGTGGAGACCTAGATGCAAGGATGCCAGTGACTTCAACCAAGTACTCTCTTAAAAAGATGAATCTCACTGTAAAGACTCCATATTATCCTTGGTTCCTCCACAATGAGGTGATTTACATTTTTGTTATATATGAAATTGGGGGAAACGTTTTTCTAATATGACATATTTTTATGCAAAATTGTCAAATTAGCCTCACAAATTAACGTTTTTCAAATGTCACGTGATATGATTCTGTGATTAATTTAGACGGTGGTACCTAAATTGGAAAGTTATTAGAGTGTGGTACCCAAATTGAAAATTTTGAAAGATGGGTACCCAAATCGTTAAAAGCGGATAGTTTGGTGTACTAAACGTATAAAACCCCCATAATTAAACAACAGGAAAGAACGTAGATCGGGGTAGTCTGGGGGTTGCGGCTCCCAATTTTAAAACTTTTTACCGAGAAAGTAAAAAAAAAATTATTTATTTTGATCAAAATATTAAAAAAAACAATCCTCCCTATTACGAAAAAAACCTCTTATACAGTATACAAAAATTTATATAGAATACCGGCTCCTCCCATATAAAGTTCCATCACTGATAAACAACACATTCGAGCCAAAATCCCATCTTCTCCTTATAACTCCCATTTTCTCTCCTTATTAGAGTGATCAAAGTAAGATAGACACCTAACAAATGTATGCTCATGGAACTCGTATTAATAGTCTACCAGCAGCATACAGTGAATTTTTATAGAATATCACTACTCGGCAAGAAGAATCTATACGGTTTGTTAGTTTGCAACTTCTGAATTTTGTTTTTTTTTAGGCTTATAGTTTGTACTTTATTTCGTTGGTTAAATATGAAAATATTTTACCCAAACACACATGGTTTTGTAGAAAGAGAAGAAGAAAAGAAATAAGAAACCATGAGAATATATGTTTTCTCAGACATGGCAGGAAGAGAATATTGTATATGCATGGTTACTTGACACAAAACAAGGTTTTAAGGTGAAGAAAACCACATTTTCCAAAGTCTCAAATAAGCTAGCTTATGCACTGATTAGCAGGATATAAGTCCATACCAATATTCCGACCAGGACGAACAAAGTTCACCCTAGTCAACGTCGATAACAATCTTGGTGACAAATATATAATGCTATAACTTACAATGTTTACCCAAAATACGAAGTTTTGTTTTTATGTATTTAATCATTATTTTGTTGTTGATATATTACTACATAGGTTGGTGGATTTACGGAAGTATACGAGGAAGGCTTGACGTTTGCTACAGTTAGAGGAGCAGGTCATACAGTTCCAAGTTACCGACCAGCGAGAGCTCTTTCTCTTGTCACGCACTTCCTTGATGGCACTCAATTCTCCAAAAAGTAAGCTCCAAGTTTTTACTTTAATTTCTTTCTGGTCGTCTTTCGAAAATTGTTTACTCTTGCTTCTGAATTGTAATAAGGAAACAAATCAAATCTCTCAAATTGATATGACAGCTCAAGCTCAAAGTCCACTATCTACTAGTTTGGAAAGTATCCGTTGATAATTGAAGTGATTTACGCATCTACAATTATTAGAAATCAATTATAATTATTTGTTTTTATTATACCTTCCTTTATGTATAAATTTACCATTACTATTTTGTATGTAAAGATCTATATAAAGAATAGACCAATAATTCTCACGTTATTGTGACTTTCACAAATACTTGTGTTTTTCATTTGTTTATATGGTACCAGAGCCTTGTGAGGGTTAGAGAGTCTACCATCACTTAATTTATTTTATGGCTTCCTCAACTACTATTTGTTTGAAGGTTGGTAACTTTGTTAACTTACGTCTTAATCCCGAAAATTACCCGCTATGGAGGAAGCAAGTTTTGGCCTTGGCTTAGAGTCAAGAGCTTGTAAAACTTTTGACGGGCGAGTCCTCTGTACTCGAAAAATTTATCAAACCAAATGAAGGATCGACGGGTACTTCGGAAAATACTATAAATCCGAAGTTTGTTGCATGGAGAAAATCGGACAGGTTACTCCGTGGGTGGATCATCGGAACCTTAAGTGAAGAATCGCTTGGTTTGGTTATAGGTCTTGAGACCTCTAATGACGTTTGGGAGGCCTTAAAAGCAGCTTATGCTCAAGCTTCTAAGGAACGTCAACTTCACATACAACAACAATTAACTTATTTGCGCAAAGAAGATTTTACAACTCTTGGTGAGTATCTTTGCAAGTTTAAAACCATATGTGATAGTCTTGCAACAATTGGTTATGTAGTTCCTGACTCTAATAAAGTTATCATGCTACTTACTGGCTTGGGTGGAAAATATGAAAATTTTACCACCACCATGATGAAACCACCCATGCCTTCTTATGCTGAGATTGTTCCGTTGCTACAAGACTACGAAACCCGCACTCAGTTAAATAAGAGCAGCCAAGAATTTGCTTTCTCATCCCAAAAGAATCGTGGTCATCATTTTAACTATTCCAAAAACAACCAAAACTATAGGAATTTCAATTCCAACGGAAAAGGTTTCCATCAAACAAATCAAGTCAACCGACCATATCAACACTACGATTCATCAACGAATAAAAAACCAAACTACGGAAATCATGTCTCGAATCAAACAAAGGAAAAATGTCAAATTTGTCTTAAGGACAATCATACCGCTCTTCAATGCTGGAATCATTTCAACAAGTCGTTTCAACCTCAAGATCTTCCTCAAGCTCTAGCTGCCATGCGAATTTCGCAAGCTCAGGATTTCACTGAGTGGATAACCGATACCGGGGCTTCTTCACACATGACCCGCGATCCAGGTATCCTCAAAAATCTCCGCCGTTACTTAGGTAACGATGCGGTGATTATTGGTAATGGAGATGCTCTCTCTATTACTCATCTCGGAGACACCACTATTGGTTCTCATCCTAATAAATTAAAATTAAAAGATGTTCTTCTTGTACCTGATTTAGCTCGTAATTTACTTTCAGTTAGTCAACTTACTGATGATTATCCTATTAATGTTGAATTTTTTGGTGTTGGTTTCGCTATTAAGGACAGGGAAACAAATCAAATCTTGATGAAGGGGCGTAGAAAAGGTGATTTATATGTTTTAATGACTCCTCATGAAGCTCACTTTTCATGTCGGTTTCGAACAGTACCTATTGACCTTTGGTACCAACGTCTTGGACACCCACAAGATTCATCAATAAAACTTCTCCAGTCTAAAGGCTCGATCCGTGTGACGGGGTCCACTAAAGTTTTTAATCGTTGTAGTAGTTGCCAAGTAGGAAAACTTGGTAAATTTCCCTTCGAATTATCTTCAAAGAAATCTAATGTTATATTTGAAAAGATATATTGTGATTTATGGGGTCCAACTCCTGTTATTTCATCTAATAAATTTCGTTTTTATGCTTGTTTTGTTGATGATTTTACCCGTTATATGTGGTTTGTTCCTTTACGACACAAATCTGACTTCTTTTTAGCTTTTAAACAATTTGAAAAATATGTTGATCGACAATTTGAAAAGAAGATCAAAAAATTTCAATCCGATGGCGGTGGTGAATTTTCCAGCATACCTTTTGAAGATCATCTTCGACAACAAGGAATTTTGCATCAAGTCTCGTGTCCTCACACCCCCGAACAAAATGGGGTTGTTGAGAGACGGCATAGATTCATAAGAGAACTTGGTATGACCATGTTATTTCATAGTCATGTTCCTAAAAGGTTTTGGGTAGAAGCCTTTGCTACAGCCTCTTATTTAATTAATCGTCTTCCTTCTACATCTATTGATGATGACACGCCTTATTTTAAATTATTTGGTCATGTTCCTAATTATAGTTCATTGCGCGTATTTGGTTCTAAATGTTTTCCATACTTATGGGATTACAGAAAAAATAAATGTGATCCAAAATCTCTTCCTTGTGTGTTTTTAGGCTACAGTGAGAAGCATAAGGGATACAAGTGTTTTCATCCAACATCAAGGCGTATGTTTGTTTCCCGACATGTGGCTTTCGATGAACGAGTGTTTCCTTTTAAGAGACCGGGTGAATTGCATTTACCATCAGAAGATGAGCTTGATATGGCTACATTTACTGAATGGTGCGACATAACACCTTGTCCTACATCTCAAAACGATTCTCGTACCCAAAATGCTACACCTTTGTTCCCAGACTTCGGAACTGTATTAGTCCATTCTGGAAATAGAACTCCACTAAATACGCAAATTTCGCCTGAGTGCAGTGAGCTTCCATCTTATCCTTCACCTCCACCGCAACCACCATCACCAATCTCTCACGAAAACACGCATGAAATTGATTCCATATATGAACCAGCTACGCAAAACATTCCTGTAGCAGAATCATCTTCGCAACATACACATTCAAGTAACATGGAAAATTCCTCACCACTAACAGAAGTTACAGAACCCCAATGTCATCGCATGACAACACGTGCAAAAGGTGGCATCCGAAAACCCAACCCAAAGTATGCCATGGTTCATCAAACTTCGCATATTCCTAGAGAGCCAAAATCCGTAAAAAGTGCATTGGCACACCCTGGATGGTATCAAGCAATGAAAGAAGAGTTAAATTCTATTCATTCCACATCTACATGGAGCTTGGTTCCAAGAGAAGCTTCCACGAATGTAATAGGATGTAAGTGGGTCTTCAAAGCCAAACTCTTTGCTAATGGCGAGTTGGACCGTCTCAAAGCTCGTTTGGTAGCTAAAGGTTTTCTTCAACTTGATGGCATAGACTATAAAGAAACCTTCTCCCCCGTAATCAAATCTGGAACTATATGTACTATTTTATCCTTTGCTTTAATGCGTTCTTGGCCTATACGTCAACTTGATGTTAAAAACGCATTCTTACACGGTCATCTTAAAGAAACTGTATACATGGACCAACCCCCTGGTTTTATTGACCCTATTCATCCATCGTACGTATGCAAATTACATAAGGCTCTCTATGGGCTAAAACAAGCTCCTCGGGCGTGGTTTGATCGTTTTAGTACGTTTTTAATTTCTTATGGATTTTTTTGTAGTATTGCTGATCCTTCCTTGTTTATTTGTCATGATTCTGAAAATACTCTAGTTTTACTACTTTACGTGGATGATATAATCTTAACAGGTTCCTCCATCAAGTGGCTAGAACAATTTCTAAAAGTACTGAGCAATGAATTTGCTATAAAAGATCTAGGAGACTTGCATTATTTTCTTGGCATACAGGTACAACGCACTTCCGATGGACTATTTCTTACACAATCTCACTATGTCGATGATATTCTAGAACGTGCTGGACTCATTGATTCCAAACCCATGTCTACACCTATGATGCCTAAGACAAAAGGACTAACAAGCACTGAACCATACCCGGAGCAAGGATTGTATCGTCAAATGGTAGGTGCTCTCCAATATTTAACATTAACGCGTCCTGATTTAACTTATTGTGTTAATTTTATTTCACAGTTCATGCATTCTCCGACTCAAGCGCACTTTAAAATGCTGAAAAGAATCCTTCGATATGTCAAGGGAACTACTACGCTTGGTCTCACACTCTATGCTGCCTCAAGTTGTCAACTTTACGCCTATTCGGATGCTGATTGGGCAGGTTGTCCTCAAACTCGACATTCAACCACAGGCTACTGCACCTTCTTTGGGAAAAACTTATTATCATGGAGCTCAAAGAGACAACCCACGGTGGCCCGCTCTAGTTCTGAGGCTGAATATCGAGCAATGGCCTCTGCAACCGCGGAACTTACATGGTTGTCATACATTTTCCGTGACCTGGGCATTAGTCTCCCTGAAACTCCAGTTTTGTATTGTGACAACATGAGTGTTCTCTTCATGACAGTTAATCCCGTTTTTCATGCACGAAACAAACATATTGCTATCGACTATCACTATGTTCGTGAGACAGTTGCTCTTGGTCTTCTTCAAACTCGTCATGTCCCTGCTATCGAACAACTCGCTGATATTTTTATGAAGCCCTTACCACGTACAACCTTGCATACTCTTCGAAGCAAACTAGGCCTCCTATCACGGCCAAGTTTGAGGGAGGATAATAAGGAAACAAATCATATCTCTCAAATTGATATGACAACTCAAGCTCAAAGTCCACTATCTACTAGTTTGGAAAGTATCCGTGGATAATTGAAGTGATTTACGCATCTACAATTATTAGAAATCAATTATAATTATTTGTTTTTATTATACCTTCCTTTTATGTATAAATTTACCATTACTATTTTGTATGTAAAGATCTATATAAAGAATAGACCAATAATCCTCACGTTATTGTGACTTTTACAAATACTTGAGTTTCTCATTTGTTTATAAATTGGTCTTCTTTTTGTGTCTTTATCTATTCGATTTGGTAATGTTCAATCAGGTCGGGTGTTTATTGCCTTACATTTTGTTACACGGTTGTTTAAACTTGTGAACAATTAAATTAAAATGTTGTTTTTCATTTTGTTGTGATTTCTATTGCTCATTGGTATTGGTGCAATGGATGATTTTACGGATAGCTCATGTTTATGTTGAGAAAAACCATGAAAAAAGGTGTTTTCTGGATTGGTCACGAGTCCAAAAGATTGGTCAAATTCCATGCGAATAATTTAAAGTTTAGACTCCGTACTCAATTGGTTTGAGTAGCTTGTGTGACAAGGTTTGAAACGGTATATCGTATGACCTATTCGGTGAATGGGTGTGAATGGAAATTGGCTCCGAAGTTGGACTATGGAGAGACGAAATCTGAAATTTTAGAAGAGGAAGTGGAAATCAAATGGATGGTGAAGCCACTCAAATGATTATTCCACATCAAAGAGAAAAAACTATATTGAATAGTTTATATATATATTCATCACTAGAGAGTGATAATAATGTGTAGTCTCATAGGTGTGTGTAGACAAGTGTACCACACACGTGCGTGCTCGTTCATTCTCGGTCACGGGTCTCGGGTCTCTTGGGGCTGAGAGTTTTGAATAATAACAAAACAGTCCCAAAAATTCCAGCAAGATTGTAACTTATGCAGTTTAATGAGAATAATTGCATCATTAATTCAGCAGTTTTGAATACTGAATTAAGTGACCATTATGGCTCTCCCCCACTCTCTAAAGACAGATTTTTTACACATTCTGAAAACAACAAACAATATTATTTTTCCATAGCATATTAGAAAGAGAGATAACCACCTACCAAAAGTTCGACCTTGACTCGTCGCCAGTTTCCGGCGAGTCATCCGAGACGTTGTACCTTGGGATCGAAGCGCCAACGCAACTAGAAAATTTAAGGTGGTTGGACGAATATCGGTTAAGGGCAGACTGTCTAACAGTCGCCTCGTCTTTTAACTTTTCTATTTTTTTTCCATTTCAGTATTTTAAATTCTGCAATTTACATTTCTGTCTTTTCTATTCAGTTTTTTACTTTACTGTACTTAGCTATAATATTTATATTCTGTCTTAACCTTTCTGTAATTTATTTAAAGTACTGTTTCTATTCTGTAATTCAATTCTGTAATTAGAATAGTTTCAATTCAGTCATGTAATTTCAATTTCAATCAGAACAGTCCGGCTGTTAAGTTTATACTTTTCAGTCCGGCAGTTTCTATTTATTGCAATTCAGTACATCAGATTATTAATTGATAATAATCTGAATAACGTTTGCTTTAATTTCTATTCAGTACATACATGTTGTAATCTGTAATTTCAGTTTCAATTCTGAATTAATAAAGATTATACTGGTTTTTTGTTTATTTCTTTTACTCTTTTATTATTGTTTAATTGTTATTTCATACACGAAAACCAACAGTTTAGTTATCAAAACCCGATTTTTTTTTCTTTTGGACTTAATACATATTTGTTGTAGCATCATTGAACATCAATAGACATCATAGCAGCACACTTAATCTTAAAAGATATTTTTCCATGATTTTAATGCGTACATGTAAGCATTTTCAGGTTTGTATTGCTCGCTTGTACTTGCTAAAGAAAATGAACTGATACTTGCATAAAATGTAAGCTTGTAACGTAATTTTAAGAAAACAACAAATTCTCGAATATTTGTTCTTAAAAGCAAGAAGAAAACTTTTCCGGGAAACAAGTGACAGGAATCTTTCAAAAAAAGTAACAATCATAAAGTTACTGTACAAACAAATTAGCAGTCCTAGAAAACAAAACAAACAGATTATACCACCAAGACTAAGTTAGTAGACCATAACTCGGAAGTTAGAAAATTGATTGGATTAGCAACGATTGTTAAAAAAAATTGCTCTGAGATTTTTTTCCGT
Organism: Primula vulgaris; assembly: GCA_963920805.1. Classification (NCBI taxonomy): domain Eukaryota; kingdom Viridiplantae; phylum Streptophyta; class Magnoliopsida; order Ericales; family Primulaceae; genus Primula; species Primula vulgaris. The sequence continues at coordinate 5,828,602 of OY987216.1, read as the reverse complement.
TAAGTATTACAGTTGAATTGACCGTGACGTACACCTTGTTTAGCGTCTCGTTGGCATTGTAACGTGTCTACCTTTCATGTTGTGATTTTGTTCAGTTCGTGGTGGCCAATCTCCTCTTCCTCTCCTGCATCACCAATTTTTTTTTCATATGTTTATATTTTCATTGGCGCCTTTGTTCAATATTAGACTTGGCTACGACGATCATGAAGTAAATGACTGTCCCGAGTCCTGACCGTATTACAAGGTAATAATGAGTGATGATATACGCATAGACTGATTGTGAGTCATTGATCTACCTTAATATACATTGACTTAACGGCTCATAGTCGATCTCTACAAAAGTCTATGTAAAATAATCTCTACGTATATCGCCCCTCCGATCTTGATTTCCTCAATTCTCTTTCGAAAAACCAGGCATCTATATTTGATGAAATTGTCAAACCTAAACTTGGATAATTAATTAGAAAATAATACTGTATACGTAGTATATATATTATCAACCATCACGAGTTGTATCATTGCCACTTTATGTTACATAAGCTCAACCCCACCACCATCACACTGTCCTTTTCTTATAATTTTCTTAATTAATTAAATCATGTGACACCTTTTGTGACTGGCCATAGGAATATAACGTGAAGGTCCTAGGATTAGGAAAATGCATACTCCCTAGTATAGTTCAAATCATCGATTTTCAAAAGTTAGATCATTTGAACTATATGAACAACTTTTAAAAAAATTCATTCCGACAATTTTAATACAAGTTATTGACTGGTCAAAATTACACGTAATTTCATAATAAATAATTAAATAAGAACGAATGAATAATAAAGAAAGAAAGACACCTACGACACATTCATTAATGATTGGACGTAATTTGCATAAAGAAACAAGCAAATTCTCAAAGTGACGCCAGAAAGGGATGCAACGGTATACATACTACTGTACATTATGGAGGAGGAGTGCCAGACTATACCTTTGGTATAGTCTGGAAAACACTCCCTCTGTCACCATTGGATCTTACAGTGTGTGGGGTCCACTGTTGATCCAATGGCTGCAGAGGGGAGAGTTTTCCAGACTATACCAAAGGTATAGTCTGTCTCCCCCTCTCTGTACATTATGGGGCGAAGTTATGGATAATAGGGGTGTCAAATTTTATATCAACTGCTAAATTAAGTGAAACAAAAATACGAGAAGTGTTAAATCATCGTTTTAAACGTATTTTAGTGAAAATGCATGATCAAAAATTTTAAAAATCTAATTTTCGAAATAATGAAGGGTGCTGTCACCACCGATGGTCTCCATTCAGCTTCCCGCTGCATACATAATGTATTTTTTTATTTTATTTTTAAGAATATAATGTATTTCAGTATATGTAAATGTAAAATGAGTTAATGTTAAAGGTAAGAGCAACATACAGTTCTTCCAACTCGTATGTAGTAAAATACCTCAAAAAAAAAAGATACCAATAAAATTTAAAGTTTATGATAAATAGGTCTATGTAAAATAGTAAACGTTATACATATGGCTATACACTAAACCATAATTTCATGTCATTCCAGTAAACCAAGCAGCAAAAAAAATGTTTCAAAATGCAAATAACCTAATATAGTTTATTATTATCCAACATCGAATATATATTTTTCAAGTCAATAGCTTATATACACGAGTTTCTCTTCATTCTAAACGTTAAAAAAATTGTGTACGTAGTTTTTTATTTTAAAAGTTTTCCATGGTCGAAATTATTTGATGCTAATAGCCTATACCATGGTGAGAGTGCATTATGGTACTTAAATCCAAATTCGGCTCCAGACTAAATGTCACATTTGTATCCTGCCTCGAAAATAAAGAACAATAATTATGTTATGTACAATGATAATTCCAACATGTTTCAATTTTTGTTCCAATTAACTCAAATAGTAAAATACATATTTCACATAAACCAAAAGGCTTTTAATTAATATATCTGAACATATTCCCAGCTCAAGGTTTGAAATTGTACTTTATTTAGCTTATCACAATTTACAATTTCTATCATAATTTTCTAAAACAAGATACTCTAATAAGTCAATTTGTCTGTCATCGTCAAATTGAACATACACTATCCAAAATTGGTTGTATTTTGTTAGGTCATCTGGGTATATTTCAAGGCATTAGAAATAGACAAAAATATATTGCGTTTGTGGGCCGTGTCCTTTGTTCTTTTTGATTTAGTGTATGTGTATTCAGTATTTATAGTCAATTGACATGTGGAAGAATTATAAAGTTCTATCATTTCGTTACGTTACGTTCATTTGCCAGCAAATACTTTATGAATAATAAGAAGCTAGTCATGTGAGATTATAGCACATATTTACGTGTCAACAATTTAAAAAGAAATATATGTTCCAAAATTATGATGAGACATTTATTTACGATTAATTTGCTGTTCATATTAAAACAAACCCATATAAGCAAATTTGAAAATTAATGTAAACTCTGTTAATTATAGATCTAAGCATTGATCAGACGTATCAATTTAGTAGGTCGTCGTCGATCTATAAGTTATTATAATCATTCAAATTTCGATTCGCAAATGTGTAAAAACAAAGTTGCAATTCTTATTTTTGGACAAATATTTACAAATGGACTTATAAATGACGTATTAAGGGGTGTAATAATCAGTATCATGTGTAACAGTGATTTCAATATTTGAAGTAAACTATCTTTTGGTCTAACTTTTCGAAATTAGAGAAGATAAGTCCAAAATGAGTAAAAGAGCGTTACTTTCTTTTTTCAAATTTTGAATATTCAAAAATAGTAAAAAGTTAGAGCTTATACATTATTCGAATAATTCAAAATTCGATTTGCAAATGTGTAAAAACAAAGTTGCAATTCTTATTTTTGGACAAATATTTACAAATGGACTTATAAAGGACGTATTAAGAGGTGTAATAATCTGTATCTTGTGTAATAGTGTTTTTAATATCTAAAGGAAATTATCTTTTGGTCTAACTTTTCAAAATTAGAGAAAATAAGTCCAAAAAGAATAGATGAGCGTTATTTTCTTTTTTCAAATTTTGAATATTCGAAAATAGTAAAAGGTGAGAGCTTATACATCAGTCGAATAATTCAAAATTAGATTCGAAAATGTGTAAAAACAAAGTTGCAATTCTTATTTTTGGACAAATATTTACAAATGGACTTATAAAGGACGTATTAAGAGGTGTAATAATCAGTATCTTGTGTAACGGTGTTTTTAATATCTGAAGAAAATTATCTTTTGGTCTAACTTTTCGAAATTAGAGAAAATAAGTCCAAAAGGAGTAGATGAGCATTACTTTCTTTTTTCAAATTTTGAATATTAAAAAATAGAAAAAATTTAGAGCTACATCATTCGAATAATTCAAAATTCGATTCGCAAATGTGTAAAAACAAAGTTGCAATTCGTATTTTTGGACAAATATTTACAAATGGACATATAAAGGACGTATTAAGGGGTGTAATAATCAGTATCTTGTGTAACAGTGTTTTTAATATCTGAAGGAAATTATCTTTTGGTCTAACTTTTCGAAATTAGAGAAGATAAATCCAAAAAGAGTAGATGAGCGTTACTTTCTTTTTTCAAATTTTGAATATTCGAAAATAGTAAAAAATTAGAGCTTATACATCATTCGAATAATTCAAAATTCGATTCGCAAATGTGTAAAAACAAAGTTGCAATTCTTATTTTTGGACAAATTTTTACAAATGGACTTATAAAGGACATATTAAGGGGTGTAATAATCAATATCTTGTGTAAGAGTGCTTTTAATATCTGAAGTAAATTATCTTTTGGTCTAACTTTTCAAAATTAGACAAGATAAGTCCAAAAGGAGCATATGAGCGTTACTTTCTGTTTTCAAATTTTGAATATTCGAAAATAGTAAAAAGTTAGAACTTAATAATTCCATATACTGTAAAAGTTCAAAATAATAACAGATAAGGTCAAATCGTTAGGGTCTCTCAAATTTTAACAACATACAATATTGACTAATGACTGCAAGGCACTTATTCATTTGTCTTTCTAATATAAACTGAAATTAATATTATAGCTCTCATTAGAAAGAATCAAACCAAAGGTAATATATATCTTCTTTATAGTGATGAATAATAGAATGAATCATGTTCTAAATATTGATAATAAGTACAAGTGCACTTCTAGTTGCAATTTTCAAAAATGGCTTCCAATCTCTCTTTACAGGTATACCGAGTATAAAAGACTTATGGTGTGGTTATACTCGAACGAAATGGGGGGGGGGGGGGCTAAGATTCCAAAAAAGTTATCAGCGTGACACTCCGAGCTTTTAATCTTATATAATTATAGTTTTTTTTGAGTTTTTTTACGAATCATATTATAAATACGTAAGTTAAACGTTGCTATTTTTAGTTTTAAAAAGTATGTTATTTTTATATATTTTTTTAATATTTTGGGTTTTAAAAATCTCACATAACACAACTAAATCCAAAAACCATACGAACCGCAAAAATTTCGAAACTAAAATATAAACGTATAACTTGCGTATTCATAGTATGATTTGATTAAAAAAATTAGAAAAATAATTACATGATCTTGAAAGTTTGGAGTGCACTTACCGCATTTAATTGAGATATACTACATAAAATGGAAGGTAGGACGCCATCTGTTTTTAATTAATTGTACATTACAAAATTACGTTCAATAACTTATATCAAAATTGTCGGAATGAATTTTTTTAAAAGTTAATCATATAGTTCAAATATTAAATTATATGATTTAGTTTTGAAATTTTTCATTTCGACAATTTTGATACATGTTATAAGTCGATCAAAATTGTACGTAATTTCGACAATTAATTAGGAATGATCGCAGTAATTATGAATATCCATTAACTATTAATGCATCTCAGTAACATTAACATACCGTATAAGTGATAAATGATATAGTATAACTATATAATACAGTTAAATAATCAGTAACGCTATAGAACCATACTGAATTAATCAGACTAATTACAAGACAGTTTTTCATATAATTTTTAGAATTCTTTTTACACCCCAAACAAAACAAAAAGAAAAGTCCAAATATAATACTTATGAAACCATAGTTGAGACTAGGCTAAACTTAAATATTAATTACAAATATTTTAAAAAAAATGATTTTAATATATTTTATTTGACGATTTAAGAAAATAAAAACTCAAATATAATATTATAGAACCCTATTTGAGACTACCCTAAAGTTAAATATTAATTAAAAATATTAAATATATGGTCAAATATCAGACTCTTAAATTTCGGGATAAAAATGAAATTCTAAATTTATATTGAGTACCGGTATGTTGAGAGTCTGGATGAACCTATTTGGCTCATTAGCATTATTGTTAAATAATCGGGTTTATTAACATATAGTAATGTAATATGAACATTTATAAAGTTAATATATGTTACTTGATATAAGATTATTAATGCATAAACATCATTTAATTATCATATTTTAACATCATTTAAGACTTCTAAAAATATTATTAGCACATTTAGGTAATATGTTACACCTTAACATGTGCCATATAGGTCACGTGTTAGCATTTCCCTTAAATAATATAACATGTTACACATTATCTTTTGCTAACGTAAATAGTACTAGAGATATGGAGGGTGGAAAATATAAATTGTATATGCAATAAATATAAAACATTTTTAATGAACAAAAGAACATAACTTCTAATATGTTCCACCTCTTCATATATCTTGGAAAAGGACAATTTTTCTCATCTTGTTTTCATGGTTTTGCCACTCAAGTTATCTTATATCTACAATGGCCTTTATTTCCTTTTCTACCATTCCTCTCTATATATTTCTTATATATGTCGGTCCTTTTTGTTTTTTCACCATCATATCTCTTTTTCTTATCTAATCAACATCATATTTTTATGCACTTTAGTGTCCAACAGTGTCGATGAACGACGATAAACATATTTTCTATCAGATCTTCACCAAGGGACGGAACGGAGCCTTATATCGTTGCCCATTGAAACTTCATAATTTACAAAAATGCTACGCTTAAATTAGAAAATCTTAAAATAATTTACAATGCTTTGCAAACCCCCAAAATCACATTTTCCATTCATCAATTCCATAGATTTTTCTAGCTCTGCCACTGCTCTGGCATCAATTAATTGTTGAAAGATCATTCATATGAAATTTTATCGAGTAAAGTTTCTCGATCAAAACTAATTTAAGTTCAAGTGTTCGGCCTGATGACAATCTCAATTACTCCATGTTTATCATGTATCTCTTCCCACATTTTCTCCTTGTCTTTTAATAAACTTTCGGATTGTATTAATAAAAGTTTATGAGTATTGGCCACATATCATCCCTTGACTAAAGCACATTAATATAGTGTGATATTTGACGTACCAATATTAGAGCACAACATAATGTAAAACTCACACTATAATAATGTTGGTGTCCCAATGGAGATGTACCCAATATTTTATTCGTTTTTTTAGAAGTATTTTATACGTCTCTTACCAGCCAAATTGAAACTTTGTAGCTTTTATATTTATACGCAATAATACAAGTACAGTAGTTTTTTTTGTTAAAAAAAAAGAAGATTTGTATCAGGACTACTACCTTTTTTACCAAAACTATTACTTGAACAAGGTGTACTATGTTCCAATTTTTAAAATGTCAGAACATGTACACTACGTAAATGGTATAAATGTGACAATTTTACACAACTCGCTATTGCTAGTAAACGAAAAAGTCATCCCTTTACACGTTTATATTTCTCGTTTATAAATTATCTTCCAATCATACAATTTTTATATTCACCAAACAATTAATTATAACACTTTTAATTATATACGTACCCATCTCTTTTTATATAGACTACTGTGAATTTGACACCCATTCTGCTAGCCTAACACGTAAGAGAACACATTTTATTTTATTCAATAAAACATTATGAAACCATATATAAATAAATAAAAACACGTTTTCTTATTCCAGATTCTCCAATACAACACTAGATATAAGTAAATAATTACTGGAACAATATGCATTTAATTAAGATTAACCCATTGATTATTAAATAATGGAAATGATAATCACTTGATAGCTAATTAATATGTATAATCATTAAATGATGTTAAATATGCTAATAAAATGGTGTTTACGCACTATTAAACATATATTAATCACCATGTATTAACATCATAAATGTTCATATAACATTATTTTAGAAATTAAAATACAATTATACATGTAGTCGTCAGTCGTGACACATTTAGCGGAATCGTTTTTATATTTACAAAACAATAAAATCAAATCCACAACTCATCTAATTTTTGGATCTTACCAAATTTTCTCACTCCAAAATTTCCAAGACAACACTAGATACAAGTAAACAATTAACAAAACAAGTTGCATTTAAGATTAATAACCCATTGATTAAATAAGGAAAATATGAATTTATCACTTGAGCTAATAATATGCGGTCCTAGTTAAACAAATAAATAAACATTTTCTTACTCCAAATTTTCCAACACAACACTAGATACAATAAAAATAAATATTGTAACAAGTTGCATGTAAGATTAATAACTCATCCGTTAAACACGGACAATAACAAATAATCACTTGAGCTAATAATATGTAGTCCTAATTAAACAAATAAATACACATTTTATTACTCCAAATTTTCCAACACAACACTAATACAACTAAATAATTACTAAAACAAGTTGCATGTAAGAGTACTAACCCATCAATTAAGCAAATAAATATACATTTTCTTGGATTAAGTGTGCCAGACTCCCCTAAGGGGAGTACTCAAACTCCTACATTATAAATAATTAGATGTTTTTTTTTGAAAAATTAAAGGATTGAGATTCTATAAGACATATTTAAAAGGCAAATTATGATTTAGTAAATTAAAACTTACTTTTCTACCATAATAAAAACTCAAATAAAAAAAATATAGAACACTAGTTGTAACCACCATAAATTTAAATAGTAATTAAAATAAAAACATATATATATAGGTTTACAATATAATACAATAAAAACTCAAATACATAAATATAGAACTCTTGTTGTAACTATTCTAAAATCAAATAATAATTTAAATAATTTGTTTATCATAAGGTAGAGGAGTCTGAGTACTCATCTAAGGAAGAGTCTGTCTCCCCAATTTGTATTTTCTCACTCAATATTTTTCAAAAGAACACGGGATGCAACTAAATAATCACCGAAACAAGTTGCATTTAAGATTACTAACCCATTGATTAAACAAATAAATACGCATTTTTTCACTCGAGATTTTCCAACACTACACTATATACAAGTAAGTAATCACCAAAACAAGTTGTATTTAAAATTACTAAACCATAGATTAAAAAAATAAATACACATCTTCTCACACAAGATTTATAAACACAACAGTAGATTTATAAATAATCATGGAAACAAGTTGCATTTAAGTTTAGTAAGCAATTAATAAACCATAGTTTAAACAAGGAAAATAATAAGCAGTGGTAATAATAATAATAATTACTATAAATTGTACTTTGATATACACAAGTTGGATCCAGTCTCACCTATTTCTCTCTCCTCTTATCTCTCTGTATTTTTGTACTCTCTCTCTCTCTCTCTCTCTCTCTCTCTCTCTCTCTCCATGTGATATATACATACATACATATATTATTATTATTATTATTATTATATATATACATTGATAATATATATATATATATATATAGTAGTAATATATAGATTATAATAGATTACTTTTAATATTGGTACTCTTCTTTCCCCTTTTTTATCTCCCTACTTTCATGCTCCTCTCGCCATTTCTCTCTCTCTTTCTCTCTCTCTCTCTATCTATTATTCTACCTCAATTTTCCTTACCCCTTTTTTTATTATTTAATATTTTCCATTTCTCTTTTTTATTTTCTTCTTCTGGGTATTTCTCATTTTTCTCTGATCTCACCTCTATTTCTCTCAAATTGCGTAATTATATTGGATTTTATGGGATTAAATCGATTTTCTATTGGTGGGTCAGATTCCAAATTTTGAGCTCAATTAGGGTTTGTTTTTATCTAATCTCTCTCTGTTTATCTCTGCTCTGAAGTTTTTATCGATGTTTCGGATTAAGATTCCAACGTTTTTTCATATTTTTTTTCCTGATTTTTTGTTTGTTATGATTTTCAGGTTTAAATTTGTTGATATTGGAATCGGGTTCTGTTTATTTTGAGCTTGGAGATTGATAGATTGAGCTGATTTATTGGGCTCGAATTTGTCGATATCGATTTTGTAATTACCGATTCGATTCAGGTATGTTGTTTTATTAGCTTTGATTTGGATCTGTGTGATTTTGCTTATTTAACAGTGTTTTTGTTATTTTAGGTAGATTTTATAGAGCTATAGAAAAATACTTATTACTATTATACAAATAGTCCCCTTAGATTCCAGTGATTTGATCATCGGATTAGGCATGCAGAATGGAAATGGTGTTTTTCTTGGTGTTTTACTAATTTTAATATAGTTATTTCGGTCGTTAAATGGTAAGATTTTCACCATTTAGTCCACATAGGAACTAGGTCAGTTACTGTTAAAAGATTATGACCATCATTGTTTCAGTTGAAAGCTAACGGTATAAATGGAATTTTATGCGAGACTAGATCGAGCGATGGACTTTTAGTGCAGTTTTTCCCCTTTTTTCCGGAAAATGTTGACTCGAAGTGCCACGAATCACATTACCTAATTAAGGCCATAAATTTGTAGACATCACGTGGCGGAAAACTTACCCAATTGAGGTCTCAGAATCTTTTAAAAAGCAAGTTAGTTGCATTTATGGCATGAAGTTTATGTTTGGATATGATTGTCCGTTTAGCTGAAACTTGCATGCAGGTTCGGAATCTGTGCTGTCTAATTTTTGCGGAGCAGAATGATGAATAATTTTTTTTCTTGTTTGGACAAATATTCCTTGATTTGCGGTGATTTTATTCGTTAGAGCAGTTATGCTGGATAATTATGTAGAAGATTGCTTTTAAAACACGGGAAATCTACTAGGCAAGCAAGTACCTAGAAAGAACCCAAAACTACCCAGTCAAGGTCTTAAAATACTTTAATTAGCAAGGTAGTTACTTTTTTTCCGCATAAAGTGTATGCTGTATAGGGTTTTTTTTATGGTTGATTTTTGCAATTTTTCTACTCCCTGTTGAATTTTTTTTGTCGGGAAGCCATGCTATTGCTGAAGGTATAATTATGTAAAGGAATGTTTTATTATACATGGGGGTCAAATTTATCAATCCGTGTACATTGAAAAGTGTATGTTTGCATATGTAGAAGTTACGTGTTTCCCGCATAAAGTGTATGCTTGCATATGATTTTCCTTGTCGGTAATATTATCAAGTAGTCCCTGATGTAAAATTTATTTAGAATACTGGTCTGCTAGAAAATGAGTTCCAATTCTGCCATTCCTTCTAAATTAAGGTATTGGAGCATGCGCTTCACTGTTTCTAATATGCTTCTGGTTCTTCTCATCATTGGATAGGTTATTAGTTTCAGCTACGAAGTTTTGGATCACACATTCCCAAAGAAAGGAAAAAAAATATGGTTTTCTATCTTTGTTTGATTCAGTCGCCCCATTTTTGCACTTCAACTACCATTTATGTCACTACAAAAAACAAAACTGAAAGAAATCTACTTACCTATCTAAGGCGTCTTAGTTTCAGAATGTTGATTAGATCGTCGAAAATAATTTTGTAGAGTTTTTGCCAAAATGCGTGTTGATATCTGGATCCTGAAAATAAATATTGAGTATGTTTTGCAGTTAGTCTCGCATATTATTTGCGTAGAATGCCATTGCACCTTGAGTGCATCGTGACTATTACAATTGTGGTTTAGGGAGCATGTGTGCTTATAAGTGTTAAGTAATTTAGCTTTCCAAAACAATTGAGAATCAGATTAGGTGCTTAAGACTTTCTTAAACAGCCTTATTGGTAGTAAATCACGGGCATGTACGCTGCATTTATTCTTCTTACCTTCCTCTTTTGCTCCCGTTAGTTTTTTTGTTTTATGTAGCTCTTACATTTGCTATAAAAACTGTGATACCTATTTCTCAAGCATGCACCACAAGATGGCACAGAGAGAACGTTGAGTGATTTGCAAAATCACACTCGAGTCCTCTCCAATCAAGGAGGGGCTCAAGCTGCAATTTTGCAAAAGACAATGATCCCTCAGGGCACCTTTCAGTGCATGTTCACAGAATAGGGGTAACAATCATTGTCGTTACTTAAAGCGTGTGGTTTGTCTCTGGACCTTTTTTGTTCGGTGCTCAATTTTCTGACCTATTTTTTTCTTCTCCTTCTGTGCCCAGATACTGTTCATTTTCTAAATTTGTTTGAGCTATTCCTGCGAAATTGAGGTCTAGGGTGAGAATTGAAGATGAGTCATATGGCAACTGAGAGTGACGATGAGATGATATCTGACTCGCCTATAACCGATGAAAATGGTAACAGTGGTTCAATTGTTCTCAAAAAAGGACCATGGACTTCTGCTGAAGATGCTATATTGGTGGAATATGTTCATAAGCATGGGGAGGGAAACTGGAATGCGGTCCAAAAGCACTCGGGGCTTTTTCGTTGTGGTAAAAGTTGTCGACTTAGATGGGCTAACCATTTGAGACCAAATTTAAAGAAAGGGGCTTTTACTCCCGAGGAGGAAAGGCTGATTATCGAACTTCATGCCAAAATGGGAAACAAATGGGCAAGGATGGCTGCACATGTAAGTATAACTCTCTGTAGTTATTTATTTGCAGTTTCTTTTGCATGTTTGTAATTTTTGTTATTGTAGGTTATTATAGTTGTTTTTGGAGAAGTGTGCTGATTCTTAATATATCAATTGGTTTTAGGGAAAACAAACTTGCTTAATTAAAAACAATGCACCTTTTTTTGTAGTCTCTTGTGAACATATATCATAATCTTTGAGTCCTGGAAGAAACATATCTAGTTTGCCGAGTTTGCGATATTTCATTAGTATAATAGTGCATTCTTATTAGAATCTGCGAGATCATTAAGAAATGCGGTTTATTGGTGGAGCAATTGGATAATTTAAGGAGAATATGATTAAAGACCTCCACAGGAACTGAAGAGATCTAATATATATTTGAGATCATATGCTATGTGTTGGTATGTTTGAAGTTAGTCAGTGCTTAACTTATGCCGAATGCAATTGTGGCTATATATACGAATTTAAGTTCCAAACAACACCTTCGTCTGGATAATTTTTTTCTTCGAAAAAGTTATAGACCTGAATATTTAGTTTAACAAAGTTATGAAGAAAGCTCCTAGCATCCCTTTATCTCTCTCACCTTTTTCCTTCATGTATGAGTTTTTTCTTTGTTCAGTGGATTCTGTATAAGTATAGGTTTAATGTAGATTTGATTGAGGTTCTAGAATACATCCGAATATTGATAATAGTTTCCGTGATTAATGGGCGTCTAATATGAGTTGACCTTATATATGTTTCATTATATCAAACAAATTCTCTACTTTTATAAATGGGCAAAGTTTAGAGTCAGAGTTGTACCAATATTTTCTCCTATAAATAAGTCCCACAGAAAAGGGCAAGAAAGGAGATCCGAAGTGGACACCATATGTAGGACACTTTTTGAGAACTTTCTCTTCGGTTACCCAAAGCTTTCTAAATTAAAAAATTACCAATTGTGAATGGTGTCATTCAGAGCATCGGTGATTCATTGTTTGCTTTTCTTTAATTGGTAATTGAAAATGGTTTGTTCAAAGTCTTCTTCACTCGATTGGATATATTTGCATGTTATCACTGAAGTGATAAAAACAAGAACCCAGTAATTCCACTTTTACGAGTCTCAGACCTTTCTTATGTCAGGTTGACATTTGACAAAAAAGGTGCACAAACTTCATTTTGATATTGCTTTAAGTTTACTCTCATTTCCTTGACAACAATTTTCGATTTCATTTTTATGTTCTGCATGCATCATTTGTGCATGTTTAGATTACTTTAACTTCTCAGAATCAGCTGTGTGAACTAAAAAGATCTCTGTTGCTACTTTCAGTTACCTGGCCGTACAGATAACGAGATTAAAAACTATTGGAATACGCGAATCAAGAGGCGTCAACGTGCCGGATTACCTCTTTACCCTCCCGAGGTGTGTTTGCAACAAATGCAAGAGAGCCAACTTAACCAAAATGCTAACAATAACGAAGTCCAAAACGGTCATTTGCAACCAAACAGTTTTGAAATACCCGACGTCATTTTTGACGGTTTAAAAGATACTCGGGGGATTTTACCGTATATGCCAGATATCCCTTGTATCTCTACAAATACCATGCTAATGAATACCATTAATTCTCCCGATTATTACAGTTTTGCCCCCCAGATAGTTCACCGCCCAAAACGTCCTCGAGAAACTACTACGTCAAATTTCCCGTATAATTGTGGGAACCTAAATTCTCATCCCTTTGGTTCTTCTTTTACGTATGATGCGGATACCACAACCAAAACCCATTTATCGTTTGGTGAAAACCAGGGTGGCCATTCCCTTATAAACGGCAACTTTTCAGCTTATAAGCCTTCTTCGAGGGCTTACAAGCTGGAGCTCCCTTCACTCCAAAATCCAGAAACTGATTTTAGCAGCTGGGGATCGTCTTCTCCACCAGCTATGTGCGAATCAGTGGATGCTTTTATTCAATCACCATGTCCTTCACCAAAAAACAGTGGCTTATTAGATGCTATACTACATGTGGGAAAAACTAAGAGCTCTAAGAACCAACAAGTTTCTAAAGAAAGTCCTAAATCTTCTGATTTAGTTGTTGATGACACAATGAATGGTTCGGTGTTGGATGTTAATGAAACAAAATGGGAAGAATATGGTGACTCCATATCGCCCTTGGGTAATAATAGTTCAGCCTCTATTTTCAGCGATTGTACGCCTTTAAGTGGTAGTGGAAGTTCGTTAGAAGAAAATCCTCCTGCTGAAACACTGCCAGGTAAGCACGTGTATTTTTTTCCCGCGTTTTGTTTTAGCTGTAATAAGTTGCTTTTCTTTGATATTTTGTTATGATGTTACCTCATGTTACATTTATATGATTATATCCATCATGTTCAGAATAAAGAAGTGGTCTTTTTAGTATTAAGTTTACTTTAATACCCTGATTTTTTTTGTTACGTTGCGTATTATCCTTTCGTCTAAGGATATAGAACCTACATTTTTTTGTCATGAATCATCCAGACCCCCATTAATGTAAAAGAACTTGTATTTTGACATGGTATTAGTTAGGATAAGGAAATTACATTTTCTCTGTGTTACTACCATATGTGGCCTTTTAGATTAATTTATTATTAGTTGCTGAATCCACTTGAATAAAATTTTTTGCTCTGCTGTTCAAAAATACTTTAGGTTGTGATGTTTGCCATTTATTGACATTAAAAATTATAAAAGGACCAAACAGTGTCTTGGATATTTGTGGTGAATTTTCTTCTTTCTTGTTGATCTAATTTCTGTGAAAAAATGTTTCATGAAAATATTACCATAGATCACTTGATAGCTGACCTTATGATGGTCGGGTTTTTTTATGCCAAGTTGTTTCCATAGAAGTAAAGCAAGGAAGAAATTAAAGAATGCAAGTGTGTTTTTCCATCTTTCACAGTTTCACTGCGCCAATATACATAATCTGATAATCACTAAAGATTAGATTCAGCTCTCTTTTAAATTTGACAATTATATTGGCAGATATACTTGTTGGTAATATATTATTCCTCTTCTCAACTCAAATAGTACTATTTCAGATGGCTTATAGTTAAGTTTACTACTAGACATACTTTTTATGATCATCTAAGCATATTCTATCAAATCTGAAGCAGGTGAACAGGTGTGGCATATGGATGAAGATAAGAAAGAAAATGAAATTAAACTGGACTATTCTAGACCTGATGCTTTACTGGGTTCATGTTGGTTTGGACGTGGTTTTTCTTATGAAAAGGACCAAGATCAAGACCCAAGACCCGATTACATATCAGTGCCTACACACAATGATGTACGCAACGATAGCACTGCATCCAACCAAGGATGGGGATTCGGGTCTTGTCCATGGAATAACATGCCTGCGGTTTACCAGATATCTGAACGTCCTTGAATTTCCATTCTTCTTCTGTCATGACCATTTACCCTTTTATTGTCTAGAAGTCTTCTCTCGTTGAAGATTTGTTAATAAGGATAATCAGATTCAGATCTAGATATGCTCCATCTCGCGGGCTTTAGTTCTGATAGGCTTTGCTTTGTGGTTGTACCTTTGTCGTAATGGAACTTCTTTTTCACCCTTTTTTCGATTTTAGTTTGGAGTTGTGACATTGTGTATCGGGATCATTGTTTTTGATTCATGGCATTTATTCCATTAATGTTGCTGTCTTTGCTGTTAATTTTTCTTTCTATGCCCTTGTCAGTTTAAAATGGGGTGTGAAAAACTGACTTTTTTTTTATTGGCTGAGAGTTTGAATCAGCTCAAGCTTGAGTTCAAGCTCGAGCAGATTTTGAGCTTGAACTTGAGCATGATTTGCCAGGTTTTTACTTGCGCTGAGCGTGAGCAAATTTATCTGGTAAATTTTAAATAAAAAAATTAAAAAAAAAGTGCCGCGATCTCACAGCAATGTGTTTTATACAAAAAAAAAACTTCTTTAATTTATTTTTTAATTCGCCATCTTGCGTTTCAGTCAAGCCATGCAATTTGGTGCCTTGTTCAAATATTTGGAGCATATTTTCCAGCTTGAGCTTTGCTCGTTGTCAAAATAAGTTGAGTTTTACCTAAGCTTTACCAAGTCGAACCCGAATAACTGGTGGACTTGGCTTGTAACCTCACAATAGCACAAGTTAACATCAGAAAATTTGTATGCTTTAGAATTATTAACAAGACACAAAAATCCAATCATATCTGTAGAATATCCAATGAAAGAAAACACCAAAAAACTACAGTGATACAAGTACCTATCCGATTCCAAAATAAATACTCTTATCTGTTATCGGTTTCAATTATTTAACAATTCAACATATATAAATGCTATTAAATTTTTGATTTTTTTTTAAAGTTAATGGTTTCATCATTTTGTTAATAGTTACTTTAAAAAAAATTGATTTTCATGTTTCTATAATCTTTTGCAATTTAATTGTTTATTTAGCATTATTTGACATTTTAGAGAGACACAATTCAAAAAAAAATATAAATACTTACATTTTTATTTTATTTTTGTTTCAAGTTATAAATAAATATAACTAGTGATTATTAAAAAAATTAAAAAAAATACAATTATTTATTAAGAAAACAAGATAGTATTAAGTTAACTATAAAAAAAAGTATGGCTTGACACATGGTGTACAATTTGAATACTTGTGAGAATTTGTGTACTAGTTAATTACTTATAATATCACACGATCATTTCATCGTAAAACACATGTCTTTTTTGTTTGGGTGATTTAATAATATTTGCATTAAGATTATCTCCAATAGTTTCAATCTGGACCGTTGATTGATCTGTAGTAGGTTTGACGATGACGTCATCTTCAATCTCCATAATTTCCGGTGAGTTGAAATCATCAGATTGAGGTGGTGTGGAAAAGTCATAGAAGTTGTCATTTATTAAGCCATTTACCATGTTACCCTCTATCATCTTATTAAATCCTTCCACAACCTGCATTATAAATTAAGTGACTGAATTTTTATACTAAATTTTTTTTTAAAAAAAAATACACAAATTATAAAAAAAATCTACGATTTATAATGATACAATACATAAATTAAATACTAACACACATATAATGACATACGAGTTTCATTGTAACAAAATGATAGTCATAGAATAGTATTATCACATGCTACTATGCTAATATATATATATATATATAGTTAAGTGTGTGAATGATGGGTAACATTCAATATTATTTATAAGTAAATGTTTAGGTGGATCCATGACCCAGAGTTTTGAGTGATTTAGACCAATTTAAAAATTGGGATTTTTTTCTTACTTAGAAAATATTAAATGCAATAAGTTGAGCACATATCAATGATATGAAATAAAAATTTTACAAATTTCGCATTCGACCTAAAATTATACTATTATTTTTTAAAAAGGAAATAACGGACTAAATCCGTTATCTATTTAACAAATCAGCTTCTTTCCTGTTTTATTTAATATATGAGACCACATAAAATTAAAAGGTTCATTAGTGTACTAAATTCTATAATGAAATAAAAAAAAAAAAAAAAATTATCTCCGCAAAGATTTGAACACGGGTTGATTAAACTTTTTAGTACACATATAACTATTGATTAGAGAAAGTAAATGAATTATATATATATTTAATATTTTGTTAAACGGAGGCTTTGAAATTATACGTTTTGGGGGTTCTACACCCGTCCGTGGCTCTTGGGCCTAGCCCAAAATCCGTCCCTGCCTTAGACGGAGGTGACTCGACCTCAAAACTTGTCAAATGCTTAAAGTTTTTGGTTGCCCATAATAATATTAACAAGGAAAAAAAAGGACATATTTCTCCTTTTATTTTGGTTAAATTTCACAATTAAAACGAGAAATAAATAAAATTAAACTTAAAAAATAGGATTAACGGGCATAAAAAAAATTAAGCTAGACAAATAGTGTAAATAGGCATAAAACAATTGTAATCGTACTGAGAGGGGTTAAAAATGTTTTAAAAATACATTGCTAGAAGGGTGGTTTGAACTTGTGTATTAGTGAGTTAAACTAGGCTAAACACACACATACAATAAGTACACAAATACATATTACTTGTTCTATGTTGGAATGTTGCCCACCAAAAAAAAAAAAAAAATTGCTCTAGCCAAGTCTGAATTCTTACTCGACTTGGGCTTAGGCCGCCTCTGGAGGGAGACAATCGGTGGTCACATCTCTCATTTTGATAAAATAATGAAAAAACAAAAAATAATAATGTCATTTGATCAAAATATTAAAAACTAACATTCCCCCTCGTTATGGAAAAGGAAAAAAAAAACTCAGTGTATGGGGGAAAAAAATCTATAAAATATCGGTTCATTTCATTTAGAATTCATGTTTCCGTTACCGACTAATTATGCAATGTTAAGTTTTTCCATCACATGGAAGGACCCACGATCTAATCCTTGGGGGACCGTAGTAAAAAAAGCTGCTGCTAGAACTTTAAGAAAAACACTTAAATTAATCGAAAGTCGAGTTTAAATGTTCATTCTATCGGTTAAATTACGACGGTTATGTATTTAAACCCGCTATGTTATAAACAGAATAAACTTACTCTTGCCATAGTCCATCTCTTCTTAGGATCCTCCAGGAGACAGTTTTCTGCTAACTGAACCGTCCAAAATAGTTGATGCATATCATGCGAGTCAGAAATTCTTTTGTCGATCAAATCCGGATAGTTCTTTTCTTTCAGAAGAGGTCTCGCCTGCATTAAACGCAATATAAGTTTCTTCTTCAAAATATTATTTCCATTCCAAAATTTAATAAAAAAAATAAAACTGGTATTATCTAGGAGAGGTTGGTCCTTTTTTCATGTCTTGGGAAGAAAATTAGGAAGAAAAGCACAACACACAAGAATAATAATGCACACAAAAAGTCACTCTCATTGTTCCTTTGGAGTAGCCTTATCTTCACATGAGAATCTACAATTAGTACAGAAGAAAGTTTAACAAATAGCAAATATCTTTTCTGATTTAGTTAAATTCATGTTTGCCAAAGTTGTAATACATGTGGTGGTTCTGGAGATAATTTTAGTTTTTACCTTGAAAATAAAAGTAGGAAGAAAAGGAAAAGTGCATGAAAAGCTTAAAGCTCACACAAAAGGGCTAACAGTTATTTGCTGTTTGGGATAAGCATTCACATTACCATGTACATCTGATTATTTCTACGATATTTTCACAAAATGATGAAACTCTCCATTTCTACAAATATTTTATGTCATGTTATGAGTTTTGGAGATAAGTTTTTACCCATCCAATAAGACTTTTGTCGCCTTCTATTTTGTCCACTGGCCGTAGTCCAGTGATGAGCTGCAATAGAACCATCCCAAAGGAATAAACGTCTGATTTCGTAGAAGATTTTCCATATTCCACATATTCTGGTGCAAGGTATCCTAGTGTACCGACAACTTTATTTTCCGAGTTATCTGCATCTTCGTACTGAGTTCGCGCTAGGCCAAAATCTCCTAGCTAATGAATTGAGAAAATATTAGAGTAAATTTTTAATTATCAGAGGAAAAACCGATTTCTTAAAAAAATTAAGCTGTTCAAAATTGATGTAAAGTATCAACTTTAGTAACAATTTGCCTAAAATAAGCAACACTAGATTGAACTCTTTCACATATGGCATGAGGTAAAGCTTGTCTGGATAGAGCTTAAAGCTCAGCTTATTTGCATACGTATATTTAAGCTGGTTATTGCTTGGTTGTTTGACGTTTAGCTCTATTGTTCTCCCAAAAAAATAGACATTTCAAGCTGGATCCATCTAGCTTTTGATATGAAATAGAGGAAACTTTTCAACATCTACAACCAAGAAGTACC
The DNA here is from genome assembly GCA_963920805.1 of Primula vulgaris. NCBI lineage: Eukaryota > Viridiplantae > Streptophyta > Magnoliopsida > Ericales > Primulaceae > Primula > Primula vulgaris. The sequence continues at coordinate 5,809,001 of OY987216.1, read as the reverse complement.
ACTGACTTGTTACAAACTGGAAAGTTTCTCTTATTTATTTTAATAATATTATCTAGAAGCAGAAAAATTGGTCATCTGGTACTTTCTTGCTATATGTTATTAACTTAAAATTTGTGGAAAAACTACTAACAACTTGTTTCTGCCGTTCTATGGAGAAATTTCAAGGATAAAGGCATCGGCAGACAACTTTCCTTTTAGTTTGCCTATTGCTAAAGTTGTCATACACTACTATACCAATATTACCAGTGGTTCATGGTCATGTGTGATGAGAATATTGTTAGGTCGCACATCTCTGTGGATAATGTTGTTCCTGTGAAGATATTCTAGACCCTTGGCTGCCCCCATCGCTATTTTTACCCTCCTCTCCCATCTGAGAGTTTTTCCTCTGTCTGCGCATATAACAATGTTTTCTTGGGTTATGTAAAAAATCTTGCATATAGGTATAGCATGACATAAATTTTTATTAAAAAAAAATCTTACGTGATAAGTGTTGGTCTAGGGAACCATTGCAAACAAACTCGTAAACAAGCAGTCTATGATTTCCTTCTGAGCATGATCCCAGCAACATAACCAAATTCTTGTGTCTGGTTTTGCTAAGTACTTCAACTTCGGATTTGAACTCTTTTTCTCCTTGAAAACTGGCATCGTTGCGTTGCTTAACAGCAATACTTAATCCGTTTTTTAGCTTTCCCTTGTACACGGATCCGAAACCCCCTTCTGATAAGAAGTTTTTAGGGGAAAACCCTTTCGTAGCTGCATAAAGCTCTTTATATTCAAACTCTTTCATCCAACTAACCGTTGGTCGTCTATTTTTGCAACCTGAGCATATAGAATTTTCAAATAGATAGTCTGGGTTATTGTTCTTTACCCATTCACCAGACCTCGTTTGACCTAGTTCTAGAGGAGTTATATCTGAAAAGGACGATTTTTCTTCAGATGATCCTTCTTCAGTGTTGATACTGTTTTCTTCGTCTTGGGACTTGGTGGGTGGTGTTTCTTCCAATTTATGATTAGAACTCGATGCTTTGGCCTTCGACTTGCTTGAAATTGAAACAGAAGTTAACAGGTGATCGCTTGATAAGGACTTAAACACTGACGATTTACGAGGGTTTTCATTGGGCAATGAATTAGAAATTGACTTTCTGGTCTTCTGGGATGGCGGAGATTCTGACAAGGTGGATTTGTCAGTAAAGGTAAGTTCAGCATAATTGTATAAGCAAAAATAATTGTATAAACCCCATATACCTTACCATTAAAAGGTCTCATAATGGTAAGGATGGGTAACTCTTTATAAACCACAGGCTTGATCGATATTACATCGATGTGGGATAATATAAACTCTAACACTCCCCCTCGCTTGTGGCCCGACATTTCAAGGGTCCAACGAGCGGATATAATGAATGGGTGGAGGTGAGACCCAACATCGATGGCCCGCTCTAATACCATGTTTAAATCCCATAGTATTTACTCCTCTATATTTCTTTATACAAAGTGTATACTGTATAGATGTGTGGCCTAGTTCTTTTCAAGATTGTGCATAACGTTTTTCTAATTTTTGTTGAAACAGTCCCAGGATGTTCCTCTAAACCACCAAAACAGAAAAGTTTGCCAGTTCAATCTGATCTTATTAGATTTATTTTCTTGAAAAACATGAGAAGATGAATGTCTTAGTACTACGGATATTTCGCTAGTTCACTAGCCAATGGCTGCAGAGGGTATTTTTATACAAACAACAAAGATCTTGCATTTTCTGGTTTGATAAGACAATAGTTGCCTTGGGTATTTTTTCTTGGAATCGTGTTATCTCATAAATGGGCCTCAAGTACATAGAATTATGATTATGATAGTACAACATTAGGGTGGGGTGTTCCAATCATAGTTACTGGTAAAATCGTTTGTCCTTGCCATTGACGCATTTTTGGTTCCCCTTTCCTCACTCATGATTCCCCTTTTCCGTATTTAAAATTTTTGTCTTTGAATTTATTCATTTTTGTAGTGTTTTACATTTCCATTTCCCGATTCGGTTTCCTATACCAATGACTATGGTTCCAATTACTGATGTGAAAATCATTAAATAGCTAGCGACGGCCGACGTGTACTAATTGAAGATAGCAGAACTCTAGTAAGAACAGATATGAATTTACTTTTAGAAAGATTTGTTATAGACACCCATAGGTACGAAATAATATTAGATGACATTAAACTTGAAGTATATCTTAGATCATCTCTCTCTACTTGTTATGAAGTTTTATGGTTTCGGAATATTCAAATATTGAGTTTGTTAATTCTCCATTATTGCTAGAGTATTGTGGTTTATTCGCTTACTTTGTGGAGAGGCTCTCGTCTTTGGGCTTTCTGGCATCATTTCATCGTATGTCACGTTGCTTCTTTCTGTAGGATGTTTAATTTCCTCGATTTCTTTTGGATCTCTTAGCTTCTGGATATAATTATTACGCTTCATTCTTGATATACCGCAAGAGAGCTCATCCAAGAAGTACCTTCTGTCTTTCTTCATCTGCCTGAACCAAAAGAAACCATACAATGTAAATTCTTTACAAAGTTCATAAATCGGGTACTTTTCTGTTCTTTTATCATCTGTTTTTAACTTAATTCATTTTTATATCTGAATCCTGAAACGGAATTAGATTTATAAAGTAGTGCTTTGGCCATGTTTTTTAAATTGATTGTCGCATCATTAAACATAAAATTTCTAGTCAGTAATGTTTCTCTTGTGGATCCCTTCTTATAACAAAGCACTGAAGCTGATAAAAAGTCGAGTTTCAAATAAGATCTTTCTTACATTAGGAGTATGTTTTTACAAAAATTCTAAAAATATGACTGACCTGTCAAGTACTATCCATGTTGCCATGAGTTCTTTAGCTGCATTTAAAGCAACCACCTTAGGTACAGCCCCTGCTTGCAATTCTATGCTGAACTTAATCTGTGGAAGATTGAAGAAATTGTCAAAAATCCAGTATCAATATTGCACATCTTCTCTTAATTACAGACATACAGTAGTACACACACACAAAGTCAAACAGCTTACTTCTGTAATAAAAACTTGATTTTGCCAGTCATGTACAAGTTGCATAAAATGGTAAACAGCAATTCCCTTGCTTCAAATTGGTCTAAAGCTATTTCATTTTAATTTTTGATTCGTGCCAATTTTCTGCTACTTTTTAATGGTTATCTGGACTCCCCACATAGTTTTACCTAACCTAGCATTATTTACGGTATGAAATACGAAATAAGTCAAATTTGCAACTCAATACGACCTTTTCTGATTCACAATGATTCAGAAGTTCCTGTGCCTCTGCATTTTTATAGTATTCTTTAATTTTTCTGGCTAGTTCTTCCTCGACATGCTTTGGGTTTGTGACATCCACTTTAGTCTTGTAGCCCACTGGAAGAAAATCATAAAAGATTATGAAATAAATGCAACAGTTTACAAACACAAGCAATTTTTAAAAACGATGTTGAAACTTCTTCTTTTTTATCTTCTCTGCCTTTTGTTACTCAAATTTCATATAATTCTTTCTACCATTCCTTTCCTGTACTTGTGTAAGAAAAAAGTTCTACATTAGGAAAAAGTTGCAAAGTTTATGATAATACTAAATAAAATAAGTATCGGTTCCTTGGAATAATACGTACTAGGGTTATGAACCTGGTAAAGAACTCCAACAAGTATAAGTTGGTCGTTTGGCTTGAGCTGTAAACTTTGTACAGTCGATTTTATTGCCGTCCAACTAACTTCTCTGGATGCATCTTGGATCACCACCACCCGTTGAGATTCCGTGTCCATGATTTTATTTTTACAGTAATTGAGTCGAAAAGAAAAATTCTGTATGAACTATGAAGGTTCCTTAAAACATACTAGTAGTTAAGACTTAAGACCTTGAAAACTTTTGTTTGTTTAATTGGCTATTCTAAGGCTAAAACTTACAAGACAATGGAAACGAAGGAACTGCGTTGTTTGTAATAATTAAACTAATACAGCTTCGTCAACCGTCAAAATCACATCTTTCCTAGACCAACAATTTGTTTCTGTTTAATAAAGCAGAGAAAAAGGAGATATTATTGCAGAAAAATAGATCAGTGCACTGGATCTATATTACATATGTGATGAATGGTGGTTGTTCCAAGCTAGCATCTCAGTCTTAGTCTGTTCACATATTCAAGTTTCCCAAGTGACGAACTTACATTTTTCTATTTCGGAATTTTAGATTCCAGGTGAATCTTTTTCTTTTCTTTTTTGATAATGAGATTCCAGGTGGATTTGTGTGTTATCGTTTTCGTGAATTTCCTTTCTGATTACCATATTTATTGGCAAACTCTTTGAACTGAGCTAGAAGAAGACAATAAGATGGATGATATCAAAGCTCCTCGGTTTCTTGTTAGCCGTCTAATAATATTTGTTATTATACAATTTAACTTTAGTTTTGTCTTTCTAAACAGTCACTTACAGACAATAATTTTGCCAGTTTACGAAACAATAATAATCTTTGATGGACTTTGTTTATACTGACTTATATATAATTACTAGTTTAAATGTGAAGAAACCCATCTCCCGTGATACTGAGCTTATTTGAAGACATTCTTTAAGCATTCGTTTGATATTTAGTGACTGCCTTTAGTAAATTTCATTTGCATACCAACCAGATAATCAATCAAAGTTCCAGTACGGGAGTTCAAATATTCTACCCCTTATTCTCTATCCCCTTCCGTACCGACTCGCTTATTTTCATTCAAACTTTAAATTTTCATAACTTATTCCGTAACTTTACAAGCTTTTATATTATATTGTAGTTAAATTTTAAAACATTTGGATATAATATTGTTTTAGACAATTTTTTCTAATATTCGATATTTAATTTACATTAATTTATATATTTATTTCAAAATAAATTATGTGTGGATTTTCTTTTAAAAATAATTATTGAAATATATTGATACATGCATTATAGTAATTGTACAATTTTTTTCAAATTTTTTAGAATTTTGTTTTTGGATAAAATAAGCAAGGGCGCACGCAAGGGATAGAAGATTTGGACTCAATTTATGGAGATTAGTTCATATTTTGTAATGTAAATTTAGCCGATGCTACATACACACCGGAGCTATCTCAATTTGATGGTCCGACTTAACGTGGAATTGTTATTATGCCCAACTTATGTCATCATGCAAGTTTCATACTCCACATGCTCGTATATGTCGACAGAGCAGACGAAATACTATAATCATGAAATGGTTCAGAAGTTTGTTTCCCAAGTACTTCTGAAACATTTTAGTCATCTCATATACTTGGAAAACAAACTTCTGAAACGTTTTTAAGGTACACTACGATGGTATACCAGAATAAACCATACTTAACATGAGACGCACGCAGATGTTAAGGTTGTTTAGCTATAGCGAATAAGCTGGCTTAAAAACTCATGTTTTAGTCATCACTTGTAACGAAAGAAGATGGGTTTAAAAAGTAAAAACTGCTCCAAAAGAAGCCAAATGACAAAGGTGAAACGAATCCTGCAAATGATTCTAATAGGTAACTAAACTTTCATTCGAAAGTTGTAATAATTTTGCTCAAATAATCTCTAAAATAGCCAACCAAGAATCTGTCAAAAGCACTTAACAAGGGTTTAAAGCTTTAATAAGCCTCCACAAATAAACATGCTCCGAGAAGCCGATAACATAATAAGACTCAATCATACCCTCTTAACACTCAAAAAAAGTAAATGCTTACCATAACATAATATCAAATATTACTAAGAGAGGAAACCTAATAGGTAAAATCGGTCTCCAATGTTACTAACCCTTGCCATTTCTCGCTTTCTATCATAAGACAATCTCTTGTAATGTTATCTTCTTCTTTAACAGAATTAGATCAACATACTATGCTCTTTTCTCCATTCCCTTTGAAAACGTGTCCATTTTCTTTTGAAAACTTCCCATTACCATTGCTCGTAGATTTGCTCCCCCTTTCATGTTTAGTTTTGGGATGAGTCCCATTAGATCTGCCAGTTTTTCCATTTGCACCAAGTGAATTTGAATAACCATTTTCTTTCGGGTTCTTGTCTTGGTAATTATTATTCAAATCTTCTTTACCATTGGAATCAGTCGTAGACTTGCTCCCAGAAACGCAAGTTCCATTAAGTTCACCACTCTTTCCACTTTCCACAGATAAATCGGGAGCTTTAGCGTAACCATTTTCTTTCTGTTTCTTTTCTTGGTCATGTTTTTCTAAGCTCTCGTTACCCCCAATTACATCTTTGAGAAATCTAGCCTGTTCCCCCATTTCCTTACCCTCCAAAATATCGCACAAAACCCTTAGCTTATTAATATCAAGTGACATACAAAGATTTTCGACATCATCTAAAGAAACACCGAGCTCCTGTTTAGAGACAACAATAGCAGTAACCCCCCGAAGGCGACTACGTTCCTTGCGCAACAATTTTTTCTCTTTCTCCCTCGTCTTTTTATGGTTCAAAGCCGCTTCTGCAGCTATCCTCTCCTCTTCCTCTCTCCTAATCCTCTCCTGTTCGGCTACTCGTGCCGCTTCTTCCTCCTCCAGCCTCTTGGATAAATACTTAGCATCTTTTTTCTTCCGCTTCTCAGCTTTCTCTTTTTCCTTTCTATCAAGTATTCTAGGATCTTTTTTATGAGCGTTTTCAACAAGATTACGTATTCGCGCATACTCCTCCTTTCTAGCCCCCTCTCTAAGCTTTGCATTTTGTCTTTCCATCCACCTCTTCTCTTCACGAGATTCAGCCTCCTCAAGGTCATGCTCGTCCTTGTGTTTAGACTCCCTCCAACTCTTGAAATTATACCAAAATGCATAAAATTCGTCCACTTCCTTTAGTGGGGTATTCTCATCACCTAACATGGGAACGGGTTTGATATTTGACCAGTGTCCGTTCCTCACAAAATACGGACCAAAAATTTCAAAAAAGTTTTCTCGGGAACAGTTGACTGGGACTTTATCATCAGCCTCATCGGCAATTTCAGAATCGTAAAGTCTTCTTTTCGAAGGATCGATCAAAACCTCATACGCTGTTTGAATGGCCCTGAAGTGTTCCTCTATCTCATCTTTCTTCCTTTGTTTTTCATCATCGTTTTTTAAACCAAGAAGAATCGAAGCTAGCTTGTCCGGGTGGTTTAACAAGGCAGCTTCTCGGTAACTCTTTCTAATCTGATCCTCGGTAGCAAGGTACCTTAAATGACCTAATCCCAACAGTGAATAATGATTCTGTTGCCCCTCTAGATTCTTTTTGCTTTTCTTCGAATCCTTTGCTGATGCATCGGAACAAGTTTTATCATTTTTAGAATCTTCTTCACTGGCCTTATTTGAGTCTTCCTCTTTGAGACCAGAAAGCTTGAGAGCAGCCAAGTGAAAAGCATGTCCAGCTGGCTCATATTTGACAGCCTTAACTGGAAAACAATTTGTGGAAACATAAATTGGCTCTCCATTTATGATCTCTGGAGAGTAGGAAATTAACCGCAGATTTCTTTTCATAGCCATTTTACTTCAACTGCAATTGCAAGATGACATTATTAGTAAATATTGAATGGCGATGAAACTCAGATAAAAGCAATCCAATGATCCGGAGGTACAACACTAATAATCAGTGCAGTAAAATACAAAAAAGATGGATGTCCAAACAATTCGCATCTTACTAAGACTATGCAAACTATTTGAGAATTTAAAGTGTGCTTATAAAAAGAAACAAAGCGGTGGCTTGTTCGGACACCGACCATTTGACTTTTCTTCAATATAATGAGTAACTATTCCTACAAATACATAGATTTAGCATGTTACATTTGTCGAATTTAAACAAAAGAAAAAAAGGAGACATTGAATAAAGAAAAAATAAAAAGGTCGAAATAGAAGAGTTTTCAAACAAAATATTGAACCGACCATGGGGAAAGAAAAGAAAGAGCAAGTAAGCACGAGTATATGCTATATATGCCAACAATATTCAAGCAAGACACTGTAGGTTCTCGGTAGAAACACTATAGTATATCAAGGACAGTGACAAGGACAGTGACAAGTACAGACAACTAAATATGTTAATGTACGACAAATTGGAAAATTGTCTCAGTGAAAGTTCTCTTATACCTATTAAGATAGTTAAGGGCCTTAAGGCTTGGGCTTTTTGTTTCCAGTTAGCAAAATTTATATGCAGCCTATCTAACATTGAGAGACATGCTGTAACATTATACCAAACGTGACAGCTAAAAGATAAAAAGAAACTCCAGAAGGAACTTCTACACTATATAAATTTTTTAAGACCCTGTTAAGTGTCATTTTAGAACTAATATAGAAAAAGAAAAGTTATGCTTCATCTCAGTTTCGCAAATATACAAGGCTTGTGGTTTAAAATATACATCATCTCTATAAACCTCAAAACAGCATCTCAACAGAAAAACGTAGGGATCAAGTTAAACATAAGGCCTACAATCAAGAAATGTCTGTCTTACAGAAAGAAGCTCTCTAATAACCAATACAAAAAATGTGGTCAACATGATGTTGCTAGGTAAAAAGATTAATCTACCCTCCAATTAGACAACAATATCACAAACTGCACAAGTACACGACAATATCAATCATCGGACAATAACACCACAATAACAGAGACCATTGCAACTATGTGATGCCTAAATATAACGGAAAAAGAAAGAATATATCTTAAAACTACACCATCGGAGTAGATTCCCCAGTACTGTTTGTTTTTGGAGAGCTGGACTAACATAAGCTACACAGGACAAGGAAATTTGAATAACTGATTACATCAATCGAGTTGTAGGATTCAACCTCTGATCAAACGTAGATCATGTGTAGGTCCATACAACTGCTGAGCACCGACCATTAGAACTAAATTAATTAAGCTCAAAAAATTATACATTGGTGTCATCTACTCGTTATTTTTGTTTCTATTAGAATCTATGTAATAAGTACTATCTACAAAGTTAAATATACCAATGTAAGGCCAGTTAAAACTAGGCTTTGACAACACTCTCGACTAAAACGCAAATAAATGGCTCTAATGAAACTGGAACTTGTGAGATCCTGGGGAGTAATGAGCTAAGTTAGATTTTAAAGACTCATTTTGCTGGTTTTACTTCATTCACATTTTGCTTTAAGACGATGAGCATTGGTTTGGCCAGCTCCGATGATGGAGCACATATTCTCATTAGTGAGATATAGGGGAGTAAGAATCTGAAAATGATCCTAGGCTCATCTTGCTGTTGTTTATAAGTTCAATCTGCTGTTGTTTATAAGTTTGGTTTATTTACATTCATTTTTTGCTTTAAGTTGATTTGCATTTGTTTGGCCAAATCCCATGACAGGGCATCTAGGTTTCGGTCTAAATAACCAACAATTTTGAGGCAGAATGACCCCCAGTTTTTCCCAGCCTCAAATAACAAGACATTTTTGCTGAATGGATGCATCAAAAGAAATTTGGTAAAGGCCTAAAACATGTTTGATTGCTAATTGCTATATATTGGTCACCAAAAACTAACGGCCTAGCTTGAATCATCTCTATAATCGTAAAAAATGAAACTCTAATTCAGATATTCACATCCCTTTTAGTTAAACCGTCTCTAAATTCAATGTGAGGGTAAAATAAAAACTGATGATTACAAGGAAAGCTAATGGCATGCACCCATACGGCTATAAGTAACTATATATAGGACTCAATTACCCTACGGCGACCAAAACTGTGACTAAATAAAAACCAACGGAAAATGTATAAAAAAGAGAGACATAAACTGTATTAATCATTACAAATATGAACTCAATGCTAAGGTTAACAATATGTTAACAAGCAAAGCTCATGCCGTACACCTATATGGCCATAAGTAACAAAATGTTTAGAATTCAATTAGACCAAAGTGACCAAAACTGTGAATAAATCAAAACCCATAAAAACAAGTAGAAAAAGAAAGATATAAAGTTTATCAATTGTTACGAATTAGATCCATGGATCATTAATTTTTATGCGAAGGTAACAATTAAACTGATGATTATATACAAAGATACACCTATATGGCCATGAATAACTAATTAAATATACACAAAAGATTCAATTTACTATACACAAGATACAACTTCACTAGCATGCCAAAAACTGTGATTAAATCAAAACCCACAAAAACATATTGAAAAATTGTCTAAAAACTAAATCAATCCATAGGAGCTACATTTTTTTTTTTGGGTAACAGCTCCCAACTTTATTAATAACAGAAAATGTATTTAACTATGGAACAAGGCCTCCATAGCGACCACTACAATCAGTTCCAATAAAAACGGATTATCAAAATACATAAAAACGGAGCCTACACTGCAAACAAAGTCAACCCTGAAGGTAACAATTGATAATTAAGTAACTATATACACATACATTTACACTAGCGTGACAAAACAGTGAATAAATAAAAACCCACAAACATATCGTAAAAAAGTCTTAAAACTAAATCAATCCATACGAGTTACATACATGTATTTCTAAGGGTAACAATTGATGGTTAAATAACTATACATAACACAAACACACACACAGATGTATAATTCAATTACACTAGCGTGACGATACTGTGATTAAATCAAAACCCACATAAACAAATCGAGAAAAACGGTCTTAAAACTATATAAATCCATACAAGTTACATATAGGTAGGGATGGCAATTTCGCGGGTTTCAACCCGACCCGACCCGACCCGAGGACAAAGTCACATTTTACCCATTTGACCCGACCCATTTGACCCGTTTTTTAAAAATATTTTTTTAAATCTCATAAATGTCAAAAAATTTAAAGAAAATTTGTTAGGTAGAGTAAAAAATCATTTAATTTAGAAATATAATCTAAAAATACTATAAGAGAGAGTTTAATGTATATGAGAGAGAGGAGAGAGTCTTAAATTGCATTTTTACCCATTTAAACTATAAAAGAAAGAGTTTAATTTATATAAGAGAGAGAAAAAAGAGAGGGTGTTAAGTTGCACTTTTTAGGTTTCACTTTTACCCATTTAAATGTATGTTCGCTATTATTATAGGAGAGATGGTTTAATGTATATGATAGAGATAGAAGTGGGAGGGTTAACTTGAACTTTTACCCATTTCAACCCGACCCGATCCGAATAGAATCACACTTTTACCCGACCCGCGGCGGGTCGGGTCAGGTTGAAACCCGCGAAATTACCATCCCTACATACAGGTATCTCTAATTTCAACGCTAAAGGTAACAATTAATAATTAAGTAACTCTTTAAGTACTAATAACCAGTTACACTAGCATGACAAAACAGTGATTATTTTTTACCCAAAAAAAACATATCAAAAAACAGTCTTAAACTAAATCAATTCATACGAGTTACATACAGGTATCTCTAAAGTCAACCCTAAAGGTAACAATTGGTGACTAAGTAACTATATAAAAAAATGTATTAAAATTCAGTTAAACTGGTGTGACAAGACATTGATTAAACAAAAATCCACATAAACATATCGAAAAAGAAGTCTTAAACTAAATCAATCCATACGCTTACCTACATGTATCTCTAAATTCAATGCTAAGGGTAACAATTGATGATTAAGTAACTATACATATACACATACACACATATTTATAGGATCAATTACACTAGCACACCGATACTGTGATTAAATTAAAACCCACAAAAACATATCGGGAAAAAGTCATAAAAAGGCAACAATTGATGATTAAGCAACTAAATATATGCACACACACACACATACATACATAGGATTGAATTACACAAGTGTGACGATACAGTAATTAAATCAAAACCCACAAAAACATATCAAAAAGAAAGTCTTGAACTATCTCTAAATTCAAAGCTAAAAATATTAATTGATGATTAAGTAACACACATATAAATAGGATTCAATTACACTAGCGTGACAAAACAATGATTAAATAAAATCCCACATAAGCATATCGAAGAACAAGCCTTACATACGACTTACACACATATCTAAAGTCAACGCTAAAGGAAACGATTGATGATTAAGTAACTATATATATGTATAGGATTCAATTACACAAGCATGACTAAAACTGTGATTAATTAAAAACCCACAAAAACATATCAAAAAAAAGACTTAAACTAAATCAATTCACATAGATGTATCTCTAAGTCAACGCTAAAATTGAAGATTAAGTAACTATATACACAAAATAGTATTAAAATCATATTACATTAACATGGCGATACTGTGATTAAATAAAACCCACAAAAACATACCGAAACAAAAAAGTCTTAAACTAATCTCTCAATTCAACGATAAAGGTAACAATTGATGATTACGCAACTCTACACACACACACACATACATACATACATACATAGGATTCAATTACACTAGCGTGACGAAACTGTAAATAATTAAAAACCCAGAAAAGACAAATCAAAAAAAGTCTTAAACTATCTCTCAATTCAACGATAAAGGTAACAATTGATGATTAAGCAACTAAATATATACATACATACATACATAGGATTCAATTAAACAAGTGTGACGATACAGTAATTAAATAAAAACCCATGAAAACATATCAAAAAAACAAAAGTCTTAAACTATCTATAAATTCAACGCTAAAAATATTAATTGATGATTAAGTAACAAAAAAACATATCGTAAAAAATAAAAGTCATAAAATATAGATACATATATGTATGTATCTCTAAAGTCAACGATACATGTAAGAATTAATGATTAAAGTAACTAAATATATATATATATATATATAGGATTCAATAACACTAGCGTGACTAAAACAGTGATTAAATCAAAACCCAGATAAACAAATAAAAAAAATATACAATAGATCAGTAAAATTACCTTAAAACCCAAGTCGAATATCAATTAAGAGAGAAATGGTTAGCTATATATATATATGTGTGTGTGTGTATGTATATATATAGATATATATTTATATAGATAGATATAGAGAGAGAGAGAGATGGGTTTAGTTGGCAAAAACCTAACTCCCGGGGAGAGAAGAGAGAGAAAGAGGGGGAGCTAGGGTTTGGTGCGCGGCGCCAATGTATTGTTTCTATGTATTTATATACTACTACTCTGTTACCAAACCTTGCAAATAAGTCCATTTTATTTTATTACGACAGTTTTTATACAAATTATTAACCGGTCAAAATTATACCTATTTTCGTAATTGACAATTAAATATGAACGGATGATATAGTATATTACCTGGAGTCCATAGTTACCTGGAAACTCTGTTTAGGCTACGTATTGTATTTCTAGATAAACGCGTTTCTATATTACCTAGAGTCCATAGTTACCTGAAAAATATGTTTACGGTACGTATTGTGTTTATGGATAAACGAGTTTCGAAAACCGGTAAGGTATTCTTTCAAAATTTTGGAGTAAACGTGTCTTAAACGTTTAGTAAACTTAAGTAAAACTTTTTAAAAATATTAGATCTTAATTCTCGAAAAACTCAATAAAACATTTAAGAAACTTGTGATATACTTATTTTTGAAAAAAGAAAAAAAAAACATTTAAAATATGATGAAATCAAATACGTAAGTTATTTTGATTAATTTTATTTTAAATCATAATAATTTAACTAGTTGTATATTGTATTATTGTATTATTCATAAAATTGGGCGTATTTCACAAATATTTCAAACATGTTATATTCTAAATTTTTAATTATATATGTGTTTCCCGTTTCCCATAAAAAAAAATTAGCTTGCGTTTCCTGTTTCTGTTTCTGTTTCCCGTATTGTATCTCGCTTCCGCTTCCCGACTTGATAACTATGAATTTTAGCCCGTCATTTACAATTTACATAATTTTTTACTCTCTCTAAAACATATCTCTCTCTATATATAGTATTATTGAAAAATATATATATACAAAAGCAACAAGTGAATTAAGTGGGATCGAATAATTTGCTTTTTAGATTTTAAATACTCCATAAGGATTTGTTCTCTATTTATTATAAATAGATGTCATGGTTCTCTCTAATAAATTTATAATAGAAAGTGAATTCTGAGATTAATGTGAATGGTTTTTTTTTATAGCTAAACTCTTTAAATTGTGAAGAAAATGAATTATGAAAAATAAAATGTGAATGCTCTTGGTCCTTTGTAGTCTTTAGCCGACTCTATGTAGCAAGTTGTTTACTAGTTTATTTCTTAATCCACAGAAATTTGATACTACTACTATATTTCCCTTTACTAAAAAAAAACTTTAGTAATAGTCCATAATATTGATTACAAAAAACTGTCCATAATATTGTTTAATGTTTATCTATTTTAATTAAATCTGAATATTTTAGCAGTTTGATCGAGAAGAAAAGTATCACTATTTTCTTTGGTTTTGCACTTGATAGATACAGCAAAGTTGCAAAAGTTGTTTCTAAACTGGTCCATAATATTGACGACGGTGTCAAAAAGCCACCCTAAAAGCTATATCGGCATGACTCTTTTTGAATTTTCTGAAAGGAGTTAGTCTTTAACTATTTTAGTAAATTAATTACATGGGTATCAGTCTTTACCCTTTTATAAAAAAGTTATTTGAAAAGGACCAATCGGATTCTATTCGTTTGTTAGATTTTCCGGTAAGTCACGCCATGCTGAAGACTGTCAAATGTACATGGATATACAAGTAGAATGCCGAAAAAGGTCCTCTATCAGCTGGGTCAGATGTGTTTTCTATAGTCAACACTGAAAACACAAAGTAGCAAGTGGTACTCAGGGATCACCGAGTAAGTACCAAAATGCACTTCTTAACAGCTCAACTCGAAAGCTCAAAAGTTTAGGATCATGAGTCATGACGAAGTGGAAACTAACATAAGCATTAGCTCCGTTTGTTTTGTTGTAAAATGGGGATGTAAATTAAATTTTCCGGATGATTGGTTTAACGTAAAATATTTTTTTTGGAAAAACTTTTCCCACATATCCACTAAAATTGGGGGAAACGATTACCCCGCAAACAAAGTTGTAAACGGTTTACGGAGCCTCTCTCTATATTCTTTCTCATACTAGTATTATAACTATTATTAATTATAGGTCTATTCTTTCAAAATTATTTAATAATTAGTCCAATTCTATCTACTAACCAATAAAAAAATGAAAAATAATGAAAAATAACAAAAATGGAAAATAAATAAAAAAACAAATCCGAAAAATCTAAAAAATCCAAGAAAATTTGAAAAAGCTAAAATCTAATTAACCAATAAAAATAAAAATAAAAATAGGAAAAAATCTAAAAAATAACAAAAAATGGAAAAAATAAAACAAAAAATTCCGAAAAATTAAAAAAACCCAAGAAAATTTGAAAAGGCTAAAAAAAGTCAATAATATCTTCTATACTTATAATTTTATGAGTTTATATGTTGAAAATTTATAAGTTATTATAAGTGACGTATATGAAATAAAATATGTGTTTAGCTTAAGTTTCCTATACATGTTGAGATTTTTACCAATTATTTGTTAAAAAAACTTGAGTTTGTATAAAATTTTAGCTGGAAAACTTTTTATGCACCAACCGCGTGTAAATGAAAATCAAACAAAAGTTTTCAGTGTAAAACTTTCTCATAGAAATATTTTCCTCGTGTAAAACTTTTAGTATGAAACAAACGGAGCAAAGTGAAACGAGTCTCAGGAACAGCTATTTTTAGACAAGTATATACTGTTGTACATCCAACAATATGCAAAGTGAAAATCACAAGTAAATTTTGAAAATAGAAACTTCATTGAAAGTGAAGAAGTACAACACTGAAGACATCAGAAACTTGTGCAAAAGAACATCCTAATAGATCCTATGAGCAGGTGAACGTGGATAGGCACGCAGAGCTCTAGAAGAAACGAAAAAATTCATCTTAAAATAACAGCAATCTGGTAACTTCACAACCAATAGAAAGGTGCCAGAAAACTAATTTAAACAGTTTAAACAATTACCTTAATTTCTGAATCCTTTTACTACCAACTTTATTCTACTATAGACGTGCTCAAAATACATATAGAGGTAACTTAGTGATCGAGCTCCTTCCGTTTACATCATCCTTAGCAAGTCAAAAGAGTGCATAGTTTAACCTACATTTACTAAAGCATAGGCCTGCATTCATTCACGACGCAATCCTTTCATACACCCACATCTCACATTCTTATCTGGAGAAGCTGTAGAAAAACTGTAACTGGCTCGATTTTTTTTATCTGTGAAATAACCATGTGTCCCTTTACCGTGCTGCAAAGCATGTAAATAACTAAAATCCGATAGAGCATGTCCTTCTTATATTTGCAAATGAGTGACCAAACCAAAAGCTCGTTAAACAAAACCAACTTGAACATAAACATTCATTATCGCTCTTAAATCACCTCTGTCCTCACAGGAGGTACATCTGACAACTCCCATATGACCACTATCTTTCTTACCCTTTATAACCCCAATAAACACAGCCGTCAAAGTGATCGCATCCCTATTTAAGCTCGAATCAAACAGTGCATGACAGAATTACTACAATTGCATACAACACAATCTCCATAAACAAAGAGCTTCTGTAGTTTGATATTTCTAGTGAGAAGGATCTGAACATTTGACTGTAGAATAGCGGTCATATGGAAATTACATGACTGTCGTAATGGAACAATCACCCTTCTGTAATTTTGAGTGGCATTCAGCAAATTTTCGAGATACGTCTTTTGTATTTTTCTTTCAATTGAGTGGATCAAGCGCTGGACAAAAAATATTATGCGTATACGTATGTTTGTATAGCAACCACTTGTAAAGAGTAATGCCTTCTCTTCAACCAAGTTACCAACACAGCATCATTTTTTCAGGTCTAGACCAGAGTCTATTCATAAATCACCAATAATCTCCACAGGAACATGTTCCGTTTTTAAAATGGTGAAACCGGTGCATATCGCGAACAATAATCTCCCTCCCCGTCACAAGAGAAATATACTTTGTTGCATTATGGCAATCACCACATACACGAAGATTCTTCCTTATATGTATAGGAGTGCCGTGGTTCGTATTCAAAAGCGTAAAAGCAATAGCCAACTTCTCACTATGACTATTAAGCAATTTCTCGTGAACACTCTCTTCCACATCATGTATAGAACTGCTATCAGGCACATAACCAGCTTTTTTAATCTCATCAATAAGCTCCTCAAGGAAAGAATAAATCTTTTCTGATTGGGGATGGCCGGTGCTACCCGAATAAAACGTATGGACCTCGTTTTTAAAGTCGACTAAACTACACCCAGGTGTTTTTTTAATCCCTTTTCTCTCCATTTCAACTCTCACTTTGGCCACTTTGGCCCACATTGAAGCTGTGGCATATATATTAGCGAGCAATATATGATAACCACCTTCTTCTGGGTCTAATTCAAACAATTTCGAAGCCGCTTTTTCGCCAAGCACGACGTTCTTGTGAATTTTACAAGCACCCAACATAGCACCATAGACATTAATTGCTGGCTTAGCAGGCATATTTTGAATAAAATCCCAAGCCTCATTTAGCTTTCCAGCTCGGCCCAATAAGTCAACCATGACTCCGTAATGATCCATCAAAGGCTCTAACATAAAATCATTTTTCATAATGGAAAAATATTTACGCCCCTCATTTACTAGACCCGAGTGGCTACAAGCCGAAATACCGCAAAGAAAAGTAATTTCATTTGGTTTTACATCTCCTTTTAGCATCTCATCGAACAAGTTTACCGCATCTTTTCCTAGCCCGTGTGTACCATAACCGTCTATCATAGCGTTCCATGTTGTTACGTGTCGAGTATCCATTGCATCAAATAATTTCCTCGCGGTTCTAATGGCACCGCATTTTGCATACATATCTACCAAAGCTGTCATTACGAAAACATTTTTGTCCCAGCAAGTTCTTATAACTAGTCCATGGATCCACTTAGCTTGCCGCGGAACTGACAACTCGGCAATAGCAGGCATCACACTGACCATCGTGAATGAGTCGGCTTTCAAATTTTGTATATGCAATTTACAGAAATTATTTATCGCCTCCTTCACACACCCATTTTGTGCGTACCCCAAAATCAAAGCGTTCCACGAGACAAGAGTTTTATTTTCTAGTTTCTTGAATATTTCTGCAGCTATGTCGACACGTTTACACTTGCTGTACATCGAAATCAAAGAGTTCACCACCGAGACATCAGAAGAAAAATTGTACAAATCTACTAAACTATGAACAAATCGGCCTCTAGTAACGTCTCCTAGTTCAGCACAGGCATGTAGAGCTGCCATTATCGTCACGTTAGTCGGTTCCACCCCTTCACCCAGCATCTTCTCAAAAAGTTTCATCGCTTCCTCACATTTTTCATTCTGAGAATAACCATCGATTATCGTATTCCACGACACCACGTTTTTATTCTCCATACCATCAAAAACCAACCTAGCCACCTTCAAACACCCGCATTTCGCGTAAACATCAACCAAAGCAGTCGAAACATTAACAAACGAATCAAACCCATTTTTCAAAACATACCCATGAACTGATTTCCCAAACCTCAACGACCCAATATCCGCAACAGCAGGCAAAACTGATACTATAGTAACCTGATCAGGGCTATGCCCTTCTTCTTGCATACAAACAACCAAACTAATCGCCTTTTCAGCCAAATTATTCCGCGAAAAACCCGCGATAATACTATTCCAACACACCCTATCTCTCACAGGCATCCTCTCGAAAACCTTATACGCTTCCCCAATGGCCCTACATTTCGCGTAAAAACTCAAAACACTCGCCATAACAAACAAATCCGACTCATACCCATTAACGATAGCATGTCCATAAACCTCCCTACCCTTTTTCAAATCCGAATAATCCGCACAAGCTTTCAATAAATAAGTAAAGTTATACACAATCGGCCTAACACCATCAACATTCATTCTAGCAAAAAAAGACAAAGCATTGGATAAAGATGAGTTCTTTGCATACCCTTTTAGCATAGTATGGTAAAGGGACTCGGGTTTCTCCTCGATAGGCTCAAAAACCCGTTTCGCCTCGTTTAAGCTACCGAATTTGCAAAAAAGAGATATTAACTTTGTTTGGAAATAGTTTTGTGTGTAGAGATTGTGTTTTATTACTAATGGGAGGATTTGGTGAAGGTGGTTAAGAGAAGTGGTGAATTCTAATAAAATTGATGTTGGGTGAGTGTATTTATAGGTTTTTGTAGAGAGAGAGTGAGGGGGTGTGGAGTAGAGAGAGAGTAGAGGGGGAGAATCCATGGAGATAAAATGGAAGATTTTAGATTTTAGAAGGGTTTTGATAATGAAAATTGGTAACTTGAGGGTTTGAATTGTGACAGTAATTAACTCAGTTTTGGAAATATTGACAGAATTAGTCCAAATCATGAATTGAACTATTCAAGAATGTGGACAAGTTTAAACTCTAAATTAAATCTATTTTGAATTAGTATCGACATTTATACAATGGAACTTTAATTCTACCGGGTTCAACTCCCGACAGAGGAATATTTTGTGATTGACGGTTTTTTTTCGTTTATAGCAAAAATTCATGATGACAATCTGTTTTTTTTTAAATCTCAAATCATTGTATTTGTATGTTTGAATAATAGACTTATTTTGTAAGAAAATTAATAAATATTGTTGTTGAATGTTAATTTAGCAAAAAACCTTGATGAAAATTTATAGTTTTAAGTAATTATTAAAAATAAGGATAATGACAAGCAGAATCCTTTAACATAGATCGGTCGAATTCCGTTCTCCACCAAATCAAGTCCATTGTTGGTTGGCTTTAAAATTTTCAATTAATCACAATTCTTTTAAGTCGTAGCAACTTTTTTTCTCTTTGTTCTATGTTACTGCCATTAAAAATAAAATCAATATATAATGTTGTAAGAGTAGTTATATGTTCCGCACGTGAATGTGCTCGTAAACACGCACATGATTTCTTGCGTCTTACTACACACAATGAGTCGGGCGTATGATACATAAGTGCCTTAATTCTGTATAATCCACGGAGATGGGGTTTTTGAGAAAGAGATGAAAGAATTTCAAAACTGGAAGTTTCTTTCCTATTGTTTGAGCAAAGAGGATAATGAAATGGTTTTTTTTCAAGATTATTAAGGGACTATTAGCCTAACAATTGGAATAATGAGGAGCAAGTAGAATTTTGGTCGTGTATAATATATATAGTCTTTTGCAAATAACCTATCTCACAAAACTTATCCAAAAAGTCTATCCGATGACATGAAACAATTATACTAGTTTTTTTTAACACGTGTCAAAAAAATGACAATAATAGTAAGAAAAAAGAGTCATTTCATTCTCAACACTAATTATTATATTAATTATTCTAATTATTCATTAATACATATCGTTTATTTATATTCCTATTAAAAAACTTATGGTCAAATTTTGACATTAACGTTTGAATAAAAAAAATTAGAAGAGGGCAAAGTCACGCCACGTAATAAAAACTCAACCTGCTAAAAATTCAAATAAAAATATACTAGTACCCTAATTGAGTTTACCCTAAATTTAAATAATAATTAAAAATAAAAAAAAATTGTTCAATCTAAAAATACACCCCACTAAATATTCAAATAAAAATATAATAGAACTCTAGTTGAATTTATTCTAAATTTAAATATTAATTAAAAATAAAAAAATTTGTTAAATTTAATATTAATAAAAATCAAAACTTTTGATGAGTTGGATATGTCATCTAACACTACACCAAATATCATCATTAGAGGTGGTAAAAAAACACCTTTAAAGATTCAAAAACCGCCTTTAAAGTTTTTGAGGCGCTTGTTGAGGCGGTTTTCAAAGGGTCCCCTATGTGGGTGTTGCAAAAGGTCCTAAGGTGGTTTACAAGCGCCTCAAATAATAAAGGCGGTTTTTCATGTACTTTTGGGGCGGTTAACAAACGCCTTAAAAGGTGTACATTAAAGGCATTTTTTGACATTTTAAGGCGTTTTAAAACCACCTTTAAAAAATCGAAATACAGTCCCATTAAGGGACGGTTAAATTTTAACGCCTCAATATTGTATTTTAAGGCGGTTCAAAACCACCTCTAAAATTTTCATACCGCCTCTAAACTATTCCATATTCAAATGATAATATGCACCATATACTTTTACGTTGCCCAAATAAGATATAAAATTAATTAAATCAAACATCTTTAAAAGATCTAAGGAATAAAAAAATTCCATTAATCAAATAAAAGTTAAGATAACATTGTCAAACTATACCAGAAAAAAAAATCAATCAAATATTTATAAAAAGTCCTAACTCACTTTCGTAGGAATCACGGTTGCATTTAGCATATGCAACAAGCCGTTAAACCCCTAGGTGTCCCTAGTGGACGAGTGTTGTCTCGTGAGGGCTTACATAGATGAACACCCACAAACATCTACGTTAAACACTATAAACAAAAAAAAAATATCATACTTTCTGTATCAAGTCTAATAAACATAAAAAAAAATTACAGCCAAGAACTATTAACAATAAGATGACCCCAGTTCGTCTACATCTATAAGACAAGAGGCCTATCTTCAAACCTTTTTTACATCTCCTTGACCTGAAAATTAAAATAAAATAAAATATATGAACGTAGTGTAGAATTTATGTCACGACTAAAGAACCTGAAAGTCTAAGTTAATTTTTGTTTAAACTTAGAACAAAATCAGTCAAATATACTTACATCGTGTGAACGCCAAGGCACAGCTCTTTTAACAGCTTGTCCTACTTTACGGATACCCGGACGGCCAATCAACAGAGGTTCATTAGGTAGTAGCGCTTTAACAACTTGCACCTCCCAAAACCCGTCTCCAATTGAGGATCCACCAACTTTTGTGTGTGGGTCTTTAGATAGTATAATACCCTGAGCGATGACTTTTTTGGGCACAACGTTATTTAGAAGTTGAACCTTCATCCCAACCTTATGATAAGATTAAAAAGGCATAGAAAAAAATCAATACAACATATACGAGATTCAGATATAAAATAGAAAGAAAACCAAGATAAGGAAACTATTTACGATAAAATCAAACACGGTTTTTTTCTTTTATTTATACTAAATTTCATAAAAAAACCATAAAGATGAACCGCATACAACAATGTCTTTGTATTTAGTCTATTGCAATGCTGACTTTTTTCTATAGTTCCAAGAAATAAAAAAGATGAGATTAATAGAAACAGCCAAAGCAAAATCATGTTTGGTTTAAAAAGTGATCAAAGAAATATTATCGAGGATGAAAAACAAAAAATTCAATCCATATTTCATAGGACAAAGAATAACTGACTAGATTTTGAGACATTCCCCAATAATTAATTCTTGTACTATAATTCCTAAATGATAGATAAAAATGTATAAGAAAAGCGTCTCCCATATTCCCAATAAGAAAAACAATCTTTAAAATACAAAAAAATATATAAACAAAACCAAGAGATCAATAACTAAAGTATTAAAGATTAGTCTTCTGTATCCAATTGTACATTATTTTTTATACACATTATCTTACCTCAAAGAGGAAACTGGTAGAATATACCGACTGATTATAAGAGCTTTCGCCATCTGGAACTTGCTGCAAAATGAACTCTATAAGGTAATACAATGTAAATTCAACAGAAGTTACAAGTATAATAACATGGTACAAGTCAACTACAAAAATATTATTCGGTGTGTTCTTTTATTTTTTGTGTTTAAATGTTTTTCATTCCTTCATTTCTTATTTTTTGTTTCCTAGACTTATGATTTTATAAGGCTTCTAACCATTTTTTTTAAAATCAACATAACGAGTGGGTTCCGCCTCAATTACAATTGTATAAAAAAGAAAAAAACACATACAAAACATCACCTGATGAGAGACAGAAGGCGGAGATTTTGGGCCTTTATATCCCTGATCATGGATCGCTAAGCTTTCCAAATACTCAACTCTTTGACGCAAGTCATCTCGCTCTTCTTTCCCCTCTTGTCTCCCCTCTTGTCGTGCTTTCTCCATGTCATGATAAGTGTTATTTTTCTTTCCAAATACTTTACTTGGGCAAGGCCCTATACCTTTGGTACGAACACGACCGTGGCTATCAATTCCTAGCACATCAGTGAAAACTTTTTCCCTAAATTCAGGCGTTTGATCAACTTCAGGAACATCTTTTAGCTTCCCATTAAAAGCGGCCTGCAACATGAATTAAGTAAGAAAAGTTGACCGTCTTATTTTTCATCATTATAACTTCTATTTTAGAAGGCTCAAATTCAATAATTTGAGATGCATACTATTGCTTCAGCAGCTGCTTCATCAACTGGTTTACCACCTTTCATGTGAGTTGCAAAGTACACCTCAATTCTGTCTCCTTTTTTACCTTTCGCGATCATCTTAATTACAAAAATACATACACATTAGTACTTAAAAGAATATAGCATCGGAAAAAAATGTAATATTTACTAAACATGATTAAACATAATAAGTAAACTTACCTCGGCGCGTACAACTTCGTGTGCCTTTCTGCCAGATGTATGTGCCATGGATTTTTCCTTTTGGTTCTCTTTATTAGTTTTGCTTCTTTCCTATTGTTAGGAAAAGAAGAAAAATGTTGATAATTAATATATTTCGACAAGTAGTGAATATTTTTAAAAAGTTTAAGCAAACATTATGTTCCTGCTGTAAAATACAATCCTAGTAGAAATAAAGCATTTCACTTAAAATATCATCAACGATATGTATAACACGTGAATTTGGTACATACAAAGAAAGTAAATAACAAACAAAAAACTTAGACCCTGTTTGCAAATTGAATGGTAATAAGAAGGTTGTTATTTATTATCCCAGATGTATTATTATCTATATATTGAATATTTTAATCTGAATATAAAAAATTATAGGACAATTAATCCAAGAAATTAGTTTATAGTTCATACTATTATACAATGAATTTTACGAATGACAGCAGCAAAGTTATTATTTATTCGCTAAATTAGAAATCTAAAAAACACATTGAGACATTTCAACAAGCACATGTAGTGCATTCATACTTCTCTTTTATCTAAAATAAGTAAGAGTTTTGGTCTTTCGTCCTCTTGAATTATCACGCTAATTAGACTCAAGGTATCAAATTTGTGAACTAAAACACGACAAAGAAAATTTAAGACAATTAAGTAGTACTACACGGTAGGAAAAAATCAAGATCCTTTTTTTGATTACAAAAAACCAAACTTTATACAAACCTAATTAACAACTCAACAATCCATGTCTTTCGAAGCCTGTAATTATCTTTGTTTATATTGTAAGAAAGACTTTGTAATATATTTCAATAACCAAGTTATAAAGAAAGACCAGATTAACAATAATTTCCATAAGTGGTGATAGAAAACTTATAATTACCATTGCCACTTTGCTGCCTTGATATTTAACAAATATTTTCCATTGTTTAGCATCCACTCTCTCTGGCACGTTTGCAAGTCTTTCAACATCATTATCATATGTGGAGTGGTGATCCCTTTCAACCTCTCTTTCCAATGTCGCCATTTCTTTCCAACAGACTTCAAACAAGTATCTTTATAAGCATCTGGAACTTCACAATTATCCTATAAATGGAGTATTTTTAAGAATGTTATTGACAATGTTAAACCCATACCTCTAAAAGTACATAAGATAAGTATATAATAAATGGAACTTAATTACTTTAACATCTTGCCAGATTCTCTGTTTAAAGGTTTTAAGTTCTTTACACCTCCAGTCGGTATATATGATAGGACACAAAGTGGCACTTCGAGCGATAATGCCTAATTGACTAGCCAATGGAGCAGCAGTATCTCCAATAGGTTGATTGTATTCGTTCAATTTGACCTCGAGCTTTTTCCCTGTACCCCAATCCCGATATTGCCAAGCATAACCTCTTTTCCTCTTCCTTGTTGTTTGGCTTGAGGAATCACCTGGATGTTCCAAATCTACAGTAATAATCCAATAAAAAAACATATGAAATAAAAGGTTGAATGATATACAACTAACACTCTTTAATATCATCCTTACGTATATGTCCCGTTCTAAAAAAAAATATATATTTATATTCGCATCTTAATTTATGATGACTTTTGAAGTTTATAAAACTCGAGAAAAAAAAAATGTGGTACAACTCATTATTCTTGAATACTTACCAAACTGACAACAATATACTTCAATGGTATACAACATTTAGAGTAAGTTCCATCCAATTATCCAAAAATAGTGTACAACGATGTCCATTTTGAGAAAAATGTAGGCGAATCCATGATTTCAATAAAAAAGGAGGCGAGAAATATAAACTCTACGAAGTCTCAGTTTTCAATTTCTTTCCTAAAAAGTTCTACTATTGATCAAGTTAACATATAGGGTTTTTTGGGTACTTTTAATCTGAAAAAAAGAAACTGGTTTTTTTTAAGTCTGCTATTGATCAAGTCTCAGTTTTCAATTTCTTTACTAAAATAACTGATTCGTCGAAGCAACAATTGTAGCATTCTGCCACCAATTTGTTCTAAGGGTAGCAGCTATTAAGGCATTGGAATCATTCAGAAGAAACACCTAAACTTCAATTATAACTTCCCATATTAATAATATGGAAAATGAAATTGCCTTATAGGAAAGTAAGGGTGTGTGATTTGCATTTTCTGTTTTTCCTAAGTGAGATTGATGCACCGGTTAAATGCATAAATGTTTGATACTGTTGTGATAAAATTCCAGTTTCAATATTATATTTTCAGCACTCTTTCTTTTTTCGATTGTCTATCTTTCTATCAAAACTATCGAAGATGCTTTAAAAGTCTATTCAAAATTTAGTGATATTTAAGACAAGTCCAGCAAGTTCTAATAAATAATCAAATTAATTAATAAAACACATGAGTATGATTACTGAGTCTCATGGAGAATAAACAAATTGGAAACGAATGACGTTGGCTTACTAAGTTGTACACTCCCTTGAACCTTTGTAATGGGCTTACTTTGCGGAGTATCTGAACCAACTAATTCAAGGTTCATTAACTTAAAGCTTACTCAATAACTCAAATAAAGGAGACTTGAACATAGTCAATACCTACTATTTATGATACTGAAAGAAAATGGTAAAAACATATATATAGAACCTGTTGTATTGTCGTTGTTTTCGGAAGACGTTGTGTTTGGAGCAGGACGAACATTTTGAACCTCAACACGAGAAGATGACGGTTGTGTATTATCAACCATTGGTCCAATGGGCCAACGGACTCTCGATTTTCCCATCACTTACCTGTGAAACACAAAAGAATGGAAAAAGGCAAACAAGAAACTTGAAACATGAACTACCAACATATCCTTGAAAATTGAAATAAATATACCAAGTAAACAAAAAAAATATAAGGGAGTTCATTTATTTGCTAACTAGAAAAAAAAGACCAATAAAACTATATCACTCATCATCCTCGTCCATATCATCATCACTACTATTATCATCTATATCTTTATTATCACTATCGTTATCACTATCAACTAAAATTTCTTCATCACTTAAAAGGTAGTCGTCGGAGTAGTAATTATCGTCATCTTCGTCTTCATCATCAGTATCATCATCATCAATTGTATTGATATCAATTTCAATTCCTTCTTCAGCCTGTATATTTGAATTGCCATCATCCTCTGATTCTAGGAGTGTTTCTTGTAATTGTTCAACAATAATAGGATCAACTTCATGATTTGACGCAACGTCTTCGTCATATTTATTATCTAGTAAATCATACACATCTCGCGGAAACATCTTCATTACCAACTGCCATTCCTTCTCGATAGGATCTGGTATGTACCAAACTTGTTTTGCTTGTGAGGCGAGAATATAAGGTTCATCCGAAATACGATTCTGCTTATATAAAAGATGTCTAAAATTCACAAGTGTGCAACCAAATTCATCTTTCTTAGCACCAAACTTATTATCAACCCACTGACATCTAAATAATAAAAACTTGAAATCATTCGAATATCGCAACTCTATAATATCATCTAAAATCCCATAAAAATCAACGTCGCCTAAGATAGGACGATTATCTCGTGAACTTGCAAAACTATTGGTTACTGCGGTTAGCAATACTCCACTATTTTGGGTGGTCAACTTTTCTTCGCGTTTTTTCGTTCGAAACTTAAGTCCATTAATGGTATAGCTAGTGTATTTTCTTGCCCACTTGTGTGGTTGTGCAGCTAACAATTTCACTTTATCGGACAAGCCCACATTCGAAGATTGTTGTAAATCAAGAACCTAGTTAAATGATAGACATTAGATACATATAGAACAATAATTCTATTATGAAAATTTGTGTTCTGGTGCATTGGACTTACATGCTCCCTGAACCAAGTTGGAAAATTTTCATTATGCTTTTTCAGAATGTCACGTTCCCTAGAACGATGGTTTTCCTGCCTAAGTATACGAAGGTGCGTCCTGCATAATTAGATAACTTCTATTACGGTCAAGCTATCATACCATAAGATTGAATAAATCTTTATTGTATTTTTTCTTACTCCATGAATGGTGAAACCTCAATTGAATTCGACAGGATATATCTGTGAGCTTGCTCCCAGGAAACATCATCAAGAAAGAACCTTTTCCCTTTTTTTTCAAGGGCACTACCTTGTTTACCCTCATAGTTTCTTTGTGGTCTATTTAGTTTTGTCTCGACATCATGCAAGTACCGACTACAGAAGGTCAAGCACTCTTCTGCTAAATACCCCTCGGCAATGGAGCCCTCTGGATGCCTTCTGTTACGCACATAGTTTTTTAATGTAAGCAGGAACCTGAAAAACGATATAACTAGTTCAGGAATATTAACAGATATAATTTCCACATTATATTAAAAGTTCATAATATGAAGTATTACCTTTCAATCGGGTACATCCATCGATACTGAACTGGTCCAGCAATTTTTGCCTCATATGCCAAATGAACTGGCAAATGTTCCATTACATTAAAAAATCCTGGTGGAAAGATCTTTTCAAGTCGACAGATAGTCACTGCAATTTGTTGTTCGAGTAGCTGCATTTCCTCTAAGTCTAAAACTTTTGAGCATAACTTTCTAAAAAAGTTTCTTAGTTCAACCAAAGCATGAGCGACATGTTTTGGGAGAACTTTTCTCACAGCAAGAGGTAATAAGTGCTCAATTAGAATATGATAATCATGACTTTTAAGCCCTGAAATTGTTCCGTCTTTCAATTGTACACGACGAGATATATTGGAAGAATAACCATCGGGTCCTTTAACACTTTTTAACACATTAAGAAATGTGCTTGTTTTCTCTTTATTCATATAGTAATCAGCGGGGGGCAGAATTACCTTTCCATTATTTTGTTCTTGGGGATGAAGTGTTTCTCGGATACCTATATCTTGAAGGTCATATCGAGCTTTTAAGTTATCCTTAGATTTCCCTTTAATATTTAAAAGCGTCCCGACGATATTTTCACAAACATTTTTTTCAATATGCATCACATCAAGATTATGGCGAATTAAATTATCCTTCCAGTATGGCAAATAAAAAAAATGCTTCTTTTTTTCCAGTTAAAGTTTTGAGTGTTTTTACCATTATTCTCATCACCATTACCTCTTTTTCTTTTGCGATTGGGGGGATTTTTTTGTTCAGTCTTTCCAAACTTGTTCTCTATCAACTCTACTTGTTTAAATATGTCAGAGCCAGATAGTTGAGGGGGAGCAGAACCTCTTTCCTTAGTCCCATCAAAATGTGTCGCATCATTTCGAAAGTTATGCCCTTCATCTAAGAACTTTCTATGCCGCATGTAACAAAATTTTCCGCCGTGTTTTAACCATCGAGAAGAAGTATCTTTATTGCAACAAGGACAAGCCAATGCTCCTTTTGTGCTCCAACCGGATAAATTCGCATAAGCGGGAAAATCACTTATTGTCCACATCAAAGCTGCACGCATGCAAAACATTTGATCACTTGCTGCATCATAGGTAAGTGAACCATTAGTCCATAAATCCTCCAAATCCTCAATTAAAGGTTGTAAAAGTACGTCGATATCATTTCCAGGCGAACGAGGACCATCAATAAGCAAACTCAACATAAAAAATGGTTGTTTCAGGCATAACCAAGGAGGTAAATTGTAAGGCATTAACACAACTGGCCATGTGCTATGAGGATTAGTTAATGACTTAAAGGGACTAAAACCGTCTGATGCTAAACCCAGTCGAACATTTCGACAATCACTAGAAAAATCATGGTGCTTCGCGTC
This sequence comes from Primula vulgaris, assembly GCA_963920805.1. Lineage (NCBI taxonomy): Eukaryota > Viridiplantae > Streptophyta > Magnoliopsida > Ericales > Primulaceae > Primula > Primula vulgaris. The sequence goes on along the minus strand of OY987216.1, from coordinate 5,779,781 downwards.
GAAGTCTTTCCAAGCAATTGAATCGGCTGGATGTCGTAGCTTTCCATCTTCAGTGCGCTCTTCTCCATGCCATCTCATTGACTTAGCAGTTTTAGATGACATAAACAATTTTTGCAGGCGTGGTCTCAAAGGAAAGTATCTAATTTGTTTTGCGGGGATATTTGTTACTATCGGATTCTCATCCTCTGGACTGCGTTTACGTTCTTTATATCTAGACTTTTGACAGTAATCACATTTATCAAGTCCTTCTTTTTCTTTCCAGTATAACATACAATCCCTCGGGCATACATCAATTTTTTTATAGCTAAATCCCAATGCCTCATTGAATTTCTTAGCATCATAGTATGACTTAGGTAAGGTTTCACCTGCAGGAAACGCTTTTTTCAATAACTCAACGAGCATGTCAAACGATTTATCACTCCATCCATTAAGGACCTTTATCTGCATAAGTCGAACAACAAAAGACAATGTTGTGAAAGAGTCACAACCTGGATACAACTCCCGTTCTGCATCTTCTAAGAGCTTAAAAAAATTCATGGTTTCTACATCAGGCCCATTGCTTGTACTATCTTGCCTATCATTCTCAGTAGATTCTTGATGTTGATCGTGAAATACATCATGAACCAAACCAAACATGTCATCTGCTGAGTTTGAATCTTGGGGATTAGGAAAATTAGCAGAAGACTCACCATGCATAATCCAAACCCTATACTGAGGTAAAAATCCTTTGTCTAAAATATGCGCTTTCACACCCTCTTTTGTTTCGAATCTTCGATTTCCACAACGTCGACATGGACAATATATCTTTGATTCGGGATCCTTGTCAGCATAAGCAAACTCAATAAATTGTGCAATTCCTTGAAGATAGGCGGCACTCATTCTGTCTCTAATGTCGATCCAACTTTTATCCATAACCATTACTTTTTCTTTAATTCTCTAACCTAAAATAAACTCTGTATTTTATTGTTGAAACATTGTGTGACTAAGTTAGCGACTGGCAATCAAACATATAAAATATATCTATGAAATACTTTGTTCAAAACATACACCATTTTAAAACTAAAACTATTTCAGATCTTAGTTTGAGAACATCATTTTTCTAGAGACATTATAAAGACATGATCAGTAAATAGTAGTTTGAGTTTTTTTATTAAGATATTGAGCGCTCCTATTTATTTTCAGTGTATTGATTTTTTTTTCTATGTCAATTATATAACAATGTGTAACTTTTCATGACCAAACACAATTGCACACATGTTAACTCATTAAGTAAGCTAAGATATCTTTTTAACTTAAAAAAACTCGGCTATATTTGTTCCAATATTGAAATCAAACAACAATAGGGTTCTGAAATTTGATGTTTACGGTAACTTGAGAAAGAAACTTGCTCCAAAACCTTATATAGAAAAAAAAAACTTTCATGAGAAAACAATTCATACCGGAAAATAGAAATAGAGATACACAATTAAGGTTAAACAACAATTCTAAAAGCTTATAAACAAACAAACACCAAGTTACAGTGTCATAAATCACTCGATGACGAACCCTAAATACAATTTATACATGTAATTTTTCATCAATATATTAATTTTACACTCAAAAATATTTTATACAATTACACAAAATTCAATCAATGTGAAGAATAACAACTTAAATTAAGACTAACACATTACAAACAAAAAATCAAAATTTTAAAACTAAAGCTATTCCAGATCTTAGTTTGAGAATATCATATTTCAAGAGACATTATAAAGCATCACCAATAAAAAGTAGTTTGAGTTTTTTTTATTAAGCTATTGAGCGGTCTTATTTATGTCCAGTGTATTGATTTTTTTCCTATGCATAATTATATAATGATGTGCAACTTTTCATGCCCAAACACAATTACACACAGGTTAACTCGTTAGCTAAGCTAAGATGTCTTTTTAACTTAAAAAAAGTCGGCTATATTTGTTCAAATAGTGCAATCAAACAACAATGGGTTTCTAAAATTTGATGTATACTGTGACTGAGAAAGAAACTTACTCCATTAATATTTTGTAAATAATTTAAACCTTATACATAAAAAATAACCTTTCATGAGAAAACAATTCATCCCGGCAATGAGAAATACAGAAATACAATAAAGGTTAAATTTCAATTCTGAAATGTTGTAACCAAAGAAACACCAAGTTACCGTGTCATAAATCACTCGATGACAAACCTTATATATTGTACATGTAATTTTCATCAATACATTAATTTTATGCCCAAAATATTTTATACAATTATAGAAAATTCAATCATTGTGATGAATACCAGCATAAAAAATAAGACCAACACATTACAAACAAAAAATCAAAAATTGAAAGTAACTGAACCAACCAGTATCTATATTAGCAATGGATAGCATAACAGATCATGGTTGGTATGACATTCTCCCTTAGTTAAACAGCAGCCCTAATTACCAAACATAACCAATATCTAAATTACAAAATTCTATACCATAATAACCAATTCAGATATCATGCCACTAATTATGTATAACTTTTTAAGTAATTTACATGCCTGCTCGTGCAATTGATTACTTTTACAACAATCCTATATCTACTCCAATTTTTTTTTAAAACCCAAATCTGAATTCTTGACATAAAAAAAATAATTACTTTGATTAGTAACAATATCGGAGTATTCATGTAACACGTGTAAGTAACTAATTGAAAATTATGCCGGTTAATAAAAGCTGATTACTAACCTCTTTTGTCGAAATTATGTGATGAGAGAGAACTGAACCCGGCCTCGGTTTGATTAAGGATGTGTATTTAAAGAGACGTGGACATATTAGAGTATATAGTGCTCGATTGATCATGGTAGAGCATGTATAGGAGTAATTGGTAGTAGTGGAGAGGGAACGTGAGATAACTGGTTTTACTTTGGAGAGTACAACAATATGTATAAGTGTAGAGATAGATAGATCTTTTTACTTATTTAATTTTAATGTTTCTAATTTTATGCGGAGTCTTTTATGTATTAAACCACCATTAAATTGGATTAATTGAGGTGTTAATAGTAAACCACCTTTATAGCCTATTGAAAAAACAACGGTAATTTATTAGCACCTTTAAGTTATACTTTAGAGGTGGTTTAGCTACCACCTTATAAAAAACCACCTTTATTGCTCTATTTTCTAGTAGTGTAATATTGTTTGATTTTGGATAGAAAAAATATGTGAGCATAAGTATTTTTCAAAATTTAATTGGATCTGTTAATTTCCTGTTCAATTCCCGGTAGTGGAATTAACATTTTTTTACTAACGTGTTTTTTATCCAATCAAGATTTTTGAAAGGTTTAGAATAAATATTTACTCTTCCTCTATAAGAAGATTAATAGTCTAATAAATTTGTAGTATAAAATATCATCTATTATGATGAAGACGAATTTTTTGTTTTTTATCCAATCAAGATTTTTGAAAGGTTTAGAATAAATGTTTACTCTTCCTCTATAAGAAGATTAATAATCTTATAAATTTGTAGTATAAAATATCATCTATTATGATGAAGACGAATTTTTTATTTTATTTTTGAAACAAATGACGACGTATTTCTCTATTAAAGAAATTAAATTTCTACAGCAAAAAAATGAGGACAAAAGGTATTAGAGCATTTTTAAGTGTGAAACAAAAACCTATATTATTCTAATTAGTAAAAAAAAAAAAAACTCACTCAACAGTTTATATTGTGAGTGATACAAAGTCGGCCCGTATACTTACGTTTGGACATATATGAAAATTATGTCAACATGTAGACAAATTTTATGGATATGTACACAAATTTTTTAATGAATTAAATAGTTAACAAAACCCCATAGTCATTGCTTTTCATCAACGTGTTATTATTCCCTTTTATCTCTAAAATGATAGTATTGTTTTAATTAGTTATTATCAAAATCTATCTAGACTGTTGTGCAACATTAACAATTTAGTTGCGCCTAACTTTTATATGTGATAAGACAATAAATTTGAACAGAATTTTTATACCAAGGTATGAGAATGCTCTTAGATATTGTAAATAAGACTTCCATAAGCATATGGTGCTATAACTATGATATAAAAAAAAAAAAAAAAAACTCGTAAAATACTAGTACAACTTTAACAAAAATGGAATCTAACCATTTCAAATTTAAAATGGATTGACTAAAGAAACATTCAAGGAAAATAAAACCTATCTTGTGTGCTTGTTTTAAAATGAAATCAGTATTTTATGATATCATATAAGTATGGTGTAGACGTCTAGTGTATAAAAAGGTTTTGAGAATCCATAAAAGTACAATATAAGAACAACATTTAAGTGTGTAAATCCATTTATAAAGAGGAGTGGTAGCTTTTGTAAATAACAATCTTCTGATAAATGCTGCTATAACTAAGATAACTATTTTGAAACTAGAAAAATACTATAGCCAACAAAGCTACCATCTATGAAGTATTTCTATTCAAAATTATGATGATATAATTCTTTGTTTTGAGAATGGAGGTATTGGTTTTGTTTGCCCCAAGAATTCAAGACAATCTGTCTTGATTTTTCAAGACAGCAAAAACCAATCACACTTGTATCTATTTAGTATATTTTTCAGTGCATTAACATGTGTTAGGTTTTTAGCATGTGACACACCCAAAATAATAGTGTACTAGATTCACGATAGTGTTAATCGTTCGGTGTTCATTCCAAAATTAATGCACTGTTATTTAGGGTGTGTCAACTAATAATATTTTTTAGTTTTAATTTTAAATTAATTTCTGGGTAGATATTTTTGGGTTCATTAACATGTGTTAGATTTTTAGTATTTTTCAGTTTTAATTTTGAATTAATTTTAGCATAGATATTTTTGGGTTCATTAATATGTGTTAGGTTTTTAGTATGTGACACACCCTAAATAATAATGAACTAAATTCACGGTAGTGTTAATCATTTGATGTTATTTCAAAGTATTGAAACAAAAATGTAACATACAAAATTACAAATTTTTGCTGCCTGAAAAATTCAAGTGCCTTGAATTTTTCAAGGCAGCAAAAATGAATCCAGATTGGAGAACCATAAGCGTCATGATTGACATGGAGAGGAGCAAGTAGAAAATATGACAAAATGCTAGTGGACAAATATTATATAATATATATCTTATATTTTGTATCAACTGAAAAGTAATCCGCTGTAGCAAAATAAATTGGAGCTTTCATCTTCTTCGGGTTCAACTCCTAACAGCGGAATTTCTATTTAACATTATCAACTTGTATATTTAAATACATAGATTTTGAAGTTTTTTTTATTCGACCCGTTTTAAAGGTTAAAAAACATATATTATAAGAACTCATTCATAGTATCTGTTGACAGAACAATGAGGATTTCCTCAGGTATCTGGTGCCGGTCTGGTCGGAGGACTGAGTCGTTACACCATCTGCTTACTACCACCAATATTGTACGATTTGATCCGATTTCGTCATCGGTTCTTGGGCCGCACGGCTTTAAAGCCATTAGTGATAGTAAGGACGATTTTTTTAGCTTATATAGCATATATGTACTCACATATCTAGGCGATGTGTGACAATACTTTCTTTTTACATCGGCATTTTCCTACGAAAATCCGTATTCTTACGCTAACAAAAAAAAAATATGAAAAGAGCGTCAGAGTTAGTCTAACAATGGACAAAAGGCCACGCTAGTAGTACCCGTTGGATGGTGTAGCAAAGTCGGAAGTTACAATCGTGAATGAGGATGTGAGGATGTTGAAACTAATATAAATGTAAAAATAAGTGAAAGAAAATATAGGAGGGGTACGAAGAAAAAAATTACAATTTTAAATAAATTATATACGAAAATTAGTTTTTTTTAATGTAATTATGAGGTCAATAAGCCACCTTGTTCAATACAAGGTTGTGGTTTGAATGTCCTCTCATGGAAATGATATCAATCTTGTATGCTTGTTTTAAAATAAAATCAGCATTTTATGATATCATAATTCATAAGTATATGGTGTAGTGAATATAAAGGTTTTAATCTGCAAAAAACATAATATAAAAAACAAACGTACTACCTATCTAATACTCGAAAACAAAAGGAAGCAATAAGTTTTGAAAATAAAATATTTTGGTAACAGTGTGCTACTATAGTTAACTAAGATAATTAGTCCTATTTTGTAATTGGAAAAACACTATAGCCAACAAAGCTATCATCTATGAAGTATTTGAAAACTATGATGATGGAATTCCTTGTTTCTGGGATTGGAGAACCATAAGCGTGATGATTGAAATGAAGAGGATCAAGTAGAAAATAAGACAAAATATTTAGGGACAATTATTATTTAGTTTATATAATTTTGTTTGTATAAATCAATCACTAATCCGCTGTAGCAAAAACAATTGGAGCTTTCATTTCATCCGGGTTCAACTCCCGGCAGCGGAATTTTTTTACATTATTATCCCATCTTCAAACATAGATTTGAAAGGTTAAAAAACAAATATTTCCTCTTGCTTCTTTTATAAGAAGATTAATAGTTTTTAATTTTACATTTACAAATTTAAAATTATGATCTGTTATTGTCTAGATAAAAACTATTTCGAGTATTTAAATAGAGTTACTCGGAGTTCAAATCCTGCCAGCGGAATTTTCTCATGTTATTAACTTGTTTGTCTGCACCAACGGTTCGAAAGATTTAATAGATATACAAAACTGAAAAAACTGACCCGTTCCTTGTTTTGATCTCACCTTCGTAGAAAAAATAAAAATTTTACTCATGTGTTTTTTATAAATTTTAATAATTTTAGAGTTTCTGATAAGACTTCTTATATTAGTAGTTCGGTGTTCATTCCAAAATTAATGTACTGTTATTTAGGGTGTGTCAATCAATAATATTTTTTAGTTTTAATTTTAAATTAATTTTAGGCTAGATATTTTTGGGTTCATTAACATGTGTTAGGTTTTTAGTATTTTTCAGTTTTAATTTTGAATTAATTTTAGGATATATATTTTTGGGTTCATTAATATGCGTTAGGTTTTAGTATGTGATACACCCTAAATAATAATGGACTAAATTCACGGTAGTGTTATTCGTTTAATGTTATTTCAAAACATCAAAACATTAATACATTAAAACAAAAATGTAACCTATAAAATTACACATTTTTGCGGCTGTCTTGAATTTTTCAAGACAGCAAAAATAATCCAGATTGGAGAACCATAAGCGTCATGATTGAAATGGAGAGGAGCAAGTAGAAAATATGACAAAATGTTAGTGGACAAATATTATGTAATGACCTTGTTTGGTTACACTTGATTTTTAGTTACTTTTACTTTTACTTTTACTTTTACTTATTCCTAATGTTGTTTGGCTGTCAATTTTTAAGTTTACTTTTAAAAAGTAAACCATTAAGTATACTTTTGGCTTTACTTTTACTTTTACTTATATTTAGTTTATTTGGATGTCATCTCATAAGTATGCTTTTGGTGAAAAATAAATATCTATAAGTAGACTTTTTAAAAGTAAGTTTGATGATACTTTTACTTTTGATGATACTTTTAAGTAAGTTTTAATCTGAATGTGCTTTTAAAATACAGTTCAAAACCTAGTTCCTATCATCATTATATTTTCCTAATCTTGTATTTTTTAATCTTTAAATAATAAAATCTTTAATCACAAAAAATATAAAAAATAACAAAAAATTATAAAAAATCACCAAAAATTATAAAAAACCACCAAAAATAACCAAAAATTATTAAAAAAATACAAAAATCACAAAAAAATTATAAAAATTATAAAAAATTTAAAAAATCACAAAAAATCACAAAAAATGAAAAAAATCACAAACTTTTAAAAAAAATTTAAAAAAATATATATAATTTTTTTTGTCAATATAACACTTTTTATACCGAAAAATAATAAAAAATATATAAAATGACAAAAACTTATAAAAAATCACAAAAAAATTAAAAAAAAAATTGTAATTTTTTTATTTTTTTTGTAATTTTTTGTGATTTTTTCCTTTTTTATAATTTTTTTGTGATTTTTTTTTTCATTTTTTTTTCATTTTTGTGATTATTGTGATTTTTTATAAATTTTTTATTTTTTTAATATTTTTAATTTTTTTTGTGATTTTTTTATTTATTTTTCATTTTTTGTGATTTTTTTTTCATTTATTTTGATTTTTTTTATTTTTTTTTATTTTATGTGTTTTTTTTCCATTTTTTATGAAATATGTATATGGCGTTTTGGTAAATAAAGTAAATAATTAAAAAGTAGTGCCTGTAGGGAATATGAACTTATGGAGGTACATATAAGTTTAAAATTGGTACATATTGTGCATTATTTGAATAAACAATTCGTTTTCACTCAAAAAGTAAAAGTAAACATATTTTACCAAACAACATTTTTAATGAAAAGTATACTTTTACGGTGTTCACCAAACAACATTTACTTACTAAAAAGTATATTTTTCAACCCACTTACAAAAAGTATACTTTTGAACATAAAATACGCGACCAAACGAGGAAATATATATCTTATATTTTGTATTAACTGAAAAGTAATCCGCTGTAGCAAAATAAATTGGAGCTTTCATCTTCTCCGGGTTCAACTCCCGGCAGCCGAATTTCTATTTAACATTATCAACTTGTATGTTTAAATACATAGATTTTGAAGTTTTTTTTATTCGACCCGTTTTAATGGTTAAAAAACATATATTATAAGAACTCATAGTATATGTTGACAGAACAATGAGGATTTTTTCAGGTATCTGGTGCCGGTCTGGTCGGAGAACTGAGTCGTTACACCATCTGCTTACTACCACCAATATTGTACGATTTGACCCGATTTCGTCATCGGTTCTTGGGCCGCACGACTTTAAAGCCATTAGTGATAGTAAGGACGATTTTTTAGCTTATATACCATATATGTACTCACATATCTAGGCGATGTGTGACAATACTTTCTTTTTACATCGGCATTTTCCTACGAAAATCCGGATTCTTACGCTAACAGTTTTTTTTTTGAAAAGAGTGGCAGAGGTAGTGTAAAATCCCGTATTTTATATATATTTATTTTAATTATTAATGAGTCCGATATTTTGTTTTAAGACTATTACTGGAACTTTATGAGTTTACGGGTCGTTTAAGTAATTTAAGGACAACGTATTTAAATAGGTGTATGTTTATAGCAGTACGTTTCTGGAATTACAAGTTTGAAGTTTTAAATAAATGATATTTTGTAATACAAGATTAAATTGGTTTAGCTACATTAGTAAATAGTACCTGAGTAGTGGCATTAAAAGGTCAAACGTTAGGTACTTAAGGAGTTAGTATTTCAATTTATGACCATTCATAATTGGATACATCGTAATTGGGATTACATTTTTGTTGGCCCGAGTGCGGCTAACCTTAGAGGGGGGGTGAATAAGGTTTTGGCGCTTTTCGCCTAATTAAACTAAGTGCAACTAGCAACCCAACTTTTTAGCTATTCTAAGCTTAGGCGTTTGATAATATTAATGACAAGCTATAATTCATAAACGCAAGCAAGAAAATAAGCAATTGTAAAGGTTGCGGAAAGTAAAAGTAAAGGGAAAGAAAATGACACCGTAGTTTATAGAGGTTCGGCAAACGGCCTACGTCCTCTCCTCGGTACTACCGAGTATTTCACTATAAATAATTTTCCCGGATATTACAATCCTAACGAGCTAATCGACCGATTAAGCTCCCCCTCACTTTATGAGTGTCCCGAAATGAAAAGACCTAGAGCTTTTAAGCAACTCGCTTACAAAGCCTCTACCCGATCACTCGCTCACAAAAATGAGTTTATAAAACACTCGATACAATTTTGTTACAAAAATGTAACTACACTCACTATTCTATTTGCTTCTAAATAAGCTAATTGGTGAGTCTTGGTTGTTGATCGAGCTTGAGTCGCTTTCTTCTTTGATTTCCTCTTTTTCGAATATTTTCACCAAAATGGTGATAAATTGGGTTTTTATTGAAAGAGGTATTTGGATGATTGATTGGTGTTGTAATTGGTGAGTTTGGAGAGATGATTGGGCTGGTTTATATAACAGCAAAGTCTGTTTTTCTGGGTTATGACCGTTGAAAGGTTTTAACAGCTATTTTCCAGAAATTGCTGAAAAGCTGTTTTCGAAATCTGTAGAAAACGATCGGTCGTTTTCTACAGACGATCGGTCGTTTTCAGACAGACGATCGGTCGTTTTCTGAAAACGATCGGTCGTTTTTATACTGGACTCACTGGAAGAAATTGGATCAAAAACGATCGGTCGTTTTTGTCCAGTCGATCGGTCGACTGTAATCCTGGTCCCGTAAATCTTCGAAAGCTCATAACTCCTTCGTTTTAGCTCCGATTTTGGTTCCGCTTGAACCTATGACTTCATTATCGAATGCTCTATCATTTAAAGACCTGAAATATACGTTTTCTATTTTTGGACAAGACAAGCATTATATCATCGAAATCGTAAAATCATTAAACGCATAATCAAAGTAATAATCAAAATCATTATTGAACTCTATGTTCAACAATTTTAAATTCATGACTTATAGTACAATGAGTATGGAATGGGAATAGTATATAGTAATGTGAAAATTTAATGAGCTTTCATTTAAATAAAATAACGCACACTTTCATATACTTAATGGACACACGTTATGTGTATTTGCCTATAGTATAATTTATGATATATTAAATTGCCATATTTATTAAAAGAGAGTTACAGTGTACGGTGAGAAGAAAGATCAGTGAAGGGTTTAAATCGTTTATGCCAATATATATGCGACATACAGAGAGAAGGCGAAATAGAGATAGAAAGATATGTTTGTTTAGGCTTTAAGCACAAAGTCTACTTATATACCTACTATATTACTATATTTATGTATATAATAGTATTGCAAATAGAAGATAGAAAAGAAGATATCTGGATCAGTTCCATTTTGGTAGTAGAAGTTCAGAACTCGCAGTAATCTAATTCGTTTGTGTAACTTTAAAATCCGCTATTCAAGTGAGTGGTTTTTACCTTTCCTATTATTAAAACTCATTGCATTTTCTAACAAATGTTGTAGGTTGAAATTATATTTTGAAGGTATCAAAATTATATATGTATATACATCATTGCAAAGTTGCAGGTTTAAAAGAGTAAGATTATTTGTATACGTTGATGAACGTAAAGAAAGTGAAATGTATATACGTTGATGAACGTATAAGATTTTGAAAGAAAGTTTATTTTATTTTTGTGATCATTATGGTATTATATTTAAGATCTAAGTTGAGAAAAAGAAATGATATAAAGATATTTGAGAAGTACCGGTACAATTAAAGAGGCCTATAGAGTCCACGTAGGATTGGAAAGTCCAATCATAGAAAATATATTCGGGAAGTGTGAATCCAATGAATAAAAGAGATCTCTAGCATCCACCTAGGATTGGGAAGTCCAATCTAGATAAATATCTAATTTATATTATCGTATTGATCACACATTTTAAAATATTTAGTATTTTTATTTGTTCGAGAATGTTTCAGTGTTCAAGAAACGTTTTATATTACCCTATGCTTGGGAATTTTGTAAAGTTAAAAATATTGATTTTTCGAAGGAAAATGATTAAAGGATTAAAATATATTTTCGACCCTATATTGTATTGCAAGGTTTATCGTTCACTAAGCCTTTTAGCTTACCTCTCGCTTTTGAAATGTTTTCAGGTATACAGGTTCTAAGGAGTCAGAGTTAAGTTAGTTGGGAATCAGCTAGATCTTCATAGGATTCCGTTTTATTTCCGCTGCTAATAAAGTTCCAAGATTATAATGTTCAATTCATGTTTCTTTAGTATTACAAGATCTTTTTAAATAAGTTCCTATCGATATTTGAATTTGATTTTAGCTTTTGAGATATTCAGAAATAAGAACGAATGTTTGAAGTTATTGCATTAGAGTCTAAATTAATTAATTAATTTTTTATTTTGAAGATATAGGCCTTCGTCTAGCACGTGTCAATCCACATGTTAGTCGGCCGTGTAGCACCCTTAGGTTCTGGGATGTTACAGTTAGTCTAACATTGGACAAAAAGCCACGCTAGTAGTACCTGTTGGATGGTGTAGCAAAGTCGGAAATTACCTCGTGAATGAGGATGTAAGGATGTTGAAACTAATATAAATGTAAAAATAAGTGATAGAAAATATAGGAGGGGTACGAAGAAAAAAATACAATTTTAAATAAATTATAGTCAATTATGTACGAAAATTAGTTTTTTAATGTAATTATGAGGTCAAGAAGTCACCTTGTTCAATGCAAGGTTGTGGTTTGGATGTTCTCTCATGGAAAATGATATCAATCTTGTATGCTTGTTTTAAAATAAAATCAGCATTTTATGATATCATAATTCATAAGTATATGGTGTAGTGAATACAAAGGTTTTAATCTGCAAAAAACACAATATAAAAAACAAACGTATTACCTATCTAATACTCGAAAACAAAAGGAAGCAATAGGTTTTGAAAATAAAATATTTTGGTAACAGTGTGCTGCTATAGTTAACTAAGATAATTACTCATATTTTGTAATTGGAAAAACACTATAACCAACAAAGCTATCATCTATGAAGTATTTGAAAACTATGATGATGGAATTCCTTGTTTCTGGGATTGGAGAACCATAGTTAACTAAGATAATTACTCATATTTTGTAATTGGAAAAACACTATAACCAACAAAGCTATCATCTATGAAGTATTTGAAAACTATGATGATGGAATTCCTTGTTTCTGGGATTGGAGAACCATAAGCGTGATGATTGAAATGAAGAGGATCAAGTAGAAAATAAGATAAAATATTTGGGGACAATTATTATTTAGTTTATATAATTTTGTTTGTATAAACCTATCACTAATCCGCTGTAGCAAAAACAATTGGAGCTCTCATTTAAAATTATGATCTGTTATTGTCTAGATAAAAACTATTTCGAGTATTTAAATAGAGTTACTCGGAGTTCAAATCCTGTCAGCGGAATTTTCTCATGTTATTAACTTGTTTGTCTGCACCAACGGTTCGAAAGATTTAATAGATATACAAAACTGAAAAAACTGACCCGTTTCTTGTTTTGATCTCACCCTCGTAGAAAAAATAAAAAAATTACTCATGTTTTTTTTATAAATTTTACTAATTTTTAATAATTTTACAGTTTTTGATAAGACTGCTTATATTAGTAGTTCTTTAAGCTATTTACATAATTTAGTTGGATTATCTTGTAATAAATCGGTCGCATACTTGGTTATTTTGATTCTTTTGAGACCTATTTTTAGCGATTTATATGTTATCTCATACACTTCTCTATTATCGTCTAAAATTTCCCTTTAAACCTTTTGGGTTTTGTGGGTTTTTTCGGTATAAAATATCATCTCCTATTATGATGACGAAAATAAATTTAACAACTCATATAAATAAAAGAAGAATGAAGATAAGAAATATTACTTATCGTACATACGACTTTTATAAAACTATATATAGTGCTATAACTATGATACAAAAATTCATACTCAAAAAAAGACTACTAAAATTATGGAATCTAACTATGATCAAGTTATTTTCTTTCAAGATTTGGTAAACAGTAACTAATAATAGTATAGGTATCAGTTAAAATACGAGCTTCTAGAAATTTGGATGAAACGTAAGAGGACATTTTTTTGTTATATATTTAATATTGTAAAACTTGTAACTTGCTCTATGTCTCCAGGTTGTATATTTAATATTTGTTGTTATACGAGCTTCCGCGTATCGTTCAATTGGAGATATTGGTCTCCAGGTTTAACTTATGGTCTCGTCCCATATACGGCAAGTAATATTAAAAACTTAATACCTTGAAAAATTAAAAAAAATATGTTTAATGTAACAGTGGTTAACGATTTAGCTATTGAACTATCAATTTTAACAATTGAACCACAAAACTATGAAATTTCATCAAATTAAGGGGGAAAAATACATTTACTACACCAAACTATAATGCTGTTAACGATTTGGGTACCCACATTTCAAATTTTCCAATTTAGTTACCACACTATAATTACTTTCCAATTTAGGTACCACCGTCTAAATAAATCACGGAATCATGTCACGTGACATTTGACAAACATTAATATGAGAGGTTAATTTGATAATTTTGCACAAAAATATATCATCATATAAAAATGTTTTTCCCGATTTCACACATAACAAAAATTTGGATTATATGTTAATTTTTTTTATATGTGAAATTGGGGGGGGGGGAATTTTATAGGATGACATAATTTTGTGCAAAATTGTCAAATTAGTCTCTCAAATTAATATTTGTCAAATGTCACGTTACATGATTCTGTGATTTGTTTAGACGGTGGTACGTAAATGAAAAGTTATTATAGTGTGGTAGCTAAATTGGAAAATTTGAAATATGGATACCCAAATCGTTAAAACCAGATAATTTGGTGTACTAAACCTATAAAACCTCTCAAATTAAGGGAGTAACAACATAAATCGACGAAATTGACGGCACTATGTCTCAAATTTTAGATCTATTTTTGATTGATAGAAATGCACTCATCACGTAACAGGTAAGAGAATGTGAGTGCAATTTAATCATTTTGTTTAACGATATGTACTCAATTGTGATAAATTTCTTTGTTTGGTATCTCAATTGTTAAAATTGATAATCAATTAGTTAAATCGTTAAATACTAATAGTAAAATACACTAAACGTATTTGTAGATGTGAAAAATATAAAAATTCAATTTGTCACTTTCATTACCATCACGAGCCGCTACATAAGGATTTTCAACTTTTTCGTGATTTATAATGTCTTTCTAGTCTATGGTATTCATTTATATTTTTTTTTTTATAATTAATAACGTTTATTTCGAGATAACTTGTTTCGTAGGTGTCGGTGATCAAACCCTGATGATGAACATGATATACTCGGGCCTCAATCAGTTGAACCATCCACTTTGTCGTTATCCATTTATGTTGATAACAGTGAACAGAATTTGTCACATACCATATGGGACGAAAAGTCACACTCACTCGAGTCATAAAAGGTCAAAATCCTATTTTCCACTACGAGGCCGTGCTTATAATATGTAGACTTGTAGTGTGCTAAACAAAAAATAATATAATTGTAAGCAAGGACACTAAATATTACTTAATTGTAGAAATACGAATATATATAATTACCAATTGTAATTTTTTATAAGCATTTATGATGGTATAGTTTGCTGCTTTAACCACCAGTCCACCACATATAAAAAAGATTGAAAATAAAAATACTATAACCAGTTAATCATGACCAAATTAATCTACCAATTACTGTTTCAAATTATAACCATGAAGCTCTTTTCTGTAAAGTTTTGCTGTTTTGGTAATCCTCAACGTATTAATTATAAAATAAATATTGGGGAGTAAGAAGGAATATGGCAAAAGTTTATAATAACATTATTCTGCATCAACAAGGTTTTTTTTTTCCACTTGTATGCATTTACCATTTTGTAGATCATAGTATTATCAGATTATTTAATTAGTATATCATACTAATATTTTTTGTTGATTTTATACATTTACGTCTAATAAAATTGAAGATTCCGTTCAAAAAGAATATGTGAAAATCGAGTGGGCGAAAATTGTTATACGGAAGTGTATAAAATAATCAAAAAGTTATAGTATGACGTACTAATTAAATAATCTGTAGTATAATACACAAAATTGTAAAAAGTCAATAATAATATAATGTACAAAAGTAAAAAAAAAAAAAAACATCAACAACAATCCTCCGCTGTAGCAAATTATACATGAGGCTTTGTTTTTACCTTTTCGTTTGAAGCAAAAATCCATGATGAAAAAAAAAAAATCTCAACTCAAATCATGATAGGTTTAAACATTAAACTTGTCGTCAAATGTTAATTTAGCAAATAATCAAGACGCAAATTTATAGTTCTAGCTAAGATATTACAAAATCGGTCGAATTCCGTCCTTCCCCACCAAACCAAATCTACTATTAGCTGGTTCAAAAATTAACGATTAATCATAATTGGTTAGGCCGTGAGAACCTCCTTTTCTCTTTGCTTGTTTTACGATTAATCATATGGATGGTTATATGTTTCGTAAGGCTTGTCGACGTGCCGCGTGCGAAGAAGTTACGATGCTCGGATGAAAAAATATATAAAACTATTCAACTTTTTCTTAATCGTGTAAGTTACCAAAAGGAAATTATATTCCATGGTGCGATTATGTTAACATTAAAAATTGTATACTAGATATATATATATATATATATATATATATATATATATATATATATATATATATATATATATATATATTTGTTAATTCTGTTTATCCAAATTGACTTTTACAAATTGCAACTTTGAAAGAGTAATAATAATAAAAAATAAAAATAAACTGAATTATTGGTCAAGTGGCCAGCTACTCATATTCATATTCATAGCCTTATTATTACCACCTCAAATGTGAAATTTATTTAATTATCAAAAATGGAAAATATTAAATATCCTCCATTTAAGTATTTACTTTCTATTGCTTTTAACTTGTAACTAAAAAGTTTGTTTTGTTGTCTTTAAAAAAACGTACTTTAATTAAAAATAAATTCAAAAAGAACCTACTTTATGTTCATTATTCCATGATTTGGGTCACCTAATAAAACTTTTTCTAAATATTACAGATACTAAATATTGGTAACTTAAATCCAATAACCTAATTCAGATCTCTCTCTCTCTCTCTCTTTCTCTCTCTCTCTCTATATATATTATATTTGATACATACATATATATTTATATATATATTTATATTCCTCACTCTCACTCTCAATTCCCAACCTAAAAACCCTTTAAAAAACCCACAAAACACCACTCCAAAACTGGGTTCACAGCAAAATTAGGTAACTTTTACTTTATTTTAACAAATACCCATTTGAAAAAACCTCATCTTTTTGCCTATTTACTATCTCGGTTTTGTTAATTTTGTCCAATGGGTAGTTGTATTGATGATATATCCCCCTTTCACAGCAATTTAGTATCTGCTACAAAATCATTAAAATCTAATTTAGATAAATGCAAATTGATTGGTTTATCTCTCAAGAAATCGAGCCCTAGAATAGAGGAAATAATAAACCAGAAATTACCCTCTTTAGAATCCGCTGTTCGGCCTATCCGAGCCGATAGGGAAGCCCTGAATTCCGTCGGTGGCCACGTGGCGCGCGCCGTGGTCCCCGCAACCGCTGTTTTAAAAGTTTTTGACGCGATTCATAATTTGGAAAAATCTTTATCGGATCCAAAATCGGATCTTTGTGGCTATTTATCGGTTCTCAAGAGGTTAGAAGAGGCTTTGAGGTTTTTAGGTGATAATTGTGGGATGGCGATTCAGTGGCTAGACGATATTGTCGAGTATTTGGAAGAGAATAATGTGGCAGATGTTAGGTATACGACGAGATTGAAAAAGGGTATTAGTCGTCTTCGTGAAATGAACGAGGAAAAAGGTCATCTTGATGGTGGTCTTCTTGGCGTTTCGTTAGATAGGTTGGAAAACGAGTTTCGTAGGCTTATTACGGAGAATAGTACTCCGCTTGCCATGTCATCTCCGAATGTAGTCGGTGACCAGCTACAGCCTACCCATTGTATTGCGCCTTCACCTTTACCGGTGAGTGTTATTCAGCAAATGCAAGCGATTCTTGGTAGGTTGATCGCGAATAATAGGCTTGAGAGTTGTGTTTCGATATATATTGAGGTTAGGAGCTCGAACGTTAGGGCGAGTCTCAAGGCGTTAGATTTGGATTACCTTGAGATATCGATATCGGAGTTCAACAGTGTGCAGAGTATAGAAGGGTATATTGCAAAGTGGGGTAGGCATCTAGAGTTTGCTGTGAAACACCTTTTTGAAGCCGAGTATAAGCTTTGTAACGACGTGTTTGAGAGGTTGGGTATGGATGTGTGGATGGGTTGTTTCTCGAGAATCGCTGCTCAAGCTGGTATTCTCGCGTTTCTTCAGTTTGGGAAGACGGTTACGGAAAGCAAGAAAGACCCTATCAAGTTACTAAAACTGTTAGATATATTTGCTTCTTTGAATAAACTGAGGTTGGATTTCAACAGGCTTTTTGGAGGGGCAGCTTGTGCCGAGATCCAAAGCATGACAAGAGATCTCATTAAGCGAGTTATTGAAGGGGCAGCTGATATCTTTTGGGAATTGTTGCTCCAAGTTGAACTGCAAAGACAAGCACCACCTCCTTTTGATGGTGGGGTTCCGAAATTAGTCAGCTTTATCACGGATTACTGTAACGGACTACTCGGGGATAATTATAAACCGATTCTGACCCAAGTACTGGTCATCCATCGAAGCTGGAAGCAAGAGAAGTTTCAGGAGAAGGTTCTTATCAATGAGATGTTGAACTTGATCAAATCTCTTGAACAGAATCTAGAGTCGTGGGCAAAGGTTTACGAAGATCCAGCACTTTCCCATCTTTTTATGATGAACAATCACTGGCATCTGTACAAGCATATGAAAGGCACAAAGCTCGGGGGTTTGCTCGGTGATACGTGGTTAAGAGAACATGAGCAATACAAAGAATACTATTCGACTATCTACTTGAGAGAGAGTTGGGGGAAGCTCCCCGCTCTTTTGAGTAGAGAAGGTCTGATCCTGTTCTCAGGTGGACGAGCAACTGCTCGTGATTTGGTCAAAAAGAGGCTCAAAGCGTTCAATGAAGCTTTTAATGAAATGTATACGAAGCAGTCTAATTGGGTTATAGTGGAGAGAGATCTTAGGGAGAAGACAACTCAGCTTTTAGTTCAAAACATTGTTCCGGTTTATAGAAGTTATATGCAGAACTACGGGCCATTGGTTGAGCAAGATGCCAGTGCTAGTAAGTATGCAAAGTACACAGCTCAGTCTTTGGAGAAAATGCTTACGTCTCTATTTCAGCCGAAGCCATTAAAATCTGGAAGTTTCAAAAGTAGACAATTAAGTGGAAACTTCAGCAATGGGGCTACGGATCAATATCCTTCCTCGCCTGCTAGTACTTAACCGACTCTGCTCATTACTTATTACGCAGTTGTGGGCTACCCCCAAATTCGACGAGGACCTTCTCAGTTAATTGTCTCTCCCCCTTGCTCGTAGATGTTTTATATTTACTAGTGGATGGACAAAGTATGTGTAGCTATTGGATTTGGATGATTACCATGAAGATGAACTCAACTCCATTGCTATATTATATCAGAAACTTGAGGACAATTTGGCTTTTCTAAGAGTAACTGTGGAATAATTATGAAGTCAAGTGATTCTCCTATTTGTGAAGGTTTCTAATTATAACCTTGTACCTATTTATTGTGTTCATGTTTATTGATTTTGTCTCTAGCCTCGGTAGGTAGCACCTTCTTGGCTGTATAAATCCAATAGAGAATGCCAGTTTTAATTTATTATTAATTTTCTATGAAAAGGTTGGTAGTATTTTTAAGAAAATGTTTCATTATTTGGAATGTGTACTTTCGTTGAAGCTTGATGATTTTCCTGATATTACTCTTCCATTGCTGAAATAGTTATCTAGTCATTGTTGGATATGTTATTATTACTTAGATATGGACCATGAAGGAATAAATTCGAAAGAGACGAATACTGGTAAACTTTATCTATTTGATTTGGTACACGACTGCTATCCTTTATAGGAGTCAAGATCCTCTGTCCTCTCTTCCGTTCCCCCTTTCGTGCTCCCTTGACAATTTAACCCAAAAAAATTATTGTAAAAAATTAAAAGAAATTCTACAATTGCTATTAGTCATGTATTAATACATTCCAATTCTCAATTATAAGAGAAAGTCATACATAACATTATTAGAAATAAATATAAAAAAGTAATGTAAAATAAATATTTCATCTTAAAAAAACCGTTTAGACCAAGATTATGTCCAATTTTTATGAAATCTGTCTACAATAAATTGTAAAAGTTAATTAATGTACGAAAAAATTTGTGAAAAATTAAAATTTAAGCGAAAAAGCTAACGGGACAGGAAAGGGAGCACGGAAAAGGGGATATAGGATCCTGACTCCCTTTATAGTACTTTTCAGTAGCAAAGAATCATATCACTTGTGTGGCTTACTTTCCCCACTTTCACACTGAAGCTACCATTTATGTCACTGTGAAAAGCAAAAGATAAAATTGTCTATTGAAATAACTAAGGTTGTGTCTTAGTTCCGAAATATTGATTTCATCCCTGAAAACTAATTTTGAAGAGTTTACTTTCCAAATTCAGGTTGACGTCCTTATCCTTTCAATAGGTAGCAGTGTTGCAGTCAATTTTACATGCATAACATCTCTTTTACTGTTTATGGATGTGTTTATTACCTAATACTAGGTGTATTACGTTGTTGTCGTCCATGTCAAAATATCATGCACTCATATATGTGGAAATAGGGTTATTGTACCTTTTGTGCATGACTCTTTGTGGATAGAACAAAGTTTGTACCTTTTTTTGTGTGGGTATTATTTTACGTGCGAACTCTTGCTGACAGCCTTATTGGCTACTATCAACAAAGTAGTCCGTGAT
Organism: Primula vulgaris; assembly: GCA_963920805.1. Classification (NCBI taxonomy): domain Eukaryota; kingdom Viridiplantae; phylum Streptophyta; class Magnoliopsida; order Ericales; family Primulaceae; genus Primula; species Primula vulgaris. Next base: position 5,759,209 of record OY987216.1, on the reverse strand, counting down.
GCTTTACCTTCTTTCTCGCTCGTAGTTGGTTTTAATTTAATCTTGTGGTTGCTCTCTCAATCTTTTATAGAACAGTGCTCGATTTTAAACCCTTTTCCTCTCCTTTTTTACACGGATATTGTTTATTTACTGCAATTGTTTTGAGCTATTACTGCGAATTGAGATCTAGAGAGAGAGGAGTCACATGACAACCAAGAGCGAAGATGAGATGATATCGGGTTTACCCCGAACTAGTGAATATGGTAACAGTGGTACAATTGCTCTAAAAAAAGACCATGGACTCCTGCTATTTTGGTGGAATATGTGCATAAGCATTGTGAGGGAATTGGAATGCTGTCAAATGCACTCGGGGATTTTTCATTCTGGAAAAGGTTGTTGACTTAAGTGGACAGACAGACCATTGAGACCAGTTTTAAATAAAGGGGATTTTATTCCAGAATAATAGAGGCAGACAATTGAACTACTACATGCCAAGATGTCTGCACATGTAAGTGTAGTTTTTTCCATTACGTATACAATCCTTTTTTATGCTCTGTCTTGTGTTTTTTTTAGTTTTTTGGGTGTAAGGTATTGCTGTTTCTTATAAAAGAAATGCTGATTCTGAAATGTTTTTTTTTGGTTATAGAAGAAGAAAATTAAGTTTGCATGATCTCAGGGTCTAAATGCCATAATTGTTGTTCTACTTGCTTTATTATCAACTTTGATGTTACGTAGTTCTTTCATTGTAAGCGTCCTTTACATGGTCATCTTGTGGTCTTATATTTAATCTAAAAAGTTTGTAATGTTTGGGCGATTTCCGGGAAGAATGCGTTAGTGACCTTCATAGAACTGACGAGATCTATTCTAAATCAGTCTTAAGTATTGGTAACGGCTAACCTTGATCTAAAAAAGTTTGTACTGAATTGTTGATTTCCGGGAAGAATGGGTTAGTGATCTTCATAGGAGCTGACGAGATTTATAGTTCTAAAATCATAATCTATGTATTGGTAACTAGTAAGCTTGATATTAAACTATTAAGTTCATTCTTAACTAGTTGCTTAAGGAAATTGTCAATTGTGGCAACATTTATGCATCTGAATTCAAATCAACACCTTCACATGAATATATATATATATATAGGGGGAGGATCCACCCACACCCTAAATCAACACCTAAGTCTACACCCGAACTCAAATGTCACTATTTTCAAAATAATGATTAATATTTGAGCACTTAAATTAACTCACATAAGCTCACAACATCCAATAATATGTTATTTATCCCACAAAATCTTCTGTAGAACATCCGGAGAATAAATTTATATAAATCCTCATGTAGAGGCTCTAGCTGATCAGATTTATCATAAATCCTTATTTTTTAAGTCGATTTTCGCTAAAAAGGAATAATAACTCCCACATTATTCATCGTGTATATAAACTCCACAAAAATATATAGTTTTAATATTTTAAAAAGTGACATTTGAGTGGATCCTCCCCCATATATAGTTTTGATAGTTTTGACATTTGAGTTCGGGTGTAGACTTGGGTGTTTAATAGGGTGTGGGTGGATCCTCCCCCATATATATATATAGGGTTCAGACGGAGAGATGAATATTTTCTCTGTCAATTTTTTTTCCTTTGACGTTTGAGGAACTTCTTTTCAGGTCAGCAAATTCACTGTGTAATTACCGTCTGGGACACTTATATGTTAACAAACTATTTAACAAAGTACTGCAAGTTTGATAAAGTTCTGGAATGCATCACAATACTGACTACTATTTCCCTGATTAATCGTGTTTAGGCGCTATATATGTCCCATCTTTGTTAAAGGCCACTATTTTTAATAAGTTGGAGAACTTTAGATCCAGTATTATATTTAATTTATACTTAGAATTAAGTCTCTAAGGAAGAAAGGGAACGAAGGAGATGCGAAGAAGTGGACGCCATATTTAGGACACTTTTGAGAGGTTTTATTTCATTACACGAGCTTTCTATACTGCAATGTCATCTAGATTCTCTGTGATACTTTGTTTGCTGTACTTTGCATGGTAATTGGAGTTGAATTTGTCTGGAATTCTCTTCATTTACTGAGATTTATTTGCCTGTCGTCATTAAGAGAGAAATAAAACAAGAGCTATCCCAGTTTTTACCAGTCCCAGAACTTCCTTAAAGGGAACAAACTTTCCGGTTTGAAGATGAATTTGAGCTTAGTGATTTTCTTCAACAAAATAGCTTGTTAGAAAAACAGCTAACCAAAACTATCAAATTGGTATACATCTTATGGCCTTGTCCGTGTGCTTGTCCACGTGGACCGAAAAATTACAACAAAAAACTTGATATTTATTCAACTCTTTTCCGAAATAAGACCTGGAATTCTACCTTACACGCTATATTTGCCCATACTTCCATGATATTACGTTTGAATTATTTTTTTTGGAAGGCTCAAGTGAATTTATATCTTTAATTTTATTTAATGTGGTCAATAAGTTGTGAAATCATCTATAGATTGTTAAAAAACTGATACTCCTATATTTACATAATTGCTAACTGCTCAAATTTGATTTAGTTGTCTATTAGTGTTACATTTTTATTGTACTTGCAATTTTAACTATGATATCTTTTGTTATGATAAGTAGCGCAAAGTAGTATACCTGGGGGTATTTCAATCCGTTTTTGTTTCTTTAGGTGATGATCAAATTGGAATAATAATGCAAACATAACGGCACAAATCTTACATGTTTAGTGATAATTAGTGAATTTTCATTTATGGCAATTTTTCTAGAATGAGTTTTGCTGACAAAGGTACAACTCAGAAGATGTATGTTCCCGGCAATAGTTATCCAAGCCCAAGTCGTACGGCCCCATTATATATCACTATATAAGTATGAGTCCATGTCATAACCCTAATTATGTGCCGCAAGTAAAATCTGAAGTTCTTGTAAAGTGAAACCAATCAAGGCACCGGTCATGATGGCAATTATGGGCAAGGTTAAGATGAGGATGAGAACGATCAGTCAGGCGTCGATGAATCCAATATAGATCGAATAGGTGATTTTCCAGATGAGAAGGTAAATTTTATTTGAGTCTGTTAATTATTTTTATTTCAGATGTATTATATTTGGCACCTAATCAGATTGCCCTCAAACCTTGATCTTAATAATTTCACTTTAAGTGCTTCAGACCTATGATAGATCTCTACTTCATAACTGGAAAACTTGTCATTTTCCTTTGGGTTGTTATTTTACCAACCCTGTTTTATCGAATAGGTACCTACATCAAAAGAAAATCTGTCTTTACCTATATCGGGGGGTTTTAGAACGATGAATAGGACTCAAGAAAAGAACGCAGACTATGTTGTCAATCTCAGAACACCCAACTAGGAATCATCAATGGCCGGGTCCACCCGACCTGATCCAACTCAAATTAATCATTATAGCTAGAGCTATCTTGACCCGATTTTACCAATTTGATCTGACCGTCTTTATTTGGGACAAGAGAGGATGTTAAAATTTAACCAAATTTTGATATCTAAAAATAGTCACGAGTGTGTAAGATTTCTAGCTGTTTCGATAGTATTGTGGCTATTGATTTTGGCATGTATCTACAATATGTTGTTGTCTACGTCTCTAAAATATTCCAACTTTCCACGCCATTTCGTTCAAAATTTTCCTGATGTTATGCCATATATGTTTCAGTATTGGTGGGGTGCACTAGGTTATCACTCTACTACTCTAGTTAAATGCTTAAACTACACATGAGAATCCTAAAAGAAAGCTTTTATGGTGAGCCACTCTAGCTAAAAGAAAAGATTAATACCGGTGCACTTGACACATTTCAGATATCGAACTGATAAAAACAGATGCTACACCATTGTATTTGTTTGATCTTTTCTTTCACCAGGGGTATATGCTCGTAAAAAGGATAATATATATTTTCAGGAGAGATATGACAACTTCAAGTGGGTCCTCCTCAAGTGATATGGAGTCGGTGAAAAAAATTCCACCTCCCAAGTTGCCACCGCAGGAGGAGATCGACAAATTCTTCGACAATGTAGAGAAGAAACAATTGAAATATTATGCAGAAAAGTATAACTATGGTTTCACCAAGGACGTCCCGTTAGAAGGGCGTTACTAGTGGGTACCCCCGTAAAGCCTTGAAGAAAATTGGGAAAAAAGGTAATTTTTAGTTTTTTTTTTTTTTTTAAAAGTCTGAAGCTAGGCATTTGAATTTGAATGTACGGCATCTCTCTATATAAGTCGATCAGTGATATTAGCTAAAGGAGAAGCTTCTGTTCTTCTGTCAGTTTTCATGAATAATAATCAAAATTTACAGTAAAAAAAAAGTATATGCTTGTAAAAAGGAAATGGATCACCTTTGCAATAGGTCAATGACATTAATATCCATCTTGGACTTTCTTCTAATCCTTTCAGTTTTTTGCTATCGTTTCTAGCAGAACACAAGGACTCTGGGATTAAGAGGCGACTCTATAATCAGAGTGAGTTTCTCATTCTACGAAACATCCCTTGAAATAATGGGCCCCCCTTTTTAAAAAGAGAAAAAGAAAACATATGATTGTTTTGAATTGATGAGCATATAGCACACAACTGATAGCATAGCCTTAACCTAGAACGAGGGAGTTAGATAGAGAGATTAACAAAGAGGCAGAGTCGCCCCTGAGTGAGAGATATAACGTAAATTATTTTAACAGTATATAATATTGTTGAAAGGTTTTTCAAGGAAGAAGAAAGAACCGGAAAAGTGGACACAAATATTTCGGTTGAACTCATGTTGTTTGATTCCTTTTCAGAAATCGTGATGCACAAGGAAACACTGGAAGGCCTGCTTAAAAGGCCCGTTGCCTGTCTTCAAGCAACAATTGGCCATTGTAAGAGCCTCCTTATTTTTCTTTCCACTCCTCTTGCCTTGTTTGTTTAGAGTGAGATTAAGGTGTGATGGGATTAGAAATCCCGTGGTCCCGTAAATCCCACGTTTGGTATGCAAAGTGGAGGCGAGACTAATAGTAACTCGGGACTTCAAATAATGGGGTATTTGTAATACCTAGGGGTGTGTGGTATTATGAGTCCCGGGATTACTAATCCCATCATCCTTTCTTATCCCGTTCTTATCCCGATGGACTCATAGTCCCGGGATTTGTAATCCGGCAACCAAACTAGGCCTTTTTGTGTTTATTATATTTTGCCAGACTCTTGGACTTAATAGATCTGTATTTGTATTGCAATGTTCTGTGTAAGGTTCTGGATTTGCTGTTTTCTTCTGGTCTTAGCTAGAGATGCTGGGAGAGTAGCTGTAGCCAAATCTTGGATCCATTGTCTGTTGTAATATCGGCTAGAAGATTGTCTGCCTTGTCAAATCTCAGACGAGGTCGACTCTAAGGTAAGAAACAACATATTGTAGCAAATAACTCCAAATTTTTCTATGATAAAGACAGAAATCTATATTAAAAAAAAATGTAAAATGGAGATGTCTCCCAAAGGTTTCCTCTTCACCTCTCTTTTTTGCTTATTACATCTTTGCCAGACTCTAGACTTCTCTCTATTTCTAGTGCAGTAACCATGCATTTTTGTTATATTATAGGGATTTATTGTCCCGTTTCCAGGAATGCACATTGTTTGAGAAATCAAGGTATTTCACTAAATTATTAGTGCAATACATCTCACTGAAAAATTTCACCAGCAAATCAGTGCCGATACAACTTGCTGATTATTTGCTATTCATGATCCTATCTCTGTCACCTCGTAAAGAATAGACAATTACTTCAATTGTGTCAATAAGATCAATGAAGGCGTGTCTTAAAACAATTACCCGGTAATTTCATGAGAATTTCTTCATCAAACTGAAGAATATATATTGGGACAGTATAGAAGATGAACAGAGACAGTCTATCGAGTTTGTAAAAAAGTCGTTACAAAGTTACTACCCTGGACTAGGCATAGGCGGTTTGTGCCTAGTTTTTTCGAACCCTGGAAACTATATGGACGACTTGCTAGAACTTGTAAAGTTTGTGATTGACCGCAATGTGACACATCTAGAACTTGATCTTTCGGATCCAACCTGGGATGAAATAATTGTTGACCATGGGCCTCTTGAATTGCCGAATTTTGTGTACAAAGAGCGGGAGTTGGGATCAACTGTGGTGTACTCGAAGGTTAGGGTTTTGGAGTTCAAGAACCGGGTGTAAATAAGAAGTTTTCTCTGGGTTTGACTAATCTGTCATATAATCGATATAGTGGGTTCTTAGCGAATTGCAGATCTCTCGAGGAGTTGAGTTTGAAGAAGTGTTGGAACGTTGGGGGACTTAACATTTGTGCACCTAGTTGAAAGACTCTTGATTTGGAATCTCAATGATTCCATCCACATTGACGCGAAAAATATGAATTTCATTATGTATTCGGGGAAATGGGTTTTCTTAACATTGAATACTGAAGGAAGTCGATACATGGAGGCGGCCGAGATTGATTTTGCTAGGGAGGAAGTGTTTTGTGAGAGTGGTGATTATCGGCATGTTGCTTTTCTACGTTGTATATGTAATATAGGTTTTCCATTGGTAAAAAGTTGTAAATGTGATCCGTTCATTTTCCTACGTACACACTGTACAATGAGTTTAATCAAGTTTATGAGAATTATTCAAGCTGGTTATGTGAAATTTAGTAACTTTCCTTCTAACTGCTCGAAGATCACTGCGGTCTGTGATATTGTTTTTCTTTTTCCCTAATATTACATCAAGAAGCAACTTCTAAAGTAACCGTGTCTATCATAATTGCCATATGATCAAGTCAAAACTTATTTCAGCAGCGAGTTCTGGATAAGAAATAAAATGAGGAGTAAGATTAAAATTTCAGAAAAACACTAAAGTTGGAAAAAATATCAGAAATAGTAGCGAGAAAAAAGAGGAAACATGCCAAGAATAATAGTATTAAAAGATATTCAGAAAGGAAAAATCAATAAATTTTCTGGAAGTACAAGAAGTCAAACAAATTAGAAAAACATAAAAGAGTTTAAAAACGGAATGTGCTAAACATTTACTTGATTTTGTTCTTAGCCAATAAAGCTATCATCTATGAAGTATTTCAAAACTTTGGTGATGGAATGCTTTGTTTCCGAGATTGGAGAACCATAAGCGTCATGATTGAAATGGAGAGGAGCAAGTAGAAAATAGGACGAAATGTTTGGGGACGATTATTAATTCATTTATATATATAATATTTTGTATAAAATTATTAGTAATCCGCTGTAGCAAAATTATTTGGAGCTTTAACTAACATAGATTTTTACAAATATTTTTCTTTCTTTTTTCATTACTTTTTCAAAATTGCAATTTGTAAAGTGAATTTTGATAAAGAAAACTAACAAAAAAATATAATTTTTAATGTAAGCATAATCGCACTATGGGAGTATAATTTTCTTTGATAATTTGCACATTTGAAGAAAATGTTGACTCGTTTAATATTAAGCATCGTAAATTCTTTGCGCGTCGACGAGGCCTACGAAACCAATAACCATCCATACAACATTATATCAGACCTTTATTTGACTTCGAAATTTGAATGGCACTAAGATAAGACAAGTTTAAAACAAAGAGAAAAGGAGGTTGTTACGACCTAAACGAATTTTGATTAGTTGTGAGTTTTTAAGCCAGCTAACAATATATACTCCGCTTGTAATGATCTGTCTTTTGTAATTTCTTAGAACTATATTAGACAACTATATAACATTTGGTTGGTTGCTAAATTAACATTTGACAGCTAGTTTGCTATTCAAACGTATGAACTCGAGCAAAAGAGCAACTAATAATCCCATGATTAGATGCATTTCCGATCTTCCCGAATCGATAATAGCTGAAATCATCTCATCACTTCCTATTCAATCAATCATACAATGCAGTTGTGTCTGTAAAGCTTGGCTACATTTGGTCTCGTCTAAGCACTTTAATAACTTTGTTCTCAAGAGGAATATGTCGTCTTTCACTTTCATTTTAAAGGGAACGCTTGCTCAATATTGCTTGTTTGAGTTCCAAAACAGAACCCGTATCAGAAAAGCTATTCGTCACCCTATCAAACCCATGGAGTTGAATTTTAAGTTTTGTGCTCCTTTTCGGGGCATATCTTACGTAGTCGGCAGTTGAAATAGATTGTTCTGCTTGTTAGAGTCTGGAGGAAGGCAATCTCTGCTTATTCACATATGGAATCCGGTTCTCGGTCAGTATATCACGTTTCCCATTGGTAATAATATTAACATATTACCCAAGAGGTATGGATTTGGATACTGTCATTTTACAGACCATTACAAGGTCATGAGAGTTGTAAAGAATGAAATAGCGTTCGGTGTTAAGATTATCACTCTTGGTACCGATGATACATGGCGAAGGGTTGGAAATACACAAAAGCGTCCAATTGGAGGGTTGTTAAATTATTGTTATCTTAATGGAAAAATCCATTGGATATGTAAAGATGATGATGATGATGATGATTCCTCCCGTGCTAGTTTGGGGATATGTTCCTTTAACTGTTGGCACCGAACAACTTGGGTTTATCTTTCCTCCGCCTTTCGATTGTACTACTCCTTATGATAGTCGTAAGCGAACTACTATTTATGAGCACCGTTACAATTATAAAATATTGAATGTGGGTAAGAGATTGTTTATGTGTTGTGGTTGGTAATTATATAAGCCTTGTTTTGTGGTCAATCAAAGAATATGGAGTTACAGAGTCACGGAGTAAGACTCACTCACATTGAAGTTTACCGTCTTTGTATCAACTTTGTGGGATGATGATCAAGAATTTTGCTTTATTCAAGTTCTTGGTGATATGGGTTATTTTGATTCTAAAGAAAAGCAATATGTGAAGTTGGATCCGTTTGGTATTGAAAAAACTGCTTTCAGAAAGCAGCAGGAAAAAAGCTTGCTTTTCAAAATATGTCTGGGTTGTTTGACAAAAACTTAAAAAAGCTAACTTTCAACGTATTGAATTTTGACATTAACTAATAACATTTTGCTTTTTCAATCAAAATAACTTAATAATACATTTTTTTGATAAATTTTCAAAATATCATATTTAAACGAGTAAGTAAGTATACGAATAAAGTTTTAGTTGAGATAAGATCAATATTCATTTAAATTATTAAAATAGTAGCGAGAAAGCTACTAAAATCTCCAAAATGTGTGAATTTTTTTGCTTTTACCTTTTCTAGTTATATTACTATAAAATCTAAATTTTTAAAAGGTAAAAAAAACAGTAATAACAAACTCATGTGACTTTTTAAAATCAAAAATCTAAAAAAAAGTTGATATCAATCATGCACTATTGTCTGTCCTTATTTTCCGAACTTTATTCCTCTTTATGAAGTCTTTAAGAAAGAACCCTCGAGCAAGTGGTTGGTAGCCATGTGGTTGTTACCCGAGTATACCATGCTCATCGCCAGGGTTCGAATCCTGTCGTCTGTGAATTTTCACAGATTTTATCTCTAAAGAAGGATAAAAAAATTAAAAAATTAAAAACCCTCGAAAATGTTAATTGCAGAGAAAGGATGTTATGGTCTACTCTTCTCTTTTTTCAAAAACTACTTCTATAGGTAAGCGCTAGTAAATAAATCTATGGGTTTTATTAAGAAGTGACTTGTTTTAAATTCGTATTATTGTTGAATCCTATTCTTATCTGTAGACTTCATTTTCAATTGAATTTTTTATCTTTGACCTTTTTCACTTTATGAAGAGTTTTATTAAGTGGTTTTAATTGCTCTTCTATTGTTTGTAAGCAGTGTCATTGTGTGCTTATTTTGTGCAATTACGTAACCGTTGGAGATTAATTACACCTACTGGATATAAAGTTCTAATATTTCCTGTAAAAAGTAGAACATGGAAAAAAGAGGATAAGCCATAACTATGTAAAATAAAATTAGCACTCGTATCATATCAGTAAAAAGTTTAATCAAATTAACATCAGCAATCCTTGTTGCCCCCAAATTCTGTAGTAAAACGTACTTTTTCTTCGAAACTTTTCTCATATCCTCCACTGCAAGTGCATGCCAAGACTAAACACCATTCGAGTCAAGGGGTCTTATAGAAGGCTTTAACACGTTATACGGGGATCAACTATCAAGCCATGCCTGAGAAACCTAGCAAGGGAAAACTAACATATTGTTAGCACTTCGGGAATTAGTAATTTCACATGTAAAGGGCGGGTCAAAATTAGCCCAAACTACTCGACCTTTTCCTGCATGATAGTAGTATGGCGAGTTGATGAACCACCAAGTTTTAGCGTTTGCAAAGAAAGTTGGTAAAGAACTGTTGGAGTTGTTACAACTTAGTCAATAATTTGTGTAGACAGTATAAAGAAAACGTTAAAAATAATAAATAAAAAGACTCCGACCGGCGGTAACAAGGATTGCTGAAGATAGTTTGTGGCAGACAGTAAAAGGTACTGAAGCTACTAATCGCAGAATTGAACACAGAAGTATAAAGGATTTCTACTTTCCTCACCTCTGTACATCTACCTTGCCCCGAAAAGCTGCAAATTAGTAATTTCACATGTAAAAGGCGGGTCAAAATTAGCCCAAACTACTCGACCTTTTCCTGCATGATATAAATAAATCAATTACAATCCCACCCGTGAAAACATATATACAGCATAACAAGTCACTGAACCACCAAGTTTTAGTGTTTGCAAGGAAAGTTGGTAAAGAACAGTTGGAAGTTGTTATAACTTAGTAAATAGTTTGTGGTAGACAGTATAAAAAAAAACCTTAAAAATAAAAATACTCCTAGTGGGGGTAACAAGACAGTAAAAGGTACTGAAGCTACTAATCGCAGAATTGAACACAAAAGTACAAAGAAATATAACTTTCCTCACCTCTGTACAGCTACCTTGCCCCGAAAAGCTGCCAGCTGAGAAAGTTTATGTATTAGATTAAAGTTTCTTTGATTTATAGCCTCTTTCTCAAAGATAGCATCTGACAGAACTACAGCTGATGCTCCATTAGCAATATACTCGTCAATTAAATCTGCATCAAATCAAACCGTCTCTTCATTCAGTTAACAAAAAGGTCATAGCTAAAGCACGTCCCTAAGGAATAACCGAATAAAACTCCCAGAAAAATGCAGATTCAGTTTGTAATGGAAGTTAATAATGAAACATAAGCATAATTTTGTTTCGTATGCTTAATTTCCTGAAACATCATTCACCTTTTATATGTAATGCTCATTATTGAATGTAATTCATTTTAGTCAGATCAAATCAAGCGCATAAATTAGATAAAGCATGTTGAATTGTATGCCAAAAGGAGTCCAAAGCTACCACCTAGTGTTATGCCCTGAGAAGCCACCATTGGAATATGAGAAAAGGGCCTGCTGAGTGCTGATATATATCGAACGCCATCTAAAACACTGATAGGATAAATCTGCAACGAGTACAAATTAGATAACACTATGCCCTTGAAGTTCGAACATACTTTATACCTATATGATGAACTGTCCACTAAACCTATAAATCTTTAGTGTTATACAAAAAATCGTATACTAAATATTGGCTAATAAATTAATTACTTTCAGACATTTAAAAATTCTACTTAAAGATCTCTTTACTCAACCAGAAAGAAAAAAATAGTCTTGATGTGCATTTTTATAATCAATTGACTTTAGTCCTGCATTTCAAGGTCTCTAAAAATCTAAATATAATAAAAAGATGAAAATATTTCATTCCTTGATGTAATGAATGTTACTGAGTTCACTTACTTTATGCATTCAAGCATATTGCTTATCCAGGAAAATTGAGGCTCACCTTGACCATTTTTGCACCCGCATCATACGCAGATATTATCTGCACTAAGAAACTTGTTAGTGCTCATTCAATTCGCAATTTCTCAAGCAATTTCAGCAGAAGAGAGATTTGTGGATGAACATCATAATTCAGTACAACTTTGTTTCTTTGTCAGTGTTATGAAGAAATAAAATATAAGCTCAGATCAATTCCAAGAGTGGAAAATGTGGTTCTTACACTACCTAAGAAACTAGTAGAACCAGAAAGTTGCTCTCTAGAAAACCCAAGTCATCGGAAGAAGAGAGAGAAAGATGAAAGTGTAAAAATATAAATACCAAAGAATTGAATTATCCAAAATTACCTCAGTGGGTGTCATAACCCCTGGTATGTAAAGAGTTTTAAGTGCAGAATCGTCTAAAATATCCTGTAGGAGTCATAAAAACAGAGGTAATTCAAGAAAAATAAAATAAAAATGGTGGAGAGAGAAGACAAGTGACCAGGTATCAGGGAATTAATGTCTTATTTACCTTCACAATTGCAGGACTCATGAAAAACTTGGCCCCAGCACTTACGGCACTCTCAGCATCGTCCTTATTTAACACAGTACCAACCTGAAACATACTTAGCTTCTTCATAGCAATTTGAAGGACAATGCAGAAAAAGACAACAAGAGTATGGTAATAGAAACAGTGATTCGTGTATTGTTAGATCTTTTCATGAGAGAAAATAAAACAATTTGATATTTAGACGCGTTTAAAAAAACCCCACTAAGTTGTCGAAACTATACGTTTTCTCTTCTCTGCATTTATTTTTTTAAGAACAATATTGGATAGGTGGCAATTAAGAAAAGCAAGAAGATATAGAAGTTACATACTCCTAAAATTGCTGCAGGGTGATCCTTACCTAGCTGTCGCAAAACCTGCAAAAGCAATATGATAATTTTTTTTAGGAGGAATACGGTCTTTGCAATCTAATAAAACAAGCGCTCATCAAGATAAGTTGTATGTGAAAACAACCTCAAAAACTCCTGGCGTGGACATCACAATCTCCAACTGCAACCAAAAATGAAAAACAAACAAAAATCTTGTTCACTTACATAATTCACAGCCAGTTTACTATACAGGACTGATATACTGCATGTTTACCGCATCAAGCAAAATCGGCAATCCTCTAACTTGAGGTGAGGGATTAATCGTGGAAGGGCAAATAAATTTATGTACATAACCACATGCCAATGTGGCAGGAAAAAGCCCAGCATGCAAATATATGATAATTAAGAGCGAAACATGAATTCTTGAGTACTCACCACTGAGATTCCTCCTGAAAGAGCAGCACATGCAGCTTCCATTGCCAGCTCTGAACTACAACAGACAGAACAAAAGTTAATTCTAAATTACATTTGCATAAATAAAACTTGGAAGACAATGACTGGCATGATTTTTGAATTGCAATCTTTTACGCACCAGAAGCGCCTTGACTTATGCTAGCTTACAAATGCAACACTGAAATTATATGCATCATGATTCCAAGAAAAATAAAGAGGCAAAGACTGCAATACACAATTATATTCACGAAAAATTACTTATATCAACATATTCTTTCTTGAAGAATTACTTAAATCCAATAAACCAAACTCTGAAATAGCCTAATTCTATCAAATACTGAAGGTGTAAGTATGGAAAATTACAACTTTAAGTAGTTATTTGGCACCCCACATAATTTGTTATCACTCTTTTCATCTGAATTTCAGCACCCTCATCAAGATTACCTGCGTTGCCACTTAGCCCGGTTTTGGTCTGCTTGCTTTACAAGTGAATAATTCTACACTGTTATGTTTTTTTTTTCTTTCCTAAATATTCTTAAGGCAGACTGATATAGTTTTTTTTTTTTTAAAACAAACACAAAAAAGGGGGGAACGACTGATTAGTAGACTAGTGGTAGTAAACTCTAGGAAAAAGTAAATTATTTATTTATTAGATTAAAATCTCTACAATTAGCATTTCTGCCTACCATACTAAGAATATAATCGTACAAAATATCATCCCAATCTAATTGAGCTTTCGTCCCTCCTATATGTGTGTGTGAGTGTTTGTATACACTCCAACGTCCATAAATAAGTCTATGCTACAAGCTACGTATAAATTTTACTCGCAAAGATCTGATTTTTAAATTGCTACAAAAGAAATTTTCAAAGATTAGCTAGATAGTTTATGATGAACTTTTAAATAATTAATTTACGACATCGACTGATGAGATTTTCCAAGTCAAACTTTCACGTAGTTTTGTCAAGGCGGAGCCATCGTTAACATTTGGGGGTTGCAAATTACAAAATGTCGTTATATGGGGTTGCAAAAGCACCCCTTTGTTAACTAATGGATCCACCCCTAATTTCACAACTTGTGCATTACTTTCTCACACATGTTTTAATAAAATTAATGTGAGAACGACAAATACCTAAACTTACCAAACGAAATGTTTCTATTAACGGAAATTGGACATATAAAATGGAACAGGCCAAAGTGATAGCTCAGATTTATAAATTGAAACCGAAGGCTTATAAAAATATATGTACATATATATATAAAACACAATTCCCTCGTATTTGAGCTCCTGCTCGTACTATTAACAGTAGTTTGTAAGATATATATATAGGGATTTAAACAATTTAGTACCCTGTACATTATATATATTTTTCAATTTAGTACCTTCAAGTAGTAAAAATCCAATTTCATACCCTCAATTACCGAAATCATTCGATTAACCCTCTCCGTCAACAAAAACTGACGTTGACATCATCAGCAAGATTTTAACATTTTAGTCCTTATACAGTACATTTTTTTCCAATTAAGTACCTTCAACTAGTAAAAATCCAAATTAATACCCTCAATTACCAAAATCATTTAATTCAATACCCTCTCCATCGATCAACAAAAACTGACGTGTCAATGACAACATCACCGCCACGTCAGCAAGATTTTAACATTTTAGTCCTTATACAGTACGTTTTTTTCCAATTAAGTACCTTCAACTAGTAAAAATCCAAATTAATACCCTCAATTACCAAAATCATTCAATTCAGTACCCTCTCCGTCGATCAACAAAAACTGACGTGTAAATGATGTCATCACCGCCACGTCGGCAATATTTTAACATTTCAGTACCTTCAACTATCAAAATTAATAAAGTAGTTGACGGATAGAGTACTAAGTTGAGTGATTTTTATAGTAGAAGTTATTAAATTTGATTTTTTTTTCATAGAATAAGGTAGTAACTAAATTGAAAAAATGCATTGCACAAGGTATATATATAGAGAGAGAGGGTGTGTGTAAATATGGACCTATTGGCGCGAAGGCAAGCGATGACGCCGGAGTTGGTGATTTGCGTTAGGGTTTCTTCGATCGAAAAGCGAGAAAGTGGCGATGAAGATGAAGAAGAAGAAGAATTATAAATTGGTTTGCGTTTGTGATACAAATTTTGATAATTAATCATATTAGTTGAATTAATACACCAATTATTACTGTAGTAGCTCGTAACCGCCATTCTCTCTCTCTCTCTCTCTCTCTCTCTTGGAGGCGCGCTATTCAGGATAAATTGACGAATATTAATTAAAAAAAAACAAATATCGTATGGGGTGGGTTTGGTGGAAAAACCACCAAAAAATACCGAAAAAACCCGAAACCCGAAAAAAAAAAAAACGATTTGGTTTGGTCCAAAAAATAAAAAGAACGAAACCGAAAAAATCGAACCGAAAAATCTGTTTAGTTTCGGTTTCGGTTTCGGTTTTGCCAAAAACCGAACCTTAAAAGAAGTGGGGGTACCTAAGTCAGAGTCACAATGACTCGAACTCTTTATATAAATTATATAAAGTCAAAACTATCCATAGTCATTATACATGTACATACGTCTTTATAAATATAATTTTCAAAAAAAATCTCCATATACATAATTTTCAAAAAAAATATTTATATACATCAATATACTTCATCTACCGTTTTGTTTATTTATTTATTTTGAAAGTTCTATTTTTTATTTTTTATTAGTTGAGTTTTAAATGAACGATTGAATTATTTTGACTTTATATAATGTATATAAAGAGTTCGAGTCATGGTGACTCTAAGTTAGGTACCCCACTTCCTTTAAGGTTCGGTTTTTGACGAAACCGAAACTAAGCAGATTTTTCGGTTTCGTTCTTTTTGGTTTTTGGACTAAACCAAACCAGTTTTTTTTTGTTCGGTTTCGGGTTTTTTCGGTATTTTTTGGTTTTATTTTTGGTTTTCGGTTTTATTGTAAACATAAACCGATACGAAAAAATTTTGATTTTTTTTTTTTCGGTCTTTTTCGATTCGATTCGATTTTTCTGTATTTTTGTCTGGTCCTGCTAAATGTAGCAGTACTTGCAACTTAACCCCAATGATTATCTTATCAAACATAGATCTGAGTACATAAGTCAATTTTGCACGAGAAAATTTCTTACATGTATAACATAAAAATAAAATTTAAGATAGAAAAAGTGACTTCCGTACCCGAAGTTCGGGTGTGTTTGTCGGAGCTGTCAGAAGTGTTTACTAACGTTAAAAGTATTTATGGAGAAGTTTTATGTGTTTGGTGAATAACTTTCGCCACACTTATTCAGAAAGTATAAATGCTTCGGAAGTCAATTTTGAGATGTCAGTATATGGTATTTCTCAGTAAGCACTTCCGGATAAGTGAAAATAAAAATAATGTCAATTCAGTTTTAGCATTTAAAAAACACATCATTTGTTTACAAAAAGAAATAGCTATAAAATTTTATATTCTAAAATTGGCTTTTTAAAAAGGGGAGTTATCAAAAAAATTTCTTTTTGTTCTACATAAAATACTTAGGAAACTTATTTCTTTTAAAAATTGACATATTCAAAAGCGATTATTTTTCACAAACAAAAAGGGTTTTTCTAAATACTAATTTTATTTTTTAGAAAATAGATTATTATTTTAAAAAAAATGAATTTTGTTTGGAGAAAATAAATAATCTTTTCAAATAAATTTTCTCTTCATCTTATACTCACTCTTCTCGTAAAGTAACTTTTTTTGAATGTACCTTTTTCAAAATTATGGTATTTTTCAAAAGTATATTATTACCACAACTTTTTTAAGAGACTATTTATCCAAAATAGTGATGTTGTAAAAAAACGTATTATTGGTTCAGATTTTTGAAAAGTTTTTTTTTTTGCATTTAATCGATTAAACTAGTTATACCACTAATTAATCATAGTCCCACTTTGACATTGTAATGTTTTATTTTATTTTATTTTAAGATAATCCGTGTTATGTTATTAACAATATACATTTTTAAAAGTATATAGTAAGTCATTTTTGACTTCTATACCAAACATTAAAAAAAAACTTATGAAAACTAAAAGTAATTTTTCATCGGACATAATTTTTCCTATCAAATGTTTTTTTATAACAACACTTCTACAAAATGCATTTTTCAATGTGAGATAGTTACAGAAGATACTATAAAATATATTATGTTGAGTTATGACATATTTTTGAGGAAGTGAAACAGAATCAAAAAGCAAAACGTACACGTAAAACATAAAATAACTAAATTTGTAGATTCACACATCAAAAATTAGAAAAATGGAGAACGAAAAGTCGAAAGCTAAAGTTTTGAGGGGTTGAGTTTTCCTGGTAACCAATAAAATATTAAAATCTATAATTTAGAATTCATCAAATTAGGTAGGGGTCATTTAAAAGTACTCACATAGTATACCTAGCTTTTTGCAATTTCAAATTAAAGAATATACGGTAAACATTTCTCCTCTTTGTGAAAAGATTGATAAAAATTACTAGTGGAGTTACTCCCTTCATATTTGTGTTGTTTTACTTTTTCTTGTTCCAAATTATGTCTCATTTTCAATGACCAAATGATTTTTATGGTTAAATTTATAGATGTAGGTGTGATTTTTTATTTTTTTTGAAAATACCTGTACTTTTACAATCAATTTTCTATATATAGATTGTCGAAAAAATAAAATAAGAAATGAATTAAATAGTTGATGGTTAGAAGTATATTAGAATGACGGAATTTTTAAATTATAGATGGTAAAACTTTAAACACGTATTGGTCGTTAATATTAATCCAATGCTAAATTAATAAAATTATAAATAAGTAGTAGACATTTTAAACTGGAAAGAAAAAGCGAATAGTTGAGAGAGGGAGAGAGAGAGAGAGAGAGAGAGAGAGAGAGATGGAAGTGGAGAAAGAAGGTTGCTTATCAAGCGGTAACATTAAAGGTATATATATATATATATATATTTCAATTCAATCGTCTAAATTGCTTTTGTTTAGATAATAATAATAATAATAATAAGGTGATGATGACTTATTTCCATTTTGAGCTTATTATTACTAAGTTAGTGAAATATATGTTTTTATGATTTAAAAACAGGTGAAGAAGGTAATAATAATAAAGGAGGTTTAGTGGTGGTGATAATGGTGGGTCCACCTGGCAGTGGCAAATCCACTTTCTGTCGTAAACTCGTATCTTCTTCTTCTCCCTCTACTCGCCTTTGGCACCGTGTCTGCCAGGTCATCTCCCTCCCTCTCTCTCTCGTTTAATTCTACATTACTCTTAAGCGTTCAATTTCGACAAATTTGATACATGTTCTAGCTAGGTCAAGTCAAGTTGCACTTAGTTTCGTACATGACAGTTACGTGACACTTTTCTCTATACCAATCTTACATAGAAAACAATTGTTGATTTTAAAGCAGAATAACTTTGAGAACGACGCTTGCTTTTTAATAATTTGGCTTAAATTTAGTTTTATTCTGTTTCATTACTAGTGTATGTATGTATATATTTAATTGGATCCTAGTTAAGTTTCGTTACTTTTTTTCACCGTTTGAGTTAGAGGATTTTAGTCTATGTAGCATCATGGACACATGTATGAATGTCGCGTACGTTAATTCTGCAAATTTTGGAAAAATATAGGATACCAAAGGAGTCAACTGTCAACTGTCAACTGTCAAGGACACGACCACTAAGTTTTATATTTTTTAATCTTAATTGTTTCATGTATGTATGTATGTATATATTGATCGAATTACACAAACTTCACCCGTAAATAGTAGCATTTTTTTTAGATTTTTTTAAGGCTTTTGTTCATCTTGGGCGGTCAAAGTGTAAAATTTTGATAATAGTTGCTGTAACTTTTTGTTCTGGTAAACATTTGTTTGTGATGGGTCCGATTTACTAGGCACCTAACAGATTCCCATAAGCACTTGACTGAGACATAGTTGAAGCAAATGGGTTTTTTACTAAATTGTTACGCATTTGATGAACGAGTTATGGTTCCTTACTTTCTCCTTTGTATTATTCGCGTTTCAAGTTATAGTCTAAGAACCCACAAATGGGGTATCTGGCATGTACACAAATAGTAGGTTCTCTTTTGGAAATACAATAGTTTTCATCTTATCAAGTAATCTTTCTCACTTATTAATTAATTTCTTTTCGGTGTTCTGACAATACAAACTAAGTCTTCAAAATCCATGGTCTAATGGGTCACTTTATATACTGACAAATTTTTCGAATCTGCTATGTTCTGTTTCATGTCGTTGTGCCAAACTTATATTTTAATGGCATTATCAAACAGGATGTAATTGCGAATGGTAAAAGTGGAACAAAAGCTCAGTGTCTAACAAGTGCAGTCAGTGCATTAAAAGATGGCAAAAGTGTATTTATCGACAGATGTAATTTAAAAAAGGAGCAGCGTGACGAATTTGTTAAGCTTGGTGGCCCACGAGTAGATTTGCATGCAGTCGTACTCGACCTCCCTGCCAAGCTTTGCATATCTCGTTGTGTAAAACGAACTGATCATGAAGGAAAATTACAAGGTGGAGCAGGCGCTATGGTGATTAATAAGATGCTACAAAGTAAAGAATTGCCTAAATTGGAAGAAGGGTTCAATAGAATCACATTTTGTCAGAATGAAAATGATGTCGAGGCTGCTATTTCTATGTATGCTAAGCTTGGTCCACAAGATACCCTTAGTCCTGGAATTTTCGGCCAAAAGAAACCCGAAACAAAAGCTCAACATGGTATAATGAAATTCTTTAAGAAAATAGACAGTGCAGTTGATACAAAACCTAAGGCCCAGAGCACCGAGGACAACAATCACATTCCTACTTTGGCATTTGCTTCTATTTCAACCGCAGATTTCCAGTTTGATCTTGAAAAAGCCTCCAGTATTATTGTTGAGAAAGTTGAGGAGTTTTTACCTAAAATCGGAAATGCTAGACTTGTTTTGGTCGACTTGTCTTATGAATCCAAGATTTTGTCCTTAGTTAGAGCAAAAGCCGGACAACGAAATATAAACTCTGATAGGTTCTTTACTTTTGCGGGAGATATAACTCAATTATGTTCACGTGGGGGGTTACGCTGCAATGTGATAGCTAATGCTGCTAACTGGTAAGTAATGATTTAGAAGAATCGATTCTACTGCATAGGTATTTTACCTGTATGAAAGTTGGCATTTCTGTATTCTCACCTACAGGACTGGGTTTGCAAACTTCTTATTTGATGATATATGATTCAAAAAAGATAAATTTGGGAAGGGCAGACCTAGCTTATTTTGTACCCTGTATATTCTTCATCTTTATTGTGATTTAGTTATACTTTTTAGGATGCGAGACCAAGGAATGATGAATTGAAAGATTAGTGTTTTTTCCCATCTCTAATTTTCCTAATGTTTCTAGTTATACTCCACTCATATGTGATATAAAGATTTACAGCTCCCAAAAAATAGTTAAGGCAATCTTTAGTAGCTTTACCTTTAGTATAAGTCCTCCATGGTGTTTTGGATGGTTTTATATCAGTTTTTGTTTTGTAGGTTCCCCAATATCAGTTTTCCAATAGTTACATGTCTGATCAACTGGTTATATTTATATAGCTTCTCTTAAATTTAGTCCTACTCTAGCAACCTACATAAGTTGCTTTGCTAGTATATCAAATATTATTGTTATTTAAAATTCCATTGTGTTCTGTACCAGTAGTAAAGGAGAACAAAAACAGAAACTTAGAATTTCGACAGCACATTTACAATTTACGACATTAATTCTCGAGTTTCCGACCATATATTTATGTGTTTTAAAGATACACCCCCTCTATTACGCTTTCTAGTATTTTATTTTATTTGCATGTCTGCCTCGTTAATTAGACACTGTAAAATTATTCCAACATATCCTTACATATATCACATATCCAGGCGTTTAAAACCTGGCGGTGGAGGTGTCAATGCTTCTATCTTTAGTGCTGCTGGTTCAGCCCTAGAGACTGCAACTAAAGAACTAGCTGGATCTATTAGCCCTGGGAAAGCCCTGGTTGTTCCACTTCCCTCCACTTCTCCGTTATTTATAAAAGAAGGCGTAACTCATGTAATACATGTTCTTGGTCCAAATATGAACCCAAAGAGACCTAACTTCCTCAATAATGACTATATTAAGGGATGTGCAGTTCTAAAGGATGCTTACTCATCCCTTTTTGAAGGTTTTTTGTCGATACTGAACATGACAAAAATTCAAGTATGTGAAAATTCGAACAAACTCAAACGAGAATCAGATTTCGAAGTTGGTAAAAGCAAAAGATGCAAGGGATTTGAGGAGAACTTGGAAGTAAAGAGCGATGAAAATGTGACTAAATCCTGGGGTTCGTGGGCCGAAGCTCTTTATCGAATTGTTAGGGATCCAGAAAATTTTAAGAATCAGGTGAAGGAGGTTACAGATGAGATTGTTGTACTGAATGATATGTATCCCAAAGTAAGAGAAACCTTGCTCTTATCCTCTATTTCAATTTGGTCACTGGGCTGGTTTGGTTGTATCTTATGATTCCAAAAATGTATCAGAAAAATTTGGATCAACTTAAAGGCAGTTTACCTTCCTATCCTGAAAGTAAAAATTAGTATACTTGTAATTAGCTCGCCAGACACCCTTTTACTTCTAAATGGAAGAGTAAACAAAAGCTTACTTGTGAGGGTGCACCAGACAAGCCCATCAGTAACTTGAAGAACATGATATTTTATGTCCTTTTGCAGGCAAAAAAACACTTATTAGTTCTGCCGCGTTTGGAAGGACTCGACCGACTTGCAGATGTACGTAAAGAGCACCTTCAGCTATTGAGGACTATGCATGAAGTAGGAATGAGGTGGGCTGAGAAATGCATTAACGATGACGAAACTTTAATCTTCCGCCTCTGCTATCACTCTGTATGTATACTATGCTCTTTACTTTTTATTCTTTTTATTTTTTATACCATTTATCAGTTCTTTTGCTAGCGAAATATTGAACTGCACCTTTTTGGTTAAAATTGTGGCACTTGTGGTCTTGTTTAATCTTTGTATTCACTCTGGAGAAATGAAAATTTATAAATAAGCATTGGGTGAATTTATAGGATCACATTCATGCTCGGGCACTCTATTATCGATTCCTTGGACTTAGATGATGTTGGTACGTTGCATGAGATGTTGATTGGAAAAAAATTTGAAGTAGATGGTGTTGAAGGATGTAAAGTATATATTACATGGTGGTGAATCAATGGTACATGCTGGTCAACTGGCTTACTTTATACTTTTTTATTCTGCCAGAAATTCGAAAAAGAATCCACTTATGGTGTTTACGTTTCTAATGATGATTGTGTGTCTGTTTTTGTAAGTAAACTAAAATGAGCTTTACCACGGGGAAACCTGTGTTTTTTCAACAAAAATTCCAATCTTATTTCTCTTTCATTGCAGGTCCCGTCTATGCGACAGTTGCACCTTCATGTTATCAGTCAAGATTTTGATTCAAAGCATTTAAAGAAGAAGAAGCACTGGAACTCGTTTAATACGCCCTTTTGTCGCGACTCAGTGGATGTAATCAAAGAAATCGATATTCATGGTCAAGCCACTTTGAAAAATGATGACGAGGAGGAGAAAGTACTGTCGATGGAGCTGCGATGCCAACGGTGTAGAAGTGCACACCCTAACTTACCCCGCCTAAAATCACACATTTCCAACTGTCGAGCTCCTTTTCCTTCACCTCTACTCCAGAATGGTCGTTTAGTAATGAAAAAAAATTAGGGCCAGCAGATAAGCTGGAATTTTGAGATTCAGAAATAAGCTAGTTTTCTCCATCTTAAGCTTTTATTTCTGCAATGTTCAACTTTCAAACTGGTTGATCGCAGTTCAGTTTGTATGCTTTAATGCTTATAAGAACCAAACAGATTAAGCTTACGGCCTTGTGAAGTTGTTCTTGGAATGAAGCTTAATTTGGATTCATCGACATGCAAGATTATACTGCTTTGCATTGAGAATTCACATGCTCTTCATTACTTTTCATCATCTTTTTAGATGTCCACTTCTCTGGTTTAAAAAATTCATATAGAAAATCACTGCTGTCCTACAAACTTCTTGTAGATGGGGAAAAAAAATTATGACGGAAGGTGGTTCAAATTATGGATTTATATTTAGAGTCCGCTTTGGTTTCCAAGTCCATCTATGTTACGTTTGTTGCCGGGGCCATTTTTTTTAATAACACACTCATTTTGGAGATTGGTAAGCGTGTATTAAGGACTAACCAGTTGGGACTTGGGAGCAACCACTTCACTTGCAGTGGCCAGTGAGACTCTGAAAGTCTAAAACTCAATTGGAAAAAACTTTACTCCCCGAAATTTTTATTTCGTTTAGATGAAAACATGTCAAGGAAAACCAAAACTTCACTTTGCGAAACAGGACTCCACTCACACTCGGTTTGCCTCATTTCTTTTGGTTTTTCGTCCCTTCCTCCCTTCTTTCATCGGTTGTCGCTACACTCTCTCTCCTTTGCTTATTTTTTCCCATGAACCCACGGTCAATGAGGATGACTAGTTTATGTGATGTAGTGTTTATGCTTATAGTATAACTGCAATACGCATATTGCATAGAAACTATTAAGAGGCAGCTTATGCAATAAAAAATGCATTCATATACAGTGCTTGTGTAGTAATTAGTACGCATATTGCATAGAAAGCTAGTGTTCATATAACATATACTTGTGTGATTTTGTTAGATGACTTTTGTTAGACCAATTAGTTAAGTATAGAGATAAGAAAGTTTAGGGTCCTGGGTTCGACTTTTGTTGATTCCATTTTGATAATATTTTTTCTTTTATTACTTATAAAGCTACTAGCGACGCAGCTTGTTGCTCGCTTGACTTCTATCTCCGTGTAATCATTTTATCGTTTATAATAAAAATCATAAGGAAAAAAATTTATAATTTAGTTTAAATTTTCTTTCTTTAACCTTTGTAGCATGATAAATTACCAATATATAGCTATTTCATACGTAATGCTTAAATAACTAAATATATTTACTTTTGAAAAACTAAAGTTGGTTTATTGTTTCTGGAATAAGATTTTATTTTAAATTGTTTCTGAAATGTGGTTTTCCTAGTATCATATTACTTGTTTGATCAACTAGTAATTGCTTATGTTTGAGTAATAAGCTTATTAGTTGCACTTTTTTTTTTTTTAAAAAGAAGCTATTAGTTGCACTTGCACTATCGAAATAAATGGTTAGTTTACGAATCTGGACATAAAACATGATAAAGAGAATGACATTGCCAATCTCGTACTTTCCTAATCTAAACATGATATTTAAGTGAAATAAATATCGCACATCCGAGTTTGCTAGCGTCTCCGCACCGAACTTAAATTCTTATTTCTTATATAGTAGTTTCTTACCGTCTTAACGTGCTTTGAAAACATCGCACATCCGAGTTTGCTAGCGTCTCCGCACCGAACTTAAATTCTTATTTCTTATATAGTAGTTTCTTACCGTCTTAACGTGCTTTGAAAACATCGCACATCCGAGTTTGCTAGCGTCTCCGCACCGAACTTAAATTCTTATTTCTTATCTAGTAGTTTCTTACCGTCTTAACGTGCTTTGAAAACATCGCACATCCGAGTTTGCTAGCGTCTCTGCACCGAACTTAAATTATTATTTCTTATCTAGTAGTTTCTTACCGTCTTAACGTGCTTTGAAAACATCGCACATCCGAGTTTGCTAGCGTCTCCGCACCGAACTTAAATTCTTATTTCTTATCTAGTAGTTTCTTACCGTCTTAACGTGCTTTGAAAACATCGCACATCCGAGTTTGCTAGCGTCTCCGCACCGAACTTAAATTCTTATTTCTTATCTAGTAGTTTCTTACCGTCTTAACGTGCTTTGAAAACATCGCACATCCGAGTTTGCTAGCGTCTCCGCACCGAACTTAAATTCTTATTTCTTATCTAGTAGTTTCTTACCGTCTTAACGTGCTTTGAAAACATCGCACATCCGAGTTTGCTAGCGTCTCCGCACCGAACTTAAATTCTTATTTCTTATCTAGTAGTTTCTTACCGTCTTAACGTGCTTTGAAAACATCGCACATCCGAGTTTGCTAGCGTCTCCGCACCGAACTTAAATTCTTATTTCTTATCTAGTAGTTTCTTACCGTCTTAACGTGCTTTGAAACCATCGCACATCCGAGTTTGCTAGCGTCTCTGCACCGAACTTAAATTATTATTTCTTATCTAGTAGTTTCTTACCGTCTTAACGTGCTTTGAAAACATCGCACATCCGAGTTTGCTAGCGTCTCCGCACCGAACTTAAATTCTTATTTCTTATCTAGTAGTTTCTTACCGTCTTAACGTGCTTTGAAAACATCGCACATCCGAGTTTGCTAGCGTCTCCGCACCGAACTTAAATTCTTATTTCTTATCTAGTAGTTTCTTACCGTCTTAACGTGCTTTGAAAACATCGCACATCCGAGTTTGCTAGCGTCTCCGCACCGAACTTAAATTCTTATTTCTTATCTAGTAGTTTCTTACCGTCTTAACGTGCTTTGAAAACATCGCACATCCGAGTTTGCTAGCGTCTCCGCACCGAACTTAAATTCTTATTTCTTATCTAGTAGTTTCTTACCGTCTTAACGTGCTTTGAAAACATCGCACATCCGAGTTTGCTAGCGTCTCTGCACCGAACTTAAATTATTATTTCTTATCTAGTAGTTTCTTACCGTCTTAACGTGCTTTGAAAACATCGCACATCCGAGTTTGCTAGCGTCTCCGCACCGAACTTAAATTCTTATTTCTTATCTAGTAGTTTCTTACCGTCTTAACGTGCTTTGAAAACATCGCACATCCGAGTTTGCTAGCGTCTCTGCACCGAACTTAAATTATTATTTCTTATCTAGTAGTTTCTTACCGTCTTAACGTGCTTTGAAAACATCGCACATCCGAGTTTGCTAGCGTCTCCGCACCGAACTTAAATTCTTATTTCTTATCTAGTAGTTTCTTACCGTCTTAACGTGCTTTGAAAACATCGCACATCCGAGTTTGCTAGCGTCTCTGCACCGAACTTAAATTCTTATTTCTTATCTAGTAGTTTCTTACCGTCTTAACGTGCTTTGAAAACATCGCACATCCGAGTTTGCTAGCGTCTCTGCACCGAACTTAAATTATTATTTCTTATCTAGTAGTTTCTTACCGTCTTAACGTGCTTTGAAAACATCGCACATCCGAGTTTGCTAGCGTCTCCGCACCGAACTTAAATTCTTATTTCTTATCTAGTAGTTTCTTACCGTCTTAACGTGCTTTGAAAACATCGCACATCCGAGTTTGCTAGCGTCTCTGCACCGAACTTAAATTATTATTTCTTATCTAGTAGTTTCTTACTGGCTTAATGTGCTTTTGAAAATATTTACATCAATGGCATATATCACATTGAATAATCTTTTTTTACGTAGTAGTACTATAATTAATCTTTTTTTTGCCAAATAAATCATTTCCAGATTTAATGAGATTTTTTTCCCGTCTATATAGGTATACGTATCGTGTGCATCACAATTTCTCTCAGTGTCGAAGAAGATAGTTCTCAAACTTCCAACGAGAAACGAAGAGAAGAAATTTTCAAGCTCTATATATTGATTGTTTCTTAATTTCTTGGAGTAGATCTTACAATTTTATATAAACTTTAGGTCGATAAGGGTAGTTGAGTTTTTTTTTTTTTTTTTAATCATATCACAAACGCTCATTTGTTGAAGAAGTGACAAACTCATCTATGATATTAAACATTGTTGATATATTTCATTGATCAAGAAATTTTGGCGATGGAACTAAATCGTAAACTTTATCGGAGACACTCATCCATTAATGAAGTAAACTCGATCAACTTTCTGATAAGTGCTGTTATAAACTTGTAGCATTGCTAATTTTATTGTTTTAATGTAATGATAGACATGCATACAGACATAGTAATTAATTAATACAGTTTAGAGTCTTGAGTACGGCAGGACAAAAAACCGGAAAAACCAAACCGAACCGATAAACGAACCGAAAAAACTCGAAAAAAACCGAAATCGAAAAACCGAAAAAATTTCGGATCAGTTTCGGTTTTCAGTAAAACCGAACCGAAAAAGACCGAAACCGAAAAAGACAGAAAAATAAAAAACAAAACCAAAAAATAACCGAAAAAAACCGAAACTGGACCGAAAAAATCGGTCCGGTTCGGTCCAAAAAATAAAAAGACCGAAACCGAAAAATATGCTCGGTTTCGGTTTTACCAAAAACCGAACCGGACCTAACCGAAGCCAGCACTAGTCTTGACATCCGGCATAACTATATTTTTCTTTCTAGATTATCAATTTATCATGATGCATTTTATACGAACAAGTTGTATAATTTATCATGCTCATGGGTTATATAACTCTTGACGTTCTTCTCTGATGAGAAATTACACTTGCGCCACACCAATTTTATTTTATTTGAAAAAGTTGAGTAATATAAGAAATTGTGTATAAATATTAAATACACATGTGATGAATTATGTACGGGTTAAAATCGGCTAAATTACTCCATATTAAGAAAATTTTTTTAAAAAAATCAAATATTATAGGCTTTTACCATCCCTCATAATTAAAAAAATATATTTTACATATGTAATTCAGCTCCAGCCATTGTAACATCCTAGTTCCATAACTGTAAATACATTTATTGGTTTCTCTCAAAAAAAGAGTGGGAGTGGGTTAATTTATTGGAGAGTCTAAAACTACGGGTTTTTATTTTGTGCAGTCAATCTATTGAACGGCACAAAATCCCGTTTTCAATAATAAATATTCAATTGCTATTTTTTTTCATATTTTAATTAATAATTAAATTTAGTATAATATCCACTAGGGTTCTATATTTTTTTTGGAGTTTTTATTGTGTTGTAAAATTTGTTTTTAATTTATTAAATCCTAATTTGTCTAATATATAATAAAAATTAAAAAATTAAATTAGTTATTGAAAATGTATCATATAACTCTGTATTTTTTAATTAATGGTTATAAATATGACTGGACATTGTACAGTGTAACTCAATGACTACACAAAATGGAGATGCTAAAACTACCCCCACATTTGTCAAGCGGCGAGTTTAGAACGTTATGATTGACAAAATTCAATCGTCGGTTTTTACATTTAACAAAATCCAGTGAGAAGTTTGAAATAACCAATAAAATGCTAAACTTGGTAAGAGAGTAGGTTATCAGTTTACCCATACAGTCTTCAAGACTCCTAAAATGAGCCACTGTCAGTAGTCTGTCACGACGGACTAATAACTGTTTTGTTGTTGAGCGTTTTGACCGTGAAACTTGGGTGGCCGAGACCATCCAAGGTTTAGACATAGTATTGTTTTCCAAATAGTAAAATCGGCAAATAGATAAATTAGGTGGCTCTTTTAGGTTCTCTGTGAAAATATCAGATTATTCTAAAGCGACATTGAACAATAAACAACAATTTGATACTTCACAAATATTATATAATTATGCTGAGCACTCTCACCGAGAAACTACTAAAGTCTAAAAGTGCCTCACGCACCCCTACATGGAGAAGAAAACGATCTTTTACCATGTATCTTGAACAAAAAAATCGATTTTAATTTTTCGACACCCCCATAATCACGGAAAAAACAGGTATAGTTCCGTCATTGGGTGCTCTACGGTTTGTTATTTCACTAACACAAGTATAATATGTATATGATTTATCAATGATATTCCTGAATTCGGTTGAGTAATAACTAAAACTCGTAAAAATTAGTATTAACAAAACTTGGGAGACACCCTCTCACTTTTCTCAAGATAAAAACATATCCACAACAACTGAAATAAACTTTCTAGATAAAATTATATTAAAACCTACTGTATATTTTGTAATTATTCTTTTTCATAATCACAAACAATGTGAGTGTGATATTGTGATGTAATAATAGGATGTACATTTTTTTTTTCACTGTATATTAATATCAACACCGTTAACATGCCTTTATAAGATAACTTGTCTAGCTTATTATTCACTCCATATGAAACACAAATTCCCCAGACTCTCTCAAAACTTTTATCTTTCTCAATAATAACTCTTAAAATATGGAAGTAGTTAAAAGGATAATCTCAACTGATGTAACATATAGATTATAACTTTGATATTCTCAATTTTTTTATAACTCAACTTTGAATTGTTTCTTGGCTAGTGAAACTCTTTCAGTTTTTTTCATTGTTTTCTAAAACTTGATTTCACTCATACAGGAAAGAAAACATTTTACTCAAAAGCTTACAAACTTAAAATTTTCTCCTATTTTATGTATTTCAAAACATACAAAACTTACACTTTAGTGAACTGATCTTACACAACACTTTAGTTGCGGTTTCGATTTTTAAAACATTTTTTGATACAGAAACTTCCTATGAATCGTTCACTTCCTCAACCACCACCTGGCCTTCCTAAAAATCAAAATGAATTGCGAAATGTGATAAACAAAAAGCAATCTTCAACTGCTGGACTCCTTCCAATGGCTCGTCCGGATATTGGCTCGAAGGGTCGAAGGATTAGTCTCCTGACTAATCATTTTCAAGTGAAGATGTGCAGCTCAGAGATATATTTTTTCCACTACAACGTAAACATCTTTCTATGTTTTTATTGGTTAAAATGCTTGTTCGTCATTACAAACAAACTTTCTTGTTTTTTTAATGTTTTATGTCATTTCAGGTAGCTTTGTTTTACGAAGATGGCTACGCTGTTGAACAGAAAGGAATCAGTAGGCGTGTCCTTGACAAAGTGCACGAGATGTATAAATCCGAATTCGATGGAAAAGATTTTGCTTATGATGGGGAGAAGAGTTTTTTCACTATTGGTGCCCTTCCTCACAACAAAATCGAGTTTGATGTAGTGTTAGAGAATCAGGTGGCCAATAGGTACAATCAGATCTCAGCTTTTGCTCAAAAGTTCTTTTACAGTGCAGGTTTTGAATACAATTTCCAAAGCTATCAAACATGCTTTCCTTATGGGATTAATAGAAACATGATAACTTTTGTGCCTATTGTCCTGTAAAGCAGTATTGCTTTTATGAACTGTGGAAAAGTCCAAAAATACAAAATATGAGGTGTCTAAAATCTAATCTTTTTAGTCCAGGGTTTTCTAAAAGTCCAATGCTAATACTGTGAGGTTCTAAGTCCCGGAAAAAAAAAATCAAACCAAAACCCACATTAATCCCTTTCCTGATCTCTTACTTGTGTACCTTCTTTTAGCTATCCAACACAAGATCAGAATACATTTTAGTACATATTTCTTGAACAAGTTTAGATTTTTTTTTTCCAGAAGAGACAATTCTGATGACAATGGTAGCCCGAGTGAGATTAGACGAAAGAGATCGAAGGGCTATAGATCTAAATCTTTCAAAGTTGAAATTAGTTATGCTACAAAAATCCCAATACAATCGATTGCTATGGCACTTAGAGGCCAAGAATCTGAGCATTTTCAAGATGCTATTCGAGTCTTAGATACAATTCTACGACAACATGCTGTTAAGCGGTGAGTATGTTAGTTGTTAGAAATTTAGGGTATGATAATCCTGGATAACTTCGAAGAATCGTGTTCGTACACTTTCCGAACAAAGTATTTCGACCCTATTATTGCCTGGGTTCACGAAATCTTTGTGGGGATAATTCTTGAAGAACAATCTGTTTCTGGCAAGGAGAATAGATTAGGAAATGTAGAGAGAATTTTCTTATATGTTTCTGTCTTTGAAATCGAGGCCAAATGACTTCTTATATAGGAGATCAATAACCGAAACTGAAAGCAAGCAACTGTTCGGAAAGGAAGCAACTGTTCGGAAATGAAGCAAGCAACTGTTCGGAAATGAAGCAAGCAACTGTTCGGAAAGGAAGCAAGCAACTGTTCGGAAAGGAAGCAACTGTTCGGAAAAATTTTCGCTCGGGGCGCTGCCCCGCACCCCGCCCGCTGTCCTGGCTCTCGCCCCTTGGACCCCAGCCAGGGGCTCTCGCCCCTTGGACCCCGCCAGGGGCTCTGCCCCTTGGACCCCGTTTCAATTATTCATATTCAATTATACGTTGGCTCGACGAGCGTGCACTCCGCACTTCCCTAACTCGTTTCCGAGTTTAACGCATTATTGCATCGGCCTATAATAAATCACATTACTACTAAAATACATTGATGATACTAAAATCACCAACATTAGTTACTAATTTATTACTAAGTTTTTGTTTTATTTGCATCTAAGTTTTTGAGTTATCAACTATATATTCATGTGCAGAGGTTGTCTTCTTGTCCGCCAAAATTTCTTTCATAATGAGCCAAAAAACTTCACATTTTTGGGAGGTGGCATGATGGGGTGCCGTGGTTTCCATTCAAGTTTTCGAGCTACACAAAGCGGCCTTTCGTTAAACATTGGTACTTATATATTTATCCTTATTCTGTTCATTTCCAATTCTTTTGTTGGAGAGGACTTCGTTTTTTGTCTTTATATGAAATCCCAGTAATTTCATGTTTCCATGATTTCTTCTGCTGCTGCTATTTTCAGGTGTCACAACTACTATAATTGTTCAACCTGGACCTGTGGTTGATTTTCTTCTTAACAACCAAAATGTCCAAGATCCAAGACAGATTGATTGGAGTAAGGTTGTTACGACTAATCTTTTAATCAAAATTTGACACTTATATAAATTTTACTTACACTTAAAAAAGATTGTGTACTCTTGTTATAGGCCAAAACGATGTTAAAGAGCCTGAGGGTAAAAGTACTCCCATCGGGTGCAGAATACAAAATCATTGGGTTAAGTGATAGAATTTGTCGCAAGCAAATGTAAGTTTTAACTATTCACTATTTCAAACAATGCATTCAGATTTAGGACTTTGTGTTTGTTTTGTTGTCTATAACTTTTGAATCTTAACCTGCTTTTAAACTGCAGGTTTTTGTTGCCAGAAAAGATTGGGCAGGATGGCAATACTGGAGCTCTTCCACAGGAAATATCAGTTTATGACTATTTTGTAAGCAGACGAAAAATCCTTTTAAGAGATTCGGCTGATTTACCATGCATCAATGTTGGAAAGCCGAAGAGACCCTGTTTCATTCCTGTTGAGGTAATGAACGAAAAACGAAAATCATCAAAATTCTCAATGTTTTTCTTGGGTTGCAACGTTAACCATAGTTTTTTTGTATATATATATACAGCTTTGTGAGTTAGTTTCCGTACAAAGATATACAAAGGCGTTATCTACTCTGCAAAAAACTTCACTAGTGGAGAAATCTCGACAAAGTCCTAAAGATTGTATGACAGTCTTATCGGAAGTGAGTTTTATTATCTTTAATTCTTTGATATGGGTACGCACGTATAACCATGTTACTAATATTTTTAGTTTTATTTAGGCTCTAAAGAAGAACAACTACAATGCTAATCCTCTAATTCGCTCTTCTGGAATATCAATTAGCCCCGACTTTACTAAAGTCGAAGGCCGCGTTTTAACCGCACCAAAGGTAGTATTAGCTTTAGAGTCTTGCTTATTCCGACTGAAAAGGTTGTATTTTTGCAAATGTGGAAGTTGTAATTCCTACTTGTTCCACCGAGTATTTTCTAATGATGCGTCTTGAATTGACGATGCAGTTGAAAATTGGTGGCGGAGGTGATATTATAGCTCAAAATGGCCACTGGAACTTCAATAACAAGGTGTTAATTTATGTATCTGTTAAACAATGAGTCTTTCTTGATCATGTTTGTAAACCTTAAATGTTTTTTATTGCTGATATTAGTTTTTACTTTTCACCGTTGTGCAGAAACTAGTACAACCAACAAACATTCAACGTTGGGCAGTCGTTGATTTCTCTAACTATCACGACATTCATGGGCTATGCAAAGATTTAATGAAATGTGCCCAAATGAAGGGAATGGTGAGCATCCTTTTTTAGCTTGCCTAAATTATTATTTATTTATTTTGATCATTTTCTTGGCATTTCTTATTTTCCTCTTCTTTGTATAGGTCATGGCTGAACCATTTAAGATAATATTTAAAGAAAGACCCGAAAATAAGCGAAACACTGCTCATGTGAGAGTAGAGAAAATGTGGCAGGTCATCGATGCAACACTTCCCAAGGGCGGTGGAGAAAAAGGCAAGGACAAAAAACCTGAACTTCTTCTATGTATTCTCCCAGAGAAAAAGAACTCAGACATTTACGGTATATTTTCTTATACTTTATTACAATCTATTTTTTAAAACGTCTTTTATACTATGAATACTGATTTAAGCTCTCTAAAACTACATCAAGGTCCGTGGAAGAGGAAGAACCTCGTCGATGAGGGAATAGTTACACAGTGTATAGCTCCAACAAAGGTTAACGACCAATACCTAACCAGTCTCTTGCTGAAAATGAATGTCAAGGTTAGCCATAAAGAAAATCCAATTTTTTTGTAATATTAGTTCTTGATATTATTTTGTATTTGTCTGTTGTTTTCAATATCATTGTTCATTTGTTTTTCTATGCTTTATTTCCTTGCAGCTCAGTGGAATGAACTCGTTACTATCCATTGAGCATTGTCTTTCTATGCCAATTGTATCAAAAATACCAACAATGATTCTCGGGATGGATGTTTCCCACGGCTCTCCCGGACAGTCAAATGTACCCTCAGTAGCTGCGGTAAATAATTATACTTTACATTGATGCTTAAGTTGCCGTTTATTTTCAGTAAATATTAGTTAGTCAACTAATATAAAGACACTTTTTTAGGTGGTAGCTTCAAGGCAGTGGCCATTAATCTCAAAATACCGAGCATCAGTCCGAACACAGTCCCCCAAGTCCGAGATGATCGCCTCACTTTTCATGCCCATACCAAAAACTTCTAGCGCTCCAAATGTTGACGATGGAATCATAAGGTAAGCGGCTACCTATGTATTTAAATATTTTATAGAACAAATAGCCATGCCATAAAGCTAACTTTGGTGATAACTTTTGGTTAAATCCCATTTACAGGGAATTATTGGTGGATTTCTATGTTAGTTCGGAAAAAAGGAAACCTGAGCAAATTATCATATTCAGGTTTTTAATAGGTTTCCTTCTGAGTGAAATTGAATTCTCGCTTTCTTCTTACATTGTTCTCCTTCAAATTTTGCTTTCTTAAGTTGACTAAATATGTTACAAGGATATTTGGACTTGCAAATTCTTGTTCCTTCGTTTGAATTCATACATGAGATTTAACCTTGCTTTGTTTGTTTCTTAGGGACGGAGTAAGCGAGTCCCAGTTTACTCAAGTTCTAAATGTTGAACTTAATCAGATCATTGATGTAACTTTACAGTTTACCAGAGTTCTATAATCTTCTGCAATTTTTCTTCAGAATATTTTTACTTATCTATGCCATATGACATGTAGGCCTGCAAATTCCTTGACGAAAAGTGGAATCCGCAGTTCATATATATTGTTGCACAAAAGAACCACCACACTAGGTTCTTTCAAACCGATTCTCCAAACAATGTTCCCGCAGGTAAAGCAGTTACCTTAGAAAGAGTAGAATATAGTAATCATTTAATCTGTCCACACTTTTTCCCCATTATCCAGGCACAATCATCGACACTAAAGTATGCCATCCTCGAAACAACGATTTTTACCTCTCTGCTCATGGAGGAATGATAGTATGTGTTAAAAAATCTTCTTCAATTTCTCACCATCTAAAATAGTGAACTTATTGAAGTTATAAGTTGGTACCTTCTGTTTTCAAAAACAATTTTTTTGGCTGGTTATGTTTGCAGGGTACCACAAGACCGACACATTACCATGTGCTTCACGATGAGATAGGATATTCAGCTGATGAGATGCAGGAGCTTGTGCATTCATTGTGCTATGTGTAAGTCCAACATTTATGTTTAATAGTTAGATCTATAAAAAGCTTAACATTTATGTTCAATATTATCTGTTTAATTATGCGTTCGACATAAATTTAAGTGCTTGCATACTCTTAATTGTGCAGGTACCAGAGAAGCACTTCAGCTGTTTCTGTTGGTAAGAATTTATTCACTCTGCTAATTAGTTCTGGCTTTATCTTAGATATAAATAAATAAATAGCATATCATAAAAGTTCGCCTATTGCCATTTTACGCCAAACTGAAAGGAATGAGAGAAAAATATGATAATTTTTTTAGTTTTTTGGTTTTGTCCAAGACATAAAGAGGATATGCATATTTAAGCACACAATTACACCATGATTACTGATAAAGGAAAGATTTATACATTCTTTCACAATGGTAAAGAATGTTTTCAATCTAATCAAATCTTAATGATCTTGGAGAATTCCAAAATATATGTCTAATTTAATTTTCATGATTACAATATTTGTCAATTCAATTTCTTTACTTGAATAATTTAGGATTAGTCTTTGTTACAAAACTGATTTATGTAAACGAAACTCGCAACATGCAATTTCTGAACCTCAGTGACCATAATTTGAGTGGTTTGAAAACTGAGAATATTGTGACAATGGATCTTTAAACTCGGACAATTGTATCTGTAATTTCAAATGCGAACTAATGATGGTGACGTTATTGTTTAAATGCAGTTTCCCCTATTCAGTATGCACACTTAGCTGCGGCCCAAGTTTCCCAATTTATCGATTTTGATGAGATGTCTGAAACCTCTTCGAGCAACGGAGGGATGACATCAAGGAGTGATATCACCATTCCCGAGCTCCCGCACTTACACACAAATGTTCGTAGCTCGATGTACTTCTGCTAGAAAAAATGGCAAGGTTCCTCCTCTTTTGATGCCTTTTGGAAGGTCCAAAACGTTCTCTTATGAAAACTTCAACATTATTTGCGGGTGTACTCGGGATGTTTCGACCACTTATAATCTAGATTTTAAGACGGTGTATTCAGTAGGTTTTGTCCCGAATATTAGCTTTTAAAGTGCAGAACAAGTTAAATTGATTTGCATACAACAATGGTTAGTAACTTGAATGTTTAAGTTAACTCAATGAAGTCTTTTACCCTTTTCTCTTTATTTTTATAGCCGGTCATACATTGTGTTTGTAATCTTATCCCGGAAAACTCAGATCTGCATTATTCTCTGACATTTAGCTAGTTTTATCAAGTGTTTTAAAAAGCGAAATCTTAGCTAAAGTGTTTTTGCAAGAGCTACGCTAAAAACGTAAATGCGTAAGCTTTTAGCGTCCTAAAAAGCGAAAAGCAAGCTTTTAAGCTTTGAATCGGCTTTTTCTTACTACGAAACGTGCTTTTTTAAAAAAGTCACTGTTATCTGGAACAAGAAGTGGTTTCTACCAGTTCCTTAATCTTGGTTATAAAAGAGATACTGCTTTATAGTTTTTGTTGCCAATTTACTTCCGATGCCCGAATTGCCTTCTAAAAAAGGAGTCAATTTTACATGAAGGTGAAAGTCCCCTTATAATGATGCTTAATAGGAAAGATTGTGTGGATAATTTACACCAGAAAATTAATATTCCATTTTTTGTGTCAAAAGTATGGAATGGAAAAATTCAGGAAAAACTTGAAACCAAAACGTTGTTATACCAAAAGTCGAGGAAACTAAGTTATTGCTTAGGATTTGCATTTAGCTCGAGAGTTTGAGCTTTATTTTTAGTAGGGCTCCACGAAAGTTCATTGTATGTGCAGAAAATGTCGAGGTAGCAACGATATTCTCAAAAACAAGATAATCAAGTGAAATGACAAAAAGCGTAGGAAAAATATTTCAATATAGGTATGGAAGCTTCATGGTGAGTCGCTTAATATAATTTTCGTGTAGTCTTTTGCTAATTTCATGAATTGTACACTCCACACGACTAATTATCTTACAGGGAGAAGTAAAAAAATCACAAAAAACTCAATAACATGTAAAAAAAACGTCGCTATGTCTAAATTATGTCTTGCAAACACGCCACGAGCGTAAGATTATCGATGTGGGACTGGGACATTGTGTAAGATTGTCGCCTTGAGGAATGCTGATGGACTGATTTCATTTAGGCTTAATGACTTTATTAGCTGTTGGATTTCTTTTGATCAAGGACTATTGACAAGTATTAAGGATGTTTGATCTAAAGCGGTACTTTTGTAGCGGTTGGATTTGTTTTTTCAATTTTGTTGTCTTGCCTTCGGACCATCTCTGGCTTGTCTCGGCGACCATCCTGGGAAAACTTGTTCTTACGGGTTATTTTGGTTTTACAAGTTTATGCAATACTGTAATTAATACAACATTAGCAAGGGATCACACTTT
Source organism: Primula vulgaris (assembly GCA_963920805.1). Taxonomy (NCBI): domain Eukaryota; kingdom Viridiplantae; phylum Streptophyta; class Magnoliopsida; order Ericales; family Primulaceae; genus Primula; species Primula vulgaris. Next base: position 5,721,884 of record OY987216.1, on the reverse strand, counting down.
CAAATTTGGTGATGTTACGATTTTGATAATTTTTCTTGTGTATTTTGCAAAATTAATGCAATTAAAAAATTGCAAGAAAAAAGTTTCAACGTACTGCGGTATTTGTTGTAGAAATACTATTATGTTTTTGATGATGTAAATTGTAATTGGCTAAAGTAGAAACATTGTAGAAATACACGTTAAATAATTAATTAAAAATTATAACTACTTGTCATAGCCCTTGTATCAAAAGAAATTCAAATACAGTCCACATATATTAACGTCTTAATTACTGAGTATTTATTAAAATATAAAGTTGACACTTATTTGAATACTCAGAAGTATAATACCAGTATTTCATCATTATGCTAATTTATAGTACTGTATTGGATACTTATGAGTTATGAGTAATGTAGATTAATTACATGCAAGGGTGTGTCTAATCGAGCAGACTCACATTTTTTTACAACTCGTTATATGTTGGAAATGATTGAATTCAATCTCGTCTTGCAGGGAGAATTACGTTAAGTAATATTGTACCATAGTGTTTAACAATTTAAATATCGGAGTACCAATTTTAATAATTAACTTACCAAACTACGAAATGTATCACAATTGAACACATAACGTTAAACAAAATGATGAAATTGCACTCATATTATTTAACCTACCAAATGGTGAGTGCAATTCTATCAACATATTTCAAAAATATATCCCAAAATATGAGATATAGTGACTGAAATTTCGTCGTTTTATATTGTTAGTTCCTTAATTTGACAAAATTTTATAATTTGATAACTCAATTGTTAAAAATGGTACTGCAACTACTACATCGTTAATCATTGGTATTACAATATAATAAACGTTTTTCCCCCTTTCCTTCTAATAATAAAAATACTAGTACTGTTACAATATTGAACCCACTACGCTATTATTGTTAGAAGGGGTTTTCCAAATTAATGGTGCGCACATAATTGTTAATAAGTATGTAGTTATATTTGCACTCAAGGTGGCCCATGATTTAAAACGAACAACAGCAACAACAACAAATCCTCAGATTAAAAAATAAAAAATAATACTTTTTTCGTTCCTATTTTTTTTTTTAATCAGGAAAGTAATCAGAGTTATCATTAATTAAAATAACACCATTATACAAGTATCACGGCCACCGGAACAAGCTTCAAGAGAGAAAAAAAAAACTCAAAATACATAACAAATACCCTTAACAAATTCTTCCATCCAAGTAGACTAAACAAAAACACCAAAAAAACATGAAATACAAAAAAACAAGTCTCACCTATCAAATAAAAGAGAACTGAAATATTATCAAGCGTGTCAATCGAGCCATCGAAGGTGGAGAAACGTCTGAAGGTCTCGTGCCAACCAAAAACAAACTCGAAAGTCTAAAAATAGTTCCAACACAGACTAGCACCGGAAAACACCATCAGATGCCAGCACACTGCACGTCCGATCTAAATATACCAATCACCGAGAAGGACATAAATGAGCAACCCTGCACACCAACGGTTTTTATAAAACCGCACAAACATTTAACCAAACAATATACACACTACGATTGCAACAAACTAGACAAGCCCCATCAATACTCGTGTACAACAAACAAGACAATATCATATCGTATAATACACCTAACTAGTGTAAACGAGAAAACACAACTATGCAAAAATCGTTTGACTCATCAAAATCACATATTCAGCTAAACCAAATCTATAATCTTTCGTCCAAATATGAGAATAAGGAAGCGAGGACCATACAACATGACAACATGTAGAGAAAGGTCCGAAGGGTCTACAAGAGTACTCATCTCTATCCGGCACTGTAGTCGTAATCGGAGTGCCAACACACTTTAAAACTCGATCTAAGCAGGCCTACAAGTCCGTGATACTCAAAAAATCCCGACATAGCAAACCGTAAACCGTAGTGTGAGGCCGTCGCACCTAGTTCTACCCTACACTAATCGATTGTTCAAAGATTACACCGATAGGTTCAATTGAAATCGCAAAATATTTTATAAGATGGTCACTGGAAAGAGGAATAAAAAGGGGAAAGTGGGTTTTTTGAAATCGGAGTAGGGAGGAGATGAGCAAAGAAAGAGTGCTAGACATGGAGGGGATGAGAGGTAGAGTGGAACGAAAGGGGAGGAAGGAGGAGAAAGGAGAAAAACAAGCGGAGTAGGTTGAGTAAGGAGAAAATGGGGAAAGAAGATGAGGTTGAAGGCCCGGGGACAGATGAGGCCGGCGTGCAGCTCCTCCACCCCAGACGGAAAAAAGAGATGGCTAGGGTTTTATGAGAAGAGAAGTAGAGAAGACCTAGTGGATTTGATCGGACAGTGCATAAATAATTGATCACTATTCTATTTTGCAACGTCTCTAAATAATTGATCACTTTATCTTTTTATTAAAAAAAATATAACTTAAATTATCATTCTACGCTTCACATATCACACATAAAAAGTTATGATTTGACATTTTTTGCTAAATTTTATACACTACCAACCATATCAATTAAATTAATAAGGGAATGAGGTAATTAAATTAATAAGGGACGGATGTAGTACTAATAACAACAAAAATTATACACAGCCAAAATCTGCCAAGCAAAAGGTACAGTAAAATGGTATCCTATGTAGTGTTACTTAATAAAATTGCCTTATGGACGGTACAATTTTAATTTAATTGTTTTTCAAATAATTAAGCGGGTCTCTATTTAAATTAGTGAAATATCACTTGACAATAGGGAGGCCATGAGAATAAGTTTACAACCGTGAAAAAAATATGTTTAGTGCATTGTACTCTAAATATTGATATTTTAGGTACTACAGTATCAATTTTAACAATTTATGTACTAATTTACCATTTTTTATCAAATTAAGAACTTTGACAGTATAAATCATTGGTAGTAGAGTACATTAAACGTAATTTTTTTTTTCCGTTTACAATCAGTACATTTCAGACCACGCTATCCACATTAGCGACTCTTTATGTCAATGACCAAAACGAAATTATACTAAACTTGAAAATGTCAATGAGTTTGGTGAAATTATGATTGTAACTCTCTAAAGTGTAAATGGAGTGTTCAAATTATGATTATACACATTCACATTTGAATGTGTATAATCATAACTCTCTAAATTATGATTATACACATTCGTATTTGAGCAACTTTGATGAAATTTTGTTTTGATCTCTCCCATGTAGAATTTTTGAACTGAGAAGTATAGTAATCACTCATCGTTATCATTCTCCGTGATGAAGGTACTCATTCCGAAAGTCAAACTAATTACTTCGTCAACCCTATTTGTATCATTTGTGAAGCCATAATCAAACGATTATCCTATAATTTTTTCACGTAGTTTCGTAATAAACAATTAATTGAGAACGGATGGATTAGAATATTATCATTAGTCCGGTCCAATGTAACAATGCATAGCAAATGGTGATTGAGTTTTTTTTTTCCTTATTGTAATTTCTTAATTGATCTTAATTTTTTTAAAAGATTATTTACATTAACGGTGAACTATATTAGGTTCATTTTTCGTATAATAACTGTAATTAATCAGTTTTCCAAATAAATGAACATTTAGTCGAGTATATATATACATGTATTTCAAGGTCTGTCTCTGTACTAAAACCGATAGTTTATTTATATACATTAACGGTGAACTATATTAGGTTCATTTTCGTATAATTAATAAATGTAATTAATCAGTTTTTCCAAATAAATCCTTTTGAGATTGAATGATCATTTAGTCGAGTATATATATACATGTATGTCAAGGTCTATGTACCGAAACAGATAGTTTATTTATATACATTAGCGGTAAATTAATTAAACATTTTCCCCGAATAATATTTGTAATTAATCAATTTTCCTTAGATAATATATTGGGATTTAATAACGATTTTAGTCCAGTGTATATGTATGTGAGGGTCTGTATCTGTACCGATAAATATATGTAGTCTATTTTTCGTTAACGGCAATTAATAGTTTTTTCTAAAATAAATCCTATTTATACTTAATGAAGATTTTAATCGAGTATATATATACATATAACTTAGTGTTTGTCTTTGTATTGGAAAAAAGGATTTTTATAAACAACACTCCACGATAAGCATTTTTTTGCTATATTTCTTTTCGATTTCGAGAGGTTAGTTTTTTGCCTATACTTACCTACTTGACCAGAGTTAGCCAAGGCGTCAATAATGATGGAGAATCATCGACGTACACAAGCACGGAGAACACGTTGCAAGGTATATATACTTTGATTTTACAACCATATTTTTATTATCTGCGGCTACGCTATTATTATTTTTTAAAATAATTATCACTCATTAGTCATTACATTTAAACCATATTATGCTTTTTGGAATAATTTGTACCAGGTTGAGAAATGTGTATTTAATTATTTTTAGAGTTAGATTAGCTATTTATGTAATTCAACATATATGCATGTGTGTGTGCGCGTATCTTATGTAAAGACAGTGTGTCATACAAATTAAGAGAACAATTGTGCTAGTATATGACTATTTAAATATTAAATATATTTTTTCACTTTTTCAAAAAAATCTATATGAAGAGATACAAATGCAAGATTTTAATGTTCTCATTAGTAACAGTTAATATTGAATTAGTTTTTAAATGTTACGTACTAATATAATTAGAATTATTAAAGGCTGAGAGATGTTCTAGTTCATATAGTTACAGAGTAATTGATAATTTTGAACTCAAACGTTACATTTATGTTTTTGAAATAAAAGAAAAAAGAACTCAAACGTTACACTCTGTACATTATAAGACATTAGTATTATTTTAGGTATATTAAGGGACAAAAATAGGATAGGAGACAAGCACCATTATCTGGGTACACCCATATAGGTCTGTATAAATACGGTACCTATGAATACGACAATTAAAAATAAAATAAATGGTCAAAATTTAGGAAAAAATAAATATTTTCAGTTGCTTCAAAATTTCAAATATATTAAGTTACTCGGGTTAATTGAATTTGTTGGAGTAAAAATTGAGAGAAGGTAAAATATTTTATTGCATTTTTAGCCTTCTTAATTAAGAATTCTAGAAGTTTTGATTACATTTTAAATTAAGAGTATAGTATCCACCACACCATAATGCACCTGTTATTAGTCATGTGACGACCATTAATTAATTGGCAAAAAATGTATATTTAATTTTTTTTCTGCTAGAGATATATAACCCTCTCCTAAATTTTACAAATTATCAAATGATCATTTCGGGATATATATATATATATATATATATATATATATATATATATATATATATAGTTTCTGTACGTATGTTTTCGGTAAATCATTTTACTTTTTTAAATATATATATATGATCAGTAGATAAATATCGTATATCTAAATAATTAATCGTTTAAGCATTAAATTATTTTACTAATTCAAGTTACATTTAATGTAAATATCATTGCATTTATATGATAATATTATTGTATTACCAAATTAATACATTTAATATGCCTAAGTTATGAAAATTTAATGTAACAAATACCTTACATGATTTTCATAAATAAATAGTATTTTAGCTAAATTTTGGAAATTCTGAAGTAAACATTAAATAATTAAATAAATTGCATAGTTTTTTTTGTAATAATACATGCATGAAGATGGAGCAACTGTATCTGGTAAGGTTTTTTTATGGTAACAATATTGTTACCTTTAAGGTAAGTCACTAAGTTGTCATAAAGTTAATGACTAATTGGTACTTCACAATAAATAAAATGATTAAGAATTTAGGAGACATTTAATGTCAATTAACATTAAACAGATAAAGAAGAATTCAAATAGGTAGATCTCATTAAGACAGAGCTTATCTATATCCCATTAAGATACCATTAATACGAGAATATAGGAACACAAAAGGGTAATTATTTTATTGCTAAAATACTCCTCTCACAATAAGTTTGAAACTTGTAAATGAAATACATGGGGTAGCCATAAAGTATTGGGAAAACACAGAGGAACCACAAATTATTTCAAACTACAATTTTACCCCTCAACTAAACGTGTTGAAGCTGTGCAAGACTAGTTCTAAAACTAGTCTAAAATTGTTGATATCTTGATAGGGTAGGCTAACGCGACAAAGTCGTGCTTCAATAATTATGGCTTTTGTATTTTCTTTCGCTTTTCATAATATAAAAACACTTTTATTAAGGAAGCAGATAAACTATTGATGGGTTACATAAGTTTATATCATTTCACGATATGAACCATGAAACCCAATAACATATAACGACATGTATATTCTATTTGCATGTCCAAAAAGTATAATGACACGACACTGAACATAGATCATGTTTATTGCTTGATTTTTTTTTTTGACATGTCTATAAACTTATAACCATCTCGATCTTTTAGTTCTCTTCTATTCCATGTCGGACTCTAGTAACAACAATCAGAGTAGGAGCTCGCAGGGGCTACAGTCACTCTCATACTATGATTGTTTTTTACTAGTCATCTATTCCGTATATTTTACATATAGATTTATAAAAACTAGTGATTTAGCCTAGTAAAATATTACTTATAGAATTCCGAACCCATATCCGAACGGAAGCTCTCAATCTCGTGTTTTCTCATGACATACCAAAAGAAAGACAAAATAATAATACATGGGCAACAACAGTAATTTCTCTAAAGAAAACCCAGACAACATATATTTCCATTTTAAGTAACTCAATAGATGCTAAAACATTACCCAGATTAGCAAATTTGTAGGGACCACAAGTGACACGTGTCAACACCCCATTGGAAGTAACCAAGACTACAAAACACCTCTTAATATGTCTGCATGAATATAAATATATACGTATAGGTTGTATATCTATATCTATATATATATGTAATAATAATAATAATATATATTAATATAGAGTAGTAGCACAGTACTATAGCTAAACTCCACTATTATTACTACAAATAATCAAACCAGAGAATATAAAAAATAAGCTCTCTGTATTAGGGTTTTAAAAACAAGCTCTAAAAAAAACTTAGCAGCCATTTTTCAAAGCTTTATCTCTTTACTAGGTATAAATCTCTTATCTACATAACACTTTCAGTTTTTTTATCAATTTTTTTTCATTATTAATGCTCTGTTTTTTACTTTTTTGTGTGTTTATAAACCTGTGTTTAAGAAGTTAAGTTTGTTTTAAGCTGAGGTGTTAATCTCTTATATATCTGAAATTTCGTTGGTTTTTATTTTTTTTCTTCCTTTTTTGGCTTCTTATATGTTTAAAACCCTTTGAGTTTTTATTACAGTTTTTTTTTTCTTTCTATTTTCTTCTTTTTCTGGCTTCTTTAGGTGTTAATGCTCTGTTTTTTTTTTTGCTTGTTTTTTTGTTCATAAATCTGTATTTAAAAAAAATCGTTCGTTGGTTTTAAGCTGATTAGTGTATGTCTAAAACCCTTGATTTTTTTAAAAACAATTTTTTTCTTCCTATTTTTGTTTCTCTTTCTGTTTTTTTTTTTGTTCATAAACCTGTATTTAAAAAAGTTTATTGGTTTAAGCTGAGTTTTAATCTTTAATCTAAAACCCTTTGAGTTTTTTTAAACAATTTTTTTTTCTTTTTTTTGCTTCTCCAGGAGTTGAAAAGTCTGTTTTTTTTTTGTTAATAAATCTATATTTAAAGAGATTTTTTTTTTATACTGAGGTATAATCGTTTATCTGAAAAAGTTCATTAATATTCCCTTTACTTATTTTGCTGGTTTCTCTTTCATAAAAAATATGGATCTAGAACTCAATAAATGTTTATACTAATTTATAGTATATTTTTTAAAAGAGAGCAAAGCTCATAAAATATTTCACTTGCATAGATCTGTTCTTCAACTAATAATTAGATCTTATAGTATATGTGTCCATTACAGTAGTTGTTTTAATCCATTTAGTGTTACCCTGTGGTCATTTAGAAGCTGTATGTTGGTTTTGTTCTGTTTTATAGTTCATTTATCACCTAACAGTATTTCTAGCTTTTATCTTCTAGCTTAAAAGTGAGTAGTAGTTAAACCTGTTATGTGAGTGAAATATTTAAGTTTGCTGATTTTCCTGTGTTTTTTGCTTCTTCTTTCATGATTGTTTTTACATCTCCAAGTTTATGACATATCTGTGCTTCATAATCTTATGTTTATAGTCTTCAACTTAAAATTAAAATAAAATATGCCAGCCTTCAATGAGTATCATAAAAGTCCAGTTAGTTTGGCCCTAAAAACTAAGTTATATGTGTTTTCGTAAGAGCCACGTTAAAAGCGTAAGAAAGTGTAAAAGCCTTATCGCCCTAAAAAATGAAAAACAAGTTTTTTCAGCTTTTGTTAAGCTCTGAATCGAGCTTTTTTGCTTAAAGCGAGCTTTTTAAAACAAATGATTTTATCAGCCATATTAATGAATGACCAAAAAGCCCTTATATTTATCTTTTTTCCACTTAGATAGATCCTTCCCTTATCTAATTTGTAGGGTTAAGACTGCATTTATCTTCACCTTTGTTGTTGTTCTATTCCAATTTTTGAGCTTATTTAAATTTAGCAAGTCTATATAGTATTTAAAAACACACTCGGATTTTATTTAAGCCATCTTACTACATTTTGGTTCGTAAGTTAAAGAAATTAAGTTGTAGTTAAGCTATGCTTGAATAGTTGAGAGTATTGCTACTTTTTTGTTTGTTGTTCCATTTATTGGGATTTGATTTTATCCTGTCTTGCTTCCTTACTAGTACATGTTTTAAAACATTTTTGTCATTGAAAACAGTGCTGCATGGGGAGATAAGTCAATGTTGTCATTGAGTACTAGGATATATAGAGAGAGATTTTTTTCCTAATTCATGCATATTTTTAGTATCCACGGAAAACAGTGACAAAAAGACCCTAAATTGCATCACTAAAATAGATCTTTTTGTCAAACTTACTTTTGATGTTTGAACTACAGACTCTGACCTTTTTATTATTGTTATTTGTAAGCAGAGAAAATTACATTTGCATGTGACTAGCTAGTCCTTGATTTGATCTGTTCAGTGTTTACATGTTTGACACTGTTTGGCTCCAGTTGTTTTTGTAAGTAAGCTTATTATAAAAGTTTGAAACAAGCTAAATAGATACAAGTATAACTTGTGAAGAAAAAAAGGAACTTATAACACAAGAAAATCATCTTTTCTAAAAAGCCAACCTAATGTAAGCAAACAAGCCAGGGTAAGCTCTTAAACAAGACAGGCTATTAGTAAAGAGTATTCATATGAGTAAGTTTATTCTTAAAGAGTTATATGTTTCTTGATGAAGTTATGTTTTTTTTTTGTTCATAATCAGAATAGATAAATTTCCTTTACTTTATTTTTCTGTTCTTGTTTGAAAATTGAAGGTAGTTTCTTTATGTGCTTTTATTGACAAATCTTTACAATCTGCTTCATATCTTTTGTCATACTTGTTTGTAAATTGAATGTTGTTTAGTTTTTTGTTTCAAATTCACAGTCAGGCTAAGCATATGTTTTTAGTTTCTATATATGCTTCAAAAGTTTTTTTTTTTTGATGAAGTTGAATATTATTTCTGCTTTGTGTTCCATTAAAAAAAAGGCACAATGCTCTTATAGAATCCTATATGTCTCCTTTTCCCTTGCATTGTGATTGATTTAGATGGATCTACACAATTTTGTTGTTTTTTATGCTATTGCTACTCTTCAAGTCATTCAAATAAGTATAACTAGTTCATTGAGAGTTCCATATCTCTGAAATATTTCCCCCCTTTTGCATGTATATATCCTTGTAGTAGCCATGAAAAACAGTGTTTAAAGAGAGCCCTAAGATATAGAAAGACAAACATTGGTTAAACTAGCTTGTGGAGTTTAGATAGATAACCATTTAGGTTTGACTTTTAGCATCGACAATTATGAGTATAAGTGGCCTTATTATATTTCTGTCATGTAGGCATAAATAATCACATTACTGTTTTATCTACGTTTACAGCCATGTGACTTCTTTTTAGTTTTTTTTTTATTTTTATCAATTATCAATAAGAGTTTTCAGTTATGTGTTCTACTTCTAGTTTCTTAGTTTGGTTTGATTCTAAGTGCTAGTGCTCAAACATTTTCCATTTTTCATTTTGGGTAAAGTCTGTATATTCTTTTTAATTAGTTACATACCTTCTTTTGACGTCGTTGTCCATTATTTGACACATACTTCTTCATAGGAATATCAGTTAAATAACTGACAAGTCCTGTTATTCTCTTATCTTAAAAATTTTATTTGATACTTAATAAATACTCCTAGACTATTACAAAATCAATAGATTGCTCAACACTTGAAATTACCCTTGAATTAATTTTTTTAAATTCATATTACAGACCGAGTCAGACTTGGCTAGCCATTAAAAAAACAAGAAATTTTTACATGCTCACTTATGATTGATTGATAGAACTAGGTTTAGTTTTGTAAAACTTCATTATTTCCTTTCAAGTTCTTGATGTGTACATATATGAAAGAAACCAGCAACATTAAGTTAACTGAATTTGAAATTGTTTTGGATACAATGTCTTCTTCTTCTGATTTTGGTAAAGTGTGATGAATTTTTCTTCTATCATTCTAACTGACATTATATTGATTTAGTCCTCTTCCTGTAAGTTCTTTCTTTTAGTATTGGTGATTAAAATTTACCAAAGTGCATAATTTAGATGTAGTTTTCGACCCAGGATCTTCAGCAATCTGCTACTACATAACAACAGTTGAACTTGTTTAAGTTAAGTTTTTGGAATAAACACAGCTAGAGTTTTTTTACTCAACTTTCAAGTTTGTTTGTCTTTCTTGTACTGCTTAGGCAAAAGATTATGCTAACACCTTTTTTAAATTTGTGGTACAGATCGTATCTGTTATGGATTCTTCCCTTCCTCCACCCCCACCTGTCATTCCTGAAGACACTAAGGTCCTACAAATTGTGAAAAGCAATGTCCCTAAACGTGTTCCGATGGCCCGGCGCGACTTTGGCTCAAAGGGTCAGAGGATTCAAATTCTGACCAACCACTTCAAAGTCGGAATGGCTTCTTCCGACGGATATTTTTACCATTACTCTGTAATTATCGTTCTCCCCCTCCTAAATTTGCATATTTAAGATGCCTCTTTTCATTAACTTTTTACATTTGTTTCTATATACCAGGATTCCTTATCGTTCTTTTGTGTTTTCAGGTGGCTTTATTCTACGAGGATGGCCGCCCCGTGGAACAGAAAGGAATTGGCAGGCGAGTTCTAGACAAAGTTCAGGAGACTTACAAGGCTGAACTTGATGGAAAACAGTTTGCCTATGATGGGGAGAAGACCTTATTCACTATCGGTTCTCTTCCAAATAAGAAAATCGAATTTGATGTCGTCTTGGAGGATCAAGTGTCCACAAGGTACACCATTTTTGTTCGAGAATATTCCGATGCAGGGTTGTCAGAAATAGGATTTCTTTAATTTCGGTTATAATTTAAATTTAAATTTGTGAACTTTTGTTCTTTGATTAAACCTAGACTAGTGTCTTAGGAACCTATAAATGATTGTAAATAGGAACCTATTACTATGTAAAATATTGGGAGAGTAGAATGAAGTTTATTAGAGATTTTGGTGCTCCCTTTTTCTTTGAGTATGTTACTTAAAAGACCTTGTGATTTCTTTTCTCTTTTTATAGTTATACTTGTAAACAGGAACCTACTACTATGTCAAATTTAGGGAGAGTAGAATGAAATTATTCGATATTTTGGGAATTCCCTTTTATTTGAGTGTGTTGCATAAATAACCCCTTGTGATAACACATTATTTTTATATTGTCATTGTTTTCAGGTTTGAATTGAAGTTCTTTATTGATTTTGTTTCAAGGGCTTAATTGATGTCCTATACCAAAATCATTTCTAGTTCATGTTTTTGGAATTAATTAGAAATATTTTGTGTTTCCAGGAAAGGCAGCCCTGATAATGGTAGCCCAGGTGAGAGCAGCAAGAAGAAATCGAGGGGCTACAGATCGAAATCCTATAAGGTGGAAATAAGTTATGCGGCAAAGATACCAATGAATTCCATTGTCATGGCGCTTAAAGGACAGGACTCTGAACACTTCCAAGATGCTGTCAGAGTATTGGATATCGTTCTACGCCAGCATGCTGCTAGAAGGTAATTTACATAGAACCATTGAGAGCAATACTGCACTGTCAGAGCTGTATATGCACATTTTTCAGTAAATTCGCAGGTTTCACTAGTGTTCTGATAAATTTTAACCATATAATGATAAAGTGCTATAGCTTGTAAATGTATCATATTTAAATTTGTAGTACTGAAAGTAGCTCCATTTTCAAATTAAAGTGCACAAGGCAGGCACATATATCAACTTTAAAGCACTAAATAATCAACAAACACAAGCAATAATCGACTAAAGTTGTAAGCATTTAAGATGATAAATAAAGCCTACAATTAGATTGTCCCGCGTTGGAACCTTTTATCAGGGAGTTATATGTATTTTTCTTTTACTCAACCAGATATGGATTGGTAGAAATCTAAATCTGAAATAGTAGATTTGGCACTACGTTAGTTCAAGCTGTTGAAATTAAGAAGTAAAAATAATCGTCAGTCATTAGGCATACATGTACCTGCTTTTACGAGTTCATTGGGAAATCCAAAGAGTAGTTGGATTCTGGTCATGCAAGGCATACCGTGATATGTAGCTATATATACATTTACCTATTTGTACCTTAAAAATCCAAGGGAAGACAAGGGGTCTTAAAATAGCTGCATCGTTATTGAAGTTTAAGTCATTAATTTTTTTTAGAGCTACATTTTATTACTTAATCGCTTTATTGAATCCTCTCTCAGTTGCAATTTTTTTTCTGTGCAGAGGTTGTCTTCTTGTTCGCCAGGCTTTCTTCCATAATGACCCGAAGAACTTCACACCTCTAGGAGGTGGCGTCATGGGATGTCGTGGTTTCCACTCCAGCTTTCGTGCTACCCAAGGCGGTCTTTCACTGAATATGGGTATATAGATTATATTTAAATACTACGATGTTAATATTAAATCGATTTTTTGGAGAACAATCTTCGTTTCCTTTTTTCCCTTTTCAATAACATTTCTTAATATTTCTTTCTACCATCATTTTGTGATTTCACTATCTACAGGTGTCACGACTACCATGATTGTTCAACCTGGACCTGTGATTGATTTTCTGCTGAACAATCAAAATGCGCGAGATCCAAGGGAGATTGATTGGAACAAGGTATCCACTAGTCTTTTCATCGAGTGTTAGTCAATCACATCATTATAAATAAATATACTAAAGAAATTTCATCATCTTTTTAATAGGCCAAAAGAATGCTGAAGAACCTGAGGGTAAAGGTACTCCCATCGAATGCTGAGTACAAAATTACTGGGTTGAGTGACAGAATCTGTCGTGAGCAAATGTAAGCGTTTTCTTGCTATTAGGAACCTCAGCCTATACATTCAAATCTAAACAGTCTTAGAACTTTCTTTGTTAATTCTATGGCCTGCTCTCAAATTGTAGGTTTTCGTTGCACGCAAAGAAAGGCGTGGATGGCAATGCTGGGGCCCCTGCTGAGGAAATTACAGTCTCCGACTATTTTATTAACAAGCGTAATATCCGGATAGAATACTCGGACAATTTTCCATGCATAAATGTCGGGAAGCCCAAGCGTCCGACTTTCATTCCTCTCGAGGTACTGGACAGAATAAGAAACCCTTGAATCTCTTTCTTTTTCAATAACATTGTATTGATTATAGTGTTTTTTTTTTCTGTTTTACAGCTTTGTGAGTTAGTCTCCTTACAAAGATACACAAAGTCGTTATCTAATCTGCAGAGAGCTTCACTTGTAGAAAAATCTAGGCAAAAGCCTAAGGAATGTATGGCGGCTTTGTCAGAGGTAAATTTTATTATCTTTAATAAGCAGTTTGGAATTCTATATTTCTATTCTGCTAATTTTAAGTGTCTGTAGGTACTTAAGAAGAACAACTATGATGCTGAGCCTCTTATCCGTGCGTGTGAGATCTCAATTAGCACTAAATTTACTGAGGTCGATGGTCGGATTTTGACTGCTCCAAAGGTAATAAACAAGTTCTTAATCAAAATTTAAAATAACAGATTTTTTTTGGGTACTTAACATGTGTTAAAATATCACATTGTTCTTTTATGCAGTTGAAAGTGGGCAATGGAGGTGATCTTGTAGCTCGAAATGGTCGGTGGAACTTCAACAACAAAGTAAGTGTTTTTTCTTTGAAGCAATAACAATTTATTGGTTTGTGTTTGTTTAAAAACTGTTCTGATCATAAGATATTACCATTGAGCAGAAGCTGGTGCAACCAACAAGCATTGAGCGCTGGGTGGTTGTTAATTTTTCTGCCAGATGCAACACTGAAGGGCTGTGCAGAGATATAGTGAAATGTGCTGATATGAAGGGGATTGTAAGTACCCATTGCATATTTGTTTATATTAGTGATGCATTTTTTAGCATTTTTCTCATATGATTTTGCTTTTTAATAGATGATGGCCAAGCCATTTGATGTATTCGAAGAGAACCAGCAGAATAGGCGTAGCCCACCTGTTGTGAGAGTAGAAAAAATGTTTGAGATAATAAAGGCCAAACTTCCCGGGCCACCTCAGCTTATTCTGTGTATTCTACCAGAGAGAAAGAACTCCGACCTTTACGGTAATTCATATATACATTTTTTATATATTTCTAATTCGTTCATTTGTAATTTCATGGCTTTTACAAATTTATACTGGTGAGCATTGTTTTGAACGGTAAATAACTACATCCAGGTCCATGGAAGAAAAAGAACCTCGTAGATATGGGAACTGTCACTCAGTGCATCGCTCCTACAAAGATCAACGACCAGTATCTCACCAATGTATTGCTGAAAATCAATGCAAAGGTTCGTAGCAAGATTTTTTTTTTAAACAATTCAAATTTATGAACAGTAGCGATAACAGCTGTTGGGTTTTAAGAAAAGAAAAAATTTCCCAAGCTAAAATAAGCTAACTTAACGGTGTGTTATTATTATATATATTAATGAACTTTGAAAATCAAAATAGATATTTGTTTGTTCGTTCTGTTTAGCCTGACATATCAAAAGACAATTTCCTTAAGAATATAAGTTTACTTTATTTGCTTGTGTTTCATTGGGTAGATTTGTCATTTGTTTGTTATGTTAATCTTGTCCGTTTAACATCAACCTTTTACTTCCTTTCAGATGGGTGGAATGAACTCGTTGTTAGCCGTTGAGCATTTTCCTTCGATGCCTATCGTGTCAAAGTCGCCAACGATGATTATTGGAATGGATGTTTCTCACGGCTCTCCGGGTCGCTCTGACGTTCCCTCTATAGCTGCGGTAAGTTTAGCATATGCATATTGTAGATACTAATAGCTGATTTTATGTACAGATCATTTGATTGAGTAAATATTATATCATATAATTGTAGGTGGTAGGTTCTAGGCAGTGGCCACTAATCTCTAAGTACCGAGCTTCGGTTCGAACACAGTCGCCAAAAGCGGAGATGATCACGTCATTGTTCAAGCCTGTACCGAACACTGTTAATGATGATGATGGAATCATAAGGTATTTGTTTCCGTTTGAGTTTTCATCAATAGATTTCCAAATTTTTGATATGTTAATTTAAACTTTTGTTTTGTACTTGTATCCCATGTACAGGGAACTCTTGGTTGATTTTTATGTGAGCTCAGGGCAAAGGAAACCGGAGCAGATTATCATATTCAGGTTTTAAAAACAATCCTATGTGATATTGGACTCTTTTTTTATTCTCACATTGATTTGCTTCAGTTTATGGTTACTTTTTCATATTTGGAATTATAACTTGTGTTCCATAAACAGTTCACAACATAAAAGCAGCTCGAAGGAAATAGTAACAATATTAAAGCGTAACTGAACTGTTGAATTAAGAAAACTTAATAAACCCACAAGTCTCGTGAAAACGAAAACCTTTTGAGTAGTTTTAAATGTACACCAGGATGTTTGTATGTTCAATGATTATACTTTAAGGGAAAAACATAAATTAAACATGGATTTGCATTTACCTTCCTATAATCAGCACTTGAGAAGTTTAGGGATGAGTACTCAGCAGTGCATCATCACATTTTATTTTTGAAATACTTAACGTATGCATCATCACATTTTAATTTTGCATATTTATTTCATACAAGTGTACTAGAAATTGAAAGAGGAGAATAACTTTGTCTAAATATATAAGAAAACTGACTCTTTATTTGATAAATAAGACCTAAACCCCTGTCTTTGAAATCAAAGGCTTAGTTTTGTTTGATCTTGGTATCCTACTCTTCTTCTTTTTCTTGAGTTTGTTCATATAAATAAACCCAACACAAGTTTAAGGAGTCAAGTAATCTGTAGCTTCATGTAAGATACATAAATTTATGTTTTGTACTTGCTACTTAGAGCATGTGTCTTCTAGTCTATATATATTTTTTCATTACAGTTAATGTTTCCATGGTAACTGACATTGCTTTATTTTTGCCCAGGGACGGTGTAAGCGATGGGCAGTTTACGCAAGTTCTTAATATCGAACTCGATCAGATCATTGAGGTAACTACTAAAGCTTCACATAATTTTCTGCATATAGAAGTACTTAAAACGCTGTTGGATGTCTTACTTATCACTGTAAATATGATGCAGGCCTGCAAATTTCTCGATGATAAGTGGAACCCGAAGTTTATCTTGGTGGTTGCTCAAAAGAACCACCACACCAGATTTTTTCAGGCCAACTCTCCGGATAATGTTCCGCCTGGTAAGTCAATCAATTACCACGTTCACAAGATATCATATATAATCACTTAATCTGTTCACTAATACTTCTTTGTCGTTGTGCAGGCACAATCGTTGATACCAAGGTTTGTCATCCCCGTAACAATGATTTCTACCTCTGCGCTCACGCTGGGATGATTGTAAGTGTTACATCAAAAGTATACTATTTTTTAAAATTAAGGTATTGTTTAGCTGTATCATTTCAGCATATAAGCTGGTGTTTTTGTTAGTTGTAAAAAAATATAGGCTTATCCCACTTTTAGAGATTCGACGCTTATTAGGCAATATACCGGAGAAGTTAAAATCTCATCAAACAAATACAATCCTACTTTTAAGTCAAAAAAAGAAAATAAGAAAATAACTTAGAATCTGCTACACATTTGCATCTATATATGCTCTTAGATTGATAATTTGCTTGCTTTTATTGATAGGGTACCTCGAGACCAACACACTATCATGTGCTACATGATGAGCTTGGTGTTTCGGCTGATGATTTGCAGGAGCTCGTTCATGCTCTGTCATACGTGTATGTTTAAAGCTTTTATTTGATTTCTTACCTCTTTGGATAGGAGGCTGAGCATATGACATAGTATGAAACTCGTAACGCTTTGGATAGTGCTTTAACTGCATATATAATTTTAATATTGCAGGTACCAGAAAAGCACGACAGCAGTTTCTGTAGGTAAGAATGTCTCCATTTTCTTGCTTTCTTTTTATAGCCTTGAATAGCTTTGTAATCAGTAGGCAATTGTAATTTAGGTGGAAACTACTTATTCATTATTTGGAAGTAAGTACCTTTGAAGTATGTTAAGAATACAGAGAATCACTTAGTCACAAAATCTAGGAAGTGTGACCTCGACCGGATCAGAGTAAACAACAATGTCGAATCAGGCCGCCCCTTGCCTGTTCTCTTCTATTCTACAAGGTTCAAAGATATGAAATAGAACACCCGGCTATTCCTGTAACTACCTTAATATTTCTGTGTATCTGTTATATATAACTGTAATTGAGGTGAACAGCCGATGCTGCAGCTTATGCACTTTACAGTAAAAGGACAAGAGTTCATTAGAAACTGATTTGTGAGAACAAATGAAAATGTCCAACATGTAGCTTATAAAATCTTACTCAAAATGAGAAAAATGGTCTGAACACTTGATGATTCAGCTTATATACTTAAAAAGGTTACGGCAGACTTTTGGAAACTGATTTGTGAAACGAAGATTTACCGAACATTTAGCTTTCCAAATCTTCATTTACGAGACCTGAATGGTTCGAAGAGGTTAATAGTGGGACAACTATTCTTTTGAAGTCACTTTTTGTATTTTATTTTTATATTTTCTGAACTGAACTATGGTTTCTAACACCATTTTTTAATGCAGTCGCACCTATCTGCTACGCGCATCTAGCTGCTGCACAGGTGTCGCAGTTTGTGAAGTTCGACGAGATGTCTGAGACCTCATCAAGCCACGGTGGGCTGACTTCCCCGACTGCTATCCCAGTCCCTGAGCTTCCTAGGCTCCACCCGAAAGTGCACAGCTCAATGTTTTTCTGTTAAATGTGTTTGTTGGTTTCCTGAATTCTAAAAGTTTATTCTGTTTTTTTTGTGGCTTGTTCTGGCCAAGGTTGTTTTGGATTATTAAACAATTAATTTTCTAGATTAAGTTTTTTCATTGCTATTCGAAACTACAAGTTTGTAGGAACAAAATGTTACCAGCTACTGCAGATGTGTGTTGTGGCTTGTTCTGGTCATACATGCATCTCAGTAAAGTTGGTTATGTTTCAAATTATGATTTTGCTAGTTGGATCTTTAATGATTTAAACTTAGCCCTAATAAAGTTGTTCACTCTTTATTTTTTATTTTTTACAACTTTTGTTTTTTGAGTTTGGCTTTATTCTTATATGCTGGAAAGGTAGACACGTCTATGAAGTCTTTTTACATTTTTTCCTCTAGCTTTTAATAAAGTTTGATACTTTTATACTGTAAATTTGAATCTGCAGTGTAGTTCTGACCATTTACCTAGATTTATCTTGAAACTATAATGCATTGATCAGATCCTTAGTTTTGGCAAACAAAAGATGAAACGTAGACCATGACCGTAACATTAGTGATCAGATCGCATGTTTGGGTTTGAATAAATCAATTTCATTCAAATGCTGGTAATTTCTTATTTGAGATATTTTGATCCGAAATTGAGCTGTTCAAAATCAGTCTCTATTGCAACTTAAAATACATTCAAATGTAATTTAAGTGGGTAGAAAAATATACCGGTACTTGTGAGTGTTACAATGCTCTATCGAATTTGAAGCAACTTACTAAATAGAACTGTAAATTATAGTAAAAAATACGAGTAACCTTCTGTTTATTACACCAAATTTATTGTTTATAAAATGAAAAAAGTATAAAAGCTATACTTGTTCTAGAATACCAGCACAATCTGTGTCCCGAAAACTTTGTATTGCCGATAAGAGTATGTACAAATTAGCAGCTAATACTATGTTCATTCGGACAATATGAAAATATCGAACATATTCTAATGATTAGTTTGGGTTTATTCGTTCAATGGGATCATTTATAACGACACTTGCAAACTTACAATTAGTACTTGGTGTTTTCGAGAATACTAGGAAAAAAACTAGAGCTTTCCCCACCAATAAAAACGATCTTTCTATTCAAATTGTGAAAGGAAAAAAAAACTTTGTCTATTCACTATTGATGATTTGACACGACTCAGTTAAACATAGAGTAAGCAGTTACGTAACTACTTCATCCGTTTCACAATATAGGTAGTATACGAAACCACGTGTAAATTTGATCGATTTTAAATATGTAACTAAATTGTCGAAACGAAAAATTTTAATAATTTTTTTTCTAAATAGTTCAAATGTACATGATAGAATTTTTTAAAAAATTATTTCAATAATTTGGATACCAGTTATTTTACAATCAAACTTATACGTGGTTTTGTATATGACTTATATTGCTGGACGTACGGCTCGTTTACTACTAGAAACTAAAAAAATAAAAAATCATTGTACCAATGAGTTCAGAAAACGAGTCGGGTATATAAATTCGTTGACCCAAATACCTTTGTAGTTATTACCCGCTTAACCAATGTAAAAAAATTCGAACTTCAAAAATTCCCTCAAAAACAGCTTTTATTATAACAAAAAAAATAAAATCCCCAATTTTAATTTTTAATATTCAAAACACCGATTCAAATAAATCACATCTCTTAAAAATTTAACCGCCTCTCTCTCTCTCTCTCTCTTAAATTAGGGTTTCATTTCCCAATTTCTCCAATTAATATATACATATAGAGAGAGAAATATATATATATATATAGATAGATACAGATATATAAAGATATAGATATAGAGAGAGAAACACGATGTCAGTCTCCGCCATCTCGATCACCGCCAACCGCATGACGACTCGCCGCACCGCCGTCGCCGATCCTAACTCCGGCGACCCCAACTCCGCCGCATCCACCGACCCCTCCACCCCAATCGCCGCCGCGAAAAAAACCCAACCTCCGACCACCATCCCCACCGCGCGCCGGAACCACCGGAAACCACTGCCGGCGAGATCTCCGCCTCGGCCGAGGTGGGTCACGATCGCGAGCGTGTTGGCTAAGAATCTGTTGCTGGTGATTGTTCTGATAGGTATAAATTATAATTTCATGTTTTTATTTTGGAATGTTTTGCTATGAGTCTACTTTCCGTAGATAGAAACAATTTTATTAGTTAATTTAGTTACCAAGTGAAATTTAGTGATTTGTTTAATATTTGCTCCTTTTGATTTTTGGATTTTTTATTTTAAAAATCTGTGGGTTTTAGACAGTCAAATTATTTAGCTTCTTCTAAAAATCTGTATTTTAGGCTAAAAAATCTAAATAAAACCCAGATTTTTAAACCCTACATTTTCGGCAGATTTTTAAAATCTGAATTTTGACCATAAAATCCGATTCTTTGGCTAAAAAGGCTAAAAAAAAAGACCAGATTTTTAAAGCTTACATTTTGACCAAAAAACCTGTTACCAAACAGGCCCTAAGTGTCTATGAAACAGCGGTACATCGAAAATGGTACGTACATTTTTAAAAAGTAATACAAACATTTTTTTTTTAAATGGTAATTGTGTTGATTGTGACAACAAATTGATTAGTTTAATTTAATTACCAAGTGAAATTTAGTGATTTGTTTAATAATCCCTCCGTCTTTAATTAAGTGTCTATGAAACAGTGGTAAATGGAAAATGGTACTTACATTTTAAAAAGTAATACAAATATTTTCTTAAAACGGTGATTGTGTTGATAGGGTTGGTGCAGATGGTGAGGAGATTGATATATAACACGGATCGGGAAGGGTTTACTGTGAATACCGGGGCTGAGTTTGAGAGACGGATTGCTGACGTGGAGGGCTTGTTAAAGAAGACCACTAAGTTGCTTCAGGTAATTAATTAAAAAAAAACATTATTTCTTGTTTTTACTGAAATTACTCGCTCCGTTCGAAAATATAAGATGTTTTACTTTATATGTCTATAAGCAATTAGAAGCAATTTAGAAGCAAAAAATTTCTAATGTCAGCACAGCGGTGATATGGAGAGCGTCAGGCATCAGGCTTTTTTGTTAATGAAGTTGCTTTATGAGAAATAAGTTTGCTTCAAATATAGGTAGTGTCGTGTTTGATACCATCTAAGCTATTTGAATTATAAGTAATTTAGAACTTATTCTAACTTATAAGTGACTTGTAAGTGTGCACACAAATTGTCTTAGAGAACTTTTATTTTTAATTATTGTATTTTTTTTATAAAGTTTAGGAAACACACTAAAATACTAGCTTCTCTGTTTTTTTGAGCCTTTTAGCTCTTTTTGCCCAACAGCTTGAGAAGCTGGCAAACCAAACACGTATTGCTTTTTTTAGCTTGAACCTAAAAGGGCTAAGAATTAAAGCAGTTACAAATAAGCCCTTATTTATCTAATTAGTGGACCAGATACAAATATTAATGAGAAATTGCTGCAGGTCCAGGTTGAGGTAGTTGATAAAAAACTCGAAAAGGGCTTAAACGAGGTCAGAAAGGATTTAAAAACGGAAATCGAAGAGAAAAATAAGAAATTGATGGAGAAAATTGACAAATTCGACATGAGTATCGAGGGTTTGGAGAGAGAATTAAAAAACGGAAACTGGTTGAAAAAGGAGGATATTAATATTCTTATTGAGGAATATAGGAAAAAGAACGGTGGTGTTGGTGACGTGGGATTAGATGAGGTGAGGGAAGTGGCGAGAGAGGTTGTAGAGAGAGAGTTAGAGAGGTTTGCCGCTGATGGGTTAGGGAAGGTGGACTATGCGGTGGCGTCTGCTGGGGCGGTGGTGGTGAGGCATTCGGAGGAGTATGGTGTTGGGAGAGGGATTGGGTGGTTCAAAAGGGTTAAAAACGGAGTTCATGACGATTCGGTGAAGATGATTAGCCCGAGTTTTGGTGAGCCGGGACAGTGTTTTCCGTTAAAGGGTAGTTCGGGGTTTGTGCAGATCAAGCTTAGGTCCCCTATTGTTCCCGAGGCTGTCACATTGGAGCATGTTGCAAAGGTCATTTACTGACTTCTATTATTTACTGTAATACTTGTGCTTGGAATTTTTAAAATTGAATGATTTGCCTTGCATGTTCTTGGTTTTATATATATAAGGTTGATGCACTCTGTCAGGGAACTGATGCTTAAATGTTTTCATTTGTTATTAATTTACCCTTTTGGGACCGCTATTGTTCTCTAGGTTGTGATGTTTGAGCATGTCGCAAAGGTTAATTTCTGATTTTTGTCGTTATTATTTAGGACTTCTGTTTGGGAAAATAATGCATGTTCTTGGTTTCTTTATTTAAGTTTAGTGGAATTTGGTAGGGAACTGATGGTAAATGTTTGATTTGTTGTTATTATGCATTTCCTGTGTTACCATTATTGTACCCTTTTGGGTGTGAGCTCCTGTAGGATGATTAATCTGTTAATACTATGGCATGCTCTTCTTTTTTTTCTCTAGCAATTTTAAGGCTTTTTTATGAGAAATAAATGAATAGCAGAATTGGAAGTATTATGGATTGGTGTTTCTGGGGTTAGACTTGGCATTCATATTCTTTAATTATTGGTTGAATCTTTGAAAAAGGTTTAGTTGAATCTGTTTTGTACCATAGACTGTTTCATTGTATTGAGATGTTTATTTTTTCCTTCACTTCGTACAATAGGGAATCTTAGTGTTCTAGGAAATGAAAAATTAAGACGTAGATCGGCAACAATTTAATCGGGTGTTGTCATTGTATGTAAAATGGCTCTAGGGTTGAGTTTTTTTTTTATAGAGTTGATATTCTTGTTCCTTATTGTATAAGCTTTAGTTGATGCCTGTAGCATGCTTGCTCACTGCTTTTTGCTTTTATGACTATTTTTGTAAGAACTTGTAAAACTGTAATGAAAAATGTAGATTTAGTTATGTGCTTGCTGACTGCGTTTTGCTTTTATGGCTATTTTATAAGAAACTTGTAAAGCTGTAATCAGCAATGTGTATTAAGTCATGTACTTGTCGTAAAATGGTCTCGATAAGCATCGCATATTCTGTGTTTCAGACATTGCCTTCAGTAGCATGCTTATATATTATTTTTGTGTAGTTAGAATATTGTTTTTTAATCTTTTGCTAAGACTAGGTTGTTTTACTTACCTTCTTCCCATTGACAGTGTTAGGCCTTATATATGTTGCAATTAGATACCCATATGTACTTTTGAATACTTGCATACTATATTTGTTCTTGAGGTCTTGTTTTCAGAATTACATGGTAAGTAAGTTCTGGTAGATGCCCAATTTAGGTCGTTTAAGCAGAACTTTGAAGTTGTACAATTTGTTGGGAACTGTGATTGAGCATAGATTTGTTTTTATACTAAATCAATCAGGTACAGTGGCAAAGCCAGGATTAGTGAATTGGGGGGCGGGGGTAGCCCATGCTAGCCCCCACCTAGCTCCTCCCCTGATTAGGTACCATATGTACTTTTGAATACTTATATACTATATTTGTTCTGGTAGATGCCCAATTTAGGTCGTTTAGGCAGAACTTTGAAGTTATACAATTTGTATTTGTTTTAATTAAATCAATTATGAAATGAAACTATGGGAACTGTGATTGGACATAGATTTTTTTTTATACTGCAATCTTGTTGTTGAACATGGATTTCTGGTGTGCACCTTTACGGTTATTCCGTAAACATCAAATGGTGCTAAGACACTAAAGTCGAACATGTGCTTTTCGATGAGTTTCATGGAAATAAATAGATTAAGATTGTTGCAGGTCCCCATTTGGAGTATGTAGTGGGTGTTGTAGAAGACTGATAAATGTAGGTGTGATAGCATGTTGTAGGCTAGACATAATGGAGCATGGAAGATGTTAGTAATTGTTTTGAAGAATCCAGGGATGCACTCAAACCTAGCCTTCTAGGTACAAATGAAGGGTCAACTTTTCATTATTGAAAGTTGTAGTTATATTGCAGTTTATTCATTAGGGCAAGCTTTTGTAACTTCTTTTTTAGCTGACAGGATGGAGGCCAGGGTGATTGGTAATTTTCATAAGTCGATAGAAGCCTTTGGATTTAAAGAAAGTATTAACAAAAAGCTACTTGCTTTAAACAGATAGGACTATAGTAGTAGTTAAACAACTTGTGGTGTATTTCGTGTAAATCATGTGACTAAAGTACTCTGAGCATTGATACCATAAAGGGGATAAAGCTTGATATTTCATGTGTAGAAGGAATAGCGCCCTAGCAGTATCTTTTGATTGAGAAGTGTTTTTCAAAGAGGGTAAATTTCCTAAATGGCGGGTGTGGCTAAAGCGACACATTGTATGTTTGTGGATATATGTTTGTTCTTTGAAAATAATGTATATAAATTGTTCCTTTTCTCCCTCTGTACTTGAGAATGTTTTGTATATATTCATGCCCCTATGGATCACATTCTTCGTGCTTCATGCCATTTCATGTTTGATGCATGTTTGTTTGGTTGATGAATTGAAGTTTAGATTTGTGCTGACAATTTTTTCTGTATCAAAAATAAAATCAACTGTGTGGGTACAATCTGTCCTTTGGCTTTGTTTGGTTGCAGCTTATTCTGGTTTCTTGCGTGGAAGATTCTTGATGAACTAGTTTTTTTCTTCTGAATCTTAAAAAACCAGCTCAATTGCTTTGAAAACGGTAGCCAAACAGACCTTTCATATACTTATATGCACACTGGGCACAAGTTTAGCAGATAATTGTTTAATCATCGGCATGGAATCAGTGGGAAAAGGCTGGGTTTTTGGGCTTTAAATTTGATTTGCCATACTCACTGTTTTACCATTAGTTAGCTTTTGAAATAGCTGTGGTTAAATTGAACAAATAATGCTTATACTTTGTGCTTATGAAATATTTATGTTAGATAATCTTGAGAGAAGATGCATTTTGGAAGAATTACTTGGAAGTTCATTATATTGTATTTTTAGTTTCTCTATTGCTGTAATATGAACTACTTTGGCCTTTTAGCTTATATCATACTAATTTTATTTTTTTGTATTTCCCCCAGAGTGTCGCATTTGACAGGTCAAGTGCTCCAAAAGATTGTCAAATATATGGGTGGTTACATAATAAGACTGGTATTATCAACCAGGGTGTCGATACAGGAAAAATTATTCTTTTGACAGAATTCACTTATGATCTAGAGAAGAGCAATGCGCAAACATTTGACGTTTTGGACACTCCTATCGTGGTTGATACAATTAGGCTCAATTTCACTTCTAATCACGGGAACCCTGCACATACGTGTATCTATCGCCTGAGAGTGCATGGCCGCCAAGCCGAATCTATTCCCATGTTGGATGGACAATCTTGAAGTGTGTATCTTGTTCGTGACATGGTTTTTCTTTTTATGTGATTTTCTTTGTTTGTACCAAACTTTAGGTGTTCTCCTTGAGACTGCTTTTTTTCATTCACCTTAATAGTTAATTTTGTGTATGTAGTAGATGTTTTCTTTTTGGTGGATTTTAGCAAGGTCTGTTAAAAATTCAAAATATTGAATCACTCTTTATCATTTTGTTGCGAATCTGATCTCACCTTATTATGTATATGTGAACACCCTTCTATAGCAAACCGCTTTATTATAGTACTATGCTTATTTTTTCTTCCAAAATATAATTTCAATTATATTCTTTATAGGATTCATATAATTGGAGTCTTGTGCTTTTCGGGTTTCCATGTTGGCTGGGTGTCTCGTTTATTTATGGGGACATGCCTCTAAAATGTAGGATAAAAAATTAGTTATGGGCCCTTGCTTTGTTAAAGTGGAAAATCCTTTCATTTGTCTGTTCATCTCCACTCAGATGTCTAAACTGAGTAACAGGTTTTCATTTTGTAAAAAAAAAATGTTAGTTGTAGACTTGTGGTCTGTAAAGATTTAAATTTAGCATTCACTTCGATTAGCTGACCATCGGACTATGGGTGAAATTGGTGATAAACTGGGACCTC
Source organism: Primula vulgaris (assembly GCA_963920805.1). Taxonomy (NCBI): domain Eukaryota; kingdom Viridiplantae; phylum Streptophyta; class Magnoliopsida; order Ericales; family Primulaceae; genus Primula; species Primula vulgaris. The sequence goes on along the minus strand of OY987216.1, from coordinate 5,695,551 downwards.
CTTTAAAAGATCGCATGAAATTAAAAATGATTCACATCGAGGAATGTAAATTTCTCATCTGGCTCCATGGTTAGTAAATTTTCACCGTTTCCCAGCTGTTATCGGTATTAATCCAAGTGATGCCATAAAGTTGGTATATCATAAATAGATTTTCACTACTCTAACATTCCTTATGAGAGGACCGAGGATTGAGGTAACGTTTTTGTCTTCATTCTTCTCAAAAGAAGTGTAAGCAGGAGTGTTAGAGTAGTGAACGTGACATTACTCGTATATCATACTCTCTCCATGACTCCATCCCTTTTTAAGTGTACTGGAAGTTGAATATATGGTATATATAAAACTAGAAGTCGAAGATTTCGTATTCACCTAATGTTTTTGTAAAATTATAATGTCTCTTTCATAAGTATTTCCTCTCTTCTGATAATATCATTTTTACCCAATCTGTCCGGGTTCAAGTCTTATGCGTGCCTTGAAAATTTGCGACATTACTGGGTCAGTTAATGTTATTGTAGTATGATTTTGGATCTTTTACAGACGGTTTGGCTTGAAAATACGAAAACTAAAATTACTTTCTTTACATGCATATAACGATGGAGCCAACACTAATATGTTGGGTATGCAAAAAATATAAATATATAAATTTGAAGGGGTAAAAAATATCAAGAGAATATTATTATTAGAAAAAAAAATTGGTATACAGTATGGCGTGGTTGCAACAGCCCCCTTTTGCAACCATGTACCTAAACCCGAGTGATCCAGGCAAATTATTTGAAGAATATCGTAAATGGTCAATCTTTGGCCGACCTCAAATTCTTGGGATAACACCCAAGTATAAACGATGAGAATAATTTATACAACAAGTTATAAGATATTCAAAATATATTTACAAGTTATAGATCAACTCTTAATTATCCATCTCTTTGTTCACGAGTAACATAAGAGAATAAAAAAATCTTGGGGAAAAAGAACTGCTAACATCTTTACTGCAGACTTGTCATCTAGTAAGTAATTTTTGTAATGCTAACATAATTCTCTTCTGCTAAACAAAAAACTTGTAGTTAAAGTAATCAACTTCATACCAAAATTGTGGCACCTCCTATTTTGTAGGAAAAAATGTTGTTTATTAGCTAAAATTCTCATTTCTTGGACACTGAGAATTTTTAAACCTAACTTTTATATAGCTCCGATTTTGTGTTGACACCGTCGGTAACCATGGCATCAACCAGAAACGTAGCACATACAGGTCGATGGTCCGAAAATCGAGACTCTCTTCGGCCATAATATAGTTGCCGAATTTCATGTCCATGCCATAATATTCTATCACACCTGCATATTCATATAAAAGATTTTCAGATATTCAAGAGTTGATTCTGAAAAGGTCAAGAGTACAGAATTGCGGGCTTAGATTTTGATGGTCAATAATCTCTAGCTTCAAGAATTATGTTCTAAATAAATTAATTATAATTAATAGTACTCCCAGATCTATCATAATTGCATAAACTTAAGAGTCATATTTTTTGACGAATCAAAGTTAAATGGCCTACTTAGTTGCTAAAGTTTCCACTTGGGTCCGAGAGAGTTTATGTTGCCTTACTTATGATAATTTTGTTAGTCTTTTTACTCTTTTAAGTCCTTTATAAGCAAAGCCTAAGCTCGAAAAGATTCTGAGGTCAATAATTTAATGAAATACCATGCCGGAGTTCTTCTTTTGCTCTTGGATTTTACCGATTCTCCGTAAAACTTGTCGGAATCCTGGTAATATTTGTATGTTGGAGGAAAGTAGATCTTTCCTTCTTTCCATCCCTTGAATGCTCTCCCAGCTCTCCTTTCGATTTTAAGCTTGAAATTCATAAATCACATTACTATTCAAAAGAATTGTCCTTAAAAAAGCAACACAAAATAGGGAACATAAATATTAACAATGTTTACGAATCACAAACAACTGCAGCTAAAAGACATAGCAAAATAATCATATTTTCGATCTATACGCCCTGAGAGTTTATGTTTAGCTCAAACATATGATAACCTGACATTTTTTATTTCCCAAATTTAACTCAGCCAATTGATCTTTTCAAACATGATAAATGAAACCAGACTTCACTATTTATTTTTTGCTACATGCATATAAGTTAAGAAAATACATGTTGCTAGACTACCTGATCCTTATCAAGAAGTGCATCCCAGTTGTCCTCCTGAAGAAGTTTTCTGGTTTCGCTGTAGCTCAAAGCGATACGATAATTCAAATCCCCAAACCAAATTACGCGGCTGCAATAATTAAGTTTGAAATAAAATCATAGCTAATACAATACGTGTGTATAAAACTTGATGTAAAGAAAAGAAAAAGGACAACTGCTCACTCATGGTCTAGAATCTTATCCGGAATTTTACTATGAGCGGCTCTGCATATCTTTGGGAATTGAGTGTTTTTTAGGATTTCGATAACATCTGAGTTTCTTCGGATTTCGTCGCCTTCTTTTTCTCCCGAAGCTAAGTGACTACATATAAAACATAAACTTGTTTGGTGGAGTGACATGCTCACCGATATACAACCCTGCAATAATGAATTTTTATTTAAGGATACTTATCATATTTGTTGACTATATAAATCATCTCGTTCTGCAAATATACAGGGATTCGGTACTGATGGATTCTTTGACACAAGAATTATAAATTATCATGTGCTTATCCTAAAGCTGTACAAAATTGGGGGGAAATTTTTATATCAGACGGAAAAAAGAGGTACTTAACAAGTAATCAAGACACTAGTCAATAGTAACTAAACAGCACCCCGATTTGGGTCTTTTGAGAACTGATAAAATTCAACCTTTGATGCTATTTCAAACTGTGTGAACTAACACCTCTTTTTAAATTCTGAGCAAAACTAGTTTCCAAATAAGGAAAAACGAATTCCTTACCCTCTGTCAACTATTGAGATCAATTTTCACTTTTCCAACCATCAAAAGTTACACTATTTAATGACATCTTTTGGTGTTTCTTTGATTTTTCTAGTTTCTAAATTTTGACATCATAATCAAATTTTAATATAATCACAGAATAAAATATAAACTCACCTTATTTCCAAGGCAACCCATGATTCCACGACCAACATACGAGAATCTCAAATGGCTTATATGTTGAACAAGCTCCCTCTTTACCCAAATTGTAACAAATATACCCACCATTTGCTTACAAGCTATAAGGCTATACTTCAGCTTGTTAGCCAAATTAATCTCAGGAAAAACAAAACTATCGGATCCTTCGTCCTCTTCTGAAAGAATGTCGTTGTCATTCATAGTTGACGGTTGGCAAAATAAGCACGAATCTTTTATGAGTTTTTTTTCTAATTCGAAACTGCAATTGCAAGTCTTGAGCTTCCTATAATTTTCTGTTTTAAAAACTTTACTCGCTTTTCTCAAAGAGATCCTCTGAAAAGAGAATGATTTACCATAACTTGTATTGAGATTTTGAGCTCCCGTTAAAGGACTATTTTCAAAACTAGAAATTGACTTTTCCAGGCCATAATCATTTTCCGATCGATTCAAGGATCGGCTAATTAAGTAAAGCCATTTTGCTGCCGGTCCATTGTCTTCCATGACTAACACGTTCCCAGCATTTAACGGGACAATCTCCTGAAAACTGTGACGGAAAAAAAATGAGATTACACATTTTGGAATTCAGTTACAATTCTGTACACTGACGAGTAACGTATCATCAAGATCAGTTTTCCCACCAACCTATTAAACGTTTTTAGTACTCTGCGATTTTTCTCACTTATATTGGCTAATGGAAAAGGAATCATAGACTGCATAGTAAATAGTTCAGAAAACAAAAAATAGTTAATAGACTATGTTATCATGCTTTTTTCTATTAGCTACACTGTTTTAGCAGTTTTATTCCCAATTAATAGGTCTTTTCTATGTAATTTAGGAAATCAAAAAAAAATTAAGCTGGATTATTGGGTTATTTATTTCTAATTTTTGTAATGGTGTACAAAATTGAAATGACACGTTTGGATGATTCAAGAGAAGTACACAATTTCTGCACAAGTAAGGTCCAAGTTGTGAGTTCTTTTCAGTTTAGTATAGAGGACCAGAAAATGGAAATGCAGGGAAACATACCCCAAAACATATATATCCGACTGATCATGGACCTGAAGTAGATCATCGAGATTTAGACCATTATGGGGAGATTTTCCAGCAACGTTCCATGTTGTAACATGAACCCTACATATAAATAAAAAATTGAGTATATACAGGTACACAATTTGGTCATACCAAATAATAACTGAAAACAGGAAGGGAATGAAAAGGATTGTCTACATACCTGAAGGTCTCGACTGGATTATTTGATGGCATGAGCTTTTTAGTCTCTGAGTCGATAACAATTTTCAAATTAGCCGTGGAGATTTATTCAGAAGAAACAGATAATGAGCCAGGGAAACATGCTTGTCAAATTAAGAATAAAGTAAATGTGAATCCATACACAATTGGATAAGGTTTCTCGAACATTTGAAAGTTCTGTCTAGTTGAAGATTCTAAATACTTATCAAGTTGATTAAATTCTGGAGACCAAAATTCCAAGAGTAGATAACATCAGTGGCCTAATGGAATAAAATGTAGCTTAAAGTTATACTCAATACATTTCCTTTACCAAAATATGGGATCTAATACCATTCTTGTTTCTCTATCTATATTCTTCTCAATTGATAGTGATAACTTTGAATTCAGTTCCTTTTTCGCAAAAAGGGGTTCTAATTTGTTTCATTACTTGTGTGTGCTTTAAGGTTGGTAAAGGTATAATCACAATCATAAGTAAAAGAATTTGCAATAAGTTGGCTTCCTAGAAAAAGCATTAGCACTTTCTCAGTGACCGTAAAAGGAGAATACTTGAAGTGTTTATCATGTGAACATAGAAATATGTTGGGAAACTTTGCTTACTAGAGAAAGCTTTAGTTCTAACAAGTGACCATAAAGAACACAATAAACTAAAACAAGATCTTATTTCACTCCCTCCCAGGATAATTCACGTGCACATAATACGAAAATTATTTCCGACAATTTATATTACCAGGGTAAATCTCACATTAAGTGTTCACATGAGTTTACATAGAGAGTGCTCACCGGAAATATCAGATGATTCGGTTTCTGTTTTTCTTCTATTTCTCTCTCCCATATTATCAGTCTTTTCTTTTGAACACTGTAAATGGATAAGAAAACGGAAAAAGTAACTTTAGTCAACAAATTTGCTTGATAAAAACAACATAAATCAAGTTTATAAGGATATAGATTGAGTCGTCCTTTCCCTCTTTTGATTCCAGTTTTTAAATTCTAATGATGCTTTTAAATCGAAGGTTGTATCTTTCAGCATGTTTTTGTTAATTAGCATTATCTTTCAGATATTCTCTAGGATTTTCAACAATATTTGAATGTTTATCTAAAAGATTCGCACTGATTGGCTTATTTGAATAGGCCACGTTTGGCTGCAGCTCTTACGAATATAAACTGGCTTATTTAAGTATGAGAGGGAACATGGGTTTGTCGAGCTCAAAGTTCTAGGTTTTCATGCGTAGAAAGCAAAATCAAAACCTCAGATCTTGAACAACGAAAACAAATAAGTGCAACTACTAATGTGAGCTTATAAGCTGCAAACAAACAAAATTATTATAAAGGAGATAAACAAACACACTATCAGAAGACGACCATTCAAAGCAAAAAGCAGGCATCAACAGAGTGGTTATTGAAAAAATGCAAATAAAGTATAAAATAAATAAATTTGAAATTTTCAATTACCAAATTGCAGTAAACCTAATAAAGGTGGGGAATATAGAAAAAAAAACTTGCTTTGTCTAAACTCTAAAGCTAAGAATTCACTTAAGAACTTTCTCAAAGAATTCTTATCGAGCATATTCACTAGTCTAAAATGGTTCTGGTCGTGTTTACCAATTCCGTAACCTTCAAATACATTACATTGGAAATATAACTAATAGGAATCCTTATTCAGTCCTTAAATTGTGTGTCTTCGATAATCAAACATTAACAGTACATGTATTCTTGCTCTAATTTTCCAATGTACTAAATTAATGATTGTTTCAATTTAGATCAATCAAACCAAATCAAATTAAAGCCTCCATAATCCAGGAACACAAATTAACTGGATGAAAACAAAGTAAACAATTGTATCTAGTAATTAAAAACAGAATTTCCTGAATCATAATAAAATACCAAATTTAGATCACATGCATTTCATCTTCTGTATCAAAACAAATACACATAAACCAATATCAAAAAATAAAAAAGTTCATACATGGGATTTATATCATTGTAATAGATAATTAAAATTGAATGGACCTTTGGTTTAGGCGTAGATCACGAGATACAGGCTCCCTTGAATCTCTCTCTTTCTCTCTTTCTATATATATATATATAAATAGTAAATATTAGTAAGAGAATTTAGAGTTTGTTTTTCTATAATGAAGTAAACAAGTTTACGTGAATAATGAAGAACAAGTCTTTTTCTTATTTTGTTTTTTAAAAAAACAATAAGTGGCTGTTGGTTTGCATGAACGTGTGTGTAACTACTTTATTTATTATTATTAAATGTTTTTATTTTGGTATTAATAAATGTACTTTGTAACTTGAAAGTTGTACTTATATTTTAAAATAAAATAAGGTATTATTGGTCTGTCCCTTATGTTTGGATTCTCTTTGACTAATTCAGCCCTTATACCAATGATTATTTTGTACCACTTTACCAACTTCATTACTCATTTAACAATTATTTTTCTTTTAATATATCATAACACGTTACAGTTTTTTTTTTTTAATAGTAATTTTTTTGGTATTTAATTATTTATTTGTAAATGGTTAAACAAACAACTAAAATAAAATTGTATATATAAAGTTAAATTTTACAGATTTTTTTAAACAAAAATTTTATAAATAAAATAGAACACGATCGAAAAATAACTACGAATATGTATGAAAAAATATAAAATGAAAACATGATGGACGTAGTTAAGTTGAGTAAATGTGCATGCTTGGGTGACGCTAGATAGCTAATTAGCCTAATTATTTGATGATTTTGTAAAATTTTATGGAATGTTTATTGTTCTAGTATGACACCTCACAGAATATTAAGAATAAATAATAAGAAGCAGCTTTCTGGATTTACACATGGTTTCTAACGTTTTCTTTTTGGATTTACACCTTTCCTAAGAGCAAGCCGGCCCAAGCATTCAAGTTGACTTTTATTATTGTGCCCAAAATATTTAGGATACCATAAAATTGAATAATTAATATTATGATAAATTAACAAATCATACTATTTTTTAAACTAAATTAATAAAAATATATTCAAAAAAAATCTAATTAATAAAAATATATCCAAAAGTCCATACGTTAATTTGTATATTTCATACTGTTACTCCAAAAGTTCATATAAATATTTCAAAAATTCGTACCGTTATTCCAAAAGTTCATACTCTAATTTATATTTTTTCATACACTTCTTCCAAAAGTGCATACCCTTATTTAAAATTTCATAATCTAATTCGTAAAGTTCATAACTCAATTTACAGAATTCATATACTTATTTACATAATTCATATCCATCATTTTGAACTTCATACATTTAATTCACGGAAATTCACAGAGTTCATACACTTATTTTTCAAGCGTATAAACTAATTAACAAATTCAACCATTACCAATACTACGATATCGAGCTTTCACATCGCTGTCGTGGGTCTATCCTTTAACGACTGCATATCCGTCGGCATTAATTTCAAGTTTTCGATCTCACTTTACACCTTCGCTGTCCACTCTGACGGATGACTCCGTCTCAATTTTCATCGAAGAGAGAGGAGAGAGAGAGGGAGGATGAGAGAAAATTCGGAAGAAAAAAAGAACAGATGGAAAAAGGAATCAGAAAGAGAAATTAATGATGAGAGATCGGAGAAAGCAAGGAGTATGAGGTGTGAGATCGAAAAGAAGAATAAGGAGTAGGAGAGAGATCGGAGAAAGAGTGAGGAGGGGAAGGGAGTGAGAGGAGAAGAGAGAGGGGAAAGAGGTAGCAGTAATGAATGATATTTTTTATTTTTTATTAATTATTAATTGAAACTATGTTTTTGATACTTTATGTTTTTGTTAATATAATAGTTGTATCATATGTTTATTTTAATATAATATGTGTATGATATGTTTATGTTAATTCCCCTTTAATATTATAAGTGGAACTAAATGGCACGATTGATTTATTTATGAAACTATGGGGAGTAACATCGTGATTTATATATATATATATATATAAAAGCATTAAGCAAAATACTTTCAAGTCGTAGATATGGACCGAACTTTAGATATACACATACAAATTAATGTACTTTTTTGATACTGAATGTTGCCCAGATGGGATGTCCGTTTCGACGGGACTATCCGCACCTCAATGGGCCGGCACTGCCTATCACTAGAAAAATTAAATACTCGTATATTAATGAATATTGGAACTTTACCTATTTATCCAAATTATCAATTCCTATGGGTAAATAGACCTCACCTAGAGGCCAGAACAACGTCACCTTGCTGCTTACGCCGTTAATTATGAATGTTTATCGATCCGTAAACTTAAAAAAGAGGGGCGTGTAACAATAGAAAATCTATATAACGGTAAGGGTGGGCAGTGTAACATAACAAAATAACGATACTATTTCGTTTAATTAAAACTAATATGCCGAAATGTGGCATATTTTCACATGTTTAAAAAAACACAAAACTGTCATTTTCGTCCTTTTTATAAACAGTTTAATTACAATGCAATAATTTTGTGAAAGTTAAAAGATGACATCCTTTGATTTATTCTCCTCAGCTTAATAGTAACACTTTGCTTGTTTGTTCCGAAAAATTTGTTCCGAAAAAGGTTGTAAAATCTAAACATTTTTGTTGTCCCCACGCACATCTATATAAAAAAAAATCGATATTTTCAAAGTAGGCTCAAATAATCAAAAATCATATCCGGGGGAGTATTAGTTTTTAAATTCCAATGAGAAAATTTAAGTGGAGAAGAAACTCCATTTTTGTGTGCTTCTCATAAAGAAAGCTCCAAGCTCTTCAAGTTGATTTTTTTAGGGAAAAAAAAAACATGCAATTGAATAGGTACTTGCTACAAATCTTAAAAACTGTTTAATGAAAGTATGGCTTTTTCCCAATTTTTATTTATTTTCTAATTGGAGAAGAGAAAAAGAAAAAATATGATAAGGAACCTTAGAATAATTGCATCCATATGTTTATTATACTCCTTTATCCCAGAGCTTTTTAAAATTTAAGTTTTAAGAAACTTAGAGATCAAACAATATTTTTATAACAAAAAATGAAAAACTATTTTTTTTTTGTTAAAAAACTGTAGGGATGACATTGTCTAAGCGTCTAAACCTTGTACTTTCCAAACCAAACCTTATTTGTACTCTAAATTTGTCTGAGGTTTTTTTTGTTATTCCTATGACATTTTATAGACTTATTCCAAAAACAAAAAACAAAAAAACTCCCCTCCACCCTTCCCCTAAGCAGCATCCGCTGAGACACGTTACTAGTGAGTTGTACAGTTAAGGTGAGGTACTTCGAAAGGGCCGTAAATTTGAGGATTCTTCATACAGATGTACGATTACGAGTACATTATGACCTATTTATGTATAGTACATATTGTTGAAAGAAATAATAACTACCTCGAGTTGTCGACGCTTGACGGATCAAAATCCAACTGCTGAAACGCACTATATTTATAAAATTTTCAATTGCAGTGCGTCCCATTGGTTTGATCTTTGATCCATCAACTAAGATAGATACCAAAATTCATAATTTCTGTTGTTGCAATCCCCTAATTACAAGCACAACATAGCCTTCTAGCATCTTTTACTAAAATAATAAGTAAGAAATAAGAACACCACAACTACAAGTCTAAAAGAGAATAAGTATCTCTTGAAGCTTGCCAAAAAGAAAACCTGTAAAGCTATCCCGGTGTGATGGCGCCTAATTATGAGTAAAAAAAGATTGGACTACCAATCTCATCCGAATTGGACAAACTAAAAAACCCCAAATCCATTGCAAAAGCACCTAAAACATCTCCTGTTGTTCGGTTCAAATTACTAATCTGGATGCGTTTTATGCAACCTAAGCATCATTTGTGTTCCTGGTCGAACGTTTTAGTCCTATAAGAACCATCAAAAGATGCAACCAAACAAGGCTCTGGGACACACAATCCCAAAGGATTCGACAATGAAACTTCATTGTAAAACAACTTCCTAAACAAAGATGACACGTGAGAAAATAACATATTAGGAAGAGATATCTCTTCACAAAACCTGCAATTCGTTCCTGTCAGTGTGATATTATTTCCTACAGAACTACAGTAAGCCACACTTTCAGATCCCAAGTATATAGGTACAGTATAGCTAGCCAGCAAATGAACAACACTAGTAAAGAGAGTAAAAAAATATAAACGCAAGCACAAATTGTATAGTTCTTAAAACATTTATTCATATAACTTCAAACTTTTTTTTTTGCCAGGTAAACTCATCTTTAGCAAGAGATGATGTTACTTAACACCTTCCTCGACAGGCAGGAAGAGCAACCTTGACCTAAATAAAATAAAAAACTTGACCCAAAACACGACCACATGAAGATCAAGTACCAAAACTCGGCACCCAAGTTCAAGAACAAAGACTCAAAAAAAACATAAAAAAAGAAGAAAACAAAACTCTGAAGTTTTAGACCAATCGAAACTCTTTAACCACCTATAACATAGCGATCCCCTCTTAGAACCGACAGCATCAAACGAACCATAGAGCCATTTAATTGAACCAATCAGAGTTGAATGACGAGCCAACATTCTCATTTTCGAAGTTGTCAAAGCCGTTCGATGAATATGTTTTGCACTGATTATCAAACTGGAAATCGGTCACAGAGTCATTCAATAGCACGTTTGGCTCACCACCATTGTTTGTCGTCATGAAAGGCACATAGAGACGATTCTGTATGTTCACAGTTTGTTGCTCTACCACTGGACCCACGATATAGCTTTGACCCCCATGATTCAACCCCTTATTCTGTTCCATATTTGTGTCATAAAAAGGCACGAGGTTATTTATCGAACTTTTTTCTCCTAGAATCCCAGTCCCTGTCCCGCTAAACGGGGTTAAACCTAGACCATGGTTAGAAACCGACTTGGGATGCAGATATGAGGGAACTGAAAATACAGATGGCGCTTTCTCGTTCGTCACCTGAAAATTTGGAATATCAAATGGTTGGGAAGTAATAGCATTCACCTTAAAGGGACACCTCATCTGGTGGTTGTTTCTCGTGATCCTGTCGAGAAAACCGCCTTGCTGGTCGCCAAAAGGGCATTCCGGGTACTCGCACGTATATATGATATCATCCATCATCATGCTATGCTCATCCAACTGCAATTGTTTCCTCTTCTGACCGAAATCCGACCCGATCTCAAACATTTCATTCTTGATCGGACCCAAGGTGCTTCCCAGAAAACGCTCAATGCCCAAGTTGGGCCTCAAATCCTCCACAACTCTTTTCCCCACATTGTCGATGACGTCGATATCATAATTATTCTCATCGCTCATAACGTAGGACCCACTGCTATAAGTGGGAGGAGGACACAGATTGGGGTATAGCTTACGTATCATTGCCTCCTCCTGGTTTACAATAGCCTGCCACGTGGCGTTCTCCTTTGCAGACATCTTGTCCTGCAACCCCTTTGACTGCAACACGAGCTTCCGTATTTTACCGATATCTGGCAACATGTGTTTGATCACAGCCGTTAAGACGCTAACCTTCCAAGCTTTCTTCAGATCATGAGGCTTCTTGTAAGGAGGTGGGACCATGTCGAGTCCCATCTTGTCCCACCACTCTTCCTTCCCTGTTGGCCACCATGGGGGCGGCACCCCCTTTTCCAAAGGAAAACGCCTCTGCGGCGGTTCGCAATGTTGCAACAGACAAGATAAGAGGGAGCCAAGGGTAGTGTCTTGAAGCTCTTGCAAGGTGCGTGTAGTCGGGTTAAAGGAGCCGAGAAAATCATTGTTCTCGCTTTTCCCAAAATGCTCAGACTCGTACTTTTCAATGGCCGCAGGACCGTTTCGGTCAAATTTGACTCTCTCTTTCCACCAAGCTCGGAGATTGTCGGATGATCCGCTAACCGGCTTACCCTTCTCGGGGATAATTCCGTAAACAAAGCCTTGAGCTTTGCAAACCTCCATCATTTTGAGCATGTACTTGAGTATTCCTGTTTCAAACAAAATTTGTTATTTATACACCAAGTACAGGAAAAACCTACAGAGCGAACCCAACAAGATAAATTCAGTTTGATTTTTCTAGCTACTAAAAAAAATTGATTTCAGTAATACTTTTGCATATGATGTTCCTAATAAACGATTCGCATAATAAAACAGTCAATTTCTGTGAATATCATTGCTCACTATGTTTGTGTTAATTGGGAACCAAAAAACCCATCATCTTTTTAAAATGAAAAGTGGACCTACTTAGGCACTGTATTTCTAGAAAAGGAGGACCATCTTTTTGCATGTATGCAGTATTAGTATAATTTATTGCAGGTAGAATGTTTTCAATACCGTCTTGTGCACGGGACATTTTTTTCCGCCGAGCTTGTTCTTGGGATTGAAGCAGTTTGGCGTTGTCAATGGGTGTTCCGTCTTTGGCCTTGTTTTGTTCTTTGAGCTTTTTGAGCCTCGCTCTATCTCGCCACATCCTATGCTCGAGCTCGTCCACTCCCATATCTTCGTCGCTAAATTCCTCTTCAGCGACGGGATCTTGCTCAGTTTCGGTAGCTGAACCCGCTACGATTGCTCCTCCATCTGCAACAGGCGGGTAGACAAAGTCGAGATTTCCGCCAGACCCGATCTCCTCAAACGTACTCATTTTCTCCTTATGTGATGAAATAAAACCCGCAACAACTCTAATCACAGCTTGAACTATTTGTAACTGAATTTTCTAAGGAAATCGACAATGCACACCGATGACTATGGTAGCTATAAACTTAATGAGCTGAAAATCGAACAAATCTGACTAACCAATTTTGGCCTGCACAATAAATACGCAATAAATATATCAACAAGTATTAAGGACGTGTAAAAAATCCCTGAGAAAAATTATACGCGTGTGTGATAGGACGAGGCCTTGTGAACAAGTGCTAGCTCAGCCAAGCCTTTTAGCATCACTACTCTATTAGTCTATAGTCACGATGATCTCATTAGTCTTTCTAGAAGAAAAACGTAATCACATACTAATTTGGAAAACAAAAAAAATGATAAATCAAGACCAAATCTTACATCAACTACTGCAATAAAACCACAGCAATAATCAGGTGGACTACGAGTACATGTGAGTAATCAGCATAATACCCATGGAGAAAGTGTGTATTAGTAGGAAATGATACTTCGGATCTTAAGTAGCTAAAGTCTACTACATACAATTTTATACTAGCCTACTTAAGAATATCCCAACAATAGATATGAGTGGTCTAGAGAGATTATCAAAAGATGAACACATCAACAATACAGAGCACAAATCAGGAGAGAAAATCGAAATTTACATATATTATGTTACGAAAGAGGTATTAACAATCTGTTTCATCCCGGCAAATCGTCAAAGTATCACTGTGGATGAACACTCTCAACGAAAAGAAAACCTACTAAATTCATCAACAGAGAAAAACCAATAGCAAGTAATGGCATAAAACAAGCCAATGCCACATACAAGTAACACCCCATCAAGAAGACTATTTTTTTGTAAATTTGTTGCAACAAAATCAAATGAAAAGGTACAAACAAACAGTATTTTTTCCTTTTCTTAAAAAAGAACTATAAGTCTGCATAAAATTATATGCGCTTGGTATTTCTAACTCATATGGTTAATATGATTTAAAAATAGACTTAATGAAGGTGTAAACAATATAAAAACGCGAATACACTTCTTCTTGAAGATCTATGTTACGGAGACATCTTAGAACTCAAATAAAAGATTAGAAATTTTGAATCCAATTTAATACTATATGTTATTATGTTTATGAAGAACGCAATTAAAATGGATCCGAAACAATAATCCTATTACAATAAGTCTCATGAGGCACCAAATTTTAGTCGGAAGTCCAAGTTAGGTCACTGCAGAGTTCAGAGTGGGAAAATATCTATAATTATTATGGCCAGTGATGTTTCCATAGACACTTCCTATATATAGACAACATCAGACTCCAAAAAAAGGCATTTGTGCACACGTTTCGTTAATCCTTTAAGCAAGATGTTTTTCGTGTTTCTTAGGAAACGGATTTCATTTATTGAGAGACCATCTAATATGTATCACTTGCAAAAAAATCATCTATAGAAAGATATTCAGGCAAAAACATATACTGCAAATAGCCACATGCCAAGTAAGGATGAGATTCAAAGATAGTAAGGACACCAATTTTATTTATATGGTAGAAAACAACAACTCCTATTTACGTAGAAAAAAAGATCAACATAAGGATCTTCAGGCAAAAGCATATATTTCAAATAGACCAACGCTAAGTAACGGGGAGAGGAGAGTTTTGAAGTGTCGCAAACGAATATCGAATCTAAAAGCATATGAACTTGGTGTCCTATCAGTGTCTTTTCCGGTGCTCGCATTTCTTTTTAATAATAAGACACCACAAGATAACAGACTGAAAAAAAAAATCTACACTGAACAAACTAAATAACGGTTGGTTGCCTGACTCCAGTGGTAAATACAGCTCTGCCAAAAACTCATTATAGGGTGTAAGCAATATAAATTGGTGACAGGTTTTTTGAAGATTCTGGTTAATGCAAGAGTTTTAACACTCAAATAAGACCAAAAAAATATCTAATCCAATACTTATAACACTACAAAAAAAAGGGGAAAAGGGACGTGGATACTAAGACAGTTCATCACGGAGAAATAAGCGAAAGTTCATATTAGGTCACTAATAAGTCATTAAATAACTGCATAAGCTTCTAATAAGATCTATGAAATTTCTATCATGCTATTGATGCCTATGTAAATAAAAGAGTCCAAAAAGGCCATTGCTCGCTCATTTAGTTAAATCAATTTTGAAAAAGAGATTTTCATTTTTGACAGGATTTGCTTCAAACATGATGATACAAAACTGAGCATCGAGAAACCAACCCTACTAATAGAAATAAAGAGTTATTCAGGCAAAGCATAAGAACGAAAAGAGGCTGATGTCGAGTAATAATTTAAACCACGCCAATGACCACACATCAGTAAATTTTAAGTAGTTGTTCCAAGTATATTCATCAACAAAATGGTTTTTGTTCAGAATAATGCAATCAAATATTATTTCAAAAAAAGGAAAAAAAAAATGCAATCAAATGTACTACTCCTAGTATTCAGTGGGCATGATGAGCGTCATTTGGAAGATATGGTTCTTCACAAAAAGGTAAAAGATGCAAGAACACTAACTGGGTTTCTTTTGAAGATTTAGACTTAAAAGTATTGAATATAATTTAATAATATACTATTAAGTAGATAAAAATAAAAAAAGGATCTGGAAACTATACATACTGATAGGATGTCACGAGGTAATAACATTCAAACAGAGATTCCAAATTAGAGCACTGCAAAGTCACAAACGATGTATAGAAATCTATCATATTGAAGTTTCAATGATGGTATTAACAATCATCTTAAAACATGATAACACCAGACTCCATAAAGGCCATTGTTCACTCATTTGAGATATAAGCTCTTAGTTTCTTACAGGATGCAAACCAAAGATAATGATTGTACAAAAATTGTGCAGAATTTACAGACAACGTCGAGGTGACACTTTTTAGCAGTTTTGGAACAGGGTTTTAAGAAGTATTCAGTTGGATCTATTCTCCGCGAAGAACATAAACTACTTCTGTCAATAGTAAAAGATCTTACATTTCATACCATGCAAGAATAAACAGCATACAGATAAGAAGCCGAACCGTCTCCAAATCTAGCTAAAAATAGTGTAATCATTGTGTTTTTTGGAGATCCTATTTTAGAAAGAATTATCAGACAAGATTTCTATAGGCTATGCTTAGACACGACTTCCTCGCAACTAACTATATGTGAAAACTATAATGCGGAACCTATCAGTCTATGTGTTTGAATCTGCTAACAGTTAACTGTTTAAAATGAATAAATTTGTGTTTCTCTTCTGAAAATTATGCTTCAAAGCTAAGAAAAGATTTCCGGACAAAACATACGAATAAGAAGTGTATCACAAGCAATTGAGATCTAAGTATGCGAATGAAATTTCTGTTTCCAAATTTTGGTTGTGTAAGGAGTCCCGAAACTCAGTAACTCCGACAAAACAATAAAGAAATTAAAATCTATTTAATGTAAGTTTTGAAGAACGAAAAATTATACTACAATAGCACTGCGCAATAACAACTTCCTATCAAGAGTCCAGAATAGGTAACTACAAAGTCATTGAAAATCCACATATATTCTTTACGATTAAGTCATCTAAATTATTATCAAGAGACAACATTAACTAAAAACTAATGGCAACAGGCTTCAAAAGGCATGTTTCCGTTGTTTTGAAAAGAAAAGTGTTTGTTTACACGAGATAACATTTAAAAGTGATGATAATATTTTGTGCCAGTAACTGACCCATCATATGGTCACTAATTTCAAGCAAAGCAAACATCTAAAAAAGAACATTCAGTTTTGTTTTTTTTAAATTGCGAAGTCTATTACTCCGAAATAGAACAAATAATGCATGTTGTCTTGTTTTCGATAGTACACTAACTCAATTTCCAAACACTGGCAAGGATAAACAACTTATATTTTCAAATAGAAACGCCTCTAACACTTGCTAAACATAAGGCTCTTGTTTGTTCATCTGGCAGATCCTAGTCTTAAAGATAAGAAACGCCATTCACGAAAGACTATTAGACGCACATAAACAAAACATTACTAGCTAGTGATTTACTATAAATTAAACTACAATTGTGTTTTTTATTTGTATTTTCTTATTAGCATGTGAGATAACAACTAAATAAGTAAAAAGTAAGATAGCTGGATAAAACAAAAGAACAAGAACCAGACTGAAAAGCCCTAAAGTAGCATTCTCTTCCAAACATTGGACCGACCTATAATGTAAGGAAGAGACTAAGGAGGCTATACCAAACAGAATAAGAAAACATAGCAATACATATATATACACATGAAAATATAGTTTACAACACATTTTTTATAGAAAAAAGTCATTCCTTCAAAATCAAATGCAACACCTAGATGTAGGGTACACAACCATAAATTCCTATACATGTAAGCATGTCATGTCAGAAAATTATATGCATACAGAAAATTATTAGCATACAGAAAATTATATACATACATCTATCTATATATATATATATATAGGTAATCTTAAATACTAGTATCAGTTGTGAGACTATCCAAGCATGTTCATAAGTCTTGTATCTCATTTCTTAATCAAACTATCTAAATTTTCTTGGAAAATTTTTCTTTCGTTTATTGCTTTTCGATACAGTAAAACCCAACAAATTTCCCTATAACTGAGGTCTATCTTAGATATTTAAATTTAACCTAGAAATAATAAACATATATAACTACCATTAGCATACAAAAAAGAATATATATATATATATATATATATATATATTGGTAATCTCAAATACTACTATACTAGTATCATTTGTGAATAAAAATGTGTGTGTGTGTAAATAAGTTATACTATATTAATATATACCTTCGAAAATCCATCAGCAACAAGCCATAGTATATACTAAAGAACAGAAAAGTTCCACTTTTTTTAAGACAAAATAAGAAAAAAGAGTTACACAAAAAAAGGTGATATTTTTTACTTATAAGCCAACGTGATGTAAATATATGCGTGTGAGAAAAAAGGGTAGAATTTAAGTACAAAATTGAAACTGTACACGGAAACACATAAATTAAATTACAATAATTTAATTACTTCACATCAGAAAGACAAAAAGACTCTCTCTTTCCTCAAATTCCCTACAAACAAGCAAAAGGGTCTCCTCAATTTCATTTCTTTTACATCAAATGTTTTTTAAACACAAAATAAATTAAATGGGTAGTACTTAAATAAAAACATAAACACAGCATTTTTTTTTTTAAAAACCTTCTTTCCTCAAATTCCCTAAAGACAAGCAAAAAGGTCTCCTAAAATTCATATATTTTACATCAAATATTTTTCAAACACAAAATAAATAAATGGGTATATTACATAAAAACAGAAACACAGTCACACAACAATTACTATTATTATCAAAGTATTGTTTTAAACACAGCCACCTCAAATTCATTTCTTTTACATCAAATATTTTTCAAACACGAAATAAATAAATGGGTATATTACATAAAAACAGAAACACAGTCACACAACAATTACAATTATTATCAAAGTATTGTTTTAAACACAGTCTCCTCAAATTCATTTCTTTTACATCAAATATTTTTTTAAACCCAACAAAATTAAATGGGTAGTACTTAAATAAATAAAAAAACAGATACACAACAATTAGCAAAAAAAAAAAACATAATATAAATTAAAATATATTTCTATATAACAGAGGGGGAGAAAGGGACATGCCTGTATTACTAAGAGTGAGCTGCTGAAAGTGGTGTATATATATATATATATGTATGTATGTATATAGAGAGAGTATAAGTATATATTTTTTCTGCTATATATATATATAGAGAGAGAGAGAGAGAGAGATGATAGAGAGAGGTGATAGTGTAGGCACTATTTATACTACTAGTATTTAATTCTAGTCTTCTCAAATATTTAATTTTAGTAAAAGATTGTCTGTATTTGAATTTTCTTAAAAAGTTACTTTTTTTAATGTTGGAATTTCTATTCCCTTGGGTGGTTCCATTCTTTTCCTGTATTTTCATTTTAATGGCTAAGTTTTGTAAGTTATCGCTATGACATCGGGTTTATATGCGTATTGCGTTGTGAGGACGGAGTCTAGTGTTTTGTAGGATGTTAGACAAGAATGTTGGAATTTTTAAAATATGAAAATCGGTGTCTATGGCGTAAGTAGTATACGTGAAGTAAGAGGTGGGGATGAGAATGGGGATGAGTTGATGTCGTTAATTATGTATTTGGTGGGTTACGCGCCTTTTTTTTTTTGAAGCGTTACATATTATGAATGATAGATTTAGACACTGGATGATGATGACAGATCTAGTAAGTTACTATAAATTCGACGAGTCACGCGTCGTCCTTTCCTTAAGTATTACTCGACATTATGTGTACATCTAAACATGTTAAGCTTAGTAGATTTGGATTCGGTATCTTGAAAACGCGCGTATTTTAATAATTACTATGTATGTCAATGTCACGTGGCTAGCAAGAGCGATGCCGTCGTTTACACCGACATTCGTAGATAACACTATTCAGTTCCTACTCTTTTGAAAAGGAAAAATTTTCAACAACTATTACGAACAAGCAAACTTTTAATATGTGAGTATGCAAACTTGTATATCGCCTTTATTTTCATAGATCGTCAAGATGAGAAAATCTTAAACATTCCTATAAAGAATACGTATTCTCGCGGGTTACACCAGAATGGCATCTGATTAATGGATGCTTTAAAAGCGTATTTGTATTTGAAGTCAGTTGTGTATATCGTTGTCATGCCATTGGTTAGTTTACACGTGTCGACATCATATCAATTTATTGTGTTTCGCCTTTATCCATCAAGAACATTGTGTTTTTTCATTTCAATTAATATTGATTTAATTTTGTATATAGATTATTGAGTTGGTTAATAATACCCATTCAAATTGTCACTTTTTTTTTCTCGTTCTGTTGGCGCGTGCCTAGTTTTAGATTTTTTTTTTTATATAAATTATTTCTAGATTAATTTAATACTTTATAGTTTCTCAAGATGAGAAAGCGTTACGATGTTAGGTTTCTTGATGCACCCCTGTTAGCTTGTTGTTTTTAATCAAAGGACGATATAGGACGTTTGATCAACATGACAACATTCATGCTAATGACATAACCAACATGAGGATTAATTAGCTTGGATCTAAGTGAGAAACTTGGTATTGTAGGGAGTAAAATGCTTTATGATGATAACCTATTATTTAAGTGTAATTTCCAATATCTTTCTAACATTGGTAACTTTAATTGTAGTGATTAAATGGAAAGTTTTTAAAGTGTCATCAGTGAGTGACTATTCTTGTGCGATCACTGTATGGCATATAATAAATACTTCAGATATCATTAATTTAATTGTTGTTTAATGTTTATATTCCCTAAAAAGCAGTAAATGGTATAATAATAGACTGTTGGTTTTAATGATAATACTCGTAATTTTTTTTTCCAGCCTTATTAGGCTACAATCCAAGATTTATTATTTTAATGTAATCAATTGTCTATTTGTCACGGTCTTACGGGACTTACAGACGTGTCCGATAAATAAGATTAAAAAAACATTCTTCAACGAATAAATAGGAATAGAGTAATTTGTGTTCACTATAATAATACATTCTTCAATGGTATACCAATTTTCCAGTTATATTCGTGAAACGAGTTATTACGTGATTATTTGAGTATCATGAATAATTAAATTGAAAAGGAGTTGTCAATTTTTTAAAAAAATACTTCATTGCATTTTAGATAAGTTTAAATTATTTCCGCTTTGGGCACATTCGTTTTAACTGTCGATTTTAATTTAATAATTAAATTGCAAAGGTGTTGTCTATTTTTTTCTATAATACTTTATTGCATTTTACATAAGTGTAAATTATTTCCGTTTTTGGCATATTCTCTTTAACTGTCGTCATAAATATCTTTTATAAAAGAAAATCATAAAATTAATAGTCAAAAATAAAAATATTATTTTTTACAAATGAGGTGTTTTGAATATAAATTAAGACGATGTTTGTTGGTGGTATAAAATTAATTGCAATATAGGCCTTATCTTAACAAATAATTTTTATACTAAATAGGATATAGAAATAAATCGCACTAAATGTTTAATGCTAATAATGGGGTATAACTAATATTACTTATATAATGTTATTATTTATAACAATCATAAGATATAGTTACAAATTGTATCATTTTACATGGTCGATCAAATTCATATGTGATTTTAATATTTTATAATCGTTGATACAATACAAGCATTGATGTTACATGTCTGCACTACAAAATAATGTTTGATTTAGTGAGAGTCAAAAGTTGTCACTAATTTAAAAAAATGTCACAAATCTGTCGCAAATTGATTAAACCGTCACAAAGCCGTCACAAAAACCGTCGCTAATAAGCTCATAACAAAAAATACCGTCATTAATCCCGTCGCTAACACTAACTTAGTTATTCTTTGGTCCATGGTTGGTCAAATTATAAAGTATGAGTTGAAATTATACAATGTACTTATTAGGTTTCAGCTTTTCTTAAGCTCTTTGCTTCTTTCTTAGCACTAGATGTTATGCAACTTATTAAAAGAGTTCAAACGGTCACGCATAATAATGTCATGATTCATAGGTGTATGGATGTAGTATTTAAAAAAAATTAGTTTTGCGATTCAGAAGGGGTTAGCGGCGCAACTTTTTACTCGTTTGCCTCCCATATTAGTGTAATCATTTTATAATTATTTTAATAAAATTTTACTATACGCATAGTTAAATTTGAATATTATAGGATTCTGAAAGATAAAAGGTATATATTTTATTTTCTTATTCTCAAATAAAATAATTTTTTTAATAAAAAAGGTACAGCCAAAAAATCTCTATCTTTGGTAACCATGAAATCAAACCAACATTTAGATCAGTTTCCCAAATACATTTTTCAAAGATAGGGGACCAATTGTATAAGCCTCATACTATATAGATTTCATGAGTAAATTTTCAAGCAATAAGATAAAAGTCAGCGTTGGGGAAGACCACAATAAAATAAAATTTGTCTTTATCAACGATTTCAATAAGAAAAAAATGGTCACTCATCTAGTCATATTCTAATGGATTTCAATAAAACTTTATTTCCATAAATGTAATACCATAAAAAAAAACAGAATACTATTTAAACCCCAATAATAATTCGAGAAATCGTTTCAAGAAAAAAATTAATTATAAAAAGGATATATATGAACATAAAGGCAATAGATTAAAGTTGGTGTAAATACTCAACTGACAAATGTGCATTTTTGTATCAATATTTAATATTATCCACTTTCCCGTTAGCTTATTGTCCATTACATCCTTAAATATTGTGGTTCTATCGATTGACAATCTTTTTTTTTTTGAAACAATTGACATGAGCTTTTGAAAGACACACACACACAGAAATGAATTGTTTTTATCTTCCCATTCAGTCTTGCCTTTTATCTTTTACTCGTGTCCGGGGACGGAACCATGATTATGAAATTAGGGGGTGATTTTCTAATATATATATATATATATATATATATATATATATATATATATATATATATATACCTCATATGATTTTACGGAATGAGGCTGAAACACTAAAATTTAAAATTTTTGATCAAAATATATATTAAAAAAAAACATCAATTTTTTTCAAAATGGAGAGGCTTGCAGCCCCCGACTACCCCTGCCTATTTCATTTAATGCTCATACCATGGATGATATTAGAGCATTCTCATATATTCAATTTTCACACCACTATATCTATAAAGTTATACGATATAATCAAAAGCACTACTCAACAGCTCCATTATAAGGCTAAAAAATTATAAGAGTTAAAATTTTATAGAATAACTCTCTACATGTAAAAAGTTTTGAAAGATAAACATATGCTCATTTTAAGGTGGGTCCCACCGAACAAAACCATTTTCATGGTTATTTTCTTTCCATTTTTTTTTCTTTTATGTTTTTCTCTCTAGTCAATCTCTCCATTTATTCTTCAATTTCCATCTACAGCCACCATAATCTCCGATCTCACCATCACTACATGCCATCTTCTACTTCTCATATGTATTATTTATCATTTACCTCCATTAAAATCGTTTTAGAATTCTTTTTTAATCAAATTTAGGATTTATAAGTTGAAAAAAAATCTCAATTTGCTTCTATTTTCTTTTCGATCTACTATCTCTGTCACCAATCTATAGCTTTATTACTGAAGTTTCAAAGTGGCTTTCTTGGTTTTCTCCGATTGAATTTTTTTATGTTTATTTTTTATTGGTATGGTAGGGTGGAGAAATAGTTTGAGATATGATTGAAGTTGCGTAAAAGTTAATTAAAAATAAAATAAAAGACCCCACTTAAAGAAATAAGTGATATAACATTGATGTGCACTTTACAAAAATATACACTATAATTATCCTAACAAGCTCTATACACCTATATTTATACACAAATTTTTTCCTCCGATGAGAATGTTCTTAGTACCCTTGTAAATTTAATAACATAAGCATGGATAAAACATGTAACCTTTAAATGTAGTTGATAAATGAGCTAAATGGTATATGATGCATTAACTTTTAAGAAATAAACCGATTTATTGCATTAAGTTGTTAGGATAAAATTTACACATTAATCAAAGTGAGCAACATTGGTAGCAGATGTTGAAGCATTGAGACTAACTTTAAAGCAGATCCAAAGTTTCGTGACCAGAAATATAGTAAACCTACCATCTTTTATTTTTTTAACAGTTGAATATAATATAATATTGTATGTAACAAGAGTGATTTTTTTTGTAAAGAGGTATCGTAATTAAATTGTTCACGTGTTTCTATTTTTTGCCATACTCTAGATCTATAAAAAACAAGAAAAATAAAATGAACATTTTGTTTACTTTATTATTTTTGGACATTAGAAATAAAATAATACCCAACAAAATGGGGAAGATATAGATTTAAACATTGTACATGGCCATGTTTTGGAACCCCAAGTCATAAGCCAACTTAGTGGGAGGGACATCTTTGTTTTAAATTGCTCTATTAAACTTTTATTTTATAGGTACAAATGATTGGGATACAGTCAAACACTTAATTATGAGATTTGTGGTTTCATTTGTTAAATACCCATTTTATGTTTTCTTATTAAATGTTATTATAAGACTATTTTTTTATTACGATCTAGAAAAACCAGCAATGCTACATATCCAATTTTCATTTTTGTACGCAGTTTATGAGGTATCAGTAGGGTGCAATGCAATTTCAATCAGTCGATTTAAACATATCCGGGTGGAATCTCCTTGCGTTTCGCAAATCCAATTATGAATACGGATACGACTATAAGTGTTGATCTGTACAACAATGGTCATCATTTTGTGCAGTCATTGAGTTAAGACCGTACAATGTCCAGTTAACTTTACAATCATTAGATTAAAAAAATGGAGGATTAGATTATACATTTTCAATAACTATTTTATTTTTTTATTTTTTATCATATATTAAACAAATTCAGATGTAATAAATTAAAAACAAATTTTACAACACAATAAAAACTCAAATAAAAATACATAACCCTAGTGGATACTATCCTAAATTTAATTATTAATCAAAAATTTTTTAAAAAATAATAATTGAATATTTATTTTTAAAAACGAGATTTTATACGAATAAAAAACCAGTAATACAAAGAGTGTTGTCCAGATAAAATTGTCTCTGACTTTTCTCCCAACACAATACAATGTTGTTTTAGAGGTGCACTAATTACACTACAATTTTTCTCTTTTTACGCAGAGACCGTAGATATAATCTACGGTCTGTGGAAAGTTTTGAATTTTACACAGTCAGTCCCTGCGCTTCCAAATTACACATTCAGTCCCTGCGCGAAATTACACAGACAGTCCCTGGAAAAAACAGAAACTTTCGGTTTTTTTTAAAAAAATATAATTTTATTCTACACTCTCTCTCTTTCTCTCAAAACCCCCCAATTTTCAACCCAAAAAATCACCCAAATCAATCAACCACATTAACTATCAAATTTATTAACAAAAAACCCCAAATCATCAATCAAACTTATCCATAATTCAAGGGTATATCTTTTATTCTCTAATTTATTATGTATTTTGTGTAATTTAAATTTGTAAAATAGGAAAAAATATATAAAATATGCAAATCCATAATTCACTTAGCTATATATCATTGTTTGTTGTTTGTTTATATTAATTATAGAAATTTTATTAATTGTTGATATTTGGCCCATTTTTGCATGTTTTTTTATTTTTTGTAATTTTAATTTGTAAAATAGGAAAAAATATATAAAATATGCAAAACCATAATTCACTTAGCTATATATAATTGTTTGTTGTTTGTTTATATTAATTATAGAAATTTTATTAATTGTTGATATTTGGCCCATTTTTGCATGTTTTTTTATTTTTTTTGGTTAATTTGAATTGTTGATAATGTGTTTGGTTATGATTAAAAAATTGAGTTATTATTGTTTGGTTTATGATTAAATGTGTTTGGTTATGATTAAATGTGTTTGGTTATGATTAAAAAATTGAATTATTATTGTTTGGTTTATGAAAAAATGTGTGTTTGGTTATGATTAGAAAATTAAATTATTGTAGTTTGGTTTATGAAAAAATGTGTGTTTGGTTATGATTAAAAAATTAAATTATTATTGTTTGGTTATGATTAAATGTGTGTTTGGTTATGATTAAAAAATTGAATTATTATTGTTTGGTTTATGAAAAAATGTGTGTTTGGTTATGATTAAAAAATTGAATTATTATTGTTTGGTTTATGAAAAAATGTGTGTTTGGTTATGATTAAAAAATTGAATTATTATTGTTTGGTTTATGAAAAAATGTGTGTTTGGTTATGATTAGAAAATTAAATTATTGTAGTTTGGTTTATGAAAAAATGTGTGTTTGGTTATGATTAAAAAATTAAATTATTATTGTTTGGTTATGATTAAATGTGTGTTTGGTTATGATTAAAAAATTGACTTATTATTGTTTGGTTTATGAAAAAATGTGTGTTTGGTTATGATTAAAAAATTAAATTATTATTGTTTGGTTTATGAAAAAATGTGTGTTTGGTTATGATTAAAAAATTGAATTATTATTGTTTGGTTTATGAAAAAATGTGTGTTTGGTTATGATTAAAAAATTGAATTATTATTGTTTGGTTTATGAAAAAATGTGTGTTTGGTTATGATTAAAAAATTGAATTATTATTGTTTGGTTTATGAAAAAATGTGTGTTTGGTTATGATTAAAAAATTGAATTATTATTGTTTGGTTTATGAAAAAATGTGTGTTTGGTTATGATTAATTGGTTATAATTGAGTTATCATTGTTTCGTTATCATTAATTGGTTATAATTGAGTTATCATTGTTTGGTTATCATTAATTGGTTATCATTGAGTTATCATTGTTTGGTTATGATTAATTGGTTATAATTGAGTTATCATTGTTTGGTTATCATTAATTTGTTATGATTGAGTTATCATTGTTTGGTTATCATTAATTGGTTATGTTATCATTTTTTTGGTTATCATTAATTGAGTTATATTTGGTTATCATAGTTAGGATGACAGACCCAGGTCCACAGATTAAAGGGAGGTTGGGTATTTTACGACAGACTGGTCACATTTCTAGTCAGACTTGGGATGCTGGCAGAGAAGCAGGTAGAGGAGATGCCAATAAGATTAGGGTTTATAATTATAGTTGGCAGATACCGACGCCTGAAAGGGTAGTTCAAAATATCATTAGGGCTGGTTTTTACGGTATTTACAGTATAGGTAATTATACCGTAGACCGAGGGTTGATTACAGCCTTAGTTGATAGGTGGCGTGATGAGTCGCACACGTTCCATTTTGTCGGGGGAGAGTTGGGGATATCTTTACAGGATGTAGAGATTATGCTCGGTCTGAGGGTGGATGGTCTTGCTGTGACCCGGTCGGAGCGGAATGACACGAAGGCGAGCAGGTTGGCTATGATGGAGAGTTTGTTGGGTGTTCGGCCGGCTGACAATCAAGTCGATCTAAACTGTCTGACAGTTAGACTTGACTGGATGTTACAGACCTTCGGTGAATTACCCCCCAACCCTAGTGAGGAGCGTTTACTATATCAGTCTAGGGCTGCCATGCTATTATTACTGGCTGCACATGTGTTTTCGGATAAGAGCAGTGATCAGATTCCACTCTGGCCTCTGCCATTTTTGGAGGATTTTGACACATGTGCTGAGTATAGTTGGGGATCAGCTCTTCTGGCCTGGTTAGAGGCTAATCTATGCAGGGTGGTACGTTGTAAGACAACCGGAGTAAGCGGGGCGGTGATGTTTCTGGATATGTGGGCGATTACCAGACTACTGCCGGTAAGACCGTGTGAAGAGCTGCCGGAAGATGTCGAGCCACCGGAGGGCTGGCCTAGGTTCCCCCTCGGTTACAGGTATGATATTTATTTAGTTTTTGAATTGGATTTGCTTTTTTATATTATTGTGCCATCTATCATTTACTTAGCTGCCGGTTATATTTATGGTTTATCGGTTTTTGTTTGTATATTACAGATGGAAGATGTGGAGGCAAACTAACCTTACGCCATATGTCTACGGACATAATGTGGTCCACATACGTGACCAGTTTGACAATATGTCGCCTGAACAGGTAAATTTTAGTTTACGTATTATATGTTGTATATGTTTAGGGTTGGTCTTATCTTCGCAGAATTTATTACTCGTCTATTTTTAAACCATTGTTTATATATTCTAATTGGATGATTACAGATAGTGTGGCAACCTTACGGGGATCTCAATCAGTATCCGGAATACTGCACGCGGGGCCGGTATATGTGGCATTGTTCTGTGCCTCTCATTTGTAATGAGAAGATTGAGTACCACCCCGCGGACAGGTTCATGAGGCAGTTCGGTTTTGTGCAGGGGGTCCCTACGTATATTTGGAAACCAAGACAGGGTCATGGCAAGGATAGAAGATATGGGACTGGGCAAAAGCACGACTGGCCTTTACTAACCGGAGAATTTGTAGCCGTGTGGAATGACCGCCACACCCGTCTTATTAACGGCGAATATGGCACGGGGACGTCACCGGGTTACATGAAATGGTATAGAGAGCGAACCCGCATCTTCATAAACCCACCTGAACTTGCCCCGCCCCCTCACGGTTTCCGGGAGCATACGGGGTTGTTCAATAGAATGGTAACAATTAATTAAAGTTCATTAATATTTGGTTGTTATTTTTCTGTTTGTATATTTCAATAGTTATAAATCGTTTTTTTGTTTGGTTTTTTTTTGCAGAAAGCGGTATTGCGCCGCAATTTCAAATCGTTCAGACGGGCAAAAATGAGAACGGAAGTGGACTTACTACGAAAGGACTTCGCTGAAATGGGTATGAATCCGTATGGGTCAGCTGATGAACAGTCGGAGGGGGATGACGACGACGACGACGACGATGGTGATGACGACCTACGTTACGACCCACGAACTTTTACTAGGGCTTCAAGTTGTCGGCGTCCCGACGAAAGAGGCGAATCTAGTAGCGGGGGTAGAAGATCGACTGGAGGTCGACACCCGACTACAGATCAGGGTCCGGGTCCGAGTTCAAGCAGTCATCGTCGTCGTTCTTCTTTTGCTGGGTCGGACTACGTTCAGACCGATGTTCCGTTCGATCATCATAGACAATCATTTGGTTCGTACGAGCATCATCCTAGTCATCAGTCGACGGACAGTTGGAGTCGGGGGTTGACGATTACATCCCACGAGCGTGCGCCGCATCCAGAATCGCAGCATCGAGAAAGACGGCGTACGGAGCTAAACGAAATCGAAGAGTCTGCTGAGCCGTCATCGGATAGGTTAACATCGGCGGGAAAGATGCTCCCTATGTCCAACTTTAAAACATTTAGTCGTTACAAAAAAAAATAAATGCACTGTTTTTGTATTTGATTTGTATGTTTGATTTGTACGTTATAATTTCGTAAACTTAATTTGATTCGTATGTTTGATTTGTATGTTTGTAAAAAATATTCTGTATTTTAATTGATAGGACCAATATTGAGTTTTTACAAACCGTAAACCCTAAACCCTAAACCCTAAACCCTAAACCCTAAATTACAAACCCTAAACCCTAAATTACAAACCCTAAACCCTAAATTAAAAACCCTAAACCCTAAACCCTAAATTAAAAACCCTAAACCCTAAACCCTAAATTACAAACCCTAAACCCTAAACCCTAAATTACAAACCCTAAACCCTAAATTAAAAACCCTAAACCCTAAACCCTAAATTAAAAACCCTAAACCCTAAACCCTAAATTACAAACCCTAAACCCTAAACCCTAAATTACAAACCCTAAACCCTAAATTAAAAACCCTAAACCCTAAACCCTAAATTACAAACCCTAAAACCTAAACCCTAAATTACAAACCCTAAACCCTAAATTACAAACCCTAAACCCTAAATTAAAAACCCTAAATTACAAACCCTAAACCCTAAATTAAAAACCCTAAACCCTAAACCCTAAATTACAAACCCTAAACCCTAAACCCTAAAAAACCCTAAATATTCTGAAATTTACATACAAACCGTACATTTAATTTACGGTTTGTACAGATTTCATACAAACCGTACATTAAATGTACGGTTTGTATGTATTTTTTGCAAACCGTAAAAGTAATGTACGGTTTGTAGCATTGATTTGAGCAGCGACGTTTTACGAATGTACTTTTTGCACTGAATCACCGTAAACAACGTAAAAAAAAAAAAAACTACAAACCGTAAAAGTAATCTACGGTTTGTAGTGTAAATTACATTGGATACCATATCCATCAAATGCATCCGACAACACTTTATTACTTTTGAATTATTATGATTTGACAACCCTATCCGAAAATGACTACTCAATGCATTATTAAAGTTTGGAAATGACTACACCAAAAAAAACACTACAACCCGTAAAAGTAATCTACGGTTTGTAGTGTAAATTACATTGGATACCATTTCTATCAAAATAATTCCGACAACACCTTATCACTTTTGAATTATTATGATTTGACAACCCTATCCGAAAATGACTACTCAATGCATTATTAAAGTTTCGAAATGACTACACCAAAAATTCACTACAAACCGTAAAAGTAATCTACGGTTTGTAGTGTAAACTTACACTATAAATATGACTCAATTTTGCCTATTCTAACAAACCATAAAATCAAACACAAACACATTTCGGAAATCTCTAAAAAAATCCTCATTCCTCCCCAATAAAATATACAAACAAACACTTTTCGAAAATGAATTACAACTATGGTTATGACAACAACCAATGGAATAACAAGAACAATGCGAATTCATCCAGTGGCTCAAACGATGAGCTAACTGATTATTCGGAGCACTTTGAAGTTGATGAATTGACTTGGGAAACAAGGGATGAAATGCTTGCTGATCTTGCTGATGTGGCTGGAAATTGGGGTTTCATTCTTACGATTCGTAGGTCTGGAGGGGGTGATGGGAGCAGAACACCGTATGTTGATATTGTATGTGATAAATCGGGGGTTTACGAAAAAAAGAAACCATCTTCCGTAAAATCAGGTACAAAGAAAAAAGATTGCCCATTTTTCATTAAAGGTTACGTAGTTAATGGTGAATGGATGTGTCACGTAGAAAATGGACAACATAACCACCCACCTCCAACTTACCTCCAAGGGCAAGCACGACGTGCTCGTTTAACCCAAGATGAAAAAGAAATTGTTAAAACTTTAAGGCAAAGTAGTTTTAAAGTTGGTGCAATATTAGAGGCCATAAAAAATAGAAATCCTGACAATGTATCAAACGCTAAAACGATACATAATTTTTTGGCCGGACTGAAATTTAAAGAACGAGATGGTAGAAACCCGATACAGGAACTGTTTAATTTGTTGGATAGCCATCGCTACACGTTCTACTATAATATGAACCCATCAACCCATTCCCTTGAGAACTTGTTTTTTGCACACCCCGATTCTATAAGGATGTTCAAAGCTTTTCCTGATGTCTTGTTAATGGATTGTACATATAGAACAAACCGTTTTAATATGTCATTTCTAGAAGTCGTAGGAATGACATCAACGAACCAAACATATTGTTTAGGTTTTGTTTTCATGAGTGACGAGACAAAGGAAAGTTATATATGGGCATTGGAAAAATTTAAAGTTACATTGGAGGGGTGTATACTGCCTAGGGTTTTTGTAACCGACAGGGAAATGGCCTTATCAAATGCTTTGTCCGTTGTTTTTCCCGATTCTCATCATATTTTGTGCACTTTTCATATTGCAAAAAATGTTTTGAAAAACTGCCGTAAAAAGATCCCTGATGAGGAGTGGCAAACGTTTCTAGATGATTGGGGTTTATTGGTTGATTCTGAGTCGATAGAGGAGTACAATCATAACCGAACTTATTTCAATTCCTCTTACAAATCGTACCCTGCTGTGATTAAGTATGTAGACAAGCTTTTAAATGATTATGCTGAAAAGTTTGTTGCATGCTATACCAACCACACAACACATCTAGGTAACAGAACTAGCAATCGAGCCGAACAACAACATGCTAAGCTGAAAAGATCCCTTTCCACAAATACTGGCACGCTTGAAACTGTTTGGGTAGAGGTGAATAGAATTCTAGAAAAACAGTTTGAGGATATTAAGATGAAGTTGGATAAATGCAAGTCTTATTTTCCACATTCTGAACGAACACCTCTATTTATAAATCTTAGGTCGTATATCACACACTATGCCTTTGATTTATTATTTCAAGAACATAAAAAATGTGATGGCCAGGCTGATCAGAATTGTTCTTGCGGTTTCAAATTGTCTCACGGTTTACCTTGTCATCATATTATGAGTGAACATATTCTATTCGGGAAGCCTCTTCCTCTAGAATATATTCATCCATTCTGGAAAAAATTAGACGTAATTGATGATGATGGGAACACCGATGATTATGGGGTAGAGGGTGATCTAGAAGAGTTTAAAAGTGTTTATGCTAGGAAAAGTAATGTTGAAAAACGGCGTATGAAAACACAACTCCGAGAGATAACCGTACCAGCCAGAACATCCGTCAGTGACCCCGAAGTGAGAGCAAATAGGGGGAGACCTAGAAAAGGCGACAAATCTAGTAAGAGGGATAAGTCGGGATGGGAGTATGTGGAGGAGGAACATGGTGCTGGTGCTAGTAGGGACAAGGGCAAAGGCAAGGCTGATGAAACACCGGAGGTAAGGGTAAACCCAACTACGAGGCCGCGAAACCAGAACCCTAAACCCACCCCCAATAGGCCAACCTTCCTGTACAGTGACCAAATATGGTTCATGTTACATAGTTACATCGAAACGGTTTATGATGTGCGTGGGGATGGTAACTGTGGGTTCCGGGTACTTGCAAATGCGACGGGTAAACAGAATGGGGAAGATGATTGGTACGCGGTAAGATGTGAATTGTTTCAAGAGCTGCAGCAAATGAAAGGTGTCTATTATGAGCTGTTTGAGAATATTGACTTTGAATCTTACCGGTATGATTACATTTTATCAAGTTTAAATTTTTATCATGCTACAAATCCCGCACCTGCTGAGAAATGGATGAGATTTCCGTCCTATGGTTTTTTAATTGCTTCTCATTACAATATGCCAATTGTATTGTTGTCCTTATGGGAAAATCAAAATGGAGAGGTAAACGTGTGGAACTCCACTTTTTTACCTCTTTATACTGGTCCGCCTCGGGGAACGACACATTACATCCCGACTGTAATGGTGTTCGTCAACAGTTGTCACTATGCTCAGGTTATTCCTAAAGAAGAAGGGATCTTCCCAATGCCAGGAATTATAGCACGGTGGGAACAAACACGCACTGAGACAGCTGCGCCATGGAAGGAACTTTTTCGACCTAATTTCAAGTTATATATGGCGCTCGAAAAGAAATCGGGAAAGAAAAAAGTAAATGAAGATCAAGCTATAGATTTAAGTCCATAATCAGTTTTTTATTTTTAATTCGATGTAAATTACTATTTTTTCCAAGTTGTTGTAAATTTATATGATGTAAACAAATGTTTAATAAATTTGTTCTATGAAATTTAGTTCTATGAAATTTTGTTGTAAATTTTGTTTAATAAATTTGTTTCATGAAATTTAAAAGTTCATATTCATGTTCGCATATTAAGTTAATTTTTTTTACGAAATTTATATAATTTATGATTGTTTCATTCAACAAAATTGATGATTGACACCAAATTGACGACTTATTTAATGTTTCATATTGCGTTATACAAGTGTTAAAAACAAACCAAAGGTACTTCACAAAAAAAGACGATTTAGTTAATGATTCAATAAATATCAACTTATACACTTGACAAAAATATAACATGTAAAATTTTGAACTTATACAATAAATATCAAACATAAAATTTATCAAATCAACTTTATTTGTGTAAATTTGTGTAAAATTTGTGTTTATTTTGATAGATTATTAGAATATTGGTAATTTATTTTATGTAAAATTTTAAAAATAAGGCATTTAGTTTTTTTATTAAAAAAATCATATTTATTTTGAAAAAATTATTCAGTTTTTTAATTTTAATTCTCAGTTTTTTTTTTTTTTTTTAAAGCAAATAAATGCTGCAAACCGTAGAAAAAATCTACGGTTTACAGTGATTAACTGTAAACCGTAGATTTAATCTACGGTTTGTATTAATTTATACAAACCGTAGATTAAATCTACGGTTTACAATTAATCACTGTAAACCGTAGATTTTTTCTACGGTTTCAGCGTTTTTAAAGAAATTATGCTGTTAATTAATCCAACCTCCTTGTTTTATTTTCTTCTAAATTTGCAACAACAACAACTAAATGATGAGGCTTATCCGGTGGAAAAAAATAAGGCAGATCAACCCAACAAAAGCAATCCTATCGGTTACGTGCACGTTTACTCATATTTCAAGCTAATTATAATTACTTTTATATTTGTAGAGTCATTTAACTTTATATATTTTTTAGTTTTTCTATCAAATTTATTATTGTAACTAAATATTACTATATTTTAATATACTTCTGTCAATTTTTTTCAACCCAAATTAATTTAATAGAGCAACCACATTAAATAAGTTACAAGTTTTCTCTTATTTAAAGTAAAAATTACATTTTTACAACTTATAAGTAAACGTTTTGATTTATACAAATTATCAGCTTTTTTATCAATTTATCTATCAAAACTATGCAACTCATATTTTTGTTATTTTATTAATTTATATGTGAAAAGTACAAATAAATGAGAGAAAATAAGAGAAAAGCAAGAGAGGAAAATTATTATTTTAATTATAAGAGAACATTTTGATCCCTTATATTTGAGTTATATTTGAATTCATGTAAATTTAAGATAATGGATAAAAAAAACTGATACGTGTACAATTTTAGAACAATTTTCTCATATTTAAGTTAAATGAGTCATATAAAAGAACTGATGCACTTGCTCTTTTTAAGAGTGTTCTCGACCAAACTAAATTGGTTTAATCATGTCGTCCAACTTTTAGATAAAAAAAAGAAGATAAAAGAGTATTTAGACTCTAGGATGTATTTTTCTTGTGCATTTTTATATAAAATCTTGATATCCTTTAAGAAAACATATTTTACAGGTGTTATAATCCAGCCTGTTACGGTTGGAATCTTATCTTCTTAATCAATATTATTTATCTTCTTGTTGCGTCATTTGATATTCTAAAACTTGCAATTTAGATTTTATAAATATGGTTTGGATTGAAAACGTGAAGAAAGTTAGTTCATTGACTTATATATATAACAAAAATATTCGACAAAGTCTAGTAATCATTTCATGTTTTTAAATGTTATAAGGGGTCAACTTTCACAGAAGTAATTCAACTTCCTATTATAGAACCAGATATAGAAAATTTCAATAGTTTAAATGTTATAGGTCAACTGTATGTGCAACCTACCCAAAAACCAGAAAAATCGAACCGAAACGAAAAAAACCGAAACCGAAAAAACAAAAAAAAAACAGGTCGGTTTCGCTTTTCAATAAAACCGAACCGACGAAAAAGACCGAAAAACCAAAAATAAAACCGAAAAATAACCGAAACAGGACCGAAAAAACCGGTCCGATTAGGTCCAAAAAATAAAAAGACCGAAACCGAAAAAAACGAACCGAAAAATATGCTCGATTTCGGTTTAGCCAAAAACCGGACTGAACCGGACCGGACCGAACCCAGCCCTGGTGCAAGTATGCAACCATCTCCCTGTGTCAATTGGGCATAAAAAGTTCACGGAAGAAATACGACTTCATTCAAAACCCGACCCTACTCGTATAATTTTGCATTTTACCCGTTTGATCCAACCCATTTGATCCATTTTTGATAACATTTAAAAAAAAAAAAAACTCTCGTAAATGGCTAGATATGGAATAGAATTGGTCAAAAACTCATATAGTAAAGTAAAACATCATTTGATTTATAAATATAATATATAAATAATAATTTGACATTATATACCCTTTCATATTAATTTAGTGATTTAAATTTTAAAATCTTATTTTTAACATTTCCATGTTTATTGAATTAATTTGAACTAATTAATTTCGTCAATTAAAATATTGATATATGTAAAAATGTAATATAAATGTATATTATTAATATAATGATTTGGCTTCCCATAAATTCATCTATAAATAAAATATAAATAAAGACGGTGAAATATTAGTAATTAATTAACATGAATAAATTTCATTCACATTTACCATACATAAATATCGTTTCATTAATTAATAAATTAATTGTATATAATTTTTTAAAAAAAAATTCACCGAAATGTATGTTATGTACTATAAGATAGACACTATATGAGAGAGAGAAAAAAGATAGTATTAAATTACACTTTTCAAGTTGCATTTTTAGTCATTTAAATTATAAAAGACAGAGTTTAATTTACATGAGAGATGAGAGAGAGTGTTAATTTGCATTTTTACCCATTTAAAATATAAAATATAGACTTTAATTTACATTAGAGAGAAGAGAGAAAGTGTTAAGTTACACTTTTACCCATTTAAATATATGTTCTCTATTAATATATATGAGAGAGTTTAATTTACATGAGAGAGATGGAGGGAGGAGAGTGTTAACTTACATTTTTACCTATTTAAATCCGATCCGACCCGAATAAAATTACATTTTTACCCAACCCGTAACGGCTTAGGTCAGATCAAACCCCGAAAAATTGTCATCACTAAATACAAGTTTGCAAATGTTTGATGAACTTTTCTTAGCAAAGCTCAGTCAAAATATCAAATATGTTAATGTCACGGTTTTTTTTTGCCATATAAATAGTAACAGATGCAGTCTTTTTTTGTTACAATATCCAAGACTGTCACATTAATTAAGTATGTTTAGGTTTTGTTTGTCTGCCTATCATTTCTCCTCTCCACATTAATAAGCCTTGTGCAATTCGATCTAAAGAAGAAAAAACAACGCAACACCAAAGCGAAATTCCTATAAAGCCTTTACCCAACTGTGGTGGTTGGTACCCGAGTATACCACGCTCACCACCAGGGTTCGAATCCTGACGCCTACGAAGCAAGTTTACCTTCAAATGAAAGTTTCTGATTATAAAAAAACAAAAAAAACTGAGGTTGTTACATACATACATATATAAACTAATCTCGTGTTTACTGTTCTTTGCAAACCAAAATAAATAAATAAAGCATTGGTGCACATGGATTTACATCATCATTTCAACCTTTCTGGTAAAAAAAAAAATGGTAACCAAATAAAATCTCTGTTTTTTTTTTTTGTTGATAATTAGTAATCCTCCTTTGGAGGTAAACCTGCTTTACAGGCACCAGTGTTCGAACTCTGGTGGTGAGCGTGGTATACTCGGATACCAACCACTTGGACCAACCACTTTTGCTCAATAAAATCTCATGTTAAAATAAGGGAAAGTGGAGAAAAGATAGTTGATGGGGTGGAAGAGAAGGAGAATACTTGTTAGAAAATCAGTGAACTGCAGCATTCCGATGTGACAGAGAGAAAACAAGCAAAATAAACTAATTTGACTTTCCTAAAATCAAAACAGAAGCGGAATCGCTGCAGCGGTCATGTTTATATTCTAAAAATGCACACAAATACCATGTACAAGAAGGTTTCCAGTTTAGCTTTACCGGGAAACCAAAATTTAGAAGATAAAAATAGCCGGCAAACCTAAACAAAGCAATTTTTTATGGAAACCAGAAAATAAATGAGAGATCTCTATCTCTCACAAGTACAGCTTCATTACCATGTAATTACAGCTTGGGTAGTTCACTGAGAATTTTCATACTGAAGTATTGAAAACATTCCCCTTCAGATAAATTCTGCTGAAAATACATCAAAAAGTTGACATCAATCAGTTCCTGAAAAGGAAAATACGGAGTAATAAATAAAAACTTCCAAAAAAAGCATAACGATAGAAAAATATACAGCCTTGTGCAAAAAGAGGGAACAATCCCGTTCCATACCAAAAAAAAGGTGACCGCAGTACTTTTCCCATCACCCTTTTAAAACACGAAATGTAGCAAATTTGTTTTGCAAAAGTATCACTAAAGCATGATCAAATGGACGCATGAAGCTTGAGATTTATATACAATCCATAGTTTTACCCCATAGTTTTATCCATTAAAATATGTAAATAGTTGAAATGACATTGAATAATTCATATTCAGTAATCAGTACTAAAACTTACAAAGAATACACGTAACTAAATAAGATCATGCCAATATAGGAAGAAATATAATGTTAATAATTGCATTTAAATTTGAACCACAATTGCTCTAAAGACCTTTCAGAAAGAAAAAATGTTTATGAAACAAAATTTTATCATTTATAAAGAAAAATTGTAGACTTATACTAATGCTTTTCAAGATATAGCAAAGCTTAAGATCTGATGCTTTGGAGCCCAAAAAGCGCTCCTCAATGCGTAAGATGCCTTAGCTGAAAGATCTTTTAGATTCTCAGCAAAACATAACAATTGTTTCAACTCAATGATGAAAAACGGATTTAACGTTTGAAAGCCAGTCTTTTAAAAAGGTTACCCATCGGAGAGTACATTCCAATTAGAAAAGCACAACAGCTGAAAACATTTAGCGTCATAATTTCTGTAAGAGCACTTTTGTTGATGAATACCTAGGCTTAAAGGATCATAACTAGCAAGTTAGCAACCATAAGGCTAAGAAGCAAAAAATCAAAACGATTATGCAGTTGCCAAATTTAAGTCAAATGAAACTACTCCCTCAGATAGAATCATAGCAGGATAGTCGCGAGAAACCTGAGATTAATGAAAATCTCAAAAGGTTTAGATGTAATGCTTACAGATATTAAAGTTGTTCGCGTATGTAGACCATCGATCTTAACATGAAGCCTAAAGTGTCTCTTGAAACTTGAAATTTCACCTCTGCTTCCCCACTAGTTGTTTTAGTATCTTGAAGCTGATAAAAAGGTGAAAAAACACTATCATTTTCCTCAAATCTATAAAGAAGCTGAAGCATAAAGATAAAGCCATATTTAGTACTGGTATGAGCAAAATTGAAAGATAGACCGTAAAGTTTGTTTAGGGAACAGGTTTACGACCGACACTTGATCTCAAACACACATAAACACAGGTATCTTATCAAACCTATGGTGAACGCAAAACTAAAAGCTGATAAGGAATTAAATTAACGCCTGAAGGGTGCTTTAATAACTCAAAACGGATAAGCAGATTTAAAATTACACAGAGTCACAGAGATGGTTTTAATCAATAGTATCACATCTATATTTTTAATATGTATGATTGGCAAGGACATCGACAATGATCATTGAACTAACTACACGAGTTAAAGAGACATGAGAAGGGTATTCAAAAAATTTATAAGATGAGGAAACTGAGGAAGAAACTCGATATACAAAATTAATAAGTATCTTGCCAGACCATCGGCCAAGGGGAAATATTTACAATCATCAGTCAAAGGAAAAATATCCAGCAATCAGCAATAACACATTTACAATAACATCGGAACAAAAGACAGCCTGCCGCAGCAACAATCATCTCAAAAAAAAAAAACAGTTTTTATAATCGACAGAAATAACTCCCACATGGAATGACATTTAACTTGAAGCAAAAATATATATGAACGGTTAAAACAATCTTGGCAGGTTTAAAGAGCATGATTAGTAATTACATATAGAAGAAAATAAACAATCTACAAAACATCAAGATTAATACCTTGAGATTGATGACAGCTACTGTATTAGCAGAAGCTGAAAGCTGTTGACTGATATACGCCATTGATTTCAACATAGGCTCCAACGTAATCCTTGTCAATCTGAACTGCACTTCTTTCTCCCCTGGAGGTGTCATACTATAATCATGCATCTGCATTTAAGCCATTAAAGTTTTCATACAAAATTGAAGGGGAAAAAATGAACCAAGTAAAAGTACTCGCTGAACTAATCTTCAAAAAAGAAGAACTCGCTGAACTGCTATATTAATTTTGAAAAAAGATACTAGAATATTATACCATGGCCATCTACTTCGTTAAGACTTTAACTTTCCAAGTTTAGCATACTTAGCATTGGGTTTAGTCATTATTGGTAAGCATTTGTAACATGACAATGATAAGAAGTTTGGAATATTTCATTGGAGATAACACTTTGAAGGGTAGAGTATCGATCATTACCAGGTTAATTTTTGTCAGGAGGTAGATTGGGTTATACTTGTCATACTGATAACTATGAAGAGAAAAAGAAAAGGATTAATTTGTAAGATATGGCAGGTTAAGGAGAATCTGGCTATGTGGTAAGGGTAAAAAAAAATTACTTAACGTATTTCTGTTTTTGATACTGGTTATTATGAGAGGTTTTGATGGAATAAACAAGCTTTACATATTTTGGAGCAAAGATTTTTAGAGTTCTGTTTCTTTGTGCCTCAAAGAAGTTTTTTTATGGTCTTCTTGTCTTTTCCTTGTAGTAAGAATTTTCATATGAACACTAACTACTAATCAAACGAGAGTGGTCAAAGCTGTAGTTATCTACCAAAGATCCTTACAGGCATATTCATAATGTGGAAGTACAAGATCAATACAGCTAACTTAATATCCTCGGCAACAGTAGTATCGCAGACATTAACTTGTGGTAATTGGAAAATTTTCTATTATCAATCCAAAGGTGTAACACATACCATTCTCCTTATTCAAATCACAGCTTGTTAAAGTTATATGCATATACACTTACCAAAGAAAGATAACAATAATGGGTAAGTTCTAAAATTGCATTCCAAGGCAGACGTGTATATGTGCATACCTTGAGGTTTAACACAGCAACTTTACTGGTTGATGCTGAGTTCTTATTTTCAAACGCCCACGTCATGGACTTAAAACAAGTAAGAACCACCTGTGTAAACATGAAATATGTTCAAATAAACACTTACCTAACGTCTATGCAAATTGCAAACCATCATATCTGGGAATATAATATTAAGTACCGTATTTTCAGTAGGTCCACCATCACGTGTAATAGGAATATGAGGCATACTAGTTTCAGAAACTCCAGTATCATTTAAATTAAATCCAAGTGGCAGCATATCTTGCCAAGGCCATGATGGTGGACCCATGTCGACGGTGGGAACATTCGGCTTTTTACTATTGTCTTCTTGAGTACTAGCCCTGCTTTGAGACGAAGGCGTAACTTTAGCCACATTTTTTTTCACATCCGCGATCTTTTTTGCGCCCTCTCTTAAAACACTCATTGCCACATTATAAGTGTCAGCAGCAATTGCCCCCTCTTCGGCATATTTAATGGCTTCGCGGCAAATATTATTGAAACGGGAAGTCAAAGACTCCATATTCTTAACAAGTGTATCATTATCTTCTGACCCAGATCCTACTTTAGCATTTTGTGTCCATCTCTTCAAGATGTAGTGAGGTGGTAGAGTGAGAACATTAGTTACCGTGAAGACCGTCAGAATATGCTTACATAAAATACCTGAGTACTCAAGCATCTGACAGCTACATTTTGCTTTCATCTCGGACATATTTAACATAACTATAAACGCCTTGTGGTCGTGTTCGTATTTTGCAACCCTGAATGTACTGACATCCCCATCATTTTCTATGTTATTAGCAGTATATACGAAAGTCTCAACCAATTCCTCTTGAAATTTGGTGAATATTGTCTTCGTATAAAGATTTGCCGCCTGTTGCTCCATCGGCGATGGTGTCTTTAGCACAGGTGTTGTACAAATCGTATCATAATCCGCTTCGATTTCTTTTTCCAATGAGCTTTCGAGTGCTCTTTCGTATTGTTTAAAAAACATGGGTATAGTAGTTTGCTGATTTACGTATCCGTCTAGAAACGAGCTAACTCCTTGGTTTGATGAAAGAGAAGCAAAAAAGGTGCCTCGGAAATAAACCGGAGCCCATTGCTCCCGGGCAATATAAACAGCTTGTAGCCACTCAACTTTACATAAATCATAACAATCAATCAAAGTATTCCATGATTGTTCAAAATCTTCAATCGCCTCTGAATAATTTATGCAATTATATAGATCCTTATAAAAAGATGGGTGAGCAAGATTTACATGGGCTAATCTTTCGTTCCCTTCTTTTAAAATGTGCCATCTACAAATGCAGTGGCGTGTGTTTGGTAAAACTTGCGAGACTGCTGTTTTTATGGCTCTATCTTGGTCGGTTGTTAAAGAAATTGGGGGACATTCGTTCATTGCCGATAGCCATGTCCTA
This sequence comes from Primula vulgaris, assembly GCA_963920805.1. Classification (NCBI taxonomy): domain Eukaryota; kingdom Viridiplantae; phylum Streptophyta; class Magnoliopsida; order Ericales; family Primulaceae; genus Primula; species Primula vulgaris. The sequence continues at coordinate 5,653,812 of OY987216.1, read as the reverse complement.
AATAGCCAATTAAAAGAAGATTCGGATTCGTCATAGAGTAACGCACATCCAAACAAAACCACTTGACCATGATGATTTACACCCGTAAAAGGAGCAAAAGGGACTATAAACTGGTTAGGCCTGTACATAGTATCAAAAACAACAGCATCTCCAAAATTACTATAAGCCGTCCTCGACCTAGCATCTGCCCAAAAAGCATTCGTCATTCGATTTTCGTTATCTAACTGTACCGCGTAATAAAAACCAGGACTTTGTGCTTGCATTTTTTTGAAATATGCAAGTAGATTTTGAGCATCTCTTCCTAAATTTCTCTTTCTGACACATGGTTGTTGTACATAATTTACCGGCCCAAATTTTACCGGCCCAGCATTTAAATTTGTTTCCACTGCACAATTAGGTATCAAATTCGTCTCCACTGAGCGATTAGGTATCAAATTTGTCTCCACTGCACGATTAGGTATCAAATTCGTCTCCTTTGCGCGATTAGGTATCAAATTCGTCTCCACTGCGCGATTAGGTATTAAATTCGTCTCCACTGCACGACTAGGTATCAAATTCGTCTCCACAACGCGGTTGGTATCGTTAGATATAGGATTTACATTAACATTAGTTGGGGTATCGACTGTATCAGCAAAATCCTTTGTAGCACCAGCAAAATGCCTTCTAGGTCGTAGATGATGAACTTTGCTAGGACTTATAATAGAGTGGCTATGACCCTCTATAAATTTAGTAACGACCCAGTGATCTTGATCTTTTCTCTCTATTCTTAACATGGCATCACAGCTTTCGACGTTTTTTCTTTTGTAAACCTCTTTAGCACAAGTAAAATCCCAGTTACTTATAGGCCCATCGGGTTTGGCACGACTAAATTGGCCAACGTGGGTGCTAAAACCGACACGTCTAGCATATTCATCATACAAGTTCTTGGCATCTTCTTCGGATTTAAACTCCATTCCGATACATGGTTTTCTATTTTCATCGTCATTTTGATTGAGAGTTTCTTCATCAGAAATATCTGCAACGATGGTCTCAGGTCTGGTTATTTTAGATGAGAGAGCTGGTCTACCACGTTTCCTCTTGTGACCCTCGGTCTTTGCTACTGCAGCATCCATTTCTGTTACTCACCAAAAGTGAATATGGGTGTTCTTATTAACATATTTATTTGCTATCACCAAATGAGTTAAAAAAACTGACTGCTTCTGTCCATTATGAAAGTGAGATCCAAACAATCAATGCATGCATGTGTGATTGGAAGTTTCAATAGACTTTAAAGAGAAGGTACTAAAATATAGTAACTAATGAAAATCAAAAAAAGGTCAGACATCTCCATTTTAGTTCCATGAGGAAATAATTTTGAGGCATTTAATCAAAGCCAAAAAGTGAAAGAGGTGTGTTGAGTTATTTTGTTGATTGCAGAGAAAATAGGTTGTCTTGTTTTCCACGTCAGCAGGTGGCCAGAATGTGCTCTTTCAAAAAGGATTTTTGGACATGTATATAAGAATTTTTTTTTTCCCTGCAATAATTAGTTGTAGCATCATCTTACACAATATGATAAGAATCATGAAATTTCACTTTCGGCTCAACAATTGCAATGCCTTAATAACCGACCACCACCTAGAAAGAGTTTTTAAGTTCATTTCGAATTTGAAATGATCAAAATTCATGATGCAGTATATCTTAATGACACATAGCATTACACCTTGCATGTCAGGAATTTGGCCTAAGTTTGTGCCTTTTTTTTGCAAATTGCTTTCCTGGTTCCAAATGCTCATTCAGAAAACTACCAAATGCTCATGGCAAAAAATCAAGACCGATATGAGGCAACTAAATCTAAGCTACAATATTTACCACAAAATGAAGAAAGCAAGAGAAAGGGCAATATATATCAACATTATTAGTCATATATAAATAACAACCGCTACCAACATTTTACCAATCAAATCCGCCATCAATCTGTCAGTGTCTAAATGTATTCGAGGCAATTAAATTCGAGAAAGTTCCAATCTTTACAATCAAATGATGAAATCATAAGGTTTGGGGAAACATGGAGTAACAAAATAATTATTTCTACAAAAGCAACTTGCCACTGTGCTCTTATATTCATCAAAGTTACCATAATTTCCTACGCCTTTAAGTCGATTAGCGAAACAATTATATTCATCAAAGTTACCGTAAAGTTACAATCTTTATGATGAAATGAAGGAAGCAAAATAATGTGCCAAATTAAATATTTCTTCATGATTAACTTGCCATTTACACAATACCCACCAATTTTTTTATTAATTAAATGTTAACCCAGTTGCCAAAACAGCTCAAGTGAATATAATCATGTATCAAATACCCAAAAGAAAGTGCCCAAAGAATAGAAAAAATTACATAGTTTTACATAAATAATTTCTATTAAACACAATTATACATCACAATTAACACACATACACACACACAAACCAGACCAGTAACAGAATTAAGGCTAAAACAATGTGTCAATCAAGCAAATATAAAAACAAAAACAGAGATAAGCACAAATTAAACAAAAACAATAATATCAGAGTAAAGCTACAATCTTTATCATGAAATGAGGGAAGCACAGAATAAATATTTCTTCATAATTAACTTGCCATTTACACAATACCCATCAAATTTTTCATTAATTAAATGTTAACCCAGTTGCCAAAACAGCTCAAGTGAATATAATCATGTATCAAATACCCAAAAGCAAGTGTCCAAATATTCAACTAAATTACATAGTTTTACATATTTAATTTCCACTATACACAATTAAACATCAAAACACACACACACACAAAAAAGACCAATAATAGACTTAAGAATAAAGCAATGTGTTTATCAAGCAAATATAAAAATATAAATAAAAACAGAGAGAAAAGTTAATAGAAATAAATCATACCAGATGAAGCTCAACTTCAACCCTCCTTCTCTCTCTCTCTCTCTCTCTCTATATATATATATATATATTAATATTATATTAATAATAATATAATTTATATAGTTATGATGTAAGTATATACTTGTGTTCTGGTTTTTGGGTCTGTGATTTTCTTTCTCTGTTCGTGTTTTTTCAATTTTATTTCTGTGTTTTCTATCAACTATTTTGTTATATATTTACTTACTTACCAAACAAACAAACCAAAAAAATTAAAAATTTTGTTTTGGGGGATTTAGAAAAATGACAGTTTTAGCCCTTGATTTGGAGGTGCAGGTCTGCTGTTAGGATGACACGTGGCATTTGGGCTGGGCTATAGATGTAGGCTTGTCCGTACTCAATAACTCCAGTTTTTTTTCAGTTTTTTGTTGATGATTTCAATTAGGGGTTGGTTCGGTCCGGTTCGGTTTTTAGCAAAACCGAAACCGAACATTTTTTTCGGTTCGGTCTTTTCATTTTTTGGACCGAACCGGACAGGTTTTTTTCGGTCAAGTTTCGGGTTTTTTCGGTTATTTTCGATCTCTTTCGGGTTTTTTCGGTTCGGTTTTATTGAAAACCGAAACCGACCTGAATTTTTTTCGGTTTTTCAGTTTTTGTCTTTTTCGGTTCGGTTATCGGTCCAGTTCGGTTTTTCGCCCGGCCTAATTACAATAACAAACAAAAATAGTTATTTGTTGATTAATATTATCGCGAAACTCGTTTATTTTTTAAAAATCATGTTTCACTGTTTCTCGATTCTCGCTTCTTGTTTCCCGGTTTTTATTAATTTACGTGCATAATTTTAGATTTTTTTAAATTTCTTCCATTTTTCACTTCCCTTTCTTGTATACATTTCTCATTATGGCAACTATGGATGAGTTATTAAATCGCTTTGAATATCTTTCTATTTGATTTTTTACAATGAAGGACAGATAAACTACATTAGAAAATGAAATTCTACGTTAATTTCTCTAAAACTATGTTTTAATTAATATAACTGACAAAAAATAAAATATAACGGTTTTTTATTTATAGTTAATTAAATTTTGTACATCCGCAACGTGCAAAGTGTTAATTGCGTATTTTTTTTGCGATGTAAATGCGCCACCTGCATTGTTGCTGCTACGCATTATTCTTTAAACTTCCCCATCAATAACATAAAATCTACTAGATGACAACCAATTATACGATGAGATAGTCTTATTTACATTTAAAATGTGGTTAATTGCTGACACCAGATCGTACACCATGTATATTTCTTGGATTATTTTCATATGGTATAATACCGAATCGATAATGAAATATGCATTTTATTATGTATAAACGTTTATAGGCTTAATATTAACAATTTATCACCGCCACAAACGATATTTGAAGGATAGTCGGGTTCCGACTCCTATGGTTACGATATTGCATAACTAAACTACTTGATTCTTTTTCGCCTATCGGTACTGCTTATTGCATCAACCTTTGCATTTCCTGCAAATCCCAAGTATAATCTTGACCACCTATGGTCTTGACTTTTTAGAGAATCCCGTTTATCGTATGAGTTTGTTTATACTTCAAGTTTTCAGTGTTTTAAATACCTTTGAAAACAGTACTATTTTATTTAAGTTTAACAATTGATGGCTAAGTTCATATTACGAAACTTGGTGTTAACTTATTTTAACTTCATCAACACACGAAATTTGAAGTTATCGAGAATTTTAGTATGTACATTATGAATAAAAACTTAAAAGTGAAGGTATGAACTTTGTGTGACTTAACTATTGATTTTTTAATTGTTTTTATTTAATACTAGTTCAATAATTGTGAGTCATGTAAATTTAAAATTAACTTATTTAACATTATGTTTGAACTGAGAGTAGTTCAATCAATAGCATCATTATTATAGTTCAATTCTTACTAGGTTCCTTGGATTTTTTGAGTGTAAGCTATTACTATTTGGTTTTTAAAATTACTTTTGTTGTTTTGCATGATGTGAATGTTAAAAAAGTTAATTATTGGTTTTCTAATTCTTTTATTATTTGTTATGATACCTATTTTATTATGCAAAGTAATAATGGGTATGTCATTTTTCCCGTATAACAATATCGAACCAGTCAATACCGACTGTAACGACCCAGTCATCTGATTAGACCGCCACCGTCTGCTTACTACCACAAATAATGTCCGCTTTAGCCCGATTTCGTCATCGCTTATCGGGCCGCACGGCTTTTAAAAGGCTTTGGTGATAGTAAGGAGGATACTTGTACTTTATATACCATATAAGTACTACATATCTAAACGATATGGGATAGCTCATTTTTCTTTATCACGGTATTTTCCTACGAAAATCCGGGCTTTTACACTGACCAAAGTTGTCGGTACACCAACTTTTTCAGTCAGTAAGGGCATCAAACTATTTGGAACCCAAGAAGTTAGATACAGGATCGACACAGTCACAAAGTTTGGGACCGAACCTAACCCACTCCTAAGTCCTAACTACACACTAACCATGAACCCATTATATATGCAAAAGTTAGACAAATCATAGAAAATTAGAAGTAAATAAATTTAAAATTTAAAGTTTGGGGCTATTTAAAAAGTTCCCATAGTTCATAGTAACTATTTGCAATATACCCTAAACTAAAAGATTGGCTCGATATATATATATATATATATATAATTCTGCAACCTAATCTTTTTATCTCTCTTTTCTTAGCCCTAATATTTTTTTTTATCTCGCCGTCTTAATCTCACTATCTCTCATCTTAAACCCATTTAAGGTACATAAATTATATCAATATATGTTTTAATTTTGAACTATTATTGTTTAATTTCTCTGTTTTGCAGCTGGGTTCTTTTTGTTTTGGTTTAATCGTGATAAAGCTGAGTTATCGTGTAATGGGTTTTTGTAATTCAATAGTTTAGGTATTTTTGTTGTTATTGTTTTGGTATTGTATTTTTTTCAATTCTTTGGGCTTATTGTGTGATGGGTTTGTAAATTAAAGTAATTTTCAACTGTTTAAGCTGACTGTGTATTGGGTTTTTGGATTTGATTTTTTTTATTACTTTTAAGTAATCTTAAGTGTTGTGATTAGTGAGTTTTTTCACTTTTTTTTACAGATTATTTAATGGTTTTTTTGTAGTTTAATAGTTTTATAGCTTTCTCTTTAGTAGTTGCTGTTGTTATTGTTTTGGTATTGTATTTTTTTCAATTGTTTGGGCAAATTTTGTGATGGGTTTGTAAATTAAAGTAATTTCACACTGTTTAAATTTACTGTGTATTGGGTTTTTTGATTAAGTTTTAAATGTTGTGATTAAGTAAAGTTTTTGACTTTTTATACTGATTCTTTAATGGGTTTTTGTAATTTAATATTTTTATAGCTTCTCTTTAGTATTACTTCTAATTCTTTAGGCAAATTGTGTGATGGGTTTTAAATTAGGGTAATTTTCAGCTGTTTAAACCGTGTATTGGGTTTTAGGATTTGATTTTTTTATTACTTTTAAGTAATTGTAAGTGTTGTGATTAGTGAGTTTTTTGACTTTTTATACAGATTATTTAATGGATTTTTGTAGTTTAATATTTTTTATAGCTTACCTTTAGTATTTGCTGTTGTTATTTTTGGGTATTGTATTTTATCCAATTATTTAGGCTAATTGTGTGATGGGTTTTTAAATTAAAGTAATTTTCAACTGTTTAAACTGACTGTGTATTGGGTTTTTGAATTTGGCTTTACTTATCGCTTTTAAGTAGTTTTAAATGTTGTGATTAATCGAGTTTTTTGACTTTTATACTGGTTATTTAATGGGTTGTTGTAATTTAACATTTTTATAGCTTCTTTTTAGTATTTGCTGTGGTGATTGTTTTGGTATTTTTTTTCTTTTTCCAATTGTTTAGGCTAATTGTGTGATGGGTTTGTAAATTACTGTAATTTTCAGCTGTCTAAACTTGCTGTGTATTGGGTTTTTGGATTTGTTTTTTTATCACTTATAAGTAATTTAAATGATGTGATTAATTGAGTTTATTTACTTTTTACTCTAATTTTTTAATGGGTTTTTGAAATAGTGTACTTTTGTAGCTTTTATTTAGTCTTTAGTTATGTGATTGTTTTTCGGTTTTCCACATTGGGTACTTTTATTGGAATAGACAGTCTTTATTGCTATTTTTCATATTGTGATAAAACCGAGTTATTTTCTAACTGTATATACTATGTAGTACTTGATTGATAGTTTTTGAAATTGGGTATGTTTACAAGAATAGGCAGTCCTTAATGCTATTTTTCTTATCGTGATAGAACCTAGTTATTTTATCTGTTTAAAGTATTTGAGTAAAAGTTCTTGAAATTGGGCATGTTTACAGGCTTACAGCCTCCTGATAGATTTAATCATGTGTTCTCGTGATAAGCTGAGTTCTTTATATGTTTAGGCCGATTGTATGATATGTAGGTACGCTTGTACCTTCTAATGATCTTTAATGTTGTGATCGCTTCCTCTTTTATTGACACCCTTTTTATGTGGTCTAACAATAACCCATGTTTGTTCCATAATTACCTTGAAAGTATTATGTGGAATCTCGTTAACCTACTATCTATATGACTATATCTCAGTCAAATGTAATATTTTGTTTTGGTAATTTCTCAGATCGCATTGGGACGTGGCTTTTTAAGTCCTACCAAATTATTTAACTTGGTATTTTTTGTTTGTCCGCTCTTTGACGCCATAGCCTATTTTACGGTTGCCATTGCATTCATATGCAAGAATTAATGTGCAGTGTCTCTCTTGGTGTCTTATTTAAAGAAAAAAATCCCTGTCTTCCTTTTCGTGTTTTTAGGACATACTTGGTTGTGTAATTAGCATTGTAGTTATAGAGGTTTATTTATGTCTCTGTGCGCAGGATTCTCGATGCTCTATGTCTTAGTTTTGGTACTTGTTTCGTAACACTATAGTTTGCGTGTATATTCACAAACAGGATACACTATTGCTTTTGAGGAAATCTTATCCCTCCGGGTTTTAAGTCAAGGTTTTTGCTTCATAGAAATCTTAGTCGTTGTTCCTTTTGTTTTCTACAGTTGACATGCATTTATGTGATATTTTTTGGGCAGAGATCTTTGCTTCTTTTGACTTCAGATTTAATTACGTAGAGTTTACGCTGTTTTTTTCGCATGGTTGTTTGAAAGTCTTGGCATCAACATGTCTATTTTATTATTTATTTTCAGGTTCAGAGATTATGGCTGAGTTTGAACAAAATTTCGAAGAAAATGACATGACTGAAATTCCAGAAAACTCACACCCCGAAGAAGATGATAACTCACAACCTGAGAACGAGAATATGAACGAAAATGAGAACGAAAATGAGGATGAAAACGAAAATGAGAATGACGATGAAATTGAAAATGAGAATGAAAATGAGAATGAACCTGAACATGAGCAACATGTAGACCAGCAAGAACCTAACACTGGTACAGTACCTGAAGTTGTTGAGAATAAGTGGCCTGGTTGGCCAGGAGAGAGTGTGTTTAGAATATTGGTCCCTACTCAAAAAGTTGGTGGGATTATTGGACGCAAAGGAGAATTTATAAAGAAAATGTGTGAAGAGGCTAAAGCCCGGATCAAGATTCTTGATGGCCCTCCTGGTATTGCAGAGAGAGCTGTAAGTTTCTGCCCCTTTTTCTTTCTCTTTATTGAAGTACATTTTAAATATAAATCCATGTTAGCAGGTAGCTATTTCCATATTCTCACCATATTATAATTATGCTTTCTCACCTAGTTGTTAGTCACATAATGGTCAACCTTACGTCGACAAATTGAACCAATATGACTGTGCACGATGGTCTGTGTTTATTCCTTTTAGTTATATATTATGGAACACTATCCTCTTATTCTTCTGAACTGTGTCAACTAAGTTGGTTGGTAAATGGTGTTTATGCCATTCTTGCTGTAAGCACTAAGTATTGTAGGTTTTTAGTCTGTTATACAGAATTTTACATGGCTGTGGTTATGAAGGCCCATGTTTCAAAAGGCGCCAGGCGGGTTCTAGACGGAAGAGCCCTTCTGCTACCTAATTGGCTGCTTAAGCCATCTTTTTACCGCAAAGGTCCGCTAGTGTCTAGGCTCCTGGTTCCTGCTTAGCGCTTAATCACCGCCAGACCGCCTTATGAAATACTGATAAAGGCACTACAAGAAATGGTTTGGCGATGCAGGAAATTATTTTGTTTAAGATACTTCTCAAAACGTCTCCATTTCAGAGTTTTACTGGTTCCTATATATTTTGGGAAACTAAATTTATAAGAAAATAGTTGTTCGTAATTTCCATGGTTTTCATCATCCCTAACACTAGTGGAAAAGAGAAAAACATAAACTGAAGTTTATAAGAACACAACCAAACGTACCTGTATAATTTTTTGTGTAAACCTAGATATAGTTTTTAGATTGGGCTATAAGCATGCCTTTTGAACACAGGCTTGCAACGTTCCACTTCAAAATGTTGCATGCAATGTGTTATTAGATGTGACAATGTTTGCATTAAGAAGATAAAAAATACCTATTAACTAGATAGCTGTGAAAGTAAACTGTAGCATGGAGATGAAAACTCAACAGTGTAAACAAATTCTTTTAAAACCTGTACCGGTCATATTAAAGTATAACAAATAACATAGTTAATCAAATCTATTTTAGAACGTAATTGAAATACTTGCATAAACTAAAAAGTTCACTGCTAAAAAGAACAATAAATGATGTTTTTGGATCCTACAACTCAAGACATTACATTAGTGCTGAACCTGAAAGATATAACAAGGGGGTTGAGATAGGGAAAGAAAAATCTGAAGCAGGTCCTTTTTTGCAATGACAAAGATGAGTCTATGCAGGTTTTTAACATGCCTTCAAATATGAAGACTCAAAGACCCAGCTTGGAGAGATAATCCCTGACCTTACAGCAACTGAAAATGTGATCTGAGTAAAGATATATACCATTTATCTTCTCAGCCATGAAGCTCCAAGCTTTATCTGGTAAACTCAGACCCAGATGATTGATCTCTTACAACCTGTTGTTGAAGACTGAAAAAATGACAAACTATTATAAGTTTTCTTCAGATTTCGGAAGTAAATATTAACAAATCATATATCACCAAATGGACTATTCACAATCCTACAGAACTTAGTTATTATTTCTTTTTAATTACATAGAAATAATTAAAAAGAACCTTATCTGTCTAGTAAAAGTGAAAATACCATACAAAAATGACTTATCTGATGGGTGCACTTAAGTTTGATACTTAAACATAAAAGAGAGAAGTCAGAGCACAAAAAGTTGTATACAGTAATAGTGAAGTTGCTTTCAGTTATTGTTTTAAGAAGTCATTCCTCTAGATAGCATTTTGCCACTAAATGTAGAAAAAAGTTACGTTTACTATTGAAATATGTGAATAGTATTAGCCTAATTAAATGAAAAAGTTAGTAAATGTTTATTTTGTTTATCTCTTCCCGTTATGGATGTTGGAGACATCTTGGTTGAAAGAACGAAATAGTAGGCTTTTTTTTGGATAACAATAATTTTCAATCTATAAGATTATTGTTGTAATATTTTTCATGAGGACCTTTCAATTCATAGATGTAGATGCCGGACCTGTGAATGAGAAATTTCCAGAACTCGCAAAATAATAAGTACGTGAGTTAGACAAAAGAACACTCGAACAGAGAAAGAATTGTCCTGCACAAATAAAGCAAACACTTTAGCAAACGCTTTAGCTAAATCTTTATATTTCCGAAAACCCCAAACCAATTAATTGAATATTGACTACTTTTGTAATTGGCCGAATGCTACAAAGTGGCCGTTCTCAGAAATCCAAGTGTTCATGATTATGTTTCTCTGGAAAGCAATGGTGACTGATACTGCTTTAGCCCAATCTTTGTTGTATTAAATTTTCCCAAGCCTAATTCAAATTTCATTTTATTTTGATAGGTGATGGTGTCTGCTAAGGAGGATCCAGATTCTACCCTACCACCAGCCGTAGATGGATTACTAAGGGTTCATAAACGGATTGTGGATGGACTAGAGAACAGTGATGGTTCTCGTGCACCACCTGTCATTGGGGCCAAGGTTTCAACTAGGTTGCTTGCGCCAGCTGCACAAGCTGGAAGTTTAATCGGAAAACAAGGCACAACCGTCAAATCTATTCAAGAAGCTTCTAGTTGCATTGTTAGAGTTCTTGGCACAGGTTTGTTTACTTCCTTTTTTATGTATGTCTTCTCCTCTTATCTTACCAAACATCTGTAATTGTTTTTGAGTTCTTTTTAGAACGAATCATAAATGAATCCCACTTTTGCTCCATTTCAAATTTCCATGAAAGGAGATTATTTTCTCATCAGCTGATGCTTAGGGTCTTGGTTTATTTGATTATTACTTATGTTTTAATTTTTATAGCCAGGATTACAAGGTAATAGTATAAGGTGCTATAAAGCGTAGACCAATTGGAATAAACTATACCAATCGGAATATCTTTGAAGTCATGTTTTAGCGATACTGTGGGATATTCAGCTACACAAAATAGATGATAAATAGAACTATGAAAAATATAACTATGTACTTATGTTTCGTCTCATAAAATACGAAAGTGTTAAAACTTGGTTAGAAAGCAAAGTTACCTCTTTTTTCTCTTTACCATAAAGAGATGCACTTTTTTTTCCCGAGCCATTGCAAAATTTTAGTGTCTTTTCCCCTGTTTTCCTATGATCTTATGTTGACTGCTTCTTTGATGCATGTCTTTTCATTTATAAAATTTTGAAGCACAGAAATGGTGACGAAGAAGAAAATCTGACCCGGTGCATGTCAATGATAGTTGCACACATTTTTAACAAGATAGACTTATTTTTGACGCATCTTCACACTTCGCATCTGTTCAGTGCACATTAGCTAAATTATTTTTCAATTTAGTCTTTTCAGAAAAAAATTTCCCCTCCCTGACATCACCGTTTTCTATTCTCCTGCCATCACGCTTTTTCATGTTCCAAAAAAAAGTTTGGCCTGTCTTGTAGAATATTTGAACCTAAAAGTGGACATGTAAACCAGGTTGTATTTGTTTGTAATGTTGTTAAGGTTTTAAGTGGTCACCATGCCGATAGCGTTTTGTTGATCTTTTGAAACTAACTTCTTTTTAATATTTTGAATGACTGCAGAAGACCTGCCTTTATTTGCTCTTCAAGATGATAGGATTGTGGAGATAGTAGGGGAGCCTTTAAATGTTCACAAAGCAGTTGAACTTATTGCTTCACATCTGAGGAAATTCGTAGTTGATCGGAGTATAATTCCTGTGTTTGAAATGCAAGTGAGTGTTCAATTCTCCCATTAGACATTGTTTTCAGTTGTAAAACTTACATAGATAAACTAAAAGCTTAATGTTATTGTGTTGTGAGAAAAAGATAAAATTCAGAAGAATTATTTTAACAACGCGCCATGAGTGTGATCTTTCTTTTACTTTAGGCTATGTTTGGTAACAGATTTTTTGGTCCAAAATCAGATTTTTAAAATCTGGATTTTTTACCCTTTTCAGCCTAAAAATCAGATGTTTAGAAGCTAAATAATCCGACTGTCCAAACATCCACATATTTTTTAAAATAAAAAATAAAAAAATTCAACTAAAAAAATTTGTTGCCAAACGGACCCTTAGTCTATAACTTGGAAACATTATATATAAATTGAAAGTATGCGACACCATAGAGCAAGAGGGGGAGATCTTCCCTTCTCCCCTGGAGTCGGTCATTGGTTAGCCCTGGCCCTTTTTCTCCACTTTTACAAACTTCGTAGCGCGCTAATTTTGTAATATGCATGATGAATATAAAGAAAGGTTAGCCTGTTGGCTTTTTGCATGAAGTCTACTAATTTGTATCCGAGACAAAATGGGTTAAGCTCAGTGGTCAAATACCCATTACCTAAGAATGAGATCTTGAGTTCTAGTCACACTAGTAATTTGTATCCAACTGAGACATAATGGGTTAGATCAGTGGTCGTCCCATTACCTGAGATTGAGGTCTCGAGTTCTAGTCACACTTGAGTTGGTATAAAAGCATGAGATCCCCTATTATCCAAAAAAAAACAAAAAAAAAAACAAATTGAATGAAATGTTTGCCTAATTGAAATTCCCCATATATTTTAGATGCAAATGCCGAATCCTCAGATGGAGCAGCAACACATGCCTCCTCCTGGCCAATCGTGGGGACCACCACCCCAATCCTTTCAAAACCAGTCTGGTTACGGGCCTGGTAATGGAGGAGGACCTGGCTATGGTGGTGGTAATGGAGGTGGACCTGGTTATGGGGGTGGTAATGGAGGTGGACCTGGCTACGGGGGTGGTAATAATCCTTCTCATTATAATATGGCCCCTCCACCTAGGCAACAACATGAGAATTATTATCAACCTGCTGAGATGGCACCTCCTCCAATGGAAAAACAACAGCCGCCACATCATCATGCAGGCATATCTGCCTACGGAAGGGAAGCTGCTCCACCTAACGTCCACGCACCACCATCAAATGCTCAACCTGCACCTTCGATGATTACTCAGGTTTTATTTTCTTCCATTTAGCTCTTAATTGAGTTGTCCTATTAATCTCATATCCCCTCTAGTCCAAAATTGTTGGAAGTTTTGGAAATCCAACTTATTGAGCATGAAAGACTTCCACTTAAACTGCCAATATTACTCTTTTTTTGGTTTTGAAAAACCCGCCTTTTCTTCTTCTTCTTCAATTGTACTGTTTTTTTAAAATCAGATCAACAGTCTGAATATATTTTACATACTAATTTAGGGAAGCCTTTCGGGACGCGCTAAATATTGAATAGTGATCAAGTATTTAAGGAATGGGTAAAACACTTGTTTATCGAAATCCAGTGTGGCAGTATGGTCAGAATCTACGTTCCCTGTTGACCAGGGGCAAGCTAAGTAGAGACCATCGGGGGCGACGGCACCCCCAATAATTCTGAAAATTATGAGTTTTTCAATTTTTGACCATGTATTTTCACTAAAATACGTTAAAACGATGATTTGGTACCCCTTATTTTTATATTCTAAAATTTGGCACCCCCCATATAGTATTCCTGGCTTCACCCCTGCTGTTGACGCAGCTTAATGCTTATTGTTTCTTTATCTAATCTAACCTTAATTTATCTTGAGAACTTCAGGGCCGTAGATATTTTGTAACTGCTGTATTTTTGTAGAAACATCCAGTTTTCTGGTTTCCTTTATTAGCTGAAACTTGTTATCATAACGGGCAGTTTTTTTTCGTTTTGATCGAAATAAACTGCCTTTCACCTGAGTCAATTGTGCACAGCTGAAAAAGACAACAATTTCTAACTGATGAACAAACAGAGGATGCAATTTTGGAAACAGAATAGACCGACTTAATTTTTTTGATAGTCGTGTCTGATTTTTTTGCTAACTTTTACAGGTGACGCAGCAAATGCAGATACCACTGTCATATGCAGATGCTGTGATTGGTACAGCTGGATCAAGCATAAGCTACATTAGGCGTGCGAGTGGGGCAACTGTTGCCATTCAGGAGACGCGTGGTGTTCCTGGAGAGATGACTGTCGAAATAAGCGGAACTGCTTCCCAAGTTCAAACTGCTCAGCAGCTCATTCAGGCAATATTTCTTACCTCTACTCTGCAAATTGGTTTTTCTTTGCTTTCCTTAAGCTTTTTATTTTGAAGTGCAAATATATCATGTGAAGGAGCAATATTTTGGGTTTCCTTAAGCTTTTTATTTTGAAGTGCAAACATATCATGTGAAGGAGCAATATTTTGAGTTGGACCCTTACCTTCTTCAACTGGGGCTATATTGACTTCATACTTGATACTGCACAGCCTTGTTCTTGTACAAGATTGCTTTTTTATCAGTCTTTATCAAATTGACTATTAACATTTTTATAATCGCCCGAATAAGCAATAGTTTGTTGTTTGTGGATTCTTTTCTGAAACTAAATTTTTAGCCAAGTAAAACGAAAAAAGCATGTTACCAGCAAAGTGTGAGATTTTTGTGCTTGACAGATAAGCTTAGTACTACAATTTAAAGAGTTTCAGTAGTTACTCTTTTAGTATTTCTTAACCAAAAAAACCTATTATAAAATTGTCACTATCACCATCATTCAGATGCAAAATTTGGTGTTACCAAGTATGAAAATTTTCTGCAACTAATACCTTTTTTGCGTTGCTTCTATTTTTCTATTTCTTTGTGATGCAGAATTCAATGGCTGAAGCTGCTGCTGCTGCTAGTAATACCCAAGCCCAGCCACAAGCCCCTCCTGCTGACCAAGGCTACAATCCGTACGCAACCCAACATGCCTACGCAGAACCACCATCGAGCGCTGCCCAAACAGCGGGCTATGCCCAAACTGGTGCATATGGCCAAGCCGGAGGAGCCTACGGCTCAGTTTATGGTTCCAACTATGGTTATTAGTCCCATTGCTGTATTCCTGTATTGTTATTAAAGCATGTTATCATTTTAGTTTTTAAACGTAGTTGAAAATGGTTCCAGAAATGGCTGTTAGCACATTTTGTTGCATTTTTTTTTTTTAATCTCGAGTTCGTATGCTTGGTTTGATTGTGCTTTAGGCTTGACTTAAGACTAAGAGTACCGAGACTAATGATATTGCATTTTTATTTCATCTTGAGTTCATACTTCATATGTTTTTTTTTGCACATTAGGCTCGACTTAAGAGTACCGAGGGTTTGAGACTACTGAATTTCTTTTAGGGTGTTTGCAACCCGGAACCGTGGTGGGAAAAGAAAAGAAAAGGAAAAGAAATGAATATTAATATGAAATCATTTTCCACTCACGTGTTTGGAAGATTGGGAAAAGAAAAAAAACAGAGGGGAGAGAGCGAAGTAGCCTCATTTTTTTTCATTTGTTTTCCTTTTCCTCCTGTTTTTTGAAGTAAAATGGTTACTCTTGCTATAGACATAATAATTTTTCATACTTTCTTTTATTTTATTTTCTATTGGTTTTGCTATGCAATCAAACACAATGAAATATTTTCTCGAGAAATCATTTTTATTTTCCCATGAGTTTTCCGGGTTCCAAACACACGCTTAAGCTTTTAGCCCCGGAATTCTATTGGATAATGACTATGGAGATTCAACTTTTATTTCCTTGTGTTATTTTCCTTGTTATCTTTATTAGTTCATGATTACCCCCACAGTTGTATAACTTTGAAGTGTTTTAGTATTGATTAACTTGCAGTCATTGTAATTTCAGAGACTGCCCTTTTAACATTTATTTGGAATCGTTGTTGATAGAGTTGTTTTCAAAATTAACTCATCAACTCTTGGGATTATTAACATGCCTTGTTTGGTTGGGTGAGATTAAGGTGCGATTGGATTTCAAATGCAGTGGGTCCCATAAATATCATGCTTTGGTGGCTAAAAATATGGTCGGGATTATTAGTGAAACGGGATTACAAATGATCCCGAAATGGAGTACTTACAATACCATGAGGTGTGTGGTATTAGAAGTCCCGGGACTACATATGAATGGTTATTCGTAATCCCGCTTGGACTCATAGTCCCGGGACTACAAATACAACGGTACTTACGGTTCTTTCTACTTTTTCCTCATCCTATTTCTCTACTTCCTATCTCGGCTTTCTGCGGTAAACTTTGTCGTTTTTGACTCACAGTCTCAGGTTTTGAATATTTCGCTATTATTATACAGAATTTTACAGTATGATATATATAGATATCGCTTTCAGTATACCTATAATCTACTTATCTAATGAAAAAACTTTAAACGCACCGAAACTTTGACATGGTCGACTCGTTTTACTAAACGCACTCTACACTTTATTCATATTCATTTCTTAAGAAACAAAACGTAGAGAAACATAAAAACCCAGAAAACGAACAAGATATATTTTCAAAAGCGGTTTGGTTAATTATCCAACAAACTCGTGAGAATTTATCCAATCCTCGTAGGGCATCCGCACCCGCTATCCCAACCATTTCCTCAAACCTAACACATTTTATAGATTTTAAAAAATTATTTACATTTACACAAAATTACAGCTTCCTTATTCATTTTCTTATAATAACCCTACATTTTTTTTTATTATATTTTAATAATCATAACAATATTACAACCATAAAAATGTGGACCCCATGATAGTTTATTACTATTATACTCCATCCGTCCCTAAACAAATACCTCATACGAAAATACATGCAACTTTTACCATCAAAATTTTCATATCAAAATTACCGAAATGAAAAAATTGAAAATTTCATCATAATAGTTCTAACCATAAACTACGTTATTAACTTTTGAAATAATTTTTTCCGGCAATCTAAATATGAAAAAATTATCTGTTAAAATTGTACGTATTTTCGTACGACACATTTGTTTAGGAACGGGGGGAATATTAATCTAGGAAATCATATGCATTCCTCATATATTGTGAATTTTGTGTTTTCTTAAATTTAGGGAATTTATAGGGTTTCTGATGCATTTCACTTTTTATACCATAATCATAAAATTTTAAAAAAAAATATGTTTTGATAAAGCAGATGCGGATGTTATTAATAGAACTACCCAATGCCGCCATACCCACACACAATGAAATGGATCCATTTTTCTTCCTTGAAAAATTCTTTTCAAAGGAGACTGTCTTGATTTTTTGATGCAGTAAAAATGTGTAATTTTGTAAATTAGATTTTTATTATAATGTTTTGACATCAATATCGAACGATTAACACTACCGTAAATCTAGTCAATTATTATTTATTGTGTATCACATACTAAAAACCTAACTATTAATGAACCTAAAAATATCTATACTAAAATTAATTCAAAATTAAAACTAAAAAATACTAAAAATCTAACACATGTTAATGAACCCAAAAATATATATTATAAAATTGATACTAAAAAATACTATTGGTTGACACATCCTATCCTAAGTAATAATACATTTTGTAATGAACACCGAACGATTAACACTGTCGTGAATCTAGTCCACTATTATTTTGGGTGTGTCACATGCTAAAAACGTAAACCTATTAATAAACCCTAAAATATCTAAATTGGTGTTGATGTGTCACATATTAAAAGATACATTCTGAATTGGTTTCTCCTGCTTGAAAAATTCGAAAAATAAAGGCATACTGCCTTGAATTTTTCAAAGCAGCCAAAACCAATCCCAATGAAATAGCTCATCTAACGCCTAATGTACCACACACCTAGGCTCCGACTAGCGCATGGGGTTCGACTAATTTCCGATCTGCCTTTATGAACATTGCCGAATGTCGGGTCACAAATGCATACACAATTAATAAAATAGTGGGACAAAGTCACAAAGTTTGATTAGTCTAAAAAATAGAAAAGAGAAAGAAGTTGGGACTAATAAAATAATAAGTAGTATAGTAGTAAGTATTTAAAACAAAATAAATACCAAGAAAGGGCAATGGGGGGTCAAATTAGTACAATCAAATACAAATAAAAACAATAAAGTGACCTAAATACCCATACTTATCATCTCTCTCCTTCGCCTCAATTTCCCATCTCATCCCTCTCTCTCTCTCTCTTCCTACCCTTCTCTCTTTTTTACCCTTTCTTTCCTTTTTTTCTTTTTTCTTTTTTCCATTACCTTTTTTTTTATTTTCTTCTATTTTATTTATTTCTCTCTCTCTCTCTCTCTCTCTTATTAACTGATTTTACCCGCCAATTCCACTCTCCACCTCTGTTTTTTTTCAAAAAAACAAAAACCCATCTCTTGATAACAATAAAGATGTGATCTTTGGTTTGGTTTTCACCTAATTGTTTTGTTATTAGCAAAACCCAGTTGGGGTTTTGGGAGCTGCTAGCTGAATTTTCCTCCAAGTTTTGGTAATTTTTTTTATAAGCTAATTATTAAATGTTTTGTTTGGATCTGTATTGTTTTGATTGGGTGAATTTTGAGCTAAACCCAGTTGAATTTTGGTGTTTTGAGAACTGCTAGCTGATTTTTTTCCTCCGAGTTTTGGTGAGTTTTTTGTAAGCTAAACTATTTATTATTTGGTTTGGATCTGTATTGTTTTGATTGGATGATTTTTGAGCTAAACCCAGTTGAATTTTGGTGTTTTGGGAGCTGCTAGCTGATTTTTTTCCCTCCGAGTTTTGGTGATTTTTTTGTAAGCTAAACTATTTAATATTTGGTTTGGATCTGTATTGTTTTGATTGGATGATTTTTGAGCTAAACCCAGTTGAATTTTGGTGTTTTGAGAGCTGCTAGCTGATTTTTTTCCTCCGAGTTTAGGTGTTTTTTTTGTAAGCTAAACTATTTAATATTTGGTTTGGATCTGTATTGTTTTGATTGGATGATTTTTGAGTTAAACCCAGTTGAAATTTGGTGTTTTGGGAGCTGCGCTGATTTTTTTTCTCCGAGTTTTGGTCATTGGTTTGGATCTGTATTATTTTGATTGGGTGATTTTTGAGCAAAACCCAGTTGAATTTTGGTGTTTTGGGAGCTGCTAGCTGATTTTTTTCCTCCCAGTTTTGGTAATTTTTTTTATAAGCTAATTATTAAATGTTTGGTTTGTATCTGTATTGTTTTGATTGGGTGATTTTTGAGCTGAACCCAGTTGGATTTTGGTGTTTTGGGAGCTGCTAGCTGATTTTTTCTCGAAGTTTTGGTAATTTTTTTTATAAGCTAAACTATTTATATTTGGTTTGGATCTTTATTGCTTTGATTGGGTTGATTTTGAGCTAAACCCATTTGGGATTTGGTGTATAGATGAATATTTTCACAGTTTTAGGTAAATTTTGTGTTATCTAATTAAAAGCCATCTTTCGAAAACAATAAAGATGTGATCTTTGGTTTTGGTTTTTGTGTTTTTGTTCTCTTTTTAGCAAAAACCAGTTGGGGTTTGGTGATTTTTGGGAGCTGCTAGCTGATTTTTTCCCACCAAATTTTGGTAATTTTTTTTTATAAGATAACTTTTTAATATCTGGTTTGGATGTGTATTGTTTTGATTGGGTTGGTTTTGAGCTACACCAGTTGGAATTTGGTTCTTTGGGAGCTTTGATGTGGGTGTAGATGATTATTTTCCCAGTTTTAGGTAAAATTTGTGTTATCGAAGTGTTTATTCTTTGGTTTGAATCTGTATAAATTTGAGTTTTGTTGTTATTTTGTTTTGATTGGGTTATTTTTTAGCAAAACCCAGTTGGGGTTTGGTGCTTTTGAAGCTGTGATGTTGTTATAGCTAATTTTCTCCATCTTTAGGTACTTTTTTTAAACTTATAATTTTATAAATTGTAATCTTTGGTTTCAACCTGTAAGAAATTTTGTTTTATTTTTTACTTCGGTTAATATTTGTGCAAAACCCAGTTGTGGTTTGGTGCTTTCGGACCTGTGATGGATGTTATAGCTGAATTTCCCACATTTTTAGGTAATTTTATTGAAACCTAAATTTGTAATCTTTGGTTAGATTTTGTACGAAAATGGGCCTTTTTTTTATTGGGTTAATAACTTAATATTGTGCTAAACCCACTTTGGTTTGGTGCTTTGGGAGCTGTGATGTTGGTATAACTGAATATTTTCCAGTTTTAGGTAAATTTTGTGTAACATAAGTTTGTAATATTTGGTTTGAATCTCTATGGAATTAATTTTTTTTATTGGGTTACTTTTGAGCTAAACCCAACTGTTTGGTGTTTGCGTGTTGTAAAATAAGTTTATCATTTCCTAATATCAGGTATAAAATTGCACCTTGTTGTTTTGAATATATTTTTTTTTAGCTAAAACCAGTTCTTTGGTGTCCTGTAGTTATGATGTTTTTATTTTCAGTTTCTGGTTAAATTTAATTCAAAAACCCTCTGTTGTTTATCGCATCTTTTGGTTGGGTCAGTTTTTCTCGTAGTTTTGATGGTCTACTTATGTGCAAACCACCCAGTGTTTGGTGTTTATGAAGCTTTGGTGTAGGTCCAGTTTTATCCTTTCTCGAATTTATGCAACTTTGGTGATAAGTTTGTGTTAATTTTGTTATATGCTTAGGTTCGATTGCATTCTCCGCTCGAGTTTGTTTTTAATTCTGCTTTTCCAAAGTCTTTTTTGTTCCCTTTCACCCTCTAGTTCATAAACCCCATTATCTTTGTCTCAAAGTTGTATCAGGATGTCTTTGCTCTTTTATTTAGGGTAACTATTTAGGTTTAGTTTGTTTTTCCTCATTCAGTGATTGGTTGTGTATTCTGTTATATGCCTGAACTTGGACGCGCTTACTCTCCTGAGAATTGTTCATGATTTTATTTGGTGTGTTATGTAGGTGTAGCTTAATCTTTGTCCTAGAATTAGGTAAATTTCGTGCTAGGTTTGTGTTAATTTTGTTATTGGCCCAATTAGGTTAATCACTCTTGTAAATTTTGATGTTATGGGAGATGTGTGATGCGCATTAAATCTTTTGTCAGTTTTTGGTAAATATCTTAATGGGGAGAAACTTTTAAGTTTTAAATATTCTATCTTTTGTTTGAATCTCTATTGGGCTTCAGAAGTTTTCTGATTGGTCACCTTTTAAACTAAAACCCCGTCGCAGTATTGCGTGTCCATTGTTTTTTGGGAGCAGTTATTTTAGTTACGGTTTTGCTAACTTGTGCCCCCGGGGCATCGTTTAAGCATTAAATTACTCTCCTAATTCAAGTCGCATTTAATACAAATATCATTGCATCTATACCATAACTCTATTGCATCTATACCATAACATTATTGCATTACCAATTTTTATGCATTTAATATACCCAAGTTATGGAATTTTTGTAAATGAATTACTATATAAAACTAAGTGCAACAAAATCATACATGCTTAGCCAATGCCTAGGGGGCATTGGCTAGCTTTTCCCTTTTAGCTATATGCAACATTATTTCCTCAGTTTTTAGGTAAATTTTCTTAGGGGTTTGTTGTTAGTTTTGTCATTTGCTTTCTAATTTTTTGCTTACGGGTTTGTGTTAATCTGTTATGTGCTTCATCATTTCTCAGTTTTAGTTAATGCATCTCCTCTTTGAGGTTTATGTCAATTTTTGTGTTTTGATTAGTCAGATGCCCAAGTTTGATTACACTCTGGAGATTTTTGCTTTCAGTTTGATGAGTTTTTTTGAATTATCGTTTGTTTTCTTTCACTCTCAACTTTGGATTCTAAATTTGTGAGCTAGGTTCAAATGTATACTCATTTTGCTTTGTTCTTTTAGTTGTCAACTTTTTCAAAACCCAGTGGGGGTTTGGTGTTTTGGTAGCTGCATTGTAACTTTTATGTTTAGCTTTTCTTTTTCCAATTTTAAGTAAATTTTCATAGGGATTTTATTTATTCTTGTATATGGTTGCTTTCTCTCTGGATATTTTTGCTATGGGTTGGCTGTAACTTTCTCTGTTTGAGTAAATTTCCTGGCGAGCATGATAGTTCTGCTATAGCTTGAGCGTAATTTCCTCCTTTTTTATGGTTTAGTATTCTGTGTGATCCTGTTTTTGGATTTCTGGTGAATGGCATTTCACTCACAATTTGAGAAACTCAAGTTAAGCAATCTTGTTTAGGAACTGTTTGGGATTGCGTTTGTTTCTGTTATTTGCTGACTTGAAGTAATACCCAGGTTATTTGTTTTGCTTTGTTTTGAGATCTCTGGTGTTGGTTTGGCTTCATTCTTTCGAAAAGTTTTAAATTCTGTTGCCTAATGTTTTTGTGTTATTTCTGTAACTTCTGTGATAGGCATAACTTGAATGCTTCATCTCTTGACGAAAGTGCTTGATTATAATTGTATTTATCAAATTCTCGCTTAGTCCCCTGCACTATATGTATCTAAAGCTTAAATAGTATTCTGTTGTCGGTATCAATTACAAAGTGTGCTTTGTTTTTTACTTGTTCCCTTCTAGAAAAACCCAGTTGGGGGATGGTGTTTTAAAATAGTGAATTAAGTTTTCTTTCCCATTTTTTTTTTCAGTTTTAAGGTCTATCTGATGGGTTTGTGGGTATATGCTCGAGTTTATGTTCTCTTTATCTCGCTTGTCCTTGGCTAACAATTTCAACATTAAAATTGTTATATGTACTGGGGTACTCCTGTTCCCCTTATTTGTTTACCTTTTGCAAAAGCTATTCCCATATTTGTGTTTTAATCAGATTTATATCCAACCTCTCGTCTGTTTAATTTTTCTTTCTTATATTGACCACGCTAATGCAAATTGTTGATTATATTCGTGTGTATTAATATTTCAAACATGTGTTTCAGGTCCGTGTAGAGGAAATAGCCATACGTGATACAATGCTTGGCCAAAACCAGCCTCATAATATAGCTGGTGGACCAAACCCACCGCCAGCAAGAGGCATGGTTGTGTGCGAAAAGCGTACTACGGAAGTGGGCCAGGTCCACGAGCATACTTTGGCTATAGCCCATGCCAATAACAAAGAGATTGTCTCAACTCACTCGCACAATCCGACATCAGATACCGTTCAGGATTATATTCACGAGAATGGATTAACAACTGACCAGAACACTACCCACGAAAACTTAGATTTATCCGAAAAAGACCACGATGCATCTACGCCCGAGAACGAGCTGGTGCTTCTTGAAAATGAGGACCTCGACGATAACATGGATTTGGGTGCTATCCCTCTCGACGAAATGGACTCTCATAGTTCCCTTGTACTATCGACACCTGTTCTTCAACAACGCCTCGTCCCTGCGGACCCTGATTACGAGCTCAAAGTGGGCCAAGAATTCCCTGACGTGATGAGCTGTCGTAGGGCTTTACGAGACACTGCTATTGCCCTTCATTTCGAAATACAAACTATAAAATCTGATAAAACACGGTTCACCGCAAAATGCGCGACTGAAGGGTGTCCGTGGCGAATACACGCTGCTAAACTGCCAGGTGTTCCTAATTTTACCATTCGGACGATACATGAGAGCCATACATGTGGCGGGATTTCCCATCTCGGCCACCAACAAGCCTCTGTACAATGGGTCGCGAGCTCTGTCGAACAATGCCTTAAAGAAAATCCAAATTATAAACCAAAAGAAATACTCGAAGAAATACACCGTTCTCACGGTATAACCTTGTCTTACAAGCAAGCTTGGAGAGGGAAAGAAAGGATAATGGCGGCAATGCGAGGATCCTTCGAGGAAGGGTATCGTGTATTACCACAATATTGTGAACAAGTTAAGAGGACTAACCCTGGTAGCATTGCTACTGTTTACGGGAACCCAGCTGATAATAGCTTCCAACGACTTTTTATTTCATTCCAAGCTTCAATTTTCGGATTTTTAAACGGTTGTCGTCCCCTCATAGGACTCGATCGGACATTTTTGAAGAGCAAGTATTTGGGTACTTTGCTTTTAGCGACGGCGTTCGATGGAGACGGTGCTTTGTTCCCCTTAGCTTTTGGTGTTGTTGACGAAGATAACGAAGATAACTGGATGTGGTTCTTATCTGAACTTCATAATCTGCTCGAGGTGAATACGGAGAATATGCCGAGGCTCACAATATTATCCGATAGGCAAAAAGCAATCGTAGATGGCGTCGATGCAAATTTTGTTTCGGCTTTTCATGGGTTCTGTATGCGCCACCTCAGCGAGAGCTTCAGGAAGGAGTTCAACAACACGATGCTCGTGAACCTTCTTTGGGACGCAGCTCATGTCCTTACGGTTATTGAATTTGAGGCAAAAATTTTGGAAATTGAGGAGATTTCTCAAGATGCGGCTTATTGGATAAGGCGTGTACCGGCTCGGCTGTGGGCGACTGCGTATTTTGAGGGGACGAGGTTTGGTCAATTAACGGCAAATATAATCGAGTCGTTGAACACCTGGCTTCTAGAAGCTTCTGGGCTCCCCATTATACAGATGATGGAGTGCATCCGCAGGTAAAGGCGTAACTAAGGCCTTATTTGGTTGCATAATTCAAGCTTAACTGTTTGCTTAAAAATTGTAGTTTATTTTGTTAACCAGCTTAGAATCTGATCTTTTCTCAATTTTTTGTTCTGTAATGGAAAGATGTTTTTGCGGGACGAAGCCAACTTTTTCCTACTCAAAACAATCCCAGCATATTTGGTAAAATTCTGCAGCCAAACAGTGTTCCTTGTTTTTTTGTTTGGTTGCTACTTTTAGGTTAATTTTTTTATTTTTCTTTTCTGCCTGAAAGCTCGAGGGCGTTTGGTTGAACTGCTTACAAGCTTAGGATTTTTGCCTGAAAAGGCCGGATTTTTTTTTCTTAAGCTCAAAAGTTTCACCTTATTTGCTTTAAAAGCTGCTAGAAAATGACCCGGAAATTGGCAAAAAAAAAGATCATTTTTTTCAATTTATATTTCATATTTCTAGTTACATTACTTTCCCTCCCATATCAACGAAAATAGTAAAATTGAATCTGGTCTCTTTACTGTGTGCAGGCAGCTAATGACGTGGTTCAACGAGCGTCGCGAGACGAGCATGCAATGGGCATCGATACTTGTTCCAACAGCCGAGCGGGCTGTGGCGGAAGCCCTGGAGCGGGCCCGCACCTACCAAGTCCTCCGTGCCAACGAGGCTGAGTTTGAGGTCATATCACACGAGGGAACAAACATTGTAGACATACGCAATCGCTGCTGCCTATGCCGAGGTTGGCAGCTCTACGGTCTCCCTTGCGCGCATGCGGTGGCGGCCCTGCTCTCATGCCGTCAAAACGTGCATAGATTTACCGAGAGTTGTTTTACGGTGGCGAATTATAGGAAAACTTATTCGCAAACGATACATCCTATACCAGACAAGACTCTTTGGAACGAGTTGCCATCGGAGGGTGATATTGATACGGATACCAATGTTGCTGTGGTGATTAATCCGCCGAAGTCGTTGAGGCCACCTGGCAGGCCTAGGAAGAAGAGGGTACGAGCCGAGGATAGGGGACGTGTGAAAAGGGTGGTACATTGTAGCCGATGTAACCAGACGGGGCATTTTAGGACTACTTGTGCAGCACCTATATAGAAGACTAGTGAATTCTCTTATGGTAGTAACGAGTGTTTTTGCATTTCGGGGATCTGTTAGTCTTACTTTTCTTATTTTTTTGCAACTATTGAGTGAATGAGTAGCCCCAAATCTTTGGGAGAAGGCGTAGTTTGATGATGATGATCGAGTGAATGAGTAGATTTGGTGTTACAGGTAGGTATAAGTATAATATTTTTATTGTTTGTGCTGGTAGATGTCATGTGGATCAGCCCTAAAATACTTTATGAAACTCTTGGAATTCCAATTCTATATATCATTGAGTATTGAACAGCTGAGCCGACATTTCTTTTCGGATTTCTTCTCCTGTCTGTTTTTTACACAGTTGGAAATTGGCAGCTTTGGATATATAAGTTGCAAATTTATGTATGTTGAAGGGTTGCAAGTCTTGTGACATTTCTATTTGATTCATAGTAGTAAGATGTGTATGTTTTGATTACTCACATTGAAGGATTTGCTACTTACATACGAAGATGTCCAGGTGAACATTGTGCATAATGATTCGAATTTTAAACAAGAATCATGCCTTTTTTTTCTTGAGTCGAAGGAAAAAAAGTTGACGATCGAACTTGCAGCTTTTTTTCTGGATTAGAATGGAAAACAAAATGTTCATAGTTTTTAAGTTGGCAAACAGGATATATACATACGGCTTTATAACAAGTTTCACCCAAATTCTAGTAAGTGCTAGTTAAACTTTTCATATATGCATACCATTTTTTATACAGGAAGCTACTATTAAACATTTGTAAGTGGAGTTTATTTTAGAACCTCTAATATAGTATACAACTATAAATAATATTAAGCTCTTATATTATCACCAGGTCTTAACTGGTATGGTGGTTGTGTGTGGGGTTATTGAGGTATTTTAAAATACCTTTTTTTTTTCATTTTATTAATTTTTTCTCTTTGATAAAATCGTTCTATCATTTTTACTCTCATTACTTTGTGGTTGGAAATTAAATAAAGAGAAAAAAAGATTTCATATTGTAATTTTCAAAAAGAACATGTCATTTGTTCTCTCAAATACCCTTTATTTATTTATTTATTAAAGGGACAGTACCCTTAAATTTCTTCTCTCAAATACCTTATTTGTGGAAATTAACAAAAAAAGACTAGATAAAAAAAAAATCTCTTTGCAATGAACTATCTAAAAAATCAATATTAGAATAAATGTACAGTTATTTTGGCATGCAATTGTCAAAGTGTGGAGGGTAAACAAAGAACAACTTTTACTTCTGGCAAAAGGAGATACACATTAGTTGATCACCCATGCAATAAAGCAAACTCACAAATAATAACACCAAAAGCAACCAATTGGAATGGTTTGGCTCGTAAGAAACATTTTTTTTTATTACCACTTCTATTCAATATTTGTATATATACACACACAAACCATTTATAAGTTATCTATACGTCTGAAATAATTAAGCAAGGTTGATATAGAAGAAAAATGGCAAGGAGAGTTGGGCAAAGTGTTTCATACGAGGACTTTACGCCTCTCTCGGAATGGAGATATGGAAACGAAGCACAACCATCACACTTTCTTCTAGTTGAACTTCCCGGTGTGTTTTATTTTCATCATGATATATATATATATATGATGTTATGACTAAAAACTCGCAACCTTGGATAGCCTTTATCATATCTCGAAAGAACTTGTATCTTAATTCTTTTTAAATTACCCTTTTTGGAATTAAAATAAATTGTAATCTAGCATATTTACCAGTGAATAATGGGCACACAATTTTTTGCCTAATGTTATCAATGTTAATATAGTCAGGGGTTTAAGCTTTTTGTTTAATGCTACTGAGCAATTCTGTTTCTGTTTTTATCTTTTTTTTTTATAAGCCGGAAGTTTTTCATGCTTTTTCCAGAATTAGGGGAAAACACAGGTTTTCATTAAAATCCACAAACACAAATTTTTTTTAAACAAAATTACTACTTATTATCTTTTTAAAGGTTTTGCAAAGGAACAACTCAAGGTTTCAACTGAAGGCATAGACATTCTTTGTATTCGAGGACAACGCCTTATTGAAGAAAACAGATGGAGCCGTTTTGAGACGTATTTTCATATACCCGAAGATTGTCACATAAGAGGTATTCGAGCAAAGTTCGAAAGTGGCATTCTCACCATAACAATGCCCAAAAAGGGTCTCGCAACAACAAGACCTCGAGTTAGTCCCCCAAAAGAAGCAACACCAAGAGCCCATTTAGAATCTCCTCTCAAAGTACCCAACAAAGAACAAGAGATCAAAGAAAAGACAAATCCGAAGGTCGTTGAGGAAGTGAAAGAAATGAAGAAGGATGAAATTGTAAAAGAAGAGGCTGGCAATAAAGCGAAAGAAGTGGATGAAGGAAATGCGAAAATGTTGTTTAGACCTGAAAGTTACTTTGAAAAGAGAGAGAAAAAAGATGAAGAAACAAGTAGAAAGGTTAATGAGAAGGAAAATGAAAAGACTCAAAAAGTTGCTAAGGAACACGGAGGAATATACGAAGAAGATGGAAAAGAAAAAGGAAAAGGCAAAGGATCTTTTAGTTATTCTGAAAACATTGAAAAAAAAGCCTACGGAAAAAGTGGAGAGGTAGAAGAGAAGGATACCGAGAAGTCTAAGAAAGTCATGGAGGGGCATAATATTAAGGAAACAAGCGGAAAAGGATTGTTTGAACCCGGAAGTTACTTTGAAAAGACTGCGAAAAAAGTTGTTGACGCGAGTGGAGAGATAAAAGAGAAGATAAATGAAAAGTATGAGGATGCTGTGGAGGGGTTTAATACTGGGAGTAATACGAATGAGTATCGGAAGGCAAAAGGATCATTAAAGTCCGAAAGCTACATCAAAGATGACAAAATGAAAGCTAAAGAAGGAACTAGTAGGAAGGAAAAAGAGAATGAAAATGTAAAAAGAAAGCATAAGGAAGTAGTGAAGGGTATATCTAAGGGATATTTAGAAGAAGAAGAAGAAAGACAGTTGATGGTGAATATGGGAGTGTCTATTTTAGTAATTGTTGCACTTGGGGCTTATATCACTTATGGATTGGGTTCCTGTGGGAAATCTAAGGCTTAATATGTACAATATATGTATTTTATTCGTTTTACTTTTCTAATTAATGTGGAGTTTAATGCCTACTTGTATAAATAAAAGGCCTTGTTGTAGTATGAGAACTACCTTTGTCCCCGATTATTGATCAAATATTTTCTTTATAACAAGTGATCATAAATTGTTATTTAACTTAACATGGTAAAGTTAAAATTAGTTATGCATCTATTAATTTCACCCTTGTCTTATTTTTAGCGGGTGAAGGGTTGGAAAGGGCTGAGAGGCCTGAGTCGTATAGACAGTGGCATTCACTCACGCATAATACAGGCTGGCTATGAGACCATTCCGGTTGAAACCTGCGTATTATGACAAAAATCTAGACTTAGGTAAAAGAATCACACGATAAGGAGTTTTTTGTCGAGGAAGCTGGGCCTTGGTTGTTGGAAGCTGTTTTAGAGCCTAATCCATGACTATCAAATATATATTAAACTTAAATGTATTTGGTATTTTATGATAGTCTTTTGAGAATTACCTTATGATAGGCTGCTGAAAGGAAAGTAAGGCCCTTTCATCATGAGTTACATGTTTCTTCATATTAAGTTCATAAATTCAAAAGTAAAGAACTAAAAAGTCTTTTCCACAATCTTACTTAAAAGTGGCAGTACCTATCTATAATTGTATAACTTGTCTCTGTGCGATCGTTGTCATAGTATTACACTGCGTTTATCATTTGTATGGCA
This sequence comes from Primula vulgaris, assembly GCA_963920805.1. Taxonomy (NCBI): domain Eukaryota; kingdom Viridiplantae; phylum Streptophyta; class Magnoliopsida; order Ericales; family Primulaceae; genus Primula; species Primula vulgaris. The sequence goes on along the minus strand of OY987216.1, from coordinate 5,624,163 downwards.
CACAGATGTAATAGTATTCGCATCTTGGCCATTCTCTGTTGAAGTTTTATGAAATTGTTCGAGGCTAGGGGTTCTCCTCTCCACTTTCCATACATTTCACTTGGTTGCTTTTGAACGAGGTGTGCTCATACTTCATAATCATACCCACTAGCCTTTGAGATGCTCTATAGAACATATCATATAAGGTTACGTCGTATTTTTCTTTTTGTTGTCTCTTCTTGTTATCAGGGTTAATTGTTCTAATTTTGGAAGTACGGCTTCGATTAACTATTAGATAAAAAGACGATGAGCGGGTGTTGTTGATTTCTTGTAATTGATTAAAAACACTTCTGCATTTGGAAAAATTCAATATATTTTGTACATTTGAAATGTTCAACTAATTTTGTTTGGTGGAACATAAAAGAGCTCCCAGGATCTTCTAATTGTCTCGGCATTAATAGTTTGTCTGGTTTTTATTTCCTCTTTAATTAGAAACTGATTTATAATTGCTTCCTAATTGATGTGATTCAGAGACCAGAAACGCTTCTTAGACCCTAGCTTAATAAACTCGGTGTACTATTCGTTTCTGTTTAATATATGAGTTGTTTTTAGGGAAGAAAGTAGGTGGAGAAATCTAAAAAAAAATAGCATTCGGTCCCCCTATTTTATGGGGAAAAAACTCATACAAGTATGAGAAAATAAATTATATAGAATGTCTCCCCTCACACTTCTAATTCCTGTTCGGTCACCGGTTGTTTCACTCAAAGCAAAGTAAAGTTGAATAGAGATTGGAATATCTTCCCACTTTTTTTTTCTTTTTGGCGGACACGCACTTTCCTAGACGAAGAACTAATTACTTTTACAATATATTCCTTCATTACCCAGAGATTTTCAGAAAATACGACGTTGTGTAAGTTAACCGTAACTCGAATAATGTAAAAAATAAGTCACAAATTTATGCTCCCAGAAATTGCCCAAATACAAACCGTCCATCCAAAATGGAATCTTTTTTTTTATTTGCTAAGGGTTGTACTTTTAGCCAATTGTTTTTTCCCACTCGACAAGAAACAAATATCCAATTTTGGCTCAAACTTTGGTATAAAACCATGAATTAGAAAGAAAGCTATTAGTTTAAAATCATAGTTTACAAAGAAAAAAACTTCCCAGATATATACAGATTATACCATAAATCTAAAGCATAGCGACGTACATTAACTAGTTTGGTACATCATTTCTTTTGTATTACATATTTACATAGAGAACAAGAACCAAACCTTGCTAAACAAATGCAACAAAACTAATCAATATAAATTATAAAATACCTCTTTAGCCTCATTTGTTTCCTACCTTCACCTAACAGTCTCTGTAGCATCAAGAGCAGTTTTCTTTAAGCACGGTTTAGTAAACCTCGTGCTTAATTTGTCCAAAGGTATAATTTTTAATTTGGTTCTGAAAATCTGCAGAAATTTAATAAGAATGCAGAAATTATCTTGCCACTGCTAGTTTGTTTGCAGTCTTGAAGCAAAGATTTAATTGATCATAAGTTGTCCTGCACTTGGTTAGTCAGATTTCTACCAATATTTCCTAAGCCTGCATTAATCTAGATTACTGAAAACGAATTATCTAAGTTCATTAAATTTTTTGAACCGACTACAATACAATTCCTTTTGAGTGGCTATGAGATAAAGTTATAAGCTTGCCGTATTTATTTATGTTCTTTTCCAGTTCGAGTAAATTCTATCTTTGTGCTTAATATGCACTAATACCGGGTACTGACTATGTTATAATGTATTCATTGGTTGCAGGCTGAGACTCTTAAATAAATTGCCAACAAAACTAAAAAATTGGTTGGCACGTTGATTACGAGGTCCTCAATGAAACATGACGATCTTACAAAGCAAGCTGCCTTATGTGAGAGTGTCCTCAAGTACATAAGCCGTGTACTAATGGAAGATGACGACTTTGATGACGAGACAAACATTATCAATGACTCAAAACTGATTGCTACCAAAAGATCTTTCTATGAAGTAATACTCGGTCATGATGAAGAGAGTGATGACATGGCAGGAGAAAGAAACATAAAGTACTCAGCAGAAGAGGATCAGTTCTTCAGTAAAATGTTTAGCGAAATGGGGATCATGTTTGGTAAAAGCAGCGAATCTCTTTTGATGGCTCACGACACGGCTTTACAAAATTTTATGTTTAGCAAGAGAGAAGACTTTGATCTTAGAAATCGTCTCTTAGATTGTATGCAATCCGTTGCGCTTAGTGATCACAAAAATACAAGGGCTGCAAGTGGTGGAGGTATCCTAAGAAATGATATGGGAGATATGATCTTTAGTTTCTATTGTACTTTAGAGAGCAATTCCGCCTTAGAAGCTGAGATCAAGGCCCTGCTTTATGGATTACAAATTTGTTATGAACTGGATTTGGTTAATATTATGGTAGAGGTAGACCTGAAAACTTTGGAAACCTGGTACAATAGCAATAAAGGCGTTCATGTTCAATACATGAATATATGGGAGGACATAAACTTCTTATTAAATTGGCTAGGAGGAAAAATTACTCATAAATGGAGGGAGCAAAATATGGTGGCCGATGGACTTGTAAAATATGGTCTACAATGTGGAAATAATACTTTCTTTCACTTCACAGAACTTCCACCGAAAGTTTTTGGGGAATTTAAGATGAATAGAATGGGGGTTTGTAACTTTAGGCATAAATGATATGGATGGTTGGTCTAGCCTGATAGAGTGGATGGTTTGGTAAATTGGTAGAAGCCTAAGTACTATCTGATAAGTAGTATTGCTGTATTTTGTTTTCTAAGTGGTAACAAATAAGTTGTCATTTTTACTTGTATTCTGGGTCTGGTCCCAAATCTAATGGATATGGGGTGCTGTCCCTTATTAAAAAAAAAATGTAAATAAACTATTAAAAGAGATCAAGTCACGGGCAAACGACAATGGTGACGGAACCCAAAGGGTGGCCCACTACTTTGCTGAGGGTCTTGAGGCACGATTGACTCGTACAAAAGTGAATAATCATAAGATTTTGGCTGTTAGGACCATATCAGATAATGATATCTTGAAAGCCTTCAAGCTTTACCTTACAGCGCTCCCTTTTACCGAGACGTCATACTTTTTGGAAACCGAACAATAATGGGATTGGCCAAGAAAGCGAATAGTCTCCACATAATTTATTTTGGTATTTTGTACAGGCTTCAATGGGCCCCTTTTATTCAGAAACTATCCAGAAGACCTTCACATCACAGCTATTGATTTTCCCCAGACCGGGATTCGCCCTGATGTTAGGGTGAAGGCCACAGGGAGCCGGTTGGAGAGTTAAATGTTCCGTTCGAATACGAAAGTGTGACGAAGATATGGGAGGAAGTCGAGCTCGAAGATATTAGGATCAAGAAAGACGAGATGCTTGTGGTCAACTGTATGCACCAGTTCATGTACTTGCACGGTGAGCCGGTGGAGGAGTGTAGCCCGCGTGATAAGGTCTTGAACTTAGGGTTGGGGAAAAAAATCCCAAAATCATGCCCAGATCCGAAAATATCGGGGTTTGTCCCGACCCGACAAACTTCGGGATCGGGTGACAATTTTGATTTCGTTGGATGTCCCGACCCGACCCGACCCGAATTTCTAATTAACATGATATTTTTTATTTCAACACTAAAATGTAATTTAATTTATATCAAATGCAAGTGATGAGAACCAAACTTTATAATGTAAACATTCTACCATCTGTGGTACAACCCTTTTTGTTTCATATATTAGTTATAATTAGGTAAGTATAATATAGATTTATAGTTTTGAATATATAAAACTATTAAAATAAAAAAAATATTTAAATTAAAAAGTTTTATTGTTACTTAAAAAATATAAGTGATCATTATTTTTCGATTATAAAAATTATAATGATAATGCATCTCATTTATTATGATAATTGTTGATTGTGTAAATAAAACTAAATAATAAAAGAATCCGATAAAAAACGTATCAATATTTTTATCTACTCAATTATTTGTAGTTTCATACTATTTTTTCTACTACATGTTAATTTCTTTTTGCATTTATTAGGAGTGTTATTTTTAAACTATGATTATGTTTCATGTTAATAACATGTTTAAACTTCTCAAATGAAAATTGTTAATAAAAAATGACTTTGTCGTAAAATAAAAAAGACATGTCGGGAGATTCGGGATAAAACTATCCCGACCCTACGGAATCCCGAAAATTTGGGTACCAAAAAAGTCGGGTCCCAACTATTGTCGGGTCGGGATCGGTTTTTTTGTTTTTTTAACTTCCACAATTAATCGGGTCGGGATACGAGTTGAGTGTTTACGGGTCGGGTCCCGACCCTAACCCACCCCTATTTGAACTTAATAAAAAGGATTAATCCTATAATTTTCGTACACGTGATAGTTAACGGGGCATATGACTCGCCATTTTTTGCATCAAAATTTCGGAAGGCTATGTTACAGTATTCTACATTGTTTGATTTATTCGACGTAAATCTACCCCGAGAGAGCCCAGAGAGGTCGGTGTTTGAGAAGGAAGTATTGAGAAAGCAAATTGTGAACATTGTAGCGAGTGAAGGGTTGGAAAGAGCCGAGAGACCCGAGACATATAGACAGTGGCATACGCGAACAATACGGGCCGGCTTTGAGTCCATTCCATTGAACTCCCGTATCGTGAAGAAAATTCAGACTCGGGTAAAAACATGCTACCACAAGGAGTTTTTTGTCGAGGAGGTCGGGCCTTGGTTGATCGACGGGTGGAGGGGGAAACCCCTCTTTGGTGCTTCTTGTTGGAAGCCTGTTATCTAGGGCCTAATACAAGAATTTAAATCTCTTCAGGTAAAAATGTGATTGTATCTTATGATAGACTTTCAAGATTTGTTATTTCAAAAGTTATGCTTTCCTGAATGGGTTCATGAGCTATACTTTGATGCTAAAAGGAGCATATTAATTTGAGGAAATTGCATCAGGTTATCTATTATATTCCTTAGGTGAAAAACACATTTTTGCTGTTTATTTAGTCATTTACATGTGATACAATACATTAGTCTCTTTATCAAGTTTTCTATTTCAATTATATATTAATTTTATTAAGTTTTAATGTTTGAACTTAGAATATATAGTTAGGATTAAATGATGATACTTATTATAAAATACTTTTGCTTACTTGTAAATAAGGGATAGATGATGGTAGTTTCAATAGTAAAATTAAATATTTAGAGAGAGAAAGAGAGACGACTAGGGTGAAAAACCCTAGCCGCCGCAATCATGTCTGCTCCCACCTCACCGGTCAGAGATAAAACTACGAATATAAATCGAAATCCTCAATGTATGTCTCCGGATCCACCCCCAATGAAGTCCTTCGCATCAATAGTAAGCTCGCAACTAAAAAAAACCTAAATTAGCGTTGAAAGAAGTAGGAAGTTATAAAGGTGAACCTCTAATCAATTTCTCTATGGACGACGTAAAACAGCTATCGGAACCCTTCAAGTATACACTAGTTGGAAAATTTACGCATGGTAGACCGGAAGTAGAAGTGATAAGGAAATTGTTTGGTAAGCTCGACCTAAAAGCTAACTACAATATTGGGGTATTAGACCACAAACATATATTGATTCGTTGTTTTCACGAGGAAGATTTTTCGAGAATCTGGCTAAAAAAAATCTGGTATATAGAGCACTTCCCTATGCGTGTGTTTAAGTGGACATATGATTTTGATCCAGAATTTGAGACCCCAGTAGCTCCTGTTTGGATTAACTTACCAAAATTGCCTATACATCTATACAATAATTCTAGTATTTTCTCCATAGCGAGAGGTTTTGGAAATCCTTTAAGGGTAGATGAACCTACTTCTAAACTAACAAGACCAAGCTTAGCAAGGATCTGTGTTGAGGTTGATCTTAGTGAAGAGCTAGTTGAAAGGGTTAGGATAGGTTATGGCGAAGATAATGAAGTGGGTTTTTGACAATATTGTGTGTATGAAGATCTACCAAATTACTGTAGTTTTTGTTACAAGCAAGGCCATAAAATAAACTCATGCAAATTCAAGAATGATAAAAAAGAAAGCAATAAAGAAGCAGCAAAGGAGTCCAACGAGCAAAAAAGCAAAAAAAAGTAGTGGCAAATTGAATAATAATAGTCTCAGAAAGAAAGAAAGTACTAAAGATTGGGTAGCGAGAACTTTTCAAAAAGCCAAGGAAGTACCTAAAGAAGCAAATGGTGGTTTAAAGAAGCCTCTTCCTTCTACTGCAGTAGTTCCTACAAGAGAAGAAGTGATTATTAGTGAAGAAGAAACCAGAGAAGATATTATAGATGAAGAAATAATATGTGATATTATTCCAAATGAAGATAAAATAGAGGAAAAAGTAGAAGAAAATCTTTGCATTTTGAATAAATTTCCTGAACAAGAGCTTAAACTGGTCAGTTTTAATTTTGAAAAGAGAATTTTAATTCAAAGCAAAATTATGGTCATTACTGAAATAGAGGAGATTGAAGAAGAAACAGAAGAAAGCATCTTGGAATCAACTAATGAAAATGCACTAACTGAAGAAATTTGGGAAGAAAGTTTATCCAAAAGTCAGAAGAAGAAGCTTAATAATGTAGTCTAGTGATTGTGTAGTTATGATTTTAACTTGTTGGTCATGAGTTCAACACTCACTAACTGTAATTTATATTTTAATTTTTTTTTGGGCAAACAAAAATATTTGAGTCTTGTATATATAAATTTATCGGGCTGACACCTATTCCTGCAAATAAGATTTTTTGCTTGCCTGAAACTGGTCTGGACTCTAACATACTTCATTCCAATATATCTTGGTTGCCTGCTTGCAAGTTCTCAACATACAATCATATAGTTGGGTTGATGAGGAACGGATGAATACAATCAGTATTAAGTTCAAGAAAAGCAATGGAGTTTCGTTTTAAAGAATATTATTTAGTAGTATTTACTTTTATATTTTATTTAGAATATTTAGTTATTACTATTCCTAATTTAATTAGGATTGCTAGACAATCATAATATTTAGTTATTTCCTAGTTAGATTAGGATTCTTTTAGATTAGTTATAGTCAGATTATGATTGATGTTAGGAACTCTATATATATCTTTGTGGTTGAGATATGAAGGTATCAATTATTTTCCAATCAATAAAGTACTTTACTTTAGTTTATTTCCTGGTGGATTCCAGATTTTCGTTGGTGGATTCCAGCAAAACACGCCCGTTCGAACGTAATCGAGCAACACACCCGTTCGTGTGTTACGAACAAGATCTTTTAATTCTATTTTACGCTTCCGTCCTGCATCAGGTGGTATCAGAGCAAGCCTACGATCTATCAATTACAAAACGCAAATTATGGAAAACTCTATCTATAACGAAAAACTCACTTATCGAAAAAAAATGTTTCAAGCTCAGTGCCGATTAGGAGGAGTTGTTTGCAAAATGTTAATAGACAACAACTCTTTATCAAATTTAGTATCGTTAAAGGTTGTGAACTACTTGAACTTGAACATGATGCCACACCCCACACCTTATCAAATCGGGTGGGATCAAGATGGACTCCCGGTTCAGGTAACTCATATTTGTTTGGTTCCTTTAGCCATGGGGAAAATATATAATTCTTTAGTCAGTTGTGAAGTTATTGATATGCAAGTCTGCCATATTTTATTGGGAAAATCATGGCAAGATAAAGTAGGAGCTGTTTATGATGACAAACACCACACATATACATTTGAATGGCAAGGAAAAGGAATTCGGATTAAAGTACCCGAGTCTCTTCAAAAGGAGGAATTTTTTTATCATGATCAGATTTTTTCCCTCTATTCAAAACCATGTTTTGCTAATGCTGATTTGGAGTTGACTAAACATGTTTTAACCGATAATCTCGAAACTAAAAACGACACAATTTTAGAAGATTATAATTCAATGCAAGATTCACAAATACTTGATATTGCTCATTTGGATTCTACAACAACCTCTCTAAAAGAAACAAAGGAATTTTTTCTCGAAAATGTTTCAAATTTGGAACAAGCCGTTAATATTTTTGCTCAAGAAAGATCTAAATCGAAAAGCGACAATATTGAATTCAAGAAATTAAGAATCGATGAGATGGATGCATGTAATGTATTAATGGGTAGACCATGGGAATTTGACGTTTGTTCTGTTTATAAAGGAAAAGATGATGCATATTATATTGAGTGGCAACGAGAAAAATTTATGCTAGTTCCAACAGGAAGTATATCAAAGGTTTCTAAAGTGGAAGGGAAAAGTTTATTGGCTATCTCTAATGTTGTCAACGATTTTTCTTTTAATATCAATGATTTTAATGGAGTTTTAACTTTGGGAATTAACACGGAATGTGAAGGGATCGAAATAAGGGAGTTAATGAAAGAATTATTAAAGGGGTTTCGAGGTGTCACGCTCGATTCGAATCAGCTACCTTTCATACTTGATATTCAGCATTTGATAGATTTTATTCATGAGTATTTGGATACCGATTGTGATACATTAATTGGAGATCCATGGGACAGGGGAAAAATAATACGCCAACAAAAGATGACAATTGGTTCGATAAAAAAAAAAATTTCGTTTACAATGTACAAATCGGGACGATTTGTTTTTAAGTGGATGGGAATGATGAGGAACGGATGAATACAAGCAGTATTAAGTTCAAGAAAAGCAATGGAGTTTCGTTTTAAAGAATATTATTTAGTAGTATTTACTTTTATATTTTATTTAGAATATTTAGTTATTACTATTCCTAATTTAATTAGGATTGCTAGACAATCATAATATTTAGTTATTTCCTAGTTAGATGTTAGGAACTCTATATATATCTCTGTGGTTGAGATATGAAGGTATCAATTATTTTCCAATCAATAAAGTACTTTACTTTAGTTTATTTCCTGGTGGATTCCAGATTTTCGTTGGTGGATTCCAGCAAAACACGCCCGTTCGAACGTAATCGAGCAACACACCCGTTCGTGTGTTACGAACAAGATCTTTTAATTCTATTTTACGCTTCCGTCCTGGTTGCCTGCTTGCAAGTTCTCAACATACAATCATATAGTTGGGTCCCCATATATATAGTTACTTTTTGAATCCTGGTTTTCAACTGTATACATGTTATAATATGTAATATCATATGATCATATCAATTTTTTTTTAATGAAACGACTCTACTTTATTAACAGAAAGATTATCATATCAACTTTTCTTGTTAATATTTGCTACACTTTTATGTTTGTGAGATAAACAGTTTGATTGCAATGTAACTAAAAAGTTAACTTGCAATAGACTTAGAATCACATTTTAATTTTTAAGACAGGTTCTTCTGAAAATAGTGGTCTCCAAAACCTAAAATCGATGCCATACGATTTGAAAAGTTTAAGAGCAGTAAAAACTTATTAAGTTTTGTCTAGAATCGTCACGTATCATGAAATTCATTAGAAAATACATAAGTTTGATTTTTGTTATCAATTGTTTCCCTTTGAAACTAATTAGTAACCCATTATGGGTAGCCTAGTGGGCGAGAAAACCCACACTCTCAACTAAGAGGTGCATGGTTCGAGTCTTATGAAGGAGGAATGCGCACATGACAGCATTTAATTCTCCTAAATAAGATTTAAAGAAAAGAAAAAGAAAGTGACCCACTCAGGAGGGTACCAAGAAAAAAAGCCCGTCCCCCGTAACTTAAACTTTTATGAACACAATGAAGAAATATGTAAGTAAAGAAATAGAAAATGTCCTTCAAAACTGTAAATTAAATGATTAATCATGGCTGGTTGCCTGGTTGCACCTTGTATTTGTAAATTTGACACTGACCATCTTTAGTATAATCTTTTCGGCACCAAGCTGATAATTAGAAAAATCTTTAGGTACCTTCTGAAAAAGAAAAAAAGAAATATTGTTTTTCTTTCCGACAACATATGTATGTTATGTTCTGTTTTTTTCCCTCATAATTAGTTTATTGTTGGCCTGTGTATTAAATTAGGGTGTTGAAGCCGGCCTTTTTTGACCGATTCTTCTTGCTTAGAATCATTTCATATGAAGAACAAGTTGGCTGAAATTGAAGACATAAACTAAGTATCAAAAAATTACGAATAAGCTTTAATATTAAATGAGACATCACTCTCGAGAGATGACTTGTGAATTGTTTATGTTTATTTCACTTTCGAAACAAGGAACCAACCGTGGTAAGGACATGTCCTACTCACTTTCCTTCTCCGACTCGATCCTTTCTCATATATAACATTATTGTTTCCCCTTCTCGACTCAAATTATTTATTTCATAACCATTACCTGTCTAGATCCTCGGTTTTTCATTTCAAATAAAGAGCATTTATATTCACACGTCTTTGTTCACAGCGCTTGATTTATCCCCAGGTACAATTTCACTTTAGGCTAAAATTTTCTGAACTCATATTGTCTATAACCAGCTAGCAAGAATTAGCGTTAGTTCATAAAATACTGAAAAATTAATTGTTAAGAGTTTTGTGTTTAACATAACTGTGATAAACGTTGGATGTTTGGATGATGGATCAATGGATGCAAGTATATCACTACCCACATATGGTTTTCTAAAATAACCAAAACTTTTAAGCTGGATATTCCAGTTTTTTATGCAACTTAAAATAAACCAACCCAATTCCTTAAAAGCTGCAGCCAAACAATCCCAAGTTTTATGAAACCGAATTTAGATTTCTTTACTTTTCTTGCTTCACAGTATTATTAGTTAGTCCTATTTTATTCTTTGCTCTTTTTTTTTTTTTCAAAAAAACTTGCCCTTCAGCTTAAATTCTGTAGCCAAACCTATCCTCCTACTTGTTATTGACTCTATAGTCTATTCTATTGTAAGTTGGTTACAGACTAATAGTTTCAAGTTGGATCTTGAATAAAACTCGAAAAATGGTTGGTGGGTTGATCACGAGAGCGCATCCGCATTCCACTCCTCAGTCGAAATTCCGTCACGTCCCTGTTTCATCCTATATGAATTCTCATTTTGATGACTTTCAGATTTCCTCAATTTCAAGTTACCCAAAACCTATTATTCCTTACACAGATGTGTCGATGGCAAGCGAAAAGGAAGTCGCAAAGCAAACAGCACTTTGTGACTCTGTCCTCAGGTTTATTGACCAAGTACTAATGGATGATGACGACTTTGAGTTTGAAGCCGCTACTCCCAAGGGATCTAAACTCGACGCTACCAAAAGATCTTTCCAGGAAATCATACTCGGAAACGACCCTCATGAAGAAGACAATGATGATATGGCAAGACCAAAGAGCCATATTTACTCAATGGAGGACAACGAGTCCTTTGTACACGAAATGTTTAGCAAGATGGCTCTCGGGTACAGTAAAAATGACAAATCTACCTTAACGACTCACTCTGAGGCCTTACCTAAGCAGACCGCTTGCAAGAGAGAAGGGATAGTTTTGAGAAATCTCCTTTTACAATGTATGCAATCCGTTGCAAAAAGCGATCACGATAATGTGAATAATCTGTTGGAGGAGATTAGGTCACGAGCAAATGATAAAGGTGATGGGACTCAAAGGCTGGCCCACTACTTCGCCGATGGGCTTGAGGCACGGTTGACAGGTGGCGGGGTTTCTAAATATAAAACCCTAGCTGTCAAGATTTTTTCAGATAATGACATTTTAAAAGCTTTCAAGCTTTACCTAATGACATTCCCGTTCAGCGAGACATCATATTACTTTGCAAACCAAACAATCATGGAATTGGCCGAGAAATCGACCACTCTCCACATCGTTAACTTTGCTATCATGCACGGGCTACAATGGCCGTCCTTTATTCAACAGCTATCGAAAAGACCTGGAGGACTCCCTAAGCTTCGCATCACGGCTATTGACTTTCCCCAGACAGGTTTCCGCCCTGACGCCAGGGTGAAGGATACAGGGCGGCGGTTGGCGAGTTACTGCAGAAAGTACAACGTACTGTTCGAGTACGAATGTTTAGCAAAGAGCTGGGAAGAAGTCGAGCTCGAGGACATAAGGATTGAGAAAGATGAGACGTTGGTGGTCACTTGCATGTTTCATTTCATGTACATGCGTGATGATACGGTGGTGGAGCGTAGCCCGCGTGACAAGGTCTTGAACTTGATAAAGAAGATCAATCCTGACATGTTTCTACACGTGATTGTTAACGGGGCCTATAATTCTCCATTTTTTGTATCACGGTCTCGAGAGGCTATGTTTCAATACTCTGCATGGTTTGACATGTTTGATGTTAATTTACCCCGAGATAATCCAGAGAGGATGGTGTTCGAGAAGGAAGTGTGGAATAGGGAAATCTTGAACATCATGGCGAGTGAAGGGTCAGAAAGGGCCGAAAGGCCTGAGACTTATAGGCAGTGGCAACAACGAACTATACGTGCTGGCTTCAAGCCCATCCCTTTGAACCCGAATATTGTGAAGGAAATCAAGACCCGGGTAAAGACATGCTACCATAAGGATTTTTTTGTCGATGAGTCGGGGCCTTGGTTGATAGATGGATGGAAAGGGAGAGCCCTCTTTGGTGCTTCTTGTTGGAAGCCTGTTAACAAGGCTTAGTCCAAGAACTATCTGCATGTCTTAAAAAATTGGGAAAATTATTGTTTAGTACACCAATTATGATTTCTCGGTAAAACAAGCATCACACATGACGAAAAATCGGTTAAAAAGTTAACATAAATCAACTAAATGTGTTAATTGATAGATCTCTTATATGTGAATATATAAATTGTTAATCTTATAAGGTGTGTATGCAAATTCTTAACCACCAATAAGTTGTTATAGTAAACAATAATTATCCCTAAAAAATTAGGGTGTGTTTAAGTTTTGATTATCTAGGATTTTCTTCTTTAGAGTGGAAGTAACTATACTATTATGTACGACCATTTTAGCTTTAAGAATTAAGACCTAGTGTATCTAATTGAAGCCTTGATTTATTTATTTATTTTTTATATTAAAGAGGGACGGTATCCCCATCACTTTCATTGGCAAAATAGTAACCTAACTCAGCTTACATAACTGTCAAAAATCTTACATTCATAGCGAAATCGAACACTAATTGCTGCTTCTATACAAATACCAGCAATTAGTACACTAACTAGCACCTTGTAAACACCTAGCCAAACAGCTTAAAGAGTTGCTACTTCTATACAAAACAGCAGCAAACTATTCAGAACACATTTAAAAATGAGATTAGCAGACTACTACCACCTATTGAAGTCTAAAAAGATCAAGAAACCCTAGTTTTTAAAGTACAACTTCCTTCTCTAGGCTCCTCCATAAGCCTTATTCTCTCACTGAAGCTGAATGTCGATGGTGCTTATAAACTTGGAAATAAAGAGGGGGTGGTGGAATTATAAGAAATGAGGAAGGAAAAATAGTGATGGCCTTTTGTTTCAAGTCAATATTTTAAATAGCATTATTGCTACCGTAGCGTTTTTTCGAGAGAAACGCTAAAAACGCAAATAGCGTTGGTACATAGCGGTTTGCGGCGAACTTCCCCCCCTAAATATGCACTAAACTTTAGAATATATAACAATAAAAGATAAAATGTATAGTTATATTGAGTAATAATAAAAAAAAATCGAAACGGAAAAAAAATATGTGAGTTTCAAACTTGTGTCTATTGAAACATAATGCACTGTCCCAACCATCTGAACTACACACACTTTTATGAAATTACCCAACATATATTAATTATTTATATCCGCAGTTTTTTTTTCCTAACTCGCTATTTACGCTTTCGGTCCAAAATTTCGCGCTTTTTACGCTTTTGGTCCCAATAGCGCGAATTTAGCGCTTTTCCACCAAAATAACGTTTTAGCGTAGGCAATTTTTTTTCAAAAAGTACTATATCACGAAATGTTACGCAATATAGCGTGCTTTTTAAAACAGTGGTTTTAAGATGAACAGTGATAGTGTCATTGAATCTGAAGTTAAGGCATTACTATATGGTGTTCAATTATGTTGTGTCTTAAGCTTGAAAGCAGTCATTATTGAAAGTGATTGTAAGACATTGATGGAGCGGAAGAAAACCAATTATAATATTCCTATTCAGTTTTTAACCTTGTGGGAGGATATAACTGAAGTTATGGATAGAATAAATGGTATTCTTACGCACGTTTGGAGAGAGTAAAATAGTGTAGCGGATGGTTTAGCCAAGAGAGGGGCTAATGGTATTTCTAAGAACTATTGAACTGGAAAAGAATTACCTAAATATATATATGGGAAATATCATTTGGACTACACTGGTTACGTGACGTTCCTGAAAAGGTGTTTGTTTGTGTAAAATAAGCTGTAGTTTTTGCTTTTGTAAGCAGCAACTTATAAGCTGCCTTAGTACTAGATTTGCTTTGTAGTGTAATGCTGGGTTTGGTCCCAAGTTTGTGGATATAAAAACTATTTTTTCACGGATTTGTACCTCAGTTTCCAGTGACAGATTTGCCTCTTTCAGATGATACAGTGGTGGAGCATAGCCAGTGGGATAAAAAGTATTTTTAATGGGACCTGTAACTTTTTTTTCTTTCTGGTTTGAAGTTTCTTGAAGATAATGCCCAGTATTCTACATGGTTTCACATGTTCGCTTCCCCTACAGAGCCCGAAGAGGATCGTGAAGTAGAAAGGAGGAGGTAGATCGCGTACGTCAAAGCGAGGAAAGAGTCGGAAAGCAAGGAATTGGCTATGTGGTGACTGTACGACATTCCCCAAATTTGAAAAAAAAAGCTGACGTTAATTTTTTTTTTTTTGTAATAAAAATGTTATTTTTGGAAAATGATTTGATACTCGTATTTTCTCCACTTGCCGTCAATTTTTATGTGATATTCAGCATCTCATTCATAACTACTGGCTTCGCTATCAGAAAGGGAGGAGAGGTCTGACACATATATATAGGCAGTGGCGGAATCGCAATTAGGTAGGCTTTAAGCCCATGCCAAGGTAGGTTAGATGGTGAGTTGGTGACAGTCCCCTCCTAATAAAGTTTGATGCAAAAATAAAATAATTT
The DNA here is from genome assembly GCA_963920805.1 of Primula vulgaris. Classification (NCBI taxonomy): domain Eukaryota; kingdom Viridiplantae; phylum Streptophyta; class Magnoliopsida; order Ericales; family Primulaceae; genus Primula; species Primula vulgaris. Next base: position 5,609,151 of record OY987216.1, on the reverse strand, counting down.
TTCGCATTTTTAATTTGGTAATTATAATACAACAAATTTTCCCTCTTACCCTTTATATACTTACCATTTATAATTATAACAACAATAATTTTTAGGAAAAAAATTACTTGCATTAACTTTAATTATGATATTTATAAGAGTAATATATTGATAATTTATGTATTAAAACTTAATATACTTAAAAAATAGCAATTTACAGGGAACATTTTAAAAGTGAGGGCTGAAGTATTTTTTAGGAAAAAGTTTCTCAAGCAAATCCATGGTGGCACAAAAGGCAACATTTCCCAATGGTGGCACAAAAGTAACGTGTGCATCCTTATTTAGTATCATTCAATGCTAAATCATGTTATAAAAGGTTTCCCTCTTTCTATTTATGTTTATTTCTAAGTTTTACGTCTTTAAATATTTTTGTATTTTATTCTCTTTCTTTATATATTCCAATTGAAATCAATAAAACTATACTTACTTGAGTTTGTTATATATAAATTATTGTATAGTTATCTTAATTTGAAGTAGTAAATTTTAATTCTATTTTTGCAATTTATTGTAGATTGTAAAAAATACCATTTTCTATATTGAAGAGCAAAATTGTGCGTGGCCCTGGTTTATATGTTGGATTGCTCATGTTTTTCAATTAGTATATATATATTTTTATTTTTTTTGTTTTGTTTTCATATGTAAAATAATCAATAACATACATATTCCTTATTATAGCGTTAAAAAGCTTGTATAGGATGAACAATTAAAACTAAAAAAAATTCCAATTTTTTATGGAATTTTTTTGCGTGTCAAACACCAGCTAGGAAATGAACCGGAAAAAAAAAATATTTGCAAACTTTTACCAAGGAAATATTTGCATCCTGGAAATATTTTACAAGGAAGCTGGGACTTGACCTAATTCCAATAACTATTAGCTGTATTTATGTTTTGATTATCGAATCAATTTTTTTTAATCAGAACTTTATTTGAAAATGCTTGATCTCGGGCAGATTGGGAAGTAAATCATTATTGTCTGTATGGCATAATAGCTTTTAAAAAAATTCAATATTTTTTTGTGTCTCTCACTGAAGCTTTGTCCAGACTTCATTCTATGGTTGTTTGTTCACATTCAACAAGTATATAGGGTCCAAATAAATAGACATAACAATCTCAAATTGAAATAGTACTTGAAATACTTGGTTATTAATAGCATTATAATGGATACGTGAGATTAAATCCTAAAAATTTAATTGATCTAAGATCTTAGAATTTGATAACATTTAGTTTAGTAGGTTTAGATCTCTTATGTTCAAAGATATGTCTTTTGACATCATGATCCTCTCTTATGGTTTATTGACAGATTATTGTTTTAGAAGTTTAGTACTAATTTACAAACTATACAAATATTACTGCAATGTGATTAAAGTTCAATAAGTTTAGGCTTAGAATTTCATTAACAGAAGTAATATTTACTCAACTGGAGATGGAGGTCTAGACCGGATCCGTAATAGATCAAACGAGACGACAAAAAAAAAGATATGCCGATAAATGCCTTACACGTTACCATTTATCTCTTCATCTTGTGGATATCGAAAAGGAAACAAAATGTGTTTCAAAAACTATAATTTGGGATTCTTACAGGTATTAGCTTCGCTTTAGTACCTTGTAATTTTCCTATCCGTGTATCTTTTTGCCTTTGTAGCCTTCTTACAACTATCTTTCGTTTCCTTTATGCCATATACTATTATTTCCTTATCAAATTGTATATTGGTAGTAATCAATCATTGCCTTATAAGTTTAAGTTAATATCGTGAAGCCGGTTCTTTTTTAACCATACCTTTGTAATTTTAGTCTATAGACTTCATACATATATATTAATATATAGATGTATTAGTAACTGTCAAAATAAAATTTAAGCTGTTGTCTGATATTAAAGCTACAAATTATAGATCCAAAACATCTGGATCGACACGTTTGTTGCTTTTGTTCATTGGCTTTCATATTCGGAACAAATAATCTAGCTACCTTGCTAAAATTAACAATATAAAAGGCGTCTCTCGCCTCATCTGTATCTTAAGCTTCCTCCGCCCAAACGTGTTTCCCTCAGATCATTGAAGTTGGACTTCACAATTCTACACCGGGCTTGAATTGTCCCTAGGTTTACACATTTCTTTCAAGCCTTCACCACCATTGTTGTTTATCGCTAGGAAATAAAACAAATTTTTATTCTTTTACTAATCCCCAATTTACCTCAAGTCATTTATAATATTTTTCTTGAGTTTAAGCTTGTTACTCCCCTTTTTCAACTTGATCAAGTCTTGCAGTCTTTGCTAAAATTGTAAAATTCGAATAAAATCCTCGTTGTTGGCCGACTCTATTGTAATACAAATAGGTTGCAGGCTGAGACATTTAAGTGCGGGCTGATCATGAGAGAGTTTTGTATTACTCATCAGAATTCATAGTAATCAAGTTTCAGCCTATCTGAGAGGTGAATCAATAAAATCATTTTGTTGAACACTTTTTAACTCCAAGTATAAGTCTATAACGCACAGTTCCTTGCACAATGACAACATACAAGGAACTTAAAAGGCAAATTCCAGATAGTGACTCTATGATCCTCAAGTATATTAGCCGTGTACTAATGGAAGATGATGACTTTGAGGACTGGGCCGCCACTATTAGCAACTCAAAACTTGATGCTACCAAAAGATCTTTCCACGACACAATTCTTGGTAAAAACCCTCGTGGCGAAGAGGGTGATGATGTTATAGGAACGAGAAACTTTAAGTACTTGATAGAGGAGGATGAGTCCTCTATACGAGAATTGTTTAGCAAGATGGCCGTTAGGCATTGTAAAAACGACAAGTTCACCTTGATGGCTCATTACACAGCCTTGCCAAAGCAGTATGTTTGCAAGCGAGAAGGGATTGATTTGAGAAATCTACTTTTACAATGTATGCAGTCTGTTGCAATTAGTGATCACGATAATGTTACTAAACTATTGGAAGAGATTAGGACGCGGGCTAGCTCTAATGGTGATGGGACCCAAAGGTTGGCCCACTACTTTGCCGAAGGAATCGAGGCACGATTGTTAGGTAATAAGATCCCGCAACATACAACCCTAGCCGTCAGGGTATTTACGGATAGCGAAATGATGAAAGCTTTCAAGATTTACCTAACGACGTTCCCTTTCAGCGAAACATCATACTCCTTTGTAAACCAAACAATAGTAGAATTGGCCGAGAAAGCGACTAGCCTCCACATCATTAATTTCGCTATCATGCACGGTCTTCAATGGCCAAAGTTTATTCAACTTCTTTCGGAAAGACCTGGTGGTCCCCCGAAGCTCCACATTACAGCTGTTGATTTTCCGCAGACAGGTTTCCACCCTGACGCCAGAGTGAAACGCACAGGGCATCGCCTGGCAAGTTATTGTGCAGAGTACAACGTTCCTTTTGAATACGATAGCATAGTTAAGAACTGGGAAGATGTTGAGCTCAAGGATATCATGATAAAAAAAGGCGAGACACTTGTGGTCAACTGTATGCACCAATTCATGTACATGCGCGATGACACAGTTTTGGAACCTAGCCCGCGTGATAAGGTCTTGCGATTAATAAAAAGTATTAATCCCGACATATTCATACACTTGATTGTTAACGGGGCCTATAACTCTCCGTTTTTTGCATCAAGGTTCCGGGAGGCTTTGTTTCAGTACTCTACATGGTTTGATATGTTTGATGTACATTTACCTCGAGATTGCGCAGAAAGGTTGGTGTATGAGAAGGAGTTCTGGAGGAAGGAGATTTTGAACATCATAGCCAGTGAAGGGTCAGAAAGGGTCGAGAGGCCTGAAACATATAGGCAGTGGCAATACCGAACTGTACGAGCAGGGTTTAAGCCTATACCATTGAACTCGAATACAGTAAGGAATATCCGCTCTCGGGTGAAAACGTGCTACCATAAGGACTTCTTTGTTGACGAGGCCGGGCCTTGGTTGATAGATGGGTGGAAAGGGAGACCCCTCTTTGGTGCTTCTTGTTGGAAGCCTATTAAATAGCACTCAAAGCCAAATTACTCCAAATGCATCTAAAACCAAAATGTATATGTTTAAATTATCTTGTCCTAACTTATTTTCTTTTCTTCTCTTTTCAATTTTACTGTCCTGGAACTGGGAAACAAATGACTATTTAGTCTATCATGTTTATTACACAATAAGCCTTATCAGTGAATTTGAGTGAAAAAAAGATAATAAACCACAACATCAGCCAAGGCTCGATCTTAGTCCTTAGAAAAGGGACCAACTTAAGTTCATCACGACGCGATTGGTTTAGTGTTGCTAATCACGGTATACTCAACTTTCCGACCCTTTTTGTATTTCAATGAAGTCTCTCATATGCCATATCACTACCTATGTTGGCAGTGATAATGTTGCCCAATTTATATGCAGCAAATTTGATTCAGTTTACACCACTATACATTCTTTCAATTCCCCAGATTCTAATCCACTTTCATTTGTCTTCTTCATATGCACGAGTATTAAAAATACATGAACAAAGAAGATAGTTCTTAAGTCATGAAAAAGTATATTGATAGAAGAAAATTATAAAAAACACCATTCTTGAACTACATCAGGTGGATATATAGTATATACATGAGAAATAAGGAGATGTCTGACCAAAATTTGTTATGCCAGTCGCACAACCCGCTATTTGATCGTAAAGGGAAACAAACAACTGATTTCTCTTTGTAATAATGTTAATTCCCCCAAAGTTTACTGGTTTTTATTTTTTAATACTAAACCACCTAGCATTTAAGCACTACACATATTGATTACCATTACACAAAACACTAAAGAACCTGGCTAGCTACAATTTATTAGGATTGCACATTTCAATGTTCTGAAGTGAATTTTATGATGGATGGTCTTCTAGCCCTAGGTGAAGAGAGATTAAGCACGATAATGAGCAGTAATGTTTAACTATGTTTGATTCTCTTACTCCAAATTTATCTTATTTAGATGTTAACTGCCAAACTTGGGGATTGTTGAGTTTTATATTCCTATAACTCATTTCGAAATGAATCTAGCAGAAATCATATATTATCATTATCTAGATAGTAGAATTTCATTGTTTTAAAATTTGAATACGATATAATATAAAAGCTTATAAATTTACAGAACAAGTTATGAAAATTTAAAATTTGAGTGAAAATAAGCAAGGGGGCACGGAAGGGGATAGAAAATAGGGGTAGAAGATTTCAACTCACAATTGATACATGAAAATATTCGTCACTGGTATCATGCACCAATTGCCAAGTATAAAAAAATGCGACATCATTTCTTTTCCCAAAATATATCCATAATTCACCCCAACTCAATCGGCTTGCCGCTGCCACTAGCTAGCATCTGACAAAGCTCCAGTCGTCCGTCCAATCCTTCTGCGGAAATAAAGAATATTATGATAAAACAAAATCAAAAAAAAATTCCTCTTTTGAGAAATTCATCAAACAAGTGTACATGGTAATTGGTAAATATATATAGTCACTAATTAACAGTCTAAAACAGTTGAACGAACAACGTGAACACTTTTATTACATACCAATATATGAATCAGCGTTGTATATACTTGTATTTATCCGGTTGCTAAAGTTGAAAGGTAAATTGTTCAAGATACACATTCGTATATAGATCTAGCATGTTAGGTTCATACTCCGTTTATTTTAGTCCAATGTATTTTGTTACTATATTCACTACAAGAAAAAAAAATTCATTTAACATCATAATTTTTTTTTGAGTTATGTTAGTAAAGTGGTTGTGGTTAAATTTTATCAACAGTTTAGCAGCATACTTTGTTGCTAAACTGTTCTAAAATTTAGTTACAATCACTTTAACAACATAACCGAAAAAGTTTTATAATGTTAAATGAACTTTTTAGTGATTAAGAGCGATGGGATTCAGACTTGAGCTGTTTCTGAACAATTTTATTGTTGTACTAACGAAGTTGGGATTAAAATTTATGCGCTTGAAGTTTAAACCATGATTTATTTGTATTTTTTTATCACAACTTTTATCTTATTCCTTGGCAAGTACCTGACGTAACCATAGCTTTGTTCAATGTTTATTTTCATTTTTTTTGTTAAACTATTTTGTTTCATGTACCCAAAAAAATTAAATTTGTTATTTAGCCTCTTAGGAAAAAGAATGAAACAACTATTGGTTTCCTTGTCATTTTCCTTATTGTTTTTTTCTTGTTCTGTGAACTAATCTTAGAACAGTCCAATGCAATTCTTTTTCCCTTTTAGATATCCAACTCCTTAATTCATATAAATTTGCATAGAACAACTCATTGATCCTCCTTAAAATAAAATAAAAAATAATAGCCTTCCTTAGTTCTACTCTTCTTATATATGTTTATGTATATAAATTTTTCATCGATGCTTTCGAATTGGTATGTGCCAAAACTAGACAATGACATGATCTCAGTATCTTTCATCTCATCGTTGTTCTTGCACTTCTTTTTCTATATATATCTTCCACTAGCTTGAGCTTTTATTTACCCCAAGGTAAACTTCTCCATTCCATTTAAATTCTTTACTAAAAAGCAACACAGTATAGAGTAAGTTTAATTCTTTTTAGTGAAAAGATAGTATTGCATGCTTGCTGTTTTTTTTCCCTGTGATCTTGAAGAAATTATGATGTTACAGAAGTATCTCTCCTTTGTTTGTATTTATAATTGAGTTTTGATGAATGATCATATCATTTCAACTTACAGTTTCATTAGAAATTTTCATTTATGGAACATTTTTAGTAATTTAAATTCATAACTCACAAAAGTATAACTCTAGGTCATAACTGGATATCGTGTTTTCGAAGCAATAAACAAATACTAGAAAAAGTGAAATCTGGTGAGTGTCTAATGAGTTACATATTGCAAATAGTAATTTCAGATCTATTATGTGGAAGTAACTTGATGATACCATGTTGATATTGTAACCATACAGTCAAATATTATGAAAACTTAATGATATATACTTCTTGCTTACATGCCCTCTGATCAGTCTTTTTTTTTTTTCCGTATTAGTTTCAGGTGATGGTTGGCGATTTAGCAAGGAATGCTTTCTCGGATCCTAATACACTTCCGGACCTAAAGGATTATCCTATAACAGCCTATTTTGGTTCAAGTTTTGTTGATGAGCTCATGATCACCCCTATTTCGAAGCCTCTCATGAACCCTACGATTTCCCACACAGATAAGCCTGAGACACCTGAAGAAGACGTTGGAAAGGCTATCCTTAATCACATAAACAGCATACTAATGGGCGACGAAGACTTTGAGAATGATGCCTTATCTATCAAGGCCTCGAAGATTGACTCTACTAAAAGATCATTTCATGAAATAATGTTTCTTGACAAGTGTCAATTTGACAAAAAAGGTAATTTTGCGGAAACAAATATGGAGGCGAGAAATAACAAGCTTGTAGCCATGGACGAATCTGCCATACACGAGACACTTGGAAAGATAGTGTTAATGTATGGTAAAACCGAGGATTTAGCCTTCACCAACTCTTACCGGGCCTCTTCCGCGAAGGGAGTCAACAAGAGAGAGGCAATAGATATGAGAAATCTCCTTTTACTTTGCATGGAGTTCGTCGCGAGTAGGGATCACCATAATGCGAATAAATTAATGAAGAAAATTAGGTCCAAGTGTCGTTCTTACGGCAATGGTACCGAGAGAATGGCTCACTACTTCACCGACGCCCTTCAAGCCCGCCTTGATGGTGCGGGGATACCACAACATACTACACTAGCTATCAAGAAGTTGTCGGATGCAGACCATTTAAAATCGTTTCAGATGTTCTTGACGAACTTTCCTTTTCTGGAGACATCTTACTTCTTCTCAAATGAAATGATTATGGATTTGGTTGAGAAAACTAGAAATACTCTTCATATAATTCATTTCGGTATCATGCATGGGTTGCAGTGGCCCCCTCTAATTCAACGCCTCTCGGAAATGCCTGGTGGGCCCCCCAAGCTCCGTATCACGGGAATAGATTTTCCCCAGCCCGGATTTCGCCCTGATGCCAGAGGAAAGGAAACAGGGATTCAACTAGCAAGCTACTGCAAGGAATACAACGTCCCGTTCGAGTACAACAACATCACCAAAAACTGGGACACTGTCAAACTTGAAGAACTTAAAATCAAGAAAGACGAGGCGGTCGTTGTAAACTGCATGTTCCACATGATGTATTTACTTGACGATTCGGTGATGGAGCGTAACCCGAGAGATAATGCTCTCAACCTAATAAAAAGTATTAACCCAGACATCTTCATTCACGTGATTGTGAACGGGACGTACAACTCACCATTTTTCATATCACGGTTCAAAGAGGCGCTTTTCCACTATTCCACGTTTTTCGAAATGGCGGATGCAGTGTTGCCTCCAGAGAATCCAGAGAGGATGGTGTTCGAGAGGGAAGTGTGGGGAAGGGAAGTTATGAACATCGTAGCACATGAAGGATTAGAGCGGACAGAGAGACCCGAGACATATAAGCAGTGGCAAAAGCGGACTATACGAGCAGGATTCAAGCCCCTCCCGTTGAATCCGAATGTTGTGAGCGATATTCAAGCCCGAGTGAAAACACATTACCATAAGGACTTTTTCGTGAACCAAGACGGGAACTGGTTGTTGGATGGGTGGAAAGGGAGAGCGTTATTCGCCTTGTCTTGTTGGAAACCTACTGCTTAATTCTGCCTTTCTAAGCTTATATAGATTATAGATTAATGTTTAGATTACTTTCATATATAGATTCTACTCAAATTATCTCTTTTTTGCCATTTCCTCTCTTCAAAAGTTTTATCTGGACTGTGTAGGTTGAGCAAAATTTTACTAAAAATATTTAGCAACAAAGTTCAAAATATACAATTAAAATGTTAAAATTTTCCTCTCCGACGACGGTAATGCACCGCACCATTGTCTACTAAGCTCCTTCTCGGATGCTAACCCCCTCTCCCTATACCAGTTCTCTAAAACATATGTAACTATCTATAATCTTTATGCATATGAGGTTAATTTGTTACTGGTTTTTTTCCCTACTTAAGTAATAATAAGTATCATCAAATTTTAGACTCTAAACTAACTAGCTTTCATTAAAAAATAATACGCTGTTATTAATTTACCAGAAAAAAGAAAATGTTTTAGGATGGGTATTAAATTATTAATTAGTAACAAAATTCAAATATTTTTACACTACTATTTCTTGTTTTTATACTTTCTACGTTATTTTATCATATTTTTCGGATTTTAACTCAGCCTGTGGTTTCTTAATTTCCATTATTGTAGAAAACTACTAATGTTAAACTGTGTAGGTAGGTTAGGTGTACAAATTGGGATCCGATAGTAAGTTATTGTATAATTAAACTTCCTTCTTATCATTGCAATTCTGATTGAAATCATTATTAACTTTTTTAGGGATTTTATCAGAACCGAAATAGACGATGAACTAGTCAAGATTCAGGTTCACTGACTTCATTGATACTTCAATTCTAGTATGAATTCTGTTAATCTATGTACGTATTCGGGTTTGTTATAATTTTGCGTCGTATAGCATGTATGTATGAGCAAGGAAAGAAACTACACGGAGACACTAGTCAGGGGCTGCAGCCCTTTCGTTTTGATAAAAATGAAATGTTGATTATTTTCTATATATTTTGATTAAATTCTCTTAAAATAAGCGTTTCTGCCTCTCCCTTTTAAAGTTGCTGATTCCATCCCTCTGTACGAGGATACCCATATATTCTGATCGAGCTGCATACGAACTAAAATTTGCAACTCTATCCGAAACGGAAACAGCTACATATATATCATGAACTCAGACTAGTTAACTATATGAACCCAAAACATTGTGAGGAACCAGCTAGTTTCTTGTTTCTCATATTGTACTAGGATTTAGTACTCCTTAAAGAACTCCACTTTTTTGGTTCCGACGAAACACAGTTACTACGTAGTACTTATAACTAGTAAATCTGGTTTAGTTTTGGTACTCTTGCTCTATTATCTGTGTGCAATATCTCCCTTTGAACCTTTGTGCAAAAAGTAAAACGAACCCAAACAATCTATCCAGGTAATTTGAGATACAGAATTCCGAAAAATGGTGCTTTCTCTTGTGATCTCCAATGGTGACCTGGATTAAACCAATTTCAAGAAAGGATCATATGCTGATTGCTGACACGCAACTAAATCGGGTTCTGGATATGGTTTGCTTTCAACATCCATACATTCTTGGTTGCATGTACGCTTACTCTTAGTTAATCCGCGCATATTCAGGATGACTAGCTCTAGCAAATTGGGATAAATTTAATTTATCTTATCATCATGCCTTCGAATAAATGAGCACTATATTATAGTTACGCAAGCAAGTACATAAATGTATTCTCTATCATAGTTTATTTCTCTGGTGTTCTATGTGTTGGAATTATTAACATGCAATTTCATCATTTTAACGACAAATTAGTAATTCATTTCCAAAACTAAGGTACACATCTTTAGAACTACTGTATATATTTGCCACGTTCATCTTAATCAAGAGATGGAACTGGTTAAATTTGCATATTATAATCGATATACGAAATAATTTAGCCAAGACTATATGAACTTGTTCCGTTTTCTTCACCAATATGCTATCTAGCTAGTTGTTTATTCACATAAAATTAGTTCCGTTTTCGACCCTCCTCTTTAAGGATTTCCTTACATACCAACAACTAATTTATACATTATAGACATTCCTAAATGTTACATTAGCAATTGGAAACACTCTAAATGTGTACTAATTTATACATTACAGACATTCCTAAATGTTACATTAGCAATTGAAAAACAAAATTAATAGATCTGTTCGAGATATTAATAATTAATTAATGAAGGTTGGTTTCGAAAATCAAATCTTTCCGGAACAATATTTAGAAAACTAGTAAAAATAATTAATGAGGAGAAAGAATGTGTTAAATAATATAATATTGTAGAGATAGATACTAATAAATGTAAAATAGAGAAATTATATTGATATTGTGTGTGCATTTTTACTACATGTAGACATTCCTTTATATAGGTAACAATTGGATAGGCAACAACTGAACAATCTTTTACATATGATAATATTTCAATAAAACGAAATCAAAACAAATCAACATCTTCTCTAATATATCTGGTAGGGAACCGTAACGAGCATCTTGTATTCAAGTAAACGTAATAGTAGCGTAAAATTTATAGCATTAGCAGTAGTCGTAGCGGTAGCAATAGTCATAACGGTAATCGTAGCTGTAGTTGTAGCAATAAATAACCAATAGAAATAGCAGCGATAGAAAAAAAATAGAATAGCAACGGTAGGAAAAAAAAAATTAAGTAGGAATAGCGTAGAAAAAAAATAGTTTTGTAGATTTTTTTTTAGAACACTACAAAATAATATTGGATTTAGTAAGAGTCAAAAACTGTCGCTAATTTAAAAAACTGTCACAAATTTATCGCAAATTGACTAAACTGTCACAAAAACCGTCGCTAATAATCTCGTAACAAAAAATACCGTCACTAATCCCGTCGCTATTTGAATATTTTTTTTGTAATGGAAGTAGCGTAGTTATAAAAATAGAGATAAAAGTAGATGTATAAAAATAAACAAAAGTATTATAGATGTAGAGTAGAGATTAAAATAAAAGTAGATTTTATAGAAGTAGCATAATAATAAAAGTAGAAAAGATAGATGTACCGTATAGTAGAAAAAAACAGTTGTAAAAGGAAAGGTCCGGTAGGCCGCCACCCGTCGAAGCAGAGGAAACTTATAGGTTTAACATACAATAAAATTTTACTCACATACCAAGTTAAATAATGTAATATTGTAGAGATAGATACTAACAAATGTAGAATAGACAAAATATATTGATACTGTATGTATTTTATATTACAGGTCGTCTTTATATATGCAACAATTGGTTTTTTTTTTTTATATAAGTTGTGGGGATAAACCATATTTTATTAATATAAATAATTCCAAGTACCATTACAAAAGATGTCACTAAATTGACATAAAAGAAAATTTGAAAGCTAATTACTCTTCTTTACAACTTGCTAGATTTCAATGAAATTAACATAAAAACTTGATGGACCAAAAACAAACTGATCTTTGATATTCTCAGACCAACTGTACACGTGTTGTTAAATCCCCATTCCTCCTTAGGATAGAAAACATCACTGTAAAGAGAGATACTCTCTACCTCTTCGCCTGCTTATCTTCTTTCTTTAGACCTCTTTTTATCATCAAAATCCGAGGTTTGGTAGCCCTTTGGCTTCCAAATCAATGATGTTCTTCACCTGTTGGATCAAATCCTCCTTTTCAAAGAACTCTTTAAAACCTTCAATACATCCAGAATTTGCAAGTTTATCTGCAGCACAATTTGCCTCTCGAAATACATGCTTCATCAGGTAATTTCTTCCCTCTAACTTGTTTTTGATCGCATCTATAACAATTTTAATATGCCAGGGAGCTGAAGTATTTTTATTAAAAATATTGACCAATTGAATTGAATCAGTTTTCAATATAATATCTGTCATATTTGTTAATTGTAGCATAAATAGGATTGCTTTTGCTTCTGCTTCTATAGCTGATATACTCGTCACCATAGCTTGGAACCCATAGATAAAATTACCATTAACTCCTCTAATTAACCCCCCTACACCACTAGAATTTGAGGAGGATTTATAGCACCCATCAGTATTAATTTTCACGTACCCAGTTGGAGGATTTAACCATTTCACTATGGTTACCTTCCTATGATTTGCAAACTTTTCTTTAATAAATATTTCATTTATGTTCCAAAACTGTGGGAAGTTTTTATTTTTTTTGGAACTTAAATGTAATATATCAATAACCTGTGAGCAAATAGCAGTAGCTTTCATCTCCTTATTGTTGAATTTGTAGTTACATCTTGCTTTCCAAATCTCCCAAACAATCATTGAAGGTATGTACTACCTGTTCTTGAAGAAGACCACCATGATAAGAATCTCCCCTTAATACTGTAATTAGTATTAATAATACCCAACAACTCATCAAAATAGATCCACACTTCTTTTGCTAACTTCCCTGAACTAAACAAATGTTCACTATTTTCTTCTTTTACACCACAACACTCACACTTCGAAGATAGTTGAATTCCAAATTTTCTTACTGTAGAATCTAGGGGTAGAGATTTGTTGAAAAGTTTCCACACAAAACATGTAATTTTCAGAGGTAAAGCTTTATCCCATTTATACTTGTTAAACCAGCTTTCTTCATACTTAATTCTTGTATTTTCCCAAGCTGACTTAAATGAAAAATTCCCCAATACCTCATTGTTCCATATGATTTCATCTCTTCCATGTAAATTTACTTTGAATTCTTCATTAAACAAATGTCTTAAATAAGTAGGAATTACCTCATTAAGAATTTGTCTATCCCAAATTCCATTTTGCAGCACATCTTTGATCTTTAGACTGTTGTTGATGTTATCATCATTTATTTTACCTATTCCCAGCCAATTGTCTAGATTTACAGAAATATTGCCATCTCCAACAATCCATTGCATACTTTCTTATGCTTTTTCCTTTATTTGCTGCATTCTGCTCCAAGTATTATTCCCTTTTCTATTTTTAGCTGCAACAGGATGAACATTTTTACAGTATTTGACTTTCATAAAATTTGCCCACAATGAGTTTGAAGTTCTAAACTTCCACCATAGCTTCATAGAATAAGTAGCAGCAATATCTTTCATACTTCTAATTCCCAGTCCATCTTCTTCCTCTGTTTTGCAAATATTTTTCCATTTGACCCAGTGATGCTTGTTTTTTCCATCTTTTTCTCCCCATAAAAAGTTTGCCATTATTTTTTCTATCTCCTTTATAACCTGCTTAAGAGGATTCATTGCTGCAATTGTATAAATAGGAATAGAATTTAATACATGTTTGATAAGAATCAACTTTCCTTCCATATTTAAATACTGTACTTTCCATCCAGATAGCTTCTTCCTGACCTTCAATATCAATTCATGATAAATAATGCATTTTTTTTCTTCCAGAATATATTTTGCAACCCAGATAAGTAAAAGGTGGTTTTTTACACCTTATACCTAATAGCTGGCTCACTTTATTTTTTTGAGCATGACTCACTCCTTTAGAAATGTACACAAAACTTTTATCAATACTTATTTCTTGACCAGAATTTTTATTGTACATATCTAGCACACTTTTCACACATTTGACTGAGCTTGTGTTTGCTCCTGAAAAAATAATAAAATCATCTGCAAAAGCTAGATGAGTAATAGGACTTCCAACTGGTGCTTTAAACCCTTTCCACCTTCTGTTATATACTAATTCATTTAAATTTCTGGACAGAACTTCAGAGCACATTATAAACAGGCTTGAAGATAATGGATCCCCTTGCCTCAGACCATTCTTTGGAGAAAAGAAACCTGTTGTAGCACCATTGACCAGCACAGTCACATTATTTTCAGAGATAAGTCTCCAAACCCTGTCTATCCATATTTCAGAGAACCCCATTTTCCTTAGAGTAGAAATTAAGAAATGCCAAGAAATTTTATCATAGGCTTTTTTCATGTCTAGCTTTAAAGCTAAACTACTACCACTGCTTTTATTATCTAAATTACAGATAAATTCTTGAGATAAAAGAATATCATCTATTATATCTCTTTTCTTCACAAAACCACTTTGATTTTCTGAGATGATAATAGGCATAATATCTGAGAGTCTAGTGCACATGATTTTAGAAATGACTTTGTTGAAAAAAGTACACAGACTTATAGGTCTGAAATCAGCATAAGAAATAGGATCATTTGATTTTGGTATCAATGCTAAAACTGTAGTAGTCATAGCTTTAGGCAAAGTACCACCTGAGAAAAACTGTAAAACAGCTTGGAACAAATCTTTACTAATAATATCCCAGCAAGCTGTAAAGAAATGCCCATTATAACCATCAATACCTGGGGCACTATTCTTGTTTAACCCCCAAATAGCACTTTTAACTTCTTCAAAGGTAGGATCTTTTGCTAGATTTTCATTGTCTTCATCATTAATAACCTTTGTTACACATTCTAAACTTTTGTAAATGTAGCTATTTGGAGTATAGTTAGCAGCAAGAAGGCTTTTGAAAAAGTTTACAGCTTCATCTTGTATTTCTTGTTTTCCTGTCATAGAATCCCCTTGAGAATTTGATATATTAGTAATAATACTCTTATTTCTTCTCTTTTTGACAACTCCATGAAAGAATTTAGTATTGACATCCCCTTCTTTAGCCCATCTTATATTGGCTTTTTGAGCCCAAAAGTCTTCTTCTATTTTCAACCTGTAAATTAAATTTGCTTTGTCTTTCATTAACACTTCTCTATTAATAGGACTTGGATCTTCTTCAAAGAGTTTTTCCACTCTTAAAGACTCATCTTCAGCATCAATTACCTGTTGGAAGATATTCCCAAAGGTACTTTTATTCCACTTTATAAGTACTTTTTTCAAGAACTTTAAATTATCAACCAAAGAGTATAGAGCATTCCCTTTAGTAAACACTTTCCAATTTGCACTGATCACTTTTAGAAAATCTTGATGTTTAGTCCAGAACTTTTGAAAGATATATCTTCTAGGATTATTATCAAAATCTGATTTCATAGACAGAATAAGAGGAATGTGATCAAAATTAGTCTTGCTCAAATGCTCCAGAATAACATTATTGAATAGATTAACTCCTACAATATTAAGACAAACTTTATCAATTCTCTGAAAAATAGTTCCATCTCCACTTCTTTTATTCCACCAAGTAAATTTAGATCCACTGAACTTCAATTCTGAGACCCCAATTCCATCCATACAATTTAAGTAATCATTAGCAGCTCTGAGATTTATAGGTAGGCCCCCTACTTTATCTTCTTCTTTAGAAACTGTATTGAAATCCCCTGTGACAAACCAAGGCCTTAGAGTAAAATTTTGCTTTAGAAAATCCCATAAAGCCACTCTTTCTCCCATAGTACACTTTGCATATACCACAGATAAAAAAATTAATCTGTTTTGCCATTGAATTTCCATATGCATACATTGATCCATTTGCCTCACTAATTTTATCTCTGTATCTTCATAATAAAATAGCCAAATTTTATTCTCCTCATGACCCAAAGATTTATCAAAACCAAACTTAATTCTGTACTTGTCTAACTTTTCACAACCCACCATAGGCTCTATGCAAATAAGAAAATTAACTTTATTCACCAAACACAATTTTTTAATCCTTCTAACAGTAGCTCCATTGCCTAACCCTCTAACATTTCAAATCAAGGATGTAATTATTTATTATACCTTTTTCTCTCCCCTACATTAGAGGATGATCTTAATCTCATCTGATTTTGCTGTTTCTTTGAATTTTCTTTTTTAAGAGCCTTCTTTTTCTGGCTTTTGGATAATGTTTCTTCCCAAACTGCTTCTATTTCTTCATTCTCACTTGTAGCTATACTATTCTCTTATTCTCCTTCTTCTAGGAAATCCTCAATTTCAGTGATACCCATAATTTTGCTTAACAGTTGGGTTCCCATAACATTTTTAAAACTGACCATAGTTAGCTCTTTATCATATTGTTTTGAGCAGACATTTTCTTCTTCTTTATCCTCAATTAGCTCTCCTTTTTGTTGAGTATCACATATTATTTCTTCATCTATAATCTCTTCTTTATTATTTCCTTCACTTACAGTCACAACTTCTTTTGTAGGAACTGCTGTATTGGTATCCAGAGCTTTGCTTACACCACCATTTGCTTCTTTTGGATCTACTTTGATTTTCTGAAAAGCTCTTGCTACCCAATCTTTGGTGCTTTCTTTCTTTCTGAAACTGGTTTTGTTCAATTTGACACTGTTTGTTTTTTTGCTATTTAGCTCCTTGATCTCTTTTTCTTCTTCTTTTTTCCTTTCTTTTTTATCATTCTTGAATTTGCATGATTTTATTGTGTGACCTTGCTTATAACAAAAACTGCAGTAATTAGGTAATTCTTCATACTCACAATATTGCCAAAACCCCATATCATTATCTTCACCATAACCAATTCTAACTCTTTCAACTAGCTCCTTACTAAGATCAACCTCTACACATATCCTTGCTAAGCTAGGTCTTGTTAGCTTTGAAGCAGGTTCATCTACCCTTAAAAGGATTACCAAAAGCTCTTGCTATAGAAAAAATACTGGAATTATTATATAAATGTATAGACAGTTTTGGTAGATTTATCCAAACAGGTGCTATCGGGGTCTCAAAATCTGGATCAAAATCATATGTCCACTTAAAGACACGCATAGGGAAATTCTCAATGTACCAGATTTTTTAAAGCCAAATTCTCGTAAAATCTTCTTCATGAAAACATCGAATCAATATATGTTTATGGTCCAATACACCTATATTATAGTTTGATTTTAAATCAAGCTTTCCAAACAATTTACTTATAACTTCCACTTCTGGTCTACCATGTGTAAATTTTCCTACTAGAGTATACTTAAAAGGTTCCGATAGCGTTTTTACATCATCCATAGAGAAATTTATTAGGGGTTCTCCTTTATAACTTCCTACATCTTTCAATGTTATTTTAGGTTTCTTTGGCTGAGAACTTACTATTGCTGCAAAAGTCTTTATAGGAGGTGGATCCGGCGACATACATTGAGGATTTCGTTTTATAGCTGTGGTTTTATCTCTGACCGGAGAAGAATCAAAGACAGACATCGGCGGCTAGGGTTATTTACCCTAGTCGTCTCTCTCTTTCTCTCTCTAGAATTTATTTAACGTGTTGATCTTTTATGCAACAATTGGTTAGTTAACAATTAAACAATCTTTTACATACCATAATATTTCAATCAAATCAAAACAAATCAGCATCTTCTGCAATTGGTTAGTATACATTGAGTTAACTAACGTACATAGTTTACTCATTGTACACAATGTATACTTGTCAAATTATTATTAAGCCACATCATGTTTATGAGTCTAAGTCTAATATTACGAGTCTAATATCCCATCCTATTTATGAGTCTCCAAATTTTAGTTTTAGATTATGTCAATCTAAGTCTAATATGTTTAACCGGCCTGAAATTTGGATGCATCAGTTGACTGTTTTTGACTTTTATCAAAAAGTTTCAAAAACCAATCAATTTTATTTTTATCAAACTGAGTTTAAAAAATTAGGAAGTTAGAAAAAAGTACAAAGTCAATTTCAAATTTTAATTTCTTATTTTGCTGTTTTTTTTTGAATTTTTAGTAAAAAATAGAAATTTGCTGATTTTTTTTTTATAAAACTGTGTTTGAAAATTACAAAGTAGGTCTTACAATAAAGAAAGTAAGAATTTTCAATTTTGTGCTTTATTTTTTGAAAAAATTGTATTAGTAGCATATGAAAGTTCATTGACGACTATTTAAAAAAAAAGGCAATTAACGTAAACATACCCTACAGCTATTGTATTAACAAAAATATAACCTTAAAAGTTAAATTATTAAAAACATATCTTCAATTAATAATTAATAAAAAACAAAAAAACATTCATTCATGCCAATCTCTTCTCTCTCTCCTCCTCTTACATTCTTTCTAATCTCTCTCCTTACTCTCTCTTCCTCCGATCTTTCTCTTCCTCCTTCTCACTCTCCCCGATCTCTCATCTTTACCCTCTCTTTCCGATCTCTCTCATCATCCTTCATCTATTTTTTTGATCTTTTTATTCTTCTCTCTCTTTCCGATCTCTCTCTTCCGTATAAATTGAGACGGACACATCTATCGGAATGGGCGGCAAGTGTGTACAGCGAGATCGAAAACTCGAGATTGATGTCGACGGTGATGCGGTCGTCGAATGAGAGGCCCACGACAACGACGTGATAGTTCGAGATCGAAGGACGGGTAAGAGTTGAATTTGGTAATTAGTGTATAATGTTGAAAAATAATTGTATGAATTACGTGAATTAAGAGTATTGAATTGAAAATTATGTATATAAATTATGTAAATTGGGGTATGAAATTTGAAAATAAGAGTGAACTCTACGAATCAGGATATGAACTTTTCATTTTTCTTCTCCGATCAGTTCACAGGTCTCGGTATTGTCTTCTCCGATCAGTTCATCCGTCAATTTTCGGTTATTTTGAACATCGTCTTCATCAATTCAGGTATTGTCTTCTCCGATCAGTTCATCCGTCAATCTTCGGCTATTTTGATCACCGTCTTCATCAATTCATCAATTCATCCGTCAATTTCCGAGGTATTTTTTTGTTTTTTTAAAATTAATGTAATTAAATTTATATACTCACAGTATATATACACTTTAATACGGTGTATAAAGTAGTTGAATTGCATATTAAATAATTATTTGTATGAATTGTCATTATTATGTATGCACTTTTATCATTGATAGTATTCTTTAATACAGGCATACACAATAAATTTATTATACACGCTCTTTAATACAACCATACACAATATATTTTGTATTCATTGACACTGCTCTTTTAATAACTGTGTATTTGTTTTATATATGTTCTTTAATACAAGCATACACAATACACAGTTATACATGCTATTAAATACAGGCATACACAATATACTGTTTATACATGCTCTTTAATACAGACATACACAATACATTGTTATACACACTCTTTTATACAGCCATACACAATATATTGTGTTTTGGTTATTATCCATACACAATACATTGTTTATACATGTTCTTTAATACAAGCATACATAATACACAATTTATACATGCTATTAAATACATGCATATACAATATACTGTTTATACATGCTCTTTAATACAGGCATACACAATACATTGTTATACACGCTCTTTTTATACAGCCATACGCAGTACATTGTGTTTTGGTTATTATCCATACACAATACATTTTTTATACATATTTTTTAATACAGGCATACACAATACACAGTTTATACATGCTATTAAATACAGGCATACACAATACATCTTTTATACATGCTTTTTAATACATGCATACACAATACATTGACATGTACATGTTCTTTAATACAAGCATACATAATACACAGTTTATACATGCTATTAAATACATGCATACACAATATAGTGTTTATACATGCTTTTTAATACAGGCATACACAATACATTGTTATACACGCTCTTTTATACAGCCATACGCAGTACATTGTGTTTTGGTTATTATCCATACACAATACATTTTTTATACATGTGTTTTAATACAAGCATACATAATACACATTTTATACATGCTATTAAATACATGCATACACAATATATTGTTTATACATGCTCTTTAATACAGGCATACACAATACATTGTTATACACGCTCTTTTTATATAGCCATACGCAGTACATTGTGTTTTGGTTATTATCCATACACAATACATTTTTTATACATGTTTTTTAATGCATGCATACACAATACACAGTTTGGACTTGCCTGTTATATTGGCTCCATCTGCAAGAAGAGCGTCCGGAAGACCACCTATATGCAGAATCAAGGGAAAGGCTGAAAATTTGGGACAAGGACATGCAAAATATACTTGCGGACGTTGCTGTAAGCAAGGACATAGCCAGAGAAGTTGTAAATAACCTATTTGAATTTTTTTCTTTCAAACAGAATGTGATGTTTTGGCAATTAGTTTGATAGTTTACGACTTCAATAAATGTACTCGTTTTGATTCCAGTAATGGATTTTGATCTCTGATTCATATTTTCTTTTTGTTGGATATATATTCACATTGTGATGGGACATTGTTTAGTTCTGTTTATACCCAGTTGAAGCTAGATTAGATTGACAAGCTGCACACTTCATCGTGGAAACCAGTTTTTATGAATGTCATCTAGTAGTGGGTTTTGTTGTTTTTGTTCGAAATCGTTCTGTAGAGTTGCTACAACATACATAAGATGTCTAAAAACATTCAAAACATTGACAAAATCAACTTATACTTGTTTTATACACAATACAGTTTTTATACATGTTTTTTAATACGGGCATACACAATACACTGTTATGTATGTTCTTTAACACAGGCATACACAATACATTTTTTATGATAGTACACACATAATGATCATTGAATTCACTTTAATTACAGTGCATACACATTGATTGAACTTTAAAAACATTAAAATTCAAGAAAGGACAGTGCATACACAATAAAAAAATAGCTTGCATATTAAGAGAAAATTTATTTTGCATACACAATGTATTTTTACAAATGAAAATTCATGTTTGAAAGATTATAAAACAACAATATACATAAGATGTCTAAAAACATTCAAAACATTGACAAAATCAACTTATACTTGTTTATACACAATACAATTTTTATACCTGCTCTTTAATACAGGCATACACAACACACAATTTATATATGTTTTTTAATACGGGTATACACAATACACTTTTATACATGTTCTTTAATACAGACATACACAATACATTTTTTATGGTACTACACACATAATAATCATTGAATTCACTTTAATTACAGGGCATACACATTGATTGAACTTTAAAAACATTAAAATTCAAGAAAGGACAGTGCATACACAATGAAAAAATAACTTGCATATTAACTGATTAATAACTTGTAGATTAAGAGCATTTTCATATTTTGCATACACAATGTAATTTTGCAAATGAAAATTCATGTTTGAAAGATTATAAAACAGCACACACATAAGATGTCTAAAAACATTCAAAATATTGACAAAATCAACTTATACTTGTTTTATACACAATACAGTTTTTATACATGCTCTTTAATACAGGCATACACAACACACAATTTATACATGTTTTTTAATACGGGCATACACAATACACTTTTATGTATGTTCTTTAATACAGGCATACACAATACATTTTTTATGGTACTACACACATAATGATCATTGAATTCACTTTAATTACAGGGCATACACATTGATTGAACTTTAAAAACATTAAAATTCAAGAAAGGACAGTGCATACACAATAAAAAAACAGCTTGCATATTAAGAGAAAATTAATTTTGCATACACAATGTATTTTTGCAAATGAAAATTCATGTTTGAAAGATTATAAAACAACAATATACATAAGATGCGTAAAAACATTCAAAACATTGACAAAATCAACTTATACTTGTTTTATACACAATACAATTTTTATACATGCTCTTTAATACAGGCATACACAACACACAATTTATACATGTTTTTTAATACGGGCATACACAATACACTTTTATACATGTTCTTTAATACAGACATACACAATACATTTTTTATGGTACTACACACATAATGATCATTGAATTCTACAGGGCATACACATTGATTGAAATTTAAAAACATTAAAATTAAAGAAAGGACAGTACATACACAATGATAAAATAACTTGCATATTAAGAGAAAAATTTACGAACTGGTTAATAACTTGTAGATTAAGAACATTTTTATATGCAATGTCTTAAAACATTCAAAACATTCAAAACTTGTAGAAAAATTCAAGAAAGGACAGTACATACACAATGTCTTAAAACATTCAAAACATTGACAAAATCAACTTGTTTTTTTAACATTCACCAACTTAAAACTGACTAATATGCAAGTTTTCTTCTTCCACCAATAGTGTTGTCTTTTTTGAATCTGCGCAGTCTTGCTTCTCTCGTATCCATGATTTCTTTTTCGATGGGATTTGGTTCTACAATGTCCGAATACTCTTGTGTGAATTTGGTTATATGTTCATCCTTTTCAAGTTTTTCTTTATAGACTTTTTGCTTAAAATTCTTCAACTTTTTGCTCCTTTCCTTCTCAAAAGCCACTTCGAATTCATATGGCTTTGTTATTTCTACAAACTCTTGTGTCAACAAGCTCAAGTCTTTGATCTCTTGTGTGTTTGCTATTATATCATCATCCTCGGTTGATTCTGGCAAGTAGCTTTTAGCAATACTTGTAACTGAATCTATTAAATTCGAGTTAAACTCTTCAGGTAATTCTACATCGGTCTTTTCTCCTCGATCAACAAACGTATATGACTTTCCTGCTTTTGTTCCCTCATGTACTACCTTTGTCTCCTTGATGTTTGTTGCTACATCCAACAAACGGGCATTGCTAGCTTGAAGGTTCTTAATTTCATTTTCCATATCTGCAAATTAATGTTGTTGTTCAATAAGAGGGAGGTGAACTTATTATACCGTCTATTACACTAATTTTGAATTTGCATACACAATGTTTTCAAACTGTATACACAAAAGTAATCAATTTAATATTTAACAATATGTATACACAATATTCCATCATGTTTGATACTAAATTTTGAGGACTGAAAGTTATACTTTTGTAAATCACACAAATGAAAAGTGTATCTAGGATTGTGTATGTCTTTTATTACAGTTTTGAACACAATGATTATATAACTATTTTTTACACTCTCAAACACTTTTGTGAATGTGCTTTTTTGTGTTGCATATACATTTGTGTGTTGCATACATAATCATCACCAAAGTAAATTATCCAAAGTAAATTACAAAAAGTATTTTCATCACCAAATTAAGTGAATTTTCTATAAATTTAGACATTAATGGAAGCCAGAATCTTATTTTTGCAAAAAAAAAAAACTGCGCAATTAAACTCGAGAACTTAATTTATTGCCAAATCGAGTTCTAGGAAGTTAGCATGTGAAAGTAACTAGTTACTAAACACAGATTAACCTTTCCTATAGCCATACTAAATAAATGAATCTTCTAAAACGAATAATAATCCTCCCGAAACCAAACTCTGTACGTTGTTTCTTCTCCAAATCCAAGTGCAGTTTCTCTAATTTAGCATGTATAGTCACGAAAGACAGCCCAATCCTGAGTACATAATCAAAGGAACTATATGTTATATGTATAATGTAATTCCTCAGCAAACCAAGTATCTTTTCTCTTAATTTAGCACGTAAAAGCAAACTGAGCTCATATGATTCCTTACCAAAATAGGAATTTTATAGCTGCAAACAAGATTCTCCAAAATAGAACAAAATAAATCTATTTCCTCAACAAACCAAGCATATGTATTCTAAATTTAGCATGTAAAAGTAAACTAAAGTTACTAAACGCATCTTAATTATTACCGAAACCAGAATCACATAACTGCAAACAAGATTCTCCAAATTAGAACACAAGAAATATGTTTCCTCACCAGACCAAGCACATTTTCTCCAAATTTAGCATCTAAAAATTAACTACACGCATCCTAATCATTACCGAAACCAGAATCACATAACTGCAAAGAAAATTCTCCAAAGTAAAACATAATAAATCTTATTCCTCACCAAACCGAGCACATTTTTTTTAATAAATTTAGCATTTAAAAGTAAACTAAACACGTCCTAAATTCCTAATCATTTCTCATTACTTAAATCAGAATCTCATAAAATGCTAACAAGATTCTCTAAAATCCAACAAAATCACTTAATGTCATCTCTAAACTAAGTGCACTTTTAGAATACCAACAAAACATATAACTTTTTTACACAGGTTTTGAACTTAATAAAGCATTATGTATGTTATTTTCTATGTTTTCTCAGCATTGTGTATGCTAGTCAAAAATTAAAACTACAGCTACTGAAATTCACAATAATGCATTCAATACCCCCAAAACATATAATTTTTTTACACAGGTTTTGAACTTAATCAAGCATTGTGTATGCTATTTTCTATGTTTTCTCAGCAATGTGTATGCTAGTCAAGAATTAAAACTACAACTATTGAAATTCACAATAATGCATTCAATACCCCCAAAACATATAACTTTTTTACACAGGTTTTGAACTTAATCAAGCATTGTGTATGCTATTTTCTATGTTTTCTCAGCATTGCGTATGCTAGTCAAGAATTAAAACAACAACTATTAACATTCTCAGAAAGTAATGTTTACCTTTTTTTTACAACATTTTTTTTTACATAACAATGTTTTTCATGCGCGTATATGTAAAATAGTCAATATGTATGCACTTTTTATGCCCTGACTCTTTTTTCTATGTATTTTCAGCATTGTGTATGCATCTCAAGAATCAAAACTACCCAGTATAAACATTTTCAAAAAGTAATTTTTACCATTTTTTTTACAGAAAAATTTATTTCATCAAAGTAAATTACATACACTACATAGAATGTAACAATTGTGTATAAATTAGAGTAGCGAATCAAATTACTATTAGTACATACAGTGTAAAACACAAAAATATCTAAAAATAATTAAATAAATTACCACTATTGGAGGGTTTTCTGCTGCGATTGTAGATTCTTCCTCATCTACAAGTGATAATTCAGATCTTGTAAGTTTTTTTCTTATTTTTTTCGGTTTAGGAGTCATTTTAACAGTAAATAAGTTAATGATTTTGTGAAAAAAATGGTAATTTAGACAGAGAGAGGAGCACGGAGAGAGAGAGAGAAAGAGGCGGAGAAAGTTTTTTTTTTTTGGTAGTTATCACGTGGTGTAGGCGTGTTAGCTAAAGTTGTATGTTTTGAGAATAAATTGTTTGGATTGTATGTTTTGGTAATTTTTTATGGCCCATTGTATGTTTTGAGAATTGGCCCTATAATATATTGTAGTAACATACGCAACTTAAATTATTTACTTTTTTTACTTAGAATTATCCTGTTTCTATTCTGCCATGCCATGGTCTTTTGAAAATTTTAACGTTGTAATTAATTTGGGATTTATATTATTGTATAGGCACTTTCAAGTTTCAACTTTTACTAATATTTACTATGGCTAGTGGTATCGTAAGCACGACCTTATTAAATGCTTTATTTTAATTTTTATTTGTTCACAATCTTGTTATTGCACTTTTACAAAAAGAAAGGACACCACAAAATTTCCTTCTTGTCGTTTTCCTCTCATTGTTTTTTCCTTGTTACATAAAATAATGCAATTTTATAACGTAATTTTCAATGAAAGAAACTCTTCAAGAATCAAAAACTCACAAATGGCAGCCCTTTGTTTCTTTACAACATAATACAAAATCCTAACTCGCTGCACTATTTTTTAAATATATTTATTCATTAACTCATTTACTCTATCCATCGATGTGTTCTAATAGGTAAGTGCCAAACTAGAAAATGACACGATTATAGAGTTCTATTATTTACTCATTGGTCTAATTGATCTTGCTTTTGCTCTTCCTTTTTCTATATATATCTTTAGCTCAAATGAAAGAATTTATGCATGAATCTCTCACAAGTCACAACCTTGAGCTTGATTTTGTCCCAAGGTAAACTTCTTTTTTTTTTTTCCATTTAAATCTTCTACCTGAAAGGCCACAAGTTAACTATTTACTTAAGTATGCCATGTTTTTATTTATAAGTAATTTTGATAAAGAACATCATATAAACTTACAATTCTAAAAGAGGATTGGAACTGCGATTTTTAAACCAATAGGTTTTGAAAACCTTTCAAGTGATATACAGATTTTTCTCGGCAATAATTGTTCCATTATTTGTCATATTAATTAGAAAATACTGTAAAATTCTTCTCAACTTTAGGATTCGATTCTGGTAACGGGATATACCGATATAGTACTAAGCGAAATGAGTATTTTACTATATACTGGTATATATGTGACAAACATTTAATAGTGTTCTCAGGTCCAAAAATTACAGTTGAAATTGGAAGCACAAATGTGGCTGATAAGTATTAATTATAAATTGCTCTAATATTTAGCTGGGATCACTTTGGTGATAAGCATTTGAAATGATCATGTTTTAGAAGTGATAGAAAGTCGGTGGAAAAATTAACTGTAGAGGGCGTAGTATGATTTATTGATTTAATGACTTTATATCTCAATTAAAATACAGTTTATAATTAATTTATTGTAAGCAATAACCATATCTTGTTTTCTCCAACGCCAAATGAAGAGATTTGAGATCATGCCTCGCCCCAGTGATGAAAGTCTAGTCAGTTAATAAATTGATAAAGATATACTAATATTTTCACAATAATTCTTAGTTTACACCAAAATAATGGTTAACAATTAACATGAATTTATTTTTTTTAAACGAAAGTCCCATTTTATTTCATCATAAATTGTCTTAATCAAGGAATTTCAGCCTCCATGATAGCTTAAACGGAAATAAATTTCGATAAAGATATAAGAACTTACATAAAAGCACAATATGAAGAGCCTAATAGATGCAAAACAAGGGAAAATAAGCTAGCATGGTCAGTTCTATATAACTTGGCCATTTATGAAAACTCAGTCTTATTTATCTTGTTTACAAGTTGAATTTTCGCCCATATATTCAGGAAATGGTTGGCGATTTAGCCTCAAGGACATTCTCAGATTCATATGTCCTTTCGGAGTTAAGTCATAATCCTATTTCAGACTATTTTGGTCCTAGTTTTGACGAAGATTTTCAGATTACCCCTATTTCGAAGTCTCTGAACCCTGTAGCTTCCTACATAAATAAGCTTGAGACACCCGTAACGGACTTCTCAAAGAGAACTGGACTATGCGACTCTGTCCTCAATTACATAAACAGTGTACTAATGGACGATGACGACTTCGAGGATGAGTTCTGGACAATCAAAGGCTCGAAACTCGATGCCACCAAAAGATCATTTCACGAAATAATAAGTGGAGATGAGCATGATGATCTTGCGCAAACAAACAACGAAACAAGTAAAAGTAAATTTGTGGCTGTAGATGAATCCGTTATATACGAGACTCTTGGGAATGTAGTGCTTTTGTATGGAAAAATGGAGGAGTTAACCTTGAACAACCGCTACGGGGCCTTTCCACGAAAGGGAATCAACAAGCGAGAGGCAATTGATACGAGGAATCTCCTTTTACAATGTATGAAATTCGTAGCGAGTAATGATCACACGAATGCGAATAGACTAATGAAGGAAATTAGATCAAAATCATGTGCTTACGGTAATGGGACCGAGAGAATGGCCCACTACTTCACAGACGCTCTTCAAGTGCGCCTAGACGGTAGTGGCATACCACAACATACTACCCTAGCCATTAAGTCTATAGCGGAAGCTGACCTTTTGAAGTCATTCAAGATCTACTTTACGGAGTTTCCTTTCCTAGAGACGGCTTATTTCTTCGCTAACCAGATGATTATCAACCAGGTTGACAAAACGACTAATACCCTTCACATTATTCATTTCGGTATCATGCACGGGTTGCAGTGGCCCCCACTAATCCAACAGCTCTCGCAAATGCCTGGTGGCCCCCCCAAGCTCCGTATCACGGGTATAGATTTTCCTCAACCTGGATTCCGCCCTGATGCTAGAGTAAAAGAGACAGGGTGCCAGCTCGCAAGCCACTGTGAAAAATACAACATCCCTTTTGAGTACAACAGCATCGTCAAGAGCTGGGACGCTGTCAAACTTGAAGAACTCAAAATCAAGAAAGGCGAGGTGGTCGCTGTCAACTGCATGTTCCACATGATGTACCTACTTGATGATTCGGTGATGGAGTGTAACCCGAGAGATACTGCTTTAAACTTGATTAAGACGATTAAGCCCAATATATTTGTACACGTGATTGTCAACGGGACATACAACTCCCCTTTCTTCGTATCAAGGTTTAGAGAGGCGCTCTTCTACTTTTCGACATGGTTTGATATGTTCGATAAGGTATTGCCCCCTGAGAGCCCCGAGAGGATGATGTTTGAGAGTGAAGTATGGGGAAAGCAAACTTTGAACGTCTTAGCGAGGGAAGGATTGGAGAGGGCTGAGAGGCCCGAGACTTATAAGCAGTGGCACAAGCGGACTATACGAGCGGGTTTCAAGCTCGTGCCGTTAAATAAAAAAATAGTGAGTGATATACGAACTCGAACGAAATCGTCTTACCACAAGGACTTTTACCTAGAGGAATCCGCGGATTGGTTGTTAAATGGGTGGAAAGGAAAAACCTTATTTGGCTTGTCGTGTTGGAAACCTACTTAATTTTTGCTTATAAACTGAGACATGAAAGTCATCTAAGATTAAGATGTAAAATAAACTTCAGAGCAATAGTTTGTTCATGTATCTCTTAGATCTAAGCAAAAGTTTTATTTTGGGTTTGTGTCTCTTCACTTGATTATCTTACTTGAGATTGTGAACAAAATTTATTTGTGGACCAGTAAAGAAATGTACAGTGTGATTATCATTGATTTCTATATACCGAATTTTTTTTCCCGAAGAATACACATTTAATCTGATTCCAACAAAATAAAATATCACAGCTAGTCGGACAGTGTAAGACTCGGATTGGACATACCCAATATAATTTTCGGATCGGACTTTGGATTTCGGTTATTTTTGCCAGCCCTATCTGTCACGCCCCAAAATCCATAAAAACGTACATCGAGGCATGACCTTTTTAAAACAAAGAAAAGAGAACCTGTTGGTACGAAATTAAAATTTGTAAAAGAAAACATTTGCAAGCTAAAGGAACAATTAACGGATAAATAAAAAGTTTGCCAAACGCGACTACAAGACAAGATTTGTAAAAACTAAAAGTTAACAAACGAATGAATTTGCCCGTATGCTACAATCTCAAAATGAACTAAATAAAAAGAAAGTGATTAAAAAAGCCCCGAACCCATGCGATACCGCGCTAATGCAACCTAGCCAACGCCTCAACCTAATTTGTACCTGAAAGACAAAAATTGTAACGGTGAGTCTCACGCACGTAACTAGACGGGACGGCACCACAAATACCGTCACTCCATCCCTTAAATGCAAGAGCTCACAAATTCTACAACTACGATAATCGACGTATAAAAAGAAATATAATAACATTCTATAACGGGATGAATTAAATAAATTAAATAACGTCAACACAAATCTATAACAAACATGGACCTCTCATGCCACCTACCGCAGTCCGTAAGGTAGGTCATTCCCTATCCATACGGCCGTCTTCTGTCCCCGGAATTAGAAAGAGACAGAGACCATTGCAACATAAAAGTAGATTTATAGTGCGCACTTGGACCTCTCATGCCACTCGTCCCAGTCCGTAAGACGAGTCATTCCCTATCCCCACGGCCGTCTACTATCCCCGGAATTAGGAAGAGACGGAGACCATAGGTAACATAAAATAAATATAGTGCACACTAGGACCTCTCATGCCACTCGCCCCATTCCGTAAGACGAGTCATTCCCTATCCCCACTGCCGTCTTCTGTCCCCGGAATTAGCAAGAGACAGAGACCATTGCTAATGTATCAATATTAAGGACTCGGCCGATAATATTATACTATTCATATAACACATTCTCATACATATAAATATTAAGGCCTCGGCCAATAAATAATAAACCAATCATTTATCACATTCTCTTACGTCATTCTAACGTAATTCAATGAAACCCAAAAGCATAGGTGCTAGATTCGCAACTAGCCAAACAAGTCTAATCAACATGAAAACTCATTCAAGCATTCTAGCAAACACCTTGTATGCATAAACTACAATGCATCTATATTCAATAATAAATTACCCAATTTAACAACAATTATAATAACACAATATCAATACATAAAAAGATGCAAACTCATCCATATTCTCGCTAATCCGAAATTAACACGACTAAATTCTCAATTAATAATTAAGTGAATTAAACATATAATCAACTAAACCCAATTAACAAATAAGTGAATTAAACATATAATCAACTAAACCCAATTAACAAATAAGTGAATTAAACATATAACAACTAAACCCAATTAACAATTTAAGAACATAAATAATATAAAAAGCAAAAACCCCCAATTTATAATAAACGTAAACCCTAATCCTAACATACACACTCGTCTAGTCGCTATGGATAACCCCCGTTACCTTAGCGTGTAGAGGAGATGATTCCGGCAATAATCCGTTAACGTGGTTTCTCTTCTTCTTCTCTTTTCTCTCTTGTTTTTAGGTTTAAAAAAAATGAAGTGGCTGATTTTTAGGTTTAGAAAAACTGTTTTTAGATAGTTTGTGGAAGCGAACTATTTGGTCCCCAAAGTTCTAAAAGCTAACTCTTAATCCAAAAATATAGTTTTACTACTCAAAAATAACAAATCTTTAGAAACAAATCTATTGGGTCCTTTTTATTAGTAAAATTAGTAACAGGTTTTTAAAATAAGGTTTTTCGGAAGAGTTTCGGTTTTTGGCTAAAAATTAGTCGAGTGACCGGTTTTTGGTAAAATTTGAATAAAACGTTTTTTGATAAATTAAATCCTAATTAAAAACACTAATAAAAATACGGGATGTTACACTATCGGACACTAAACAAGAATTAGACCAACTCGATCCATCCCTCCTAAGCGTGATTGCCGAGCAATTAGATTTGCTTTGTTCACTATCCTCGAGCTCCCAATGTCTCTTACAACTGCTTCACTATCCCAAGGATACTCAAATTTGCTTCAATGTCTCTTATAAGTTATAACCCTGCATTCAACATATCACGATATTGCTTGCCTCGTTTCGAACTAGAGAACCACCTACTGCTCATGTATATATGGGTATTTCTAAATTTTAGGAGCCAAATAATTAAGTAAAAGATATATAAAATCAATCAGGTAAATCTATATATATTATCCAGCAAAAAACTCCCTAATTTAATTTATTACATGATTACATCCTTGTCAATTAGGAGGGTGAATATCAAGAAAATCCGGAGTTGTGAGAACGCCTACTAAACTCCAAACTACAAATCCTCGTAAATCTTATCCCTAATGAAATTACAATCTATTTGTTTTTATCTCATTCTCTTGTTAAGAACTAGATTCACGATTATATGATATAAGGCTACATTTTTACATAAACTATGTTCGACTTCGATTGAATCATTCCAAATCCTTGAAGATGGAAATACAACCATGGTAGTTCTCAACAAGCCTCCGTCCTGAAAGAAAGACAAAACGGAAAACACCTTTCAGGATAGGAATTTTTATAGAAGTCATGATTTGATGATTCCAAAATTGTTGACTAATTCATGTTTATAAATCTAAAACTGAGCTTATGTTTCTTGTGATCGTCGTTACCTTTATCAATGATTAATACCTTCGTGATTGAGACCAGAAGCATACCCCTTATCAAGTTGAATAAAGAATAATTAACTTTCTTTTGCCTCTTTGATCACCAGCAGATTAATGATGAACCAAATGAAACACAATATTCTTTTGCACGTAGATTATCTTGTAATTAGATACTCAGAAAATAAATAAACCAAACGAGTATATCATGTATAAGCCATAGTAGTCCACGTAACTCCGAACATATATTGGTTTTTTATTTCTTAAATTTATCATCAATATGTCCGGTTAGATGATTAAGGGTTTGACACCAAAAACAGAAACACTCCTTATAATATATAGAGTTGAAATTTGATTTTGAACTAACTTATTTTTTCCCAACTTTTTAGTATCAAGTTCATTATAACCGGAAAGTTATATTAATGCGTTTACTCGAATTGGTTTACAATTATTGCCACCATGACATGAGGGCACATATCCCATGTTAAAACTCTTTGATACATTTAATAAAAATTTATTTTCTGTTACAAAAAAAATATAGCGTTGAAGGATAAAAATTGTTGTACAGTTGGAAATAACTTGAATAAATTAGTCGCACTTTTGATTGTGTTACAACTTATTCTTAAGACTTGGATCTTGTAATATTCTGCTTTTTTTTTGTGCTTAATTTTGTTTTCTTTCTGAAATCGCTATTTGACATATGCGATTACATATCATGCAATTAAATAATTTGATTCTCTCTCGTAACATTACTCTCGTTAAGGTTAAACACTGCCCACTGTATTTTCTAAGGTTCTTTTAGTTTTTGTTTTACTCATTTAAAATTTTGCTAATTGCGTTAAGTATTTTGCAACTTTCAAACGTAAAATAACGAAAAAGCAAAATGGCTCTGTCCTAAATGGATACAAGCCATACACGTCTACCTCGTAAGCCATTTTCTTTACAGAATGGATGCACAAATATCTTTGTAAGGACCGAAAGTTTGTATGTTTTGTGTAAGCCGTCCGTTGGTAGTCGTCGTAGCACCAAATGATTAGGCGATTCGTCCAAAGTGACATAAGAAAGAATGATAGCAATATATATTCCTAATAATCAATAATTTCGACATAAGTGCTTGGAAACAAGTATTCGAACACATTTAGTTAACTACAATAAAACAACAGGATAAAACAACAGATGGTCTGTTAGTACACCCTTTGTTGCTAGAAATTTAAGAACAATTATCATTTATCATCACTTAGTAACAATTTATGTTGTTTTGTTGTTGCTAAATTTCAGCAACAACCCCGTCTATAGTATTATATAAACTGTTTCTACATTGTTGCTATCTTAATAGTATATTTTTTCAGTATAGAAATAATAACACCTAAATGTGGAAACAATAATTGATCTATACTCATTAGTCATTAATTTGTATTCCATAGGAATAAGTTAACAACTAAATGTAGTAACAAATGTCATATATATCCTAATCAGAATAATAATTGAATACTATTTTAAATACTACGGATACTCGATCAATGTCAAAATGCTGAAACAAACATTTAGATAATGGAAAAATACCTAACTGTTATCAGGAAACTAAAGAAATGTACGTATTGATATTGACTTTAGAGTATAAATCAAAAGCTAGAGGCCTGGCATTTAAGTTGAATTTTGATTCTAATAAATAATTTACTCCGTCCGTTCCTATTTAATTGTCCATTACGAAACTACGTGCAATTTTAACTAGTCAAGAACTAGTATCAAAATTGTCGGAATAAATTTTTTCAAAAGTTGATCATATAGTTCAAATGTTAAATTTATGATTAAATTTTAAAAAAATCATTTCGACAATTTTGATACAAGTTATAAGTCGATCAAAATTGCACGTAGTTTCGTAATGAACAATTAAATGGAAACGGAGGGAGTAGTAAATAGACAATTATATATGTTACATCAACTTCTACAGCATCATCTCTATAACATTTGAGTTCTGGCCGGCAAGAGTAATTTAAATATTTATTCAGCTCGATCGCAGAACTAAATGATTGTTCGCTGTAGGTTTAGACTTTAAAGGAAAAAAAAGATAAACAATAGTAAATTATTGGCGGATTTGAATCGAAATCTCTAGTTTCTAAGGCAGAATATATTCATTTAATTAATAAAAACTCGAAAGAAAAAAAGATGGAGGAAATTATAGGGGATTTTATCAATGATAAAGACTGCCCTTTCCATTAAGGTTAATTGACTTGTATTTGTTAACGAATAATAAAGAGTGAAAGTCTATTTATTAACCGAACGAACTTTAATTTTTTTAAAAAAAAAATTGTCTTTTCTTTTGTAAGCGGAATGATACATTTTGGTATAGTTTACCCTACTTATTAGGAAAAATTCAGATCGCTTGTCTAAATTGTATATACTCATGCATATATTACGAATTCGACATACTTTGAAATTCATAATACAGCCAGATTGGATCAAAGTTCTCCAATGATGCTTTCTGATGACGATGAAAACTCTTCCTTTACGGTGTCTTATACTATACATCATATGGTGCCCCAAGTGAAAATTTTAACCACTTAGTCAATTGCTAAAAGAATCAACCGATTTTGCTAATTTTCCTTTATTAAAATGCTATCTCTAATAATCCAGTTGCGAAAACTAATATTCTTTTCGGAAAAGTCCATAAGCTTGTTCTCAAGCATTGCTTAGGAGATTATCTTCTATTGGGCTATATGCCAAATCACTAGACTATCACCTCTTTTTCCTTAATTTGCCTGTATTTCTCATAAGTCATATTTATTGGTTTACTTACTTTCCACTTTCCAATCCATTTATTGATCTTCCAGAAATTTCAAAAATATGTTTCCTGAAACGGTTGAAGTATCGATCACTGAGGAATTCTCGGGTTTGAATACCCAAACGGAATTTAATTATATGCCTACTTCAGTTCATTCCGGTTCTATGTTTGTCGATGAGTTTTCGGACACTCATAATCCACCAGCACCCTTCATAAGTAGGCCTGATATGCAAAACAGACTATGCGACGCTGTCCAGTACTTAAACCAAGTACTAATGGAAGACAACGAATTCGAAGATGAGGTCTTCACCACCACTTCTACGATCTCTACTCTCGATGCTACAAAAAGATCTTTCCATGAAATTTCAGACCCCAACAACCACCCTTCGTACGTGGCAGATAGGAATAACAAGTATCTTGCAGATTGCCCTGACGAATCCGTTCTACACGAGATGTTTGGAAAAATAGTGCTTTTGGATGGTAAAAACGAAGAATCTTCCTTAAATGATTTCTACGATGCCTTACCCCGGAAAGGGTTAAGCAGGAGACAAGCAATCGATATGAGAAACCTTCTTTTGCAGTGTACGGAATTCATGGGAAGTAGTGATTACGTCACTGCGACTAAACTATTGAAGGAGATAAGATTGCGGGCTTGCATTTACGGTGATGGGTCCCAAAGGATGGCCCACTACTTTGCTGACGGACTTGAGGCACGTCTGTTGGGTGACGAGGTACCACAACACAGATGCATAGCAGTCAAGACAGTAACAGATTTCGTTCTCTTGAAAGCTTTCAAGCTTTACCTTACGCAGTTTCCCTTTATGGAGACATCGTATTTCTTTGCTAATAAAATGATAATGGAATTTGCCGAAAAAGCAAACACTCTTCACATCATTCATTTCGGTATTATGCACGGTTTACAGTGGCCCCCGTTCATCCAACGCCTCTCAAGAAGGCCAGGTGGGCCCCCTATGCTCCGTATCACCGCTATCGACTTCCCTCAGGCAGGTTTTCGTCCAGACGCGAGAGTGAAGGAAACAGGCTCAAGACTATCGAATTATTGCAGGGAACTCAAAGTTCCATTCGAATATAACTACCTATCGAAGAATTGGGACGCAGTCAAGCTTGGGGATCTCAAACTTAAAAAAGGCGAAGTGGTCGCTATTAATTGCATGTACCACTTGATGTACCTACTCGATGAAACGGTGATGGAACAAAGCCCTAGAGACGTCGTTTTGAATTTAATGAGAAGTATTAATCCCTCCATATTCATACATGTGGTGAGTAATGCAGCCTATAGCACACCGTTCTTTGTATCACGATTACGAGAGGCTCTTTTCCACTTCTCGACATGGTTCGATATGTTTGACACTATTTTACCACGAGATAGTATGGAGAGGATGGTTTTTGAGAGGGAAGTGTGGGGAAAGGAATTGCTAAATGTGATAGCAAGTGAAGGGTTGAATAGGAAGGAGAGACCCGAGCAGTTTAAGCAGTGGCAAAAGCGGACTAAACGGGCAGGTTTTAAGCCCATTCCGTTAAACCCGATTATCGTGAATGAGATACGGGCTCGTGTCAAATTGTGCTACCACAAGGATTTTTTTGTGGACGAAGTTGGACCTTGGTTGCTTGATGGGTGGAAAGGAAGATCAATCTTTGCTCTATCGTGCTGGAAACCAGCTAAATTAGTTTCAAGTGACAAGTTCCAAAATTAAAATGTAACAAAAATCTTGCCTTGCTACAAGATCTTGGTAAATCATTATAGTTTAGTTCTAATTGTTTTCTGATTTGTTAACTATCCTCACTTGTACTAACAATCTGGCAACGACTCTACCTTTCTTATAAAGACTTTCTTTTCATTACTTAATGTCAATTTTGCTATAGTGTGCCGGGGTAAATGTATAGGCAAAAAGAACAAGTAATCACACAAATAACAGTCTCAAACCTATACTTGCATGCACGTCCTAAAAATCACTCATGCGTGCTTCGTAGTGAAAAAACTCGATAAAAACTCGTTTTAAAGCTTAAAAAGCTTGATTTTTTGCTTTTTACGCCGGTAAAAGCTAGCTTACGCTTTTTAAAACAATGCTTACGAGTTTTCCAAGATTCAGAATGTGTGATATCAAGTACAAAGCTCGTATGGCCTCCACAATGTTCTAAACCCATAGAGCTAACAAAATCTATATTCTGGCTAGCTAATTCTTATGGAGTTATAAAGAACCAGCTGAAAACGAACCTCGTATGTGCTCCACACAGACACAAGACTCGTAGTCTCGTATGTCCGATTATGCTCTTCATGACATGCTTTTTGCCAATTTTGTGCAGTTTCTGTTCCCTTTATACCATAGGTGTGTCATTATTCATCTGTTACACGAACCTTCTGGCGAGCCTATTTTTCTTCCTAGGCTCAACTTATATATTTTATTCGCTAAACGCCCATCGGGCCCTACTGAAGCAGTTGACCAGATAATATAGCAGTAATCAATACAACAATTTAATACATTTACGGTCCGAGGTCTGTAACCCGGTTTTTTACCGCTTCGGCAGCTAAGTTGTACCTAACTTACAAAGAACAAGTACAATAACAAAGATAATATATAAATAGATATATCATGTAAGCATGTCGATACCGGGGTTTGTGTTTTTATCAGGTTGAAGGGTCCGTCGAAACGTTGGAGGCGGCCGTGTATGGTAATGGTACGGCGGCCCGTCCCGATGATTCCCGCGTTCCTGTTTGTCTGGTTGTATTTATCGGATTGTTATTATAATCCGTTTGGACCTTTTTCGTTAACAGGCACGGTTCCAGCAGAGATCGGTTACTGGTACTTGGTCATAGTCTCAGTGATGAGTTCCATTAATAATTAAATGAGCTAACCAATTTCTAAAGTTACTGATATGTCATGTTGACATATGACAAAATACTTGACTGCTGCAATGGTATGATCCCGGCTATAAATTAACTAATTAATATCTTTGTAAGTAAAGGGAGGAAGTGGGCTAGCCTGTTCTAGCGGTATAGGCCGAAGGCGTGTGACTTGTGACGGGACAGCGGTGAACGAATATTCCAACAAGAGGGAGAGTTGCCTTGGCGGCTGCGGGTCACCGCTATGTGTGCGGTTGCATATCTGCCATCCCTGTATATCATTTCCTTGTATTTCTATATATATGTATGTTGTATGTATCTATGTATCTATTGACAGCCAAGAAGAGAGAAGAGGAGAGAGGGAAAAAAGCCTCTTCTTCTATGAGGAAAGATTAGTATTTATAGGGTTAAAATAGGTTTTACTATTCACTTGGGCTTTTCTTTATCGGGCCGAAACTGTTAACGGTTTTTATAAATGCAGTACAGTTTTGTGTAAAATAAATACCGTTAGGCACGTAAATTAGACAGTTCTAATAAATAGAGAAGGAATACATAAATACCCTCGCCAACAGCTCCCTGTTCAGTGGCGTAGACATGACCGAGGGCTCTGGAGTGCGTTCGGTCCTGGCTATGGTGCTGGATAATGAATAAGCAATCAAACAAATATAAAACATGCACCTGACACTGTTACCTTTGCTATGCGGTGTCTGAGACCGTAAGATCGAGGTATAATAAATAGCACGAGTCTGAAATAGAGTAAAGCCTGAGGGCATCGCCCAACGTCTCGATTCGTAGGTTCAATAAATAATGTCATAAGACAAGGATAGAGCCTGAGTCACGAGACTGAAAAATAAGGTCATAAGACCGAAGCACTGTCGGAGGTCATAAGACTGAGATTGATCGTATAATCCTGATAAATAATGTCATAAGACCGAGATAGATCTCGAGTCACGGGACTGGTAAATAAGGTCATAAGACCGAAGCACTGTCGGAGGTCATAAGACCGAGATCGATCGTATAATCCTGATAAATAATGTAATAACACTTAGATAGATCCCGAGTCACGGGACTGGAAAATAAGGTCATAAGACCGAATAACTGTCAGAGGTCATAAGACTGAGGCAGTGTCTGAGGTCATAAGACCGAGATCGATCGTATAATCCTGGTGCTAGTGATGATGAAATGTGTCAGAGAAACCCATGATGAGCAAACCTGTCAAAGGATCCCGTGACGGGCGGAGCCGTCAGAGGGCATGTAGCTGACTGGGGTTGAAAGTTGTCGCTGGTGAACTGTGTCGGGGAGCCCGTGATGGGTTGAGCTGTCAGAGCGTGACTAATTTTATCACGTGAAATAAATATAATGAACTGTATGTGAACCGTCGTCATAGAAACATCGCTAAGTCTCCCTCAAAGCCGGAGCTTTCGAGGGGATTCAAAGAGTAACTTTATACTAGGTCGGAGATGTCCAGGACGGACAAAGGTCGGGGAATGTCGAGGGGGGACTGGATCATGGGACGGAGATCGTCGAGGGAGTCTGTGATGGGTTTAGGCCGCCGACGGTGGGCAGTGCTAGGAAAGCCATGGTGGCCTAGGCTCGAAGGCTGTCGATAATGGACTATGCCAGGAAAGCTGTGGTGGGCTAGGATCGGAGGCTCTTGATATGGGTCGATACATGTACTGAGGCAGGTGCTCCCAGTGGGTAGTCCCCATTCGGGGTATAAAATTGAAAGACTCTACCGGAGTGATAAGACTTTACTTATCATTATTGGAACAGGTGCTCCCAGTGGGTCATTACTCGCCTGGGGCGTACGGTGGCCACATATGTTTATGCCGGTTTGAAACTGAACCGGTGCTCCCATAGGGTCATAACCCGTCTGGGGCGTACGGTGGCCACATAGGCTTATGCCGGTTTGAAACTGAACTGGTGCTCCCATAGGGTCATAACCCGTCTGAGGCGTACAGTGGCCACATAGGCTCATGCGTGTTTGAAACTGAACCGGTGCTCCCATATGGTCATAACCCGTCTGAGGCGTACGGTGGCCACATAGGCTCATGCGTGTTTGAAACTGAACCGGTGCTCCCATAGGGTCATAACCCGTCTGGGGCGTACGGTGGCCACATAGGCTTATGCCGGTTTGAAACTGAACTGGTGCTCCCATAGGGTCATAACCCGTCTGTGGCGCATGACTGTAAGACTGTACCGGGGTGATAAGACTTTACTTATCACTGTAAGACTGTACCGGGGTGATAAGACTTTAATTATCACGATAAGACTGTACCGGAGTGATAAGACTTTACTTATCACCATACCGGAGTGATAAGACTTTACTTATCACTATTGGACTGTACCGGGATGATAAGACTTTACTTATCATCGTAAGACTGTACCGGAGTGATAAGACTTTACTTATCACTATTGGACTGTACCGGGATGATAAGACTTTACTTATCACCGTAAGACTGTACCGGGGTGATAAGACTTTACTTATCAATATTGGAGCAGGTGGTGCTTCCATAGGGTTTTACCCGTCTGGGGCGTACTGTGGCCGTATGAGCCTAAGTGTATTAGGACACCTGTGAGAGAACTGTGGCCGCATGGGCCTAAGTGTATTAGGACACTTGTGAGAGACCGTGGCCGCATGGGCCTAAGTGTATCAGGACACCTGTGAGAGAACTGTTGCCGCATGAACCTAAGTGTATCAGGACACCTGTGAGAGAACTGTTGCCGCATGAACCTAAGTGTATCAGGACACTTGTGAGAGACCGTGGCCGCATGGGCCTAAGTGTATCAGGACACCTGTGAGAGAACCGTTGCCGCACGGGCCTAAGTGTATCAGGACACTTATGAGAAAGCTGTTTGAGATTAAACCGATGCTCCCAGAGGGTCGACACCTTGCTGGGATGTACTATGACCGCATGAGTCTAAGTTGTCTATTTTATTCAGCATATTCTCTGGCAGTTTTTCTACATGATTTTTTTTTTGTATGGCTTTCAGAACTATTTAGCAGATTTACGCTTCCCACAGACGACGCCATTTGGCGAGCCTATTTTTCTTCCTAGGCTCGACTTATATATTTTATTCGCTAAACGCCCATCGGGCCCTACTGAAGCAGTTGACCAGATAATATAGCAGTAATCAATAAAACAATTTAATACATTTACAGTCCGAGGTCTGTAGCCCGGTTCTTTACCGCTTCGGCAGCTAAGTTGTACCTAACTTACAAAGAACAAGTAAAATAACAAAGATAATATATAAATAGATATATCATGTAAGCATGTCGATACCGGGGTTTGTGTTTTTATCAGGTTGAAGGGTCCGTCGAAACGTTGGAGGCGGCCGTGTATGGTAATGGTACGGCGGCCCGTCCCGATGATTCCCGCGTTCCTGTTTGTGTGGTTGTATTTATCGGATTGTTATTATAATCCGTTTGGACCTTTTTCGTTAACAGGCACGGTTCCAGCAGAGATCGGTTACTGGTACTTGGTCATAGTCTCAGTGATGAGTTCCATTAATAATTAAATGAGCTAACCAATTTCTAAAGTTACTGATATGTCATGTTGACATATGACAAAATACTTGACTGCTGCAATGGTATGATCCCGCCTATAAATTAACTAATTAATATCTTTGTAAGTAAAGGGAGGAAGTGGGCTAGCCTGTTCTAGCGGTATAGGCCGGAGGCGTGTGACTTGTGACGGGACAGCGGTGAACGAATATTCCAACAAGAGGGAGAGTTGCTTTGGCGGCTGCGGGTCACCGCTATGTGTGCGGTTGCATATCTCCCATCCCTGTATATCATTTCCTTGTATTTCTATATATATGTATGTTGTATGTATCTATGTATCTATTGGCAACCAAGAAGAGAGAAGAGGAGAGAGGGAAAAAAGCCTCTTCTTCCATGAGGAAAGATTAGTATTTATAGGGTTAAAATAGGTTTTACTATTCAATTGGGCTTTTCTTTATCGGGCTGAAACTGTTAACGGTTTTTATAAATGCAGTACAGTTTTGTGTAAAAAAATACCGTTAGGCACGTAAATTAGACAGTTCTAATAAATAGATAAGGAATACATAAATACCCTCGCCACCTTCTTCGTATGTCCGAGGTTAAGCCGTCTCCAACTCAGCTTCAACTCCTCATCTTATTTTCGAATTATAAACTATAATTGCAATCCATAAACAGTTCATACTTATAATTAAAGCGCCTTAATTAAGGCACTCAACAATGACATATCACATATGCATCCATGTGATGTGAACAAGTTCAAACAATGGACAATGGTTGAAGTAGGTTTTCATCTCAATCTTCCTAACTCTATCTGTGGAAATATACTATTTACCGATTTTCTGAAATTACCAAACACGAAATAAACATAACATCACAAAAAAGAAATAGATATATAAAAGAACCACAAATTTTGCAAAATCACTTCCAATGATCATGGTGTCTCCTATTTAACCTTATTAACACCATTAATATTTAATAGTCAGAATAATGTGTTTTTTTTTTTTTGCAAATATATATCTTCCTGATCGACATACCAATTTTTTTTCTGAAACCATATTAAATTATTAATTTGCTAGTAGTTGCAACCTTGATTTTCTTAACGTACCACTGGAAGC
The DNA here is from genome assembly GCA_963920805.1 of Primula vulgaris. NCBI lineage: Eukaryota > Viridiplantae > Streptophyta > Magnoliopsida > Ericales > Primulaceae > Primula > Primula vulgaris. The sequence goes on along the minus strand of OY987216.1, from coordinate 5,566,850 downwards.
TCCGCCAAGTCATTTTGTTTTTATTTTTCATGTCATTCTATCAGTTTTCTTTTTATTATAATACCAGGACAAGTCACAAGTGTTTTTATTTTAGCAAAGAACTTGTAACCCTTTATTATACAGTACCAAACATTCATCTGTGGAACCATAAGTGTTTTAATTTGTAAGTGAATATAATTGGGAGAAACTGGAAAGGATCCCTTTTTTTATATTTTTGATAAGCTTGAATAATCCGTACAGTTTCATAATAATACTCTCATCATTTCCAATTTAAATGTCTATTATGAAAATAATTTTAAATAGCACAAATATTCCATTTTCTAAATTGCATTAAACAACGTGATTAACCATAAAAAATATTATTTCGATAATTTTAACATGGTCTTGACACCAAAACCGCTGGCCAGTGGCCACACAGTTCATAATTGCGTACCATAACAAAACTAAGTACATTCTTTGCCCCTGTATGAACAACTTTGAAAGTTTTTTAAACTCCATCGTGGGATTGCAAAAACCTTATGCCCTCAATTTCCTTGTAGAGTTCAACGTGTTTAATTTTTTACATCATCACTTGTCAATTTTGAGCAAATTTACCAATTAGAAATATCTTATTCCCAGCTTTATTTTGACAAATAATTAGAGATAGTTTACTTTTCAGAACCCTACATAATAATAATAATAAAAAAAACATATTGAAACTCAGCCCTCCATGCTAGAATCTTGGCCTCTGACTGAATATAAGCCTATCTTTTTCCTTGTGAACCAGTAATCTTATATATATATAAATTTGTAGGTAAACCAACAATTTCATTAGACAATGATCGTAACGATCTTATTACAACTTAAAACAAATAAAACTTGAAACAACACAAAACTTCTAATGCTAAGAAAATAAAAACAAGTCTTTCAGAACTAGATCTGTCTTCTATATATACACTTCATAACTTGATGCAAACCTCTCTTATTATTATCAATACATCATTATTATTCAAAGTTTCAAACCTCTCTTTATCTGTTTTGTACGTATAATACAAATATATAGAAATGAAAATAATACGTAAAATGTGACGAACTATTAATGTATCTCTATCGATCTCTATTAACTTTATAGTATAAATCAAGAGCTACAATCTTGATGACAATTACTATATTGTCTATTAACTTCTGCAACATCATCTTCAGAATATTTATGCCGGCCTGCCACATAATAAATTATTTTTCAATTTGCCTTAAATATTTTATATCCAACTCATGGTAGCACATCAAATTACTATATTATATGCCTGGTTGCAGTTTAAGGTTAAAAAGAAAGCAACAAAAAACTATTTGTGGATATTTATTAGTGCTTCAACGGGGCGATAACTTTTATATAAAATTAAAATTAAAACCAAAAGTAGAGAATTATGTGGAGGTTGTTTAGCAAATGATAAATAGTGTCTATTTTCCATTGAGATAGACAGAGAATTTTAAAAAATAGGTAGAATATTTGATACAATTTACGTACCCTATATAATTTACCAAAATCTGGAAAATTGAATATTTATGTCTACCACGAACCTAGTCAAGCAGGAAATTTACATTCTTCGTTGTTTAAAAAATTGCTAAATCGGGTTGTATGTTCTCCACCAACGCTCTCCGATAAGGATTTAGCTCTCATTTTTCCCTTACGGTGATTTTTTCTGTTTATTTGTATTATATAAAGAAGTTAATGATTAATGAGAAAAAAATTGCAACTTCATTTATTAAACAATAATTTTTCTAAATGGTTTGGTAATTTGTCATTTATTTCCCTAACAAAGGCTAGTATTTGGCAAAATTGTTTCTAATGGTTTGGTATAATTGCGCAAATGTCAAATCTACTACACTAATCAATGATTTGATAAAATCCACTCACATCCATACTATTGTGAAGCTCATACTGTACATTTTCATTTTCTTAGTATCTGACCCACAATTTCATTTTGAAGAAAATTCGGAAATCATTTTTCCTAGAAATGATTGACGACCATGAGGGAATTCTGTAGTGCCATTTCCCAAACGGAAGTCAGTCATACTCCCGTTTCATTTAATTCCGGTTCTAGGTTTGTCAAAGAGTTCTCGAATTCTCTGATTTCAATCTCTCAAAATCCCGCATTACCCTTAGTTGATATGCCTAACACGCGAAATGAACTATGCGACGATGTCCTCAAGTACATAAACCAAGTACTAATGGAAGACGATGACTTCGAGGATGAGGCTGCCACCGCCACTGCCATAACCTCTGCTCTCAATGCTACAAAAAGATCATTCCATGAATTATTAGACGCAAACAGTGATTCCTACTCGATAGATAAGAATAAAAAGTGTCCTCCTGATTACCCTGGGGAATGCGTTTTACACAAATTGTTTGGTAAGATAGTGCTTTTGGATGCTAAAAGAGAAGAAACTACCATGGATAGTTCTTACGATGCCTTGCCTCAAAAAGGGTTAAGCAGAAGAAAAGCAATCGATATGAAAAATCTTCTTCTGAGGTGTATGGATTTCGTGGAGAGTAGTGATTACAACACCGCAAGTAAACTATTAATAGAGATAAGGTCACGGGCTTGGGTTTACGGTGATGAGACCCAAAGGCTGGCCCACTACTTAGCTGATGGGCTTGAGGCCCGTTTTGTCAGTTACGATGTACCGCAGCATAATTTCACAGCCATCAGAACTGTGACAGATTCCAGTCTCTTGAAAGCTTTCAAGCTGTATCTTACGCAATTCCCATTTACGGGGACATCTTATTTCTTTGCAAACGAAATGATTATGGAAGTGGCTGAAAAAGCGACTACTCTCCACATTATTCATTTTGGTATTATGCATGGTTTGCAGTGGCCTCCGTTTATCCAACGCCTCTCGAAAAGGCCTGGTGGGCCCCCCAAGCTTCGCATAACTGCTATCGATTTCCCCCAGTCAGGTTTTCGTCCTGATGCTAGGGTGAAGGAAACTGGTTTTCAACTATTGAATTACTGCAAGGAACATAAAGTTCCGTTCGAATACAACTTCTTATCGACAAACTGGGATGCTGTCAAGCTTGATGATCTCAAACTCATCAAAGGCGAGGTGGTAGCTATCAATTGTATGTACTACTTGCAGTACCTGCTTGATGATACAACAATGGAGAAAAGCCCTAGAGATGTTGTTCTGAAATTAATGAGGAGCATTAATCCCACCATATTCGTGCACGTGGTGACCAACGGTGCCTATGGTACGCCGTCGTTTGCCTCACGGTCACGAGAGACTCTATTCCACTACTTGACGTGGTTTGATATGTTTGACACTATTTTACCTCGAAATAGCCCGGAAAGAATGGTGTTCGAGAAGGAAGTGTTGGGAAAAGAATTGTTAAACGTGATAGCAAGTGAAGGGTTGCATAGGAAAGAAAGGCCGGAGATGTTTAAGCAGTGGCAAAAGCGGACTAAACAGGCGGGATTTAAGCCCATTCCATTGAACCCGACCATTGTGAATGAGATACGAGCTCGTGTCAAAATGTGCTACCACAAGAATTTTTTCGTGGACGAGGCTGGGCCTTGGTTGCTTGATGGGTGGAAAGGAAGATCATTGTTTGCCCTATCTTGTTGGAAACCTGCTAAAATAATCTAAAATCACAGATTCCAAAATTAGAATGTTACAAAAAGTGTTACCTGCTACAAGACTCAAGTAAATCGTTACTAAAATTTATTGTTATCCTCATTATTTTCATAATTGTTTTAAAATTCGTACTTTTAGGATTTTTAGAGTGCTTATCTTTTTTTAATGCTTTGTCAATATTGTATTAGTGAATCTATGATTTACAAATACACTTCCAACATGATTGCTTGTCATTTCTCTTCCTATCAATACTTTTCTGGTACTTTATGGTATGCAATTATCTACTAAATCAATCGAACCAATACTATTAGTGGAAACCGTGAAATCGAGAAATTAAAGTGGCGATTGGCGAGCACCGCCAAGAAGGCAAGAACAAGTTTACATGGCCTCCGGATCGTTCTAAACCCTTAACCCCCAACATGATTTACAAACTATTAGTGTGGAGTTAAACCATCTTAAATTCAAACAAGAAAAATACCGTATTAGTACTGCCCCCACACAAACACAATTGCAAACTCCTCATGACATATTTTTGATTTATCATCAGTTGCACTCATGAACCTTTTTCTGGTAGCAACTTTAAGCGGATTTTCAACGACGTCGTTTTTAGAACATTTAGTAAAAGTACCAGTTTTCATCCAATCATATCGCGTGCATATACAAGAGTGACCAAGCCGAGGCGAAACTCGTAGACTAGAAAGTATTTGCTAAATTTGATCAGTAAGTTTGTTAATGATAAAAAAAATATTAATATGTGACCGTAGAAAACCACAATTGCCCCTTCTTTTTGCAAGAAATACGATGTCATTGAAAATGGAGAATGTGTAAGATTGGATTTTAAAGTTATCATAAGAACGAGATCCTTAAAAGTCTTGGTTACTACGGTAGTACATGAGACTACTTTCACCATCGACGAGGCAAGACTCGAACCCCATCAGCAAATTAGTGAGCTGTGATTGTATCTCCTCCAATAGATTTGGCTTTTAAAAACATAACTATACTTCATACTTGGTCTATATAAGAAAACGTTACACTACTTAGAACAAGTCTTGCCTGTCTTGATATAAATTCCTTGAAAGCCCAAAAAAGAAGAACTGCTACAAAGTAGAAAACAAATATAATTTTACATATAATAGTGGTCATTTAGCTAAATATTGTACGAAGGTAAACTTTTGTTTAGATTTTAATTTTCGAGCATATTAGCCCATCCTAATTTAGCAGGTTTCCAACATGATAGACCAAAGACTGATCTCCCTTTCCACCCATCGAGCAACCAAGGTCCCGCCTCATCGATAAAAAAGTCCTTATGGTATGCCAATTTGACTCGAGCTCGTATTGCATTCACAATGGTCTGATTCAATGGAATGGGCTTAAAGCCTGCCCGTTCAGTTCGCTTTTGCCACTGCTTAAAAGTCTCCGGCCTCACTTGTCTATGCAATCCTTCACATGCTATCACATTTAGCAATTCATTTCCTAAAATATCTCTCTCAAATACTATCCTCTCTGTGCTCTCTCGTGGGAAAACAGTGTCACACATTTCGAACCACGTCAAGTAGTGGAACAAAGCCTCGCGCGACCGCGAGACAAAGAACGGCGTGCTGTAGGCCCCATTAGTCACCACATGTACAAAAATGGAAGGATTAATGCTCCTCATCAAGTTCAAAACAACGTCCCTAGGGCTTTGTTCCATCACTGTATCATCTATTAGGTACTGTAATTGATACATGCAATTAATAGCAACAACCTCGCCTTTCTTAAGTCTAAGTTCCTCAAGTTTGACGACATCCCAGTACTTTGAGATAAAGTTGTACTCGAAAGGGACTTTTAGTTCTCTGCAGTAATTTGATAGTCGACGTCCTGTTTCCTTTACCCTGACGTCTGGACAAAAACCGGCCTGAGGGAAATCAATAGCGGTTATTCGGAGCTTGGGGGGACCACCTGGCCTTTCCGAGAGGCGTTGGATAAACGGGGGCCACTGTAACCCATGCATAATAGAGAAATTAATAATGTGTAGAGTGGTTGCCTTTTCGGCCGCTTGCATAATCATTTCATTGGCAAAGAAATACGATGCTTCCACGAATGGTAATTGCATAAGGTAAAACTTCAAAGCTTTCAAGAGAACGAAATCCGTAACAGTCTTGACGGGTATGATTCTGTGTTGTCGGACCTCATCACCTACTAGACGGGCCTCAAGCCCGTTGGCAAAGTAGTGAGCCAACCTTTGGGTTCCATCACCGTAAATGCAAGCCCGTAATCTTATCTCCTTCAATAATTTAGTCGCACTGACGTAGTCACTACTTCCCACGAATTCTGTACACTGCATAAGGAGGTTTCTCATATCGATCGCTTGTCTCCTGCTTAATCCTTTATGGGGTAAGGCATCGTAAATATCATTGGAGGTAGATTCTTCGTTTTTACCTTCCAAAAGGACTATTTTACCAAACATCTCGTGTAGGATGTATTCGCCTGGGTTATATACAAGATACTTTTTATTCGTATCTGTCACATAGGACTCATTGTTGTTGGCATCTAATAAATCATGGAAAGATCTTTTTGTAGCATCAAATTTGAGAGTAGAGCTTGTGGCAGTGGCGACCTCATTCTCGAAGTCATCTTCCATTAGTACTTGGTTTATGTACTTGAGGACAGCCTCGCATAGTCCATTTTGTGTATCAGGTTTATCTGTGTAGGGTACAATATCATTAGAGTTTGGAATCAAATATTCCTGGAACTCCTCCACAAACATGGAACCAGAGTGACCTGAAACGGAAGTATAATTTAATTCCATTTGAATATTCAAATCCAAGAATTCTCAGGTGATCGACCGTTCCAACGATTTCAGGAAAAATCTAAGAAAATTCTTTGAACTGAAATTATGAGATAAATCATAAGTAAATCAATACTTATACAAATATGTGGCACAATCAAACTAACAAGGAGGTAACAGTATTTTAATCATTGTCTAGTCTAAAACATACATTTTAATATTTGAGAGCAGGGCAGGCGTTGCCATATTTTAAGGAACAGGCCGGGGACATTTTTAATATTTAATTTGGATCAAGCTGGTGTTTTTTTTAAGAAAAAGAAGATAAAATTTTGTCCATGAAACAATACTACAGTAACAAACAAGAAATAAGCGGTTTTTGTTATGGGATGGGCTACCTGTTAACCGTGAAATCAAGTACTCAGTTTACCAGAATCAGACGACTCATTTTTTTCTGCCCAGTGTTTGAACATTCTACCGTTCCAGAACATGTCCCGAATTTACAGTATAAACCAATACTCAATAAAGCTCACATCATAATCGGACAGCGTCACTGAAAAAAACTCCTTGTCGATTTAGCAGCATTAAACTCCTTGTCCATGTTATGTAAACTTATATAGAAATAAGGTATTACACTCTTGAGCTTTTGTAAATTGTTGGCAAATTATACCTGCAAATCCTGCAAAACTAAAGTATCTGGTTAAGAAAAAGCTTTTCCCTTGTCTTGTTCCATAATGAGCATAAATCAATTTAGAAAAAGAGGCAGCATTAATCATTTATGGTACCTCCATAACATGGGAACTCCAAAATCTTCCATCTCTCGTTTCACTTTTAAGTTTTAACTATATGTCCCCCTTAAAAACGAAACAATTCTAATCCAAATCCCTTAATCTTTTCCTTGACAAATTCCTACACGTAGTGACTAACGTGGATGACACCACACTGTTCTTATGGAAGCACATTTTGATCTGAGAACGTATCTCATTTACAATGGCTGGGTTTAATGGGATGGGCTCAAACCTTGCCCGTTTAGCCTGTTTTTGCAACTGCTTAAACGTCTCAGTCTTTCCTTTCCTATGCACCCCTTCTCTCGCAATTTACGTTCAGCAATTCATTTGCCATTCTCTCCGTGCTCCCTCGGAGGAAATAGTGTGAAGCATGTCAAACCATGGTAGCTTGGTGGGTGGAAAGGGAGACTTGTCTTTGCTCTAAAATTAGAATGTAACAAAGTTTATTTTGGTAAACATCCGACTTTCTTACTTTGCAGTTCATTTTTTTGGACTTTGAGGCAAATCAGTACTATATATATATATAGTAAATCACAATTGGTAAACTTATCCTGATTAGTTGATTATTCTTAGTTGTGCTATTTACATATAACACGTTAAACCATAAACGCGCAGTAACATGGATATTGGACAATGAGGCTCCACAAATAGTGCATTGCTGATAATCATCCACTTGTCAAAATTTCATCCATTTTTCATGGGTAAAATTAATGGATGAACATCAAACTACCAACAAACAAACAAATTATTACCTGGTCAAACCATCGCAACGTGTATGAATTCAACTTCATGCTATATATATGCATCTAGAAAATAAGACTACCTTCACAGAAAAATTGTACAGCTTTTCAGACCTTAGTTCTCTCATTTATTCTGCTCTATTCAAGAGGTCAAGAAAAGAAAAAATCTGTAGAGGGATGGCAACGGAAGTAATTACACCGGAAAGCCCTGAAGTCGAACCAACAGCGCTGAAAAAGAACAGAATCCAGGTCTCTAACACCAAGAAACCACTCTTCTTCTATGTCAACCTTGCCAAGGTAAAAACCCTCTTTGAGCAATGTGAAGCAGATTCGAGTTTTTTTCCTTCAAACCAAGGATATTAGCGTTTATGTTTCTATAATGAGGAAGGAGGTGAGTGAAATTATAAGGTTCAACAGATGTCTTTAGCGACGACAGGAAGGAAATTGAACCGTAACAGTGGATGGTTAATCAACATGTACGAATTTAACTTATAATATCCAATTAAAAGTAAAAATATTAGGATTTTTTTTCCTGCTGCCAAGTACACCTGACTAAAACGTTTATATTTACCCTTTACTTACGGGTATCACTTCGGCCAAAGAAGTAAAATCATTAAGAAAGTGAAAGGAAAAACAAATAAGAACCACCAACAAAAGATACATAAGCAAATAACCAAAACAATAAAAAAAATATTATTAGTTAATGTAAAACGAACAATATCCTAACATATCTCATAGCCATAGTAGTACGTATGCTCTAGTAACATATTGATTGAAGTTTACTGTTTCTTTCTTGGCAGAGGTACATGCAACAACACAATGAAGTGGAGCTCTCTGCTCTGGGCATGGGTACTTCTGCAATTAAAAGTTTCAAATTCTTATACACGGATGGTTTATGATTGTAAATACGAAAGTATAGGGAAATTAAGTAGAGAAAATTTCTAGTATGATTAACTAGCATGCTTAAAAAAAAGTAACGTGTTGAAATTTTTTGTTGCAGCAATTGCTACTGTTGTCACAATTTCTGAGATTCTGAAGAATAACGGGCTCGCCATTGAAAAGAGTAAGAACAGTCTCTTTTAAAGCTTCTTAATACTGAAATTCGTTCTCAATTAAGACGTTATTTAAAATCCGGCTCATAAAGTCGGATTTGTTAGCTGCAATGTCGGACTTTTCATTCAGCCAACGACATATAAGACAAATTATATCAATAAAATAAGCTAAAGGGTTGAAGCGTAAATTCTGTTTCTCTGTTTGAAATGATCTCTGATTAATTCAAAGATCATGAAAACTGGAAATTTGTGAGCTACAATTCCATCCTTATTATTCTCAAAGATCCCTTTAATTTTTAACAGAAAAACATACTGAGCTACCATTCATCCAAAACCCACTCAACTTATTGAGTAGCGGATTGGATCTTGATGATACCAAGATAGAAGGGAAAGGAAATAATCTTATAACAACTCCATACCTAATCTACAGCAAAAAATTGGCTAGAGTCAAGAGTTATACTTCTTTGGGAAATTTAAATCATAGCATTTGTGATTTTTGAAACGGCATACTTTATATTAATATTGATTTAAGTGATAATCACATTGTGGAATTGGCACAGAGCTCTTGACATCTACATATGGCATCAAAGACGAAACCAAAGGCCGACTTGTTCAAAAAGCGAGGGTGAGTAAATTTTTATATCCTACTTACCAGTTTGGTATATCTGACTGATAGGTCCCTTAAGATAGACAAAAAACTACTAAAAGCCAGTAAAATTATAGGTCTCCTCTAACAAACCACCTATTTTCCACACACAAAAAAAATGAAAGGCGTCTGAGACTGAGACTGAGATTGAGATTGAGATTAACATATACGAGTGTTTTATAAACTTTTCTCCTTTCAGATTGAAATCGTGCTTGGAAAGAGTGAAAACTTTGAGACCCTGATAAATGCCAACAATGGTACACCAAAAAAGAATGCCACAGAGACTAAGGAAGCACTAAAAGAGTAGCAGTATTACAACAACTACAACATAGAGAAGAGGAGGCAATCATGTCACCCTTTTGGAATTCAAATCCCCCCTTTTTCCGTTTCTTACTAGCTCAGATATAAGATGGGTTGCAATGTACTTTCTCTAGTTTAATTGCTGTTGTACCATTGTATACTTAATTCTGTAAGGATGCGAAACCAAGAATGATGTTTTGCTGGAAATTACTATTTCAGATCTTTCCTTCATTTTTAATGTGCTTAAATATCAGCTTTCTATTTTAAAAAAAGAAGGCTCATCTGAGACTGAGGAAATGTTGAGTTCATTAGCTCAAAACTTCTACCTTTCCAAGACCACGAAACCAAAATAGCTCATCCATTGGAGCTTATGAGCAGAAAAAAGAAAATAGATTAGAGCTTAAAAACTCAAAGCAAACAAGTTTGTTTGTTTAGCATGTCACTGATTGTGCTTTTTGCTATATTTCCTGCCTTCCCAGGACTATTTACCCCAAAAATTTCAATAAAATTGCCAACGAGGGCAATGAGACAAATTGAACCTAAAATAGGTCTTACAAGCATATGGTAATCGAAACAATGATTCTTATAAGTTTAATGTTTTCTTAATGACGATGGGGCCAAAGAGAACTCGTACAACTTACTAATTATCACATTGAAATATTTCCACCGTGGTAATGAAAGCATTCCCTCTTCATCTAGCAACATATCGAAATCATATTTTAGAAAGCTAACAAAGGTCTTCTTTAAGGAACATTCTAAAAACATACTGAAAAAAGGGGATGGTAGTACTGAGCACTTATGGTTACTAAGACGTCAGTGCTCTTAAGTCCTATCAAGACACGATTACTTAGTCTCTCCCTTTGGCATTTAATTTAAGATCACCACTCACGCACACCCCCACCAAGCAGAAGTTAAACAACAAACTCTAACGTACTTTCACAGGGTTTTCTTCACCATTCTCCAGAATATATTAGATTTATTAAAAAAAACTGCAAATAAGAGTGATATGTACATCAGCAAACCAAAGAACTCCAAAATCTGTCCCAGTTTCTCCCAAACTCAATATGTGGTTTTAACTTTTAACAAGCAAAGCATAGGCTCAACTATAAACTCTACAAAGTTTCGTGTCTGAGTTCGAGCTTCTAGCTACTGCGCTTATTTCACTTCTTAGTAATTCTTACATTCGCACCTATTAATGATTAAAAAAAACTTAATACAAATATTACTAGCGTATTGAAATTACATCTTTTATGTTATATTAATTCTAATTTAAACAATTGCCCGAAGTTATGAAAGCTCAAATGTAAGGCCTAGCTAACAATGTAGCTCCTTGTTTTGTACATGGACTTGTGCTTGAACCAGACAACTTTGGTAACATGAACACCCATAAATCTTGTAGCAGACTTAAATCTGTATTCTGCTTCGGAGAGAAAGTATATTTAAGGATAATTGGACAACTGGAATGATTTAACATTTATATTTATGGGATGAAATTTTATCATTTACTAAAAAAAAAGGTTCTATTTTTAGCATTTCATTAACTAAGGGATTACCCTATTTGTCAACCATATCTAGCTCTATAACAGAAAGTTTGCTGTTTTCAAACAGACAACAAGCTAACATAAGCGGTTCCAAGAATCATCCAGAAAGACAAAAAAAGACCCAAATTTAGTGGCATGCATTTCTTTTTTACCTAGAGAAAAGGAAGGAAAGGAAGAAAGGAGGTGGTTATTCACATTCTGGTATCTCTCTATCTCAAAGAGGAAGAAAGTATCTCGTGTGATCAAAATTAGCGTAAGAACTACGAAATAATGATTTGCCCTCATTATGAATTTTCTTCTTTTTGATTCGTGACTTTCATTTTTCTTATTGAAATGTGGCATTCTGACTAAAGCAATTCTTCCTCAATTTTCTCATATCCATTCTCTGTAACGAAACCATTATTGTTTTTCTTCTTCAGATGTGGGTCTGAAATATATAATACGAGTATATATCATCTTATATCTTAACAGATCAAAATTATACTCGTGATAAACAGTAGATATTTCCTGCAAATTTCAGATAAGCAGTCAACTTTCTTAAAATTTTGTCTTTTCATTCAAATTATAAGGAAAGGCCTAGTAACTGCTTAAATTTGTATTCACAAAATTTCTCTAGGGAAATGGGGAGAGATGTCACAGGCATACGCACAGACGAGAAGCCTAATCCTATTACACTGAAACCAGATAGCAGCATATCCCAAGAGCCAGCTCATGTTTCTCCCCAAAAATCAAGAATTGAAGAAATAATACACAGGCTAGATGTAGATATCAAAAACACAGATTCCAGAGGAGATTCAAATAAGGCAAAGAAAATGGACTCACTGGTTAAAGGAGGTGAAAAAGCAGATGATGCTGTTTTGAAGCCCAAAGATGCTGATAACGAGCCAGTGGCTAAAGCAGAAACCCTTCATTATGAGTGTGAAAGCTCTGATTCTACTGAAAAAATTACAAACGAGATTGAAAAAATTGATGTCCCAAGCCATGACAAGAAATCACAGGTATAGTAAATTACGAATAGAACTATTAGCTTATCGTATTCATGATTTTTTGGTTGATTCGAGGATGCAAAGGAAGACAAGAAATCTAGATGGCTTGCCTGGCTACAACTTGCATGCCAATACGGCCATATACATGATTGCCTCTTTCTTCTTTTTTCTTTTTCTCTAATAATCATACAACAATTTTCATTTAAAGGGAGATTATTTTAATCAACAGTCCTGACAAATAAGATTAAGAAATATAACAGCTTAGAAAAGATTTACATTTATAATGTCAGACATGCTGTGCCACAAAATGATTTGAATCTTCTTATGAAAACATAGTTTAGTAAGACATAAGGTATGCAAATTAGCTCCTGGAAACACACATGAGTTCCCCTACCAAAATTAAGTAGAGAAAGATCACTTGTTCATCCTCGTGGCACATTCTATTATGTGATCTTTCAAAACTAGCTCTCACGTAACTTCACTAAAGGTCTGGCAACTTGTAAACGGAGTACCAAACAAAAACCAGTTAGCTCCACATTTTCTTAAATCCGAGAACTTCGCAGGCATAATCATGTTTTATAATCCCTAGTAAGCAGTATTCTTGGGTTCCATAACAACTTTTGTTTCAGAATATTATGGGACAAACATTTACTATCCTACCATATGAATGGATAGCACAAAAAAAAAGTTAATGCACATCTCTTCTTTTCTTCAAACCAAAATATCTTCAATGAGCCACATAAAAATTAGCATAATTAACCATGAGATGGTGACCACCGTCACACTAATCGTCAGAAGAGAAAAAAGATACGGCAAAATCACATATTTTAAAATTTGAAACTTTTAGATTATCCTTACATTGCGACTTTGTAGCAGCCAATATCTCCACGAGGAACAACAAAGCAACCACAACCTGATACCAAGAAGCAAGTCGATGAGGAAGATAATTTTTCAGTGGAATCCTCGTATCCTCTCACATAGTCTAATAGATTTTTTTCAATTTTTTTATAATTTTTTACTTCAATTTCTCGGCATTACTTCCAAATTACCAGGAAAAAGTACTTAACTATGGATAGTGCAGCGACATTTGCCAAATCATCCAAATTTAAAACTACTATCCCAGTAGCTCCGGTATTCAAATGTGTTGCACGTGCAGAGCAACGCAAACAGGTATCTCTAAACACCATTTTTTTAGTTAGTAAGAGTTTATATAACATGATCAATAGTATCTTATTAGAAATCATATCTGTTCTCAGTTTTACTCAAAGCTGGAAGAGAAACAAGCAGCAACGGAGGCAGAGAAGTTGGAAAATGAAGCCAGGATTAAGGTATTTCAACAATATCCATTTCTTATGGCATTTACTAAACACATATTTATTGTGATTGATCATATGGCAATATGCCAATATGTACATATTCCAGGAAAAAGAACAAACAGTTATACGACAGCTCAGAAAGAAGATGGTGTTTAAAGCAAATCCAATGCCTAGCTTTTACCAGGAGGGGCCTCCACGAAAGACCGAGCTTAAAAAGGTATAATAAGTTAGACACAATCCCCATGATGTTCAATTCAGTAAATGTAAGCTTTTGTTATGAGAAGTATGAAGTTTTACGTCTACATTATTTTTAATTAGGAAGAAAGAAAACTGAAACCACTGGTTATCTCACTAGAATTGGAAAAAATAAAAAGCTCTTCCCTAGGGTAGATAGATGACTCAAAGTACAAACAGTAACTTTCATAACACTTGCATTCTTTAAATTGTCCAGAATGGTTTGTAATGAAACTTCAGTTGCATCTCTCCATATAAACCTTTACGAAACATATAACTTTGTGAAAAACAAAGAAAAGATCCTGCATGCTGTAACTTAACTTCGTATTCAGGGACTTGGTATATAGAATTCACAAGGTTATTGGCGACTTAATCAATTCTAACGAGAAATCAAGCTTATCATAGTATAAAAAAGGTTCCTGCCTACTTCACTTACTTATCCTTCCATTTATACATATACGTTTTGCTAACCCGGCCCGGTTAAGCCACACGCCACATAAAACTCCTTAAGACAAACAATGGTGGAAAACCCTTGGGGTTTTCAAAGTTAAAAAAGTTACTCCCACTAATCACGGGAAAAAACAGAAACATGAAGTCTTGCCTGAAAACAATTAAGTGCTAAAAACTAACCATGCATTCCTTCCATAAACAATCAGACTACTAAAAAAGACCAGAAATATGCTGAACAAAATTAGAGACCCTCGGTTTGCGTTAACATTATTCACTAGGTTATATTACGCAACCAAAATAACGAAAAAAACAATAATTATTTTTTATTTTATGCTTAAAATTTGTATCGCTTCTACACCGGTGTATCTGTGTTTTACTAGATTTTACTAAAGAATAATTGACAACCGCAAATCTCTCTGTATACTTGCTCACTTGTGCTAGTAAACGAAATAACATTTATTAAAATTGGGGAGCAGATTCCGGTAACTCGTGCCAAGTCACCAAAGTTGAATCGGAGGAAGAGCTGTGGTGATGTCATGAGGGAAATATCGGATGATAAAAGGACAGAAAGCAAACAAACTATTAGGCTCTCGTAGAAATCGAAAACACAGGTACATCAATGGATTGCTCGGGAAAAGTTTTGAATGGCAAGAACAAACCAAAACCAAAACCTCACACACTTGCATAGGCAAGAAGAGCAAACATTGTCGTCAACGGCTAGGCTCTATCTACAATAGTAGGAAACCAAAACAAAAACTTACTAATTTCAGTTTTTTCTTTTCAAATATTGGCTTTGTTAATGCAACTCACTATATCGTTCTTTTTAGTTGTTCATGTATGTTGTTTTTCCATATGATTTGATTTGAAGGACCAACAAAAGTTTCTGTATTACTACATGTATATTAGTTTATAAGCTATGTGCAGTCATGGTATTACTATGGAAACCTTTCTCTATCATACGTAATATCAAATAACTTTTGTTGTTGTTTATTTCTATTCTTCCGCGCGGGGGGGGGGGGGGGGGGGACACTTCTTAGCAGGTGAAAGCAACTTCTCCATTATACAAATAGCAACTTACTGGAAGATATTTCTCGAGCACACTTTTAAAATTGCCACAACCACCAATACGCATTAAAATCAGACGATCAATATCACAAAAACCAATAATACAAGAAAGAACCCAAACTCTCACAATGACATGAAATCAAATTTACAAACATTAGGAGAGTGACTTTGGAATCATAATAAAATGAAATTTCTCCCAAGTCCTTAACAAGATACCTCAAATAAAAAGCATCACATAGTTGACTATCAAGATTGCAAATTTTCATCTATTCTTTTATCAAGCAGAACAGAATTGGAAAACCATTGTCGCATAGATAGACCAACTTACAAACATACATCAGATGTCCTTAAGCTGCATCTTTATACTCGTTGATAGTCTTACTCAACCCTTCCAACTGCTCGCCCACGTATTTCAGTTTTTTGCAACAGATCTCATTAGATATTCTTGAACTGTAATCGCACTTTTCAAATGGGCGGTACTCGCACGCACTCTTGATTTCTTCTCTAAGGGTAACTTGAATATCCTGTTTTGTTTCAAATAATATTCCAACAGTTAGGCATCTCGCTCTTAAAAACAACTTAAAAGTACTTCATACACTGGTTCAGAACCAACACGAATGTGAGGGTAGTTATATTTACAAAAGCTTCTCGTAACGAAAGCAGAATTGTTGCATGAAACAAGCATCCAGGTTTGGTTCTTAGATACATATTTCAAACAGTATCACGAAAAGACACCAGCAAAAGATCAAAATACAAATTGCAAGTAGCAAAGCAACAACACCACATGGTGATTAATCACTTTTTTTACCGTAACATACCAAAATTGTACTAAGATGGAAAAATTCAATTACATGATATGATCAGTTGTAAAAAAAATCTAAATCCGACTTGCAAATCGCAAAGCAACTAAAACACACAGTGACTATTCACCTTTTTTTAACTGTAAATAATTAAATAAAAAACGAAGAAACACCAGATCATACATAAGCTCGATCAAACACAAAACTGTGTCATATCAAAACTTTACAAAAAATGAAAAAAGGTGACAAACACGATGATCAATTGCAAAAAAACTAAGTCCGATTTGCAAATTGCAAAGCAACTACAACACACGGTGATTACTCACTAACATTTACCCTAAATAAAATAAAATAAAATAACAAATAATGAGTAAATGACCTTAATTAGTTGCATAAATTCGCCGCATTGGCTGCTAACTAACTCCTTCCTCGGATCGCTATGATTTGCCAGCTCATCCATCACACCACCAGCAAGCTCCAAAACCCTAACTATTCTCTGTCACATTTACAAATTCCTTTTTATATATAAGGTCCGTTTGGCATCAACTTTTTTGGTCAAAAAGCTACATTTACAAAGAAACTGTAAAAAAAAAATACTTGATTATAAAAAAGCTGGTTAATACGTTTGGTAACAAATTATTAAAAACTAGATTCATTATTTTAGATTTTAGTTTTTTGCTAATTCATTCACAATTACCAAATTATCCTGCTAAAATCACCATTATTTCGCATCAATTTCCTCTTTTTAGCATAATATCAAAAACTTGTCCATTCATAGTTTTTTCTTTAACTCCGAAATCGGTGCCCAAAAAGCTAAAAAAAACCCCACCAAAAACATAGATTTATTCAAATATATATATATATATATAATATGTATATATATATATATATAGAGAGAGAGAGAGAGGGACCTTTTCGACGTTTTGAAGTCGTTGTAAGGAAGTGTTTTGGGTTTGCTGGGAATCCATTTTATTTTTTTTGTAACACAATGAATGAATAAAAATGTTGCGATTTTATGAGTTTTATTTAGTATTTTAGTGGAAGTGAATAAACCACGGCGTACTTGGTGTTTTTTTTTACGAAATTACACGTTACGTCCCTCTAATTAGTACTTCGTTAACATTTAATTATGCATTACGAACCTACATGCAATTTTGACCGGTTTATAACCTGTATCAAAATTGTCGAAATGGATTTTTTTTAAATCTAATCATAAAATTTAACATTTTAACTATATGATCAACTTTTGAAATTTTTTATTCCGACAATTTTGATACAGGTTATTTACCGGTCAAAATTGCACGTAGTTTCGTAATAGACAATTAAATAGGAACGGAGGGAGTAGATTTTAAAAGGGAGCAGTTGACACGCTTTTTTGGTAAATAAGGAGCTGAAACATCAATTAATTTTTGAAGATTTTAATCGAAACACATTGAAAAAATATATTTTTTTCATCAATTTTTATCAAAATTGGGAGGCTGCAGCTCCTGATTTTCTCCACCTGGTTCTTTCACTGATTGTCTCTAACTTTGACATTCAATTTTTTTCGACCTATCGAAAAAAGTAATGATTAAAGATATTGTCCGAGGATATCTTAATCTTTATGGTTAAGGTTACATTTCCAGGTTGGAAATTTTCAATACAATATCCGTGCTTCATTTATTTGTGTTATAACTTATAACTAATGTTCTAAGGCTTAAACAGCCTATGTTTGCGACGTTTTTTATATGTTGTTTCATTGCCAAGATTTTTTATTGTCGCGACAGCAACCATCATTGTTTTAAATTTGCGCACCACCTTGTCCTTCGTTATCAGAGCCGACTTCAAGGTGAAAACGGCCTGCATAATGCATGAGCCTCCTAAGTGCAGCAGAATGTCGACCACACTAATCCTTAGAATAAAAGCAACATTTTTGTATGTTTACGTTATTACACGATTCTCATAGTGCATATATATATATAATGGAATTACCAATTTATATTTGTTTATTTCTTACCTTAACGTTATTTGACATTATTAGTCGTAATGAATTTCAAAGTTCAATTTATTCATTAGATTAACTTTAGCAATTGATGATGGTTTAAGTTTAACAGTGTTCTGGCGACATAAGTTTTCTAGCATGTTTGATTTATTTTTTAATTGTATGTTGATTTGCTAATAAACGGGAAAGAAACAAGTCGGAGTACTTCATTTATTTATCGTTTAAAAAATTAAATCTAAGATCTTCAACAATATAAATATATTGGCCCGGCCGACAAGATTTCGAAACGATGAATTGCGTGTCATTTATGCATCCGAAAACGTCCTCTTGCATAACACAAATATTGTTCTAAGCCAAAACAACATATGCAAATTATCCCAAATCTTGAATCACATCAATCATAATTTCCCTGATTGATTAATATTAAAATTATTATAATGTTTGCACCTATATGTAGTAATATACATGGCTTGCATTTCTTATTTTTTCACGTATATAGTCAAGGTCTGAATTCTTAATATTGCTTGCTCCTATACTGAGTAATATTTTGCATGAGAGCAGCTAATACGTGGCCCAATTTATTTGGTCACACTTCACCAATTTGACTCGAATACAATTGACTAAAGAAAGCAAAAACAGTAAAATGCATTCTAACACTAGCTAAGAATTGCATGAATTTAGGAAACAGAAAAAGCGCAAGCCTGGTAAATAGAAGAATCCAGACTTGAACTCAAGTTAAATGATTAGTACAGTATCTAATTTTTTGCATGGAAACACCTAATTATAGCCACCAAAATAAGTTTTTCACTCAAATCACAAATTTACAATTGACTAAATTAGGAAAAGATACATTCATCACTAGCTAGGACTTGCATGTATTTAGGCACATGCCCAAAGCATATCCCCTACCCAAATATAACAAGAAATTGGTGGCATGGTAGTTACAAATGTGAGGTGAGGCAAAGATGGAAGTGTATATATAGAGAGAAATAGCCCCCAATGGACGGGTAAGCGCAAGAGGAGCCTCTCTCCTAATAGTCCTTTTTTCCTTAAAGCCTCGTGATCGGGGAGGTGGGGTTCTTTCCGTAATTTAGGAAAGAGTCAAAGGCCCTATCCTAAACCCTTTTTCCGTGTTGGTCGAGGCGATTGTATTTATTTCTGTCGCCACGATCATCACTATTGTTGTCGACGACGTTTGAAGGCTTTTGTTGGATAGTTTTGTCTTGGAACACGAAAGTGTGGTCATTATTTAAATTATAACATAATGGAAGGAGACAAAATGGAAAATGTAAGCGAGATAAAGTCTGTCAAATCATCGTCGTCCACAACATCATCTGAGTCAGAAAACGAGGAGCTACAACGTCTAGTTCATGCCCCCCCTTTCTGGAGGAACCGCAAGAGGTAATTTTATGGATTCCTTAGTATTTGTAAAAAAAATAATTCATGATCAACCATTAGGCAAGAAATATCAAAACTTGTAAAGCGAAAAAAATGGAAGGTTTTGGAATGAGAGGCTAATAAGCAAAGGAGAAAGTTGAAAACATATGATATTTTCTGGAGTTTGCTCTCTGCTTTGGCAAAAGAAGAGTTGGAGCCGATCTTTTCGCGCTTTTAATTTTACAGAATGATAATGACAACATTAGATCAGCATCAATTTCCCGTCTAATCTAAGAATAACGAGAACCTGAAAGTTATTGAATTCAAACATTACATAATAATACCTTGACATAAACTGGAAGGAAACTCCTTGTTTTCCATGCAGCATTGGTGTATAACCATCAACTTACAATGGTAATAATTTGGGCCTTGCTATCTGGAAACCAAATGAGATATAAATTAACATTTGTTTACTGATTGTTATATCTGCCACTCGCTAACCTATACACACATTTTTCAAAACACTATTTTAGGCTGTCAAAACAACTTTCAATGTGTGAAACTCCCCGTGACATAGCATGGGAGAGGCGGCGGCGTCGCCAAATGGTGTGCCAAGTGCGGCGCATGCAGAAGATGAACGACTCGGATGATTTGACAGACGAAGATTTGAACGAGTTGAAAGGGTGCATAGAGCTCGGATTTGGATTCAATGAAGAAGAGGGCCAAAAACTATGCAACACATTACCTGCTCTTGACCTTTATTTTGCAGTGAACAGACAGTTGTCCACGAGCCCTATGATGTCGCCAAATAGCGGAGGGTCGGCCACTTCTCTGTCTAGCTTGTCCGCTAATTCTCTCGGAGATCGTTCTTCGTCTTTTGATAGCCCCACCACTAGCGACTCTACAGATTCATGGAAGATTTGCACCCCAGGTTGGTTTTCTACATATCTAACTAACATACCTAATATAAAAGCTGATTATGTACCATAATTTTACTAAATCCCGTCTACTTAAAACTTAAAAGTGACAACTAGCGCAGAAAAACTTTCCAAGTAGTTGTGTAGCATACGATCTTGGCGAGCCACGACAAATTACTATGGGTAAGTACATAAATTAAATTTACTACTATATATATGCAGAAAACAAAAATTGAACAAAATTCAAAATATGATTGGGAAGGAGAACAGCCAATATGGCAATATCCTGTATACAGTACATAAATATTTTTGACAAACCAGACACTTTTTTGTATATGATCCTAGCAATACAAGAAATCCTATGTATACCCGGAGTATGCTAATTATAACCTATCTTTTAGCAGCCGTGTTGGATCAAACCAATAATCTTATTTATAGTATCATATATGTAAAATGTAGTTGAACTTGAATACATAATTCATGAAAAGTAGTACCATATAAAAGAGCAAGTAGTATATATGTAGAATTCTAACAGATATGTTTTTCTTCCGGTTGGAAAAAATGACTTTAAAACATCAATACGCTAATCGTTTATGATTAAATAATTGCAGGGGATAGTCCTCAACAAGTGAAGACTAAGTTGCGACATTGGGCTCAAGCAGTTGCTTGTTCTGTGATGCAGTCTAAGTGAAAGGGTCGGGACGAATTGTATAGCAAGAGAAACATGATACACAGAGAACAAAATCGGAAACAAATGCAGAAATCAGGAAAGCGTAGACGGAAGAGGGTGAGAGAGAAAAGTTAATTATCTACGGAGCTAGATTTGATATTTTAAATCGGTTAAAAGGCAGCTTTTACCGGGATTATTTACCGCGAGAGCTAGGCAATTGGTTTCACTTAGTTTTCAACTATTTGAGCAATTCAAGCTTTCATTTGAAGACGAATTATTTGGTCCATCCTGTTAATTTTTTGTTATTATTCTGATTCTTTTATTTTCTCCCATATATACTTTGGTCGTTGTAGAGAACCTCTACAAACACCATTGCTAGGATGTATTAACTTACATTTTTTTTTTATTGATGACCAATTTTTATTAGTGAGCTTACCTTTTGAAAATTAAATTCCTGCAGTACTTCACAAATTCTGCTTTGGTAAAAAACTCTTAGCTTGAGCACTTCATTATATTATGCTTTGGGATCATTCAGATTACCTTTGACTCTACATAAAAATTTAACTACATACTAAGGTTATTTGCATTTTAAACTCCCACAATATACAACTTGTGTAGCATGGCTTTATTCTAAGAAACTCACAATAAAACTTACCCCCAAAAAAACTGGCATAATAAAAACGAGTATTTTTTAACTTTAAAAATCAACATAATCCCCAGTACCGCCACCATATAACTATAATAAAATTAACAAGAACGAATACTTTTTAACCTGTTTCTGCTTTTAGGCTCTTTTATCAACTAGTCGTCTTTATAGTGTGGCAAGGGGCCGGTTTGTCCCGGGTCTCTTGTTATTTATTGCTGGGGCAATGGTCAAAAAAATAGAATTAACCGAAACATATTACCAAAACATACAACATCTAAAAATTTCTTTCCAAAATATACAAACATACACTTACACATATTTATTAGAGTTATATGTTTTGAGAATAAAAGTTTTGGTTTGTAATTTTTGGTAATTAAACTTAAAAGTTGTATGTTTTAATAATTTTCTCTTTCTTTTACTGTGAGTTTTTTTTATCCTATGATTCTATCTGTACTTGTTGTGTTTTAGCCCTTTTATGAATGCTTCAGTATTGAAATGAGTAAAAAGATGCTTTATGTCTTTCTCTTTTAATGTGATGTGCTTCTTTTAAGTTTCTTCATACAAAAAGTATACGTGCATCAATTTTTGTTTACTATGCCAGTTTGGTCTTTGAGGTGAATAGTCAATTACAAAAAATGTCAGCTTACCATCAGAGCGCCTGTTACTAAATTGATGGTA
The DNA here is from genome assembly GCA_963920805.1 of Primula vulgaris. NCBI lineage: Eukaryota > Viridiplantae > Streptophyta > Magnoliopsida > Ericales > Primulaceae > Primula > Primula vulgaris. Next base: position 5,544,287 of record OY987216.1, on the reverse strand, counting down.
AAATGAATGTCGCTAAATTTAGTAACAGTTTAGCAACCGTTTTTGTTGCTATCTTAATTTTTTTCTTATAGTATATTGTGAATTTGTCATAATTGTGCTATTCCAGTTTGATTACTATTTCAGAATCAAACTACCAGGTTGTTATATGTCTTAATACCTTCACCGGAATCTCTTTGCCTTGAGGGTAGGTTTGCATGACTTTTTAAAAATAAAATAAAATTGCATGACTAAGAGCATGTACATCATTATCAGCCTATCTATAGATTCTTTATAACCGAATAGTCATAGTGATAAAAATCAACTTACATCGTACTCACACTTATATCTTTAAAAATAAATAAACACACATTTTATTTTTAAAAACAAAGAGTCTCATGCCCTCCACATACCAAAAAATAATATTATCTTATTAAAGATTTTGATATGCTATTATGACCAACAAACCATTTATATATTCCAAAATAAATTATAAAGAAAGATGGATAGAGATAGTAAAAATTGATGTAAAATTCAATTGTTTCATCAAAGATCTAAAAGTGAGTTTATATCCTTATATTTATATAAAGTGATGGTGAGACGGATAGGTTTGATCCTTTTTGTTATGATTACAAGGTAGTTAGCTTCTTTAACGAATATGGCTATGGCAATGATGGTGTTGACATGAGTACGATATTGCTGATGATTTTCCCTATGATCATTGGCAATGATGGTGTTGACATGACACTAAAAAAAATGCTTAAATAGCGACGAGATTAGTGATGGTATTTTTAGTTACGGGCTTATTAGCGGCGGTTTTTGTGAAGGTTTTGTGACAGTTTAGTCAATTTGCGACAGATTTGTGACAATTTTTTAAATTAGCGACAGCCTTGTGATAAATTTTGACTCTCACTAAATTAAACATTATTGTGTAGCGTGAGTACGATATTGCTGATGATTTTCCCCATGAGCATTCAATCGAGGTTCAGTATTTAGCTTAAGCACTAATCATTCAAGGGAACTGTTTTGACTTTTGATATCTGCTCTAATATTGTTGTTCCTTTTACCAATATGAAATTATTTTCGGTCTCACCCAGCATTTTTAATATTTTGTATACGTGCTTTCTTATTTATCTTTCGAGTTCAATCTTCTTGATATGTTGTGAAGGTTTTGAATTTGTCATAATATTTAAGTCAGTTTTAAGATGTTATGCATATGCAGCATCTATATATCTAACTATGTTAGATTACGATCTTGCTTTAGAAAAAGGATATAACTTGTAATATTATTTTATTTTTGTGATTGCCTTATCTGTGTGTTCGTCTTGTTTTCAATTTTTATTCCTTTGAAACCCTTTCTATATATGATAAGAATAATGCTGATGAGCCAGATAGATTTAACAACACTCTCAACACACTAATACTTAATTAATGTAAATTTAGAATGTCATTTTCAACCCGAAATTTAAGAGTATGTTATTCGGTCATATATTTAATATTTTTAATTAATATTTAAGTTTAGCCTAGTCTCAAATAAGGTTATATAATATTATATTTGAGTTTTTATTTTGTTGAATTGTCAAATAAAATATATTAAAATCATTAAAACTTTAAATATTTTTAATTAATATTTAAGTTTAGGGTAGTCTCAAATAGGGTTATATAATATTATATTTGGGTTTTTATTTCGTTGAATCGTCAAATAAAATATATTAAAATTGTAAATATTTTAAATTAATATTTAAGTTTAGGGTAATCTCAACTAGGGTTACATAAATATTATATTTGAGATTTTATTTTTGTTTTGGTTGGGTGTCAAAAGAATTTTAAAAATTAAATAAAGAACTGTATGATAATCAGTCTGTTTAAGTTAGTCTAGTTCTATAGCATTAATAATATAATAGTGTATCACGGAGAAACAAAATTCATATTACATGCGACCAAATGACTGAGATTATTAGCACAGATTCATTTCCTACTTTAGTGAGAATTTGAGTGTACATAATTTAATCCCACTATATATGATTTTCAATGAACAGTGTACAAAGGATAAGTTGACTGTTTTGAGGTACATAATTAATCCAAACATACTTAAATGATAAGCTTATTAGTAGGTGTGTTAAGTCACTTGTTACATAAATATTTTACTTAACACATAAGATTATATTCACATTACTCATGTTAAACTACGTACCCATTATTTTTACTATTAATTATTAAAACACTTGTTATATGTAACAACTATTTTAGTTATTTTAGTTGATAAGGTGACAATATTGTTTAACCCACTGCTCAAATTATCCATGAATCTAAAAAAATCATTTACTTTCTCCACCCCTTGCTACGGGTAACATCCAAATCATGAATAAATTATTAAAATACGAGGGGGTAGAGGGTTAAAAACATTGTAGTGGGCTATTAATAAATTATTGATTTAAATTAAAAAAATAGATAACATTGTTAAAAATAAACATTAATGTGAGCATCAAATTTTATATGTACATGTGCCATTTAAAATATATTTGAGTTATGATGTGTCATTAATTAACAAGAAACAATTAACAAAACTATTCACTACAAGAAAATGACCAAACACTAACTAGAAAAAGAATTGGTAAAGCTCTAAATCAGTTAGTAAAACCAGCTTAGTAACTAATTTCTTAACTAACCAATCAGTTAGTATAAGCCCAATAAATAAATTGTAGTTACTAATAATTAGTTGGTAAATTAAAAAACTTGAAATTTAGTTAGTTATTGAGTAGTAACTACCAAATAAGTTAGAATATTAAGTTACTATATGAGTGTTTTATTGTAGTGTTGTGGATGCTCTTAATAATAAAAGTAATTAAGATAATCTCGATTTTGAAATGAAGAAAATAATAATAAAATTTAATGTTTAGAATTAGAATAATGATAGTATTAAATGTATTTAGTGGAAGGTCGTGTGCTAATGTATAGTTCATGTGTTTGTGCACTGTTTAGTGGATATTAATAATAGGTAGTTTTTATGATAATATGGAAAGTTTAGTAGGAAATTATAAACTTCCTGCATGGGGGACTTACTATAAATATGCATGCGTCTATTGATGAAATAATATCAGTACCTAACAAAGAAAGCCAAAATATCCCTCGCAAATTTTATTTTAATTTACCATGTATCAAATGGCTAATGTTGAACCAACTCCATATTTCCCAGACGATGTACTTTATCGAGATATTCATAAAGCTTCCAATTAGATCACTCTTTTTATTCAGATCAGTCTCCAAACATTAGCTTAATCTCATTCAGACCCATCAGTTTCAAAAACTAATCAGAAAACGCCTAATCAGTAACACCAACACCCATAATCCTGTACTAGTCTTGCGAACTGTAGGATCTGATAAAGAACCCGTAACCAGAAACATTGTCCTCACTTTGCTGTCCGATGACGAAACCCTGGCTTATAAAGATGATGTAGCGTTAGAGGTTTTATCCCCTTCAATGGCCGAGAGGCGTTTGAGTTTAGAAGAGAGGAAGTTGCATTTAATGGGTCCTTGTAACGGTGTTTTTTGTATAAGCGATGCGGTTGATGCTGTGGTGTTTAACCCCGCGATTAGGCAGTGTAGGAGAGTGCCTCGTTCGCCTTTAAGCCCTAGAGGAAAGGATTGGTATTACAGCGATGTGATTTGTCACTTTGATTGTGCGGGTTTTGGGTTTGATAAGGTTTCCAAGAATTTTAAGGTGGTTAGGTTCCATCTTTGAAAGTGATGATCATGATAACGGTAGCGATAGGGACGATAGTGAGGTTGATAGTGATTTTGATGATAATGATGGATGGAGAAATAATTATGATGATGATGATTATCCAAGTTGAAATCTTTAGCTTGAGGACTAACTGTTGGAAAGAAGTCGATTGTGTTGTGCCAGCTTTTGAAATGGTTACGCTTCGTAGTAGTAATATGTTCTACAACGGTGCGTTTCATTGGTTAGGAGGTGAGGATCACGAGGATATTTCTTCGGTTCTTGCGTTTGATCTCAACGAAAAAGCTTTCAAGCAGTTTAGTTTGCCCGATAGTTACAGTGAAAACTATGACTATAGCGTGCAGCTCACGGTCTGGAATAATTCGCTAGCTATGATTGTTCACAGGGAGGATGATTATCTGGAAAATAATGTTGAATATGAAATATGGGTCATGAGGAAATATGGTGTCTTTGATTCTTGGGTGAGATTATATGAAGTTGGATTTGATGTGGGGATTGAGAGGCCCTTGTCGCTTTTTGGCAGAAAGAGTGAGTTTCTGGTAGAGAGTAATGATGGGAAGTTAGCATCTTTTAACTTGAAGTCAATGACGATGAAGGAATTTCAAGTCGATGGGGTTAGGAATTTGATGCAAGTTTTCCGGTATAGAGAGAGCTTTGTTTCACTCAAAAAGCGCAAGAGGAAAAGAACGTGAAAGCGAGTAAGATGTTGGGAAATTGTGGGATTAAGTTATGGGATAATCTTTTGCATTATTGATGATGAACCAAAGACCAAAGTTACTGAGTTGTGGATGACGAGATGGACCTTGTCTGATTATCGGGATGCACAATTTGGTTTAGCTACTTATTTCTTTTTCTGTTTTGCATTTGTTTTTGCTTTCAGGTTTCTTTATCAGCTAGTCGTTTTCGTAGTGTGGGTTTGTTCAGGGTTTCTTTTGTTCCAGTGTCGGTTTTTATTTTTTATCCTATGATTCTATCAGTACTTGCTGGGTTTAGCGCTTTTACGAATGCTTTATTAATGAATTGAATACTAAGATGCTTATGGATTTCTCTTTTAATGAAATGTGCTTCTTTTAGTCACTTCATACAAAAATTTCTCTGTGTGCCCTGTTTACTATTCTAGTTTGTCTTTACGGTGAAGATTGTGAATTTGTCGTAAATATGCTATTCTGGTTGTGCTGCTACATGTGTTATATATAGATTGTGAATTTGTCGTAATTAGCTTCATAGTTGTTTCAGTTAAAGATTTCGACCTCTGCTAATTAACAGTTACCACATGCTTCCCTTAATTAGTCCTGCAATTTGGTCTTTGTGGCGAAAGCTATGGATCTGTCATTTTTATGCAGGATCAAGTTGTGATACAACATTAAAGCTTGGTCAGTTACAGTTAAGTTTGTGATTATACTAGTATCCTTGTTTTAACTCCTTAGAAAGATAGCTAAGCTCCGTGTTCATCGTTTTGCTTTTAACATTCCAGAGGCTTCATATATTCTTTCTCTGAAAATGGATTACTTTTTAATGATTCAGAAAAATGGAAGTTTGGTACCGAGGATTCTGTCCTAGTCCGGCAATCCAGAGGACCAAACTGTTATAAAGCAACCTTTAAAAACACGGGCATGACTCGTTCATATTTGCTGAATATTTAGCAGCATTTATCTCTTTTGGCTCTGGACTGCAGTTTGCGATTTCCATATTTGGGATCGCAAACTACTGAGTGATCAACCAGGTCAACTTGGCCACATTAAAGTTATTTGGGTGAGTAACTTATTTCAAAAAAAAAAAAAAAAGGTATTTCAAATTTTTAAAAACCTCTAGTCACTTTTAGAGAGCAGTAACTAACCTCAACATAGAGAGTTTAACAATGGATTTAGCCAGATAGATACCCTTACAGAGAACTAGTGAAGTTTTCGGCTGGAATAAGTCCTTTGCTAAGGTTGTGTGTAAGAAATACACTCAACATCTTTTACGCATTCGCTCTATGGGTGAATGGTATTGATGAAATGCGTTATGGTAGTGTATGCCGAGGGTATGTACCTCCAGTAGCATGTTTTTTTGTTCTCTTTTTTCACGTCACCACATCAGCAATTATCCACTCTAATTATGTACAAATTTAGCAAATTTCAACTTTCTCTGTTACGTATGAAGCTCCTATGAAAACAAGTACTGCGTGATTACAAGCACCAGACAAACGTTGATTCAAAAAGCGCTAATTTTATGCAAAAACCCGAATTTAGAAAACAAGTTATTTTCACCTGTAACAAGCATCCAAACGGGGGTCCAAGTGATGGACTCTTCAACTTTTTTCGATATTGAAAATTAATAGTACAAAGTTATTGATACAGTGATACTATTTAATATATCGATTTTACGACGTGCATAAACAAAGAAAGTGAGGTTAACTATTCTCTGTTAAGTTTGCGTCAAGAGTTGGAAATCGAACCTGTATGAACCTGCCATCCTAAAATAGTGCACCATGTAAGAATTGTAATTATTATGTTCACTTGTACAAATTTGGAGAGTAAATATATAAACACTAAAAGTACTACTATCTCTGCTTTTCAAAACCTATCTCCCTCTAATGACCGCTGACAAGCTGACGTGTCAAAACCCTCATTTCATTAAATTGCGTACTAATCGCCCTATCGATAGTAACCACAATAATAGTCATGAACCTTTGCTAATCGTGCGAAGCGTAGAGCATGAATGGGAACACGACTTTCGTAGCATTGTACTTACTTTACTGTCCGACGACAAAACCCTAGCTTATAATGATGACGTGGCGTTAGACATCGTGTCCCCTTCGATGGTCTCGAGGGGTTTTGATTCTCATGGTTATAGCCTTGATGAGGATACGTTTCATACCCCGCGATTAGGGAGTGTAGGAATGTGACACTTCCCGCTTTGAGTCCTAAGGACGATGATAATTTTTATTATTTGGATTACAATAATCCATTGGGTTTTGGGTTTGACTCTGTTTCCGACGAATATAAGGTGGTTAGGTTCGATTCTGTTAGTATGATGCGTGATTACGACACCACCGGTGATGACGACGTTGACGAAAACGAAGTCTATTATGAGTTTCATGAAGACCTTCAATTCAAGGTTGGAATCTATAGCTTAAAAACTAATTGTTGGGAAGAAACCGCCTCTATTGTGCAAACCGCTAGAATATCTACAATTAGTAATTGTAATTTGTTCTTCAATGGGGGGTTTCATTGGTTGGGAGGTGACGATTATAATAACTTTTGTATACTTGTGTTTGACCTCAATAAGGAAGTTTGGAAACAGTTTAAGTTGCCTGGTTACCTTCAAGACGAAGACGAAGATGATATCGTTAAGATCTCGGTCCTGAATGAGTCCCTCACTGCGATTTGGTATACTGAAAACTTTTATGACATAACGGAAGTTGAGTTTAAAATATGGGTGATGATGGAATATGAGTTGGATATATCTTGGACGAAGCTATATAACATCAGTGATGTTATGGGAATTGAGAGGCCATTGTCATTTGGCAACAACGAAAAGTTTCTCTTAGAGAATGGAGATGGGGATTTGGTGTCGTTTAATCTCAGTACAAGGGAGATAAAGGAGTTTCAAGTCAGCTGGGTTCCTGGGTCGATGCATGCTTTCCGTTATAGAGAGAGCTTAGTTCCACTCAACTGATGAAACGAATGTCTTATTTGCTCGTGACATGACAAATGAGGTTATTTTCCTTAGAATTAAACAGAAAGCAAAAGAATTTGGAAATTGAGTTGCGTAATCTTCTGACCAGTGTGAAGACTCAATGTACTAAATTTTCGTTTCCCCTGAGCTCTTTTTTCCTGTTTAGCTTTTCCATGTTGTACATTTCCTAGTTTGTTTGATACTTGGTGGTAGTTATGGCAATAGCTATGCCTTATGCTTGGTTTTTCTACTATTCCTAGTATGTCAATTTAGTAAAATTCGGCTGTTAACAGTCCAAAAGAGGCTCATGTTTCTATATTCTTTCTAGTGGTTATGATGCTTCGTTTGTTTTGGGTAGTTTGCAAATCTGGCTTTTGAAAAAAATATAATTTGCTTGTTCTTTTCTGGTCTGTTCTTTTTTGTGTGTGTTTTTCCCTTGAATAGTGTATTGGGCTATTGGCTAACTACTCAAGTAATTTTTTCCTACTTCGGTAGCCTAAATACCCTCTCTTTCACTTGCGAAGCAGGTTCTGAACCAATTGGTGAGTGATTGCAGGCACGGCTAAGTTTAGTAACTTGAGCGCACCTTAATCGTCTATTAGAGATCACATCAACATTGATATACTAATCATGCAAAAAATAAAATAAGAAGGAAACTCGAACATATCGGTTCTGACTCCATTCAATTGAAACAAGGGGCTTATGGATTCATGATGAATTGCAGGTTCTTTCCAGTACTATTAATGCAGTTGATGTTGTACTATTCGATCTCACGACTAGAAAATGTACGCATATGCGTGCTTTATCTTTGATATCGTATAGGGGCTAGGCTGCATTTTGTTATGTTCGATTATATTTTCAATTGTATGGGGATTTAACTAGTTGGTAAGGACAATTGACACGTTAAAGCATCGATCAAGTCTACTCTTTTCACTTTCATTTATACGCAATTAGTCAGGTAACTTCAGCACTTTTATGAAAATGACTCAGAATAATCATAATTAAAAAAAATACAAGTTATTAATTGTTTTCAAACAAACCAAAGATTAAAATGTCAGACACAAATGATCAATCAGTTTGTCTTCGCTTTAATTGTTGTCGCTAACTATCGAGTCTCTTCTGAGTTTTCGTCGATCACAATCGGTAACTCAAACGAATAGATTTTTGCTGGTCGGTGTGTCCATGTCATCCAAATTTCGTCCGCCCTCCAAATTGGTTTGTATTGCCTCTCCATTATGGACTTTATCCAAACAAGATATTGTCTTTTAAAGGTGGCTATAAATGATTTGTGCAATTCATCTTCAATCTCTGTAAGCCATGTGAAATTAGCCTTTCACAAACAACTATAGTAAAAGTTAATGTATATATTATTTGTTTAAAAAACAATATAAAAGGACATATATATAACTATGAAAAGGGTAATATAAATTAGGATAAATTAACAAAACATACTATTTTTGAAACTAAATTAACAAAAACATACCCAAAAATTTCTAATTAACAAAAATATACACAAAAGTTCATATCCTAGTTTGTATATTTCATACCCTTATTCCAAAAGTTCATACCCTTATTTTAAAAGTTAATACCCTAATTTGTATTTTTCATACACTTGTTTTAAAAGTTCATGCACTTATTTTAAAAGTTCATACCCTTATTTTAAAAGTTCATACCCTAATTTGTATTTTTCATACTTTTATTCTAAGTTAATACATTTATTTTAAAAGCTTATATCATAATTCGTAATTCACCCTTATTTTCAAATTTCATACCCCAATTTACATAATTCATATCATTAATTACATAATTCATATACATAATTCATATACATAATTTTCAACTCATATACTTAATTCACGTAATTCATATATTTATTTTTCAACATTATACACTAATTAACAAATTCAACTCTTACCAGTCATCCGATCTCGAACTACCACGTCGTCGTCATGGGTCTCTTATTCGATGAGCACATCTCCGTCGACATTAAACTCGAGTTTTCAACCTCGCTCTATACCCTCGTTGCCCATTTCGACAGATGTATCCGTCTCAATCTCTACGGAACAGACAGACCGGAGAGAGTGAGAACGGGGAGGAGAGATGATGAGAGAGTGAGAATGAGGAGAGAGAGATTGTAGACAGTATGAGAGCATGAGAGAATAAAATGAGGAGAGAGATTGGAAAGACTATGAGAGTAGGAGAGAGTGAAAGGAAGAAATAGGAAAAAGAAATTGGGAGGCTTGAGTCAGTTCTTTTGTTTTTTATTAATTATTACTTAAACGTATGTTTTTAATAATTTAACTTTTGAGCTTATATTTTTATTAATATAATAGGCGTAGAATATTTTTATATTAATTGTCCATTTTTTTAAACAATGTTACAGTTTTGTTTTTTTGCCAACGTAACTTTTTTTTCGTAGTTACGCTCATGAGGAAGGCTATTTCATCTTAAATATATCGTCTTGAATGAGTCCCTATAGTATTATTTACATTTGTACACATTCAGTAAAATATCGATGAAATATTGGGTTTTCCAATCGTTGAGGTATTATTTATTAGAGTTGTATATTTTGTAAAGAAAAGTTTTGTTTTGTAGTTTTTGATAATTAAACTTGAAAAATCGTATGTTTTGGAAAGAAAAGTTTTGGTTTGTAATTTTTAATAATTAAACTTGAAAAGTTGTATCTTTTTGTAATTTTCTCATTTTTAACATCAGTCATAAGACTGCAGATTGATAAGGCATTTCAATCGATATTTTCAGTTCTCTATCAACTCTCCCTACCTTACCATCAATATTAGGTGACTCATGAATTTCTGGTATTTTGGCAAATTCTAATTGCAATACACAAGTGTTGGATAAATAACAATATAAGAAAGAGTTGCGATTTTTTTCAAAGTTAATTTGCTTTTGGGAGACTAAGTGTCGCTAATTTAGTACTTGTTAATTACCAAGAAAAATGTCAGTGTCAATGTGATACAATTAGAATGTCAATCTTAAATTGCCACAAAGGTTTAGTTTACTGAAATGGTAATTTGTGCTCGATCAATCTTGGCATACATATTGGTTTTAAGAATGACATAATAGTCCATCTGTTGCTAAATTTTAGACACCATTAGTTTCTTCTGTACGATTTTGCTATCATTTTTATTTTTTGTAATCGAAAGCAATAAAATTGGTACACCATTATTTTCTTATACACTGCTACAGTTTTGTTTTTCGGCCAGCCTAACTTTTTGTTGTTATTTGATGAGAAATATTGAATATTTAGATTTGAGAAATCTGCAAACCACACCCTTCCTGATTTGTTGTTGACCTCAGTACAGTAGTGAAGAATTTTGAGTTATTTGGTAGTTGCACTAAAAATATTAGTGAATCAAGGTATACAAAAATCTAAGCAAGTGGTTGGTAGTTAATGATAGTCTCAAAAATGTATACAGTAAAAAAAAATCCTACACTTTTTATAATTAGATTTGAATTATCGTTTCAGATCCATTTAATGACTGTAAAAGTTTTCATTAAAATTTGCAGAAGGTAACCGATTAGTGAATTTATGCAACGTTAGGGTACTAATTAAAAAGAAAAAACGGAAGGTAATAGTACAAGACAGAAGCCTCGTCTCCATCAACCATGGTAATGGTTGGTGTCTGATCATAGTATAAATGTAATAGATTATATAAGGTGTACCGCGGCCGAGCTTGATGGTGAACCTAATTAGGAAAAGGTTGCTCACGAGCATCAACCATGGTAATGGCCGGTGTCTGATCAATATTAAGAAAGATTTTCGAGTTGGACTCTATAAGCCATTGAGCGAGGAAAGTACCTCGGAGGATCGAAAAAGTTTAAGGTTGATGGAACTCGGCTAGACATGGTTGATCGGAGTGAAACCTATGTCGTGTCCGAGTGACCCAATATAGAGGAAAATATTTGTTTCAAATTTCTTTTTTTCTTTTAAAGTTTACGTTTCTAAAATGGAACTATATATTTTGGAAATGTAGGGAATTAATTTTCTTAGATTAATTAACTAAATAATTAATTAACAATTATAATAATTAGAAAGATATTTTCCTTTAGTTTTTAATTTGTTTTAGGAACCGAAACAAAATAACTTAACTAGAATTAAAATTAATTTAGTGTTTTTTTTTAACTTAAAAGGAACCCCTAACTAAATGGGACCAGTTAGGCACTGAACTGTGAACTCGATCAAACTGAATAATATTAGTTTTTTTTGAAGATTGAATAATATTAGTTAGGTTTGATACAGATTCAATGTCAATATCAACCAGGGATGAAGGAAACGGCACGCACGTTGAAAGCAAAATAATTTGTGGTAAATAATGCAACACATTTCAATATATACTTTCATAATGACGACATAGCTAAGGGTCTAGCACAACTTTTATAATCAAAAAATAAATTAATAAATACTTTCGGAAAATTTCTTCTTTCAATAGTGATCACAACCGCCTAAAGAAACGTGAAAGAAAACTAACAAAATAAAGAAACAGATCTTTCACTTATTAATCAAGACCACTGTTACGGGAAAGAAAGTTTGTTTTAACAAGCAAAAGAACACTAAATTCCAAGGTGTCTTGTATCATATTTTCCCAGGACGCAAGAAAATAGTACTTCTCTGGAACTTCTCAGAAACAAAAAATTATCAAGGAATTATACTTGTTGACAAAATAAAAAACACTATATATATAAAGCCAAGATTATTGTACATCAACCAGCAAGACAAACAAATAAGTCCTGAATTAAGTCCACTGCTAATAATTAAGTCCCGAATCTAAAATAAAATAGTAACAAATATGGGTTGGAAAAGCCCGCCTCAATACATCTGCTTTGCTTTGCTACTTGTGTTAGGATGCCTGGCTTCACAAGCCACGTGTCGTTCTCTTCAAGAAGCGGCGATGTTTGAGAAGCATGAGCTATGGATGGCTCAGCATGGTCGTGTATACAAAGACAGTGCTGAGAAGGCGGCACGTTATAACATATTCAAGAGTAATGTTGAACAAATAGATTCTTTCAACAAAGACTCGAACAAGCCATACAAGCTTGCAGTTAACCAATTTAGTGATCTTACAAATAAAGAGTTCAAATTGCGCAACAGGTTTAAAAGCCATGTTTGCTCGTCAGTTGTGGCCTCGTTTAAGTATGAAAATGTGTCCGCTGCGCCAGCCAGCATGGACTGGAGGAAGAAAGGTGCCGTAACAGCTGTCAAGGACCAAGGACAGTGTGGTAAGCGCTTTCTCAGCATAATATATCGAAACACGGATTTAGTACTGGTAGCTAAGTCATAGGAAAGGATATATATTTCCGGTATCATAAACCCATGCATTGGTAAATAAACATCGTACATAGATAAACCTGGGGTAAGGCACAATTTTAAATGCAGCTGAGGTGGAATTGAAATAATAATTCTCATGGGAATCTACAACATCATAAAAATAGGGTTCTCTAGGTTAAATTTTAATGACAACCTCAGTTCAGTCACATCTATTCCAATCCTGAGAGACTTAGTAAAATTATGGATATCATTTGCCAACACGGAGTAAATTATAACAAATTTGTAGCGTTTTCCTTTTTTACATCATTAGTAATTAGCTACCATTATGCTTTCTGATGATTTTAATTCACAGAATAATAAATATATTAGTACTTATGAAAATAACTACACTAAAATAAAATGATACATTAGTTTCAAGTGAATCAAGTCTACATTTGTAGCCTGCTGTTTTTCCAAAATTTTCATACATACATGTATTCGTTTTTTCTTTCCTCTGTTGCTTCTAACGTTTCCGTATTGTTTACTTATTATTCTATCATATAGGATGTTGTTGGGCATTTTCAGCAGTTGCAGCCATGGAAGGCATTACCCAACTAACAACTAAGACGCTTGTCTCCCTCTCCGAGCAAGAGCTAGTTGATTGCGACACATCTGGCGTGGACCAAGGTTGCAACGGTGGTCTCATGGACGATGCATTCAAATTTATTCTACAAAACAAAGGTCTTGCTTCGGAAACAAGCTACCCGTACAAGGGAACAGATGGCACATGCAACAAGAACAAGGCTTTAAGTCATGCAGCCAAGATTACAGGGTACGAGGATGTTCCAGCAAACAGCGAAAGCGCACTGCTCAAAGCTGTTTCCATGCAACCCGTCTCTGTTGCAATTGAAGCGAGCGGATTTGAATTCCAGTTTTACTCGAGCGGAGTTTTTACAGGAGACTGCGGAACAGACCTAGACCACGGTGTTACTGCTGTTGGATACGGGACTGCTAAGGACGGGACCAAGTATTGGCTGGTTAAAAACTCATGGGGCGCGACTTGGGGTGAACAAGGGTACATAATGATGCAAAGGGATGTTAGTGCCAAGGAAGGGTTATGTGGAATAGCTATGCTGGCTTCTTACCCTACTGCGTAATATGGAGAAAATGAAACCCTATGTTGCATGCATGTACAAATCTGTATATATATTGCTTGTATAAAGATGCATCTTCTCTTTCTGTTGCTTGTATACTTGTTCTTGTTCATGATTGCTAGGTTGATGCAAAGATTGTGTAAAGTATTAATTTGCATGAAAATATGTACGTATTTTGGATGATTTGATCAATTGAAGCGTGTGTAAGTTGTGAATAATTAGTCGAGTTAGTTTGTTTCTTCTTCTTTCATAGTTTTATTGCTTGTCAATTTAACTTGTATACATGGGGAAAAGTCATCTCATACGTACCAATAATTACCATGCATGTCATTTAAACATTTGCACAGGGACAAGATGAGAATGGAATGATTAATTAACACCACCATGAATAAGGTCTATCAAACTTTAAGGTGTGCTAAGTGTTAACCATTAAAAAACAATATTTTAAAAAGTGTTACTGTGATTCGTGAACATTGAGTTTTTTCAGTAATGCTATTAAATTAATTAAATTAAACTTTTATATACAGAATAGAATGTCGAATGAGTTAGGTGGAGGTAATTAAGGTCCACACATAATTTAATTAAATTAATTTTATTATACTACTTCTCCCACTCCAATCTTCCCAGAAGATATTAAAAAACTAAAAAACGAAGAAGGAGATTTTCATTTTCTTTGATCACTCCACGTCCTATTACATTTTTTCCGTAAAAAAATATGGCTACGTTGGTGACCGAATACTAGTTTTACTTGGCAAACACTACAAAAAAATATCCAAATAGCGACGGGATTAGTGACGGTATTTTTTGTTACGAGCTTATTAGCGACGGTTTTTGTGACGGTTTTGTGACAGTATAGTCAATTTGCGACAGATTTGTGACAACTTTTTAAATTAGCGACAGGCTTGTGACAGCTTTTGACTCTCACTAAATCAAACATTATTTTGTAGTGAAAATCACCACAAAAAGCAATTCGGCAAAGAGGTGTTCTCAATACACTACAATATTTCTGAATCAACGCGCAGACCGTAGATATAATCTACGGTCTGGATCATTTAACACAGACCGTAGATATAATCTACGGTTTGGATTAAATGATCCAGACCGTAGATTATATCTACGGTCTGTGTAATTTTTTTGAAAATTACACAGTCAGTCCCTGCTTTTCAAAATTACACAGTCAGTCCCTGCCAAAATTACACAGACAGTCCCTGGAAAAAACAGAAAGTTACGGATTTTTTAAAAAAAATTAAATTTTATTCTACACTCTCTCTCTTTCTCTCAAAAACCCCCAATTTTCAACCCAAAAAATCACCCAAATCAATCAACCACATTAACTATCAACTTTATTACCAAAAAACCCCAAATCATCAATCAAACTTATCCATAATTCAAGGGTATATCTTTTATTCTCTAATTTATTATGTATTTTGTGTAATTTAAATTTGTAAAATAGGAAAAAATATATAAAATATGCAAATCCATAATTCACTTAGCTATATATCATTGTTTGTTGTTTGTTTATATTAATTATAGAAATTTTAATAATTGTTGATATTTGTCCCATTTTTGCATGTTTTTTTATTTTTTGTAATTTTAATTTGTAAAATAGGAAAAAATATATAAAATATGCAAAACCATAATTCACTTAGCTATATATAATTGTTTGTTGTTTGTTTATATTAATTATAGAAATTTTAATAATTGTTGATATTTGTCCCATTTTTGCATGTTTTTTTATTTTGTTTGGTTAATTTGAATTGTTTATGAAAAAATGTGTGTTTGGTTATGATTAAAAAATTGAGTTATTATTGTTTGGTTTATGAAAAAATGTGTGTTTGGTTATGATTAAAAAATTGAATTATTATTGTTTGGTTTATGAAAAAATGTGTGTTTGGTTATGATTAAAAAATTGAATTATTATTGTTTGGTTTATGAAAAAATGTGTGTTTGGTTATCATTAAAAAATTGAATTATTATTGTTTGGTTTATGAAAAAATGTGTGTTTGGTTATCATTAAAAAATTGAATTATTATTGTTTGGTTTATGAAAAAATGTGTGTTTGGTTATCATTAAAAAATTGAATTATTATTGTTTGGTTTATGAAAAAATGTGTGTTTGGTTATCATTAAAAAATTGAATTATTATTGTTTGGTTTATGAAAAAATGTGTGTTTGGTTATCATTAAAAAATTGAATTATTATTGTTTGGTTTATGAAAAAATGTGTGTTTGGTTATCATTAAAAAATTGAATTATTATTGTTTGGTTTATGAAAAAATGTGTGTTTGGTTATCATTAAAAAATTGAATTATTATTGTTTGGTTTATGAAAAAATGTGTGTTTGGTTATCATTAATTGGTTATAATTGAGTTATCATTGTTTGGTTATCATTGAGTTATCATTGTTTGGTTATCATTAATTGGTTATGTTATCATTTTTTTGGTTATCATTAATTGAGTTATATTTGGTTATCATAGTTAGGATGACAGACCCAGGTCCACAGATTAAAGGGAGGTTGGGTATTTTACGACAGACTGGTCACATTTCTAGTCAGACTTGGGATGCTGGCAGAGAAGCGGGTAGAGGAGATGCCAATAAGATTAGGGTTTATAATTATAGTTGGCAGATACCGACGCCTGAAAGGGTAGTTCAAAATATCATTAGGGCTGGTTTTTACGGTATTTACAGTATAGGTAATTATACCGTAGACCGAGGGTTGATTACAGCCTTAGTTGATAGGTGGCGTGATGAGTCGCACACGTTCCATTTTGTCGGGGGAGAGTTGGGGATATCTTTACAGGATGTAGAGATTATGCTCGGTCTGAGGGTGGATGGTCTTGCTGTGACCCGGTCGGAGCGGAATGACACGAAGGCGAGCAGGTTGGCTATGATGGAGAGTTTGTTGGGTGTTAGGCCGGCTGACAATCAAGTCGATCTAAACTGTCTGACAGTTAGACTTGATTGGATGTTGCAGACCTTCGGTGAATTACCCCCCAACCCTACTGAGGAGCGTTTACTATATCAGTCTAGGGCTGCCATGCTATTATTACTGGCTGCACATGTGTTTTCGGATAAGAGCAGTGATCAGATTCCACTCTGGCCTCTGCCATTTCTGGAGGATTTTGACACATGTGCTGAGTATAGTTGGGGATCAGCTCTTCTGGCCTGGTTAGAGGCTAATCTATGCAGGGTGGTACGTTGTAAGACAACCGGAGTAAGCGGGGCGGTGATGTTTCTGGATATGTGGGCGATTACCAGACTACTGCCGGTTAGACCGTGTGAAGAGCTGCCGGAAGATGTCGAGCCACCGGAGGGCTGGCCTAGGTTCCCCCTCGGTTACAGGTATGATATTTATTTAGTTTTTGAATTGGATTTGCTTTTTTATATTATTGTGTCATCTATCATTTACTTAGCTGCCGGTTATATTTATTGTTTATCGGTTTTTGTTTGTATATTACAGATGGAAGATGTGGCGGCAAACTAACCTTACGCCATATGTCTACGGACATAATGTGGTCCACATACGTGACCAGTTTGACAATATGTCGCCTGAACAGGTAAATTTTAATTTTCGTATTACATGTAACTTACGTATTATATGTTGTATATGTTTGCATTGGTCTTATCTTCGCAGAATTTATTACTCGTCTATTTTTAAACCATTGTTTATATATTCTAATTTGATGATTACAGATAGTGTGGCAACCTTACGGGGATCTCAATCAGTATCCGGAATACTGCACGCGGGGCCGGTATATGTGGCATTGTTCTGTGCCTCTCATTTGTAATGAGAAGATTGAGTACCACCCCGCGGACAGGTTCATGAGGCAGTTCGGTTTTGTGCAGCGGGTCCCTACGTATATTTGGAAACCAAGACAGGGTCACGGCAAGGATAGAAGATATGGGACTGGGCAAAAACACGACTGGCCTTTACTAACCGGAGAATTTATAGCCGTGTGGAATGACCGCCACACCCGTCTTATTAACGGCGAATATGGCACGGGGACGTCACCGGGTTACATGAAATGGTATAGAGAGCGGACCCGCATCTTCATAAACCCACCTGAACTTGCCCCGCCCCCTCACGGTTTCCGGGAGAATACGGGTGTCTTCAATAAAATGGTAACTACTGAATCGTTTTTTACTAATAAATCGTTACTTCTTTTTATGTATATTTCAAAAGTAATAAATCGTTTTTTATTATTTATTTTTTTACAGAAAGCGATGTTGCGCCGCAGTTTCAAATCGTTCAAACGGGCGAAAATGAGAACGGACGTGGACTTACTACGTAAGGAGTTCGCTGAAATGGGTTTGAATCCGTATGGGTCAGCTGATGAACAGTCGGAGGGGGATGACGACGACGACGACGACGAGGACGACGACGACGGTGATGACGACCTACGTTACGACCCACGAACTTACACTAGGGCTTCAAGTTGTCGGCGTCCCGACGAAAGAGGCGAATCTAGTAGCGGGGGTAGAAGATCGACTGGAGGTCGACACCCGACTACAGATCAGGGTCCGGGTCCGAGTTCAAGCAGTCATCGTCGTCGTTCTTCTTTTGCTGGGTCGGACTACGTTCAGACCGATGTTCCGTTCGATCATCATAGACAATCATTTGGTTCGTACGAGCATCATCCTAGTCATCAGTCCACCGACAGTTGGAGTCGGGGGTTGACGATTACATCCCACGAGCGTGCGCCGCATCCAGAATCGCAGCAGCGACAAAGACGGCGTACGGAGCTAAACGAAATCGAAGAGTCTGCTGAGCCGTCATCGGATAGATTAACATCGGCGGGAAAGATGCTCCCTATGTCCAACTTTAAAACATTTAGTCGTTACAAAAAAAAATAAATGCACTGTTTTTGTATTTGATTTCTATGTTTGATTTGTACGTTATAATTTCGTAAACTTAATTTGATTCGTATGTTTGATTTGTATGTTTGTAAAAAATATTCTGTATTTTAATTGATAGGACCAATATTGAGTTTTTACAAACCGTAAACCCTAAACTCTATATTAAAAACCCTAAACCCTAAATTAAAAACCCTAAACCCTAAACCCTAAATTAAAAACCCTAAACCCAAATTACAAACCCTAAACCCTAAACCCTAAACCCTAAACCCTAAATTACAAACCCTAAACCCTAAATTAAAAACCCTAAATTACAAACCCTAAACCCTAAACCCTAAACCCATAAACCCTAAACCCTAAACCCTAAACCCTAAAAACCCTAAATATTCTGATTAGAAACCCTAAACCCTAAACCCTAAACCCTAAACCCTAAAAAACCCTAAATATGCTGAAATTTACATACAAACCGTACATTTAATGTACGGTTTGTACAGATTTCATACAAACCGTACATTAAATGTACGGTTTGCATGTATTTTGTGCAAACCGTAAAAGTAATGTACGGTTTGTACCCCTGATTTATGCAGCGCCACTTTACGAATGTACTTTTTGCACTGAATCACCGTAAACAACGTAAAAAAAAAAAACTACAAACCGTAAAAGTAATCTACGGTTTGTAGTGTAAATGACATTGGATACCATATCTATCAAAATAAATCCGACAACACCTTATCACTTTTGAATTATTATGATTTGACAACCCTATCCGAAATTGACTACTCAATGCATTATTAAAGTTTGGAAATGACTACACCAAAAAAAACACTACAACCCGTAAAAGTAATCTACGGTTTGTAGTGCAAATTACATTGGATGCCATTTCTATCAAAATAATTCCGACAACACCTTATCACTTTTGAATTATTATGATTTGACAACCCTATCCGAAAATGACTACTCAATGCATTATTAAAGTTTCGAAATGACTACACCAAAAATTCACTACAAACCGTAAAAGTAATCTACGGTTTGTAGTGTAAACTTACACTATAAATATGACTCAATTTTGCCAATTCTAACAAACCATAAAATCAAACACAAACACATTTCGGAAATCTCTAAAAAAATCCTCATTCCTCCCCAATAAAATATACAAACAAACCCTTTTCGAAAATGAATTACAACTATGGTTATGACAACAACCAATGGAATAACAACAACAATGCGAATTCATCCAGTGGCTCAAACGATGAGCTAACTGATTATTCGGAGCACTTTGAAGTCGATGAATTGACTTGGGAAACAAGGGCTGAAATGCTTGCTGATCTTGCTGATGTGGCTGGAAATTTGGGTTTCATTCTTACGATTCGTAGGTCTGGAGGGGGTGATGGGAGAAGAACACCGTATGTTGATATTGTATGTGATAAATCGGGGGTTTACGAAAAAAAGAAACCATCTTCCGTAAAATCAGGTACAAAGAAAAAAGATTGCCCATTTTTCATTAAAGGTTACGTAGTTAATGGTGAATGGATGTGTCACGTAGAAAATGGACAACATAACCACCCACCTCCAACTTACCTACAAGGGCAAGCACGACGTGCTCGTTTAACCCAAGATGAAAAAGAAATTGTTAAAACTTTAAGGAAAAGCAGTTTTAAAGTTGGTGCAATATTAGAGGCCATAAAAAATAGAAATCCTGACAATGTATCAAACGCTAAAACGATACATAATTTTTTGGCCGGACTGAAATTTAAAGAACGAGATGGTAGAAACCCGATACAGGAACTGTTTAATTTGTTGGATAGCCATCGCTACACGTTCTACTATAATATGAACCCATCAACCCATTCCCTTGAGAACTTGTTTTTTGCACACCCCGATTCTATAAGGATGTTCAAAGCTTTTCCTGATGTCTTGTTAATGGATTGTACATATAGAACAAACCGTTTTAATATGTCATTTCTAGAAGTCGTAGGAATGACATCAACGAACCAAACATATTGTTTAGGTTTTGTTTTCATGAGTGACGAGACAAAGGAAAGTTATATATGGGCATTGGAAAAATTTAAAGTTACATTGGAGGGGTGTATACTACCTAGGGTTTTTGTAACCGACAGGGAAATGGCCTTATCAAATGCTTTGTCCGTTGTTTTTCCCGATTCTCATCATATTTTGTGCACTTTTCATATTGCAAAAAATGTTTTGAAAAATTGCCGTAAAAAGATCCCTGATGAGGAGTGGCAAACGTTTCTAGATGATTGGGGTTTATTGGTTGATTCTGAGTCGATAGAGGAGTACAATCATAACCGAACTTATTTCAATTCCTCTTACAAATCGTACCCTGCTGTGATTAAGTATGTAGACAAGCTTTTAAATGATTATGCTGAAAAGTTTGTTGCATGCTATACCAACCACACAACACATCTAGGTAACAGAACTAGCAATCGAGCCGAACAACAACATGCTAAGCTGAAAAGATCCCTTTCCACAAATACTGGCACGCTTGAAACTGTTTGGGTAGAGGTGAATAGAATTCTAGAAAAACAGTTTGAGGATATTAAGACGAAGTTGGATAAATGCAAGTCTTATTTTCCACATTCTGAACGAACACCTCTATTTATAAATCTTAGGTCGTATATCACACACTATGCCTTTGATTTATTATTTCAAGAACATAAAAAATGTGATGGCCAGGCTGATGAGAATTGTTCTTGCGGTTTCAAATTGTCTCACGGTTTACCTTGTCATCATATTATGAGTGAACATATTTTATTCGGGAAGCCTCTTCCTCTAGAATATATTCATCCATTCTGGAAAAAATTAGACGTAATTGATGATAATGGGAACACCGATGATTATGGGGTCGAGGGTGATCTAGAAGAGTTTAAAAGTGTTTATGCTAGGAAAAGTAATGTTGAAAAACGGCGTATGAAAACACAACTCCGAAAGATAACCGTACCAGCCAGAACATCCGTCAGTGACCCCGAAGTGAGGGTAAATAGGGGGAGACCTAGAAAAGGCGACAAATCTAGTAAGAGGGATAAGTCGGGATGGGAGTATGTGGAGGAGGAACATGGTGCTGGTGCTAGTAGGGACAAGGGCAAAGGCAAGGATGATGAAACACCGGAGGTAAGGGTAAACCCAACTAGGAGGCCGCGAAACCAGAACCCTAAACTCACCCCCAATAGGCCAACCTTCCTGTACAGTGACCAAATATGGTTCATGTTACATAGTTACATCGAAACGGTTTATGATGTGCGTGGGGATGGTAACTGTGGGTTCCGGGTACTTGCAAATGTGACGGGTAAACAGCATGGGGAAGATGATTGGTATGCGGTAAGATGTGAGTTGTTTCAAGAGCTGCAGCAAATGAAAGGTGTTTATTATGAGCTGTTCGAGAATCTTGGCTTTAATTACCGGTATGATTATATTTTATCAAGTTTAAATTTTTATCATGCTACAAATCCCGCACCTCTTGACAAATGGATGAGATTTCCGTCTTATGGGTTTTTAATTGCTTCTCATTACAATATTCCAATTGTATTGTTGTCCTTATGGCACAATAATGATGGAGGGGTAAACGTGTGGAACAATACTTTTTTACCTCTTTATACTGGTCCGCCTCGGGGGACGACAAATTACATCCCGACTGTAATGGTGTTCGTCAACAGTTGTCACTATGCTCAGGTTATTCCTAAAGAAGACGGGATCTTCCCAATGCCAGGAATTATAGCACGGTGGGAACAAACGCGCACTGAGACAGCTGCGCCATGGAAGGAACTTTTTCGACCAAATTTCAAGTTATATATGGCGCTGGAAAAGCAATCGGGTAAGAAAAAAGCAAATGAAGACGAAGCTATAGACCTAAGTCCATAATCATTTCTTTATTTTTAATTTGATGTAAATTACTATTTTTTCCAAGTTGTTGTAAATTTATATGATGTAAACAAATGTTTAATAAATTTGTTCTATGAAATTTAGTTCTATGAAATTTTGTTGTAAATTTTCTCTAATTTTGTTGTAAGTTTTGTTTAATAAATTTGTTTTACGAAATTTATAAGTTCATATTCATGTTTGCATATTGAGTTAATTTCTTTTATGAAATTTATATAATTTATGATTGTTTCATTCAAGAAAATTGACGATTGACACCAAATTGACGACTTAGTTAATGTTTCATATTGACACCAAAAAAAAAAATTCCTTATTTGAAAAAAATATCAACTTATACACTTGAGAAAAATATCAACTTATACACTTGAAAAAAATATCAAATTATACACTTGAAAAAAATATCAAATTATACACTTGAAAAAAATATCAAATTTTAAAAATAAGGCATTTTTATGTAAAAAAAAATCATGTTTAATTTCAAAAAAAATATTCAGTATTTTAATTTTAATTATTAGAATTTTAATTTTAATTTTTAATTTCAAAAATTCTGTAAAAACACGTAAACCGTAGATTAAATCTACGGTCTACAGTGTAACACTGTAAACCGTAGATTTAATCTACGGTCTGTGTAAATTTACACAGACCGTAGATTAAATCTACGGTTTACAGTGTTACACTGTAGACCGTAGATTTAATCTACGGTCTGTGCGTTTTTTCAGATTTTTTGATGTTTATACAGCCAACCTCTTCGGCAAAATCTCTCACATACATAATACGATCAAATTAAGGCATTCAAAATGACTAAGGGTCCGTTTGCTAACATATTTTTTTAGTTGATTTTTGAATTTTAAATTTTAAAAATATGTCGGTGATTGGCAATTCAGATTATTCAGTTTCTAAACATCTGATTTTTAGGCTGAAAAACTTTAAAAAATCCATATTTTTAAAATCTAGCTTTTAAGTGAACTTTTAAAACAGATTTTTAAAATCTAA
Source organism: Primula vulgaris (assembly GCA_963920805.1). Lineage (NCBI taxonomy): Eukaryota > Viridiplantae > Streptophyta > Magnoliopsida > Ericales > Primulaceae > Primula > Primula vulgaris. Next base: position 5,520,750 of record OY987216.1, on the reverse strand, counting down.
TTATGCATAAAAAAATATGTTACCAAACATATCGTAAATACGAAACCAGTAAACAAGTGTAACACCAAGGTGAGAACCGGTCTTTAAACAAAATATAATATATTTTGAGAATGTTGGAGTGAGAGTATTTAGGATTCGGATCCTCTGCCTTTTCTTTTATAACAGCAGAGGCGTCAGTTTTCCATTTTTGGTCCTTAGTTTTTTTCCGCCTTATTCATTTCAGTCCTTTTATTTTTGGTCGAAACAATACTATTTCATCCCGATTACTTTTTTGAGAGTAATTTTTTCTTTATTATGTATGCTTTAGATATAATTAGTTGAGCAAAACAGATTTTTTCTTCTGAGTTCTTTAATTATGGAAAAAAGACATGTGATAAAACTAATTAATAATCATATGTAGAGTTTTTTTGGTAAAAATTAAATGGATTACCCATGTGTAGAGTCTTTTTTTTAAAAAAAATAACTAAATTACCCATGTTAGATCTTAAAAACAAACGATAAGAAAGTTTTAATTAAATTTATTTTCAGTTACTTTAAAAACGAATCACTACCAGAAAATGCAGCATTCACGACTGTCAAAAACAATCGCCAACATGTAAAAACAGTAGGCAAAAACTACTTGCGACTGAACCTATTGGTAGCCAAAAACAGTCGATAAATTGGCTGTCGGTAAATATAACGACTGAATTTAATAGTCACTAATTAATAACGCCTGAAAATCAGTAGTTAAATTTAACGACTGGACATAGTTGTCGGTACAAATTAACGACTGAATTTAGTTGTCGGTACCAATTAACGACTGAAAATCAGTCGACAACTATAGTTTCCTGATAATGATTTCAAATATTATTATTTAATCAGCTACCAAACATTCAGTCCGAAAAAAAAATTCTATTCAACGACTGCACAGAACAGTCGGTAATTTTTCACAAAAAATGCTTAATTTATTTTGTAACAGTCAGTATATTAATGAATAAATGTTAATATATAATATTATTGTATTTGTGCATCTATATTATCCACATCAATCTATCGTAAAAAAAGATTATAACGAATATCATATATTCATATCATCGAAATAATAAAAAGTTAAACACATCGAGTATTCCGAAATACTAATTGTACATAGTACAACTTCTACCCAAATAAAATGTAGCCAAAATAAAATAGATAGAACCGCTTATGAATAAAAAAGAAAAGAAGAACAACAGACATCAATCGTCATGCTCACTTGTGCTTATTTCAGATTCACTAGAATTGTATAGTCGTCAAGGTTATTTTTCATCATTTTATTCACCTTCTTGAATACGCAATGTTCTACATAAGGACCGTATGACGGATCGCATCATCAACAATCATGATGCCCCGATCACGTTCCTCCTTCCCGCTAACCACAACCTCTTCTAAATATTAATTTATCCTTTTGTCATAGCTCGAGCAACCACTTGTGCACTTGACGACTCGGGTAGCGATGACAAAAGAGTTCTATGCTCTCGGTAATAAAATTAATATAGTGATTAAGATTAACTTATTATTCCAAATTAAATACTCCGTATAACAAAAAAGCAAGATTGATTTGACTGAACATAGGACCATAAAGATCAATTTTAAAAAGTTGAAGTACTAAAAATTAAAAACATACGCTTCTGCTGTTGTAAGGAAATGGCAGATGATTTGAATCCGAGTAGGTAATACTCAATAGGATTATAGGAGTAGGATCTGGACATAATCTTTAATTTTATTAATGAATTTCTCACCTTCATGCGTGTTATAATAATAAAGTAATTCATAGAAATTAAAATTACGATTAATTTTCTAAACGAACTGTCTTAAGACTTAAGAGCATATAGAGTGGAAATATGTTCCAAAATAAGATAAATAGTAATAAATGTTGATTTCTTTCAAAATCTATGGACCAAAAGTGAAATAAATTAAGAAACCATAAATGCCACGTGGCCCTGATGACGTATTGTTAGAGGTATTCTTAAGGTTTCCCGTGACGTCACTCTTCTTGTTCAGGCCTGTTTGCAAAAACTGGCTCTCTTCAATTGAAAACCCTAATTTCATTTCTTTGCACAATAACCGTCCAGTCAATGATCATGATTATAATAACCCGTTGCTAGTCCTTCATGCTATCCGCTCGCAAAATCCAAACCCTTGGTTAAGTATCGATAAAAACGTACTCACTTTGCTATCTGATGACCAAACCCTAGCTTATAAACATTAAGTGGCTTTAGAGCTCATAGACATGAATTTAGACTCTATGAATTTTGGAGTTTATGTGCATTTACTCGGCCCTTGCAATGGTTTGTTTTGTATAACCGATACGCTTAGAGTGGTAGTGTTCAACCCCACCAATAGGAAATGTCGGAACTTGCCTCCTTCTAACTTATTTCTTCAAGGTAGGTCTTACTTTCACAAAACTCCCATAGGGATCTTCTGTTGTGTTGCTTTCGGGTTTGATCATGTTTCTAGTGATTACAAGGTGGTTAGGTTTGATAAGATTATTGTAGAGTCGTCTGACGATGAGGTGGACAGTGACGAGGATCATTACGAGGGAAACGAGTATGACATTTGTTAGGTCCTAGATTATGGAACCTATTATTTGTCATTGTTGTGGCAAAATTATATTTGATATTATATTTTATAAACTCCCTGGTGTGATTATTTGATTAATTACTTTCTATAAGTTTGTGTTCAGAAAAACAGTTGAGTTAAAACTTCAGTTACAACTGAAGATGTAACTAGATATGGCAGACAGATTTATCGAATATTTTGTGGAAAGATATATTTGATATCTTCTATATAAAACGTGGTAATCAAGTTTTCAAAGATATGGTATATATTCAGAAGTAAAAGAAAAGATTGAAGATAAGAAAAGAGAAGATATTGTGGAGAACTTGAAGGTAAAGGAAATAATATTTGAAGATATCTTTCCTACTTGATCACTTTATAATCTTTTGTAAAAGCTATATATAAAGTATATTAGTCTTTGATATTTCGTGTTTAGTCTTTGATATTTCGTGTGTTTTACAATGTAGTAACAGCAGTGAGAGATAGGCCTATACGTTTGAGTATTGTAAGTCTTGAGTTAAGATTTTTCAATATCAATAAACACTGAGTGAGTGCTCCGGAGATGAAAACTTGATAAAGTCGAACTCCGATATCAAACGTCTCGTGTTCAGCGTTTTATTTATTAACTTCGCCATAAACTTTCAGTTACAAATGAAATTACGTAACAACACTCGAAACTACGCATTAAACGTTATTTCAACATTGATCGCTATATTGAAAAAGAGGCCAATGATAAAAGGGTCCAATGGTGCGTTTCATTGGTTAGCTGGTAATTTTAGAGAAATTTGGTTTATTCTGGTCTTTGACCTCAATAAGGAGGCCTTTCAACAGTTTAAGTTGCCTTCTTACTACGATAGAGGGATATACAAATGTGTTTATCTCCCGGTCTTCATTGACACCCTCTCTCTGATTGTGCATGGAAAGAATGATTTTGATCATGAATTGGATTTGCTCGATGAACTCGAGATATTTATGATGAGGGAATATGGGGATTGCAAATCTTGGAGAAAGCTCTATAGAATCAATCCTGCTATAAAATTCAATAAGCCACTGTCGTTTGGCAAGGATGGGGAGCTTTTCCTTCAAACCCGTGATGGGCAGTTGGTATCGCTTAACCTTGATACGAGGGCTATTAAGGAATTACAAGTCAATGGGGATCCAGGGTACATGTATGCTTTCCAGTACAGAGAGAGTTTAGTTTCACTCTGGTGATGCTAATGGAAAAGAATATGTAAGTGTACATAAAGTGTGAACCTTAGAATGGTATGTTACTATGGTATTTATGTAACTGTTATAAAGTGTGTCCGTCGCCGCTGTGCAAGGAAAATACAATGGTTTGGGTAGATTGATCGAGACATTTGATATACGGGTGATGATGGAATATGGGGTTTGCGATTCTTGGACAAAGTTATGTAACATTAAATCTACTGAAAGATTTGATAGTCCATTGTCATTCGGCAAGGATAGAGAGTTTCTCTTGGAGACTGACGATGAGCGATTAGTATCGTTTAACCTTAACACAAGGGTTATCAAGGAATTGCAAGTCCACGGGGTTCTTCGACCGATGCATGCTTTCCGATATAGAGAGAGCTTAGTTTCACCCAGTGATGAAAGAGGGAAAAGAGTGTTGTAAGTGAACAATATAATTTAAAATCGGATGATTACATTCCTATAACTCAAAGAAAAAGCAAGTGGATTTTTATTTTCAGCACAAACTGCTTATTCATTACTATGACATTCCCTTGCGCCTTTTTCACGATGAACTAATGTGAAAGTTCAAAGAATGTATAATCTTTTTTAATTTAACAAATCTATTGGATCATTTTTTTCATCACCTTTGGTAATCCACAGATTTACATGTTCTTCTTCTCATTCTTCTTTGCTTTTGGAGTTTTTAAAATTGGTGTAATTCCTATATTGTTTAGTACATATTGTAGTATGACGGGGCTACGCTCTGCACCTAGTCTTCAAACATTTGTCTGCTTTGTCTTTTTTTTTTTCCAGTTTTTTTTCGGGAAAGGTTACCTGTTAAATTGCCACTATAGGTTCTGTTTGGTGCAAGTATTATTTGCACGAAAATGTCATGGAACACAAAAGATCACAAATCCTAGAATACACTGTCATATTTTTGTCACGATGACCCTCGTCATGAGGCGGTAGCCCTACCTTTTTTCTTGAGCTCCTGTTTTGATATTTGTTTTAGAAGGCTATAAGTGTTTCATATTTGAATGCACTCGTGTTGCCTACAATGCTACATTTAGTTTGCATATATTGCAAATCTGATTTATGAAAGGACAGAATTTGCTTCTCTTTTTCTGGCTCTTTTTGTATATGTTGTTCTTGTGCTTCTCCAGGGGTTAATGCAATCATGGGAAGCATGTTTAGATTTTTTTCATAACTTGATACATCTTAGATATTGTTGCGTGCACAACTGAGGGCAATAGAGCGCGTAATCCATTCAATGGGCACGTACAATCATTATTCGATCAGTTTACATATAAACACATATGTATAATAAAGTATAACGATTACCTTTTATGAGTATAGGGACGGAGGGATATCACCATGATCATACAAAATTGAGCCGAATTGAAGTTTTCTAATAATATTTGGATCCTTTAAACATTGCATAACACAAAATACTCCCATATCAGTAGCCAACACTGTCTATCTCACTAATCATGACATAAAGATTCAAAAACTGCTTATTTTAGACAATCATATACGCACCTCATTAGTCTGACAGTAACCACCACTAACGGAATTAACAATCCTATGCTTATTATGATAAATTTAAAATCCAAGACTCAGAGAAATATATTGTTCGTACTCGAGTTCAATATTTAACACGAAGAGTCCAAGTAATATTAATGGTATATATATATAACAATGTTATAGTGAGTTGCACACCCTTGCAATGTTGTTTATTTTTTTATCATGTATTTTTCAGATTGTAATTTAACCTCCAATAATTAAGCATTAGTTAGTAATTAATAATTATAAATACTAGTTTTATGTGATTTTAAAGTCTCATGAGATTTTGATAATTTGATGACTCCATATTCTCTACCTCTTCCGTCCCCACTTGCTTATTTTATCCCAAATTTTTTTTTAAAAAAATTTGAAAAAAATTGTATAATTACTATAATACATGTATCAATACATTCCAATAATTATTTTTAAAAGAAAATCCACACACAATTTATTTTGAAATAAATATATAAATTAGTGTAAATTAAACATTGAATATTATAAAAATTGTCTAAAACAATATTATGTTCAAATGTTTTAAAATTTGAATACAACATAATATAAAATCTTATAAAGTTGCGGAATAAGTTACGATCATTGTAACATATAAAACATTACGGCACTTATTTTAAATTATAATGACTTTAAAGGGGTGTTCCGAAATTTATTAAAATTAGTCAATTAGGTTATTTCTCTCTCCCTTTTCTCTTTCTATCTCTCTCTCTCTCATGGGGGAAAAGGTTGTGAAACGACCTTTGATTGGTAAATCTATCACTAAACTCTCAGATGATATACTCATTGAGATATTTCTTAAGCTTCCGGTTAGAACCGTATTATCATTAAAGTATGTTTCCAAACAATGGCTTAATATTATTCAAAACCCTAATTTCATTAAACTGCATTTTAACCGCCCAGTTGATAGCAAAACTCAAAACCCTCTTCTAGTTTTACGAACGGTAAAGACCAAACAAAAACCAAGGACCCTAAACCCTACATTGTATTCTACGAAGAATGTTATTACTTTTCTATGTGATGGTGATAAAACCCTAGATGATTATAGAGATGAGGTGGATTTAGAGTCTATATTGCCTAACTCAACGGGTTTCGGTATTGGAGTCGAAGAAGTGCGTTTAATGGAACCTTGCAATGGTTTGTTTTGTGTAACGGATACTGTTGATATTGCGTTGTTTAACCCTGCGACTAGGCAATGTAGGAAATTACCTCCTTCGCATGATAGTGATCCCTTTGAATGTGTCGGATTTGGTTATGATTCTATTTCTGATGATTACAAGGTGGTTAAGTTCAATGAGATCATACTAGACCCTAACGACAATATTGATGACGACGATGATGATGATGATGATGATGACGACGACGATGATGATGATGATGAGAATAGTGGTGATGCTAATGATGTCGTTCATGCAGTTGAGGATGCCGATTATGACACAAAAATGGACGGTTTTAGTCTTTATGTCTATAAAGTTGAAATATTTAGCTTAAGCACTAAATGTTGGAGAGAAGTCGAAAGTGTTGTTCCAGTTGCCAATATGGATGGACTCTTTCGGTGCAATGTGTTCGTCAATGGTGCATTTCATTGGTTACAAGGTTATGATAGCAATTTGATCCTTGTGTTTGACCTCAATAAAGAGATTTTTAAACAGTTTGAGTTGCCTGAAGAAAATACAAACGACACTTCTTTTAAAGTAAACCTATCGGTCTTTAATGAGTACCTTGCAATGATTTTGTATGGTTTGAACGGATTTCATATATGGGTAATGATGGAGTATGGGGTTAACAAATCTTGGAAGAAAATTTATGCCACCCGAGCTGTTAGGAATATTGATAGGCCGTTGTCCTTCTGCAAGGACGAGGAGTTTCTCCTACAGAAAATAGGTGGGGAATTAGTATCGTTTGATCTTATTACCAAGACAATCAAGAAAATTGAAGTTCAAGGGGAAATATTAGAGCCGGTGTATGCATTCCGATACAGAGAGACCTTAGTTTTGCTCTAAAATTGCTAGAGGACATGTAAATCTGTAAGTCGCTTGACCGGTTCTTAAATTATTAAAATTTGTGGAAGATTGAATCCTTTGTTCCGAAAAGTTGCTGAGTTGTAACTAAGAATTTCGTGCGTGGCCTTCTAGACGAAAATGAATGTGCAAGTGAAAAGAACGTCTTATTTTGTTTTAAGTTGGTAAAAGGCGTGGATCATTCTTCTAAGCTTTGGGGTTGTTTTCTTTTTTGTTTTTGCAGTTGTTTCTGTTTAGCACTTCTCCATTTTTTTTTTGCTTTTTTAATTTTGACTTACTTATGTGTCATAGTATAGTAAGAAAATTCTACTTAGTTTAATTGATTGTTGACTTTACCTTCTAACCTTTTGGGTTGTTTTCTAAGTATTCTTTTTTGTTGCTTTTCTAAGTCATTTTTTTTATATCTCGTATGTGTTTGTAGTACAGTAAGGAACTTCTGCCTCGTTTAAATTATTGTTGCATTTTTGGCTTTTCTAAGGAGATTTTTGCTTTTGAAAATTTCTTTGATAAATTACCTCAAAATTGTGAAATTCTTATGTCAATGTTATACTCTGATCCCTCTCTATCATTGAATAAGTGCCCCCTACAAAATTCCCTACTGAAATACGTACAAATTTAACCCGCAAGATTTTCATATCTGGATTGTTAAGATGAATTATTTCAAAAGTTAACCATATAGTTTTTGCTAGTTATGCGGGCTAATGGTTCATCTTTATTGTGAAGTATTGAAGGCTATATATATAAGTATGTTTCTTTTTTCAATTTTCATGTGTTGGTTGCTACAGAAAAGCTATTTGGATATGCCTGTGTCGGTCGTTTTCTTTTACAGAAAAGGGATGCAAAATTAGTCTCGTTTAAGGAAATTTTGAAGTCCAAAGAGGGTTAGGAGCTGATGTATGTGTTTCTATGCACAAAAAGTTTAGTTTCAATCCAGAATTGCACGAGGACAAGAGTGTGGAAGTTAAAAAAAATTGAACTATGTGAGTCACTGAGTCGCTTGATCGGTCCCTAAGTCATTAAAATGAGTAGATAAATAGATCCTATGTGCTTTGTAGATGAAAAACAAAAATGCAAGAATGTCTTATTCTTGTAACTTAGCATTCAGGTTGGGCACATATTTCAGACCTTTGTGGAGGTACATTTTAGTAAGATTGTATCATTCTTTGTTTTTGCAATTGTTCATGTTTGGCTTTGGTAGATATTAGTAGTGTGGCAATGGGCATGCCCTCGGCCTAATATTGTATACACATTTGTTGCCTGTTTGGCATTTCGGTAGAAGGCTGGATTAGTGGCTTGTACAAACTCGTTTTACAATTTGCTGGTTTAATTTCCCCCGGAATGTGAAATTTTTCATGTCAATATTCTACTTCCTTTTCTAGTATATTTCATTATACCCCTGTTTCGCATTTGTTTTGATGATTGTGGTTATAAGGTCATGACTGTATCAGTAACGATGGTGATTCTGTTCATCTTTGTATTTGGTTTTGATTAGGAAGCTTTTATGTAGTTAACTGCCCAGGTTGTTATAAGGTAGAAGTTAATGTGATATGATTGGATGATGAAACTTTGAGACAAAAAAAATTCTAACCAGGTTCGTTTTCTCTCTTCTTATATATATACCATTAACAGTTACTCACCCGTTACGTGTGAGACGCGTAATGGCATAAATCTCGTAATATATTTTATTTTGAACATAATATTTAGATTTGGTATCATTTATTGTAGTTATGCAGGTTAAAACGAATTGTTAATTAATTTAGGCTACATCCGTAATTAGAAAAATATAGTGAGTACAAATTGTTAATTAATTAGATTATGCATATTGGTAATTATTAAAACATAGTGAAGGTATTTTTGGAAAAATTGGACAAAATTGGACAAGGTTATTTATCTTGAGTTGTCTTATTATAATAGAATGATATATATAAATTGGGAAAAAACACGTTTACTACACCAAACTATGTTACTGTTAACTATCTAGGTACCTGTCTTTCAACTTTCCCAATTTGGATACCACACTATAAGAAATTGTTCAATTTAGATACCACGCTATAAAAACTTTTCGGGTCTGTTTTCAAACACTGGCTTAGTCCCATTCAGAATCATGATTTTATTCGTGTTTACAATAAACGCCCAGTCAAAAGAATCAATACACATTACCCTATGGTAATTTTGCGCACTCTAGAGCGCGATTTCGAATCATAACATTGAAATAGCATACTCACTTTGCTATCTGACGAGGAAACCCTAGCTTATAAAGAGGACGCGGCGTTAGAGGTTCTATCCCCTTCGATGGCCGAGAGAGGTTTTGGTCACAATGATAAATTGCATTTAGTCGGCCCTAGTAATGGTTTGTTTTGTCTAACTGATATGGTTGATGTTGTGTTGTTTAACCCTTCGACTAGGGAGTGTAAGGAAGTGCCTCGTTCCCCTTTGAGTCGTAGAAATAAGGATTGGTATCATAGTAGGGCAGTCCAATACTTTGCTCGTGTGGGTTTTGGGTTTGATCCAGTTTTGAAGGATTTCAAGGTAGTTAGGTTCCATGAAAAGGAGTTGGACGAAAATTACGATCAAAATGATGATGGCGAAAATATTGATATTGAGGATGATATTTATCCTGATTATGCTCAAATTTTACAGAATTTTCTTTTGGCTGCTAATAGGTCTAATGAGAACAATAATCAAGAAATTGGAAGCAACTCTGAAGAATATGGCGACGATTATGATGATGTTCATTCTTCAGATAGCGATGATGATGATGATTATCCACATGATAGTCATATGAAGGTTGAAATATTTAGCTTAAGTACTAATAGTTGGAGGGAACTTGACAGTGTTGTCCCGGCCTCCTGCATGCCTAGAATTCGCAGCCATAACTTGTTTTTTAATAATGCGTTTCATTGGTAATGAGCTGATTATGATAACTATGTCTCCGCGATCCTTGTGTTTGATCTGGAGAAGGAGGATTTTAAAGAGTTTACGTTGCCTGATCGATACAGTGAATACGAGGAAGTCATGTGTGCATCTCTCAGTCTTGAACAAGTCTCTTGCTATGATTGTTCACAAGGGGTCTGATATTTGGGAAACAAATATTCATTTTGAAATTTGGGTAATGAAGAAATATGGGGTTAACAGATATTGGAGGAATCTATATAACATAAGTCGTGATGTGGGAATTAAGAGAGCATTGTCGTTTGGCAATAAGGGCGAGTTTCTTGTGGAGAATGATGATGGGAATTTACTGTCGTTTAACCTTAAAACAAAGGCAACCAAAGAATTTCAAGTCCACGGGGTTAAGGGGTCGTTGCATGCTTTCCCATATAGAGAGAGATCGGCTTTGCTCAATTGATGCAAGAGGAATAAAACGTGGAAGAAAGTAAAATGCTTGAAATTTGGCTGGGGTTTACATTCTAATTTACAGAAAGGGAGTGAAAAGGTTGTTCCTCTTCATTTATTTTTTAACCGAAGCTGCTCACTTGTTACTCTTCTGACCCTACTTTTGCATCGTTGATGGTGAACCTGTTTGAGCAAGTGATTGTATCACCTCTCAATCTTCTGGGATGCGCAATTTAGTGTTTTAGTTTTGTTTAATCTTAATCGCTGTAGCCGTTTCAGTTATGTTTCTATTTTGGTTTTTCGATGGTTCAATAGATGTTCACATGTGGCGAAGGGCCTGTCCTTGGCCTTTAGTTATTTTCTTCAAGTGTTCGTTTGTTGTCTGCTATGTAATGTTTTTCAATGTACTTGCTGCTTTTTGCCATTTCTTCAAAAATCTTGATTATCGAAAGCAATGTAAGAAAATAGCGCGCTTTATGGTTGTCTCTATAATGATTTGCAGTTCATTTAATCTTCTCCCATCAGAAAATTCTACGTGCATCCCATTTTCGGGTCTTTTGTTTGATTTTGCGGTAAAACTTATGAAGTTGTCATATCTATGCAGTTTTTGGTTATAGTGAGACATCTGTGTTTGCTTAAAATATTTGTTTAAGTAGGATATTGGTTGCTAATTTCTCACTTTCTTCCTCCTGTAATTATATTTTTCAGGTTTTTCCGGCTAAAGTCCCACGATCAGGTCCACTAGGCCAAACTGAAAGTAAGTTAGCTATTCAACCTTTTCTAACAAAGCTGGTTTGCTTTAGTTTAAAAGAATCTATAGCTTCTTTCAAGTTACATTCAGAGAAGCTCTTACAAAGACATTATAGCCAATCGAAGAACATTCCGGTCAGCTTCAAGTTACATGAAAGGAGGTACACTATCGGAATCACAAGAATTAGAAGCTTATATGTGATCTCCTAAAAAATGAAACCAAATACAGTACTAGAGTTAGGTGTATAAATGAGAGCTATTTAACTTCAGAGCACCATATGACCCGATCGGAATCACAAGAATTAGAGGCTTATGTGATCTCCTAATCGCCTTTATCTTGTTGAACATTCGAATTACTTCTCATAACTTAATTTTTGTCATAGATATTTATGATGCTTCTCATTAAGGACAAACAATCCTTACAGTCTTTCAAAGTGCAAAAGCACTTAGACCTCAAGAACAACCAGAGAAAATCAGAATTGCATTAAGGTACAAGTTCAACACGAAAGTGTTGTGGGCAGCAACCACTGTCGGCATCCTTAGGCCTTTTTATGTAAAGAGTCTGGTAGTAAATAAATTCATACAAAGAAAACCTTTCATAAAAATAACAAGACAAAAACTTCCATGAAGGAGAAGAAAGCAAATGGTTTAAGGGACTACCACTATGATTAAAGGTCCTGTTTCCTGAACATCTTTATTTGTACTCGTCATCTAGGCCAAATAACAATCGGTTTCGGGCGTCATCGTCGTCATCATATCTATCAGGCAACTCACTCCATATAAAAACCTTGTTAATATTAAACACAGGGATGGAACAGATACATCGTCACCCCCAGAGTTATTAATGCACCCTCGTATTAAAATGCTCATCCTGCAATCTAATAACACCTAGATACCGCAAATTAAAACATAGCAAGAGCCAATTACGTGTAAATTTTGAGCGGAAACGCCAACAACAAACTAACAAATACCAAAAATAAGAGTATATGAACTTAATTAGACACCCGATGTATTGATATTGAAGTGAGCAATAGAGGAATACGATGTCTTACTATAAAAAGTAGCTAGTAAAACTTAAACACAAACATTAAGGGAAAGAGTGTTTCCTGAGCCTGCATCTTGAAAGAAAAATTCAGGTCGCAAAACAAAATTCATTCACCCGAATAAAAACCATTTGTCATCTTTTAAAGCCGAATTAATAGAACCAAAATCTAATGCAAATTACCATGAAGGACATATTTCCTCTTGCATCACTGAAGTGAAATTAAGCTCTCTCTGTATCGAAAAGCGTACATCTCTCCCATTTGTATATTAAGACATCTTGGTCCTCTTTTGCTCGCTTCAATATGCATGGGTGGTCTAATTAAGTTGCACTCTTATTTTTGGTATTTGTTTGTTTATTGTTGGTGTTCCCCCTCAACAATTTACACGTAATTGGCCCTTTTCTATGGTTTAATTTGCTATGTAACCTATGCAGTTGATGTTGTGCACTTTATCCCCACAAGCAGACTTTTTTTTTGGGTAAAACAGGCATCCATTTTATTGAAGTATAAAGTATTACCATGTGACAAGGTCCCCATGTTGACCACAATAACAAGATCCGGTAAACATACGATTTGGCCTAACACTAAGGCTGCAATAAACACATTACAGAGGGATACCCTATAGCTGCAAAAACAAGGAAAAAAGAGAAAAAATTTAGCAGAATTCTTTAGCTGCCATTTGAGTGAGCAAATGAGCTCAAAAGACCTGCTTTTTTCCTTATTACTCCCATTTTAACACCACGGTCAGAGTGATCAAAAACAGATCTATTTGACAAGAAAAGGCATCACTCGAAGAGGCAACATAAATTAAGCTAATTAAACCACAAAAACCTCTGAAAGAGCAGCTTTACAAAATTAGATAGACCAGGATTGACTAGGGTGTTATGATATATGATATAGGGTTTGAATTCTATCTTGCTTATAATTTTGAGGTATTTAGATGTTATGAGATTGCACGATGAGCGTTTGTTAATACGATGGTGGTGGTTATTCCCCTTGTTCTATGGGTGATGATAGTTCTGTTTCATCCTTGTGTTTAGTATCAACAAGGCTTCTATTAGGAGTGAATTGCCTGGTAATTATGATATATAAAGATGATGTCCGAAATAAATTGTAATATGGCCTAGATGATTAATTTAAATAAATATCGTTAGGAAATAGGGCTTTTAGTCATGTGGTGGAAAAAAACAAACAAAATTTATGAAGGAAATCCATTTTCATGGGAACTATTTTTGATGAAAACTAATATCAATTTTGCTCAATCTTTGTCACGGTTACTGCTGAAAGCTTTCTACAACCTTCTATCCTCACATAGCACAACTTTTCATGGTAATTACTGCAATTTAACAAAGGCAAACTTACCGACGACAAAATATATGAGGTTCCTCTAAAACTGGATTAAAAAATTGAACATAAGTTTACAAAAGCAAAAGCTAAAGACGAGCAAATGTTATCCTTCGTAGAGCAAGGTTTTGAATTGTACCAAATGCACACATAGCATCATAATCAAAGTTTTATAAGACCATGCAAGTAGAATATTTGTTGGGAGAGATCAAAAGAACGGCATATCCTTAAGAACGACAAGCATAAAGCTATTCCTACTTAATGATAATTAAGCTGTTCATGGAAATGCCAAAAACCAGCATGTACAAATATATAGTATAAACTGTAAACATAGCAGAAAGCAAACTACCGCTAGATTATAGGCTCAGACAGACCACTCGACATACACTGAGAGGTGTACTGCAAACGTGGAGCAGCAAAGGATGCATCCCTAGAAGCATTTGAGTTTTGACTGGGAGAGGTATACTGCAAACGTGATCACAAAACTAGCAGTTTGGATTAAAAGGAAAGCCGACACTTGCAGAAAATAATTAGGGACAAAACCCCTCCCCAATCTAAACTTGTTCTTAATAAAACAGGAATTGCCGAGATGAAAAGAACTAAAACAACTCTGAGAAATAACTAAATAGATAAAAAGAAGACCGACCAAATACCGAACATCAATAAGGAGTCCGTCACAATACCACTAGACTATAGGATCAGACAGACCACTCGGCATACAACGAGACCCCTACTTGCAGCAGACAAGGATGCATGCCTACAATTTTAGCCGACGGAAAAACGGAAACTTGCAGAAAATAATTGAAGACAAACCCCTTGCCACTCTAAACCTTTTTTTTTTTATAATCACTCTAAACCTTTTCTTAATAAAGCAGGAATTGCAGAGATGAAACGAACTTAATCAACTCTGTGAATAACTAAATAGATAAAAAAGAAGACGGACCAAATTCCGCATCCCAAAACATCAATAAGGATCCACCATGTCTGTCACAAGAAATCTTACAAAGACCAACATAAACAAATGAGCAACCAAGCAATAAACAATTATCACTTTATTTCCATGACTTAGGATGTAAAACCATGTAAGTCCTACACCATCGCTGATGGTATATAGTATCCTCCAAGATGTGTTCAAACCATATTCTGTCATCATCCATATATGAAATTCAAACTTTTGATTATAAACTATAGACCTGATTATGCACAATCGCAGCGAGTGACTCAATTAAGGTGAGAGTTTTACGCAAATGTCTTCCTCTTCTGAAATCAGGCAACTCCAACTGTTTCCAATACTCCTTATTGAGATCATACACAAGAATCGTAGAGAAACTGACAGTCATTTCCCAAACCAAAATGATATCCACCATTAAAGAAGAAATTGCAACTATCAGTAGCAGACTAGCAGGTAGGTTAATGACTGGCACAATACAGCCAACTTTTTCCAGGGATTAGTGCTTAAGCTATATATTTCAACCCTGAAATGATGATTTTAAGGATAAATATCATTGTCATCAAACTTTTGTTCGATGGATTCCATTGAGCCTAACTACCGTGTAATCGTTGGAAATGGAATCGAATCCAATACCAACAGAATTTTAGTATCCATAGGCATCTATACACACTAACTGACTAACTCCTAGTCCGAAGACCTAAAGGGGGAAGAGCTACTTTCCAATATCGCATATTCATGGGGTTAAACAACACAGCAAAAGACATAATGGTTATGCAAAACACACCATTGCAAGGCCAGAGTAACGGGTATTCATCCCTGTCGGCCATTGACAGAGATGAAGCTCTAAAGCCACATCATCTTCATAAGCTAGGTTATCGTCATCAGATAGAAAAGTCAGGACATGAACATCGTGCTTCACTATGCTTTGCACGACTAGCATGGGCTCATAATAAGAGGGGAATTCAATTGGCCTTTTATTGTGCAAAGTAATTAAACTGGGGTTTCGAATGAGACTGAGCGAGTGTTTGGAAACAAACCTGAATATGAAGAGTAATTCATCTAGGAAATTAGACATCGATTGGTCAGTCTTTAGCTGATTAAGAACCTCGGCCATAAGAGAGCTTTACAAATGTAAACAAATTTACTCCAGGTCATTTATTACCCGAGTTTATAAAAGGAAACGGCATGTGGTAGTTTATTATTTCCGTCAAGTTCTGTAAAAGTGAGCATAATTACTCCCACCCCTGGTACCAAAATAAAATAACAACAAGACATGGGACAGAAACTATACAATAGGAGGAAATCCATAACTGTAAAAGTACTTAATTCATGAATCATGATTCATGACACAAGTTAAAACATCTTTTATGATATGAAAAATGACAGACACTGATACACGTACGCTTTTAGCTTACCATAAAAAACTCAATTGTTTCTAAGTTCATCAAGTGACATTATACGTGTGGTACTTAGTTTCATCACAAACTAATGTAACTTCATAGCTAATAATGCTAATGGTGTTCACTAAAACGATCATAGAAGAGTAGATTTAGTCCCCAAGACCATCATTACAAAGAATCTATAGTCACAACTTTAAGTCATATTAAGAAGCTACTCTTAAGAAATGTAAATCATTGGCAGTACTAGTGGAAGGACCAGAGAAACTTTTGGCTTGTTAGGCTGCAGCTTTTAAGCAAATAAGCTGGTGTTTTGGGGGGGTTGAGAGAATCATGGGTCCATCTAGATTATAGGGTCCGTTTGGCAACAGATTTTTGTAGTGGATTTTTGGATTTTAGATTTTAAAAATCTGTGCGTGTTTGGCAAGTCAGATTATTCAGCTTCTAAAAATCTGATTTTTAGACTGAAAAATCTAAAAATTCCAGAATTTTAAAATCTAGCTTTTCAGTGGATTCTCAAAACAGATTTTTAAAATCTGATTTTGAACCAAAAAATCTGTTACCAAACATAGCCATAGCCTTTCCAGTCAAAAAGCCCATTAAAACCTCACTTTGAAGCTGGCCAACCAAAATCCCAAACATAGTCTAGCTTCTAAGCAAAAAGACAAGAAAGCCTAAATTAAAGATTCAAGCAAATAAGGCCTTTATCAAAGAGAACGTTTTAGCCTGCATTCAATTACTTGTTAAAAGTAACTAGTAAATGAAAGGTACCCCAAATGACATAACGAAAGAAACGTGCTACAATGAGTTTAAGAGAATGCACAAATTATCAAAAGACTGAATCCCGAGTCAATCGCTGCACATTCATAATAGAGAACATAATAATGACCATGTTATCGATTTTCGTACATATGAATAAATTAATGAGTTAACAAAATCTAGAAATTTGTTTCCTTAACCACGAAAAGCCCAGTTATCGAATCAAAATGAAGTGCTCGGTTCGGCAAGACCAATCGTTTAGATTCATATTATTAATTAAACCAAACAAATTACCTATTATGGGTTATATAAATACTCAGGGAAATGCAATGTGCTTGATTTACATTTGCAATACATTTGCAAATACTTTACAAATTACCTGACTTTGTAAACAAACCAGATTCTTAAAGAATCAATATTTCAAATAGTATCAATACTTATCCTGTTTATATATATATATATATATCAGTAAATGTAAACATAAATTATTGTTTCTATATTTTGAGTTAAACTTTTCAGATGGCCAAAAATATAAAGTAGCAAGGTTTTCCTTCTCTTTTTTTTTTATACAGGCCGGAAGTAGTATATTTCAGATAGTCACTAAACTAATATATTAGCTAGGTTTGAATTTACATACAATTAATGCAGTCAGACAAGCACGCGGGAAATATGAATAGCCTTCAAAAGTAACGAGGAGCTTCTAAATGGAAATGAATGTCGAATTTTGAAGTAGGAGCAAGTGTGAAGGGACTAAAAAAGCAACTTGTGAGTCTTGGTTTTGATCGTGTTAGCTAATGCCAATAGTGTCAACTAAAATGATCTTAGAAGGGTAGAATTAGTCCCCAAATCATCATTACGAATAATCTACAGTCACAACTTTACGTCAAATTAAGAAGTTACTGTTAAAGAATGTAAATCATTATGAGAACTAGTAGAAAAAGAGTCTAGCTTCTAAGAAAATAAGGCCTTTTTTATCAAAGAGAATGTTTTAGCCTGCATTTATTACTTGTTAAAAGTAACTAATAAATGAAAGGTACCCAAATGACATAATAAAATAAACATGCGTAATGAAATTAAGAGAATGCACAATTTATTAAAAGACTGAATCCCGAGTCAATCGTTGCACATTCATAATTGAGAACATAATATGACCATGTAATCGATTTTCATGCATAAGGATAAATTAATAAGTTAATAAAATCTAGAACTTTGTTTTCTCAACCACGAAAAGCACAGGTATCGAATCGGAATGAAGTGCTCAGTGTCGGCAAGACGAACCATTTAGATTCACATTATTCATTGAACCAAACAAATTACCTATGGGTTATATAAATACTCAGAGGAATGCAAATGTAATTTTGAACAAATTTTGGGAGGCTTTAACAAAAAACAAATCCTAATTTACTGTATTAAATGATGCAATGTTTTTGCTTTTGCAAATTGGTATAATGTTTACGTGTCTTAATTTACTGTATTAAATGATGCAAAATGCCTAAAATAGCAATGTGCTTAATTTACAAGGCTGATGTATAGCCCAATTTTTACACATTTGCAATAATTTATAAAATATCTGGTTTTTATAAATGTTGTAGTAAGTGCTCTGTATAATGTGAACAGACCAGATTCTCAAAGAATCAATATTTTAAATAGTATCAAATTATCAATACTTATTCGTTTGTTTTAATTAATATTTATCAATAAAAAAAAATTCAAATTTTTCAATGCAAAACCAAAGCAAGGGACTCATTCAAATCCGATAGATTAATGTTATAGAAATCAGAGTAGCGGTAATCAGTAGGCAAGTTAAACCGATCGAAAGCCGAACAAAAGAATCGTGCAAATATCTTCATCGTATACTTCCTCACCTCCTAACCAATTAAATGCACCATTGAAGAAGAAACTGTGACTACGAATATTTTTTGAATTTATACCCAAAAAAATCCGTTTTTTATACAAAATGCACCATTTAATACATATTTATAAAAAATATATATATTTGTTTTGAATTTAACCACTCTTTTATAAAAAATACATATTTTGAACTTATTTACAAATAGTTACATATATAATTAAAAAAATATTTAAAAATTAAAAACCAAAATTTTAAAAAATACATTTTTTATAAAAAAAAAAAATATGTGTGATCTTGTCTAATCATGTTCAATCATATATGTCTAATCGTGTACGTCCAATCGTGTCAAATATTTTGATACCATATACAATTTTTTTATTTTTTTTTATTTTTTCTTTTGATATTTTTTATAACATATGTACCTAATTGTAAATAAGTATATGTAAATAATTGTAAATAAATACACATAAATAAGTTTTTTATAATTAAATTAATTGATATGTATCTATTTATATGTCGCCCGAATTTCCATGAGTATTAAGAATAATAATTAGAGATAAAGATGTATTTATGTTTAGTTTATGTCAAATGTGTGTCCTAATAAAGTCAGCTCGAGACTTTTTGAATTTCCACTTAATGGAGTACTATTATTGTTTTTATTACATGTCATTGTCAAAACAAAATTGACTCGTAATTTAATAAGTCATAATGTCATATTATACCGACTAGTAGTAATTTACAAGTATTTGGGTAATTATTAAAACCCTTGCATATTTTTTATTAGTCTATTTTAAAAAAAAAAAAAAATCTTTCCATTTTAGAAACACTTCATATTTTAAAACGTACCATATACATCTTGTTTATATTTTCATGATATTACAAACCTTTTTTCATAAACGGAGTCTTTTTTAGTGTTTAAGATAATTGGTTTTGCTATTCAGAAAGCACTAACGTCGTAGTTTATTTTTCGCTTGCCTTCTATCTTCGTGTAATAATTTCATCGTTTATATTGAAAGATTAAAATGTGTTATTATACTTAATCATTTCCGAACCTATGGTATTAATAAAACATAACTACACAAGCTAATATGGAATGGGACGATAGGGATGGCATGCAATTAGCAAGTGACTTGCGCGACATGGTAGCGAGCGATTGGGTGTAGAGAAATTGGACTATTAGAAACATGCTTAAATTTGTAGTTTATGTTGCATATGGTTTTCACATCGTAACCATGGGATAACACACACGTCTTTGTGTTCCTTATTCATTATTATTCGCATATATTTCTATTAGTTGTGTCTTTACGTTTAACGTTTATATCCATTTGTTTGAGCATTCGTACACACATTCCTTAATTAATTATGGCGTGTGAGTTATTTTTTTTAATTTGTTTCTATAAACAGTACTGGCTTGTAAAAAGTCATGTATAGAAAGTATGTATAATAGTATTACTTTAGAAAATATGTAGAAATATGCTCTCTCCGTCCCTAAATAATTGTTCATTATTTCATATTGTTATGTCCAAAAATAATTGTAGGTTTTCTCAATTTTATAATTAAAATGTAACAAAAGTACTCTCTTAATTACCATTTATATAATATGAAAAGAATAAAAAAAATTAAGGAATAAACATAAAAACTTGGTACACTCACCATTCATGACTCCAACAGCCAAACATTTTAGGAAATATGTAACATCTAGTGACTTTGATATTTAGTCGCATGAAGTTTATTTATGTTATTTACAAATGGTAATATTGGTAGTTTATGTCTCAAAATTTTACACAAATAAAAAGTAGCAGTTTACAAGATGGACACTTGAAAAGAGACGGATGGAATATTTTAGTGGATAAATTTAGTAAATTTTATAGATGATTTTGAACCGTTATAATAGTTTAATCTCTATCGTTGATTATTGTCAGAACCCGTAATTATATTATTTTATTATTTCTTTATTATGGGAACTTCAGTTGCTATTTTAGATAATATTAGGAGTTGTGTATTATTAAGTAAAACTAGAGGCCCTGTTAAGGGGTAATCGTAGGTGTATTTATGTATAAGATTAAATGAAGAGGCAAAAATAAAATAAAAAACCGCAGAGAGAAATTAGAGCGTTTCAGTTACTTAGTGTTGTTAATTATTACTGTCCCTATATAGACGTGAGAGGAGAAACTTTTAAGGGGGGAGACATAGAAATAAAGGTTAATTATAATCTAGGGAAAGCTGAGTATTTTCCTTTCTTTTTCCTTGCATCAAGGTAATTCCACTATCTTCCTATTTTCAATCGTTGATATACAGTAAACAGAAAATAAAAAGAAACCATGTCTTTAAACTTGTAGTTGGGTAGTACAGTTTTGTATTTTGAAGGATTAAATCCTTATGTAATTACTCAAGGTATGAAGTTGGGAGTACGTAGTAAATCAATACATATTTGTTTGGTTGTAAACTGATAGTTTTTGATAACAAGACTTAATAATTGTCACTATTAAGTGCTCTAACTATTTAGTGTTAATCCATCTTGTAAATAAGCTATAACTAAATTCATATAGCAGTTTTAACTGGTAATAGTTGATATTGCTTTAAATAAGTTTTAAACCTTGTTTAGCAGTTCACAATTGGGTGGCGAATCGGTTCAATTGCATACCATGGCCAGGTTTAGGAATTGTACTTTTATTTGATTTAGTAATTACACATGAGCGTCCTTTGAGTTGTGAAGAAAGAAACCAACATAGATATTAAAATACTTGCAGTTTGCCTATGTCAAGTATATAAATGATTAATTGAAATCAAATTGGTAAGATATAAAGCTTCTGTATAATGAATTACAATGGCAGTATGTAAATAGCAGTTATGGCTTTAGTCGATGAAGTAAAAAAAAAAAAAAAACAAGACTACTTATAGTATATTGTATGGTATCTCAGATTATAGCAAATTGATTTCGGGTTATTTACAGTTCGAGGACAGGTGAGTAGTTTTGTCTTGTCCCGTGCACATTTGAAATATGTTTACAAGTTTTAAAGTTATTATTTTAATTGATACAAGTATATTTTGATTGTTACAAGTAAAGAAATAAAAGGAAAATAAGATATAAGAAGAGGGAAAATTATTCGGGAAGTCCGAAAAGAAAGAAAGTTATTCGGGAAGTCGGAAAAGAAGAAAGTTATTCGGGAAGTCCGAAAAGAAAGAAAATTATTCGGGAAGTCCGAAAAGAAAGAAAGTTATTCGGGAAGTCCGAAAAGAAAGAAAGAAAGAGATTTGGGGAATTCCAAATCGAACATATTTTAAAAAAAAAAAAAATGGGATTCAGGAAGTCTGAATCCACCGAATTGGTTGGGAAGTCCAATCGATTATTATTATTGTTTTTGGTTATTATTATTGGATGATTCTTACAAATTCGTATTAAAGAAAGTTTTGTATTATCATGCATTGGGAAATTTTCTAAAAGTTTAGCTTTGTTGTGAAAGATAAATAAAACAAGAGAAACATATATGTTTGCCTCTTATTGCCATGAGACTTCATTATTGAGCTTGTTTAGCTCACTCCTCTCTTTTAATGTGTCAGGTAATGCACGAGTATTTAGAGTCGGATTTGAGTCATTTGGAATCAGGCAAAACTCGTAGGAGTTGTTTTAAATTTTCCCCTGCTAATAAGGTTTTTAAACCAAGTTCGAGATTTAAGACAATCGTTTGGTTATGTAACTGCGTTTTGGTTGACATTGGGTTTGAATTTTCCTTTAAAGTTGTTATCAAGATACTTTAGAATAAGAAAAGTTCATTTGAATTTATCGAATTAGAATTTAAATAATTTATTTTACTCTTTAAGTTATAGGCCTTCGTTTAGCACGTGTCAAGCCACGTGTTAGTCGGCCGTGTAGCACCCTTAGGTTCTGGGATGTTACATTTATTGGTATCAGAGCGGAAGGTTCTAGGCCTGTTTATGAGAGTAGTTATTTTAGATGAGGTAAAGTCTGGTCCCCAAAGGTCCATTAAGTCCCTAACTTAGAGGTCATGGTTAAATAGATAAAATTTGATATGTTTTTATTTACATATACGTGACTGATAGATAGGATGGTCGGTACACCTAATGTGGAGGAGGATAATCAAGGCATGAGTAATGTTATCGCAAAAGCATTTCAGGAATTAATTGCACATATGATGGCGACACATTCATCTGCAGCATCATCATCCACACCTAGAGCAATGTCGTTAGATAAGGGTTCGTTGTTCGACAAATTTCTCAAGGGAGACCCTTTAGAGCTTAGCGATCCAAATGATTCCTCGATGGCAGAACTTTGGTTGAATAAGATAGAAAAGATATTTGCGATACTTGGGTGCTCTAGCGAAGAGAAGGTCAAATTTGCAGAGTATAAGCTACAAGGAGCTGTTGAGAATTGGTGGCGCATGATTAAACGGCAATATGAAGGGAGAGAAAATGAACTTACTTGGGACTTGTTTCTCGGAGTGTTTAATGATAAGTATTACCCAGCGACAATTCGCCGAAAGAAGCAAATGGAATTCCATAGTCTTGAGCAAGGTAATATGTCAGTAGTTGATTACGAGACTAAATTTGTGGAGTTGTCTCGTTTTGCACCAAATCAGGTAGCTCGGGAGGAAGACAAAATATTCATGTTTCAAAAGGGCTTACGAGCTGACATACTTAGCAAAGTCCAAATGATGGAACCGAAGACTTATGGTGACTGTATTAAAAAGGCCACGATAGCTGAGGAAGGATTGGAGAATGAGAAACCGCGTCAGCAGGGTACGAAACGAGATAGAGACCAGTCGCTCAGAGGACCAGAACTATCACGCCAGCAACCTTGTCCTCGATGTAATCGCTTCCACTCGTATGGGGTCCGATGCAACGGTACCCCTCGCACCTGCTTTAACTGTGGGAAGACCGGACATATGCAACATGAGTGCAAAACCAGTTCACAGACAACACAACAAGATCCAAAATTCAATGCTCGTGGTGGTAATTATAACGAAGGTCAAAAGCCGAGAGAGCAAGGGAAAGTGTTTTCCGTAATGGGAACTCAAGAGGCGCCACAGGACCATCTACCTTTCCTTGAGTAGTGTTCGAGGTAAGTTTCGAGGTCGAAACTTTTTTTTAACCATGGGAGAGTGTCAAAACCCGTAATTATATTATTTTATTATTTCTTTATTATGGGAACTTCAGTTGCTATTTTAGATAATATTAGGAGTTGTGTATTATTAAGTAAAACTAGAGGCCCTGTTAAGGGGTAATCGTAGGTGTATTTATGTATAAGATTAAATGAAGAGGCAAAAATAAAATAAAAAACCGCAGAGAGAAATTAGAGCGTTTCAGTTACTTAGTGTTGTTAATTATTACTGTCCCTATATAGACGTGAGAGGAGAAACTTTTAAGGGGGGAGACATAGAAATAAAGGTTAATTATAATCTAGGGAAAGCTGAGTATTTTCCTTTCTTTTTCCTTGCATCAAGGTAATTCCACTATCTTCCTATTTTCAATCGTTGATATACAGTAAACAGAAAATAAAAAGAAACCATGTCTTTAAACTTGTAGTTGGGTAGTACAGTTTTGTATTTTGAAGGATTAAATCCTTATGTAATTACTCAAGGTATGAAGTTGGGAGTACGTAGTAAATCAATACATATTTGTTTGGTTGTAAACTGATAGTTTTTGATAACAAGACTTAATAATTGTCACTATTAAGTGCTCTAACTATTTAGTGTTAATCCATCTTGTAAATAAGCTATAACTAAATTCATATAGCAGTTTTAACTGGTAATAGTTGATATTGCTTTAAATAAGTTTTAAACCTTGTTTAGCAGTTCACAATTGGGTGGCGAATCGGTTCAATTGCATACCATGGCCAGGTTTAGGAATTGTACTTTTATTTGATTTAGTAATTACACATGAGCGTCCTTTGAGTTGTGAAGAAAGAAACCAACATAGATATTAAAATACTTGCAGTTTGCCTATGTCAAGTATATAAATGATTAATTGAAATCAAATTGGTAAGATATAAAGCTTCTGTATAATGAATTACAATGGCAGTATGTAAATAGCAGTTATGGCTTTAGTCGATGAAGTAAAAAAAAAAAAAAAACAAGACTACTTATAGTATATTGTATGGTATCTCAGATTATAGCAAATTGATTTCGGGTTATTTACAGTTCGAGGACAGGTGAGTAGTTTTGTCTTGTCCCGTGCACATTTGAAACATGTTTACAAGTTTTAAAGTTATTATTTTAATTGATACAAGTATATTTTGATTGTTACAAGTAAAGAAATAAAAGGAAAATAAGATATAAGAAGAGGGAAAATTATTCGGGAAGTCCGAAAAGAAAGAAAGTTATTCGGGAAGTCGGAAAAGAAGAAAGTTATTCGGGAAGTCCGAAAAGAAAGAAAGTTATTCGGGAAGTCCGAAAAGAAAGAAAGTTATTCGGGAAGTCCGAAAAGAAAGAAAGAAAGAGATTTGGGGAATTCCAAATCGAACATATTTTAAAAAAAAAAAAAAATGGGATTCAGGAAGTCTGAATCCACCGAATTGGTTGGGAAGTCCAATCGATTATTATTATTGTTTTTGGTTATTATTATTGGATGATTCTTACAAATTCGTATTAAAGAAAGTTTTGTATTATCATGCATTGGGAAATTTTCTAAAAGTTTAGCTTTGTTGTGAAAGATAAATAAAACAAGAGAAACATATATGTTTGCCTCTTATTGCCATGAGACTTCATTATTGAGCTTGTTTAGCTCACTCCTCTCTTTTAATGTGTCAGGTAATGCACGAGTATTTAGAGTCGGATTTGAGTCATTTGGAATCAGGCAAAACTCGTAGGAGTTGTTTTAAATTTTCCCCTGCTAATAAGGTTTTTAAACCAAGTTCGAGATTTAAGACAATCGTTTGGTTATGTAACTGCGTTTTGGTTGACATTGGGTTTGAATTTTCCTTTAAAGTTGTTATCAAGATACTTTAGAATAAGAAAAGTTCATTTGAATTTATCGAATTAGAATTTAAATAATTTATTTTACTCTTTAAGTTATAGGCCTTCGTTTAGCACGTGTCAAGCCACGTGTTAGTCGGCCGTGTAGCACCCTTAGGTTCTGGGATGTTACAATTATGGTAGAGAATTAGTATAAATAGTTGGTTATTCCACCATTTGTATTATATTATATATTCTTCGGATATTTACCAGCTTACTTGTTTATAATTTAATTTCAATAGTGATATCAGAGCTGGTAAGAGACATATGATTTGTATGTGAGAAATTAACGTAATTAAATTACAAAATATTGAGTGACTATGTTAGCACGAAGTTTGTGATTTATGTGAAGTGATCGGAGAACTACATTATAAAAAAAAAAGTTGGAGTATATTTAATAAATATAAATACATAATCTAATAGTATGGATCTTTCGGCATTGAAAAGTGCGTATCAAAATTCTCCCCTTGTTTTTTATTTAGTTAAGTAAAAAAGATAATAACAAATATGTAAATTAACTTAATAATTGTTTATATTTATGAAACATGAAATTGTAAAATGGAGAATCCGAAATAGATTCAACTTTTATATTGAAATATAGCAAAACGTTCGGTATTTGTCAAAAAAATAGTTTTCAACTTAGATTTCAAACAAATAAAGGGAAACCACTTCTCAGTATTTTAGGGTACAATTCATCATCAAAAGTTTATAATGCACCGTAAGAAATGAATACGATAAAATAAAACTATACGGAACGGTTCGTGATCTATAATCATTCGAATATGGTAAAGTCTGATACACTGATCTGATATGCAGGAGCCAATAAACGTAATACCATTTGTATGTCCCCAAAATACCATATTTTGTAGCCCCACAATAGATTATACCAAAACTAAAATATTAAATGTTTTGTACCATTTGGCGAACTGCTATTGAATAATAAATTTGAAATGTTGTCTAAAAACATAGTTTTTATTCAACTTGGCATGTTCAGTTGATTCAACTTGGCATGTTCAGTTGCAAATAAACTAATTTTGAATGTGAGTAGTTTTGTGTCGTAACATACATGGAGTTATCCGTGTCAAGTACAGAATGAGTGAATAAATTCAAAATTATTTAGCTTATTCATCTTTCTCGCAACTTCAATTAATTACTTTCTTTTTTGTTGGTTTTAAATTATCAAATAAGAATAAAATATTTAAAAAATATACTTAGTTCAGTTATTTCAATCATATATTAAGTCTCAAATAATACGTCATCCCATGTTTCCAGTAGCAAATTAACCTCCGATATTGTAAGAGTGACTTACTAATCTATACGCACATTACAAAATAATTAAATAAACTCTCCGGTAATAAAAAAAATAAAAAAGACTAAACATTTAATTGCAAAATGATTATTTATCTATACAAGAATGTAGAATAAGTGTTAGAAATATGTGTATCTATAACCCTGTCACAAGCTAGTTTTTGTTTACAAAAACTTGGTACTCATGCATCACTTTTACCAAAAACAACTGATGAGAAAAGCATTTATCTACATTGGAATGAGTCCAACTATGCATTTTCGAAACTGTTCATTGCATTTCTTAAATATTACCTGAGGGCATGAAAAAAAATCTAAGTACGTAGTGTGACAAAGAGTTGATTTGTACGATTAATTATTTATATCCAGCCTTAAAAAATGAGCATGCTGATTAATTATGAAAGGAATACATTAACATGCTCAATAGTTAAGCTATGCATTTTGTATCAATGTAATTTCATTTTATATAATCATTTGTGAGTTTCTTTTAGAAAAAAAATTAGTCTGTATATCTTTATTTTTCCAACCAATTAAGAACATGGCGGGGTTAGTTTTGCATTCCGAGTCGGTCTGGTTGCATTATTAAGGCTTTCCGCGTCTTTTGTCATGTCAAACTTAATCCATTTGTAAGATTATTTTTTTCTCAATTTGTTCATTTCAGAAAGGGTTAGCACTGGGAATGAAAAATTCAAAATTTTATTTCAGTTCAAACATATGTCGGATATGTGTATAATTGCAAGTTTTTATATATAAAAGAAAAGGTTAATTACATGTATAAAGAATTGCAAGTAGTTAACACTGGTTGCTCAAACAAAAGATGTATATTTTCAACAAAACAAAAAACTAAAGATCCACCCATGAGTAAACTAATATATTTTTTTACAAAAAAAAAAAGAAGGGAAAAAAAAAAGCTAAACAAAACTAGTAGTATTTTTTACCAAAATAAAGATAAAGAAAACTATGATCACACGCACAGGTGGTCAAGCCATATTGGCCTCTCTAGCTCTAACCCCCGCTTAAATTTAACCAATTTGTAAATTTATTTTTACTTTTTTCATTTACGTAATTTAATTCAAAATTTCTTTGCAGCTCAATCATATTTCGGATACGTCTATAATTGTACATCTACGAAAAACTATCGAGATACCAACAAACACCTTAAAAAACGATAAATAAAGTATCCAAAAACTTTAACAACAACAATTGTTAAACTATATCATAATATTTCATGGATATGTTTAGGGGAATATATAAACCGAACCAAACCGATCGAAGCAATTCGAACGGATCAAAGCCGATTAGTAATTGGTTTGGTTTGATTTAAATTTTGATAAACCTATTTAATCGGTTCGGTTTGCGGTTTCAGTAGTTTTCAAACCTAACCAAACCGATTATTTTTATTCATATATAAAATAATATAATTATTTATATATACATCAATAAGTTGAGATATGATGGTTTATTGCTATTTGTAGTTATTAATAATATATTTTGTTAAATCATTTGTAAATTTATTTGTTATTCGACTTTTGGTTTAAAGTTGCAAATGAAATATTAGCGAAAATTTTAAGAAATTAATGTAATTTTGAATATTGTGTTTTTTATTTGTTAAAATTCAAACCGAACCAAATCAAACCGAACTGATTATGATTCGATCGGTTCAGATTTTTTTTTTTTAGTTAAAGCCGAACCAAACCGAACCGATCATTTTTTTTTTATTGATTTAGTTTGTATTTTCCTTAAAAACCCAACCGTACACCTGCAATTCATAAAACATTATGGTTGAAAATTGCAATAGTGCTTATTTTTGTAGTTTTAGAAAAAAGATTATTTAAAATAAAAACAAATCACACGCACCAAAACCCATCTCTCACTCAATAGTCAATATATACATATATACACACAACTATATAATACACACACAACTATATAATACTCCTCTAATAATTTATTTAGTACACCGAATTAGACGAATAGAGAGAGCTAATTAAACTGAAAAACAAAAGAGGACCAAATTCGAAACCCTAGAAATCGATGTATTAGGGGCGATTAAACGGAGGTTTGGTGAAAATGGCGGGGGAGACGACGGGGACGGTGGAGTTGGCGACGTTGGTAGGGAGGGCGGCGGAGGAGAGTTATCTCTCTCTAAAAGAGTTGGTGGAGAAGTCGATAAACACGGAGGGGCAGTCTGATTCGGAGAAGAAGATCGGGATTCTCAAGTTTTTGGTGAAGACTCAGCAGCGTATGCTTCGGCTCAATGTGCTTTCCAAGTGGTGTCAACAGGTTGTTATAATTTCATTTATTTATTTGTTTAAGTGTTCACTTTATGTGTTGTTTTTAGCCCAATTTGCCCTAGAAGTAATGTTTATTATTCACATGTTTTAATATATATATTAGTAATAAGTATGAAATATGTGTATTTATGCATGTATATCAGTATATGCGTGCGTGTGTGTGTGTGTAGGAATTCACTGTTTTTGTTGTGTTCAGCCCGGTTGCCCTAGAAATATTGTTTTTTATTCTTAGGTTTAAATACGTAATACGTTGGAATTAGGAAATGTGTGTATTTTTGTATGTATGTGTTCATTCTATTCGTTATGTTCAGCTAAATTCCCCTAGAGGTATTGTTTGTTATTCGCAGGTTTAAATGCATGCTAATAAGTAGGAAATATGTGTATGTTAAGTATGTGTGCGTGTGTGTGGATTGACGGTATGCGTTGTGTCAATTGAGAGAGCTAATTAAGAGAGAGTATAATCAAAGAGGACCAATAATCCCGAAACCCTAGAATCAATGTAGTAGGTCGATTAAGGTCGGAGGTTTGGTGAAAATGGCGAGGGAGACGACGGAGACGGTGGAGTTGGCGGCGTTGGTGGGGAGGGCGGCAGAAGAGTCGTATCTCTCTCTAAAGGAGCTGGTGGAGAAGTCAACGACTACGGAGGGGCAGTCTGATTCGAAGAAGAAGATCGGGATTTTGAAGTTTCTGGTCAAGACTCAGCAGCGTATGCTTAGGCTCAATGTGCTATCCAAGTGGTGCCAACAGGTTGTTGTTTTGTTATTTATTTGGATTATTTATGTATTATATATTTATATGTATTTATGCGTTGTATGTATTCACTGTATTTGTTGTGTTTAGACTTCAGATAAATAGCTCTAGGATCTGTTATTCTTATTGTGTTTTATTCATGGGTTTAATTTCATAATGGGAAATTATGCGTAGTTGTATATTAAGCCCTAATATGTATATATGTATGTATGTATGCACTATGTTGAGCCCAATTGACCTAAGAAGTATTGTTTATTATTCACCGGTTTAAATACATACTAATAAGTAGGACATATGTGTATTTGTGTAGGTATGTAATGTATAGTATGTGTTCACTGTTTTTGTTGTGTTCAGCCCAATTGCCCTAGAAGTGTTGATAATATTCACAGGTTTAAAGACATACTAATAAGTAAGGAATTCGGAAATGTGTGTATGTATGTATTGTATGTCGCATTCACTGTTGTTATTCACGGGTTTAAATACATAATAAGTAAGAAATATGTGTATTTATGTGTGGATGTATTGTATGTGTGTATTAACTGTTTGTGTTGTGTTCAGCCCAATTGCCTAAGAATTAATGTTTATTATTCACAGGTTTAAATGCATAATAAGTACTCATAGGAAATATGTGTACTTATGTATCTATGTTGTGTATTTATGTATGTTTGTATGTATTGTATCATTCTTATTATAATAAGCCAACCCAAGTCAAATGAGGCTGCCCAATTTAGCCATTTTTTTCCAAAAATACCCCTACACATTTATATTAATTACAATAATACCATACTCCCATAAAAATATAAAAACTAAAACTAATAAAACTATTTATCCCTCTTTAATAACCAAACATTCTTTTAAATTTTAAACTATGTTTTTTTTTTGTATTATCCACATATTTATATTATAACTATACATATTTTCTATATTTTTATTGCATTACGCGCCGCACACGCAGCGCGTGAGCCACGATTACCAGTATAAATATATTTACAGAGAGGAAGATTAATTACCTTACGGAATTTTTGAAGTTTTTATTCCTTCACAACTAAAAAATTAACAACTCAAAGTTTGTTACTCCTCACAATTAAAAATAGCTTTATAACTGTCTTATTTGATTCCGTTTAAATTTATAATCAAAATTTCAATTTATGAAAATTCATTTTTATTTGGATTTTATAAAAAATCTGTTCAAGTTCTTTAGCAATTTCATCTTTATAATATTGTTTATGTATAATTATTCAAATTAATGAATGTAAAAATAATAATTAATGTTGTATTTTTAGATTTGAGAAAAATCTGTAAACTTGATATGCATTTTAGATGATCTGTTGTGAAAAAATGTATTATAAAGGATCTGTAAATTAGATACAAGTGTTTTGGTCATGTAAAATAAATGATATTTTTAGAAGTGCTCGTTAAAATAATCAATTATGCATATGTAAAAAAATAAGTTATACATTAACAAAATATATAAACTTAAAAGGTAAGATAAATTTGTGTTATTATGTCAAATAAGTTAGTTAACAACGTTTTATTTATCTATAGACAAATTTATCATAGTAAACAATATAATAATAAAATTATAATATATTTCTAAAAAAAGAAAGAAAAAAATACTATATTTTTTAAAATTATAATGTTTTAAGTAGACGTTCACGAACAACTCGTATTCGGTTTGTCAAACAAACGTCTGTTCGTTTTTACATGAACATAACCGAACATGAACAAGCGTTTCAGTTAATGAACATGAACATAGCCTCTTTCAGCTCGTTTCGCTTCATTTACAGCCATAGGTGAAAGAGTACCTGGAAGAGACAGAGGAAATCTGAGGTTGAAACGAAAGGGACGAAAAATGGCCATTTGGGTTTGGGAAGTGAGGATTTAAGTAAAGATATTTGTTGGTTTTGGTAAATAACATGTAACTTTTAAGAACATTAGAAGAGTATTGAGAGTTAGCCAAAGTGTTTAGTGAAGAAGAAGAAGACATGTTTAATGTGATAACTCTACTTTCCCTTTTCTGATCTTATTATTGTTGTGTGGTGTCATTTCCTCGTGTATTATATGTATGTATGTGTTCACTGTATTGTTGTGTTCAGACCAATATCCCTAGGATTTATTGTTTGTTATTCACAGATTTACATACATAATAAGTAGGAAATGTGTATTTATGTGTATGTATTGAATGTATTTGTTGTGTTCAGACCAATTGCCTTATATTTTTTTTTGTAATTGTTAATTCTTCACAGGTCTAAATTCCTAAATAGGAACTTATGTACTTATTTGTGCATGTCAACCTAATTGATTTAGGGTTTTGCAATAAAGAGCGTTTTCTTGATTTTTCCAGGACTAGAATATATTGTGTATGTGTGAGTGTGAGTGTGAGTGTGTGTGTGTGGATTGACTGTATGTGTTGTGTCAATTTTTTGGACCAATTGAGAGAGCTAGAGAAAGATAGTGGACCATTTCTCAAACCCTATATTTCATGTTTTGGGGTAATTAGGCAGAGCTCTGGTAGCGGTAATGGCAGAGACAGGTCAGCAGCGGGGGAGTTTGCTTCACTTGTGGGAAGGGCGGTGGATGAGTCGTATCTCTCTCTAAAAGAGCTGTTTGAGAACTCAAAATCGACACCACATTCTGAGAAAAAGATTGGGATTTTGAAGTTTTTGGTCAAGACTCAGAATCGTATGCTAAGGCTCAATCTCCTATCCAAGTGGTGCCAACAGGTCATTATTCGGGATATTTATGTGTATATGATGCATGCATGTATGTATGTGTGTGTAATGACAGTTTGTGTTGTATTCAGTATTGGTTTTTGGAATGAAAAGTATTTTTCTTGTTTTTCCAGAATTGGGTATTTGTTATAACGTTTATTCTTCATTACTAGAAAATATGTGTATTAATGTAGTATGTATGTATGCCTGCGTATTGACTGTTTGTGTTGTATTCAGAATAACTGGTTTAGGGTTTTCAATGAGGAGAGTTTTTCTTGTTTTACCAGAATTCGTTTTGTTGTTGGTTATATTTCACAGGTATAAATTTATAATGGGAAATTATGTGTATTTATGTATTATATAAGTTTTATCTGTATTTGTTGTGTTCAGAAAAATTGGTTAGATTTGCAATGAGGAGTGTACTCCCCTAGGCGGTGACACGAGGGTGCAATAGCGCCCCATACTGATGGAAAAATCTCATTTCACATTACATTCTAGTGAAAAAAAGCAGCTGTAGCAATCTACATGAATGCTTAAACAGTTAAACTTGCCCCTAATAACAAAGCTCCATATGTGAAATTCAGGCTCCCACAGACAGAATCATGGTTCTGCCACTCTGTTCAATATCCTTGGGATTGTCCCCAAACGCTAAAAGATAAAATCTTTTTATAATTCTCTTCATAGTTATCTATGTTTGTTTGGTGCATAAGTTTTCGAGGCAGAAATTTGTATTTTTTCTTATGTTTCTTGATTCATGTTCTCTCAGAAAGTATGTGTCATCATAATTACGAAATAACATTTGATGCTGGTGAAGGTTCCGCTTTTGTTTGGTGTTAGATTTTAGATATATGGAGAATGATTTTATATTTTGTTCATTACAGAATTGAGTACATATGCATCCTTATATAAGCTGGTTAAGCTTCTACATAATTCTGCACTAAATACTAACTGCCAACTAACACCAAACTTATTTATTAAGCATTTAGCAACCTTTAACAAAACCTAGAATCTTCTCAAGCTTCTACATTGTTCCATTATTCAACCCCCCCCCCCCCCAAAAAAAACTGGAATTTCCAGCTTGGAGATTAATCTCTGAAACACTTCGGTGCTAAACCCAACTTCTCCTTAAACTCTTCAGACTGCGCAGTCGTTATGATAACAAGGAAGAACGGCAGCGTTAAGGCTGGAGTAAAATAAGCAGCGATGAAGGCTGAATTATATGAAAAAATGGCAGCAATGAAGGCTGCTCGAGAACCAGACAGGTAACAGCAATGAAGGCTGCTCAAATAACGGTATATGCAACAGCAATGAAGGCTGTAATGGAAGAGATAAACAGCAGCTATTAAGGCTGCAATTGAGATAAAAAACAGTAGCAATTAAGGCCGCTAACTAAGGAGAAAACAGCAGCTATTAAGGCTGCGAAAGATTTGAAAACCTGGCAGCAATGAAAGCTGTAAATGTGTGAAGAATATGCAGCAATTAAGGCCGCTAAATTAGGGCTAAACCAGCAGCAATTAAGGCTGCAACGAGAGACTTTCTCTCAGAAAGTATGTGTCATCATAATTAAGAAATAACATTTGATGCTGGTGAAAGTTCCGCTTTTGTTTGGTAAAAATTTTGTGCTGGGTTGTTCGGAATCATGATATAAACTGAGTTCATCCACTTTTCCCTCTTTTGGTTCATAAAAATCTAAGTTTTATAGTTTAATGCACAGAGCCAGATGTATTGTCACAAATAAAAAAGAAACAAGTTTGGGTTGAGCTTAATGCTACAACCAAACAAATCCGTGGTTAAATAGTACACAAGTATTTTTGCTAAAAAAAGGTGTATCCTTTATTCTGGAGTAGTGGGAAGCAGTTGATGGTAATGTCAGATCAAGTGAAATGTATTTTGTGAACTACTTTGAAACGCGATACTTATATGCCTTTCTAAGAATTTATCCTTGGGGAGTAGAATATAAGAAGTAAAGCTGAGTTACAAGGCAACTTTAATGTAATTACTGTAAAATTTAATAGTACCATTTGTATGGACAATGGAGTATATGAGGTTTACGAGAATTTTTCTTTTGAGAATAAAAACATTTCAAATGATACATTTAAAAAATTCACCGGTTTCCATGCACATAATTTTCATAATTGTAATTCCATGCTGACTAGAAGTTATTTTTGTAATTTGTTTATTAGGTCAACCAATGCATACGGTTTTATCAAAAAAGTTTCTTCTGGCCGTTTATTTATACATTTGGGTTTGTACGATAAACAGCAAAGGAAGTACTGTGACCCAGAATAACTTTATTTTCCTAGTGACAATACAGTTTTGATAATTTGTGGGCATGTTAAACTTTGCAAATTTGGTCGAAGTTGAGTTTTTGGCTACTCTTTGTTGATCTATGTGAAGTTGGTTTCATTTTCAATTAATAATTGAAATGTTGCCAAAACAGAATAATTAAAAATCAACTGTTACAGCATGTGAAATGAGAAAATATGAATAAGTTGATATTTTCTTGTTCAATCTGAAGGTTGCATTTCAGCCTGGTTTTATCAATTTGATTTAGTTTCATTTGGACTATATTTAAAAAGAGTTATCTTTATGGTTTCTTGGCTGTTTCAACTTGAAAGAACCCATATAATTTTGAAATCGTGGCCATTCTACCTTTTGGAAGTAATCTGAATAAGTTTTTTAAAACTTTATTTAACTTTAGCAATGTCAACTAGAATGGTGTACCCATACTGGGCACAGCAGCAGAGTGCTGAGAACATAAATTTTATGTTATACCTTTTTCCAGAGCTCCTCCCTTTCATAGGCAATACCTTTTTTGTAGACTTGATTAAGGTTGTCTAATTGAATATTGAGATCTGTAATTTACGCAATTCTATCCTATTCTATTACCTGCAGGTTCCTTTGATACAACACTGTGAACAACTTTCATCGACTCTATCAAATCATGAGATGTGTTTTACACAAGCAGCTGATTCGCTTTTTTTCATGCATGATGGGTTACAACAAGCCCGTGCTCCGATTTATGATGTCCCTTCTGCCGTTGAAATACTTCAATCTGGAAATTACCAGCGATTACCAAAATGCATAGAAGAATTAGGTGTCGAAAGTACATTAAAAAAAGACGATCAACAACCAGCTTTAAAAAAACTAGATACGCTTGTACGGTCAAAGCTACTCGAAGCTACATTACCGAAAGAAATATCGGAAATTAAAGTTAATAATGGTACTGCCACACTCTGTATTGATGGGGAGTTCAAGGTTCTTGTCACTCTCGGTTATCGTGGGCATATGTCGATGTGGAGGATATTGCATCTAGAGCTTCTTGTTGGTGAGAGAAGTGGGCATGTAAAGATAGAAGAATCGAGGAGGTATTTTATATAAGATATCTGATGTAGATTTCCGAGTTCAAACCCAATTTGAAATTTGGTTTGATAAAAAGGGAATTTTAATCGTTGACCAATAAGGGAATCTGTGGGTTCAAAATTCAAACCCAAATACTAAATTTATTCCATTCCGGTAGTTGATTTTCTTTATTACAGAACAGGCCCTATTTATTATAAATTAATGAACATTGACCGTTAAACCATATACATATAATCTTTGCGAAAGCGACAACAGAAAAGGACACAAATAATTGAAGCAAAAAGACGTTACTTCATAGATTACAACAATCATACTAAATAATTACTTTTGCATCAGGTACGCACTTGGAGAAGA
The DNA here is from genome assembly GCA_963920805.1 of Primula vulgaris. Classification (NCBI taxonomy): domain Eukaryota; kingdom Viridiplantae; phylum Streptophyta; class Magnoliopsida; order Ericales; family Primulaceae; genus Primula; species Primula vulgaris. The sequence continues at coordinate 5,484,211 of OY987216.1, read as the reverse complement.
TTTAGAGCGTAGAATGGCAGCTTCCGAAAATCCATTTGGGTCTTTATATTCTGTTTTGCACGAACTTTGTGTAGCCATTGTTATGGACACTATCATTAGACAAGTTAGATCTCTTCTTCAAGGGAGATGGAAAGATGCAATACGGTTTGAACTTCTCTCAGATACTGGGGCTAGTTCCTCACAAATGAACCAAGATGGGGAAAATGATTCATCTGTTCTAAAAACGCCTGGTTTAAAACTTTTCTATTGGTTAGATGATAAAAGTTCTGGTACTGTGGACTCGGCACAGTGCCCTTATCTTAGAATTGAACCTGGATTAGATTTGCAGATCAAGTGTTCCCATAGCTCCTTTCTCATAGATCCTTTTACTAGTAAAGAGGCAAAATTTCATGTGGATCAAAGTTGCATTGATGTCGAGCAGTTGCTGTTTAAAACCATTTGTTGCAATAGATATACGCGCTTACTCGATACCTATAAAGAGCTTGTAAAGAATGGTCAGATCTGTAGAGTTGCTGGTGATGTCGTTTTGCAGTGCTATGCGGATGAACCAGGTGTTGCTTCCAAGGTCAGTTGAAGTACCCTGTGCCTTTTATTTGACGATTTTCATTTTTTATGCATTTTTGAGGATCATGTGTATTCATGGTGGTACCTAAGTAGCACGGATACTTTGATTTTTTTCTTTTGGAGTATCGGATACGGATCCGCCGATACGCAGGGATATGGTATCCGATACATGATTTGGAGTATCGTTGACTATTTCGAGGTTTGACCAATCTGGATACGTCTTGGATTAAATAAAAAAAACTAAAAAAAATATATTTTTTCTAAAAAAAAAAACATGTAATAATGAGACAATTGTACTTTACATATTTCAGATCTACTTTACCTTTACTAATACGCGTAAACATATAGATAGTTAAATACCCATTAACAAACATATACATACACATTAATATAGAGTGCGAATGGGGTAGTGATTGGAAAATTTATTTTCTTAGACCAACTTCTCTTTCTATTCCCTTTCTAATGCTATCTATGTTAGCTGTTTTTGGTTTGAATGTATCGTATCCTAAATTTTCCAAAAAAGTCGTATCTGCATATCCGTATCGTATCAGATACGATACTCAAATCCGTATCCGTGCAACATAGGGTGGTGCTTAGAAATATCTAATCCAATAGATTGCCGAATTGATGGGTTGAAATGTTACGATGTAAACTAATCTTGGTTGTGAAACATAGTGGTTGTATATTAGTTATTTGTACGTGACTAATTATATTAAAATATATGTGTGTGTATACATATGTCTAGTTTATTTACGTACCGAAACTATAAGTTATGATATGTAATTCAATTGTATACTTGTTAGAAGATTGGAACATACACATTTTTTGGTCAATTACAGTATCATTAATATATTATAACAAAATTGAATATACAAGATTTTAAAAGCAAAAATATACAACTTTATCCAAAATACTATGTTTTGATATTTTTTCTTATAAAGTATTTTTTTAAGTATCTACATTTATCCTTCATAACGGAGTAAATCATTTCAAATGTACTCACACGCCTGTATCTTAAACTTTTTAAAAATGTAAAAGAATCCAACTAATCAGTTCTGTAAAAACTTAAATTCAAATTATGTCATATTTGAAGTCATGGAAGGTGTCATTGTTGGATTCTGTTGCAATTTTGTGTTATATAGTGTGTATATTTACTATTTAATATATGTACTATTAGTTACCAAGTAATATTTTGACTTAAATACGGTGTAGTTTATTTACACTCTAAATTTTAATTAAAAGGACTTAACATATTATTATCATAATTACAAAAGGCACTGTATATGATATTTCTCCTTTAGTTTGTGGAAAGTGTCTCTTAGACAAACATCCGTATTTACTCTATCCTCCCAAAAATAAACTAGAAAATTGGAACTAAATAATGATAAGTAAACACCACATAAATTTTTCTAGTTATGTTTTTTTAGATATTTAAATTTGGGTGCAGTAATGTGCAGGTTTAAAGGATGTTATAACATCAATAATTAAAGAAAAATTGCAGATTCTACCTGTTTTCTTTTCAAAACTCTGATAACCATATGTAATAGTAACTAGTTAAAAAAAGAGCTACTCCCCCCGTCCTATAATAATGGTCCAGTTAGGGTTTTGACTCCATCCCAGAATAATTGTCCGGTTTCATATTTAACCAAAAAAATTCCTTTTATGCTCCTATTAATTAACGTGGGAATTTTTAAGATGGTCTAGTCTACAGAATACCAACATTAAATGTATTTGACTAATATTGCACGAAGTTCACAACTAACTAAAGCATAAATTAGGGGCTATATAGGAAGAATATTACTTTATAACTACTAACTATTTGTTTAAATGACGTGAAAACCGTAATCAGACCATTTTTATGGGACGGAGGGAGTAAGAGTTTTGGAGCAGTAATATACAGACTGTAAGGGTAAAGTAACATTCAATTATTCAAGGAACTTTGGGGACCCTATATGAGTTCGAAAGTTTGAAAACCATAACCTTGCTTTGATAGTAATTAACCCTCACTTTAAATGCTCCAGGGATTGAAACATGATAGTGAGTGGGGTATACCATATCTAACAGTGATCAATTGAAAAAGGAGTTAAGTTTATCAAATGAAAACAAATAAATCTCATGATATTGCTAACTATGGAGACCATTCATGTGATTCACTATCTTTTATAGCTTATCGGTTTAGAATAGCAACAAGAGAAGAACAAGCTAGTGGTTAGCAGGTTACAATAACATAAAGTGACAAGAAACACTATTAAATATGGACTGCTATCATAACATAGATCTGAGTTGTAACTTTTCAGAAACAAGAAGCAGTATTAATAAAATTTAAACTAGAAGGCCCAAAGAAAGGTCCTTTTAAAACAGTGTGGATTGCTATTGCTATTAGTAGATTATACGGTGAACATATCAGAGAACGATGTCTTGTTTCTTGAAACAGTAAAAAGAGTATGATTGGTTAAATGATCCTTATCTTTAGTCTCTCTAATTACATTAAAACAGTCTGACAGAGTTTTTCGTAAATATCACCGGTGCTTTAGCCTTTTTCTTCATCAGAATATTGTACTAGATTCTATGTTTCTTTGGACTGTAAAGTTTTTCAATTCTCCATTCATAATATTAAGCATCTTATACTTTTTTGCTAACTATCTACAGATGGATAACAAGTCGGGTGCTCATAAATATGAAGGACAGGAAGTGCTGCGTGTTCGTGCTCATGGCTCATCCTTTTTCACTCTTGGGATAAATATAAGGTTTTACATCTGTTCATGTAAATGTTTTCCATTTGGAAGGGACTTGAGTTTTGAATTAATAAGCCACTATGGGCTGAGCTATTATAACCACTAACATTGCCTTTTGAGTTAAAGTCTTAAAAACCGACTACTTACATTTTCTTGAAAATATTGACATTAAGTTTGCTTATGTAACTTTTAGGAAAGGTGTTTTGCTTCACAGTTGTCGTATTGGCTATTGCTTGTTCTCTTTCACGGTTATGGATCATTTAATAGGATGGAGTACTCTTTTTGGAAATTGTGTTCAACCCCCTGGATTTTTTTAAGCATTAATTAAAGCGTGTCATTTGTAAATTTAAACTTTGTGCGTGATAAGAGTTATATTTGGTTACTATACCATATATATTGCCTTCAAAGTCAGTTTTCCACTTTCAACATATCCTTCTAAGCCCAAAATCTGTCTCTGTAAACGATATTGTTAGTTCAAACCTTTGGATGACTTACATTCCACACCTGTGCTTGTAGGAGTGGTCGTTTTCTTCTCCACTCAGCAAGGAATATTCTCCCTCCTCAAGCACTGAAGGAGTTTGAAGAATCATTAAACCAGGGCAGCATGAATGCTGCTGAGGTGTTTACAAGCTTGAGAAGCAGAAGTATTCTGCATAAATTTGCATGCATTGGCAATTTTATCGGTCTGCAGGTACTTTACTTCCTCTTCTTAACATTCCATTTCTATTTTAAATTCCAAACTACCTCTCTGTGTACCTTTACGGTCTATAATATTCTCTATGGCATAAATCTTGTCAGTTTGATTTATTACTGATTCAGTTGAATTTTTGTTTGCTATTCATCCTATAATTAATTGACAAAATACCAAACGATACACTGTAGGCATTGTTTAGGGTAATAGATACTTATATAGGGTGCCTTAAATGTTAATTACTATGTAAATTCAGTAATTTGCCAAAAGTCTATGACATTGAGAATGTTAGCTGCTAAACAACTTATTATATTGATAATGGCAACCAATACAAACCAATAAATGGTTTTTCTAAGTCAAGTGTAATTTTATCTAAAGATTATAAAACTATCCCATATCTTTCAAATCTAAAATGTTGAAACACTGATATGAGTTGGAAGTAATAAAATGTTTATTTTTGGGTCAATTTTTAATGTATTATTTTGTTTATTTCACCAAAATTTATATGATTGTTTTTTCTCGTAAGATTTGAAGTTGGAACTCCTAAATACCCTTAAATTGCGATAAAAGAATCTTATTGTTAGTTGCCATTATTATAAAACTGTTCCTATGCATTTTCGGCATGAATTGGTTGAAAGATAAAGCATCTTCTTGGTTTGAAATCAAGTTATAGAGGGAAAAAAAGAGATTTACATAGAATACCATCACCTCCAGATATTAAAGGATGGATTGTTCGGTATGTCAGTGGAAAATTATTAAGATCGTTTACTGGTATTTTAATTTTTTTTACATAAAGGTGATAATATATTAGAATTTCTGAGTACAACTTATGAAAATAGTAACACATAGAGCCTTAATCAATTTCCCCAGATACCCATTAGCATGACCGAATCTTAGTAATGTCTTCTCAAATTAAGTTTCCTAGCGGCTGGACTTTTTACATTTACAACAGTAAGCAAATTCCGGCATAATGACAAGGCTTCAAGAGTGTATGTCAGTAGTAGAAAATGAATAAGGCTGCCAGTCCTCTGTTCAATACTCTTAAGAGCTAATATTTATAAAAAAAAAATGACAAGTATTCGTTCTTTCTAGAAGAAAACAACATAATTTGTGCCTTGAATGCTGCCTTCGTGGCTGTGAATGTCTTCATTTCTTGTGTTTTTTTCTTCATATAGAGAAACAACTCCAAACTGGTTGATACTTGCAGGTTTATGAGAATGGTTTTGCTTCTGTGGAAGTGCCAAAGAATGTGTTAAACGGTCAGGGTTTTCTTCTTCTTGGCCTCCCTGACTGTGGAAGCTCTTACTTTTTGCTAATGCAACTTGATAAGGATTTCAAACCTATTGTTAAATTGCTTGAAACTACATCACGTCCATCAGAAAAAACTCTTTCTTTTGGCGATTTAAACAAAGTTATTCGTACAAAAGATATCGATATCGAACACATTAAGCTCCTTGAGAACGAAGTTAATTTGAGCCTTCTCGATTGTGAAAAAATCTTCTCTGTCTCACCAAATAATTTGGGTTCTAACCTGACATCCGAACACGGACTACTCTCTGAGGTCGGCATTGAAGGTTCTGCCCTGTCAAGCTTCTCATCTATTGTAGACGAAACCTTTGATCTGGATAGAGGGTCATCTGCTTTAGCATTTTCCAATCCAATGGGTCTTCAAAGTACAAAAACGGGGCCATCAATGTCAAGCGTCAATAATGTTAGTGGACCTCCAGATTATAGTGGCCCCCGCTTTTCATCGGGTAATTTGACGGGTATGATGCAGTCTAATTCTTACAGTTCTCTCCCATCTGGGACAGTGAGAAGTTCGACTGCTAATAAACTTTCGAGTTCGAAATCAGACCTGGATTTGGCTTCTCTTAGATCTCCATATTCTGGTGATCCTTCTAAAGGCTTGGTTTCTGGATCTAGCTCATGGGCCACTGATATCATATGTAAGTTACTCCCTCCCATAAACATAGGCAATTTTTGGAAATATACTCTTTTTAGACATTGACAAATGCTTTGACTGAAATATTGGTTGCCAACAATACACTTAAGATGTGAGAAAATCAACCTGTGGTTACGTTGCCAACACCTGTGGCCCACGTGAATTTCATTTGTAATAATTGAGTCGAATTGCTTTTAATGTCTTACATTTGTTAGAAACACAAGAAAAGGTTAAATAGGGACATTTTATATATATATATATATATACACACTTTGTAGAGATGGACAAAAAAATTCAGACTTCTTAAAAAAAGTAATGAACTACTGAAAATGGAACCGAGGAGTAGTTATTTGAGTGTTATCTGTACCTTTGCAATTGATTTTTATTAACTAAGACTGTTACTTAAACATAATTTTTAGGTAAATATGTTAGTTAACGCTATTTCTTTTTTCAACAGCCCAAGGGCGAGATTTGGCCTTTTCTCCTGGTTTGACTCGTGATGTGACGAGTAAAAGTTCACGAAAGCGCACTGTTTCAGATATGTTGAATTCTATTCCATCACTTCGGTATTTAAATGTTTGTACCGAATCTTCCAAGAGACGGAAAATTTCAGAATCGCCAAAGCCATTTGTGTCGACGGAAATTATCAGAAAAGCGGAAGGCTACAGCTATGGAAGTTTAATTACTGAGGCTAATAAAGGAAATGCACCTTCTGGCGTCTATGTATCTGCTCTTCTTCATGTGGTTAGACATTGCTCACTTTGTATTAAACATGCTCGGCTAACAAGCCAAATGGATACACTAGAAATCCCATACGTCGAGGAAGTTGGTCTTCGAAACACGTCCTCAAACTTATGGTTTCGTGTCCCTTTTGCTAGAGGTGACCCATGGCAACATATATGCTTACGACTTGGTCGGCCGGGTAGTATGTATTGGGATGTTAAAATAAACGACCAGCATTTTAGAGACTTATGGGAACTTCAAAAAGGTTGTAATACTACTACTTGGGATTCTAATATTCGTATCGCTAACACTTCTGACATAGATTCGCATATACGGTATGACCCGGAAGGTGTTGTTTTGAGTTATAATTCTGTCGAGGATGATAGTGTTAAAAGATTGGTGGCTGATATTCAAAGGTTATATAATGCTAGGATGTTTGCACTTGGGATGTGGAAACTGCTAGGGGTGAGACCAGAGGAGAACAGAGTTGAAGAGGTGGTTGACAAAATGTCGGAACAGATGAGGAAGGCTTTTAGGATTGAGGCTGTTGGTCTTATGAGTTTGTGGTTTAGCTTTGGTTCGAGTGTTTTAGCGAGATTTGTAGTAGAGTGGGAGTCTGGGAAAGAGGGGTGTACCATGCATGTTTCTCCTGACCAGCTATGGCCACATACCAAGGTTTGTATATTAATTTTTTTAATTATTATTATTGTTTCATGTATGTATGGTGAGAACTTTAAGTCCGTTGTATTGGAATGAATTTATCTGGGAAGAGTAATTATATGCACGAGTATTGCTGTAGTAGGTAGCTTACTTCACTTGGCAATACAATGTTTACGACGTCAACCTTCTTAATATTCTAGGCTGGCGGGATGGTATTTCCGGACAATTTGGTAATGCTTTGTAGGGTGTTTGTGCTTTTATTCTTAGGAAACCCTTTTAAGTGTTTCGTAAAATTTAGCCGTACGATACCATTAAGTTTCAGCAAAAATAAAAGCCGCAAAAAGTTTACGGTTCAACTATTCTTGAACATCTTGGAGCCGGTCCTTACTCCTTCCCTAGCAGTACGATGCTTGTATTGCCTCCCACAACCCCGCTTTTACTTTTTAGGGTTTAAGGCTACTCCTGGTATCTGTTTATCAGCCAGCTGCTGTTTTTTTCCCAGGTGTTCTTTCGAAAGCTTGTTGTGTCAGTTTTATCAAAACCGTCAAGACTACCAAACTGGCATGAACTCCTGAACAGAGTGGCTCAAATGATATATATTGAGAACTTGGCTGGTTTCTTCAGTTGAGAGTAATAAATGTGCATAGGATATTCTAATACGTCCTGATAATACTGATAGTCAATGTTTCCAGATGATTTCATGCTTAAAAATCCATCTCTATATAAGAGGAAAATGGACCAGAATTTGGAAATCGGAATGGACAGAATGGGAGAGTTGGACTATATATATTAAACAGGGAGAAGCATTTATAATTCTACATTTTACGGTTAAAGTCTTATGTGTTTGCGTATGTTTCTCTCCAGTTTCTAGAAGATTTTATAAATGGTGGTGAAGTTGCATCTCTTTTGGATTGCATCCGCCTCACTGCTGGACCACTTCATGCTCTTGCTGCAGCAATACGACCTGCACGTGCAGGTCCCACTCCTGGGGTCCCTAATGTTGCCTCATCTCTCCCTTCTATTGGAAAATCGAGCGGGTACCCACAACCTCAAGGACCATCTCAGAATACTAATTTAACTGCTACAAATAGCCATGCACCACCTATGGCACCCACAGCCGTGGGGTCTCTTGCAAATCATAACCTCCATGGGGCTGCCATGTTGGCTGCTGCTGCTGGTCGGGGTGGTCCTGGTCTTGTTCCTAGCTCGCTCTTGCCTATCGATGTCTCTGTTGTTCTTCGTGGGCCATATTGGGTTCGGATCATATATCGCAAACATTTCGCAGTTGATATGCGCTGCTTTGCTGGTGACCAGGTGATATCAAAAGAATTAAAGATTACTTTCTTAGGCTTGTTTGGCTGCAGATGTTTAGAAACAACGTTTTAAAATTTTGAGTTTCAGAAGACGGTTGGGTTCACCCGGTTTAGAGGTTTATAGTTTTCAGCCAAAAATCTAGAATTTTATGTTTTTAAGCTTTATAAAATGGTTCAATCATTATAGTCTAACTTTAAGCAAAAAGGTCCATAACATTTAGCTTAAGAGCTGTAATCAAACAAGACTTTTGTACATTTTCAGGGTTTTTATTAAAATTAAGCTATTAATCCAGAGGAATGTGAAATTGTTTTCTTGCCGTTGTAGGGAGAATAATCTGTATGATTATAAGAGTGATTTGAGATGCCTAATTTTTGTATAATTTGAATCCATGATAAGTTGATAACACTAGTTGTATGAAATGCAAATTTCAAAGTCCAAGTGCAATGCATATATGGACTTTCAATATTAAAAACACGTTCATGGATTTTAACAGTCCTACAACATAGATATAAATGTAAATATCAATCTCAAATCCAGAAGTTCCCAAAGCAGGCGCTAATCGATTTACGGAATTCTTGTTTCCACCGTGATTTATAGTTCTTTGTTTTACCAGAGGTTTTACCATGTACATTTAATAGATGTACAACTCCCCCTGAAGTCTTTTTTTGTCTTAAATCAACAGGTTTGGTTGCAGCCAGCAACACCCCCTAAAGGTGGGCCGTCAGCCGGAGGATCACTACCATGTCCACAATTCCGACCTTTTATTATGGAACACGTTGCTCAGGAACTAAATGGTCTCGAGCCGAACTTATCTGGTCAACAGCCAACTGGTTTGACGAATGTGATTAGTCCAAATCAAACTTTGGCCTCTAATCCAAACAGACCTAACTTTTCCAATTCCGGTCCAATTTCAAGACCAGTAAATCAAATTGCTGGGCCCAACCGTATCGGCAACGCTCTCTCAGCTTCTTCAACTCTGGCAACAGTGAGTCCTGGTGTGCCTGTCCGTAGGACATCTGGTGCTAGTGTGCCTGCTCATCTGAGAGGAGAATTGAACACAGCAATTATTGGGCTCGGAGATGATGGTGGTTATGGTGGGGGATGGGTCCCACTTGTAGCACTAAAGAAAGTTCTTAGAGGGATTTTGAAGTATCTTGGCGTGTTGTGGCTTTTTGCTCAGCTACCTGATTTGTTGAAAGATATTTTAGGGTCAATTTTGAAGGATAATGAAGGGGCCCTGTTGAATTTGGACCAGGAACAACCAGCGTTACGCTTCTTTGTCGGGTAAGAATTAATATTTTATGATTTCGTTATTCTAATTTGGAGTTTGGTCTCTTCAAGCTGTATCTATCTATTTATCTGGAAGACTGGAAATATTATATGGGTTTGAAAGCAATTCGGCTACATGATTGCTGGTTAACTTTGCAGTCTTTCAAAATTATTTTGAAAAAATACGAGTACTTGGAACCTGTAGAAAGATGTTTTTGCTTTCTTTTCGTAAGAAAACTAAAATAGCATTGAAGCATGTACCCTTTCAAAGTTTTGGCTGTCTTTAGTTTTGAACCTAGTGAAATAAATACTTGACTTATGAGCCAAACCATACAACCCCACCCAGACGGCCTCTTATCTGTCCCAAAAGGCTCTTCTGATAATTCTCTTTTTTCGATTAAGTGATTCATAAGTTGTTATACCTTATATCCCTAGGAAAAAGGAGCTTCTTTCTTTTTTGGCACTAGGCTCACTGAACTAGTTAGCACACAAATAATTTTAACTGAGACAAAGACGATGAATAAAGCTTTAGATGACATAACTCATCCATGACATTCTTATACATCAACTTTATCAATTTGGAATTTTCATTCTTCCATTGGTCGCCTTTAATTAATTAAAATAAACGTTATGCAGGGGATATGTGTTTGCTGTGAGTGTCCACAGAGTCCAACTTCTTCTCCAAGTCCTCAGTGTAAAGCGTTTTCATCACTCCCAGCAACAACAGCCAAACTCAGCCACCGCTCAAGAAGAGCTAACACAATCGGAAATTAGTGAAATCTGTGACTATTTCAGTCGACGTGTCGCCTCTGAACCCTACGACGCTTCACGTGTCGCCTCATTCATCACCCTTCTCACTCTACCAATTCCTGTTATAAGAGAATTTCTTAAACTAATCGCATGGAAAAAAGGTCTGGCGCAGGTACAAGGTGGAGACACCGCCCCTGCTCAGAAACCCCGTATCGAATTATGCCTCGAGAATCATGCTGGGTTAAACATGGACGGAAATTCCAGAAATTTATCCGCAACGAAAAGTAATATTCACCACGACCGGGCCCACAACTCGGTTGATTTCGCCTTGACAGTGGTTCTCGATCCTACACATATACCTCATGTAAATGCAGCTGGTGGTGCCGCTTGGTTGCCCCATTGTGTTTCGGTGAGGTTGAAATATTCTTTTGGTGAAAATCAAAATGTGCTTTATCTCGGAATGGACGGGAGCCATGGGGGAAGGGCATGTTGGTTACGTAATGATGATTGGGAGAAATGTAAGCAGAGAGTGGCAAGGACTGTGGAAGTCAGTGGGAGTTCGACGGGGGATGGTAGTCAAGGGAGGTTGAGAGTGGTTGCCGATAATATTCAGAGAGCGTTGCAATTGTGCCTTCAGGGTTTGAGAGACGGTGGTGGGGTCACTACGAGCAGTGGCCCGGCTTAGTGTGTAGGTACTCTCTCTCTCTCTCTTCCTCTCTAATGTTTGTACTCGTTCAGTTGCTATTCCCCTATTTGTATTTCAACTTCTCTCATGTGATGATGACGTACTTTCAATTACTCACTTCATTCTTCTTGTGGTTTTAATTGTTGCACTATATTTAACGTTCTTATCAGTAATTCACTGCCTGTTTGGGGGGTGAATGACGGCAGATGTCCCTGTGCTTAAGGAAAATTTTCCATTTGGTCATATACTTTCAGTAAAACACCATTTGTCTTCTGATTTTGATTAAGTAGTGTAGGTGGTTGGGGTAGTCTCCATAGTTTTAGTTACAACGATATGTGTCTTCATAGTTTCAGTAAGTCACACTGGTGGTCCCTTCCTTTGTTAACCAATAGTGTTATGCATGAACCACGGACCACCTGTCTAACCATTTGACAGGTGGATTTTTTTTTCTCTTGAAAGGAGGTTGAGACTATCAGTGAAACTACTGAAACCATTGGGACGAAATAGAGTTGCTCCCTAAAGTATGTAGACCATTAGTATTGCAATTGAGATTGGATTTGAAGTGTGGGAACTATTGCTGCAATTTACAGGTTCGGCTTGCGTGGAAATTATTTTATGGCTTTAGAAATTTAAAATATTAAACGTGTGGCAAGGCATCATCTGGTAAATTCGTAAACTTGGTATTGGTTGGTGGTTTTGTTAGTAGTTGCATATCACTTGATTGGTATTTGCCTTATTGCTCCTTAATAGTTGTAATTTCATGAGCATGCTTGCCTGAGTTTTGAATGTTGTGGAGTTGGCGATGTGTATGTTTCGGAGCTTACACGTGTCTGAGCTATTATATTCCTTTTCTTTTGATGGGTAAAACTAATTGTTCCTTCGGTATAGCAAATATCTACTTTCTGCATAATATAATCTCCTCGTTGGTCGTCGGTAGTTCTTCCAACTTGCAAGTGTTGTTCAGTACTTATAGCCACTGAATATAAGGTCAATTTTGAGGTCATATGACCTGCGATTTGGAATATAATATTGTCATATACTCCAAGCTGATTGTTCCGGTTGAATACAATAGCTACTGCATTTGTTATGGCTTTTTTCTGTAGTACGGAACTCTTACAAGCATGTACACCTCTTCGTGTTCTATTTGGGTTTTACGGATGAATACTGCATCTATCAAAGTTCTACTATGATTATTGCTTTTTGTCTCATCACTGATCCCATTTATGCCTTTGAAGATCTTGAATTCATTAATTTTTATGTCTCTATTTCAGAGCTTACAAAATGATACCGAGAACAATTGCAACCATGAAGCAACCAAGGGTGAACATTAACGTGAGCGGAATGCGGTGTACATATCTCTACCATACTCTACTCGCCAATGCTTTCATTGTATTTTTGCCCGCTATATAGGAGTACAACTTTTTGGAACCTTTTAAATGTCACAGCGATCATTTTTTGTTAGGATTTCACAAAGAACAGACAATATAAATCTTCATGCTACCGCTATTCTTGAAGCTGTTAGCCCATAGCAACAGTTGAAAACATTTTTTGTTGTGTTTTCCTGATATCGTCAGGCTTACTGTAGAGTGTTTGCTTTTAGTTTTGATTTGTATATGTTCATGTTTTTAAGCTGGTTAATTTGAAAAGGGTACCGCTATACTGAGGTTTGTCTTGTAAAGGCCCCCTCAACCAAATCTTTCAGAAAATGTTCGGTATGAATTGTATCTGAAATCTGAATACATATATTTCGACATGAGAATCATTATTACATCCAAAAACACACCTATTTCATATCCTAAGTTCCACCGTCTGTACTTATTAAATCCCAACATTAATCACTCTGAGCCCCTTTATTATAGAAATTTACAGAAAGTGGGACTCTTATCTGCAGAAAAATTATAGCAACAATAATCTAGTGCTAATTAATCAGTTTATTTCCAGAAAATCATCACGATTGACATCGCAAGGATAGACATTGACAGGAAGCTTCCGGCTATATAAGGGGTACCTGTAAAAGAAACGAGAGTTACCAAATAATCGATTTTAGAATTTGTATGTAACAAAAGTAGACTTTTTCATTGAGAATCTTTTTTTAATCTCAGAATAGATCACAAGGATGAAAAAATTATTGCATATTTGATTTAACTTTCGAGTATACCTCGAGTGCCGCCATTAGAAGGAGTTGAAGCTGTTGAGTTTGAAGACTTCACCACCCCAAGCTTTTCACAGTCGGATCCAAGAGCACCTTAAAATCAATATATAGCATAACAAAAAACATTGTAATTGATTGATAGACGATCTCTGGCAAAATGTATATGAACATGTATCAGTTTCTTACAGTCACTGTAGCAAGGGTAAAATGAGATATTGAGGGCGTTATAGTAACCCGGACTGCATTCGCATGTATGCCTATATGTCTTGTTCCGGTTGCATGTGCCTTCTCCACAATATATCCAATGACAAGCTACAAAAGAACAAGAGAACCCATTTTATTTGGGTTATAATGTATATAGTACTGCTAATCACTGTTTTGAAAAGCTAGTTTGAAAGCCGGAAATCTCAATTGTAAGGTCGATTCAAAGCAACTGTAAGACCACACACAGCCTAAAGTAACATGGGGAATGTTGGTTGGCTGTACTTTTAAGTAAATAAGATGACTTAATTGTAACCGGGAAAAACACGGTAAATCCGGTCTTAAATCTTTGTACATTTTCCAAACAGAAAATCAAAGTTAGTCTCGTCATTTAAATATACTAGCGAACGTGCCTATGCGATACGTGGTGAAAAACGTGAATTTATGCAACACTATAAAAATATGTAAAAAAATAAACAATAATAACTTCATATTATTAATTTGAAGAATAAATCAAATTAACAAGCATTTAAAATCAAAAAATAGAATAAAAATGAGGATTGTACCTGTGAGAAAGATAATGAAAACAAATAAAAAGTTATAAAGTTCTAAAATAAAGATAATGAAAATATGTAGTGGGCGGATATGGACAGTTACACTACTTTTAGAATTTCAAATGTTTTATTTTATTTCTTCTCTTTCCTTAATATGTAATTTTTTAAACTATCAATGTTTTTTTGTAAATAATTGTTTAAAACTTCATAAGAACTTCTCACATACTTGATAGTATGATACATCTTAAAAGAAGAGTTGAGCTTAGTCAATGTATACAGAACTCTTAAACTGTAGCATCTGAGTCCTGTGAGCTAATAATACCTCTGTTAGAGAAATCACTCAGGAAGTGTTAATTGGTAACTACTAATTAGTTTTTAATCTTGAAGTTGTTTTATAGAGACATAAAAACATCTACGGTGCTGATTAGGTGGCTTATTCGACAAACAAGTCTTTATATGCCTCGGCTACCTACGTCCTTTTCACTTTTGCATTGCCTGTAGCTGAACCAGATAAGATTTTATTTGCTAATCTTAAGTACTTGAAGCTGATTTATGTTACTTACGATCATAAACAGATACATTGCGATTGTACGGAGCGGCAGGAGTAGGGGCAGAAGCAGGCATGCAAGAGTAATCGAGAGAACCTGCATACATAGGAAAAAGTAGTACGTCATATGCCAAACTGCCATTTTTTTTTTATTAATTTGCATTGTAAGGTAAAGAAACGCCCGATCAATGAATATGTTATCCAAAAATTCACAATCTAGGCTCGGAATAAACTTGATTGAACCCTGGTTTAGCATCTATCAATCCTGATAATAATCAATGGCTTGGCTACTTGATGATAATTAATAATATGGTATAGCTTTTATACAAAATTAGTTTTGGTTTCGGCGTTTAAGTAATTCCAGTAGAATGTATAAATTTCCCCCTAAAAATATACTCAGATAATTAAAAAAAAAAAAAAACTTACAATTAGGGATAGTGCAAGGAAGAAAATGAAAATCATCGTCATCAAAGTAACGAGTTCTTTTCCAACCATCGTCACATTCACACTTGAAATTGAATGGGTAATCCATATCTACTTTGCATTTTCCCTTTCCACACTCCACCTCTTCACATATTTGATCTGGAAAAACAAAATCGAGATAAGCAAAGAGTTGAAAACGAATGAGCTTGTTTTGCTTATCAAAAAACAAAACATAAGCTTTGTTCACTTGCTATTTTTATACTCAAGCCTATTGCTTTAATCTTTTTTCGTTACAGGGGTTGTCCTGAGCTAAACCATATTAGTCCTTTAACTTAGATGCAAATCATTAACAAGTGGTCGATATGTTTTTTTTTAAACCGTTTTGTAGGTTAGAAAATAAGTGACGAAAATTTAACGAGGGCTCATGAGGTCCATTATATAATGGGGCCGCAACGGCTCTTTTCCAATTGTATGAAGTTAAATAAGTTATAAAATGATAAATATTGTGTTATGTTCTATGTTGAAACTGAAATTTAGCAGCAAGTGTTAAATCTCACGTCTCTTTTGTCATATTTGCGAAGGTTTCACCAATTGATCACTACCAACAATGATCAGAAACGGCTAACTAAATTTATTTGGTTTAGTTACTGATAATGATTGTCGATTTTAGTAAGCTAATGGTCATTTGAAACAATTTTAGTAAGCTAATGTTACATGCAAGAAGTTTGACCACATAGTGGATGGATTCTAAAACAGATGTAAATGAAAAGTTAACATAATTGCAATTGTTGAGGGAACCAAGTAACTTTACGATCGTGTAGTATGTACACCTATATATATAGCCCTAAACTTTTTTTATACATAAATGTACCTATACATTATGACTTTGACCATAAGTAGTAGGTGTGAATTGTGATCTTATACAATTTTAAGTCTATTTTTCAACTCTACTATACTAGCTACTAGCTAGGCCTAGTATGCCCAAACTATAAAAGTAGTAATTAATTAGGCCATAGTTAGGGGTTGATTGTTTATTTATAGGAGTACTACTTACTAGTGGCTTCTTCTTTTATTATGTATTTCTTAAAATTAAGAATCAAACATGCACAAGAAATGCTGAAATCTCTCAGAGCCAGTATAGATAAAGTGGGATGTTTGAAACTACTTGGTAGAGTCGAAATTTATATGATGCCATAATTTTGGGGTGGAACACATACTATAAATTACGTATGATTTTTTTAAAAAAAATAATTATTGGAATATATTGATGCATGTATTGTATTAATTGTATAATTTTTTTTAAGTTTTTTAAAAGAACAATTTGAATAAAATAAGTAAACGGACACGAAAACAGGTAAAGAATAGAGATATAATATTTGAACTCTAGTTATAAGTAATGTGCCATCTGGGTTGTTAGACTGTCGAAATTAGAATCACGAATCTAACTGGCTATTACTATTAATAAGAATGTAAGTGGTTTATACTGTTGTATTTTCTTATTTCGACTTTCCATATACTCTCTATTAATTTTCTCAAGAAAGAAAAAAAGCATATTGGATGGTTCATGGTTGTAACTTAAAATGTCTAATCTTGTGCTTGTTATCATAATTTTTTCTTTGGATTTTATTAGTACATTTAAACTCTCTGTTTGAACGAAACCAGTGATCTTAATACAATCTATTGATAGTATGTAAAAAAAAACTAAACCGAATCGATCAAACGTCTAATACAGATCAAACCGGTCAAAAACCCAAACGAATTTTCCGGTTTGGTCTAGAAGTGAGCAAATGTCGGTTCGATCCGGTTTTTGAAAAAAATATAACCAAATCAAATAATCAAATTACAAGTAATAGATTTGGGTTTCCTTTGGTTGGGTTTGACAAATCAATAATCGAAATCAAACCAAGTCACAAACAGTCGCTTTGATTGGGCTTGATTTGGTTGGGTTGTTCAATAACAAATGAGCAAAAATATCAAATTTGGTTGTTACATGTTCCACAACAGATGTCACACTACTATGATATTGAAAGTTTAAAATCCTTTCTGGGATGTGTGAGACCAATAATAGGGCCAAGTTTAAAGTTTGTGTAGTCAATAATAATATCACAAATTTTGGTATATTCATGTGTGAATGAATTAGAACACAGTTTATAAAAACGATAATTATAGTTTACTACACCAATATATTGGTAGTTAATAATTTGCATACTTATCTTAAAAAATTAACAATTTATATATTCATCTATAAGAAATCTATCAATCAACACACTTTATTTTATTTATGTTAACTTTTTAGACGATTTTTGGTCATATGCAATGTTAGTTTTACTTTTAAATCATAATTGGAAGCGGTAACGTGATCAAACGTGACCAAACTTCTCTTAAAAAGTTAACATAAATCAAGTAAAATGTGTTGATTGATAGAACTCTTATACCTGGGTATGTAAATTGTTAATGTTTGAAAGTGAGTATACAAATTGTTAACAACAATTTTCCCTTTATAAAATGGGCTATGAACTTTGAAGGTTTTTTTTTATTGGTGAGGATGAAATCTAAAGTTAAATCATATCCAATCATAAGTTATTTTGCTACAGAACGTTGGGCTTTGGCCAATTGTCCAAAGTTTTATGTTAATAAATAATTGGTAGCTTTAACATATATGTATAATTTAGTTAAAGTATAAGATATTTATAAATTTTACTTAATATTTACAGTTTACGTATAATTGACTCTGTTTGTTTGGTTTAGTTTCAAAACCACTAAAACCTCCAAGTGAACTAGATATTAAATCGGTGTTTAAAATTTCTTTAACCTAACATAAACTAGCTTGTTTTATTCAGTTTTTGGGCGCTACAGCTTGGTTTAGTCGGTTCGGCTCGGTTTGATTGACATTTGCCCACCCTTAACTAGGTTTGAGATTTTAGTTGATTCGGAACCAAACCAAACCAAACCAAACCAAACCGCAAACACCTTTACTCGTACAAATGCTTTTTTACATGCAAGTAACTCTTGAATAATTATTTTTTATAAACAACTGAAAAGCAAAAACGTATCTAAAATGTGTTAGCTGAATTCAAAATTTTGAGACTAAATAAGCAGAAATGAAAAAAGAACGAAAAAACAATAAATTTAGAAAAAGTGTAAATGGGACGACATGATATTCTATATGATTTTCTTTTTCATACTCTATCTATATTATTAGTTTATATGTAAACCTCTTATGAGTTCTTGAAACAAATAATTATCTAAAACCCCTCTAATTTTACAAATTACAAAGTATGTACAACTCTTAATTAAACACGGGAAGATTTGAAAAGTAACTTCCCATATGTATTAACCGTTCCTTCCTATAACTGTCTTCTTCCCCTCAATTCTCTCTGTTTTTTCAATACTTCTTTCTCCTTTTTTCTAAATTTTTTTCTAGAATCCAAAATTCTCAAATTCCGATGAATATACAATAAAACAAAGAAGTGTATACCGATTTATTTCTTAAGAACCAGAGAGGTATGGGCAACTTATTTTATTCTAATCTATATGACTTTTTCAATGTTGGTTTCGGTTGTAGGGATTTCAATTTTATTATCGTTCGATTTGTTTTTCGCGTTACACCAACGAATCGCGTGGGCAGGTCCGCTAGTATAATCTATGCGAGGGGCTTAAAGACTTCGTATTTGAAGATTTTAATTAAAATTATATCTAAAAAAGTTGTTTTTACATTAATTTTTATCAAAATAGGAGTTGACTGATCGAGTCGTTATAACTTGGGTGTCCCATCCGAAACGTCTAAACAAGAAAGAGAGAGAGATTGAGAGTATATACCAGTGTAAGAAGAAGGTGATATGTTATTATCATCATGTGTATGTACATGATCAGCACCAACTTCAGCTATTGCAAATATCATCAAAGTTACAAAAACCATGCCCATAATAGAATATGAAGACATCTCTTAATTAGGGGATTGTATATGTATTAGAGAGAAAGAGAGAAAGAGGTTTTGCATTATGATTAGTTAGTAGGAATGTTCATATTTATAAGGGCAAAAATGCAAATAATTAACCACATGGTACTTCAAATATTCAACCGTGTGTAACAAGTAATATTGATTTATTCTTATTATATATTCACGCTTTATGTATTATATTGTATTAGTAAACGTTTGCAATTGACCCGTTGTTCCAATTCTAAAAAGACACAATTTATTATGTACGTGTGAGAGCAAGTTTATGGCTAAATTTCTTCATAGAACCTTCTAAATACTACTAATAAATAGGAGTTGTTAACAAATGAATGGGAGTTTCACGGCACAAAAGTCATTTTATTTGACTTTAAAACTAAACATATTTTGAATTTTATGCACTTTTTGGTCGAAGTACTCCAATGAAACTTGCCTTTATATGACTTGTCACCCAACTATTTACAACTAGTCTGTTAATGTAAGCTATGAGATTAGGATTAATTTCGTTGATTTGAATTTGTACATGAATGATGACCCGTGGGAGAGAGTTTTGCACAATACAAAATAATACTAGCTAATAAATTCAAATAACCTCATTATACTATGGTTGTTTTGCAAATCATATATCCAAGGCAATTTAGGTTTCTGCGACCACCTCATATATTGCATAAATTTTGAAAAATAATAATAATTTATTTACAAATCTGATATTACATAGTTTGCCGTTAGCGATAATTATATATTGCTTTCTTGTAAGTATTTTTGAGCTATATGCCAGTCTAGCAACGGATCGAATACAGTTATTGGCCGATGCCAAGTTCTTATATATAGTATGAACATAGATAACGGAATTGTTAATAATTATGTAATTTTCCTAAAACTGCTTTTATGAACATTATTCCACAAGGAGTACCTTGTCAATATATGTGGAACAAATATATAATCACCTGTAATAAATTACTGTTGCAAATTTATGTCATTTAATTAGAATCAGAGTCGGAACTGATTGGGAAAAAAAAAACATTCCAGCTTATTGCCGAAATCTGAAACAAGTAGTGGATGGTCAGGGACGGCCAAATTTGTTAAAAATTAATCGTTAAAAAACAATATCTGTAAGTAATTTTAAAATCCGTCGTCATGTCGTTCCCGATTAGGACGATGAAAAACAAAATCTGTCACTAATTCCGTCTACGAATTAACTTTTTTTTTGTAGTGTTGGCAAATGGCAAGCATCCATAACAAATGGGTACCAAATGTCCAATTAATCGAACATTCAAAAACCTCAATAATACTTGTTTTGCTATTACGCAAAATATATAACTTTTCCAGGTTGGGGAGGCCAGATTTTCTCCTAAATAAGGAGAACGAGATCAAATGAATTTCGTATATCTTTTTTTTTTTTCGTGAACGAGCTCATATATTAAGAAATAAACAAAATGTCTTAATCATGGAACAAAGTCTCAATGATGGCTTACAATTCAAAAACATTATAAGTAGCATGGTTACAAACTAAAATACAGCAATAAGAGCTTAATGAAGCAAATAAGGAGAAAAAAACTAATACACAACAAAACTTGACTTTATTAAGCTCAATCACATTTTACTTCGATGGTCCTAGTCTTACTCTTTATTATCCCTATCCTTATGACTCCACTACTCCTAGATCGGAAGCGATCTTAAAACTAAAGCTTAAAAGCATAATATCACCAGGGGGAAGCTAAGTGGGGACGATCGGGTGCCACGGCACCCCCCATAATTTTAGAAATCCCAAGTGACGCAATTTTTTTTTAGTACAATTTCTTTTTAGGTGTAGATTTGGCACCCCCATAAAAATATGTTACTTGTACATATATTTATAGCTAATGTTTGAACCCAAAACACAATAATTAAATTTGGCCCGAAAGACCCAATTATATTTTTCTTTGATATTGGACTCTTTAAGATTTAATTAAAAAAAAATAACATCAACAACACTTCTCTTCGTGCGTGTCAGCGTGTGTATCAAAATAAAAAACAAAGTTGAAAAAAGAAAAACTCCACTCCTCTGTGCTGCTGTGCACCGCATTGATTGGGGTTAGATTTAATTAAAAAAACATCAACAATTCTATACTTCTGGCTCGGCAAGGTATACTCTTCTATTTATTTTTTCTTTTAATATGCTTCTTTTTATTATATGTATTGATGTTATGTTGCATCATAGGTGTTTGATTAAAGTACTCAAAGGGAAAAAAAAAAATAGGCTATTAACTCTTAGAGTTTTAATCTGCAGATCTGTCATCGTTAATATTTTTATCGAGTATAAAATGGGAAAGACACCTAAACTAAATTCGTTCTTTAAGAGAGCTAATGTTTCTCCGACGGAAGAGAATGTTGGTAGTAGTGTTGATCACGTGACAATCGATACGCCTAGTCCTCCAACAAAAATTCAAAGAATCGACACAGTAGAATTTGATATTAATTCGCTAGAGCGTGATCCTGGATTACGTAGAAAAATTTGGGAGTATCCTGTTAGTAGGCGTGACGAAGTTCGTAGGGCGTACATAACTCTACATGGTCCAAATCGTCCCGATTTAGGAAAAAAATATCCGTATACTCTTGCATTCGCCAAGGCTCGTCCTCGAAGATTTCAAGCTCCGTGGTTTGCTTTATTTTCGTGGTTGGAATATTCAATGGCCAAGAACAAGGCTTTCTGTTTTCCTTGTTTCCTTTTTGCGCCTCCGGATGGGTCTAGTTTTGCAGGACATAGTGCATTTGTTGTTGAAGGTTTTGATGGTTGGAGGAAGGTCAATAGCGGGAAAACTTGTTCTTTTCGTTTGCATGAAGGTGTTAATTCCGATTCTTGTCATCGAACCGCTGAACATAAATGGAAGGAAATACAAAACCCAACTCAAAATATTGAAGGGTGATTGTAAAATTTTCTGCCGAACAAGTTTTTAACAATCGCATTCGCTTAAAAATTTCTATTGACTTGGTTCGAAGATTGGCCTTTCAAGCTATGCCTTTCAGAGGGCATGATGAGAAATCAACATCAAACAACCGTGGTAATTTCCTTGAGTTTTATGATTTATTAGCATCATATAATGAAGAAGCCACCAAAACATTGATAAATGTTCCAAAGAATGCCACTTACAAGTCGTCTGATATTCAAAAAGAAATTTTACATATCTTTTCTATAAAAGTGAAAGAGGCGATTCGAGAAGAAATTGGACATGTTAAATTATGCATTATAGTGGACGAAGCTCGAGATGCGTCAAAAAAGGAGCAGATGGCAGTAGTTATAAGATTTGTTGATAAAAATGGTGTTTTACGGGAGCATTTTTTTGGTATTATTCATGTTCCCAACACTATGGCAGTGACACTAAAAGATAGCATATGCTCAGTTCTCAATCACCACAATCTCGATATTCGGAATATTCGGGGACAAGGATTTGACGGTGTAAGTAACATGCGGGGTGAGTTTCATGGACTACAAGCTTTGATATTAAGTGATTGCCCATATGCTTATTATGTTCACTGCTTCGCACATCGATTACAATTAGCATTAGTGGCATCAGCAAAAGAAGTGCTTCCAGTCGACCGATTTTTTGCTAAATTGCTTCGGATCGTGAATATTGTTAGTGCATCATGCAAGAGAAATGATGAGTTGAAAGCTGCCCATGCCGATGATATTGCTTTCTTAATTTCCATTGAAGAGCTTGAGACTGGAAGAGGATTAAATCAAATTGGTAATCTGCAACGACCTGGTGATACTCGCTGGAGTTCTCACCTAAAGTCTGTTTCTAGCTTGATAAAAATGTATAGTGCTGCTTGCATGGTTTTACTTAATATTTATGAAGATGGACCTACTTCTCTAAAGGGAGAAGCTCATTCAACACATAAGGCATTAACTTCCTTTGAATTTGTCTTTATACTTCATCTTATGAAGTCAATGTTAGAAATCACGAATTCTCTTTGTCTAGCTTTGCAATCTAAAACTCAAGACATTCTTAAGGCTACTTCAATGGTTTTATCTACTAAAAGCCTTCTTCAAAATCTTAGAGATGATGAATTCGATGATTTGGTTGCTACCGTCAAACTCTTTTGTGAATCACGCAACATTGATATCCCAAACTTGAATGCAAAATATTCTTCGAGGTATGATCCCACTCGTGATAACTTTTCAGTACTTGACCGCTATAGAGTTGATATTTTCTATCGTGCTATAGATTCTCAAATTCAAGAACTAAATCGTCGCTTTGATGAGCAAGTAATGGAATTGTTAGTTCTTAGTTCTACTTTGAATCCTAATTGTCACTCTTCAATATTCAAAATTGATGATATTTGTCTACTTGTTGACAAATTTTATCCGGATGACTTTACGGAGTTTGAGAAAAGTAACTTGAAATTGGAACTTCGACATTACGAGAATTGTGTTATTTCTCTTCCCGAATACAAGAATTTATCATCGATTTTCGAGCTTTGTCAATGGTTGGTAGAAACAAAATGGTCTACAACATATCAGCTTGTTTATAGAATTGTGGTTCTCGTGCTTACTCTTTCCGTTTCTACCGCCACCGCAGAAAGATCATTTTCAGCTATGAATATCATCAAAACTAGTATTCGTAATAAAATGGAAGCCGATTATCTTGAAGATTGTATGATGATGTATATTGAGAAAGATATTGCTTCAAAATTTAGCACGGAAACTATCATTGATGCATTTGCGAATGCGAGCAGCCGTCGGGTTCATTTCTTTTGATTTTATCAGGTATCATGTTAGTTATTTGCAATAATTTTTGTGTTTATGCTTTGGTATTTGTTCAACAACACTTAAATGCGGTATATAGATTATGGGTGAGTATGAAAAATTATTATTTTAAGTTGCTTTTTTTTTGTTATATTTTGGCACCCCCATTTACACATCCTGGCTTCGCCCCCGAATATCACTGAACTCAATAAAGATCAGTAAGTCAAATGCATTAGCCAAAAACCTCATCTTTCTTCTAGCAGAGAAGTATAGAATTTCAAATATAATAAATCATAACCAATACCCCTAAAAGTTAAGTAGTCAAATGACCAAGGCCAACATGAGAAGCATACTAAAAATACGTCTCTTCATACATCAACCTTCATGCTAGCTATTACAAGTTCGATACAGCTCTCTTTGGTAACTTCAACACACCTACAATTAATCTAAAAACCCAGTATTATAATGCAAATCCAGCAATACATGACTTCTCAAGCCAGGATAATTCAACATCAAACACATGAATAAATTCACTATTTGGTCACTCACAAGGCAATCATAAAAGTGAGAAGAAAAAAAAAAATCCACTTCTGCAGCCATTTTGAAATGTTATCCTAAATGTGTGTGGTCAGATCTCCGGCCACTCAAAATGATATCATAAAACAGAAAACTTAAATATCGAAAAAAAGAAATCTGATGTAAAATGAGAACCGTATATAATTTAAAACTAACAAAAAGATCACTTAGTTTATACCTAAGTATCATTTATAATCTAAAAAAGAAGAAATTTTAAAAATTGCCTAATTAGACCTTAGTATTATTCATCTAAAAGAGAGAAGATAACGAACCTGTCTGAAAACCGACATGTTTTTTTGTTATTATAGTGGTTGTGGCTAAATTCTCAATTGATAATCAACCGTTTATGTTGTTATCTCTATTACCAATTTAACCACAAACACTTTAGCGTCAGAATACCAATATAGTGTCTGTCGTGTTCAACTTTAACGTTTGAACAACAACATAATTAGCGTCGGTGGGGTTCAGTTTTTTTTTGTTCTTGTAGTAACAATTTATAAGCACAAAACATATTTTACATGGCCATTATAATGGATGGTCAGTCAATTAAACTGCATCGTGCGTAAAAGTAAAAAGGCAAATGATCGATATATCATGAGCCCTTACGCTGCAATCTGACAATCAAATAAGATTTTAAGAATTAAGAGGGGCATCTTAATTAAAAACTGTAACTGAGCAGTTCTCTATGGAGTATTAAATTGGCCCTTTTGAAAAATTATATATTTCTAATTTTTTTGGCTACATACAGGGGCGATCCGACTCCACCGATTACCTAAATCTCAAATTATTCGATTAACCGTAACATTTTTATCAAGTAAAAATAAAATAAAATCAGCTTCATTTTAATTGATATATATATAGGTGGGTGTTTTCTTTTGTAAATGTTGAATTGATCCAATTGTCAATTTGGGCTAAAACTGAGTTTATAATAAACTGGACTTTATATAATTATACTGGCTTGAACCATTGCCAAAAAAAAAAAAAATTACCCCAGGCCCAAGCATGGACTTGGACCTGAGCCGGCCCTGGATACATAACTAAACACAAATTATATATGAGGCTGGATTTTTCCACTATAATAAATCTTTTTTCACGCTCAAACCGTATATCTGATCTACGGTTTGACTATATTTATTTTTATTTGATTTTTTTGAAAAAAAGCAAACCGTAAATGAGATCTACGAATCGTAAATCAGATGTTGGTTATATTTATTTTTATTTGATTTTTTTGAAAAAAAGCAAATCGTAAATGAGATCTACGAATCGTAAATCAGATGTAGGGTTTGTTAGGTGAAAAAAATAAAGTAGAGTGGAAAAATCGAGACTCGTTATATATTTTTATTTTGTGCTGTACTTGTGACTGAAAAAGGTTTCTACAGTGAAATGATCCAAAAATTTAAAACTTGTGTGAGAGTGGCAAATGGCAAAGATAGACAGACAAGCCACTGCAGGCCGAACTTAACTTATGATATATAGTAGGTAAAATGCCCATTTAAATATTGAGTTTTCTTACTAATGTAACAAGGTCAATGGTATAGCAACATGAAGGGCCACTACACTACTCGTATATATCTTATTAATATAAGTCAATCCAAGAAAAAATAAGTCTGTCAAATTTTGATCATTTTTTTTAAAAATGTCCCCACTCTTTTTCACTAATTACCAATATATGTTGTGTGACATATTAGCTAGATATATAGATATGGAGATACAAGTATAGAGAGATAAAAGAGTCGTCTTTTATTCATTGATAAGTGTAGGGAAGTTACATCAAGAGACCCCCTAACCTTCTTTATATAATAGAACGTAGGGTTACATATGCTAGGAAAGCCCAATAGAGGCCCAATAGAGTAAGGCCCAAGATGGACAATAATATCCTACAACACTCCCCCTTTGGACGTCTTGAATTCTTCGTCTTCATGCAGTCGATCTGAGTCGAGTTCATTCGCAGTGCTAAACACATAAAAACCTTAGGGACGGAAAACCCAATGTGGGACAAAACCGGTACCTAGGAGAAACTGTGTAGCCGAATGATATAGGCCGAAATATGATGTAAGTAACTAACCACAAAACAGTGTGCCTCATCAAAACCTTGTCAGAGCAAACCCAATGGGAAAATCTCTAGTCGAAGGAAAAAGAGTGCAACAATGGTAGTCGTAGGGATCAACCACAAAACAGGTGCCTCATCAAAACCTTGCTAGAGTAAACCCAGTGGGAAAAACCTCTAGTCGAAGGACAAAAGAGTACACAGTGGTAAGAAGTATACAACAGGATACTCCCCCTAATTTCGGCAATCTTAAGTGAGATAAGATGGGAACGCGTCTCGCTAAAAACCTTGCCAAGGAAAACCCAGTGGGAAAAAAACCTTGGTCTAAGGACAAAAAGAGTACACGAGCATACGACTGGATGCTCCCCCTCACTTGCACACGACAGGGTGCGAGGATTTCGACTAAGTAGTAATTAGTGCAATAAGCATTCACCTGGATGCTCCCCCTCACTTGCACACGACTGGGTGCAAAGATTTCATATTTCAAGAAAGAAAACGAGCATTCGACTGGATGCCTCATTTACTTACATACGACTGGATGCAAGAAAATCTAACGTGGAATAGAACGAGCATTCAACTGGATGCTCTTAAACTTCATTTGTGAAGATTAATTTCGGCGAGAAACGCTAAATAGCATAATGTAGTCATGTCTCTCTTGATCAATAACAACAAGTTGTCTTCTATGACAAGTGTTTTATCTGGATCGTGAGACAGAACATATGTAATTCAAATATGACTAATACTAGCTCGAAGTCATATACACTCTCTAGTCGTCTCATAGAGCACGAATAGATCAGAGTGATTCACTTGGAGTCATTCCAAGACCTCCAAGATGTCGCCTTATTCCTAATGGTAAAGACATACCATGTTAGGAATATCCCTTATGCGGGTCTGATAAGTAACCAGCATCGGTATAACCGAAAAAAGGTTGCGTTAATTCGAGTACCGAAGGGGGTAGGTACACTCGATGACGCAAATGGGATAAACTAGCCCACTTCCAAAATTACCATAAGGTAAGGGAATGTGTCTTTAGTGCCATTTCGATGGCAGCGTGTTAGCGCGATGTTGTGTCGAGCTATACCATTCACAACAGACGAGATGTTCGTCCTAGCACATTAGACCAAGTACAATGATGTGCTTATTGTACTTAGATATGAACATTATGGTTCAATATCTCTTCATCGTCTCATCAGGGACGGACTGGGTCTATATCAATGTCTAGTGATCGAACGATCATGGGAGAATCTAACGACTTAGCGTCATGATGGCTAAAACGTCATAACACCTTCTGGGTGTAGTCTGAATCATGGACTTAGATTCAATATTTACGGGACTCAATCATCAGGTTGAGTCACTACCGTGTCTTCCCAAAATCCTTCATCTCGAAGACAAATCCAAAAATGGATCGCGTAATAAAACACGCAAGGGCATAATACTTGTTCAAGTATCCCAAGCTAATCAAATACTCACTTAGGCAGTATACCACATCCGCTCGGATTATATTAATCCATATAGTGAACGTCTCAGTTAATTGAGATCGTGTTCCGTGGTCAGGAACTACTTGATTTAAGCATTATGAAGTCACACAGGGACCTTCATCTATATCGCTTTGTCTAAATCCCTATAGAGATAAACCGTGACCACATTCATGGCTGCATACTCAGTTTTTCGGAAACTACTAAACTGGTAAAGTAGGGGACTGTTATAATGTCCATTACAAGGAAATCAACCATCTTGTAATCAATTCCAAGGTGTGAGAGAAG
Source organism: Primula vulgaris (assembly GCA_963920805.1). Taxonomy (NCBI): domain Eukaryota; kingdom Viridiplantae; phylum Streptophyta; class Magnoliopsida; order Ericales; family Primulaceae; genus Primula; species Primula vulgaris. The sequence continues at coordinate 5,455,934 of OY987216.1, read as the reverse complement.
CCATGCGCTACTAGGCGAGCATTCTACAATCTCATTATTCTCATCACTTTTCCTTACGAATAACCAAATAAACGAACTCGTTTAACATTGGTGGTGTTGGAGCTACAGGTCCGAACACACTTTCGCTAAGGAGTCTACTTGGATTGCAAGTTTCCATTAGGTCAGTCTATTCTACGTTGACTTCAGGCAACGGTACATGGTTTCCTGTCATAATTTGCTCATATTATCAGTCGTCACCGAATATATGAACAAGTAATCAATGACAGTCTCGTTTCGCTTCAATATCGTCTAAGATATCATGATCGACAGATATTTCGAGATTCTTAGGATGAAGAGGAATCACACATCTCCTAGATCCTTTATAATCTCGTGCGACGAACGAGTTTCAGTTCACCACCTCTGGGGCTGAACGAATTAAGAACCGGTCAACTTCCTCATATCTTAGGAAGGACGACAGACTGACGGCCGACGGCAGCGTCCTTGCTTGGCGGGTTCGGCCAAAAGCAACGTGTTACGACAGGAACACGGCGTCCGACAGGGACGTCTATCCTTGCAAGCATTTTGCAGCAGGTATAAATGATCTCGTGACATCTCATAAAGTCATTAAATGCGTTTGGCATTTAGTTAGACTTGAGGGAGTCTATGCACTTACTTATCACTAAGTGCAGTTTTGGGGATCAAGCTAAGACTGAGTGGGTTATGCCACGTTACTTCACGTCGTTCCTTATCAACGGTAACGTGCAAATCTCCCCCTAACGACGGGGAGAACAGTCTTAGCGATGTCACTTTCGCATATCATGCGGTAAAGAGATCGCTTGTCAAGGTTACTCTATCAAATGATAGGCAGGAGATTCATAATCGACTTATGTCCCCTTCAGAGGTCCATATTTTGAACGCTAGAACGGCTCAATTAAAATATTAATTAATCACTCTAAACACGCGTTAATATGAGACTTCTGGCTCATAACCAGTAACCAGCTGGTACGCATATGGTGTTTGAGTGTCTATGGGCCTCATAACGGACCAATGCAGCAAAATAGCATAACCCCATACGGAAATATAAATCTTGGTGCGCAAGACCAAGAAATGCGTGCAATCATTTGCAGTCGCATCATCAAACTTTCCGTGAGTCCATTTGGGTCTGAACATAATCGACAGGATGTTCAATTTCAATTTCCAAACTCAAGTAATTCAAATCGAAATTTCGATTATTACTCTTCGGAATTATCAAGTCGGCTAGACTTTTCAGGATAATCCGGATCATGAGCCATCAACTTAATGATAGGGCTAAAAGTTTGGAAAATGCTGCATTTATGTGGACAACATTAAAATGTGACCATATTGTCGATGCATCAACCATAACCATTTATATTTATGGTCCGTCTTATGGTTGGATAAGTCCACAATAACTCCTTCAATTCTTTACAAGAATTCTACGAGTTCATTTCGTGATCTTTACACATACTAGTCTTTCAAAGTGAGCATTAGTGGCATGAATTTCGGATTAATCACGAAATATATCCTCAAAGAGAATCCAAATGCGATGCGATTATAAATCAAGCATCGTCTTTTGACCCAGGAATATCTAATCCGGTCAATGCCACAATATCAAAATGCTCTTATCAATCGACGACAGGCGAATGATAGTAAAGACAATCATGTCTTAGCATTTAAATTCTTTATCATTCGACGACAGGCGAAATGATAAGGAAACTTTAAACGCTTTAAAGAATGTGATAGCAACCACTTGAAAGACATTCCAACTCCTCTAAAAATACGCTTTTGGTCGTATTGAATGGAGACTATGTAAAGAAATTTCAATTCTTTCATGAGCTATTACCAGGTAACACTGGTTTTCTCGAATATTTTATAACTCAACAAGGTACAACAGGACCTATAGGAGTATAACGCCTCATATTTGACAAATCAATTTGGCTTTACCAAAGATTTCGATTTGGAACGACAGGTCCAGAATCGCTGTCACTGAGTACACTTTTAGGCAAGTAGTTGGTGAAATTATGTGGTACATTGTTACCCACTATTTCCAAAAAAAAACCAACTACACCACAAGTATTGCCTAAAATTTCATAATTTAAAGTTTGGTCACATTTGTCAAAGGAATTTGCTCAAAACACTTTAAATTATTTCGAGAAATTTCGTAAACAGGCAAACCATAATTCAAAAGTATGGTCCAAATGGAAAATAATAATCCAAATGGAAAAAATAATCCAGATGAGCGAAAAAATGGCTCAATGATTTATCAAAATCAATAAAGAAAGGTGTCAAACTCATTTGAGCCACAAAATCTGGGGTCTCAAGAGTTTCCTTTCAATTAGCTTTAACCACATTAGCATCGGTTTTTCCACCTTTATAATAGTTGTGAACTATTTAAGGAGTACCGTGCATGACCTTTGTCTTTATAGCATAGAGTTGGCTCCTTGAGCATTATCTCTTGTTTTGTGACAATGGGCCATATTGTTCCTTTCAATTACTGTCTTGGAGCCACAGGTTTTCGATTTTGACGATTGTCTAAAATCTCGCTTGGCTAGGTGATTCATCGGGATCGCGACAGTTCGAGACAAATAAGACTTGTCTCGGTTCTCGATTCGTGGAAAAAAAAATGTACACGAAGAGCATTAATATCAGGCAAACAATTCGCCATTGACCCAATAGGATTAAAACTACTCACCGGGGTAATTTTTTTATCCAATTACATATGGGCGATAAAGGAACATGGTGAATATAAATTCACGATACAGCTTATGAAATACAATTTCCAAGCTAGTATTTTGGTGAAGGATTGCTCCAATATGTCAATTTCAGACATTTGTTCACCCTAGACGTCATCACGTCTCAAATGTGGCGGCGGAATAAAATCAACGCCTTAGCATTCATCCTGATGGTAACAACAAACTCGTGTTTTACTCATCAAATATGGCATCCAAAAAAAATTTTGGGCATCACATTTTCACACATCAGGGTGAGTAACATGTGGTGACGGATTAAAATCAACGTTTAAACAGTCATTTCGCAAGTATGTTTTACGAATTTTCTCATCATAGATGGCATCCAACATGTGTTGGGAGTTCTAGATTATTTATCATATAAAACGACTGGTTTATATGTTTATGGTTTGCACAAGCACAAACGTTTTTTCGAAACGACAGGTTCGAAAATATTAGTTTTGCTTCTCATGTGAATCGGTTCTCATTGATCGAACTACGGGTCGATACTGAAACACCAATTCGGCGAAACATACATCACTATATAAACACACTCGGGGAAATTATTATTTAGTCAACCCCTTTCGGTAGCTCTACTTGAAAAACGACCAGGAAAGACGGTGAGGGTGGAGGGCACGAATGCCACTTAAAACCCGACCTCATTAGGATATCGACTTCCGCCTATATCTTTCCTAGACATCGTATTCAAATAGGTGAGCCTATTTGGGGAAGGTTCATAATTTTTCCAACTTAAATGTGAAAATATATGATTTCGCAAATTAGCATATTATACATATGTGTACATGGCAATAAATAAATTAGTACATGATTAACTAATATTATAGATTGTACTTGTTTGCATGATTAACATATATATTGCAATATATATTTCCTAATAAGAAAATCAAATTAATCAAGATTATCATCAATCTAGAATTTATTAGTAATTACCAATTTACACTAGCAAGATCTAACACAATATTTATTATTCTATTGCTATATGTGTAAGTTCTATACATGGTAACTAAATCATTCACGTACATAATATATTTTAATCATATCACGTGTCTGTAAACTGCTCTGTTTATTCAATTCATATGTTCATACATGAAAAAAAACAGGACGGGATGGTAAAAACATGCGAGGTTTACACTATCAATTAGTATTAAATACTATGCGATGGTTTTAATAACATAACATGCTTCCAGGTTGTTTGCTTGATCACGATTCTATTTTATATAAGCCATTGATAGTAGATCTTCAATTGTACTTTATACGCATGGCAGATGGATCATGTTACAAAGAAAAAAATAATCACGTAGTGGTATTTTATTTCTAACATATCATGCAGTAACATATATTAAGGGGATTTCCCGCAAACAAAACATAGTACCTGAAGTTTGTCAATTACTTTACACGTGCATAGATATCTATTAATCCAACAAGATAACAAAAATAATAACATACACAGTGTAGTGTTACGAATCAATTGAGTTTTTAATTCAATACCTTACGCACGCTATGTTGCTGAAGGTCGATATAGTAAAATACTAAAAAAACCGGATAAACCCCAAGGTTTATAAATACCCAATATCCGTTCGTTTATCCAAAATCTCCAATATTCGCGAGCGAGCAAAGTGCTGATAACGTGTTGTGTGACATATTAGCTAGATATATAGATATGGAGATACAAGTATAGAGAGATAAAAGAGTCGTCTTTTATTCATTGATAAGTGTAGGGAAGTTACATCAAGAGACCCCCTAACCTTCTTTATATAATAGAACGTAGGGTTACATATGCTAGGAAAGCCCAATAGAGGCCCAATAGAGTAAGGCCCAAGATGGACAATAATATCCTACAACAATATACATAATATAATTAATTAACTATTTGTCCTTAATATATTTTACTAATTACGGATGTATCCTAAATTAATTAACAATTCGTTTTAACCTCCGTAACTATAATAAATTATACCAAATATGAATATTATTTTAAAAATAAAATATATTACGAGATTTATGTCATTACGCGTATCGCACGCAACGCGTGGTTAAATTTTACTAGTATATATATATATATATATATATACGAGTAGCCTGAGATAAACTAAGGGGAAAAACAGACATTGCATACAATAGCAAAAACAAATGAGTAAAGCAAGCAAATGGATTAGAAATTTTATTGTGGGGAAAAAAGAGGAGAAAAGCAAGAAAAAAGACCTCCCTAATGATATTATTATTATTGAAAGCTTTGTCAATAGTCCGAACTCGATAATTACTACGGAGAAGAGAAGATGGAGCTTCTCGAAATCGAGGAGCTTGCGAAATGATTTTGTACTAAGGAGTATGAAATCATTTGACTCGATTGTTAATAGCGAAAAGTTAGCCAATGCATTGGTAAAATATAGTGAGAGTGATTTACAGCTTGAAATTACAAGACCAGTTGTACCAGACAAACAAGACATGCTCGAAAACAGTGCCGCTACAAAAATTCAAGCTTTTTTTCGCTCGTATTTGGTAGAAAATTATGGTTCTTTTAAAATTTGAGTTTCTTGTTATTGAACGTAGATATAATTTTAGGAGCAATAAAAATATCACCAGGTTTCATAGCTTGGTGGCTTATGCATTCTACTTTAAATGCATAAGTCTTGGGTTCGAGACCTGGTAGGGAGAGAGAAAAAGAGAGAGATTATGAGGTATTCTAAAATACCTCTTTTTATTTTCTGGAAACAGCATAACATATTTAAAAAAAAAAAATGACCTGGGTAACTAAATAAATTTAAGATGAGTAAACAGGATTTACATCCTTTAAGGATGCATATTTTTTTTTACTTTTGAAATAACATAATGTATGAATGTTTATTTTTGACTGTAGCTAAATAAGTTCAAGATGATCAAGAGTAAACAGGAATTACATTCTTTGAGGATGTATTCTAAAATACCTTTTTATTTATTTCCTGAAAATAGCATAATATTTTTCTTCTTGACTTAGGTAACTAAATAAATTTAAGATGAAGAGTAGGCAGGATTTAAAGGATGTAGCATAATGCATGAATATTTATTATTGACAGTAGCTAAATAAATTCAAGATGGAAGAGTAAACAGGAAATACATTCTTTGAGGATGTATATGGTAGAACATACATATTTCTCACATGAACTTGGCGATATTTTTTTTTTTTGGTAAGTGGTGATGATATTTGCAATTTGTAGGCAAGGAGAGCTTTGTGTGCTTTAAGAGCACTAGTGAAATTGCAAGCATTAGTGAGAGGTCATTTGGTGAGAAAACGAACTACGGCTACACTCAAGTGTATGCATGCTTTAATATCGATACAAGTACGAGCTCGTGTTCAAAGGATCAATTTCTCCGACGAATCACTAAGTCTTTTCCATGAACAAGATCTCATTCTACAGAAAGAAGTATACAATGTAAGTTGAATTAGTAATTTCCTACCAAACTTTCGATTCGAAAATCATAGGGTTTTTTTTTCCGATTTCATTCTCGAAAATGTTTTTCCTAGAGAAGGCTTGGTATGGTCAAAGCCGGCAATTATGTCTTTTTCTAGACAATACAATAAACTTTTTTTATGCCTTCGCTATCATGTTAGATTTCTATACAGGGCAAAACCGAAATAGAATGTCTACAGTGAATGTGACATGTTCTTTTAAACAAACATAACATCACAAGTAGTATGAAAATCTACTCCCTCCGTCTCACAATATTGAGACTCTATGTATCTACATGCAACTTTGAACTACAAATATCTCGTGCTTATATTGTTGAAATAGAAATTTTTAAAATTTATTCATATAGTTTAACATTTGAACTATGTGATTGACTTCTCAAAAATTCGATTTCGACAACTTATATATGAGTTATTTGTCGGTCAAAATTGTACGTAATTTCGTATAACCTCAACAATTTGGGACGTATATAGTACTTTGGAGTTTTGAAGGAGGTGCCATATTTGCTGCTTGTTTTGGTTGTTTAGATTCTCATTTGTTCAAAATTGGAATAGGTTAGAATGTTCTTAATCTACGAAGTTTAAATTGAATATATAAAGATCGTTGTTACATTCTTTAACATAGTGTCATCGACTATTGTAAATTGTCCAAAATTTTCAATTAAGCAATAATGCAGGACTGAAAAATGAGATTTACCAAAAGCTGTCAAAGCCACAGACTTAATTAACACAATCGTTCGCATCACTGAACAACAAGGAATACCACTTTGTTTTAGTTCTTCTATATATCTTGTCAATAACTGTGCTTTTTCTTTTTCCATGCATATTTAGGCAACAGATGAGACTCTAGACGATGAAGTAATTCCTGAAAGAACAAGCATATCCGGAGATCGTTCAGAAATAAAAAGAATCGATAATGGACTCAAATACTTATCCCCAAAGCTTCCAATCTCCGGGCAAGAACTCCTTATACGTACACCATCATCTTTAAGCCATGTAATCACTCGACAAAGCACTCTAAACGCTAAAAGAACCAAGCAAAATGTGCCAACTCACTTCTCTGGTCCACTCTCGGGAAACGATATGCCTAATTACATGGCAAACACACAATCTTCAATTGCGAAAACAAGATCACATAGCGCCCCAAAGCAACGGCCCAAAAAGAGCATTCAAAAATTTAGTAGACGGTCGGCTTCAATCGAACGACTGGATTTCGACCCCGATGATATGGCAAGGGCATCATCATCGGTGAAGAAGAATCAGTACCGTTGGTTAACAAAGCTTTATCGGTCGGCAAAAGGGGTAGCTAAGGAGTGTGAGTATGACAGCACTAGCGTAACAACAGACTCATCAAACAATAGTAGATCAATGATGCCTTATAAGGTGAATATTGTTTCATTTATGCTTTTAAAAATTTAATTTTGGTTGCATTTTGTCTAATGACCCTAATTTCGGCTCTTGCTTTGTCTAATGCAGCCACATGTTGATCTATATTAACCGCTTTTCTGTGGCCTGCAACTACAAAAATCTCACAACTGTGACTGAGGCTACACCCGAGTTTAAACAATGTAAAGGATAAATAACTGAGTTATGTAAACTATACAATTTCAAAAAGATATGCATACGATATGCAAATCGTCGTCTTATTAGGTTTCTGTTTCATAACACAATGAAACCGCACTTTAACTCGTAGTGCCTGGTATTGGCCTTATCCTAAGAACTTCAATTGAATACAAATATATGAGCTCAACCTAGACAATGTAACTCATATTTTAAAAACAAGTCATATTGGCTCGAAATGCTGTGGTAATTGTGGTACTGGCCGATATAAATCGCTATGCAAAAGTCAGTGTCAATTCAAGATGAGAACAAAACTAAGAGAAAAATAGCAGAAATAGATAAGCCGAGTTAGATTAGAGTGCTAATCTTATCAGATGCTCTCATGGTAAGATATAACACAAACTCTCTAAATGGCATATTTCTACTCACGAGTCTATCAACTGCTCTTTTCCATCTTTGAGACATACTAGGAAAGCATTTCGACGAAACCGCTACTGTCACACATAGGATGCATATTAAATTGGTCCATAACTCGAATTGTACTACATACGCATATTGTATACGTTACATTACGATAGGGATGGTGTTTCTCCTTTCCCACGAACCTATGCGAATCAAGCTAACAATACTGCAGCACATAATACGCAAGTCGATCCTAATTATGGTCTATAACATCATCCTCTACCATTTTACAAAATGACTTAATCATCATTCGAATACCTCTTCTGGTTTCGTTGTGTTCTCTTTAAAACTCTTACTCAACCAAATAGCAGTTTCTCTAGGTGAGACCTTTCCGGGCCCAAAAGGCTTTAGCAAAACCCCGAGCTCATCATACCTTTCATCAATCATCAACCTCGCACTAAACTCAAGCAACCCCTCTAAAGCCTCTGCTCTTTGTTGATACGAAGTTGTGTCAAACCTACGACGCCTCATGTCCGATGATGTCCTGCTGGAAGCGCCAGCTGTTGCGTTCTGGTCTGAGGATTCGCTTCCATCTGCGCCGACAAAGCTTAGTCGGCCAAAGCTTTTGCCGTGAATCTGAACCGTACATTTGTCCTTCATGATGGACCGGTCATGATGTGGCGAGGTGGAGCCATGCCCAGAGCTCGGTGAAGTTTTAGGGACGGGATTGTAAGGGTCATCGTAGGAAGCGAGAGGAAATTTGTCAATTCGAGGAGAATTTACAGAAACGTCGGGAGATTTAATGCAGTCGAGGAAACGGGGGTTAGGTCTTATAGAGGATTGTCTTGATATAGCTCCACTAGATGGTAGAGACGCCCTTCGATTTGAGTTGATGGTTCTTTTGATTGGTGTTTGTGAAAACGGTAACTGCAAGAACAAATAAAGCAGTAATAAGGATCAGAAAGTTAAAAACTCTTATGGAAATGTAAACGAAGTTAAAAAAAATCTTTAAGCAAGCCTTGATAACTCATAAGAAACCGGAAAAAAACCTTAAAACGCTTCAGAGCCAAACCAATTCACCCATCAGGCCATCACTATGGCTTTTAAGATAGGGTTTTACTGAGAGTATACACATGGTGCATGCATGTTTCGGTGATCACTTCCGAGAGGATTGCAATCACCTCAATCTTTATCCACAGTAAGCTATAAAACCAATCAATTCCTGATAATTGATGCATCCCTTTTACCTTCATGTTGTTACTTTGCTTTTACAGCGGAGTTTACATTTGTTTTTCATAATTTTTTCAAAAGCTCGTACAAAAAAACTGGGACTTCCGCTGGGAAAAAAACTCAAGCATCTGAAACTAAGCAAATACTTGACTAGTATTTAAAATCTAAGGAACTAAACAAGTTTAGACGGTCACTAGGGGAAAAGTTAAATGCTGAAAATATTAATATGTATATATATCTCACAGATTCAGGGTTCTTTGAAAGCTCAGTTCGGCTCTTAGGAGTGGCAGAAACTTTTGAGGGTGCAACTCTTGTAGTCTTCCCACTATCTGAAATTTTAGGTATGAACTTTACTGAGGCTGTCTCTTCATGAACACTTCCTAAAGATAACTCTGTCACCCTCTGATTCGAATAGCTTGAAGTTCTTCGATTTTTCTGAGCTGAGGAAGAAACTTGTTCCATGCCGGATATGCTTGGATTTAAAGTCCGGTCATTGCCTAATGAGTTTCGTCTTTGTTTACGAATGGAAACAGGCGCTTCTGGCTCTGCAAATCTAGTTTTTTTTATGTACTCGGTTTCTGGCCAATGAGTAGACAAGCTGTTTCGCCTGGGGGTATTTAGCTTGAGATTAACCTTAAGTACATAAGGTTGGAGGTGTGGATTCTTTAAAAGCTCAGATGCCTGTAAAAAAAACGTTATTTAACATCAATGAAAATGGCTCAAAATTCTGTAGTTATCTATATGCTTTAGAAGGATTGCAATGTACAATTTTACTGTTAAGACATTGATTGAAATAGAAATGCCCTCATTGATTAGCTATATGGCGGTATAAGGCTGTCATCAACTCCAGATTTGGAAATATCGAGCAAAGTTTAAGAAATATCATAGATTGTGCAAGTGTTGTCAGTGGTTTCTGAAAGACCAAGTCATGTTTGTTAACCAAAATATACATCAAAACTATCTCAATAGATTTTCTAATCTCACTATCCATAATATTTCCTCTGCCAAGTGCAGATCTTCCTCAACAAATTGAATTATATTTTTCTCTTCAAATATCAGAATTCAAAAGTCAGTAAGACAGATAAAGTTGAAACCTGCATAACGTACAACAAAGGCTACAGATTTAGAATTATTACAGTTGGACGAAGCTCTGGATTCTTGCGCAGCATGCTTTTGATAAGACCTCGACTGGAAAAAGAATAAAGGCAAAATTGAAGTTTAAAAAAATGGCATCATATATGAAGATAATATTGTGATTTTAAAACTTCAAGCTATGCTTAGACTAAATATGTTTAAAAGAGAGAAAATGGAAAGAAAACTAGGAGAAAAGTCCGTTTTTCTATCATTTCTGTTATGACCGATTCTTGTGTCAAACATAGAGAAACGTCCACCATTCAGATATCATAACTACATGTGATATTCCCCATTCACCAAACTAAATTTTTTTTAGTAATCACTGTCAGCATCAAATATGAAGCATAACAAACCATAGTAAATTACTATCCACCAGAGATAGGCAATGACTTACAATGGCCCAGAATATTTGGTTGGGAGAGGTGACACAATTGACTTGTTTATTTTGTTGATAAGTGCTTGCATGTCCTGCTCAAAATTAAAGAAGGGTAAGAACAACAATCTTGACTTCAAGGTTACAACATATGATATCAAGTGTATTTATTTTGAAAAAATATATTGAGGATACAGAAAGTGGTTACTGTAGGATTAGGTGAAATTAACTGACAACAGAAAAAAAAATCACCAGAATGATGGCATACAAATGACAGCCTTCAACAAAATCATGATATACCGATCTTTCAACTTACAAATGCTTTAAAGGCAGGTTTATGCGCAGCCATTTCGTAAATACAGCATCCTGAAACCAGAGTTAAAATTTCCATAAGCACATGCAATTTTAATTAACATTATAAAAAAAAAGGCCACGTAGTATAAATTTGTTTAACTATCAATCATTGTACTCGCCTAAGGACCAAATGTCTGACTTGGAACCATACGGTATGTCAGCAAGAAGCTCAGGGCACATATAGCTTGGTGTTCCAACAATCTAGGTTATGAAACAAACTTGGATCAATATATATAATTGTAACCTTAAGCATTCAAAATGTTGCTAGTTATATTAATTAAATAACTTACGGAAGATGCCAGATCATCTGAAGTCAGCATTTTAGCTAGTCCAAAATCACCTGAAATTCGAGGAATTAGGTATGACTTAGCAAAAGAAATATTCGCCATCAGAAGAATGACAACGGAAACACTTTTCTTACCAAGACGTATATCTTGGTCTTTTGTCAGGAATATATTAGAGCACTGCATGTGAAAGATAAATATCAGTAACACTTGTTATCAGAAAGAAGAAGAAAAGTAATCCTTGGAATATACTTTATAATGGAAATCCTTTCGATATGCATACAAGTACTCCTTTAATATTTCCAATATGTATAAAAGTAGTCATATTTGATGAATAATGTCATGAATTTAAGTCACCTTGACGTCACGATGGAGAATATGATTGGTATGCAAATAGTCGAGCGCCAAAAGTAGCTGTACAAGCCATTTGCATAATTTCTGGAAAAAGAAATCTGCGTGTCAAAGGAAAGACTCTCACAGACCAAACAATAAAAAAAACCACGGAGAATTCACTATTCATCAGAAGAGAAAGATAGAAAGACCACAATGCAGTAAGTGCTTAAAAACAAATAACCTCTTCAGAGAACAAAATGCTGTTGGCCTTTTTGATAGTATCTGCCCTGCATAAGACAAAGCAAGGACAACTTTATACGAAACACTCAAAAGTAAAATATAAATTCAGACATAAATGGAGGTCTATAGTACAGTGGTAAAGAAGGCCGCTTACATATCTCCTCCTTCGCAATATCCAATGACAATACAGACGTAACATCCCTATATCAATGACAAATAAATATTGTTAATAACAAAAGTAGATTAGTCTCTGCTTATATTCTGAAGCATCAGTTGCCTTCTGTAAGTGTTTCACCCATTCATTTTGGTTTGCTACGGGCTTTGAAATACAAAAGCCATCAAGATGAGGTGGATTTTCCAAGTAAAAGAGCAAGAGAGAGAAAGGATTGGAGAAGATTGATTTCAGTAGATAGTAGTTTACTGACCTTTTCTACCCAAGAATCTTTGTAGTCCACAATAAAAGGATTCTTCATTTTAGAAATGAGTTCCATCTACATTGCCGAAAATTCAATATTAGTAAATATAGTCATTGGTGCTTTTATTTTCATGTCTTTCTTTGCAGAACTATAGAATGGGACCACTATTATATGAATAATTTGATCATGAGAAAATTGCTGATTTGGGTCCCTCCAGCGTAACAGAATATAAGAATAAACATGGTTTGAAATTGAAGGCAAAACGCCCTTTTCATGTTTACGACTTTACATTATTGACCTTTTCCTGCACATGTATAACAGGAAAAAAGTCTGTACTTCAAACTTGCCTAGTCCATTAACATGAACTATTTTAACAAAATTTAGAGGTTGTAGAGAAATTTCTAAACCTCCTGATGTGCAGATCTGCGGCTTCTGTCAGTTTGTCGGGCTAGACGGATCTTTTTCAAGACATACCTTGCATTTAAAATAACAAAATTATCAATTAAGCCGCCGTTTTCGACATTGCATGAGCTATATAGAAAGTATAGCATGTAAATAAAATATGAAAAATATGATATGCATCGACTAAGCTTACTTCTTTTTCTCAAGCTTATGCCTTACGAGAAGCGCAGAGCCAAAAGCCCCCTTTCCGATTTGCTCCAATACTTCATAATGCTCCATTATTTAAATAATCTGTCCTCCTTCAACGGGTATAAACTAAAAGTTTCAAGTCCTGCGTAACAATTTTGACAGTAACAGTTATTTGGGAAGTAAACAAGTTGGTTTTAGAAGTTACAGTTACTCATGACGTAAACATGAATTTATGTCGCATGTCAAAAATGATGATAAACTACAGCCAGATACTGAAAGTTAGCAGTCTTATCAAGAAAGTCGAACACACAGAGACAATAAGTACAATTTTTGCTAAAAGAAATCGGTAGATGCAATCCACAGTGCTTACATTAGACAAAAATTGCAATATATTAAAAAATAGTGAATAACATAACAGAATCACAAGAGAGAAATGTGATACAATGCGGTAGCCAGTTCTATCAACCACAATCTATTGACAATCAGGTAAATAAAACAAGAAATCAAACAAGATTCGAGTAAGTCACAATAACAAAACAGAATAATGTAGAGAAACGAGATGAAATGCACAAACTCTGCTGTTTATACCAACCAAGTAATAGAATTCAACAAAAATTGAGCAAAATTACCTTCCGAAATTAGATCCCAGAACAACAAACACGAGAAACTAAAAAAATATTTCAGTACAGCTATGCATATGAAGCATCTTTTAACTACAGAAAAAAAAACACAAATTAGTTCTAATAAGGTGATTTTTCATCAATAAACTAAATAAACCAAGAACTCAAACAACAATCGAGCTAATTTAACTTCCGAAGCTAGATCTTGAGGCAACAAAACTAAAACCCTAGAAAAACGAAAAAACGTGTCGCCCTTTAAAAATCATTTCAGTACAAATAAACAAACAATGTGGGTTAAATCTAAATTAACTTCCGAAGTTGGATCTTGCAACAACAAAACTAAAACCCTAGAAAAACGAAAAAAACGTGACGCCCTTTAAAAAATCATTTCAGTGCAAATAAACAAACAATGTGGGTTAAATCTAAATTAACTTCCGAAGTTAGATCTTGCAACAACAAAACTAAAACCCTAGAAAAACGAAAACAACACAACGTGGTTTAGAAAGTCATTTCACTACAAATAAACATATAAAAAAAAAATTAGTTCAAATAACTGCGATTTTATAACAATCAACTAAATAAACAAGAAATCAAACACTAATAGAGAAAACCGCTTAGATCCCGCAGAAAAAGAAAGAAAAACAAACACAATGTGCTTTAAAAAACATTTTCAGTACAAATAATAACTTTCAGAAAAAACAAATTAGCTGATAACACAAACAAATAAAAATAAATAAAGTGCACAAATTAGCTACTTCTACATAACTATTTAGAAATTAATTACTAAATAAAAGAAAGAAATAGAAAAAGCGAAGCTACGTTCCGAAAATAAGATCCCACAGCATAAAATTAAAAACCTGAGAAAACGAAAAACAAAAACAAACACAATGTGGTTAAGTAAATAATATGAGTACAAATAAAGATTATTTAAGTAGCATTTTTGAAAATGAAAGTGGGAAAATAAAGTGAGAAGTGAACTGACACGTGGCAGAAAAGTGGATCAGGAGAGGTGCTCCGCCATTGATGATGTAGAGAGAGAGAGAGAGAGAGAGAGAGGGAGTGTATGTATATATGTATCTATATATGTATATATATTGTATCTATATTGAATCTATATATTACACTAGCAGACAAATCTAGGAAGAGAGAGAGAGAGATGAGATATTAGTGAGACTTTTTGTTGATTTATTAATTAAAATGTGGAAGTGAGTAAATTGTATATTTATTTTATCCCGTATTTTTCGATTATAAAAAAATATTTTTTCACGTCAAAATTGTAATTAGAGAGCACAAACCGTAGGTTTACCTTCTTCTTTTTTTCTTTTTTTTTAAAATAAAATAAAAAGGTAAATCGTAAATCAGAATCACGGTTTATAATTAATATTTACGGTTTTATCTTGAAAACAGATTGTTTGGTGTCTACAAATCCGATCTACTCCATTGACTAGCAACCATAGTATATGTAGATGTGATTCTAGTCCATCTAATTTTTGGTGGGAATGTAAATATGTTGATACATTTTTTGTTACAACAAAAGTCTAATAACCAAAAAGTCTAATAATGGCTTAATCCAAGTAAATTATTTAAATATGTGTATATGTGGTACACATACACGGAATATCTAGCTTATAAAATACTATCCTTTTTTTATTTTAATTAATAAATTTATGATTATTTATTGAATCTATAGTATGAAAAGTCTAATAGTGTTTAAAGTTATATTGTCAAGTAAATTGTAAATTTTACTAAATTACTTATCTGATTACAACAATATATGTTAATTTGAAAAAAATTCGGTATCGGTGTAGATGTTGACCATTTATTTAATAATTACTTGACTAATTACAACACTATTAAGTACTAGTGCATTTACAATATATTTTCAGGTAATCTAAAAATCTTTCAATCTCGAAGCATATGTTGACCAGTCATTTAATAATTACTTGACTCATTGCAACACTATTAAGTACAACTGCATTTACAAGATATTTTCAGATAATCTAAAAATCTTTCGGTCTCGAAATATATGTTAACCATCCGTTTAATAATTTAAATTTTTGTCTAACTATAAATGTAAATTTAAGTTACGTATAGACTAAATAGGTTTATGTGAAGTTTTTCGATGTCCGATTGATGTAAACTCACTCTTGCAAAACTTAAAGTGTCAATAACTTAATTACAAGTCTCGGTCAATATATCAAAGTTGTTAAAAAAAGACTTAATTACTAAACTTGTACTTAAAATACTTTTTTTGTTGATGTATATAGGATATCTTTGTTCCCAATAATGGTTGAAAATATGAAAAACTTTTGATTTTTCTTGTTGTTGCATCATTCAATTTTTGAAGTAGTAAAAGTAAAACCGTAATTATTTAAAGTTTTTTATTTTAGGACGTGATTGGTAATGGGATTAAAAGTTGAAACCAGTCAAATGTAGAGAAAAAGGGGGAAAAGAGACAGAAGTAGGAGTAGGGGCATTGTCAGGCTAGTTTTGGCAGCTTTGGTGGGGTATTACTTTATTATTCAAAAAATAAATATAATAAAAGTGAGGGTACTATTTGTAAATTTGAAATTTGGATAATTTATTTATATTAATAGCCTAATAGGGGTCAGTGTCACGGCGTTTAATTATAATAAAAAAGACAGTGTACAATTGAGTGTAGGTGCACCGCAACTAGTAGACGTGGCACAAATAACAATTGAAAAAGTATTTAGTGTATCGATATTATTATGTTTTGAGATTTGAGCCATAAATATCGAATTCATCTCTTTTCTTTTTGGTATTTTGTGAAGTTTTTGACGCTTTTAAATAAATAAGCGCTGATATCTTAGCAGTTGGCACTTCTTTTTCAAAATTGTTTCTCTGTTTACATTACAAAATCAGGTTTGTAGCTTATTTATTTAAAAATAAAATCCAAACACAAGTAAAAAAAAACAATTTCACAGGAATTCCTATAATATATTCAATCCGTTCCCAATTAATTGTTAATTACGAAATTACGTGGAATTTTGACCGACCAATAACTTATATCAAAATTGTCGGAATGAAAATTTTCAAAAGTTAATCGTATAGTTCAAACATTAAATTATATGAATTAATTTTAAATTTTTTTATTTCGACAATTTTGATACATATTATAAATCGATCAAAATTGTACGTAATTTCGTAAATAACAATTAATTGGGAACGGAGGAAATACTTAACTAGCGCAATACACATAAAATGGTGGTTTAATTGATTAGAATGATTAAAATATTCTGTTTATATTTATAACAAATTAAATCACAAGTACCATTTTATGTGTTTAGATTTGGTCATATCTTAAAAAGAGGCCAAAATGACACAATACATATTAGAAGGTCATTTTACTTTTTCCAAGCCTGTAAAACTGGTAAAAATATTAATTAAGCTGATGAAATGAATCAATATAAATTACCCGAAACTGAATCGGTCTGAAAGACTCAAACTAAAAACAAAACCGGACTCAGACACTATTTGTTGCGTTGTTCGATACCACTCACCGGCCTCATAACCAAAAAATTAAACCACAACGAAGTGACTTTAATTCTTGGCTTCAGTTTAGCCAAAGCTAACCAAACCGAGTCGAGTCCGATATCAACAAAACTTTGATGAATTTGGCAACAGCTGAGTGGACCACAAATCGCTATAGTCTCATACTTAGACTATAGTCTATGTAGATAACTAGAAGTGTTGTCTGATACACTAGAAAATTTATGTTAAGAGACAACAATGGGTCCAATTCTATACGGCGTTCAACTTCCATTATACATCGTTGTTGGTCATTTTAGTGTTTTATTACGGATGTAATTTGATTATATACCTAACCATAATTGTATTTATTGTTACGCAGTTTCCATACTAATGATTTTTATTTTATTTTGAAACAGCCACACTAATGAATATATTAATTTTTCACGTTTCTTTTTATCTAATCTTTAACTTTTGACATTTCTGTAAGTTTATGGTACTTGTGACTTGTGAGTCACATTATGAAGTTCAGATTTTTTTAGGGCCACCTATCGAAACCATAATGAATGTTAATAGTTAAAATTTATAACTTAAAAAATTTGTATATTTCGATTAAATTTTTTAATCCTTTTGTCCAATGGCAAGAAATGATTATATACACATAAATATTAGATAGTCAACCCGTATATTTCGTCAAGTACTTTGTAGTTTCCTGTACCCAAAATCCAAAAACAACTTGAAATGAAGGAAATAATAGGGTAGTAATAGATTGAATTATTTCTAAGTTAACCCAAACTAACTAAAGAGGTACGCACAAAAATCAACTGAAGTTTTGAATGTAACAATTAACAGCCATCTTGATCGAAAAACAAGAATTAGAAAGTATATAATTAAACACTTGCAAAACTATGAAAACATAGTAATCTCGGCACCTCTCAGAAGACGTATTCGGAAACCTTTAATAATGGTAAAAATGGGTAACTCGTTATAAAACACAGACTAGATTATATTTTGATCGATTTGGGATAATTACTCTAACAACTTTATCCTTGAATATATATATACTTCTCAAGATCGAGTTGCTAAAACAGTAAGATTATTTACAAAGAGAAATTTCTTAAAAAGATATTTCATGGTTTTAACAATTACGCTTAATTAAACATGTTATGTCCTAGATTCGAGATTCTAATGACATATTGTTTGTCATCGTATTGCAAAATATAGTTTTATATATTCATAATAAACTTTCAATATACAGACATGTATTGTGTAACGATTAAGTTCCAGTTGTGTATTCAGTTGCAACCGAGACAACAATTGACAATGCTGAACAAATTATGTAGCATTTGGTCAAATATATTCTAGAAGACCTAAAACGTGTTGAGCAACTTTAGATGATTTGAGACCATATCTTAATGATAGAAAAAATAGTAATAGAAGAATTAAAAGAAAAATTCCTTATCAAGTAAGAAAATATCAAATAACGAAAAATTCTTGTTACATATCTTGAAAACAATTAAATTAAAAATATGTGTAATTTCGAATTAAACAATATCTGATTTGTTAGAAGACAAAAGACTAATTAACTAGATTATATATATTTGAATATTTTCAAGTCGGGTAAGTAAAGAAGATAAATGAAATATTTTAGTTAATGATCAAGTTATGATTGTTTCTAAAGGCTATATATAAAACCTATTAGACTTTAGTATTTCGTGTGTTGAATACAATGTAGATATACTGATATTATATATCAACAACACCCGTTGTACATGACAGAAAAACAGACTTAAATAAATCGTGGCGGAATGCCATTAGAGAGTCATGATATTGTAAGTCTGAGTTTTATCATTGTTCATTTTAATATCAATAAATACTGGATGAGAGCTCCGGAGATTTAGACAAGTGGATCATGTCGAACTCCGTTTAAAAACGTCTCGTGTTAAATGTTTTTTATTAACTTTATTATGTTCGTCAGTTGCAACTGTGGTTACAACTGTAGTTGCAACAATGGTTAAAACCGTAGTTGCAACTGAAAACGGGTAAGTGCACTTGGAACTTCAAACCTATGTTGTTTTCAAAACCCGTTAATGTTATATTCTTGCTAGGCATCATATAACACTATGACTGCATATCCACAAGAAGCATTAATATATATATATTTCTGTTGTTTTGAAAAAATAAGGGCCCAAAATAATACAGTTATAAGCAACTTATGAATGTGAAAAATAAATTAATCTCATGTGGCTGCCTATATCAAAACGTTACCCCACCCTCAAAATAATATAATGTACAATATATTTGTACGTGTGAAATAGTGGGGGTTAATTAGGACCCAGGAATAATTTCTTTTCGACACAATCGAAAGTCGTTTGGTCTAATCTTGATGATCTGCCTACAAATCACAAGACAAAAAATCTGTATACTCACTAAAGAAGAAGAGTACGTACGTACCATTCTTTATTAGCATGTCACGATTAATAACACCTCAGATAAGATAAAAAAAATTGCTAAAAAAAGGTAAATATAATATACCGGATAACTGAAGTTTTTAAGGTGGGAGTCACATGAGCAAAACACAATTCAAATTTTATTTTTACTATTACTTACGTTCCTATTTAATTGTTCATTGCGACGTTTCTATTTAATTGTCCATTGCAAAACTATATGTAATTTTGATCGGTTTATAACTCGTATCAAAATTGTCGAAATAATATTTTTTTTAAGTATAATCATAAAATTTTAACATTTGAACTATTTGATTAACTTTTAAAAATTTTAATTCCGACAATTTTGATACAAGTTATTGGTCAATCAAAATTGCACGTAGTTTCCTTTTAGTTTCTTTTTACAAGTGCGAATAAAAGTAATAGACAGCATCTTTGTACTCAACCGACAAAATAGATCATAAAGTTAAGATTTAGTGTTGAATACGTTCAAACAAAATTTTGTGATAAAAAAATGTTAACATTTGGTCATCCAATTAAAATCTGGTAAGTGGTCTATTTAATTAAATAGTGATAGACTACTCTGTCTTACTCTTTTCCAGATTGTGTTAGTATTTTTTCTTTTTTGAATATAAAAAAAGTTACCGCAAATAGTATTAGTCTCCATTTTCTTTTTAAAAAAATGATATAATTATCCTACTATATTTAATTTGATCATCTTATTATGAGTAAATGTTTAAAATTTAATATCACATCGAAGGTTCGAAGGATCAATAACCGATTTCTATGTCTAGTGGTAATAAATACTTTTAACTCATTTATTGTGAAACTAATATACCTTCAAAAGTTCAGATTTTCTAATGTAAGAGAAAACTAAAAAAGAGCATATAAAGGACTAAATATGTCATTTTTCTTAATAGTTTGGTTTATAATCAAATTACGATCAGACTAAGTGGAAGTTTGGTTGAAACTATAGGTCTACTAAATTATAAACGTTTTATTTTTTTCATCTACCACTTAAATGCCAATTGCCAACCATAAATCGTAAGATAACATATCACTTTATGGTAGTTGACTCAATCAATTTTTAAGTTGATTACACGTGATAAATGGCTATAAAAAGAGTAGGCTTTATTTCATAATAATGGTTAGTCAATTAATAACTAAATTAGGGAAATTTTATGCATGTTAACTCTTGAAGGAACATGGCAAATTTGGAAGTCAGCATCAATTTGGTTCAATATTATTTGGATAGGTTCATCATGTGTTATTAGATGTAATCACCGCTTTTTGAGTTAGTTGATGTATAAATCTTCGTTTTTCTAACCAAAATTTTATCCGCTTTCATGGGTGTATATACGTAACCGTACGATAGGTCGACATCAACATTAAGTCGGCTTTTAGGATATTAAGGTTCATTTATCAAACACAACAAATATATTTAACAAAAATTGAAGCTGTCTAAGTTTACAGGGTGCCAGATGTCACTAATATTAATCGTTGCCAAATAATGAAGTTAGCTTGTTTTTTATTACAGCTTCTAATAATCTTAGTTTTTTATATCCTGTCCTGAAACCACAGTTGTTTCAAGTTTAAATACTAAATAACAACTTATAAGAGACTAGCTTAAATAAATAATAACTCATAAGAGATGGTTTACTTCGAATCATATCATAAAGTCTTATGGAAAAAAAAAACTCCTAGTGGATGGATATAGCAGAACTGTAGAAGTGATGATATTGCTTATCATATATCCATTTGAAAAAAAAAAAAGTAATGTTAAGTGTTCACCCATATAAAAAAACTCGTCTAGAAAGGCCCCCAGTATGGTACCCAAAGAAAAGAGACTCAAACTAGAGATCTGTTGGAGCATCCGCATCCGTTACATCAATCATTTTTTTAAACCTAATATATTTTATATCTTTTAAGTAACCGTTTACATTTACACAAAATTGCAACTTCCTTATTAATTTCCCTATAATAACCCTAGATTATTTTTTTTATTATATTTTAATAATCATAACAATATTGCAACCACAAAAATATAGAACCTATGATAGTTTATTACTATTATACTCCCTCCGTCGCTAAACAAATATCTCCTACGAAAATACATGCAATTTTGACCATCAAAATTTTCATATCAAAATTACCGAAATGAAAAAATTGAAAATTTCATCATATGGTTTTAACCATCAAATATGTGATTAACTTTTGAAATAATTTTTTCCGGTAATCTAAATATGAAAAAATTATCGGTCAAAATTGTACGTATTTTCGTATGAGACATTTGTTTAGGGACGGAGTGAGTATTAATCTAGGGAATCATATGCATTGAATTTTGTGTTTCCTTAAATTTAGGGAATTTATAGGTTTCTGATGCATGTCACTTTTTATACAATAATTATCAAATTTTAGAAAAAAATATGATTTGAGGAATCAGATAGGGATGCTCTTATGCATACATAAAGTTACAAACCTCTGGTCTCGCTCATTTCAGAACAAAAATCCAGACTTTCAGAAACCTTTATATCTTATTGACAATAAAAAACGTAACTTCAGTTGTGTCTAAATGTGTGCTTCAAAAGAAATCGTGCATGATACAACACAATCGATTTCCATACAAAACCCCAAGAAATATTCAGGAAGTGTATTAAATAGTCAAAATATACACCGTAACAAATTGAAGGGCACAGAATAGTATACTTGACAACATTAACAAGAAAAGGGGACTTCTAGCTCTGGAGCCCTTTCCTCAGTTTCAAAAGTTAAAAGAATCTTCACCTCAGCCCTACTAAGCTTCAACACAAGATTTCATGAGCCCATTGTTCATTCGTGTCCAGACATTAAGTTAATTAAATGGTCTAAAATGCAGACATTAGCTAGGTAACAAAAATGACTTGTCACTGTAAAATAAACTTAACGTGAAAGTCTGAACAACTAAAAGTAATCGTTCTTTACTTAACAAGATTAGGCAATTCTTATAGACGGTAGCCATAACTTCAGTTGTGTCCTACTATGCTGTATGTTTGCTTCAAAATAAGAGTTAACGAGACACATAATCACATTTGTGAATATTAGTGATAATTCTCTTAATGACAATACAAGTGACGTGACAGTCAACTCACAGACTTAGTCGTTGCTTCTATCCATCCTAAACTGATTAACAGATAGATATAGTTTGTTATACTATCTATCTGTTAATCAGTCTATGATGGATAGAAACAACGACTAAGTCTGTGAGTTGACTTTCACGTCACTTGTATTGTCATTAAGAGAATTATCACTAATAGTGAATCACTCAGCACAAGCAAAAAGGCATACAGCATGGGACAAATAATCTGTTACATGATTAGGCCTTGCACAAAAAGAAAAAACGTGAAACTTACAGGTGAATACTTTCCAAGCAATGTAACAAGCTCTTCATCAAATGTCTAATCTGCAAAGAGCATACAATTAGAAGCAGATCATATGATAATTGAACAAGTAGAGAATAGGAAACTTTGTAGTGAAGTAGACTCAAGTTCGTACATTTGTCAACTCAAAGAAATGGTCGGAACATTTTAGCCATCAAATATTTACATCATACGACTATAGTAAATCTTTTAGGCTTTTAGCATACTTCATTTTAAACTATTGCTAGCTCTTATTATTAAAACAATTGATTAAGTTTGCCTGGACCTTGGTATCAAAACACTTCACCTATGCTTTGTCAAAAACAAAACAAGACTGAATGCTAGTTAAGAAGCAGCAACAAAAGACAGTTATATACTTACTTTTTCCCTTCAACATCAACACCATGGACAAGAAACTCATCAGCATACATAGCAAGAAAATCCAAAATCTTCTGGTCAAGATAAACGTCACTGAACTTTTGCCATCTATCAGTGACAATTGCATATCGTCCTTCCTGATTATCAATGCAATGAAACTATGAGGACACCTAAACAATCTAAAGAAAGGAGAAATTATCAACAACTAAATTAAAATTACATCTTAAGGAAATTATCACTTTTTTTTCCAATTGAAGTTAGTATTCCCATTAAGAAAAACGTAGTTTTAGCAAAAAGCACATAGGAGTTACTTCCGATGGCATTATAAAGCATTAGGTAGCAAAAAATATTGAGTATCTCAATAGGAAAACCTCGTGTCAAAGACTAATGAGCCACGCCGAGCTCTGGTGGGCTTGGGCTCGGCTCGTTTGTTAAAAAATGCTTGATCAGGCTCGGCTTGATCTCATGATCATTTGGCTCGTTAAACTCTAATTATCCGAGCTGGGCTCGAGCTAGACTCGTTGAAAATAACTATTTTCACATATATGTACTATATTTTTTATGAATATACTTATATATTAATTTAATCAAACAATCCCGAGCCTTTAACAAGCCGAACAGGCTATTGCTCAAAGTCGGCTCTTTACTAGACGGGCCTTATATTTTTGCTCAGACTCGTAAATGAAAGAACACGATTCGAGTCCTTAACGAGCAGAACACACAGCTTGTTCGTTAACAACTCGATCCATTGGCAGCCCTAATCGCAGTGAATCATTCGGGATGTGCAAATGCATTAAACTGATCCTTTTATGATTTACTGACCTTCTTTCTGCAACTAAGATCCAAAACAAGCCTTTGCTTTCCAGCTATGTCTACTAGTTTTTTAAGCCTCTCGAGGTCCATTTGTCCATTGTTGAATACGTACTACAATAGTTAAAAAGAAATATATAAACCAAGGAGGACCTATCATGACGGGATATAGAGGAAAAAGCATTATTATTAACACTGTCATAGATGAAACTTTTGAAATGAGTGAATACCGACGTGACAATAACATGGGAGGCTCCTTCATCTATGTAATTGAGAGCATTTTCTGTATCAATCCCACCTCCAACTTGCAAACCACTTGCTGGATTGCAGTAATTTCAGCAGAGGAAAGTTATGTAAGTTTACACATAAAGCCATAAAGCCTATGGTGATTGGAAATACCTTTTACATTTAGGCTCTAGCCGAAAGACAAGCTAAACTGCAATGAAGGAACTTGAAAAGAAACCAAAAAAAAATACAGCCTGTTACATAGAATAGAGAGGCATCCTAGACGATAAGCATGGGTTTTCACGGCGGAAATCAGAGTATCATGTCAAATACAAATAAGTGCTCATTTGACTAACTTCTGAACATAGTCCTTTAGCATGGAACTTACAGAAATACCAAGTCTATATATTTCAATATAATAAGTATGAAAATCATCACGCCAGGCCTTAGGCTCGATGAGTTTCAACTTTGAAAACAATACAATTTTCCAATTTTGGTTGATAAAAATTTCAAATGTATTTCATCGTATATATCTGACAAAATTGGTCTAACTAATTGAGTCAATTAACTTACATTCTCCAAATTCACAAGTCATTTCCTTATTTGATCCTGTAGCTCAAAATACTTAGCAGGCGATATATTATATGGAAAAACTTCAAGGAAAATATTTAAAATCATAAAAAAGAAGTATTAATCAATAATAATTTTTCCTTTAATGCGAAAATTGAAGAGAAAGAAACTATTTTATACCCGGATAAGCATGTAGTGCTTCAAAAGCTGCAAATTTGCTTAACGAATCAGCTCCGAGCATGATAACATGGCCACCTGTAAGCCCATCTTCTTTATACATGTTTGCATATTCTGATGCTGACCTATCCGATTCAAAATTGGAGACTAGAGTAGAATTATCCTCGTTTAAATCCGTTAAAGTAGAACCCACAATTTGCTTCACTTTCCCCTGTGATTTAATTATTAAATTCGGTATTCGATTAGGTGAACCGGTAGATTCTTGATACTCACCACTTTGTCACAGTTACTGCGAAAATACTACGTAATAAATGAAGATATTTTAATCGTTAATGTATAAACACAAAGTCATCCCAGTGTACACTGCCGAATATACTGTATCAAATTTCAAGTTACCGATAGTACAGAATTTCAGGAAAAGATAGACAAAAGATTTCAAATTCTGTAAGACCCAAATAAAGAGAAAAATAAGCACATATGAAAGTTTTCATTGTTTTTACAACGTTAGAGCTTCATCAAGTTCTACATATTCTTAAAAACAGAAGTCAAATTATCATTTGATTGGCTTATATAGGCCTGTTTGGCTGCATCTTTTGAGAAACTAAGTCAGTGCATTTGAGACCAGAAAAACACTTTATTAAACTTAAAAATCATAGTTTTTACAAGCCAGAAAGCAAAAAAGTAACATAAAGATGGTCAACAAATGAACAAGCCTTACAGCTTATAATGAAAAAAATTAGATGGTGCAATTACAAATGCCCATAATTATAACAGTATCATGAGTTTCGAAGAAATTTCAGAAACTTGAGTAAATACAACGGGAAAGATTTGGAGATTTATATTTGTTTAGAAGTGAAAAATAACCTTATGGATATCAATGCAAGGACGGAATCGAACATCTGGCATTGTTTTTTATAATTAGTTCGTGCATTAAGTAAAGATTTGTAAAATGGCGATATTGTTTTATTATTATATCCCACACTGTTGTAATTTGAAATCAATTGTTAATAAGAAACCACTTTTTTAATACACAAATTTGCGAGTTGAATACGGGTTATGATGATTTGTGGAACCCGCTACCACCCAACAAATATATGTAAAGATCTGTGTTAAGGATCTGTTTGCAAAACTTCTTAATCTCAATTAGATTTCACAGAAAAAGAAACTTGTGTTATAGTTTTCCTCAATTACTGTTTCTATCATCCAATTACCATTCAAAAAAAACCACGCATCTAGTATTTTTAGTCCTCATCAATTATAAGACATAAGACCGATATATTAATGCATATAAAAAGGTTTGAAGCAGATTTTAAACTAAGATTTGAAGCTACAGTCTATATAAGTTTCAAAACTCGACACCGATTACTAGTAATGGTAGACGAATATATGAAAGTAAAGGTTTGAAGCTACAGTCTATATAAGTTTCAAAACTCGACACCGATTAGGAGGGCAAAAATATAACACCGATGTCAGCTCATGTATACAATAAAGTGTTAATTTATCTATTTAGTGGGCTAATTTACTACTCCTCCGTTCCCAATTAATTGTCCATTACGAAATTACGTGCAATTTTGACCGGCCAATAACTTATATCAAAATTGTCGGAATGAAAAATTTCAAAAGTTAATCATATAGTTCAAACATTAAATTATATGATTTAGTTTTGAAATTTTTCATTTCGACAATTTTGATGCATGCTATAAGCCGATCAAAATTGCACGTAATTTCGTAAAGGACGATTAATTGGGAACGGATGGAGTAGTATGTATTTACGTCCTCAGTAAAGTGTTCTATTTGTTGAATATGAATATATATGATTCTATGAAATAATGAAACGGACACTTAAATATGGACGGATGGACTAACTCTCCTCGGTTCCGATGCTCTACTAATTTGTATAAGTATTACTTTTCTAGCTACTATTTATCAACTACGACGACTAGTGTACTAAGTGTAAGTCTAAACAAGTTTTTTGCATAAGGACCTTTTTTCTAATCAGGTTATTAGTAACTTCTCACGTTGGAGGTATCATCAACTGTACTTGGTAGTGAGCATGATACCGCAAGTCTCTAATGTGTTATAACTACTTGTGTGAACTACTTTGCTCGAGTGAACATGCATAAACTTGTAATCACACCAAAGGTTCCCGACTTAGATCGTTGTTCATCTAACTGAAACGTACCCACTTTCATGGTATAAACTTAGTGGATTTAAATACTGACCTCATACTCTCTTTTTTTCCGTATTTTTACAAACATACATACCAAAATAGTAATTGGTATCCACACAAGAGGTTTTGAGTTACTGGCAATAAGAAAACGGTATTGAAGACCCGTGATTAAGGCTTGTGTGTCCTCACAATTATTACGACAATTGAAAACAAAACTACTTCTTGATCAGTACAAAAAGTATGCTGCACTGTGACATTCATAGATAAAAAGGACTGCAACGAAATACGTAGTTGCGTCTCTAAAGAATTTAGTTCGCACTAGGAGCAAAAGTACAAACAAACAAAAAAACAAATCTCCAAGTGATATAAGACCATTATGTTGTTTTTTCTTTTCTTTTTTGGTCCAGCATTAAGTTGGATTGAAATACGCTGGAATTATTCAAAGCTGAGAAGCTAATGGACCCATTAAGTTTTAAACTCTTTTAGTTCTGCAAGCCATAAAACCAAAAATGTAACCGACACTACAGTCTACAGCTATGAACAATGGAGTAAATATGTTAAGCTTCATAACTACGACCAAGCAAGCTCATACCACAAGAACTCGGTAATTTCCTAGAAAGCAAATGCAACAAGGAGTTAACCCGAGAGGAAAATAATAATCAATTCAAAATAAGCCAAACGATTAAAAACTTATTATGAGCTGTATATTACTTGGTATAATGCAGTTTATTATTACAGAATGGTGAATGAAGACCAACTATTCATAACAAGCAAATTCGAAGACTGGTTTGGGATAAGAGTGAAAGAAATTTGTGTCATTCAGACTAAACTAAATCTTATTAATGGAAACTAAAAAAAATAGAACTGGATTAATGTATTTTGAACAACAATGTTTCTATATAAAGACAACTTCAGAATTCTTTGATCAACTGATTATAAAATAAACTTTGTGAAAAACCTCCTCTACCGATTACATATCGGAGACCTGGATTCCATCATTTTGAAGTCCGCTAAAACCTTTGCTGCAAAATGAGAATCTTCATATTTTCTATGTCACTACCCATCAGTCATTCAAAGTTTTGTGAAACGCAGTCTGAAAGATAAAGAGAGATTTAAGTCAACAACGGCAAATTCATAGGATTCATTATGACAGAAAATCTAGATGTTAGTCGGTTTTATACAAGACTCAAGAGCATTTGAAATGGAATATGATAATCTTGATTCTAAGTACCAAAACTGGGAATTTACACCAAACTGAAAAGAATCACCTCTCTATTAACTTGAACTTTTAATTTATCATAGTCACTTTCCATCTAAAAAGTTAGTCCAAGGATATACCCTTCCTGACGTGAACAATTACATCGTCCTGTTCGTGCATTTTGTGGTCTTCCAGTTTATTTGACTTTTTTCTTACAAGATGCAGTGTCTTTTCATTGGTCAGACCAAAGTCTAAAGGCTGTTCTTTTAATGTTTTCATTGTTGGAATAATTCATAAAAGAAAGGGCCTATCTTCTTAAAGCTGATGTAGTCAACAAGCTCTTAGAATGGTCTTTTTCACGTGTACATTCAATCAAAACCTGAATACAAGTATTCAGTATCTTTTTACTTGGGTATTTTGGTACAAGCATGAACCTCAAAACAAGTATTCATTATCTATTACTTAGATACGTCTCCATTTTGGTACAAGCATGTGTAGCCAGAAAGTAACTTGAAATAACCAAAGATACATATAATTTTTATGTGGAGAATGTTCATTCCCGTTTTATTTTGCTTGTTCTTGTTTGAGGTTGGAATGAGTAAATATTACAAAGAAGCAAATGCTGAGAGTTCTTACAGAAGTCGATGTCTTAAGAAGCTCCCTTATCGCCATAGTTGCATAACAAGAAGCTGGAAGAGTAAAGCTCATTTTGAGAGCCATCTTAGTTTCCACATCATCTGAGATACCATCTTTGGGTTGTTTTTGTCGCGAATCTACATTGTTGCCATCTTTAAACTGTTTATCTTCTTCAACGTCATGCCCATTTGATATATTATCCCCCTTTTTCAGATAACTATCATTTGACGACTCTTTAACAATGTCCAAATCTGTCTCAGCCAATGGGATATTCCCATCTGTATATTTTATTAGTTCCCTGAAGAAATAAAAAAGGAAATAAGGGGCTCACACAATCATTTGAATGTTAAATTACACTGCTGATCCCTGAATTTGTTAGTCAATCACACTCTGGTCCATCACTGTGACATGTGGCCTTAACGTCTTTTAAAGATGAGCTTGAGCAAAATATTTAAAATTAGAAAACAAAATTTACCAACAATTATATTTTTCTAACCTGAGAGATGAGACTCAAAATAACGCATACCATTCAAAATCCTTCGGCTTCTGAAAAATCCGTCTATAGCCTCCAGTCATACTAGTTATTGAGAATTCCCTGGAAAAAAAATCACATTTGGAAAAACAACCAAAATTAGATTCATGGAAAGAGAAGGTGAATGCTAGCGCTGATATTTTCTGTGCTAATTACTTTTGAAAAGACAGGCACTGAAGGATTTTGCATAACTGCTTATCATAAATAACTATTACTATCATAATAGAGGCACGACTTCCACTATACTAAAAAAAAAATCAAAGTGATCCTGGGTAAGTTTCTACAGACTTACTTGACACTGTGGGCACTCTCTGTCAAGCTAACACTGTCCTGAATTCCAACAAATTTGCAGCAAAAAAAATATATACACATTATGTCAAAGTTAAAAGGGTGACATTAAAGAAAAGGATAGGGAAAAGTCATCTACCTTCATTGCTAAATCTTCAAAAACTTTTCCCACGTCATTAGTAGGATAGATTACTCTAGATCTGCAAGAGATGTATTTAATTTATTTATATAAAGAGATCAAAAGCTGCACCTAGTAAATATATAGTCCAATGTACATAAGATGGGTCAAAACACAAAATACCCTGGCAAAGGAAGGATTACATCTTCTATTGTATAATGCCCTGCAAGTAGATCTTGTTCATCTACAACCTGACCAGAAAGTAATATAAGCATATCAAACCTAAAATTGCGTAAATTCTAGCTATTTCCATATTACACATCTTTTCAAAATTCTATGTAGTAAATGAAGTTGAGACTTGTCTTAAGGGACAGGGGAAGTTCAAAAATTCTGGACTCTACAGGTCACTCTTAAAATTAGGCCCTTTTTTTCACCGACCACCCAAAGATTCTTAAATGTTAAGTCGGAATGTTTGAGGCCTTTCAGCCTGCATTACATAGTTATGAATATGAAACATTTGAAAGGAGAATTAAATTGTGAATAACCAATTCAAAATTTTATATTAGGTTTTTCTCTTCTTTGGCCTTCCTCGTTAGCCATATTTATCTCTACTCCATATCTCTTCTCCATGTACCCGCTAGTTTTGATTCTCCTATGTTTAAGCTTAACTGCAGAACCCAATAGAAAATTTGAGGCTTTTTAGAAATCGGTGGGTAAAATGCCTAAGTGAAGTAAAACCCAATCACATATGAAGTCCTTTACGAATTGTCATATTAGCTCCGCAAATTAGAACAATTATAGGAGTTGAAAAAAAATGAATTGGTTAAAACTGAAAAGAAACTGTTATAGGAGTGACATAGGACATTGAGCCCATACTTTCAGTGTGTCTTGATACGTAGAGGTGTGTCTTGCTACGTAGAGGAAAATAAATGCCGAAAAGGAGGGAAATGGAGGAGAGACAAAAATTAAACATATGTAACTCAGAGAAATAAACCTTCACTGAGATATTCTTTTCTTCAGGGAGAATTGTGTCCATGATTTCATCTAGTTGGCCACACTCATCCGTATCATTAGAACTTTCATCAACACCTTGAAAGCTACATATTTCTGTTACTTTTTCGGTACATTCTCCCTTAATATACACCAAATCTCCTACCACAACTTGGTTCATTCCTACAACATAATGAAAATAAAAATGAACAATGTAGAAAGAAGATATGAGAAAAATTGTCAACTCAAAGGAATTAAAAAAATTAATAAGCATCATAAAAATGTTATGGTGTATATATTTATGTGGTCTGTATTACCATATCTCTGCACTCTCAAACTTGCAGCATGATTCCATAAGTAGCTTTGGTAGCTATGTACATACCTGCAGATATTAGGAAGCTAATAAAAATGATCTTCGGAAAAAAATTAAAACAGCATCTTATGTTACCAAATTCCAAAGTATACCAATTGTCCATTTCCAATTCCACACCATCTGAATATTGTCAAATCTACAACTAGTACCAGTGCAATTTAGTTTTAATGACATGTCGAAAAACCTTAAAATGTTTCAAATTTGGTCTTGTGTACCAAACTTCGGATTGGGAATCTAAATTAAATTGTCATATACAAAACTTTTAAACATGGAATATCCTCAATTTTGAGTAATAGATAGTGCCACCATATACTACTGTATATCGGACCAAAATCACTTACATCATTCTAAGAGTCCTAGGTATTGCTTTTAGAGCTTGCAAGAAGTTTCCAGGACTGTTCTTCAAGCACTGCAACTGAGAAAGATAAAGGAAGCCGGTGTTAAGTTTCATCATATAATAATACCCCCAGAGTTTTGAAAATTGGTAAATGCAATACAATAATTTTACAGCAACAAAAACAAACATAAAAGGAGCAGGAAATTTAAAGTTAATAACAATACTGTATCCTATGAGCTTATTTCAAAATTACGTGGATTTTTTGTCTTAACTTTTAAGAGGAAAAAGGATAGGCATGGGAGTCTGGGAATCCACGAAAGGCAAATGATGTTTGATTGTATTATATACACCAAAAAACTTCGGTCTATTATTACACTTATATACGTACACAGCGAAGTTTCATATAGCACATGATATGTCAAGAGGCTCTACAACAAACTAGTCAATTAACTAGGGTCGTACTCCAAAATTTAAGTGATTATCATCTGATGGTTGTTGATACAATAAAACTAACTTAACAGTTAACTTGAAAACAAAATGAGTAATCAGAAATTAGTATTTTACAAGAACATGAAACAAAGGAAGAAAAATACATATTGCATTTTATGAAAGATACTTACTATAGCCTTTTCCGCCACCATAAAACGAGGCAATTGCCTCAAGGTCCCATCAATGTCATTAGTTTCTTTATAATACTCCCTTGTTTTCTTTATCGATTCCTTTTGTAAAGAAGATTAAAGTTAAGAAGTCCAAAACTCAATTTATGTACCTCACCAGAAACTATAAAAGGGGAAAAGAACAATGATTAACAAAAGGATATCCCCTTCTCTTGGATCAAGAATCATGTTAACGGCAGTTTTCCACTCTGCTTTAAATAATGATGCTCCGATGAGGTGAGTTGGAATTGAACCACTTCCAAAGCGCTAATTTCATAAGTTTAAGCCAAAAGTTAAGTAATCAATCAAAAAGGGCAACAATAATTCAGGTGGAATATCATCTTCAAAAATCAAGATATAGCTTTTCACAATTAGTAGAGCACACTGATAAACTTCACAATGTAGACGGAAAGAAAATTCAAAATCGAACAAGTATTACATCAACCTATCAAAGTTCATAATTTAGACTCTACCCTACACAAAACCTCACAATTAGTACACCGACCTATCAAAAACCACCAGTGCTTAAAAGTTTGAATATTAAAGCTGGTCTATTGACTGTTCAAGTATTAACCTCGTAATATACCTGCATGGTCCAACAATTGATACATACCCAGTTCTTTTGAGCTGCATAACATTGGTATCCAAATTCTGAATATTATAGTACGGTGTACCGATTGTTAAAAACCAAGAGAATGGTATACAAAAGTTAATTTTTCCCAAATTCCAGCCAAATGACTTCCAGTAAGCACAGTAACTCGTGAATAACTAAAAGCATAACTTAATAGAAATAGTTGCAGGTGATGTTCAAAATAAGGAAGAAAAAAGTTTCCCGGCCATAGTTGCACGAAGCGGAAGCCGGAGCATGGAAACGGATGGTAGCAGAAGTGAGGAAGTGTTGTCCAAAGCTTCTAGGGGAAATTATTTATATACATATACATATATATATATATATATATAATAATTCTATGTGATAAAATACTATTAAAAAGATAATGATTTTTCCAATACTTTAAAAGCAAAATACAAAGAGACAATATTTTTTCATGGGTTAACATAGGGTTGGGTTTGATGTGGATGTGTTTGGTGTAACATGTACAAGTTGGGTGTTAATACTTTTTTATACGAGGTTGGGAAGTTTCCGCGACCTTCGAGGACGGAAATGCGGAAGAAAACTTCTGAGGCCGAAGCGTCTATAGGTTAGGAGGTTCATGCAACTATAATACCAGCAGAGATAAACACTGGCAGTAGACCATGTAAAGGAAATTCACCAATCTTGTTAAATATATTTTTCATTGTTTTTAACAGTTAGCAGAGAAAACATAAAACTGGGAAACATAGAACAGTTTAAGTCGTAATAAGCCGCTTATAGTTTCAGAAAGTACCTGTAAGCCAAAGTAGTTAATAAATCCATGTTTTGCCAACGCCTCAGCTGATTCTCGCACAGTTGTTTCTGAATCTGCAATAATACCCCTGCAAGAAAAAATGCAACTAAAGTCCATAGATAGCATGCCACAGAGACAGAAATTAAAAAGTGACCATTACTTGCTAACCTTAACGTAATAGTAAATCGATTTCCATAAAGCTGACCAAGAACAAGTCCTTCTTTGACATAACTGGACATAAATGTAGATAATGTCAACTCTCTGTAAATAACAGTGTAGTTGCTCCACTAGCACATATCTAAAATTTAGAAGCAAAAATAAAATAAAATAAAAAATATATTTGAACTCTTGAACTTACCAAAAATCACCAATTTTAATACCAATCAACCTTTTATTGAGAGCGGCTAATTTTTTGGCCTGCTGCTTGAAAACGGTCACCTATTATTCAGCAAAAATAACGTATCTAAAGTCAAAAATTCCCATATTTGCTAAGAAACTAAAATGCTATACATGAATATGAACAAACGCATAGGAAGACAATAAATAAAGACATAGGAGAAAAGCTCCACATCATGGCCACTAAAACATAAGCAGATAGGAAGCAACTTTCTTTTAGTTATACTGTAGCTTTTAATAAAATCTAAAATTCTATTGTACTTTAATTTTTAGCCATTGACTAAAGTGTTCCCTTGAGAAATATCTCTCTCTAGCCTGTTCTCTGGAATACTGTTCACTTAAGGCATATTAGTTGTAATCTTGAGTGTGAACCCACAAACAGAAGAAAAAGATATTCTGTTTTCATGAGGATAAAACGAATAGTGTAAGTTAACCAAGGGCGAAAGTTAAAATACCCTCTGAGTAGTTACACCACGCTTATCTTTCGTACCAGCAAATCCAAATGACCTCATCTGTCACAAGAAGTAGCAGTCAATTCAACAGAACAATGTTTAACTATAATGCAATAAATTTACACACATGTGGCTGTTTATCACAGCCCTGTTAAATTTTTTAACAAAAAACATATTAAGGATAATAAGACCCATAGAAAACAAATATCGAAAACACAAGCTGATTTAATTTTTTAATTTTTTTCTTACAAAAGTAAATTTTAACTGCTAAAGGATAGGCAATACATACCGAAGGCAATAAATAACAAAAGCATACAAACTGATGGGGCAAGATCATATTAACTAGCGACTGAGTGTAGGATCCCATCACAAATTAATTTTTCAACTGAATTATTTTCATGTTGTTTGTACAAAATTGTGAAGTAATATCATGTTAAGGAGCGAAAGCTTAAACAGCCCAGAAACTTGTTCAAAGAAAAAAAAAAGAGCTAATAAGAAAAGAAACAAAAGAATAAAATTTGTAGTAAGTTAGCTGACTAAATCAGACGTACATTAATGCCTAGCATCCTTCCAATTAGTCCCAATGCTTCTTGAGTATCCTTGTTCTCCTTGCAAAGATTAAACCTGGAAACAGTAAGATAAATCTTCACCCAAAGTTGAACAGCAGAAACCAGCAATGCTTATAGTCATAAAAAAGGCTGTGTAAACATTAGAAGCTTGTCATTAGCATTAAGAATCTAGTCTGCTGGGTATCCCATCATTGTACTGAGTAAAATTGTTACGGGTGTTAAGACTACTCTTTCTCAGTCTCGTAATTATATTAGAGATCAATGAAAAGAAGTTAATAATTTGGATTACATAAAGGAAGCGTGCCTTTTCGATCTCTCAGCCATATCAAAATTGATAGACTGAAATAAATAAAACGTTTTTGTCCTAGCATTTCGTCTGTGCGCGATTTAGTAATCCAGAGTTACATGTGTTCAATTATGTGTCGTGTCCTTACGTACACCCGTTAGTAATTTCATGAACTTTTTTCATGTAAACATGCATGATTCCCTATTGTATATAATTGATGGTTTCGCCAATTTAAACATCATGAATCCATTTAAAACAAGTTCTTTTGATTTTCTATGCTAAAAATCTCTATTTTCCTTATTTTTAAAAATTATTTCCGTTACTCTTCACAGTTATTTCACATAAATGTCAGTTACTGAGACTTATAGGTGAGTATAAGACCAAAATCAGCAACTGGGCATTTAATTGCTAACATACTACATGATATTAAAAATTGATACACTAAACTTGACAAATGTTAACATAAGCGCGCTAAATCAAACAGGGGGTTAGAAGGTTGAACTACGAAATTCCTATACTATAAAATACAGACATAAGAACCTAAGAAACTTGTCGAGATTATCAGGCCAATCATCTGAACCTCTTCGGTCATAAGGCTTTTCTCCTCTATCTTTCCTTTTCTTCGAGTTCTTTCCATTTTGGTTATTTCCTCCTGTCTTTAACCACACTCGTATACGCTTTGATGACGAATCAGGTCCATCTACTGTGTCAGTCACAAGGAACTTCAAGTGCTCCTTGAAAAAGTTGTGTACCAACTGTACGAGAATAGATGTATCAGAATGACTAAACATGGAGATGGAAAACGAACAATTTTAATTAGGGTCAAGTAAAAAAAATTGTACACTAATATGCATCACCAAATTTCGCTTTTGTACTCCAATCTAAAAAATAGCAGATATTAGCAGACTTGGTGCAAAAGATACCTAAAAAACCAACACAAATTGTTTGTTATTCTGTTACTTTTTGTATTTCGTACACTATTAAACCATTTTTTTCCTTATTTACGTCCCACTATTGACAAAAATCTAATTAGTCCCGTGTCTGACGTCGTTTTCCTCTGCAGTGTTCAAAATCATCGTCATCATCAAACTACGACTTAATCGAAGAATTTGGGGTCAGATATATGAAAATGAAACCATATGAGAAACCATATGAGAATCATGCTTTTTTGCAACAATGAATTTTCCTCTGCTCTTATCGTCGAGAGTTGTTAAGTTGTTTATTAATTGATTTTTTCTGTAGGTTGGAGAATAAAAGTCTAAATCTGGTGATACGTTTGTGCAGAAAACTGTAAGAAGAAACCATATGAGAAATCAGGCTTTTTTGCAACAATGAATTTTCCTCTGCCCTTATCGTCGAGAGATGTTAAGTTGTTTATTAATTGATCTTTCTGTAGGTTGGAGAACAAAAGTCTAAATCTGGTGATACGTTTGTGCAGAAAACTGTAAGAAAAAATTCTAGATATTGAAAGTGATCAACACCTGCACGCACACAGAACACGAATTCTTGCTTTACACTACTGAGTTTACTCAAACGAGAAGTGAGCAATGCAAGAGACTATCACAACTAACCGTTCTGTGGGCCTTATCAGATGTTGGTGAGAGAATAATCGGTGAGAGATTATCTTTATCGCCAGAATTAATTTGTTGTAAAAACGCATTGATGCTATTTGCATCAGAATCCCCAGCAATAGACTTAAATATTTCAACTTGGCTGTCATAATTTATATTCAAGTCATCTGAAACAGTTGTATCCTTTTCCTTCGAAATCTGAGACAAAATGCAAAACTGAGCTTCACTACAACAGAATATCAAAATCTGCCGCGCGGGGCTCTGTGAGTGGGGGTGGGGGGAGGGAGGGGAAGTAGGAAAATAGATCTACCTCATGTGGTGCATCCAAGTTTGTTAAATGAACAACAATTTCACTCGAATCTACTTCATTAACAATAAAGTCCGAATATCTGCACAAGATAAAACGATGCAACGTTGAATGAAGGAAACTCCATACACAAGTAAATTACGCCAAAAGACAACTAATGCTAATGCAATTAGTAA
Source organism: Primula vulgaris (assembly GCA_963920805.1). Classification (NCBI taxonomy): domain Eukaryota; kingdom Viridiplantae; phylum Streptophyta; class Magnoliopsida; order Ericales; family Primulaceae; genus Primula; species Primula vulgaris. The sequence continues at coordinate 5,418,277 of OY987216.1, read as the reverse complement.
CATAAACAAGCAAGCTGATTACAAGAGAAGTAGCTACTTGTTGCAACAAGTGCAAATTTTCCTCTTCCCCTTCCTTTTCTTATTTTCAAACACCAACTTTTTTGCATGGACACTTGTAAGACGCGTTCCTTTATATTCACTTCAAACAAAATGTAAACAAAACAGATTTATTGCAAATTCTTTCATATTTATAGGATTCTAATAAAATCATAGAGTTTAGAAATAGTTTCAAGCGAAGTTAAGCAGGCTTATAACTTTTCATCCAACAAAAATCAGTAACCCATCCCACATTAAAGAAAATGAGAACAAACATGCTGCAGAACAAGTTAAGTGCAAATCATTTTCAAAGTCGCAATGTCACCCAAAGAAAAAAAGTTAGCCTATTCTTAGTTATGTCACGCACTCACGCATCAGTCCTCCCTACACTGATTAAATCTCACTTCAACCTCCTCCTCGTACCCGGTGCTCTCGTATTCTAACATTGATCATATTTCACTTCAAGTTGCTCCTTCTGACTGGTGCTCTTGTTTCATAAACATGATTCTATTACTTTCCTTTATTTGACTTTAACCTAATAGACCCAATTCTTTAATTAGCTCTAATTACTCTGATTGTTTAACCTAGCAAACACAAGTGGCCAGTCAAAACATAATGCCTAGGAGGGGTCTGTCGGGAATTTTAAAACACTGAAACCAAGGGATTGAATTTTAGTGAAATGAATGATAATTAATCTGGGACCCAACTATTAACACAACAATATCAGCAGAAGATCCCTAAAAAGTGCGTTTAGATTACCCAAAACATAGCAATAGTTTTTTCTAATACCCAATATACAAATCTGTGTTTGGATAAAGAATTTAAAACACAGACTTGAGACACGGTTAATAATCACAAATTCATATACACAATATACAAATTCAGCTTATTCAAGAACTTAAAGCAATATCCCTTCCGCTTTTTCAATTTAAAAATATGATTTTACTTATAGGTATATAAGACAAGAAATGGATATGAATATTTGCAGACAAATGCACCACAAATTATAATTAAAAAAACACCGAACTAGAAAGATGCAATCAAACAATTTACAAAAAATAAAAAAAATGCAACAAAACATCCCTACCTTAAAGTCTAGCATTTCTCTAAAAATATATAAACAAACAAAAACAGTCATATAAAATATACAAATTCCTCCTATATATAAAGAGATATTAAAGCTTTAAGCTATTCTCCCCCGTTTTTGTCAATTCAATATATCGTTTTACTCACGGGTAAATACAAAAACAAATACTTCTAGGTAGTTGATTTTTCCAGCCAAATGCACCACAAATTAGTTTTTTTTTTTAGTTAGAATCCAATCAAATAATATACAAATAAAAAAAGGTGCAACAAAGCATCCCTACCTTAAAATTGCAAAAAAAAATTAGTTTTGTTAAAATTGATCATTTGGCACCCCCCCTCGCTTCGCCCCTATTTAATTTAAATAACCCTACCTAGTGTTTCTCTGGAAAAACTATAAACAAACACCCAGATAACAAATTCAGCATAAATACACATATATAGATATAGGGAGAGGTTATATGGACATCAACTTGGACACCTTTTTTTTTGTAAAAACGCTCCAAATCAATATTTTATTAATGCAAATCTCCACGGTTTCACGACGGGAACACAAAAAAGTGTCAAAGTTGATGTCCATATAACTTCTCCCGTAGATATACATACATATATATCAATATATATATATAGAGAGAGAGAGAGAGAAAAAAAAGGGGGACCTTTGTTTGAGAATGCCACGGAAACCGGGGAGATGAGAAATATAGCAAGATATGCCCACTTGTTCTTCTTCCATTTTTTTATTATTATTAATTTCAAAATCTAGGGTTTTGATAGAACAAAATAAGAAATAAGAAGAAGAAGAAGGAGAGTAGGGTTTTAGAGAGAGAGATGGGTTTATTTTGTTATTGACGTGATTACACGCGCGTAATACTGATGACAAGGTTCGTTTCATTTGAAAAAAATATATGATAAATTGGTAACCAAAACTAGAGGGTTTTTTTTTTTCGTGGTAAATGAACTGTCCGTTTTTAAAAATAAATATTTTATTATTTTATTTTTAAAATTTTGATTAATAATTAAATTTAGAATAGTATTCACTAGAATTCTATATTTTTATTTGATTTTTTATTGTGTTGTAAAATTTGTTTTTAATTTATTAAATCCTAATTTGTCTAATATATATAATAAAAATTAAAAAATTAAATTAATAATTGAAAATGTATCTAATGGTTGTAAAGACGACTGTACATGTACAGTCTAACTCAATGACTAATCCAAAATTATCGGCTTTCATTAATTTAGACACAACCTATGTATTTTTTTAAATTGTTATCCAATCTTATTTGTTATCGTTTTTTTTTTCTAATTGAAAAAACATTGTATTTCACTGTTTTGGTACCCAATTTACGGTATACGTGATCAAACTAATACCGATACTTACCAATTTATTACCAATCTATAATGTTTAATTGGACATGATATGAACGCCTTGAATGTATGTTAATAACAATGTTTGGGTATCAATTTATAAAATCAAGTAGTTTGGATGCTAAATTGCTAAAAATCGATAAGTTAGGTACCAATTTAGCATTTGTTTTCCAAACATGCATTTTGGTTTGAAGGAAAAAGCCCATTTAGTACCCTTTATTATGATAATTTATTATTTTGGTATCCACCTTTTAATTGTTTTTAATTTAGTTTCTCACATATCAAGTAAAATAACATAATTGTAGTCAGGTGGTTCTAAGTATCACATATTGAGTGTAATTTCGTCTACATACATCAAGAATAAATCCCCAATTGTGAGATATGGAATTGTAATTTTGTCAATTTATTGTTGTCGGATCTCTAATTGAACAAAAATTAGCCGTTTCTGATCAAAGTTGGAAAAATCTGAAATGCTGAGTACCAAAATGGTAAGACTGAATTGGAATCGTACAAGGTAATAAACATTTTTTTCCCCTTTGTTTAAAGGTTTTCACCTTTCATAAACATATTTGCTGGTTCCTTTCAAATATAGCTTTGATGACATTAATAAATCCGAACCGTCATCCGGACGATAACTAGGCTAGTCATAGAATCAACTTTGCAATGACCCTATCTTTCTTTCTATGCATTTTAGAATATAATCATTGTTATGAGCCTTTAATTAACTCGGTTGTAACATTGAGTATTAATGTAACAACCCGAATTCGTAGAAAAATACCGGTGTAAAGAGAAAATATTGTCTCATATCGCATAGATATGCGAGTACCTATACGGTATATAAGCTGAGAAAACTCTCCTTACTATCATCAATACATTTTAAAGTTGTGCGGCCCGAGAAGTAAGGACGAAATCGGGTTTAAAGCGGACAGTATTGGTGGTAGTAAGCAGACGGTGGAGGTACCGGATCGTTACAATTATGTTTACTTTCCATAAACAAAACTTAAAGTTGACGGTAGCTGGTTACTTCAAAAACAAAAACGAAATATAAACTATGTGAATAATACTCTGTAGTAGATTTTATTTCGGAAAAAAAATCGCAATATGGCGAGCTCATCGTAAACGATGGGGGAAGTCGCTGGTGGGGACGAAGATTGGAGGTCGTTTGAAGAGGTGTGTTGATGAAGCAGAATTGTTTACTTGTTATAACGGAATAGATTTACGATGCCAACATTATGTCAAATGCTTGAGAAATTGTTAAAACAATACATAAATGTAATTAATTCATTTTTATTTTTATAATGTATGACTCCCACCTTTAGAGACATTTGACTTTGTGGGTTTTTTTTTAGAGGTTGGATTTTTATACTACACTTTTTCTGAAAAAACGCACAAACCGTAAAAAAAAACTACGGTTTGCAGTGTTTTCATGCAAACCGTAAAAAAAATTTACGGTTTGCATGTATTTTTTTTTTTTTTTTTTTTTTTTTGTAATTTCAATTTGTAAAATAGTAAAAAATATATAAAATATGCAAATCCATAATTCACTTAGGTATATATAATTTTTTTTTGTTTGTTTATATTAATTATAGAAATTATAATAATTGTTAGAAATTTAGGGTATGATAATCCTGGATAACTTCGAAGAATCGTGTTCGTACACTTTCCGAACAAAGTATTTGGACCCTATTATTGCCTGAGTTCACGAAATCTTTGTGGGGATAATTCTTGAAGAACAATCTGTTTCTGGCAAGGAGAATAGATTAGGAAATGTAGAGAGAATTTTCTTATCTGTTTATGTCCTTGAAATCGAGGCCAAATGACTTCTTATATAGGAGATCAATAACTGAAACTGAAAGCAAGCAACTGTTCGGAAAGGAAGCAACTGTTCGGAAATGAAGCAAGCAACTGTTCAGAAAGGAAGCAAGCAACTGTTCGGAAATGAAGCAAGCAACTGTTCGGAAAGGAAGCAAGCAACTGTTCAGAAAGGAAGCAACTGTTCGGAAAAAATTTCGCTCGGGGCGCTGCCCCGCACCCCGCCCGCTGTCCTGGCAGCGGGACCCCAGCCAGGGGCTCTCGCCCCCTTGGACCCCGCCAGGGGCTCTGCCCCTTGAAACCCCATTTACCCGTCGCATTTGCAAGTACCCGGAACCCACAGTTACCATCCCCACGCACATCATAAACCGTTTCGATGTAACTATGTAACATGACCCATATTTGGTCACTGTACAGGAAGGTTGGCATATTGGGTGTGGGTTTAGGGTTCTGGTTTCGCGGCCTCCTAGTTGGGTTTACCCTTACTTCCGGTGTTTCATCCGCCTTGTCTTTGCCCTTGTCCCTACTAGCACCAGCACCCTCTTCCTCCACATACTCCCATCCCGACTTATCCCTCTTACTAGATTTGTCTCCTTTTCTAGGTCTCCCCCTATTTACTCTCACTTCGGGGTCACTGATGGATGTTCTGGCTGGTACGGTTATCTCTCGGAGTTGTGTTTTCATACGCCGTTTTTCAACATTACTTTTCCTAGCATAAACACTTTTAAACTCTTCTAGATCACCCTCTACCCCATAATCATCGGTGTTCCCATTATCATCAATTACGTCTAATTTTTTCCATAATGGATGAATATATTCTAGAGGAAGAGGCTTCCCGAATAAAATATGTTCACTCATAATATGATGACAAGGTAAACCGTGAGACAATTTGAAACCGCAAGAACAATTTTCATCAGCCTGGCCACTACATTTTTTATGTTCTTGAAATAATAAATCAAAGGCATAGTGTGTGATATACGACCTAAGATTTATAAATAGAGGTGTTCGTTCAGAATGTGGAAAATAAGACTTGCATTTATCCAACTTCATCTTAATATCCTCAATATCAGAATATTTATGGTTTAGGGTTTAGGGTTTAGGGTTTAGGGTTTAGGGTTTAGGGTTTAGGGTTTATATGATAGGGGTTTAGGGTTTTGGGTTTTTAATTTAGGGTTTAGGGTTTTTAATTTAGGGTTTAGGGTTTTTAATTTAGGGTTTAGGGTTTAGGGTTTAGGGTTTTTAATTTAGGGTTTAGGGTTTACGGTTTGTAAAAACTCAATATTGGTCCTATCAATTAAAATACAGAATATTTTTTACAAACATACAAATCAAACATACGAATCAAATTAAACTTACGAAATTATAACGTACAAATCAAATATAGAAATCAAATACAAAAACAGTGCATTTATTTTTTTTTGTAACGACTAAATGTTTTAAAGTTGGACATAGGGAGCATCTTTCCCGCCGATGTTAATCTATCCGATGACGGCTCAGCAGACTCTTCGATTTCGTTTAGCTCCGTACGCCGTCTTTGTCGCTGCTGCGATTCTGGATGCGGCGCACACTCGTGGGATGTAATTGTCAACCCCCGACTCCAACTGTCGGTGGACTGATTGTCACGCCCCAAAATCCATGAGACACGGATATCGAGGCATGACCTTTTTAAAACGAAAGAAAATAGAACCTGTTGGTACGAAATTGAAATTTTTAAAAGAAAAAGACTTGCGAGCTAATGGAACAATTAAATGAATAACATAAACTGTTTGCCAAACGTGGCTACAAGACGAGATAGTTTTGACAAAATTATAAAAGAAAATAAACGAATGTAAATCGCCCGTAGGCTACAACCTCAAAATGAACTAAATAAAAAGAAAGCGATTAAAGAAGCCCCGAACCCATGCGATACCGTGCTAAAGCACCTAGCCAACGCCTCAACCTAATTTGTACCTGAAAGACAAAAATTGTAACGGTGAGTCCCACGCACGTAACTAGACGGGACGGCACCACAAATACCGTCACTCCATCCCTTAAATGCAAGAGCTCACAAATTCTACAACTACGATAATCGACGTATAAAAAGAAATATAATAACATTCTATAACTAGATAAATTTAATAAATTAAATAACGTCAACACAAATCAATAGCAAACATGGACCTCTCATGCCACCTACCCCAGTCCGTAAGGTAGGTCATTCCCTATCCCCACGGCCGTCTTCTGTCCCCGGAATTAGGAAGAGACAGAGACCATTGCAACATAAAAGTAGATTTAAAGTGCGCACTTGGACCTCTCATGCCACTCGTCCCAGTCCGTAAGACGAGTCATTCCCTATCCCCACGGCCGTCTTCTGTCCCCGGAATTAGGAAGAGACAGAGACCATAGCTAACATAAAAATAAATATAGTGCACACTAGGACCTCTCATGCCACTCGCCCCAGTCCGTAAGACGAGTCATTCCCTATCCCCACTGCCGTCTTCTGTCCCCGGAATTAGGAAGAGACAGAGACCATTGCTAATGTATCAATATTAAGGCCTCGGCCGATAATATTATACTATTCATATAACACATTCTCATACATATAAATATTAAGGCCTCGGCCAATAAATAATAAACCAATCATTTATCACATTATCTTACGTCATTCTAACGTAATTCAACGAAACCCAAAAGCATAGGTGCTAGATTCGCAACTAGCCAAACAAGTCTAATCAACATGAAAACTCATTCAAGCATTCTAGCAAACACCTTGTATGCATAAACTACAATGCATCTATATTCAACAATAAATTACCCAATTTAACAACAATTATAATAACACAATATCAATACATAAAGACATGCAAACTCATCCATATTCTCGCTAATCCGAAATTAACACGACTAAAGTATGAATTAAAGTTTAAACAATAACTTTCCCTTTTTATTACTGTAACTAAAAAAAACACTAACTAAAACTAAGTAAAATAATATTATTATTATTAAAAACTACCTCAGAAGAGATGTCCTCAACACTGCAACTAAAAAGGCCAAATTTTCAATACTGCAACTAAATTTTTCAATACTGCAACTGAAAAGGCTAAACATTCAATACTACAACAAACTTTTTAATACTGCAACTAAATTTTCAATACTGCAACTAAAAAAACTAAATTTTTAATACCACAACTAACTTTTCAACACTGCAACTAATTTTTCAACACTGCAACTTGTTGGACTTAATTATCAAAAACCCGAATTTGTGGAGTACATATCAACGTAGAATTGGTGAGCATCTCCTCAATTAACAATTAAGTGAATTAAACATATAATCAACTAAACCTAATTAACAAATAAGTGAATTAAACATATAACAATTAAACCCAATTAACAATTTATAAAACTAATTAAGATAAAAGGCAAAAACCCCCAATTTATACTAAACGTAAAACATAATCCTAACATACACCCTCGTCTAGTCGCTATGGATAACCCCCGTTACCTTAGAGCGTAGATGAGATGCTTTCGGTAATAACCCGCTAACGGTGGGTTCCTCTTCTTCTTCTTCTTCTTCTTCTTCTTCCTTTTTCTCTCTTTTCTCTCTTTTCTCTCTTCTTACTTGTTTTTTACTGTTTTTAGGTTATGAAAGTGGCTGAAAAAGTGTTTAGAAAAACTGTTTTGATATAGTTTGTGGTAACGAACTATTTGGTCCCCAAAGTTCTAAAAGCTACTTTTTAATCAAAATTATTAATAAACTACTCAATAATAACAAATCTTTTAGAAACAAATCTATTGGGTCCTTTTTATTAGTAAAATTAATAACAGGTTTTTAAAATAAGGTTTTTCGGAAGAGTTTAGGTTTTTGGCTAAAAATTAGTCGAGTGACCGGTTTTTGGTAGAATTTTGAATAAAACGTTTTTTGGATAAATTAAATCATAAATAAAATCACTTATAAAAATACGGGATGTTACACTGATGACTAGGATGATGCTCGTACGAACCAAATGATTGTCTATGATGATCGAACGGAACATCGGTCTGAACGTAGTCCGACCCAGCATAAACCAAACACATTTAATCATAAACAAATATCAACAATTATTAAAATTTCTATAATTAATATAAACAAACAACAAACAATTATATATAGCTAAGTGAATTATGGATTTGCATATTTTATATATTTTTTCCTATTTTACAAATTTAAATTACACAAAATACATAATAAATTAGAGAATAAAAGATATACCTTCAATTATGGATAAGTTTGATCGATGATTTGGGGTTTTTTGTTAATAAATTTGATAGTTAATGTGATTGATTGATTTGAGTGATTTTTTGGGTTGAAAATTGGGGGTTTTTGAGAGAAAGAGAGAGAGTGTAGAATAAAATTTTATTTTTTTTTAAAAAAACGAAAGTTTCTGTTTTTTCCAGGGACTGTCTGTGTAATTTTGCGCAGGGACTGACTGTGTAATTTTGAAAAGCAGGGACTGAATATGAATAATGAAACGGGGTTCCAAGGGGCAGAGCCCCTGGCGGGGTCCAAGGGGGCGAGAGCCCCTGGCTGGGGTCCTGCTGCCAGGACAGCGGGCGGGGTGCGGGGCAGCGCCCCGAGCGAAAATTTTTCCGAACAGTTGCTTCCTTTCTGAACAGTTGCTTGCTTCCTTTCCGAACAGTTGCTTGCTTCATTTCCGAACAGTTGCTTGCTTCCTTTCTGAACAGTTGCTTGCTTCATTTCCGAACAGTTGCTTCCTTTCCGAACAGTTGCTTGCTTTCAGTTTCAGTTATTGATCTCCTATATAAGAAGTCATTTGGCCTCGATTTCAAGGACATAAACAGATAAGAAAATTCTCTCTACATTTCCTAATTTATTCTCCTTGCCAGAAACAGATTGTTCTTCAAGAATTATCCCCACAAAGATTTCGTGAACTCAGGCAATAATAGGGTCCAAATACTTTGTTCGGAAAGTGTACGAACACGATTCTTCGAAGTTATCCAGGATTATCATACCCTAAATTTCTAACAATTATTATAATTTCTATAATTAATATAAACAAACAAAAAAAAATTATATATACCTAAGTGAATTATGGATTTGCATATTTTATATATTTTTTACTATTTTACAAATTGAAATTACAAAAAAAAAAAAAACATGCAAACCGTAAATTTTTTTTACGGTTTGCATGAAAACACTGCAAACCGTAGATTTTTTTTACGGTTTGTGCGTTTTTTCAGAAAAAGTGTAGTATAAAAATCCAACCTCTTTTTTTTAATCCTGATGATTTAAGAGTGCCAAAAACAACTTTCAAACAGAACCAACCCATTTCCTGTCCTCTTTTTTGTAGACGTTACTGATTCATTTAAAACTGGGGATCCCTTTATATACAATTTATGGTACTCAGGCAAATAAATCGATTGTTTTTTTCGAACAGTGTTATAGGCACTTGCAATCAAGGAAAACACTATACGCTAAACAAATGATATTTCTAGTTGAATATAATAGTACATTTAGTTATTAACTAACTTTTTTTTAATTAAAACAAAACTTTATTAATATAAAATGGGATCTGACCCAGTTTACATCAACAAAGTGAAAAAACGAAAATTAAAAGAAAAAAACATTATACCACAAACTACTACACGACTTATCATATTATTGGATGAAATGAAAGAGCCAACATTGAAAAGCACAATACAAACTAAATCTTAGGTTATACCTAAACAAACTGGGTTTGCATCACAAACCCATTAGTTTACTTAAACGACAATTCCAAGCCAGAGTATATAAGTGATCCTATATGAATTCAGATTTAATCGAGCTATTACTTTAAACATAAAAACGGCAGCATCAATAATCCCAACTTGTTGGTAAATAAAATCAATAATAGATTAAATTAAAGTCGTGCACCACCCTAATATAGGATCATGAATATACGTGAAAAGAAAAAGAATATATTTGATCAAAACAGAAGCCGGAAATCTTAACCGTTGAGTGGTGTAACTCTAATATTTCTGCAACATAAATTATTTAAGTAAGAAATTTTATAATACTACTGTTTTTAAATCGTGGGGTTATTTAATTTTCATTCCAAATTAATGTCGCCACTGTATATTAGGTATTATTCTTTTTTTTAAAATCAGAATTATAAATGGAACATAGTACGTATTTTATGGTTTCATGTTGATCTTGTTGGCGACAACACGAGGTAAGATGATTCAGCATTGCATTATTTATTATTTACTTTGATGGTGACAAAAGAATTCACAGTATTAGGAGAATCCATGATCGCCAAATCCCAATGATTTACATATTTTGGGAAATTTATTTTCACAACTAAACTTTGTAATTTGTAAATAAAAACTCCTGGCTCAGGTGAATTCATAATGTAGAAATCCACGTTTTGGTGGATTATACAGTCAATATATTCAATATATTGACAGATATATATATGTATATATATACGTATGAAATCGCCTATATAGAGAGAGAGATAGAAAGATAAAACTGTGTATTTTTATTGATTATAATGTTCTGAATATTTACAAATGAGTATAGGCAGTCCTTATATACTGCAAATTACAACTTTCATACTTTACAGAATTAATCCTTTAATTACAGAAAGTAACACATTATAACTTTCTGTTTTAATACAATTGATCCTTTAATAACAAATAATAACAGATTACTAATTACACAGTTTCACTAACTTATTGTTTCATTCATTTCAGTCCTGGTACTTCTGCAACAACACTAATTAGTCCAATCATTTCAGTCCTGGTACTTCTGCAACAACACTAATTAGTCCAACATATAAATATATTCAATATACCCCCCTCAAGTTGGGCTGTGTAATGATAAAACACCCAACTTGGACAACAAATTTGTAAAAATTGGTGCACCCAAAGCTTTTGTAAACATATCTGCCAAATTATTTGAAGTGTAAATATGCAAAAGATGAACTATTTTATTCTGTATTTGATCTCTTATAAAATGACAATCTACTTCTATATGCTTTGTTCTTTCATGATGAACTGGATTATGTGCTAATGCTAATGCAGATTTACTGTCTGTAAAAAGGATTGCAGCATGTTTGTGTTCTAAACTAAAATCTTTTAGAAGCTGTTTAAGCCAAATTATCTCACAGGAAGTGGCTGCTAAAGCCCTATATTCAGCCTCTGCTGAACTTCTAGATATGGTTTGTTGTTTTTTACTTTTCCATGAAACTAAAGAATCACCTAGAAAAATGCAAAAACCTGTAATAGATTTCCTAGTATCTATACATGATGCCCAATCAGAATCACTAAATGCCTTTAAAGTAAAATTACTAGAGGAAGAAAAGAAAATACCTTGAGCTGGATTTTTCTTGACATACTTCAAAATTCTCAAAGCTGCTGCAAAATGTTGCTTACTGGGAGATGCTAAAAACTGACTAAGTTTATGAACTGAAAAACTAATGTCAGGTCTGGTGATAGTTAAATATAATAACCTGCCTATTAACCTCCTATATTCAGTTATATCAGCATGTAAATCTGTATCTTGTATAGTATATTTTGTTTTGGTATCCATTGGAAAATCTAAAGGTTTAACTGCTAACTGGCCAGTCTCAGCCAACAACTCTAAAGCATACTTTCTTTGGCAAACATGAATACCATCCTTGTTTCTAGCTATTTCAAGTCCCAGAAAGTACTTAAGTTCCCCTAAATCTTTGAGTTTGAACCTGTTATCTAAAAAAGTTTTAACTTGATTAATTAAAGTAGTAGAAGAACTCCCAATCAGTATGTCATCTACATAAACTAACAAAGCAAGGAAGCTACCATTCTTATTATAAGTGAACAAAGAATAATCAGCAGTAGACTGAACAAAACCAAAAATAATCAAAGCATTACTAAGCTTAGAAAACCACTGTCTTGAAGCCTGTTTCAAACCATATAAGGATTTCTGCAATTTACAAACCATATTGGTATTTTCTTGATGAAAACCTGGTGGTACAAGCATATAAACATCTTCATCCAAGTCCCCATGTAAAAAAGCATTATTAACATCTATTTGAGATAAAAACCAGTTATTGGAAGCAGCTATAGCTAAAAAAACTCTAACAGTGGTCATTTTTGCTACTGGTGAAAAAGTAGCTTCATAATCAATACCCTCTAACTGTGTATAACCTTTTGCTACAAGCCTAGCTTTGTATCTTTCTATACTACCATCAGCTTTATACTTAATTCTATATACCCATTTACAACCAATTGGGTGTTTTCCTATAGGCAATGTAGTTAAAACCCAGGTGCTGTTTTCTTCTAAGGCCTTAATTTCCTTTTGCATTGCTTCTTGCCATAAAGGATCACTGTGTGCTTCTTTATAGTTTCTAGGTTCAGTTTTAGAAGAAATAGCTAAGCAAAAAGACTTATACTTATGTGAAGTATTCTCATAAGTAACATAAGAAGACAAAGGATATAAAGAAGTAGCTACAGAAGATACTTTATTAGAATCAACATGATAATCTTGAAGATATGCAGGTGTTTTATGTGACCTTTTTGGTCTATTATTACTATTATTTATGGAATGATTAACACCAGAAGTTTTAATAACTTGAGATGTAAGTTTATCAGTACAGAACTCAGGTGTAGGTTTATCAGTACAGAACTCAGTTTTTCCTTTAACAGAAAGATCAGAATTATCAACACTACTATTAAAAAACATTATATGTTCATAAAAAGTTACATCCCTAGAAAGAAAAACCTCATGTGTCTCACAATCATATAGTTTATAACCTTTTGTACTGGTGCCATAACCTATTAAAACACATTTTCTGCCTCTTGGATCAAACTTAGTCCTGTTTCTTGATAGTGTACTAGCAAAACATAAACAACCAAAAACTCTAAGATGACTGTAAGAAACCTTTTTGTTATATAACATTTCATATGGTGACTTGTTTTTCAATAAAGGGGTAGGCATTCTATTTATTAAATAAACAGCAGTAAGTATACAATCACCCCAGAAACTCAAAGGCAAACATGAATGAAATCTTAAAGCCCTTGCAACATTAAGAAGATGCTGATGTTTTCTTTCAACTATACCATTTTGTTGAGGTGTTTCAACACAGCTAGTTTGATGTAAAATGCCATTATTTAAGTAAAAATTGTGTAACAAAAACTCAGATCCATTATCTGACCTTAATACTTTAATAGTCAAACCAAATTGAGTACTAACCATTTTAACAAAATGTGGAAGCACAGTAGCTGTGTCAGATTTATTTTTAAGCAGAAAAACCCAAGTACATCTAGTGTAATCATCTACAATGGTTAAGAAAAATTGATGACCATTCTGTGTTTCTACTGCATAAGGTCCCCATAGATCACAATGTATTAATTCAAAAGCAAGAGTAGTAGAAGAAGTTCTTAAAGGAAAAGGAGATCTATTATGTTTAGCAAGATGACAGGAATCACAAACAACTCCAGAATCACTATTTACATCATTAATAGCAAGTCTTAATATTGAACTACTAGGATGACCTAACCTATAATGCCAAATAGATGGCTTATTCTGAGAAGAAGAATTACAAATAGGAGGCTTTTCACTAATTGTACTAAGAATAACAGGATTCTGAAAAAAATACAAACCATTTTTCTCTGCAGCACTACCAATCATCCTCATAGAGCCCTGGTCCTGAATATAACAAAAACTAGACTCAAATTTGACAACACAAGAAACATCCCTAGTTAACTTACTAACTGAGATTAGATTAAAACTAAAAGAGGGAACACATAACACATTGTATAATACTAATCCAGACTTAAATTTTACTGTTCCAATCCAATTTACTTCAGCTTTATGACCATTAGGTAAATTTACATAAGGAATACTACTAGTTTTGTATGATAAAAAATTAGATAAATCATTAATCATGTGTTCACTAGCTCCACTATCTAATATCCAAGTGTTTCTATAATTACCAAACCCTAAAGAATCATAGGTAGAACAATTATAAACTGCAGGTGTACCTGTCATGTTAGTAAATGTGAGGTTTGATATGGGTGTGTCAATAACAGCATCTTGCTGTGAAGAACTAGCATCACCAATTTGAGAAGAATGAACAGTAGATAATTGATTCTGACCTATTTGAGCCTGAGAAACTTGATTCTGATAAGAATCTTGATAAGAAATCTGATTCTGATAAGGCAAGAAATGAGGAGACTGAAGATTCTGCTGAAAAACTCCAGAAGGTTGAGAAGTAGAAGCCAAATAAGCTTGTGGTCTAGATTGAAAAGAAGATTGAAAGGAAGGTTGAAAAGAAGATTGCCTAGGTCTAGGTCTCCAACCAGGTGGATAACCATGAACTTTATAACACTTGTCCCTAGTGTGTCTATTAGATCCACAGTGAGAACACTTCATATTATTGCTGCCTCTTCCAAAACTAGGCCTATAATTACCCTGGTTATACCCAACAGCCCTTTGATTACCCTGATTATTCTGAGATTGAACACTTAAAGCCAAATTCTGAGACTGTACCATACTATTATTATGAACATTGCTCTGTTTCTCATCATGACTAACCATTGAGTAAATATTATTCATACTAGGCATGGGCTTCATAAGCAAAATTTGACCCCTTACCATAGAAAACCTTTCATTTAAACCCATCAAGAAAGTCATTTTAAACATTCTGTTCTCTCTAGCAACTATAGCAGACATCACACTACAAGTACATCCAGCAATTGTACCACAACTACACCTGGGAATTGGGTTAATAATAGACAAAGCATTCCAAGAAGTTTCTAATTTGGTAAAATAGGTGGATACAGACATATTTCCTTGTGTAGTTGAATTAATATCCTGATGAAGTTCATAAATCCTAGCTTCATTACCCTGAGAAAACCTTTCATTTAATTCCATCCACATTCTAGTAGCTGTGTCTACATAAAGAATAGACTGGGCAATATCCTCACTAACTGATCTTATTATCCAAGACATCACTATCAAATTACACTGATGCCAAGCCCCAAACATTTGATCCCCCTCAACTGGACATGGTAAAGTACCATTAACAAACCCTAATTTTGACTTAGCCCCAATTGTAATCTCCATTGCCCTTTTCCAAGAATGAAAATTAGACCCAGAAAGAATAGGAGAAACCAAACTAGAACTAGTATTCTCATTAGTCCCTATGAAGTATGGATTCATAGTAGTAATCACAGGTGCAGCTATATTCTCCATAAAAAAACCTAAATGGAAAAACAAAGAATTAAGACTAAACCCTAATGTTCCAAGAAAGAACACAATCAATCTGTTAAAAAAAACTTAATTCTTTCAAGAAAGAACACAAACAATCTTTTAACAGAAAACCCCTAATTCTTTTTTAAAGAATTGGGGCAAATTTTACTTCTGTTTTGAATTTTAATCACCAAAAAAAACTTTAAACAACAAATTAGTCTTAATATTAGTAAGTTATATCACTACAAAGATCTATCACAGAAAACCCCTAAATTCTTTTTAAAGAATTGGGCAAATTTTACTTCTGTTTTTTTTTTTATATTAAAAAAAACAAAAATAACAATAACAAAAGAAACAATAACAAATTAATCCTTAATTTGGAACAAATTTTTCAATATACACAGGAAAAATCAGAAAACCCCTAATTCTTTTAAAGAATTGAGGTAAATTTTACTTCTGATTGTTGATGAAAAAAAAACATATAAGATAATAAATCTATTATCTTTTAAGAAGGAATTAAAAAAAAACAACCCCAAATAAAACCAAAAAAAATTAGGGTTTGAAGAAGATCAAACCAGCTTTAATCGCAGGCGAAATTAATCAGCGGAGATGAGCTAATTGCTCTGATACCATGTAGAAATCCACGTTTTGGTGGATTATACAGTCAATATATTCAATATATTGACAGATATATATATGTATATATATACGTATGAAATCGCCTATATAGAGAGAGAGATAGAAAGATAAAACTGTGTATTTTTATTGATTATAATGTTCTGAATATTTACAAATGAGTATAGGCAGTCCTTATATACTGCAAATTACAACTTTCATACTTTACAGAATTAATCCTTTAATTACAGAAAGTAACACATTATAACTTTCTGTTTTAATACAATTGATCCTTTAATAACAAATAATAACAGATTACTAATTACACAGTTTCACTAACTTATTGTTTCATTCATTTCAGTCCTGGTACTTCTGCAACAACACTAATTAGTCCAATCATTTCAGTCCTGGTACTTCTGCAACAACACTAATTAGTCCAACATATAAATATATTCAATACATAATACGTTTAATATCATTTCATTTTCTTTAGAATTTTTTTTTAGATAAAATAAGCAAGGGGGCACGAAAACGATAGAAAATAGGGGTATAAGACTTGGACTCGATAATAGTAGTCTTTTTCAAAATAGTATTTTCCAACTATTTTATGATTATTTGAAATCCGCAATATTGTTACAAACTTAAGTACAAAACTGGCATGTAGTACGGGGGGTTAATTGCACTGTTGCAAACTTTAAGTACAAACTTAAGTTTTCTTTTTCAGATTTGTGTATCATAATACTACTAACTTGAATAAAAATAAGACCATTTTGTGACGAGACGTGGAGACTCGAGTTATATGACACACACATCTCAACTTTCTATATACACCCCTATTCTTTTTGTTGCCCAAGGCTCGTGATTTTTTGTTGCTCATTATAATTCCTTGTTACCAAAACCTTAACAGAAATTATTGAAGCTTTTATACAGTATTAGACAAATTGCTATATAAACACGTAATAATTTAACTAATTTTTACTTTAACCGTGCAATTATATTAAATAAGATGAGAATTGAAGGGGATGAAACAAAAAAACTAAGTACAGAAGAGATTTAAACCTCAAACCAATTCAAACGAACAATAACCCTTAACCATTAACCATTAGGCTACGCACATCATTCAAGACAAATATGCTTTTAAATGTATATAATTATTTCTAAATATGTTGGGTTGAACCATTATAATGTTGCCAATTTTTTTTTGGTTTGTTCATTACTCAAGAGCCAAGGCTGCTTTTCAAATTTCGGTTTGGGCCGCCTATGACGCATGCTTTTCAAATAAAATAAATTAGACCAAAGTGTGGAAATTGTATAATAGAATAAAAATAAACTGAAGGCTGTCAAAAGTGACCATAAAAAATGAGTGGTAGATTTTGGCATTTTCATTAAAATGGTTGTCAGTGACTC
The DNA here is from genome assembly GCA_963920805.1 of Primula vulgaris. Lineage (NCBI taxonomy): Eukaryota > Viridiplantae > Streptophyta > Magnoliopsida > Ericales > Primulaceae > Primula > Primula vulgaris. Next base: position 5,400,765 of record OY987216.1, on the reverse strand, counting down.
AGCTTGATAATTATGAAAAATAACACTGTAAGAGATCGTATCAATATTAATAGGACCAAATATAAACAAATACGATGAATATACTATTCTACCGTACCCATGTTCCGTACGACTTAAAATATTCGGATGATTGGTCATTTTTCTAATACTATATTTCAATAAATTTAAAATGTCACAGCAGTTGCGCATAAAATGCAATAGTTTGTCTAATAAGGCAAGTGGACTGACTACATGACATCATCATACTTTTCTGTGGATTGTAATTTATAAAAATTACAGATATAGACTCAAATGTTCATCTTTAGCTAAAAACTAGCCACTGTTTAGTTACTCTTCTCTAATTTCATCTTCAATTACCCTTTTGCTTACATTTTGATTCTTGTGATTAAATAAACAGTTGTCTTTTGGATTGCGATGTTACCCTTTGTTCCGCAATTTGATTTATCTTAACAAACTCGTGATTTTAAGGTTTTGTTCCGCAGTTTGACTTTTATGAACAAAATCCGAGTTTTTAGGTTCCAATAGGGGCGACAAACCAAAAATTGATCAGGATAGTGTCAAAATTTGCATCAACTAATAAGTTAAGTGAAATAAAAAAAAATTAGTGATGCCAAACTATCATTTTTAACATATCTTAAGGAAAATACATGGTCAAAAATTAAAAAAAACTCATTATTTTCAAAATTATAGGAAGTGTCGTCGCGTCTGATCATCTCGCTTCCCCTGAGTTCCATTAGAATATTAGGATGATTGGTCATACAACAATCAAATATACCTGCACCATAAGATTGGTCCAAGTCGTAACAACTCATTATTCACTACTACAAAAATAAACGTAACAATAACAACAATCATTTTTATGATAACCGTTACTACATTGAGTGTCCCCAAATTCTAGCTAGATAATTAGTTCATATTCCGTTGTTAAATTTAAGCACACTTATTTATCAACAATTTAAAAAAAGATATACATTATTCGTTACTATTTCGATTTTTTCTTGTAGCTAGTGACTACGATTAGCTTGTGACAACTAGTACCAAACTCTATACAACATAGTAAATAACGGGTCTAATTGCAACATTGCTAGCCTAGGATGAGATGTACAAAACTAGTATTTTGTTACAAGACACCAAACATACCAAAATATGCCATTTATTAATCACAAAAACCAAAAGGAAAACATTATTCCCATGAAATTGAGTTGTACTTGGTAGTTATCATAAATAAAACAAACTACTTTTTATGTACTACAACATGTCATGAGTTGTCTCTTCATAAAAGTTGTGATATATTTAATATTTATAATAAATAATCCACTTTTTCTCTCTCTTAATATCCACCTTTGTCACGTTCTCTCCCTCTTCTTATGCTCACCCTCTCTCTCTCTATTATATATATATCATTTGTTTTTATATAATCATATATTTATTTATATATATCTGTATTTCCTACTTGGATAAATTGGGAAAATTTTGTCCAAAATGCTCTCTCTTTCTCTGTGACAATGGAAATGAAAGCAAGAATCATGTGTCATGAGAGAGAGTGAGTGGACCAATGATCATTCCCCATAATAATTTATGATTGTGGGTATTAAAAAGATTGGATTTTAATATTTGGGTTCCTTTTTTTTATTCTAAAAAAAAAATGAATATTGGAGAAGACTCAGAATTTGTTGAAGTTGATCCTACTGGGAGATATGGAAGAGTTAGTACTATTTGTCTATACAATTTTATACTATATTTACATATTATATAATAATATATAATATATGTTTTTTTTTTTTGGGTTTGGGAATTTGTGTGTTTGGTTTAATTTGATTTGTTTGTTGATTTTGTGATTGCAGTACAAAGAAATACTTGGAAGAGGAGCTTCAAAGATAGTGTATGCTGTTTATTTTCTTAATTCATTATGTTTTTGCATTTTCATTTCTTACCATAACTGAAATTTCATTCATTTTGTGCCCATAATGATGTTTTCTCTAATCTGGAAATTTACTATATTTTTCCAGTTTTGGGACTTGTTTGGTTAAAACTTATAAGCTCAGCTTTATTTTTGACTTCATTTGGTTGACCACCTTAGAGCCCTATTTTTTCTGGTTTGTGGCCTGAAAAACCTCAATGTTTTATATTGAACAGTTCAACCAAACCAATTTTTTTTCAACCTTAAATATGTCGTTTCTCGTACCTTATTTTTGCTATATGATCGCGCCGCATTGAATTGAATACTGATTCCATTTTTCCTATTTTTTAATTTTTTTTTGATAAAATGGATAATAAGTGGATGTTTAAAACATTGTTTGTGTGAATTGATGCGCAGTTATAGGGCGTATGATGAGTACCAAGGGACTGAAGTAGCTTGGAATCAAGTTAAACTTCACGATTTTCTTCATAGCCCCGAAGATCTCGAGAGGCTTTATTGTGAAATCCATTTGCTCAAAACGCTTAACCATAACAATATAATGAAATATTACACCTCATGGGTCGATACTTCGAAAAGGAACATCAATTTTGTCACTGAGATGTTCAGCTCGGGGACGCTAAAACAGTAAGCATTTATTCGTTGTTATATCTTTTTTTCTTCTCACTTTATTCAAGTAATGGATTGGTCTTCCTGAATATGATTTTCTTTTGCTTTTCTGGCTAGAAAAGGTAAGAAGTTTATGATGTTTATCCCAGATGAACCCAACATTTTTCTCCTTTAGTCAACATATTTGCTTAAACGCTTCCGCCAAACAAGTCTTTTTTGCATACTTTGCGATTTATTAAATTATAATTACCCACTTTCTTATTGGCTTTTTTCCTCCTTTTGTGCTTGATGGCAGGTATAGGGAAAGGCATAAAAGAGGTAATATTAGAGCAATAAAGAGTTGGTGCAGACAAATATTAAATGGGCTTCTCTATCTTCATAGTCTGAATCCTCCGGTTATTCACAGAGATTTAAAGTGTGACAATATCTTCGTTAATGGTAACCAAGGGGAGGTGAAAATTGGTGATTTGGGACTCGCTGCAATTCTTCAGAAAACGCACGTGGCTCACTGTGTTGGTTCGTATGTTCAATCTAGCCTCTACCATTAGCAGATTACATAGTTTTGCAAAAAAATTTCAAAATCAGGTGTATTATTCATGGGATTTCAATCGTTTAAGTTTTGATCAGTCGCCTTTTTGTTACTATTGATATTAAAAAAAGAAACTTTGTTGATGAAGTGTTGACTATTTAGTTCTCAATACAGCTCTAAGCGAATCAGCTTTATAAGTATCTAGTTCTGGAAACTCATCAATTTCTGCTGTTTTTGGAATCTTTTTTACTATGTCAGCTGAAATATCGTTGACGGTTGCTTACATGTTTGAATAATATGCAAATGTAATGAAAACAATAATTGTTCTTTTTAATCACAGATACCCAAATAGTAATTTGAAGTGGGGAGCGAGTAAAATTTTGTGGCTATGAAGTCGGATACAAAAAGGCTTTTATGGCGATTGAGTTTCCAAATTGTAATTGAAACTGAGTTCTGGAAACGCAAAATTTTAGATTTTATTTTACTGTTTGTAGATTTGCTTGCAAGATAAGATAAGAAACATGAAATTAGGAATTATATTTCCTTGTTTTCATTTTTTATCCGTCCTAAATGAGAGTGAAAACAAATACAAATTATGAACTCATCCTAGCTACATACTCAGTTCGCTTCATTTTTGTAAATATTGATTGATCCAATGAACCGAAAAATTCATTGAGCTCCTTAAAATAAAAAATCCTTTGAACTTTTAAAATTTCATTTTCGGGAACATCAGGGACACCAGAGTTTATGGCTCCGGAAGTTTATGCAGAAGAATACAATGAATTAGTCGACATTTACTCTTTCGGAATGTGCATTTTGGAAATGGTCACTTTCGAATATCCATATAGCGAATGCACTCATCCTGCTCAGATCTACAAAAAAGTTATTTCGGTAAGCCCCGTTCCTTCCACCTCCGCCCTCTCTCTTCCTTTCTCCCAGGGTCGCCTTGGAACATCGGATACAATGTGCAATACCATATTGCCCCACTAATCACAATTCTGTTGTACTGTAGTCAGTATTACTATCAAAGTGAAAATAAAATCGTTTGTGTTTCATCCGTTTTAATTTCAGAGCATCTTCGGTATCTTAGAAGTTCAAATGTCACAACTTTGGTCCCCTTATTTTAATATTGCTATTTTATAATATATAATTTTCTGTTTCCAGGGGAAAAAACCAGATGCCTTGGCCAAAGTGAAAGATCCCGAGATACGGCAATTTATCGATAAATGCTTAGCGGAGGTGTCCATAAGATTATCAGCAAGGGAGCTTTTGGACGACCCTTTTCTCAAAATTGATTCCGAATTTGATTTACGATCAATTGGATCTTGGAGAGGAGATAGTACACTTTCTCTCCCAAGGGAACCTTGTATTGGATTAGATCATATAACAAATTCATATGGCAGCGTATCATTTAATGAATACTCAAACGTGGTCAGATTTGGATCAGATAGAAATAACTCGACAAAAGTAGATCATTGTGGAATCGAATTATTTGAGTCCGATAATGATGAACAAGAAGAATTTTTGACAAATTTTGGGGTAACGATGAAAGGGAAAAGGAGAGACGATGGTAGCCTATTTCTGAGGCTTCGGATTTCAGATGATGAAGGTTAGCAGCAGTAATTATTTCTAAATATAATCCTTGATTTAGAAATTAATTTCCAGTTTTATATCTTTAAGAACGTATTCGAAACAACTATTTACGTTCTCTTCGGCTAGTTGTTTTCATGATAATATCCCAAGTTGTAACCTACTGTCCAATTTTTCAGTTCTAAACAAAATAGGTACTTTGTTTTTCATTTTTTCAGGTATAGATACTTGTAATTCAACTAGAGTATGATATCATTCAATTCCCTCTGACTATATAGAACATATAAGCAAAAATATAATATTATTCATTGTCTTTAATTGTTTTCATGATTATGCTCTGAAATGGAACCTAATTTCCAGTTTGCATTTCAGAACATGAGTTTAAAGTTCCAAAATTTCATTTTGACTTTAATTAATAAACCTCTTTGTTATATGAATGATTATGTTCTGAGAATTGGAACAGTAATTTTGAGTTTTTCATTTTCAGAAAGTATAAGGAACATCTATTTCCCGTTCGACGTTAAAAATGACACAGCATTAAGCGTCGCGACAGAAATGGTGGCAGAACTGGATTTAACAGACCATGATGTGACCAAGTTAGCCGATATGATCGACGGGGAAATTATTTCATTGGAACCAAATTGGAATCCGGGGCCAGGCTTTGCAGAAACACCTTCTTGTTCAACATCAGTTTCTTGTGATAATTGCGCCTCAAAGTACAGTTTCTTGAAGATTCTGCAGTTTTCGAGGAATAAAAGTGCAGATATACATGGGCGTTTCGAACAAATTACGTACCAAAGCCCTCGAAAAAGTGTAAGTAAATTGAGTATACAGAATCAAGTTAGTAATGGTTTAACTCAAGCGGAGATTTGGGATAAGCAGGAGAGCATCGAGTGTAGCACGCAAGGGTCGAGGGAGAGCTTAAGCGATGAGGAAATCGAAAAAGTGGATAAAATAATCTCAGTAAATGGTCTGATCAAAGAGAAGGAAACAGAGAAAAACTCCTCTTCGTTTAGGAGATGTCTGATTAAATCTTTTTCAGATTTATCGATTAAAGCGGTTTCTTGTTTTTCGTATGACAATTCGGGTGATTACGAGAATGAAATCCAGCAGGAGATGAGATGGGTGAGAGCGAAATACCAAATGGAAATGAGAGATAATACAGATCAACAGTTGAGGCTTGTGCAAAGTTCTCCGATGAAAAAGAAAATCATTAATGGAATTTCACCATTTACGTTATCGACTCCATTTCAAAGTGAGATTATTGTAAAATCTTTTTCGGATAGCAAGAGAAAGAGTCCCAAGTCGGCCCGAAAATCAGGACAGGCTCGTGGATCGTTTGCCTATAAGTTCTGCTAAGAGCTTTTACAAAGCTAGAGGGTAAGTTTGTCAAATTAGAGTACCAAAAGGTACTCAATCTGTAGCTTTCATCTGTTGTATATCAAACGGCTTTACTTCTTTTTCAACTAGATTAGTAAGAAAAGGGAAATTGAATTTGAGACGCATCTATTGATTTGAGGCTTTGTTGGGTCTACAAGTGTTATACTTTTGACTATTGTTCAATTGGGAGCATGTACAATATCTATTTTATTCCAAACAAGAATTAAAGTACAAAACTAGTCTGCCGGACTTCAATTATTGCCTTTTATTTTTTCAATGCTTACATGCGTGTGTGTAAAGTGATTTGAATTATTGAATGGAAGTTATCCAATGATGAAGCAAATGAATGGAGTGGAAATTTTGGAGGTTGAGGAAAAAGTGGAAGCAAAAGTGGTTGGGATGGCGTCTGGACCGTCTGATCAAAGAATCAGACGGTCCAGACCGGTCCAGACCTTTATACAGTTTCCCTAACTGTGTTTTACACAGTCAAGAGCACCTCTTCCAAACTGGTTCCATACTGCTTAAAGCTTCTGGCATATAGAATTTAACTTATAAGTTGGATATACTCTCAACTTAAAAGTAAAAAAAGCTCAATCTTAAACTAGACGGAAATAGACCCTTAGGCCCCATGTTGTTGTTGGACCTTTACACAGTTTTTCTGACTGTGTAAAACACAGTCAGTGACACCTCTTCCAAACTGGTTCCATACTGCTTAAAGCTTTTGGCATATAGAATTTAACTTATAAGTTGGATATACTCTTTAACTTAAAAGTAAAAAAGCTCAATCTTAAATTAGACGGAAATAGACCCTTAGGCCTCGTGTTGTTGTTGGACTTATAGCCTCGGAATTAAGTGTCCAAGCGGGGTTTAGTCCCCGGTGTAGAATCTTTCATTTTCAGAGCCGAGATAACCCGTCAATTTTGGGTCATTTGACGTCCAAAGTGGACATAGTTCTAACTTAAGTTATGTTCCTAAACACATCATTTGTGGGATGGAAGGGATTTGTAGTCTAATCCCACAACACATATGTACTAACCAAACAAGACAAGTGAACAGATAAAGGTTTTGTTTTCTCTTATATGGAAAAGTCAAACGCCAATGGGGTCTTCTACCAAAATAAACTAAACAATATTGTCTTATTGCTGGCTTTTGCTTGAATTATCATCCCATGCCAATTGTCCCACTAAAATAGTTATGAATTGCTTATTTAGAAACCAACAATCCTTGTAACTTTAGTATTATTCTCATATACTACTTGCGTACATATCTTTTTACCTGATTTGTTTTTGGTAGCCCAGTAAATTACAAAATTTTAAGCTGGTAAATGGACAAAAAACAAGGATTCAACTTTGAGTGGAAAAGACAGCATATCATTCACACAGAGTCAAGATTTATGAAGTCCATTTCACAATAATTTCCAAACAAGAGTAATAAATGAGGTCAAAAGACTCGAAATATAGCTGTCTTTAGATGAAAATGATGTTTTTACTAATTTCTACCTTGTTTCCTCTTTGGTCAATGTCTAAGGACAACTAGTAAATATTGGAGTATTATGTTGAATTGTTGATTGTATAGTTGTAGTTTGTTTTGGTTTTAACATACTTCCAAAAAATATGTTTGAATCAAATTAATAGTCTTTGATACTACAACACATTATTAACTTGCAACCTTTTCAATAATATAAGCTCAAAATAGGGGCATCTTGCTAAAATTAGTCGGTTCGTCTATCAACTTATCAGAAAAGACTCGAGACTTACTGAAACTGAACAAACCTTTTATTTTAAGTTTTAACTTTTTCTAATTTCTAACTATAGTTGAGACGGTTGACGAAAGGCATTACGATGATGGATTTGGATCCTCTGATGATACTGATACTGATACTGATGATGGATTTGGATCCTTTTCTAATTAATTGTTTTCTGATGATACTGAAATTTTGTTTTTACCAATTTTTAATAGTTCTTTAGTTGCTTACATTAATCAAATTGTATATAGGTAGAGCCGTCACGCACAGGTTATGTCGCCCATTGAATAATAAACGTTGAAATTTATCCGGGGAAATTTGACATTATGTGGTTATGATTACATTTCAAACGTTGTTGGGTAGGTAACTCAAAATTAAAAAATTTGTTATTGAATAATAAGAGAAACAAATTATGAGTTCCTGGATTGACGATTGACTAACCAAGAGTTTTTTGGCGATTAAGTCAGAATTTGATGGAAGAAAAGTGCAGTAAAGTACTCAAGAAAATTTACAGGTTTTTAATTATAACAAAAAGTGTCGAACTTTTAGGCCATTGTTCGGTACTACCATCAGTTCACATAAAATCGCAAGTTTTGAAGTACATTCTTTGAGAAAAAATTAAGTTCCTGTTAGAACTCTTTAACTTTTAGTAAAAAAAAAACTTATTTCATGTTGCATTAAAATCTGTCCAACAAGGCTTTTCCTTTCAAGGCATATTATAGTACATTTGATAACTTGTGTAGGATTTTTTGGGGTTTCCCTGTTTTGAGATGATCGTGGTTTCGAAAAATTTATAGACTTATTTAAAAAAAAGCCATAAAGAAATTGAGCTTAAAATATTTAACAAAACTAGCCTTTTCAAGTTCTAAACGAAATTAATCTCAAAATATCTCAACCCTCTGGATACATCAGACGTTAAGTACCATCTTAATCAAATCTTCAAAAAAAAAAAGTACCATCTTAACTTATAAGATGAGATTAACTACAAAAACAAGGGCTAAGAAAGAAAGGGATTTATTTTAAAAAAAAAACGATAAGCTATGTTCAAAAGCTATGCATAAAAACAATTCGTCCCGGTTTCTGCAATTGCATAATATTAGCTATGTTCAAAAGCTAAGAGGTTCGCCTTGTACCCAGAGGTCCCAGATCGTGCTACTTATAGAGGCGCAAGTGAGAGTAATGCTTGAGCATGTCTCGTTCTGTCAAGGTGTCCTTATTGCTCTGAGGGTTCAACAAAAATTCAACATCCTGTATGGAAATTGATCACTATTAGAAAAAAAAGAGACAGTTTCCAGTAATTTCAACCGGACACAATAAGAGTCTCAACTCTCAACAAAGACAAGCACCAAACAAGTTATGTAAACAAAAGAAAAAGGTTCAGTGTTTTTATTCCAAAATAAATCCACCAAATTATTACCAGTATTTTTCCCGGAGCAATAGATCCAACGCTTCTCAGGGCCTCCTTCACATTTTCGCTGCTATGAATGGCGGGCATCCAATGTAATCCTTTAGCAGCCACTAACAATGTGACCCGAGTGTTTTTACATATAAAACAAAAGTCGGTTTTTTAAATTATAAGTCATAATGAACGTCTAATACTTTCAGTTATTTTGTTTTTCATATACCAAGAAAATATAAATATAAAATGGCATATTCTATTAAGGTGTGTTTGGGGACGGTGGCGGAGCTAGACCTTTGGGATAGGGGGTAACGATCTATGCAAAAGTAAAGTTGATTATAAAGCATACTCATACAATTGACATCATTTTTCCGGTCCGGTGCAATAGACCGGATGCCTTACTATTGCATATGGGAAATAACATAACTATCCTTACATTTACATTGTTCTAAATTGTAAGAGTTTTCAAAATAGGGAAGACTAGATGATGTGTATTTATAAGATAGTTAATTGATTAGTAGATGGTTGGTAATTTGAAGAGTCTGGATTGTTAGATAAAGAATGTGTTCTTGAGTTTTGGAAGGATGACGAAGCCAATTAGCCGTATTTGTGGCTAATTTAGAGTTAGATGACATGCTGATATAGAGGTTTCAAATCGTTGTTGATATATGAATGAGGTGACATAATGATGTTGATATAAACTCAATTTAAATAATGGACAAACATGACGAAAATTTCACAAAAATGTAACTACCAAATATGTAAAATTTGAAATACAACCAAATTTTTACGATTCACTACACAACTATCAAAACTGTCAACTAAGCATACTTCTACACAATCCGATAATACCATTGTTTTTCTCGTGTCTGATTTTATCTAAAAAAAATCATATTTTATAGTGTCACTTCTAAACCTTCACATCCAAAATCCTTGGTGATATGCGGTCAAGATATAATTCCATGGGCATATATATTTAGACAAATGATAATTTCTACTAAATGTTTACGGATCCTTTACATGACATGAATAGGTTTTTTCATTCATTGTATGGATACAATTTATTTGATAACTCCTCTTTATTGTACTGCGTGTGTGTACTGTCTGTCAAAAGACTCGCGGCTGAAAACCAAATTTCTAAAGCTAATTGTTGAATCAATCGAACAAGTTTTATCTATTTCATCGATATCCGGGCATGTGATGAAGTTGAGGGCATGCAAAATATAATCTCAATTAGTCTATTACCATTGAGGCATGACAAGTAGAAGTCTTTATTTCCAATTAAAGGATTAAATGCCATTGATAAGCTGCAATAATTGACCACTCTATCGGTCGACACTGCTAACATTCCCGTCTCGGTCTACAAATTTTCGATTTTTAAGTCACGTTTGTCTAACGCACGCGTGAAATATCTCGGCACATGAGCCGTGTCTTATGTACTTGTGCTTCCAAAACTTTTGAGATGCTAAATACTGGGTTTCACCCCATCTTTCGTAGCTAGGTCATTTCTCATGTAAATTTGGTATCATTTCATCACCAAACTGCATATATCACATTATTATATTAAACATATCTATACAAACAAACAGTAAAAAGAGACGAGTCACTAAATTTACACATTTGGGTCTAGTAAAGCAAACGGATGTGGAACATTCAAATAAAACTTTTTATGCAATTGAATCAAAGCATAACACAAAAATAACAATTACAAACTGAGTGACTTGAGAAGAAAAAAAAACAAGAATTGAATCTTGTGCAACAGAATGATCTAGTTCAACACTACAACCGAAAATTAAGATTTAACTTCCGAAAATGATTACAATTCTTTCTTAATTTTGATTAATGTAACAAGGGACTGGTGCAATGTAAGGAGACAATGATGGTAATTCCACCTAAGTAATTTTTCTTTTAAAATTATAATAAAGCAGATTAAAGGGTGTTAACCATATTTATAAGACTCTTGGATTTTCTAGCTCTTTGTTAAGAGTGCAGGTGATGAACTACTAAGCTAGTCCTACTGGGGTCCATACTACATAATTTGTAGTTAAAAGACTTACATTGAATACATTTATATATAAGCACTACGTAATTTTTTTTTGTAAAACAACAATTACTTGCGAAACATTTGAGCTGGGAAGAGAAGTTGGCACCCTTCTCTATTGAATCACTTCTGATCGGTGGGCCAGAAGCTGTGAATGTAAAACTTTGTCATGTCGATTTGTGGCCAGCACTTTATTATGTGGTGTAAAACCCGGGAGGCCTTTTCTTAACCAGATATATATTTGTAACCTCACAATCTCAACACTTGGTCCACTTGTCCTTGGTCATATGGTTCTCATGGAGTCTAGTTCCGCTGCAGGACGATGATCCTTTACTAATTGGGGGAGTCCATCCATGTGAGCTTATCTAAGAGGTCTCGGGTAATAGAGTATAAACCGTTTGTTGAAATAGTTATATAGGTTAGGGATTGAATAGTAATATAGATTTCCCAACCGGCTCATCCATAAATTTAATTTTCTCCAAAATCCCACAATCTCAACATGTTTTATAAAATTTGATTTAGGTTTTGGGAGAAAGTAGAATGGCATTGGATTGGATTGGTATCAAAGCCTTGACTCTAACAATAATAAACCGGAAAGACACACCGAAAGGGTGACATTTAGTTGGACAAGTCATGTAAAATTCTTGTGTTATACCACTCTCTCTTGTATATACATTCAATGGAAATACAGTTGACCACAATGCATATATGTAAAATTTCGTATGTTACGATGAGTCATTGAAAATTAAAATGTCGCTAATGTAGAAAATAGTGTCTTATAAAGTCTTCAACATTTATTCATCTTCATCTTTATAGATCCACATCTTCAGACTGCACAAATTATTGCCTTGTTAGACATGACTGCACAAATTAAAAAAAAAGTTGAAATGAAACCAAAATACTGAGAAGTATCACATATCTCTAATTCATCTTTTGGAATACAATATATTCGTTTAGTGGTTTTAGTGTTGAGATGCATATACATTGGCCATGTGAAAAGAAATGATAGCATATCAGCAAAATTTCAGAGTATCACCTCTCATTGTCTTCATCAAGGTGGTTTAGTTATCCTAATTAATTTCGAAATATATGCAAATATATGGCCATGCAAATGATTAACACTTAATTAATTTATTGTTGCAAGTCTAATTCTTTGTTGCTAATTTTTATTTTCGCCATATACACTGTCGTGCCATTTGGTCATTTGCCCTTGTGTCACCAATTTTCACTAAATTATAGAACCGTCGTTTCAAACGTGAATTTATAGTTCTCTCATTTTTCCTTTTGATTTCTTAGAAATACGAAACGGTATGTAGGACAATGTTATTCAAGAATGTTGTAATTTATAATCATATTACATATATTTTGATATGCGTGTGAAGTTCGATTGCTGCAAGTCGATTTTTTTTTGTTACGGTAACCATATCTTAATCTACTATCAAGATAATTAGACTAGAATCATACTTGTTTAGTAATAGTAAAAGTTAGGGAGTTCCTTATAAATGAAGAGGCGTATTGTACCAGCGACGTGCAAGCGTGACAAAAAATAGATAGCAGTTTCGAGCTTCATCTACAACGATGGATAAATAAGTTAGTTCTGATGATAGGTTTTGTTTAGCTTACTGGACAATATATAGAATCTGTAGATTGTTAGACTAGTTAACATATAAGACGACTAGAGGTGGCAAATAAGAGAAAATTTACATATCATGCCTTCAATAGACTAAATCGAAATCTGTAGCTGGCACCACGAGAATATATATAGGCGCCAATGGTTCATGCGCGCATACACCAATAACGATTGAAACAAGAGCGGAGAGAGTCACAATTGCGCAGGGTTTAAACATACATGCTGTCCAAATGAAGTGAGTTACGGTGGTGATTATAAGATTTTAGCTAACTATTTATACGAGTTCAAATCTTCTATCACCTATTCTTTATCCCATTCTATGCCCACTTGATTATTTTATCCAATTTTTTTTGCTAAAAAACTTGTACAATTATTATAATATATACATGTATCAATACATTCCAATAATTATTTTAAAAAAAAATTCCACACGCTATTTATTTTGGAATAAATGTATAAATTGAAGATTAAATATTAGAAAAATTGTTTAAACCAATATTATGTCTAAATGTTTTAAAATTTGAATACAATATAATATAAAAGCTAATAAATTTGCAGAACAAGTTGTGAAAATTTAAAATTTGAGTGAAAATAAGAAAAGGGACACGTAGGAGATAGAGAATGGTATAAAAGATTTGGACTCTATTTATACCCCGTACTCCTTTTTACAAAGATTCCGAAGTTATGAATCCGGTCCTCATGCGAGATTCAATTAAGTTTTGAAAAATATATGACTTAATCCGATTCAACGAAAATATATAAGATCTTATATTTTAACTGATATTAATAGTACTGTATTTAAGAAATTTTAAATTAAGGTAATATATAGCAGTATTTGTTAATTAGTATGTGAATCAATGATTTACCCCCCACATACATGATCTGATGATACAGAGTTTCTCCAAGAATTTATTTCAACAATTCTCTCCTAATATCATCACTATTACAAAATATCAATAACACTCCCCACATGGGAGGAGTTTTATGAATTTACGAATGACTTTTATAACTACTGAGAAACTACTTCTGTACTTTTGGGTCCTAAAGATCTGAAACCACCTGGTTAATTAAATTTTAGTATTATTATTTATTTATTTCTGCATGCAAAATTGCACTGAAAAAAAGTAGTGAGTTAGTATGTCACTGTTGATGAGATTTTCTGTAACATAAGAGGCAAGTGTTTAATTTGAGGAAAAAATTACTTGATATCAGAATTACAAAAAGTGGGTGATTTTAGTGAAATTAGGTAAACACTAATGTGAAATTGTGATCAAACTACTTTTACCACACCATACTTAACCTTAACTTAAGCTAAACAAGAAAACGAAGATAATTTGTGTATGTTTTCCTGTACGTGACTGCCTAATTATTTGCAAAACACCACATACGTAGACGGAAAATATTCAAGTCAGCTAAGAAATACACAGTAGTAAAGGACTTATAACTTGTAGACATAAAAGCATTAAGCATGCCATTTTGACAATTTTACGTATACAATTTATAATCATATATTAATTTATAAATACGCTTCACAAATTAACAATGTCTGCATAAACACTACATACAGTAAAAGTCTATAGCTTGATGATATTTTGAACATAATCTCTATATATAATACTAAGCATGTATTTATAGTTTCAAAACAAATACTACGTGCTAAAAAACGTAATCTCTTTTTTAAAATTACTTAGGGTATCATAAATATTCATTATTCATATATTTATTTTAATTTTGAAATCCAACTTATTCCGTTAGTTCTTATACTGTATGCATATTTACAAGAAAAAAGGAGATATAATGATTTTGTGTTGTTGATGGGTGTGTTATTGAGCCATGTGGTGGCTCCTTATTGGACCAGGTATAACAGTAAAAAAACAGCATGCTTTGGACTGTATTAAATTCCAACCCTCACTTCCAAACCAATTTGTATGCTAAGAGAGAGCTGATTAAGAGACAAGGAGGATGGTGGCGGTGGCGGAAAATGATTTCGGGATCAAAGTTGAGCTTTAAAAAATTGGTAAAAGGTGTATTTTTGTACGCGGCCATACCAAACGGGTTGTTATTTCAGAGTCCAAGTTCATAAATAAAGAACAACTGTATTTGATTGCTAGCATCTGTTCATGCTCAGGGAAGGAATAACATGAAGACAAGGTTTCCGTTCGAGTTAAACTTGCCTAAGGCTCAAATGGAACACAATTTTATAAGTTTATTTATTTAGCAGCAGCTGATACAACCACCACCTGAAACATAGTATAAACAACTTGATCTATAAGGGCAGAATGCAGATGCAAGCTCCCAAGATCTCATTTTTCTGACTAAGAGCATCTACAATATTTGTGTTAAAATGTGTGTTAACTAAAAATGTTAGCTAACAATACAATTTTGTCTCTCTATTAGATGTGTTAAAGTGTGTGTTAACTTTATAGATATTAAAAACATTGTTAAAGATAACAATCTTTTTAAGTGTTATTACTTAATAACATGACAAAAAAAACTGACCCGCCCTCATATTTCTCACGCATATTTTTTCTATCTCTAGCCTACTCTACTCTTCTATTTATTTTCTCCTGCATATTTTCTTCTTCTTTATTTTCTTTTATTCTCCATAAATATGGAAAATCGTCATCATTTTCTCAACCCACAATTCAACTATGACTTTTCGGAAACAACACCCCAATCGAGTTCTTAACAATTCTCTCAACAATATCCATATAATATACAACAACTTTTTGGTTCATTCAACTCTCAAATGTTAGGGGACCAATCTCAGTTTCAATCTCAAGTTCAAAATAAACAATTACGTTCTACATTTACAAAGAAAAAAAAGACTCAATCAATACGAAAAAAGAGAGATCCTAACTGGGCTCCAGAAGAAGACGAAGCACTATGTAAGTCATGGTTACATGTATATGAAGATCCTATCACAGGGACCGATCAGCCAAGACAACGACTATGGGATCGAATTTTGTCCGATTTCAATAGAACGTTTGGACAAGAAACGGAAAGAGACAGCTCGGGCTTACGTAATAGATGGTCGTTTCTTCATCCTAAAATTAATAAATATCCAGGATTTGTTGAAATGATAAAGCGAAATCCATGTAGTGGCTCAAACGCAACTGATTCAGTTAGTATTTTACAATTTTAATTTCAGTTCTACTATGTTTAGTATAATTCTAATTACGTATGTATTTTATGTACACATATTGGTCTTGCGAGTCAACTTTATCATGACGATCAAGGACATGTTTTTAAATGGTATCCATGTTGGCTAATTCTTAAGATACTGCAAAATGGTATAATTTTACGACAGAGAAGAAAAATGCACAGAAAAAAAGAAAAACAGCTAGTGTAGATATAGATGGAATTGAAGATTCTACGAATCCGAGGACTCCGATAACAACTCCAATTTCGGCTAATCTTGTCGATGAAAATATTACACTTAACCAACAATCAAGTGAATTGGAACGGCCTATAGGACGTAAAGCCGCGAAAGATATGCGCAAAAACAAGAACATTGATCATGTGAAGGCTATAAATTTATTTGCTGAAGGATTCGGAAACTTCATCAAGGATCAAAAAGAAATTTCCGAAAATGAACTTAGAATGTCAAATGAGCGTGAACGAATGAAGATAGAAGCTAAACAAGCTTGTGAACGGATGAGGATTGAAGCCAAACAAGAGCAAGAAAGGATGAGGATGAAAGCCAAACAAGAGCAAGAAAGGATGAGGATCCAAGCCAAACAAGAGCAAGAAAAGAAAAAGCTTGAGAAGGAAATTATGGTGATGGACCCGAACTCGGTTCCAACTGAAGAAGGAAGAATTTATATAATTGCACAACAGAAAGCGATATTAGCTCGTTTGCAAAGATCCCAAGAAAATGACTCGAGTGATAGTGGTGATAACTAGATATATGTAATCACCATTATGTGATTTTGCTTCTTTTTTTCCCAATAAGAACTTGTAGTGAGGAAGTGCAATTTGTTTTGTTTTCATTTTATTCTTGATGATGCAATTGTTATGGACTTGTTAGTTCCCACAAATGATTACAAAATCATAAATCTTTGTATTTCTGTCACTTTTTTTGAATAGTAGTTGCCTCGCTTTATTCTTTGTTCTGTAGATGCTGATGCAAAGCCATTTTCAATTTATTTCTTGTTGTTCTTTTAGCACAACAATCTGTTGACAAAGAAAATACTTAAATAACCAAAAATCATTCCAATAAAAATCCTCACCAAATTCTGAAACGTACAAGATATGAGCATATACTTCAATTAAATCTAACAAATTGTGTTTTCTACACTAGACCATATACGAACTTAAACTTTTTTTACATAATAACCTCATCTCCAAATTTATTCCACAAGTTTTCCATCAGATCCAATCTAAGCATCGCGTTTGTCTCTTTGTTACGAACTTTACCAAGACGAGAAGAGATATTCGCATTTCTCAGTGCTTGATTTTGAATATATTCAGGGAGATAAACTGTCTCGTCGGGTGGAGGTCTCCATTCCTCTACATCGAGGTCTCGTTCATCTTCAACAATCATATTGTGAAGAATGATACATGCTTTCATTATAACACACAAGTCAGATTTTTTCAAAAAACGTACTGCTCCTTTCGTTATTCCCCATCTTATTTGTAACACACCAAACGCTCGTTCAATATCTTTTCTAACGGCCTCTTGTTTCCGAGCAAACAAACTCTCTTTTGGGGTAGTCGGGTGCGCAATGGTCTGCATCAACGTTGCCCATTTTGGGTATATACCATCACATAAATAATATCCTAAAGTATATGGACGTTTGTTCACCTCAAAGTTAATATTGGGCATATTTCCATAGATAAAAGTATCAAACACCGGAGAATGATCCAAAACATTTAAGTCATTGTGTGAACCTGACATACCAAAAAAAGCAATCCATATCCATAGATCTTTTGATGCAACTGCTTCTAATATAAGAGTAGGTTTATGATGATGACCTTTATGTGTTCCGTGCCACGCCGTAGGACAGTTTTTCCACTCCCAGTGCATACAGTCAATAGAACCCAACGCATGTATTGCTCCTCGTATAATGAGATTACAGCATTACAAAAACGCTTTAAACTCTCGATAGCAGTGCTTTCACCAATCTTTACATACTCGTCACAATGATCGGCCGATGCTCCGTAAGCGAGTATACGTACAGCAGCAGTCATTTTTTGAAGCGAAGACAATCCCCAACGACCAGTGCAATTTTTTTTTTGGACAAAATAATCGTCTTCTGTTTCAATATCCTTCAATATGCAAAGAAATAACTCTTTCCGCATCCGGTAGCGCCTGCGGAAATACTCAATTGGATAAGTCGAATTATCATCAAAATAATCATTCCAAATTTGTTGGTGGCTTCTTTCTCGGTTACGTTCAAAATATCTTCGTCTGTTAGGTCGCGATAGAACTGCATACACGGATGGAATCATGGAAGTATATTCAAAACCCTGTTCACTCTTTTTCGATGATTTCTAGAAGTTGCATATTCATCTTCCTCGGATGAGCTGGATGAGCTCGAGCTGGAAGAGCTATAAAATTCAGAGCTATATTTTGCATTAATGTGAGATGAGGAAGTCATATACTTCGTCTTTTGATTTTTCTTAGGATCCAATGTAAATCCTGTCCAAGAGTTACCTAAAAAAAATGAAATTTTCACTGCATCAAATATATTTAAAATACTTACAACTCTTTCAAGTACGGAATGATACTAATCTTGAGTAAAATCCCTGTGAGTAGTCTGTAATACCTTATCAAGGTCAGGTTGTTGCATAATTTCAATGTCAAAAACATCTCTATTAATCTTTAGGAGCCAGGATTTATGGATAAAAATCTCAAGCATGAATATACTCTATTTGGGTCATTGACTAAACATTGTCTTAAAAAACTACTCTTAAAAAATTTCATTGCCAAACCGATGAAACAAGCAATAAGAACAACAAAGACTTTCTCATATAATTAATTAAAAGCTTATAGATAAGAAACTATTTTTTATGAATTGTTTCATCAGACAGTTGGCGTGCATAACATAGATAGACTACAATCAAAGAAATCCATTTTCAATTTCAATCTGAAAATATATCACCAAATCGTTTGATAACATATCAATTACAAAAAACAACAAAATGTTAAAAGAAATACAAATACTAACCTGTACATCATCGATCTCTTTAAACCAGTGTAGCAATATTCACAGAATCATTCAACCCATGATTTGTTACCTATTTATAAAGATACGTTGAAAATAAATAACTTATTTCCCTATTTCTAAAATTCTATCTTTTCTGAAATTTTGAAATTGGGCGGTAATGTATGGTTGCTGGAAAAAAAAAACAAGATAACTACTGTATTTTGAATATTTAATTTTTAATTAAAATAGATAACATTGTTAAAGTTAAAACTAATGTGGGTGTTTAACTTAATATGCATGTGTCATTTAATAGCTTTTAAATAACGATGTGTCACTAGTTAACAACAAAAAGTTAACAAAACTAATGTGGATGCTCTAAGAAGTATACATTTGGATATAGTCAAAGTTTATAAAAAACGTTCGGATTTCCATTGGTGCTAGCTCGACCACCAGCTTTACAGGATCAAAAGATCTGCCTCTCCTTGCTACCTTGTCTTGTTCTTCCGAAGAAAAGTCTTCTTCTACTTTTGACTTCAGTTTCTTTGATTCCATTTCTTCTCTCTCTTGATTGGCAGACAAATTCATTTGCCTCGCTTTTTGTATCTGTGAGGAAGGATAGAAAAGAAAGTCACACCTTTTTAGGTAAAGATGGGGTCGCTCAGATAATTGAAATAATGCAATCACAAACAAATAACACTTAACTAATTACCTTTTTGGTCGAGAACAACTTTTTTAGCTCCACACTCGCCATTTTGGAACATTCCTTGTCTTCCCCAGCCTTTACAAACACACATCCACGTGCATAACAATAAAAAGAGAAGGCTGATTAATTGCTACTTTATTCATAATCTCATATTCAGCTCCAGAATCTCAGAAGTCTCTAGACACATTAATATCCACTTAGATCAATCTTTAACTAGTTGCACTTTGTTTCAACTGATAAGACAATAAAAAGAGACCGATACAGACCTCAAATAGATGGGCTATTCAAACAAGCACACTGCTATCGTCAAGTTCCTGTACCACAAAAGGAGATTTCTATAATGCCACACAACTGTAAGCACTACATCATAAAACCCCCACCCAACAGATAACTTTCAGAGTTTTTAATTCGTAAACAGATATATACCTGAAGAGTTATTATAGCCACGTTGTTTGGTAAATCATACGAAGGATCAAACCCAGAAAATGTTGGTGTATGGGAGGTGGTCCAATTATTACCATCCTGCGGAAACTTGTGCCATTTAATATCCAAGAGAGATGAAATTGAACGCGACCTAGCTACCATACTAGCGTCAAAGTCTGTGGAATATCTATCACCTGCTCAGAGAATGCCAGAAGAAGAGGGGAATATAACTCTTGTCCAAATGTGCGAGACTACTTAGCGCCATCTCCCAAAGGATCTATTCTCACATAATATTTACCTTGAACCTACAAAACAAAATTTGCCTGAATAGCAGTTTGGAAAATGGCAGCACTGTCATCAGACGTGATTAAGGGAATGCAAATATACCATTAAACCTTTGCATTCATCAAGGACACAAACTTTTTTATTTAGAATCTCGCCAACATCCCTGGCATCATCACGACATAGCCTCCTACATAACAAAGAAGAGAAACTCATCGGAATTGCACAAAACCCAAGATAAAACTTCAAACCAGAACAGAAAAGATATTACAAGTATGAGTATCGTTATAACCTGTGTAGCATCAACTCTATGTTACCATCAACCAAACTGGATCCACCCACATCACGATCCACCAACACTGACAGTTCAGTGTCGTCATCCTTGATGTATATTCCCAGATTAATCTGAATAAGCAGGAAAGTGTAAAAATACATCAAGGATGACGATAAAAATGATAGAGCTATAGCTTACAGACATTTGCTTCCCAGCAAACCAGATTATAACATTGGACAATACCAACAGTACCATGATTCATGACCAACGTCGAGACCCTTCTATCATCCCGAAACTACTATTTATAGTATTTTGTCCCAAGTGGTGGCTCTATCAAAACTTTTATTTCTTTCACTATTCTTTCTTCTCTGGCTTTTGCTTTATACATTTATTTATTATATAAGGGAAATGAAATGATAACTTTGAGTGGGCATACCGGGTAATAATTTCCAGTAACTGGTT
Organism: Primula vulgaris; assembly: GCA_963920805.1. Taxonomy (NCBI): domain Eukaryota; kingdom Viridiplantae; phylum Streptophyta; class Magnoliopsida; order Ericales; family Primulaceae; genus Primula; species Primula vulgaris. The sequence continues at coordinate 5,379,629 of OY987216.1, read as the reverse complement.
GGCTAACTTGAAGATCCCAGTCTTCTCTCTAATCTCTAACCTGTGAATCTGTAATATATGGTGCTAGTAATTAAATTGTGGACATGCTTGTACTGTAATAAAAGAAATTGTCAAAATCCTTGAAAGGCAAGCATCCAATTTAACACACCCTTTTAATGAAGTCCCGACCATTAGAATCTGTAAAGAAGGATTTATTGGTTGACATGTTTGTAGTAATTTGTGTAATTATTTCCTTCCCAATACCATCATCCACCGGAATTGGCCCAATCTGCAATTCGTTAAAGAGGTTAACAAAAGACCACCTGCAGCTTAAAGACTTAAAAACCGGTTTGTCGCAAAAAATAATAATTCTGAACTTACACTAAATTCAACTTCGGCATGTTCTTTCTCCTTGCATACTCTCGTAATCTGCAGCAAAAAGATTTTCCAAAGTAAGCAATTAACACTAAAGCAGGGACGTGACGGGTAAAATACGGAGTAAAAAGACCAATACAAATAATAGCAAGCAATCTCATCCAGATAGAAGCTTGGCACTTATTTGCTTCAAAGATGTACCAGCACAATCTAAATAACATAAAGAAAAGATATAGTAAAACAGATGTCATGTTGACTACCTGGTATATCCATGGGTTGATCTGTTGATGTACCTCAACCATGAGTGAACCACGCATAACAGTTAAGGGTACCTGACAAAAGATATGGCATCAGATTCCTATAAGAATAGGGAGATGTATAGAAGAGAGAGAGAGAGAAGATATATCCAGTCTCAGGCCAATTGCATAAAACAGGAGAATACCTTTCCTTCAGCCTTTAAGGGGGTGGTGCCATTTGGACGAAAGACGTATGCGCCTGAAGCCTTCAAACAAAATGCGAAAACCAATTACGAAAATTCTATGATGATGAACCAAAATCAAATTCGAATTGATCATCAAGAGAGATTAACCTGGGTATCGGTATCAGTTCCACTGTACCCAGAGTAGTCAGAGTAAGATTGCTCAGCCTGTGCTATAACCTTCATTGCATGAAAATATAGGAACGAAAATGCCACAGTTAGTCTTAAATTAAGCCAACACATTTTGTCTATCTAGTCAGAACGAGATTTTTTTAACTATATGAGAAGTAATAGAACATAAAAGAAAAGTGAATCAGAAACCATATCAAATGAAGCTCTACTTTATCATAACATAGCAGAATATAAGTATCTGACCAAAAGATACAACACACTGTATAATTTTATGGGAATAGCATGGCACAAGAACAGTCTTACCATACCAAGGATTTAGAACCATGTGTAACATTTTAGTTAGAGCTTGTCTGTCTGCATCTTTGAAAAAACAAGGTGGACGTATGTAACTCAGAGAAAAGATGGGCTCCTTCAACTTAACACTAACCACTTTTTTTCATGACAAAAAATTAATTTAAAGTTTAATCTGTAAACTAACCCACTAAATTTGAGATAAAAAACCTACATCAGGTTTTAAGGAGTAGCATTTTAGGTGCAAGAAAAGATGAGGTACAACAAATACAAGACCTGCAAAGATGGCATTTATTCTGATTTCTGCAAATAAATTTCAGTCTAATAACATTTTCTACTAAACTGCACATTGCTGTAAAACAGTTAGATTGTGTGCCTAAAAAATCTTTACTTAAAGAGACGCAAGACAAGGAATCCTTCGCCATTTCTTCTTCTAGGGTCCACGACACCTGGACGGCCTGTTAGAATTCGATGAAAATTAGAAAAAGGAAAACAATTTTCCAGTCTTCACAACCCAATTCAATAGAGGCCTCAACAAAGAGAAACACCAAACAAGTTTTTCCAAACACAAGAAGAGGTTTGGCCCCAAATTAGAAAATGTTAGCAAACCAGTCTGACATATATTCTTACCAACATGTTGTTCTTAGGTATTATATAGAGCCGAGCTCTTCCAGGTCCTGCTTCAGGTCTTTGCTGCTACCGATAGTAGGAAGATTGCGTAGTCCAACTGATACTCTAATGAAGCTGCCACTCCCTTCTTGACCTCCCATTCATTACAATCAGTTCCAAAAATGACACTCGGAAAATACTATTTTGCTCCCACAATCAATAATTTTTCATTCGTCACCAGAAATCACCACATGAGCATGTTCCATCTTTAAACAAATGGTACCGAACAGAATCTCTCACGAGAATTTCCCTCTGGGTAATCTTTGAAATAAATTTGGTAGCAGTATGACAATCCCCACAAACTCGAAGGTTTTTCACCACACGTATGGGCTGGCCAAGAGGAATAAAAATCAACCCGAAAGCAATAGCAAGCTTTTCGCTATGATGATTTAGCATTTTTATCTTTTCTGAGTCTGCAACATCATGACGAACAGAGCTTACATCATGGACATATCCCTCCTCCAGCATCTTTACATATAATTTCTCCAGTTCAGCGTATATACGATCAGAAAAAGGACTCGACATGTCATCGGCAGAAAATACATGGACTTTATTTTTAAATTTAATCCAACTACACCCAGGTTCCTTTTTTATGCCCAAATCTCTCATCCCTCTTCTGAGTTGAGCAACCTCATCCCATTTGCCTTTAGAAGCATACATGCTAGAGAGCAGAACATAGCTAGCAGGGTTATGAGGTTCTAGTTCTGAAAGTGCATTAGCTGCCCATTTCCCAATTTCAATATTATTATAATTTCTACATGAACTCAACAAAGTAGCCCAACCAATTACATCCGGGTTGAAAGGCATGTTGAGAATGAATCTTTTAGCTTCTTCTAACTTCCCTGATCGACTAAATAAATCTATCATGCAAGTATAATGATCTTGAATTGGATTAATCCCGTACTTTTCAACCATAAAGTTATAATATAACTGTCCTTTTTCAACTAAACCTGCTCTACTGCAAGCCGAAAGGACTCCGATAAAAGTAACTCCGTCGGGTTCTAAACCATGTGCAAGCATTTTCTCAAACAAATCAATTGTTTCAAAAGCTTTTCCAAAACGAGCATACCCGCTTAATAGAGCAGTAAAAGAAACACCATCCTTAATTTTCATATCGTCGAACAAATTATGGGAGTCTGCTAAGCTCCCACATTTACTGTATAACGTGATGAGTGCATTAGAAACCGTGGTGAAAGAAATCAAACCCGAAACCAAGGCTTGACTGTGAAATTGGGCACCCTCTTCTAAGCTGGCTAGGTTCGCACACGAGCTGATGACACTTCCTAGGGTAAATTCATCCGGATAAATCCCGTGTTTTTGCATATCACAAAATATACGTACCGCTTCTTCACTATGCCCATTCTGACCATACCCGACCAACAAAGCAGTCCAAGATACAACATTTTTACTACTAATATCTTTAAAAACATTTTCCGCATACTTTATCCTTCTACACTTGCAATACAAGTCAACAAGAGCACTACCAACAAAAACATTATCCATAAATCTCGTCCTAATTACGTAAGCATGTATCTGTTTACCTTCATTTAGCGCTAGAAGAACCCCGCAAGCTGTCAAAACACTCCCAAAGGTAAACTGATCGATAGCCAATCCTTCGAACCTCATCTCCCTGAACACGTCAACAGCCTCTCTGTCCATCTCGTTCTGAGTTAATCCCGTAATCATCGTCGTCCATGAAATAGAATCCTTATCCGGCATACAACGAAATAGCTCGCAAGCATCTCTAACCATGCCAGACCTCAATAGTCCCATTATCATCGTATTATACATAACAACATTTCTTTCATCCAACTCTTCAAAAACCTTCCTAGCATCCAAAACCATTTTCCCTTTAGAGTACATATCGATCAACGGACTACCAACAAAAACATACGACCCGAACCCAAATTTCACAACTTGCCCATGAACTTGCTTACCAAGACAAACACTATCCATTTTTATCGACAACAAAATCATCGTCGAGAAAGTAATCCTATTAATATCCATAGCCCTATTTCTCACCATATCACGATAAACCCTAACCGACTCATCAAACATCCCACAACTAGAGTACCCGGAAATAACCAAGTTCCAAGAAACCGCATCCTTACGCGGCATTACATTAAACACTTCCTCCATTTTTTTAACATTTACGGGTTTTGAGTAAGCGGAAAGAATAGTGTTCCATGAAAATAGATTTGGTTGGGGAATTTCATCGAACACGTTGTGTGCATAAATTAAGTTCCCAAGTTTAGAATATGAGTTAATAAAATTGTTCCATAAAAAGGTTTCTGGGTTGGTGATGGATTTGATGACGTGGCAATGTAGCTGTTTGGCTTGGAGAATATTGTGTGTTTCACAGCAGAGTTTTAATAATGAGCAGTAATAGTTAGAGGTTGAAGAAGAAGGTGACAACATTTGAATATTTTTTTAATAAAATAAAATAATCTCTCACTAAGCTTTATTTTTTGTAATTATATACCAAAGTTTTAGTTTCTTTTCTAATTATCCCCAAGATTTAAGGAAAAGTATGATTTATCACAACTTCTTAGAAAACCATATTCTTTAATTTTATTTTTTAATGGTTTTATAAAAAGGGTTTTTTGTAATTTTCTACACCATACTGACTTTTTACGATTTTATACATCATACTACTATACTAGTAGATTATTTAATTAGTACACTATATTATCACTTTTCGGTGATTTTATACACTTTCCTCCAATAAAATCAAAAATTCCCTCAAAAAATATTATGTGGTAAAAAAACACTTCATCATTTACCCAAAAAGTCCACGATAGACTTAAAAATTTAAACGGGTTTCAACATACTTACTTTGTGGTATAGAATGAACATGATAAGTTTGGGATCAGCAGACTACGTATAACAAGTTATGCAACAAACATTATGGAAAGAAAAAATATGAGTGTAATACGTGAAAGTCGATTGAGCGGAAATTATTATACGAAAGTGTATAAAATTATCGAAAAATAGAAGTATGGTGTACTAATTAAATAATATGTTAGTATGATGTACAAAATCATAAAAAGTCAATAATAATCGTATAGTGTACATTTAAATTCGGTAAAATGAAACTAGCCCCCCAAAACTATGGCTTATTTGCAAATAGCCCCCACAAACTTTCAATTCTTGCAAATAACCCCATAAATATCAAACTTTTGCAAATAACACACAAGTTCATCTTTAAAATGACCTAAACTTTTGTTTATTTGTTCAATTTATAAAATAATTTATTTGAGACATGGAGTTTAGTAACAATTATCGTTAAAAAAAAACAATCAGGCTTTATATAAAATTATCATTTTAGTGAAAAAAGTTATTATTGTTAGTGTCATTTCATAGATATGCACGTACATATATCGAGTAATTGATTATAATAAATTAAAATCAACCAAACCCGATCATCAAGCATGAAGTTATATCATCTAAAATATATCATTGGAGGTTAATTGCAAAATTTTGATATACTATAGATCCGACTAACCAATGAAATTTACTACCATTTTTCTGAAAGGATTATTCTTGTTCTACATGTATAGAAAGAGAGGATGTTACCATAGGCCATGTAAAAAGAAATTCGGTTGCGATACATGCATGAATCTTGCAAAAGGTGGTAGAACAAAAAAAAAGTTAAAAAAAGAAGAAGATTATAAGATCATTCTAATTTTTCTATTAAAAATATTTATACAATAATATGGTTTACATAGCTAGATCACTTATCATAATATTTTAATACAACTTGACCGCTTTTGATACAACCAATAGGCGATGCTGCCATTTATCATACATTTCCCAAAATAGGGTGTCACGTCGATAGTTTGACTTGTCATCGTGCATATTGCTGGTAGTTTTAAATATTTTGATGTTATCATTCGTCACTTTAATTGGTATCGTATTTTTTCATTTCTGTAATTTTATTTCAATCTTGTTAACATCATTCGACACACCAAGTGGCATATTTGATTAACTCATTTTTATGTATGTAGAATCTCGTTTCCGGCCAACAAGCTTGGTAAAGTGAATACTCACCATCAAATTATAAAGTGTATTTTTAGCAAAACGAAAGAAACAAAAAAGTAGAAGTAGAAACAAACTCTGTATTTCGTGGAATTCCTAGAATTATGAAGTACATTTTTTTATATGTTTCTCCACTGAACTCGATTATTTAAAAAGTTCATGTTTGAAGTGTAAAACTAATTTTTGTAAAGGAACGCTAATAGTTTCAATGAAATAATTTAGAATGCAGTCATGGAGATGACGTTTAAGGAAAAACCAACCAACTCACCGTTCTCCTATTAACATCTGTATATACATCTAAAGAAGTTATGATTACCTATTTTTATTAACTTTATCAAGGCCAAAAAAGTCAGTTTGCTACAAGTTTTTTCAGTCTAATAAACACACTGCGTTGAGTTAGCAGTTACCCCAAGAAAGAAGTCTTGCGATAATTTGCTTAAAAGTTTGATTTTGTACTCCGATCGTGTCACTTAAAGAACTGCAAGAGAGGGTAATCTTCGAGCATTTCTTCCCTGTTAATATGTCGTTTTCTTCCTGTGGGGTCCACAACACCTCGTCGACGGCCTGTAAACGAATCGATCTAAATTAGATTAAAAAGAAGAACAATTTGCCAGTTCTTCCAACCCGATAAAATTATGGTCTCATCATAAAGAAACACCAAACCAGTTATCCGAAACAAAAAAGAGAGGGTCGTATTATCACCAATATTTTGTCCATAGGGATAGAGCCAAGCATTTTCAGGGCATCTTTCAGGTCTTCCGCGCTTCTAATTGTGGGCAATTTGTATACTCCTAGAGCATCCACTAATATAGTGATCTGATAATTGTAAAAACAACATGATCCGAGTAATAGTACATAGTATTTGTTGCAATCAAAACACAAAGTAATACCATCCAAAAACCCTGATACTATCGTAAACGCAAATAAGCAATTTTTTTCATGTTACTGTTATCATACATTCATACTGCCGAAATAAATTGCAGTTGAAGGGTAAGTATATAATATTATTGAGCGTAACATTTTGGCGGAGGTCCTTTTCGGGGAATGGCATAAACAATGTGATAAACTTGCTAGTAATTGTGAGAACTCTTTTGGTTATACGATGAAATGAATTCAATGTGATTGATTCATGAATCAAGGGGAAAATTAATTACCACCATATACTCATTTTTTCCAGTAAATTCTTTGCTGCTTGTGCTTTGTTTGTTTACGCTGTCTACATTGACTAACGTCTCTTTATCGAACTTTCCACGTTCCTCAGTAGATAGTTGATTAAACTTTTTCTCACCAACCTTTGTATCATTCTGAAGATCAAACTGCACAAAACATGACGTGAAAAAGTTTGTCTTTAAAACTTCCTTGGCACAAAAACATGTATTACGATTATTCCATACTGCATTATTTTATCTTGTTGAAATACAGAGACTTGAAAGCCTCAAAGCTATTGATCCTCAAATTTTGCTAGCCATTGGCACTCCATAAAGGAATTTTTTTGGGTAACATTGTCGATACTTTCATTAGCAACAAAAAAACAAGACGAATAAAACAATGGAAGATAAAGTATAAAATAGAATAAATGACGGGTTACAATGGAAGTATGTATGCCTCATTGAAATCTACAGTTCCACATAAGAAAACCAACTGACGACTCGTAGTTGGAACATAGATTGGGAAGAAAGTAACCATGAGCAACAAAAAAAAAGAGTTCAACTTTCAAAAAGAAAAAAAGAGTAAGAGGCAACCCTTGCCGCTCTACGAAGGGAACCAACAAAAAGAATAGACAGGAAAAACAATAATCTAGATGTATGATACAACAATTAGCAATTAAGTTACACTTTCTCACTATGAATAGTTTGGGAGGTGTTGGAGAAACTTTATTGATGTGCATAGTTACTAAAAAAGATATGGATTCAAACACAAAAATAACCAACTAAAGATCCTTAGAAATTACTTAAAAAAATACAGAAGAACTTGTTGCGTAAGCATGGAATCAGATAAGGTCGTCTTGTCGTTTTACATCTATGAATTGTATTGCCTGACAATATTATCCACCGAGGCAATTCAATAAAATTAAAATTTGGAATCTATCAGAGTACAAAAAACCAATTAAACCAGTTCTAAGATTTAACTCGAAATTTTCGAAGATGCAAACTCCTGTTAAAATATAATTTGATAAGCTGTTACAAATATTTAAGGAGTTAAGAAGATGTTATTAAACTTACAGATGAATATCCAGAGACGCAATAATCTGAGTACCAGGTTAAAGCACGAGTTGTCTCTGCAGAAAATTGGAGTAACAAGAACGGCTACTAGGCAAAAAATAATAATAACTCGTTTATGTATTCCTAAAACCAAGAACAATATACAGACCAAACAAAACTACTCCTAGTCTAAGTGCATCTAACTAGAGTATGAAAATATAGAGACAAAAAAACATTGGAAGGAGATTTTCTCCATGAACTTTACTGAAAGAGATTTTCTGTAATGTCACACTTTCTTATGACAACTCTTTACACCAAACACACCCAAGTGTTCTCGGTATTAATTATTAATGAAAATTGTCTAAATACCTAAAACCTATCTAGCTAGTTATAGTATTAAATCCAGTCTCTTGAAAGCTCAAACAAGGAAAAAACTACCAGTATCAGACTAAGAAGAAAAACTATGATTAGAAACTACATGAGCACGTCGTGAGATCGCATACCTGTTAAAATATTATAAACACCATCCATTATTGTGGACGTATCGGCTGTTTTAGTAATACGATTAAGATCCATTTGAAGAAATTGAAAGGATACTAATATTGCAATGAAATGCATTAGTCATTTTAATACTCGTATCTTATTTTTTGATTTGCAAGTCAAGTACATGACTACATGATGTTTATTTATCACCACAGTTTACAATCCAAGTAACGTGCACAAAGAGTATTGAGGTCAAAGACCTATCAATCAGATGGAAACACGTACAATTAATGATATGGGTATCAAACTATTAAGACTGGTTCGCATAGTTGTTAGTCCAGACAAGCAGATTATGTAAGAAAAATTGAGTTGAGAGAACTTTTTAAAGCGAACAAAAGTTCCTTTGGACAAGTGATAAATTAGTGACATTGCATGCCAAATTTGATCCAATCCATGTGAATTGAAAAAACGTCAAGTTTGTTTCTTGCCAGTGAAATGTTTAGAACCAATTGTAAATATCCTGTTATCCATCAATAATTACAACATGTGATTATGTAAAAAAGAAAAAAAGTAGGTTCTATAAAACAAGTATGTTCCCGGTGCGAGTGGTATTTCACCCTTGATCACCATAACAATCAAAATATAACAAATTATGAACCCCCCTGTCTCTTACCTACATGAGAGCTTATACATGTATACTGTATAGTGAGATTTATTTGTAGACACAAACAAAGTTAGGGAACCTATTTGGATATACTCTCTGTACCGATTTGCTAAGGAATTTACTTTACGAAAGTTCCCAAATTGTAATGGAATTTCCTTAAACTAATAAACAATTATTTACTTTCCAGTTTTTTACTAGGGCAACGTACTTGCAACTTGATAACGCTTGTTTGATGATATCTTTCTACTAAATATGCACCATAGAAAATTATAAGAATAGTTACAAAGAGGGTGAACCCAGAAACTTCATGATCATCATTACTGGACTCGGTCCCAGAAGACCTAGAACTCGAAAAATGTCTTCTAGAAGAAGAAGAAGAACTTCTCGAGCGACTTGAACTTCTTGACCATCTCCCCGCTCTCCCACCAGAAGCAACCAACACTGAAGATACCACCAATATGAAAAGAACTAGAGCAATCAGAAGAACTCGCAAGGGTTTTAGAGATTTTAAAACAGCATTAGCAACAATCTCATATGGACTTCTTTTCCTTTCCCTCTTGGCCAATTCCAAGACCCGCTCTAACTTCAAGTTTTGTCTCTCTAAGGAACATTCCAGGGTTAGCCTAGGGTTTGTGATCAACCGATGGAAGTTTAGAGATTTTGTTAATTGTTTACTATGGGAGAGTTTGATGATATGATACTGGGTTGTTAAAGGGATTAACTTGGCTAATTAATACCGTATAAGTAGAAGAATTAGTTTTAGAGAGAGAGACGACTAGGGTGAATAACCCTAGCCGCCGCAGACATGGAAATCCTAGATAAAACCACCCCAGTCGTACTAAATAGACAGCTAATGCCGCCGGACCCAATCCCTACGAAGTCGTTTGCGTCAGTGGTAAGTGCATCTCCAAAAAAACCCGAAATACCACTAAAAGAAGTTGGTTCTTATAAAGGTGAACCATTAATACAATTCACTATGAAAGATATCAAACAGCTTGCTGAACCGTTTAAATACACAATAGTTGGAAAATTCACGCATGGTAAACCAGAAATTGCAGTTATAAGAAAGCTGTTTGGGAAGTTAGAATTAAAAGCTAACTGTAACATAGGAATTCTGGACCATAAACATGTTCTTATTCGATGCTTTCATGAAGAAGATTTCACCAGAATCTGGTTAACGCATATATGGTATATAGAGGATCATCCTATGAGGGTGTTCAAGTGGACTTATAATTTTGATCCAGAAGTAGAAACATCATTAGCACCAGTATGGATAAATCTGCCTAAACTGCCTATTCATTTATATAACACCTCTAGTATATATTCAATTGCAAGTGCGTTTGGTAAGCCTCTTAGGGTTGATGAACCTACTTCTAAACTTACTAGACCTAGTTTAGCTCGAATTTGTGTTGAAATAGACCTAAAAACTGAGCTGTTTCAACGTGTAAGAATTGACTATGGTGAAGAAGGGGGATTCTGGCAGTATTGCAGATATGAAGATTTACCAGAATTCTGTAATTACTGCTCTAAACAAGGTCATAGAGAAACAGAATGCAAGTTTAAAAATACAGAGCTAGTATTGGAAAAGAAGATGGGAAATAAAAGAGAAGAAATTATTAATAAGCAATAACAAAAGAACAGGGAGAAAGAAGCCATATTAAATAAACCAAATCAGGTCAAAGAGACCATCTCAAACAAGCATATTAAGGAGATTAAAGGAAAGAAGGAAAGTACTAAAGAGTGGGTGTATAGGGCCAAGTTTCATTTACAGCATCAGGCTACAGTAGATATTCTGAATGGTAAGAAGAGTTCACCTGCAAAATAGAAACAAGAACCAGTATTAGTCCATATAATTGATGAGGAAATAGAAGATAATGTTGATGAAGAAATAATATGTGATCCTGAGGTTACTAGCAATAAAGAAAAAAGTGCTGATAATGGTGCAAAAGATAGTCAAGTAATTAAATATGGTGGAGAAGAGAGTATGGCTATAGTGTCTTATCAAGATATTGGTACTATAAATGAAAGCTTTGTAATTACAGATGTTACAGAAAAGAGTACTATTGGTAAAAATGAGGAAGAAAGAGTTGGTAAAAAGGTAGTTGAAGACCACGAGCTGGAATATATGAATGAAGAAGAAAAAGAATGGGAACTTCAGCTTACAAAGAGTCAGCTAAAAAAGAAAAAAAAGATAGATATGGCAAAGAAGAAGAGTCAAGAAAAAGACAACTTAATGCAGCTAAGATCATCCTCTAATGTGGGGGATAGGAAACGGTATATTTAATGATTAAGGCCCTAGTATGGAATGTGAGGGGTATAGGGAACAAAGCTACTTTAAGAAGGATAAAAAAATTGTGTCTTATTAATAAAATTGTGCTGTTGATATGTATAGAACCTATGGTGCAGCAAGAAAAATTAATAGTTTTAAGAGGAAAATAGGTTTTGATAATGTGTTTGCACATGTTGACAATAAAATTTGGGTGTTTTCTAATGATGATATAGAAATTGCTATGGGTAATGAAGGTTGTCAAATCATCAATTTTGAAGTGAAGATGTGGAACTCTTCTATTAAAATTACAGCAGTGTATGCTAAGTGTACAGTTCATGAAAGAAAGAACTTATGACAGTTTTTGGAAGACTCTAAAACTAGTAATCCTTGGTTAATTGTTGGGGATTTTAATACTGTTTCTAAAGAAGAAGATAAAATAGGTGGTTTGCCTATTAATGTCAATGGAGCTACTGACTATTTGGATTGTATGGACAAGTGTGGGGTTTTTGAACTAAATTTCAAGGGATCAAGATTCACTTGGTGGAATAATAGGGAAGGTGATGGCTTGATTATGGAGAGAATTGATAAGGTTAGTGTTAATGAAGCTTGTACAGATATGTTTCAAAGTATCTCATTGGAACATCTTTCTAAAGTTAATTCTGATCATAGCCCTCTATTGCTCACTTTTAACAATGAGGGGATCACAATGTTAGAAGGTTTATATTTCAGAAATTTTGGCTATCTCATCTAGAATTTACCAGTATTATAACAGAACATTGGATACATCATAAGGCTGGTAATGCTATGGTATCTATGGTGCATAATTTAAAAAGAATTCGAAAAGCTTTATCTAGTTGGAGTAGAGTTACCTTTGGTAATATTTTTCAGAAGGTAATTGATGCTGAGGATTTGGTTCTGGGTGCTGAACAACATTTTGATGAAGATCCATCACCTGTAAATAGAAGTGAGCTTAGTAGATTAAAAGCTAATCTAAATTACAGGCTAAAAATAGAGGAAGACTTCTGGAATCAAAAAGCTAATCTAAGATGGGTATTAGAAGGTGATGCAAACACTAAGTTCTATCATGGAGTTGTTAAAAAGAGAAGGAGGAAAAGTATTATTCACAGTATAATAGATGAAAATGGTCAAGAATTTACGGCTAAAGAAGACATACAGAAAGAAGCTATCAATTATTTTCAATCTCTTTTAGCTGCAAACAATGCTACTGGTTAGAATTACAATTCTTTGGATATTATCTCCAAGTGTGTTACAAATGAGGAGAATGATTCTCTAATAAAGGAAATCTCTATAGCAGAAGTTAAAACTGCAGTATGGGAATTGAAGAAAAGTAGTGCTCCTGGTATTGATGGCTTTAATGGCCTATTTTATACTCACTGCTGGGTTATTATTGGTGAAGATATATTAAAGGCAGTCCAGCAATTTTTTGCAGGTTTTGAGTTACCTAAACCCATGTCATCTACTTTAATTGCTCTAATTCCAAAGAAGGTCAATGCAGATAAGTTTTCTGATTTTAGACCAATAAGTTTGTGCACATTCTTTAATAAAGTAATTTCAAAAATTATGTCTACTAGGCTTTCTATGGTGCTGCCTAACATTATTTCAGAAAACCAAAGTGGTTTTGTGAAGAACAGGGATATTATAGATAACATTCTTCTTTCTCAAGAATTTATATCTACTCTTAATAAGAAGAACAGTGGGAAAAATATAGCTTTGAAGTTAGATATGAAGAAAGCTTATGACAAGATCTCTTGGCATTTTATTGTTAGTGTTCTCAAAAAGTTTGGATTCTCTGAAGTATGGATAGATAGAATTTGGAGAATTATTTCTGGTAATGGTACTTCTGTTCTGGTTAATGGTGCTCCAACGAGCTATTTTAATCCATCTAATGGGTTAAGACAATGGGATCCTCTATCCTCAGGTCTATTTATTCTATGTTCTGAAATATTGACCAGGAATCTTAATCATCTAATGATCAAAAAGAGTTGGAATTCAAGGCTGCTATAGGTACTCCTATTATTACTCATTTGGCTTTTGCAGATGATATTATAATTTTCAGTGGTGCTGATATTAATTCTATAAATCATATTCAAAGGGTTCTACAGAAGTATAATACAGATTCTGGGCAAGAGGTAAATATATAGAAGAGTTATATGTACATCTCTAAAGGGGTTACACCAAAGCAGAAAGAAGCCATATGTAGTATAATGAAAATTGCAGTTAAAAAACCTCCTTTCACCTATCTAGGGTGTAAATTGTATTCTGGACATAAGAAGTGTCTTCTGTATCATGAACTTATTCTTAAAGTAAGGAGTAAATTGTCAGGGTGGAAAACTCAGTTTTTGACTATGGGAGGCAAGCTATTACTGGCTAGACATGTTCTTCAAGCTATTCCTATTTATACTATGGCTGCTATGAATCTCCAAAACTGGTTATAAGAAAGATAGATCAAATTATAGCTAACTTTCTATGGGGTGACTCTAATGGTAAAAACAAACATCACTGGGTTAAATGGAGCAAAGTTTCTAGACCTACCATTGAGGGTGGTCTAGGTTTGAGAAGTTTTAAGGATGTAACAGAAGCTTTCGCTATTAAACTGTGGTGGAAATTTAGAACAAAGAATTCTCTATGGGCTCAGTATATGAGGGCAAAGTATTGTAAGAAAAAGCATCCTAATGAGGTTATTGTCACTAAGGGTACTAATACTTGGTCTAGAATGATACAAGTTAGGGAGGTTGCAGAAAAACACATTCTTTGGTTGATTGGAGTTGGTAATGTCTCTGTAAATTTAGACAATTGGGTGGGTATAGGTCCATTCAAGTCTCAATTTATTGATAACAAGTTGATACTATCAAGTTTTATCAATAATGGAGAGTGGGATTATGATGCTATAGCTGCAAAACTTTCTATTCATCAACAAGGTTTGTTTAACCAGAACTTAATATACAAGAAGAATGAACCAGATCTTGCTATTTGGAAGGAAAACATTAATGGGGAATTTTCTTATAAATCTGCTTGGAATATAGTGAGACAGAAGTTCTCTAAAAATTGGCTATTTGAAATGATTTGGGGGAAAATTATACCTTTGCAAATTTCCTGTTTTGCATGGAAGTGTATACATGAAGCAGTTCCATTTGATCTAGCAGTTCAAAGACTTGGGATTCAATTAGCTTCTAGTTGTGAATGCTGCAGAAAAGAAGAAGAAAGCTTAGAGCATCTATTGAGTACCAGTATTATTGCTAGTAAAGTTTGGAAGTATTTTACTCATTTGTTTGGGGTTAAGCAGAATGTTTTAACAATAAGAGGGAGATTTATTTCTTGGTGGATTCATGAAAACAAAAAAAGCTATCAACCAGAAAAAAAGATTATAAAAGCCCTACCTGTGTTTATTATCTGGTGTCTTTGGAAATCTCGTTGTGCCAGTAAATTTGAGAATAGTAGAATGAGTGTGCATAATATTATTATGGATATTATTAGATCAATACAGAGCAACTCACACAGGGATAAAATCTTTTCAAAAAGTTGGAAATGGGAAGACCTAAGTCTGTTACATTCAATAAGGAATGGTAAAAAAGCTAGGGTTGTTAAGTGGGTAAACCCACCAAGTGGCTATGTAAAATTGAATACAGATGGTGCTTTCAAAAGCTCCACAAATTCTAGTGGAGTGGGGGTTCTTCTTAGGGATTATCAGGGCAAATTTATTCTAGGTTTTTATGGTAAAATTATTAGTAAATCAGGGATTGAAGCAGAAGCTAAAGCTATACAACAAGGTCTTTCAGTGGTTAATCAATCCAATATTATTATAGAAAGTGACAGTCTACATCTTATCAATATTTTGAATGAAAACAGTAAGTGTCCTTGGGCAATAAAAACTCTAATCCACAATATAAAAGAGCAGTTGAAGAAAGTTACTTATCTTTTGAATTTTGTGGAAAGAAAGGCGAATTCATGTGCTGATCTTCTGGCGAATCTGGGCTGTTCTAATGATCTATTAATCTCAGAGAATATAGCTAATTTCCCTATCAATTTAAGGAAGTTATTGATTTTGGAAGAAAAAGGAGTTCCTTACATACAGATGAGAAATGAGGAAGATGGGTGAGTGTCTCTCTCTCTATATCTATCTATGAAAATGATCTGGATATTGAAGAGGTGGACAGATGAAGAGGTGGTCGCTGGTCAATTACAGCATTGGTCCCCCAATTTTGAATTGTTATGCAATTATTCGTGTTCATTTTTGAAATTTGTTATTATTTTCGATTAAGCTTTGTAATTTTGAAGTATGTCTCAACTGGTCATTTGTTTTGTTTTAGTGGGGTTTTTCATCCACTTTTTTTAATAAAATCAATAAAAAGGTGGGTTTTCTCCATCATTAATTTAAAAAAAATAAAGGGATTAACTTGATATTAGGTTTTGACAACAATGAAGTGGTCATGATTGAGAAAAAAGATTTTTTGATCGCTAACAAGGAGGATTTAAGTCAATGTAATTGAGTTTTAATTAAGTTATATATATATATATATATATATATATATATATATTAGTTATCGTGTCCCACACGTTGCGTGTGCGACGCGTAGTGTGATGAAAATATATAAAATAAGTATATTTATGATACAAATATATGAAGAATAACAAATAAAGATAGAAAATAAGATGATAAGATTTAAAATAATATTGAGTTGTTAAAAAGGAATAAAATGTGTTATTAGTTTTATATTTTTTTTATGAGAGTATAGTATTATGTTAATTAATAAAAAGATGCAAATGTATTTTTTAAAAAATAAATGGTAAAATTTGAAATACTTAAAAACCCTGAGTTTACTTATATTAATAATATATATTTTAAAATCATGTATTTCCACCTCTTATATTTGACGCTATAAAGGATAAATCAAAAGTTACCATAAATGTAAAGGGAAACGTTTAGTTTTCCCAATGTCTACTAAATCAGTGTACGTACGTAGCCATTCATATATTCAAATTTTATCATCTGGTTACTAGGTATTAGTACACTCACTTTTATCTTGTGATTTTGTTAAAAACATTAACAACTGCGGCTAAATAGCCATTAATTACGAATGTCGGTTTGAAATGCAATGTTTGCGTATTATGTGAGGGAGACTGAGATTTTTTCTGCAAAAAGGGAGAAAAATCTGAAAAAATAGAAGTTTCCGGTGGATAATTCAAAACGACCAACTTATAATTTATGCTTTCCAAGAACTCCTATTTTTTCACCCATGGAGGTGGCGTTTATGTCACTTTCCAAGAACTCGGCATTGGCTGCTGGTGGTGGGAGAATGGGAGGAAGCGGTTTTTCGTCTAGTAGTTCTTCGAGTAGTTGTCCGTCTTCTCCCTCTTCTTCTTCGTCTTCTAGTTGGTCCTCTCCATCTTCTTCTTCGAGTAGTCGGTCCTCCCATTCTTCTTCAAGGAGTTATTATATAGATGATGAGGATGATAATTATTATAATTTTACGCCTTCGTGGTGATCTAGCCTTGGTAGAGTCGGTTGGTACAGCAAACCCTCCCTTGATTACGCAACCTCTTTCATCGCCCACAGAAGTTATCGTTGCAACGTTGAGTGCCTTGTGTGTGTCGGCAGCTATCGTGTATATGTTTAATACTTACATTGAAACTACAGTTTCCTCTCAAACAAAGACTCCTATTCGAAATAGCATTCTTACCTTGCAGGTATAACGTGTTAATGCACATGTATATTATGCCTACTTGATCTTGGAAGGCCAAACTTGTTTTGAGTACAATTCTGATTTTAAGTTATTCAAAACAAATTACAATTGACTCAAAAATATTTAAGAAGACTGACCAAAAATCATTATAACTTGCCATCCGAGGTGCTATATGTTAGGACCGATCAAGTCTGACTAAAAAAGGAAAGACAAGAAACTCAAACCGAGCACACACACACTTTGATAACGGAGTTCATCCAAATTGGCTACGTCTCCGGGCCGCTACACGTGACACTTAATATATATATAGAGGATTACAAATGTAATCTAACTAAACACAAAGCTATGGTTCTCTCGCAAATAGAACTCTCTCTTTATAATATAGAGGTGTTTGTGTAGGTGTAATTAAAATACAAGATATTGAGACATATAAATAGAACCCTTAGTGGATCATATTACAATTCCAGGCGATGTGGGATAATAGAAAAAATGGTCAAACTTCATTTGGCTCCACAACTCAACAATCTCCCACTTGGAGTCAAATGTCGAGTGCTTCAAAAAAATTCTGATTATCACCGACCACCGAACTCACTGTGCTCCACCGAGCAGAATGCTCCCATCGGTATCCTTGTATATTAATTGTTACTCTTCAGAGTTGCACAATTCTTCATGTAGCGCCGACCCTGAGTCTCAAGCTCGGAGTCCTACTGAGGTTGCATATCGGCGGGGTTCTTAGCGCCCTCAATCTTTTCTAGCGCGAAGATTTCATCTTCTAGAACAGCCCGGATAAAATGGTAACGAATCTGTATGTGCTTTGTGCGTGAATGGAATACAGGGTTCTTAGCTAGCTGAACTGCACTTTGACTATCACAATGCAGAACTCTCTTGTCGGTTTTCTGACCGAGCTCCTCTAAGAAACCTTGCAACCAAATCATCTCTTTGCTTGCTTCCGTCATCGCGACGTACTCAGCCTCTGTGGTCGACAGTGCAACAATCTTTTGCAACTTAAATGTCCAACTCACAGCAGTACCACCGTAGGTACAAACACATCCCGTTGTGCTATTTCGGCTGTCCAGATCACCGACCATGTCAGCATCCACATAGCCGTGCAGGCCTTCCGAGGTCTTTCGGAAACATAATGCCGAACTCACAATACCCGAGAGATATCTCAATATCCACTTCACAGCTTTCCAATGGTGCTTGCCCGGGTTACTCATGTAACGACTGACAACTCCCACTGCATAAGCAATGCCCGGTCTTGTACACACCATAGCGTACACCAGGATACCAATTGCTGAAGCGTAGGGTATGTTGACATACGATCCTTTCCTTCCTCGTCCGAGGGTGATTGTTTCTTCGACAAGCTAAAGTGTGCGGCTAGCGGTGAGCCTACAGCCTTGGCATCACTCATGCTAAACCGTGACAACACTTTCTTCACATACTCGGCTTGCGACAGAAACAGGGACCCATCCCTTCCTCGAGAAATTGTCATACCGAGGATCTGATTTGCGGCACCCAAATATTTCATCTCGAACTGTTTCGCCAACTAT
The DNA here is from genome assembly GCA_963920805.1 of Primula vulgaris. Taxonomy (NCBI): domain Eukaryota; kingdom Viridiplantae; phylum Streptophyta; class Magnoliopsida; order Ericales; family Primulaceae; genus Primula; species Primula vulgaris. Next base: position 5,360,798 of record OY987216.1, on the reverse strand, counting down.
TGTTTGACCTTGTTAATCTCCACAAGGCTTGTCCCGGCAAGCAACATGTCATCTACATACAACAGTAGTATGACATACGAAGAGTTCGCAAATCTCTTCACGAAACAGCAGTGATCGCTATCACTTCTTTCGAACCCGGTATCCACCATGAAACTGTCAAACTTCTTATACCACTGTCGTGGTGCTTGTTTTAGCCCGTACAAGCTCTTTTTCAGTTTGCAGACCAGTTTCTCTTTTCCTTTTTCGGCAAACCCTTCAGGTTGGAGCATGTAAATTTCTTCTTCTAGATCTCCATGGAGAAATGCAGTTTTCACATCTAACTGCTCAAGATGAAGATTCGCATTTACAACAATGCTCAACAATAGTCGAATAGTCGTCATCTTTACGACTGGTGAAAAGATCTCGGTGTAGTCAATTCCTGCCTTTTGCTGGAACCCTTTGACTACTAATCGTGCCTTATACCGTTTCGAGCCATCTTGTTCCTCCTTCAGTCGGAACACCCATTTGTTGCTCAGTGCCCTTTTCCCCTTGGGCAGCTTGGCTAACTTCCAAGTCACATTCTTCTCAAGTGACTTCATCTCATCCTTCATTGCGAGCTCCCACTTGCTCGAGTCTTTCAGCTCCAGAGCTTCTTCTCTACTTTCGGGCTCGCCTGCATCACTTAGCAATATGTAATGCAGGGAAGGAGAGTATCGGGCAGGAGGTCTCCTCTCGCGATGTCCTCGGCCCAATTCAGGTCGGGGAGTTTGGGGCAACTCCTCGTCCTCTTCAGCATCTGCTGGAGGGTTGTCGAGCACCACTGACTCATCTTCAGTGTCATTTTCCAACTCTCTTGGAAACACATTCATGTCGACCATACCACTTTCCTCGGACGGGAGCGCATCTTCTTCCACCACTGCATTTTGTCGATCTTTGTACAAAATGCCTTCGTTGAAGATGACATCCTTACTGCGAATGATCTTCTTTGTTTGACCATCCTAGAAGCGATATCCGAACTCAGCTCCGTCGTACCCCACAAAGTAACAAACTTTGGACTTCGAGTCAAGCTTGGTACGCTCGTTTATGTTGACATGGATATATGACAGATAACCGAACACTCGCAAGTGTTCATAAGAGATAGACTTTCCTATCCACTCTTCTTCGGGAATTCTCCTCTCTATTGGCACTGAGGGTCCGCGGTTAATGAGGTAAACCGTCGTGCTTACTGCATGTGCCCACAAGGCTTGGGCAACCCACTTTGCAGTTCATACTCCTAGCACGCTCATTGATTGTTCGGTTCATTCGCTCGGCCACGCCATTCTGCTGTGGCGTTCTTCGGATGGTCTTCTCCATTCGAATGCCTCTTTGAGCACAGAACTCTACGAACTTCGCATCAATGTACTCTCCGCCGTTATTGGACCTCAAACATTTGAGTTTATTCCCGGTCTCTAGTTCGACCATGGCCTTCCATTCTTGGAATTTTTTAAACACCTCAGACTTGTGTTTCAAGAAATAGACCCATGTTTTCCTCGTCGAATCATCGATGAAGGTCACATAGTACTGAGATCCTCCAAGTGAGGTTACCGAAGATGGTCCTCATACGTCTGAGTGGACCAGTGCTAGCTTCTCCTCCTTGGGACCTTTTCCACCTTTCCGGAAGCTCACTTTCTTCTGCTTCCCGAAGACGCAACCTTCACACATGTCGAGGTTGACAGACTTCAAGCCTGGAAGTTTACTGTCCTTCGCTAACACCTTCATCCCCTTCTCACTCATGTGACCCAACCGTCGATGCCACAGTTCCGAGCAGTCTTGCGACACAGCTGCCATAACGGTACACTCCTCATCGGTCGTCATGTACAATGTACCGACCTTGCTCCCTTGGGCTATCACCATAGCTCCTCGTGAAACTTTCCAAGCTCCACAGCTAAATGAAATGGAGTGCCTTTCGGCATCGAGTTGACCTACTGAAATCAGATTCTTGGTCAACATCGGGACATGCCTCACTTTCGTTAGCTTCCATACCGACCCGTTTGGAATGCGAATTTTCACATCGCCCATTCCAACAACATCCAATGCTTCTCCGTCGGCTGGATACACTTTACCGAAATTACCCCCAGTGTAATTTTCGAGTAAATCCTTCTGAGCGGTCGTGTGAAATGATGCCCCAGAGTCTAGAATCCACGAATCTATATCTCTCTGCATGGCAAGCATTAGACAGTCACCCGAATCCTCGTCGCTCGCAATATTAGCCCCGTGATCATGGCCGGTACTCTTCTTCGGCTGCTTGCACTCATGACTGAAGTGCCCCATACCCTGGCAGTTATAGCACCGAAGATTCTTCTTACTTCGGTCGCTATCTTTGCCTCCTCGACTTAGCCCTCTTCTACCTCAGGATTGTGAACGTCCTCTAACGTCTCATACCCTGACCTTACCCCAGTCTCTTGAACCCACGTTCAAGGCTGCTCCATCATTTGAGCATTCACCCATATCTAATCTCCTGAGTTCCTCAGCGAGTATTTGATCTCGGATGCCGTTGTAAGTCAGTTTCTCCTTTCCAATTGAGTTGCTAACAGCAGCTCGCATGAATTCTCAACTGTTCGGTAGAGATGCTAGCAGTATAAGGGCTCTCACTTCGTCTTCAAAAGTTATCTCCACCTCATCCAACTGATTTACGGTGTCGATGAACTTGTTCACGTGAGTTGCGACAGGTGTCCCCTTAGCCATGCGTAGGTTGAACAACTTACGCATGAGATGTAACTTGTTGTTCGCGCATGGTTTCTCATACATGTCGGTGAGGATCTTCATCATCCCCATCGTCGTCGTCTCTCTTGCGACGTTATGCGCTACACTCCTAGATAGCGTTAGGCGGATCACTCCCAACACTTGATGGTCTAAGAGTTTCCACGCCTCCTCGGTGGTCGTGGTCGGTCTTTTCTCAAGGAGAAGTGGCTGATGCATCTTCCTCCCGTAGAAGTAGTCCTCTATCTGCATTCTCCAGAATGCGAAGTCCTTCCCGTCGAACTTCTCGATCCCGTGTGCGGTCCTGTCTTCTTTCGCCATCGATCTTCCTCTCGGTCTTCGGCCTTAGTTATGCGAACCTCTGGCTCTGATACCACTTGTTAGGACCGATCAAGTCTGGCTAAAAAAGGAAAGACAAGAAACTCAAACCGAGCACACACACACTTTGATAACGGAGTTCACCCAAATTGGCTACGTCTCCGGACCGCTACACGTGGCACTTAATATATATATAGAGGATTACAAATGTAATCTAGCTAAACACAAAGCTATGGTTATCTCGCAAATAGAACTCTCTCTTTATAATATAAAGGTGTTTGTGTAGGTGTAATTAAAATACAAGATATTGGGGCATATAAATAGAACCCTTAGTGGATCATATTACAATTCCAGGCGATGTGAGATAATAGAAAAACATGACCAAATATCATTTGGCTCCACAACTCAACACTATATACTTCTTTACTTGCTTGTAAATGGTATCATTACTACTAATACGCTTTAATTGGATTCTAAGCTGGATTGATATTTTATAAGAATGCATCTTTTCAATTACTTGCTCTCTTTGTAGATTGGTGTATTGGGATCGGCGAAATCTCTACAAAAGGAATTTAACCGGATCTCTAAAACTGCTGATACGTCAAAGAAAGCCAAGCTGACTTATATTTTAACAGGCAACTACTCTTATGAAATACTAAGTTTTCTCATAACCATCAAACTTTTTTCTTTTAGTTTGTTACTCCAAGGTATGCCAATGTTTGAGCTCTCTAAGCATTGGATTTAAGATGTTAACTTGATAGGGTTTAACTTTAAGGCATTATCACAATTTTCATGTTAGGCCTTTTCTGTTGTCCTGCACTCCTGCTTAGTTGTTTTTGTCACTTCACTTGCTTTTGTCAAAATAAAACAAAACCTTAAGGTATATTAATTTGGTGCAGAGGGTTGTGATATGAAAGTGTGATCTTGTTTTTCGTGTCTGTAGATTATTTCATACTCTAATTAGACGTATATGGTCATTCTTATAGAAATACATATCATTATGAGTTGTTTTAATCTGCCTAGTATTGCAAAACTCAATACTATCATTTGCTGCAGAGACAACTTCTGATGTGCTCCGGCATCCGGATTATTGCATCTCTGCTTACTCGTCTGTAAGTTAAATACTACCTGTCTAACTTCTAACCCTTTTGTGGCTATCAAGCAGATTACAGTATACGATTTTGAAGGTGTGTGCTTATTCAAAAAGATAGAGTAGAAAACTTACCGTCATATATTGGTGATTACAAGTTTCATTATACTTGTTGGGCTACCAGATTCTTAACATCGTGCACATAAAATCACAAATTTGTGGCCTTAATTTGTTCTTCATGGTTTATGTTAATTACAAGTTATTGCATATTCTTTTTCTAACTAATTATTGACGATCACTAGTTGGTTATTTGTGTTTAAATCAGTATTCTTTTCGTAAGTATACACAATGATTAAGGAATTCTTTTGCTTTTGATGTACAAAACTATTTTTAGTGAGAACATCCATAACCTACAGCAAGGCAAATATTCCGAGATGTGTTTTTGATCTATTGACGTTTTCTCGGCGTGTCACGTTTGATGCAGTTGGATGTAAAAAGAGATACGAAGGATGTTGAGATGTTGTTTATGTTAGGAAATCAGGCGTATTTAAAGAAATATAAGAATGTAAACCGCACACACATTTTGATAACGGAGTTCACCCAATAATGACTACGTTTCCGGACCGCTACACGTGCCACTTATATATATTATAAGGAGAATTACAAACGTAATCTATCTTTATCACAAATCTATGGCTCTCTCACAACTAGAAAGTCATTTGGCACCACAACTCAACATTCACTTCCATCACTTTATAACTCACATAAGTTTTAACTAACAACATACTTGAATTGAAACAGATGGAGCATTCAAAATTCAGTTTTAGCACTTTGATCGAATACAGTGAAAGTCATTCTTGCATAACAAACTAAATCACCTTAGAAAAAAATACTTTTAACCCTTAAAAAATGGGGCCGTCTTTGTAATTTTACATATGTAGAAAAAGGAGAGGCCCTCGTGGATTTGAACGCCCAAAGCATATGTATGGCACTACATGCGTCCGTGCTTGACTGATAACTAGCATCGACTTATTTATCATCGAAAACAGGGCGTGTCGAAAATAAAGACAAAACAAAGGAGCAAATGAATCCAATGAACAGAAATCCCGATGCTAAGTAGTTAGTTGAAAATTAGAACGTAAACATTGAACTTTTGGAACTCCGAACTACAATTAGTGAACCCACTTCAATCCAAGAGAATTTTTTTGTTTTGCTAATATTGAAAGGAAAACAAAACAAAACAAAAACGTGTAAAAAAAATGAAATTTAGAAGCTGAGATGGATGCGCGGTAAGATCTATGCTTGAAAATGGATGTGAATAACCTATTAATTAAATTACTTAAACAACTTATAACATGACAAGAATAAAACTTAAAGCTAATAACATTGTGACACGTCAAAAGTTAGCAGCCAAATTGTACTCGATAAGAATAAATAAAAGAAAAAAAGAAAAAAAGTAAAGAGTCATCATAGGTTTAAGCTAAGCAAATCCCTTGATACATATGCCTATATTAATTAATGGGTTTCTTTTGCTAAATTTGAACACAAATAAATATTGAATTTCAAGGAGTATAAAGTATGAAGCACTCAAAATTCAACCCATAATGGAAAACCCGAGAATTTGATTTAAACTAGAAAATAAATTTCATATTGGTTGGCAAACCTAAAAAATAATATTGATTCTCACTCGAATAAATATATGCAAACCCAATATTTTATATTTCTTCATTCTCCTGAGTCCTTAATTAAACCCTACTGGTTCAGAGAAATAATCTTGTTTTCTTTTCATTGTTAATTTCACTTTATACAGACATAAAATCCAAAAGCCTTAAACCCCTGATTTTTTTTTATGACAACCTCATTTCTGGTTAAACCTTATATCACTACTGGCCATGATTAAGAAATGGACTAAAGTGATGTATAAAACTTCCATTCTCTCTTAATTGCTAGCAAGGATCAGAGGATTTAAGCCAACCTAAATTGTGTTTTAATTAAGCTAGTATAACAATATATATTCCTTAAAAAAGCAAGAGATTGAGATCAAGAGTTGCCATAGATTTAAAGGGAAATGTTTTGTTTTCCCTATGCGGCTATGCCCCAACCAAATCAGTGTACATATTCATTCAACTTTTAGTATCCAAGTATTAGTACACAGTAAACTCACTTTCATGTTTTGGGATTTTAAAACCACAATTAAAAAATATATATAAATGTGTACATAGTCATTCCATTTCAGGTTATTTTCTTGTTTTTATAACTTTTTGGGAATTTAATTGTTTATTTGGCATTTTAAAGAGATACAATTAAAAAAATATATAGATGTGTACTTTTTTCATTATTTGTTGGTTTCAAGTTATGAAAAGATAGAGTTGATTATTATCACACAAAAAAACAATAATTTATTAAAAAAAAACAAGGGGTGTTAGCCTAACTATAAAAAAAAATAGGAAAAATGACAATTTAGTACATATTTAGAAAATTATTTAAAAAAACTCGGTTGTTTTGCACTTATGACTCTTTTACAAAAAAAAATACATATTTTGTAAACTTATTTACAAATATATACATATGTCATTAAAAAATCAAAAAAAATATTTAAAAATTAAAAATCAAAATTAAAATTAAAAAATTAAAAATTAAAAAATGCATTTTTTATACAAAAAATATGTGTGATCTGGTCTAATCATGTTCAATCATGTATGTCTAATCATGTTTGATCCTGTCTAATCCTGTCAGATCATGTCCAATCTTGTATGTCTAATCATGTTTAATCATATCTAATCAAGTCCAATCATGTTTGATACTAATTATAAATTTTTGATTTTTATAAATATTTTTTTTCAATTTTTTTGTTTTTTTTATATATATTTTTTATGACATATGTAGTTAATTGTAAATAAGCATATATATCTAATTGTAAATAAATACACATATGTGTGTTTTTTGTAATTAAGTTGATTGATATGTATCATTATCATTCTATTATAATAAGCCAACCCAAGAGAATTGAGGCTGCCCAATTTAGCCACTTTTTTCCAAAAATACCCCTATAATTTTTTATTAATTACAATAATACCATGCTCACTAAAAAAATAAAAATAAATAAAAAAATAAGAACTAATAACACTATGTGTCCCTCTTTAACAACCAAACATTCTTTTAAGTCTTATACTATTTTTTTTTGTATTATTCATGTATTTGTATCATAACTACACTTATTTTTTATATTTTAATTGCATTGCGCGTCACACACGCAACGTGTGGGGCACGATTACTAGTATTATAATAAGTCAAGACAAGTCAAATGAGTCTGTCCAATTTAGTCATTTTTTTTCAAAAATACCTCTATATTTTTTTTATTAATTGCAATAATATCATGCTCATATAAAAAAATAAAATAAAAAAATAAAAAATAACAACTAATAACATTATGTGTCACTCTTTAACAACCAAATATTCTTTTAAGTTTTATACTATTTTTTTTGTATTATACACGTATTTATATCATAACTATACTTATTTTTTATATTTTAATTGTATTGTGCGTCACACATGCAAGAGGCACGATTACTATTATATTTATAAGTCTTCCAAAAATATAGTTTTTTGTCAATATATTTAGCGGACATGGAGCACCAGACTCCTAATACAAAGGGAGTAGTCAGGCTCTCAAAGAGTAATTAAATTTAATTAATGATATTCAATTGGGAACAAAAATTATAAAACAACCTCTTTTTTTTAAAAAGGAAAAAAACTCAATAAAGCTAACCTTCCAAACCCATAAAAACCCAACTAAAAATGGAGAACCCTAGTTAATACTATACTAAATTTTATTAATTAAAAAAATTGCTAATTTTTTCGTCAAATATCGTATGATAAAATCACCATAAAACTAAACTTTCTCTAATAAAACCCAAATAAAAATGAAGAACCCTAATTGATACTAGTCTAAATTTAGTTATTAATTAAAATAAAAAACAATAATATTTATTTTCTTATCAAATATTTTCAACTCTTGTTTAATGAGAAATTAATTATTGTGTTGGGTAATACTATATGTCTTATTTTAATATAGTATTACCAAAATAAGACAAATTAAAAGGATTGAAGGAAGGAAAAGATACGATGTAATATTACCACATATCAAAATCTTTCCATTTAATTAAAATTGAATTGAATCAATGATTGATACAAGGAGATCTAATCTGAGTACTCATTTCTTAGGAGGGAGTCTGGCTCCCTTTTTCATATTTATCGTGACCCGTCCAGATATAAAAAAAAAAGGGAGCTAGATCGATCAGAATCATGATTCCTGGATTCAAACTTATCAAATCCCTATATACATGCCTAAGTTAATGGGTATCTTTTGCTAAATTCCGCACCCCACCTCCAACCGAGAAAATTAAGGATTAGACCATGAAAATAAAAGTATTTAAAAATTGGTCCGACTATAAAATTTAATTAAGTATTGATCAATTATTTGTGAAACTGATTAAGAATTGATCTATTTCCCCTAACTAACCAATAAAAATGTAAAAAATCAGAAAAAAATGAAAAAATTCCAGAAAATAAAAATGCAAAAATGCAAAAATAAAAAAAATGAAAAAATCCAAAAATAAATAAAAGAGGCAAAACCCCGAAAAAACATGATTCTTTTTATCCCAAAAAATCAACAAAAATCTAAAATCAACAAAAATCCAAAAACGAAAAAAAAAACAGTATGAACCATTTTAAGTCATTTTGGTTCAGACTGCTTTATAAATGACTTAAAATGGTTCAGACTGTTTCTAAAATGACTTAAAATGGTTCAGATTGTTTTTAAAAATGACTTAAAATAGTTCAGACTGTTTTATAAATGACTTAAAATAGTTCAGACTGTTTTTGGTTCAGACTGTTTTATAAATGACTTAAAATGGTTAGACTGTTTTTAAAAATGACTTAAAATGGTTCAGACTGTTTTTAAAATGAATTAAAATGGTTTAGATTATTATTTTTTTTTGCGTTTTTGGATTTTTTGGAATTTTTTGGAATTTTTTTTTTGGAATTTTTTTAAAAAAATTCATGTTTTTTCGGGGTTTTGCCTCTTTTTTTTTTTTGGATTTTTCCATATTTTTTCATTTTTGCATTTTTATTTTCTGGAATTTTTTTATTTTTTCTGATTTTTTTACATTTTTATTGGTTAGTTATGAGAAATGGACAAATTCTTAATTAGTTTCAGTTTCTTAAACTAATCCTTAATTAAGTTGCAGATATCAATCCAAAATTTACCCTCTAAAATTATTTTAAAATAATATTGTTTCTCACAAGGATATTCTTTATAAAACCAAACCTTTTTATTTCTGAATATATATCTCTTCAGGGCTTAAACCCTAATTCTCATTGTTAATTTCTCTTTCTACACACTTAAAATACAAAAGCAAACCTCTCAATTTCTTTACCATGGCAACCTCATTTATGCTTCAACCTAGTATCACGATGAATTCATTAACCAACCAATACTCTATAATCCAAATTTCCCCTATCAAGCGCTTGGCAAAATCTCCAAACTTCCCTCGGCTAATCACAAACCCTAAGATGACCCTAAAATGTTCTGTATGGGGTGAAAACTTGAACAAACCTATTTTGGAACCAGTCAAGAAGGAAACTAAAGAAAACCCATATGAGGTTTTTGCTAATGCCGTTTTGAAATCTCTAAAAACCCTTCAAGAAGCCACGCTTGCGCTAGTTTTGTTCATGGGTGTAGCGTTTATGTCACTTTCCAAGAACTCGGCCTTGGCTGCTGGTGGTGGGAGAATGGGGGGAAGTGATTTTTCCTCTAGTAGTTCTTCGAGTAGTAGTTGGTCTTCTCCCTCTTCTTCTTCGTCTTCTAGTTGGTCCTCTCCCTCTTCTTCTTCAAGTAGTTGGTCCTCTCCTTCTTCAAGTAGTTCTTATGACTATGATGATGATTATTCCACACCTTCGTTTTCATTATCTTCTCTTTTTAGATCTAGTAAGCTTGGTGGTGATGTAGCTTTGGTAGAGTCGGTTAGCGTTGAGACTGCAAAACCTCCCTTGATTGGGCAACCATTTTGGTCACCCACAAAAGTTATTGCTGCAACGTTGGGTGTCTTGTGTGTGTTGACAGCTATAATGAATATGTTAAGCGCTCCTGCTGAAACTACAACTTTCTCTCAAATATTAAAGACTTCTATTGGAAAAAGCGTTCTTACCTTGCAGGTATAACATGTTAACCACAATTTTATATTATGCGTACTTAATCTTGTAAGGCCAAACTTGTTTCGAGTACAATTCTGGTTTTAAGTTATTGAAAACAAATTACAATTTAGGCAAAAATATAGGGTAAATTATGGTTTAGTGACCTGTGTTTTGGTCAATTTTAGGATAAGTGACCTAAATTTTTGCAATTTCGGTTTTGTGACCTAAGTTTAACTTTTGTATTGTTTTAGTGACCTTGCGTCAATTCAGTGGACGGAATACGTTACACGTGCTATCACGTGCCCTCACGTCTGTTAACTATAAGGGTAAAATCTGAGGGTATTTTAGTCCCTTTTAGCAAGAAATATGTTTTTTTTTCCGAAAAATAGGATGACAGGTCACTAAATTGCTAACAAAGTTAAACTTAGCTCACAAAATCGAAATTACAAAAACTTAGGTCACTTATCCTAAAATTGGTCAAAACCCAGGTCACTAAAGCATAATTTACCCAAAAATATATAAGAAGATTGACGAAAAATTGTTATAACTTATAATTAATTTGCCATCCCATGTAATATACTTCTCTATTTGCTTGTAAATGGTACCAACACTACTTATACGCCTTAAATGACTCCTAACTGAATTGATAAGGTATAATAATGCATATTTGCAAATACTGCTCTCTTTGTAGGTTGGTGTATTGGGATCGGCGAAGTCTCTACAAAAGGAACTTGACCGGATCGCTAAAACTGCTAATACGTCAACCAAAGCTGGTCTGACTTATGTTTTAACAGGTAACTACTAACTACTCTCATGAATTGCTTATTTTTTCTCATAATCATCAAACTTTTTCCCTTCTAGTTTGTTACTCCATGTTTTGCCAATGTTTGAGCTCTCTATTGCCCTGTTTAGTTGTTTTTCTCATTCCACCTGCTTTTAAGCAGTTGTTTTTATTAAAAAAGTGGTAGATATACTTGAGCTATTTGGCGTAGAGGGTTGTGATAAGAAAGTGTGACAAACATTACAGGACGTTCGTCTTGTTTTTCCTGTCTGTATATTATTTCATATTCTAATTAGATGTTATGGTCATTCTTATAGAAATAAATACATGTATGAGTTATCCTAATCTGCCTAGTAATGCGAAACTCGATACTTCTATTTGCTGCAGAAACAACTTCTGCTGTGCTCCATCATATTGATTATTGCATCTCTGCTTACTCCTCTGTAAGTTAAATTTTACCTCTCTTAACTTTTCTAACCCTTTTGTAAGCTATCAAGCAGATGATAGTATATCACTTTGTAGGAGTGTGCTTATTCAAAATGATGGGAGAAAACTTATTATCATCACTAGGTGGTTGTTTGTGTTTAAATCAATTCCCTTCGGGTTAATTATAGTTTGATAACTTGTGTTTTGGTCACTTTAAAGATTGATGACATAACTTTTAACAATTCCGTTTTAATGACCTAAATTTATAATTTTGTTTATTTTAGTGATCTGCCGTTACATTTCTTGAATGAAAACCGTTTTAAAGTTTCAATTTAGTCCGTATAGTTTAAAACTTAACAATAAACGCTTAAAAATTGTAAAAATTACACACTCATATAAGCCGACTTAAATTACACATTTATATAAAATATGTGTTTAACTGAGTTGCTCAATTAGCAAATAAAATAAATGTAAGTATCAAACACCATATAAACTCTATTAGTTGTGATGATATAAATATATAGTTACAAAATTAATTAATTGAAAGAATACTTACTAATAACTCAATTTTAATAATTTATCATTTTTTTTTCATTTTTTCACGTATAATTAAATATATAGAATAAAGTAAAAACTTGTTAATATCATCCTACATAAATAAATTTGGATATAATAAAAACAAATATGTATGGGTTACAATCTAATTAATAAGACTTATTTTATTTTAGCATAAGACTAATCACTCAAAAAATTCATAAATCTTTAATAAGTTTAACAATGAACTTACATAGCAGAAAAAAAATGATTTAGCTTATATTTATTAATTTGTATCACGTTGTTTGATAGTTTTATATCATTTTTAAATTTGAATTAACAATTTTTTTTATTTATTTTTTATCAATTTACATATAAAATTTTAACTTCCATTTGATAGTTTTATAAGATTTCGTGTAAGTGTTTTTATATGCGTGTAAATTTATCATTTTTAAGCGTTTATCGTAAACTTTTAAACTATACGGAATAAATTGAAAATTTAAAACGGTTTTTATTCAAAAAATGTAACAGCGGGTCACTAAATCAACCCAAATTATAAATTTAGGTCACTAAAACAGAATTGTTAAAAGTTGAGTCAGCAGTTCTAAAATTGGCTAAAACACATGTCAACAAAGCATAATTAACCGATTCTCATATGGTAAGTATGCATATTGATTAAGAAAATTATTTGTTTCTGATGTACAAAACTATTCTTACGTGTCACGTTTGATGCAGGTGGATGTAGAAAGCGATACGAAGGATGTTGAGACCTTGTTTAACCGGAGTACTCTCGAGGAACGAGCAAAACTTGATGAAGAAACGTTAGTCAATGTTAACAACAAGAAAAAGCAAAGCACAAGCAGCAAAGAAACCCCAGGATTTAAAAATGAGTATATAGTGGTAGGTATTGCCCATGGTTCAATTTTTTTAACTTCAGTTACGTTTAATAATTTTCTAGTTTTACGCTCTCAGAAATACTAGCAAGAATTATGGCATCTTTTATGCTTGGTTATATATTTTGTACTACAGTCATGTGCCATATATACAGATTGGAAAACCATAAGATGAAATTTTGGTTTGTTTGCTTCTATGTTCTATCAACATTATGCTTTTGGAATCTGATTCTTTTTGTCACATATCATGTAGTATTATTATGAATTTTCATCGTGTGTTACAAATATCAGATTACAATAATAGTGGCTGCCGAAAGAGTACTCAAACTGCCAAAAATTAGTAGCAGTGAAGATCTGAAGGAGGCTCTGAAAATCATTGGCTCTATCACCACGAACAAAACATTGGTAAAAATAGGACAACACTCTTTTCTTTTGTTTCAATAAACTTGTTTCGTTTCGTTTATTTTGTTTTCTTTTTTGTCTAATTTTAATTGATTTCTTTGCAGGGTGTCGAGGTATTATGGACCCCGCAAGATGAAAACGAAACATTAACTGAACGTGAAGTGCTGGAGAAATATCCTCTCTTGCGTTCTCTAAGTATTACACTTTAAATACACGAGAATTGTTTACTCAATTTCCTGCCCAATTACTTTTCTGTGGGTAACGAATTAGTGCACTTGGTTTCTTATGTTGATATCCAGTCGGGATTTCTTATTTTTTCTGATTTGAAAGTTAAGACTGCAAATTTTACTGGGTGCCAATTTTCTCTGTCACATTTGTAATTTAGTACTTTCGTCAATGTCCTGTTTTTAGTTCTATAAAAAATATGCAAGAAAAGGTCGAACTCATCTCAATTTCAGTAGAGGGTTATCTTTGTAGTACTTATTATGTAACTATGATGTCCTGGGTTTAAGAATAAATGATTTTGTGCAAGATCTTTACAGTGAAATTGTTGCAGATTTTTGACTTTCGGTTCTCCATGGACCATAGTTATACGTAAAAATTAACTCAAACAGTTGATAATGGCTCTAAACATTCACTCGCTTTGGTGCAGATCGTAACAAAACAGTCTAATTTGGCTCTAAACATTCACTCGCTTTGGTGCAGATCGTAACAAAACAGTCTAATCCAGTCCGAAAACCTGTAAATGTATCATATTAATGAAGTCGTATCAATCCAACAAGAAAAGAAACCAAACAACTTTTTAATTGCACCAAAATCTATGACAATGGAACTTCCTCTCCAATGCGTTTCGACTATGTCAATAAAGTAACAATTGAAAATACCAATAGAAAAATAGTTTGGTCATTGATAATGTTCTGGCATACGGAAACCGGTCAAGACAAGCTTATCCACGAGCATTTTCCCAGTCTTGGGCATGATATGCCAATGCAAAGTCATATTGTACTCGAGACTCCGAAGATTATTTCCCTGCAAAATGGGAGGAAAATATAATTGGAGAAATAAGCAGAACTTAAAAGACTTTTCTGCAGCAGGTGATCTTCATTTCAACTGCAGTAGGTGATCTTCATTTCAACTTACATATATTATTTGGTAGGTTATGTCCTAATTGACAGCATATAGTACATTAGAAAGCAAGGAGAGCGTTATAAGAAAGACCCCACTTAAAATTTCGCTGTATTTATTAACCTTGCAGACTTGCAGTACATGTGGCTAAATAGAAAGAGAGGTTAGGCTCTTGAGTGGTGCTAAATAAGCCAACTAAATAGTAACTAACTAAAGTTCCCCCACAATAAGATCCGAGCTAAGCTATCTGAAAAGAATATATAAAAAACATAAAGAAATTACCTGGTCAACGAAACGATACTTCAACTTTGAAGTACGAATTGAAAACTTTGCTTGTTCTTTTGTTTGTATAATAGCATCCCACAAAGATACCTGCACACGGACAATATTCAAAGTTTGTCGACATAAGAGTCATAGACAGTCCAAAAATCTAAAAGAAATTAGAGATCAAACGAGTTCAAGTTACTAAACAAAATGGGACATATGTTAAATATCATATTCTCACTTTTAGATAACTTTTTTTTTTAATTCTAAAATACGAGGTAATAAATGTGTGGTCCCCCACCAACACAAATATTGATATTAGACAGCCGAGATGGATGCTCTATCCAGGATTCCAGTCTAAGACATGCTCGCTAGAATCTTAAAGACGTTTGTCACAGAAGTTACGAGTTTGGGTTACTTATGAATAGAGGGTATCTTTCATTTGTAAGATTATCAAACTAATTTAATGCAGAGTGTATCTTAGAAGAGACAAGTAAATATGGAGAAAGGCGGTTATGGAAATACATAATCTAGTCTTAGACATGCTTGCTAGAAACTTAAAGAGTTTGTCCCAGAAATTACAAGTTTGGGTTACTTGTGAATAGAGGAGGATCTTTCAATTTTAGGATTTTCAAAGTAGCCTAATGTAGAGTGCGCCTTATAAGGGACATATATATTTATAAATATGGAGAAATGCGGTTCAACAAATACAGAACCAAGCCCAGCAAGTGCCATAAGTTGATGGTGCTAATCTTAGTTACTAATTTAAAGTTCGTCCATGTAGATCTTATCAACTAAGATTCTGGACATCAAGTGCCCAGTATAGTTCACATCAGTGTTATCGTATAATCGTTCTTATTTTTAAATTTTGATCGTTTTATTGTTTACACAGTCGAATAGCTATATCTATTAGTCTAAGCCATGCTCGCTAGAAACTTGAAGACGTTTGTTCCCGAAATTAGCAGATTGGGTTACCAGAGGGGCATCTTTCATTTGTAGGATTGTCAAAGTAACATAATGGCTAATGCAGAGTGTATCTTATAAGAGACAAATAAATTTGGAGAAAGGTGATTAAGAAAATAGAAAACCAAAGCCCGCAAGTGCCATAAACTGATGATCCTAATCTTAGTTACTACCTTGATATTAGTCCATGTACATCTCATCAACTAAAATTCTAGACTTCACAGTCGTAAAGTTCACATCAAAGTCGTGTTATTATTGTTCTTATTTTAAAATTTTGGTCTTTACGGGTTTACTAAGCTTTTCTTCATGGATATAAAGTTCAATTAGTTCAGTCATTTATTTGAAAACCTAGTCAATTAAATTCATATTCACTCATGAAGTTGTAAAATATGTTCATATCAAATAATTATATCCTACAAATTAAGCTATAAACTGCACTCCATCTATATTATGACGAAGAATAAACTAACCATCAATTTACAACCACTGAGCTAGACTTTCGGTCTGCTAACGGCAGTGACGGAACCAGGATGTTTAAATGGGAGGGGCCGAAATTATATATAATTTTTTTCATACCGCATATGAGTATCTTTTTTACGTAATACGCGGGGGGTGGGGGGTGGGGGGGGGGGCGCTGCCCCCGACTCCTCCCACCTAGTTCCTTTCCTGGTCCCCTGGCTAACGGCTTATAAATATCCCAAACTACTTATTAGCTTCCCAATTGAGATTAAGCTAAAGCCTTACGGAAGAATAGATATGTGCCAAGTCATCTTTGCTAACATAATATCAGAAGATGCTAATAAGTTTACCTGATTTACAGAATTCTTAGGTGTTTCATACTCTGCCGCTAAAAATGTGAAAACCTGCAATCCGAATGCCATTGCGATCAATGATATAAAATGTATTGAATAGAGAAAACTAGTTTGTGCAGTGGCAAACCTGTTTAGTATTCCATGTAAACAATGACTGTAAATCTGCCGTTATATTTAATGCCATGACGATCTGCAAAAGAAATGACAACAATAATATATATCTCGACTTTGTGATTAAATTATTAGGCAGTTATAGAAAAACCACATGCTAGAACAAACTAATAAAATATCATACAAATGGTAGTTACAACTTACAAGGCAACACTCTTAGACGCGTACTCCACAAACATAAAAAAACTATTATGGTTACTAATACTAATTATAAATATTAAACTAGTTGGCCAATACACAAGGAATCTTCAGACAACATTTATACATCTCAAAATAGTAACAATAGAATACCATCAGCTCAGGCTACTCAAAGCAGTGCAACAAAATAAAATTGAAGAGATTTCTGTCAACTTTTTTATTCTTTATGCTCTATCAAAGTCTACAATAGCCCAATAGCAACATAAACATGTGAAACTAATGACACAAAGTTGTATCTTCAAGTTATTTGAAGCCTGTATTTGCATAACTCGGAAGAATTTTAAGTACGTCGATTTGAGATCCAAGATAAAGATACTAAATTCTTTAGAGGAATATGTTTCTTACATGGGCATTCAAAGAGAAGACATCAGGAGAGGGAATAAAGGGAAGGCATGGTCCACATGTATGTTTATAATAATTTATGGTTCAACCTTATCTGGGTTTTGAGATACAGGCACTTCATTGCAACTTTTTAACTCCTTTAATAGCCACATTCAGAACACAGTGTCTTTTTTCTTTCAGTCGAGGCAAGTTAGATTCAATTTAAAATCAAATTACTGCCCCCCTCTCCTTAAAAAAATCCAAAAAAAAACGTCAACTATTTTGGTCAAAGTAAACTGTGTCCTGCTAGACATTTACTATATTAATCAAAACATAAGAACCCGAATAATCGAAGTTGCAAAGCTAGAGAAGCAGAGAATGGAAAGAAAATTAGCAAATTGCTAATTAGCTATAAAAACAGTCACAGCTCACAATCACAATACAATCAAAGGGGAAAAAGTAATGATCTTTTGTTTCCTCGTCAATTTGCACCCTGGTTTTGATGCCTCTCACCTAGTTTTAACCCAAAAAGCAAACAAACTAGACACAAATACACTAATTGGACCCTTTTCCTCACTTAATAGTTAACAGCAACAACCAGAACAACTTTTTCATTCATTTGACTTTTGATCCAAACAAAACCCTAAAAATGAGACTTTGTTTGATCAAATCATAAGTTTAAGTCAAAATACACAGCAACTTAAACCCTGATTGGCTCCTTTTTTCTGAGTCACCAATCAAAACCACATTTTCCTCTTCCTATATTTAGTTTCATGCAAGTTAGGATTGTTTGTGTTTTTCTCTATTAAAAAACAAACTAAATCCTGAAAACCGCAACTCATAAGTCAAAACTCAAGAAAAAAGGACACAATACAAAATAAACCTAACTGGGTCCTTTTCCTCACTTAAAGAAATCACAGAAACCTTTAGGACTTCATTTAGTAAGTTTTATGAGAGTAGAAAAGAAATCCTAAAACATAAAAAAGAGTTAATAAATTTATGTTTTGTGTTATAAGCTTGAGATATATTTGTCAGCAAATTAGGTGAATATTTTTGTTTACTGCCGAGCAAATGTTTTGAGTAAATGTTTCAACACGTAATTTGGGTTTCTTAATCTACACTTTGATTTTTATAAATTATAGGGCTATTAATTTTGGTTAACTGCTTTTAAACTAAAATTGTCTATATGCTTTCATAAGAAAAACAAGATCTTTGGTTTGAGGATGAGCTCTTTTTATTTATTAGTATAAATAAGACAGAATAATTTCTTAAAGTTGCAACCAAACAAACACTTAGATTATTTGTCGGCAAAATGTAGTAAAAAGCAAAGATTTGTAACCTCGTCATCTCCTCCCCTGGCCCTGGTTTTCCTAAACTTTTGAACCTCCAACACCTACATAGATACAACAAAACCAGTTAATAATAATAATAATAGTAAGTAAAAAGAAGGTTAATTCATGTTTAATATACCAAACAATCACTAATTAACTAATCCCATACCAACCTACAAGTTTTAACAATTTCCATATTAAAAATCTGAAATCAATCAACATACCCAGGTCAAATTAATAAACAAAATTGGTCAAAACTGGATGACTAAACTGGTCAAAACTGGTCAAGGGTCCGTTTGCTAACAGATTTTTTGGTCAACAATCAGATTTTAAAAATCTGTTTTAAAAATCCAATGAAAATGTGGATTTTAAAAATATGGATTTTTAAAGCTTTTTTAGCCTAAAAATCTGATTTTTAGAAGCTAAATAATCCGACTGTCGAAACACCCGCAGATTTTTAAAATCAAAACTCCAAAAATCAACTAAAAATTATGTTGACAAACGGACCCCAATTTTAAGTTCAAAAGTGATATATATATATTGTTAAATTGGACAAAATCATGTTAATCGCTTAATTTCTGGTTATTAGGTATGTAAACTGTTAAAACTCGTAGGTCGGCGTGTAATCTGTTAAAACATGTGATGGTTTGGTATAGTAAACATAAATTAACCCTAATAATAAAACAAAACAAAAAAAAGTAGATAAATTTTGACATATACTATTGTACTAATAGATACTCCGTTAGAGCAAATCAATGAATATCAAGTTGGATCAAACAAAACAAGTCTATGCTTATATCATCAATAATAGTGATAATAATAATAATAATAAGGAATAAGGAATAAAAGAAAGGGAGGAATAATAATTAAATTACGCGAACGTGGGCGGACGGAGAAATGTCGTGAAAGTGATCGGAGAGAGAAGCCATGGCGCACATCACAGCCAAAACCATCACTGTGAACGTTAACACAGCGTTAGCTCTGTACCCAAACGAGTGCATTTTTATTTTTTATTTTTCACCCTTTTTTTGAACTCTCTGATCTCTCTCTTAAGACCAACTGAAAAAGAGAGAGAGAAATAGAGAGAGAGAGAGAGAGAGAAATATAGAGAGTTCACGAGGTGAGTTTTTCGTTTCGTTTATTTTATTTTATTTTATTTAGTGACATCATTTTGATGCGCAATAGCCAATAAGAATTAAGAAGTAAATACTACTCCATAAACAAAAAATAAGTAAATGTAACGAAAAATAAATGGAATTGACTAACTGAGGATTTTCAAAAGAGGTTGGATTAATAAACTGCAAAATTTATGTAAAAACGCTATAACCGTAGATTTAATTTACACTGTAAACCGTAGATTAAATCTATCGTAGATTAAATCTACGGTCTACAGTCAATCTGTGTAAATTAAAATTCTAATAATTAAAATTAAAATACTGAATATTTTTTTCAAATTAAACATGATTTTTTTTTAATAAAAAAACTAAATGCCTTATTTTTAAAATTTTACATAAAATAAATTACCAATATTCTAACAATCTCTCAAAATAAACACAAAATTTACACAAATTTGCACAAAAAAAGTTGATTTGATAAATTTTATGTTTTTGGTTCATGTTATATTTTTGTCAAGTGTATAAGTTGATATTTATTGAATCATTAACTAAATCGTCAATTTTTGTGAAGTACCTTTGGTTTGTTTTTAACACTTGTATAATGCAATACGAAACATTAACTAAGTCGTCAATTTGGTGTCAATCGTCAATTTTCTTGAATGAAACAATCATAAATTATATAAATTTCATAAAAGAAATTAACTCAATATGCAAACATGAACTAAATTTCATAAAACAAATTTATTAAACATTTGTTTACATCATATAAATTTACAACAAATTGGAAAAAATAGTAATTTACATAAAATTAAAAATAAAAAACTGATTATGCACTTAGGTCTATAACTTCTTCTTCATTTGCTTTTTGCTTTCCCGATTGATTTTTTAGCGCCATATATAACTTGAAATTTGGTCGAAAAAGTTCTTCCATGGCGCAGCTGCCTCAGTGCGTGTTTGTTCCCACCGTACTATAATTCCTGGCATTGATAAGATCACTTCTTCTTTAGGAATAACCTGAGTATAGTGACAACTGTTGACGAACACCATTACAGTCGGGATGTAATATGTCGTTCCCTGAGGCGGACCAGTATAAAGAGGTAAAAAAGTGGCGTTCCACACGTTTACCCCTCCATTTTTATTTTGCCATAAGGACAACAATACAATTGACATATTGTAATGAGAAGCAATTAAAAAACCATAAGACGGAAATCTCATCCATTTCTCAGAAGGTGCGGGATTTGTAGGATCATAAAAATTTAAACTTGATAAAATATAATCATACCGGTAACCTTCAAAGTCAAGATTCTCAAACAGCTCATAATAAACACCTTTCATTTGCTGCAGCTCTTGAAACAACTCACATCTTACCGCATACCAATCTTCCTCATGTTGTTTACCCGTCGCATTTGCAAGTACCCGGAACCCACAGTTACCATCCCCACGCACATCATAAACCGTTTCGATGTAACTATGTAACATGACCCATATTTGGTCACTGTACAGGAAGGTTGGCCTATTGGGGGTGAGTTTAGGGTTCTGGTTTCGCAGCCTCCTAGTTGGGTTTACTCTTACCTCCGGTGTTTTATCCGCCTTACCTTTGCCCTTGTCCCTACTAGCACCAGCACTCTGTTCCTCCACATACTCTCATCCCGACTTATCTCTCTTACTAGATTTGTCTCCCTTTCTAGGTCTCCCCTTATTTTGTCTCACTTCGGGGTCATTCATGGATGTTCTAGATGGTACGGTTATCTCTCGGAGTTGTGTTTTCATACGCCGTTTTTCAACATTAGTTTTGCTAGCACTTTTAAACTCTTCTAGATCACCCTCTACCCCATAATCATCGGTGTTCCCATTATCATCAATTACGTCGAATTTTTTTCCAGAATGGATGCACATATTCTAGAGGAAGAGGCTTCCCGAATAAAATATGTTCACTCATAATATGATGGCAAGGTAACCCGTGAGACAATTTGAAACCGCAAGAACAATTCTCACTAGCCTGGCCACTACATTTTTTGTGTTCTTGAAATAATAAATCAAAGGCATAGTGTGTGATATACGACCTAAGATTTATAAATAGAGGTGTTCGTTCATAATGTGGAAAATAAGACTTGCATTTATCCAACTTCATCTTAATATCCTCAAACTGTTTTTCTAGAATTCTATTCACCTCTACCCAAACATTTTCAAGCGTGCCAGTATTTGTGGAAAGTGATCTTTTTAGCTTAGCATGTTGTTGTTCGGCTCGATTGCTAGTTCTGTTACCTAGATGTGTTGTATGGTTGGTATAGCATGCAACAAACTTTTCAGCATAATCATTTAAAAGCTTGTCTACATACTTAATCACAGCAGGGTACGATTTGTAAGAGGAATTGAAAGAAGCTCGGTTATGATTGTACTCCTCTATCGACTCAGAATCAACCAATAAACCCCAATCATCTAGAAACGTTTGCCACTCCTCGTCAGTGATTTTTTTACGGCAGTTTTTCAAAACATTTTTTGCAATATGAAAAGTGCACAAAATATGATGAGAATCGGGAAAACAACGGATAAAGCATTTATCAAGGCCATTTCCCTATCGGTAACAAACACCCTAGCTAGTATACAACCCTCCAATGTATCTTTGAATTTTTCCAATGCCCATATATAACTTTCCTTTGTCTCATCACTCATGAAAACAAAACCTAAACAATATGTTTGGTTCGTTGATGTCATTCCTACGACTTCTAGAAATGACATATTAAAACGGTTTGTCCTATATGTACAATCCATTAACAAGACATCAGGAAAAGCTTTGAACATCCTTATAGAATCGGGGTGTGCAAAAAACAAGTTCTCAAGGCAATGGGTTGTTGGGTTCATATTATAGTAGAATGTGTAGCGATGGCTATCCAACAAATTAAACAGTTCCTGTATCGGGTTTCTACCATCTCGTTCTTTAAATTTCAGTCCAGCCAAAAAATTATGTATCGTTTTTGTGTTTGATACATTGTCAGGATTTCGATTTTTTATGGCCTCTAATATGGCACTAACTTTAAAACTACTTTGCCTTAAAGTTTTAACCATTTCTTTTTCATCTTGGGTTAAACGAGCACGTCGTGCTTGCCCCTGGAGGTAAGTTGGAGGTGGATGGTTATGTTGTCCATTTTCTACTTGACACATCCATTCACCATTAACTACGTAACCTTTAATGAAAAATGGACAATCTTTTTTCTTTGTACCTGAATTTACGGAAGATGGTTTCTTTTTTTCGTAAACCCCCGATTTATCACACACAATATAAACATACGGTGTTCTGCTCCCATCACCCCCTCCAGACCTACGAATCGTAAGAATGAAACCCCAATTTCCAGCCACATCAGCAAGATCAGCAAGCATTTCATCCCTTGTTTCCCAAGTCAATTCATCAACTTCAAAGTACTATGTATAATCAGTTAGCTCATCGTTTGAGCCACTGGATGAATTCACATTGTTGTTATTCCATTTGTTATTGTCATAAGCATAGTTGTAATTCATTTTCGGAAAGTGTTTGTTTATATTTTTTGGGGGGGAGAAATGAGTATTTTTTTAGAGATTTTTGAAAAGTGTTTGTGTTTGATTTTAGGGTTTGTTAGAATTGGAAAAAATGAGCCATATTTATAGTGTTAATTTCAAAAACCCCACAAGGTGGTGTCATTTTCAAACTTTAATAATGCATTGAGTAGTCATTTTCGGATAGGGTTGTCAACTCATAATAATTCAAAAGTGATAAGCTGTTGTCGGATTTATTTTGATAGATATGGTATCCAATATCATTTACACTACAAACCGTTGATTACTTTTACGGTTTGTAGTGTTTTTTTTGGTGTAGTCATTTCCAAACTTTAATAATGCATTGAGTAGTCATTTTCGGATAGAGTTGTCAACTCATAATAATTAAAAAGTAATAAAGTGTTGTCGGATGCATTTGATGGATATGGTATCCAATGTCATTTACACTACAAACCGTAGATTACTTTTACGGGTTGTAGTGTTTTTTTTGGTGTAGTCATTTCCAAACTTTAATAATGTATTGAGTAGGCATTTTCGGATAGGGTTGTCAACTCATAATAATTAAAAAGTAATAAAGTGTTGTCGGATGCATTTGATGGATATGGTATCCAATGTCATTTACACTACAAACCGTAGATTACTTTTACGGTTTGTAGTGTTTTTTTTTTTACGTTATTAACCGTGATTCAGTGCAAAAAGTACATTCGTAAAAAGACCACTGCTTAAATCAAGGGTACAAACCGTACATTTAATGTACGGTTTGCATAAAATACATACAAACCGTACATTAAATGTACGGTTTGTATGTATTTTTCATAAAATTGCAAATCAGTCCCTGCATTTCGTAAAAACTCAATATTGGTCATATCAATTAAAATACAGAATATTTTTTACAAACATACAAATCAAACATACGAATCAAATTAAACTTACGAATTTATAACGTACAAATCAAGCATACAAATCAAATTAAACTTACGAATTTATAATATTCCAACTCAGCTAAGAATAAAACTTACAAATCAAACATAGAAATCAAATACAAAAACAGTGCATTTTTTTTTGTAACGACTAAATGATTTAAAGTTGGACATAGGGATCATCTTTCCCGCCGATGTTAATCTATCCGATGACGGCTCAGCAGACTCTTCGATTTCGTTTAGCTCCGTACGCCGTCTCTGTCGCTGCTGCGATTCTGGATGCGGAGCACGCTCGTAGGATGTAAGTGTCAATCCTCGACTCCAACTGTCGGTTGACTGATGACTAGGATGATGCTCGTACGACACAAATGATTGTCTATGATGATCGAACGGAACATCGTCCTGAACGTAGTCCGACCCAGCAAAAGAAGCACGACGACGATGACCGCTTGAACTCGGACCCGGACCCTGATCTGTAGTCGGGGGTCGACCTCCACTCGTTCTTCTACCCCCTCTACGCCCGCCTCTAATAGATTCGCCTTCCCCTCTGCCTCTTTCGTCGGGACGCCGACAACTTGAAGCCATAGTGTAAGTTTTTGGGTCGTAACGTAGGTCGTCATCACCATCGTCGTCGTCATCGTCATCGTCATCCTCCTCATCCGACTGTTCATCAGCTGACCCATACGGATTCATTCCCATTTCAGCGAAGTCCTTTCGTAGTAAGTCCACTTCCGTCTTTGCTTTTAGCCGTTTGAACGATTTGAAATTGCGGCGCAATACCGCTTTCTGAAGAAAAAAAACCCAATAAAAAACGATTTATAAGTATTGAAATATACAAACAAAAAAATAACAATCAAATATTAATGAACTTTAATTAGTTGTTACCATTTTATTGAACAACCCCGTATGCTCCCGGAAACCGTGAGATGGCGGGGCAAGTTCAGGTGGGTTTATAAAGATGCGGGTCCTCTCTCTATACCATCTCATGTAATCCGGTGACGTCCCCGTACCAAATTCGCCGTTAACAAGCCTGTTGTGGCGGTCATTCCACACAGTTATAAACTCTGCAAAAAGTGCAGGCCAATCGTGTTTTTGCCCAATCCCAAATCTCCTATCCTTGCCGTGACCCTTTCTGGGTTTCCAAATATATGTAGCGACCTGCTGAACAAAACCGAACTGTCTCATGAACCTGTCCGCGGGGTGGAACTCAATCTTCTCATTACAAATAAGAGGCACAAAACAATGCCACATATAACGGCCCCGCGTGCAGTATTCCGGGTAGTCATGGAGATTCCCGTAAGGTTGCCACACTATCTGTAATCAGCAAAATTATTATTAGAATATGTAAACAAGGGTTTCAAAATAATAGTAATAAATTCTGCGAACATAAGACCAATGCAAACAAATACAACATATAATACGTAAGTTGCATGTAGGAAATAAGAAAGTTAAAATTTACCTGTTCATGCGAGATATTGTCAAACTGGTCACGTATGTGAACCACATTATGTTCGTAGACATATGGCGTAAGGTTAGTTTGCCTCAAAATCTTCCATCTGTAATATACAAACAAAACCCGATAAACAATAAATATAACCGCCAGCTAAGTAAATTATAGATGACACAATAAAAAAAAACACAAATCCAATACAAAAACTAAATAATATCATACCTGTAACCGAGGGGGAACCTAGGCCAGCCCTTAGGTGGCTCGATATCTTCCGACAGCTCTTCACATGGTCTAACCGGTAGTAGTCTGTTAATCGCCCACATATCCAGAAACATCACTGCCCCACTTACTCCGTTTGCCTTACAACGTACCAACTTGCATATATTAGCCTCTAACCAGGCCAGAAGAGCTGATCCCCAACTATACTCAGCACATGTGTCAAAATCCTCCAGAAATGGCAGAGGCCAGAGTGGAATCTGATCACTGCTCTTATCCGAAAACACATGTGCCCCCAGTAATAATAACATGGCAGCCCTAGACTGATATAGCAAACGCTCCTCACTAGGGTTGGGGGATAATTCACCAAAGGTGTGTAACATCCAATCAAGTCTAACTGTCAAATAGTTTGTATCCACTTGATTGTCAGCCGGTCTAACACCCAACAAACTCTCTATCATATCCAACTTGCTTGCCCTGCTATCATTTCGCTCCGATCGGGTAACAGCAAGACCATCCACCATGAGACCAAGCATAATCTCTACATCCTGTAAAGATATCCCCAACTCTCCACCGACAAAATGGAACGAGTGCGTCTCATCACGCCACATATCAACTAAGGCTGTAAGCAAGCCTCGGTCTACGGTATAATTACCTATAGTGTGAATACCGTAAAAACCAGCCCTAATCATATTTTGAACTACCCTTTCAGGCGTCGGTATCTGCCAACTATAATTATAAACCCTAATCTTATTGGCATCTCCTCTACCCGCTTCTATTCCAGCATCACAAGTGTGATTAGAAATGTGACCGATCTGTCCTAAAATACCCAACCTGCCTTTAATATGTGGACCTGGCTCTGCCATTTTAACTATGATAACCAAATATAACTCAATTAATGATAACCAAACAATGATAAAATAACCAATTAATGATAACCAAACAATGATAACTCAATGATAACCAATTAATGATAACCAAACAATGATAACTCAATTATAACCAAACAATGATAACTCAATGATAACCAATTAATGATAACCAATTAATGATAACCAAACAATGATAACTCAATTATAACCAAACAATGATAACTCAATGATAACCAATTAATGATAATCAAATAATGATAACTCAATGATAACCAATTAATAATAACCAAAACAATGATAACTCAATTATAACCAAACAGATAACTCAATTTTTTAATCATAACCAAACAATAATAACTCAATTTTTTAATCATAACCAAACACATTTAATGATCACTAAACAATGATAACTCAATTTTTTTTATAAAACGGATAAAATATCAACAACCCCAATTTTTATTGGTGTTTGGGCAAACAACCTAATTAAAAAACATAATTTTATAAAAAACCATAATTTTCAAAACGGGTAAATATTAATAAAGCGTAACAATTTTTAATTTTCTCAATCAAAACAAATAACCATCATAAACATGTGACATCATAACCAAATCATTAGTAATAAATATCTACATAAACAAATTTCAATAAAAACCATAATTTTTTTATTAAATGGGACAAATATCAACAATTATTATAATTAATATAATTAGTATAAACAAAGAACAAACAACTATATATAGCTAAGTGAATTATGAATTTGCATATTTTATATATTTTTTCCTATTTTATAAATTGAAATTACACAAAAAAAAATGCAAAAATGGGACAAATATCAACAATTATTATAATTTCTATAATTAATATAAACAAACAACAAACAATTATATATAGCTAAGTGAATAATCAATTTGCACATTTTATATATTTTTTCCTATTTTACAAATTGAAATTACACAAAATAAATAATAAATTAGAGAATAAAAGATATACCTTCAATTATGGATAAATTTGATTGATGATTTGGAGTTTTTTGTTAATAAATTTGATAGTTATTGTGGTTGATTGATTTAGGTGTTTTTTTTGGATGAAAATTGGGGGTTTTTGAGAGAAAGAGAGAGAATGTAGTATAAAAATTGTTTTTTTTTTTAAAAAACGTAAGTTTCTGTTTTTCAGGGACCTGCTGTGTAATTTTTGCGCAGGGACTGACTGTGTAATTTCTGAAAAGTAGGGACTGACTGTGTAATTTACATAGATTGATTGTAAACCGTAGATTAAATCTACGGTCTCAGCGTTTTTAAGAGTTCACAAGGTGAGTTTTTCGTTTCTTTTATTTTATTTTATTTAGTGACATCATTTTGATGCGCAATAGCCAATAAGAATTAAGAAGTAAATACTACTCCATAAACAAAAAATAAGTAAATGTAACGAAAAATAAATGGAATTGACTAACTGAGGATTTTCAAAATAAATAAATAAAAGACTAATTGAGGACCCAAATTTCGTTTTCCCAAACTGCACGCAACTCATTCCGATTTCACCAAAATTGTAATAAAATGTATGAAAATGATTTTTATTTTTATTTTCAAAATCAATATCCAGTCCATTTTATTGATAAATTAGCATAAATATTATTTTATGAGCCAAACCCCCGATGATAAGTGGAAAATGATCCAATTTACACACCGTCACTGCCCGACCCTCGTTTCAATTATCCATTATATTAAATATTAAATATGGTTAAATTGTTCTAAAATTGTACACGCATCAGTTTTTTTATTCATTAGGTTAAATACACATGAACTCACATGTAAGGGATCAATATGTTCAATTATAATTAAAATAATAATTTATCTTTCTTACTTTTCTCTTATTCTCTCTCATTTATTTGTACTTTTCACATATAAATTAATAAAATAACAAAAAGATGATTTGTACTCTTGTGATAGAAAAATTGATAATTTGTATAAACCAAAATGTTTTCTTATAAGTTGTAAAAGTATACTTTTTACTTTAAATACGAGAAAACATCTAAGTTATTTAATATGCTTGCTCTGTTAAATTAATTTGGGTTGAAAAAATTTGATAGAAGTATATTAAAATATAATAATATTTAATTATGATAATAAATTTGATAGAAAGCTGAAAAATATATAAAATTAAATTGTTAACCTAAAAATATAAAAATAATATTAATTAAGGTAAATATGAGAAAAGGCGTAAAAAAAACCGCACCTCACCTCACCTCATAGCAAATAGGCCAGCTTGGCCGGGCATTACACCCTGAAATAAATTACTTTGGTAAAACAAAATAAGATTCTTTTACATTTTTTTCTATTTATTATTTGGATGGGAAACAAAATTCAATATCCTGAAAAAAATGGTTTTTTACTAAGTTTTTTTGTAAAAATAAATATTACTCCGACTAATAAATAGTGGGAGAACTTGGTGTAGACGGGACTGCCTATAAGTTTAATTATATGTACTTAACTTAAAAGTTAACGATCAAAAATTTTCAACACCCATTTACTTACACAAAAAAATACACACATGAAATACAACCCCACCCATCCAAATCCTGATTCCGCCACTAAAAATAATAACACGTCATGTTAATTATATATTTAAAGTTTTTTTTTAAGATATAATATGTTCTTCAATATATATTTAAGTGTTTTTATTAAATTATTTTATTATATGATAGAAAAATATATTTCTAGTTTAAATGCGTGCGAATTAAAATTTATTATAAAATTATCATTTACTGAAAATTACTTCTTATCAATAAAATATGTTATGTTTTCAATATATGTGTCGTTATTATCATGGATTATCCGAACCATTTACATTATAATGTGATGATCTTCTAAATTATCAAGTAATTTTAAAAAATTGTAACTTAACAAAATATTAGTATAAAAATATTAATAACTATTTAGTATATCGAAACTAACAAGTACAATTACCATAAAAATAATTTCATAAAATCCTTCTTTAATTTCAGGAAAAAAAATCATCATATGTAGAAAAATATTGGCTCTGAATTCCTGTAATTATTGGTTTTATTAAATAAAAACTTGAAATCTATAGCGTAAAAAGAATTTACAAGCTATTATTATAAATTTGTCCGTTGCCAAATTAAACACAATCAAGTTCATTTTCTCAGTGTAGATCAAATCATAAAATTCCTAGATCTATACTAATTCATTGGTTATTTCATTTCTATAGACTTAAAAACCAAAACCCTAAAAGTTGTCCACCTCATTTTTACTAAAACCAGTTACTGAATCACTTTGAACCCTTTTAAGTTTTTAACAAACCAACACTCCTTAATCCAACTCTCACCCATTAAACCCTGTGTGAAATCTCCAAACTACCTTCGTTTAATCAAGAAACCCTAGGTTTACCTAAAATGTTCCGTGACAAGCCGAAAATAAACAGGTTTCAGAATTGGTGAATAAGGAAACTGGAAGAGACGAACATGATAACTTGGATAGTCCTCCTAATCAAAATAGCGTTCTCAAGTTACAGGCATTACAAAAAAATACCAAAATAACGACGGGATTAGTGACGGTATTTTTTGTTACGAGAGCGACGGTTTTTGTGACAGTTTAGTCAATTTGCGACAGATTTGTGACAGATTTTTAAATTAGTGACAAGCTTGTGACAGCTTTTAACTCTTACAAAATCAAACATTATTTTGTAGTGGTAACATGTTAACTGTATTATTATATAATGACTACTTATTCTTGTAGGACATAATATATATGTTTGTTTGCCAAATAAAAGATGTTATATTATTAATAGTATTGCGGGCTCTACTTATATCATGTTTGTTTACACAAAATATAGAGTAAAACATTTATAAATTAATATAATTGAGACCATATAAATTTATTAATTTAAAGAAGTATTAATTAATAGATAAATTTAGTATTTATTAATTTAAATAGGGTTTTTATTGATTTGATAAATATACTCGTTAATACTAATATAAAACTCATATATATTACTAATATTACAATTTAAACTCGTTAGTAAAGTCTAGTACACTACTTAATTATTAATATATAAATTTTGTTGCATCTTAAACCACCGTGTATGAAACTAAGAAAATACATTAATACATTAAACTAGGCATGAACTTCAATTATATTTAAATTTTAAAGGGAATCAAATGAATATAAAGTCATATTTCACTAAATCGTTTTAATAATGTTTGTCATTTTGAATAATTATTAATTTATGATTTTGCGGGACCAAATATTTACATACAAATTTTCAAAATTTTATTATCTTATTAATTTATCGAAATTAGTCATTTCTTACATTGGACCAAGTCTGCACCGGAGAAAAATATTATTTTAGAGAGATTATTAATTTACCGAATATTAATTTAAAGAGCTTCTACTGTAATTAGTACTATATGGTGGTATTATTTATTCCACTCAGTGACGGAGCTACAGTGGGGGCACGTGCCCTCCCTGGATTTGGAATAATTACTATATATATAGTGCAATATGTTCAGAACATAGTCTTAGCCGAATTCGCTAAGATCTTCTTATTGTTACTAGTTGACCAGGGTTCAAAACCCATCAGCTACATTTGTCTTTATTTTTACACTTAATAACACTTTACCTTTTTATACAATCATAATTATTATAAGCATTATTAATTTAATTTATACTTCTGTTCTTTGTCGTATAAATCATTACATTTAGCACCCCGAAAAGATTTATTTGTTTGTCTAGTAGTCACGGTAAAGTTGTTAATAATTTGATTTATTATTTGATTTCCGTTTTAAGAAACAAGGCTATCAATAAGCATTTTTTCTTATTCATTACTTTATTAATAAGCATTTTTTCTTATTCATTACTTTATTGACTGAGCATTTTTTCCTTAAACCCAAAAACTCTTATTCATTACTTTATTGACTAAGCATTTTTTCCTTAAACCCAAAAACTAGTCATGATATTAGCATTTTTTTTATTATTATTCAAGAACGTGTTTAGAGAAATACAATCTTAATAGAATAATTTTTCGCCAGAAACAATCAATGTTCAATCATATATATATAGTTCCATACTTGTAAGTTTCATTTTTACTTAACCGCCACACAAAAATTATTTGCTTACTTACGCTCATTTTTTAACAATTGAGTATTTTATCAACTTTCGTATTAATCGTGTCCCTGCTGAATCAAAATCGTGACTCCGCTCCTGATTCCACTCATGGTACTAGTTATAAATAACATACATTTATATTATCCTGCAAACAAACATGATGAGTATATTTTAAATATTAGTAATTTTAATTGAATTCCACTTTAACCTTTAGGCAAAAAGGTATAATAGGAAGAGTGAGGGAAATTTATTTTTTACCTGCCATCACAGTGGCTGTAGTTAGTTACTGGCTTTGTCAGGTAAATGATTTCATAATATTGATAATGCACATTATTTTGCGAGTCCAAACATAACTTACAAATTAGCGAGTACCATTTAAGTGAGTTTAAAATGACTAATTTCATTATATAGTTCATGATGCATTTTTCCAGCTTCCTACCTCTTTTCAAGATTTTTATGATATTGTTTTATTTTTTTATTGGCGTATTGGGATCAGCGAAATCTCTTCAAAAGGTTCGATCAGATTACTGAAACTGCTGATACGCCCACAGTTGTCGGTGATCTGACTCGAATTTTAACAGGTATTTACTCTCATAAACTTGCTAAAGCTATTTACAGTTATTCAAAAGGATTTAGTTTGTTACTGGTGGATTCGTCCCTATTTGATCTCTCGAAGCATTGGATTCATCATTACCAGTTGATAGGGTTAAAGATATCGGCATAATTTGCCCATTAGGCCTCTTCATTAAATGGCATGTTGTTATCATGCCAGATGTTTGTGGAGCAATTTCTTCATCAATATAAAATATGGTGCATGGTATATTAATTTGGTGTATTAGTTGTTATAAGAAAATGTGATATTACAGAAAACATTCTCGGTCTTTTTATTTAGTATACTTTATGCATATTGTTCAATTATGATTAAATGTATGAATTATGATCACACTTTTAGTTATAAAATGTACATATTTAATCGTGTTCCTAGGTTTACGATAAGTCTCTGTTTGTTTCTCTCGGAAATGGGGAAATGAGGAAGGACCTTTTTTCCGAAGAAAATAAAAAGCTATTTAGAAAATAAAAAGATAACTTTTATGTACAAAAAAACTTATATTAAAAAGAAACACAACACAGCTAGAAAGCAATTTCGTATTTTTGTTGTAGAAATACAACATGAAACTGAACAACATTCAATATTTCTCAAGGCTGGATCTTTAGTCTGTTATATTCGTAATGGTGGAGTCAGTTTAAATGAGGGTTTTACTTTTAAAAGAAATATATAAATCAATGACTACCATAACAAGATATTTTTAAAGTTCATAGATGCACTTGAGAGTTGTGACATGTTGAAAAGGAACCCAATATCCTTATTCACAATATTATTTTGCGAGCTCATTTTTCTCAGTTATGGGGATTTATTGTGTATGTCAGGTTCGTTGCGATTTCTTTTCCCTCCGTTAAGGTTATAAGCTCTCTTGTAACGGTTCGTTATCGGAAAACATTAGTAGTTACTTCATTATTATGGCTATCACGAGGGTCCTTATCTCATGGTTTAAAACATTTGTTGCGATTAATTATAATAAAGGAGCCTGTTATTGAAATAAAATAAAATATTATCCAATCTGTTACCTTTTAAAGCCTAGAATTGGTTGTAGATTTTATGACAAATTAATTATGAGAACTCTCTTTTTCTTACATAAAACAATGAATTAGGTTGAAGACTACACTTGTATTTAGCCATTATATATATCCAAGTCTTTGTCTCTTTATTCTTGAAGCGTCATCTCAGCAAATCATTTTATCTTGGCGTCGTAACGAAAAGGTATAGTAAAATCTCTCTATAAGAATACTCCTGTAGGAATAACCTCCCTATAATAATAAAAAATTCCGGTCCCAACTCGTACCAGTTCAAAATAGGAATAAACTCTATATTGTCATATTTCGTAGTTTTTTATGGTCCCGTTAGTTATAAATCCACCTCCTTATAGGAATAAAATACATTTCATTACAAAAATATATATATAATTAAATAAATTTATGATGATGTAAAATACTTATGTAAGGTCGTTTGCGATGATAACTTAATTTTTTGTGTTGCTACCACATCTTTTAACTTGCGCGTCCGTACTAGCTCGTCGACATGGATACCATCTTGTTGAAACCAAAACATTTCTAACTTGTCAAGCATTTTAAAATCTTCTTGACATGAAACCTTTTGTATTTCATCTTGCCTAATTCCAGCAACGATTTGTTCATCGGTTAAAGTATTTGTTTTCTACATACATGTATTTGTTTAACTAAACTTTTGATAGATTCATTTATTTGTTTTAATTTATAATGAACCATGTATATGTATCTAATATTATGTAAATACATATATTTTTTATTTTTTTAATATGTAAACTCTATATAGTAATAAACTCTCTATATTAATATTTTTTCATGGTTCACACAATATTACTGTATAGAGGTTTTACTGTACTAAGAGTGTAATAGCAAAGATGATAATTATAAGATGTATGAGTACTAAGAAGATATATCTTGAAGCTCTACGTGAACATTCCTTGAAACATTAATTCTTTGGACATAAACGGGCAATGATCTTAAAGACTTAGATCGCTTTTTCTTTTCGTTTTCAACTTGGTTTGAAGCAATTATTTTCAAAATTTTGCTTCTTTCACTCTGAGATGGTCGGTCTTATAAACATATTTCTCCGATGCTTTTGTCAATATGTCTTCATCATATGATCCCTGCCTATCATTTAATCAAATTAAAGGTCTCCAAATGATATTGCAACACTAACAAAGATGTTGGCATCCATATCAAAAGATATCAATTTCTTTGGATACTTCAACTGTTAGTCCAAATTTATCAAACCGTTTTATATATGTTTCTCTTATAAAATTGTAAGATTTTAAAATTCACCAGAGCCCTAATATGAGCAATTCGATCTCTTCGTAGCTCAATGTCACAAGGGGGGAGAACAATTATGCAGCAATAATTGATCTTATCCGTAGGTTTTGATCTAATGGTCCAGACTCTATAGTAATATGAGTTCACACCTCAATCAAATTATTACCATTACAGTCGATTGTTTCTTTCCTTTCTCCGTAATTTTTTTTGTGAGATTAAAAAAAAACATAACACTAGTACTATCTTGGCACTTGTTGTAATTCTAAAGAATTTATGAAACTTTATATTGTATACAATTTCATATGCATGTATCATTATAATATTCTTTCAGAACTTGATTGTTTATTTTCTCAAAAAGTCCCCAAATAAAACTATGCTCTCAATGACCGAATGATGATTGTATTAGTAACTTATGATTTATTGCAACCATTAACACGTGTGTTCAGCTCGGATGAGCCTGCAACAAAAATGGCAAATGGTAAAAAATAATAGCAAATGATACGTTGTTTGATCATGTTTAAATCAAGAAGTAAAAAAGTTGTTGCTTGCCTAGAATATAAAAAGTAGAAATAATGGATTACCCAAATACAAGTACTTTACAAGTAACGTGCATAACTAATGTATTTTTCCGTCACAATTTTTTGTTCACCAACTTTTTGCTTGATATAATATATACTAAACGGGGATAGAACTGATAGCAGTCGAAACGAGATTACATCACCACTGCATATTAAGAAAAAAATTAATCGATTAATATATATATAGACTTTAACCTTTCAACACATCATAATTACGAAAAAATTAGTTGTCATTCTGCCACTGAAAATTTATACAAGGTAAAAGCATCGTATAGTCATTCTTACCCTTTTTAAACGTTTTGCACCTCAGATACTATATTGATAGAAAATCAGTTTGCACGGCGGAAAAAACGTACCCAGATTCTTAGGTTTAATATGTACGTATATTATCAATTAAATCATGTTTTACCGTATAAGTTTAGATCACACCGAATAACAGAAGGAAACAGATGGCGGTTGTGATGGAACAGATTCGCCTCAACTCTTCTATCTTATTATTGAACTAGCATATTGCTTTTTGAAAGAGGGTGGGCTCTTTCTCTCTCTAAGCAATCTCGGAATATAGTTATGAAAACTTATTCTGCCAAGAAAATAGGACGTGCTATATGTAGGATAAACTATGGACTTGTAGGTTGATTAAGATAGAGCTTCTTTAACAAATTTCGTGCTATCATATCTTCTTAAAAATCGAGATATACACAATCAATTTAAATCGTGATTTATTCCACTAAAAATCACGACTCATCTCTCTGCCATAATCTGATTATCCAATTCGTTCCAACTGTCAAACATGTTCATTATCTCCCCACGTAAAAATTAATCAGATACTCATTTATTAAATTAAATCACTGACTGATTTCTTATTTAATAAACGTATTATCCCTAAGCTTGTCCGCTTAACTTATTTGTCGTGTCTTATTATAAATCCACCTGCAGGGTTTACACGAACAAAACTTATAAGCTTCCTCAAAGAGTATCATCAATCTCTTACGGGAGTTGGATTTTTTTTATTACTAATAAACAATTATACGAATAATGTTGTCATCCAACTCATTAAATTTATTGACTCGTGACAAATTTCACCATGTATGAATCAAAATGACACACACATTCATACATGTCTAAATAGAAATATAGGAATTAAGAGCATAAACAATAATTATGACCACGAGTTATAAATCATTTTGTCTAGTGAGTCACCAAATGATTATTTCGTAACAGGGCTGTTTAATACACACAAATTGCACTAGTAAATGTAGTTGTAATTTATCCGTTTCCTGTAGTCAAGACAGACCTACTAAAACCACATACTACAACTCTACTGATGGTATATCCATTTTCATGTAAAATTGTAAACATATAACTTATATTCTATTAGAACCGGCCGTCTAATGTTCCGTGTGTAAGCCGTAACTCTACACACTAGATCATCTACTAAATAGAATAATATACACTTATTTAGTCATTTAAACAATAATGATAGATAACAATTGCTAATATTATTCTTATTAAATAGATCAATTCAAAACATTATCAATTATAAATCCAAAAACAAACATGTGTTTTAGTATATTTTGCTATCATACTAATCATCAAGATCATCACATAAGCAAATAGAATTCGACGATTTGTCAGGACCATGTTGTTTTTAGTTTGTTAAACAATAAAAGTATGACAGAGAAGTTAGTCATGTAGACTAGAATAAAAACTATATTATTAACGTTGTACTGTATCATTCTATTATAATAAATCAAATCAAGTCAAATGGGTATCTGTCCAATTTAGTCAATTTTTTTAAAAAATACCCCTACACCTTTATATTAATTATAATAATACCATATTCACATAAAAATATAAAAACTAAAAACTAATAAAACTATTTATCACTCTTTAACAACCAAATATTATTTTAAATTTTAAAATATGTTTTTTTATTATTATTCACATATTTATATCATAAGTATAACTATTTTTTATATTTTTATTACATTACGTAATATCTGGGACACGATTACTAAGCGATTACATAGCTAGACCGTTTATATAGGGTAGGATTCAACTATTAATGAAATATACTTTTAAAAAAAGATAAGATTTCAAACATATTTCCTCAATTATCAAATACTACATACTACATTTTTAATTACCAAGCATGTACTCCTACCGATGATCCAATATTTTAATGTTCCATATTTTCTAAATAATGAGATTCCAGAACTTATTTACTATTGTTCATTACTAAAAACGTATGTATGTGATAACAAGATATAACGACGCTAATAATGAATTATTAGAAAAGTTTCTCCTCTATTCATCAAAATAATAAACAAGTTGACTGTTTTCGGTTTAGATTTTCTCTCTAAGTTATTTGGAATGATTATTTATTTACTACTATTAATATAAGACAACACAAGAAATTTGAGTCGGTCAAATTTTACCAAAATTTTACAAAAATACTCTCACTCTAATATTATAATTACTTTTAAATGTCCTAATTCAATTCAAATACATAAATAACTTAAATAAGTGTCATGTTCCACACATATTCATATTTCAAACAAAATCGTCACAAAAGTAAAACATTATATTATTTTTTTGGGTAAAATTGGGGATAAATGTAGTGGTAGAGTGATGTTGATTTGAGGAAAAAATATATTAATTTGATATATGAAAGAGTTTGATGGTTGATGGTTAAGGGTTTTTTTTGATAAAATTGAGAAGTTTTTTTTTTGGTAAATTGGGAGAGGTTTTTTTTTTGGTAAAATTGGGGATAATTGTAGTGGTAGAGTGATGTTGATTTGATAAAAAAAAATATATTAATTTGATATATTAAGGAGTTTGATGGTTGATGGTTAGTGTTTTTTTTGGATAAAATTGGAAAAGTTTTTGGGTAAAATTGGAAAAAAAAGTTGATATATGAAAACGAAATCACATAAGAAAACGAAATCACACAAGGAAATGAAAGAAAAAAAATATATTTGGCAGCTGACACGTGGACTGCCACGTAGACATGGGATTTCCAATCCCACGTCTGTTATAGGTAGGAGTAATTTGCATAGGTAAAAAACAATTTCCCGTATGTGTGTGTGGGAAGAGAGAGATAAACTGTTTATACAGTTGCATTTTTGTATATAACAAATATTATATTAAATTTAACTATTTTTTTATTTTTAATTATTTTCTCTCTTACCAATTAATTGTATTTTACGAAATTACGTTCAATTTTAACCGGCTTATAACATGAATCCAAATTGTCGAAATGAAAAATTTCATAACTAAATCATATAATTTAATGTTTGAAATATATGATTAACTTTGGAAATTTTTCATTCCTGTTGTAGGATATTATTGTACTCTTGGGCTTCTACTTTATGGGCCCAAGTGGGCTTGTAACACTACCCCTCTATCTATATAGAGAGGGGATAGGGGTCTTGTATTTTACATTCATTCAGATTCATTCATAATATGATATTGTTCTCTCTCTATATCTATACATATCTCTATATATATCTATAACGAGCTAATATGTCACACAACAATTCCGATAATTTTGATACAAGTTATTGGCCGGTCAAAATTGCACGTAGTTTCATAGTTCACAATTAATTGGGAACGGATGGAGTAATATTTAAATTTATGGTAAACTCAACTATGGTTCTAATATATTTTTATTTGAGTTTTTAGTAGGTTGAGTTTTTAAATTTAACAAAAAAAAATTATTTTTAATTAATATTTAAATTTAGGATAGACTCAACTAGAGTTCTAGTATATTTTTATTTGGGTTTTTATTATTTTGAATATTTATATTTTGATTTATCAAATTATATAATTTTATGTATATTTGGAGGGATGAATATATATTTTATTAGCATAGCGTGTGAGTTGTGTGCAAGTTGTGAATTAAGTCAATTAGAAAAATACACGTCAACGGGTTGAATTTGAAGGTTTATTTTGAAAGTGCTAATAGCAACACTCTACACTTAAACTTCGATATTGACTAACGTGAGATAAAGTAATAATTTATTCCGGTCCCGACTTGGGCCAATGGAGTAAAGTAATATTCTCGTTAAATGCATTAACTAAAAAAAAAATTGAATCATTAAAGGCAAAATAAAAAAATAAAGTAATCATTATTAACTTTCATAAAAAAAAATATATAATGTAGACCAAAATATTCAATCAATCGACAATACCATCACATTAATTATTTTATTTTAAAATATATATCTATAGTTGATTTTTTTTTCCACCTAAAACAAAATGAATCTCATCCTTGGACTTTTATAAAACTTATATAATTTCCGGAATATTTTGTATAATCAAATTTTTCTTCCAGTCATGCTTGCAAATCTTTTTAGCTAATAGTTGTATTATTTTTCTTATGCTCGCATATTGCACTCCTTATTTTATCGGTTAAAGTTGATTTTTTAAAATGGTGATAAGACATTGTAAAATAAAAATAAAAAATGTACTCACAATATATTCCAAATATCCATATTTTATAGGTTAAAAATAAATCTTTTCATTTTCTATATACATTTCCATTACATCAACTCATATTTAGCGAATAGGCCAACTCGACCGGCCATTACACCCTGAAACAAATAACTTTGCGAACACAAAATAAGATTCTTTTATGTTTTTCCTATTTATTATTCAGATGGGAAAAACAAAATTCAATATCCTATATATAGGCAATCACCAAATATATTTATTTTCGTGGACTTTGCATTAATTTATATACAAAAGAATGTATATTCCTGAAAAAAAATGTTTTTTTACTAAGTTTTTTCATAAAAATAAATATTACCCCGACTAATAAATAGTGGGAGAACTTGGTGTAGATGGGACCGCCTATAAGTTTATATGTACTTAACTTAAAAGTTAACGATCATAGACTTGCAGCACCCATTTACTTACAAAAAAATACACACATGAAATACAATCCCACCCATCCAAATCCTTATTCCGCCACCGAAAATAATAACACGTGCGTCATGTCAATTATATGTTCTTTTTTTAAGATATCATATGTTCTTCAATATATATTAGGGGTTTTATATGTTTGATACACCAAAATATCTGTTTTTAACGATTTGGGTACCCATGTTTCAATTTTTTTAATTTGTCTATCACAATAAAATAACTTTCCAATTTAGGTATCACCGTCTAAATTAATCACGCAATCATGTCACGTGACATTTGACAAACGTTAATTTAAGATGGTAATTTTGTCATTTTGCACCAAAATATATCATCCTAGAAAAACGTTTTTCCCAATTTCACACATAACAAAAATTAGCACATAATCCAAATTTTGGAAAACGTTGTTCTATCATGATATATTTTGGTGCATAATGACAAAATTACCCTATCACATTCAAGTTTATCAAGCACGTGTTGTCATTTGACATGATTCCGTGATTAATTTAGATAGTGGTACCTAAATTGTACAGTTTCTTATAGTGTGTTATGCAAATTGAAAAAATTAAAAGGTGCGTACCCAAAATTGAAAGGTGTGTTATCAAGCGCAAGCTGAATGACCACAAGAAGGGAGGGGAAGTAGAAGGGGTAATGGAGAAGTTTGTGACTATAAGGGTAATCTCGCGCTCGGGCGGGTGGTGGTATGATTTTCGTACGACGAGGGCTACAATAATGATCAGGGAAACAACTAAAGAAATGGCCAGAACCGCAATGGTAGTGACGGCACGCTTCATTTGGGCTCCGGTGTATCTACCGTATTTGCCATGATCACTTGATCACAAAGATAGAGAGAGAGATAAATGAGTGTCTGCATGGGGGAGTTCTTTTAAAAAACTTTGTTTACCGGTTTTGTCCCACACTGGGTTTTCCGGCCCTAAGGTTTTTATGTGTTTAGCACTGCGAATGAACTCGACTCAGATTGACTGCATGAAGACGAAAAATTCAAGACGTCCAAAGAGAGAGTGTTGTAGCATATTATTGGACTATTGGGTATTACTCATAGTGGGCCTAAGTTGAGCTTGTACTTTATGGGCTCAAGTGGGCTTGTAACTCTATCCGTCTATCTATATAAAGAGGGCGAGGCGTGTTGTATTTCACATTCATTCATATACATTCTGATTAATAAATATTTACTGTTTCCTCTCTCTCTATATATATATAACGAGCTAACATGTCACACAACAAAATCAACTTAATTGTAAAAAACCAACTTATGTATATATATTTTTACAATTGGTTACATATATTTAGTTACAATTAGATACATATGTCATAAAAAATACCAAAATATCACAAAAAATAAAAAATAAAAATTGAAAATTGAAAAAAATATTTAACAATAATAATAACTTGTACATAATATGAAACAGGATTAGACATTATTAGATAGGATTAAATAATATTAGACATACAAGATTGGACAAAATTAAACATGATTACACAGGATCACATAGTTTTTATATAAAAAAGTATTTTTTTAAAATGCACAAAGAACGCACGCATGCAGAATGCACTCAAGATGATCATGGTGAAGTAAAAAAAAAATCGTGTATTAATTGTTTTGACTAAAATGTTATCGGATAATACAATGTTTTGTTTGTATTAATGTTTTTTTTTAAGAGTTAATTTTGAATTATTCTACTATTAATATGTTTTATTATTAAACTTACAGTTGAAAAGGCTCTTTTTTCATAAATGTGTATATCTATCGTATTATGTATACCTTTTCTCCATGTATTGCTTTTAAGGAGGGAAATTTGGACATATATTTATAATTTTTACTTTTATTTTAGAAATTTACACCAAATTTGTAGCATCCTCAAATGAAAAAGTGTTTACATACTTTTGAACCGAACTATTAAATTACAAACATTATAATACTGAGCTCAACATACCGTAGAACCTCCATAAATTAATACTCGTTAAATTAATAAACTCTTTAAAATAATATTTTTTTCCGATCCCGACTTGGGACAATGTAAAAAATCATCAATTTCGATAAATTGATAAGATAATAAATTTTCTGAAAATACTTATATAAATATTGGTTCTGACAAAATCATAAATTAATATTTTTTCAAAATGACAAACCTTAATATGACGACTTGGTGAAATATGACTTTATAGTTGTTTGATTCTTTTTAAAAATCAAATACACTTGAATCTCATCACCAATTTCTCTAATTGCATCCAAAAACTCCGGTATAGTCTTTTACGAAATGAACCAAAAAAGTATGAAGTGTTCTATACACGATAAATGTTTCATTTAACCAAAAAAGTAGTGTATTATCTTCAACTTTGTCATCTTTATTGTTTACAAAAACGATATTCACAATTTATTCTAAAATCCGTGTCTATGAACATGTATCATTTTCACCTACTTAATCCAACAAGCTATTAACATTCATTTCACTGCGATAACAGCAACCATCAATCTCTAAGTTCATGAATACTTTCCTCAATAGTGTTTTCATCTAAATTAATTGAAACTCTATCGACTGAACGAATTTTGCAGTATCGAAAATAATTTGTTATTGTCGTTTATTAAACATTAATTGTCCAATCAGTAGAAACTTCTTTAAAATAATAATTATTAATTTATCGATTAATTAATAACTATTTAAATTAATAAATTTTTATGGTCCCAACATTAGTAATTTACCGAGGTTTTACTATATAATAAAAAAATGAAATCAGTAGAATATCAGCGGTTAAACTTTCAAAAATGGCAATTCTATTAAATGCCAACTAAATTCAATCTACCAAAGAAGCTCCGATAATTGTTTCAAAAAAAAAAAAAAAACTCCGATAAGTGCACATGGTTAATTAGCCACAAAAAAAGTACTTGGAGAAGAAATATAGAATAAATAGTTCTCTTAAGGACTCAAATTGTGTCACTTAAAGAGCGCAAGAGAGGGTATTTCTCTAGCACTTCTCGTGCTGTCAATATATCGTTTCCGTCTTGTGGGGTCCAGACTACCTCGACACCCTGCACATAAATCGATCTCAATTACACAAAATGAAACAGTTTTCAGAAGAAAGGTGTGATTACAAAAAAAAAGACAAACAAGTTCATGGAAACAAAAGAAAGAGGGTTATCCTATTTTTACCAAAGTTTCGTTTGTACTGATAGATCCGATGATTTCCAGGGCCTTCTTCAGATCTTCAATGCTACGAATTGTTGGCAGTTTGAGTACTCCTTCAGCAGCTACGATTATTGTTATCTAAAAACAGTAACATTTCAAAGCCAGACAAAACACATTTAATTGATTTACGGCATTTGTAGCCAAACAAAGCTCAAGTTATACATGATGTGTTAGGAAATTAAACATTTACAATCTGAAAACTATAATACTGATAGCAGCAAACAAACCAAATAATCATCTTATGGTTACCCAAACTGCATAACTTAATGTACATAATTGTAGGACTAAATGTAAAGTATTAGCAAGCATAAACAACGTCATAACTCTTGCTTATAATTTTGAGCACATAAAGTCACCGGTCTTCCATGTAAAACTATAAAAAATTTATACGCAATTGAAATCAAATTAATCGGCAAAAAATGAACCATGGGGAATGCCTACCACAATATACTCATTCTCAAATCCAGTCAGAGCTTTGCTGCTTTTTCTTTGCACTTTTTTGTTATCCACGTTGACTAAGGTCTCTTCGTCAAGTTTTTCACATTCCTCAGTCGAAATCCGAGTAAATATTTTCTCAGCTTCTTCCATATTGCTTTTTACATCCACCTGCACATGTAAAAAAAGACAGGCATTGGACTCAAATCACGTATTAAAGTTGCATTGTTGCATTTATATTATTAACTTATAATGGTTCATTCAATGTCTAGACTTATCAAAAGAGGTATCGATTAAAACAACACTAATATAAGTGACCCTTAACAATTAAGAAAGAATACACAATGATTCGTAGCAAACCATGACAAGGAACTTTAGGCCATAAAGTTATCATCTAATATTTACAATATTAAGAATAAAAATGTATGTTCATACTCGTGATCATCAGCATATTACAGTTTTCAATAAGTATTCAGTATTTTACTATCCTTGATATCAGTTCCAATATTCCACAGCCGCAGCC
The DNA here is from genome assembly GCA_963920805.1 of Primula vulgaris. Taxonomy (NCBI): domain Eukaryota; kingdom Viridiplantae; phylum Streptophyta; class Magnoliopsida; order Ericales; family Primulaceae; genus Primula; species Primula vulgaris. The sequence goes on along the minus strand of OY987216.1, from coordinate 5,316,457 downwards.
CTATCTATCTAAGTCCCAGACCAATAATCCAATTTGAAGAACTAACTTCAACTTTTTCAATATGCATGCTCCTAATAACTCATATACTAGTATTATTTGCTTAATAGCCATAAAGTGATTGAAGGTTAAGGGGATGGTATTTAACTTACAGATGAATAACCGGAGATGCAATAATGAGCGTGCTGAATCACAGCACTAGTTGTCTCTGCACCAAATGAGAGTAAATGGTGTTGCTTTACTAGGAACACGATTAAATACTTACATTTTACAACTAAAAGTGTGATCATGATTCATACATCTAGTTATAATTGAATAATATGTATAAAGTATACTAAATAAAAAAGAGCGAGAATGTTTTCTTTAATGTCACATTTTCTTATCACAACTTCACAAACCAAATTAATATATCAACAGTTTTTATATTGATGAAGAAATGAAGAAACTGGCGTGATAACAGTATGGCATTTGAAGAGGCCTTAACAGGCAAATTATGCCGATACCTTTAACCCTATCAGGTTGCAGTCATAAATCTGATGCTTCGAGAGATCAAATAGGGACGAAACCACCAATAACAAACATAAATCCTTTTGAACAATTATAAATAGCTTTAGCAAGTTTATAAGAGTAAATACCTCTTAAAATACGTGTCAGACCGGCAATGTTAGACGTATCAGCAGTTTCAGCAATCCGATCAAATTCCCTCTGAAGAGATTTCGCTGATCCCAATACACCAATCTACAAAAAAATATCATAAAAATCTTGAAAAGAGCTAGGAGGCTGGGAAAATGCATGATGAACTATAATGAAATTATTCATTTAAAACTCACATGGTATATGTAACTTATGTATTGCACTCTAAATCATTTATCCCAGTTTGGACTCCCAAAATAATATGCATTATCAATATTGATATCATTTAGCTGACAAAGTATTAGCCAGTAAATAACTACAGCCAGTGTGATGGCAAGTAAAAAAATAAATTCCCTCACTCTTCCTATTAAACCTTTTTGCCGAAAGTGGAATTCAATGAAAATTACTTATAATTAAAATGTACCTTAAACATTTTCTGTCCTACAAGAATAAGTAGTAATTATATATAAATACTGTTAACATGTTACACCTGCAACTTGAGCACACTACTTTGAATAGGAAGACCATCCAAGTTATCATATTGATCTCTTCCAGTTTCCTTATTCACCAATTCTGAAACCGGTTTATTTTCGGAACATTTTAAGGTAAAGCTAGGGTTCTTGATTAAACGACGGTAGCTTGGAGATTTCACACAGGGTTTAATGGGTGAGAGTTGGATTGAAGAGTATTGGTTTTTTAAAGGATTCAAAGTGATATTTGGTTTTAGTAAAAATGAGGTGGACATGGTTAAGAAACTAAGGGGGTTTAAAGGTTTTGGTTAAAAAGTCTATAAAAGTGAAATCCGCAATTGGTGAAGAGATACACATCAAGAATATTTAAGATTTTATCTACATTGAAATATTTAACTTGATAATCAATACTCCATCCCTAATTAATTATACATGAAAGGCCAAACGCCCAAATACTTAATGAGATGGACAGTGAATATATTCTGGCTAACTAAATCCCTTGATATAAGGAAAATATACATTTAAATTTCATATCTTAAAATAGAGAAATCTCATATTTCCAAATATATCTCTTTACTTCTTAAACCCTACTAATTCGCAAAAAAAAAGAAGTAAACTCTTTGTCTCTCTATCTCTCTCCATTTCTAGGTTTAACAATGGCAACAACATTTTTGCTTAAACCCAACATCACTTTGAACCCTTTAACAAACCAATACTCTTTTATTCAACTCTCATCGGTCTATAAACCCTTTGCAAAATCACCAAGCTTCCCTCGGCTTATTTCAAACCCTAAGTTAACCGTAAGATGTTCTGCATCAACCGAAAACTTGAATAAACCGGTGTTAAAGCAAGCCAATAAGGAAACCAAAACAAACCCATACGAGGTTTTTGCTAACGCTGTTTTAGAATCTCTAAAACCTCTTCAAGATACCTTGAACTCTGTCACAGTAGCCTTGTTCATGGTGGTAACATGGTTGTGTACCGTAAGCTCTGCATTGGCTGCTTCTGGTGGAAGAATGGGGGGTCGCTCATTTTCTTCTTCGTCGCCCTCGTATTCATCTCCCTCGCCTTCATATTCATCTCCCTCTCCCTCGTATTCATCTCCCTCTCCGTCGTATTCATCTCCCTCTCCATCTCCATCGTATTCATCTCCTTCGCCTTTATATTCATCTCCATCTCCATCGTATTCGTCTCCCTCTCCCTCTCCCTCTCCCTCTCCCTCATACTCGTCGAGAAGGTCTTCATCAAGTTATAGATCTCCTTCCTCGTCAACTGCAAGTTTTTGGTCCTCTCCCCCAGTTCCTTATGGTGATGTGACTATCTTGAAAAGTGCTCCATCAAAAAGTGAAACCTTGGTAGAGTCGGTTAGCGTCAATAGTGAGCCCCCTTCGATTACCCAACAAAACAACGGCATTTGGGTGTCCACGAATGTTTGCATTGCAAGTGCCGCATTTCTACTTTTGGCTTTAGGCTATGTTGGATCACGGAATTCGAATCTTGCTAGTGGAGCAAGTGTTATCAAGTTGCAGGTGATATTTTACGACCAATCGTATCAGTATAAAGTACTTATACTTGGTCTTGGTCAGACTCGTATCGATTATACTTTAGTGCTAACTTTATACAGCTATACTACTAGGAGAACCTAATGTTTAGGATAACCTAATTTTTCATGTTTTCTTATAGTCTGAATATAATAGTTACAGTATCCATTCTATTTTATTGATGCAATCCTAATAAATATTGACTGCAATTTGTTGTAGCAGTTTGGGGAATTACAGTTCATAGACAAAATGATTTAGTATGAAAACAGAGAGAAAATGTTCAAAAGATTTGGAGAACAAAACCCCTGTTTGAAGTGTGTTTGTAAATGGAACATGTTCCTAGTCACAGACTAAAAAGAACTGATTTTGAGTTTCTTACTCATGCCTGGTTGTGCGTGCTTACTTGCTTAAAAATTACCGGGTGAATGGTATCAGTACTGAAATTACAAGTTAATTTAAATTTAAATTGAATGGTAATCAAAAAATGCTATGCACAACTTGCTTATTAGTAAAGAAAACATGAATAAAGTTCATCGTGCAATATTCTTTTAGGTTGGTTTGTTGGGATTGGCACGGTCTCTTCAAATGGATCTTAATGAGATTGCTGAAACTGCCGATACATCCAAGAAAGAGGATCTGTCATATATTTTAAAAGGTAATAATTCTCATAAAAGCTTATGGAGAATTCAACCGTTCGGCTACTTTTTTAAGTTTATGCTGATGACTTTTTGGGTCTTATAAGTAGTGTGTTTAAGCGTAACAAGGAATATGTGTGCTTTCAAGTAAAATAACTTTTTTGTTCAAAAAAATAAACGACTGTCACCATTTTAGACTAATGGACCAGTTTCCACTATTCTCAATTCAAAGTGTATTTGTTCTCTTTTCTGCAAATTCACCAACAGCACTTACAAATACTCCTTAAAAGTAGGTATCAAACAGAGAAACTCTTTGGTATTGCTGGCGTAAGTAGTTGCCACTAGAAATCATGACAATGTAGAAGTTACCTTTTTGTTATAATTTATGGATAAACTCGCTTTCAACGTTTCCCTTTTTGGTTCTGTATATTGTAGAATACTCAAAATGCGATGTATGATCACATGTTTGGTTGTAGGAATAAAAAAAAATTGCCTATATTTGTTTCCCTGGTAATATAGATCTGATTGTTTTCAATTGCCGCAGAGACAACACTTGCTATTCTCCGACACCCTGATTACTGCATTTCTGGTTATTCATCTGTACGTTAAATACCATCTCTTCATCGCTGGTTATTCATCTAACAAATTATGCATATTAAAAGGAGTGCATCTTCGATATGTTTTAGTTCAATTTTAATTCTTAAAAAATCTTTTGTTGGTTCTGGAAAATCTGCATCTGGTTGGAATCACTGCTTTGTCTCCCATTATTGTTAGGCAATACTGGGATATAAAAGAGGTTTTAATGTGCAGAATTTGAAATCCAAGATATTAAGAGAAATATTATAATATGCTGGTTCGTAATCCTCGAGTTTGAAAATACTCTGTGCTACCAGATGTGTGATATCATATCTAAAATGAAGCTCACAGGACAGATTTGATCCTCATGATTTATGGATAGAACAATGTGTTTTTGTTTTTTTAATAACAATTAAGGGTCATTAGGTGGTTATGTTTCTGTTTAGATCAGTTCCTTTTTCGATAAATATGCACACAGATGAAGTGATTTATTTTTCTTTTAGCTTTGTGTGTTAGCGGATTCTCAGTTCTCAACTTAACTCGTATGCTTCTTTGTGTGTATAGAGTTCAGTAGTTCCAATCTTGTTTAAATTCATTAACTTTAATTTATTTCTTCAGTTAGTTAAATCAACTTTCTTCGTCATTGCTAATTTTCACTTATGGTAGTGTCTAAGAAGAGTTTATGCCTTCTCTACATGTCACGTTTGGTGCAGGTGGAGGTAAAAAACAACATGGAAGTTGTTGAGACATTATTTGATCGGCTTTGTATTGAGGAACGTGCAAAACTTGATGAAGAGACGCTTGTGAATGTCGACAACAGAAAAAAACAAAACAAAATCAGCAAAGAAACAAAGGGATTTAACAATGAGTATATAGTGGTATTCCTTATGTTTCATTATTTCCCAATTATTAATTATTATGACTCCAGTAACATGAATATTTTTGCTGATGACTTTATGTTCTTATGCCCATTTTCTCAAATTGATTTCTTTCGCCGCGTTTTGCTTGGTAATCTTAGCATTCTAATGGTTTGGAAAACCAGAAGATAAAATCTCCGTTTGATCGATTTTATCACAGTATTCCTATGGTTTTGATCTGTGAACATAAGTTTATCTAAAATTTCATCAAGTATCATTAATTATTAATTTGAGTTCAAGTTGCTACTTACTACATACCCGTATTTACTCACTTGTATACAAATTTCCTTTTGTTGTCATTTTCAGATCACTATACTAGTGGCTGCTGAAGGAGTATACAAACTGCCAAAGATTAGCAGCATTGGAGACCTTAATGAGACCCTGAAAACGCTAGGCTCTATCCTTACTGACAAACTATTGGTACAACTAACCACAATTCCTTTGTTTCCAAAAAGCTCTAGCGTTTTATACTATCGGATTGGAAGAACGATAAACTGTTTATTTCTTTTCTAGGCCTAATAGGGATCTATTCTATTTTTTTGAAAACTAATAGTGGTCTATTTCTATATAGGCTGTCGAGGTATTGTGGACCCCACAGGAGGAAAACGACACGTTGACAGAGCAAGAAATGCTCGAGGATTATCCTCTCTTGCGGCTCTATAAGTGACAAGATTTGGTTTCACAAATGAACAATTTAGTCAATTTCTTGCCCAAGTACATTTGGGTAGCTAAGGACATCTTATTAGAGTTAATCTCTTAATTCTTTATATGGGAAATTCAGTTGCAACAAAAAGTAGTTCTTTTCTAATTTGGATAATATGACTTACATGACACATAGTCAAATTGTTTTTCTGCAGAAAACGCATATTATATACTGTCCATTTGGCAGCATCAAGTTTTGAAAAAAAGCATTGCAAACCAAAAGGTTTCAGGAGATAAGCTGTCCTGCTCATATATTACATTAGAATAGGAAAATAGGAAATTGAATATGCACCATATGAAAATTCAGATGATATGAAGAACCTCTAGCGTCGTTCGTAAACTTTGAATACTGTATGTTCGTATGTGCAACAAATTTAATTATAATAGTTTTTTGTAGTAGCAACAAGAACAAGATGATATGATTTCCTGTGAAAACTATTACTAATATGTTATTTTGTTGGACTACTTTGTACATACTACAAATGGCATTACATTTCATGCAAAAGTATTTAAAAATATGATTAGTTTAACTGCTTACATTCCGAGGTTGCGTTTTCCCCTTCCGTTTCTCCCCAATTCAGAACATTTTCAAGAAAAGCAAATTTTTGTTTAGAAAGCCGCATCCAGATTATTATTTTTGTGTACACAACAATAATGTGCTGCTAAAAGAGTAAAATGGAGAAAGCATAACTCTGAAGCCATAATAAAAATGATCCAACCGAAAATACCAACTTTTCTCAACTATCTTATGTTATGTGCTAAATTATAAGTCACTTACTGGCTATTGTAATGCATATTTACTCATTACTATTAAGTAAGTAGTAAGTACCAACTTAGCTTCATGAGTAAATATGTCTTGTGATTATTCTCGAAGATAGTCTAGGTTACTTTTCAGGGAGATTGTTAGACTGTGCACAGTAAAACAAAGTTTGAGTGTGTATTTGTACATGTTTTAAGATCAGCGGTGTGACAAATTAACACAATAATGATGGCAAGTCGACTAAAAAATGTTCAGTTCAGTAGTTCACATACGGAGATTATGTACATTTCTTCGTTTGGGCGCGCTATGATTCTTACGGGAGTACTGCCTACATATGCTATATATGCTGTGAAATTGTGAAAACTTATATGCGCAACTTGGCCAAGAAAATTTCACTTGGTCCTGGAAGATTTAAACTATAATTTTTACTTGTGTGATCATATGCTCAGGTTTTGTTTGAAATTATTAGCATGTTTTGTGCTTGTGACGTAGCGATTACTGGGTAACAATAGTAAAAGTAGTGAAGTACTAAATACTACAGGCTGGTTTTATAATCATTCACTACTCAATAAAATACATGTTCTTTTGTCTTAATATAACGTGTGCAGGCAATGGATTGAAATTTTATCAGGCTTGAATTGTCATGTTTTTATTTTTATCAGATTTTCGGTTTTTCATATGTATTAGTAATTTTGATTTTGATTTTTTTTGTAAATCAACATATTATTTTATTTCTAAAGTGTTTGTTCAAAAAAACCCGTAAAATTTGACATTTTATATTTTTTTTGGTATTTATTAATATTACTAGCCATGTGGGTTCAAATTTGACCCTATAAAAAAATTACGAATACATATGAAAAAACTGAAAACCTGATAAAAATCTGACAATTCGAACCAGATTAAAGTGATAATATACTCAAAGACTGATTGTAAGTCATTGATCTACCTAGATATACATTGATCTAACGATTTATAGTCGGTGTCTACAAAAGTCTATATAAAATAGTGTGTGTAGATCGTCACTCCTATAAAAGTTTCAACCCCGTGTGGGTTCAAATTTTAGATCGTTCCGGTTGACCAATATCCAAGTGACCACAAATAAAAAACAAGAACAGGGTATTATGAAAAAATATTATCCTTTCAATCATGATACCAACTATTATGACATTATTGACATACTATGGTCTTGATAATTCCATCGGATAATGATAAAAGACTCAACATTCAAGGTTATCAAATACTCTACTCAATTATTTCCTTTTTCCTTCTATATTTTTACACTTTTTTGTATTCTTATTCTTATTTGAATACCCGACACGACATACACATGAAAAAATAATAAAATTTTAAATTTAGAACACGGCACGTCTACCACACCGCAATTGAAATATAATAATAAATGTACTATCTGTATATTTTGACAAATGTATGGTTTAAAAAACAAGAATATGGAGTACAATTTTTATCTGAATGTTAGTTAATTTTTGATATAAATTTGTAAATTTTGACCGTCTATTAACTTTTTAATAATAATTAGTATTTTTCATGTACTTTTTGATGTGTTCACACATATTATAAAAAAAAATGTTCAAGTTATTGAAGTGTTTGCATGCTCAAGTACACGTCAACACGTCACTTAAAATATCCTTGAGCATGTTTAACGGAGATGGGTTGCTGAGGGGGGAGCCGTAAAAAAATTGCAATCAACTTTATCAAACGGAGATCTGGTTGTTGGATGTTGTCTCCTTTCTCTTCCCCTTTTTCTCTATGTCTGTTCTCTTCTCCAAATTCTGGATATTGGTTCCGTATTAATAATTACAGAGACTGATCCCTGTATTATTTACAAATCAGTCCCTGTAGTTTCAAATATTAAAAAAATAAAAAAATATATTCGTTAATAATTACAAAATGGTCGTTATAATTTCGAAATAATTACAAAAGGTAATAAACGGTTAGTTTGACTTTTTTTTGTCCCCGAATTTTTTTAACTTATAAAATAGTCCTTATAACGGCTAGTTTTTTGTCCTTAAAGATTTTTAAATTACAAAATAGTACAATTTAATTTTTATATAAATCTGCACTCTACTATCATTCAAACCACATTATTTCAAAAACACTCTCTCTATCTCAAATATATTATTCTATATATCATATAATTCAAACACTTTCTATCCGAAATACAAATGGATCCAATCCGATTCTCCTCATCTTCATCTAATTCCGATGATGCCAATTTCTCAATGATGAATGAAAATTTTCTCATCGACCACCCTATGTTTTTACCTATTTTTGTTGCTTTCGAACATGAAGGAATTTCACAACAACGTCCGCGAAAACAATGAGTCGAGAGGCCTCGATTAATTTTGTAAGGGAACACTAAACTACGGAGAGACTATTTTTTTTAGAGAACACATGTATTCGGACAAAGTATTTCGACGGATGTTTCATATGGACATGGAATTATTCGTCAGAATGGTCGATGAGCTTATCAAGAAAAATCATTATTTCCAACAAAAATATGATGCTGCGGGCCGTATGGGTGCCACCCCTTATCAAAAAATTATTGATGCTCTCCGTATGTTAGCTTATGATCTCTCTGCAAACTTAGTCAATGAGAATCTTCATATATCCACAAATTTTATCCTTAATTGTATGAAAGAGTTTTCTCGTGCTATCGTGAGAACATTTGGCGAGGATTATCTTAGAGAGCCAAATGACGACGATATTCGTCGATTGAACATTATCAACACTCGTAGGGGTTTTCCGGTATGTTCGGAAGCATTGACTACATGCATTGGAGATGGAAAAATTGCCCCACCGCTTAGGCTGGCCAATATCAAATTGGTCACAAAAAAAGAGCCATGCATAGTCCTTAAAGCAGTTGCTTCTAAGGATTTATGGATATGACATGCTTATTTCGGGGCATCCGGTTGTAATAATGGAATCAATGTATTGGAGAAGTCTAATTTATTTGATAGACTTATGGAAGGCGATGTCCCACCTTGTAGTTATAAGATAAATGAAACCCAATACAATATGGAATATTACCTTGCTGATGATATTTATCCTCCATGGACTTGTTTCGTGAAAAGCGTTTCGTCGAGGTTCGGCACGCTTGTGTGATCAAGAATATTTAAAGTAAATCATGTTATGGTGCATAATATTGCATAATATGATTGTTGAACGCGAGCCTCCTGAACAATTAAAGTCAAGATATTTTCCAATGGCATGTTCTGACGATCCTCATCCGCCTCTTCCGGTCATTGAAAATTCTCTTCCAACAACATTCAGAAAAAGACGTGTATCACTTAACAACAACAAAAACACACGAAAACTTTCAAAATGATCTAATCGAGCACATTTGGCAATTACATGGTTCGAGAGTTTGAGTCCGACAATATTCAAAGTCATGTTTTTTAATATGTAGCGTTGATGTAATTTTTATTTTTTATTTGATGTAATTTTAATGAAATGAATATTTAATTTTATTTATTTAAATTTATAATTTTTAGTTGTCAATTATTTAGTTTCGATTACAATTATAACTGTTAAGAGCTATTTACAATTACATTCAAAACTGTTAGAACCTATTTAGTAATTACATTCAAAGTTAAAACAACCTTAAACCAACACAACAATAGGTAGCACAAACAAACGGTCAAAAATTAAAATTAAAGTTAAAGTTAACCCAACAGAATCAAACCAGCGCACGGTTAAACATGTTTCATCTCCCACACATTTGACTCATTTATCTCTCTATATATATCCTTAGATTCCGCATTTTCTACTTACTTTGACCATGACAGATGCTAAAGGTGACTATTTTTGTTTTCCTTCAGATCAGTTTTATGATTTTATCTACACTTTTATTATATGATGATGATATGCATAACATGGCTTGTTGGGTACTTGGGTTGCAAGATTGCAGTTTTTTAGCAAATAAGCTGGATTCTTTTCTTTTTTTGTGATTGAGAAAATCCAGTTTAAAAATTTCTAGCTTTTTTTATCGGGATTTATACAGTTTAATATTTTGTACAATGCATATCCTTCAATTTTATACCTTCTACTATAAACAATCCAATTTAATCGTCTACAACCAAATTCACTCAATTTAGTACCTTATCCGTCAATTTCTTAACAGAAAGTGGGTTATTTTGATAGTTGAACGTACTAAATTGAAAAGAACACTGTATCGCAGAATGTACTAAGTTGTTAGAAAACGGAGATGTGGCGGTGATGATGTCAGTGCCATGTCACTGTACGTTAATCACTTCTCGTTAAGGTACTAAATTGTACAACTTTGGTAATTGGAGGTACTAAATTTGATTATTATTAGTACAAGGTAGTAAAAATTTGAATAACTGTATAAAAGTGTTTAAATCCCTTTTTTTATCCAAAGATTTAGGAAAGTTCTGTCTAAGGGAGAAATAAATAAGTAAAACCGAGTTTAAGATATTCAAGCGAAAAAGGCAACATTTAGTAAAAAAGTTCACCTATGAATTTCCGTGGAATTTTGCAAAATGGTATTCAAAATTGCCTACCTGTTATTACCGTAACGTGTCTGTTAATTAGTTGTGTGTGTTTTTTTTGTTTAAGAATAATGGTAGATATACTAAATTATGTATTTGTAAGTAAAAGACTTAGTTCACGAACACGTATGATGGCGATATGCATACACGGCTGTTGGATTGCACCTTTTAAACAGATAAGCTAGATCTTTTAGTGGTTGCCAAAAAATGTCTTTTCTTCAGCAAAATTGCTAATAATGCGAGTCTAAGCAAAAAAAAAAAAATCCTTTAAAAAGCGGCAACCAAACAAGGCCTGGTTTAAGGAAAGAAGATCACCAATTAATTGCCTTGAAATATCCGAAGTGTTGTTTATTTGCAAAAATGTTATAACCACATCATTATATGCATGCATAATTTGTAGCATTTCCTTTATTTTATCATACTGAGTATAAATATATAGGCGGTTCCAACGATCGACTGCTACTATTGAGTTAACCAGGGTACTGAGTATGAAATATATGAAGAATCGTCAATCATATATATGGATTGTGTCAAGAAAACTCGTATACGAATGGATATTTCAACTAAGCTATAATTATGTTTGTTGTTGTTGTATGCAAGTGTAAAGCGAAGTCACCACCGCAACCTGAATATAATTGAAATTTGTTAGTGCACTTGATTTGTTTTATTTTGTTGTCTATATGGTCTGGTTTGAGTGACAAGATAGGGTTTGAGTAATTGAAATTGATGAAGGATAAAAATTCACAGATGCTTGGGATTAAGGCTTAGATTGATGATGCTGATGATACTAGCATCTCTTATATGTATTCTTTTTTTGTTCTTTGTGCTTGTTCACCAGCTGTGCAGGACAGAGATCAGAAGTTCTTGATACAAGCTGTTGAAGAAGCATACAAAGGGGTAGAATGTGGACACGGACGTCCTTTTGGTGCAGTCGTTGTTCATGAGGATGAAGTAGTTGTGAGCTGTCACAATATGGTGAAGGAATATACTGACCCAACTGCACATGCCGAGGTTACGGCAATTAGAGAGGTAGTCGAATATGTTCTTATCTAAAATTCATAAACCTTGTTATTTGTAGCAAGTATGGACTTGCATATTTGGTCAGTTTAGTCGGGCTGTGTGCACGTGTGCCTATAATCCTATTTTTATCACGTATCGTAGTTTTAAGAAAATAGGGTTTCAGGACTTTTCTGAGGTATGGTTGGCATGTCATTTCTTCGTTTGTCTTTGCCTTGCTTCACTGCTGAAATTTATTCAGCCTCCCTTTGGTGTCTTATAGTGTTTTCTGAATTATATTTTGCTTTCTTACTGTTATGCCTTTGCTAGTATAATGTAACAATTTGCAGGCATGCAAAAAACTGAATAAAATCAGACTTTCCGATTGTGAAATTTTTGCCTCATGTGAGCCGTGTCCGATGTGCTTTGGTGCTATTTACCTCTCCGGAATCAAGGTCTTTTGTTCATCTTTGCTTATATATCCCACAATTAAATGATATAAGGATCGAGGCTTATATATTATTGCTGCGTTTTTAGAGGTGTGTTTATGGAGCAAAAGCTGAAGCTGCCGTAGCAATAGGGTTTGATAGTTTTATCGCTGATGCTTCAAAGGGTATCGAATTTTATCAGAAATATCACTTGGAGATCATAAAAGCTGATGGAAATGGTGCAATCCTTGCTGAGGAAGTGTTTGAGAAAACAAAAACCAAGTTCGACATGATCTAACTCTGACACCATATGATTAAAATGGACACAAAAAAGTAGAATCAATTTATCTTTACTGATTCACGAACAATAAATGTTGAAATTATTCTTTCAGGAATCAGGATTTCACTTCGTTTATTGTGACCATTATATTGTGTCAACTTTTACAATTGTTTCAAATAGTAACTTCCAATCCTGCTTATGTCTTCTTCTTTGGGTACTGTGTATGCCTCCTTATAGAATCCGTCTTAGATTCAAGTAGTATCTTTTATGGCGCACATACATATATTGGATATTGTAAAATGAACTATATTACATTAGAAATTGAATATGCCTTTTCATTTGGTCATCATATGAAAATTAAGATGATGTGAAGAACCATCTCTGACGTCCTACAAAGCCGTAAATTTTGAAGATGTTCGTATGTGCAGCAGATTTAATTATAATAATGCTCGGCTTTCCTGTTTCCCAATTTAGTTTCGAGAAATACTCGCTTCTGATAGTTTTTTTGTAGTCGCAAGAACTTGCAAAAATAAAAGAACAAGTCACATTTTTAATCATTTTTCCTTTTAGCAGTTATACTGATAGTATTTCTAAATACTTTTGCCTGAAATGTAATACCATTTGTAGTAGGGAACAAAATAGTCCAACAAAATAACATACAGTATTTACTTTTATCATATATATTAAAAGCAGTACTAGTTTTTACAAGAAATCATAATAAACTCGCTGGTTCTCTATTTATTGCGGAGTTCCCTATCCTTTTCCGAGGTCGCGCTTTTTCCTTCCGTTTCTCCCCAATTCAGTACATTTTCAAGAAAAGCAAAAAAAAATTTTAGTAAGTATTATCCAGATTATTATTTTTGTGTAGACAACAATAATGTGTTGCTAAAAGAGTAAAATGAACTCTGAAGCCATAATAAAAATGCTCCAACCTTGCAAATACACCAACTTTTTTTAACTATCCTATTTTATATGCTTAAGTTAAACTTTGTTCAGTATGGTACTGTTTTTAATTAATGTCTTGCAATAAGAGTTTAGATGTCCTCATGTTGATTTTTGTACAGTTTTGCTTCAATTTTTTATATCGCTAATTTATTAGACATTAATAACTAAAGAAACTGGCACTTTCTTGGTTTAGAATACAATTGTAACTACAATGCACTTATAGGTTATTTGAAGGACGCTATAAGTATGATATATATTGATTTGATTGTGTTGAAAATGTCATGAGTGTTAATTGATCTACTTTGAAAAGTTCTTAATTCTTGTTAAGCTTTCTTACCTAGCTCTTTTTTGTGTAATTTTCAGTTGGATCGACGCTGCTAAATAGAAAATTAGTTTCTCATAGAAGTTGAGTCGGACGATATACTATTTTCTTATGTCTTAGCTGATGATGAGACAATTATAGAGGAAATAGTTCAATATTAATGTATCTTTAAGGTTTAGTGTTGAATATTAGTAAATTATACTTTTTAGTGTTCAATATACTTTTTTGTGTAATTTTCAGTTGGATCGACGCTGCTAAATAGTAAATTATATACAAAAACTAGAATATGAGCCAGTTATGCGCAACCACATCAGTCTCCTTTACAATTCCCTTATTTTTGAAGTAAAAAGCCCATATTTTGAAGTAAGAGCATTCAAATCATGCTCGTAAAAAAATTTACACGAGGAATAAAAATTTAATTTTTTAGTATTTAGGGAGTCATGCACATTTTATAGTTTTATCAAAACGTCTAAAGGACCGGAGACGTGGTTCTCTGCCCCCGTACACTCCATGTCACGTGTGTATGTGGGGCCAATAAGCTTTCAACATAAATGACTTCCACGTCACTTTTCTCTCTCGCTACACTAAATAAAATAAAATGAAATCTTTTTAACCACAAACCCAGTCTTTCTTGATTTTTTGTTTAATTCTACCTTTCTTTGTTTCTTTGTTAGTTTACAAATTCAAATTCAGCCTATATCCCAACTAGGATACTTGATGAAAATAATTTTAAATACTTAGTTTGAGTCTTTAAACATTAATTGTTAGAGAATAAATAAAAATGTAAATAACCCAAATATATGCTTACTATTTTAGATTATGATGGGAAATAAATTGAACTCCGGATAAGTTGCTTTCAATCATTTCGTTTATTGCAAAATTTGATTGTGAAATAATTAAATTAACCTAAAAGTAGTTAATCTCAAAAAAGTGAGTTTTTTCAATAGTTTTATAAGAAAAATGGGTTTTTAAGAAAAAAAAATAGATGTTCATAAAAAAAAGGAATAGATGAAATAATTTAATTTCCTTTCAAGTTTCAACCATCTTTTTGTCTTTCACTAATATAACTGGGAAAATGAAAGGGACTATTTCATCAGATGAATTACGGATGGAATATTGAAATTCCATGAGAGAGAAAAGAAAAGTATTAATAATTAAATGTGGGCAAAACATTACTAAATACAACTTCTAACTCAATTCGCGGATTAGTGCGTGTTGCGTGTAAAAAAAATTAATCCGTTCAGTCTCAATCAGTTATATATTTTACGGCTTAGGTTAATATTGATATTTCCAAACCGTAGATTAATCCGTCTCAAACCGTTTCAACCTGCAATATAACATATAAATATCAATATATACATTGTGTTTATTGAATGTTATAAACGTATTTCGATTGATTTTAATTTGTATTTCTCTTTGAAAGATTCAATTTATTTTAAAATTTATGTTGATTATGCAAACTATGAAAAATAAAAAAACAAAATGAAAATTTAAAAATCAACTCAAACCTAACATGTCCCAACCTGCAATTTTTTGTGCGGTTTGGGTTAGTTTAGGTTGGGTTAAGGGTTTGATTGTAACGGGTTGTGTTGAAATTTAAATTTTACCAATCCGTCACAATCCGTCCCATATTTTTTTTACGTATTGGGTTAGAATTAAAATCAATCCGCCTAACACGTATGGCCACCCCTATTAATAATATTACAATATTGAAGAAAATATAGTGTGGTGTATCCCTAAATTGATTTCCGGCCCACAGCCACCCCTATTAATAATACTAGTAAAAGTTAGCCACGCGTTGCGTGTGATACGCGTAATGAGATAAATCTCGTAATATATTTTATTTTTAACATAATATTCAGATTTGGTATAATTTATTATAGTTACGGAGGTTAAAACGAATTGTTAATTAATTTAGGATACATCCGTAATTAGTAAAATATATTGAGGACAAATAGTTAATTAATTATATTATGTATATTGGTAATTAGTAAAAAAGAGTTTGGGCATTTTTGAAAAAAATGGCCAAAATTTGACAGTTTTTTCTTGGATTGGCTTATATTAATAAGATTACTGAAGAAAATATAGTGTGGTGTATCCTTAAAATGTTCGGCCCATATACAGACGTGGCATCTAATGTATGGGTTAGAGTACCACGTGCCTCTACTTTAGCAGAACTAAATAATTTGTTCATCAAAACATACTTTATATCAATAATTAACTATCTTAATATAAATTTCATATTTAGGTAAATAACATGTATATGGTTAAAATTGTGTCTATTATTTTTTAATTGATGAGGATAATTATTTACTCTCTATTTATAGTTATATTGACATTCTTTAAAAATAGAGAGTTAATTATGAGTTTGATATAAAATATTTTTTGATATAAAACTTATCGGTTATAAATAAAATAGAATTTTGTAAGTGAGACATGGATGGTCTTGATGTTTTAACAAAAAAAAACTCAATCAGCCTGTCAATCTCCCTATCAACATCAAATATTAATATTTTATTCTTTTAAATAAACATGTGGAATGGTATTCTATTGGAATGTGAAATAAGTTTGTTTAAAATAATATTAATGTGTACTTTGAATATATAAGTTAATTGATTGATGTAGAGTTTGTTTTTTAACAAACTCCCCTAAATAAATGGAACATTGATGGGTTGGGGGTAGCGTCATGCGAAAAATCGGAAAAATCGAACCGAATCGATAACCGGACCGAAACCGAAAAATCAAAAAAAAATCGGGTTGGTTTCGGTTTTCAATAAAAGCAAACCGAAAAAAACCGAAAAAAACCGAAAATTTTGAAAAAGACCGAAAAAAACAAAAATGGACCGAAAAAAACCGGTCCAGTTCGGTCCAAAAAATAAAAAGACCGAAACCGAAAAAAATCGAACCGAAAAATATGTCCGGTTTCGGTTTTGCTAAAAACCGAACCGGATCCGGCCCAGGTTGAGGGAACAGATGCCGGTCCTGCCTACTCATTACTATTAAGTAGTAAGTACCAACTTAGCTTCATGGGTAAATATCTTGTGATTGTTCTCGAAGGTAGCCTAGGTTACTTTTCAAGCAGATGTTTAAATATGAACACTGTAAAACAAAGTTTGGATGTGTAATTGTACATGTTTTCAGATCAACGGTGTGACAAAATCACGCAATTGCGATGGTAATTCTGCTCAATACATGTTCACTTCAGCAGTTCACATGCAGAGGCTGTATATTTTTTCGTGTGGACACGCAACGGATTCACCCGTAAGCGGTAACGTAATATACTATACAGTATGTAGTGACATTGTAAAAACTTCTATGCGCAACTTGGCCAAGAAGATGTCAACTTGGTCCAGGAGGATATAAACGAAAATTTATTATTTGCGTGAATTTTGCTCAAATTTTGTTTTTGAGCTAGCAATTAATGGTTGACAATAGTAAAGTTAGGGGTGAATTGACCTCAATTTTAATCAAATTCGTAAAATAAATAACGTGGCGGATTGAGTCGCATTGATAAAATTTAAATGTCAACACAACTCAACCCAACTTTACTCAATCCGTTATAATTAAAATCCCAACTCATTCCAACCCAACACGCAAAATAAATTACGGGTTAGGGCGAGTAGGCTTTGGATTGATTATTAAATTTTTATTTTGCTCATTTATTTTTCATATTTTGCATAATTAACCTAAATTTTATAATAAATTGAAATTTTCAAGGAGAAATATAAATTAAAACCAATCAAAATATGTTTATATATAGAACATTTACGAACAAATAATAAAACTAAAATATAACAATAATGGAAGATTGGTATCTTGAAATACACACAATATATATATATACATATTTATAATTATATATATATATTACGAGTTGAAATGGTTTGATACGGATTAACCCACGGTTTGAAAACCTAACTCTAACTCAACCCGCAAAATATATAGCGGATTGGGGCGGGACGAATTTATTTTGTTTGAACACTCAAACCGCCTCAATCCGTACGGGTAGAGTTTGCCAATTTTTTAACCGCATCTGTTATCTCAAAACATATTTTTTCCTAAAATTTGAGAACTATGGTATAAAAAGTGTCATACATCAGTAACTCTATAAATTTTCTAAATTTCAGGGAATACAAAATTTACCTTGAGGAATGTACGTGATTAACTAAATTAATATAATAGTAATAAACTATCATGTGGTCTATATTTTTATGTTTGTAATATTGTTATGATTATTAAATGATAATAAACAAATAAAATAAAATAATATAGGGTTATTATAAAAAAATTAATAGCAAAGCTGTAATTTTGTGTAAATGTAAATCGTTTTTTAAAACAATGTGTTAAATTTACAAAAATGGTTAAGGATGACGGTGGAGTTCATCTAACCGTGACAATTAAGCTAAGTAAAGTAGTTGCCTACTAATTAAGTGGAATAGTAGTAGTATCATAGGGTGACAATTTCAAAAGTATTAATAATGTGCTAAATGGAATATGATCATACTTTAAAGGCTTGCTTGAAGGGAAGGCTTTTGATGGAGTCTTTTAAGCTCCTTTCTATTTCTCTAAAGTGATGCTAATTACGTCTTATATTCGTCTTTTGCTTTACTTTTTATTTTTATTAAATACTTATAAGTTTTTAAGCCATGTAAGTAGACTCATCAAGCTTTTTCAATATCGTAGAGTTTGCTGTGTGTTACATTCTTGTAATTGATACGTTTAGTAGTTCAGTTTAACACTCATAAACACTTGGTCTTTTTCCGAAAATTAGAAAACAAGAAAAACAGGTTAACATGCTTTATTTGACTTGGTATCAAACACTGCAAAATTAATCTAACTAATATGCTTACTATATTAATGTTTTTGCTTACACATTTTTTCTATCCAAAAAATCAATCCGGTGATGTGTCATATTACATGACATATCCAACTCATCAAGGATTTTGATTGTTATTAATACTAGATTTAACAATTTTTTTATTTTTAATTAATATTTAAATTTAATATAGACTCAACTAGGGTTTTAGCACATTTTTATTTGAGTTTTTAGTGGGTTGTATTTTAGATTTAACAATTTTTTTAATTAATACTTAAATTTATGGTAGACTCAACTAGAGTTCTATTATATTTTCATTTGAGTTTTTAATGGGTTGAGTTTTTATATTTAACAAATTTTTTATTTTTAATTAATATTTAAATTTAGGATAGAATCAACTAGGGTTTTAATATATTTTTATTTGAGTTTTTAGTAGATTCAGTTTTTATTATGTTGAATATTTTTATTTTTATTTATTAAATTATAGAATTTTATGTATATTTGAATGGATAAATATGTATTTTATTAACGCGAGTTGTGTGTAAGTTGTGTGTCTAATCTATGTAGTGTGTGATTAGTAAAATTCACACGTGAATTTAAAGATTGATTTTGAAGGTGGTAATAACACCACTGTGCTATATTCCTACTGTAGTTGTAGAAAAACGTGTTTTACTGACCATTGATGATTATCAACACACGTCAAAATTAAAGATTTAGATTGACTGCTAGCATATCATTTAAGTATATCACCAATGTTATTTACATGTATAAACATTGATTATGGCATATTGGTATAAAGTTAACATGTAAGTCAACTACAATAGCGTGTGGTATGACAATGGAGTAATTCGCAACGAAAACTAAGCAGAGCCTAACATTTAATATTGAGGATAAATGCTAATTATGTAAAACATATACTTTTA
Organism: Primula vulgaris; assembly: GCA_963920805.1. Taxonomy (NCBI): domain Eukaryota; kingdom Viridiplantae; phylum Streptophyta; class Magnoliopsida; order Ericales; family Primulaceae; genus Primula; species Primula vulgaris. Next base: position 5,296,987 of record OY987216.1, on the reverse strand, counting down.
TATACAATGATTTGTTAATTACATTTTTTTATTGGTTGGCTTTTCAATAATATTGAAGTGTTTTGTGGAAGTCTTTTCCCAAGTGGGTGAATGCATATTTTCATGAATTCATCCTTGTATATTTTTAATGATGTATGATTGCACTAACCAACTTCAAAAAACATTTATTTCATTATTCTGTATGCTATATTTTTCATCTATCATATCAGAAAAACGCAATGTTATAGTACAATATTAGCAACAAAATATGAAAACAAAAAAACTTAGAACAAAGCTTTGAATTAATTTCATAAAAGTATAGGATGCTTCATTTTGCTTTCACATTCAGTGCAAAACTAAATGAGCCAAATCAATCATTTTTCTAAGAATTTACGAATCACTTAAGTTCTTTTTTTAGACTCTTTCCCAGTGAAAAAACCTGGTTTCATCACTAATTAAAAATGTCAGGACCAAAAAATAATTTTAGTTAACACTATGAGGGCATTAGCAAAATTCACTTAAGTTTAATAAAGACCCACAAACTATACCTGTTTTGGAATTAACCCCACAGATCTAACTTTATTTTGCAAATGACCCCAAGTCTCATTAAAAAAAGGCCTTAGATCCTGTGAAAAATAACAATTTTCAGTTAACGTCTATCCTTTTATAATCTAAGAAAGAAAATGCAAAGTATTAATTTTATACTTTTAAGAAAATACATTATATTTTTTACTTAGTCTGAGTTTTTAGCGTAAAATAACGCAAGGCGGTTACCGTTTTACTTGCATATATATATTGACAAATACACGTATCTAGAAAAAAAAATTCCAAATCAAACCAACATTACAAAAATGTAGATGGTTAATAGGGGTTAATTTCATTTTTTTGGGTAAGTTTAAAGTATGAACAAGCAGGGGAAGAGGCAGCATAGGAAGAGTGTGGTCACTAGCCTCTCATGAATTTCTGATAATTTTTATCAAAATACTCCTGTGCTATTTTATGTATTACAAATGTGTCATGTATTATAAATAGCTATTTTAAGAGTATTTTATTCATTTATTACCATCCAATTCTCTCTCTAGCTTGCGTCAAACTCTTACCAGATACACACTCTTTACACATAAGATTTCATATAATTTTTGAACTTACCAACCTGTGTAAGCTAATACATAAAACATATAACAAATGCAAATTGTTTCTCAATCATTTATCTTTTGAGGTTTAACATCATAAAATTCTTAAGTACATGTGAAATTAATCCATTCTCCATATATTTTTCTCACTAGGGCTTTGACTGTAATTTATTTAATTTGAGCATTATATTTTGTTTGGTGTTTATGGTATGAATTAGGGTTTTACTTGATTACTTATATATTTCGGTCACATGTTTTTGCTTTTCAGTTACAGTTTTGGTTTGTATAGTGAGCTGATTTCGAAATGCTACTTAATTTGCTTTTATGTTTTGATTTATGACTTTGTTTAATTGATGATACTTTGATTTGTCACTTTACTTGAAGTACCTGCGAGATTGGGACTTTTGTTAATTGGTTTTTTCTTTTATTTATGGTTTTGCTTGAGAGCTTATATATTTAACAATATTCTCTTTGTCCCCTTGATTCAACGAGATTTCAAGGACAAAAAATAGAAAAGAAAATGGTAAGAATAAGTGTAAGCTTCTATTTTTTGTTCTGCTTAATTTTTGTCTGTTTGTAACAAATTTATGCACGGCTTTTACTTAATTGATAAAGCGAAATATATTAGTTAACTGGTAGACCACAACTACATGATACTCTTATAAATCAAAAGGTAGAAATATATACATTAGCTATGGTTTATTTGAGCTATGGTTTGTTTGTAAAACTTGTTCCGAACAAGGAATTTCAAAGATTTTCTTAACATGAGTTGATATTCATGATTTCTTTTCATGTTATACAAGTTTTTTTCCGAGGGTTCGAAATACCGAATTTCAAAGATTCTAATCAAAATACACAAAAAAAAATTTAATCTATCATCAATTTATATCAAATTGAGAAAGGCTTGCAGTCCCCGACTCGACTGTTTACAACTAGTTACTTACCTGAGTTTAATTACAAGTTTTCAATGTTTATGTACTTATTGCAAAACACACATAATTCATGGGAGTAATTTGTAGTTTAACACTTTTAATTTTAATACTTATTTAGTAAAACTCACATTCACAAAATTAAAGAACACGTCACTGAAGTCCTATCACCACAAAGTAATCAAATATTCTTCAATCATTTTATTTCATTTATATTTTTACAGGGTATTATTATTATATATTCTTTTCCTTTTCTCTATATAAACACACACCTCGTGACTCATTTATTTATTTATCTCTCTCTCTCTAAATATTTCCTTAGATTCGACATTTTTTCTACTATTTTTTTTCATCATGGCAGATGTTAATGGTGAATATTCTTTTCCTTCAGATCAGTTTTATCTACACTTTTATTATAATAATCCTGTAGAAAAATCAGAGATTTTTTTTTATCTGAATTTTTGTTGTGATGATAATAAATATCTGTGAATTATGATCTTTATTTTACTGATGACTTGATAATTCCTGTTTTTTTTAGGATCTTCTATTCTAGACTTTATTTTTTGGTTTAATTATGTTTTTGGTTATTAATTGTTTGCTTTAGAATAACTGTAGTTATACTAAATTATGTATTTGTATGTTAGATAATTTAGTTGAAAAAAAATGTGATGATATGATCATCTATAAATTATTTGTATAATTTAGTTATACAAATAATTTATGTATTTGTAATTTAGCTCTTTCTAAGGAAAAATATTAAACCGAGTTAAAAGATGCAACCGAACAAGGCAACATTTAGGAAAAAATTTCATCTATGAATTTCCTTGGAATTTAGCAAAATGGTATTCAAAATCGCAAAAAAAAAACAATTACCACGTAAATATATGCATATATTAGTGTTCATTCAGTAGCATTGCCCTTAATTTAGATACTTGTTAAAAAGATTTACGCGGTTTCGATGGTTGATAACTGTCGTTATTGAGTTAAGCGAGTTACTGCGTGTGAAACATGTGATGAACACAGTGGTAGATATAATGTTTTATGTACTAAGTTATGTATTTTTAAGTAAAAGAATTAGTTTGATGAACTCATATGATGATATGCATACATGGCTGTTGGATTACTGCTTTTAAGCAAATAAGCTGGATTTTTTAGTGGTTGCCAAAAAAGTCTAGCTTTTTGCAGCCAAAATTGCTAATAATGCCGAGTCTAAGCAAAAAAAGATGAGTTTAAAAGTTGCAACCAAACAAGGCCTGATTTAAGGAAAGAAAATCACCAATTATTTGCCTTGAAATATCCAAAGTGTTATTTTATTTGCATAATTGTTATCACCACATCATTATATGCATACATAATTCGTAGCATTTACCTTATCTTATTATACTGAGTAAAAATGTATAGGCGGTTCCGATGATCGACTGTTATTATTGAGTTAAGCAGGGTACTGAGTATGAAATATATGATGAATGGTCAATCATATTAGCCGTTGTTGTATGCAAGTGTAAAGCAAAGTCACTACTGCGACCTGAGTATACTTGAAAAAATTTAGTGCACTTGATCTGTTTTATTCTGTTGGACTCTGTATGGTTTGGTTTGAGTAACAAGATAGGGTCTGTTTTGTTACCATCTTTATTTTAGTGATTTAAGTTATTAAGTTGGCCAGTTTTATGTTTGCTATCGTATCTTGAAAGATGAAATAGCACTATATTGTTGGTGGTTCTTTTCTCGTTAGCTTTTCATTTAATATGGATTTGAAACTCGATTGCTGATATGTCACACTGATGTTGGCTGAAAAATGGGATTCCTAACTTACGTTTTCTTATTTTCTTCTTTTTTGGCCTCTTGAACTGCATGCTATTTAGGAACCACGATAGAGTAAAAATGGCCAACTTGTCACATGCTCAATAAAATCTAAAAATAGTTTTTTTTTGTGTGGGGAATTTTTCTGTTTTCCCATCTAGTCACAGTATTGATTTCAATTTGTTGAAAAGTAGTTCAATGGTTAAGCGCCTGTGCAAGTGCTCTATACTCTTCTTTTTTTTCCGTTTCATCTACATAATGTTTTACTGTATTTAATTCTGTCTCTCTCTTTTTATTGCTAGTGGTTGAAGCCATGGACGGAACCATTTCTGTGGCATCTGCTTTTGCTGGTCATCAGGAGGGTAAATCATCTTACATTTATTTTGTTGTGGTTTGTTTCCACCGCTTGTTGGTCGGTGATATGAACATTATGAAGTTATTTGATAAATTACAGAAACTCAAAAGACTTGTATTTGCTAGTATGAGTAGAAATTTCGTTGTTGTAAAACAAGGTGATTTCTCACATGGTTTCATATAGCCAACCGCAAATTCTTGGGATTAAGTTGTAGTTTGGTGATGATAATGATGGTATGTTGATTAATAAACCCGTTACCCGATCAATATATTTACAAAGAAAAAGTATTAGAGTAGGAAATTGAAGAAAAGGTACGGGTATTACCATATACCATTAAGAACTTGGATGCAAGGACTCAGAGAATTGTAAGCATATGTATGATAGGCAAATTGATGAATGAAAAAATTCACACTACCATGACGTTCATATTGTCTCATATATCCGAACCCAAAGGCTTAGATTTAGAATCCCTGATGATACTAGCATCTTTTATATGTATTCTCTTTTTGTTCTTTTGTGCTTGTTCGCCAGCTGTGCAGGACAGAGACCAGAAGTTCTTGAAAAAAGCTGTTGAAGAAGCATACAAAGGGGTAGAATGTGGACACGGAGGTCCTTTTGGTGCAGTCGTTGTTCGTGACGATGAAGTAGTTGTGAGCTGTCACAATATGGTGCAGGAATATACCGACCCAACTGCACATGCTGAGGTTACAGCAGTTAGAGAGGTAGTCGAATATGTTTTCATTTAAAATCGATAAATCTTGTCATTTGTAGCAGGTATGAACTTGCATGTTCGGTCAGTTTAGTCGGTCTGTCTTACACTTGTGCCTACCACCATATTTTTATCCTGTATCGTAGTTTAAAAAAAAAATTAGGGGCTTTATACTTAAATGGTTCTTAGCACTTTTCTGAGGTATGATTGGTAGTATGACATTTCTTCGTTTGTCTGTGCCTTGCTTCACTACAGTGTTTTCTGAATTATATCTTGCTCTCTTTGTATTGTGCCTTGGTGAGTACATACTGAAACTTGAATAATGTAACAATTTGCAGGCATGCAAAAAGCTGAATAAAATTAAACTTTCCGATTGTGAAATTTTTGCCTCATGTGAGCCTTGTCCGATGTGCTTTGGCGCTATTCACCTCTCTGGAATTAAGGTCCTTCTTTCATCTTTGCTTATATATCCCACTAATGAATGATAAAAGGATCAAGGCTTATACATTATTGCTGTGTTTTTAGAGGTTGGTTTATGGAGTAGAAGCTGAAGCTGCTATAGCCATAGGGTTTGATGATTTTATCGCTGACGCTTTAAGGGGTACTGGATTTTATCAAAAATCTCACTTGGAGATCAAAAAAGCTGATGGAAATGGTGCAATCCTTGCTGAGGAAGTGTTTGAGAAAACAAAAACCAAGTTCGCCATGTACTAACTCTGTCTCCATATGATTAAAATGGACACAGAAAAGTAAAATCAATTTATCTTTACTGATTCTCGAACAAGAAATGTTGAAATTATTCTTTCGGGCTTAACTGCATTTATTGTGCCCGTTGTGTTGTGACAACTTTTACATATTTTTCAAATGAAATATGGCACAATTTCAATTGTTCGTATATTAACTTCTAATCCTGCTTATGTCATCTTCTTCGGGTTGGTACTTTGTATGTCATCTAATAGCATGAGTTTTAGATATAAGGAGTATCTGAATAGGGAATAAACCATATTAAATCAGAATAGGGAATTTGAAACTGAATATGCCTTTTCGTTTGGCCACCATATGAAAATTTAAGATCATATGAAGAACCTCTACTGCCGTACATTTTTAAAGGTGTTCATGTGCAACAGTTCTAATTATAATACTCAGCTCTCCCGATTCCCAGTTTTGTTTCGGAGAAATACTCAACTTTTAATAGTTTTTGTACTAGCAAGGACTTGCAAAAATAAAATAAAAAAACCAAATCACATTCTTAATCATTTTTTTTATTAGCAGTTATACTAATTATATTCCTACAATACTTTTGGTTGAAATGTAATACCATTTGTAATAAGGAACAAAATAGCATACTTTATGTTACATATTGATACTATCTTATCATATTTTAGTAAGCGGTATCATTTTTTTTTTACAGGAAATCATTATTAAATCCTTTGTTTTCTGGTTCTCTCATTGTCGGGGCATCCCTTTGCTTTTCTGGGACCATGTTTTTCGTTTCCGTTTCTCCCAATGCAGAACATTTCCAAGAAAAGCAAATTTTAAGTATAACTTTACTTTCTAGTTTCTACTTTTATTTGGCACAAACCTAATATCCACTGCTACTAATCAGTGTCCTTTTCAATTTCAATGAACGTACCTAAAATGGTTCTTATCAATTTCAAGTTTCAACTAAACGTACTTAACATGGTTATAAGATACACTCGTACTAACTATTCAACCTCATTGACAAATATACAATTCTGTAGATATAACTCGAGAAAACAAAAGTTATGAACTCCATGTAATAGTTTTCGGTACTTAAAATTGCAAGGCAAACCTTACAAGACTACGGACCATATGAGACTACAAAACTGAAAAGTGAGAGAAAATTGGATAGTCAGCATTATCTATTTCTTTTTGCATTTTTTTCTTGAAAAACTCACCTCAAAGGGGGTTTGCTTTAATATGAGGTCTCATACTCTGGTTTGATAGTGTGATTTGCATTTCCAAAGAGGCAAAAATTGAACACGGGATACATGGTCTCTCTTTCTCACTCTACAAAAAACAAAAAACAAAACTAAACCGCTATATCTCCAGTAATCCACAACTGAACCAGAGATGAGAGAAATGTCTACTCCACATCAAATATTTTCCTCATATCTTCTCAATCTTCTTCCTCAGATTCTTCAGATGCTTCGTTAAGCCACTTCATCAAAAAGAAGAAAAATGCATATAATTATACAACTATAACCGAATTCTCATACTAAAGCAGGATAAAATTGTTTAATACATTCCCAGATGAATAGATGTTTGTAATCAAAAGAAAAGGTGAAGAATGCATGGACACATATATGAAAGGAGAGCTTACTTGGATTAATTTTTCCGATTGCCGAAGGTATACTTTATCAGATTCGTCAGCTCCCTCTTTCTCTGCCGCCCAGTTAAGAATTGCTTCTTCTTTCAAAATATCGTTATTGTACAAATGGTGCAATATCTGGCATCAAAAGATTAAACATCTTCTGAGTGCAAAACATATTGAATTAACCACGAAAGAACTATCAAAACCATGAGACTATGTTCCATAAGAAAGTGATCTGGAGCTCAAATAAGATACTAAAAGTTACACGGAAAAGCGACTTGCCTGTACAAAGACTGGTGAAAACTCCCTTGCAGATTCTGAGCACATTTCTTCAAATTTCAATATCACCTCAATCTGCAAAGTCGGTCCACAGTTGTTATTTTCTTCTTGAATATAACTTTCTTTATTGCAATTAAATAAGCAGTCATCTACTGAAAAAGTTAGCCCCGTAGATATCACAACAAAGGCTCAAATGTACCTTACCAGGAAAAAAAATTTAAATAGGTTTAGCGATGAAGACACCCCAAAATTTTAAGAACAAACAACTTAAATACAAGTAGTGGAAACAAAGTGAGAAAAGTGAAAAGAAAGAAACCAACATGTTCAGAGAATTATGAAGAATAAGATAAGTAGCACAGAAGTCGTTCACAAAAAATCAAACTGAAATACATACTTTGAACCGAGATAATTCAATGAAATATAGGTCAGTAGAGAAGTAATATAGTTGAGTATAAAGTAGGAAACAAAAGTCCAAGAATGTAAACATCTGAGCTAAAAATTATTTTCTTTTATACATCTCAGTAGTTTAAATTGTTGATGAGTAAAAAAAAAAAGAAATATGACTGCAGATGAGCTATAAATTCCAACAAAATGTACAAACTATAAGTGAAAGAGTCAAGTGTAAACTATGAAAAAGGAGTCTAAGAATGTACACATCTGAGCTTAAAATAATCCCTCTATACATCTCAATAGTTTAAATTGCTGATGAACTTGTAAAACGAAATAAAAAACATGAGTGCCGATGAGCTGTGAATCCCCAACAACATTGTCTACAGATCTACAAACTATATGGATAGAATAATTAAAATGTGCAAGGAAATTTAAATACAGCAGGTTCATAAAAAAATTCTTGATTTATACGAAGGAGCAATCAGTAAGAGAATACACAAGGCAAGCAGAAGAGACGAACCTCTTCATCTACACTGGGGAGGTAATACTTTAGAAGCTTTTGCCATGTATCAATTTCCTTTGTAGTATTTTGAAACAAATCCTCTGTGGAAATACCATAAGTGAAATTGCAGTACGTAAGAACGGATGGTATTTTTATCAGCACAGTTTCATAGTAATAAGTGACAGTATCATGGGTACGTATTTTATCATGAGAACAAAGACTACACTACAACCACATCCACTGACACACATGAAAAAAAACTGGTTATTGAATTACTATCTGTGGAAGTTTAATATTGGCTATTCTGTATTAAAGTGTTCTCTGAAGACTGGGGCCAAATCATGGAAGTTAATACTGGCTAGAAAAAGTAAATCAACCTAAAAACTAAATAAACAGTCATTTACCTAAATGGCTAAATAAGAGTTGATGTAAAAATTTAGAATATGTGTGGAAATGGTAAAAGTTCAAAAGGTGTGATTTATCCTTATTAATCAATTTAGTAACTCTTTGAGCATATGAAAATTTACTTTAGGTGCCTAGATAGAGCTTAAATTGTAAGATGGCTCTGGAACAATAATTCCTTCTAAATACACTCTCGGTACTGAACCACGGTTTTTAGTAGTCTAACAAAGATGACTACAAATCACTCTAACTGATAACAATATGACTGCCCACCAACGCAAGGGCGGATAGAGTAGCATTAAACTTTAAGCTCCTAGATTTTTTTCCACACTCACAATTATTAGATTATTTAGGAAAAAGAAAAAACCTATTTCACGCAATAACAACACGGGCGAAATCATAACTAGATAGGAAGAATTAACTGCCGATTCATCACACTTACTGGTTGAATCATGTGGAGTTTCTAAAGCCAATTTCATCATTGAATAGAACAATGCACTGGCACAGTCCACTGAAGTCTTATTGTAAGACAACCTGTATTTCAAGAAGTAAATAAAAATAAATTAGAAATGATGACCAATCTTATTGAACATCAAATACAGGTATGAAATAAACAACTCAGTGTTGTAGCAGTAAGGATTAATTTCCTTATAAGTTTCTTCAGTACAATGTCAAGTCAGAGAAATTTTTGAACATTACAATATCAAGTGGCAGCTTATATACAAGCACCCATTTATCAGATTTTTTTTTTAACCTTATCATCTTTAGAGGTCAGAAAAGGACAGATCCTTGAGTTCACATGCTTTAAGAGTGCAAATGAGGAATAAAAGAAAATAAAGCAGTTAACATGGTAGAATACACTTACTGAAACAAACTGTCACACAAACAAATTTATATTGAATGTCCCTGTACTTTCACGCAGATATAGACTAAGAAAAAGGAACGTACCGTAATGAATTTACTTCTAATATAACATGGTCTTCTTTGATGTTTTCATGTACAGCCCTCAGGAAAGTTAATTCAACCTACAGAAAAGCAGGCAGTGAAAATCAACCAAAACACGATTGGGCTTTCTTCTGTATGTACATTATTTATGTACTTTTAATGACAAGTACAAAAGTAAAAATGTGGAATAATTAAAATAATAATACTGTTTTCGCGAAAATCTTTGGAAAGTAGAGATTTCATACTTTCACCAATTTTACACCTTTTTTGAAACTCACCTACACATTACAACTAATTACTTTTCACCATTTCTCACAATAATATGCATTTATTTATTTTACCAAACACACTTATAAATGATACATAAATTATTCTTTTCCACATCTAACAAAAAAGTATACTTTTGTAATTATAAGAGGCAACCAAAGGAAGCCTTAGATCATTGAACCAATTTAGGGTCAAGTACCTCTCTTTCAAAATCATGATAGTCATCTCTACTGTCCACGGTTACATCTTCAGAGTCAATACTATTAGCGTCCAGTTGCAGGGGTCCAGAGAGAGGCAAATGATCAAAATCGTCGGCAGAGTTGTCGATTTCGTCTATTGCACCTTGTATTATCTCTGCAATTCTCTCTCTAGGAATGGGTGCAACTGAATGCCTTAACTCATCTTCATAACCACCTTCAGGTACAGACCATATGTAGCCTACTCCACCTGCACCAACCTGATTAAACGAATAATAAGAAACCCCACTAACCTGAATTACCAAGCATATATATAAAACAACCAATTGTAAGAAAGGCTTTTTCTCATTTTCTTTTTAAAAAAATTTAAGGGGATTTATACATTTTTAGTCCCTAATTATGGTTGTCTTATTTTTGTCTCGGTGATTTCCGTCCCTAAACCTAATACCGTTAGTCATTTCGTTACATTTAATGATTATAATATACTTTGTTGGCATTTTTGTATCAATTTAAGCAAGTTCAAGTGTAATTTCCATATAAAGTTGAATAAATAAACTAATAACGTTATGAAGTACATATAAAAGTCCATTATTCAAAGGGAAAACTAAAGGTCTTAGGTTTAGAGACCAAATTGCAGTATTTGTAAAATCCAGGAACAAAAACTGAATAGTATATGTATAGTGACAAAAGTAAGACAAAGACTAAAATGTAAAAAAATAGGGACTAAAAAGAATAACCCTTTTTTTCTACAACGAAATATGTCTCGAAAGCGACTAATAAATCTTTTGGCATAAAATTTAAAGCCATTCCACTCTGAAAAAGCTAATTTATCAAGCTTGGCTTAGGTCTAAAAAAATAGAACAATGATACTTATTCTTTCTCCTAATTTACCGTCCAATATTTTTCTTAGTGGCAACTATTCATACTATACTCTGATAATTCAAGCTTTTAGGAATATATCAATGTATAAAAACTGAACATACATTAGAAATTAACTAACCTCATATGAAGGCAAATGCTGGAACTCAGAAAGATCAGGTACTAACTCTGTATAGGTAAATGCTGCATGGGAAAAACAAAAACAAAAAATCACTGCAAGGCTCTGTAACTGCCAAAACAACTGAAAAAATAATACCAAGGAAATGTACATGTTCACCATTTCATGTGTACGTAAACAAACATCAATTTGTAAAGCTACTTTTAGAAAAGAAGAGAGTTCCCTCTCACCACCGGCAACTCTACAAACTCAAACACACATAGGTTGGCAAAAAATTTAAAGGATTTTCTAAAGAGAAGGGCACAACCCACAGACAAAATATAATAATCTTTGAGGAGTTTGAGTTGAATTAAGAAGTATTGTTATTATAACAAACTTGGACCGGTTATATCACCATTACTTAAGATGCTAGTACTCAATATTCAAGTGCAGAATGCAACATGACAAGCTGTTTAATGCTGAGATCAGTAAATACATGTGACAAACACTGACTTTAAGTGTTATGAAACCATGCTTGCAAGCAAGAAATTTTTATAGCTATCAGCATCCGGCATGTCGAGTATTTTTTACAAGAAATCAGAAAATTCGGTTTCTATTCAAACTTGGCTATAGGCTAATTGACGCATGGTACAACAACAATTCTAATTAAGGACAAATGAAATTCTATAAAATTAGTACGAATGATGTCAGATCATACATGGACTTTCATTGATTCCATAGCTATCATCGGGATATTCTAGCTCCTCATCACTATCTTGCTTCTTTGGCTGTGGGAGTAATGATACTTTTGCATAAGCAGGAACAACGAACTGATGTCCAATCACGACCTGAAATTCAAAATCCATAAGACACATCCTATTTAATCTGAAGATAAATAGGATGTAAATATTACAGAGATATTCCAAGTTGCCAGCATAATCCTTAACTTTCGTCGCCTTAACACGGAATATGAAAGTAACATCAACTTAAGTACCAACCTTTAAAGATAAAACTACGCCAGGTTCCAAAATTGCACCAGACTTAATTATCGCACAGTCACAGACTATGGCATGCTTTAACTGACAACCATCTTCAATCGTGACATTGTTTAATATATAGGAACCTTCAATTGAAACATTGGATCCAATCTTGCATCCTTCGCCAATAACTGAATTTGATATTTTTGTGTTGTGCCCAATGCTAGTGTTGTTCCCGATAGCTGTAAAAGGACCAACTTCTGCAGAACGAGATTGGTCTATATCTGCATATTTAAAAAAACTATCAAAGATAAATATATCTGCATATTTAAGGACCAGCACTAGTTTGTCCAAAAGATGATAATGATGTGTGAAAATGCATCTTAAAAAGATATGCAGATAAAGTACATAGCATATTAAAAAGATGATGAATAGAAAGCTTGTCAATAAAGTACATAGCTTAAAATTTGGAAAAAACATTATTATATACACTGTTTTACCCTTTTACTACGCTCTATCATCATAGCCTTTTAAATTCCCACCCACCATTCCAATATGAAATCTTGATCAAGCAATACAATATATGTAAAATAGTAAGCTACGGCAAATCATGGAACTTTTATAATTATTATTGGAAATTTAACTACAAAAAGTTTCATGAAAACCAGAATAACTAATTTTATAAGCAGATTAACGAAAACATAGAACATATATTGCACACCAGGCACCCAAAGATATGTCAACAATAAAACTGGTTCCATTTAAACTTGCAAAATTAATGGTGAACCAGATAGTGAGAATTTATTCTCTTATTTGTGTTTGAAATGTCAAATTAATCATCTATCATACGGTTCATACCTGATGACCGATACATGCCCTGTCTTTCCCATTTCATTGCACTGTTATCAGAAAACTGGACATCTGGCACAAATGGGAAAGGCCATCTTTGAATAATGTCCTTACTAATTGTGTCGTAGCTTCGAAAATTATCAATTCTAGCTGCATAACTTGAGTGAATTTCATGGGTGAAAATTTTATACCCCATTATCTGGAATAAAAATCATAAATCAATGCAGCACAATTAAGAGAGAAAATCCAAATCTGACAGAAACGAGAGCTACGCATGTGGAAAAAAATGGAACCACAATTAATGAAGAAATAAAATAAGACAAGTATTTACAAATAGAAGACACTGCCAGATGTCCATAATCTCAATCACGGTTCCATAATCTCATTCATTCTATGTTGGTATCATTAATTTGTAGTTCTACGGTTCTACCACAAGGAGTCACCAACTTTTTGATAACTCTTCGTTTGGTCTTTTTTTTCGGAGTAAATAATATAGTCGCCAATAATTATAATATACTCTTTATATGCCTAAGGATTATTTAATTTAAGGGAAAATAACTTTTGAGTGAGATCTATTTAACATAAGATATTTTGGAAATCATAAGTAATCGTCCCAATTTCCTAGAGAATCAGAGTATGTGAAGCTTCTGTCTTAAAAATTGGCAAAAACATGTTGGTGATAAAATTAAAATTATCTATAAAGAATTTAGCTATCATCTGAGAATATACTAAATGTATATATGTGTTTGAATAAAGAATGTTATAAGCAAGCATTCACTAGCAAATAAAAACAATAAAATAAACATATAACTGTGGATGGAATAGCACGCATACCTAAAAAAGCAAATGTTTCAAATGATACTACTTTTTAAGAACTCGTGTAAAATAAGTATTCAGCTATTCATTTAATAAGAAACTTACCTGATTAAATCACTGTAACATGAAAATAAGATAAGCTATTGAAAATTATCCTACATAAAAAAGTGATACGTACCACAAAGGGCAGTAAAACGACAACTATATCACATCTTGACTATTGTATAGACAGACAAGCACAATAAGACACTATGAATATGTGAATTCAAGCATGAGGCATGCTTTTGGATATGTCAATAATCCTACATAAGGAAGGGGTACATACCACAAACGAGACTCTACTTTATGCAACATAGACAAAATACAGATTTAATTTATAACCAGATACCAGAAAAAAGTGCACTCATGATGGATTATATGACAGGAGTGGGATAAAGTAATAGTGAGAGTGATAAAGAAGAAATAATTAGCAAGACGTACATCATCGACAAGTAAACCCTTGACAAAATGACGTCGCAAATGTTGATAATCAAAATTGTCAAAGAAGAGGCTGAGGACTTCTGGACAGCAAATGTCTATATAACAGTCCTGCAACATCATCAGTGACAGAAAGTTAAAACTATTAGCACCCGATATCTAAATCAGAAAGAGTTAATTGATCATCCCTGAGGTTTGCCTTAACAACCACCTATTTCAATTTCGATCAATTACGTACCTCGACTTTTATTTAATCATCATCATCTAGTAGTTTAATTGGCTATTTTTTTTTAATAAAACAAAATACATCCTTATTGAGAAAAACTAAGCTCTCCTATCAACGTTATAAACATTTCCGGTTTATTTTATACTAGTAACAGTTGTACCATTGTGTAAGGTAAAACAAATTAAGTTTATTACCAACTCTGTAACTGTAAATCGCTTTGTCTTTATTTATGATTTAGAATATTGAAAACATATCAAGATAATATTGAAATTGTTTGTACCAAGTTAATCAAAATTGAAATTAAGCTAATAAGGAAAACCTCAGAGGTCGCTAATGATAACAATTAATAACCAAATTAGAAATTAGAGTTCTGAAGGAAGAGAGTTACAAACCTGCATGTCATTGTGCATAGATAGAGAAGGATTATCAGCCAGTAACATCTTATCAAGAGAGAGGGTCCCTTTTGCATTGTCGGGCATATCTTCGTAACACAAAAGCTGTTTCGTATCAGGGTCAATCCCCATAAATAGCTCATCAGTTCCAAGTCGAGATTGGCGAGTAAGTGGTGAAAGTTTCGACTTTTTTATAATCATAGTCATTACGGCATTGGTGTCCTTTTTCCTCCTCTCCTTATGTTCTGCAAGTGCTTGAGTAAGTGACATATTGCTCAATGTATCTCCGCTTATAAGTACAAAATCCCCATGTATCTTCAAGGGAAAATAATTAAATAGGTCATTATCAAACTCAGACTTAGGCCCAAGAAACGAAAAGGATTGCAAGGATAACGAAGAATATACTTCTAAAGCTAAAAAAAATGACTCAATGTACTAAGCGTCTCGTTTCTGGCACTACTTGGTAAAATTAGCTAACATCAAAATAAGTTACTTTAATGGCAAGTATAAGTAGAAACTTAATTTAAATGACAAGATAACAGGTTACTGATGAATGAAATAATACTTAAAAAAATATTTGAAGATGTTGAATGCTTTAAAATCAATAGTTTTTGCTCTTTTCACGGTTGTGTAAGATTCTATAAAATTAGTGTCTTTTTCAATCCCGATATGCATTATGTGAATTACTTGAATCCTCGGTAGTTTCATATATCACATCCTGTCAAATCGATAGTATATACCAACATAACATGCTGCGCTCATATTTAGAAAAAATCAGAAGCTATAGTCACAAAGGAGAATTAAAAAGATAAAATAGTTATGAAATAACATTATAAACTAGGATTTTTTTGGCATACCACACTCTGTTCATAAACGTAACGCAGGGCATCTCCGGCACTAACGCAGTTCTGAGATTCAATGGGCTTGAGAGAAAAGTTTGGTTGATCAAACCACTTCGAACCCTCTAAATACTCAATTACTTGTCTTGAATGAGCACAGCAAAAGACAAAAACTTCTTCAACACCAGCAGATTCAAGCCATGCCAAGGTGTAATCTATCATAGGGGTATTGAGAAGTGGTAATAGGACCTTAAAAAGCAAAACAGAGAAGACATAAGAAACAGCTCGTGAAACTTCCAAAAATAAAAGATGACGAATTCTTAAAAATAATAATTGAACGGCTTGGAGAAGCAGTTAACTTTTCAATATTCACCCTATGTTGAGTATGTCAATCCTAAAGCCATGTCCTGATAGAAAACGTAACTGAACTACTCTGGGATAACTCTTCTGTAATTATCAACTCAAAGATAAGCAGAAGCCACTTGAAACCCACTAGGAATAGCCTAGTGGGCTAGAGCCCGCACTATCAATAGGAGGTGCAGGGTTCGAGTCTTGTTAACAGGGTAGGTGTGAAATCTCTTGATCCTGTTTAATAAGATTTTAAAAGAAAAAAAAAACAGAAGCCACTTGACAACAATCTCAAAGGAAAAGAATTTGTTAAGACGGGCACTTGGGGATAAAGCAAATGGATAAGTATATTTTCTACGTGAAAAGAAAAAAGAGAAACTTGGAAGAAGAAAAATAAATAAAAAGGAAAAGCTATATTAGACTTTGTAAGCCTCGAAAACTGTTTACCTAACGCCAGGGGGTACATATGTTATGGAAGGTAAATTTTAGCAAACATACAATACTTCCAGATCCATCTTCATATGGTAGGTACCGGTAAAAAGTGAACTTAGTAAAAATGTAAAATATATCAGCTAATATGATAAATCTCACTCATTTTACACTTTACATGTTCAAAACATTAAATAATAAAATTGAATAATCATCCCTTTCACTGAAAATGGACACTTTTCCTCGGTAAGGAGTAAGGGCATCATTATAATATTACAAAACAAGAAGAAAAAAAATACCTTGCACCCTGTCTTATAAGCTATAACTAATGATATAGGAAGAATCATTGATTAGTATAAAAACACACTTAACATCCAAAAATCACATTTTCAACTCTTATTTAAGATTTGGTACATATCAACGAGCATCACCAAGCATCCAATTTAAAAACAAACAACAAAAAGAAGTAGCATCATGTAGCATATGTACCTAAGTTCAACAGAGATTTTAACCATGGGTTTTTGATAATTAAGTCTCAAATTATGTACTAAATGATCATTTTCCCAGTAAACTACTGAAATTTAAATAAAAGAACAACCAGCAGAAACTGCTAAATAACAAAGTGAGCATACATTAAATGAAATCAGATGAACAATTCAGTAGATTAAACAAATGGTCAACAGACTCAACACTATATCGGAAGTTGTAATACATATCCAAACAGATATCTAGTAGTTAAAATCTGACCAACCTTTCTCAGTTTACCTCAACTAATCACTAATGCAACTATGCAACCAGGTTAGTTCCCCACTATTCATCAATCTTACATGAAAAGCCAAAAGCTTATACCATACAAAACTCAACTCAATTTACTCTTCCTATCTTACACACCTAAACTACCTTAATTTACTTTCTGCCACTCTCCTGATTAGCTTGCACTGTAGACAAACTAACAAAGGCATAAAGTCATACATGGTCCATGACCAGGTAAATCAATCCAATGAAACTATGTTATACATGAATAGCCCATTTTACCTCCACAACTCTGAGAATACATGTCAACATATTACTGGTTTGATCCACATGAACTCGGTTCATCATGGACTTTCTGCTGCAAAGAGGTTATGGTTCTGTATTATTCAGTAACCATGTCATACATAAAAATTCTTAGAAACAAAATAGCCAAAATCTGGTTAGTCACAATTCAAAGGAACTCAACCAATTTTTCATCTCATCTACTAGGGGCCAGACAACTATTACTCTTCCAAGTCAATGCATCCAATCTAGCCGTTTATAACAAACCAACAGAGCCTATTTTTCATCATTGCTGCTGCTACAATCTCATGTATCTTATCTTCGCTACCCACTGAACTTATTTTTCATAGAATACTACTTATTTCTGATATCAGCACAATTAACATACTTCCTCAACCTTTTTACCTTAACACGCATAAAATATTATTATAACTACTCAAATAAGACCGGTACAAATGCAGATATAGGGCTGAATTTATTCAGTTCACAAGAATACTTTATTGGTTTATGTAAAAAATAATAATATAGGGCTAGTTAAGCACACATTACATATGTAGATATAGGGATATTAAATTGTACACGTATTAAATTGTGCTTAACAAGCCCTACATCTTAATAAATATACGCATTCTTCTGACATTCAGATTCAATTCAATTATAAAAAAGTCAACAAATTCAAAAAAGTCGAGGCTCGTACTGTTTTCAGAATTACGACTTTGATATCGGAATAACGAAGCTAGTGCTGGATTAAGAAAAACTCGACTGCATAAAGACGCTGCCAATAAACATATGTTTACGTTCTAATAAAATCCGAACAAACTATAACAAGAGGAACTAATTAAAGATAAAAGCACATCAGCGTATGTATATATATGCATTTACAGAAATAAGTAGATAGATATAGAGATAGATATAGAGATAGAGAGAGAAGGAGAGAAACCTTGGGTAGTTCGAGGGTGATTGGACGAAACTTCTGAGCAAAGCTATCGGCCAATAGAATGGCCTGTAAAGGTACTCTTGCCAGCTCATCATCTCCTTCCTCAGTTACTCTCGCTCCTCCTTTCTTCTGCACCATTCTCTCTCTCTCTCTCTCTCTATATATATATATATATATATATATATATAAATGTATATATCTGTTTTGGGTTCTGTTTTGTGTGAGATAAACATTAAAAACCTTTTATTAAACCACTTAACCCGACCCGGATACTTATTTTTACGCTGAGTCATGATTGCAAGTAAAATCTTGTTTTCGTTTTTACTTTTTACTTATTACTAGCAAGAAATCCCCCGCCTTGTGCGGGCACCGCATGATTTGTTTTTTTCATTTTAATGGATAATTGTAGTTGTAGCGTGCTTTTGACGGGAATGGTCATTTTGTGTCAGTTTTTTCAGTCAAAAACCTATTTTTAGAAAATTATAAAAAAAAAATGTTTTTCAAAATATACACGTATGTTTGGTAAAAAAATTAAAAAAACTAACTTTTAACGTATTGATTTTGCTTTTTCAATCAAAATAACTTAATAAGACATTTTTTTGATAAATTTTTATAATGTCATATCTAAGCGAGCAATTAACACGTCAAGTATACGAATAAAATTTTAGTTGAGATAAGATCAATATTTATTTAAATTCTTAAAATAGTTGCAAGAAAGCTACCAAAATCTTAAAAATGTGTGGCTTTTTTGCTTTTAGTTTTTCTAGTTATATTCCTCTAAAATCTATATTTTTAAAAGGTAAAAAAAACAGTGATACCAAACGCATGTGCTTTTTTAAAATCGAAAAGCTAAAAAAGGTTTAAAATTTTTTTGATGTCAAACATGTTTAAAATAAATAAATATAAAAGCAGATGCCAACAAATTATCTCTTTTTATATATGTTTGAGGGATGTTATATTTTGTTTACCTAAAATTATGAAATATTCGAACAAGATCTTGTTATTATAGGAAATAAGAATAAATCTTTAACCATTACGTTAACCTTCTTTATATCTTAACCAATATGTAATTGTATAATTTATATTCTGGACTAAGATATATAAAAAAAAAATGTAAACATAATATTTTCAAATACGGAAAAAATAGTTATCACTAACTAAGTTTTAGTTGACATACGTTTCATTTATAGTTTTAGATATTGAGTGAGACACTTAATTAGATAGACAAAATTATAGCGTTTTAAAAAAGATTGTTTTACTACGTAAAATTGGAATAACCAATTAAATTGGTTCATGTTTTACAAATTAAAAGCCATGTCAAAGTATTTATCAAACTGGAATCGTGTGATATACTGAGTGGTTAAATTAGTATACATTAGTATTAGTTATGTATTAGATTCTTATTTTATATAGTACTCTAACAAAAGAGCCCGGGCATTTTTCATTTGAATTTACTAAATTTTGTCATTTTTTTCAAAGTATTAGTCATGTCAAAGTATTTCGAAAACTACAAGGATCAAGAGAAATGAACCTGTCAAATTTTGTCATTTTTTTCAAAAATTCATCTACTCTAAGTTACTAATTACTCATATGTTACTTCTCACACATACTTCTGGCGAGCCTGATTTTCTTCCCAAGCTCGGCTTAATCAATTCGCGTCGGCTCCGATCTTCCAAGGTATCTGTCGTAGGTGGTATCTGCTTCGTCGTTGGGATGCTCTCTATGCCTGCACAAGAAACGAACAGGGGCCCGGGGTTGGTACCAGGTTTTCCCTCTCCAACGATCAAGTCAGTATCGGTATAGACTGAAGGTAGGAATATAGTTAAGGGTGAGGGATTGGTCCATTTACAAGTCGTGGCGTCAGGTGTCACGGTTGATATTCTAGTGGTCCGGGTTGTTTTAGCTTTATCTCTCCTCTCTGTCTTTTTGTCTCCCCTCCTAATTGGTATTAGTGGGGGTATTTATAGTCTGATCAGATGTGTATTAGCCCTTGGATCACTGCACTGTCTAATGTTGATCCAACGGCTTCAGGTCATTTATGACTCTGACAATGGTACTGTCCTTTCCCGGGGCCCACAGGGGTTGGCCTGTGATTGGGCCACGTCGATGAAACACATAAAAGGTCCCCCAAGGGAGCAGCAGCATTAATTAGGGAAGTGTGCTCGACAAGCTTCTCCGGGCCGGCCTAGACACGGTCCGGCCCCTCAAGATCCGGGGGTGACGCGTTACCCATGGTTGACAGGCCCGGATCGCCTGATGTAGGGTTGATATCGGTCCGGGCGAGGGGGTGCCGACATCCCCTTGCCAACAGCTCCCTGTCCGGAGTCGTCGTTAAGGACGGGGTCTCCAGGGATTTTTAGTCGTTACGGGGGCTCCAGTCATCGTGTTCTTATGCTTGACGGTGTGGAGACGTCTCGGCGTAGTCCGACACGTGTTCTTGTATTCTGGAATTTTCGACACGTGGAGCACGCCCATCGTGCATTTATGAGGCGCCGCCTCTGTCCCTTCGATTCCATCAATGCCATCAATGCTAAAACGGCTGGTGAGTGACACTTGGCGGTTGGCCTCTATTTGCTGTACACGTGTACTGCGTCGATTGAGTGACAGCATTTATTTGTGGGAGTTCGTGTAATGAACCGTCGCTGTCTTTTCACCTTCTGGTTAAATGTCTTTTCATCTTCTGGTGGGGGTCTATAAATACCCTCAGTGAAATCTCATTTTGACCTTCTCACTCTCTCACTAAAATTTTCACAGCAGACCACTCTCTTTCTTTCTTCCTTCATACTTAGCAGATTTCACCAAACAACCAGCCGTCATGGTTATCAAACACGGAGCCGGAAAAGGCCCGATGGTTGCCCCGAAACCACGGCGCCTTGAGGTGATGGCAAACGCCTTGCCATTCCGGGCGATGGTCATCGATCCGGCCATGTCCGTAGCAGTAAATGACAACGGCATCATGGTCAGGCAGCACGGGCCTGACCTAGACGAGTTTCGTCAACTGTGCGGCATAGGGGCTTAAAGAGCTCTTGGCCTGCTACGAATTTTTGCAGACCGAGCCAAGCTCTCAATCCAAGAGCCGGCAGCCCTACCTGAGGTGCCGGTCCCATAATCAGCTGATCACGGGTAACTCCGATTCGAATCGGGGTTACACACAAGACGTGGTCGTGGTGGAGGGCCGTTGGCTCAATCGGGACGACTTAATTCTTCCGCCCAGGCCGGGGAGGGTGCTGAGCAATAAGGAAAACAAATTCACAGTGACCTCTAAGCTTAGGGGCCTTGGTGAACCCAACATAGAGGCGTTGGAGGTGGCCCTAAACTGGTGGGGTCGAGACGGAACCGACGTAGGAGCACGCGACGCGGAGCGTCTGCTAATCTGTGGCTCCCCCACCTCCTGCAAGGGGAACAGCTTCAAATGGCCCCATAGGACCTTCTGTCCCGTGGGGTACTCCAGGGAAAGATGGGAGAAGGAGAAGGGTCTGGAGTCGACCCTCCCTCCCAAGGTGGTTGAAGATACAGAGGCCGTGGTGGAGCCTGTGGCTAAGAAGGCGTCGAAGCCAAAGCTGAAGACGGGCAGCAAGGCGAAGGCGGCGACGGTGGCTTTCTCCGCTCCTGCATCGGTTGGGGCCTCTTTCGCGCCTGCATCGGCCGGGGTTCACTTCGAGACCCGGTCGGACGGTACCGTCCTCCACTACAGGGTGGGGCCGGACGGTACCCGTACCTATATAGACCAACATGGGAAACCTCTGCCAGAGGTTCTTCCCCTGAGGTCTAGGGAGCCTGAGGTAGTGAGCCCTTTTCCCTTGGAAGATAGCCCTGCTGAGGCCGAGCCCACCGGCCCGGGCTTGGGCACCTCGCGGACCAGGGTACGTTGCCCTTCTCTGTTTTATTGACTTCAGTTTTACACTTAGCTAAATTTTGCTAATTTTTCTAACTTCTTTCTTATTGTTCTGAACGATGTAGGTGGTTCGTTCCGATGAGGAGGACGAGGAGGCGGAAGATACTGCTGCCGACGCGGGGGGTGGTGGTGAGGAAGAGGAGGTTGTAGAGCCCGAGGCCATTGAGGAGGAGGTCGTCGAGGCAAGGAATGAGGAGGTTGTAGAAGTGGCCCCTGCTAATGCTAAGGCAAAAGCCTTAGAGAGGTTGGGAGGCTTATTGGGGCAGGCGAGGCGTGAACGAGCCACTCGAAAGGCCGAAGCCGACAAGAGGAAGAGGGAGGAGGCGAAGGCCCCTCGTGAGTCAAAGAAGGCCCGGACCGGGGAATCTGAGCCGAGGGAGGATGCCGCACCCATCCTAGAGCCTAGGGAGCCGGAGGTCGTCGCCGAAGAGCGAGAGGTGCCAACCACTCAGGCGAAGGGTCCGATACCTAGCGCTTCGGGCTCAAGCTCAGGCCCTGGCTCCCCGTTGCCAAGGATGCCTATTCAGACCCCGGAGGAGGTCAAGGAGACGACTGGGGTTCGGAGCATCATGGAGGGCCATCCCTCTGCTGGCCTGCTTGCTCTGGCCGCGCTTCAGCAGCAAACCATCGAGGCCGACCATCGAGGCCGCGACCTTGCTTCTGCCATGAAGTCGGCCATGGCCATGATCCCGCAGGTAAAATGTTGTTTTTGTTGTGCCATTCTTGAGTGTTCTTTGTTTATTTCTTAAATTTTTGCTAAGTGTTCCTCTTCTTTTGTAGGCCTACTTAACGATGAACCAATATGTCTACCAGCAAGGGCAACTGGTGAGGTCGTGGATTTCGAAGGCCGAGGCCAGTGCTAAGCAGGCCGAAGACGCTCTGAAGAGGGCGGAGGGGGCCCAAATAAGGGCAGAGAGGGCCGAGGGCCTCGTTGAATCTTTGGAAGCTCGGAGAGCTGAGGCCGCGAAGGCCGGTGCTGAGGCCGAGGAGCGTGAACAGGCTGCGGTAACAGCTCTGAAGGAGGCTGAAGCAAGCTTGGCCGACAAGGTGAAGGCTGCAGTCGAGGCCGCTGAGGCAGGAGTGGCTGAGAAAGTGAAGGCTGCGGTTCAAGCCGCCGAGGCGGAGATGAGCGCCGCCTTGGAACTATCAACACAGAAGGACTTTAATTCCTTCTATGTTGATGGCTGGTCTGAGGCAGCGGCTTTCATGAGGGCGGGACCGGATCATCCGGTGTGGAACATGGAAAACATCATTGTTCCTGTTCCCTCTGCTCCCATTCCCGAGGTGATCCCCTTAACCCCTCGAGCCCTCTCGGATGATGAAGCTGATGATAATGAGGGGGCAGCCTAGGGTTTTTTTTTTTTTTTTGAAGTTCTTTATTTTGTTTTCGATGTAATCTTCTTTCTGCACTTTAGCTTGTAATAGCTTCTTATCGAATGAAATGAAAAAACAATTTTGGACTTGTCTTTTATTCTTGTCTTTTATTCTTCTGTTTTTTACTTCCGTTGTGTACGTTCCATTGTGTACGTGCCCCCAATGAGTGGGCCGGTATGCTTCGGCATTGGGGCACTCATTTTATATAGCTCATTTTAAACCGGGGTGCCGTATAGGCCCAGGTGTTCTGAAACACTAATAGAATTGAAATGAATTGAAAAATTCAAAGAAATATAAACCGGGGTGCCGTATAGGCTCGGGTGTTCTGAAACACTTGTAGAATTTAAATGAACTGAAAAATTCAAATAAATATAAACCGGGGTGCCGTATAGGCTCGTGTTCTGAAACACTTGTAAAATAAATTAAAAATGTAAGTCGGGGTGCCGTATAGGCTCGTGTTCTGAAACACTTGTAAGATTTAATTGAACTGAAAAATCCAAATAAATATAAATCGGGGTGCCGTATAGGCTCGTGTTCTGAAACACTTGTAAGTGTTGGCCCGTGTGCGGCTAAACCTTAGAGGGGGGGTGAATAAGGTTTATGGTGATTTTCGCCTAATTAAAACTTAAGTGCAACTAACACCCCAACTTACGCAATTCTAAGCTTAAGCGTTAATAAACGTTAATTAATTCAAACGCAAGCAATAAATAAGTAAGAATATAAGTTGCGGAAAGTAAAAGCAAGGGAAGAAGATGACACCGTGATTTATAGAGGTTCGGCAAAACGCGCCTACGTCCTCTCCTCGGTACTACCGAGTATTTCACTAAAAAATCTTTTCCCGGATATTACAATCCTAACGAGTTAATCGACCGATTAAGCTCCCCCTCACTTTATGAGTGTCCCGAAATGAAAAGACCTAGAGCTTTTAAGCAACTCGCTTACAAAGCCTCTACCCGATCACTCGCTCACAAAAATGAGTTTATAAAACACTCGATACAATTTTGTTACAAAAAATGTAACTACACTCACTATTCTATTTGCTTCTAAATAAGCTAATTGGTGAGTCTTGGTTGTTGATCGAGCTTGAGTCGCTTTCTTCTTTGATTTCCTCTTTTTCGAATATTTTCACCAAAATGGTGATAAATTGGGTTTTTATTGAAAGAGGTATTTGGATGATTGATTGGTAAGCTTGGTGACTTTGGAGAGATGATTGGGCTGGTTTATATCACAGCAAAGTCTGTTTTTCTGGGTTATGACCGTTGAAAGGTTTTAACAGCTATTTTCCAGAAATTGCTGAAAAGCTGTTTTCGAAAACTGCAGAAAACGATCGGTCGTTTTCTACAGACGATCGGTCGTTTTCAGACAGACGATCGGTCGTTTTTATACTGGACTCACTGGAAGAAATTGGATCAAAAACGATCGGTCGTTTTTGTCCAGTCGATCGGTCGACTGTAATCCTGGTCCCGTAAATCTTCGAATGCTCATAACTCCTTCGTTTTAGCTCCGATTTTGGTTCCGCTTGAACCTATGGCTTCATTATCGAATGCTCTATCATTTAAAGACCTGAAATATACGTTTTCTATTTTTGGACAAGACAAGCATTATATCATTGAAATCGTAAAATCATTAAACGCATAATCAAAGTAATAATCAAAATCATTATTGAACTCAATGTTCAACAGTAAGATTTAATTGAACTGAAAAATCCAAATAAATATAAATCGAGGTGCCGTATAGGCTCGTGTTCTGAAACACTTGTAAAATAATATTGAAAATATAAGTCGGGGTGATTTCGAAATAACAACAGTTTTATTCATAAAGCCCTCGGGCACATTTACATCATGTTCTTATTTACATCAAAACGCAAAGGTCGAGCCCTATTGATAGTACTTCCTTAGGTTATTGACGTTCCAAGGTCGATCCATCGGGATGTCGTCGGGGAGGCGACCTAACAGGTAGGCCCCGTTGCCCGCCGCACCGAGGATTCGATAGGGGCCTTCCCAGTTGGGGCCTAGCTTTCCGTCGGACTGTACCCTAGTGTTGTTGTTTACTTTCCGTAGCACGAGGTCTTCGTCTTGGAAGCGTCTGGCGTTCACTCTTTTGTTATAGGAATGTCCCAGCTCGTTCTTGTATTTGGCGTTACGGATGGCCGCGACTTCCCTTCGTTCTTCAGCATATTCGAGTTCGAGGCCCATCATCTTTTCGTTCAGGCCGTTCTCCACCATGTCGGTTCTGAGAGAGGGGAGTCCGATCTCTAATGGGATGACGGCTTCCATCCCGTAGGTAAGGCTATAGGGCATTTGCTGGGTGCCCCGTCTTCTCGTCGTTCGGTAGGCCCAGAGGACGTGCTGCAGTTCATCAGCCCATCGTCCTTTGGACTCGTCTAGCCTCTTTTTTATTCCGTCGAGGACGGTCTTATTCGACACTTCAGCTTGGCCGTTGCTTTGGGGATACGAAGGGGTGGAATAATAGCTTCTGATGCGGTACTTCGCATACATCGCTTTTAACTTAGCTCCGGTGAACTGGCCCCCATTATATGCCACTATTGAGTAGGGGATTCCGAATCTCGTGATTACATCCCTCCAGATGAACCTGATCACCTCGGCCTCCGTTATCTTTGCTAATGCCACGGCTTCTACCCACTTCGAGAAGTAGTCGGTGACCATGAGGAGGAACTTTTTGCCTCCCGGGGCCCGAGGGAATGGTCCGACGATGTCCATGCCCCATTGGGCAAAGGGCCAAGGCGAAGTCACGCTGCTCATCTTTTGGGCCGGGGCTCTAGGTATGGGGGCGTATTTCTGTCACTTCTCACATTTGAGCACGAATGTTTTAGAATCTTTTTGCATGAGGGGCCACCAATATCCGTGAGTTAAGGCACGGTTGGCTAGCGACCTGCCCCTGCTGTGGCTCCCACACGTTCCTTCGTAAATCTCCTCCATGACCCTCACTACCATATCGGGATGGACGCCGAGCAAGTAGGGCCCGGAGAACGACCTTTTATAAAGTTTATCGCAGGGAGCCAACCAGAACCCCAGTGCCTTTCTTCTTATCTTTTCAGCATCTTTCTTATCTTCGGGGAGGTCTCCGGTACGGTGGTATTCGATGATGGGGTCCATCCAGCTCGGCTCTGACGGGAGGTCAGTCACTACGTTAACTCTTGCCTTTGCTTCGATGCTAGGCGAAGGGACGTATTCTACGGTGATGACTCGCTCCTTTTTATCACTCATGGCCGAGGCTAGGGTTGCTAGTGCATCGGCGTGGGTGTTCTCATTTCTGTTTATGTTGATGATTTCTCGATACTCGAAGCTTTGGAGTATTCCGGAGGCGATGGCCACGTAGCTTGCCATCCTTTCGTCCTTTGTCTGAAACTCGCCACTGATCTGGCTACTGACTAACTGGGAATCAGTATGCACCAGTATCTTCTTGATGCCGAGGCTTCGGGCCATTTTCAGGCCTGCGATCATGGCTTCGTACTCCGCCTCGTTATTGGTGGCTCGGAAGACAAGCTGGATTGACTTCTCGATTACATCACCCTGTGGGGATTGGAGTACCACCCCGAGGCCTGACCCCTTTTTATTGGCAGCTCCGTCGGCGTGCATGGTCCACGTTCCTTGGGTACGTTCCTCGATGCCGGGGGACGTAGTCGTTCCGGTGAATTCTGCCACAAAGTCGGCCAGGGCCTGCCCCTTGACGGACGTGCGCGGCTCGTACCGGATGTCGTACGCATTTAGGTGGCAAGCCCACTTCGTCATACGCCGAGATAGGTCTCCCTTCTGGAGTATTTCCCAAACAGGCTGATCCGTATACACCACGATACTGTGTGCCGAGAAGTAATGGGCCAGTTTTCGCGATGCCATAACGAGTGCCAGGACGAGCTTTTCTAGGGGCATATACCTAGCCTCGGCGTCGAGGAGGGTTTTGTTCACGTAATAGATTGGTCTTTGCTCCCTGCCGACCTCTTTGATGAGGACGGCGCTAACGGCTATCTCGGACACGGCGAGGTACATGGCAAGGACGTCGCCGGTGTCTGGCTTGGCCAGAAGAGGCGCGCTTCCGAGGTAGTTCGCCAGCTCCGCGAACGCATTCCGGCATTCGTCATTCCATTCGAACTTCTTCTGAGCCTTCAGAGCCGTAAATAATGGCTTGCATCGATCTCCGAACCGGGCTATAAACCGGTTGAGGGCAGCGGCCATTCCGGCTAACTTTTGTACGTCCTTCCTCTTTTCAGGGGTTCTCAAGTTCTTCAAGGCAGAGATTTGGACCGGGTTCGCCTCTATACCGCGATGGGTTACCATGAACCCTAGGAACTTCCCGGCACCAACTCCGAAGGCGCACTTAGAGGCGTTCAACTTCAGGTCATGCTTTCGTATTGTTTCGAACACCTCTCTTAGGTCGGACAGGTGGTCGTCCTCCTGGGCGCTTTTTACAACCATCTCGTCAATATAGACCTCCATGCTCCGGCCTATGCTCTTAGCGAATATCTTGGTGACCATTCTCTGATACGTCGCCCCGGCGTTCTTAAGCCCAAATGGCATCACCTTGTAACAATAATTCCCCCTTGGGGTTATGAAGGCGGTTTTTTCTTGGTCAGCCTCCGACATGGGTATTTGGTGATAGCCGGAGCAGGCATCCAGGAAGCTCATTCTGGCGGCTCCGGCTGTGGAGTCCACTATCTGATCAATTTTAGGCAGAGGGAAGGGATCCTTAGGACAGGCCCGGTTAAGGCTCGTGTAATCGATGCAGACACGCAGCTTTCCGTTCTTTTTAGGGACCACCACGGGGTTAGCGAGCCATCTAGGGTAAAAGATTTCCCTGATGGCTCCAGCTAGCAGAAGCTTCTGTACTTCCTCGTTTATGGGATCGGCATGCTCCGGACTAACGCGGCGCCCCTTTTGCATCACAGGCTTCGCATCCGGGTTGACGTTCAATTTATGACAGGCGAGGTTGGGACTGATACCCAGCATTTCGCATGGAGACCACGCGAAGTTGTCGAGGTATTCAAGCAGTAGCTTAACGAGATCTGAAATCTCGGGCTCGCTCAGCATCGCGCCCACCATAAAAAAGTGGTCATCGTCGTACCCCGGGATCTGGACCTTCAGCAATCCTCCTTCTACCTTTTCTTCAGCTTCCGGACCCATCTTCTTGTTCAGTTCCCGCAGCAGCTTGGGATCCTCAGCTTCTATGTTCATAGCACTCTGGGCCGGAACCGGGTTATTGCCGGAGTATACGGCCATGGCACAGCTTCTCGAGACCTTTTGGTTTCCCGATATGGTCTCGACTCCATTCGCAGTGGGGTACTTGACCTTTTGGTGTAGAGTGGAGGAGACGCCTTCTATCTCATGAAGCCACGCGTGCCCTAGTATGACGTTGTAAACGGAGGGGACGTCCACCACCGTGAACTCCACGCTCATAACCTTGGTTCCTGTCTTAACAGGCAAGGTTATGTTCCCTCTGGGCTGAACGGCCTCAGAGTTGAATCCGTACAGAGGAGGGGCGTTGGTATCTAACTGCCCCTCCGTCAGCCCCATCTTTCGGTAGAGGTCACCAAAGAGAATGTTCACCGACGCCCCCTGATCAACGAGGATTCGTCCAACTGAGCAATGGCCCACTTGGGCCGTGATGACAAGGGCATCATAGTGGGGCAGGTCTACCCCCACTAGGTCGAAGTCGGTGAAGCTTAGATCTGGCTTGGTACCTTGTTTGCACCTCTTTCGGGGTTTCGAGCTTTCGGCGAGGCAGACGTGCTTTTTCATTGTGGCCTCACGGGCCTCGGTTCTCTCCGCCCCATTTGACTTCGGCTTCTTTGGCCCGGAATGGA
Organism: Primula vulgaris; assembly: GCA_963920805.1. Classification (NCBI taxonomy): domain Eukaryota; kingdom Viridiplantae; phylum Streptophyta; class Magnoliopsida; order Ericales; family Primulaceae; genus Primula; species Primula vulgaris. The sequence goes on along the minus strand of OY987216.1, from coordinate 5,267,377 downwards.
TAACCAGGCAAGTCATCACCGGTGGGGGGAGGTTTGGTTGCCTCTCGTCGTCTCCTTCTCGGTCTCGATCGGGGTCCCTTCGTGTCTTTACGTATTTATCCATCAAGCCGTCTCGGACCCACCCTTCTAGCCTTGCCTTTAGACCATGACACTCATTGGTATAGTGGCCGCGGCCTCTGTGATAGTCACAAAATTTGTCATTGGGCCCCCGGGCCGGCTCGTTCCTGAGCGGGGAGGGGGGGGGGCAGGAAAAGAATGGCTCGTTCTCGATCTCAAAGAGCAGGTCGGTCAGTGGTAGGCGAAATGTGGTGGAGTAGGCATTTCCTGGGTTTGAAGGGCCAACCCGACGGGTATCCTCTCTTCTACGTTTAGGGGCCGGTTGCGGGCTCTCCACCGTTCGAGGTCTCCCCAACCTTTCCGCTATGGGGCGATCTCGCCGGGTGCTCCTTGAGACGGCTCCTCCCCGAGGCTGTTCGATGCTGGCGACTGAACGCGTTGCTCCAGCAGATCTCATGTCTTTCTCGATATCGACATGCTGTTTTATCAGTGACCGGAGCTGGGAAACTGAGCCAGGAGGGGTTGCTATCATTTCGTTGCGGATCCTGCTCCCCACGATCATGTTCTGCCTGAAAGCAGCTATAGCAGTAGAATCGGGGCATTCGGCACACTCAGCGTGCTTCTGCCAGAACCGATTATCGTAGCTCTCGAGGGTCTCTTTGGGTTGGGCCCTCACTTGGTACAGCTGCTCCGGTTGGGCAACCCTTTCCTTCAAGTTAATGAACCGGTGTGCAAAATCATAGGCCAGATCATCCCAACAGTGGATGGAGTTGGCAGGCAGAGACTGGAACCATTTACTTGCAAGCCTCCCCAGGCTGGCGGGGAAGCATTTACACATAAGTCGATCGAGGTGGGACCAGTGATTCATCTGGTATCGATAGTGCCGGAGGTGGGCTTCCGGGTCAGAATCTGCATTGAACACTTGGAGAACAGGGGCAGTAAAATTTCCGGGGGCGCACTGTACTCTATCTCATCTGAGAATGGGGTACTACGGGTGGAGGCAACGATTTTTAGCGCTGCCTCGTCCGCGACTTCATCTCGGCCAGCGCGATGACCCCGCCTCCTCCTCCGGGGAGGCCTTTCAGTCCGCGCATGACTCGAAGCGGGCCGTGAATCGTGACTATCACCTGGTCGACTGATTCGTGAGTGTACGCTTTGGTCGTTTATACGGCGCGAACTCCCATCGTGGGAATGCCTTGACTCCTCTCCCCTAGCCGGCTCCTCAGGAACCTCTAGGGGGGGTCGTCTCGAGGGTCCCAACCGCGACATCACGCTCTTGGCGGGGATGCGAACGGGCTCTGGCTGCGCTACGCCACGAGAGACGGGTCCGGGCTCAGATGCCATCATTGAGGCTATTAACGCCTTTTGAGCCGCCAAGGCAACGAGTTCCTTCTCATGGATCTCTAACATCATGCGAGTCAGCTCGTCGCGCGACCGGGGCGTCCCCTGGACCGCATTGAGTGGAGTAGGCTGCCCCTCAGGCGCAGTTCCCGGCGTGCCAAAAGAGAGGGTCCTCGGCATTCCAAATACCGGGACATGCCGTGGGGGTGGGCTCTCGTACTGATCATTATCTGTCATTGTTCCTTGAAAACGGATTGTCGGAGCTAGCGCGCTACTTTCCCACAGACGGCGCCAATTGGCGAGCCTGATTTTCTTCCCAAGCTCGGCTTAATCAATTCGCGTCGGCTCCGATCTTCCAAGGTATCTGTCGTAGGTGGTATCTGCTTCGTCGTTGGGATGCTCTCTATGCCTGCACAAGAAACGAACAGGGGCCCGGGGTTGGTACCAGGTTTTCCCTCTCCAACGATCAAGTCAGTATCGGTATAGACTGAAGGTAGGAATATAGTTAAGGGTAAGGGATTGGTCCAGTTACAAGTCGTGGCGTCAGGTGTCACGGTTGATATTCTAGTGGTCCGGGTTGTTTTAGCTTTATCTCTCCTCTCTGTCTTTTTGTCTCCCCTCCTAATTGGTATTAGTGGGGGTATTAGTGGGGGTATTTATAGTCTGATCAGAGGTGTATTAGCCCTTGGATCACTGCACTTTCTAATGTTGATCCAACAGCTTCAGGTCATTTATGACTCTGACAATGGTACTGTCCTTTTCCGGGGCCCACAGGGGCTGGCCTGTGATTGGGCCACGTCGATGAAACACATAAAGGGTCCCCCAAGGGAGCAGCAGCATTAATTAGGGAAGTGTGCTCGACAAGCTTCTCCGGGCCGGCCTAGACACGGTCCGGCCCCTCAAGATCCGGGGGTGACGCGTTACCCATGGTTGACAGGCCCGGATCGCCTGATGTGAGGTTGATATCGGTCCGGACGAGGGGGTGCCGACATCCCCTCGCCAACTTCTATTACTCCTTATGTACGATTATTAATTTAGTATATTAATTATATCATTTATATAAGTATCGCATGCACAACATGTGGGTTACGGTTACTAGTATAGTATTATAGGTAGACTATCGAGTGTTCACTTTCCTTTATTGAGCAGTTTCTGCTTTTGTTGTTTTACTTTACTGAATTTGCAATAAATATGGTAATTAATTCTAGGTACATCACTGAGAACTCATTTGAAATTTGATTATAGCATTAGCATGACAAGTTAGAGCAACTGCACCAATGTATTTATATTACTTATGTTTGTTATTCCAAGAGTTTAACATAAAATAAAAGGAGGTGGACATTAGTTACCGTCACAGACTTTAAAATTAACATTCACATAAAACTTACCTTGTATACGGGGAAACTGGAAATTTGGGCGATAAAATAGTAATAATAATATGGATGTTGCAATTTGATAGAGTCGTATAGATGATGCTAGTTGGACCCAGAATATGGTAGAGGAACTGTATAATGGAGGGAGATAAATATAATAAAAAAAGAAGAATAAAATAATATGTAGTTACGATAAAAATAAGCTGAAATTTGTATAAAGCTAACAGATGTCTAAAAAAAACTGTAAAAGCGTTAGGATTGAATAATTGGTTTGGATAGCTAATCCGTTTGCTCTTAAGCCAGATAGGTAAAAACAGTACTGTTCAATGTTTGAGTTTTGCTAAATAGGTTCTACACTTTTGTATTTAACAGGAATTCCCCCTGTAATTCAACAACTTTTCGCTTTTATCCTTGCATCAATTCGTCAATACACTGGCACGAAAGAGAAAGTTAAAAGAACATTTTGGTATGCGTAATGGCTTCGGTCAGGAGACAATTGTTGCTGATGGGGTAACTTTACTACCCTGCAAGACGCCTTTGCTGCTCCAGCGACCATGCAACAACTTTTACAGCAGCAGAATAAGTGACAATTTCCCGGGAAGTGAACATTTTCCAGCAAGGTGCTAGGTGATAACAAGTGGCGGCCGAAGATTTTTCAAAACTAGTTGGTTTTTAAAAAAAATCGTATTTTTTACAAACTTTTTTCCAAATAATATCATACCCCAGCAGACCACGAGCCCCTTTACTTTAGCTCTAAATTCAATCCTTTGGTTTTCAACACAAGTTGACTCAATTTGAGTCAGATTTGATTGGGTGTCTAATATTCTCCCAGTTAAATCATTGAAGTGATTCCATAACAGGAAAGTTTAGCGTTTGTTTGGCGCTAACTTCTCACTTTGCTTTTTGGAATTATTCTTATAAAATTAAGTGACACCTTTAACAGGTGTTATTCAAATGGCTCCATTTAATTGAAGCTTTTACATTTGCTAGATGTTTAGTACTACTATTTGTTTAACTGATAATTTTGGTCCCAATCTCAAAATTTCTTTCACAAATAGTAAAACCTTCTTATTCTGAAACTTCAAAACATGGGCACTTTCCAAATCAATCAAGTATGTGATTATTCGCAGTCCTACCATGCATTACACTAGAAATCAAGAAGAAAATATGCAGATCCCTGAAACTTCAGACTATCGATCAGTAAAAAGTTGAAAGTAATTGCAACCAGGACTCAAGGAAAATAGTTAATCGAACTAGCACTACTCTTTATCAACAACAAAATTGAGATGAATCGTAACTCCTAAGTGATCCTAACAGTCATTATGCATTAGACAGAGGGCCGCACTCTCTCACCTCATATTGTATTTTTTGTGAATAACAAAATCAGAACTTGGACTTGAAACACAGTACTCGTTTCATATCATTTGTTAAAAAGTGTTTAGCTACCAGTAATGATATCACTTACTCTATTTAATTGCAGAACCAAAAGTGATGCTAACAGAGAAATAAAGAAGCAGTCGATTACATTTCTACTACAGCACTGTCCTCAGTCATGAGAACTCGAAAAATAAAAATAAAAATCCAGGAAAAACAGTTGATGAAAAAAAGGTCAGAAAATTTATCGCTGCCTGCATCTTTGCGACGGACTTTCAAATACATGATCAGTCCAAACAGCGAGAATGAAAACTTAAGATGATTGTAGCGTTAGCCGAATAAGAGATTGAACGAAAGGTATACAGAAAAGAAATATAAAAACCAATTATATCAACTTCGAAAAACATCAGCCATTACTTAAGACTCCGTGTGATCAGCTAAGCTAGTGCTGATGTGGCAACGCTAGCTGAACTACTAGCACCTTAAACATAAAACAAAAAATTAAAAAAACTTATCGTCCCCTAAAACATCAAACTTCAATAGGATCAGAGAAGAAAATAACCACGATCCCATCACAACATCTTTGAACTATCAATCAAGTGTTGGCAATGAATCATACAAACAATGTTTTCAAAAAAAAAAAAATCATACAAACAATATAAATATGAGGCTACTTACAACTATACACAGTTGTATGGATACATGCAAATCTCACATCCCCGCGTCAAGATTAGAATTTAAATGGCACAATGAGTGGAATGCTTTCACACCCCAGCATGGTGCGACACATTCCTCATAGGAGCATTTTACAAATAAAACTACAATAAGACAAATTCTCACAAACTGCAACAGTATACTTTATTTCACTCAACTCAGACATTCGGGGTCATACCTCCTGTTCTGCGGGAGGGGTGTATGGTTCTTTTGCATGTATATGCGCCCTCTAATAGTAATAACCTAATGTATAAGTATGAGTTATGTGAGTAGCACAGCCAAATTCACCCTCATTCCCTCTAACAATTCACAATTCATCATTAGTACACAGCTTCCATAATTGGTCACATGTAAAGTTTCAAAGAAATGTTTTTCAAATAAAAGCTAAGACCTAAAAATGATAAATCACAACCATGTTAATTTATACTCCTACTATATAACATGAGTCCATAAACTATAAACAAACTCGGAGAGGACTATCCGGTGGGAACCCGATCAAAGCTCATTACTTTATAATCACTATCAAGTAAGCAAAACCAAAAAACTAATGCCTCGACACTAAAAATTACCACTTCAACATCCACCATCGACATGGTAACACACGAAAGCAAAGACGAAAACACAATAGATACTCACAAGCGACACAACACAATAAATTACCAGTTACCACCATGTTAATTTATAAATACCGGAAAGCCCTAATCTTTATACAAAGAGTTTATGCAAACTCAGTGAGGACTATCCGAGGTTACCACTATAACATCCACCATTGATATGAGAAAACACAAGAACAAAGAAAAAAAACACAACAGCTACTTACAACACAGTAAATTACCACCATGTTAATTTATAAATACCGGAAAGCCCGAATTTTTATACAAAGAGTTTATGCAAACTCAGTGAGGACTATCCAAGATTACCACTATAACATCCACCATTGATATGAGAAAACACAAGAACAAAGAAAAAAAAACACAATAGCTACTCACAAGTCACAACACAGTAAATTACCACCATGTTAATTTATAAATACCAGAAAGCCCGAGTCTTTACACAAAGAATTTATGCAAACTCGGTGAGGACCATCCAAAGTTACCACTGTAACATCAAACTATGGATATGAGAAAACACAGAACAAAGGAAAAAACACAATAGCTACTAACAACACAGTAAATCACCACCATGTTAATTTATAAATACCAGAAAGCCCATACGAAGAGTTTATGCAAACTCGGTGAGGACCATCCAAGGTTACCACTATAAAATCCACCTTCGATATGATAAAACACAAAAACAAAAACACCACAGCTACTCACAACACAGTAAATTATCACCATGTTAAATTATAAATACCGGAAAGCCCAAATCTTTATACAAAGAATTTGTACAAACTCGGTGAGGACCATACGAGGTTATTGACATCCATGATCCACCATTAATATTGTAAAACACAGAAACAAAGAAAAAAAACACAATAGCTACTCACAACACAGTAAAATACCACCATGTTAATTTATAAATACTGGAAAGCCCAAATCTTTATACAAAGAGTGTTAAGGAAACTCGGTGAGGACTATCCGAGGACAGCCCCGATCAAATTCATTATTCCCTATAAAGTCAATTAAAAGCTAAAATAGCCTCATCACACTGTAAAATTAACCACTATAGCACCCAATCACTTATAAATTCATAGTCACCCCCCTACAAAATCATAAAATTAAAAAAACAAAAAACATTAAAAAACAGCTACTCACAATCACAAACCCTTTGTCAGATCCTCGATCCTCGACTTAATATCATCCTGCACCAACTCCAATCGCTTTGAATACACCTCTAGCTCCAATAAATTTTGCTTTCTCCACTTATCCTCCATTAAATTACCCATACCGAATAAACAACCCATAGGACTCGAATTCCCAAAACCAAACCCCACCACCGAATTACTACTCGTAGCTGCACAGTTCACCAATTCCTTCAAAATCGGCGTTAAACAGCTCTTCAAAGTCTCCTCAATCAGCCCCGGTACCAAATTCGCCGAATTCAATTGATTCTGCTGATTAAATTGCGTATTTTGCTGATTAAACTGCGGATTTTGATTAAATTGCGGTAAATTTTCTTCGGGCCTAGGGCGTTTATTATTCTTTAAAAACCCTTTTATACGATCGTTACTACCACACCCAAAATTATTAATTTCACTATCTTTTCGATACCAAATGGTTTTAGAAATCTCGAAGCAAGCCTTTTCATGGTGCGTCTTGAAAACATACTCCTTCCCGGCCTCGATCTTGGCCACAATATTCCGATACTTCTTCTTCAACCTCCTCAGCTTCTCCACCAACTGACTCTTATTAAACTCGATTTGGAGTTTACTCTTAATCTGATCGTAGAACGGTGCGGTGTTATCGCCTCCGTGTACAGCAGTGTATTCGGAGAATCCACGGAGAAGCTCGATCTCGTCATCGTCGGTCCATAGTCGCTGAAAGAGGACACGTGGCGGGTCGGGTTTCGGGTCGTGGATCGGGATGATCGCTAAGGTCGCGTCGGGGTTCGATGATGACGTGTCGTCGTCTTCGGGACTGTCGACGCCGTACACCGGCGGGTCGTTATATTCCGATGCCATTAATATTAAATATATATATTTATATATATTATACTATGTATTTATATTTATGTATGTAATGTATATATATATATAGAGAGAGAGAGAGAGAAGGAGTGTGTGGTTAGGTTGGGTGCGATCGTATATGTGGGTGAGTGTGGGACGGCACCCTTATGTGATCTTGACCGTTGAATAATATTAAGACTACGATTTAAGGCTGGCACCCTCATTATGATGTGTCATCTTGACCCTTTCTTCTAATGACTCCTTTGGTTAAAGTCGAACCTACACGTAATTTAGAAGAAGTATGTATGGTAGATGCGTTTGGTAGAATAGACGAGACTAAACAATTAGACGGTGAATAAGCTGAATTAGGTGGGGTTATGCGATAGGCGAGCATTTTATGTCTAGAATAGACGGGTTATGACTAATGTAAGGCGTAAAGCGGTTTTTTAAATAGAAATAGGTCGTTTTATGTATAATACGGGGGCAGTTCGGTGTTAGGTTTTTTGGACAAACTATTGTTTTTAGAACGTAATGAGAAAAAAGCCTGCTACAATAGTTGTACTGTCGTGTTTGACACTGTTGTAATTTTTTTTTTATATATAAGTGGGTTATAAGTTATTTTATTGATAGGTCAGTGGTATGATCTTGACCGTTGAATAATACTAGTAGTAAGATTGTTGTAGGTTAAGTTTTAGGCCGACACCACATTGCAACGTGTGATATTGACCATTTATGTAAAGGCTCGTTTGGTTATGACTTATGAGTAATGTAAGGCGTAAAACGATTTTCATGTTAAAATAGGATATTTAACATCTATAAATGACATTAGGGTCGCTTGTTATCAAGTTTGTTTTTATATAAAGTTTGTTTTAAAGAGCAGTGACAAAAAAAATTGATTTAATCATGTCATACCAATCGGGTAGTGTTGAGTTATCGGTTGAGTTTGCACATGTGCCTCCTAATATGTTACTTCTACGACACTTAACATTTTTACTTACTTTTATCTCTCTCACGCATTCGCATTTTGACTATCGTTTTGGGTTTGTTAGCAGACTATTTCGTGTTCACTTGTTAAAAAAACGAACCAAACATGAACGAAATTTAATGTTGGTTATGTAAACGATCCAAACATGAACACGACTCTGTAACTTCTTTAAGAGCTCGGTTCGTTAATAGTTTGAAATATAATTTAGATTTATAATTATTATAGATTATGATATGTAGAATAAAACAGGACTTAAATTTTATAGTACAATAAAATATTGAAATGCATATCATGTGAAAAATTTACGCACACGAACCATATTACGAAAAGGTAAACATCATCTATATAGTATTAAGTAAGTTCAAAAAATAATAATTATTAACACATATATACACACATCAATTTCTAACTAAGATTTATGTTACTAGCGAACCGTTCGTGAACAACTCCTGGTTTGTTTGTCAAGCGTTCGGGTTGGATTAATTTGTTTGTAAATAAAAATAAACCGAACATGAACAAACGTTCCGATTTAAGAAACGAACATCGAACATAGTTAGGGTTCGTTTAGTTATTGCAGGGGCAGCCCAGACTCAAGTCCAGTAAAGCTTGGGCTGGGGCAAAAAAAAAACTAGGCTGAGATAAAAAAAAAAAGACTGAGTCTTGGATAATCAACAGTACTGAGTCGCACCCTAAGTTATTGTAACAAGGGTATTGCTATAACAACACAAAATTTATACAAAAAACCTTACTATTGTAATAAGGGTATTGCTATAGCAACCCAAAATTTATACAAAAACCTTACCGGACATGTGTTATCCGACGTGTGACGCATTAGACGTACCAATTGTATAAGTATTAAATAAAAATTGGTTTTTAATATCACAACCAAAATTATTTTGGGTCAAATCATTAGTGTTTGTTTACAATTAGGGGTGATTGTAAAAGTTGGAATTTCACGTCGGTTTATTTCAAATTACCTACATAAGTTAATAGGTTAATAGGGGTGATAGTATCAGTGATTTATTTGGTCTTTTTAGAGAGAGAGAGAGAGAGAATGAGAGTGGAGTTAAGCACTGCGGCGGCGGCGCCGCAACAGCTATCGGAAGAAGGCGGAGCTCAGCTAAAAGAAGGCGTAACCCTAATGTTATCACGGTGGTCTGCTCTTCAATTAGCCGTCGAAAACGGCTTCGGCAGCCGAGATTCTCACAATCAGCTCGCCGATTATATCTTCTCCTTTTTCACCCAATCAAAAGGTATTATTATTTATTATATTATTTACTTATTTTGTTGATTTTTAGTATCATTATTTTGTTAGTATCATTATCTTCTCCCTTTTCACCCAATCTAGAGGTTTTATTTATTATTATTATGAGTTACCCGTGTTTATCTATTTACTGTCACAGATTTTATTGGCTTTTATTTGTTAATTTCGAGTTTTTGTCTATGAGAATAGTATTATAATCTCGTTATTAGGAATACGGAGTATAATTTGTTTGTTTAGGCTCAGTTTGGCAACATAATTTCTGATAAAAAAAATCAGATTAACAAATCTGTTTCTATTTTTTCAGCTTTTTAGCCTAAAAATCTGCTTTTTAAAACCGAAAATCTGACTGTTCAAACACCCAGTGAATTTTAAAATAAAAAATCTAAAAACCAGCCAAAAAAAATGTTACCTAATGGAGCATTAGTATGATTCCCCTTTTATTATAATTACCATTTTATCTGTTTAGTATAATTACCATTTTATCTATTTACTGTTAACGTATTTGTTAATAATAATAATTATTATTTATTAGTTCCGAGTTTTTATGTTCTTAACTTTTTAGTTTCATGTGATTGGTTTGGGAGAAAAGACTATGAGAATAAAATTACAATCCCTTTATTACAATCTGTTTGTTTTAATATGTTTTTTAGTGTGTTTATTTAACAAATCTAGAGGTTTTATTTTAATTACCCATCTTATCTATTTATTGTTATTGCTTCTGTTGTTGATTATTATTATTATTTGTTAATTCCGAGTTTTTATCTATGATAATAAATTAATAATATTATGATCTCGTTATTACGTATTAGGAGTAATGTTTGTAATTGGGGAAAACAAGTAAATAATTGCCATTTTTCACCCAATCTAGAGGTTTTATTATTTATTGTAATTACCATTTTATTTATTTACTCTTACAATTTTTGTTTATTTTTATAATTAATACAGTATTTGTTAGTTCCGAGTTTTTAATTTGTATTCTTAACCTTTTAGTTCCCTGTGATTGGGAGAAATTTCTATGAGAATAAATATTATTAGTCTCTTTATTAGGAGTATATTTTCATATTTTGCTTATTTAGTGCATGTTTGGGGAAGCTTTTTCCTTAGCTTTTTGATCAAAAGAATCCATGGTGTTTGGTATGTCAAGCTTTTTTACTTTTTAAAAAGCTTATCTTTTGAGTAAAAAAAGCTCACAAGCATAGAAGCTGGGAATATATGGGTTTTTTTTTAGCTTTTTCTCAATAATTTTTTCAAAAAATAAAAACTTTCTAATACAAGTTACGATAGGTGACCACTGATTTTCTTGGCTTTTAATTGTTAATTCCGAGTTTTTATCTATGAGAATAATAGTATAATCTCGTTATTAGGACTATAGTTTGTTTATTTAGTATGATTTTTTTCCTCTGTGAATTGTGATAAGAGGGTATAATAAAGAGGAAAAAGGATCATTTTATAGTTTGAGACTTAATTATAAAAAAATCTGTGATTTAAGTCTCTTTTAAGATAGGTTCACATTGTCAGTGATGCTACCTCTTTTTTCTTCTTCTATTTTTATCATCCATGCTCAACGAGGCTACATTAATAATGGTTACCAATCCCAAAAGAAAAATTACAAATTCAGGGTTTTGACAAGTTTGAAAGTATGTATTAAAATTAGGTTCAGTTTATAAATACTCATCCCTTCAGCTTGGCACTAAAAAGATGGGCTTTTTGAGCTTGAGAGAAAAGCCAAAATGTCAGAAGTCTTGGTAATATTACTACCCATAAACTCAGTAAAATCTTCTCTTTCCTCACTCAACTAAATTCCTGATACTGATTTTTTTAATTATCTACTAATTGCACGATTATACTATTAAATGTCAAAATTATGATGAATTGGCCAACATAAATAACAGGGTATGTAAAACAAGGTCTCGGCTTTCCCCGAGTTTACCTATATTCTTTTCAGAAATCGTAATTGGGAAGTGCTGATAGTCACTTATTTACATGAAGTCGATTTCCCTTTACTTCCTTTTGTCATTTTAAATATGACAGACTCTCATCACATACTCCCATGCTCTTGTCATGAGAGGTATGATCGCTGTTGCTTGATAAATTTGTTATTCGAGTGTGAAAGTTCAACCTTTCAATTCAGCTACGTATTACATATGATCATTGATCACTATTCATACAAAAAAAATGTTTATACTTGTTAATTTAATTTAATTTTAAATTTTGGCATCGTTATGTTCGTGTTTATCTTCATATTATCTTATAGATCTGGTGGTTAAGTTAGAAGCTAGATAGAAGGTGCATTAATGAAAATGAAGATGTTTCAGTTTATCCCAAACCTTGATGCATGAGTGGTGACTAATTTTTATGAACTTGATTTGCTATGTGACCGTGTGATTAATTCATCATCCATTCTTCCTTGCAAATCTGTTTTTTTAATATGCTTTTTCATGTTTTATTTTGAACAAATATATCATTTTTTGTGTGTGTCTATTTAATTCAATTTCTCCAATTTTTTTTATAGAGCTGCTCTATATTGATGACTTGGAAGATAGAATTGAGGAGTTTATGATTACTCTCGATATTGAAATTGATGATGGCAGCATTGAGGAGGTATGCATTCTTCACATGTCTAAATTCCTCTATTATCCACTTCATTGTTCAAAGATTCATATATTGCCATACATTTGATCTGCCAAGTATTTTTTCAGTAGTTTCTTCAAGGTTGACGCTTTCACTATTTTTTATTTTTGAAAAATATCAAGTTTTTTCGATGTTATGACTGAACCCGATTTGGTTGGTTTCGGTCCTTACATTTCGTTATATATGTTTTCTTAGTATTTATTGCTATAAATATTGGCTGTCGAAATATTGTGTAGTATTATTTTTGTCTTTTTTTATTGTTAAAACAATTCCCAGGATTTTAGTTTTGCGAAGAAATATCATCCTTTATGCTCAAGCCATTCACATATGTAATTATGCAAATGGATGTGAACTTCAAAGTTAATCATCGGGTAGTAGTTATTTTTTCAGTCTTGTTATTACTTGTTGGAAATGAATACTAGATCCACAAAAAATTAAACAACCTTCATGTTTGAACATAGTTCAAATTATCTTGCTATGTTTTTGCAATCTCCTTTTGTTGTTACAGACCCTAAGTTTATTTTCCTTCTATTTAAGATTTGGTGTGGAAACAAAAAGATAAATACTGCGTGATTCGTAAACATCATATATAGATATTTAGAACCTTCTATGTTGCTTTAAAATATCCTAATTTTCCAGTTTTTTCCCTTTGTTTGATTCAAATATTTGCATATAATTTGGTTCTAGTTGAGCATTTAATTTTGCTACTACTGGTCATTTTGCTTAGAGTTTGATCCTTCAAAATCCATGATAAAAAAACTTTAAAGCACTTCAAATAAATTTTCCACAAGTTCGTACTCTGTCAATTTTCGTGACATTTAGTCGGATAAAATCTGTTATTCGGGTGTCTTTCTTTGTTGTTGCCAATCATGCCTAGTTATGCTTTTACTATGATAGCTTGTTTTTCTCAGTGTAAATTTGCTTTGCCCATTTGTCCTTTTTTACTTCTATCTCACATTGCTTAGCTTTGCAATTAGTTATTTTGTTATTCTTGTTTGATTTTATGCGTCCTCTTATTTTCTTAATTTAGCCATGAATACACTCCAATATTATGCAGATAGCAGAGAAATTAATGATAATGCATGAAGAATGTTTGGAGGGTAACTATCAGTCTGTTCAGAGGCTTAGGGATAATCCTATTTCCCGTGGAGTCCAACATATCAGACAGGTTTACGTTTAATGTAATCTCGGACCTTATTTGTTAGCTTGAAGTTTATTTTGCACTTCAATACCTATATATAAACTGTTTATGACTTTTTATTTCTGTACCTGACGATCCGATGGAATTTGGTTTGATACCTTTCCTTCACAATTGTTCTTCCAAGATTATTTAACGTGTAGGTCTAATATTATTTTTTGATATACGTTCTTTTGCTGTTGTGACTCAGGTAGGAGACGACGATGATGATGATGACAGTGATGAGGAAGATGAATCGTCCATGATGACAGTAGATTCTCATAAGTTCTGCCCAGTTAATAGCAATGAGGAAATGATGGTTGACAATCCTAGGTCTAATGTGCAAGATGAAGATGGGTGGACAATAGTTGCCACGAAGCGGAGTAGAGGTAGAAAGAACTAGCAGAAGCATGGGTGATCAAGTTTTTTTTACTTCTTTTCTCTCTCTATCTCTCTTTTATCTCGGATTTGTGTCGGTGTGAATTTTCTCTTATCCCATCATTCTGTGTTTCGTTACAATTACAAGGAATTTGTGTATTCGGAGGATATACAGTAATTTTCATTAAATAAAGAAGTTTTTTTTTTGTTGCATCTCTAGACTTTAGTTGCATAGGCTGTGGTTTCTTTGAACTTTTTATTAGTTTTTCCCCCATGGTGGAAAAGAGAGAAATTAGAAAGAACTAAGCACAGCTTTTGTGGCTTTGTATGAATCTCTTTCTATCCTTTTTCTTAGTTTTGTGTCCGTGTGAAATTTCCTTTCATCCTAGAACCCCTAGTTTTCATTGCTGTGCCAGGGATTTGATGTGTTACGAAATGATTGGATAGACCAACTTTTATAATGAACAAATTTTAACAAAAAAATTCTTTATTCGTTCCGTATCATCGGTTGTCTGTGTTTTGTTGAACCCTCTATTAGTAGCTGTTTAATTTCAAACCATTCAACATACACATTCTTTCAAGTTTTCAACTCCCCATCAATTACTCCTCCTCCAACCCATTCATACCAAAAACCCAACTATAAAACTGCAAAAAAGAAACTCATTCGCCCTTCCCTGATTCACCATGGGTCCAAAGATGTCATCCTACTTTATATCAACATCTGTATTAGTCCTAGTGTTTTTTCTGGAAAACTCTTTATTACGGTTTGCCCAGGCGAGCAGTGAAGGTGTATGGCAGCTTTTGCATGAAAATATTGGTATTTCGGCAATGCATATGCAAGTCATGAGCAACAACAAGGTCATCATGTACGATAGGACCGATTTTGGCCCCTCTAATCTCTCTCTTCCTTACAACCGTTGCCGTCACGACCCTCGGGACACAATCCTCCCATACGACTGCACTGCCCATTCAGTGCTATACGATATAGATACAAACACATATCGCCCTTTGATGGTGCAGACGGACACGTGGTGCTCCTCTGGGACCCTCCTGCCTGATGGAACCCTATTCCAGACTGGCGGGTTTAATGATGGGGACAGAGTCGTGCGCACGTTTGCACTGTGTTTAAACGATTTATGTGATTGGGTTGAATATCCTGGTTATTTAGAGAGACGTAGATGGTACGCGACGAACCAAATTCTACCCGATGGTCGGGTAATTATAATTGGTGGTAGGAAGCAATTTAACTACGAGTTTTACCCTAAAAGTTTTGGAACGAGCATCTTTTCGCTTGATTTTCTAAGAGAAACTAGTGATGATGACGAGAACAACTTGTACCCGTTTGTGCATCTACTGCCCGATGGGAACTTGTTCATTTTTGCCAACACGAGAGCCATTATATTTGATTATAAAATGAACTTAGTTGTGAAAGAGTTGCCTGCAATAACAGGGGGTGACCCAAGGAACTACCCCAGCTCGGGCTCGTCGGTTTTGCTCCCAATAGACGAAAACTCCCGGCCAGTCAAAGCAGAGATCATGGTGTGTGGGGGTGCGCCACGTGGTGCATTTGTGTCTGCCAAACAAGGGAGTTTCCTACGCGCGAGTAATACCTGTGGGCGTATCAGCGTCACTGATAAGAACTCTTCGTGGGCTATGGAAATGATGCCCTTGCCACGCGTCATGGGTGACATGGCGTTGTTACCAAACGGTGACATCATAATAATCAACGGTGCAGGGTCTGGGACCGCAGGGTGGGAAAAGGCTCGAGACCCAGTTACCAGACCTGTAATTTATCGCCCCTATGAGACACCTGGCGACCGTTTCTCGGTCATGGGTCCGTCGGCTAGGCCGAGATTGTACCACTCTACGGTGAGTTTACTCTCCGATGGGCGTATTTTAGTGGGGGGTAGTAACCCACACGTGTTTTACAACTTCACAGGGGTAATGTACCCTACAGATTTAAGTTTAGAGGCCTTTTCGCCACCTTATTTAGGACATGAGTATGACTCCATTCGTCCTAAGATTATTAATATGAACGTTATCTTAGGATATGGTGTTATATTTTCGGTCACATTTTCTGTACCCGAGTTTTTAAGATTTGGAACTATTTCAGTCTGTATTGCCGCGCCTGCTTTTTCGACGCATGCTGTTGGGATGAACCAGAGGATGGTTGTGCTGAGGACGACAGGGGTGTATCGTTCATCGTCAGATCGTATAGAGATAACAGCCGTTGGGCCATCAACATCTGCGATTGCACCACCAGGGTATTATATGCTGTTTGTGGTGCATGCTGGGGTGCCAAGTTCCGGTTTCTGGGTGAAGTTACAATGAAAATAGTGAATCGAGTCCATGTCCTCCATAGTATGGTTTCTTAATTTTAAATTTATAGCATTATTCTTGTATAGCTCTGGGCTTTCGGTGCCATGAGGATTTGGAAACACCACAAGTTTTAATATGTTATTTACTCTCTTTTCCGGTTTACCGACACACTTTTGATCTTTTTATTGTGTGCTTAAATTATGTTGAAACACAACGGGAATTAAAACTCTGTAGCTTTTGAGCTAGAATAAGATCGAGAACTTATTGTAAAAGCAAGAGAGCTATGTAGTATATATTAGCACTCGCACCGTTGTATGATCGTATAGTAGCCACTGTACATCATCTGTGCTTGACATTCCATTTAACAAGTGTTCAGAATTAGTGACCTAAGTGATACACTTTGGTAGTTTTCCTATCACTGGATTTTGCTGACACTGTTAAGTTGTTTTCAATTTGTTTTTGCTAATATGGAACCTCTCTGTTGTTTCCAAAAGCCAAAGCTTAGTTTGGGGCAGTTTCAATTACTTTACTTTGGTTGGTGTTGTAGGTCAAGGTCAGAATAAGTTCACAATTTGTTTGTTTTTATATTAAAAAAAAATGTGATGGGTTGTCTATACTTGCATTTAAATACGTGAGATGGGCGCCTCATAGTTGCAGGAATCTCGGAAACGTTAGGCGCATTCCTGTCGAGCTTGATTCTGCACTCCCGTCATTCGAAGCTTTCGGAATCTCCTCTCGATGAACATAACAGAGAAGAAAAGAGAGACTTGAAGTACAGTTTCTTATGTTATCATAAAAACTCGTAATGTTACAATAATATTTTTATTAAGTAGCACGTATTATCCCAAAGTGATATTAGAATTTAGAACGGCTGAGCAGGTCTATAGTAAGTTTGAATCATTTTAAAAATGAGTTTTTACTTTTGTTGGTCACAAAAAACTCCCAAAAGATTAATAATTCTAAAGTTAATTTGCAAAAAACTTAAAAATAATACCAAGTATATTATACATTTTATAATTATATTTGATAGACGCTTCGGACAACGCTTCACCCCTTTTATAACCATCCGCTTCCTCACACCCACTCCCGCTTCGTGCAACTTTGGGGTGGCCGCTCCGAAAAAAAAAAAAAAACTAACCAAAACTTAAACAACAAGGCCCCTAAATCTTAATCATAATAAGTGAACCTAAACATATCCGTGCACGTATCTCATGTGCTTAAATGTCATATTTTACTCTATAGTCTATCGACTATGTTCCACTATAGACTTTATACCATCATCCAACAGAAAAAGTAGCAAAATATTTCTTTATCCACGTACAATTTAGCATAAATTTCAAACAATATTGAATGGATATGAATGCTTGCACTTCATCTCTATACCGTCACCTCTGATTTGTATAAAACAAGCTGCAAAGTATCATGAGTGAGTTCACTTGATCGATCACTTGTGAAAGCAGTAAATATGACGACCGAGAAAAATACCAATATGATTTTGTATAATGTACGGCTGCGGGTAAGGGTAAAAAAATGTCATTTTGTCGCTATTCCGTTTTGAACAAATTTTGTAAGTTGACTCAGGTACAAGATTGATACACATAAATTTATAAGCTACCTCATGTCACCCGCTGCACATAGAGAGCACATACGCTTGCCGGATTCTCGTCGCTTACACCGATCCTTTTACGAAATACTGGCGAGGGGATGTCGGCACCCCCTCGTCCGGACCGATACCAACCCCACAGCAGGCGATCCGGGCCTCTCAAGAATGGGTGACGCATCACCCCGGATCCTGAGGGTCCGGACCGTGTCTAGGCCGGCCCAGAGAAACTTGTTGAGCACTCTTCCCCAATTAATGTTGCTGCTCCCTTGGGGGACCCTTTATGTGTTTCATCGACGTGGCCCAATCACAGGCCAGTCCTGTGGGCCCCGGGTGATGAACAGTGCCATTGTCAGAGTCATAAATGACCTGGAGCCGTTGGATCTTTACTAGACAGTGCAGTGATCCAAGGGCTAATAACACCTCTGATCAGACTATAAATACCCCCACTAATACCAATTAGAAAGGGACACAAAAAGACAGAGAGGAGAGATAAAGCTAAAACAACCCGGACCACCAGAATATCAACCGTGACGCCACAACTCGTAACTGGACCAATCCCTCATCCTTAAATATATTCTTGCCTCCAGTCTATACCGACACTGACTTGATCGTCGGAGAGGGAAAACCTGGTACCAACCCCGGGCCCCTGTTCGTTTCTTGTGCAGGCTTAGAGAGCACCCCGACGACGAAGCAGATACCACCTACGTCAACGGCCTTGGAAGATCGGAGCCGACGCGAACAAAATATATAAGCCGAGCCTGGGAAGAAAATCAGGCTCGCCAATTGGCGCCGTCTGTGGGAAAGTAGCACGCTAGCTCCGACAATCCGTTTCCAAGGAACTATGACAGATAATGAACAGTACGAGAGCCCGCCCCCACGGCATGTCCCAGTATTTGGAATGCCGAGGACCCTCTCTTTTGGCACTCCGGGACCTGCTCGTGAGGGGCAGCCTACTCCACTCAATGCGATCCAGGGTACGCCCCGGTCGCGCGACGAGCTGACTCGCATGATGCTAGAGATCCATGAGAAAGAGCTCGTTGCCTTGGCGGCTCAAAAGGCGTTGATAGCCTCTATGATGGCAGCCGAGCCCGAACCCGTCTCTCGCGGCATAGAGCATCCAGAGCCCGTTCGCATCCCCGCCAAGAGCGTGATGTCGCGGTTGGGACCCTCGAGACGACCCCCCCTAGAGGTTCCTGAGGAGCCGGCTAGGGGAGAGGAGTCAGGGCGTTCCGGCGAGGGGAGTTCGTGCCGTATAAACGACCTAAGCGTACACTCGCGGATCAGTCGACCAGGCGATGGTCATGATTCACGGCCCGCTTCGAGTCATGCTCGGACTGAAAGGCCTCCCCGGAGGAGGAGGCGAGGTCGACGCGGTGGCCGAGATGAAGTCGCTGACGAGGCAGCGCTAAAAATCGTGGCCTCTACCCGCAGTACCCCATTCTCAGACGAGATAGAGTACAGTACCCCCCCGGGAAACTTTACTGCCCCTGTTCTCCTAGTGTTCAATGCAGATTCTGACCCGGAAACCCACCTCCGGCACTATCGATACCAGATGAACCACTGGTTCCACCTCGATCGCCTTATGTGTAAATGCTTCCCCGCAAGCCTGGGGAGGCTCGCAAGTAAATGGTTCCAGTCTCTGCCTGCCAACTCCATCCACTGTTGGGATGATCTGGCCTATGATTTTGCACACCGGTTCATCAACTTGAAGGAAAGGGCTGCCCAACCGGAGCAGCTATACCAAGTGAAGGCCCAACCCAAAGAGACCCTCGAGAGCTACGATAATCGGTTCTGGCAGAAGCACGCTGAGTGTGCCGAATGCCCCGATTCTACGGCTATAGCTGCTTTCAGGCAGAACATGATCGTGGGAAGCAGGATCCGCAACGAAATGATAGCGACCCCTCCTGGCTCAGTTTCCCAGCTCCGGTCACTAATCAAACAGCATGTCGATATCGAGAAAGACATGAGATCTGCTGGAGCGACGCGTTCAGTCGCCAGCATCGAGCAGCCTCGGGAAGGAGCCGTCTCAAGGAGCAACCGGCGAGATCGCCCCATAGCGGAAAGGTTGGGGAGACCTCGAACGGTGGAGAGCCAGCAACCCCCCCCTAAGCGTAGAAGGGAGGACACCCGTCGGGCTGGCCCTTCGAACCCATGAAATGCCTACTCCACCACATTCCGCCTACCACTGACCGACCTGCTCTTTGAGATCGAGAACGAGCCATTCTTTTCCTGGCCTCCCCCGCTGAGGAACGAACCGGCCCGGGGGCCTAACGACAAATTTTGTGACTATCACAGAGGCCGCGACCACTATACCAATGAGTGTCATGGTCTAAAGGCAAGGCTGGAAGGATGGGTCCGGGACGGCTTGATGGCGAAATACGTCAAGACGCGAAGGGACCCCGATCGAGACCGAGAAGGGGACGACGAAAGGCAACCAGACCTCCCCCCACCGGTGATGACTTGCCAGGTTATCCATTCTGGACCGAAGAAGCCGAAGCCAAATGGGGCGGAGAGAACCGAGGCCCGTGAGGCCATAATGAAAAAGCACGCCTGCCTCGCCGAAAGCTCGAAACCCCGGAAGAGGTGCAAACTAGGAACCAAGCCAGATCTAAGCTTCACCGACTTCGACCTAGTGGGGGTAGACCTGCCCCACTACGACGCCCTCGTCATCACGGCCCAAGTGGGCCATTGTTCAGTAGGACGCATCCTCGTCGATCAAGGGGCGTCGGTGAACATTCTCTTTGGAGACCTCTTCGAAAAGATGGGGCTGACGGAGGGGCAGCTAGATACCAACGCCCCCCCTCTGTACGGATTCAACTCTGAGGCTGTCCAGCCCAGAGGGAACATAACCTTGCCTGTTAAGACAGGAACCAAAGTTATGAGCGTGGAGTTCACGGTGGTGGACGTCCCCTCCGTTTACAACATCATTCTGGGGCGCGCGTGGCTTCATGAGATAGAAGGCGTCTCCTCCACTCTACACCAAAAGGTCAAGTACCTCACTACGAATGGAGTTGAGACCATATCGGGAAACCAAAAGGTCTCAAGAAGCTGTGCCATGGCCGTATACTCCTGCAACAAACCGGTTCCGGCCCAGAGTGCTATGAACATAGAAGCTGAGGATCCCAAGCTGCTGCGGGAACTGAACAAGAAGATGGGTCCGGAAGCCGAAGAAAAGGTAGAAGGAGAATTGCTGAAGGTCCAGATCCCGGGGTACGACGAGGACCACTTTTTTATGGTGGGCGCGGGGCTGAGCGAGCCCGAGGTTTCAGGTCTCGTTAAGCTACTGCTCGAATACCTCGATAACTTCTCATGGTCCCCATGCGAAATGCCGGGTATCAGCCCCGACCTCGCCTGCCATAAGTTGAACGTCAACCCGGATGCGAAGCCTATGATGCAGAAGGGACGCCGCGTTAGTCCGGAGCATGCCGATGCCATAAACGAGGAAGTACAAAAGCTTCTGCTAGCTGGAGCCATTAGGGAAATCTTTTATCCTAGATGGCTCGCTAACCCCGTGGTGGTCCCTAAAAAGAACGGAAAGCTGCGTGTCTGCATCGATTACACGAGCCTTAACCGGGCCTGTCCAAAGGATCCCTTCCCCCTGCCTAAAATTGATCAGATAGTAGACTCCACCGCCGGAGCCGCCAGAATGAGCTTCCTGGACGCCTGCTCCGGCTATCACCAAATACCCATGTCGGAGGCTGACCAAGAGAAAACCGCCTTCATAACCCCAAGGGGGAATTACTGCTACAAGTTGATGCCATTTGGACTTAAGAACGCCGGGGCGACATATCAGAGAATGGTCACCAAGATATTCGCTAAGAGCATAGGCCGGAGCATGGAGGTCTATATCGACGATATGGTAGTGAAAAGCGCCCAGGAGGACGACCACCTGGCCGACCTGAGAGAGGTGTTCGAAACGATACGAAGGCATGATCTGAAGCTGAACGCCTCTAAGTGCGCCTTCGGAGTTGGGGCCGGAAAGTTCCTAGGGTTCATGGTGACCCATCGCGGTATAGAGGCGAACCCGGCCCAAATCTCTGCCTTGAAGAACTTGAGAACCCCTGAAAAGAGGAAGGACGTACAAAAGTTAGCCGGAATGGCTGCTGCCCTCAACCGGTTTATAGCCCGGTTCGGGGATCGATGCAAGCCCTTCTTTACGGCTCTGAAGGCTCAGAAGAAATTCGAATGGAATGACGAATGCCGGAATGCGTTCACGGAGCTGGCGAACTACCTCGGAAGCGCGCCTCTCCTGGCCAAGCCGGACACCGGCGACGTCCTTGCCCTGTACCTTGCCGTGTCCGAGATAGCCGTTAGCGCCGTCCTCATCAAGGAGTCGGCAGGGAGCAAAGGCCAATCTATTACGTCAGCAAAACCCTCCTCGACGCCGAGGCTAGGTATATGCCTCTAGAAAAGCTCATCCTGGCACTCGTCATGGCATCGCGAAAACTGGCCCATTACTTCTCGGCACACAGTATCGTGGTGTATACGGATCAGCCCATTCAAGAAATACTCCAGAAGGGAGACCTGTCTCGGCGTATGACGAAGTGGGCTTGCCACCTCAACGCGTACGACATCCGGTACGAGCCGCGAACCTCGGTCAAGGGGCAGGCCCTTGCCGACTTTGTGGCAGAATTCACCGGAACGACTACGTCCCCCGTCATCGAAGAACGTGCCCAAGGAACATGGACCTTGCACGCCGACGGAGCTGCCAATAAAAAGGGATCTGGCCTCGGGGTGGTCCTCCAATCCCCACAGGGTGATGTAATCGAGAAGTCAATCCAGCTTGGCTTCCGAGCCACCAATAACGAGGCGGAGTACGAAGCCGTGATAGCAGGCCTGAAAATGGCCCGAAGCCTCGGCATCAAGAAGATACTGGTGCACACTGATTCCCAATTAGTCAGTAGCCAGATCAGTGGTGAATTCCAAACAAAGGACGAAAGGATGGAAAAGTATGTGGCAATCGCCTCCGAAATACTCCAGAGCTTCGCGTATCGGGAGATCGTCAACATCAACAGAAACGAGAACGCCCACGCCGATGCACTAGCGACCCTGGCCTCAGCTATGAGTGATAAAAAGGAGCGAGTCATCACCATAGAGTATGTCCCTTCTCCTAGCATCGACGCTAGGGCAAGCGTTAACATGGTGACCGACCTTCCGCCGGAGCTCAGCTGGATGGACCCCATAATCGAATACCATCGCTCCGGCGACCTCCCTGATGATAAGAAGGAGGCTGAAAAAATAAAAAGAAAGGCATTAGGGTTCTGGCTAGCCCCCAACGATAAACTTTATAAGAGATCGTTCTCCGGGCCCTATCTCCTCTGTGTCCACCCTGATATGGTGATAAAGGTCATGGAGGAGATACACGAAGGCACGTGTGGGAGCCACACCGGGGGCAGGTCGCTTGCCAACCGTGCTTTAACTCACGGATATTGGTGGCCCCTCATGCAAAAGGATTCTAAAACCTTCGTGCTCAAATGTGAGAAGTGCCAGAAATACGCCCCCATACCTAGAGCCCCAGCCCAAAAGATGAGCAGCGTGACTTCGCCTTGGCCCTTTTCCCAATGGGGCATGGACATCGTCGGACCGTTCCCTCGGGCCCCGGGAGGCAAAAAATTCCTCCTCATGGTCACCGACTACTTCTCGAAGTGGGTAGAAGCCGTAGCATTAGCAAAGATAACGGAGGCCGAGGTGATCAGGTTCCTCTGGAGGGATGTGATCACGAGATTCGGAATCCCCTACTCTATAGTAGCTGATAATGGGGGCCAGTTCACCGGGGCTAAGTTAAAGGCAATGTACACGAAGTACCACATCCGAAGCTATTATTCCACCCCTTCGTATCCCCAAAGCAACGGCCAAGCCGAAGTGTCGAATAAGACCGTCCTCGACGGAATAAAAAAGAGGCTAGACGAGTCCAAAGGACGATGGGCTGATGAGCTGCAGCACGTCCTTTGGGCCTACCGAACGACAAGGAGACGGGGCACCCAACAAACGCCCTATAGCCTAACCTACGGGATGGAAGCTGTCATCCCGTTAGAAATCGGGCTCCCCTCGCTCAGAACCGACATGGTGGAGAACGGACTGAACGAAAAGATGATGGGGCTCGAGCTCGAATATGCTGAAGAACGAAGGGAAGTGGCGGCCATCCGTAACGCCGAATACAAGAACGAGCTGGGACGTTCCTATAACAAAAGAGTGAACGCCAGACGTTTCCAAGACGAAGACCTAGTGCTGCGGAAAGTGAACAACAACACTAGGGTACCGTCCGACGGAAAGCTAGGCCCCAATTGGGAAGGCCCCTATCGAATCCTCGGTACGGCAGGCAACGGGGCCTACCTGTTGGGTCGACTCCCCAACGACGTCCCGATAGATCGACCTTGGAACGTCAATAACCTAAGGAAGTACTATCAATAGGGCTCGACTTTTGCGTTTTGATGTAAAGAAGAATATGGTGTAAATGTGCCTAAGGGCTTTATGAATAAAACTGTTGTTATTCCGAAATCGCCCCGTCTTGAATTTTTTCAGTTCATTTAAATTTTACAAGTGTTTCAGAACACCCGAGCCTATACGGCACCCCGGTTTCCATTTATTTGAATTTTTCAGTTCATTTAAATTTTACAAGTGTTTCAGAACACCCGAGCCTATACGGCACCCCGGTTTCCATTTATTTGAATTTTTCAGTTCATTTAAATTTTACAAGTGTTTCAGAACACCCGAGCCTATACGGCACCCCGGTTTCCATTTATTTGAATTTTTCAGTTCATTTAAATTTTACAAGTGTTTCAGAACACCCGAGCCTATACGGCACCCCGGTCTCCATTTATTTGAATTTTTCAGTTCATTTAAATTTTACAAGTGTTTCGGAATTGTGAGTTATGTAAAATGAGTGTCCCGACGCCGAAGCATACGGGCCCACTCATTGGGAGCACATACATACATACATAAACGGAACACATGATGAAGAGAAAAAACAGGAAAACAGAAATAAACACAAGTCCAAAGGCCAAAATTGTTTTTCATTTCATTCGATAAGAAGCTATTACAAGCTCAAGCTATTACATCGAAAACAAAACAAAGAAAAACCCCTAGGCCGCCCCCTCATTATCATCAGCTTCATCATCCGTGAGGGCTCGAGGGGTTAAGGGGACCACCTCGGGAATGGGAGCAGAGGGAACGGGAACCATGATGTTTTCCATGTTCCACACCGGATGATCCGGTCCCGCCCTCATGAAAGCCGCTGCCTCAGACCAGCCATCAACATAGAAGGAATTAAAGTCCCTCTGTGTTGATAGTTCCAAGGCAGCGCTCGTCTCCGCCTCGGCGGCTTGAACCGCAGCCTTCACCCTATCAGCCATCCCTGCCTCAGCGGCCTCAACTGCGGCCTTCACCTTGTCGGCCAAGCTTGCTTCAGCCTCCTTCAGAGCTGCAACCGCAGCTTGTTCACGCTCCTCGGCCTCAGCACCGGCCTTCGCGGCCTCAGCTCGCCGAGCTTCCAAGGTATCAACGAGACCCTCGGCCTTCTCTGCCCTTATACGGGCCCCCTCCGCCTTCTGCAGAGCATCTTCGGCCTGCTTAGCACTGGCCTCGGCCTTCGACATCCACGACCTCACCAGTTGCCCTTGCTGATAGACATACTGGTTCATCGTTAAGTAGGCCTACAGAAGAAGAGGAACACTTAGCAAAAAACTTAAGAAGAGGAACACTTAGCAAAAAACTTAAGAATGGCACAATGAAAACAACAAATTTACCTGAGGGATCATCGCGATGGCCGACTTCATGGCAGAAGCAAGGTCGCGGCCGCGATGGTCGGCCTCGACGGTCTGCTGCTGAAGCGCGGCCAGAGCCAGCAGGCCAGCAGAGGGATGGCCCTCCATGATGCTCCGGACCCCAGTCGTTGCCTTGACCTCCTCCGGGGTCTGAATAGGCATTCTTGGTGACGGAGAGCCAGGACCTGAGCTTGAGCCCGAAGCGCTAGGCAATAGACCCTTCGCATGGGTAGTTGGCATCTCTCCCTTCGCATGGGTAGTTGGCATCTCTCGCTCTTCGGCGACGACCTCCGGTTCCTCAGGCTCAAGGATGGGTGCAGCATCCTCCCTCCTCTCAGAGTCCCCGGTCCGGGCCTTCTTTGACTCACGAGGGGCCTTCGCCTCCTCTCTCTTCCTCTTGTCAGCTTCGGCCTTTCGAGCGGCTCGTTCTCGCCTCGCCTGCCCCAACAAGCCCCCCAACCTCTCTAAGGCTTTTGCCTTAGCATCAGCAGGGGCCACCTCTACAACCTCCTCATCCCCCGCCACGACGACCTCCTCCTCGACGGCCTCGGGCTCTACAACCTCCTCTTCCTCAGCATTTTCCTCCACCGCCTCCTCTTCATCAGAAAGGACCACCTGCAAAGACCGAATAAGTTAGAAGTTATATTCGCAAAAATTTAGCTAAGTGTGAAACTGAAGGCATAAAAACAGAAAAGGGCAAACTTACCCTGGTCCGCGAGGTGCCCAAGCCCGGGCCGGTGGGTTCGGCCTCAGCAGGGCTATCCTCCAAGCGAGGAGGGCTCACTACCTCGGGCTCCCTAGACCTCAGGGGAAGAACCTTTGGCAGAGGTTTCCCATGTTGGTCTATGTAAGCACGGGTACCGTCTGGCCCCACCCTGAAGTGGAGGACGGTACCGTCCGACCGGGTCTCAGTATGAACCCCGGCGGATGCAGGCGCGAACGAGGCGCCGGCCAATGCAGGAGCGGAGGTCGCCGTCACCGCCTTCGCCTTGCTGCCTGTCTTCAGCTTCGGCTTCGACGCCTTCTTAGCTGCAGGCTCCACAGTGGCCTCAGCATCCTCAACGGCCTTGGGAGGGAGGGTCGACTCCAGTCCCTTCTCCTTCTCCCACCTTTCCCTGGAGTACCCCACGGGACAGAAGGTCATGTGGGGCCACTTGAAGCTGTTCCCCTTGCAGGAGGTGGGGGAGCCACAGATCAGAAGACGCTCCGCGTCTCGGGCCCCTACGTCGGTCCCGTCTCGACCCCACCAATTTAGGGCCACCTCCAACGCCTCTACGTTGGGGTCACCGAGGCCCCTGAGCTTGGCGGCCACGGTAAATTTGTTTTCCTTGTTGCTCAGCACCCTTCCCGGCCTGAGCGGAAGGACCAGGTCGTCACGGCTGAGCCAGCGGCCCTCCACCACGACCACGTCTTGTGTGTAACCCCGATTCGAATCGGAGTTACCCGTGATCAGCTGATTGTGGGACCGACACCTTAGGTAGGGCTGCCGGCTCTTGGATTGAGAGGTCGGCTCGGTCTGCAAGAATTCGTAGCAGGCCAAGAGCTCTTTAAGCCCCAGTGGCTCCGGGATGTCCGGGCCCAATGCGATACTTAGTGCCTCTATTCCGGCGCAGATGCGATGCGCCTGCAGCGGCCACTGGCACGGAAGGGTCTGCAT
Source organism: Primula vulgaris (assembly GCA_963920805.1). Lineage (NCBI taxonomy): Eukaryota > Viridiplantae > Streptophyta > Magnoliopsida > Ericales > Primulaceae > Primula > Primula vulgaris. The sequence continues at coordinate 5,240,136 of OY987216.1, read as the reverse complement.
CCAGGCGCAGAGCTCCGCCAATAGCTCTGGTATGGGGAGGTGGGTGCCCCCGTATAAAAGAGTAGAGAGGGAGAGGGTTACCATACTCTTGGGATCGGCGACGATCCCGTTCACCTCGTCAGCGGTCGCACAGGTCCGAAGTCGGAACTCCTCCCCTATGCCGCACAGCTGACGGAACTCGTCCAGGTCAGCCCCGTGCTGCCTGACCATTATGCTGTTGTCATTTACCGCCACGGATATGGCCGGATCGATGACCATCGCCCGGAATGGCAAGGCGTTTGCCATTACCTCTAGGCGTCGTGGCTTTGGGGCAACCATCGGGCCTTTTCCGGCTCCGTGTTTGATTACCATGATGGTTGGTTCTTTGATGAAATTTGCTAAGTATGAAGTGTGAGGGAAGAGAGAGAACGGGCTGCTGTGTAAAAATTTTAGTGAGAGAGTGAGAAAGTGAAAATGAGATTTCACTGAGGGTATTTATAGGCCCTCACCAGAAGATGAAAAGACATTTACCAGAAGGTGAAAAGACAACGGCGGCTCATTACACGAACTCCCACGAATAAATGCTACCACTCAATCGACGCAGTACACGTGTACAACATATAGAGGTCAACTGCCAAGTGTCACTCACCAGCCGTTTTGGCATTGATGACATTGATGGAATCGAAGAGACAGAGGCGGCGCCTCATAAATGCTTGATGGGCGTGCTCCACGTGTCAAAAATTCCATAATACAAGAACACGTGTCGGACTACGCCGAGGCGTCTCCACACCGTCAAGCCTAAAAACACGATGACCGGAGCCCCCGTAACGACTTAGAATCCCTGGAGACCCCGTCCTTAACGACGACTCCGGACAGGGAGCTGTTGGCGAGGGGATGTCGGCACCCCCTCGTCCGGACCGATACCAACCCACAGCAGGCGATCCGGGCCTCTCAAGAATGGGTGACGCATCACCCCGGATCCTGAGGGTCCGGACCGTGTCTAGGCCGGCCCAGAGAAACTTGTTGAGCACTCTTCCCCAATTAATGCTGCTGCTCCCTTGGGGGACCCTTTATGTGTTTCATCGACGTGGCCCAATCACAGGCCAGCCCTGTGGGCCCCGGGTGATGAACAGTGCCATTGTCAGAGTCATAAATGACCTGGAGCCGTTGGATCTTTACTAGACAGTGCAGTGATCCAAGGGCTAATAACACCTCTGATCAGACTATAAATACCCCCACTAATACCAATTAGAAGGGGACACAAAAAGACAGAGAGGAGAGATAAAGCTAAAACAACCCGGACCACCAGAATATCAACCGTGACGCCACAACTCGTAACTGGACCAATCCCTCATCCTTAAATATATTCTTGCCTCCAGTCTATACCGACACTGACTTGATCGTCGGAGAGGGAAAACCTGGTACCAACCCCGGGCCCCTGTTCGTTTCTTGTGCAGGCTTAGAGAGCACCCCGACGACGAAGCAGATACCACCTACGTCAACGGCCTTGGAAGATCGGAGCCGACGCGAACAAAAAATATAAGTCGAGCCTGGAAAGAAAATCAGGCTCGCCAAATACCCCTGTAAACAAATGTAGAGAAGTTTCATCATAAAATAAACAAATAAGACCAAATACCAATAATGCAACGCTCGTAAGTGATAAAGAGTAAAACGTCGTTATCAGTACTTAAGTTTCAATTACAACAATTGCAACGTTGCATCATCATCCTTCATTATTAAGCTATATCATATATGCACTCTTCTCCACTAGGTCCCAACATGCCACGTCAAACTAGCCATGAAATCACATTTGTCCCTGGTCATAAACACTCTGAAATCAGTATGACCGGTGCCGGACTCCTATATCGGAATACGTAATGATTGATTTTTTTTTTTCGCGATAAATACAAGTCAAAATAAAATTAAATTGTAATTTATGAGTTTTGAACACATAATTTCTTATGTTGAATATCAAACTAGTCTATCGTTTGAGCTATTGCAACACATTGTAAATTAATTGATGTTTAATATTTTTATTTTAACTATCCAGTATATTAAAAATATAATCGGGTGTTGGCCGTATTTTACTCAACTTGGACCACAAATATAAAATTTGGAATATGAAAAAAATAAATTGTTTGAAAGCCACACCCAAACTACCGAAAAGGAAAAAAAATGTGAATCGAGAAAGACAAAACCGTGTTTTGAATTATGAAAGGAGATAATAAAATACAATTAATTGGAAAAAAGTAAATATTCAGAGCATCCACAATAGTTTTGTTAACTTTTTAATGTTAAATAATGATACATCATAGTTTAAAAAGATGTTAAGTGGCACATATGCATATTAAATTTAATAACCACATTAGTTTCACGTCAACAATCCTATCAATTTTTAATTAACAATTTATCTTTTATTTTATTGGTCACTATTCTTATGGAGAGAATTTACAGGAGATAATAATATTAATTGTGGGCTATGTTTGCCATGTCAGCCGTTACAAACATTGAAAACATTGTTACCTTTAACAATTTTTTTAACATATATAAATATAACGCGTAATTTAACTAACTAATGAATGATAAAAAAATGCATTGTTAGTTAAATATTTTAGTTAATAACATAAATGAAAAAAATAAATAGTAAAAAACACTGTTAAGAAAGTGAAAAGTAAGAAATTTCCAAGAAAAGCCGCGTCTCTTTTTTTCGCAGTCTCTTTTCTTAATTTCCCTCCCTTCCTTTTGACTCTCTACAGAGAGAAAGAGAGAGAGAAAACAAAAAAACAAAGAGAAATAAACCCCTCAACTCAGCCTGTTGTAACTTGTAAAACATATACACTGATAGATATATATAGATATAGATATAGATATAGAGAGAGAAACAAAGGTTAGTTATCATCGATGAAGCACATTTTTAAGAAGCTTCACCACCGATCCAACCAAGACTCTCCCTCTTCCCCTTCCTCCTCCGCCGCACCTCCGCCCTCTCTCTCTCCTCCCACCATCACCACCTCCACCACCTCCGTTACACCATCTCCGGTAACTAATCGGCACCAGATAGACTATTACTCCTCGGAGGAGGAGTATCAGGTCCAGCTAGCCCTAGCTCTCAGCGTCTCCGGAGACGACGGCGTTTCTGACGCCGATCGGATCCGTGCCGGAGGTGGTGGTGGTGGGGGTTCGGTTGGTTCGGCAAAGGAGAGGGACGATGCCGCTGATTTGTTGTCGCGTCGGTATTGGGTCAGTTTTTCTTTGTGTTTCCGATAATTATTAGTATTTTATTGAATTTTATACTTTTATTCATCCTTATTTATTTAGAGTTTGCTTGAATTAGGTTATTTGGTGAGTTTGATTTTCTATTAATAGTTCTCTTTTATAATAATCTGAGCTAATTAGTACTCCCTTCGTTCCTATTTAACTGTCCATTACGAAACTACGTGCAATTTTGACCGGTCAAGAATTTGTATCAAAATTGTCGGAATGAAAATTTTCAAAAGTTGATCGTACAGTTCAAATGTTAAATTTTATGATTAGATTTATAAAAAAATCATTTCGACAATTTTGATACAAGTTATAAACCGGTGGACAATTAAATGGGAACGGAGGGATATCCCCCTTGTATAAAATTTGCTTGTGTTTTGTTATTGGGTGATTTTGTTTTTTTAAGGTGGTTATTGTGTAATTACAGAAAAGAGTTCACTGTTATCTTTCTTTCTATAGAGTTTAATTGTTAGTTTTTTTCCAGATAATTGTAGAGCGAGTTGGGTTTTGTTTATCCTTATTTATATACCGTCTGTTTGAATTTGGTTATTGGGTGAGTTTGATTTTTCTATATATAGCTCTCTTGTAGTATAATAATCAAACTAGTTCATTATTATCCCCCTTTGTATAAAATTTGCTTGAGTTGTCTTATTGAGTGAGTTTTAATTATGAAACAAGTCTAATATTATCCGTATTTCTACAATATATTTTGATTTTGATTATTGCGAGTTCGATTTTTTAGGATAATTATTAGATTTTGTTTCGTAATCGTAGAATGGGTTTTGTTTTGTTTATCCTTCTTTATACTATGAAATTTGCTTGAATTTTTGTGTTTGGGTAATTTTGATTTTTAGGATAATTACGAGTAATTGTTTTTTAAATTAATTGTGGAGCGAGTTGGGTTTTGTTTGTTCTTAACTATATAGAACTTGCTTGAATTTAGTTATTGGGTGAGTTTGAATTTTCTATTAATAGCTCTCTTGCACAGTTCAGTAATCAAACGAGTTCAAGGAAGAAAAAAAGAGTATCAGTCAACTAGATATTAGCACATAATTCAAGGACGAAGCAGAAAGATATTTGTTTGGAAAAGTTGTGAAATGTTTAAATATGAAACTATAATCTAACACAGCTTCAGCTGTTGAAGATGATATTGATCGGTAAGGTCACGAATGATCCACCACGTTGCTGTCTTACAGTTATTAGTTTCTACTAGCGTTGAGTATTTGAAATAAAAGTATTCTTTGGATGGATTCAACTATGTATTGTGCAGTCCATGTCACAAAAAATCACAATATGTCTTATGTTAGGCTAGTTGATTCCAGCTATGCGTTTGAGGTGAAAAAGAAGTCTGCCGATATTTGTTTCTGATGATGTTTTTGCCTTTATCAGGATTACAGTGTTCTCGACTTTGAAGAAAAAGTAATCGATGGTTTTTACGACATTTACGGTCTTTCCACAGACACATCATCTCAAGGGAAAATGCCCTCTCTAGCAGAGCTCGAAACGAAACCGGGCACTTCAAATTTTGAAGTTATCATAGTCAACCGAAGAATCGACCATTCTCTAGAAGAGTTGTTGCAAATAGCTCATTGTATATCTTTAGACTGCTCATATTGTGAAGTTAACGTTTTAGTACAAAAACTCGCCGAACTTGTCACAGATCACTTGGGTGGGCCTGTTAAAGACGCTAACGGCATTTTATCTAAGTGGGTCGAAAGAAGTACGGATTTGAGGAGTTCTCTTCATACGACTGTGTTACCTATAGGGTCCTTAAAGATTGGCTTGTCTCGCCACCGTGCCTTACTTTTTAAGGTGCAACTTTTTCGCTTTAGACTTAGGTCTTTGTTGGCTGCAGCTTTTACTCTCAGATTTTTAAATTTTAGTTTAAAAATTCAACCATTTTTGGCTGATACAGCTGTAAACCTGAGTTTTTCTGGTTTCTTAGCCTAGAAAAGCTAGCGCTTTTAGCTGAATGAATTGATGAACCCTGTGCTTTTTCCAGCATAAAATTCCAGCTTTTTACGATGCCCTGTTTTTCTGCTTGATATTTATCTGGCCAACTTACAGACTGGGATTTTTTGGTTTTCATATTTGGAAAACCAAGAAGTTTTGAGCATGAGTAAAATAAGTTTATTTCTTTTCTTGCAATATGCCAGTTTAGTTTCAACCGAATAGACCATTATTGTGCAGGAGTAAATAAAATGTTTTTCTGTTTTAGGTGATTCTTGAGTAGTTATCAGACGCAGATGCATTTTCTATTTATGGAACCAAAATGCTTCATTTGTTAAATTAGCATTTAAGGTGGATATGTTAGTTTGTTTTCTGAATCATCCTGTGTTACATACATGCCTGTAATTTTTTTTTCCAGAGGGATTGAGGGATATTCTTGTTGCAATAAAGAGTAAGGACCAAGCAGACACATTAGTTGTAGATAAAAGCTCGCCCTTACACATTAACACTTATGGACAAATAGTGATCTGAAATTGAAATTGGCTTGTCAGTCTACGGTACCCATAGTGATGGTGTTAATCCTCTTTTGCATGGGTCTGAGGGTTGTATAGTTGGCCCTGTCAATTGTTAAAGTTTTTCCAATTGCCAAGTTGATTTATATCAAAAGCTAATTTTCTTTGTATAAAATTCAACTTGACTGTGTAGATTTTATGCTCCAGGTTTGGCTGTTGTCTTTTGAGATTCTCTAGTTTTTAAGATTTCGATTGAAGTTCTCATTTCACCTCTTTCTTTTTTCTAATGCAGGTATTAGCCGACAATGTTGGTTTACCTTGTAGACTAGTTAAAGGTAGTCACTATACAGGCATTGAGGATGATGCCGTCAACATCATTAAATTGGAAAATGAAATGTAAGTCGAGTTTTTGGATTTTTTCGTAAATTCCCGGTGGTGGTTTAACATCACTTAATACTATTTGGAAATTAATTATTACAGATGTAGTAAAGTATTTAGTGGTACTTTTTTTTTTGGGAACCACTTGTAATGTACTTACATTGAACACAATCCAGTTGGTTTATGCATGTCTGCTGGTATTAACGCGAAACCGTCTTTTTCCTTATAGTGAATTTTTGGTTGATCTTATGGGAGCACCTGGAGCACTTATACCAGCTGATATACTAAGCACTACCGATATATCGTCTAATCCTCAACTCCCACCGCTGACCAAGTTTTCAAATCTTCAAGTAAATGACGACTCAGAAACATATTACCCTATATTAAAACCACTATCAGGTAAATCTGGAAATATTTCACCTTCACTGTCTAATAAAAGTGGTGACAATGAAGTTGGTTCTTCAAAAAGTTCTATGTTTAAGGGGGTCACAAGGATGAATGTCAACGTAATTCCTTATACACAGAGTAAGAAGGAGGACCCTCAGAATTTATTTTCTGATCTGAATCCATTTCAAATGAAAGGGACTGGAAAAAGTACTTTACAAAATAATCAGGTGTGGAATAAAGGTGAAGTTCCTTGGAAAAATCGGAATGACCTTGTAACTGGTAAACCGCCACTAGGGTGGAAAAATAGGCAGGCTCATAATGAGGTTCCTAGAAAAAAAGAAAATGATATTTTTGTGGAAGAATTTTTCTCCCGAACCGATTCTACCACCTCATCATCAGCATCTAGTAGTGATAATGTATCAGATGTTGTCAACCCTGATATTTCGAAGTTACAAATGAGTTCCTATGACAAAAATCCACATAAAAACTTGATGGGGTTACATGATCGTGGAAAACAGACACATGCTAGGTTAGGTGAGACAAATATGAGATTTGGGGACCAATTTAGTATGAATTCCTTGATTGGTTCACGCGCTAATGAGATTGATCCAATTATGGATGATGTTGGTGAATGTGAAATCCCATGGGAAGACCTAGTCATTGGTGAAAGAATTGGACTAGGTAAGTTCTGGCTTGCCGTAAACAATCCTTTACTCTCCTCTCATCGCACTCAATTCTTAATGAATTAATGGATCAATGTTTTTGCTTCAAGTTTATGCTGCTTCTCCTTTTTTTGTTGAGCAGGTTCATATGGTGAGGTTTACCGTGCAGATTGGAATGGAACTGTGAGTATAGTAACTGTTGTAACTTGCTATCGTTGTAATGATCATCATCATGCTGTAATTAATCACATGGGGTTCATTGTCTACCCAAACAAATCGGTTGCTTGTTTAATATGAACTTTTCAAACAATTAATCATTTCAGCTCTAAGAAGAAGCTTGTGTTTTTTCATTCATGTTGAAGTCTTATTTATCCTCTGATCTGGATCTGTTTTTATGATTAGCAGTTTCTTAATTAATGGTGTGTGTTCTAGAGAAAATATAATATCTAATTGTTGGCTGTTCTTGATGCAGGAGGTTGCTGTAAAGAAGTTTTTAGATCAAGATTTCTCTGGGGACGCTTTAGATGAATTTAGGAGAGAAGTAAGCAACTCTCTCGATGGTTTACATTTGTGCTGATCTTTTTTTCAGAAGTTTGAGGAAAATATATGCTTTGGAAAATATTACTCTGTCTATGACATTTCCTGTTTTGTGTTTCATTACTTCATTTCATTTGGAAACGAAAAGGGCCTTCCTGGACTGCTAACACGCTTGCTTCATAGTTTCTAATTTTTTATTTATTTTGAAGGGAAGCTAGAATAAATTGCACAGAATTAGAACAATTTTTTTCCCTATAGATGTCTTTTCTAAACATTTTTTTTAAAGTGTGTACCATCTATGTTTCAATCCTTTTGATCAATGTTCACGTTTCTTTCTTTTTGTCTTGTTTGCTTTTTGTTATTACAAAAGAGGAAACTTTACAATTAATAACTTCAGACTTTTTGGTATTTTAGGTGCGTATTATGCGAAGATTGCGACATGAGAATGTTGTTACGTACATGGGTGCAGTTACTCGACCTCCAAACCTTTCTATCATCACCGAGTTTCTTCCCAGGTAGAAATGTTTCATATATATGTACCCAAAAAAAAAAATGTATAATCAACAAAGTGGACATAAGATTAGGGACGGAGGGAGTATATAATTGGTTTTGATACAAAATCAGTTATTTTCCATAAAAAGTGTTAACCAAATCCCTGCAAGGCAAGCTGGTTACCCTAAGTATAGCTGGGGTTATTCCGCATGTATCCCTATGTGTAAGTCTAGAGTAAAGATAAGATTATTTACTGTTTGAGAATATTGATTTGCAGAGGAAGCTTGTATCGGATTATTCACCGTCCTAATTGTCAGATTGACGAGAAGCGTAGAATTAAAATGGCTCTTGATGTGGTATGAGATTTACCGACCTTTTCTTAAACCTAAGCTATTAGTTGTATATTAGACCTAAGAATAGCCCTTCTACATGCAGGCAAGAGGTATGAGTTGTTTGCACAGCAGCAAACCGACAATTGTTCACCGTGATTTGAAGTCCCCTAATCTGTTAGTGGATAATAACTGGAGGGTCAAGGTACAATTTCTTTCAAACTTTGTCCTTTGTTTTGATATTAATGAAGTCGCTGTATTGAATCTATGATAGAATTCAGTTTGTTAGACTTATAAGGGACAAATAATCTCGTGAGAATCGGTTTTGAAAAGAAGGCATATAAAAAGAAAAACAAGCAGCAGTTTGGCATCTAACAGATTGTAAGCAGAGTTATGTTTTTCACTTTCCCTTTAAAGCTTAGGCAAATATGGGTTACTCCAGCTAGTTTTCATAGGCCAGGAGATCAAATAAAAATAAAAATGCAAAAGCTTAAAAGCTAGCGTTTCTGGTGCATGTGAAGAGCAAAATTGGTGGAAATAGAAGCCACAATCAAATTCACTGGAAAGATCTTGGTAAAATTCTTGATTTGAGGAATCCAGTATATCTTTCAAGTTATATGTAGCTGGGGAGAGAATTCACTTTTCTTAATTGTATCAAAGCCTTTATGGACCCACTAGCTTTTGGGGGCAAGTTTTTCTAGTTGAATCGAACTCTAAAGTAATTTGTATAACATCTTCTTCGAACAATACTTCACTCGTGTAAGACCGTGAGAGGTCAGGGTATGCTTTATAATTTGGAGAAATTAGGAGCAAGATATTTTAAAAGAAGCAAGATATTCACAAATGAGAATTTAAGGGAGGGAATTTTAGTACATTAACATTTTAAATGTACTAAATGTTAAACATGAAACCGATATTTGTTTTGTTTTAACTTAAGACTCACTAACAAACCGAAATTTCCCCTTATAATATTTTCTCTCAACTAGCTATAGTACGTGTGCTAAACTTTTAAAATCAATGATCTATATCCAGTTACTACTTACTAGTGCTAACTGCTAAGTGAAGACATCTTAGATGTATGACAAGGGTAAAGAAAATCCGCTATATTAGTAAAATGATTGTCTATGGAGTACGTAAGCGGGAATCTTGTTAATCAAATTGCTGTTTCTTTTTGTGGAAATTTATGCCTGTAAAATTTTTGCAAACATTTCAGGTATGTGATTTTGGACTGTCACGGCTGAAGCATAACACGTTTTTGTCATCCAAATCTACCGCTGGAACAGTGAGGCTTTACTTATGCTTTTCTGAATTAGTTTTAATAATTATTTCACAAACTACGCCCTGTTATATTTGCATGGAGTTTATCTATCCATTTCTCATAAATTGCTTTTTGTTCCATCAGCCTGAGTGGATGGCTCCAGAAGTCCTACGCAATGAACCTTCAACTGAAAAGTGAGTTATGTTAGTTCCTTCTCTTTTGGGTAATAAAGTTGGTCTACCTTTTTTTTTATGCTTAGTTCTAAAATGATAATCATCATCAAAAAGCATGTATTCCCTTTCTACATCAATCGGTTTGGCTGTCATTTACTAGTTCGCTCCCTCTGGTTTTCACTTTTAATTTCCTCTTTAATATGGGGAGAATAGTCAGTTTATTGCCTTTGCTTTTATGTTAGAAGAACCAAGTCAAAAAGGAGGGCCAAAATGTATGCTTCAAGTTACACAGTTCAGATATTGGAAAATTAGGAAAAGAAAGAAAAATATTAAAATTCCATAGAAGAAGTTGTCACATTTATACCCAATTGTTCTTATCTGGCTGTTATTAAGGATGAGTTCAATTATATTATATATTAGTTATGACTTATGGCACATAAATATTCTATTTTTACTTATTCTCGTCCTTGTTTTGCAGGTGCGATATCTATAGCTTCGGTGTAATACTATGGGAGCTTGCAACTTTGAAAATGCCCTGGAGTGATATGAACCCAATGCAAGTTGTTGGTGCAGTAGGATTCCAAAATCAAAGACTCGATATCTCCAAGGATGTTGATCCTCTTGTCGCGAGCATAATTTCACATTGTTGGCTAACGTAAATTTTTAAACTTATCTTATTTTAATTTATAAGAATAGAGCCTTAGTATATGTGTGAACTTGATAGTATAATCTGATGACTTGTGTTTGGCTTTATTAATAACCAGACTAATAAGTCTATTTCCAGGCTCTGGTTTCAAAAGAAGCGCCACTGGTTTGGAAAACAGTATCTTAAGTTTTCTTGAAAACCTTCAGACAAACCTACTTAAAGTGATTTTCATTGTGTTCCAAGAATCACATTGGTATGAAAATTAGTACACAATATCTATTTCCAGCCCCGTCTAACCAGAAAAAAAAAACGAGATTGGAAAGAAAATAGAAGAGATTACTATATCGCACGCGTCCACACATTAGACATTAGTTCTTTTTTCAATTTTGTAAATAATGTAGTTCATTTTTTAAACACATAACATCTTAATTAAGTTTTCCAAGCTAGTTTTTTCTTGTAGCGCATGGTCTCGCAGATTATCTTGTATCTTTGCTCCTAACAGATGGTATAATTTCAGAAGCTACACGAGTAAGACTAAGACTAACCACTTTCCTCTAAATGTTATTCAGAGACCCTACCAAGAGGCCATCTTTTGACGATCTTGCACTTGCTCTGGGGCGACTTGAGCATTTGGTAATACCTTCAATTCATGATCAACAAGATTTATCTCTACGACAGTAACTCTCAGTCAATACCAAGAAGGTCTCGCTTGGTGGATAAGTGTGAATACTTCTTTATGTCTTTTAGGCTCCATCCGAATGTAGTTTTTTTAAAAAAATATACGCATCCCCAAGATGCCTGAAATAGTGAAATGGAATGTTTTATCTGGAATTGTTCACTGAAACAAACGAAACTTAATGGGGCGTCGTGTATGGATTCTCCCGGTTGTTAGTTCTCCAGAGGTTGCTAAGGTCGTTATAAAGGGTACTTTTTTGAGTAGAAATTTATGAAAGTGGTGCTATATCCTGCTGCAATTTCTATTTTGTATACTGATGGCCGTGTGCATAGCGTTTGGTGTATATGAAAAATGAGGATTTATATAATGTGTATATTTACCTTCAGGTGAATGGTCTGAAGTACAATTTAGTGGTGAAATAAAACAATCAAGTTTCAAGTACCTTTTTTAAATTCTTAATTTGTATTTTCATTGGATTATGTTCTCCTCATTTTTTACCTTATGATATATTATCAACTTGTCCTCCTAACTGATAAGGCTAGTTTTTAATATCTTGAAAATGTGTTTTGAAAAGCTTTTGTATTAGTATCATGGTCTATGATGATTCAACAAATTGTATACGAGGATGGCGATTTAGTGTTACAGAGCAGTGCTAAACACTGTGAATACGGTCTTACTAGGACAACCAATCGTCGTCAGATATCATTGTAAAGGGTCCTATCATCGACTGTAATTTATCATTTAATATTAATAGTTGGACCACTCGCTACAAATTAGATTAGATGTATAGAGTTGATGGACAAAGTTGTAAGCTTGGTTAAAATAGATGGGTATTTCAGAAAGATGGGTGTTATTTGAAGACATGTTTTGTCTTTATAGTAGTTTGAACTTTTTTTCCACGTCTTGATGCAAGGCTTTATGCAATTTCTGCCAACACCACTATGGAGTGTTACTCTTTGCAATGACGGCAACTGAAAATCCTTTTTTTTATTTCCCAGCATGATTTTATCTTTTTTTTTGTTTACCAACACACTTCGATTTTAGTCTCACTCGATCACCCAAGATTATACTATGTTGAGGGTGCAGCGCTATACTAGCGTGTTAGACTGTTAGTGTAACAAATAAGGCTTTGTAATACTTCGACTTATTAAAAAAAAAAATGAAACTTAGACCGTTTCCCGCCTTAATAAGGATTTACCATTTTTTGTAAAAGGATTATCAAAGTAATAACTTGGTAGTTTTCCTTTTATCATTTTTACAAGTACTGGAATCCTAACTTATTGATCTTGCCCTCGTCTCTTTTAGTTGTCAATACACCGAATAGTAGTACAGACTACAGAAGTAACAATTTGATATTTAGCAAGTGAGATTAGTATTGGCTGGCAAAAAAATAGCCAAAATAGTAAAAAGAATGTAAATCAATCAGGAAAAATAAAGTACGTGATGTTTCTCATGGGACTGTGAAAGTGTAGTATTATTCTCCACACAAAAGGAGTCATTTAAAAGTAACCATACGATTTTCCTAATCAATGGTGTACATATCAACAAATGCAATTTCAATGGGGAATCAAATCACTTTACTATCATTAGACCAGAGCCAACACCAAGTTAGTTATAGAGCAAGAATTGAACATCATTTCCTCTTTGCAAATTACCAAAATAATATTACTCACCCGTTAACAAGTTAAAAAGAAAAAGTTTTACATTTTTTCAGAAAACTCAAGAATGGGTAGGAGAAAGAAGCTTATGAGGGGACTGCCCCCATTTCTAGTGAAGCTCTTTAATATGGTGGAAGATCCAAACACAGATGAGCTAATATCATGGGGTCTAAATAACGAAAGTTTCATTGTATGGAACCAATTCATGTTCTCTGACACTCTCTTACCCAAACACTTTAAGCATAACAACTTCTCAAGCTTCATTTACCAACTCAACAGCTATGTAATAAGTCATTCCTTTTAACAAAATTCCAGTTTCCATTTTTTCAGAATGTAAATAGTTATATAATTTCGACTTTGTAGTTTTACTATTAGTTTCTTATTGCTATTATGTTTGTGAATAGGGTTTCAGAAAGGTTGATTTTGATCGCTGGGAGTATGCGAATGCTTGGTTTCGGGCAGGGGAAAAGGAACTTTTACGCAAAATCAAGAGACGGAAAACAAACCCTGAAAATACAAGGAAACGAAAGGATGTGAAAGAAATACCATTTATAGACCCCAAGAAGTACCGATTGATCGAAGCTGATGTAGGGTATCTGAAAAATGAGAAAAACCAACTTTGGATTGAGGTCAAAGAGCTTAGGAAAAGCCAAGAAGATTTTGAATATCAGCTGAGAAATATTAAACCCAAAAATGATAATGAAATGATCGACTTAATTCTAGAAGCATGGGTTAAGAACCAAGGAAAATTCGGGAACAATGAGGAACCGAAAACAAGTGATGTAGCATTGGGTGATCCAAGTTTGTTGCAAGATGACGTTTTGGCCGATCATGGTAATGGAAGGGAAGGAGAGCTCACACAGAGTCAATCGAAAATTCTTCTTGTAATGAAGGAATTGATCACCAAAAAATCAGTTTAGTCATAAGAGGAAAATGAAACCAGGTGAAATATTGCTGATTTACTGCCTAATTTTTTAGATTAATACGGTTTATCATAGGACAAAACATTAACCATTTGTTTTTTTTCCTTCTGAATAGGTCTTCGGGAAGATCATTAGGAGAAGGAGGAGGAACATACGAAGGAACCTGGAACAGTAAGCGTCGGAGAATGAAGGATATGGCATTTGAGAACTACAGTATATTATATTATTTCTTCCATTTACCTTATGTTGTTGCAGCATATCTGCTAGTATATCGGTATGATGTTAGCTATGACAGTAAAAGCATTAGCAGGTTTAATTTCTGTGTTTACTTCAAACGTTACGTTAGCTATCTTTTTCTTTTTTGGATGGAATTGTTTGCTTGAATCAGCCTTTTTAGTTATGTGACGTTAAATACGGTCTGTTTTTCTTTTTTTCCGGAAGCTATATGATATCTTCGATACCTCTGTATTGTTATTGACACTTTAAATTGCTGTGTTAAGTTTTTCTCCTAGTACTTAATCTCCACCTTAGCCGTTTGCTTCAAAATAATTCCGAGTTTAGTAAAGCAAGCCAGTGGTAAAAAACCTGATCCGAGGTTTAAATTTTTAAGTACACGGTCAGTTGATCTCCAGCTCAAATTTTAATGCTCATTCTGAACTGTGACCTAGTTTTCGCGTTCGATTTGGTTTATTTCATAATTAAGAACATTTATACTGATCCAGACCCCTTTTTTTACTATCTTACGACATGCTAATCAGGGAGATATGAAAGAGATCCGACAATAAGATCATCTTCCTTTTCTTTCTCACAAGAAACTTGACGAGACACGTTTTCGTAAACACGAAATGGGCATCTTAACCAGGAAATCTACAATTGAACATATTCAGTCCTTCAATCATTTATCTCATATTGTAGCAGTGAGCCATCTTTTCAATTCCAGAGTCTTAACTAAAGTTGCAATAAACTTCCAGCACTTCTACTATGTTTATAACTGTCTGTAACTAGTGCAACCAAAGAGAATCATTATAATCAAGGTTAGATAATTGTGATATTTGGATGGTTCTTTTCCTTAACTGTAAAATCTCGTATTTTACTCATTTAAATTATATTCTTAGAATATCCTTCTTGGTATTATTATTAATTCTACTAGTGGTGAAGTATAAACCTTAAAAAGTTAAGGTACTTGTGTTAAGTAAATAATAATTAAAGGACCAGTTAGGTTATTTCTTATACATAATAGATTAGTACTAATGGCTTTTAAGTCTGAAACGCATAAATAAAAAGAGAGTTAAGAGGCAAAGAAGGAGGAAAGGCTATGGTGGTAACCAAAGTAATAAATTCTGCATCATAAATATTAGAGTTATAAATCTATTGGGTTCTCAACCCTCCCTAAGGGTATTTCATTGCAGAAGCATTATATAGATATAAAATATACAATTATGGATATATATATATAGATATATATGGGTACGTTGTTTGGGAAGAGACAGAGAGGCGCAAGGAGGCTGGGACTATCACTTCTTTTCTGTAATCAAGGTAAACACATCATCAATTATTAATTCAACATATAGTTTAGTTTAGGATATAGCGAACCTATGGTGTAAATCACTCAATCATCTTATAGACCAATTTATGGAATCCGTAGTATCTGAATTATGTTATTAAGTTTAGTTTGATATACATCTTTTGAAAAGTATTAGTTGTTAATCATTAAAAAGTCCCAGATGAAAAGCTTACAAAAACTTATAGTTTAAGTGGTTGTTATTACCTATTATAGTCAACAGTCTACAAAATAACGGTTAGGCTTCTAGTATATATTTCTCAAACTTAAACTACAGATTTTTTTTCGTTAGCACACTTAAGTTGTAGTACTACATGTTAAATAGAATTTCATTAAAGGAATTTTTGGGAATGTTTGGATCGATAATTCAGATTTAAGTCGTTAAGTTAGCTTTGATATAATTGTTGATGGATATCTATCGTATCATATTTCCAGGTTATTAGATGTTCTGGTCTAGAGGTATTACGAGTTGATTTCTGACACGTATCAGGTGAGTGGGTTTTGTCTTTCTACTACAAAGTATCCCATTGCATTTTTATGACAAAGTATTTGCAGATTTATAGTGATTATTCACAAAACAGTATTATTATATAAGTATATTTATATTAAATGTTGAAAGAAATAAAGAAATAAAGAAAGAAAGGTAATCTTATGAAGTGGCTATAAATTTATAAAGTGGAATTTTATATTAAAGACAGTTTTATGTTATGGTGCGCTTATGATTTGTATTGGTATCATGAGAGAGAAGTCCAACGGAGATTCCTCCAAGCCCATCAGTGGGGTGACGTTGGCAACTAAACAAATGAGTTTAGTTCTCAACGGTTGACTTAGCGATTGTACATAGCTTCGTCAACCGGAACGTTTTAAGGAATAGACTCAGCCGTCATGCTGTGGTGACCTTAATTACGTAGTGCACGTATGGTTTATACACCTGAGAAAAAGATCGACGATAAAGAGATTGAGTAAGTCAATCGAGCTTGTTACCGTAACATAATACTTTCATATTTGCGAACACCAAAATAAGAAAGAAGAAAGAGATTATTTATATTTCATTCAATTTGTTCAAGTGATTTCTAAAGAATTGTATTGAGAATTTTACTTAAAATAAAGCTTTTAATTTGAAAGAAAAGATAAGGAAAAATCTTATTTATGTCCCTTATATTATATTGTAAGACATTCTCTCTCATTGAGCTCGTTTAGCTCACCCCTCCATTTTAAAATGTTTTTCAGGTAGCGATCGGCTATTTAGATTTGAAGTCGATTAGTTGGGACCAGACAGGCCTTATAGAAGTTAAGTTAGATTTTTCGCTGCGATGTAATTTTGTTTAGCTTATATGATGTTTAATTACTTGGTAAGGACCGTAGTTAAAATTGTTATTAATGAAGGTACAAAATTTTGGGTATATTTCATTATTCTACTATTTCTGAATGTTTGTAGATTAGGCTTTGTCTAGCACGTGTCGCCACACGTGTTATTCGGCCGTGTGACTCCCAAATTAGGTCAGGGATGTTACATTAACTGCGATGTCCAAGCCGGCTTGCACTCATCTCGACTTATTTTCAGAAAATAACTATTATATGATCATTTTACCGTAATGACTTTATAAATTTTTTTTGTTGATAAACATCATGACTTTATACTTAAATCTTAATGCAGTTAACGAAGTTTGAACACTGATGAATGCATTTATCCAAACCAAGGTTTGTACTACTAGACCACTTAGGATGGGTGTATAAAAATGGCCTCTTAATTGAAAAAATGACCGTGAACCAACAATTTGTATATGCATACGAGATTCGCAGCACAATTTTTAGAATTCACTCATACCATTTATGGGAGAGGAAGTGAAAATTACGAAAAGACTCGTATCCTCTCGGCTCTTAGGGAGTAGATATCAGAAAGCGATGATTGTTTTGTTTCCAAATGAATGATGAGTTAAAGTACAACTAGAACAATGATAAGCACCCATAGATTACACAAGTTCTCACTTAAACTGAAAAGTTTGAATGTTTGTTTACAGAAAAAGGCTAAACTGGCTAGTCCAAGATTTAACTATAAAGGGTTTATAAAGCTGTTCCCGCATACTTAATATCTTGGAAATTAAGTGCTAATGATTACTTTCCACTCTTTATCCAAGTGTTGATAGATGCTATCCAATATTCTTACTGAAAACCAGTTTATTAATCTGAAAGCACATTAAAAACTGAACGAAGTGGATGTTATGTCGACGCCGTGATGTCATCACGGTCACGCCATCTGTTTTCGTTAAGCATATATAGGGATTGTTTTTCTAATTTACCAAAAACCTATTAAAAAATATTTCTTAATGTTTTTTTTATAAATAAAACCATTGTTACATTATCTCCTGTAACAATTAACGATAGACCATGCTTATCAAAAACAAAAAAAACGATAGACTATTAAACCGTGAGAATATATACTCGACGACATTTTTAAAAGCATAGAGAACTAAACCGAAATGCCGAAAGCGACATAAGGAGACATGCATTTCTATCAAATTACTACTTAATTGGGATAATCATGTTCATTATATATACTCCTATTATTTATCATTATGGAACCAAGTGAATATTCGAGAGAACCAAAGTGAATTTACGCAAAGACAGTGGCCAATGACCGATTTAACCTCCTCTTAATCTAAATTGCAATTCTACATTACATACTTATATAGAATTATAAATAGATACATATATAGGAATACTCCGTAAGATACATATGTTAAAAAATACATTAATTGGACAGACTCAGTTGATTTTGATTGACTTATTATAATAGAATGATATATTTACTAATAATTGTAACCCACCTGTTGCGTGTCTACGTGTGTGACACGTGGTGATATAAATATGATCCGACACAAATAAATTTAACATTTTTAAAAGGTTTGCAAAAATAATGAAATGAATATCGTAAAAATATAATGTTTTATTGTTATAATAATTTAAAAATGCATGTATACTGATTTGTTTGGAGATAATCAATGTGTGAAAAAAGAGATTATTTACTTACTTATTTATTTAAATTACATTAAATTATTTGAGTAATTAGTAAATTAGAATAGTGACATTTTTTTAAAAAAATAGGTAAAATTTGACAGGTTTTCTTGGATTCTCTTATATTAATATTAATAGTATGATTATATATATATAGATACTAGCGGACCGTGCCATGCGATACGGAGTGTAACGCCCCGTTTCGGATTTCATAATAATTATCTTACAAAAATTATATGCAAAACAAAATAAATTGATTAAAAGTTGGCGAGCCTGATTTTCTTCCCAAGCTCGGCTTATATTTTATTCGCGTCGGCTCCGATCTTCCAAGGTCATTGACGTAGGTGGTATCTGCTTCGTCGTCGGGGTGCTCTCTAAGCCTGCACAAGAAACGAACACGGGCCCGGGGTTGGTACCAGGTTTTCCCTCTCCGACGATCAAGTCAGTATCGGTATAGACTGAAGGTAAGAATATAGTTAAGGATGAGGGATTGGTCCAGTTACAAGTTGTGGGGTCAGATGTCACGATTGATATTCTGGTGGTCCGGGTTGTTTCAGCTTTATCTCTCCTCTCTGTCTTTTTGTGTCCCCTTCTAATTGGTATTAGTGGAGGTATTTATAGTCTGATCAGAGGTGTTATTAGCCCTTGGATCACTGCACTGTCTAATAAAGATCCAACGGCTTCAGGTCATTTATGACTCTGACAATGGCACTGTTCATCATCTGGGGCCCACAGGGCTGGCATGTGATTGGGCCACGTCGATGAAACACGTAAAGGGTCCCCCAAGGGAGCAGCAGCATTAATTGGAGAAGAGTGCTCGACAAGCTTCTCCGGGCCGGCCTAGGCACGGTCCGGCCCCTCAAGATCCGGGGTGACACGTTACCCGTGCTTGACAGGCCCGGATCGCCTGCTGTGGCGTTGGTATCGGTCCGGACGAGGGGGTGCCGACATCCCCTCGCCAACAGCTCCCTGTCCGGAGTCGTCGTTAAGGACGGGGTCTCCAGGGATTCTAAGTCGTTACGGGGGCTCCGGTCATCGTGTTCTTAGGCTTGACGGTGTGGAGACGCCTCGGCGTAGTCCGACACGTGTTCTTGTATTATGGAATTTTTGACACGTGGAGCACGCCCATCAAGCATTTATGAGGCGCCGCCTCTGTCTCTTCGATTCCATCAATGTCATCAATGCCAAAACGGCTGGTGAGTGACACTTGGCAGTTGACCTCTATATGATGTACACGTGTACTGCGTCGATTGAGTGGTAGCATTTATTCGTGGGAGTTCGTGTAATGAGCCGCCGTTGTCTTTTCACCTTCTGGTAAATGTCTTTTCATCTTCTGGTGAGGGCCTATAAATACCCTCAGTGAAATCTCATTTTCACTTTCTCACTCTCTCACTAAAACTTTTTACACAGCAGCCCGTTCTCTCTCTTCCCTCACACTTCATACTTAGCAAATTTCATCAAACAACCAACCATCATGGTAATCAAACACGGAGCCGGAAAAGGCCCGATGGTTGCCCCAAAGCCACGACGCCTAGAGGTAATGGCAAACGCCTTGCCATTCCGGGCGACGGTCATCGATCCGGCCATATCCGTGGCGGTAAATGACAACAGCATAATGGTCAGGCAGCACGGGGCTGACCTGGACGAGTTCCGTCAGCTGTGCGGCATAGGGGAGGAGTTCCGACTTCGGACCTGTGCGACCGCTGACGAGGTGAACGGGATCGTCGCCGATCCCAAGAGTATGGTAACCCTCTCCCTCTCTACTCTTTTATACGGGGGCACCCACCTCCCCATACCAGAGCTATTGGCGGAGCTCTGCGCCTGGACGCAGACCCTTCCGTGCCAGTGGCCGCTGCAGGCGCATCGCATCTGTGCCGGAATAGAGGCACTGAGTATCGCATTGGGCTCGGACATCCCGGAGCCACTGGGGCTTAAAGAGCTCTTGGCCTGCTACGAATTCTTGCAGACCGAGCCGACCTCTCAATCCAAGAGCCGGCAGCCCTACCTGAGGTGTCGGTCCCACAATCAGCTGATCATGGGTAACTCCGATTCGAATCGGGGTTACACACAAGACGTGGTCGTGGTGGAGGGCCGCTGGCTCAGCCGTGACGACCTGGTCCTTCCGCTCAGGCCGGGAAGGGTGCTGAGCAACAAGGAAAGCAAATTCACCGTGGCCGCCAAGCTCAGGGGCCTCGGTGACCCCAACGTAGAGGCGTTGGAGGTGGCCTTAAATTGGTGGGGTCGAGACGGGACCGACGTAGGGGCCCGAGACGCGGAGCGTCTTCTGATCTGTGGCTCCCCCACCTCCTGCAAGGGGAACAGCTTCAAATGGCCCCACAGGACCTTCTGTCCCGTGGGGTACTCCAGGGAAAGGTGGGAGAAGGAGAAGGGACTGGAGTCGACCCTCCCTCCCAAGGCCGTTGAGGATGCTGAGGCCACTGTGGAGCCTGCATCTAAGAAGGCGTCGAAGCCGAAGCTGAAGACAGGCAGCAAGGCGAAGGCGGTGACGGCGATCTCCGCTCCTTCATTGGCCGGCGCCTCGTTCGCGCCTGCATCCGCCGGGGTTCATACTGAGACCCGGTCGGACGGTTCCGTCCTCCACTTCAGGGTGGGGCCAGACGGTACCCGTGCTTACATAGACCAACATGGGAAACCTCTGCCAGAGGTTCTTCCCCTGAGGTCTAGGGAGCCCGAGGTAGTGAGCCCTCCTCGCTTGGAGAATAGCCCTGCTGAGGCCGAACCCACCGGCCCGGGCTTGGGCACCTCGCGGACCAGGGTAAGTTTGCCCTTTTCTGTTTTTATGCCTTCAGTTTCACACTTAGCTAAATTTTTGCGAATATAACTTCTAACTTATTCGGTCTTTGCAGGTGGTCCTTTCTGATGAAGAGGAGGCGGTGGAGGAAAATGCTGAGGAAGAGGAGGTTGTAGAGCCCGAGGCCGTCGAGGAGGAGGTCGTCGTGGCGGGGGATGAGGAGGTTGTAGAGGTGGCCCCTGCTGATGCTAAGGCAAAAGCCTTAGAGAGGTTGGGGGGCTTGTTGGGGCAGGCGAGGCGAGAACGAGCCGCTCGAAAGGCCGAAGCTGACAAGAGGAAGAGAGAGGAGGCGAAGGCCCCTCGTGAGTCAAAGAAGGCCCGGACCGGGGACTCTGAGAGGAGGGAGGATGCTGCACCCATCCTTGAGCCTGAGGAACCGGAGGTCGTCGCCGAAGAGCGAGAGATGCCAACTACCCATGCGAAGGGTCTATTGCCTAGCGCTTCGGGCTCAAGCTCAGGTCCTGGCTCCCCGTCACCAAGAATGCCTATTCAGACCCCGGAGGAGGTCAAGGCAACGACTGGGGTCCGGAGCATCATGGAGGGCCATCCCTCTGCTGGCCTGCTGGCTCTGGCCGCGCTTCAGCAGCAGACCGTCGAGGCCGACCATCGCGGCCGCGACCTTGCTTCTGCCATGAAGTCGGCCATGGCGATGATCCCTCAGGTAAAATGTTGTTTTCATTGTGCCATTCTTAAGTTTTTTGCTAAGTGTTCCTCGTCTTAGGTTTTTTGCTAAGTGTTCCTCTTCTTAAGTTTTTTGCTAAGTGTTCCTCTTCTTTTGTAGGCCTACTTAACGATGAACCAGTATGTCTATCAGCAAGGGCAACTGGTGAGGTCGTGGATGTCGAAGGCCGAGGCCAGTGCTAAGCAGGCCGAAGATGCTCTGCAGAAGGCGGAGGGGGCCCGTATAAGGGCAGAGAAGGTCGAGGGTCTCGTTGATACCTTGGAAGCTCGGCGAGCTGAGGCCGCGAAGGCCGGTGCTGAGGCCGAGGAGCGTGAACGAGCTGCGGTTGCAGCTCTGGAGGAGGCTGAAGCAAGCTTGGCCGACAAGGTGAAGGCCGCAGTTGAGGCCGCTGAGGCAGGGATGGCTGATAGGGTGAAGGCTGCGGTTCAATCCGCCGAGGCGGAGACGAGCGCTGCCTTGGAACTATCAACACAGAGGGACTTTAATTCCTTCTATGTTGATGGCTGGTCTGAGGCAGCGGCTTTCATGAGGGCAGGACCGGATCATCCGGTGTGGAACATGGAAAACATCATGGTTCCCGTTCCCTCTGCTCCCATTCCCGAGGTGGTCCCCTTAACCCCTCGAGCCCTCACGGATGATGAAGCTGATGATAATGAGGGGGCGGCCTAGGGGTTTTTCTTTGTTTTGTTTTCGATGTAATAGCTTGAGCTTGTAATAACTTCTTATCGAATGAAATGAAAAACAATTTTGGCCTTTGGACTTGTGTTTATTTCTGTTTTTTCTCTTCATCATGTGTTCCGTTTATGTATGTATGTATGTGCTCCCAATGAGTGGGCCCGTATGCTTCGGCGTCGGGACACTCATTTTACATAACTCACAATTCCGAAACGCTTGTAAAATTTAAATGAACTGAAAAATTCAAATAAATGGAAACCGGGGTGCCGTATAGGCTCGGGTGTTCTGAAACACTTGTAAAATTTAAATGAACTGAAAAATTCAAATAAATGGAAACCGGGGTGCCGTATAGGCTCGGGTGTTCCGAAACACTTGTAAAATTTAAATGAACTGAAAAATTCAAATAAATGGAAACCGGGGTGCCGTATAGGCTCGGGTGTTCTGAAACACTTGTAAAATTTAAATGAACTGAAAAATTCAAATAAATGGAAACCGGGGTGCCGTATAGGCTCGGGTGTTCCGAAACACTTGTAAAATTTAAATGAACTGAAAAATTCAAATAAATGGAAACCGGGGTGCCGTATAGGCTCGGGTGTTCTGAAACACTTGTAAAATTTAAATGAACTGAAAAATTCAAATAAATGGAAACCGGGGTGCCGTATAGGCTCGGGTGTTCTGAAACACTTGTAGAATTTAAAATGAACTGAAAATGCAAAACGGGGGTTTCGGAATAACAACAGTTTTATTCATAAAGCCCTTGGGAACATTTACACCATACTCGTCTTTACATCAAAACGCAAAAGTCGAGCCCTATTGATAGTACTTCCTTAGGTTATTGACGTTCCAAGGTCGATCTATCGGGACGTCGTTGGGGAGGCGACCCAACAGGTAGGCCCCGTTGCCTGCCGCACCGAGGATTCGATAGGGGCCTTCCCAGTTGGGGCCTAGCTTTCCGTCGGACTGTACCCTAGTGTTGTTGTTCACTTTCCGCAGCACTAGGTCCTCGTCTTGGAAACGTCTGGCGTTCACTCTTTTGTTATAGGAACGGCCCAGCTCGTTCTTGTATTCGGCGTTACGGATGGCCGCCACTTCCCTTCGTTCTTCAGCATATTCGAGCTCGAGCCCCATCATCTTTTCGTTCAGTCCGTTCTCCACCATGTCGGTTCTGAGCGAGGGGAGCCCGATTTCTAACGGGATGACCGCTTCCATCCCGTAGGTCAGGCTATAGGGCGTTTGTTGGGTGCCCCGTCTCCTTGTCGTTCGGTAGGCCCAAAGCACGTGCTGCAGCTCATCAGCCCATCGTCCTTTGGACTCGTCCAGCCTCTTTTTTATTCCGTCGAGGACGGTCTTATTCGATACTTCGGCTTGGCCGTTGCTTTGGGGATACGAAGGGGTGGAAAAATAGCTTCGGATTTGGTACTTCGCGTACATCGCTTTTAACTTAGCCCCGGTGAACTGGCCCCCATTATCAGCCACTATAGAGTAGGGGATTCCGAATCTCGTGATTACATCCCTCCAGAGGAACCTGATCATCTCGGCCTCCGTTATCTTTGCTAATGCTACGGCTTCTACCCACTTCGAGAAGTAGTCGGTGACCATGAGGAGGTACTTTTTGCCTCCCGGGGCCCGAGGGAATGGTCCGACGATGTCCATGCCCCATTGGGCAAAGGGCCAAGGCGAAGTCACGCTGCTCATCTTTTGGGCCGGGGCTCTAGGTATGGGGGCGTATTTCTGGCACTTCTCACATTTGAGCACGAAGGTTTTAGAATCCTTTTTCATGAGGGGCCACCAATATCCGTGGGTTAAGGCACGGTTGGCTAGCGACCTGCCCCCGGTGTGGCTCCCACACGTGCCTTCGTGTATCTCCTCCATGACTTTTATCACCATATCAGGGTGGACAGAGAGGAGATAGGGCCCGGAGAACGATCTCTTATAAAGTTTATCGTTGGGGGCTAGCCAGAACCCTAATGCCTTTCTTTTTATTTTTTCAGCCTCCTTCTTATCGTCAGGAAGGTCGCCGGAGCGATGGTATGCGATCATGGGGTCCATCCAGCTTAGCTCCGGCGGAAGGTCGGTCACCATGCTAACGCTTGCCCTAGCGTCGATGCTAGGAGAAGGGACGTACTCTATGGTGATGACTCGCTCCTTTTTATCACTCATAGCCGAGGCCGGGGTCGCTAGTGCATCGGCGTGGGTGTTCTCATTTCTGTTGATGTTGACGATCTCCCGATACTCGAAGCTCTGGAGTATTTCGGAGGCGATGGCCACGTACTTTGCCATCCTTTCGTCCTTCGTTTGGAATTCACCACTGATCTGGCTACTGACTAATTGGGAATCAGTGTGCACCAGTATCTTCTTGATGCCGAGGCTTCGGGCCATTTTTAGGCCTGCGATCACGGCTTCGTACTCCGCCTCGTTATTGGTGGCTCGGAAGCCAAGCTGGATTGACTTCTCGATTACATCACCCTGTGGGGATTGGAGTACCACCCCGAGGCCAGATCCCTTTTTATTGGCAGCTCCGTCGGCGTGCAAGGTCCATGTTCCTTGGGCACGTTCCTCGATGACGGGGGACGTCGTCGTTCCGGTGAATTCTGCCACAAAGTCGGCCAAGGCCTGCCCCTTGACCGAGGTTCGCGGCTCGTACCGGATGTCGTACGCGTTTAGGTGGCAGGCCCACTTCGTCATACGCCGAGACAGGTCTCCCTTCTGGAGTATTTCCCGAATGGGCTGATCCGTATACACCACGATACTGTGTGCCGAGAAGTAATGGGCCAGTTTTCGTGATGCCATGACGAGTGCCAGGATGAGCTTTTCTAGAGGCATATACCTAGCCTCGGCGTCGAGGAGGGTTTTGCTCACGTAATAGATTGGCCTTTGCTCCCTGCCGACCTCTTTGATGAGGACGGCGCTAACGGCTATCTCGGACACGGCAAGGTACAGGGCAAGGACGTCGCCGGTGTCCGGCTTGGCCAGAAGAGGCGCGCTTCCGAGGTAGTTCGCCAGCTCCGTGAACGCATTCCGGCATTCGTCATTCCATTCGAATTTCTTCTGAGCCTTTAGAGCCGTAAAGAATGGCTTGCATCGATCTCCGAACCGGGCTATAAATCGGTTGAGGGCAGCGGCCATTCCGGCTAACTTTTGTACGTCCTTCCTCTTTTCAGGGGTTCTCAAGTTCTTCAAGGCAGAGATTTGGGCCGGGTTCGCCTCTATACCGCGATGGGTCACCATGAACCCTAGGAACTTTCCGGCCCCAACTCCGAAGGCGCACTTAGAGGCGTTCAGCTTCAGATCATGCCTTCGTATCGTTTCGAACACCTCTCTCAGGTCGGCCAGGTGGTCGTCCTCCTGGGCGCTTTTCACTACCATATCGTCGATATAGACCTCCATGCTCCGGCCTATGCTCTTAGCGAATATCTTGGTGACCATTCTCTGATATGTCGCCCCGGCGTTCTTAAGTCCAAATGGCATCACCTTGTAGCAGTAATTCCCCCTTGGGGTTATGAAGGCGGTTTTCTCTTGGTCAGCCTCCGACATGGGTATTTGGTGATAGCCGGAACAGGCGTCCAGGAAGCTCATTCTGGCGGCTCCGGCGGTGGAGTCTACTATCTGATCAATTTTAGGCAGAGGGAAGGGATCCTTTGGACAGGCCCGGTTGAGGCTCGTGTAATCGATGCAGACACGCAGCTTTCCGTTCTTTTTAGGGACCACCACGGGGTTAGCGAGCCATCTAGGATAAAAGATTTCCCTAATGGCTCCAGCTAGCAGAAGCTTTTGTACTTCCTCGTTTATGGCATCGGCATGCTCCGGACTAACGCGGCGTCCCTTCTGCATCACAGGCTTCGCATCCGGGTTGACGTTCAACTTATGGCAGGCGAGGTCGGGACTGATATCCGGCATTTCGCATGGGGACCATGCGAAGTTATCGAGGTATTCGAGCAGTAGCTTAACGAGACCTGAAACCTCGGGCTCGCTCAGCCCCGCGCCTACCATAAAAAAGTGGTCCTCGTCGTACCCCGGGATCTGGACCTTCAGCAATTCTCCTTCTACCTTTTCTTCGGCTTCCAGACCCATCTTCTTGTTCAGTTCCCGCAACAGCTTGGGATCCTCAGCTTCTATGTTCATAGCACTCTGGGCCGGAACCGGTTTACTGCCGGAGTATACGGCCATGGCACAGCTTCTTGAGACCTTTTGGTTTCCCGATATGGTCTCAACTCCATTCGTAGTGGGGTACTTGACCTTTTGGTGTAGAGTGGAGGAGACGCCTTCTATCTCATGAAGCCACGCGCGCCCCAGAATGATGTTGTAAACGGAGGGGACGTCCACCACCGTGAACTCCATGCTCATAACTTTGGTTCCTGTCTTAACAGGCAAGGTTATGTTCCCTCTGGGTTGGACAGCCTCAGAGTTGAATCCGTACAGAGGGGGGGGGGGCGTTGGTATCTAGCTGCCCCTCCGTCAGCCCCATCTTTTCAAAGAGGTCTCCAAAGAGAATGTTCACCGACGCCCCTTGATCGACGAGGATGCGTCCTACTGAACAATGGCCCACTTGGGCCGTGATGACAAGGGCGTCATAGTGGGGCAGGTCTACCCCCACTAGGTCGAAGTCGGTGAAGCTTAGATCTGGCTTGGTTCCTAGTTTGCACCTCTTCCGGGGCTTCGAGCTTTCGACGAGGCAGACGTGCTTTTTCATCGTGGCCTCACGGGCCTCGGTTCTCTCCGCCCCATTTGGCTTCGGCTTCTTCGGTCCAGAATGGATAACCTGGCAAGTCATCACCGGTGGGGGGAGGTCTGGTTGCCTTTCGTCGTCCCCTTCTCGGTCTCGATCGGGGTCCCTTCGCGTCTTGACGTATTTCGTCATCAAGCCGTCCCGGACCCATCCTTCCAGCCTTGCCTTTAGACCATGACACTCATTGGTATAGTGGTCGCGGCCTCTGTGATAGTCACAAAATTTGTCATTAGGCCTCCGGGCCGGTTCGTTCCTGAGCGGGGGAGGCCAGGAAAAGAATGGCTCGTTCTCGATCTCAAAGAGCAGGTCGGTCAGTGGTAGGCGGAATGTGGTGGAGTAGGCATTTCCTGGGTTCGAAGGGCCAGCCCGACGGGTGTCCTCCCTTCTATGCTTAGGGGCCGGTTGCTGGCTCTCCACCGTTCGAGGTCTCCCCAACCTTTCCGCTATGGGGCGATCTCGCCGGTTGCTCCTTGAGACGGCTCCTCCCCGAGGCTGCTCGATGATGGCGACTGAACGCGTCGCTCCAGCAGATCTCATGTCTTTCTCGATATCGACATGCTGTTTGATTAGTGACCGGAGCTGGGAAACTGAGCCAGGAGGGGTCGCTATCATTTCGTTGCGGATCCTGCTTCCCACGATCATGTTCTGCCTGAAAGCAGCTATAGCCGTAGAATCGGGGCATTCGGCACATTCAGCGTGCTTCTGCCAGAACCGATTATCGTAGCTCTCGAGGGTCTCTTTGGGTTGGGCCTTCACTTGGTACAGCTGCTCCGGTTGGGCAGCCCTTTCCTTCAAGTTGATGAACCGGTGTGCAAAATCATAGGCCAGATCATCCCAACAGTGGATGGAGTTGGCAGGCAGAGACTGGAACCATTTACTTGCGAGCCTCCCCAGGCTGGCGGGGAAACATTTACACATAAGGCGATCGAGGTGGGACCAGTGGTTCATCTGGTATCGATAGTGCCGGAGGTGGGCTTCCGGGTCAGAATCTGCGTTGAACACTTGGAGAACGGGGGCAGTAAAATTTCCGGGGGGCTCACTGTACTCTATCTCATCTGAGAACGGGGTACTGCGGGTGGAGGCAACGATTTTTAGCGCTGCCTCGTCCGCGACTTCATCTCGGCCAGCGCGACGACCCCTCCTTCTTCTCCGGGGAGGCCTTTCAGTCCGAGCATGACTCGAAGCGGGCCGTGAATCGTGACTATCACCTGGTCGGCTGATTCGTGAGTGTACGCTCTGGTCGTTTATACGGCGCGAACTCCCCTCGTGGGAACGCCTCGACTCCTCTCCCCTAGCCGGCTCCTCAGGAACCTCTAGGGGGGGTCGTCTTGAGGGTCCCAACCGCGACATCACGCTCTTGGTGGGGATGCGAACGGGCTCTGGCTGCTCTACGCCACGAGAGACGGGTCCGGGCTCAGATGCCATCATAGAGGCTATCAACGCCTTTTGAGCCGCCAAGGCAACGAGTTCCTTCTCATGGATCTCTAGCATCATGTGAGTCAGCTCGTCGCGCGACCGGGGCGTCCCCTGGACCGCATTGAGTGGAGTAGGCTGCCCCTCAGGCGCAGTTCCCGGCGTGCCAAAAGAGAGGGTCCTCGGCATTCCAAATACTGGGGCATGCCGTGGGGGAGGGCTCTCGTACTGTTCATTATCCGTCATCGTTCCTTGGAAATGGATTGTCGGAGCTAGCGCTTTGAATTTCCCACAGACGGCGCCAATTGGCGAGCCTGATTTTCTTCCCAAGCTCGGCTTATATTTTATTCGCGTCGGCTCCGATCTTCCAAGGTCGTTGACGTAGGTGGTATCTGCTTCGTCGTCGGGGTGCTCTCTAAGCCTGCACAAGAAACGAACAGGGGCCCGGGGTTGGTACCAGGTTTTCCCTCTCCGACGATCAAGTCAGTATCGGTATAGACTGAAGGTAAGAATATAGTTAAGGATGAGGGATTGGTCCAGTTACAAGTTGTGGGGTCAGATGTCACGATTGATATTCTGGTGGTCCGGGTTGTTTCAGCTTTATCTCTCCTCTCTGTCTTTTTGTGTCCCCTTCTAATTGGTATTAGTGGGGGTATTTATAGTCTGATCAGAGGTGTTATTAGCCCTTGGATCACTGCACTGTCTAATAAAGATCCAACGGCTTCAGGTCATTTATGACTCTGACAATGGCACTGTTCATCATCTGGGGCCCATAGGGCTGGCATGTGATTGGGCCACGTCGATGAAACACGTAAAGGGTCCCCCAAGGGAGCAGCAGCATTAATTGGAGAAGAGTGCTCGACAAGCTTCTCCGGGCCGGCCTAGGCACGGTCCGGCCCCTCAAGATCCGGGGTGACACGTTACCCGTGGTTGACAGGCCCGGATCGCCTGCTGTGGAGTTGGTATCGGTCCGGACGAGGGGGTGCCGACATCCCCTCGCCAAAAGTCATACCCTTTATCCCAAATGTGAGAAGTCTTTTCCACCAATTCATTTTTTTTTTTGTATTTTAAAGTCTTTTTTGTCTTTCAAACTTTTAATATTTAACAGTTATTTCAAGACAATTATTTTTTAAAAATATGTAATTTTCTAAGTTAAAGCAAAATAAAACACGTAGACATAAATAACAGGAGTAGTATGATATATACAGTAAAATATCGTTGGACCATGAAAAAATAATACTCCTATGGCTATTAATATGAATTCCTTATGACTAAAATAGAGTTATATTGAAAAAAATACATACAAGATTTTAAATACAATTTATAGCTTGCTCAGATCAGACTCTCTCTCTCTCTCTCTCTCTATATATATATATATATATCTGTAAGTATCTCTCTCTCTCTCTCTATATATATATATATAGTATTATTATATATAATTAATGATTACTTATAGGATTGAGATAATCGACTGTTTTATATAAACATGTAAAAACCACTGTTTAATTTAATTGGATATTCGGATGATATTTTAGCTGAAGGTTTTTGTTGCTTTTTTTTTTTCTACTTTTTATTTATATATATACATTTAGTGTGATTTTTTTCTTAAGTTATCTAATTTTAGATTAAAATATCGTGTAGCTGACTCTTTTTTTTTTAATATACACTGATTATTTTTAAAGAACACAGTATGATTAAATTGGATATATAGATATGAAATTTTAGCTTAAGGTTTTTGTAGCTGCTCTGATTTTTTTTAAATATTTGTTTTTGATTTTTTTCTATTGTTATGCAATTTTATATGAAGACATGTTGTACCTATTTTGTTTTAATAAATACTGTGATTATTTTCTTTGGTTTTGTAATTTCAGATGAAGGTATTTGTAGCTTCTCTTATTTTATTTTTTATATATAGTTTTTATTTTTATATTCGGTTATGTGATTTTAGATGAAGGTATTTATAGCTGCTCTCTTTTTTTTTAAAAAATAAAAAAATATTTACAAATGAAGGTGTCTGTAGCTTAATGGGAGCTTAATTATTCATTAAGCAAAATAAAAGACAAATAATTGCCTAAATTTTGCAAATAAGCAAGCCCATATGCTTAACTATGGCAAATCCATGTACTACACGCGATTGAGTTAAAATAATATTATTAAAAATACATTCACGCTGCATTTACTATGTCCGGAATTATATGAAAGCCAATTATATTACGCGGGACTATTTTTGTATAAACGTAGTACTTCCTAACTTCCTTAGCAATGGTAACTCACATCACAATCTAGTTTTTCTTTTCAAAAATAGAAGTATTCATGTTTCATCGGCTTTAGTTCATTCCATTTCTGTTGTTAGAGATATAGGTACAAGGGTGAACCTTAATTAAGCCATTAAGACGTATCTATCTGAAGCTTTTGGCTTTCCACAAATCTAAACACGCAGAGCAGCTTATACGATTGACTTTCCTGGAAAGAGAAATAAGTATTTCAAAACTTTATGATTGAATAATAAGCCATCGGGCAGTGAATGTCCGACACTTTCCAAATATATATTTTTCCATCAGGATAACTAGAAAAGAGAGGTTATTCATTGGATTACCTTCAGATATTGACCCAGGAAATTCACGTTTTCTATATCTTGTATTGTAAAGCAGGACTGGGAATATTACGGCACCAACAAAGTATAGAAAATAGAAAAACGATAGATCGTCGAAGGGAATTAAGCCTCAGGCTTAAGAGTTAAATAAAACTCTGTATTTTATAAAAATAACCAATAATCAAGTAATGGCTGCTATAGCAGCTATGGGGCTATTTATAATAGCCTTAAAACCCTAAGTTCTATATCTAATAGGAAACATATATTAATATCTAAAAGGAAACTCAATCTTTAAGAGTCGTAACTTAATTAAAAGTCGCATGCTAATCACAGGACTTCCTTTATTGACTAAACACTTGAGGAAATAAATAAAGATAGGAATAAGCTAAATATATTTATGCTCCTGCATCACATTGTTGACCTTGAGTTACATTATTCCATAGGAATTTATGCAATGCACCGAGTGCTGAGTTCCGGGAATACATCAAATTCAGTCCGATCTCGAAAAGAGAAAAGGCTGACTTATGTGTTGAATGATTCTGATGACAAAAAGGTTAGTTCATTTTTCATTTAAATCATTTCTGTTCTGTACTAAAGAGATTACATTTTCTGGGTGTTTGCGTTGCTCTACAATTTGGTGCGAGTTCGTGCGACTTTCCCAATTTATTATAATTCTGAGCTTTATATTATTTGTTATCTTCACATTGTGTTTCCAGCATTACTGAACTGTCATTAGACTCTTTCCTTTCCCCTTTTGACCCTTCATTAAGACCTTTTACTTTTATTGGATGAGCTAGTCTTGGAATATAGCTTGTTGTTTATAAGATAGTGTAAACATTACTTTTTCCTAGATTTATAACATTCGACTATCTTGACTTGTCTTAACGCGATAGCAGCTGCTATTCTCGAATCTGTCTTCTGCTTGTATGAACTATTCTAGAGAAACAATGTTTCAAGCTATTGGCATTGAGTACTTTCAGCTCCAGTGAAATACAGAACGAGAAACTCACTTTTAAAAAGGTGTAGCATGTGACTGTTTGTAAAATCTTTTTAACTGACAAAGTTGAGCTGAAAGGTAGACTGGTCTCAAAATACCGAGAAGTTGAAGCGAAAGATGAAGTTTTATATTTATTTATTTTTACTATAATTACTGCTAAAACTGTGTATTTGACTATTATATGTTGGAAATCTTGGATGTCTGTAGTTCGATTTCTATAAGGCCTTAATCATCTTTCTACTTCTACTAGCGAACGAGGAATAAAATCCCTGTTACTCTATTCTGAAATATCAGCTTGCAGCATTGTGCAGGAGTAAATTGCTTGACTGTGTTAAAGTCATCCGATACAGATATTAAAGATAATCTTTTCACTGGGAGCCGTGATGGCACAGTTAAAAGATGGGAGCTGTCTGACGATGATGCTACCTGTGCTGCTACATTTGAGGCGCATGTTGATTGGGTAAATTATTTGAAAATATATTTAGCCATTTAAAATCAAATGGGACTAAGTTTGACCTTTTCTATTGGTCGTTTTAACTTTTTACCATATGTATTTGTCACAGCACCATGGTGAGAACTATACCATATCTTCTGTTGTTCCTTGCAAATTTTGAACTTCAATTAATATCTCGAAGGGTTAATTAAGATTTTTAACTCTCATGTACCATCAAATTTTGATTTTGTACACCAACCAATAAAAGTTCACTTAGGACTCACCCAACCTAGCATTTTTTTCTGCTTTTGTATACTACCTAGAAAAGTCCATAGCTTAGGGACTAAAATAAGACAAATGTGATACAACGGTGTACAAAAACCAAAAAATGACAAGTAATGTAATATTATTTCCTTAATTAATTAGTATCCCAAACTGTGTTTTCTTTGTCTATTTGGTGCACTAAGTGTTCTACGTTGCTGCAAAATGTAAAATTAGTGTAGATATCATTAAGGTACTATGTTAGCTACAAAATTGTGATTCCCTATCGTAATCTTATAAACCAAGAGAAAATACTGGTCTTGAGGGGTTAGTTTTAATGTTATATTCTTCTTTACTTTGCGGTTTATCGGGGCTTGTTAAAATCTCTATATGGATTTTTTTTATGTATGAAATTGTACTTTCCAAGCAAAATAGGAAGTACCGGTATTGGTTTTATAAATATATTAACAAGGGTTGAAAATTGCAGGTTAATGATGCTGTCCTCGTAGGTCGGGATACACTTGTTTCTTGTTCTTCGGATACCACTCTCAAGGTTTGTTGACTGCGTTAAGACTACAGTTTTTTTTTTTATGAATTTAGTTTATTATGTCGTTTATGTGTAATGTTTATGTATTCTAATATAAATAGCTTTGTGTGGCTGTGGGGTTTTCTGCACATAACAATCTTACTCTCTATAATCCAGTTGACTAGATTGCTTATTGTTTCTGGTTTCGACTTTGTAGCATCAATTGAGTAATTTTTGCCTACTGTGAACCACCAGGTGTGGAATTGCTTGTCTGATGGAACCTGTACCAGAACTTTGCGGCAACATTCTGACTATGTTACTTGTCTTGCTGCTGCCAAAGAAAATGTAAAATGTTCTAGTAATTTATTCTTTTTTCTTGTGAACCTTATATATAATACTTCAGTGGTATAGTGCTGCTCACAGTAAGATACAAAGAACCCACATGTAGTATCAATGTTTTGCAAATGGGAAAATAACCACCTGGCACTCCTGACAAGTGATAATTAACCCTCATCTGCTATCTAAATTTTGCAAGTAACCCTCATTCCAATTTTAAAATCCGAAACGTTATGTTAGTCGCTTTATCTTGGATAAACTATTCTTTGATACACATTGTGTCAATATCTACTTTAAAAAAATAGCAGTTTACAGGAAAAGGTTTATCAAGGGAAAACTGTTACCATTTTTCTAAATAAATTTTGGTGTAGAAACTGTATTTGCTCAGTCATGCTGCATATAAAAGACTAAAACTTGTCCCAAACAGACTATCAAGCACAAAATTATGCCTTTGTAAGACCAGAAATGGGGGTTAGTTTGAAATTAGAGAGTAAGTGGGGATTTATTTTAAATTTCTGAAGTACATGATGGTTATCAGGTTATCTGAAACCATCCATAGTACATGGGGGTTATTTGCATCTTACCCTGCTGTTAATGGTACTGTATATGTTTAGTTGAGACTTGAGAGTGCATGCATTCTTCCATGATGCTAATAGTTATGTTCGGTTTAAGAGTGCATTTGTTTGTGTAGATCATCCACTTGCTATAATTTTTGTGACATTATTTTGAAATCCAGAGTAATGTTGTTGCTTCTGGTGGCCTTGGGGGAGAGGTGTTCATATGGGACCTAGAAACAGCAGTTTCTTCAAATTTAAAAACGATTGATACAGCAGAAGATGTATCCTTGAACAGTGTCAATAATGGTCCGGGAAATTCACTACCGTTTACTAGTCTTCGCAACATGAGCTCAACCAACAATATAACTGCACATGCGCCTCTCTCTCAGGGATATGTTCCCGTTGCTGCCAAAGGCCATAAAGAGTCGGTTTATGCTTTAAGTATGAATGACAGTGGCACCCTTCTCGTCTCTGGAGGAACTGAGAAGGTATTAGGTCATTTTTGCTTTAAGTGTGAATGGTGTAAGAATATCTTTCTGGTATTATAAATTGAAGTTTATTACGCTATAAGTTTTCTCTTGAGAGTAGTTATTCTCTTTTAGCTGAGTATCATATAAACTTAAAACGCAATTTTAAAACGTTAAATCCTAGCTAAATTGAATTTGCAAGAGCTTCAATAATGCATAAGCATTGTGCCTAAACCTTGAGTTTTGCTCATAATTTAAATACTATTGATTAAGCTCACTTTAAACAATCACACTATGCTAGTATGCTGTGAAATTTAGAACTTCTATTTTGATGTAATGAGAATCCATGCATTATTTGTTCTGTACAGGTTGTCCGGGTTTGGGATTCAAGAAGTGGGTCTAAGACCATGAAGCTTAGAGGACATACTGATAATATTAGGGCGCTTCTTATAGATCCTACGGGCAGGTTAGTATTTTTTTTTGTAACTACTTATTAGTTAAACCAAGATATATAACAAAGGAACAAGACGAAGAGCACAAGGTCCCAGCTAACTCTTGTAGCCTCAGAGGAAGCTAAAAAAAGAAACTGTCAATTAAGGACTGGGATTCTAAACCCTCAGAGACGAATTAAAATGTGCTGAACATTTAGGAATGCACCTCAATTTGTGCTTTAAATATCCCGTTGCATCATTAAAGTTATGTGCTTCTGTTTGTTGAAGCTCAGGATTTTACTCTAATTATACTGTAATGTCTCATCTGAATGAATAATCAGATATTAACTTGAGTAGTTTCAATTTTTCCTGGCAAGTATTATGAGAAAATTGCAAAATGGAAAAACCTTTTCGTTTTTTATTCATTATCGGTGCTAAGAAGCTCCTTTGATATCCTTTCCCTTTTGAACTGTTTGAAGTGTCACCAAAAGTTTCAACTTTCAAGCATCTGCAGAATGATCCAAACCTGTCTAAATTTAGTGGTTGTGAGTCACAGCCTTGTAAATGTTTTAGCAGCTTTCAAATCATTTTGCAATGACTTGCTTTTCTAGACGTGACTCTTTTTCTTTATGACTCTGTGAGAGTTCAAATTTCAACTTCCTTATTGCAGATTCTGCTTGTCTGGATCATCAGACTCTATGATCAGGTAAAGATTTCTGACATCTTAATTGTTTTTTTTCTTCTGCTGATAAAAATGCCACAGTAGCATTTCTTCATTTGTTTTGACTGAACATTTTGTGTATAATAGATTGTGGGATCTCGGTCAGCAGCGTTGTATACATTCATATGCGGTTCATACAGATTCTGTTTGGGCTCTTGCCAGCACTCCAACATTTACTCATGTTTATAGTGGCGGCAGAGACCTTTCTGTAAGTGCATTTCTTTGATTTGACCAAATAAGTTTCATGTCACCTGCAGTTTACTTTGCTAGTCGTTTTCTAACACCTTTTTGTTTTATAATTCTAGCTTTACTTAACAGACTTGTCAACCAGAGAGAGCACATTGCTTTGTGCAAACGACCATCCAATTTTACAATTGGAGTTGCATGATAACGGTATATGGGTTGCGACGTCAGATTCTTCGGTACATAAATGGCCTGCTGAAACTTGTAATCCCCAAAAGGCTCTTGAAAATGGTGGATCGTTCTTGGCTGGAAACTTGTCGTTTTCAAGGGCTAGGGCTTCTTTAGAAGGCTCTTCTCCTGTATGTTATACCCTTCCTCCTAATTCATAGATTGCTTAGGGAAAATATCACTTTTGTACACCAACCTTTTAGCTTTCAACTATCCATATGCCATATTAGTACATTGGAGTTACAATATCAACTTAAACAGTAGCTATGCATTAGTTGTTTGATTACGCGGAGTCGCAAATGTACTAATCACCGGTCTACACCAAATCAAACAATTAATACACCAAGTTTAAACATTAAACTATTAAGTACTTGTAAACTCTGATAGGTCGGCCATAATTGATCGATTATTTGTAATTGCTATGAATTAATAAATTTTGATAAGTTGGTGCCCTAATTGCTCGATTTCGTGTACACTGGTGTCTGATTCATAAATTTTAATAGGTTGGTATATGAATTTTTAAAAGCTCATAGATTGCCTACAAAACTGAACCAACCCATTTTTTTATGGTAATAGAGTTTTGAGTAATGGAGTTAAAATGAGGATTTGGTGTATGACTGACTTGGCATTACCTTGACTCAAGCTCAATTATCATCTTATTATTGATAAATGGGACCATCGCAGATTTTTTCCCCTCACTTTTTAAAATTTTGTATCTGCCTATTGTCGTAGGTTCCTGTTTTTAAAGAACCATCTGTTACAATTCCTGGTACTCCTGGAATAGTGAAGCATGAAATCTTAAACAACAGAAGGCATGTTTTGACGAAGGTATTCATATGCCCTTTTACCGATTTATTGCTTCTTGATTTGTTTCTCAGTCAGAAATGATTAGAAATTAATTCAATTGCTTTAACTTAAAATTTAGTGGATCTCTGATAGGATACTGCTGGTTCAGTTAAGCTGTGGGAAGTCACCAGGGGAGTTGTGATCCAAGACTATGGAGAGGTTTTTCTTGTGTTACCTTTTCTTATGTTATACTTTGTTCATTGATTTGATAAAACTAGAGAGGCAAAAGACATTTCGGTATAATCTATACATAGTGCACAGTCCTTTTTTTTTTTGCCCTATCTGATTATCTCTTATCATTCTTAATTATGGATTTTATTTTTTATTTATTTGCTATTTTAGGTTTCGTTTGATGATAAAAAGGAAGAACTGTTTGAAATGGTATGAATAACTAGCTCCACATAGCATTGTACCTTGATGAGCCAAAAACCAGTGTTTTTCTTTTCCTCTTAACTTAATAATTATCTTCAGGTAAGTGTTCCTGCGTGGTTCACTGTCGATGCGAGACTTGGAAGCTTGTCGATCCATTTGGATACGCCACAATGTTTTTCTGCAGAAATGTACTCAGTTGACCTCAACATTGTTGAGAAACCCGAAGACGACAAGGTATACATTTCTCTTTCCCCGCACTCGTCTCTCTCTCTTATATATATATAGATATAGTTCTGTTTATTAATTTCTTTTATAATTGGGAAAACGTAATATATACTCCCCTAACTTCTTCTATCATAGTCTCTCTCCCTTTGGCATGACTGACATTTTGTTAGGGTGGTGATGTGATTGGCACGTGGTTTATGATATGCATAATTCTTTTGGTTTAAGAGTTTCTCCGACTAAATATTAGTAGTATATTATTTTGTCTCATTTATTTTTCTCTGGTGAGCCGTATGGAGCTCTTGCATCTTTGTTTAGGATGTAAACTCTTGTTGTTTAGTGATGAATTTGAGTTTTTTGCCAAAATGGTCCAATTGGTACTGACAAATACCAGAATGGGCTACCTCTCTTTAAAATTCCTAATATGGTCTACCTCTTTTATGTTCGTTAATTGAATTGACGAAGTTCATAAAAATTAAATAGTGCTTCGTTAATTGAATTGACAAGTTCATAAAAATTAAATAGTACTTCGTGAATTGAATTGACGAAGTTCATACAAAATTAAATAGTACTTCGTTAATTGAATTGACAAAGTTCAATAAAAATATTTAGATCTTCGTTAATACAATTGCGAAGTAGTATAAAAATTAAATTCCCGTTCGTTAATATAATTGTATTGACGAACAGTCATTTTTATGTTATACTACTTCGTCAATTGTATTGACGAAGATCTAAATTTTCATTTTATATAACTTCGTCAATTCAATTAACGAAGTACTATTTAATTTTTATGAACTTCGTCAATTCAATTAACGAACATAAAAGAGGTAGACCATATTGGGAATTTTAAAGAGAGGTAGCCCATTCTGCTATTTGTCAGTACCAATTAGACCATTTTGGAAAAAAACTCGATGAATTTCATATTTTTGGTAGAATAAGCAGGCCAATCCTTTTCTTCAGTCTGAACTGCCTATCAAAAAAGAACCTCCAAAGTTTTCATGAGCTTACAAAGCAATATTATTTAGGTTTACAGAATTACAGTCGGAACATTGAATCTTCCCAGTCTTTTAAAAGTATAATTTTGTTTTTCTGCAGCTTAATTTGGGTCGTGAAACTCTGAAGGGGCTGTTAGCTCACTGGTTAGGCAAAAGAAGACAAAAATCTGGATCCCAAAATTTAACAAATGGAGAAGTTCAAAGCAAGGATATCTCACCTAGGAGTTTCGCCCTTTCTAGGATAGAAATGGACGGTAATGGTGAAAATGATGTTATGGTTTACCCTCCATTTGAATTTTCAACAGCTTCACCTCCTTCCATTATCACTGAGGGCTCACAAGGTGGTCCATGGCGGAAAAAATTTATGGACTTAGATGGAACGGAGGATGAGAAGAAATTTCCATACTGGTGTTTGGATTGCGTATTGAACAATCGCCTTCCTCAGCGGGAAAATACCAAGTAACTATTTCTTGCTAAATATTACTATTTTCTTTTAGAAACCAATTTCTTTGAAAATACCACGTCTGTCTTCTGCTGAATAAAGTGGCAAAAAATAAACTGTCATATCTTATATATCTGGGAATTTAATTGTCCATGGCCTTTTAACTCCAGACTATTTTTTGTTATTTCCGTCCTTATATTTGAGTTATTTTTATTTCTATATTCACCACAGTTTCTTTTGGCTGCTATAATGCAGATTTTCTTTAGTAGGCGGAGTTAAACTTATCTTGCTATAGTTTATCAGAGAGATTTTCGATTTATGATTTGCTTTACTGTCACTCATTCCATTTCCATTCATTTGAAAATTGTATTAATTTCTGCAGATGTGGCTTCTATTTACAGCCATGTGAGGGTTCACCCGTCCCAATTCTTACACAAGGAAAACTTAGTGCGCCTCGCATTTTAAGAATACATAAAGTAAGCTTTAGTTCTATTTGATTAAATGTGTTTGCTTTCTCGGCATGGTCGACTATTTTTGTGAAAGAGAAAACAATATATGTTCGACTAAATGAAAATACTTGCTTAAAATGTGAGAATGTGCTTACTATAAATGTTTTGCATAGGAATTGGCCATACTTGTGGTTAGGGCCCAAAATAATTCTGTAAAGCATAGGAGAGCGGATCATAGACCTTGCTGGTTTATTTTTCAGAGTTTGCATTGTTTTCGGGTACATGTGTATACTCTGCTAACTATCAGGAAAAAAGTGTAGCCAAAAATAGTTATTACTGATAAGGAGCATATTCCGGTGCATTTTCCTGCATGAAACTACTATTTCTAAAATATCTCAATTTTAACCGCTATATAGCGCATGCTAATAGAGTTCGTTGTACATGTCCGGGTATCATATTGTGTCAACTGATAAGATTCTGTGTCTATTTTGCATCCTACATTTCAATTTGAACATAACTCTACATTTCAGTTTGCTTTCTGTAATTGTCTTCTCTCCAAGATTTTTGTTTTTGGGCTTCCAAAAATTAACTGTAATTTTCCTGTATATCCTTTTTTTGGTCTTTTTTATAGGTTATGAACTATGTTGTGGAAAAGATTATTTCTGACAAACCATCAAACGATATGGATCCTGACGGGGCATTGACATCTGGTAAACATATAGATGCTGGAAATGAGGGTTCTTTTCTTTTAGGGTCAAATCATTTGCAAAAGCTAAAGCCTTCTGTTGAGATCTTGTGCAATAATCAGGCAAGTGAATATAATATATAGCTCCAATCTTAACAAAGTAGCAATTATTTCATGACAAAATGAACGAAAGAGGACAGACCGGAACCAGTACAAGGTCACGTAATAAAGGTTGAATCACATCGGTGGTTCTTAAATTTCAGAAGAAGTTTTGATAAGGTCCCCTAGTTTCAGCTGTGACACTATTCCTCTTCATCTGAAAAAGTCTCATCAACGGTCTCTATAGTTTCAAAGACTGTTGGGGTCCCCCTTTTTTCCAATAAATTACACGCATAGGACTTTTCTGATGTATAGAATGATGTTGACATTGCAGTGATGCATGCAATTCATTCAAACATGGGGATTATTGGTAGATATTATTCATATACGGCATCAGTAGGTTCTTGTTTTGAAACTAAGAGGACCAGGTAGAAACTTCACCCAGATATGGGGATTATTAGTGTTGCATATGGTACTGCAGGTATCCGGTTTAGTTTCATACAAATTAAAAGTACAGGGTCCATTGCTGTGTTTACCCTAATCTAGACTAAACTATGAGAATATCACAATTTCAAAAAGAGAAACAAGCAGTAGGGTATCAGCTATGGAACAAAAAAAAACATCAGCCACTCCGAGATGGCTGGTACGCCTGGATTTACTTTCTTGTTACTGGTTCATGGCATGTTCTTCTGTTTTGTATCAATAACATTCCAACTTTGTTTGATGAAAAGGAGATGGAATCAATAAACTTCAGTTATTTCTTTCTTAATGTTATAAGCAACTTTTACTTGTGTATAATATTTTTTTTTCAATTCTATCATCCTCTTCCTATTTCATTGCATTTATTTGCTTCGTTAATTCCCAGGCTGTATCACCTGATATGAGCTTGGCAACAGTACGGGCTTATATATGGAAAAAACAAGAGGAAATCGTTCTCAACTATCGGCTAGTGCAAAGCAATTGATGACGTGTCCATTAGGGTTGTACTTGTAAGTAATTTTCACGTTTTTAACCCATGATTGTTTCAAGAATTGGCGTATAGCCATATGCCCATTTACCTAATTACCTGGCAAAAGGAAAACATTTTATGTAGCCTACTTCTCCTTGACTTGATGGTTTACCAATTGTTCTACCAAATGGCTCGTAGTATGTCAGAGATTTTATCAGTTCGGCAAAAATAATGTCAAGCTAAATTAAACAATATTGCCAACTCTTTTTTGACACTAATTATCTGGTATCAGCAATATTTGTGGCCAAGTTTTCTGATTTTATTTGTACCTTTGACCTTTTTTGTAGGCTGAATTGAGGTTAGGATTTTGTCGGATCGTGGACTCATGGAAAGAATTAATAGGTTTTCAGCTGAAGGTGCTTACAGTATCACACCCATCTAAATAGAGGATCCATCATTTAGTTAGCAGTATCTAATTAAACAGTGGGTATTTGTAAATAAAATTAGGTGATGGGGTTTTTCTCGTATCCACCCTTTTCTTTTTAAGATGTTTATTACCAGATATATCATTAAATCATTAGAAAATAGAAACAGTGAAGGTGATTACTGTCATTCATTAAAATTATTTGTTTATTAATGATGGTAGATATGGAAATTCATCTTCGTTCATTGAATCTCATGCTCAGGGTATTAGTTTTCGACACCGTATATGATCTTCTACAAACTGACTTGGACGGATGAACCTTTTTTATTATGAATGTTACTTACTTCTGTAGCAGAATTTGTTGTTTACAAGAAATGTTATACTTGATACTAGTTTAGTTGCCAGTTATTATGCAAAAGAGTATTTTG
Organism: Primula vulgaris; assembly: GCA_963920805.1. Lineage (NCBI taxonomy): Eukaryota > Viridiplantae > Streptophyta > Magnoliopsida > Ericales > Primulaceae > Primula > Primula vulgaris. The sequence continues at coordinate 5,197,787 of OY987216.1, read as the reverse complement.
GTTTTTTAGCCGGGGCAGATTTTACTTTTTATCCTCAATTGCCATTTTTTATAAAAGTCGCTTAGTGATGCACGGATCATGGTTGTGTAGAATTAGAAGACCAGACACTGCTATTTCAAGGATGAGCAGATGTTTCCACATTGGTGTTGTGGATAATTTATACTAGTTTAGGAAAATGTTTCTTAACTTGTGCATCTTTTCCAAAAGAACAATGGTAAAGAGAGAAATGCTACAAAATTACCAAACGATAAATGTGACCAGTTGGTTTGAGTGCTTAGGACCATAGGTCGGGGGATCCTTCTGTTTTAAAAAGTCAGGTGAAACCAGGTAAATAACCAGTATTGTCGCAACTGTGGGATACAACCTCTCCCTTAAGTGTCAGCATTGCAAGCTTTAAATCGACAATTCCATAACATATAGTGGTTATAAGATTCGTGTGCAAATACTGTTTTATCTCATAAGACATGAGAAAAGAAAAGATCTTCTACTTTCGATTAAGCAGTAAATAACAATAAAGGTTGATACTTTCACAGCAGGATATATCGGAATGAGGGTACTACGGTATTAGTCCAGATCATGGTCCATGTGGAACTAAACAGACTTTAATATGTTACAAATCTGATTGGATTCTACTCTATATCAGTCTGATCTAAAGTTAATAAGTAGGATTCACATTCGAAGAAAATGATATGATATAGCATTTTATCAAATAATATCGACTGTCGAGGACAAAAATTCATGTTAGAGACCTGCCACTGGCAATTACGTTATGATGGGCGGAAGTGATCTTCCTTGACCACATATTTCAACAATACTGATAGGATCTACCAGTTTACTTTTAAATTTCAATGTTTTAAATAGCGTTATCGCTAGCATAGCGTTTTTTCGATAGATACGCTAGAAGCGCTAATAACGTAGCAACATAGCGCTTTGCGGTGTACTTTTTTTTTTTGCCTAAATATATAACAAAATATAGCACTAGATGGTCATAATTTATACTAATCATGTTAACAAACTTAAAAGGTTAAAAACAACACGATGTGTACGCCGTTTAATGAAACAGATACACAATCCAATACAATAAAATTACAATCAGGCAAATAATTTATCCAATACAAAATCGAAATACATAATAAATATGTTTCTGGATAAAGACAAAAATATAAATAGCCAAAAATTTAGAATCAAATTTATGCCTTGATTAGTTCTGTATCGTTTGTTTAGAGCATAAAACACAGCCAACTTAGTGAAGTGAAAAAAGCACTCAAAATATTTTAAAAAGTATCACCAATAGTAAACTTTTCCAAAGTCGAACATCTAATCGAAATTCAGAATATTATTAGTTAATCCTAATTAAGAAGGAAAAAATACGGACCTGCAGATGATGATTCCTCCATGATTAACCAGTTGGGTGGACGTCGGGGTATGGTGAATGTCAGAGAGATGGATGGCGGTATTGGGTTAGGGTTACCTAGAAAGAAACGACGTAGTTTTAAGCCTTTTAAGGAATATTGCTGTTTTTTTAATAAAAAAAACTCGTTATTTACGCTACCAGTCCAAAAAAAACTCGTTATTTACGCTACCAGTCCAATATTTCATGCTTTTGGTCCCAATAGCACGATTTCAGCGCTTTTCCATCCAAATAGCAGTTTATCGTTGCGTTTTTCTTTTCAAAAAACCGCTATTTCGCAAAACGTGACGTGTTTTTTAAAACACTGCTTTAAATATTATGTCCTCTATAAGCATGGTTTTGTCCTTATTTTCATTTTTGCTATTATAATGAATGGTGATTATACCAAGTTTTGGCACAATATCAACATTCAGCACTGTCAGAATTGAAACACAAAATAACCAATATATCGAAACAACATCAACATAGATTTGAAAACTGACCACAAATATAAGTATAACTGAAAAATAAACATACCCAAGGTTCTAGCCTCTTTAAAGACTAATTAATAAATAAATTTACAAAGCAGGTTGACTCGTAGCCCTTATGAGTTAAGGAGCGATATGCTGACTGGGAATAAAGCAATGCTAAAGATACAATAATGAACGTCAAGGACTTCCATCAGCACAGGATATCCATGTCACCGCATGTTCCATGCAACAAGGAAACAATTTTTTGATGCAATAAAATAAGTAAATAACCATATTGATTTCAGTATCATATTAATTGCTAATAAAAATGGCCAAAAGACAATAATCCACAAAACATAAACAAGACATTGTAATTTAAAGATCCATGAAAATAAATAAGTCAAACAGCACCTCAGAACTCTTACAAAAAAAAACGCTAAACCACAGCCTAACATTGTCTCAAAATTGTGGAGTTTCCCAGTTCCCACAAGTGATTTCTCTCAATCTTCACTTTTCTTTTTCTTCTTCTTTTTCTCCTTCTTGCTCGGAGTCTCTGTTTCCTCTGCCTCAGTCTCCGCACGCTTTCTCTTCTTTTTCTTTTTCTCCGTGCCATTTTCATCTTCATTTGGTATCTCGGAAGTCTCATCTGATTGTTTCTTCTTCTTTTCTTTCTTTGTAGCTTGCTCGGTTTCTGGCTCTTCAGTCACCTTCTCGGTCTTCTTCTTTTTCTTTTTTTCCTTCTTTTCTTTCTTTGCTTCCCCAGAAACAGGTGCTTCTATCGTCATTTCTTCGTCTACAGCAGCTACTGGTTGGGTTTTCCCGATTAAAGAATCAGCTGAAGTATTGTACACCTGTGTAAAGAAACAGAAAGTTCATCAATGACATTGCAAACATGCATTAAAATAAACACAGTAACTCAATAGCAATTCAAGTACAAAAAATGCATAAATGTCAAGGTGCGTAGTTAGAAGTACTCTTTTATGTATTTCTAGTAATATTATAGTAAACTATACAATTACAAGTTACAAACACACTTCTGTTCTTCATCTCCAATCTGATTCTAATTGTCAACTTGATTGCTACTAAAGGGACATAACTCAAGGCTTTGGACTTTTCAACTGGGTTGCAGATAAAGCTAACCCAAGGCATTAGGTTTTAAACTTGCTGCAAAGTGTAAGAAGTAATTGGAGCCATGGGAAAAATAGCTTCAAGACTTTGAACTTTTCCACTTTTGAACGATAAAATTATTTCAAGACAAGTGTCCTAACTTTCCTTTATACTATTATAAGGTTTCGAACAAAAGAGGATGAAGGGCTTAATTGAGGACAGGAGTAAACAAACCACAATATATGAGAACTCAAATACTCGAGTTTCCAGAATATTTTACCGAAAAAATAGTATTTAGTGTTGTAATTTAGTGGTGAGACACAAACCAACTAGAGGGTTGAGATACTGATTCATATACTAATAGTTACTCGCAAAATATACTTCAATAAGAGAATCATTATCGATCAAGAACCTTGGCTGTGGTTATCATGGCTCCTGCTCCCTTCTTGCGGTCCTTGTCATAAAATTCAATCTTCGGTTTACCCTTAGCTGACCCAGCAGAACGGCCCAATTCTCTTCCTTCCAGATTCCTTACCCGTGCCTCCATCTACAAAAAAAAGTAGTCAGTATGAAAAAGATACTGAAGTAATTATATTTAGTTACATAGAGAGAGAGAGAGAGATGGAGAGAAACCTTAAGTCTATTCGTCACTCCCATAGAGTTATCTTCGCCATCTCCCAAAGCATCACATCTAATAGCTAAAGCAGTCTTAGCAGCAAGCGAACGAGCAACTTTTCCTTTATGCTTTGGTGCTGCTTGACCAATTAAAGATGCGTGGTATATAAGCCCGTACTTAGGGGTGGCGTGTTTGGTCTTAAGAGCTCTAAAAAGAGCTTTCTCAGCACCTAGAATCTGCACTGTGCTACCAGGCTGTTTAGCAAGGTTTATTAAACTACCACCATGAGCAATTAGCCGAGCACCAACTAGCTCACCAACAAGAGCTGTGAGATTAGGGGCAACTGTATTCATACGACTTTTTAGATAGTCGTATAGCTGAGCTCTATATTCAGACAGGGAGAGAACTTGGTCACACAACTCCTTGATATTAGTCAAGTCAAGTTCACTAACTTCAGTTCCCATGGAAATATTTGAAGCCTCTTTAAGTTCGGTTTCAACCTCCTCAGACAGTATCTGCAAGTATAAGATGAATAGTAGTACATAAGGCACCATGACGTGAACACAAATCTTGCAGAACATTCCTATTACACAAGAGAAAGATTGATTCATTTTATAGTCTACCAGGGCCACAATAATGTTGTCTAACGTTTTTATATATAAAATTAATAACCCTCTCTTAGGAGGTAACTTTATTGTGCAGTTTTAATCCTCAAAATAAATTGTGTAGTGTTGTAACTTAACCTAACAGCGCTAGTTTCTCCATCAAATATAACGGCAATAAGATCATATTATAATTTGCAGGAGATTTGCAGGAAAACATGATTAGATAGAAAGAAAACTGTACAAAATGTATATCTTTCTCTTATATTGAATGGAAAAAAGAAAGGCGACAACTTTAAGGACAAAAGTGGTCAAATCATAAACTTTGAGGACTAGAACTGAGTTTTATGGACAAAAATGAGACAAAGGGGACTAAAATGATAATAAACCATTATATATATTGATTGTTGATAAAGAAGTTTGTTGGGGCTGAATAGGCAGAAATGAAATCACTACCTCAGAAAAATCAAGCTTTACTGCATTTGTACGATCGCCCATAAGCTTCACAGCCTTAGCATAATGTATGTTATCTGATATAATTTTTGCAAGCTCTGGAAAATGCCACCCATACCATTCTCTAACCCTCATTGCATAAGTGTTGAGTTCCTTGTCTAGATCATCCAACAGACCGATCGCTTGAATGATCATAGTATCCACCTATATAATATCAAATTACATGATTGAAAAACATCACTGAACAAGACAGCAAATGAGGCAGAGAAGTATAGACTAGACTATGTACTTCAATCATCAGGAATTTTTGCAACTCAAACCCAAAAAAAAATGTCATAACATAGGTTTAAGTTCTATTAAGGTCATCTAACAAGCCAGAAGGTTGAAAATTCATTGTATCGTCATGGATTGCTCAATTTGTCGCAACTTCTTAGCTAATAAGCTGAATTTCTTAAATTTCAAAAAAAGCTGCTTTTAAGATGGTCAGCTACATGCAGTAGTAAATAAGTAAACAGATGGGCTTAAAGACTACAACAAACACGGCCTAAAATAATATCTGAAAACAGGAGCTAAAAGCCATATGGATATTAACTACTAAGATTAAAAAGTTACAAAACACAATTATAAGGGCATGTATTACACCAACACGAAGTACTTCAAACAAAACATAATCAATAGTAAAAAGAACACTAGCAATAAAATCACCTTATCGGGACTAAATTTCAGTTTATATCGAGATAAGCTGTGGGACAGACCCAAACTCATTGGAGCCAAATCTTGAACAGCCAGGCCAGATATCAGTTCATGTAACTGGCTTCTAACACCTCTCATCAATTCCATAACAGTATTGTTGTGGATACAATCGATTTTCTAATAAACATCAACAAACCCCAAGTTATAACTGAAGGAACAAGAAGAATTGCAGAAAATTAAGCTCAACCAATGTTAGGGATATAAAATATGTACCAGTTTTTCCTTGATGGCATTTCCAAGTTTTGAGTCAGCAACAGCTAATTCCTCGCCCTGACAATGGGCTTTCAAGAACTTTCGGAGTCCTTTGCTGGGCTTGCTATCTATCAATAGAGTGGATGATGCCAAGGCCTCGGATGTGTTCTCAAATTTAGAAAAAGCTTTTAGCTTCACAAACTGTATATATACATATCAAGATGAAAAATAAATCTCAAAATGCAAAAAATTATGTCAAGGCATCGGAAAACAATTGTATGAACCTGGTGCACAATAATTAAGGGTGTGTCAACCAATAGAATTTTTAATTTTGAATAAAATTTTGGGTAGTTATTTTTGGGTTTATTTATTGTGTTGGGTTTTTAGTGGGTGGCACACCCTAAATTATAGTGCACCGGGTGTACGGTAGCGTTACTCCAAGGCATCCTACCAAATAAATAACTACAACTATCTCCTTGCTTAATATCAGCAGCTATTAAGCTCAACTATTTCTATTTACCTTACCAAATAAATAACTACAACTATCTCCTTGCTTAATATCAGCATCTATTAAGCTCAACTATTTCTTTTTACCCTACCAAATAAAGAACTACAACTGTCTCCTTGCTTAATATCAGCAGGCAGCTATTAAGCTCAACTATTTCTGTTTACTACCTGTTCTTAACTAAATTATTGGGAGTTTGGAGGGGGGGAAGTAATAGCGGTTTTACAACGGGATAATATCTAAAAAAACATCTATTAAGACGCTATAGCACAGAAGTGGCTATGTTGATTAAAAATCTATTTTATTACCCCAAAATTCACATATCCCAGCTTTAACAATCAAACAGACATAAAAAAAACAAGAGAAAGCCACAGATCAAATTCTGTTGGGGACCTTGGGCTACCAAATTGTGCCAACACATGCACAGTCGATTAAGTAGAAATGATTTATTGATAAACAAACATAAATTCACCTTTTTCGCAGAATCGGCAGAACTGAAATAACTCCCAAAATCCTGCAAAAGAAAAAAAATCTGGTCAATAAACTGCACATAAAAACTTCACAGAAATAAATTCCCAAGCAATTTTTCTAGCTTTAAAACTTCCCAATGCCCTAGCTGCGAAGACATGGTATATTTATTCTACATCAGTTTCAAAAATCCGTAAAGGCAAGATTTTCACAAACATGTAGCCACATCAGTTGAGCAGGAAAGTTCTGTAGTAACAGATTTTAGTAGTTGAAGCACTAATCAAAATTTTAGGCGCCTATAATATATGTATATAGCAATTCCCACCATTTTTTCTACCTCGGAAAATCAGATATTGCTGTTAGTGTGAAAAGGCATGACTTTTACAAATATACATAGCCACATCACCCGTGCGTTTATGCTTTTTCAACAAAAATGTAAGGTTGTAATAGCAGTATCACTGATACAAGTTTTATGCACCAAAACACACAGATGTTTATAGCAATTTCTTACCAAAATTTATGACTTAAAACCTTACCCAGTACTAAAAATACACACATACACATGTTTATAGCAATTTCTTACCAAAATTTCTAACTTAAAAACATACCCAGTGCTGTAGATGTGGCATACAATATATTGCCCCTTTAGATTAAAAAAAAGCAGTAAAGATACAACCTTTGCATATACACAACACAGCGAGGTCAGCTAAAACGGAACTTTTTTGGGTACAATTCTAGACTTTTAATAGCTCTAATCAAACATGTATGTATATCATAACATTTGGAGATAACATTTATTTATTAAACCCTGTATATATTAAACCCTATACATGTCAAACACTTAAAACCCTTCAAATTGAAAAAATAATTAAATATACGACCTTTATACATGAAACACTATAAATATAAATTAACATACACACGCATATAAGCATAGCATACCATTTAAACATAACACGTATATATTAAACTCTTTAGATTGAAAAAAAGAGTAAATATACAACCTTTATACATTAAACCCTATATATATAAAATATTATATACACAAACATATATGTATAGCATAATAACCTCAAGTTTAGGAAGTTTGGACTCATCAAGCACTTTGAACAGAGCAAACCCCGCTGGGGTCTCGAATAAAATCAGCATCTTTACTTAACCCTGCAAAAAATAACAAAAACAGACACGAATTAGTTTCATTGTTACTAATCCTTTTCAAAACACAGCTTTTTGCAGATGCTTAAATGTACACACATAAAACAGTGATATATATATATATATACACATATATATAAGTACCACATTCAAAATTTACAAAACCGGTCACAAACAGCTTAATGATCACTATACCCTTTTCGAAACACAGAGATTGTTACATATGCTTCTATGTACACACATAATGAGATAACAAAGTCATATATATTAACATATATACATATATCAATAAATACCTGCAAAAAAATTACAAAAACAGACACAAAATAGTTTAATGATTACTATATCCTTTTCGAAACACAAAGATTGTTACACGTGCTTCTATGTACACACATAATGAGATAACAAAGTAATATATTAACATATATATATATATATATATCGATAAATACCTGCAAAAAATTACAAAAAGAAACAAAAAATAGTTTAATGATTACTAATCCTTTTCAAAACACAAAGCTTGTTACAGATTCTTAAATGTACACACATAAAACAGTGACTTTTATACACACACATATATATACTTGCAAATAGATAAGAAAAACACACACATAATATATATATATAGTGACTACTAAACCTTGTAAAAAACAAAAATTGTTACATGTTTATCTATGAACATGCATAGAACAGTGATATATATGTATATAAGTACCTGCAAGAAAATTACAAAAAGAGACACAAATATATAAGATATATATATATATATATAGAGTGACTAGTAAACCTTTTAAACAAACTTTATATAAACTTATATATATATATAGAGAGAGAGAGAGAGTTACCAAAGTGAAGGTGTATAGAGGATTGTGGAAAATGTGGAGGCTCTGAAAAAACCCAACCCTAAATAGAGAGAGAAAGAGGCTGCTAGGTTTTTTTTAGGGTTTAAGTGTTATCATTTTATAATGCCGCTCTCTCGCTTTCTGCCCCGTTTTTATTCGGGTCTGCTTAATTATCCTTTCTTAGTTTTACATGCAAATTTGACCAGCAAATATATCGTTATTAAATTGTTAAAATATAAATTTATAAAATTTATGTATATAGTTTAGCATTTGTAACTATGTGATTAATTTTTGAAAAATTCGATTTGACAACTTATATATGAGTTATTTATCGGTCAAATTTGCATGTAGTTTCGTATAAACTTAACAATTTGCGACAGAGGGAGTAATGCACACCCATTTTTATTATTTCCGCTTTTTATTTTATTTGGGTTTATTTGTTTTTAGTACCTTCGATTCTTTATTTTTTTCATGTTTTGTATCTTGATTTATTAATTATTATTACTTTTACCATGGTTTCTACTTTTATTTCATTTTTTTTATTGGTATTAATTTTATTCATTTTTCTTACCTTCGTTTCTTCAAATGTTAACGGGTTTATTATTTCCGCTTTTTATTTTATTTGGGTTTGTTTTGTTTTCCGTACCTTCGTTTCTTCATTTTTTTCATGTTTTGTACATTTGTTTATTAATTTTTTTTATTTTTTTATCATGGTTTCTACTTTTATTTCATTTGTGTACCTTTGTTTATTATTTTATTTTATTTTCACCTTGGTTTTTACTTTCTTTTCTTTTTTATACCCGAGTTTTAGCAGTTGAAAATTGACTAAAAGTATATAGAAATTTACAATGGTAAAAAAAATAAAAAATAAGAAACAAATGTACAAAAAGGAAATAAAAGTAGAAAGCGGAGTAAAAAAAAAGAAAAATTAAGAAATCAAGGTACAGAATAGGAAAATTTAATAAGCGGAGGTACAAAAAGATATAAAACTCGTTTTATTTTATGCCACCTTATTATAATTCGTAACTAAATAATTGTCGTGTTTAGAAAACTGTATACTTAATGAGTCGAAATAATATTTTCAAACAAAAACAATTTCTTAATTAAATTTGATAGAATTTTAACTTCCCAAAAGGGATTTACGACAAAATAAAAATAATAAAATTTACTAAAAATCTAAACGTACACTTATTTTTTTACGTCCATAAGTGAACAGACTCATGTCTTTATTTGAGCATAACCTCGTGTCTTTATTTTTATCAGTAAAAATTAACTCATACTGTGTTATGGTGTGGTCAAAGACTCTCAACTCTTAAAGGCACAAATAAAAATCATTTTACATTTATGGTAAAAAAAATTGTACAATACATAAATAAGTGAAAGGTCGCGATTTTAATGTTATTGTATCAAATAATATGATTAAAAAATGCATCATAATATACACATACGTTGGGAAAGAAAACTTGAACCAAACCTGATACGAACTATCATATTTTATTAATTGGACGATCTTAAGATGACATGAGTATTATACCTTATTGTCTCGGTTGTTAATGAGATTCATAATCGCGAAACAATTAATAAGAGGGAACTTCTGAATCTAAGGGTGATTAAACTTGATTACGAATCTAATTAATTAATTTTCTCCATAGTTTGTTTTGGTTTGACTATTGCACGAGTATTCTAGATTGAAGTACATTATTCAATACCACCATCAAATATTCCATTTTGACATAATTTTATGGCTAGTGTAATTTAAAGTTTCACCCTAGTTTTGTAAACCAAACATCGGATTTATGGCCCATATGGACACGAAGAACAATTCAAGGCATTAGTGTTTCATTTTGGATGATTGTTGTTTTGTAAGGAAAGGTAACTTAATATAACTATATGTAAAAAAATATAAAATAAAAGCTATACTTCCATGTGTTAACATACACACACCTCTTATACATGTAGAAATCATGAATTTTGAAATAAATACAAGATTAATGGTAGGAATTAATAGGCCATGAGTGCTTCTAATGTTTATATGAATTATTTGAGAACACTTCTAGTGTATTAACATGGTAGGAATTAATAGCCCATAAGTGCTTCTAACGTTTATATGAGTTATTTGAGAACACTTTTAGTGTATTAACATACAAGCGGTACAATTTTTATGCAAGAAACAATGATGATGAAAAACATTATTTATAAGAGTACATATATATGCGTTCAGACGTTTATGCAAATAGGAAACTCAAAATGTCCATTACAATATAGAATAATATCGAGCTCGAAAGGATGAGACGATACGTTACATGCTTATTATATTGGCACTACGTACGTAGAATCATACAAGCGATAAAACAAGGAGTTGTGTTATAACCCAAGTAACATACAACATTTAGTTACGAACAATCATCAGTATAATACTGTATAAATGAATGAGACGTGCTGCATTAGTCGGTCTTAAAGTGCTTATTTGGTATTATGGTGGAAAGTATAGTCTTTAAGGTTGATTGATTGATAGATGTTCAAAATATTATCCTATTTTTCGAACCCCCAATATGTTGTTACTCCATACGATCGGTTAACGAAGTTTTTACATTGATTATGATTATGATTTATTTTCTTCTCTCATATATTTAAACATTTAAAGTTTTGTCATCCAATTCTATACCTATTGGAGTACTAAATTAAGGACGAAGCAAAGTAGGAGAGTAAGGAAAAAATGGGTTGTCAAATCATAAATTTCAACAAATTTTAATAAAAATACACAAAAAAAAACCATATTTGAGACTTATGGGTCATGAGAGATTGTGGCCTCCCAACTATCACTATTGACTACTTGGCTTCTCGTAAGACTAATGCAAAAATATTTAAAAAGCCGTCCGGTAGAGACAATAAAACTTGAGTTAATTTATAGTCAAAACAATACTACTTGTATATACATATATGGCTATATTTAATAATTGTGACATGACAAAAGTTGATGTGAATCATCGGTCTGTCATGATATCGGGTTTGTTTGATATCATATTTTTTTTGTGATGATTTTTAAATTTTTGCATTTTGAAAATTCAGATTTTTAATAGGTGTTTGGTTAGTAAGATTTTTTTTTATTCTTAAAATCCAAAGTTTTAATTAAAATAATTAAAAATCAAGAATCCATCTTTTTGCTAAATTTTTAATTTTAAAAACTAGATTTTCTATTAAAAAATATGATATCAAAGGGACCATGCTTGAACATAACCTAAAAGCCTCGGTGGGAGTTTGTTGGTCCATATAGTCTTGAATTAGACAAATAAAATGTGAACTCATATGCATGAATTAACCGATTGTGTATAGTTCACACCAACTCACTCAAAACAACTCATGTATGTTCGTTTCTATTTAATTGTTTTGAAACTATGTGTAATTTTAACCAGCCAAGAACTTGTATCAAAATTATTGGAATGAAAATTTTCAAAAGTTGATTTTATAGTTCAAATATTAAATTTTATGATTAAATTTAAAAAAAATTATTTCGATAATTTTAATACAGGTTATAAGCCGATTAAAATTGCACGTAATTTCGTAATGAATAATTAAATGGGAACGGAATGAGTATAAAATAAAATTAATGTCTTTTGGCCCCATCTGACATCTCATATTTCTAAAGTAAAATTGTCTTGTTGTAGTTATAGTTCCAACTTTCTACTATTAATTAAATTAATTTCACAATTTGAACTAGATTTCAAAAACTACCTATATTTTACACACCTTTTAAAATAACATAAGTCTAGCTAATTTCATATACGAGTTAGATTTATTCAATCTTGCATAGGACTCTTATACCCCGTCAACTATATATGCTCAAACTTACTTTTTTACAAATTGTTTCGTATGTTTGTAAACTTTTACAACACATTCTAGACAAAATACATAATATTTGGACACCATACCGATTCAAATCATTCCTGTATTTAAAATTTTATTTTACATTACCTTTTAATTTTATTCGAAATTATACGAAAATATCACTTACACGTAAGAAACTAATGCTGTAATGCACTGATAATTAAATATATAATCGTAATCGTAGTATTGCTTTTAATTTGTTCTATGAACTATTTTTTTTTAGCTAAAAAGCGAAGACGTTACGAAATGTAGAAATTAGATGCAGAATAGAAATAGAATATCTTGAATCATTACATATATTGACGCATTACATAAAAAGTAGTATTAAAGTAGCTAAAATATTTAATTTTAGTTTCCATTTTCTCTTTATTTATTTATTTCCCTTTCATTTCATATATATATAGTGAAAGTGAACTACAGTAGTAGAGGTTTGACTTGCAGAGATCGCCAACAACTACTACTACTACTACTACTATTCTATATTTCTACTTTTATTTTCATTAATATACACAAATATATAAGTATATATATATATACATACAAATAAATATATAGATACATAATATAATTTAACAGCGGCGATCGCTCCATCTTTTACACTGTTTTTGTCCCAAAGCAAAACACACACTATACATACAGAATATATTATATATATATCTACAGATATATATATATATATATATATATATAGAGGCTTCCAAATCTCTCTCTCTCTCTCTCTGCCACTGTTGCTTTCCACCAGATTTGATCTGCCACGTCAGCATCTCTCCCTCTCTATCTAGGTTTTGTGTTTTATTTTTGAGATAATTTTAAATGTGAACTTAAGGTTTTGATTTTGCTGGGTTTTTTTTTGTTGAAATTTAGGAAATAATCTGTTTTTTTGATTATTAGTATTTATATTTTCCCGCTTATAGATTTGAGCTATTTAGGGAAAATACCAGAAAAAATCGGATATTTTTATTTATTTATTTTCACTATAGCTTCTAGCCTTTATATTTATTTATTTTGAGATATAGTTTGAAATGTGAAGTTAAGGTTTTGATTTTTGCAGGGTTTTAAGTGTTTGGGCCTTTTTTGTTTTGTTTGCAGAAATTTAGGGAATAAGTTTTTAATTTTTTTAATGTATTTTTCCGCTTAAAGATTTGAGATTTTTTAGGAAAAGGACCAGAAAAACTCGGATATTAAGCTGATCAACTGAATGAGAGTTCAGTTCTTGAGCTATATATTTTATTTATACCCACTTAAAAGTTTAAGTTTTTATAGGCAAAAGACCATAAAAACTCGGATATTAAGCTGGAAAACTCGATTATATATATATGTGTGTGTGTGTGCGTGCGTGCGTGTGTGATTGTGTTTTGTATTTTCCCACTTAAAGCTTATAACTTTTATGGTCAAAAGACGAGTGGCGGAGCTAGTATTCGGTAATGGGGGTGATGGAATTCTGATAAAATATATGGGGTGCTAACAACTAATTTTGTAAATTTATTTAGTTTGTAAATTTATATGTAAAAATATACACACTTACTAGTAAGATTTCTCAGAAAAGCTCTTATGTTAAGCTCGTCAACTGAATGCAAGTCCAGTTCTAAAGAGAATATAAATATATACCATATATATATTTGATATTTCCCACTTAATAGTATCTTTTGTTGAGACTGTTTAGGGCTTGTTTGACTGCAGCTCTTAAAAAAATAAGCTGGCTTTTTATGTTTCCCCACTTGAAGTTTCTAGCTTTTTTGGGATACCCAGAAAAGCTCTGATATTAAGATGATAAACTAAATGCAGTTCAGCTTTTAAGCAGAAGAAACCAAAAACTTAATTGTGTTAGAAGTTGCAACCAATCTAGGCCTAAGTGTGTAATTTTATTTTTTTGTATCATCATATCATACTATTATTATTATTATATACTATTAATATAAGCAAACTCAAGAAAAGTTGAGGCTTCCAAATTTTGCCCAATTTTTCCAAAAATACCCTCACTCTATTTTAATAATTAACAATGTACCTAATCTAATTAATTAACAATTTGTCCTCACTATATTTTCCTAATTACGGATGTATCCTAAATTAATTAACAATTCGTTTTAACCTGCATAACTACAATAAATGACACCAAATCTGAATATTATGTTCAAAATAAAATATATTACGAGATTTATGTCATTACGTCTCACACGCAACGTGTGGGTAACTTTTACTAGTACTATTAATATAAGTCAACCCAAGAATTTTGAGGCTGCCAAAATTTGCCCAAACTTTCCAAAAATACCCTCACTCTAATATTGTAATTACTCTTAAATGCCATCATTCAATTCAAATACATAATAACTTTAAAAAAATGTTATTTTCCACACATATTTATAGTCCAAACAAAATCGCCATGTGTATTTTTTATAAGAGTAAAACATTATATTACTCTTTATATACGATTGTTAATTAATTATATTTAATCATTCGATATTTAATTTTAAAAAAAAATATTAACTTTATTTGTCGGGATCATATCTATGTCACTACGTATCGCACACGCAACGCGTGGGCAACTATTAGTAGTCTTTAAATATGCTATTCTCAAGTACTACTGGATTAAGATTAAATATTTTATTTTGTAAATAATGCATTTTGATTTGCTTTACAACACTGTTTTGATTAATATTTAGAGAAGTGTAACATTGTTAAGCAATGCGTTTTATAGTTTTTTAGTTGTTTTACATCTTTGGTTCTTTAATCTGTTAAAAGGAAGCCTCAAACTAAGTCTTCCCAGATTAATGTATATGTCGTTGAAGTAGGTTCGTTAGCAGGTGTAGGAATAGTAATAACTGACCGATCTTTCCAAAGGATTTATGGACTTCAATCAATATTCATGTACATCTAGCTTTCAGTGATATTTATGACTGCTTATTGGAAAAGGAGTGATAATGCTAGATATTTGATTGCAGATTGTTGTTTCTTTTTCGGAGTGTTGATTGGAACATTCTTAAATTATCGTAAAAGGCATGTTGAGAGGTGTATCTTAACTTCTTGTGATGGGTTGTGTTCTTGGTCGAGAGGCTTCTTCGAGCATAGTCCACGAAAAGAAAGAGGAGAAAAAGGCGGTGGAAAACGAGAGGAGAATTAAAGCAGAGTCGAGAGAATTGTCACAAGTTGGTGAAGTGAGAGCCGATAATGACAACAAGAACGAGGTTGACAACGCTGTTGTTCCGAATGAAGAGAGAGAGGACCGTGATCGGCGAGGAGAGAGAAGGAGATCGAGACCGAATCCGAGGCTGAGTAATCCCCCAAAGCATAAGCAAGGGGAACAGGTTGCAGCTGGGTGGCCTTCTTGGCTTTCTGCTCATGTAGGTGAGGCTATTGAAGGTTGGCTTCCTCGGCGTGCTGACAGTTTTGAGAAAATTGACAAGGTCACTCTATTTTTTTTTTTGGTTCAATTATATTAGGGTAAAGTGTATAATGTACTTAACCCCCATTTACTCTATTGTTTCCTATTAACCCCCATGTACTATCTAATTTTAGCAAATATTCCCCGCATTCAATTTAAAAATGTCAAAACTCTGCTGTTTTGAATAATATTTTTTTCAGAGCAAGTATTTTGTCATTATTGATGCATATTAGATATAGTGGTTTATAGAAAAAGCCATTTAGGATCATTTTTACGCAAATTGTTCGACTAGAGAGAAAAGTGGCATTTTTGCCAAGTCTGATGAAAGAAATGTTTCAAGCGGGCATCTGGTTTCTCTTGTGCATCATCGATGTTAAAAAAATATATCGAATAGAAAAAGAATAATCCAAACTAGACCACCATACACAAAGTGATGCCATATTAAAATAGGCTATGATTGTCATTTGCAAAATTTAGAAAGGATTACAGGTTAATTGCAACCTTCCAAAGTACATGGCAGATATTCGCAAAACACCCCCAGGCCATAGTACTTGGGGACTATTTGCATTTTACCCTTTATATTAATATCAGATATTCTCACCTAAGATTCTTTTCATGTGTATCAGATTGGGTCCGGTACATATAGCAATGTGTACAAAGCAAGAGACAATATAACAGGAAAAATTGTTGCATTGAAGAAAGTACGATTTGATAATTTGGAACCAGAAAGTGTGAGATTTATGTCTAGAGAGATTATTATTTTGCGGAGGCTTGATCATCCCAATGTTATTAAGCTGGAGGGCTTAGTAACTTCAAGAATGTCTTGTAGTTTATATTTGGTTTTCGAGTACATGGAGCATGATTTGGCTGGTCTTGCGGCCAGTCCGGAAATTAAGTTTACAGAACCACAGGTCAGACTTTGCTTTGTAAATGGGAAAATTTCATTTTTATAGACCAGCCTATCAACTTTTTTTTAATGATTATTTTCACACTTTTGAATTTCACAATTTAGTTGCCGATTGACACAGAATCGAACACTTAGGACATCAACAATGATTTTAACTCAGAAACACCAGTTATGTTCTAGTTTTCGATCATGCGGAGAACTAAGTACCAATACTCAAAATCAAACAATGATTACACCAACTTTAAAATTTAAACTTTTTTGCACTAGTCAATTTTGCTAGCTCGGTGTGTTAACATTCTGAGATTTAGTGTGAATATTGACATTATAACTGATATTTTCCACTTCCTGAACTTGTTGCACTGTACTCTTTAGTTCTATTTTTCATTTTCAGAAATCCAAAACTAAAGATATTTGATGTTTTCTGTAACTGCAGGTTAAGTGTTATATGAATCAGTTGTTGTCTGGACTTGAGCATTGCCATAAGCGTAACGTACTTCACCGTGATATAAAAGGGTCAAATTTACTTATCGACAATGGTGGGATACTTAAAATAGCAGATTTTGGGTTGGCTACTATAGTTAATCCAAACCACAAACATCCTTTAACTAGCCGAGTGGTTACACTCTGGTATCGTGCTCCTGAGCTGCTTCTTGGAGCTACTGATTATAGTGTAGGCATTGATTTATGGAGTGCGGGTTGTATTTTAGCGGAGTTGTTGGCTGGAAAGCCTATCATGCCTGGTCGGACCGAGGTAGTATTCTGTTTTATATTCCATTTTGATATTTACATTTTCTCTAGGTTTTTGGTCTTTGTATCTTTAGTTGTCTATTTAGAGGTATTTATAGTTTATCTAAGGGCTGGAATTCAAACTTCAGCCCAAGTGATTATCGAGCTTTGAAGGATCTTAAAATTGAAACATAAGTAGAACTGTCTATCTATAGATACCCGAGACGGGACTAACCAAGCATTGCTATAGTTTCTAATATCCTTAATTTGGTATTAACTGATAAGAAAAAAGAAGGGTAACTCCCCATATATGTTGTGGAATAAAATAAAAAAATTTAATTGGTTTTTTAAAATCCTTCTCTTACTCTCAAAAGCAAAGAGAAATTTGCCAAACTTCCACATTTCCAAAGCGGTAAGAAATAAGCTCCTTAAGACCAAGTGCAAGACAGCTAGAATGTTTTGAAAGTGCAGAAACATATGGGTAATCACCAATTTCAATCTATTACAAACGAAAGGACTGCTACATAACCTGAGCAAGTTTTCCCCTTTTATATGGGACCCAAGGCCAACCTCCCCCAGGCCTCAATGTTTGAAAACTTTAACTGGTAACCATTCGACCAAAAAAAAAAAAAAAAAAACTGTAGAAACGGCCAATCTATCCAAAAAAATTCCTTTTCTTATTTACTACAAACGAATTTTAAAATTTTGGTATCCATCATTGGCGGGATTTTCCTTGCTTATCAGTTATAGCTCTGGATTAATAGTAAAATGTGTGCTGCTTAATATAAGGTTTTCTCTTATTGCTGATTATACATGTACACAGTAGAAACAGTTCTTTATTCCTGTTTTCTTGTAACTAATAATCTCCTCTTGTGTTTAAGGTTGAGCAATTACATAAAATATACAAGCTATGCGGATCTCCTTCTGATGAATATTGGAAAAGGTCGAAGTTGCCAAATGCAACTTTATTCAAGCCTCGGGAGCCTTACAAACGATGTGTTTCGGAGACATTTAAACATTTTCCTTCTTCATCGCTCCCTTTGATCGAAACTCTCCTATCTATTGATCCAGCTGAGCGGAAAACTGCAACAGATGCATTGAGGAGCGAGGTAAGTCTCCATGTTTGATGTAAAGAGTCATTGTTGTTTGAATCAGCGAAGGTTTCAAGATGTAACATTCCATCAAAATAAAGCATTTTAAAAAGCTCTCTGTGTTTGAGTGTTAAACAGGAAAAATTTCTGAGACATTTCAAACCGGTGCCTCCAAAGTTCCATTTCGAACCAGCTAACTAAAGACTATAAATGACATGAGAAAGCTATTAAAATTTTCTTAGTTAGTCCCTACTTATGAAAGGAGAAAGTTATTTTCAATCAGTACCTTAGTTAGTCCCTACTTATTAGGGGTAAGAAACTAAAGAGACTAAGTTTTTCCAGGTCCACATTAATCTTAGATAACTGTCTAAAATTTGTCAAGGTTAATGACATTAACGTGGTAGTACCCCCTCAAAATGATCCACTTGCGTATAAATCTGTTAGTTTAGCACACAAACAAATTGATGTAGAATTTGCTGTAATAGCTGAAATTAATTTCACGATTAAAGTTCACCCTGAATGTTTTGGGCTTCTTTAAGGATAACATTTCTCATGCATAAGGCGTAATTCTGACTTTTGTTTCTTTGACTGTATACATGGCGTCCTCTGTTGTGAATTCTTTGCATCGATGTTTTATTTTACTTCTCATGATTATATACCTTCTTGTTTGTATTTGTGTGTAGTTTTTCTCTACTGAACCATATGCTTGTGATCCGTCAACTCTTCCGCAATACCCTCCGACTAAAGAGATCGATGCCAAACGACGTGATGACGAGGCTCGGAAGTAAGGAATCTATCTGTACTTGTTCACATTTAATGTTATCCTACCTGAAGTTTTTCGAATTTAAGTTTTCAAATCTGTCTGTGAAATAGTTTCTCACGTATTCTTCAGTCTTCACGATCTTTTTATGGCCGGATCATTTTGAGTTTTTGGATCCAGCATTTTCATCTTTGTAATTTTATTTGGTCTTTTCTAGTTAGAAGTTTATTACTAGCAGGCTGCAGAGGGTTGTTTTAGTCTTTGCATTTGTTACCAACTTGTTTAAACGTAGCTTTAACAACAACTTTAACGTTTGAAATGTTAAATTGTGTCTGCTAAGCAACACAATCACTTTTAATGTAGTGCAATATCAAGCTAGGCACTTCACTGGATTCCCTCTTGCAGTAAAAAAAATTATCTTTTTTTTATTAGTGAAGATTATAGTAAAATGGATTATTATTCACCTAGAATGACCAGTTGTGCTTTTGAATCTAATTATTTGAGAAGTTGTTATATCCAAGTTCATCATATATGAAGCTGCATGTTCAAGCAGCAGAGGTCATTTTTCCATAGAAAAAAATCCGAATTCAAATCCATGTAGATGCAATTTTTGTTTCATGGATTGTTTTTTCCTTTCTCACATTTAACATCTTTCTATTTATTTATGCTGTTTGATTTCTCCTATACAGACAAAAAGGCTCCTCCTAGGTAAAAACATATTTTTCAAATGGGTGGGTGGCATATGCACACTTTCAAGTTTCAAGTCCTTGATTAAATTTTTCGTACTTCTCACTTCTTATAGGGCCTAACTTTCATTTTAATTTTATCTAAAACTTTATTCCTTCCTCATTCTTTTAATGCTTTTTCACCATTTTTATTTCTTTCGCAGATTAAGAGCCGCCAATAAGGCCCAGGGTGATGGCACGAAGAAAATACGGTCACGTGATCGGGCAACTGTTAGAGCCATGCCTGCACCAGATGCCAACGCGGAGCTTCAATCTAATATTGATGTATGTCGTACTCCTGGTTTTTTATTTCCAAAAATGACTCTTGCATTGCACATTTCTTTGACAGATCACTAGGTAGCAAGTTAACCATAATGAATTAAGGGAAACAAATATAATTGCATCTTAACATCATGTTATAACAGTTGACAGTAGTGAATTTTACCATAATGAATTAGGAGAAACAAATGGATTACATCTTAACATCAAGTTGACTGTTGACAGTTGTGAATTTTGTGTTCTCTATTTAGGTAAACAATAATGAACATGTAAAATATGTAAAGATTTGCAAGTCTAAAGCAATACTTTTACGTAGCTTTCTGTATGTGTAGTATTTCGGACAGTTGAGGTATTGCTTAAAGTATAACATGCATAGAGTTGAAGACTGGTCATGAAGTGGTTTTCTGCTTTCAAATAAATGTTTGATAAATTCCTATGGATATTAAGCTTCTTTTGATTTGTATGCTTACTACGTTTTTTTGCTCATAAACAAAGCTTTGTTAGGTAAAGCATCATACGTTTCGTACTTATATATAGTAACTTTTAGATAAGCACTCGAAAAGTATATGTCAAAATTGTTAGTTGGTCTACTAAAGGCTACGAGCAAATGAATTACGATTATACTTTCAGGTAAAATGTGGTTTTCAATATTTTTGCATTTTTCCTTTTGACTTCCTTTTGAGCAGCGGAGGCGCCTAATCTCCCATGCAAATGCAAAAAGCAAGAGTGAGAAGTTTCCGCCACCTCATCAAGACGGAGCTCTAGGTGTACCTTTAGGTGCTTCACATCACATAGATCCTGCTTTTGTTCCGGCTGATATCCCCTTTAGCTCATCCTTCACATATTCAAAAGAACCAGTGCCAAATTGGTCAGGTCCTTTGGTGGACCCCACAACAGCTGGTACTGCTAGAGGGAAAAAACACGGCAAAAGCGATATCCGTAATTTCACAAATTCATTCACCGGCAAAAAAGATAAAAGCAATCCTCGGTTTAAGGGCAAGTCAAGCGCGGTTTAAAATCTTTGATGTGTATATTGAGAATTACATAGCAGATCACCAGATTTGTCCTTCGAGAAGCAATTCGTGTTGTTCGGGGTAAATTTTCTTCCTTTTTTTACAATATAAAGGATTTTCGATTGGTGCTTTATTTGTTGGTATGGTGACAGTCTGTTCATTATTCTGTATATTCGGATTTTCCTGTGAGGAATATTTAACTTATCCTTTCGGCTTTTGTTTTGCAACCGAAGGTTGAGAAGATTCCCAAGACATTAATAAAGACTTTCTGTGCCCTTAAATATTTAGCCTTTTGGTTTGATTACTTTGATTTTTCTTTAGTATCACAAGCAGATAACAGATTACTACTACTAATTTTAAGTGAGATTGAGGGACAAGGAGACATCCCCTACTAATGTTATGTATCTCTTTCACACAATTACATGCACTTTGTATATAATGATGTGTAGCTCATATGACCCTATTATTCGACATGTCGCATATTCGTATGTGGTGAAGAACATGTATATGCCTGTGTGTGTGCACATATGGGCGCAAATGCCTCGGGTACACAATACATGGTCATTGCGGATGATAATGAAATGCTTTGATCGATTGTGATACGATGCCATTTGTCGTGGTTACGTGTGAACTGTTCATTTGTTGCTTGGCCACCAGTAATTCAATCAATTATGGTAAAAGTGGCATTTTATGAGCAGTGAGGATCCGTGGTACCACTAAAGTTGATATTTATTCATGAGATCTCCATTTCATTAAGAACAGCTCATGGGCACTTTGAGAGCAACATTAGATTTTTTTTCTTTCCCTTTTAAGGAATAAAGGTAACGTAATTTTAGCTGCTAGTCTTGTGATCTTGCCACGGAACCAAAAATTCAGTTGTTTTATTTGAACTTTAAGAGAAAAGTGAAAAAGAAACAAAAGGTAAAAAAAAGAAGAGAAAACTAACTTCATTGGAGCACCAAAACTGAAAGTCACATAAACTGGTAAAAGGTGCGCAACCAATCACACACACTATATTGCATAATACGATAGTAAAAACCCTTAAAGGATGGGATATCAAAACTAAGTACCTTAGAAGCTCATAAACTTGAGGATCCTTAAATCGAATGGCATGGTTTGCTTGTGTCAAGTCAAACACACTGCAACACTAAGTAGAAATAAAAATAAGCTAAGCTCAAAAAGTGCAAACAAACAAACAAACAAACAAACACTTGATATCAGCAAGCATTAGTATATCCCGCTTACCGTGACGTCTCTAACCTGATAAAAAGAAAAACTCAAAACCCTCTTAAAAGTTAATATAACATGGACCGGGCCCGGGTTAAGCATTAAAACCAAACATTATGGGTCAAAACTGTAATAATTTGAATTTGGAGGGTGTACAAACTACAAAGTCTTAACGTAGAATATAAATAGACTGTAATAATAATAATAATATAATTAAAGTCTCTAAAGTGATAAAAAGAAGAATTCAAAACTTTTTAAAACGTTTATATCATGGACCGGTTTAAGCATAGAAACCAAACATTACGGGTCAAAACTGTAATAATTCGAATTTGGAGGGTGTACAAAAAGTTTCAACGTAGAATATACATACATGCAATATATAAAAATATAATGAGTGTAATAATAATAATAATATGGTAGTAAGTAATTAAATTAAATATTGTCTTATTTAAAGGCCCCTATATTGCGCGCCTTTCTCTCCCCCTCTCCACTTTTCTCCACTTTTCTCTCTTTTTCTCTTTGTTTTCTTTCTCACAATATTCTTCCTATTATAAATTTTAATTATATCTAATAATTTTCGGTAACAAAGATTAATTCGTTACTCTTTGTTCAAATTATCCTGAGGAATTATCACTCCTTTCAATTGTCTTCTAGCTCCATCTTGTGAGTGTTTTCATTACCTTTTTTTTGGTTTTTTTTGATACATTTGAATATTATATGAAATTTATTCTGTTTATTTTATAAAAAAGTTAAGTGGGCACGACATTTTGCGGTTTTGCCATTTTTTATATAGATTTTCAGGCTAAGTTTGTAATATTAAAACGTTGGTTGGATTCTGTAATGGAAAATGGAAATTTCGCAAACGTTTTGCTGTTTTTTTGTATCTCGTTTTCGGTGGTTATAAAATTGTAGTTTTTCTGTCATCCCAAGTTTCATGCACAAGAAATCTTTGGAACCAGCTTAAAACGGAATGATTTGTAGAAAATATTACTATTTTTGTAGGAAAGGTGGCGGTGCATGAACACGTTTCCTGCATTATTTATGAATTTTGACTAGGAAAATAATGTTTTCAGATTTTTGCTCATTGTACTTAACTTGTACTACAACATGTTTTATATGTCTACAGGAAAGAGATACAGATAATAATGAAACAACAAGAAATTTTTGTAGTTTTAAGCTTTGATTAGGGATGCTATGCAAATAAAAAAATGTACATAATAACCTAAAAGCTTCATGAAGAGATTAGAGTACTTTGGGCATTATCCGAACAGATAGGCAATTAGCAAACGTTAAGTATTTGTTTCGTCGGAAGATTTTTTTTAATGATGTTACAAGTAATTATCGATCTGATACTCTTTTATGCTCCTGTGAAGCATTTACACGACTTCCTGTATCCTGGTTTCTTAGCAAGGAGTGGTCAATTCTCTTGACTCTTTATTAGTACTTAGTATCCCGTTTATTTAATATTTTTCGATGCAGAGATTTGGTCCGGTGGTCTTCACGTTGAGAATCTTTGCTGCTGAGAATGGCCAGTTATCTAACCATAGAAAATTAGTTTGTCTGTCCAGTTTAAGAAAGCTGTAGCAATGGCTTTCGATTTCGATTTCAGTTTTTTGTTCTCAAAACTGGGGACATTAAACACTTCCAATCATTCTTCGGTCGTATCTATGAATATTTGTGTCGCACTTTTATGTGCTTGTATCGTGGTTGGTCATCTGCTCGAAGAGCACAGGTGGATGAATGAGTCTATAACTGCACTCATCATTGTGAGTCTCTTTTCTTTTTTACTCTCAGTATTTATTGTTCATAAATTGCAGGTAAGAGTGAAATACGTTGTTATTTAAAATATTCTTCAAACTATTTTTTGCCAATTTTGAACGGAAAACTGGAAAAAAGACACGTGTCGCAGCGAGTTTTCCTCCTACAAATCACAAATTGAGCTTGTTTTCTTATCTCTCTATTTGTTTTTAAGCTACAATGCATTTGGTTGGCAAGCCTAAATTCAGTTTTCTTGCTTCAAAAAGCTCTTTCTCGGGATTAAATATAAATCAATTTGATGAAGATTAATAGGGTTTTATTGATTATCCTTTAATTACGTTATTGTATCTTTTCGGTTTTTGAGCCCTTTCATTTCTGTAACCTCATATTTAGTGTTGTTTTTATGACCCTGTCCTTTGGGTTTCTTGAGTCAATGGAAAAAGTCTAGATTTTGGTACTCTTTATACTCTTTTCAACTTGAGTCTGGTATTCAAATATACTTTTTTGGTAAGGGTTATTTTACTGTTTCTTTCCATTTACGGGTTTGATTTTGTTGTTTGTTTCGAACTGGATTGTCGGGTATTGTATCCTACATCACAATGATATACGTACAAGCTACAGCCAAACAAACTTTTACAAACATGTATAAAATTATTGTCTTTGTTGCTATTTTATATCGGCTGGAAATTTTAAAACTTAAAAGCATGGGAACCCCCAGGCGTCCCTTTGGTTTCGTATTGAAACTCCCTACGACACTGCAGAAAGAAACCTTAATTTGAAAATTGTTATGCAGAAAGAAACCAGCTAAGTTTTGTACTGAACACCGAGAAACTTGGCTTTACACTTAAGAAACTTGAGTGAGCCCATCGGTATACCGTAAAAAAAAATTTGTTTATTTTTGGGGCAATGCCTTAACTTCTAATGAGGCTGATACGTTTTGTGTGGCAATTAAGATCATAAATACATGAATAAAATAATTTCCCTTTTAGTTTTGTAGGCATTTGTTCCTGTCTTTGGACATCTCAATTGCAGAAATGTAAAATTATATAGCAAGTCCCCAATCATAAATGTCAAAGCTAACTTTTTTAAATTTGCTGTACAGGGTCTGTGTAGCGGGTTTGTGATTTGGATTACAAGCGGCGGAAAAAGCCATCGACTTTTTGTCTTCAGTGAAGATCTTTTCTTTATTTATCTTCTTCCCCCCATTATATTTAATGCTGGGTAAGTTCTAATTTTCTCTAGCTTGTTTCTTGATAATAGTTCACATTTTCAAAATACAACTTTGCAGTTCATATATACCATCTTTCTTATCCCTTTGTGAATAGCTTTTTCCTAGGTTGGGTATACCTTTTCATTTGAATTTGGTTTCTAAATTTATATTTATTTTTGTTAAAACATTTCTTCTTCCCGTCAGGGTTGTTCTATCTTTTAACATAGTCGTTTTTCCCTATAATGTTTTTATCTAATCCAAAAACAAATCACTTATTTTCCTCTGCGAGAAAGATCGATCGGTAAAAGTTTTTTATTCTCTATGCCAGGTTCCAAGTAAAAAAGAAGCAGTTTTTCCGCAACTTCATGACCATTACGATTTTTGGTGCCTTTGGTACAATAATTTCATGGGTCATCATCTCATTCGGTAAACTTACAGACTCTTACATACTTATTTTTTAGAAAAAAAAAATGCCAAAGGAAAGGTTTTTTCTGAACTTTTTTCCTTTTCACTGCCATGCATTTTCCAGGACACTTCTCATTCTGAAATGTAAATATAATTTGACTAAGCCCCTTTCCTCTTCTTTTAATCTTTTATTTTTCAAGACACTTTACATGTAACAACAGCATGTGTCAACGAAGTTAAAAACTAATCAGAGCCATTATCACTTCAAAGCTCAAAATAATCTTGCTTGTATGTGTTTATGCTGAAAAATAAAAAACTAGCTGGAAATCTCAAAAAGCGTACAGATTTTACGCTTTTTTAAACTTTTACAAAAATGCTTTAGCTTCGTTTTCACGTTTTAGAAAACAGATTGTGACTAATAATCTTATATTTTGCTCAGGTGTGACACAGTTCTTTTCAAGAATGGATATTGGAGCTTTAGATCTTAGTGATTATCTAGGTATTATAATTTCTTTTTCAAGTACTTTTTTCCTTTTTGACAACATTATTGTGTTAGATTTTGACATCTTTTTCTGCCCTTTTCAGCAATTGGTGCGATTTTTTCGGCCACAGATTCAGTATGCACATTACAGGTATGCAATATATACAAGTGAAATTACTTTTGTTATCCCGTAGCTGAAAATCTTGAATAAACTGATAATATTTGAATGGACCAGGTGCTTAATCAAGATGAGACGCCACTGCTTTATAGTCTGGTGTTTGGTGAAGGTGTTGTAAATGATGCTACATCTGTTGTTCTCTTCAACGCAATACAACGCTTCGACTTAACAAATGTGAATGCTACAATTGCCCTTCACTTTATGGGCAATTTCTTATATTTATTTTTCGCAAGCACAATGCTAGGAGTACTAGTAAGTCTATTTCATGTCATGTATGTTGCTCGTATGGGTCACAGCCTTTATGCTCTTAAAATATAACATCTATTGTTTTGGTCTGCAGACAGGGCTGCTCTGTGCTTATATTATTAAGAAACTGTACTTTGGAAGGTACTTTTCATTTATTCTGTTTGCTTCTATTTCATTTTTCTTGTAGTATTTGTAAAGATAATTGGACCGATTAGTAATACACAGAAGAAATCAATTTCAATATAAGAAGGAAATACACTTGTCTTGATCTCGTATAGGCACTCGACAGATCGTGAGGTGGCCCTTATGATGCTCATGGCTTACCTCTCATATATGATGGCTGAAGTATGATACTGTATCTCTCGAAATGAGTGTTTTCTTCTTAACTTCTTCCCTTCATTGATCTAATGTTATTCTGCATATTAAATGACGCAGTTGTTTTATTTGAGTGGCATTCTTACTGTGTTTTTCTGTGGAATTGTGATGTCCCACTACACCTGGCACAACGTAACAGAGAGTTCGAGAGTTACCACAAAGTACGTATTATTCAAAAAAAAAATCTCCCTTGTAATGAAACTTCGATCGATGTAGTATACAATATGAACTAAAGTTGCTGTCTTTGTACTATGCAGACATGCTTTTGCGACTTTGTCCTTCCTTGCGGAAATTTTTATTTTCCTTTATGTTGGCATGGATACTCTTGACATAGAGAAATGGAAATTCGTCAATGACAGGTATGCCAACTGTACACATAAATTCTGAGATAGTTTTAACTTCGGGTGGTTTCCCTGTATATCGATTGGGAAAATCATATGGAGTGACAAGTAATTTGAATATTATACAGCAATACAGCATAGAAACTTCCATTCCTTGTTAATATACTGTTATAGGCTCATATCAGAGGCACTATATGGTGACATATGGGAGTTGTATTCCTGATACCGAAAATAACACCATGAAAAAGCTTTCTTCCGCCAATTTTTTTTATTTGCAATTATAGCAGATTGATCATCCCATACCAACAAAGAACACTACAATAATTATACAAATACACCAGCACTTAGCAATTTTACCCAAATTCCCCGATTTTAAAATCTCATCATTCCCTCATACTGAGATAAAGCCTCGTTTTCAGCATTTACATTTCAGTTCTTAGTAGCCATGTTGCTTGCTAACGAATTTAAGAGTATAATTAATTGCTGTTACTTAAATGTTCTCTTCAATTTGTCCCAGTCCAGGAACGTCAATAGCAGCAAGTTCGATACTGCTAGGGCTTATTCTGTTAGGAAGAGCCGCTTTTGTTTTCCCCTTATCATTCTTATCAAATCTAGCCAAGAAGAATCCAAATGAGAGAATTGAGTTAAAGCAACAGGTTAGCATTTTCTGAATGTGAATGTCTCTTACTATACAATTGCTTCAATACGAGGGTAACTTTAGAATCGTATGTATCGTTTTGCAGGTGACTATATGGTGGGCTGGTTTAATGAGAGGAGCTGTATCTATGGCACTTGCTTATAACAAGGTAAACATGTTTTCTCCTCTCAAAGACCGATAGTTGGACAATTGGTCCCAAAGCTGAAAATATGTATAGAATCTATAGACTATAGATTCACCAAGATTCACCACAGTATATATAATCACAAGCTCTTGTTAAACTTAAATTTATGTGTTGCAGTTCACTAGCTCGGGACATACTCACTTGCGAGGAAATGCAATTATGATAACAAGCACGATATCAGTTGTTCTCTTTAGCACCGTGGTAAGTTCTTACTTTTACTGGGGGTTTACTGTTTTGTACACCAACCTATTCACATTTTCGACTTTTGTACTACTTCTAATTAGTATAGTATTGTTACTTCATAATCTATTTTGTACAATTTCGTTAATTTAACATAAATAATGCCTATAGTTACATTCTCACTTTCGGACATTAACTTTTACGTTATATTAGCACTTTTAAACACACATTTGTTGGTTAATTTTCCTTTATTCATTTAAGATTAGTCGGAAATGTACAAAATTGAATTACTTGGTTAGGTTTGTGTAAAATTACATTTGTTTAACTGGCGCGCCTACAGGCCATTACTGCATATCATACGTATGTACAAACAGTGATTTTTATTAGGAAAATGCATGTTGTCCAAAATGTTTGCGGAAAAGACACGGAGGGACCATTTCTGCAATGTCAAAAATTGCACAAAATGGCCCCATCGTGTTTTTTTCGGGGTAAATATCCGCTCTGTCCATAATAGGGTTGCAAAATATTGGATATACAAAATCTTACTCATTTTTTTTGGGGTGGTGATTAGGTGTTTGGTTTATTGACGAAACCCCTTGTGAGTTATTTGTTGCCTTCAACGGGAAGCGCCTCATCATCAGAGCCAGGGACTCCAAAGTCGATGCTGCATGTGCCCCTTCTTGAAGGAGATAGTGGAAACTCATCGTTCGATATAAATGTACAAGCTCATCCAGTTCCAAGCAACTTGCGTCTACTTCTGACCACTCCAACACATACCGTTCATCGTTTATGGCGTAAATTTGACGACACATTTATGCGCCCCGTTTTCGGTGGCCGCGGATTTGTTCCTTATGTTCCTGGTTCACCACCTGAAGAAAATGGTGGTGTCTAGGGGATCTTTTGGTTGGTTGGCCTCGTTAAATAAGTCGCAAATAAGAAGTCTCAAACCTTGTTAGGGAATGTTATTACCCCGTGTAGAATGACTTCTTTGAACGCATGTTTTTTTCTTCTGAAAAATGAACAGAGACTAAAACCAGAAAGCACAAAATGGAAAGTCGGGAACTAGAGGCCATCCAGACGATGCCTAACCGTGATAAGCAGATTTATGGTATATATGTCAATGTATTTGTTGTATAGGCTTAGCTACATTGCAAACGGAAAACAATTTTGCTCATATGATGCATGTTGTCTTTTTGGTTGTGTATTGTTACAAAACTTAGCAGCCTATACAAGCGGACAGAGTGTTGCTGCAAAAGGATTACATTCTAATTTCAATTTATTGTTAACACGGCATAATGATGATATATGCAGAGACTATTACTATGCAAGAGACTCATTGAGGATCATTGTTCACCCTCGATATACATAGATCAAACGGCCCTCAACGAGTCTCTGCATTAGCGCGTGCCAAAAAATCTCTACTTTATCACCATCTGATACGAAATCTCATATTGTAGCTTGGTGTTTCAATTTCCCAAAAATCCAGGTGACATCTTTTGCAACATTATAACAACCACAATTAATAGAAAATTCAAGCAAAAGGTCAAAGAAATGGGGATCTCAGTTTTTCGGGTTTTCAAATGATAGCCGTAGTGAACGACAGCTTATACAAATTATATCGAACAACGCAGCGATTCGATGAAAAAGGAAAACATAGCAAAAAAAACATGGTGGTCAAAATTGTCAGGAGAACAAACTCTGTCACAAGAACAGAAACAGTGAGCCAACGGAGCTGACTCACAACAAGATAAATACCAGCAACAAAAGACAGAGACATCATTGAAAGAAAGACACCCTACAAAGGCAACGCCAATCGAAAAGCAGTAAGTACCAAGTTGAGATCCCCAAGTTGAGCCCAAATCAAGGCAACCGAAACAATAATGGAGCCAGGAAAAGAACTAGGTAGGGACAGCCGGGGGCTGCAACCCTTTCTCCCCCATTTTGGAAAAAAATGCTGAAAAAATAGATTTTTTCTATATATTTTGATCAAAACCTTGAAATTTTAGTGTTTCAGTTCCACATTCCATAAATGGCTATCATGTCGCAAAATATAAATAGGTGAAACCACTTGTTTTGCAACATTGTTACCATGCCTTGATTTGGGTCCGAGTTGTTATAGCCACCGGGCATAGTGAAACCAGCTGCAAAAGTAATGGTAGCAACTAAAAGGATATTGTCTGATTGCATAGGAGAGTGTTCACTCTATCTTTATAGCTTCCCCATATCTGATTTGTCTGATTGCATAGGATATTGCCTTTCCTGGTTATTGAGATTTGGATTAGGAAAAAAATATAGTTTTTTTAACTAAATTTTTACTTTAACTTGTCTAATTTTATCTAATCCTTACTAATCTGATTTTGAATAGCAGTAGACAATAGTGTAGCCAAGATATTCCTTAGGATTGAGACTAACATCAAATTTACCTTCCCTTTCAAAAAAAATATCAAATCAATTTTACCTTAAAAACCAGTTAGATACCTCAACTCAAGTAACAAAAGGGACAAATGGCAAATAAAAATTAGTGGAAGAAAAAGTCCAAAATAACAATATAGCAACGTAAGATATTAAAGAAACCGAAACTAAATAAAGAAACTGAAACTAAAAACTGGCATACGAACTAAAATTTGGCCACGTTGAAATGTACTTACAAGTGGGACTGCTCACCGGATTACTCTTTATTTGGTGTAATAAATAATTATTTTAAGTATTAAATCATAAAATTTAATATTTGAACTGTATAATCATTTCGACTATTTTGATACAATTTATTAACCAGTTAAAATTATACGCAGTTTTGTAATGAACTATTAAATAGTAACGAATAATTAGTGGAAACAAAAGTGAAGGACAGAAGTAGCAAAAATGAAATGAATGTTAAATGAGCAGCCAAACTGAAATAAATTAACGTAAAAAGAAAAATGAGAAAGTGTACGTGTTGCTTATTTGATACGGAATAAATAGAATAAGTATATATTTTCTTTATTTTATTAAGGATTTTTATTAGAATGTTACCGTGTTGTTTAGAAAATATTTAATTTTACTATGATTGATTTTTGGAATAAGTTTATTTACTACTAAGATTAGATTTAGATGATTTTTATCATAATTACCTTTTTTGTAGGATTCTACTCTTATATAGTTATATATATCGAGTATTACACTATGTAATGCTAATACAACACAACAATATAAATATTACATCTTCTGCTTTTATATATTTACAGGTTTTATTTATTTAACAGTTTTTGACCCTAGCACTTGGCTTGGCTTTATTGAGAACTGAACATTGTTGTTCTAGCCCATAGATTTTAGGGGAAATTATACGTACTTTACTTAAAAGTATAATGTTTAAAACTTTATTAAAAGAATAATAAGTTGAAACTTGAGAGTTATATAAAGATATACAGTAACTTTTATGGTACGGACCTCAAATCATTTCATCATTTTTTGAATGAATACGAATTTTCTGAATCTGGATATAAGGTAGGATCCGAATCACAGTTCCACTGGATTCACAAATTGTAGGCAAATTCATACTAAAAAGTTTTGATATGCGTTTGTCGGTGAAGGTCTTTTCCTCTTTTGCAAGTTAATTGCAACAATAAAGTTTAGCAAATGCCGGGTTTGTATCGTCTTAAATCTTTATCAAGAATAATTAGTTATGATTTTTGTAGAGATATACAGTTGTAAAAAGTCTATGCGAGCAGCCGAGCACAAAGGCGTAAAAACGGTTATTTTCTTTCAAGCAAATGCACATTTGCTCCGCTTTTGTTTTTGATTGCTCTGAACTAATGAAACTCATTTTAGCTCAGGATCCAGATCTACTGAATTTGTAGACCAAAAATAATACTCCGTAACTCTCAGTAGCCCGCAATAGTTGCTCCTTGAGATAGAATAGCTTTCATCTGAAATTATTCATATTTATCGAATACTAAACACCGAGAGAGGTTAACAATTCGCACATCAGAACTATAGCACAATTCAATGATAACTTTAACCTTACTATGGGACTCTGTGGTAGTTTTACTGTCAAATGTAAGTAAGCAGAAAGGGTGATAATTGATATATCGAACAATGCAATTATGGCCGATAATGAAGCGAAACGAGATAAAAACGAACGAAACAAGACGAAATTCGTTTAGTTTTTGAGTTTATCGTTATCATTCGTTTTCGTTTAGTAATGAACGAAAACGAGACGAGCTCTTAACGAAACAAAAATGATTTTTTTTACTAAATTTTTGCCACATTCACACGTAATCATATTACACGAACCAATATGTTACAACTTACATGCAATCAAATTTACACCTCACGTTATATATTTTTATATAATGAGTTTTAGATTCATATTAGTAATGGAGTATATTTTACTATACTTTTATTGTTACAAACACACAACTGCATATATAATGTATAAATCTATACATATATATATATTTTTTTTTTCTAATATATATATATATATATATATGACGAAAACCAAATTTAACGAAACGAACAAGGCTATAATCATTATCATCTCGTTTACTAAACGAAATGTATATTTTATTTCATTATCATTTCATTTAATAATGAACGCAAACGAGACGAGCTCTTAACGAAACGAAAACGATATTTTTCACGAAAATTTTGCCTAATTTACAGCCCTAAATGCAATGGTTCGACGAAAAAGGAAAATATAGCAAAAAAAAGGGTACCGAAAATTGTCAAAAGAACAAACCATGCCAACGGAGCTTAGAGACGCACACAACAAAGGCAGCACGGATTAAAAGCAGCAAGTACCAGTTGAGCCCAAATAAGGGCAACCGATACAATAATGGAGTTGTACATGGCTATTGTGTCTCAAAATATAAATCGGTGTAACGAAACTATAGCACAAATCACTATAATTCTTACTTTACTATTGCGGGTCAGTTGTAGTTTTTACTTACAAACGTAAGTAAACAAAAAGGATAATAAGTGATGTGGCGGATCACGCGACGATTCGACGATAAAGGAAAACAAAGGGAAAAGAATAAAGTACCCAAAACCATTAGGAGAATGAACCCCGTGACAAGAATAGAAATAGCGAGCCAACGGAGCTTACTGACCACAAGATAAACCCCGGAGATAAAAGATAAAGACATCATCGAAAGAGAGACACCCAACAAAGGTAGTGCGAACCGAAAAGCAGTGAGTATCAAGTTGAGATCCCCAAGTTGAGCCCAAATTAGAGCAACCGAGACAATTATCGAACTGTACATGGCTATTGTGTCACATAAAATAAATACGTGAAACCATTTGTTCTTCAACATTGTTGCCATGCCATGATCCGGGTCAGAGTTGTTATAGCCACCTGGCATAGTGAACCCAGCTGCAAAAGTAATCGTAGCAACTAGCGTAGCAACTAATAGGAGGGTGTTTACTCTATCTTTATATCTTTCCAGGTCTGATTTGTTTGAGTGAGAAGGGTGTTGTATTCCCCTGGCTTCGATAATTGATTTCGAATACGCTTGTGGTACACCTCCAGACTTTAGTGCAGCCCATGTTAATCGCTGAAACACACGAGGAAAAAAAAATGGGTCTTTGCAACTGATACTAAAAACCTAACTACACATTTTTGCAGAAGTAGAGTAACAACCATCAAGCATGATCAAGGTATACGCCAGCCAGAGTAATGGAGACTCGGGGTCTTGTCTTTTTCTTTTTCCAGCAAAGAGAGTTGTAACTTTCAAACTTTATTAATTATAGGGATAATTATAGTTTACTTCACCAAGCTATTGGTGGTTAAGAATTTGCACTCACCTTTCAAGATTAACAATTTGCATACTCACCTATAAAAGATCTATCAATCAACACACTTTAGTTGATTTATGTTAACTTTTTAAGAGAAGTTTGGTCACGTGTGATCACGTTACCGCTTACAATTATGATTTAAAGGTAAAACTAACATCGCATATGACCAAAAATCGGCTAAAAAATTAACATACATAAACTAAAGTGTGTTGATTGATAGATCTTTTATAGGTGAGTATGCAAATTGTTAATCTTGTAAAATGAGTATGCAAATTCTTAACCACCAATAGGTTGGAATAGGTTGGTAGAGTAAACAATAATTTTCCCTTAATTATAAAGCAAAAGTGTCAAGGTCTAGCCGTTTAAACCTCAAGAGGCAAACAATAAGAAAAAAAGACAACCAAACTCTACTTTAGATGCAATCATATAATACTACAACATTACAGTAGACTGAACAAATGATTAAGCTTATAGTGCAATAGATTGAGTGAAGTAATGTAAAAATACATTCAACAATGTTTTATTACAATCCTTTGATATTTGCCACTAATCATCACTGTATCAAGTGCATTAGACAATTGATATTTTAATTTATATAATGGGCCACTAAATTGCTTTAATAAAGTTTGGTAGCCAATTTTGTGCATAAGTAAAATAGTTAGAATAAGCGAACTAAAATTCACATTCATTATATATGTATATATATACCCTTCAGCTCTCACCAATTTTCTGATCTCACATAAAGCTAGTTTATATACCATGATATGATTTTGTTCACGTGAAAGAAAAGAAAGGGATATCTGGGTTTAAGAGGCCACCGGCCTAGATGTCGGTGGACTAGGTTTCTGAGCAGATATGAGCATGATCCACGATGTCGCCATTGGGGTCTAAAATGTTCTCTTAGAAATAAAAACAATGTTAGTAACAATTATTTTAATTTCCAAGGGGCGAAAACGATGGGCACTTGCCTTTAATCAACTAAGAAACAAAGATAAAATAAAAAGGTTGATTCATATTGTGTAATATTAGAAATTTGCTTTTGCATACCATCCGAAATGAAGGCGGTGATTCCATGAGCTGCTCGGCACAATCAAGAGCTGTCTTGCTTTGATTGTTCTCTAACTTTGAATCCACCCTCTTGTCCCATGTCAGTATACTAACTATCTTTGGGTGCCAACTCATAGCACCTATATGCAAAGGTGTATTTCCATCCTGATCCTTCATATTTATAAGCTTCTTGAAATTGTTTGTTCCAAGGATATAGCGGACCATATCGTTCGAACCACCCTTAACAGCAACATGTAGAATATTCTGTCCTTGTGAACTGAGCAGTTCGCATGATTCGGGCCAGTATTGCAGCAATAGATAAACAAGATTTTTGTACCCTTTAATTGAAGCTATGTGAATGGGAAGTAAGCCATTATTGTCCCTTATAAATATAGTATCACGGTTGACTCCTAACAAATATTTAGCCTCTTCAAGATATCCTAATGATACAGCCAAGTGAAGTGGAGTTTTTCCTTCTTCATCTCTTAATAAGATGAACCTTGGTTCACGAGCCAATAAGATTTCTAATACACCTGTGAATATGTAAGATCAAGTTGGAAGCTAATTATTTAAGGCCTTCTTTTGTTGCATCTTTAACTCCCACCTTTTTTCTTTAAAGTTGGACTGTGTTCTGATTCATCGTCTTAAAAGTGAGTTTCCTGATTCTTTTGCAGGAAAAAAGCTAGACATTCAAAGGTGAATGTACTAGCGTTTTCTCTTAACAAGTCCAAGTGCTACCAAATAGATTCTTGCGTTTATTTGTCAACACAATATTAATATTTGGTTTTCATGATTTTTTTGCACAATCATGAAAACCAAATCTTAAACAGGTTCCTTGGGTATATTGCAAACTATGAGTATATGATACAGCTAGATACTAGCACACCAACTAAACAACTAGTGAGTAAAACACTGTTAGGACCAGATTTCTGGTCTAAATATTGTTTATTGTCTATTGGTTTTTACTAAATAAATCCTAACTGTTGTTAAGAACTAAGACAGTATTGACAGGTTTCAAGCTATGTTGTAACCTCTGTTACAACCTACTAAGTTAGTAGTATTAGGTTTCAAGTACCAGTTGCAACCTCAGTTACAACCTGTGTTGACAGGTTTCAAGTAAGTTGCAACCTCAGTTGCAACCACTAGTTCCAACCTGCTGTTAAGCAGAATTCTGTCTTGTTCTATAAATCTGCATAACTATTCTTTAATAATAATTATGTGTTTTAAAGTATGCAGGATATATTCTCATATGATCTTAACATGGTTAATATGCGTATATTGAGAATATCAAAGTGTTAAGGAAAGATGTTTTCTAAAAGAAATAAAGAGATTAGTCTATAAGGTTATGTTTCCTTTTTATATATAAATCTCTATTCTTATGCTTGTCCTTATCACTTGTTTCAATCTTTTGATCCTTATAATATTCAGTAAAGATATGTTTAAAGATTGATTGATATGTGGAGTTAAATGTTTCATATGTATATGAAAAGATATTATCTTTAAGAGATCATATCTTTATATGTTTCCTTTCAAAGGAAAAGATTAACTCCTACTTTCAAGTGTGTTACTAAACAGGTATTAATCAAAGATGATTAGAGTCAATCCATGCTGAAGAATCTCGTGATACTTGGAGAGATTGAAGCTAATCAACCAAGTCAAAAGCAATCAAAAGATATTGAAGATAGAAGATTGTTTTTACTTGTTTATATACTTAGTAACTTAAGCTTGTAAAAGTTGTGTGTTCTAAATTATAAAGAACTTATTTTCTAGAGAGAATACACGTGAGCTTCAAAAAGAAAACAATGGTGGGATGCCATTGATTTATATTTGATAGTTATAGAGTAGGAGCAATATAGTGATAGGCAGAAAAACCTAGAGGGAGTCTAAGTTTTTCATTAAGACTTGAGTCATATATTGTAAGCTTTTTATAATATCATAATCTGGGTAAGTGCCCCGGAGACGTAGCCTAGTTAGGTGAACTCCGTTGTTAAATGTGCGTGTGAATCATTTTCAAGTACATTTAATTTTAAAACAGTTCTGTCCATTAATACACCTGGTTCCAACTGCAGTTCCAACCTCACTTGGAACCTTATACACTTGGTTCTAACTGCAGTTCCAACCTCACTTGGAACCTTAATGCAAAACTGCATCTAGAACAGCGGATAGGAATTTCAATTGGTATCAGAGCTTTACACTAGACCTTACTTAGTGTGGATCCTGTGTTCTAGTAAAAATGGACTTAATGAGGGAAGGAAACGCTTTCAACAAACCTCCATTGCTTGAAGGAGGAGTAAACTATGGAGTATGGAAGA
This sequence comes from Primula vulgaris, assembly GCA_963920805.1. Classification (NCBI taxonomy): domain Eukaryota; kingdom Viridiplantae; phylum Streptophyta; class Magnoliopsida; order Ericales; family Primulaceae; genus Primula; species Primula vulgaris. The sequence goes on along the minus strand of OY987216.1, from coordinate 5,160,092 downwards.
TCAGAATGAGGTCTTTCATCAAACAGCAGAATGAACATGCATGGAAAACTGTGATGTATGGATGGGAGGCTCCAACTAGCATTGATAGTGAAGGAGAACTGGTTTTTATACCTGAAGACAGATGGTCTGCTGATGAAGACAGAAAATCAAGTGCCAACTCAACAGCCATAAACTTGATTTTTGCTGGTGTAACTCTCAGTGTATTCAGGTATATCTCTCACTGTGAAACTGCCAAAGAGGCATGGGATATTTTGCAAGTTACTTTTGAAGGAACTACCAAAGTAAAAGCTTTCAAACTTCAGCAGTTAACTACTCAATTTGAAAACCTTAGAATGGAGGAAGATGAAAACATTGAACAATTTAATGGTAGAATCTGCCACATTGCTCATCAAGCTGGAACCTTAGGTGAAAAATACAGTGATGCTAAACTTGTTAAGAAAACTCTTAGATCACTTTCAGAAAGGTTTGAAATAAAAGTTACTGCTATTGAAGAATCAACAGACTTAGATAATCTTAAACTTGAAGAACTTATAGGAAATCTAAGCACTCATGAGCTGAAATTTTTTAAACCAAAAAGACCAGAAAAGGGAATAGCATTTCAGGCTAAGAAATCTGAACCTAATGTCTGTGATAAAATAAGTGATGAAGAACAGCTAGCTTTCTTTGCTAAAAAGGTTTTCAAAAAATTTTACAAGAGAAAAGAGGATGATACTGGTTCTTCTAAAAACTTTCAAAAAAGGGATAACCTATTTAAGACAGAATCCAGGTTCAATAATAACTCTACTGGTAAGTGGAATTCTAAAGAGAAGGATAACAAAGATTATAAGCCTAAAGAGATTCAGTGTAGAGAATGTAGAGGCTTTGGTCATATTCAGGCTGAGTGTGCTAATACTTTAAAAAGGAACAAAAATGCCTATATATCCACTCATAGTGATAGTGATTCTGAAAGCAACAGTGATGAAGAGGATGAGTCTAATTTTGTTAACTTTATGGGAATAATCACTGAAAAAGAACCTACTTATGAAAGTGACTGTGAACATGTTTCAACTGAAGTTACAACCACTCTTAAAACCTACAGCAGTGATGAGGAAGAACCTTCTGATGAAGACATTTCCCAGCAATATCTTGTTCTTTATGAAAAGTATAAATGTCTGAGTAAACAAACCTTGATCATAAGCAAACTTAATGTTAATCTAAAAGATGAGGTTAAAAGTCTTACTGAGAAGATGAACTTACAACTGGCTGAACTTACTGAAACTAAAAAGAAAATAAAACTGATGAATGTTTCTGCTTCAGAAAAATTAGATGACATGCTGTCATATTCTAGAGGTTCTAAAGATATCAGTGGTCTAGGTTACTATGGTGGTAAAAGTACAGGAAAAACTACCTTTATTGAAGCTGTTGCTAGAGCTAAAACTCATAATTTTGACAATAAGGTTAGAAGTGCAGTTGCAACCAGATTTGCAACCAGGAACAAAACTCAAGTTTTTGTAGAGAAGGTTAGAAGCTCAGTTATAACCAAAGTTGCAACCATGAATAATCTGAATAGCTTTAGGTATAAAAATAACTTTAGGATGAAGCTGTGTAATTTCTGCAAGAAACCTGGTCATTCTGAAATCCAGTGTTATTTAAAAAGAAACAGGAAGTATATTTCTCAGAAAACTTGGTTGGCTTCTGTCAATAAAAATCTGAACTGGGTCTGGAAAGTTAAAGAAAAAGCTACCTTAATTGCTAACAACAAAGCTGTCATTAACTCCTTGAATGCTGTTACCTCTAATGATTGGTATTTTGATAGTGGTTGCTCTAAGCACATGACAGGTACTGCAAGTCTCTTAAAAAATGTCACCATTCTCACTGGAAACACTGTTGTGTTTGGAGGTGGAGATACAGGTAAAATTGTTGGTAAAGGTACCTTAAACAAACCTGGAATGCCTGTTATTGAGGATGTTTTTCTTGTAGATGGTCTAAAAGCTAACCTTATAAGTATCAGTCAACTTTGTGATAATAAAATGATTGTTAAATTTGACAAAGAAAGGTGTCTTATTACTAATCTTAACAATGATTTAATCATGACTGGAGTTAGATCAACCAACAGCTGCTATGTGTTTGAAAAAGCTGAAAAAGAATTGCCTCAAAGTAGGTGTAATCAAGCCATTACTAATAATGTGGATATTTGGCATAAAAGGCTTGGGCATGTGAATTACAAAACTCTTGATAAGCTTGTTAAAAATGAATTGATAAGAGGAATTCCTAAACTAAGTGCTAAAACTCAAAGTGTCTGTGGTGACTGCGCTATAGGTAAACAAACCAAAAGTATTCACAAAAGTATAAGTCAAATCTACACTAAGAGAGTCCTAGAACTTCTTCATATTGACTTGATGGGGCCTATGCAAACTGCTAGTATAGGTGGTAAGAAGTACATTCTGGTAGTTGTTGATGACTTCTCTAGATACTCTTGGGTAGTGTTCTTAAAAGATAAGACTGAAACTTTTGAACTGTTCAAAACTTTGTGCCTAAAACTTCAACTTGAAAAAGGTTCAACCAGTGGTAATATTGCTAGGGTTAGAAGTGATCATGGAACAGAATTTGAGAACAGTAAGTTTAGAGAATTCTGCAACTCCTTAGGTATTAGTCATGAGTTCTCTGCTCCTAAGACTCCACAGCAAAATGGCATAGTTGAAAGGAAAAATAGAACCATTCAGGAAATGGCTAGAGTCATGCTTAACTCTAAGAAACTTGCCAACAGATTTTGGGCTGAAGCTGTTAATACTGCCTGTCATATAGTTAATAGAGTTTATATTACTAAAGGCACTTCCATGACAGCTTATGAAATATGGAAAGGTAGAAAACCCAATGTTAAGTATTTTCAAGTCTTTGGGTGTGTCTGTTACATTCTCAGAGATAGAGAGCATCTTGGTAAATTTGACTCTAAAAGTGATAAAGGGATCTTTCTTGGTTATGCTCAAAATAGTAGAGCATTCAGAGTCTTCAATCAAAGAACCAACTGTGTTATGGAATCTTATAATGTGTTATTTGATGACCTAAAAACTGTTGATGAGATTACAGGTGATAATGAACAGCCTGAGATTGCAGAAAAAGACAAAGAAGAAACTCAACAAACTAGGAGTCCCATAGTGGTTGGAAGTCCAGTTGCAACTGAAGTTACAACTGAGGTTGGAACTGAGGTTGGAACTGAAGTTGAAACTCAGGATTCAACAGAATCAGAAGAAGATGGATCTGCTATGCCAACAACAAGCAAGCCACGCTATGTAAGGACTCAGAAAAATCACTCTCTTGACAATGTCATAGGAGAAGTTGCTTCAGGTATGAAAACCAGAGGTAAAAGAAATAATGTTGTTCACTTTGCTTGTTATATTTCTCAGTTAGAACCTAAGAATATAAAAGAAGCTTTAGAAGATAGTGAATGGATTATAGCTATGCAAGATGAGTTGCATCAATTTGAGAGAAATGATGTATGGACTTTAGTACCCAGACCTTCCAATAAAAATGTTATAGGGACTAAATGGATTTTTAGAAATAAAAGTGATGAGGATGGAGTTATTATCAGAAATAAAGCTAGGTTGGTAGCTCAGGGTTATACACAAATTGAGGGAATTGATTTTGATGAAACCTTTGCTCCAGTAGCTAGAATTGAATCCATTAGAATGCTACTGTCTCTTGCATGTCTGTATGATTTTAAACTGTTTCAACTTGACATAAAGAGTGCTTTTCTAAATGGTGTGATTAATGAAGAAGTTTATGTCTGTCAACCTAAGGGATTTGAGGATCCTAACTTTCCTGAACATGTCTATTTGTTGAAAAAGGCATTGTATGGCCTAAAACAAGCTCCTAGAGCTTGGTATGATAGATTAACCAAGTACTTGATTGAAAAAGGCTTCAACAGAGGAGGAGTTGATAAAACTTTGTTTACTAAGAAAACCACAAAGGACATAATAATTGCTCAAATCTATGTTGATGACATTGTCTTTGGCTCTACTTCTAATAAAAGGATAGAAGAATTCATTTCTGATATGAAGAATGAATTTGAAATGAGTGGTGGAGGTGAACTAACTTACTTTCTAGGATTGCAAGTTAAACAGAATGAGAAAGGCATTTTTCTGTGCCAAAGTAAGTATGCAGACAATCTTGTTAAAAAGTTTGGTCTGAGTGAGAGTAAAGAGAAGAGAACCCCTATGAGTACTACCCTTAAACTGTCCAAAAATGATAAAGGTAAAATGTCTGTCCAAGTCTTTATAGATCCATGATTGGAAGTTTGCTGTATTTAACTGCTAGTAGACCAGACCTTTGCCTAAGTGTAGGAGTTTGTGCCAGATATCAGGCAAATCCTTTAGAACCTCATCTTCTAGCTGTCAAAAGAATTCTAAGGTATGTAAAAGGAACACTTCACCTAGGCCTATGGTATTCTAAAGATACAAACCATTTTCTAAGTGGCTACTGTGATGCAGATTGGGCAGGAAACATAGATGATAGAAAGAGTACTTCTGGTGGTTGTTTTTATTTTGGAAACAACCTTGTTTCTTGGTTCAGTAAAAAGCAAAATTGCATATCTTTATCTACTGCTGAGGCAGAATATGTTGCAGCTGGAAGTGGATGCACTCAACTTATTTGGATGAAACAGATGTTAACTGATTATAATGTCAAACAAGAAATATTAACTTTGTTTTGTGATAACAAAAGTGCTATAGATTTAGCTAAAAATCCAGTTCAACATTCCAGAACCAAACACATTGATCTAAGGCATCATTTTATTAGAGAACTAGTTGAAGAAAAGAGCTTAATTTTAGAACATGTTTCAACTGAGAGACAATTAGCAGATATTTTCACAAAGCCCCTTGATACAAACAAGTTTGAATCATTAAGAAGTGACATAGGGGTATGTCATTATCAATCTAATTGAATACTTTTGCTAAATATGTCTGTGTTGAGTACCTTTAATAATTTTTATTTCTAAGGTTAAAGTCTTATTTTGAGCTATGATGTTTTTGTTTTGAAAAAGCCGCTTTTTGGTGTCTCAAAAACAGATGTGAGGTAACTTGTCCTTAAAAAACCTCTCTGGTAATAGAGTTGCAAGCACAAAGTGCAAATTTTTTTTTGCTGGTTGCAAGTTCAGTTGCAACCTCAGTTGAAACCTCATACTCTCAACAACTGGTTAGAAGTTCAGTTACAACTCCAGTTGAAACCTCGTGTTAAAAATACTGGTTGCAAGCTCAGTTGCAACATCAGTTGAAACCTCAGTCTATTCTATAACTGCCAAGACAAAGTCTTGTTATTTTTGACATCACTTATACTCTTTCCTTGCTGAGGTCATCAAACTAGTTTTTGTGTAGAAATAAAAACGGATTTGCTCAATTTAAGCTCCTAAAATTTAATCTTTATTAGAGTTATTCTTTGATAAACATATTTTCTTGAGTAAATTGCTAGGTTTCTTTTGTTCTCCTAAAAGTTAGATATCTGTTTAAGTGTTCTTTATCTTGAATCAAGTCAAATTTCCTTAATAAGCTTCAACTTTTGAATTTTCAAATTTTGGATGAATCTGTTTTGAAAAAGGAATGTTTATCTGTTTAATTGGCTGAATTTATCTTAATGCCAACTGTTTCTTTCGTGATCATAGTATGAGTTATTTTTCAAAATTCTGTTGATAAAATACTTCCTATTTTTAAGCCAAAATCCTTCTCTTAATTGATTTGCATGTATCTATTTCCAATTTCAAAAAGATATGGTCTGTAATGCTATTTATACAAACATCTTTTTACTATCCAAAATCAATTACTTTTTACAGAATAACTCTCTCTCTCTCCTCTATAAAACCCTAGGCCTGCTGTAGAATCCCACTGCAAGGTTCTAAGTAAGGTTCTAACCCCAGTTGCAACCATGTCATCAAACCCTTCTAAAAACCCCAACCTGAACATTGATGATGATTGCACACTACGAGATTTCCTGAATAAATCTCCAACAAGTCAAGGATCAACAGCTAAGGTGAGTGAGACTTCCTCATCTCAGAAAAAGCGCACTAAGAAAAGAGCTAGGAAAACTGTAGAGGATCATCCAACTCCAACTGTTTTCTCTTATAAGTCTAAGTTTCATGAGACTGATCCTAGGTTTTGGAGTAGGACCTCGTATAGAAGGTTTAGGTCTTTTACTGGTAGGGAGATTCACAATGAAAGAAGACTTAATCTGGTTAGCTATCCACATATTCAAGTACATATTGAGAAACTGCTGTCAGCTGTTGGCCTAGATAGAACTATTTCTTATCCTAATTCTTATTACCCTGCTGTAATTAAAGAATTCTATGCCAATCTTAGTAATACTGTGTTTGTTAAGGGTGATCCTGCCTATGGCAGAGTGTTTTTAAGGGGTGTGACTCTGGATTTCACCCCTAAGTTGATCAATGATTATCTGTGTTGTCCTAGTCCTACTGAAGTTGATAATGTTGAACCAGACTTAGAAATACTAGCTTTAATTCTAACTGGCAAGAACAATAGGTTTGATGGTCACTCCATTAAAACCTCCTCCCTCACCTTGTGTGCATCTGTGTTGCACAAAATAGCTAGGTTCAATTGGAATCCCACTAAGCAGCCATCCAAAGTCAATAAGGAAATGGCCATATTTCTCTATAGGATCATGTCCTCTTTGCCAATTGATTTTGGTACTCATGTTTTTAATTTGATTAAAGAATTCAGTGCTGATACCTCATCCTCAATTTTGCTCCCCTTTCCTTGTCTAATCACTGGGGTGATTATGGCTCAAGTCCTACCTATGACTGGATCCAAGCCTATTAGCACAGCCACAGAACCAATCTCAGATTGTCCCTCTACTATTTATATCTCTGCAAAACTGCTCAAAGAAGGGCATGTCAATGACATATCTGGAGAAAAGGGCAAAGAAAAAGAAGAAGAGACATCTACTGCTCCCTCAGACAAGAAGAAAGGAGTAAAGTGGTACTTACTCCAAAAGCTGGCTTATAATCAAGAAAGGAGAGCTGAATTGGATGCTGATGATTATCAAATCAATAAGCTGCTGGTGGATATTATTGAGAGTGAGGATGATGGTGATAGTGATGATTGTTTCTCTATAAGCAGTGAAGAAAAAGATGAAGAGGTGGTTAGAGACTATCCTCTCAGAGAAAGAGCTCCCCACTCTAATATACCTCGTGACTGATTACAATGGTTGCTGACAAATAGGGGGAGTGAAGTTTATGTTGAAGTTTATTTTTTTTGTATTTCAATTTCAAGACTCAATGCTGCTGGTTTTAATTTTTTTTTATTGCTGTACTAAGACATTGTTGTGCCATGTTTTTGGCCTTTAAATTTCTGCAATTTCCATTTTGATGTCTTTGAAATTAAACTTATGAATGGATAAATTCTGTGCGTATGAAGTGCCTGCAATTCTAGCATACAGGGGGAGCTTAAACAGATGACTCTTTAGTATTGTTAATATACTATTTAAAGACTGTGCTGATATTGAATTTGCAGGTGGTTGGGATGATTTATAAACTTAATTGATTTGTCAAAACCAATGACAAAGGGGGAGATTGTTAGGACCAGATTTCTGGTCTAAATATTGTTTATTGTCTATTGGTTTTTACTAAATAAATCCTAACTGTTGTTAAGAACTAAGACAGTATTGACAGGTTTCAAGCTATGTTGTAACCTCTGTTACAACCTACTAAGTTAGTAGTATTAGGTTTCAAGTACCAGTTGCAACCTCAGTTACAACCTGTGTTGACAGGTTTCAAGTAAGTTGCAACCTCAGTTGCAACCACTAGTTCCAACCTGCTGTTAAGCAGAATTCTGTCTTGTTCTATAAATCTGCATAACTATTCTTTAATAATAATTATGTGTTTTAAAGTATGCAGGATATATTCTCATATGATCTTAACATGGTTAATATGCGTATATTGAGAATATCAAAGTGTTAAGGAAAGATGTTTTCTAAAAGAAATAAAGAGATTAGTCTATAAGGTTATGTTTCCTTTTTATATATAAATCTCTATTCTTATGCTTGTCCTTATCACTTGTTTCAATCTTTTGATCCTTATAATATTCAGTAAAGATATGTTTAAAGATTGATTGATATGTGGAGTTAAATGTTTCATATGTATATGAAAAGATATTATCTTTAAGAGATCATATCTTTATATGTTTCCTTTCAAAGGAAAAGATTAACTCCTACTTTCAAGTGTGTTACTAAACAGGTATTAATCAAAGATGATTAGAGTCAATCCATGCTGAAGAATCTCGTGATACTTGGAGAGATTGAAGCTAATCAACCAAGTCAAAAGCAATCAAAAGATATTGAAGATAGAAGATTGTTTTTACTTGTTTATATACTTAGTAACTTAAGCTTGTAAAAGTTGTGTGTTCTAAATTATAAAGAACTTATTTTCTAGAGAGAATACACGTGAGCTTCAAAAAGAAAACAATGGTGGGATGCCATTGATTTATATTTGATAGTTATAGAGTAGGAGCAATATAGTGATAGGCAGAAAAACCTAGAGGGAGTCTAAGTTTTTCATTAAGACTTGAGTCATATATTGTAAGCTTTTTATAATATCATAATCTGGGTAAGTGCCCCGGAGACGTAGCCTAGTTAGGTGAACTCCGTTGTTAAATGTGCGTGTGAATCATTTTCAAGTACATTTAATTTTAAAACAGTTCTGTCCATTAATACACCTGGTTCCAACTGCAGTTCCAACCTCACTTGGAACCTTATACACTTGGTTCTAACTGCAGTTCCAACCTCACTTGGAACCTTAATGCAAAACTGCATCTAGAACAGCGGATAGGAATTTCAAACACCATGCTACTTAATCTCATTCACCATTCACATAGATGACCTGGTGAACTAGAGAGCTAGATAACGGGAAATTCCATCTCCAGTTGATCCGAAATTGAATTTTAAAGAGCAACCCAACAAAGACACGACTTTTTTGTTCATCTAGAGGCATTTATTGAAAAGAAAGGCTATGTACAAAGACGACACACATCTGACACTACACACAGATGTGTACAAAGATTTTTGAGCCCAGAGTGGATTCCACACGATATTAATCAAATCTATGTTAATAATTTTATGTGGGACACACTGAGAATTGACAAATCTGTGTATGGATGAATGTAAACATCATTTTCCTTCCTTAACTTGTGATAAATAACTAAATAAAGCTTTAGGAACAGTATCAAGTACCTTGCTCTCTATAAAGAATAGCAGCATGGACAGCAGATTTCCCCTTAAGCCTTCCTTCTGTACACGGTTTATCACAATCGAGAATCGTTTGAACAATCTTCGCATTTCCCGCTTTCGAAGCAAGGTACATGGGTGATTCTTCTTTATTATTCAGAGAATGCAAAACCTTTAGATGAAGAGAAACTAAATAATCTGCCACGTCTTCTTGACAGCCTTCTATTAAGGACACGTGCAACGGCGTGTTTCCCTCCTCGTTCCTTAATTCGCTGAACCTCATACCCCCAAAAGAAAATAAGTTGGAATTTTTAAAAAGTGCAACCTGATTCCTTAAAAAGTACAAGATGATGAATGGGCATGGAGATCAGCTTATGTAAATTTTCATTTTGTTGCAAAATATATTTCACATTAGGTTCTGGAAGAGCTATTTTTAAAGAGCATCTCATTTGCTCCACTGTAACATGAAAAGAATTAAAAGAATAAATACTGAGATGACAGAGTAGATTTCGAAATATTATGAATGTAAAATGAGTATTCGAAGTTTAAATGATTAGTATCGTCACCATATCTTCCAAAGGTTTTCTAAATTGTGAGCCCGTGTCCGAGCTTGTTTATTTAGCAGAGCCTTGACTAAATATTTGTCACCATCCCTCGCAGCAAGGTGCAGCACGGTGTCGCCTCGGGAATTTAGTCTTGCAAGGAGGTTCGGAAAGTGGTACGCTACAAAAGCTGCACATTCAAAATTACCGTAAATTACGCACAGGTGTAGCAACGTGTTACGGGATGGGCTGACTTGCTCGAGCAGATCTGATGGTGGTAGATTCTTCTCGGTAGATATTCTCTCAATCACGTCAATTAAGGCATCCGCATCACCTGTTTTTTGCGGAGAAAGTTAAATCCAGAGATAATAAAAGGAAAATCACCGCACATCCTAAGTAGGCCAATTCTTCTAAATGTGAATAGGTTCATAATTCCATTGAACATCCTAAATAGGATCATACTTTTAAATGTGAAGAGGTTCATAACGAGTTTAAACCTCCTAGTTTAGCCACACAAGAAAAAGGAAACAATCCGAACGGGTAAGATTATACTATTATATACATCACCTGTCTTAGCAGCTAAGTAGAGGTCCAGAACCATCATATTTTGGCATTCATTGTCATGAGTGGTTTCACAACTAGATGATGATCCCGAGGTGACTACTCCATTGTTTTCGTTAGTTTCACTAATTTCGTTGTCGAGGAGTTCAGTGGAATTCTTTAAACTTTGCATTCTTAAGTTTCTACTCCTCCATTTTGGGCCTCTTTTTATATCTATCTTCAAATCAATATAACCCATCTCTCCTTACAAAAATATCAGTTTAAACAGGAGCAGAGCCACGGTTCTACCTGAGAGGCAAAATTCAATAATGTCAAAACCAAAACCTGTTTTCTTTAAAGAATGATAGCATGTTGTGTTCTGAATGTTTGGCACTGAAGCTCTGGTTCAAGCCGATGTTTACGAAAAAACATAAACAAAATATATTGCAACTAAACTCATGAAGCCCATAAATAACCATTGATAAACATAAACAGGCCTTAACATACGACACAATGAATTAACATACGACAAAACCAGAACAGTCACAGACTCACCGTAGCCTCCTACAAAAATATTTTTAACATATTAATTTTTATCAAACTGGTTAAAAAATTCTAGTACTTTTTTGACCACTAAACGCTTATTAAAAAATCCAAAGCTGCATTTATCTAGCTTTTCCAACCCAATTAGAACTATAACTGTTTAATTTTATATTCTTTAATAATTTGATGTGGCTGGCAGGCTTGTGTAGCCAAATTGCTACCCAAATGAATTAAGTTCTTACGATTAAACTAGACTAAATATATTTTCACTACTCTACACTCCTCCTTATACTAGCAGTGAGGACAAAATTTGTATTTTTGTCCTGTATCGTTTTTGTCTTTATTGCTCTCACAAGGAGTGTAAGGACGAGTGAATCTAACATTATTATGATTAACTATCATCAAATTCAAGGTTATTTACATGAATACCCAAATTATCAAATTATACATAGTAAGAAAAAAAAGGTGGAAGAAAAAGTATTTATTAGCAGTGGCGGAACTAGAATTGTTTTCTTTCGTAATTATGGAGGGTGATGAAAGTCTAAAATCGATAAAAAAAGAAGAAGATATATAGTAAAGGATGTTTTTTCTCTCATGGTGGGTGATGTAGACTTGTAGTCCTTACTAGTACCTTCTGGTTATTGGAGTAATATCACACACTAAAATCCAGCTAAAAACACACATTGACAGCTTATCCAATTATCCTAAGTTCAAAATCAAGAATTTGAGAAGATTGATCTTAAATAACAATAGCAGTTAAGGAAATTAAGAAACTGAAATTAAAGAATAGCAAAAATTCCTGAAATGTTCAGTAAAAATTACTTACAAGTCAGGAATGGGTGGAGAGTCTAATGTGAGGAAATTTTTTGTTAAAAGTGGATACTTGCTGCTTAGCTAATAAGGTACCGGAATAAATCATACTAGTCATTTTTTTTATTTTTTATTTGTAATCAATCATATTATCATACTAGTCAACTACGTGTTGCAAAACATAAATAAGTCAACGAGGTGCTGTATTTTATTTTATTTTGAAAAAATAAAAAAAAAAAGGCTCCCAAGGGGTGAAAACAAGTTGCTGCAGTTGACGCGTTTTTTTTTTATCATACTAGTCCGGCCTCTACAATATTTTTATTATCTCTATTATTAACTAAAATAGTTAGCTAAAAATATAATTTTTTATCTCCGTTAGTTATGTTAAATCATGTGTTATTTTTATAGATGTTAAAAAAGTTGTTAAAGATAACAATGTTTTTAATGTTGTTAATTGATAATGTGGCAAAATATCATTAATTTGAATGTCAACTCTATTTTAACTATTACTATTTTAGTTCATATTTTAGTGGGATTTACAAAATGACTAATTAATGAGATTTTAATTAATAATTAATTTTAATTAAAATTAGATAACTTTGTTAAGTTAATACACTAATGTGAAAGTTAAATTTAAGTTACACATGTGTCATTTAACATGCAATTAAATAATGATGTGTAAAATTTAATATTGTTAAAATTATCACAACTATTATGAATGCTCTAACAAGTAACCAATTTGTGTACATAATTACCCGTGAATAAAACTATAAAAGTGTAGATTTGGAAGGTATTTGAAATTTCGTATGGCTTTTATAAATCATCCGGTTCTTGGGTTTCATGTTCGACGTTTATTTATAAAACGAATGTATATACTATATACAGAGGTTATTTGCACAACGTATACATATAGTATGACATGACATACAACTCACATAAAAATGATAGCTAAGGATAAACAACACATGTCATCACTATGTGTATATGTTGTGCAAATAACCTTGTACATATATTATTACTCTAATATAAATACTTAACGTCAACGTTTTCTTTCCCTTTTATTACCTAAATTTTGGACTAACCCTTAATTTAATTTTGAAACCATTTGCTTAATTTCGTATATAATAATATAAATTGTTAGTAGCTATTTTGTATCACCTAATAATTTCGTTGGTTGTCGCTATTTTGATAAACAACACTCGGTCATATATCCAACTTATTTCTAATGGTTCTTATATGAGTTGCATTTTCAGTTGTAACTGACTTTTACAACTGAAATATATTGGCAGACAAGTCAAGATTTCTGTGGACTTGCAGCTTGTTGATCAAACATATTATGTTAAGAATATATTCGTGGATATGGAATCTCATGAAAAATTGTGCAGAAAAGATTCATCTAGCTTAATCAGCATTTGAAGAAAAGATTGAAAAATCGATCATCTTGAATAAACAGTTTATTCTTTAGTATATTGTGTTAACTTCTTTTGTAAACTATAATATATAAGTGCATAATAAATCGTAGAATTTGGTTATGTATTCTGAATAAAATAGTTTATTTTTCTAGAGAATACATATTTATTTGCTAAAAGGGATAGATACTTAATAGTTGAGAAGAGTAATAGCAATAGCTGTATAGAATTAAACCTTTAGAGTTCTACTAATTTATAAGACTCAAATACACTTTGTAAGCTTTCTCAATATTCTAATCTGAGCAAGAGCTCCGGAGAGTATAATAGATCGAACTTCGTTATCAAACATGATGTATTCATCTCTTATTCAGTACGTTTGATTATGTGTTTGCAAATATTTATTCTTGATGCGGTTTCAATTACAACCGATAACTGAAATCTATAAAGTTCAGTTGTAACTGAAACATGCGTTACTTCATCCTAAAGTTACTTCATCTTAGAGTATTAAGTCATTTAGTAATTTCATAAATATATATCACCAACGGAGCTTAGAGACGCACAACAAAGGCAGCGCGGATTAAAAAGCAGTAAGTACCAAGTTGAGCCCAAATAAGGGCAATAGATACAATAATGGAGTTGTACATGGCTATTGTGTCTCAAAATATAAATAGGTGTAACCAAATTATAGCACAAACCAACTATAATTCTTACTTTACTACTTGGGTCGGTTGTAGTTTTTACTTACAAACGTAAGTAAACAAAAAGGATAATAAGTGATGTGGCGGATCACGCGACGATTCGACGATTCGACGATAAAGGAAAACAAAGGGAAAAGAATAGAGTACCCAAAACCATTAGGAGAATGAACCCCGTAACAAGAATAGAAATAGCGAGCCAACGGAGCTTACTCACCACAAGATAAACACCAGCGACAAAAGATAAAGACATCATCGAAAGAGAGACACCCAACAAAGGTAGTGCGAACCGAAAAGCAGTGAGTACCAAGTTGAGATCCCCAAGTTGAGCCCAAATAAGAGCAACCGAGACAATTATCGAGCTGTACATGGCTATTGTCTCACATAAAATAAATACGTGAAACCATTTGTTCTTCAACATTGTTGCCATGCCTTGATCCGGTTCAGAGTTGTTATAGCCACCTGGCATAGTGAACCCAGCTGCAAAAGTAATCGTAGCAACTAATAGGAGGGTGTTTACTCTATCTTTATATCTTTCCAGGTCTGATTTGTTTGAGTGAGAAGGGTGTTGCATTCCCCTGGCTTCGATAATTGATTTCGAATACGCTTGTGGTACACTTCCAGACTTTAGTGCAGCCCATGTTAATCGCTGAAACACATAAGGACAAAAAAATGAGTTTGTAACTGATACTAAAAACCTAACTACACATTTTTGCAGAAGTAGAGTAACAACCATCAAGCATGATCAAGGTATACGCCAGAGTTATGGAGACTCGGGGTCTTGTTTTTTTCTTTTTCCAGCAAAGAGAGTTGTAACTGTCAAACTTTATTAATTATAAAGCAAAAGTGACAAGGTTTAGCCGTTTAAACCTCAAGAACATCAACTCAAGAGGCAAACAATAAGAAAAAAAGACAACCAAACTCTACTTTAGATGCAATCATATAATACTACAACATTACAGTAGACTGAACAAATGATTAAGCTTATAGTGCAATAGATTGAGTGAAGTAATGTAAAAATACATTCAACAATGTTTTATTACAATCCTTTGATATTTGCCACTAATCATCACTGTATCAAGTGCATTAGACAATTGATATTTTAATTTATATAATGGGCCACTAAATTGCTTTAATAAAGTTTGGTAGCCAATTTTGTGCATAAGTAAAATAGTTAGAATAAGCGAACTAAAATTCACATTCATTATATATGTATATATATACCCTTCAGCTCTCACCAATTTTCTGATCTCACATAAAGCTAGTTTATATACCATGATATGATTTTGTTCACGTGAAAGAAAAGAAAGGGATATCTGGGTTTAAGAGGCCACCGGCCTAGATGTCAGTGGACTAGGTTTCTGAGCAGATATGAGCATGATCCACGATGTCGCCATTGGGGTTTAAAATGCCCTCTTAGAAATAAAAACAACCTTAGTAGCAATTATTTTAATTTCCAATGGGCGAAAACGATGGGCACTTGCCTTTAATCAACTAAGAAACAAAGACACAATAAAAGGTTGATTCATATTGTGTACTACTAGAAATTTGCTTTTGCATACCATCCGAAATGAAGGCGGTGATTCCATGAGCTGCTCGGCACAATCAAGAGCTGTCTTGCCTTGATTGTTCTCTAACTTTGAATCCACCCTCTTGTCCCATGTCAGTATACTAACTATCTTTGGGTGCCAACTCATAGCACCTATATGCAAAGGTGTATTTCCATCTTGATCCTTCATATTTATAAGCTTCTTGAAATTGTTTGTTCCAAGGATATAGCGGACCATATCGTTCGAACCACCCTCAACAGCAACATGTAGAATATTCTGTCCTTGTGAACTGAGCAGTTCGCATGATTCCAGTATTGCAGCAATAGATAAACAAGATTTTTGTACCCTTTAATTGAAGCTATGTGAATGGGAAGTAAGCCATTATTGTCCCTTATAAATATAGTATCACGGTCGACTCCTAACAAATATTTAGCCTCTTCAAGATATCCTAATGAAACAGCCAAGTGGAGTAGAGTTTTTCCTTCTTCATCTCTTAATAAGATGAACGTTGGTTCACGAGCCAATAAGATTTCTAATACACCTGTGAATATGTAAGATCAAGTTGGAAGCTAATTATTTAAGGCCTTCTTTTGTTGCATCTTTAACTCCCACCTTTTTTCTTTAAGGTTGGACTGTGTTCTGATTCATCATCTTAAAAGTGAGTTTCCTGATTCTTTTGTAGGAAAAAAGCTAGACATTCAAAGGTGAATGTACTAGTCTTTTCTCTTAACAAGTTCAACTGTTCAAGTGCTACCAAATGGATTCTTGCGTTTTTTTGTCACACATTATTAATATTTGGTTTTCATGGTTTTTTTTGCACAATCATGAAAACCAAATCTTAAATAGGTTCCTTGGGTATATTGCAAGCCGTGAGTATATGATACAGCTAGATACTAGCACACCAACTAAACAACTAGGAAGTAAAACACCATGCTACTTAATCTCATACACCATTCACATATGCATGACAGGTAATGTAGATGACCCGGTGAACTAGAGAGCTAGATAAAGGGAAATTCCATCTCCAGTTGATCCGAAATTGAGTTTAAAGAGCAACCCAACAAAGACACGACTTTTTTACTCATCTAGAGGCCTTTATTGAAAAGCAAGGCTATGTACAAAGACAAGGCACACCTGACACTACACACAGGCGTGCACAAAGATTTTTGAGGCCAGAGTGAATTCCAATCAATACTAATCAAATCTATGTTAATAATTTTATGTGAGACACACTGAGAATAGACAAATCCGTGTATGGATAAATGTAAACATCATTTTCCTTCCTTAACTTGCAATAAATAACTAAATAAAGCTTTAAGAACAGTATCAAGTACCTTGCTCTCTATAAAGAATAGTAGCATGGGCAGCAGATTTCCCCCTAAGCCTTCCTTCTGTACACGTTTTATCAAAATCGAGAATCATTCCAACATTCCTCGCGTTTCCTGCTTTCGAAGGAAGGTACAGGGCTGATTCTACTTTGTTATTTACACAATGCATTTCATCCCAATTCTGAAAGAAAATCAAAGAACAGGCCACGTCTTCTTGACAACTTTCTATTAGGCACTCGTGTAACGGCGTGTTTCCCTCCTCGTTCCTTAATGTGCTGAACCATATACCACCAAAAGAAATATAAACTGGATTTTGAAATATGCAACCTGAATCCTTAAAAAGTACAAGATGATAAACGGGCATGAAAATCAGCCTATGTAAATTTTTATTTTTGTTATAAAATATATTTCCACATTAGGCTCTGGAAGAGCTCTCTATTTTAAAGGAGCATTTCATTTGCTCCATTGTAGCATGAAAAGATTAATAAGAATAAATACGAGATGACAGAGTAGAATTTCAAAATATTATTTAAATGTAAAACGGGTGTTTAAAGTTTGAAACAGTATTATCGTCACCATATATTACGAAGGTGTTCTATGTCATCCTGTGTCAGTCTTCGCTTACTTAGCAGATGCTCGACTAAATCTTCGCAACCATGTCTTGCAGCAAGGTGCAGTACGGTGTCACCTCGGGAATTGGGTTTTGCAAGAAGGGTCGGATAGTGATACGCTATAAAAGCCGCACATTCATTATTCCCATAAATCGAGCACAGGTGTAACACCGTGTTATGGGCTGGGCTGACATGATCAAGCAGATCCAATGGTGTTAGGTTCTTTTCGGTAGAGACTCTCTCAAGCGCATCAATTAAGGCGTCCACATCACCTGTTTTTTGTGGGGCGAGTTACAAATCTATTGATAACAAAGGAAAAGTATTGCACGCATCCTTAATAGGATCATGCTAATATGAACAGTTTCAAAGTTCCATAATGGGATCGTGTTTCTAAACAGCGGCGGAGCCTGAAACAAGTGGGTTGCTAAGTACACATTGTTACGTGACGGGGTTCCAAAACATAATATTTTGAATTACTTCAGAATCTATATAGAAAATTTGCATTTCTGTAAATTGTCACAGCCCTTTGTCCCTATAGTGCTTCCCCCCTGCTACTAAATGTGAATAGGTTCATAGTTCCATTGCACTCGTAACGAGTTTACACCTCCTAGTCTAGCCACACAAGAAATAAGAAAATCAAAATCGGAGCGGGCAGGCTAGATTATATACATCACCTGTCTTGGCAGCTAAATAGAGGTCCAGAACCATCATATTTTGGCATTCATTGTCATCAGTTGTTTTACAACTAGATGATGATTCCGAGGTGACTGCTTTGTTGTTTTCTTTAGTTTCACTTGTTTTGCTGTCAGGGAATTTTGTGGAATTTTTTAAACTTTGCATTCTTAAGTTTCTAGGCCCCCATGTTGGTCCTCTTTTTATGTTTATCTTTTTTATGTTTATCTTCAAATCAATATAACCCATCTCTCCTTACAACCAAATCAATTCAAACAGGAGCAGAGCTAGTGAGCCACGATTCTTCCTGAGAGGCGAACAATTCAATAAAGTCAAAACCATAACTTGTTATCTCGAAAGAATTGATAACACACGTTGTTCTCTAAAAGTTTGGCACAGAAACTCTGTTCAAACCGAGGTTTATGAAACAACATAAACAAAAATATTTTCGAAATAAACTCATCAAGCTCATAAATAATAAGTGACAAACATAAACAGGCCCTATGTTCTTACAAAGAACACATCAATGATTACAATAAAACCAGAAAGATCACAGTCGCCTCCCTACAAATTTATTTGAACAATTTTTTTTATTTATTAAACTGCTTAAAAAGTCATAGTTCTTGTTTAACCGGTTAACTGTTAGCTATAAATCAGAGGCTGCATTTTAGAAATCGGACATCTAGCTTTTCCAACCTAATAAGGACTATAACTGTTTAATTTATATTCCTAAATAATTTGATGTGTGGTGGCAGGCTTGTATAGCCAAAACTGCTAACCCAAATGAAAAAACTCCTTATGATTAACTAACATCAAAGTTATCTAGTTGAATACCCAAATTAACTGGCAACAAAAAATGGTGGAAAAAGAAAAGACTTCAAAAAAAAAAAAAGAAAAAAAAAAGAGTAATGATACGCACACACACCCGTTACACTTCTTCTTGTGAGTACGAAAACACAACACAAAGTTGAACTTTTATGTCACTCAGCTTGTTAGGACCAGATTTCTGTCCTAGAACTATTTGTTGTATGAACTATTTGTTGTCTATTGGTTTGAACTAAATAATCCTAATTGATTGTTAAGAATTGACATAGGTTTATGTTTACAAGTGAGGTTGGCAACCTCAGTTGCAACCACAGTTTCAACCTGCTGTTATGCAGGATTATGTCCAGTTCTGTAATTCTGCATTACTAATCTTTAATGACGTTTATTTGTTTTAAAGAATGCAGAATATATTCTCATATGTTCTTAAAGATTTAGTTTGTGTATATTGAGAATATTAAAGTGATAAGGAAATATGTTGTCTAAAGTATATAAGAAGATTAGTTTATAAAGATATGTTTCCTTTAATGAGTCAAACTAGATCTCTATTTTCATGCAAGTCTTTATCACTTAATTCAATATATGTTTTCTTTCAAAATCAGTATGATCTATTTTACATTGAATAATATATGGAGTTAAAGTTTCAAAATATATTCAGAAAGATTTTATCTGTAAAAGATACTATCTGTTCTTTGTTTTAGGAAAATACTAACTCCTATTTCCAAACTAGTTATTAACAGGTAATATGGAAAGATTGAAATCAATCAAAAGAGTCAAAAGCAATCAACAAGATCTTGAAGAAAGAGATTGTTTTTACTCCTATAAATAGTTGATAACGATCTTGAAGAAATAGATTGTTTTTACTCCTATAAATAGTTGATAGTTGATAACTTTCCTGCTAAAATGTGTGTTCTAAATTATAAAGAATTCATTCTTGAGAGAATACACCGTGAGCTTTTAAATGGAAAACAATGGTGGGATGTCATTGATATTTTGAGTGATAGCTATAAGGTAGGAGCAATATAGAGATAGGCAGAAAAATCTAGAGCGAGTCTGAGAGTTTTTCATATTATTGTAATGTTTTATAATATCATAATCTGGGTGAGTGCACCGGAGACGTAGTCCAGTTGGGCGAACTCCGTTGTTAAATGTGCGTGCGATTTAATTCAAGTACATTTAACTTTACTGTTCTGTCCATCATTATACTTAAGTTCCAAATGTGTTTGCAACTATACTTGGAACCTAACTGCATAACAGCAACTAGAGCAGCGGATAGGAATTTCATATCTCATGAAGAGGTGTATGGACGAGTGTACGGGGTGTGTGCAAATAAACTTTCACAAAAAAAACGCTCATTGACAACTAACCCAATTAAAATCCTGAGTTAAATATAAAAAAAAAAACTAAAAGATTGATCTTAAATAACAATAGATAAGGTAATTGAGAAACTGAAATTCAAGATTATGAAAAAAATCCTATAATATTGAGTTACTTACAAGTCAAGAAAGAGCGGAGACAGTCTAAATGGAGTTTTTTGCTGAAATGGGTTACTGTGTACACTTAATTCCCAGAATGGGCTACCTTTCTGAAATATTCCCAAAATGGTCTACTTTCGAAAAACGACCGATCGAAATTGTTAAAACGACCGGTCGTTTTATTATTGAACTCTCTGGAACAATTTGGACAATAAACGATCGGTCGAATTGGACAATACGACCGGTCGTTTTTCAGACAAAAACGATCGGTCGTTACGTACATTTCGATCGGTCGTTTTTATGTTGAACTCTCTGGAAGAAATCATACCTGAAACGATCGGTCGTTTCTGAAAAACGATCGATCGTTTTTCTTGTGAACTCACTGGAAGAAATTTGGATTTATTAGATCGATCGTTTTTTAATAACGATCGGTCGTCTGTAGATAAACGATCGGTCGTTTTTCACAGTCGACCGATCGACTGTAAACAATTTACAGAACAAAGAATTTTTGGCACTTTTCGACACTGATTTGGCAAAAAATATATAAAAACATGATCCCTTTTTGAACATGATCCCTTAAAAAATGATGTAAATTAATATGTTTAGTACATCGGATTGTCCGGAAGATTTATAGCACAAGTATTATCACATAAAATGATGTCGTAAATTAATATGTTTAGTATAAGATGTGTAGGTGACGTTTTACTAAACATCCGATTTAAAACATCCGATTTAAAACGAAGTTAAACAAAGCTAAACGATTAAGGAAAACGAACGATCAAATGCAAGCGATAAATTGGCCATAGTTTTGCCTAAAAACGGTCAATCGCCACAAATGAAAACAACACAAATAACCCAATCAACTATAGATATATATGCGCACAAGTTATAATAACAACAAAATCGCATTTGTAGAATTATAAATACGCAATCTCACAACGTCATACAATTTAACACGTAATGATAAATAGCAACATAAAAAAGATAAAAACGCATACTATAAGTGCACAAACTCACAACGCATAAGCAACATAATAATGATTCATAAAATAAAGCGTTTGCTACTTATTACATCAAAAACCAACGTTGTTCGAAATCGAAAGAAATGAGAAATACAACGCAAAAACAAAAGAGAGGGTATTTCTCCCCCTTTGACATCATCAAAAATAACAAAAAAATATCCGCCTAGTCGCGGTGGGAGGTTGCATCATCCTCGTCGTCGTCGTCGTCGTCGTCGTCGTTGTTTGGCCCGACAAGGTTGGGAAAGAAGCGATTGAACTCGGCCCTTTGCTCGGTGCTCATTCGATCAAGTTCTTCGAGTTCTTCTTGACCCGGGTTCATGAATCGAAACATACGACGGGTCATTTGAGCATTGCGATATTGGTTTATATAGAGAGCGTTGTAGAAGTCGTCCGTGCGCGGGGGAGGGTTGGAGGATCCGACTTGGGCTTTTCCTTTGCCCCGAACTCGAGAGGGACGAGAGGAGGTAGGGATATCGGTGGGGGGAATGGAATCGGAGGAGATAGCTACGTCCTCATGAGAAGCTCGCGGTGTTGGCTTAGGGCCGACATACTCTTCCTCTTCGGGGGTAAGAGAGGTATAGCCGGGGCCGGACACCCGCTTACCGAACCAAGTTATAGACTTGTCGGTATTATGGAATTTTATGGACATTTGGGAAAGATAGGAAGTGTCCCAAATATGTTTGTCCTTGTTTTTGAACAACGTTCCACCGGGAACGAGATTTTGGTCTTCCAAGATGGCCGAAATTAGGGCACCGTAAGGTAACCCATTCTTGGATTTTGTTTTAAGCGAATCCATCTTAAAGAAAATGAGTGTCGCGAAGTCAAGTTTGACTCGGCGATGGATACACCCAAGAAGGAAGATGTACTTGTTAGTAACATCCGTAAAGTTGGACGTATGAGGAAGGACGATGTGAGAGATGATGTGGTAGGCTAGTTTGTTGCGGAATAGAAGGCCATGGGCTTTGTTGGAGCGATTCATATGGTTAGGATGAAAAATTTCATCTTTGAGATCATTGAAGTTATCGATCTGAAGAGTCTCACAAAGCTCTTCACTAGACTCATGAACACCGTAATTATCTAGGCGTAATAAATTTCGTAAACGGTCTATACCGTAGAC
This sequence comes from Primula vulgaris, assembly GCA_963920805.1. NCBI lineage: Eukaryota > Viridiplantae > Streptophyta > Magnoliopsida > Ericales > Primulaceae > Primula > Primula vulgaris. The sequence goes on along the minus strand of OY987216.1, from coordinate 5,137,755 downwards.
GAAAGGTTGTCCATTAAACGATGAACGCAAGCGAAGTGCGCCATCATTCCTATCAAGAGCGAGGTTGTAATAGAATTCATAAACGTTTTCTTTGTAAAATGGCTCTTTTAGAGTAAGAATGGTATCGAGTTTGTGAAAACTTAAATCTATCATAACATCGGAAAATCGTTCACGGAAAAGAGCCATGTCTAGAGTGAAGTTGGTCAATATACCTCTTTTACCCATCTCGGGTGGATAGAGAGGAGGAAGAGGGCCGGAAGAGGCACCGGGAGCGGAGGAGGAGCCGGTGCGCCGAGCGCGAGGAATAGCCGGACGACGAGTGGGCGGAGGCACGATCTCGTCCTCATGTTCATCGGCGAGGTTGAATGAGGCGCTCTTTGTACGAACCATAGTTGAAAAAAGAATTAGGGTTTTGAAGAATTGGGGATTTTTAAGAAAACGGAATGAATCGAGAGTGATTATACGGATAATAAGAGGAATTGGGTAATATATTTATAGAAAATTGGGATTTTTGGGTGATTTGATGAAGAGGGGCGAATTTTTTATATATAAGAGAGAGATATAGTTTTGAGATAATGAAAAATTTAGGGTTTGAAACAATTAGAAGGCTGAAATACAGAAAAACGATCGGTCGTTTTATGAATCGATCGGTCGTTTTTGGACAGAATTCTTCCAGTGAGCACACCGAAATAACGATCGGTCGTTGTTTCATAACGATCGGTCGTCTGTGTAAAAACGATCGGTCGTTTCTCACAGAGATCGGTCGTTTTTGGACAGAATTCTTCCAGTGAGCACACCGAAATAACGATCGGTCGTTGTTTCATAACGATCGGTCGTCTGTGTAAAAACGATCGGTCGTTTCTCACAGAGATCGGTCGTTTTTGGACAGAATTCTTCCAGTGAGCACACCGAAATAACGATCGGTCGTTTTTTCATAACGATCGGTCGTCTGTAACATTTAGACATAACAAATAATTTTTTGCACTTTTCGACACTGATTTGGCAAGAAAAATATATATAAATACTAAAATATATATAAAATCAATCAAATATATATATTTATGTTAATTGCACTTATTTATTTATGTTGTTCATTCTACTTTTTATGTTAATTGCATTTATTTATTTACTCTCATACTTAACAAACCAGTTTATCTTCTCAAAAAAGAGTATGAAAAAACACTGAGAATAAATATATATATTTCATCTTAAAAAAGACAATTACAAGCGGAAAATTAAAATAGTACAAGATACATATTGTCTCGTTGATAAGCGTACAATTACAAGCGGACAATTACAGCTAAAATCATAAGCGTCGAGGACGTATTGGATACGGACACTTACGACAATCATGTCCTCGCCCTTGACAACTAGAACATCTCATACGTGCTCGTCTCTCCGACTGATCCATACCATTATGAATACGAGTAGATCTTGGACGACCCCTTTCTCTTACAAGAGTAACATCCGGAAGAAATAATCTATCACATTCATCCCAATAGTCTTGATGCCGAAGAGGACAAAATTGCGCCGAGTACGTACCTTCGTATGATTCAAGACTGTAATATTTTACTATGTAAGCTTCCCAATCAAGACGGTTTGCAGCGCATACGGAAAACACATGTGAACAAGGGATTCCATCACTCTGCCACTTACCGCAATCGCATTGCCAAAGTGAAAAGTCGACAACTTGAGTATTGCCTCCCCTGGAATTTCTTGAACTTGTACACACGGAATAAACCCCTCTTTCATAATCGAAAGTAACATTGGTATGACCAATGTCCGACCTCCGTTTCTCTAAAATTTTAAGGATATTGGGACCATATCTTGTGCCGCTGTTTCTCATCCCGATTACTATCTTTTTCCGCTCGCAAAAATAGTGTACCAACTTATAGAAAATAAGCTGCACAGCAGCAGTGATTGGTAAATTACGAGCAGCTTTTAAAACATTATTGAAAATTTCAGCCATGTTTGTGGTCATGTTACCATGTCGCCTCCCTTTATCATGAAAATATGACCATTTTTCCGCAGGCTCTCTTATCAACCATTGATAGGCTTGAGGATTCATGACTTTTATTGCTTCCATGATTCTTTTCAATTTTCTTTCTTGTAATTCCCAAATGGCGTTCTCCGCTAACTTGTGTAAGTCAGGATCTCCTTTGAAAGCTTTATTAAAATTATCCAAAAAATGATTTGAACAATATCGATGAACAAAACCTTGACCACGCCAAACTCCTCTCACTGCACTTAGAATACCAGCATGTCTATCCGAAATTAGACAAATATTCACGCGCTCTTTAATCACATGTCGCATAATGTTAGAAAGAAAATAGCTCCACGAAATTGTACTCTCCTCAGCAACAAATGCACAACCAATGGGAAAAACATGATTATCTGCATCCGATGCCATGGCCAACAAAATCTTACCTTTATACTTCCCATATAAGTGAGTAGCATCAATAGCGATAACTGACCTACAATACTGAAATGCATCAATAACGGCCTTAAATGTGAAGAAAAATCTGTTCAATACCTCACCCACTGAATTTGTTACCACATCGTAAACTGGCGTTGTCTCATAAGAAGCTACGGTACCGAGATTATACTTTTGAAGCGCTTTCATAAATTTAGGTAAAACCTTATACGAGTCTTCCCAATTACCAAATATCTCTGCGATTGCTTTTTGTTTACCCAAATAAGCTTTTTTGTATGAAACCGACATTTCAAAGCGGGCATTCACAATCTCTTTAACTAATGAAATCTTCATCATAGGATTAGTTGTCATGGCATTTCGAATGGTTTGGGCAACAAGATTGGAATCTAATTGTGGATGATCAGTTGTAAGCTCGGCATGAATGCATGTATGAGGACCGTTGTACACCGACACTTCAAAAAATCCATGTTTCTTTCTTAGTGAAGCTCGTAGTTTCCATTTGCATTGTTGAGTTTCGGCCAGTTTACAACGAATTTCCCAAAATTTTGCCTTCGAACTTTTAGTGGAAAAATGGATGTTACGTTTGATTGACCAAAGTTTTATTCCCTTTTTCAACATTTCTTTATCCCTAAATAAAAGACCAATAAAAGGATCATTAACTTGAGGATCCCAAAATCCAGGATACATCATATAATTTCGTCTCTGGTTACTATAATTTTCTTGAGTGTCGAACGGTTCATTAAACAAACTTGACATTGGTTGATGCATAGGAATTTCATCGAGGATAGTATTATTCGCCAATTGTGACCCACTTGATTGGTCGTTTTCATCCTCATCCATATACAAGCCCATTTCAGATGATAATTCTTCGTACTCAACTTCTTCTACATTTTCTTCGTCATCGTCAGACTCGTTTTCGCTAATATTGAAGTCCGGATCTTCATCCTCTGGTTCATCCCCAAGTTCTATCGACCAACCAATATTATCTGCCAATCGACACACTGCATCCAAATGTGTCAAATCTGGTTCGTTGTTCTCAGAATATACCTCTAGCATTGGCTCTTGTCGAATGGGTGTTCTACTTGATGTACCGATTTCATGCATTGGCTCTTGTCGAATGGGTGTTCTACTTGATGTACCGATTTCATGCATTGGCTCTTGTCGAATGGGTGTTCTACTTGATGTACCGATTTCATTAGTGGAAAGAATATTATAATACAACCCGTAATCTTGATCAGAAGAGTAAACTTGCTCAATTTCAACATATAACTCTATAAACGTTCTTCCATTTTCTTCTATTAACTCAAGCATGGTTTCCAACGAATCATTATCATCAACAGCCAATCGCATATATTTAAACTCAGTAAGTGTAGTCAGATATGGATAACGACATGTTAAACTCAAACGATTTGAAGTCGATGACACATCAAGTACCTTAAACAATTTTTCCAAAAATTGGTCGTATGTCGTGTTTCTAGATACCTTAAAATTTTTTTTATAAGCAATATCATAAGATAACCCCTCGCTAATAGTTTCCATTATCGTACCTCCCCAATAACACATAATTGTAGGATTTTTCATTTCGATAACCACACGGTAAAATTAACAATTTTACTCAAATAATACTCCAACAACACAAAATATTGAGCTTTTACCTGTTTTGGAAGAGATCTGAGATTTGCCCTAAAATGATCTAAGAGCTCTGTTTTTTTTATTTTTACAGTGGTAATGAGATGAGTACAGTGGTCTGTGGAAATGAGATGAGTTTTTTAAGTACAAGTATTTCCGAAAAACGACCGATCGAAATGTACGTAACGACCGATCGTTTTTGTCTGAAAAACGACCGGTCGTATTGTCCAATTCGACCGATCGTTTATTGTCCAAATTGTTCCAGAGAGTTCAATAATAAAACGACCGGTCGTTTTAACAATTTCGATCGGTCGTTTTTCGAAAGTAGACCATTTTGGGAATATTTCAGAAAGGTAGCCCATTCTGGAAATTAAGTGTACACAGTAACCCATTTCAGCAAAAAACTCGTCTAAATGTGTAGAGAGAAAATGTTATAGTGGATAATGGAATAAATTATAAATTTATAACTAGTCAAGTTAACTACGTGTTGCAAAGACTAAATATGTCAACGAGTTTTCTATATTTTATTTTATTTAAAAAAAATAGGGTCCACTTGACGCGTTTTTTTGTATTGGTACACTGTTTGTGCACATAAATCATAATCACTCGCGAATAAAGGTGTATATTTGTTGGATGCGGGATGTTCAGTGCCTTTTTTATTCGAGTTTAAAATAAATAAAACATGACTATTATATTAGATTCAGTGTACACCGGAACATGATATGCAAATTAAAATCAACCATGCCATAATACAAAGTGTAAAAGAACTAAACATGCAATTAAACGGGTTTTATAATTTCTGCTTTTAACGATTTGGGTATATATTTTTTAAAATTTTCAATTTAGTTACCATACTATAATAAATTTCCAATTTAAGTATCACCATCTAAATAAATCACGGAATCATGTCACATGACATTTGACAAACATTAATTTGAGAGGTTAATTTGATAATTTTTCACAAAAATATGTCATTATATAAAAACATTTTTCCCAATTTCACACGTAACAAAAATTTGGATTATATGCTAATTTTTTTTATATGTGAAATTTGGAAAAAAGTTTTTATAGGATGACTTATTTTTGTACAAAATTATCAAATTAGTCTCTCAAATGTCACGTGACATGATTCCGTGATTTATTTAGACGTTGGTAACTAAATTGGAAAGTTATTATAGTGTGTTAATTAAATTGGAAAATTTGAAATGTAGATACCCAAATCGTTAAAAGCGCTATAATTTGGTATAGTAAATGTATTTTTTCCCATTAAACAAGACATATTATCAAAACTTACCATACCTAAAACTTTATTCACAAAATATGTAAACACATAATTACACATATTTATTAGAGTCGTATGTTTTGGAAATAAAAGTTTTATTTTGTATTTTTTGATAATTAGACTTAAAAAATTGTATGTTTTGATAATTTTTACTAACACGTGCATATGTATATATAAACCTCTATTCTATCATATATGTTTTTAGTGAATCATACTCACATCATCCATGAGTAACATTATCGTAAATCAGTTTCACTATTATTTAGTGTATGACATCCGCTAAAAAACAACACAACCCAAATATAATTACCATAAAATTAATTTAAAATTAAAAATTAAAAATACTATTGGTTGACACACCCTAAATAATAGTTGACCGGTTTCATATAATTATTTTTCCACATACACACCACGTTCGAACCACAATTTTCATATTTGATAAAAATTAAAAATTTGAAAAACAAAAGTATCAATTATTAATCAAATTATAAATATATTTAGGAAAAAAAAGCTTCTAATCATTTTGACAATGTGACAAAACGAACAATATACAAAACAAAAATGCTAATAATAAATACCACGCAACATATAGTTTAAACAAAATTAACGAAAAATATCAGTCAAGACATTTTTTTTTTATCATTAACAGTGTTGGGTTTGTTTTGTGAGAATAAAATAAAGAGACAGACAAAGTTAAAAAATTGAAAAAATAAGCGATGAGATTGTTTTTATTGAACAAATTGCATATTGGGATTTAGATCTAATTCAGTGGTCGATGTATTTTTATTTGATGGTACAATGAAAAGTTTTATTGGAGCTCTTTTTCCCATATTTGTAAGGTTTTTGAAAAATTTCGTATGCCTTTTATCAATAATCCGATTCGTGGGTTCCATGTTTAACATTTATTTATAAGCAAATGTATATAATAATATAAATATATAACGCCAACATTTTCTTCTTTCTATTTTAATACTCAAATTTTGTACTAACCCTTAATTTAATTTTGAAATTGGATAATTCTGTAAAATTTAAAATATATATCGATTGTTTCGTTGAAAAAAAATACTTGTAGAATCGAGTCTAAGAGCAGTCTAAGAGCAGTTTTTTTTGTCATGGGGTTTTGTATTTTTAGGATCTACTCCAGCATTTAAAAATTGGTTAGTCGGTTATAAGCGGAACCAACTCTAAAGTAGGCGAGTTGGTTTAGTTTGGCCGGGTCAAAGTTGACATGTAACCATAATCAAATTGGACATACCAATTTCCATCGAGTTAGTTCAATTATCTTTTCGAATTCCACATCATTTATATTTATTGAATTATGAAATTGAACAAATGGATAGCCAATCGGTCTGATTCATGTTATGGTCAGTTTAATTCGCCCGAATTTGTTTGATAACTTATGGTTTAAGTACAACAATAAACTCTATCATAGTTTCCGTCACCATCTATACCAAAAACCGAATGTATAAAATGTGACATTACAAGGAAATTAAAAAAAAATCGTTTATATTAGTTAAACCGAAAAAAGGATTAAACAGGTGGCGTCAAACGATTTTACTTATGAGGGAAAAAGTTTCCAGGTAAATAGTTTGGATTATGGGACCATTTTAATCAAAATCTAATACAAGGTATAAAATACTAAAATTAAGAATATAAGTTAGCATACAAAAAAAACGCAACAATACATTGTACAAAAAGACCGTATAACCCAAAAGGAGGAAAACGGAGTTTTGAAGGTTTTAGGTTTTCTACTAAAATAGCTTCGATTATTGGTTCAATTGAGTATGTGTTTGGTATTCACTAGATTATGATTTGACATAGAGAGGGGAGTAGCAGATGTGTAGTCATTTTAGTATAATCATTTGATATTTAAATGAATTAAATATGATGGTACTAATTTTGTCAAAATCTAAATTAGCTGGTAGTGTTTCCAAGCGATCATAATCGGGAGATTCTCTTTTAAATACCCAAATTGCTGGGTTCTATAAGGGACATGGGATCTGAAATCCCACGTCTACGTGGCAGACTGAATTTTTTTTTTTTTTCTTTTCTTTTCTTATGTTCATTTCTGTTTTGTTTTTGCTGTGATTTACTTTTTATATATCAAAAAAATTTCCAATTTTACCCAAAAACTTTTCTAATTTTATCAAAAAAAAAACCCTAACCATCAACCATCAAATTACTTCATATATCAAATTAATATATTTTTTTATCAAATCAACGTTACTCTGCCACTACAATTATCCCCAATTTTACAAAAAAAAAAACCTCTCCAGATTTACCAAAAAAAAACTTTTTCAATTTTATCCAAAAAAAAACCCTAACCATCAACCATCAAATTACTTCATATATCAAATTAATATATTTTTTTTATCAAATCAACGTAACTCAACCACTACAATTATCTCCAATTTTACCAAAAAAAAAAACTCTCCTGATTTACCCAAAAAAACTTTCCCAAATTTTATTTTGGGTAAAATTGGGAAAGTTTTTTTTAGGTAAATCGGGAGAAGTTTTTTTTTTGGTAAAATTGAGGATAATTGTAGTGGTAGAGTGACGTTCATTTGATAAAAAATATATATTAATTTGATATATGAACGAGTTTGATGATTGATGGTGGTTAGGGTTTTTTTTTGGATAAAATTGCGGAAGTTTTTTTTGGGTAAATCTGGAGAGGTTTTTTTTTGGTAAAATTGAGAATAATTGTAGTGGTAGAGTTACGTTGATTTGATAAAAAAATATATTAATTTGATATATGAAGTAATTTGATGGTTGATGGTTATGGTTTTTTTTGGATAAAATTGGAAAAGTTTTTTTTGGGTAAATCTGGAGAGGTTTTTTTTTTTGGTAAAATTGGGGATAATTGTAATGGCAGAGTTACGTTGATTTGATAAAAAAATATATTAATTTGATATACGAAGTAATTTGATGGTTGATGGTTAGGGTTTTTTTTTGGATAAAATTAGAAAAGTTTTTGGGTAAAATTGGAAATTTTTTTGATATATAAAAAGTAAATCACAGCAAAAACAAAACAGAAATAAACATAAGAAAAGAAAAAAAAAAATAAAAAAAAATTTCAGTCTCCCACGTCCCTTATAGAACCCAGCAATTTGGGTATTTAAAAGAGAATCTCCCATCATAATCTTTAAAACACACTCTCTCTCTCATCTTGCTCCAGGGCAAAAACCCGAACCAAAAAACCGAAAAACCAAAAAAATTTCGTTTCGGTTTCGGTTTTCAATAAAAGCAAAACCGAAAAAGACCGAAATCAGACTGATTTTTTCGGTCTGGTTTGGTTCAAAAAATAAAAAGCCAAAAACCGAAAAAAGACAAACCGAGAAATATGTTACATTTCGGTTTTAACAAAAACAACCGAACCGATCGAACTAATTAGTCTCATCTGTACACCATTTCACTTGTAGAGAGATACAGATATATACATACATATATAGATATATATATAGAGAGAGAGAGAGAAAAGGGGGAGAAGTATGGGGAGCAGTGGAGGAGGAGTAAGGGAGGTATCGGAGAGCTGTGTGGAGAGTATGATGAGAGAGATAGTCTCTTCTTACTGCAACCAATTCTACCCCAACAAACCCGAGCTCGCCGCTCGTCGTATCGAAGCCATCGGTTACCAAGTCGGTCATCAGCTCTGCGAAAGGTCCTTTTACTTAATTACTTACATATAGTTACATATCTATCTACGTATTTGTATTCGCACACGACAACGAATTCTATTTGGATCTCAACTCGGACTTGCATTATGAGATGCATAATTTGTGTGATATTAATGCCCAAATGACAAATCTAAAAAAAACTTTCTTATAGTTAAATTTAGTTTGTGTATATGAAAGCTAACTTTCAATTTTATCATTTTATCAATTTTAGTTACGAATTATTTGCATCTGCACGCATTTTCATAGGGGACAAGTAAATTACAAAAATGGAAATTCGAAAGTTTACGAGTATATGATGTGGCGATTCTCTATTACCAGTAAATTACTTGTATACACACACACACACACACACACACACATATATATATTAATTAATTAGAAAGCACGAGAATGATGTTATAAGTCGGTCACCAGCTCTGCGAAAGGTATAAATACTTACCTACATACTTACAAATACTTACATCTATATCTGTATCTATATGTGTATCTGTATCTGTATCTATAGGACGGAGAATTCTATTTGGATCCAGAGACGGAATCAGGAACTTTAAATCAGACATATTTTATATTGTTTTTTGTCATACTGTATACGAGTTTCTTTTATAATATGGGAGAGGCTGAAACGCTTATTTATTTTTGAAGATTTTAACTAATTTACGTAAATTTTTTTCCTCTTTTCATCAATTATTATTAAAATGGGAGAGGGTGTAGTTCCGACTTTCTCCAACTAGTTCGTGGAAATGACGTGGAGGTTCTCTATTGGATCTCAACACTGAAAAATTTAGAAAAAACATTTTATATAATGAAATATTTCTGTATAATAGAGATCAGGGCTAGATTGCAGTTTTGTTACTGTACACCTGGCGGAACTGATTTTCATAAAGGTTTTTTTAATTACTCCCTACGTCACTTAATAAGTGTTTTGTTTTGAAAATTGTTCGGTCTAAGGAGCTGAAACAATTTCACTTAAAAATTCAGGAAAAAACATCAAAGTATCAACATTTTCAAACAGAAACCATTTGTTGCTTAAAATGTGAGGCTTTAAGCGTGAATTTGATATGATTTAACTGCCATAAAGGGGTATTTCCAAAAAATAAAAAGAGTAAATTTACTAACAAAATGAAAGTGGGCACTTTTTTTGGGGCGTCTCAACATGGAAAGAAGGATACTTAAATAGGGACGAAGGAAGTATTATTATGAGGGATGGGGATTGGTGAAAGCACTGAAAGGTTAAAATCAGAAATATATAGGACTTGTAATGTCCAGAAATTAGTACACTAGTGTTGGCGTTTATATGAGATATAGTTCAGTTGGTGCACTAAATAGGAAAAAAAAGAAAAGGAACGATATGTTGGGTACTGATTAATTAGGAATACTTGCTTACGTATTTGTGTACATACACTGACACTTGTTCTGGTTGGATCTCAACTTACGGTGCTGATTGTGCTATGGATCGAATTATAAATTTTATGAACACAAGAATGATGTGACAATATTACTTGGATCTCAACTTATGATCTGATTTGGGTTGGTAGAAATCGGACTTTTTTTTTTTTACATTTATTTAACATCAACCCCGTGGTAAATATTTTTTCTGTTTTGACTTAATTTAAAAAAAAAATATTTGGGAGACCTTTTTTGTGGGTATATGGTTTAATGTTAAATTGTTGAAAGTCTAGAGCTACAAAATTTGCAATACAGTAAATAGCCCTGAAATTGCCGGAAAAATGTTTTTGTCGAGGCATACATAAGGTAGAAGCTTTAAGCTGGTTGATTTTCACTCTGAGGAAGCTAGTTTTTTTTTACTGAAAGCTGGGTCTCTTTTACCGAGTAAACAATCATTGTGTTAAAGGTAGCGTTCCTACGGACATAAATTATAGATTTCTGTAAAAGATTGAGCTGTTTGTAGTAACACTCAAACCCAACCTTTGTTGTGTCTGGATGAAATTTTATGACCTTGCCGCTGCATTCTTATGGCATTGTTGTGCAATAGGGAAAGCATATGCAACCAGAGTATTAATTGCCATGACACGATAGTTTAGTTTTTGAACTAATGCCACCCACTCATTTATCTGTCCTGAAGAACAAACAGAAGTCATCGTAAAGTGAGAATGTTAAGCATGAAGTATGGTGCAAACTGTGTATTGGCTGCGTGTATATTTATAACGAATCTACAAGCAGATACTATTAGGAATCCTTTTTAAGGGGAAGTTTAGTGGCAAAACTTGTAACCAATTACCCATGGTTTTGAATCCTGTTTTCTAGCACCCATACATTTCTGGATCACCTATGGTTTGTCGCCGTGAGTAAACAATTATTCTGTAACGGGTAGTGTTCTTATGAGTCATTTGTCAGTTAGTATATATTTTTGAGAACTATTTAGTAGTAGTTCTTTGAAGATAAATTTTTCTGTAAGTTGCTTTAATTGGGGTCTCAAAATTGTCTTCTTGCATGATTGATACTGACTTAAGCTGCGTGGCTTACTTTTCATATACCTTAGGTACACGATGGAGCGGCCAAGGTTCACTGACCATTTAGAAGCAATCAAGTTCATTTGCAAGGACTTCTGGACTGAGCTGTTCAAAAAGCAAATCGACAACTTAAAGACTAACCACAGGGTAATTACAGAAACCCTTAGCCAAAGCATAAACTAGTGTATACTTAGACTATGTTACGTGTATCTAAGAATTATTGTTTTGTTATGTAGGGAACCTTTGTGTTACAAGATAATAAATTCCGGTGGCTTTCACGGTTGTCAATCGATTTATCGTCTGAAAACTCTGGTTCGGTTCAAGATCCTTCTACTATGGCAGAGAGTAAAGCAGCACAAGCAACGGGTATGTATCTATACTTCCCATGTGGAATTATAAGGGGAGCACTTTCAAACCTGGGAATCCCGTGTGCTGTTTCTGCAGATATTTCCAGCCTTCCCGCATGTAAGTAATCTTTTTACTTGAAAAATACAATACAAAATAGTAGTTTCTTTTTTAGTCTTTTTCAATAGCTGTTAAGTAGAATACTTTCTGGAGAAAATCTGAGATCTTAGCACCCAAGGGTGTAATATTCCTTCTCAAATAGGCAGCAATAGCATCCATATCTAATGTCACAATTATTATTTTTGATAATTTTAAACAAATTATGTCTCCACTGATTAGGCTTCGTAGTGTTATGCCTCCCCAATATCCCCCAACTTCCTAATTTAACTCAAAAACTTCCTACACACGGTAGATGTGGATTATTTATGTTGACTTACGGATTGAGTTACTACTTACTAGTAACCGTAAGTATTGTTGTTACAGATGCAGGCTGTGTAGAGCAGACCCTGTATTTGGTTGTATTTGTCAGTTTAGTTGTCTTTGCTGTGATTCGCGGTCTTTTAGGTTATATCAACAAATTTTCTCTTAGGCCTAGTGCTGTGCTCGGAAATCGTAAGATTATTTATCTTTTTATAACAAATCACGATACAGTTAAAGTGGCCTACGTGTTGGTAATGCTTAGGAATGTTAACTAGTGAAGTCATGAATAGAACCACCTTAAATCACAGGAATGAAAAGACGAATTTGGAATCAGTTTATTTGGTCATTTTCGATCTTTTGGTTGATATGTAGGTAGGGGATGAGGATCTAGACTGGACGTGATGGTATTACCAGACCTGTATAGTTAGTTTGGCTGCACCTTTCTCAACTTTTCTGATTTTCTAAAAATAATTTGTTCTGCATTTGGTTAACCAGCTTAAAAGCTGATTATTTTATTTTGTTGATGGAAACTCTTTTTTTTTTTTTTTTTTTAATTCAAAGGAGCGATACTCCTCCGTCTTAGATTGTATTAAAAGATTGCGGCTTTACCCAGATTACATTAAAATCGTAGACTAAACTAAAACAGCTTATAGAAAAAGCAAGCTAGTTACAGACACTAGACAAACCTTAGTTTTCAGCCAAACAAGACTTAAAAGTTGCAGAAAAAAATAGTGGAGAAGCAAAAGAAGACATTCCCACTTTTCAGCTTAAGCAACTACTATATACCCAAAAGAGACACCACCATCCTTAATGCTCTTGTTCTATCTTGAAGTGATTCAGCTTATAGCATATTCACCTCATTTTTCAACGCATGAACATTTGAAAGAAGAAATAGAGGTAAATATAGGTCGGAAAAATCTTTTGCTGTAAAAATTCAACACTCCTTATTTGCCAAATTGGCAAAGTTCACTTTTCACTAACATGAAATACATGCAGCGAGGCACGCATTGAACGCAAAACACTAGCCCATTAATCTCTCTTCCCAATGGCCAATTATTTTCTTCTAAAATAGACAAAACCCAACTTGTCCATTTGCATCCACCCAAACACTTTTGGCGGCAGCTCACATTTTTCAAAAAAGGTGCCACATTTTCCATTCATTCCTTCTTTAGCAAGACAATCCGCCACCATATTTTGCTCCCTCCAAACCTGGTTTATTTCTACCCCAATCAAATCCATTAAGTTCAGAATATCTTCCCATATATTTTCATACATCAAATGTATTTTTCCTTTATTCTTCCACCAAATTTCAAGCAACTTTAAATCTACTTCTACTTCCAAGTCATAAAGGCTCAGACTATAGCAGATTTGTAGCCCATATAGTAGTGACATTATCTCAGCTTCCAAAGCAGATGCGCATTTTAACTTGCATGAAAAAGCCATTATCATAGTGTCTGTGCTATTTCTCAAGATACCACCCCCTCCAGCATTTTCATCCCCTCTTTTAAAAGCCATTATCTCAGCATTGTTGATGGAAACTCTTAAACTAAATGAATCACTGCTTTTTCTTTCTTATAGACAGCTTATTTGCTTAAAAACTACAGTCAAACAATTCTTCACATAATCACAAGAAAAGATTTCCTTCATTATCCAATCCCTCATGTCAAACTAGGTTTTGTTGCTTATTTGACTTGCAGTCAACCGTGAGCTTGTAAGATGAGATCAGTTGAGAACCTGACATTTTAGCCGATTTACTTATTTACAGTATTTGGTTTGCGTTACTAATTTTCATTGTGCTCTCTCCATCTCCAATATTTATGTAACTAACTGCTGAAATTGATGAACAGGTTCCTTTGTGATCCGGATAAAGGCGTGATCTGAAATGTACAAGCAAGAGTGAAATTTAAACTTTGATTCGACAAGGATGTTAGTAATAGAGATGTAATCTCAATCATTTTCTTCTTCGGTTTGGAAAATTTATTTTGAGAACTTTTTGATTGATGAATTTAAATTTAATCCTGGAATCTATTGTAGTTGAAGACTTGAAGTACTGTTTATGTCAATTAATTCAAGTCTGTAATGTTGGGTAAATAGAATGATTGATCATCTGTTTTGTTTTAGTTGATTATAATCTCTCAAATATCAATTTGAAATTAGTCTATTATTTTTTCTTAGAGTTCATTAAGATCATCATTGTTCCATAAACACTCGTTAGGTGGTATTGCTTTGTTTTTATAACTGATGGGTGATGTTGTGTCAAATATTGATGGTTGATACTTGATACAATGCAATGCAGGATTACGTTTCTATATAACTGAATTCTGTTAGAAAACCAATATAGATCGGTAAATTTCTAGCCCACCGAAAATCTTCTCTTATAACTTCATTGAAAAAAATTAAAATCCATCCTTATTGAACTAAAAAGGAAAATTTCACCCTCGCTAGATCGGTGACGTCGGTGTCGAACAACAAAGTGTGCAACCATACTAGTTCAAATATCGTTATCGTAGCCCAATTGTTTAGCCCAATTGTTTAATCATTTAATTAGGGGTGGACGTCCGTGTCGAACAACAAAGTGTGCAACCATACTAGTTCAAATATCGTCATTGTAGCCCAATTGTTTAATCATTTAATTAGGGGTGGGTAAAAAATCCGTAAATCCGTCCCGTAATCCAACCCGCATGGATTGGGGCGGGTTGGGACGGGTTGAATGTACAAAAAAAATCAATCTGTCCCGCCTCAATCCGCTATATATTTTGCGGGTTGGGTTAGACTTGAGGTTCACAAACCGCGAGTTAATCCGTTTCAACCAGCAATATATATATATATTTTATATATACATTGTGTGTATTTTAAGATAGGAACCTTTAATTATTGTTATATTTTAGTTTTATTACTTGTTCGTGAACGTTCTAAATGTACTTTGATTGAGTTTAATTTATATTTCTGTTTGAAATATTCAATTTATTTTAAAATTTGGATTGATTATGCAAACTATGAAAAATAAATGACCAAAATAAAAATTTATGAATCAATCTAAACCCAACCCGCAATTTATTTTGCGGGTTGTATTGGGTTGGGTTGGGGTTTTAATTGTAACGGGTTGGATTGGGTTAGGTTGAAATTTAAATTTTATCAATCCGCCCAATCCGCCCCGCTATTTATTTTATGGGTTGGGTTAGGATTGAAACAAATCCGTCCCAATCCGCCCCGTGCCCACCCCTACATTTAATCACCAAAAAAAAGGTTTTTCGTAAAAAAATACAACTTATTGAAAAGTCCAGATACTTAATTGATCGAAATTAGAATAATTACGTATTGACTGATAATAACCCAAACCTCACGTGTTAAATAATAAATACTGCAAAAAACAAAATAAATTCCCAAAAACAAGTTGGAGCTGAAATTAGAAAAAGAAAGGAATAGAGAGATTGAGAGAGAGATTGCCGCCGCTGTTCTTCACCGCCGAAAATTTCGACGAAGAAATAACCCACCGTTGAGACGTTTAATCTGGTAATTTTACTTATAATCTGCTTACTCATACGCTTTTATTATTTTCATTCCCTGTTTCCGTTTATTTGTTAGATAGTAGTATTAGATTGATAAACATATGCCAACTGTCCCTATGTATTTAATTAATATGATTATATAATGGAATGTTAATTTACTTTTGATCCAATATAATATTTGACTTTTTTTAAGTACCGTCTAAAAGTGAGGCGACGTAAAAAAAACCCGATGTGTATTATGACATCTGTTATTGTAAGTGAAGCCTAAAAACAGATTTTTAACAAGTTTGTAACGAGAAAATACGAATGGGTGGGGATTATATTAAACAAGTTTTTCTTTTTCATAATATTTGTAATGCCAGTTTTTTTTTATAGATTTTAACCGAAAAAACATAAGAGAAAAGTTACATTTATCAAAATGGAAGGAGTTCCACCTAATTCGCTCCCTGATCGAAACCATACCACATTAACGCTTATTTCCCCAACCAATACCTAATTACTTAGTACGTTAATATTTGGATAAGATATAGTTGAATCAGCTTATTAATACCCAATACGAGTGCATCTTTTGATTGCATTGAATGTAGGCGTGTTCTTTTCTGTTTTCGTATTTTGTAGGGGAAGTTATTTTATCTTTAACATTATTATGACTGATATTTGACAGTGCAACGGTATATTTTCTGCAGCCATGTTGAAGCAATCATATCACAAGTTATGTGCTAATGGAGGTAACAAAATTAGTCGTTGGTTGTATCTCCAAACGAGCGGTTTCCACAGCGGACAGGTACACTTTATATTTCTTCTAAGTGGATTGCGGTTCATTAAATTTAAACGCGAAGTAGCCCTTTTTAAGTTATGAACTAGCCATTGGTTATAAACCTTCTCATTCTTTTTTTGTCAGAAAGTTAAATCTGGGAGAAATATTTTTTTCTGCTGGTTTTTGTTTATTGTTACAATACCTTATAGTATTTCCTATAGAACTGCCGTGCTTTAGTTTCTTCCATATCTTACTTTTTGAGACACTACACAATCTTCCTGTATCTGTTTCTCAGTTGCTAAACACAAATAAAAAAGTGATATTCTGGCCTGCGATTGAGATAGTATACTGGGTAGGGGAACTACGATTTGTGAGGAGAGTGGTGGGTTTTCTTACGTAGACAATTTTTTTGTTTATTTGGAAGGAGGGGGTGCAGATATAATTTTGAATTTCATAATAAAATTGGACATGATATTAAGGTTTTTTAGAAATACGGAGGGTTGTTGCATCTTGTATCACCACGGTCCCCCGAGCATAATGATGTTTTATTCTGCTCATACTAATCATAGATTAATTTCTGCCAAATTTTTAACATATGATCTTAGATATAATTTTAAGGCTCAGTTTGGGAAGATTTTTGAAGCTAGTTAAAAAAACTCAAAAAAATGGATCTGCCGGATACCCTTTTTCTTCTGTAAGCTGGAAACTAAAAGCCTTACCAGACAAGTTAGTCCCACAGACAAAAAACACCAAAACAAAAGATACACCAGCAGGCACCATTTTTTAAAATAGCATCTTACTTCATGATTAATGCTAGGCCTTTGGTCTTTTATAAACCTTAAGTCAATTCGTTACGGTGCAGCCTTGTTTTGGACCAAGGAGCTTTTTCGGGGTAGAAGATTATCTCGATGATGACAATAGTCGACCATATACGTACCAGAAGGAGAAGAAGTCCAAAAACCCAGACAAGCACGTATCGTTCAAGCAAAGGACTATAGCTTACATGGAACCTTTTACACTAGATGTTTTCATCTCGAAGCGCTTTGTTTCAGCCTCACTCACTCATAGAGTAACAAGCAAACAAGTGGCAGTTGCGGGCACTAACTCTAAAGATATAAAAGCTGCATTAAAATCGAGAGCAGATATTCCTGCATGTTTGGCAGTAGGACGGATATTGAGTGAGAGGGCCCGAGAAGCTGATGTGTACACTGCTTTGTATACTCCTCGAGAGAGAGACAAGTTTGAAGGGAAGATAAGAGCTGTTGTTCAGTCTCTCATTGATAATGGTATCGATGTTAAAGTGTATCTTGATTGAGTGGATTGTTGAAACTCTTTGCTGTTGAAAATACTTGTTTGATGAAGTTTTCAGTTTTGAAAAGTTAATATAGGTTCTTACCCCCTTTTCCATGGAAATCCTTTATTCCGAAAAGCATTAGGTTTAAGGCTCAGTTTGGTGTGATGACTCTTTTTGAGAAATTATAACAGCAAAGAAAACGCCTTTACAAAAATCGTACTCTAAGAATAACATTGTCTTTTCCTTCACGGTTTCTAACAAGGAATACTTGCACCAATCACCACCTCAGGTCTTCCTTAGTTTTCTGATTGTTCCAGTGTTTCCAGGAACTAAATTGCTAATGTGCCTTCGACCGTGTTGTAGAATTTCATTAAAAAATGTATATACTAACTTTTTAGATTATTGTTAAGAAGGAACTCTCAACTTCATTTCATCGATCACAGGTTAGCCAACAGTTCTGAACCTAATTGCATGAGTTGCTTTCACTATCTACAATCGCCTCGCTGAGTATGATATATGAAAATACCAGCACACGCTGGCAGAATGTCAGGGCAAAAGACCGGCAAGTCAAGCAGAAAATGTCAACATGAGATAAATACATGTAACCACGTACTTAGGCCATGATATTGATTTGTTTCTCATCCGATTTCGAAAGACTACACGTTACGCTACATGAAAATGTTTTGAAATTTATGT
The DNA here is from genome assembly GCA_963920805.1 of Primula vulgaris. Classification (NCBI taxonomy): domain Eukaryota; kingdom Viridiplantae; phylum Streptophyta; class Magnoliopsida; order Ericales; family Primulaceae; genus Primula; species Primula vulgaris. The sequence continues at coordinate 5,119,241 of OY987216.1, read as the reverse complement.
TGTTAAAACAATCTTTTAACTATAGATATTATTCCTTTACCTCCCAAGACTGATATAATACTAATCTTACTACACCACTTGCCAAATTTAATTATAAATGATAGTTGTGATTTTTTATTTTTTTGAAAGGGAGTTGTGACTTGTGATTGGGTACATATTATAATTTAAACCCTCGATATATCACAGTGAGCTAAATCATATTAGATAAGTCACACTTAGCTCTCTATTAAGGATGCTAAGTAAAATTTGCACACTTAGCGGATGCTAAGTAAAATTTGCAGAGCAAAATCACATTACCTATTACTCACTCCGTTTTCATTTAATTGTCTACTACGAAACTACGTGTAATTTTAACAGACTTATAACTTATATCAAAATTATCGAAATGATTTTTTTTTAAAATATAATCATAAAATTTAAAATTTTAACTATATGATTAATTTTTGAAATTTTTTGCTCCGATGATATTAATACAAGTTATTTACCAATCAATATTGTACTCAATTTTTTATTTTATTTTTTTGTATTGATCACAAAAAGTAACCTACACTAATTTAACCGCTCAATACATCACATAATTTCCATTTGATATGTTTTAAATACTTCAACATTACTTTTACTTTGTAAATTATGAATCGATTTAATAGGTTATTCTAAATTTATGGAGATAAATTCCTAAAAAAAATAGAAATTTATGAGTTTGATTTAATTTACCATATTCTTATTTTGACAAGTAAGTTTGAAATGGTTTATCCACTAATTATAGTTCACAAATGATATATCTAAAATCATTTCCTCCTCATTTTCCTCGACTTCATTAGCAACAATTTCATAACGATCCTAGGAAGACCGACTGATAACTGGTTGTTTTCTTTCTCGTCCTCGCACGGTCTCTAAGCAAAATTGTCTGATAACCATCATTATGAGGAGGACAATTATACCCAAATCTCCTTTAACGTGTGCTTCCACATCCTCATCATAGGTTGTAGCCATTTAATTTCTTCCAATATCTTATAAGAAGGCAAGTTAAAGTGATTGTGGATATTTATGCGATATATAATTTCTTCCAAAATTATAAGGAAGTTAGAGTAATAACGAATATTTTGGTGACTTTGAACAATAGACATATTACCATGGAGTATATGGTATAGTAAGACTTCATTCACGTTGCATTTTCTCGTTTTTCATTAATTTGGTCATTTCATAATCATGACAATTGGATTTCCACACCCGCGAAAACTTCATGAATCTAATTTTAAAAAAAAAAGTGATATATGTTTTTCTCTTGTAATTTTCAGTCCCTTTGTTAAGATCTTGGTTTTCGAGGTCTTTAATATGCTAATGATGAATTTTTTCTAAAACTTTTGCATAAAAGAATCCACAAAACACACTGGTGTCTTTACAGACGTTCTAACATAAAATAACCATGTTCTGCTACTCACACACAGAATACTGCAGATGCAGCATTTAGAAGAATGAAGATTTGCAATTTATTTTGATAGAATTTTGGGTAGCTAACTTGTTTTTGCTATTTTTACGAGAGGTTATAGATTATTTTTACTGGGTTGTACCTTTAAGTGATTTTAATTTTGAGTTTACTGGAATAATCCGCTTGCGTTTCCTCTGTTTTGGTAAATGTGCAAACTAACCTGGTTGGTGATTTGATAAGTGTCTCAAGACATCTCTGCTTTGACAAGTTAAACCTTGACGAACTTCTTCTATCTGCATTCGTTTTGTTTACTAAATAGTATAAGAGATGAGAGTCGCATTAGTAAACTTTCCAAAATAAAGTTTCAATTAAGCGTTTTCCCCAGTTTTTTTTTTTGTAATTGTTTTTGGTTACCGGTCTCCGGTTGTAATTTCCTAAATGGTTTTGATTGTAAAAAATTTGGTTATTTTATAAAAGATGATCCGGTGCTTATTAAAAAAAAAAACTATTTCATTTCTTGATAATAATTATTTTATAATGAATGCTAGTTTTTCAGAATTTCATTTGTACTTTGAACCTCTAACCTCCCTGTACCTGCTACCACTTATCAGTAGTACCTACAACTTTGTTATCATATGCATGATTTCTCAAATTTTCAAAATATAAGTATACTGTGACAGGCTTGTTTGGTAGACTAGGAAAAACCTACGTTTTATTACTTTTACTCCTAAAAGTAAATATGGTGTTTGGTTAGTATTTGGTAAGCATTAAGTTTTGCTTTAAAGTAAAAGTTACAAAAGCTTACGTTTGGGGTAATGTACGTAGGTGCCACTAAAGCGGAAAGCTTCAATAATTCTCCGTTCATCAGTGGTGTTAATTAACTCAAAATTTACAAGTAAATTAATTAGAAATGTAGCCCCGATAGTCATTTAATTTCTATCTAAGTAGTTTAGTGTTCCTTCATATACGTCTAGCTATCATCCCACAAAAATTATATACATACCCACATATCGCACATGTAAATACCACTAGGGGCGGATATAGAATTTTTACTTTGGAGAGACGCGGTTTTTATTTTAAAAAAAACGAGAAAGCGACAATGTAACATGGTTGTGTGAAAACACGAGTATTTTTCCGGTAATAGCTTGATAAAGAATACATATAATCTCAACATAGTTAAATGAAAATGTTACAATCAATTCTAATTATATACAAACAATGACAATTAAGTATTATAATAATTTTAAATTCATCATTTTATTCCGTTTACTAAAAAATTTCAGTACAACTTAGTTAAATAGATATCTCAGGTATAATAACTAGTATAAACTTACATAGATTATTTTTATTTTCAAATAAAATGTGTATTTATAAAACATAAATAATTAACACACCCTTTATTCCCATCAAAATACGTTTGAGAAGAAAAATTTGACAACACAATTCTAGTGTCGTGATACACAAAATTGAAATAGAATATAGATAAGTGACAATAAAATAAAACCAATGAATTATTTAGCTAAGTAACAAGGGTTGCCAATATCAGATTGTGTCTTGAGACAAAAACATCTAACTAATGGATTAGAAAAAAATAAATAAGCGGACTATGACACTATATGACATTATTGTAGATTCTTAAACCCATATGTGTAAAATTATAATTTCATATGCCAGAAATTTGGGGGACACGTGACCCCATGCTCCCCTCTGCATCCGTCACTGCATACCACAAAGCAAATACATCAATAAAAAATGAAATAATTGATTTTGTAATGCGGATGAATTGGTAACGCCGTCGTGGTTTTTCACTTAAAATAAGGTCTCGTTTGGTACAAGTTCTCCGAGCTACTTTTTTGGATGTATTTTATCGTAATTAGGAGAGCATCATGGTTAATTGCTATCACATGCAACTCCATAATTTAAAAACGTCATATATTTCATACATTTAATTGTTACGTGTGTGATTGAAATCCGAAAAATCTCATGAAAAAAAAAAGAAAAAGAAAGTAAAAATAAGTAAAATGAACTTGAAATCATTTTTCGGTTACGTGTTTGCAAAGTTGGAAAATCAATAAAAAATAAATTTAAAAATGGGAGAGAGAGTGAGCTAGTCTCACTTTTCTCATTTGTTTTCATTTTTCTTCCAATTTTAAAATTAAAATGGGTTATCTCATTATACACATAAATTTTTTTTAAAATGGGTTAGCAAGACTTATCAAGTTACAAAAAAAAAGTGTTTTAAGGTCATCAATTTTTAACGCACAAATGTAGAAAAGTTTATATATCAAACTTGAATTTGTATCAGTATTCGGTTGTAGATAAAAAGAGGTTAATATATAGAACGACTAGACTTATCCTAAAGTCAAGATTCTACATAAAGAAGTACTAGACTTGTGATTTTTTCCTTTCATGAGTATATCATACTCGATTCGATTACTCATGACTTTCAAATAAAATATTCTACTTGTGACAAATATATATCGCGTCATGTATTTTACGTATCATTATTGCATCATTCATTATAATGGTCGCGTTCGTCTTTTTTTAACATTCCACTATTAGCTAGACGATTAATTATTCTTCCCTGGCTATCAATTTTTTGTTTGGAAGTGGTGATAATTGCGTAACTCGGATAATCACGGCAAAATGGAAATATGAATCTAAATAGACAAAATCACACAAATCTCGACTCTAATCACTTGGTTTGTAAGGAAAACTGATAAAAGTCGCACCTAGAGAGTGTTTCCCGCATTTGTTTATTAAATGATTAATTTAGAGCATGGAATTTTTGTCGGCCCTTAGAATTGCCGGTTGTTCGAGCAAGGATTAACGTGAAAATTGTTCTAGTTTTTTGGCTCATCGTTATATTGAATTATTGCTTACGAAATAAAAAATCGAAACACGAACTTTCTGATTTCGTATCATTTTATTTTACATACATATCATTAGCTATATATATATAACGTATATATTATAAGGCTTTTATTTTTCTTTAGCCATGCACAGCTAACTAGGTTTATTATTATCTCGATTTATATAAAGTAATTTAAGTCAAAAAACGATGTCCAGAAAAAATCATTGGTACATGTCTATATATAAGAAAGAATATGGGACAAATAATGACAAAATCTTCTGATGCCATCGAGCTATAGTTCATGTTATTTACCTCGAATAAAAATGTACTGATTTATTTTCTAATTAACGAGTGACTTTACATAAAAATAAAATTCTTGATATAACAATATAAAAAGACCAGTGAAGATCGTGACAAATTCTTCATAATTATTTTTGACATTTGAAAGAAGAAAACAATAGTCAAGTCTTTGATATATATCTGAGGCAATTAACATTAACGTAATGACATGGTTTGACAAATATTTTTGTTGTTCTAAAACATTATAAGAGATAAAAAAATTATTGTTATGTAGGCAATTAGTGTTGAGTGTAGATAGATAATATATTACATTAACATATTAAAACATTATAATATATGTGAATAGTGCATTAAAAACAGTGCAACACATATATAGTGTTCACTTACACCAAAATAGTGTTAAAATTATACAATTTTAGTGGTACGATTTTGGAGCACTATCATTTGGTGCAAAAACCATCCTAAATATGCTTGGACAGTCGAGGGGCAGCAGTTCTCTCCATTTTAAAAATAATAATGAAATATATATTTTTTGTGTGTATCTTGATCAAAACCTATAAATTTTAGTGTTTCAGTCTCCACATTCCGTAAAATAACTTCATATAAGCTATATATATATTTATTTTTTATAGACCACATTTTATAATCCCGCTTCTACCGTTGCTGATATGATGTTAAACGTTGGAGATGGTTTAAGACGCTTATAGGACTAGAAATTACGTAACTACAATCTAATGTTAACAATGATTCATGAAAAAGGACATCTTCTTTGATGTAATGTTTATATTCTGGGTTTGACGCAAATTAGCAAGACATGTCAAGTTACAAAAAAAATGTGTTTAAGTTCATCAATTTTTAGCCCACACATGTAGAAAAACTATTTTATATACTCCATCCGTTCCTATTTAATTCTACATTACGAAACCACGTGCAATTTTGACCAATAAAGAACTTGTATCAAAATTATCGGAATAAATTTTTTTAAAAGTTGATCATATAGTTCAAATGTTAAATTTTATGATTAAATTTTAAAAAAAAATTATTTCGACAATTTTGATACAATTTATATGACGGTTAAAATTACATACGTAGTTAGATAGTGAACAATTAAATATGAACCGTTACTACGGTTGATATATAGAACGACTAGACTTATCCTAAAGTCAAGATTCTACATAAAGAAGTACTAGACTTGTGATTTTCTCCTTTCATGAGTATATCATATACTCGATTACTCATGACTTTCAAATAAAATAAAATATTCTACTTGTGACAAATATATATCGCGTCATGTATTTTACGTATCATTATTGCATCATTCATTATAATGGTCGCGTTCGTCTTTTTTAACATTCCACTATTAGCTAGACGATTAATTATTCTTCCCTGGCTATCAATTTTTTGTTTGAAAGTGGTAATCATTGCGTAACTCGAATAATCACGGAAAAATGGAAATATGGATCTAAATCGACAAAATCACACAAAGCTCGACTCTAATCACTTGGTTTGCAAGGAAAACTGAAAGTCGCGCCTAAAGAGTGTTTCCGGCATTTGTTTATGAAATGATTAATTTAGAGCATGGAATTTTTGTCGGCCCTTAGAATTGCCGGTTGTTCGAGCAAGGATTAACCTGAAATTTGTGCTAGTTTTTTGGCTCATCGTTATATTGAATTATCAAAATTCGAAACACGAACTTTCTGATTTCGTATCATTTTATTTTACATATTATTAGCTATATATAACTTATATATTAAGGCTTTTATTTTTCTTTAGCCATGCACAGCTAACTAGGTTAATTATTATCTCGATTTATATAAAGTAATTTTAGTCAAAAAACGATGTCCAGAAAAAATCAATGGTACTCTCTCTATATACGAAAGAATGGGACAAATAATGACAAAATTTACCGATGCTATCTAGCTATACTTCATGTTATTTACCTCGAATAAAAATGTACTGATTTATTTTCTAACTAACATGTGACTTTACGTAACAATAAAATTCTTGATAACAATATAAAATGACCAGTGAAGATCGTGACAGATTCATCGTAATTAATTTTGATATTTGAAAGAAGAAAATAACAAGTCAAGTCTTTGATTTATATCTCCGAGGCAATTAACATTAACGTAATGATATGGTTTGATTTTGCCATAAATATAGTAGTATATATAAGCTAGGTTTAAAATCACACTAATTCTCACGTCAACATTATTAAACTTTAATGATAGCGAATATAAAAAACTTTGAAACTTTCCATACAAAATGTGGTCCGTTTTCTATTTTCTGAGTATAGTATATACAGTAGTATATGAGCTAAATAAGACTTTTCATTTTTCTAGGTTACGAACTAATCGTGAAACGTTTTATTAGATGAACTGACTATTCATTTTTTTTTATATATATTTTCTAAAATATTGAGTATGATTAACGGGTAATTCTCGTATCATATAGTCACTTATAATTGGATGGACAATTTCGTTTTGGATCGATAGCTAGACATTGACCAAGACTCAACAAGTCTTTCTCAAATTTATCTTTAGTCTACATATACAGTACTATTTGATTGTATTTTCCAAACATTTCTCACCTCACGCAAAATAATAATTTAAGGTTAGGTTGTGTGTTAGTTAGCAAAATCATTACTTTCAAGTTACAACAACCATATAAACATATAATCATATTTATTTCCGACCGCGTATGACCGATCTATTTCTTATTAAACTCATTTTCAGGCCATGAATTAAAAGAACTGAAGTCAAATGACAATGTTATTTAGCATGTTATCATGTGTGAATTCCTCGGAAAACCCTAAAATCTGACTCACCATTACACCGATGACTTGTTATATACAAACCACATATATAAACCGACTTTATAATATTTCGGGCCGAGCTACAAGTACAAGTCCTACGACATATGAGCGGGATTCTTTAAAAAGCCAAGGTCGTGGGTGGCCAAGAGGGACAACTTAGAGACTTGGGATCTCAGCAGGAAATGCGAGGGTTGCAACAAACCGGAAGACCGATAGGCGAAAGAGAATTTATTTTTAGTACACAAAACTATTTACATGTTTTAAATAATTTGCATATTGATGTTTTTAATTAATTTGCATATCGACTAATTTCCAATTCTTAGCATTTTGATTTCAAACTTTGATAACTACTAATTCAATTGGCATACCGCCGTTTAAATTGATGACGAAAATAAGATGGAAGACACTAAAATAATAATACGGAGTATAGTATAAAAAAGGCACATAAATGTGAACTTTTTTTATTTGTTCAATAAAGATAAAAGTTTTTCGTTTTGAGTCTAAACGAAGGTATATCATGTACATTTGAACCAACACCGATAACTTATTATAAGTATATAAAAAGGCACAAAAAGGTGATTTTTTGGTTTGTTTAAGAAAGATGAAATTTTCCAGTTTTCAGTTCGAACGGTCAGGGATACATATCGTGAACATTTAGACCGACACCGATAACTTAAAAGTATAAAAAAAAGCAAAAAATGTGATTTTTTTGTTTCTTCAATAAATTAAAGATGAAAGTTTTGTTTTCAGTCCGGACGCAGTTATATTGTGGACATTTGGACCAACACTGATAACTTATAAGTATACAAAACGTCACATAAATATAAGTTTCCAAAAATTGTTTATGTTCTTGAAAAAAAAAACTTATTAATTTTAATGGTCCTCTCTAGTTTATGCCACGAAATTTCCACGTCACACCCAAAACCCAAAAAACTCTCTATCCTATCTACATAATGAAATCCCTATAAAAGCAAACCAAAAAGCCTCTTCAAAAGAATCTCCAAAAATAGAAATTTTTTCTTACTTAAACATTGTAGCTAAATTCCTGTACAAGTTTAATTAAGAAAATATTTACTTTTTCATAATCTAATTTCAAACGCGTATTAATCTAATTTCCCTACTTAAACTCTCAAATAACTAACCGTCCTCACAAAAAAAAAACATATAACATAACAAAACCTATTTCATTAATAACTAACAGAAAAAATTAAATAAAAGGTTTAATTACTTACTATTATTATTAAATGGGATCGTGTGGTTCGGATTTAAGGGGAGAGAAAGGGGCGGTTAACGGCGGTGGTGGTGGCGGGTTTGGAAATAACGACGCCGTTGAGTTTTTCTATAAAAACCATGGCCTTCAATCTCTTTTTACTCAGATCGAGGTTATTTATTTATAAACTTATAATGTATATTGTATTTATTTATTTAGTGTAGTTTAGTTGAAGTTGTATTTATTTGTGGCTCGTAATATATATAAACCCTTTTATTAGTAAAATATGCTGCACATTGGAGGTTTATATTTATGTGTGTGTATATATATATACTAGTAAACGTGTGTATTACAAAATAATATTTGATTGAGTGATAGTAAAAAACTGTCACAAGTCTGTCAATAATTCAAAAAACTGTCACAAATTGACTAAACTGTCACAAAACCGTCACAAAAACCGTAGCTAATAAGCTCGTAACAAAAAATACTGTCACTAATCCCGTAGCTGTTTGGGTATTTTTTTGTAGTTAGTGCGATAAATAGATAGAATCTAAGTGTGTTGATGATACGAATATGTTTAAAGAAAACAAAATATATACTTAGTATTTCACTATAATTACTTGAGTAGTTATATTTGGTTTTTGATTTTTTTTTTTACCTTATTTCCGCTTTCCTTTGTATATACTACAAGTGAGGTGCTTTCACTCATCTTTGAAATGAAGTTCTCTTTTGCTTAAAAAAATTGTTTAAAGAAAATAGAATAGAATATGAGAATAATTGAAAGAATATTCGGTGGTTAAAGAGGGAGAAACAGTGTTATTAGTTTTTCGTTTTCTGTATTCTTTTATGAAAGCAGGATAATATGGTAATTAATAAAAAAAATCAAGAGTATTTTTGAAAAATTTGACAGTCTTAAAAATCTTGGCTTGAATTATTATGATAATGCTTGTTATATTAACTAGTTGAGATAATGGGGAGAGTTCCTTCGGTTTTGATAAAATTTGATGAAATATTAAAATTTTCTAACTGTTTGATGAAAATCTTTAAAAATTAGCGTTTCAGCCTCCCATATTATGAAAAAAAACTCGTGTAGAGTATGAAAAAAAATTCATGTTCAGGACATTGGGTTGATTTTTTATACTGGTAATGTAATTGAATAGTGGTAATTTATTTATTTTTGAAATATAGACCATTATGAATAAAATCTGCTCAGGACATTGGGTTGATAGATGATCATGTTTGGAATTAGGAACTGTTTTTTGGAATAATTGAGATTTGTGTTACTTAGCTTGTTATTATGATTGAAAGAGATTTGTTTATTTATTTGAGTGCAGCACTCAGTCAGCTTTTTTACTTTTTATCTTTAAGTTAATTTTATATTTGTTGCACTAAACCAAAGTAATAAGAAAGACACGTAATGGCAGCGTTCTAGAAATCGAAAACTAAGGTAATGGCAGCGTTTTTTCAAGAGCTACGTTAAAGGCGTAATGGTCTCGATCTTCTGCCCCCTCAACATGTTACTTCCATGCCACTTGACTTAATTAGAATTCGGACTCACCATCACTTTATGTTTTCTTATCCAGAGAGCCACAAAAGTTTCAGTTTTAAAGTTAACTTACCATTGAGAAATGTAATAGAAAAGATGAGATTAGAGCATGAGCAAACAAGTTTTTAGGCCTCGTTTGGTTGGGGGACTCAAGATCCCGGGACTAAGAGTTTGGATGGGATTGTGTCGGAATTAGAATGACCTTACACTTCGAGACTTTAAATACCACCCTCATATGGCTTTGCAAATAAACTAATTTTGGGTCATTTGGATTCCGGACCGGATATATAGTTCTGACATAAAAATGTAGTAAAAAACATGACAGTTTCACCCCACATCATATGCATCCAAACAAGGCCTTAGAATAAATATTATCAACCTCTAGCAAGTAGCAACTTTCCCCGGCCTAGTTTGTTTGAGGATGTATGTCTAGTCTATTCAACATCTTTGGTTGGCTTTTAAACTAACAACATAGTTTCCTTAAACTTGTAACATAGTTTCCCAAGGGAGACTCTGAATTATATTCTTATTAAAGAATTAAGATTACCATTTTGTAACCTAGCTAGTTGACTTTGATCAGTACTCCTATTAATATAAGATGTAATAAAAGGAATATATACATATATATATGTTATATGTTATGTATAAAAACAAGGTGCCAGTGTCCCACTTGTTCAAACATCTTAATAGTTAATACTGTATTGTTTTTAGTCCCCACACTTAACTTCTATTGGCTGGACTTGTATATCTCAGATATCATTGTCATTGAGATTTTGCATATGTTTCACAGTCCAAGTTGACCATGGTCATAGACTCATAGTTGTCATATAGGAGTAGTAATTAATAAACATTTCACGTGTGTTAATTAGTATCTCCTTAAACTACAAGGAAGAATAAAAATGAGTATTTCTCCCATCAAATTGAGCAGGCCTTACAACTGAACCCTGTTAATCTTAAAGAGACAAAAGTTATTTTTTTTTGTGTGCGTAAGAAACGCATGAATAATATTGTTTTTTTTAGAATTTCCTTAGTTACGCATGGATTATGATTTACTTCTCTTTTTCCCCCCTGATGCAGTTATCTTTATCAGCTTCGAAATTATGTGACCGTGATGTTGTCTCCAAGGTGAGTATATGAATTTCTCTTTCACAAGTTAAGCGTAAATTCCGTAAAGTAAAGAACGTGTCAGTTTTGATTTCTGTGTATCTTGTGTTTTGCTTCTGTAGTTGCCTTGATGATGGCCGCATTATGTTTATATATAATTTGGAATTTAATAATGATTAAGTTGATTTTTTTCTTGAGCAGAGTGATCCATTGGCTGTAGTCTATTCAAAGAAAAGAGACGGAGTGCTAGAGGAACTTGGCCGCACAGAAGTAATTGCGAATTGCTTAAGCCCTGTTTGGATACAGAAAATAAACATTGCTTATCAATTTGAGATTGTTCAGCCATTGGTGTAAGTTCTCAAGCTCATTTCCATTTAGATTTTATCTTTTCTACTGTATTCTGTTTATTTTTTTTTTAATTTTTCAATTATTTTTCAATTCAGCTTTCATGTGTACGATGTTGATACCAAATTCAACAATGCTCAGTTGAAGGTAGGTTTTATGCAGTACTATCTTTATATGCAATGTGCTTAGATGGTTTTGAAACTCAATATACTGGTCTATTTTCATTGAAGAATTTAATTGAGTAATGGTTTCTGTAATTTTGTAGTCATTGAAGTTGAAAGATCAAGAATTTCTTGGCGAAGCCAACTGTGTCCTCTCGGAGGTAAATTTGCTTCAGTTATTTGTCCTTTGTTTAAATATTATATTTGTGATAACCAGCATTTTTAGTTGTTAATGTTGATACATCCTTGGTTTTACCTTCATATCAACACAAATTCAGTCTACACATGACATTGAAACAATGAAAAAAGATTTTACTTTAAAGCGTCTTGAGGTGTGTTTCTGTTAAAAATTTCTCACCTTTAAGGCATATATATATACACGTTGAAACATTGATTCTCACGTTTTGGTAATCTCTCCAGGAGATGGTTTCAGTTAGTATTCACATTTAAAACATTAATTATATTGTAGCTAACTGTGCAAACCCTTGTTATGTGCTCACTTCTGAATGTAACTAGAGATTAAACTTAAAGAGCGAGTTGTTAGCTTTGGAGTAGATCTGCAAATATGATACTTTAAATATCCATTTTACTGACAATTTTGTGAGTTTTTAGTAATTAACACAGTCTCAGCAAGTCACTGCTCAACTTTTTTTTTTAATTTTTATTATTCTCATCCAGTTCTTAATCTCTTAAAATTTATTTATCAACTGTTTCCATTTGTTAATTTGCTTTTCTATGAGCTCCTTTCATACAACTGAGATCCTTACATATTTCCTGCATATAATTAACTTATCCTCTACAGATTGTGACTCAACAAAACCGGAGCTTGACTTTAAAACTTCACAATAAAAACGGCAAATCTGGCACAATTAACTTGGGAACAATCTCGATACACGCAGAGGAAACTGTTGCAACTAGAAATGCTGTTGAAGTTGCATTTCGTTGTTCAAAGTTGGATAACAAGGACTTACTTTCCAAGAGTGTATGTCTAATGATCAACTGACTTTTAAATTTTGAATAAGTATTCATTTCACTTATTTTCTTTGTTGTCACTTATATTGCATGCATTTTTTTTTGAACTTCAGGATCCGTTTTTAAGGATATCTAGGATTGTTGAGAGCGCAAACGCTATCCCGATTTGCAAAACTGAAGTTGTCAACAACAACCTAAACCCAACGTGGAAGCCGCTAACTTTGACTATGCAACAATTCGTAAGCAAAGTAAGTTGACGAGATTAAAATTTTCTTTTTTTATACCTTTTCTTTATAATCTTCATTACCTTAAAATAAGGGACAAAATAACAGTTTTGACATTCTTGATTCACATCTCATGTGTCATTATAGTAAAACATGGTGCCTACAAGTCTAACATACGGTTCATTTTTTTGAAAAAAAATTAGTATATCAAAATGCATATAATATGAGCAGATTGTCATAGTTCCTTATTTGTTTCTACTTTTATGCAGGATAACCCATTGATTCTAGAGTGCTTTGATTATAATACTGATGGCAATCACGCGTTTATTGGGTAATTTTAAAGAATTATTATTTTCAGAAAGTATCATTTTCATTTAGTTCATACCTTGTACAACTCAAACTAACTAAATCCACAACTTCCTTTTTAATAGCAAAATTCAAAAATCAGTGTCAGAACTAGAAAAGATGTACAAAGATAAAACAGGTGCCAACTTCACATTGCCATCTTCTCGTTTCCAAACCCGTGAAAAGGTATATGAATTTTGTTTTCACATTTCATTACTTTTTTTAAACCTGCAATTTTTAATTTTGTTTTGGCTTGTAAGCTAAAAAATCCCGTTGATAAGCCTGAGTGAGCTTTTCTACTTAAAAACTTGAAGTCTTAAGTCTGTTAAATCTAGCTTTTTCTTGACCTACTGATCCTAAACCAGCTATATGGACTGACTATCCATCGCTTTCTGAAGACAAATTATATTATGTTTCTCCAGGTTCTGAAGGGACAACTATTTGTGGAACGGTTTGTTGAAAAGAAGCTGTTTAGTTTTCTTGACTATATTTCTAGCGGATTTGAACTCAACTTTTCGGTAGCAGTTGATTTCACAGGTAATTGAAGTATTTTCAACCGTGAAGAACAACTTTATACCACTTCAGCTCTTATAGATTATTGTTTTACTCGATTTACTTTTTTACATTCAAAATTTGCAGGGTCTAATGGTGACCCTAGGAGCTCATCTTCGTTGCACTACATAGATCCTACAGGACGATTAAATGCATACCAGCAGGTATTTTCCCTCTCAAAAAAATATATACATATATATACTTATATATATGTGTGTGTGTGTATATGTGTGTGTATATATATATATATTATGTTTTTTAAAATTCTGCTGTTTGCAATTATGCAACAAGTCAGAACAATATTTTAAATTCAAACCTAAATTAGCGAGTAATAGTCTATTGTTAGAATTGGATATATCATATACTTATACTTGGGAGTGGCATGAAATGATGATCTTTAAGGCCAACAGAGGCAGTTGTTTGGCCTAGTCTTTTGTTTTTCTTTGTAACTTGTGTTTCTTGTAGTTTTTGGAAAAATATTTACTTGTTGGCAACTCCACAGGCAATAAGGGAGGTCGGGGAAGTTATACAATTTTACGATTCAGATCGGCGCTTTCCTGCCTGGGGCTTTGGCGGAAAATTGTACAATGGCTCAATATCTCATTGTTTTAATTTGAATTCAAGTGGTTTTGAGGTAATGAGACTGCACTTGAGCTGCTATTAATATTTTCAACAGTTTTTTTTTTGTCATTAAGAACTGTACTGTTATTGGTTGTCCGTTTGAAGTACAAATTTCCTTGATTTAACACTTCTTGTGTAACTCGAATAAATTTATACTATGTTTATACATAGTTTGGACTCATCATGTTTGCTAAAAGAATCTGCCCAATGAACTCTTTGCTCAAGCGCCAAAAGTCTAGTGTGATAGGAAATCCATTAATTTAAAATAAAAAAGTAGGATTTTACTATTTAGAAAAGGTGATGTATAAGCACGCATTCCCATCGTACACTAATATAACTACATATGTTTTAAACAATTTATCTCTATCAGGTTGAAGGTGTCGACGGCATTATGGCTGCATATGCTAGCTCTTTGCAGACGGTTGCTCTTGCTGGGCCAACACTGTTCGGCCAAGTCATCAGCACAGCCGCAGAAATTGCAGCCAAATCTGTCTCTCATAACAGTAGCAAATATTATATCTTGCTTATTATCACGGTAGGTATTAAACCAACTAAATAGTTTTGATATCTACGTTTCTTACAAAGTTTTTTAGAATAATGTCTACTCGAGTCTTGGGGGGGAAATTTGGCAATGAAATGTTGTTATTGGTTGTAGGATGGAGTGCTAACCGATCTACAAGGGACAATAGATGCATTGGTGAAGGCATCAGATCTTCCTCTTTCGGTTCTCATTGTTGGGGTCGGTAATGCTGATTTTAAAGCAATGGAGGTACTGTCTCTCTCTATAGATACATAAATACATAATAGTATTGGATTAATAGTCTATAGAATACAGTCCAGCCCTTGCCTATGGGGAAACAAATGGCACCATCGTCCCTGGAAACATTTTCGTGTTTTTGAATAACAAGATTTCACTAAGTGGTCTGTAGTTGTATTTTGTAACTAGCTTAGATGATAATGTCTTTCCCACCAAGTCTTAGATTGATTGTATTGTAGCTATTTTTGATTAATCATGATTTAATTAGTTAATGACGGTTAACTTACAGGTCCTTGATGGTGATAATAAGCGATTGGAGAGTTCTACGGGAAGGGTTGCTACGAGAGACATTGTTCAGTTTGTTCCAATGCGTGAAGTTCACGGTGAGTTCTTATTAAATTAGTAGTTTGGTCAAAAGTTACAGAATGGAACACTTATTGTTGCTGTTTTGACCACTATTCAGATCGAGTAGGTTTTACTCGATTGATGGTGTATCTCTCAAGATTCTCGATTTTAGACGCAAAATTAAGCCACTAACTGATTCAAAGGAGTTGCCTTTGTTAAAATGACAGCTTCTCATTCATTGCCTGATGAGGTGTATGCTTTTTCTTTTTAGCGATTTAACGTCTCCGATAATATGTTATCCTTGGTTTTCAAGGAAAAGGAGAAAACAGAAACGGGCTTTATTATTTATTGTTTTTGTACAGGAGGACAATTGTCAATAGTGCAGGCTCTCTTGGAAGAGCTCCCGGGCCAGTTTTTAACCTACATGCGGAGCAGAGATATTAAACCTCTCCAAACTAGTATTCCCTCAGCTCCTATTGCTCAAGATCAGCCATTCCCTGGTCTAAATATCGACCCCTTGCAGATCTAAACTGCCTGCGAAGATGTAGGAAATCAACTTGCACAGAAAGGACTAAATAACCGTGTGGATTCTACATATTCATATAAGCATTTAAACTTTAGGTCTAGGTAGACTAGTTGACCCTTCCCATTCAATGATGTGAATATAGTTAGAACTTTGTTATGCACTCAGATTTTTATTATTAATCACCGTCTTTGGCTACTTGCTTTTCGCTCACTCTCTGGAAATATTTGGCATCTGATAAATATCCAATGTATTTTGCGTTACATGTTTTGATGATGAACCAAACCTGGGCAATTTTTCTTAATACTATCTATGACAGTGGATTTGGTGGATTTACGAATGGAATCTGTAGAAATTTTCAGAAAGATGGTTTAACACATTCTAAAAGATAGTGCAGAGTTGAACTTACATGACCATACAACATATCAATATTAACATACAAGACATAAGTTAACAAAACAAGTCACTTCAGTAACAAGACATTTGCGTATTGGAGTTTCGAGTATTAGTAGTTAATGCTACAAAGAAGAAAATAAAGCTGCATTCTAGGAGATTAGTGATGTAAGAATACGAAGAAGAAAAACAAAGCTGCATATTGAATTCAATCTTAGGTAGAAAATTACATTCGAATCACAGAGAATAAACCATGTACTTTTAGGATCTTACACAAAATCTAGAAAGATCAATTTAACAAACGATTAAATCCTCGATTATCAGTGCAACTAGAGAGACAAAGTGTAGACATGTAGCTGGAAAAAAAATCCCATAATACACTAACACGTGCAGATTATGAACATCAAGTCAATACAGAAAATGTAAGAACTGCATTTCAATGATGGCTACATGAATATTCATAAATCAAAGGCAGCATTGGAACATAAATGGCACAACAGCCTAAACGCCTAAACATATTTGATGAATTCATTAACCATGTTCAAAATGTGAACTTTTAACATCACAATCGTACCTAACAAGAACACAAATTAATCTCGGCAAACTTGAACTCTGGTACAATTTACTTCTAAAAGTGAGTCTCCCCTTGATATCAGAATATAATTATATTAATGATGCCTATGTCGTTTCTTGTCCCTTGAATGCGAGGATTCATAATAGTCACGATCTGCAGAAAATATTACATAAGCTCAATCATTACATAACAAGAGATAAGCAAACATGTCATCAGCTGAATACCAAAGCAAAAGATGAAACTACCAACCTCTAGACAAACGTTGCTTTAATTTCTCCGAAAGTCCTCCTACATTTAAACAAGCAAAAATATCAGACATATTTCACCAGAAATATCAAATGCCTGAGAAAAAAAGGCCAACAAAATAAAGATACTCCGAAGTATGTAAACAAACTAGAAAGCATAAAACTCTTGCAGTTACCTGAGTCTTTTCCTTTGTCACTAATGCGGTAACTTCTGTCCCTGTCCACGTCATTTTCTCTCTCCCTGTCGGAATCCTTTCCCCTATCACGGTCACGGCTTTGTTGTCTCTCTCCCCTATCCCTTTCCCTCTCCCTCGCACTGTCCTTGTTCCTCTCTCCACTTGCCTCTCTTCTGTGTTCATGTTTTATTTTAGGTACAGGATCCGCTCTGGCCTCTCCCTCAAAGACAGTTTCAGACTCATCATTCTTCTTCGGCTCTTTTGATTTGTCAACAGTTAATTTTGACAAGACACCTTTAGAATCAGAAGTCTCTGCATTACTTGCCTTAGAAGTAGTGCTATCATTATTTGGTGATGGGGCGGTTAATGAACCTTCCTAAACAAAACGAATAACAGTGACACATCAGGTCAGTATAAACCTAGTTTCTGTAAGAGAGAATGTAATTTAGAATAGGGATTATTATAGTTTACTACACCAATCTATTGGTGGCTAAGAATTTGCATACTCATCTTACAAGATTAACAATTTACATACTCATTTATAAGAGATCTATCAATCAACACACTTTAGTTGATTTATGTTAACTTTTTAGCCGGTTTTTGGTCATATGCGATGTTAGTTTTACCTTTAAATCACAATTGGAAGCGGTAACGTGATCACACATGACCAAACTTCTCTTAAAAAGTTAATATAAATCAACTAAAGTGTGTTGATTGATATATCTTTTATAGGTATGTAAATTGTTTATCTTGGAAGGTGAGTATGCAAATTCTTAACCACCAATAGGTTGGTGTAGTAAACAATAATTTTCCCTTTAGAATAACCCTTTTTTGGCAAATTCATGAACTGTCTTGTGTTTAGATTTAACAGTGCAAAGCAAAAAATAAAAGTTAAGGAATTAGTTTAATTCAATTCTTTTGTTGCTATCCCTCTGTTTAAGGTAAAAGGCGATTCCTATTGAGTGGTATGTTTTGAACTTATTTTTCATTCAGTTCTGGTAAAAACTTTTAGTTCCCATGAGTTACAAAAAATTATATGCATCTAACATAAGTTTATGGACATGTGTGCCCATGAAAGCAGCTTAGGAAATAGAAAGCCAAATAAAAATAATACTCTTATCAAGTGTACACACATTAAAAGGAAATCAATTTGCTGAACAGAAAAGTATGTCAGTCAAAAGACTCAAAACCAATTTATTGAAGTGTGTACATTTATATTACCAATTAAATGGAACAAGCTCTTTTTCTATTGACTCAACGAGAATTAGGTCCAATATATCTTAAAGACAAAAAAATGACTACGAGATAGACAAATATATGTATGCATGGCAGTCTTCCTTAGTGAGAGTAGAGAGGGAGTGAAAATGTCACCTTGGGAACTAGCTGAGACGGTGAATCCCATGATTTATTCGACATTGTAAATGAACCCCCATCTCTACAGACAGGTAAGTACTGCGCCTTGGGAAGACTATAAAGACGTGCCAAAACTCTACAAACTTCGTCAATACTAGACTTTTCAGCGTCAAATGCCAACCACCAAGGTGGATTCTCTGGAAGCGGTACTCCATTTTTACGAGCAGCTATGTATATAACTCCACAAGCCACTACTTCACTCTTGAATCGCACACACAGAGTTGTACGTAAACTGGAAAGGGAATAAAGACGGTAACAGGACAAAATAAAAAACTGATGATATTTGAAGCAGAAACTAGGAGCAACAAATAACGATACTCTTTGTTTGGTCGTAATTTTTTAAGCTCATAGTTTTTGCTTAAGAGCTAAACTGTATTTGATTAACTTAGCTTAATGGTCATTTTTTGAGGTTTATGTTTGGTTGTAGCTTTTAACAAGCTTTTTGGCCTGGTATGGTTAACCAGCTCAAAGTCTAAGCTTTCTGGATTTTGGCCTGAAAAAGCTAGAAGCTTTACACTGGATAAACCCTTTAATTTTCAATCTATACAATTCGATTAATCGCTTAAAAGGTGCAGCAAAAGAAACTCCAAGTGTCAGAAACAGAAATTAAAAAATACAAAATGAGTATCATTATTTGGTCGCAGCTCTTAAGCTCAGGTTTTGCTTAATAGCTAGACAGTATTTGGTTGACCAGCTTAAATAGCAAATTTTCTTGTTTTCAGGCCTGAAAAGCTAGAAGGTTAAAGCTGGATGAACCCAGCTCTTCTAAACTTTAAAGATTCAGCTTATTTGCTTTAAAGCTGCAGGCAAACAGTCTCTAAGGTTTAATACCTGTCATTTGCAAGATTCCAAGCTTCTTGTCTCAACTCTGCTGGGCCCCCGAGAGAGTTGAGGTAGTTTGAGATAAATTTATGGGGATGCTCAACATGGCATATAAATGCCATCTCCTTCAATAAATGCCTCTCTGTCCTGTTGAGGTCCATCTTCAAATCAGCATACTTCTGTAAAAAGGCAACAAATTTACATTCACATTTTATGACATAAAGGATCCACGACAGTAACCACTCTAAGCATGCAGTTAAAAGTATGATCTCTAGAAAATGACTGAATAAAAAAAGGGGCGAGGTATTATAAATCCAAAAAAAATTCGTGCAAGTAAAACCTTAAGCCAGTAAGGTCTTGTTTGATTGCAGCTTATAAACTCATTTTTTTCTCTTTTCGACTGCAAAATTAGACATCATTTGGTTACCAGCTTCAATCTGAGTTTTTCAGCCTTTTTGGTCTGATCAAGCTAGAAGCACTAGACTGGACGGATCTAACAGTTCTCTGGAAACTCAAAAATCTTATTTGCTTAAAGTTGAGTCTGCAACCAAACAAGCCCTTTAACTTAGTGTTTTCATTTATAAACTAAGAGGAGTCTAACCTTCGAAAATGGGTCCAAATGCTGTATAGGTAGATTCTCTCTCCTACATTCCATTCTATGGAAAACAATGAGGATATGTCTTGCTTTTCTTGGACTTTCTTCGAGTTTTGATGCTAGCCAAACACAGCTCACAGCAACCCTCTGTAAAAAAAAATCATCGAGTTAATTTCTGCAAAAGAAAGACGTGAACAAGTTGTCTTTCCTGTATATTCACAAAAGAAAATAGGAAAAACCTTCACATTGAAGCGGACAAATGACTTCTTACAATAGAAGCGATGGAAAAGAACCTGAGCAGTGGCCATCACTGCTTGAGGTCTGCAGAAGAAAGATTTAAGGAAAATCGAAATTCTATTCATGAATAAGGGAAGTGTTAAAAGTTGCACATTTGCATGCCACAATATACCAAAACTTAGGGGGAAATATATTCAAGAACCTTTCCAAATTGCACAAAAAACAAGATGGCGGAATAGCCATATAGATGAATTAGAAATGATGCAAAATATACAATGTTTTATCAAGACCAGATCTCTGCTTTACGAATATGAATTTATTATTATAGGGAATGAAATACAATTTTAGCAAAAGAATGAATCGCTTGGTGAAACATGGTAGTTTAGGTAATTAAGTAACAAACAATAGCAGTTGGCCGTCGAAAGACTCGCAACGTTTTAACTTCAAAAAGCTACATGGTTTGAGTATTAACAGAAGAACATGGACCCGTTTCAATTTATTCTCATCTATTAGGTTATACATGTAGTGTTTGTGTGTGTGTGTGTGTGTATAACCTGATAGATGTCATAAGCCAAAACACTCTCATCAACAAAACATTAAGGATACAATCGAAGCAAAATGCCACACTCTTGTATGAGGTCACAACCATAGATTCTGAGTGTTCTTTCAGTAGCTTCATCTATTCCATCTTTTCTGGACGGTGAATTTTCTAGCTGCTCATCTGTTAAGTAGAAAGTATCTATTGCAGTGTAAATCATCGTTTGTAAACCACCTCTATGAGTTTTCCAGCAATCTGTCAATTATTACAAAACACCCAACATTACACAACCCATATTACATATAACATTTGCACAGAGCTGGAAGACAAACCCAAACAGTAATACTTCTAACGAGGTCGCAGATGACGTAAGGTTGCATTTGTATTCAGGGATTACAGATTGATGATACGAAGGAAATGTTATTTTTGCAACATGGTAAATTAGATTCAATATTCTTTATTTTTGGAAGGTCTTAAATTACACTTCCACAAAATTTCTGAACCGTCATAGATATCAAATCCCTAAGTACCCAGAACGATATACCAATTCATTATATATGGTACTACTAAACCTACTTTGCACTTAACTATAAGACAAAAGATCATTAAGCTATGAAATGTTTCGGGCAACAACAGGTATGAAAAATGATGCCTACACAATCTAGTTGACCACCACTCTTCAGCCATGAAAGAGGCTTAAAATTGCAAAACTGCAACTGGAAATTAAAGAACCGTCTTACTTACATCAATATGTGAAATCCCCAGTGCTGTATGCTTACCATATTTCAGATATCATGAAATTAAGCATTTGGCTAGGTATAGCTCTGAATAAGGTGGAGTATACGATTGCTAATTGCCAATAAATGATAAAGCTAGTTTATCGTTTCTGATGGACTCTCCTTCATTCCATGTTATGACTACATAAAAAGGTTAGATGTACTAACAAGGAAGTTAATGAACCTGAGATTGTGAAACGAGTTTCTAGGGGGCTCAACCAACCGCTTGTATTTAAAGTTTTAAATTTGCCAATCACTATTACCCAATTCACTCTCGGAGTGAATGATTTCCTGATCACGTTTCCAACCGGACCTAAATACTTAAATTGAGACTTACAGAAAATCAAATGCTTATGTGCCCTCTTTGATTAGGCTAATGAGTAATACCCTAATATGAAATAACCCACATTTTAAATCTAGTAAATCTGACAATTTAACTTCAATAAGTAAATTGTTGTGAACAATAGGATTTGGGTTATTAATATCTGGGTTCATCCCACTTAAAGATTCTACTTTTCAGGCCAATAAGGCAAAAAAAAACTTCCTTTATTTCAGGCCAATTAAGCAAAAAAAAAAAAGAGCTTAAAAGTTGCAAGGAACTAAATACCCAAATTGAGCAATACACAAAAAATCAAATGCTTTTGTGCCCCTTTGATTAGGCTAATAAGTAATACCCTAATCCTAAATAACCCGATATTTAAAGCTAGTAAATTGACAATATAACTTCATAAAGTAAACTACTGAGAAAAATAGGGCTAGGCTTACTACTATCCGGGTTTATCCCTCATAAAGATTCTAATTTCACGACCAATAAACAAAAAAATGAAATAATATAAAATTGAGCTTTAAAGTTGCAATGCCTAAATACCTAAATTAAGCAATACATAGAAAATCATATGCTTTTGTGCCCACTTCATTAGTCAAATTCCCTGATCCGAAATAACCCAATATTAGTAAATTGACAACTTAGCTAAAGAAAGTAAATTGTTGAGAGAAAAAGGGATTAGGGTTACTACTATCTGGGTTCATCCCACTAAAATATTCTAATTTTCAAATCAATTAAGCAAAAATTAAAATAAAATTGAGCTTTAAAGATGCAAATTCTAAAGAGCAAACAAAGAAAGAGATAGAAAATCATATGATTTTGTGCCCAGTTGATTAGGCAAATACCCTAACACAAAACAACTCAATATTTAAAGCTAATATAGATCGATAGTTTAAGTTTATAAAGATTAAATTAAAAGTGTTGGAAAGAATAAAATTAGGGTTTAGAACATAAACTCACCTTGTAAGTAATGACGATGGTATTTTAGACACCAATTCTTAAACCAAATATAACAAAAACTTTTTATTTGCACGACATTGATATTAAAAGGGTTGATTTGCATTTTCCAATATTTGTTTTAGTTCACGTGAACTTTTAAACATACTTCAATTGATCAAATTCACATGGTTTTAAATTTGATGCAATTATATTTAAATTTGGATATAATTTAGGTTTTGTTGTAATACACTATTAGCTACGTATATAAGGAGACAGAAGTAGAGAGAGGGGAGAACAATATGATCTTTATTAATGAATGAATATGTGAATGAATCTAAAATACAAGACCCCTAGCCCTCTTTATATAGATAGAGGGGTAGGGTTACAAGCCCAACTTGGGCCCATAAAGTATAAGCCCAAGAGTCCAATAATCTCACAACACTCCCCCTTTGGACGTCTTGAATTCTTCGTCTTCATGCAGTCGATCTGAGTCGAGTTCATTCGCAGTGCTAAACACATAAAAACCTTAGGGACGGAAAACCCAGTGTGGGACAAAACCGGTACCTAGGAGAAACTGTGTAGCCGAATGATATAGGCCGAAATATCATGTAAGTAACTAACCACAAAACAGTGTGCCTCATCAAAACCTTGCCAGAGCAAACCCAATGGGAAAATCTCTGATCGAAGGAAAAAGAGTGCAACAATGGTAGTAGTAGGGGATCAACCACAAAACATGTGCCTCATCAAAACCTTGCTAGAGTAAACCCAGTGGGAAAAAATCTCTAGTCGAAGGACAAAAGAGTACACAGTGGTAAGAAGTATACAACAGGATACTCCCCCTAATTTCGGCAATCTTAAGTGAGATAAGATGGGAACGTGTCTCGCTAAAAACCTTGCCAAGGAAAACCCAGTGGGAAAAAAACATTGGTCTAAGGACAAAAAGAGTACACGAGCATGCGACTGGATGCTCCCCCTCACTTGCACACGACAGGGTGCGAAGATTTCGACTAAGTAGTAATTAGTGCAATAAGCATTCACCTGGATGCTTCCCCTCACTTGCACACGACAGGGTGCGAGGATTTCATATTTCAAGAAAGAGTACGAGCATTCGACTGGATGCTTCATTTACTTGCACATGACTGTATGCAAGAAAATATAACGTGGAATAAAACGAGCATTCGACAGGATGCTCTTAAACTTCATATGTGAAGATTTATTTCGACGATAAATGCTAAATAGCATAATGTAGTCATGTCTCTCTTGATCGATAACAACAAGTTGTCTTCTATGACAAGTGTTTTATCTGAATCATGAGACAGATCATATGTAATTCAAATATGGCTAATACGAGCTCGAAGCCATATACACTCTCTAGTCGTCTCATAGAGCACGAATAGATCAGAGTGATTCACTTGGAGTCATTCCAAGACCTCCAAGATGTCGCCTTATTCCTAATGGTAAAGACATACCATGTTAGGAATATCCCTTATGCGGGTCTGATAAGTAACCGGCATCAGTATAACCGAAAAAGGGTTGCGTTAATTCGAGTACTGAAGGGGTTAGGTACACTCGATGACGCAAATGGGATAAACTAGCCCACTTCCAAAATTACCATAAGGTAAGGGAATGTGTCTTTAGTGCCATTTCGATGGCAGCGTGTTAGCGCAATGTTGTGTCGAGCTATACCATTCACAACAGACGAGATGTTCGTCCTAGCACATTAGACCAAGTACAATGATGCGCTTATTGTACTTAGATATGAACATTATGGTTCAATATCTCTTCATCGTCACATCAGGGACGGACTGGGTCTATATCAATGTCTAGTGATCGAACGATCATGGGAGAATCTGACGACTTAGCGTCATGATGACTACAACGTCATAACACCTTCTGGGTGTAGTCTGAATCATGGACTTAGATTCAATCTTTACGGGACTCAATCATCAGGTTGAGTCACTACCGTGTCTTCCCAAGATCCTTCATCTCGAAGGCAAATCCAAAAATGGATCGCGTAATAAAACACGCAAGGGCATAATACTTGTTCAAGTATCCCAAGCTAATCAAGTACTCACTTAGGCGGTATACCACATCCGCTCGGATTATATTAATCCATATAGTGAACGTCTCAGTCAATTGAGATCGTGTTCCGTGGTCAGAAACTACTTGATTTAAGCACATGAAGTCACACAGGGACCTTCATCTATATCTCTTTGTCTAAATCCCCATAGAGATAAAACCGTGACCACATTCATGGCTGCATACTCAGTTTTTCGGAAACTACTAAACTGGTAAAGTAGGGGACTGTTATAATGTCCATTACGAGGAAATCAACCATCTCGTAATCAATTCCAAGGTGTGAGAGAAGCCTTGCGCTACTAGGCGAGCATTCTACAATCTCATTATTCTCATCACTTTTCCTTACGAATAACCAAATAAACGAACTCGTTTAAGATTGGTGGTGTTGGAACTACAGGTTCGAACACACTTTCGCTAAGGAGTCTACTTGGATTGCAAGTTTCCATTAGTCCAGTCTATTCTCCGTTGACTTCAGGCAACGGTACATGGTTCCCTGTCATAATTTGTTCATATTATCAGTCGTCACCGAATATATGAACAAGTAATCAATGACAGTCTCGTTTCGCTTCAATATCGTCTAAGATATCATGATCGACAGATATTTCGAGATTCTTAGGATGAAGAGGAATCACACATCTCCTAGATCCTTTATAATCTCATGCGACGAACGAGTTTCAGTTCACCACCTCTGGGGCTGAACGAATTAAGAACCGGTCAACTTCCTCATATCTTAGGAAGGATGACAGACTGACGGCCGACGGCAGCGTCCTTTGCTTGGCGGGTTCGGCCAAAAGCAACGTGTTACGACAGGAACACGGCGTCCGACAGGGACGTCTATCCTTGCAAGCATTTTGCAGCAGGTATAAATGATCTCGTGACATCTCATAAAGTCATTAAATGCGTTTGGCATTTAGTTAGACTTGAGGGAGTCTATGCACTTACTTATCACTAAGTGCAGTTTTGGGGATCAAGCTAAGACTGAGTGGGTTATGCCACGTTACTTCACGTCGTTCCTTATTAACGGTAACGTGCAAATCTCCCCCTAACGACGGGGAGAACAGTCTTAGCGATGTCACTTTTGCATATCATGCGGTAAAGAGATCGCTTGCCAAGGTTACTCTATCAAATGATAGGTAGGAGATTCATAATCGACTTATGTCCCCTTCAGAGGTCCATATTTTGAACGCTAGAACGGCTCAATTAAAATATTAATTAATCACTCTAAACACGCGTTAATATGAGACTTCTGGCTCATAACCAGTAAACAGCTGGTACGCATATGGTGTTTGAGTGTCTATGGGCCTCATAACGGACCAATGCAGCAAAATAGCATAACCCCATACGGAAATATAAATCTTGGTGCGCAAGACCAAGAAATGCATGCAATCATTTGCAGTCGCATCATCAAACTTTCCGTGAGTCCATTTGGGTCTGAACATAATCGACAGGATGTTCAATTTCAATTTCCAAACTCAAGTAATTCAAATCGAAATTTCGATTATTACTCTTCGGAATTATCAAGTCGGCTAGACTTTTCAGGATAATCCGGATCATGAGCCATCAACTTAATGATAGGGCTAAAAGTTTGGAAAATGCTGCATTTATGTGGACAACATTAAAATGTGACCATATTGTCGATGCATCAACCATAACCATTTATATTTATGGTCCGTCTTATGGTTGGATAAGTCCACAATAACTCCTTCAATTCTTTACAAGAATTCTACGAGTTCATTTCGTGATCTTTACACATACTAGTCTTTCAAAGTGAGCATTAGTGGCATGAATTTCGGATTAATCACGAAATATATCCTCAAAGAGAATCCAAATGCGATGCGATTATAAATCAAGCATCGTCTTTTGACCCGGGAATATCTAATCCGGTCAATGCCACAATATCAAAATGCTCTTATCAATCGACGACAGGCGAATGATAGTAAAGACAATCATGTCTTAGCATTTAAATTCTTTATCATTCGACGACAGGCGAAATGATAAGGAAACTTTAAACGCTTTAAAGAATGTGATAGCAACCACTTGAAAGACAGTCCAACTCCTCTAAAAATACGCTTTTGGTCGTATTGAATGGAGACTATGTAAAGAAATTTCAATTCTTTCATGAGCTATTACCAGGTAACACTGGTTTTCTCGAATATTTTATAACTCAACAAGGTACAACAGGACCTATAGGAGTATAACGCCTCATATTTGACAAATCAATTTGGCTTTACCAAAGATTTCGATTTGGAACGACAGGTCCAGAATCGCTGTCACTGAGTACACTTTTAGGCAAGTAGTTGGTGAAATTATGTGGTACATTGTTACCCACTATTTCCAAAAAAAAACTAACTACACCACAAGTATTGCCTAAAATTTCATAATTTAAAGTTTGGTCACATTTGTCAAAGGAATTTGCTCAAAACACTTTAAATTATTTCGAGAAATTTCGTAAAACAGGCAAACCATAATCCAAAAGTATGTCCAAATGGAAAAATCATAATCCAAATGGAAAAACATAATCCAGATGAGCGAAAAAATGGCTCAATGATTTATCAAAATCAATAAAGAAAGGTATCAAACTCATTTGAGCCACAAAATCGGGGGTCTCAATAGTTTCCTTTCAATTAACTTTAACCACATTAGCATCGGTTTTTCCACCTTTATAATAGTTGTGAACTATTTAAGGAGTAACCGTGCATGACCGTTGTCTTTATAGCATAGAGTTGGCTCCTTGAGCATCATCTCTTACTTTGTGACAACGACCCATATTGTTCCTTTCAATTACTGTCTTGGAGCCACAGGTTTCAATTTCGACGATTGTCTAAAATCTCGCTTGGCTAAGCGATTCATCGGGATCGCGACAGTTCGAGACAAATAACACTTGTCTCGGTTCTCGATTCGTGAAAAAAAAATGTACACGAAGAGCATTAATATCAGGCAAACAATTCGCCATTGACCCAATAGGATTAAAACTACTCACCGGGGTAATTTTCTTATCCAATAACAGATGGGCGATAAAGGAACATGGTGAATATAAATTCACGATACTGCTTATGGAATACAATTTCCAAGCTAGTATTTTGGTGAAGGATAGCTCCAATATATCAATTTCAGACATTTGTTCACCATAGACGTTATCACGTCTCAAATGTGGCGACGGAATAAAATCAACGCCTTAGCATTCATCTCGAGGGTAACAACAAACTCGTGTTTTACTCATCAAAGATGGCATCCAAAAAAAATTTTGGGCATCAAATTTTCACACATCAGGGTGACTAACATGTGGTGACGGAATAACATCACGTCTAAACAGTCATTTCGCAAGTATGTTTTGCGAATTTTCTCATCATAGATGGCATCCAACATGTGTTGGGAGTTCTGGATTATTTATCATATAAAACGACTGGTTTATATGTTTATGGTTTGCACAAGCACAAACTTTTTTTTCGAAACGACAGGTTCGAAAACATTAGTTTTGCTTCTCATGTGAATCGGTTCTCATTGATCGAACGACGGGTCGATACTGAAACACCAATTCGGCGAAACATACATCACTATATAAACACACTCGGGGAAATTATTATTTAGTCAACCCCTTTCGGTAGCTCTACTTGAAAAACGACCAGGAAAGACGGTGAGGGTGGAGGGCACGAATGCCACTTAAAACCCGACCTCATTAGGATATCGACTTCCGCCTATATCTTTCCTAGACATCGTATCCAAATAGGTGAGCCTAGTTGGGGAAGGTTCATAATTTTTCCAACTTAAATGTGAAAATATATGATTTCGCAAATTATCATATCATAAACATGGCAATAAATTAAATATAGATTGTACCTGTCTATATTAACCATATATATATAAACATGCAGTAAATATATTTTAGGATCTATCTAATCATACAGTAGATTTGGTGTTATAAACAAATCAATTTAAGATTATCAATCAATCTATAAAGATTCTAACATATCAAATCAAATCTATTTAAGATTATCAATCTATCCATAAAGATTCTAACATATCAAATCAAATCTACGTAAGATTATCAATCAATTCATGAAGATTCTAACATATCAAATCAAATCAATTTAAGATTATCAATCAATCCATGAAGATTTTAACATATCAAGTCAAATCTATTTAAGATTATCAATCAATTCATGAAGATTCTAACATATCAAATCAAATCAATTTAAGATTATCAATCAATACATGAAGATTCTAACATAATCAAATCAATTTACATGCAATCTTTTTTTATTCGTTTGCCTTTTAATAATAAAAATATATATATATATATATATGCATGTGGGTGAATATTTAGACCGAATATTGACTTTTATAACACATATATACTGTTTTTATACATGTAATATACTACAGGGACTATCCGTGTAATTTCAGCAAACTATATATCTATTTACAGCATTATTACTGCTTCAGTCCATAATTTCAGACAAGTTTCAGTTTAGTCCTTGAGTAATTTCCAGAATAGTTTACAGCTTTCAGAGAATTACAAATCAGTACATACGTTTCAGTTTGTTGCAGATTTAATCCGACAGATTAATACATGTTTTACAATTACATGATTTGGGTTATTTGTATGATCTTATCAACAAATATGATTTTATAATCAACAATATGTGTGTTACGATCATATATAGTTATCCATACAAGTAACAAACCTTAATACACATGGATTATATACTACGGGATATTTATCATGTTTTAGTTATCCATAAAATAATACGTGCGATCACATATATGGAATAAATTAAGTTTTGAATTCGGTACCTTACGCACGGTATGTTGATGAAGGTCGATATAGCAAAACCCTAAAATCCGGATAAACCTCAAGGTTTATAAATACCCAATATCCATCCGTTTACCAAAAATCTCCAATATCCGTGAGCGTATATCCTATTCTTCGCGAGCAAAGTGCCGATAACGTGTTGTAATACACTATTAGCTACGTATATAAGGAGACAGAAGTAGAGAGAGGGGAGAACAATATGATCTTTATTAATGAATGAATATGTGAATGAATCTAAAATACAAGACCCCTAGCCCTCTTTATATAGATAGAGGGGTAGGGTTACAAGCCCAACTTGGGCCCATAAAGTATAAGCCCAAGAGTCCAATAATCTCACAACAGGTTTAGTATATTCGACCATTAATATCTTTTGTTTTAGAATATTTGATTATCGAATTTTTTAATTAGAATATTGAATTAAAGTTTTTTGTCTCGATTAATATATTTCTCTCCAATTTAAATATCAAAATACTAAAATATCTTCATCAAACTTATGTTAGTTTCACTTTAGTTTACTATACTTTTATTTTTTTTCACTTTTGTATACAATGATCATTTATGCTTATTAATAATTTAGAAATGAACACAATAATTTAAATTAAAATTCAAATATGATTAGTGGTTATAATTGTACCCAAATCTAAAAATAAAAAAAACTAACAAAATTTTATAAATAATTAGCAGTTTAAAACAATAAGTTTGATGAGGATATTTTAGTACTTTAATAATTAAATTGGACAGAAATATACCAATCGGGACAAAAACTTTAGTTCAGTATACTAATAATAAAAAATGATAGTTCAGTGTACTAAAACGAAACGATAGTTGAATTTACTAAACATAAATTATCTCCTTATATATTGGAATTTAAATTTGGACAATAATTTTCTACAGTTGGGTTGATAGAGTTTCTCTACATACATCTCATGTGGTTTATAAAAAGCTATCATACTTACATTACGGGGATTTCAATGATAAGTTATATGAGATTTAACATGGTATCAGAGCTCTGATATCATGTAGAAACTCGTCTATTCCCCACTAAAAAGTCTCGTAATGTTAAACATGGTAGCTCTTTATAAACCACATGTTTGATCGATGTAGCATCGATGTGATATAATATAAACTATACTCCCCCTCGCTCGTGGTCCGATATTTCAAGGGTCTAACGAGCGGATATAATGAACGGGTAGATGTGAGGCCTAACATTGATGATCCGCTCTGAAAGCATATTAAAGCTCATACACTTACTCATAAAAATGCTTCGTAATGATAAGTATGTTAGCTCTTTATAAAGCACAGACTTGATCTATATTACATCGATGTATGATAATATAAACTCTTACATCATGTCTAAACAAGAATACATTGCAGTATTGCAATATGTACAATATATACACAACTTATTAGCGTGGTGAAATTAAGCAATTGTGTATACCTTTGAATGTATGACATTAATGTAATGTGGACGATTCTACAACTTATTAGCGTGGTCTACATTGATTAAAACAACTATGGTCAAATCTCATATTAAATGCATAACTGCCATTAGGAAATTGGACAAGAAAATTCGGATTGAGCGCCCCATACTCTATCATAAGGGAGAGTACTCAAACTCATACCTTATGCACACTTGGATGCTTTTATATAATATATATTTATAGGTTTTCAATATAACACAATAAAAAGCCAAATAAAAATAATATAGAAAGCTAGTTGTAACTATCATAAAGTTAAATAATAATTATAATATAATATAATTGTTGTGTGACATATTAGATCGTTATAGATATATATAGAGATATGTATAGATATAGAGAGATATATATAAGAGACAACAGACGAAGTGTTTATTCATTAATATGAGTGTAAGAGAGATACATCAAGAGACCACTGACCCTCTTTATATAATAGAGGGTAGGGTTACATATGCTAGAAAAGCCCAAGATAGGCCCAATAGAGTAAGGTCCAAGATGGCCAATAATATCCTACAACACTCCCCATTTGGACTTCTTGATTTCTTCGTCTTCGTGCTGTCGATCTGAGTCGAGTTCATTCGCAGTGCTAAACACATAAAAACCTTAGGGCCGGAAAACCTAATGTGGGACAAAACCGGTACCTACGAGAAACTGTGTAGACGAATGATATAAGCCGAAATACCAAGCAAGTAACTGACCACAAAACAATGTGCCTCATCAAAACCTTGCCAGAGCAAACCTAATGGGAAAATCTATGGTCGAAGGAAAAAGAGTGCAACAGTGGTAGTAGTAGGGGATCAACCACAAAACAGGTGCCTCATGAAAACCTTGACAGAGTAAACCCAGTGGATGCTCCCCCTCACTTGCACATGACTGGGTGCAAAGATTTCATATTCGAAGAAAGAGTACAAACATTCGACTGGATGCCTCATTTACTTGCACACGACCGGATGCAATAAAATATAAGGTGGAATAGAATAAGCATTCGACATGACGCTGTTAAACTTCATATGTGAAGATTTATTTCGACGATAAATGCTAAATAGCATAATTTAGTCATGTCTCTCTTGATTGATAACAACAACCTGTCCTTAAATATGACAAGTGTTTTATCTGGATCTTGAGACAGAGCATATGTAATTCAAATATGGATAATACTAGCTCGAAGCCATATACACTTTCTAGTCGTCTCATAGAGCACGAGTAGATCAGAGTGATTAGTTTGTAGTCATTCCAAGACTTCCAAGATATCACCTTATTCCTAATGGTAAAGACATACCATGTTAGGAATATCGCTTATGCGGGTCTGATAAGTAACCAGCATCGGTATAACCGAAAAAGGGTTGTGTTAATTCGAGTACCGAATGGGGTATGTACACTCGATGATGCAAAATGGGATAAGACAAACCCTCATCCACATTTACCTTAAGGTAATGGGAAAATGTCTTTTATGCCATTTCGATGGCAGCGTGTTAGCGCGATGCTGTGTCAAGCTATACCATTTACAGCAGACGAGATGTTCGTCCTATCACATTAGACCAAGTACAATAATGCGCTTATTGTACTTAGATATGAACATCATGGTTCAATATCTCTTCATCGTCACATCAGAGACGGACTGGGTCTATATCAATGTCTAGTGATCGAACGATCACGGGAGAATTTGACGACTTAGCGTCATGATGACTAAAACATCATAACACCTTCTGGGTGTAGTCTGAATCATGGACTTATATTCAATCTTTACGAGACTCGGTCATCAGGCCGAGTCACTACCGTGTCTTCCCAAGATCCTTCATCTCGAAGGCAAATCCAAAAGTGGATCACATAATAAAACACGCAAGGGCATAATACTTGTTCAAGTATCCCAAGCTGATCAAGTACTCACTTAGGCGGGTATACCGCATCTGCTCGGATAATATTAATCCATATAGTGAATGTCTAATTTAATTGAGATCGTGTTCCGTGGTCAGAAACTACTTGATTCAAGCATTATGAAGTCACACAGGAACCTTTATCTATATCCTTTTGTCTAAATCCCCATAGAGATAAAACTATGACCACATTCATGGCTGCATACTCAGTTTTTTAGAAACTACTAAACTGGTAACGTAGAGGACTGTTATAATGTCCATTACGAAGAAATCAACCATCTAGTAATCAATTTCAAGGTGTGAGAGATGCCTTGTGCTAATAGGCGAGCATTCTACAATCTCATTAT
Organism: Primula vulgaris; assembly: GCA_963920805.1. Taxonomy (NCBI): domain Eukaryota; kingdom Viridiplantae; phylum Streptophyta; class Magnoliopsida; order Ericales; family Primulaceae; genus Primula; species Primula vulgaris. The sequence continues at coordinate 5,085,514 of OY987216.1, read as the reverse complement.
TCTCATCACTCTTCCTTACGAATAACCAAATAAACGAACTCGTTTAACATTGGTGGTGTTGGAGCTACAGGTCCGAACACACTTTCGCTAAGGAGTCTACTTAGATTGCAAGTTTCCATTAGGCCAGTCTATTCTACATTGACTTCAGGCAACGGTACATGGTTTCCTGTCATAATTTGCTCATATTATTAGTCGTCATCGAATATATGAACAAGTAATCAATGACAGTCTCGTTTTGCTTCAATATCGTCTAAGATATCATGATCGACAGATATTTCAAGATTCTCAGGATGAGAAGGAATCACATGCACATCTTCTAGATCCTTTATAATCTCATAAACGAGTTTCAGTTCACCACCTCTGAGACTGAACAAATTAAGAACCGGTCAACTTCCTCATATCTTGGGAAGGACGACAGACTGACGGCTGACGGCAGCGTCCTTTGCTTGGCGGGTTCGGCCAAAGTAACATGTTACGACAGGAACACGACGTCCGACAGGGATGTCTATCCTTGCAAGCATTTTGCAGCAGGTATAAATGATCTCGTGACATCTCATAAAGTCATTAAATGTGTTTGGAATTTAGTTAGACTTGAGGGAGTTTATGCACTAATTTATCACTAAGTGCAGTTTTGGGGATCAAGCTAAAATTGAGTGGGTTATGCCACGTTAATTCACATCGTTCCTTATCAACGGTAACGTGTAAATCTCCCCCTAACGATATGGAGAACAGTCTTAGCAATGTCACTTTTGCATATCATTCGGTAAAGAGATCGCTTGCCAAGGTAACTCTATCAAATGATAGACAGGGGATTCATAATCGACTTATGTCCCCAATTTTCAGAGGTCCATATTTTGAACGCTTTAGCGGCTCAATCAAAATATTAAGCAGGCAAACACGCGTTCATATGAGGCGTTTGGCTCATAACAGTAACCAACTGATACGCATTTAGTGTTTTGAGTGACTATGAGTCTCAGACGGACCAATACAGCAATATGCAATGTATTGTGACCCTACACAGAAATATATAGGTACGCATCACCAAATAACATGTGCAATCATTTGCAACCGCTTAAAATTTCTGTGAGTCCATTTTGGGTCGGAACATAGTCAACATTATGTTCAATTTCAATTCCCAAAGTCAAGTAATACAAATCAAAATTTTGATTCTTTCTCTTCGGCATTATCAAGTCGACTAGACTTTTCAGGATAATCCGGATCATGAGCCATCAACTTAATGATAAGGCTAAGAGTTTGGGAAGTGCTGCATTTATGTTGACAAAAGTAAAATATGACCATATTGTTGATGCATCAACCATAACCATTTATATTTATGGTTGGATAAGTCCACAATAACTCCTTCAATTGTTTACAAGAATTTTACCAGTCCATTTCGTGATCTTTACATATACTAGTATTTCAAAGTGAACATTAGTGGCATGAATTTCGGATTAATCACGAAATATATTCTCAGAGAGAATTCAAATGCGATGCCATTATAAATCAAGCATCGTCTTTTGACCCGGAAATATCTCATCCGATCAATGCCACAATATTAAAATGCTCTTATCAATTGACGCCATGCGAATGATAGTACAGACAATCATGTCTTAGCATCTAAATCATTTATCATTCGACGACAGGCGAAATGATAAGGTAACTTTAAATGATTTAAAGAATGTAGTAGCAACCACTTGAAAGACATTTCAACTCCTCTAAAATATGCTTTTGGTCGTATTGAATGGAGGATATGTAAAGAAATTTTAATTCTTTCATGAGCTATTACCATGTAACACTGGTTTTCTCGAATATTTTATAACTCAACAAGGTACGACATGACCTACAGGAGTATAACGTCTCATATTTGACAAATCAATTTGGCTTTACCAAAGATTTCGATTTGGAACAACATGTCCAGAATTGTTGTCACTGAGTACTCTTTTAGGCAAGTAGTTGGTGAAATTATATGGTACATTGTTACCCACTATTTCCAAAAAACCAACTATACTACAAGTATTGCCTAAAATTTCATAATTTAAAGTTTGGTCACATTTGTCAATGGAATTTGCTCAAAACACTTTAAATTATTTCGAGAAATTTCGTAAACAGACAAAACATAATCCAAAAGTATTTATCAAAATCAATAAAGAAAGATACCAAACTCATTTGAGCAACAAAACCGAGGGTCTCAAGAGTTTCCTTTCAGTTAGCTTTAACCACATTAGCATCGGATTTTCCACCTTTATAATAGTTTTGAACTATTTAAGGAGTAACCGTGCATGATATTTGTCTTTATAGCATAGATTTGTCTCCTTGAGCATTATCTCTTGCTTTGGGACAACATACCATATTGTTCCTTTCAAGAATTGTGTTGGAGCCACAGGTCTTAGATTTTGACGATTATCTAAAACCTCGCTTGGTTAGGCGATTCGTTAGGATTGCGATAGTTCGAGACAAATAACATTTGTCTCGGTTCTCGATTCATGGAAAAAAATATATCCATGAAGAGCATTAATATCATGCAAACAATTCGCCATTGACCCAATATGATTAAAACTACTCATCGGGGCAATTTTCTCATCCGCAAACAGATGGGCGATTAAGGAAAGGAACATAGCGAATATAAATTCACAATACTGCTTATGGAATACGCTTTCCAAGCTAGTATTTTGGTGAAGGATCGCTCCAATATGCCAATTTCAGACATTTGTTCACCATAGACGTCATCACGTCTCAAATGTGGCGGCGGAATAAAATCAACGCCTTAGCATTCATCTAGAGGGTAACAACAAACTCGTGTTTTACTCATCAAAGATGGCATCCAAATAATTTGGGCATCACTTGCTCACACATCAGGGTGACTAACATATGGTGGCGTAAAATACCTCGCCTAAACATTTATTTCGCAAGTATACTTTGCGATTTCCTCATCATAGATGGCATCAAACATGTGCTGGGAGTTCTGGATTAATTATCATATAAAATGACTGGTTTATATATTTATGGTTTGCATAAGCATAAACTTTGTTTCGAAACGATAGGTTCGAAATTTTTTTTGCTTTTAATGTGAATAGGTTCTTATTGATCGAACGACAGGTCGATACAGAGACACCAATTCGGCGAAACATACATAACTATATAAACACACTCGAGGAAATTATTATTTAGTCAATCTCTTTCGGTAGCTCTACCTGAAAAACGACAAGAAAAGACGGTGAGGGTGGAGGGCACGAATGCCACTTAAAACCCGACCTCATTAGGATATCGACTTCCGCCTATATATTTCCTATACATCATATCCAAATAGGTGCGCCTATTTAGAGAAGATTCATAATTTTTCCAACTTAAATGTGAATATATATGATCTCGCAATTATACCATTCATGGCAATAAATAACTGATATATCTATTCTAGATAAACACATATATATACAAGACAGTTTAAAATATATTCATGATATATATCTAATCATGCAGTAGATTTGGTGATAAACTAAATCAATTCAGGATTATCAATCACACAAATTATATCCTACCAAATCAAATCAAATCAATTAGATCAAATAAAATAATTAACTGCCATATGTGATATTTATATCTATGCTAATATCAAAAGATATGTTGATTATGCTAACAAGATATCAATCAATCATCTACGGTTTATTGCCATATAAGTAATTCTATACATGGTAGTTTTAACATGCAAGTAAGCAATATATTTTTAATTACCAATTTATTTTATATATGGTAATTTTTAACATGCAAAGTGGTTAAATTACATGAAAACATATCAATTTATTCAATTAACATGTAATATTTATTCACTTGCCTTTTAATAAATATATATGCATGTGGGTGAATATTTATAGACCGAATATTGACTTTTATAACACATATATACTGTTTTTATACATGTAATATATTACAGGGACTATCCGTGTAATTTCAGCAAACTATATATCTATTTACAACATTATTACAGCGTCAGTCCATAATTTCAGACAAGTTTCAGTTTAGTCCTTTAGTAATTAACATGCACAGTCAATAGTTTCAGCGAATTACAAAACAGTCCTACTGAAAATTTTCAGTTTGTTACAGATTTAATCCCACAGATTAATACATGTGTTTACAATTATATGATTTCTGATTTACAACCCGATTATATGTCTTTTACTGATTTTGTTTGTATAAAAATAGAATTTTACAGTACACGATACATATTACATATCAATAGGTTTTTATAGACAGTTTGATCATGTTTTAGTTATCCATATAAGTAACAAACTCTAGTACACATGAATTATATACTATGATATATTTATCATCTTTAGTTATCCATAAAATAATACGTGCGATCACATATATGAAATAAATTAAGTTTTGAATTCGGTACCTTACACACGGTATGTTGGTGAAGGTCGATATAGCAAAACCCCTAAAAAACCAAGATAAACCTCAAGGTTTATAAATACCCAATATCTGTGCGTTTACCAAAAATCTCCAATATCCACGAGCGTATATGTTAGTCTCCGCAAGCAAAGTGCCGATAACGTGCTGTGTGACATATTAGTTCGTTATAGATATATATAGAGATATGTATAGATATAAAGAGATATATATATAAGAAACAACAGACGAAATGTTTATTAATATGAGTGTAAAAGAGATAAATCAAGAGATTTGTGACGCTATTTATATAATAGAGTGTATGGTTACATATGCTAGAAAAGACTAAGATATGCCCAATAAACTAAGGTCCAAGATGGCCAATTATATACTAAAACAATAATAATATATATATATATAATAATATAATAATATATATATTATTATATATATATTATTTAATTTTAAAACAAAAATATATATATATATATATATATATTATTATATATATATATATATATTATTATATATATATATATATACAATAATATATATATATATATATATATATAATAATATATATATATATATATATATATAGGTTTCCAATATAACACAATAAAAGTCAAAATAAAAATATATAGAACCCTAATTATAACTACCATAAAATTAAATAATAATTAAAATAAAAACATATATAAATATCTATCTATTGCCGTTACTTTTGAGGCTACCAATGTGCTCATTTTTTTAGAAAAAAAACTCCAAAACTTTTAATAACTACCTAATTTCGAAAATACTTTTAATTTTTTTTTAAAAAAACTGTCAATAAATAATTATTTAATTTTAAAACAAAAAAAATCACTCCATCGCTGGTAAAGGCACACAACGTGTGCCTGTATTTACTAGTATATATATATATATTTACAGGTTTTCAATATAGAACAATAAAAACCCAAAATAAAATAAAATATAATACTAGTTGTAACTTCTCTCAACTTAAACAATAATTAAAGTAAATTTTTTGCCTTAAACTTAAATAATATTAAATAAAAAAGGTTAAATATAATATGGAACACAGCAAAAGAGCAAAAGAGTTTTAACTAATTTCAAAACAATTTCTCTCTCCCTCTTGGTCAAAGCCTTGTAAATTTCGTTGTACTCCTTGTCTCAACAAAATCAAATAAATATTTTATTTAGTTACATTGCATAGATACGTAAATGTATAAATTTTGGAATTGAATGATAATAAAAATACTAAAAAATCTTAAGTGAAGAAAGTTACTAAAACAGGATACTTGAAAGCATAAATTACTTAATTTTAGCCCTTTAAGTTACCAAATTCAAAGGAAAAAAATTAGAATTTGTTGTGTGACATATTAGCTCGGTATATGTATATATGAGATATGTATAGATATAGAGAGAGAGATACGGAGAGACAACAACAGAGTCTTTATTAATCAGAATGTAATTATAGTATTGAAGTGGATGATATGACATTTTTACAAGGATTAGATATGATTACATATGAGCAAACAATTATTGAATCTGATTCTTTGAAACTTGTTAATGTTCTTCTGAATAAGGAAAAGTGTCCATGGTTAATCTACTCTATTGCTGATAAAATTCGATAAAAAATGAGAAATAAACAGGTAGAGATTAGACATAACTTTAGAGAATCGAACTGTGCTGCTGATTTGCTGGCAAAAATTGGTTATAATCTTATTTCACTAGATCAAAAAGATTTTCACCCTAATCTATTAGGTATTTTGAAGATGGATTTGGGCTTATTTCCAAATTTTAGATGAATAAGACGAAGATCACCATGGCTGAATTTTTTGAGTTCTCTCCCTGAGTTGGGACGGTTAGTATACAGCTTTTGAGATTATTACACGTGTAGTATATGGATCAGTATGTGTCTTATTACCTCTGAAGTCTTTCGAGTTTCTTGTGAATTTTACTTTTAGGACTAAAAGTTGTAAAAGTTACTCTGCAATGTAATTGGTTCCGATTTGGTGCACTTTTGGCTCCTTATCTTTTGTGGGGGTGTTCTTCCATATTTTTATTTTTTCCACTTTATTAATAAAATAAAAATGTGAGGTTTTCCCACCAATTATTAAAAAAAAACGACAACCAGTTTTGTTGGAAGTTCACTTTAGCAATGAAAAATGGATTATCTGAATTCGTTTTTTCTCTATCTAAAGGTGTTTTTTTATCTTGTACATAGTGGCCGATTTAGTTGTTACATTGTCTTGTGGAACATATGTTGGAACCTGTTTTGCAAGGATGTTCCATGTATGAAATATAGGCTTTTATGTAAGAACATGAGAGTTCGTAGTCTATATTGGAGGGAAAAAAGTGGTCAAGAAAGCTAGTTACTAGTGGTGCTCAATCTTTCCACCATATTTCATGGAGATCTTTTCTTAATTGTCATTTTTACCCAAGTCCATTGATGGACGAATGAGTCGATCGACAAACCTTCTCCAAGACTTGTACTAACAATCTCACAATTTTATAAATGATCAAATATCTGCTTAGTAGTTTGATATGATATGATCTGATAGCCGAAGCTATCATTACTCTTATACAACAAGGGATGATGATTGATGTGGAGAACGTCGCCAATGAAGTATATTTCGTTTCATAATTTTAAGCACAATTACTTTCCATAGATAATGATTACCTTATGAAGAACATATAAAACCAAAATATTCGTAGAAGAATTTTTTTACGTAATAAGACTTCAGAGTCATAAACACTAATTTTCCATTACACGGGAATCATATTCTGAAAACACATTCCATGGAGTATTCCATTATTTATTATATGATGATAATTTTTTACATAAAATTGAAAACAACTTTTATTGTAACTGAGGAGCGTAGATTTTTATATAAAATTGATAACAACTTTTACTGTAACTGAGGAGCGTAGGGGATCGCATGTAAGATTAAATCTTTTTCTCTAGCCACAGTTAGTCCCCATGCCTCGGTCATATCAAGTTCTTCCGGTTTTGTTCCATCTGCGATTTTCCAATCAAAGTGGTATAGCAATTGAGTAAGTAGAAGTTCAAGATTCGCTATACCAAACGATATACCTGGACACATCCTTCTACCAGATCCAAATGGAGTATACTCGAAATTTGAGCCATTAAAATCAAAAGGTGAGTCACTGAACCTCTCCGGATTGAAGCACTCCGGATTTTCCCAATATTTCGGATCCCTTCCTATGGCCCACACGTTGATGAAAACTTTGGTTTTGATGGGTATGTCGTAGTCATAGATTTTACATTTTTCTCTTGATTCTCTTGGAAGTAAGAGAGGAAGGGGTGGGTGTAATCGTAGTGTTTCTTTGATGACTAGCTTCAAGTACTTCATTTCTTGAATGTCTGTCTCATCGACTCTGCTCTTTCCTTTTAGAACATGTCTCACCTCGGCTTGAACCTTTTTCATAACTGGTGGATTTTTAATTAATTCGGACATTACCCATTCAATTGACGCCGTCGATGTATCGGTCTCTGCTGCAAACATGCCCTGGAAGGAAGAATATGTACTTTAAAGATAAAAGAAACATGGAAGCGTAATATGTTTCAACTTTTCCATACTATCAAAGTTAATAACCAACTTGAATATTGTATGTTTTCAAATTTTGGAAAATATGAACATACCACAATAACAGCTTTGATATCGCTTGTCGTGATAGGAAACTCAAGATCAGAACTCTCATCGTATCTCAAAAGAACATCTACTAGGTCTTCTCGACCATCTCTGTCGGTGCTTAACGATTTGTTTTCCTTTCTTGTTTTGTGAGCAGAAATGATTTTGTCGAGAATTCTATCGGTGTTGACGTGCAATTTCTCTAGTAGGGGCACGTCCTTGCTAATCCAGTGGAGATACTTGTGCGAAGGAAACGTATCAATCACATCGAATCCAGCTCCTATCTTCGACATCACGTCAATGGCTGATATGAACTCCTCCTCCTCATCAGACTTCTTACCGAAAGTTGTCCCACAATTTATCCTATGTGTATATGCTAAAATCATTTTAGTTAGATTAATATGATCTTTTTTTCCAGTAGATGATGAGATGGATTTTACAAGGTTGGCTACCTCTTCTTCCCTTTGTGATTTAAATGACTTGACCCTATCTGAACTTAATAGATCCAACTTGAAAATTTTTCGGAGTTGCCTCCAGTAAGCGCCATAAGGTGAAAAGAAAAGACTGGAGCGGTTGGTATCTAGTACCTTAGTGAGTATCAACTGGGGTCTATCCGCAAATGTTAGATCATGAACTTTCATAACCTCTTTAGCTGCTTCAGGTGATGAAATTACCAAAACCGATACTTCACCCATTTGTAGATGCATGATGGGTCCGTGCTTCTTGGCCAAGGCGTTCAAGAAGCGATGAGGTAGTGGCCCATAAGTGAGTATTTGTAAGGCAAGTTGGTGTAAGTTTCCTATGAAGGGCAACTTCCAAGGGCCAGGAGGAAGTTGATCAAGTTTTGAATTTTTTTTCATTACCATGCAAAGGAAGAGGAAGAAAGCAAAAAGTAGTAAAAGAGAGGATTGAAGACTATCCATTTTTTGCAAGTGTGGGATTGTATTATTTCAGGCTGAGTTAATTTATAGAGAATTTTTTTTATCCCTTCTTCTATTTCGACCGTTTTTATTATATTTAGAGTGCGAATAATTAATTCGTGCCGTTTTTATTATATTTAGAGTGCGAATAATTTATTCGTTTGGTAATTGACTTGCAGTGGCAAGCTGGATTTCATTATACCTCGATTTAATATCCGAAATTGTTTCTTTTAATTTATTTAATTAGTTAAAAAAAAGTGAGCAATTATATCATAATTTAAGACATAGGAGTCACCGAGTCATTACTCAATTTTAAACAAGCACTCGGTCAGAGGCGTAAGTAGCACCAAATGTGTGGGATTCCAAAATTAATAAAAGCGTATAATATTTTTCAAAGTATAAATACGGAAAAGCCGTTTTTTTATACCTTTTTTACTATATATTTTTTTTTTACCTTGTTTTCTTGATTAAAATGTATTTGATTTCTATTTTTTTTATTTTCGCTCAATTTCAAATTTATTTTCAAACTCAAAAAAGAACCCACAACAGTATTGTCACGTGCAGTCATGTGTTGAAAGTTTCAGATTTTCAAAATTGACTAAAAAGTAAATAAAATCATGGTATATTATTGCACTAACAATATATAATTTTGAAAGAGGTTGACGAAAAAAATATTAAAGGAATTACCAGAATACCGTATATATTAAATGGACAGTCAAAACTAGTGTAAAGTGTATGCTAAAAAAACATATTTACAAATCCCTGACAACATTTTTTTTATGCATATGGGAATAATTATTTTAAAGTAAAAAGATTATCGTATCATATAACCTAATCAAATTATTCTAATTAATCACGACGATCTCTATTTGAATTAAAGTCACACATAACATCACCTGATCAGTGCTATGAAATATTGATCCATATATATTTGTGTTCGCCAAACCTCATTGGTGATGACATAGATTGTAATTGTTACGGGGATTGGCGGTGGAGGCGGAGGCTGTGGTGCGGAATGTTGTAAATGGATAGAAAAAATAAAGTGTAATTTTAATGGGTTAATTAATTACACAAGTGCATGAACTACCGAGTCAAAATGTCCAAAGCACCACTGTACCATGAACCACCAATGATACATTTCTTCTTCAGTTCTTCAATCGAACATGTCACTCTTGCTTATATTATATAAAGTCTTAGATTGATTAACTTAATTATTAAAATAAATAGTAAGACTGTTGTACGTTTGAAGAAATCAAATATCTATTTTTAATGACTTTTGCTATGTACTCCACATAAACTAGCATTAATTGGTAGTAAGACTAGCACTCGGTATCATCTATAAAACTAAAAACACCAATAATTCATCTAAGATAAAGATAAAGATAGATACTTACCAGCCATTAATACGTACCTTCTTAACTACTAACTGTATATTAATTATTACTAAAAAAATTAAAACGGAAATTATATGATCGTTTAAGTTCGAGTAATTACTTGAGGCACATTTTAAACTACCAGTTCGTTGCAACGAATTAATCATATTTTCTTAAGGAAAAACATGATCCATATAAATTCAAGTAAAGACTCTGCATCACCATCTGTGAAATATATTTGCTTAAGTTTAAAGATGCAAGCAGCCGTGACGGTTGCAGATAGTGGCATGCAGGGTCATGTGTTCTAAAATTTCGGCCATATCAAATTATATTTTTACCCTTATAAGTTTAAAAAGCTATAATAATGTCATATAGTGCCATATCTAGTTTATTCTTTATTTCTTTTCTAATCTATTAGTTAAATGTTTTTGTCTAATTAACAGAGGCTTAAGATGATATTGACAACCCTTTCACTTAGCTAAATAATTCATTGGTTTTATTTTATTGTCACTTATCTGGCTTCTATTTTAATTTTGTGTATCATGATACAAGAATTGTATTGTCAAATTTTTCCCTTCTCAAGCGTATTTTGATGGGAATAAACGGTGTGTTAATTATTTATTTTTTATTAATACACATTTATTTGGAAATAAAAATAATCTATGTAAGTGTACGTATACTAGTTGTTATAATACGTGAGATATCTAGTTGACTGGGTTGTATTGAAATTCCTTAGTAAACATAATAAAATGATGAATTAATTTAAACTTGTTATAATACTTGATTACCATTGTTTGTATATAATTAGAAATGATTATAACATTTTCATTTAACTATTTTGAGATTATATGTATTTTTTATCAAGGTATTACCGGAAAAACACTCATGTATTCACACAAACATGTTACATTATCGTTTTTTCTTTTTTTGAAAAATAAAAAACCGTGTCCCTTAAAATAAAAATTCTAGATCCGTACATGGAAAGCAGTCATTTACAACTCAGTTATTTATCTTGGTTGAGTGTGGGAGCAGAACTAAAAATTTCAGATATATATACAGAAGAAGAGAGAAAATAAGGAAAAAGAATGCATACAAAAAAGAAAGAGAACAAAAAAAAAAGAGGAGAAAATAACTAACTTATATGTAACGACTTCAGCACAAAAAATAACCAAAAGTTAAATAATGAAGGAACGAACGCATTTGATACGGAGTTTAATCTGTAAACCTAGTGTCTACTCTCGGGGGAACGGCTACGTATACATATTCTTTAATACAGACATACACAATATATTTTTTATACATATTCTTTAATACATGCATACACAATATATTTTTTATGCATGTTTTTTAATACAGACATACACAATACATCTTTTATACATGTTCTTTTAATACATGCATATACAATACATTTTTTATACATGTTATTTAATAGAAGCATACACAATACACTTTTTATACATGCTATTTAATACAGGAATACACAATACACTTTTTATACATGCTCTTTAATACAGGCATACACAATACATTATTTATACATGCTATTAAATACATGCATACACAATACATGATTTATCCATTTACACTTTTTATGTGTTTTGTAGTGCAATGGACAATATTTTGATAATTTGCAATCTAAATTTTGTCACGGTTGGTAGTTCTAAAATGGTTATAATTGCAATTCAGATCGATATAAGTTTTGAAAATTTGGTGGCTAAAAGTTGTGATATTTGGTCGTATTTGGATAAAAGTGACGTGTTGTTGACATAGTGTTTATACATGCTCTTTAATACAGTTATACACAATACATATTTTATACATGCTATTTAATACAAGCATACATAATATATAGTTTATACATGCTTTTTTAATACGGGCATACACAATACATTATTTATACATGATCTTTAATACAAACATACATAAATACATAGTTTATACATGTTTTTTAATACGGGCATAAACAATACACTATTTATACATGCTCTTTAATACAGGCATAAACAATACATATTTTATACATGCTCTTTAATACAAGCATACACAATGCACAGTTTATACATATTTTTTTTAATACGGGCATACAAAATACATTATTTATACATGCTTTTTAATACAGACATACACAGTACACAGTTTATACATGTTTTTTAATATGGGCATACACAATACACTATTTATATATGCTCTTTAATACAGGCATACACAATACATATTTTATACAAGATTTTTAGTACAGTCATACACAATACATTGTTTATACACGCTTTTTAATACAGTCATACACAATACATTCTGTATACATTTACACTGTCCATTTTTTTTGTTTTTCTTATTATTCATACGCAATACACTTTTTATACATGCTATTTAATAGAGGCATACACAATACATAGTTTATACATGTTTTTTAATATGGGCATACGCAATACATTATTTATAAATGTTATTTAATACATGCATACACAACACATAATTTATACATATTTTTTTAATACAGAAATACGCAATAAAGGCATACACAATACATTGTTATACATTGCACATAAAAAGTGATGATTTCATATTGCATACACACTGTAATTTTGCAAACAATATGAAAATTCACCATTGTCTATCCAATTTAAAAACTACATACACAATATTAAAAAGTGCATAACCAATAAAAAAGAGCCATACATAATCCAAAAAAATGAATACACAATCGAGAAAGGTGCATGCACAATAAAAAAAAAATGCATAAACGATCGAGAAAATGACATACACAATCAAAAAAGTACATACATAATACAAAAATTTAATACACAATACAAAAGAATGCATAAAAAATAATAAAAATGTATACACAATCGAATTTTCTGGGCTTTTCGAGCTATTTTCCTTTTCCTTTTTTTTTTTTTTTGATTTTAGATTTTTATTGTTTTTTTTTTGTTTTTTTACCATTTTTTTGGCTTTGTTCGGGTTACCAATTTTTTTAAAAGTTTTTTCAACATATTTTGAGTTTTTTTGGATTCTCGAATTTTTTGAACTTTTGTCATTTTTTTTGTAATTTTCTTGTTTTTTTTTTGTTTTTTACCATTTTTTTCGGGTTCTCGACTTTTTTGAACTTTATTTTTATATATTTTTGTGATTTTGGATTTTTCTTGTTTTTTTTTTGCCACTTTTTTGGAGTTTTTTTGGGTTTTCAACTTTTTGAATTTTTTTTCAGCACTTTTTTGGTTTTTTCGGGTTCTCGACTTTTGTGAATTTTTTTCATTCTTTTTGTGATTTTGGATTTTTAATTGTCTTTTTTTTGTACTTTTTTTAACCATTTTTTGGACTTTTTCGGATTTCCGACTTTTTAAAAGGTTTTTTCAGCCTTTTTTGGATTTTTTCGGTTTCGCGACTTTTTTTGATTTTTTTTGAATTTTTTTGTAATTTTGGATTTTTATTGGTTTTTCTTGGTTTTTTTTTATACCATTTTTTTGGGTTTTTTTCGGGTTACCGACTTTTTTAAAAGTTTTTCAGCATATTTTGGTTTTTTTTTGAATTCTCGACTTTTTTGAACATTTTTCAATTTTTTTTTAATTTTCTTGTTTTTTTTTTGTTTTTTACCATATTTTTTGAGCTTTTTTCGTGATCTCGAGTTTTTTTAACTTTATTTTTATATATTTTTGTGATTTTATATTTTTCTTGGTTTTTTTGTTTGTTTTTTGCCACATGTTTGGAGTTTTTTCGGGATCCCGACTTTTTAAAGGTTTTTTCAGCACTTTTTTGGTTTTTTCGTGTTCTTGACTTTTGTGAACTTTTTTCATTCTTTTTGTGATTTTGGATTTTTCTTTGTTTTTTTTAATTTTTTTAACCATTTTTTTGGGCTTTTTCAGGTTTCCGACCTTTTAAAAGGTTTTTCCAGTCTTTTTTGGGTTTTTTTGGATTCTCGACTTTTTTGAACTTTTTTCATTTTTTGGTGATTTTGGATTTTTATTGGTTTTTTTATTTTTTACACTTTTTTTGGATTTTTTTGGATTTCCCACCTTTTTAAAGGTTTTTTCAGCATTTTTTGGATTTTTTCGGGTTCTCGACTTGTTTGAACTTTTTTTATTTTTTGTTGTAATTTTATTTTTTTCGGTTTAGAAGTCATTTTAAAATTAAATAAGGTTGTATTTTATGAAAAAAAAGAATGATTTAGGAAGAGAGAGCGCGAAGAGAGACAGAGACGAGAAAGAGAAATTTTTTGGTAGGTGAGGAAAAATATATATATTTTTTCTATTTGGGTAAATTGTATGTTTTGCGAATAATTTGTTTTACTTGTATATTTTGGTAATATTTTATAACATGTTGTATGTTTTGAGCATTGACCCTAAAAAAAAAGTAAGCAATCTTATCATAACTTAAGATAGGGCTGGGTTCGGTCCGCTTCGGTTCGCTTTTTAGCGAAACCGAAACCGAACATATTTTTCGGTTCTGTTTTTTTCGGTTTCGAGTTTTTTATTTTTTTTGACCGGACCGGACCGGGTTTTTTCGGTCCGGTTTCGGATTTTTTTCGGTTATTCGGTTATTTTTCGTTTTTTTCCCCGGTCTTTTTCGGTTCTGTTTTATTGAAAAATGAAACCGACATGAATTTTTATCAGTTTTCTTTTTCGTTTTTTTTTTCCGGTTCGGTTATCGGTTCGGTTCAATTTTTCCGATTTTTCGCCCGGCCCTAACTTCCCTAACTTAAGACATAGGAGTCACCCGGTCATTACTCATTTTTAAACAAGCACCAAATTTCAAATAAATATATGAAACGATAAAATTAAATGGACAGTCAAAAGACTCAAAACTAGTGTAAAGTGTACTAATCTAGTTTACGCCCGTACAATGCCGCTTTAAACATAATTACAAATCTATGACAAGTAACTTTATTTATATGTTTATGTGAATCATTACTCAATTTTAAACAAGCACTCGGTCTGAGGCGCAAGCATCACCAAATGTGTGGGATTCCAAAATTAATAAAAGCGCATAATATTTTTCAAAATATAAATACGGAAAAGCCGGATTTTTTTATACATTTTTTACTATATATTTTTATTTTTATTTTTTTAGCCTGCTTTCTTGATTAAAATGTATTTGATTTCTATTTTTTTCATTTTCGCTCAATTTCGAATTTATTTTCAAACTCAAAAAAAAACCCACAACAGTATTGTCACGTGCAGTCATGTGTTGAAAGTTTCAGCTTTTCAAAATTGACTAAAAAGTAAATAAATAGAAATCAAAAGGATATAAAAATTAAATTTTAGAAATCAAGGTATATATAACAAGTAAAAAGATTAATAAATAAAGGTAAAAAAAAATAATTAAAAAAATCTGAAAAACAAAACGTATGTTAAATAATAGATATATACGAATAATTAAATATCTATTACACAATTTCAGTATACTCGCTTCAATTAAAATACGAACCATCAAATTTTTTTTTATAAATTTTGTTTACACTCATCACTACTCTAATTATTATTTTTGTTTAATGTTTTTAATATGTATGTTACGTGTAAACATGATAAGTTTGGTTAAAATGTATTTTATAATCACTTTAAATTTTTAAGTATTACTTATATATTATCAGCACATACAAAATCATGATACATTATTGCACTAACAATATATAATTTTGAAAGAGCTTGCCAAAATTTTTGTTTAAAGAAATTACCAGAATACCGTATATATAAATTATTATGAAAAATACTAATAAAAAATTTATTTTTTGAAATTGTGGGGTTGCAGTAACAACCTGGTCATATGGGCTTCCGTCCCTGCACCTAGTTTCAAATAAAAATATGAAAAGGATAAAATTAAATGGGCAGTCAAAACTAGTGTAAAGTGTATGCTAAAAAAACATATTTACAAATCCCTGACAACATTTTTTTTATGCATATGCGAATAATTATTTTAATGTCCGAGTCAAAATGTCCAAAGTAGCACTGTACCATGAACCACCAATGATACATTTCTTCTTCAGTTCTTCAATCGAACATGTCACTCTTACTTAGATTGATTAACTTAATTATTAAAATAAATAGTAAGACTGTTGTACGTTTGAAGAAATCAAATATCTATTTTTAATGACTTTTGCTATGTACTCCACATAAACTAGCATTAATTGGTAGTAAGACTAGCACTCGGTATCATCTATAAAACTAAAAACACCAATAATTCATCTAAGATAAAGATAAAGATAGATACTTACCAGCCATTAATACGTACCTTCTTAACTACTAACTGTATATTAATTATTACTAAAAAAATTAAAACGAAAATTATATGATCGTTTAAGTTCGAGTAATTACTTGAGGCACATTTTAAACTACCGGTTCGTTGCAACGAATTAATCATATTTTCTTAAGGAAAAACATGATCCATATAAATTCAAGTAAAGACTCTTCATCAGCATATGTGAAATATATTTGCTTAAGTTTAAAGATGCAAGCAGCCGTGACGGTTGCAGATAGTGGCATGCAGGGTCATGTGTTCTAAAATTTCGGCCATATCAAATTATATTTTTACCCTTATAAGTTTAAAAAGCTATAATAATGTCATATAGTGCTATATCTAGTTTATTCTTTATTTCTTTTCTAATCTATTAGTTAAATGTTTTTGTCTCATTAAAAGAGACCTAAGATGATATTGACAACCCTTTCACTTAGCTAAATAATTCATTGGTTTTATTTTATTGTCACTTATCTGGCTTCTATTTTAATTTTGTGTATCATGATACAAGAATTGTATTGTCAAATTTTTGCCTTCTCAAGCGTATTTTGATGGGAATAAACGGTGTGTTAATTATTTATGTTTTATTAATACACATTTTATTTGGAAATAAAAATAATGTATGTAAGTGTACGTATACTAGTTGTTATAATACATGAGGTATCTAGTTGACTGGGTTGTATTGAAATTCCTTAGTAAACATACTAAAATGATGAATTTAAACTTGTTATAATACTTGATTACCATTGTTTGTATATAATTAGAAATGATTATAACATTTTCATTTAACTATTTTGAGATTATATGTATTTTTTATCAACGTATTACCGGAAAAACACTCATGTATTCACACAAACATGTTACATTATCGTTTTTTCTTTTTTTGAAAAATAAAAAATCGCGTCCCTTAAAATAAAAATCCTAGATCCCTACAATGCAAGCAGTCATTTACAACTCAGTTATTTATCTTGGTTGAGTGTGGAAGCAGAACTAAAAATTTCAGATATATACAGAAGAAGAGAGAAAATAAGGAAAAAGAATGCATACAAAAAAGAAAGAGAACAAAAAAAGAGAGGAGAAAATAACTAACTTATATATAATGACTTCAGCACAAAAAATAATTAAAAGTTAAATAATGAAGGAACGAACGCATTTGATACGGAGTTTACTCTGTAAACCTAGTGTCTACTCTCGGGAGAACGGCTACGTACCAGTTATAATATTAATAGTATTACCTGGAGTGGGTTAGCGTCGTGATCCGACCCGTAAACGCTCCATCTATTTTCCGACCCGATTACTTTTGCAAGTGAAAAAAAATTCCGATCCCGACCCGACAAAAGTCTGGACCCGACTTTTTCGGAATCCCGTAGGGTCGGAATAGTTTTATCCCGAATCTCCTGACATATTTTTTTTTTGTTTTACCACGACGTCATTTTTATTAACAATTTTCATTTGAGAAGTCAAATTAAAACATGTTATTAACACGAAATATAATTCTAGTTTAAAAATAACATTCCTAATAAATAAAAAAATAAATTAACATGTAGTAGAAAAAATAGTGGGAAATTACAAATAATGGAGTAGATAAAAAAATTGATACGTTTTTTATCAGATTGTTTTAGTATTTAGTTTATTCACACAAGCAACAATTATCATACTAAATAAGATACATTATCATTATAATTTTTATAAATCGAAAAATAATAATCATTTATCTTTCTTGAAAATAACAATATAAATTTTTAATTTAAATATATTTTTAATTTAAATACTTTAATATATTCAAAACTATAAATTTATATTATACTTGTATAATTATTACTAATATATAAAACAAATGGTAGAGTGCTTACATTGTATGATAGAAATACAATGTTCAATTCTCATCACTTGCATTTGATATAAATTAATATATATTTTTATATAAAATATAAATTAATTAAAAAAATCGGATCAGATCAGGTCGGGACGGGATTTCGGCTTTTTTCCCGGCCCTTACCTAAGAAACAATGAAAATATTTGAGATATAACATATAATGACTTATTTAGGCGCTTATATAGATACGGGTACCAACTAATGAAATCCATTGAATCTTTTTTTTTATATATTTTTCATTCATTATCTTATATGAATATCTTATTTTCATTAAAATTTTGAATTGATTTGATTGAAATATCTTCAAAATTGATATACACGTTCCAATATTAGTAAGACTTAGTGATCGTTATGTGTGACGTATAATGCGATAAAATTATAAAATAGAGAAATAGTGCTATTTTATATATTTTCGAAGTGTGATTATATATGATAATTAATAAAATCGAATAAAAGTTTTTTTGAAAAAATTTAACATAAAATATTTTTGGATGGTTAAAGACTTTCCATTTTCTGCAAGGGTGTGAGCGTGTGATTGCATTGTGTCAGTTGTCAGGCTGAGTTTATTTATAGTCAATACTAAATTTTATCCCTTACGCTTTTTAAAGTTCTATTCCGTTTTTATTATATTTAGAGTGCGAATATTTCGTTTGGTAGTTTAAAATGGTCTATGGCTTTGTTTTTTTTAACGTGAACATAAAATTAACTAAAGTCAATAATACTTACGTGGAAATGTATTATGTTTAAGAGGATAGATTAATTAACTTCAAATTATCTGTTTAAACGCTGTAACCGTAGATTAAATCTACGGTTTACAGTGATTCACTGTAAACCGTAGATTTAATCTACGGTTTACAGTTAAAATCTGTAAACCGTAGATTAAATCTACGGTTTACAGTGTTTGTAAACCGTAGATTTAATCTACGGCCTGTGTGTTTTCACAGATAATTTGAAATTAAAAATTAAAATTAAAATTCTAATAATTAAAATTAAAATACTGAATATTTTTTTCAAATTAAACATGATTTTTTTTTTTACATAAAAATGCCTTATTTTTAAAATTTGATATTTTTTTCAAGTGTATAAGTTGATATTTTTTTCAAGTGTATAATTTGATATTTTTTTCAAGTGTATAATTTGATATTTTTTTCAAATAAGGCATTTTGTTTTTTTCAAATTAAAAAACAAAATGCCTTATTTTTAAAATTTGACATAAAATAAATTACCAATATTCTAACAATCTTTCAAAATAAACACAAAATTTACACAAATTTACACAAAAAAAGTTGATTTGATAAATTTTATGTTTTTGGTTCATGTTATATTTTTGTCAATTGTATAAGTTGATATTTATTGAATGATTAACTAAATCGTCAATTTTTGTGAAGTTTTTTTGTTTGTTTTTAACACTTGTATAACGCAATATGAAACATTAATTAAGTCATCAATTTGGTGTGAATCGACAATTTTCTTGAATGAAACAATCATAAATTATATAAATTTCATAAAAGAAATTAACTCAATATGCAAACATGAACTAAATTTCATAAAACAAATTTATTAAACATTTGTTTACATCATATAAATTTACAACAACTTGGAAAAAATAGTAATTTACATAAAATTAAAAATCAAAAACTGATTATGGACTTAGGTCTATAGCTTCATCTTCATTTGCTTTTTTGCTTTCCTGATTGCTTTTCCAGCGCCATATATAACTTGAAATTTGGTCGAAAAAATTCCTTCCATGGCGCAGCTGTCTCAGTGCGCGTTTGTTCCCACCGTGCTATAATTACTGGCATTGGGAAGATCCCTTCTTCTTTAGGAATAACCTGAGCATAGTGACAACTGTTGACGAACACCATTACAGTCGGGATGTAATTTGTCATTTCCCGAGGAGGACCAATATAAAGAGGTAAAAAAGTACTGTTCCACACGTTTACCCCTGCATCATTATTTTGCCATAAGGACAACAATACAATTGGAATATTGTAATGAGAAGCAATTAAAAACCCATAAGACGTAAATCTCATCCATTTGTCAGGAGGTGCGGGATTTGTAGCATGATAAAAATTTAAACTTGATAAAATATAATCATACCGGTAATCAAAGCCAAGATTCTCAAACAGCTCATAATAAACACCTTTCATTTGCTGCAGCTCTTGAAACAACTCACATCTTACCGCATACCAATCATCTTCCCCATGCTGTTTACCCGTCACATTTGCAAGTACCCGGAACCCACAGTTACCATCCCCACGCACATCATAAACCGTTTCGATGTAACTATGTAACATGAACCATATTTGGTCACTGTACAGGAAGGTTGGCCTATTGGGGGTGGGTTTAGGGTTCTGGTTTCGCGGCCTCCTAGTTGGGTTTACCCTTACCTCCGGTGTTTCATCCGCCTTGCCTTTGCCCTTGTCCCTACTAGCACCAGCACTCTGTTCCTCCACATACTCCCTTCCCGACTTATCCCTCTTACTAGATTTGTCGCCTTTTCTAGGTCTCCCCCTATTTACTCTCACTTCGGGGTCACTGATGGATGTTCTGGCTGGTACGGTTATCTCTCGGAGTTGTGTTTTCATACGCCGTTTTTCAACATTAGTTTTGCTAGCATAAACACTTTTAAACTCTTCTAGATCACCCTCTACCCCATAATCATCGGTGTTCCCATTATCATCAATTACGTCTAATTTTTTCCAGAATGGATGAATATATTCTAGAGGAAGAGGCTTCCCGAATAAAATATGTTCACTCATAATATGATGACAAGGTAGACCGTGAGACAATTTGAAACCGCAAGAACAATTCTCATCAGCCTGGCCACTATATTTTTTGTGTTCTTGGAATAATAAATCAAAGGCATAGTGTGTGATATACGACCTAAGATTAATAAACAGAGGTGTTCGTTCAGAATGTGGAAAATAAGACTTGCATTTATCCAACTTCATCTTAATATCCTCAAACTGTTTTTCTAGAATTCTATTGACCTCTACCCAAACGGTTTCAAGCGTGCCAGTATTTGTGGAAAGGGATCTTTTCAGCTTAGCATGTTGTTGTTCGGCTCGATTGCTAGTTCCGTTACCTAGATGTGTTGTATGGTTGGTATAGCATGCAACAAACTTTTCAGCATAATCATTTAAAAGCTTGTCTACATACTTAATCACAGCAGGGTACGATTTGTAAGAGGAATTGAAATAAGTTCGGTTATGATTGTACTCCTCTATCGACTCAGAATCGACCAATAAACCCCAATCATCTAGAAACGTTTGCCAGTCTTCGTCAGGGATCTTTTTACGGCAGTTTTACAAAACATTTTTTGCAATATGAAAAGTGGACAAAATATGATGAGAATCGGGAAAAACAACGGATAAAGCATTTGATAAGGCCATTTCCCTGTCGGTTACAAACACCCTAGGTAGTATACACCCCTCCAATGTAACTTTAAATTTTTCCAATGCCCATATATAACTTTCCTTTGTCTCGTCACTCATGAAAACAAAACCTAAACAATATGTTTGGTTCGTTGATGTCATTCCTACGACTTCTAGAAATGACATATTAAAACGGTTTGTTCTATATGTACAATCCATTAACAAGACATCAAGAAAAGCTTTGAACATCCTTATAGAATCGGGGTGTGCAAAAAACAAGTTCTCAAGGCAATGGGTTGATGGGTTCATATTATAGTAGAATGTGTATCGATGTCTATCCAACAAATTAAAAAGTTCCTGTATCGGGTTTCTACCATCTCCTTTAAATTTCAGTCCGGCCAAAAAATTATGTATCGTTTTAGTGTTTGATACATTGTCAGGGTTTCGATTTTTGATGGCCTCTAATATTGCACCAACTTTAAAACTACTTTGCCTTAAAGTTTTAACAATTTCTTTTTCATCTTGGGTTAAACGAGCACGTCGTGCTTGCCCTTGGAGGTAAGTTGGAGGTGAGTGGTTATGTTGTCCATTTTCTACGTGACACATCCATTCACCATTAACTACGTAACCTTTAATGAAAAATGGACAATCTTTTTTCTTTGTACCTGAATTTACGGAAGATGGTTTCTTTCTTTCGTAAACCCCCGATTTATCACACACAATATCAACATACGGTGTTCTTCTCCCATCACCCCCTCCAGACCTACGAATCGTAAGGATGAAACCCCAATTTCCAGCCACATCAGAAAGATCAGCAAGCATTTCATCCCTTGTTTCCCAAGTCAATTCATCAACTTCAAAGTGCTCTGAATAATCAGTTAGCTCATCGTTTGAGCCACTGGATGAATTCGCATTGTTGGAATTCCATTGGTTGTTGTCATAACCATAGTTGTAATTCATTTTCGAAAAGTGTTTGTTTATATATTTTATTGGGGAGAAATGAGGATTTTTTTAGAGATTTCCGAAATGTGTTTGTGTTTGATTTTATGGTTTGTTAGAATTGGCAAAATTGAGCCATATTTATAGTGTTAATTTACACTACAAACCGTAGATTACTTTTACGGTTTGTAGTGTTTTTTTTAGTGTAGTCATTTCGAAATTTTAATAATGCATTGAGTAGTCATTTTCGGATAGGGTTGTCAAATCATAATAATTCAAAAGTGATAAGGTGTTGTCGGATTTATTTTGATAGATATGGTATCCAATGTCATTTACACTAAAAACTGTAGATTACTTTTACGGGTTGTAGTGTTTTTTTTGGTGTAGTCATTTCCAAACTTTAATAATGCATTGATTAGTCATTTTCGGATAGGGTTGTCAAGTCATAATAATTCAAAAGTGATAAGGTGTTGTCGGATTTATTTTGATAGATATGGTATCCAATGTCATTTACACTACAAACCGTAGATTACTTTTACGGTTTGTAGTTTTTTTTTTTACGTAATTAACGGTGATTCAGTGCAAAAAGTACATTTGTAAAATGACGCTGCTTAAATCAGGGGTACAAACCGTACATTTAGTTTACCGTTTGTACAGATTTCATACAAACCGTACATTTAATGTACGGTTTGTATGAAATCTGTACAAACCGTACATTTAATGTACGGTTTGTATGAAATATTTCAGAATATTTAGGGTTTAGGGGTTTAGGGTTTAGGGTTTAGGATTTAGGATTTAGGGTTTAGGGTTTGTAATTTAGGGTTTAGGGTTTAGGGTTTGTAATTTAGGGTTTAGGGTTTAGGGCTTATGATTTAGGGTTTAGGGTTTAGGGTTTGTAATTTAGGGTTTAGGGTTTAGGGTTTAGGGTTTAGAGTTTAGGATTTAGGGTTTAGGGTTTGTAATTTCAGCAATATTGGTCCTATCAATTAAAATACAGAATATTTTTACAAACATACAAATCAAACATACGAATCATATTAAACTTACGAATTTCTAACGTACAAATCAAACATACAAATCAAATACAAAAAACACAAATATGCATTTTTTTTTTTGTAACGACTAAATGATTTAAAGTTGGACGTAGGGAGCATCTTTCCCGCCGATGTTAATCTATCCGATGACGGCTCAGTAGACTCTTCGATTTCGTTTAGCTCCGGACGGCGTCTCTGTCGATGCTGCGATTCTGGATGCGGAGCACGCTCGTGGGATGTAAGTGTCAATCCTTGACTCCAACTGTAGTCCGCCCCAAATGATTGTCTATGATGATCGAACGGAACATCATCCTGAACGTACTCCGACCCAGCAAAAGAAGCACGACGACCATGACCGCTTGAACTCGAACTCGGACCCTGATCTGTAGTCGGGGGTCGACCTCCACTCGTTCTTCTACCGCCGCTACGCCCGCCGCTACTAGATTCGCCTTCCCCTCTGCCTCTTTCGTCGGGACGCCGACAACTTGCCGACCTAGTGTAACTTCTTGGGCCGTAACCTAGGTCGTCATCACCATCGTCGTCGTCGTCGTCATCGTCATCCTCCCCATCCGACTGTTCATCAGCTGACCCATACGGATTCATTCCCATTTCAGCGAAGTCCTTTCGTAGTAAGTCCACTTCCAATTTCATTTTCGCCCGTTTGAACGATTTGAAATTGCGGCGCAATACCGCTTTCTGAAAAAAAAACCCAATACAAAACGATTTATAAGTATTGAAATATACAAACAAAAAAATAACAATAAAATATTAATGAACTTTGATTAGTTGTTACCATTTTGTTGAACAACCCCGTATGCTCCCGGAAACCGTGAGATGGCCGGGCAAGTTCAGGTGGGTTTATAAAGATCCGGGTCCTCTCTCTGTATCATCTCATGTAATCCGGTGACGTCCCCGTGCCACATTCGCCGTTAACAAGACGGTTGTGGCGGTCATTCCACACGGCTATAAACTCTCCACAAAGTAAAGGCCAGTCGTGTTTTTGCCCAATCCCATATCTTCTATCCTTGCCGTGATCCTGTCTGGGTTTCCAAATATATGTTGGGACCCGCTGAACAAAACCGAACTGTCTCATGAACCTGTCCGCGGGGTGGAACTCAACCTTCTCATTACAAATGAGAGGCACAGAACAATGCCACATATAACGGCCCCGCGTGTAGTATTCCGGATACTGATTGAGATTCCCGTAAGGTTGCCACACTATCTGTAATCAGCAAAATTAGAATATATAAACAAGGGTTTAAAAATACTAGTAATAAATTCTGCGAACATAAGACCAATGCAAACATATACAACATATAATACGTAAGTTACATATAATACGAAAGTTAAAATTTACCTGTTCAGGCGACATATTGTCAAACTGGTCACGTATGTGGACCACATTATGTCCGTAGACTTATGGCGTAAGGTTAGTTTGCCTCCAAATCTTCCATCTGTAATATACAAACAAAACCCGATAAACAATAAGTATAACCGGCAGCTAAGTAAATGATAGATGACACAATTTCAAAAAAACACAAATCCAATACAAAAACTAAATAATATCATACCTGTAACCGAGGGGGAACCTAGGCCAGCCCTCAGGTGGCTCGATATCTTCCGGCAGCTCTTCACATGGTCTAATCGGCAGTAGTCTGGTAATCGCCCACATATCCAGAAACATCACCGCCCCGCTTACTCCGCTTGCCTTACAACGTACCAACCTGCATAGATTAGCCTCTAACCAGGCCAGAAGAGCTGATCCCAACCTATACTCAGCACACGTGTCAAAATCCTCCAGAAATGGCAGAGGCCAGAGTGGAATCTGATCACTGCTCTTATCTGAAAATACATGTGCCCTCAGTAATAACAACATGACAGCCCTAGACTGATATAGCAAACGCTCCTCACTAGGGTTGGGGGGTAATTCACCAAACGTGTGTAACATCCAATCAAGTCTAACTGTCAGACAGTTTGTATCCACTTGATTGTCAGCCGATTTAACACCCAACAAACTCTCCATCATATCCAACCTGCTCGCCTTGGTGTCATTCCGCTCCGATCGGGTAACAGCAAGACCATCCACCCTGAGACCAAGCATAATCTCTACATCCTGTAAAGATATCCCCAACTCTCCACCGACAAAATGGAACGTGTGCGACTCATCACGCCACCTATCAACTAAGGCTGTAATCAAGCCTCGGTCTACGGTATAATTACCCATGGTGTGAATACCGTAAAAACCAGCATTAATCATATTTTGAACTACCCCTTCCGGCGTCGGTATCTGCCAACTATAATTATAAACCCTAATCTTATTGGCATCTCCTCTACCCGCTTCTCTTCCAGCATCCCAAGTCTGATTAGAAATGTGACCGGTCTGTCGTAAAATACCCAACCTGCCTTTAATATATGGACCTGGATCTGCCATTCTAACTGTGATAACCAAATATAACTCGGTTAATGATAATCAAACAATGATAAAATAACCAATTAATGATAACCAAACAATGATAACCAATTAATGATAACCAAACAATGATAACTCAATTATAATCAATTAATGATAACCAAACAATGATAACTCAATTATAATCAATTAATGATAACCAAACAATCATAACCAAACACACATTTAATCATAAACCAAACAATAATAACTCAAATTTTTAATCATAACCAAACACACATTTAATCATAAACCAAACAATAATAACTCAAATTTTTAATCATAAGCAAACACACATTTAATCATAAACCAAACAATAATAATTCAATTTTTTAATCATAACCAAACACACATTTAATCATAAACCAAACAATAATAACTTAAATTTTTAATCATAACCAAACACACATTTAATCATAAACCAAACAATAATAACTCAAATTTTTAATCATAAGCAAACACACATTTAATCATAAACCAAACAATAATAATTCAATTTTTTTAATCATAACCAAACACACATTTAATCATAAACCAAACAATAATAACTCAAATTTTTAATCATAACCAAACACACATTTAATCATAAACCAAACAATAATAACTCAAATTTTTAATCATAACCAAACACACATTTAATCATAAACCAAACAATAATAATTCAATTTTTTAATCATAACCAAACACACATTTAATCATAAACCAAACAATAATAACTCAAATTTTTAATCATAACCAAACACACATTTAATCATAAACCAAACAATAATAATTCGATTTTTTAATCATAACCAAACACACATTTAATCATAAACCAAACAATAATAATTCGATTTTTTAATCATAACCAAACACACATTTAATCATAAACCAAACAATAATAACTCCAATTTTTAATCATAACCAAACACACATTTAATCATAAACCAAACAATAATAACTCAAATTTTTAATCATAAGCAAACACACATTTAATCATAAACCAAACAATAATAACTCAAATTTTTAATCATAACCAAACACACATTTAATCATAAACCAAACAATAATAATTCATTTTTTTAATCATAACCAAACACACATTTAATCATAAACCAAACAATAATAACTCAAATTTTTAATCATAACCAAACACACATTTAATCATAAACCAAAAAATAATAACTCAAATTTTTAATCATAACCAAACACACATTTAATCATAAACCAAAAAATAATAAGTCAATTTTTTAATCATAGCCAAAAACACATTTAATCATAAACCAAACAATAATAACTCAAATTTTTAATCATAACCAAACACACATTTAATCATAAACCAAACAATAATAATTTATTTTTTTAATCATGACCAAACACACATTTAATCATAAACCAAACAATAATAACTCAATTTTTTAATCATAACCAAACACACATTTAATCATAAACCAAACAATCATAACTCAATTTTTTAATCATAACCAAACACATTATCAACAATTATCAACAATTGAAATTAACCAAACACAAAAAAAAACATGCAAAAATGGGACAAATATCAACAATTATTATAATTTCTATAATTAATATAAACAAACAACAAACAATTATATATAGCTAAGTGAATTATGGTTTTGCATATTTTATATATTTTTTCCTATTTTACAAATTAAAATTACACAAAAAAAAAAACATGCAAAAATGGGACAAATATCAACAATTATTATAATTTCTATAATTAATATAAACAAACAACAAACAATTATATATAGATAAGTGAATAATCAATTTGCATATTTTATATATTTTTTCCTATTTTACAAATTGAAATTACATAAAATAAATAATAAATTAGAGAATAAAAGATATACCCTTGAATTATGGATAAATTTGATTGATGATTTGGGGTTTTTTGTTAAGAAAGTTGATAGTTATTATGGTTGATTGATTTGAGTGATTTTTTGGGTTGAAAATTGGGGGTTTTTGAGAGAAAGAGAGAGAGTGTAGAATAAAAGTTTATTTTTTAAAAAAAAAACGTAACATTCTGTTTTTTCAGGGACTGTCTGTGTAATTTTCGTACAGGGACTGACTGTGTAATTTTGAAAAGCAGGGACTGACTGTGTAATTTCTGCAGAAATTACACAGACCGTAGATTAAATCTACGGTTTACACTGATTCACTGTAAACCGTAGATTTAATCTACGGTTTGCATTAAATTAATACAGACCGTAGATTAAATCTACGGTTTACAGTGAATCACTGTAGACCGTAGATTTAATCTACGGTCTGTGCGTTTTTTCAGACTTTTTGAAGTTTTAAACGTTTTTTTATTACTAAAGCTACCCGGCTACCCCCATGGAAATTGGCTTGCAGTGGCGAGCTGGATTTTATTTACCTCGATCGAATATCGTAGTTTTTTTTAATTGATTTAATATTTTAGTTAAAAAAAAGTGAGCAATCTTATCATAACTTAAGATAGGGCTGGGTTCGGTCCGCTTCGGTTCAGTTTTTAGCGAAACCGAAACCGAGTATATTTTTCGGTTCGGTTTTTTTCGATTTCGGGTCTTTTATTTTTTTGGACCGGACCGGACCGAGTTTTTTCGGTCCGGTTTCGGATTTTTTTCGGTTTTTCGGTTATTTTTCATTTTTTTTCCCGGTCTTTTTCGGTTTAGTTTTATTGAAAAACGAAACCGACACGAATTTTTATCAGTTTTCTTTTTCTGTTTTTCTTTTTCGGTTCGGTTTTTCTGATTTTTCGCCCCGTCCTAACTTCCCAAACTTAAGACATAGGAGTCACCCGGTCATTACTCATTTTTAAACAAGCACCAAATTTCAAATAAATATATGAAACTATAAAATTAAATGGGCAGTTAAAAGACTCAAAACTAGTGTAAAGTGTACTGATCTGGTTTACGCCCGTACAAAGCCGCTTTAAACATAATTACAAATCTATGACAAGTAACTGTATTTCTATATTTATGTGAATCTTTAATTATATGAAGAAACAAAACATATTACCATATTTATAATATCATCAAATAAGTCTAATTATATTGTAGTGTATCACTTACCTACTAAAAGTCTATCAAGTAAAGAGACGAGCACATTTATACATATGACATGATCTATCCACAAATAATGTGATATAATAATATAACTCAACAAATTATGAAGATCTCTCGTTATATGTCTCACCTAATATGATAACATCACCCGAGTTTTGAAATATTGATCCATATATATTTGTGTTCGTCTAAGCTCTTTGGCGATGATATACATTATCTTTGTAACGGGGTTGGTGGCGGAGGCGGTGGTGCGGACTGTTGTAAAAAGATAAAAAATAATAATGTAACTTTAATGAGTTAATTAATTCCACATATCAACATAAACTAACAAGTCAAAATGTGCAAGTGTCCTACTAATGTACCACATGAACCACCAAATACATTTCTTCTTACATCGAGCATGTCACTCTTGCTTATAGACACTTACTTGTGAATTTGTCATAATATTTTTGTCCATAAATAATTGTACAAATTCTATATTTTATAATAGAAAAAATATTACCAAAAAAATCTTAACAATGCAAAAAAGATGTTTTTACTCGATATATATATATTTCAGTAATCGTGTCTCACACGTTACGTGTGTGACGCGAAATGCAATTAAAATGTAGAAACTAATTATAGTTATAATACAAATATATGGATAATACAAAAAAAAAGTATAAGATGATAACACTTAAAAGAATATTTGGTTGTTAAAAAGTGATAAATAATGTTATTAGTTATTACTTTTATATTTGTTTATGTGAGTATGATATTATTTTAATTAATAAAAAAGTATATGAGTGTTTTTGGAAAAAAAAGTGCCTAAATTGGACGGACTCATTTGACTTGGATTGACTTATTATAATACTAGTAATCGTTGCACACGCGTTGCGTGTGTGATGCACAATGCAATTAAAATATAGAAAATAAGTGTAGTTATGAAAAAAATACGTGGATAATACAAAAAAAATAGTATAAGATGATAAGACTTAGAATAATGTTTGGTTGTCAAACAATGATAAATAGTGTTAGTAATTATTTTTTTTTTATATTTTTTTATGTGAGTATGATATTATTGTAATTAATAAAAAAATATGAGTATTTTTGAAAAAAAATGGTTAAATTGAGCCGACTTATTTGACTTGATTTACTTATTATAATAGAATGATAACGATATATATACTCATTTGACTTGTGAATTTGTCATAATATTTGTTGGGTACGTTGTAAATAAACACAATAATTTCTACGGAAAAGAAATGGATAAATTAACAGAAAATGGTTTCCTCAAATATATAAATATCAAATACAAGATTTAACATAAAATAATGTAAATGATACCGAAATGGACTAAAATCTGAGACGAGGTAACTGCAAGCAGGTTCCCTTAAACGATATTTGTCCCGTCACCTCTGCTTCTGGCTAAATGGGGCACTTCGTTCCCAAGATACAACATCTATCACATGTGACTCGGCGGAAACGGCACCGAGTCACGGTCGGGCCGTTGGTGGTGCGGTATTCTCTCTCTATATGTATGCATATGTGAATGTGTGTGATGTGAATATGCCATGCATTCCTTTATTTCATTTTTGTTGTCTTGAAAATGATAATGCCTATCTGTTTTTTTTATATCAAAAACAAGTTATAAGTTACATGCCTTCAATACCATAAATGTGGGGAAATAAGTTACAATATTAAATTACATTCACAACTCAAAAACCATGCATCCTAAATCCCCCACATGAATGCAATCAAATGACATGCAACATGCATCCTAAATCCAATCGAGAGAACCATGAGAATTCACTGCATAAGTACAGGTAGCGCATGCCTTGAACCTGCCATAGAGAAATACCTTTCGGATATACTTGCCTTAGGTAGCGTAATGCTTTGAACCTTTAGCGTTTTGTGTATAACAAAATAATACCCGCACAGTGCCTTGTCTACACCACTTACTAGGCCCTTTAGTTGTTGTCCATATTTGGCCATGTACCGCCTTGGCTAATTCAACCGAGTGCTCTAGTGATTTAGCCATAGTTCATCACATAGTATCAGCCATACACACTCGTTATAGGTGATTTCAAGTCAAAAGTGTCCTGACTCACCCCACTCGATTTTTGAGATACTTGATTCATTAAGAGGCTCATGCTCACCCTTAAAATGGTACAGGTATATCACTCTTTCATCATAGAAATGGGCTGAGAACTTATGTTCTCGAGTGCTTTGTTCGGTAACCCGCACAGTTCTTTTTTTCCATTGAACCTGAGACTGGAGTTTCCAGTACAGGTTGGGTAACTTATGTGAGGGTTTCCATTTTATTGGGCTTCAACCCCCATTTCCCTCGATGATCCTCCGACTCATCCGCAAGCCAAGAATTTTGTATATGGATCCGCATTATTATCCTTAGACCTTGCAAAGTCTAAGGATACCACACTGCTTGCTAGCAATTCTTTTTGCGGACTTGTATCTCCGACGACTATGTCATGACTTTATCAGGACTTTCCAATATACAATTACTCTGATCCCGTTCAATAACTGACTGACTTTATCAGTGCACGCTTATTGAGGGAACAAATTTTGGCCACTTGGGAATACCTCCCAAAACTTCTCAGCCAATCTGCCTTTTTTCAGTGTCTAAATTCAACGTTATGAATTCTAACTCTACAGTTTCTCGAACTATGAAGGTCTATACAAAAACCTCCATTAGACTGGAGTATAACTATTGAAATTATCAACATCGTCAATTTACTTATAGTCATTGACTATATGTCTCATGCGCCTATCAACCTCATTGTTGATGGTCTCTTCCCATATACACATTATATGGATAATATTAATTATTTCAATGTCATCGATTTACCTTTATTCATAAAGTCAAGGGTCCAATAAAGTTTCTTTTCTCACCCTTTACTACGCCGAGTAACTTCATCTTCCTTACAAGTTTCACTTGCCCCCACTTTTCCAACACCGTTTGAGTGTTCACTTGTCTTGGGTAGTGTAATGCTTTGAACCCTCAACGTATTAATCACACTCGCCAGACGTTAGAGTTTTGTGGGAAAGCTTCTCTTTTAGAAAATATGCTTCTCGGACATAGAACTCTATATGCACCTTAAAGTCATCTGATTTATGCACTATAAACCGATCATCACTATATTTTGTGCTTATCTGATGAACACACAATTTACCGTTTTCGATCCTATCCAAGTCCTTCAAGGAGCAAGATTGAGAACTTTCTTAGGTAGCACCAAACTTTCACTAACTTATAGTCAGGCACCATACCTTCTATAATTCTGACTGTTTGGTCCAACTTCCTAAGCGGTAGTTTGTTCAACACATAGCTTGCGGAAAGCTCACTTTCCGCACAAATTCAGAGTTTAACCCTGAACTTATCAACATGACATTGCAACCATACAATTGTACGAACAGTGTCTCATGTTCACCGTTTCAATCACACTGATCATGTATTCATATCCATGCAAATATACCGTTTCGGAACTAGTTAGACACTATCTAACACGTCCAAGAATAGTCTATCATTTAATGATTAACACTTAATCATTGGATTAAAGTTGGTAGATTAACTCAACAGAACACACATGATTAAACATGTTTTCTAACAAGTCTTAATCCTCAACAATAGAATTCACGTATTCATTCTTACTTGAATGAATATCTTGACTGATTTGTCTTTACTTCTCATCAAGTAAACATATCAGTGTTTAGTACAACCATCAACAAATTGAGGAAATACCTTTTAACCCCTTCTTGCTTTGCACGCATCTTAAATGCATCAAACCATTAGGTTATGTACTCCATTCTAAACTTCGAACTGAAGACTTAGCAATACATTGCATCAAACACAAAGTCATATTTTTGTTTCAAATTAAATAATAGATTAGAAAAACAAAACATTTATGATTTTATATTTTAATGACCTACTATATCATGTCGAATCAGCGACTTAGTTGAATAACTCAACATGTCATTATTGACCACAAGAGTATCGATAAAAATGCTCATTCTGAACAAATAGTCACTCATGTATTCCCACAAACAAGCAAACTTATCCCAATCTGATCCGAGTGTTTTGGCTATCGAAAGGCTACTGCCCTTTAGGTTTCAAAAGCCATTAGTCATGATTCAGATTTGTATGATTGCACTTGTTAGTGGATTTCCAAATGTTTAAAACTTTTCCACACATTAACGCCCCCACAGTTCATGCATTCCATTTGTCATCACTCAAGACATGCACACTGTCATAGAGAAACTTAATCGGTTTCAAGATGGTAAATGAACAATATCATTTATTTCATACGTTTAAGGTCTATACCACTAAACCGTTAGGTATTCTCCCACTCGTCCGCAGACACGTTGGGGCATGGCTAGATTCTTGATCTACAGGATCGACGGGTTACCCCCATATTTGTGGGACCCTCGGGGTTCTCCCCCAATAATAGTAATATACTATAACTCAATTACTATTCTCAATAATAACAACCACAACGTATTCATAATATGTTATTTCAACAAGTTAATAAGATGTTATATCAACAAATTATTAAATGTTCTTTCAACAAACTAATAAAATGTTAATTCAACAAATTATTAAATGTTATTTCAATAAAATACTAAGATGTTATTACAACAAATTAATAAATTAGCTGATATTTGTTTATTTTTAAAATAAAACTCAACGACCATTTATAATTTGTTTAATCATCAAATTATTTGCTCTTGGATGAACAAACTTTATTATCAAATAACCTTTCATCCAATTATGTAACCGATCAATTCGTGCAATTAATATCGAGATAATAAACTCTTGATAATTGTCATCAATGTGCATTGTTACAATATTTTATTACTCTCCAAATTAAATTGTGTTAAAACACAATTAATAATAAGTTATAAATATTCGTCATTAATCTCATTAATGATCACCGTTACAAAATTTATAACCCTCCAAATTAAATTGTAATAAATCACAACTAAAAGGACTTACGACCCATTATTTCACCAAATAAATGTATTTAATAATGGTCGTTTCAAATCTGTAACCCCCCTCATTAATATGCACACATGCAAAATTAATAGGAGTTACACCGGCACCCACAATGTTCTGGTCAGTTCCAGCACCCAGTGTGTTCCGGACATTTTCCCGCAGGAAACTGTTCGTTATCTCAAATAACAAACACGCACAATCTAATTTGGAAAAATGAAACTAAAACTCCTCATTCGTAAACATCAAATTTCTATAACCATGCGAGTTTTCTAGTTCATTACCGAAAAAGATTATCAAATTCTGAAAGATTTATTCAGCCGTAAACACAAGATAAATCTGATTTTACACAGAACAATCTCATAATTCAACCAGTTCTGTCATAAGCCGTAAATTCTGAAACATCAGAAAATGGTTTTACAAGAACTATTTCGAAAGCAGTTCTGTCGTAATCTCCAATTTAATGGCTTTTACTTGAACTGTTTCGAATAATCACCGATTCTCCAATTCTATTGTAGAGATCCATGTATACATAAACACTCATTGGAAATTGTTAATAATTTTTTTTTGTTTTGAAAATTAAGCTTATATTAACCAAACCAACCAAAAACAACGAAAAAACTCAACTACTCACAGGCTGAGTAATCAGAACGCTCCAAACGGAGGAGAAATTAGTTCGAATAAGTTACTACATTAGTTGTAAACTAACAAAAAAATAAGAAACACAGTCTTTTGATAAATATGTCCACCGCATCAATAATAACTTAAACACTTAAGTGAGCTATAATAGCCACAACCTTTCTTAATGAGAGATATCCAAACACTACCCGCAACTAAAAATATTCTTTTTGAATCAAAATAAGCCAAAGAAGAGTTGCCAACTTCATCTTCACTGCTCATAACCCAGCCTTTGTTATTGCATTCTTCATTTTTCTGAGAAGTACAACACTTTTTTATAAGCCAATTTCTTCTAGCAAAATTCAAGGAAATAGTGCTGTCATGAGGAAAATTTAGAGAGATTCTGCAAGTACACCAGATCATAGAAATAAAATTAGGTAAATCATTAGCACCTAGTATAATAATATAGGGTTTGTAACCGATCCAAAACCTACTGGTCCGCAGACCATCAAACAACAATATTCCAAACTTTGATAATAATGTCATTTCTTCTGTTCTTGGGCATATTTTTAATTAATTCGAGCTTAGTTTTGATTAGGAAATCCAAGTGAGCTATGATGCTACTAGGTTCAGAACAACTATCTTTATGATTTCTGGCATTTCTTTCACTCCAAATGAGATAAATACTAATCGAAAAAATGAGTTTTCCTACGGTAGCAGATAAGGATTTCCCTTTAAAAGTAGTAATAGCCCAAGCGATCCACTCTTTCCACTTCCTGCAATTATAAATAAATCCAGCTCTAAGAAGAGCATTTCTGATGATTCTAGAGGAAAGCTGCAATTAAAAAAAAGATGATCCAAATTTTCAAGAGATATATTGCAAAGGGGACAAATAGAATTAGTATTACCATTTCATTTAGCATTTCTGTTAGCAGTAGGTAATCTTTCCTTAATAGCTTGCCATAGAATGAAGCTACATTTAGGAATATTAGTATTAAACCACACTAAATTGCTCCATTTTATCTTGTTTTTTTTAAACCCCCCTGGATCAGGCCCATAAACTCCCTCCGTTTTTTTATTTTGAGTCTCTTGCGAAAAGTACTCCTCCAGAAACATCGTTTTAAATTCTTTCCAGGTTACTGAACCAACTTTCGAAACTTCTTCCATGTTCGTCCACCATCTCCCTACCTCTTCTTTTAAATAAAACTTTGCCGATTTCACTTTAAGATCATCTTCTGCCAGTTCTATAACATCAAATATCCTCTCACAGTTTATGATCCATTCCTCGGCCAACAGTGGGTCACCTTCACCTTTAAACTCTTTTGGTTCCATCCGCTGAAATTGTCTGATGGCTGCTGAAGCTCTCGTCTCTTGGTGGCTTGATCTCGTCATCTGTTGTACTGCATCGCGGAAGTCCTGATAGAGTTGATTAGCCAGGTTCGGTGCATTCTGAGCATTCCCTTCATTTCCATTTTGTCGTGTCTCATCTACAGCTTCTCTTCGTACCTCGTCCCTCTGACCCGTTGCATTTTCTTCTTGAGCTTTAGTTTGACGAAAAGTCTGACAAAAAGTCTCATTAACTACACGAGCGCCTGCACCACGAGTCCTAACACGACTGCCCTGGCCCGCTTCCTGTCTCCATTGTACATTAAGTGCCTCTTCTCGAGCACCAGTACACTTACGTCCTTGCACGCTTACATGCCCACCGCCACCCCGACTCACCTTTCGTGGTCTAACCATTCTTTCTATATATCAACATATGCAAAATTTCATCAATCAAATTAAACTAACTAATCACCAAATCTGCCCCACAAGTAAACAAAAGGAAGATTGTTGTACAAAAGTAAACTCATATTAATTAACCCTACAACATGTTACCTGAACATGCGTCTACCAATACGTACCAACCTAAACTCAAGGCCACCTAAGGCTGCTACGACCATTAACCAGGTTCGCTCTGATACCACGCTGTCACGCCCCAAATTTACAGAAACCGGGAACGCAATTAAAATAAATAAAAAATTTAAAGGAAAATACTGAAATAAAAAACGAACTTCCGGAAATTTAAACGCTGCTCAGGCATGTATTACACAAAATAGTACAATACCAGTATGCTTGCTACATAAATATACATAATATACGTCATCTAAAATACATCACAACAAACTAACTCGGCCTCAAGTACCTATACTACGCCTGCAACCCAAAATACCGCAACTCAAAACACTAACTTCTCGCATACGACCATGAGCTCAAACTGCTCGGGAAAAACCTGTACATCCGACTCTCCACCTATAAAGCAAATACAACAAAAAAAAGAAACGAGAAACCACAAAGCAAAGGGTGAGTCAACTAAACTCGTTACATAAACGTTCACGCTAAAAATAATACAAAACTACAAAGTATAATATCAATTCTTTAAAAATCTATTTCATCCTGTTACTTGTACACCACCACAACTCTTCTAAACATCGACTACTTACGCCAAGTGGCGTGACTCAACCCACGACTCAAAAGTGTATAAAATCGGAATCACATAAGTGCCGAATAACTCCTCAGATCCATGTAGGGTACCGGATCACTACTTAGATCAACGTATGGAATCAACTACTCAAAAAATCCATACGCCGACAATAACACGTAAAGAATCAACTACTCATGATATCCATACGCTCGGTTACTGCTCCCGGATACTGCGTTGGCACGTGATCCTAAAAAAATGTAAAAGACTGACAATAACAACCGACTGACAACCAACTCATCTAGCTACGACCCCCCTTCAACTCCCCATTTTAATTGTAAATAGGTGCTTATACACTTTAACCCACAATCACAGTAAATACTTAACAATAAGTTGCAGCAGTGCTACTATTTATTCGAAAATTCAGGTCCAGTATTATAATAAAATAACGATAGCATCAATCTACATAACAGTAATTAAATAGAAGAATTTATACAACAACTACTGGATATCGAAAGTTCAGCTATCAAATCATAATTAACGTAGTATCAACTCTCTACAAAATAACAGAATATAAATCATGTACATATCCGCGTAAGTTGCACAGGGCACCTGCAAACCTTTCGAAGCTTACTAACAAACTGATACACTGTAATAATCGCTTAACAACTAATCTAAATAACAGTAAAAGAGCAATTTCAGCTAATTTCAGCTTTGTGTAAACAAATAACCGGCTTTGTGATAATACTATTTAGAATAAGCTGATAATACAATCGAATAATCTCAACTACAGTAAACAAACAACAAACTTGTATTTTAACTACTAATAAACATTTGAAATTCAGTTCTAAAAGGATAGTAAATAGAGCATGATTTAACTACGTATCAGGAAAATACATATAGCGAAGCGTAAGCACAGGTAACGGTTTAGTAACACCCCTTTTTAGTACCGAAATGGTACCTCGATTGAAGCTAAGAACGGCTACAGTAGACTGAGGCGAACAAGCATGAAAAGAGATGAAACGCAACCGAGTTTAGCATGAAAATTCAGCTTAGACCTGCAATGACCAAGCTACAAGAAAAGGATCCAAATTTGTTACTGAAAAGCGAATTTCAGCCTTTAAAAGGGTCGGAACAGAACTGAAAATGGGACAAAAACCAGTGGATATGTACCTCAAATTACTCCCCTATGCGTTAGCTTTGCAACGGAAAAGACGAATCGGAAAACGGATTAACGAGTCGAAAGAAAATAGGGTTTATGTGAGCGAGGTGTAATTGGGTTATCTTTATTCTCTTACCTCTAATCTCTCTGTATCTGTGCGTATATGTATGTGTGTTAATGTGTTTGTTTATATGCGAGTATGTATATCTGAAAAAAACTGAAGCGGTGAAAAGATAAAAAAAACCAAGTAGGGTCCATTTATTTTCTTACTATTGAATACATCTGCATATTTATCTCAATTTCTTTATTTATTTATTTTTTGCAATTAGACTTATATATATATATATATATATATATTTATATATCAAATATTATAATATATTTATAAATAAGCATATAATATTCAGGGTTACAAAGAATTTTGCACTGAACAGCTTTGAGTTTAGTTGAAATGAGGGGAACCCCCAAATATTTAACAGGTAATTTTTCCTCTTTAAAATGAAGAAAATCTAAAATAGCCTTTTTGTCTATATCCTCCACAGAACCAAAGAAAATAAAGCTTTTAAGAGGGTTAGGATCGAGGCCAGAAAATTTAGAGAAAAGTTTTAAAGAATTCATAATGATTTTGGTGGAATTGATGTCACCATTAGCAAAAATAAGGAGATCATCGGCAAAACAAAGGTGATTCAAGTTGAGTTTTTTGCATTTATCATGAAATTTGAAATCTCAACTTTTGCAGAATTTATCTAAAATGAGACACAGAACATTCATACAAATCACAAAAATATAAGGGGATAAAGGATCCCCTTGCCGAATAGCTGTACTGTAAACAGCTTAAAAGATATTTTTACAGACTAGTTTTAAAAACAGCTTTTAAGCTGTTTGTAAACAGCTACAAGCTGTTTTTAAAAGTTGTTTTTTAAAACAGTTTGTAACATGTTTACAGGTTGTTTTAAAAACAGATTGTAAGCAGTTTTTAAACAACTTACAAGCTGTTTGTAAAAGTTGTTTTTCAAAATAGTTTGTAAGCTGTTTACAGGCTGTTTTAAAAACAGTTTGTAAGCTGTTTACAGAACAGCTTAAAAGCTGTTTAAAAACTGCTTAAAATCTGTTTTTAAAGTACGTCGATGTATTTTTAAACTTTTGTTTACATATTCTTATAACAATTTTGCGGATTACAGATAGTCTGGCAGCCTTACAAGAACATCGATGAATATCCGGAATATTGCACGCGGGGTCGTCATATGTGGCATTCTTGCGTTCCGCTCATTTGTAATGAGAAGATTGAGTTCCATCCCGCGGACAGGTTCACGAGACAGTTTGGTTTTGTTCAGGTTGTCTCTAAAAATATTTGGAAACCCAAACAGGGTCACGACAATGATAGAAGATATGGGAATAAATCTGACCAAAAACATGATTGCCCTGAACTTTTCCAAGAGTTTATAACCGTCTGGAATGACCGCCACTACCGACTAATTAATGGCGACTTTGGTACGTGGACGTCACCGGATTACTTGGGACGGTATAGAGAGAGGACGCATAGCTTCATAAATCCACCTGAACTTAGCCTGCCATCTCACGGTTTCCGTGAGCATGCGGGTGTGCTGAATAAGATGGTAACAACTAGTTAAAGTTCAATAATACTTGTTTATCATTTTTTTGTTTTAATGTCTCAATACTAATAAATTATATATATATATATATATATATTTTTTTTTTTTTTTTTTTTTTTGCAGAAAGCGATGTTGCGCCGCAGTTTCAAATCTTTTAAACGGCTAAAATCTAACAGGATGTGGATTTATTATGTTCGGAGTTTACTGAACCGGGAATGAATCCATATGGGTCAGGTGATGAACAGTCGGATGTTGAGGATGACGATGATGACGATGGTGATGACGATCAAGATTACGACGATAGTACTTACAGATACGAGAGGGCTTCAAGTTATCGGCGTACCGAAAGAGGAAGATGGGAAGGCGAATCTAATAGTGGAAGGCGTGGCGGGGGTATAAGAATGGATGGAGGTAGACGCACGACTACAGATCAAGGTGGAAGTTCAAGCGGTCATCGGCGTGCTTCTTTTGGAGGGTCGTCCTACTTACACGATAATGTCCAGTACAACGCCGAGACCCCATATTTTTTTCATAGACAGCCATTTGGGTCGTATGATTGTCATCCTGGTCAGCATTCAACAGACACTTGGGATCGAGGATTGACAATTACATCATACGAGCGTGCTCCGCATCCAGAATCGCAGTATAGAGATAGACGTCATCCAGAGCTAAACGAGATTGAAGAATCCAGTGAGTCGTCATCGGACAGATTAACATCGGCCGGAAAGATGCTCCCTATGTCAAACTTTAAAGGGTTTAGTTGTGCCAAAAAAAAGAAGTTATGATTTGTTTAATTTAATTTGATTTGTATGTTGAATTGTACGTTACTGAACTGAGTTTATATGTTATATTTTTAGCTGGGTTGGAATATTATAATATTGTCATATATGTTTTTTTACAGGTTAGTTATTATGGTAGCACAAAGAACCGTAAATTAAATCTACGGTTTGTAGTGTAAACGGCCTTGAATACCTTATTTATAAAAATCCGCCAACAACACTTACTCACTTTTGAATTATTTTGATTGATTTGACAACACAGAAGTTCGTCTTTATTATGAAATGACAACCCTATCTGAAAATGACTTATCAATGCATTATTAAAGCTTGATAATGAGTATACATGATTTCTTTTATTTTTAAATAACGACCGTAAAAAAAAATACAAACCGTAAGTTAAATCTACGGTTTGTAGTGTAAACGGCATTGGATAC
This sequence comes from Primula vulgaris, assembly GCA_963920805.1. Lineage (NCBI taxonomy): Eukaryota > Viridiplantae > Streptophyta > Magnoliopsida > Ericales > Primulaceae > Primula > Primula vulgaris. Next base: position 5,044,175 of record OY987216.1, on the reverse strand, counting down.
CTTATCTATAAAAATCCGCCAACAGCACTTACTCACTTTTGAGTTATTTTGATTGATTTGACAACACAGAAGTTCGTCTTCATTATGAAATGACAAACTTATCCGAAAATGACCTATCAATGTATTATTAAATCTTGATAATAACTAGACATGATTTTTTTTTGAAATTGAATATAAATATGATATATTTTTACCAATACTAACCATCTCTCAAATTAAACACAAACACTCTTCGAAAATGAATTACGATTATAGTTATGACAACAACCAATGGAACTACAACTACGTTGATTCCTCCAGTAGCTCAAACGAGGAACTAACTGACTATACAGAACATTTTGAAGTTGATGATTTGACTTGGGATACAAGAGATGAAATGCTTGCTGATCTAAGTGACGTGGCTAGAAATTGGGGTTTTATTCATACGATCCGTAGGTCGGGGGGGTGTGATGGGAGAAGAGCACTGTATGTTATATTGTGTGTGATAAATCGGGGGTTTACGAAAAGAAGAAGCCGTCTTCCACAAATTCAGGTACCAAAAAAAAAGATTGTCCATTTTTCATTAAGGGTTACGTAGTTAATGATTAATGGATGTGTCGTGTAGAAAATGGACATCATAACCACCCACCTCCCACTTACCTTCAAGGGCAAGCACGACGTGCTCGTTTAACAAAAGAGGAAAAAGAAATTGTTAAAACTTTAAGGCAAATTAGTTTTAAATTTAGTGCAATATTAGAGGCCATAAAAAATTGAAATGCTGACAATGTATCCAACACTAAAACGATACATAATTATTTGGCTAGTCTGAAAGTTAAAGAGAGAGATGGTAGAAACCCGATAGAAGAACTGTTTAATTTGTTGGATAGACATCGGTATACTTTCTTCTATAATCTGAACCCAACAACTCATAGTATAGAGAACTTGTTTTTTGCCCACCCCGATTCTATAAGGATGTTCAAAGCCTTTCCTGATGTATTGTTAATGGATTGTACATATATGACAAACTGTACATATTTCATGGAGATCTTTTCTTAATTGTCATTTTTACCCAAGTCCATTGATGGACGAATGAGTCGATCGACAAACCTTCTCCAAGAGTTGAACTAACAATCTCACAATTTTATATATGATAAAAAATTTGCTTAGTAGTTTGATATGATATGATCTGATATCTGAAGCTGTCATTACTCTTATACAACAAGCGATGATGATTGATGTGGAGAACGTCGCCAATGAAGTATATTTCGTTTCATAATTTTAAGCACAATTACTTTCCATAGATAATGATTACCTTATGAAGAACATGTAAAACCAAAATATTCGTAGAAGAATTTTTTTACGTAATAAGACTTCAGAGTCATAAACACTAATTTTCCAATGTTTACACGAGAAGCATATTCTGAAAACACATTCCATGGAGTATTCCATTATTTATTATATGAAGATAATTTTTTAAATAAAATTGAAAACAACTTTTATTGTAACTGAGAAGCGTAGATTTTTATATAAAATTGATAACAACTTTTACTGTAACTGAGGAGCGTAGGGGATCGCATGTAAGATTAAATCTTTTTCTCTAGCCACAGTTAGTCCCCATGCCTCGGTCATATCAAGTTCTTCCGGTTTTGTTCCATCTGCGATTTTCCAATCAAAGTGGTATAGCAATTGAGTAAGTGGAAGTTCAAGATTCGCTATACCAAACGATATACCTGGACACATCCTTCTACCAGATCCAAATGGAGTATACTCGAAATTTGAGCCTTTAAAATCAAAAGGTGAGTCACTGAACCTCTCCGGATTGAAGCACTCCGGATTTTCCCAATATTTCGGATCCCTTCCTATGGCCCACACGTTGATGAAAACTTTGGTTTTGATGGGTATGTCGTAGTCATAGATTTTACATTTTTCTCTTGATTCTCTTGGAAGTAAGAGAGGAAGGGGTGGGTGTAATCGTAGTGTTTCTTTGATGACTAGCTTCAAGTAGTTCATTTCTTGAATGTCTGTCTCATCGACTCTGCTCTTTCCTTTTAGAACATGTCTCACCTCGGCTTGAACCTTTTTCATAACTGGTGGATTTTTAATTAATTCGGACATTACCCATTCAATTGACGCCGTCGATGTCTCGGTCTCTGCCACAAACATGCCCTGGAAGGAAGAATATGTACTTTAAAGATAAAAGAAACATGGAAGCGTAATATGTTTCAACTTTTCCATACTATCAAAGTTAATAACCAACTTGAATATTGTATGTTTTCAAATTTTGGAAAATATGAACATACCACAATAACAGCTTTGATATCGCTTGTCGTGATAGGAAACTCAAGATCAGAACTCTCATCGTATCTCAAAAGAACATCTACTAGGTCTTCTCGACCATCTCTGTCGGTGCTTAACGATTTGTTTTGCTTTCTTGTTTTGTGAGCAGAAATGATTTTGTCGAGAATTATATCGGTCTTGACGTGCAATTTCTCTAGTAGGGGCACCTCCTTGCTAATCCAGTGGAGATACTTGTGCGAAGGAAATATATCAATCAGATCGATTCCAGTTCCTATCTTCGAGATCCCGTCAATGGCTGATATGAACTCCTCCTCCTCATCAGACTTCTTACCGAAAGTTGTCCCACAATTTATCCTATGTGTATATGCTAAAATCATTTTACTTAGATTAATATGATCTTTTTTTCCAGTAGATGATGAGATGGATTTTACAAGGTTGGCTACCTCTTCTTCTCTTTGTGATCTAAATGACTTGACCCTATCTGAACTTAATAGATCCAACTTGAAAATTTTTCGGAGTTGCCTCCAGTAAGCGCCATAAGGTGAAAAGAAAAGATCGGAGCGGTTGGTATCTAGTACCTTAGTGAGTATCAAGTGGGGTCTATCCGCAAATGTTAGATCATGAACTTTCATAACCTCTTTAGCTGCTTCGGGTGATGAAATTACCAAAAGCGATGCTTCACCCATTTGTAGATGCATGACGGGTCCGTGCTTCTTGGCCAAGACGTTCAAGAAGCGATGAGCTAGTGGTCCATAAGTGTGTAATTGTAAGACCATTTGGTGTAAGTTTCCTATGAAGGGCAACTTCCAAGGGCCAGGAGGAAGTTGATCAAGTTTTGAATTTTTTTCAATTACCATGCAAAGGAAGAGGAAGAAAGCAAAAAGTAGTAAAAGAGAGGATTGAAGACTATCCATTTTTTTGCAAGTGTGGGATTGTATTATTTCAGGCTGAGTTAATTTATAGAGAATTTTTTTTATCCCTTCTTCTATTCCTGCCGTTTTTATTATATTTAGAGTGAGAATAATTAATTCGTGCCGTTTTTATTATATTTAGAGTGCGAATAATTAATTCGTTTGGTAATTGACTTGCAGTGGAAAGCTGGGTTTCATTACACCTCGATTTAATATCCTAAATTGTTTCTTTTAATTGATTTAATTAGTTAAAAAAAAATGAGCAATTATATCATAATTTAAGACATAGGAGTCACCGAGTCATTACTCAATTTTAAACCAGCACTCCGTCAGAGGCGCAAGCAGCACCAAATGTGTGGGATTCCAAAATTAATAAAAGCGCATAATATTTTTCAAAGTATAAATACGAAAAAGTCGGATTTTTTTAAACCTTTTTTACTATATTTTTTTTTATTTTTTTACCTTACTTTCTTGATTAAAATGTATTTGATTTCTATTTTTTTTCATTTTCGCTCAATTTCGAATTTATTTTCAAACTCAAAAAAAAAAAAACCACAACAGTATTGTCACGTGCAGTCATGTGTTGAAAGTTTCAGCTTTTCAAAATTGACTAAAAAGTAAATAAATAGAAATCAAAAGGATATAAAAATTAAATTTTAGAAATCAAGGTATATATAACAAGTAAAAAATTAATAAATAAAGGTAAAAAAAAATAATTAAAAAAATCTGAAAAACAAAACGTATGTTAAATAATAGATATATACGAATAATTAAATATCTATTACACAATTTCAGTATACTCGCTTCAATTAAAATACGAACCATCAAATTTTTTTTTATAAATTTTGTTTACACTCATCACTACTCTAATTATTATTTTTGTTTAATGTTTTTAATATGTATGTTACGTGTAAACATGATAAGTTTGGTTAAAATGTATTTTATAATCACTTTAAATTTTTAAGTATTACTTATATATTATCAGCACATACAAAATCATGATACATTATTGCACTAACAATATATAATTTTGAAAGAGCTTGCCAAAATTTTTGTTTAAAGAAATTACCAGAATAGCGTATATATAAATTATTATAAAAAATACTAATAAAAAATTTATTTTTTGAAATTGTGGGGTTGCAGTAACAACCTGGTCATATGGGCTTCTGTCCCTGCACCTAGTTTCAAATAAAAATATGAAAAGGATAAAATTAAATGGGCAGTCAAAACTAGTGTAAAGTGTATGCTAAAAAAACATATTTACAAATCCCTGACAACATTTTTTTTATGCATATGCGAATAATTATTTTAATGTCCGAGTCAAAATGTCCAAAGTAGCACTGTACCATGAACCACCAATGATACATTTCTTCTTCAGTTCTTCAATCGAACATGTCACTCTTACTTAGATTGATTAACTTAATTATTAAAATAAATAGTAAGACTGTTGTACGTTTGAAGAAATCAAATATCTATTTTTAATGACTTTTGCTATGTACTCCACATAAACTAGCATTAATTGGTAGTAAGACTAGCACTCGGTATCATCTATAAAACTAAAAACACCAATAATTCATCTAAGATAAAGATAAAGATAGATACTTACCAGCCATTAATACGTACCTTCTTAACTACTAACTGTATATTAATTATTACTAAAAAAATTAAAACGAAAATTATATGATCGTTTAAGTTCGAGTAATTACTTGAGGCACATTTTAAACTACCGGTTCGTTGCAACGAATTAATCATATTTTCTTAAGGAAAAACATGATCCATATAAATTCAAGTAAAGACTCTGCATCACCATATGTGAAATATATTTGCTTAAGTTTAAAGATGCAAGCAGCCGTGACGGTTGCAGATAGTGGCATGCAGGGTCATGTGTTCTAAAATTTCGGCCATATCAAATTATATTTTTACCCTTATAAGTTTAAAAAGCTATAATAATGTCATATAGTGCCATATCTAGTTTATTCTTTATTTCTTTTCTAATCTATTAGTTAAATGTTTTTGTCTCATTAAAAGAGACCTAAGATGATATTGACAACCCTTTCACTTAGCTAAATAATTCATTGGTTTTATTTTATTGTCACTTATCTGGCTTCTATTTTAATTTTGTGTATCATGATACAAGAATTGTATTGTCAAATTTTTCCCTTCTCAAGCGTATTTTGATGGGAATAAACGGTGTGTTAATTATTTATGTTTTATTAATACATATTTTATTTGGAAATAAAAATAATGTATGTAAGTGTACGTATACTAGTTGTTATAATACATGAGGTATCTAGTTGACTGGGTTGTATTGAAATTCCTTAGTAAACATACTAAAATGATGAATTTAAACTTGTTATAATACTTGATTACCATTGTTTGTATATAATTAGAAATGATTATAACATTTTCATTTAACTATTTTGAGATTATATGTATTTTTTATCAACGTATTACCGGAAAAACACTCATGTATTCACACAAACATGTTACATTATCGTTTTTTCTTTTTTTGAAAAATAAAAAATCGCGTCCCTTAAAATAAAAATCCTAGATCCCTACATGGCAACCAGTCATTTACAACTCAGTTATTTATCTTGGTTGAGTGTGGAAGCAGAACTAAAAATTTCAGATATATACAGAAGAAGAGAAAAAATAAGGAAAAAGAATGCATACAAAAAAGAAAGAGAACAAAAAAAGAGAGGAGAAAATAACTAACTTATATATAATGACTTCAGCACAAAAAATAATTAAAAGTTAAATAATGAAGGAACGAACGCATTTGATACGGAGTTTACTCTGTAAACCTAGTGTCTACTCTCGGGAGAACGGCTACGTACCAGTTATAATATTAATAGTATTACCTGGAGTGGGTTAGCGTCGTGATCCGACCCGTAAACGCTCCATCTATTTTCCGACCCGATTACTTTTGCAAGTGAAAAAAAATTCCGATCCCGACCCGACAAAAGTCTGGACCCGACTTTTTCGGAATCCTGTAGGGTCGGAATAGTTTTATCCCGAATCTCCTGACATATTTTTTTTTTGTTTTACCACGACGTTATTTTTATTAACAATTTTCATTTGAGAAGTCAAATTAAAACATGTTATTAACACGAAATATAATTCTAGTTTAAAAATAACATTCCTAATAAATAAAAAAATAAATTAACATGTAGTAGAAAAAATAGTGGAAAATTACAAATAATGGAGTAGATAAAAAAATTGATACGTTTTTTATCAGATTGTTTTAGTATTTAGTTTATTCACACAAGCAACAATTATCATACTAAATAGGATACATTATCATTATAATTTTTATAAATCGAAAAATAATAATCATTTATCTTTCTTGAAAATAACAATATAAATTTTTAATTTAAATATATTTTTTATTTAAATAGTTTAATATATTCAAAACTATAAATTTATATTATACTTGTATAATTATTACTAATATATAAAACAAATGGTAGAGTGCTTACATTGTATGATAGAAATACAATGTTCAATTCTCATCACTTGCATTTGATATAAATTAATATATATTTTTATATAAAATATAAATTAATTAAAAAAATCGGATCAGATCAGGTCGGGATGGGATTTCGGCTTTTTTCCCGGCCCTTACCTAAGAAACAATGAAAATATTTGAGATATAACATATAATGACTTATTTAGGCGCTTATATAGATACGGGTACCAACTAATGAAATCCATTGAATCTTTTTTTTTTTATATTTTTCATTCATTATCTTATATGAATATCTTATTTTCATTAAAATTTTGAATTGATTTGATTGAAATATCTTCAAAATTGATATACACGTTCCAATATTAGTAAGACTTAGTGATCGTTATGTGTTACGTATAATGCGATAAAATTATAAAATAGAGAAATAGTGCTATTTTATATATTTTCGAAGTGTGATTATATATGATAATTAATAAAATCGAATAAAAGTTTTTTTGAAAAAATTTAACATAAAATATTTTTGGATGGTTAAAGACTTTCCATTTTCTGCAAGGGTGTGAGCGTGTGATTGCATTGTGTCAGTTGTCAGGCTGAGTTTATTTATAGTCAATACTAAATTTTATCCCTTACGCTTTTTAAAGTTCTATTCCGTTTTTATTATATTTAGAGTGCGAATATTTCGTTTGGTAGTTTAAAATGGTCTATGGCTTTGTTTTTTTTAACGTGAACATAAAATTAACTAAAGTCAATAATACTTACGTGGAAATGTATTATGTTTAAGAGGATGGATTAATTAACTTCAAATTATCTGTTTAAACGCTGTAACCGTAGATTAAATCTACGGTTTACAGTGATTCACTGTAAACCGTAGATTTAATCTACGGTTTACAGTTAAAATCTGTAGACCGTAGATTAAATCTACGGTTTACAGTGTTTGTAAACCGTAGATTTAATCTACGGCCTGTGTGTTTTCACAGATAATTTGAAATTAAAAATTAAAATTAAAATTCTAATAATTAAAATTAAAATACTGAATATTTTTTTCAAATTAAACATGATTTTTTTTTACATAAAAATGCCTTATTTTTAAAATTTGATATTTTTTTCAAGTGTATAAGTTGATATTTTTTTCAAGTGTATAATTTGATATTTTTTTCAAGTGTATAATTTGATATTTTTTTCAAATAAGGCATTTTGTTTTTTTCAAATTAAAAAACAAAATGCCTTATTTTTAAAATTTGACATAAAATAAATTACCAATATTCTAACAATCTTTCAAAATAAACACAAAATTCACACAAATTTACACAAAAAAAGTTGATTTGATAAATTTTATGTTTTTGGTTCATGTTATATTTTTGTCAATTGTATAAGTTGATATTTATTGAATGATTAACTAAATCGTCAATTTTTGTGAAGTTTTTTTGTTTGTTTTTAACACTTGTATAACGCAATATGAAACATTAATTAAGTCGTCAATTTGGTGTGAATCGACAATTTTCTTGAATGAAACAATCATAAATTATATAAATTTCATAAAAGAAATTAACTCAATATGCAAACATGAACTAAATTTCATAAAACAAATTTATTAAACATTTGTTTACATCATATAAATTTACAACAACTTGGAAAAAATAGTAATTTACATAAAATTAAAAATCAAAAACTGATTATGGACTTAGGTCTATAGCTTCATCTTCATTTGCTTTTTTGCTTTCCTGATTGCTTTTCCAGCGCCATATATAACTTGAAATTTGGTCAAAAAAGTTCCTTCCATGGCGCAGCTGTCTCAGTGCGCGCGTTTGTTCCCACCGTGCTATAATTCCTGGCATTGGGAAGATCCCTTCTTCTTTAGGAATAACCTGAGCATAGTGACAACTGTTGACGAACACCATTACAGTTGGGATGTAATTTGTCATTCCCCGAGGAGGACCAATATAAAGAGGTAAAAAAGTACTGTTCCACACGTTTACCCCTCCATCATTATTTTGCCATAAGGACAACAATACAATTGGAATATTGTAATGAGAAGCAATTAAAAACCCATAAGACGGAAATCTCATCCATTTGTCAGGAGGTGCGGGATTTGTAGCATGATAAAAATTTAAACTTGATAAAATATAATCATACCGGTAATCAAAGCCAAGATTCTCAAACAGCTCATAATAAACACCTTTCATTTGCTGCAGCTCTTGAAACAACTCACATCTTACCGCATACCAATCATCTTCCCCATGCTGTTTACCCGTCACATTTGCAAGTACCCGGAACCCACAGTTACCATCCCCACGCACATCATAAACCGTTTCGATGTAACTATGTAACATGAACCATATTTGGTCACTGTACAGGAAGGTTGGCCTATTGGGGGTGGGTTTAGGGTTCTGGTTTCGCGGCCTCCTAGTTGGGTTTACCCTTACCTCCGGTGTTTCATCCGCCTTGCCTTTGCCCTTGTCCCTACTAGCACCAGCACTCTGTTCCTCCACATACTCCCTTCCCGACTTATCCCTCTTACTAGATTTGTCGCCTTTTCTAGGTCTCCCCCTATTTACTCACTTCGGGGTCACTGATGGATGTTCTGGCTGGTACGGTTATCTCTCGGAGTTGTGTTTTCATACGCCGTTTTTCAACATTAGTTTTGCTAGCATAAACACTTTTAAACTCTTCTAGATCACCCTCTACCCCATAATCATCGGTGTTCCCATTATCATCAATTACGTCTAATTTTTTCCAGAATGGATGAATATATTCTAGAGGAAGAGGCTTCCCGAATAAAATATGTTCACTCATAATATGATGACAAGGTAGACCGTGAGACAATTTGAAACCGCAAGAACAATTCTCATCAGCCTGGCCACTACATTTTTTGTGTTCTTGGAATAATAAATCAAAGGCATAGTGTGTGATATACGACCTAAGATTAATAAACAGAGGTGTTCGTTCAGAATGTGGAAAATAAGACTTGCATTTATCCAACTTCATCTTAATATCCTCAAACTGTTTTTCTAGAATTCTATTGACCTCTACCCAAACGGTTTCAAGCGTGCCAGTATTTGTGGAAAGGGATCTTTTCAGCTTAGCATGTTGTTGTTCGGCTCGATTGCTAGTTCCGTTACCTAGATGTGTTGTATGGTTGGTATAGCATGCAACAAACTTTTCAGCATAATCATTTAAAAGCTTGTCTACATACTTAATCACAGCAGGGTACGATTTGTAAGAGGAATTGAAATAAGTTCGGTTATGATTGTACTCCTCTATCGACTCAGAATCGACCAATAAACCCCAATCATCTAGAAACGTTTGCCAGTCTTCGTCAGGGATCTTTTTACGGCAGTTTTTCAAAACATTTTTTGCAATATGAAAAGTGGACAAAATATGATGAGAATCGGGAAAAACAACGGATAAAGCATTTGATAAGGCCATTTCCCTGTCGGTTACAAACACCCTAGGTAGTATACACCCCTCCAATGTAACTTTAAAATTTTCCAATGCCCATATATAACTTTCCTTTGTCTCGTCACTCATGAAAACAAAACCTAAACAATATGTTTGGTTCGTTGATGTCATTCCTACGACTTCTAGAAATGACATATTAAAACGGTTTGTTCTATATGTACAATCCATTAACAAGACATCAGGAAAAGATTTGAACATCCTTATAGAATCGGGGTGTGCAAAAAACAAGTTCTCAAGGCAATGGGTTGATGGGTTCATATTATAGTAGAATGTGTAGCGATGTCTATCCAACAAATTAAAAAGTTCCTGTATCGGGTTTCTACCATCCCGTTCTTTAAATTTCAGTCCGGCCAAAAAATTATGTATCGTTTTAGTGTTTGATACATTGTCAGGGTTTCGATTTTTGATGGCCTCTAATATTGCACCAACTTTAAAACTACTTTGCCTTAAAGTTTTAACAATTTCTTTTTCATCTTGGGTTAAACGAGCATGTCGTGCTTGCCCTTGGAGGTAAGTTGGAGGTGGGTGGTTATGTTGTCCATTTTCTACGTGACACATCCATTCACCATTAACTACGTAACCTTTAATGAAAAATGGACAATCTTTTTTCTTTGTACCTGAATTTACGGAAGATGGTTTCTTTCTTTCGTAAACCCCCGATTTATCACACACAATATCAACATACGGTGTTCTTTTCCCATCAACCCCTCCAGACCTACGAATCGTAAGGATGAAACCCCAATTTCCAGCCACATCAGAAAGATCAGCAAGCATTTCATCCCTTGTTTCCCAAGTCAATTCATCAACTTCAAAGTGCTCTGAATAATCAGTTAGCTCATCGTTTGAGCCACTGGATGAATTCGCATTGTTGGAATTCCATTGGTTGTTGTCATAACCATAGTTGTAATTCATTTTCGAAAAGTGTTTGTTTATATATTTTATTGGGGAGAAATGAGGATTTTTTTAGAGATTTCCGAAATGTGTTTGTGTTTGATTTTATGGTTTGTTAGAATTGGCAAAATTGAGCCATATTTATAGTGTTAATTTACACTACAAACCGTAGATTACTTTTACGGTTTGTAGTGTTTTTTTTAGTGTAGTCATTTTCGGATAGGGTTGTCAAATCATAATAATTCAAAAGTGATAAGGTGTTGTCAGATTTATTTTGATAGATATGGTATCCAATGTCATTTACACTAAAAACCGTAGATTACTTTTACGGGTTGTAGTGTTTTTTTTGGTGTAGTCATTTCCAAACTTTAATAATGCATTGATTAGTCATTTTCGGATAGGGTTGTCAAGTCATAATAATTCAAAAGTGATAAGGTGTTGTCGGATTTATTTTGATAGATATGGTATCCAATGTCATTTACACTACAAACCGTAGATTACTTTTACGGTTTGTAGTTTTTTTTTTTTACGTAATTAACGGTGATTCAGTGCAAAAAGTACATTTGTAAAATGACGCTGCTTAAATCAGGGGTACAAACCGTACATTTAATGTACGGTTTGTATGAAATATTTCAGAATATTTAGGGTTTAGGGGTTTAGGGTTTAGGATTTAGGATTTAGGGTTTAGGGTTTGTAATTTAGGGTTTAGGGTTTAGGGTTTGTAATTTATGATTTAGGGTTTAGGGTTTAGGGCTTATGATTTAGGGTTTAGGGTTTAGGGTTTGTAATTTAGGGTTTAGGGTTTAGGGTTTAGGTTTTAGAGTTTAGGGTTTAGGGTTTAGGGTTTGTAATTTCAGCAATATTGGTCCTATCAATTAAAATACAGAATATTTTTACAAACATACAAATCAAACATACGAATCAAATTAAACTTACGAATTTATAACGTACAAATCAAACATACAAATCAAATACAAAAAACACAAATATGCATTTTTTTTTTGTAACGACTAAATGATTTAAAGTTGGACGTAGGGAGCATCTTTCCCGCCGATGTTAATCTATCCGATGACGGCTCAGTAGACTCTTCGATTTCGTTTAGCTCCGGACGGCGTCTCTGTCGATGCTGCGATTCTGGATGCGGAGCACGCTCGTGGGATGTAAGTGTCAATCCTCGACTCCAACTGTAGTCCGCCCCAAATGATTGTCTATGATGATCGAACGGAACATCATCCTGAACGTACTCCGACCCAGCAAAAGAAGCACGACGACCATGACCGCTTGAACTCGAACTCAGACCCTGATCTGTAGTCGGGGGTCGACCTCCACTCGTTCTTCTACCGCCGCTATGCCCGCCGCTACTAGATTCGCCTTCCCCTCTGCCTCTTTCGTCGGGACGCCGACAACTTGCCGACCTAGTGTAACTTCTTGGGCCGTAACCTAGGTCGTCATCACCATCGTCGTCGTCGTCGTCATCGTCATCCTCCCCATTCGACTGTTCATCAGCTGACCCATACGGATTCATTCCCATTTCAGCGAAGTCCTTTCGTAGTAAGTCCACTTCCGATTTCATTTTCGCCCGTTTGAACGATTTGAAATTGCGGCGCAATACCGCTTTCTGAAAAAAAAACCCAATACAAAACGATTTATAAGTATTGAAATATACAAACAAAAAAATAACAATCAAATATTAATGAACTTTGATTAGTTGTTACCATTTTGTTGAACAACCCCGTATGCTCCCGGAAATCGTGAGATGGCCGGGCAAGTTCAGGTGGGTTTATAAAGATCCGGGTCCTCTCTCTGTACCATCTCATGTAATCCGGTGACGTCCCCGTGCCACATTCGCCGTTAACAAGACGGTTGTGGCGGTCATTCCACACGGCTATAAACTCTCCACAAAGTAAAGGCCAGTCGTGTTTTTGCCCAATCCCATATCTTCTATCCTTGCCGTGATCCTGTCTGGGTTTCCAAATATATGTTGGGACCCGCTGAACAAAACCGAACTGTCTCATGAACCTGTCCGCGGGGTGGAACTCAACCTTCTCATTACAAATGAGAGGCACAGAACAATGCCACATATAACGGCCCCGCGTGCAGTATTCCGGATACTGATTGAGATTCCCGTAAGGTTGCCACACTATCTGTAATCAGCAAAATTAGAATATATAAACAAGGGTTTAAAAATACTAGTAATAAATTCTGCGAACATAAGACCAATGCAAACATATACAACATATAATACGTAAGTTACATATAATACGAAAGTTAAAATTTACCTGTTCAGGCGACATATTGTCAAACTGGTCACGTATGTGGACCACATTATGTCCGTAGACATATGGCGTAAGGTTAGTTTGCCTCCAAATCTTCCATCTGTAATATACAAACAAAACCCGATAAACAATAAATATAACCGGCAGCTAAGTAAATGATAGATGACACAATTTCAAAAAAACACAAATCCAATACAAAAACTAAATAATATCATACCTGTAACCGAGGGGGAACCTAGGCCAGCCCTCAGGTGGCTCGATATCTTCCGGCAGCTCTTCACATGGTCTAATCGGCAGTAGTCTGGTAATCTCCCACATATCCAGAAACATCACCGCCCCACTTACTCCGCTTGCCTTACAACGTACCAACCTGCATAGATTAGCCTCTAACCAGGCCAGAAGAGCTGATCCCCAACTATACTCAGCACACGTGTCAAAATCCTCCAGAAATGGCAGAGGCCAGAGTGGAATCTGATCACTGCTCTTATCTGAAAATACATGTGCCCTCAGTAATAACAACATGACAGCCCTAGACTGATATAGCAAACGCTCCTCACTAGGGTTGGGGGGTAATTCACCAAACGTGTGTAACATCCAATCAAGTCTAACTGTCAGACAGTTTGTATCCACTTGATTGTCAGCCGATCTAACACCCAACAAACTCTCCATCATATCCAACCTGCTCGGCTTGGTGTCATTCCGCTCCGATCGGGTAACAGCAAGACCATCCACCCTGAGACCAAGCATAATCTCTACATCCTGTAAAGATATCCCCAACTCTCCACCGACAAAATGGAACGTGTGCGACTCATCACGCCACCTATCAACTAAGGCTGTAAGCAAGCCTCGGTCTACGGTATAATTACCTATGGTGTGAATACCGTAAAAACCAGCCCTAATCATATTTTGAACTACCCCTTCCGGCGTCGGTATCTGCCAACTATAATTATAAACCCTAATCTTATTGGCATCTCCTCTACCCGCTTCTCTTCCAGCATCCCAAGTCTGATTAGAAATGTGACCGGTCTGTCGTAAAATACCCAACCTGCCTTTAATATATGGACCTGGATCTGCCATTCTAACTGTGATAACCAAATATAACTCGGTTAATGATAATCAAACAATGATAAAATAACCAATTAATGATAACCAAACAATGATAACTCAATTATAATCAATTAATGATAACCAAACAATGATAACTCAATTATAATCAATTAATGATAACCAAACAATCATAACCAAACACACATTTAATCATAAACCAAACAATAATAACTCAAATTTTTAATCATAACCAAACACACATTTAATCATAAACCAAACAATAATAACTCAAATTTTTAATCATAACCAAACACACATTTAATCATAAACCAAACAATAATAATTCAATTTTTTAATCATAACCAAACACAGATTTAATCATAAACCAAACAATAATAACTCAAATTTTTAATCATAACCAAACACACATTTAATCATAAACCAAACAATAATAACTCAAATTTTTAATCATAACCAAACACACATTTAATCATAAACCAAACAATAATAATTCATTTTTTTAATCATAACCAAACACACATTTAATCATAAACCAAACAATAATAACTCAAATTTTTAATCATAACCAAACACACATTTAATCATAAACCAAAAAATAATAACTCAAATTTTTAATCATAACCAAACACACATTTAATCATAAACCAAACAATAATAATTCAATTTTTTAATCATAACCAAACACACATTTAATCATAAACCAAACAATAATAACTCAAATTTTTAATCATAACCAAACACACATTTAATCATAAACCAAACAATAATAATTCATTTTTTTAATCATAACCAAACACACATTTAATCATAAACCAAACAATAATAACTCAATTTTTTAATCATAACCAAACACACATTTAATCATAAACCAAACAATCATAACTCAATTTTTTAATCATAACCAAACACATTATCAACAATTATCAACAATTGAAATTAACCAAACACAAAAAAAAAACATGCAAAAATGGGACAAATATCAACAATTATTATAATTTCTATAATTAATATAAACAAACAACAAACAATTATATATAGCTAAGTGAATTATGGTTTTGCATATTTTATATATTTTTTCCTATTTTACAAATTAAAATTACACAAAAAAAAAACATGCAAAAATGGGACAAATATCAACAATTATTATAATTTCTATAATTAATATAAACAAACAACAAACAATTATATATAGATAAGTGAATAATCAATTTGCATATTTTATATATTTTTTCCTATTTTACAAATTGAAATTACACAAAATAAATAATAAATTAGAGAATAAAAGATATACCCTTGAATTATGGATAAATTTGATTGATGATTTGGGGTTTTTTGTTAAGAAAGTTGATAGTTATTATGGTTGATTGATTTGGGTGATTTTTTGGGTTGAAAATTGGGGGTTTTCGAGAGAAAGAGAGAGAGTGTAGAATAAAAGTTTATTTTTAAAAAAAAAAACGTAACATTCTGTTTTTTCAGGGACTGTCTGTGTAATTTTCGCACAGGGACTGACTGTGTAATTTTGAAAAGCAGGGACTGACTGTGTAATTTCTGCAGAAATTACACAGACCGTAGATTAAATCTACGGTTTACAGTGAATCACTGTAGACCGTAGATTTAATCTACGGTCTGTGCGTTTTTTCAGACTTTTTGAAGTTTTAAACGTTTTTTTATTACTAAAGCTACCCGGCTACCCCCATGGAAATTGGCTTGCAGTGGCGAGCTGGATTTTATTTACCTCGATCGAATATCGTAGTTTTTTTTAATTGATTTAATATTTTAGTTAAAAAAAAGTGAGCAATCTTATCATAACTTAAGATAGGGCTGGGTTCGGTCCGCTTCGGTTCAGTTTTTAGCGAAACCGAAACCGAGTATATTTTTCGGTTCGGTTTTTTTCGATTTCGGGTCTTTTATTTTTTTGGACCGGACCGGACCGAGTTTTTTCGGTCCGGTTTCGGATTTTTTTCGGTTTTTCGGTTATTTTTCATTTTTTTTCCCGGTCTTTTTCGGTTTAGTTTTATTGAAAAACGAAACCGACACGAATTTTTATCAGTTTTCTTTTTCTGTTTTTCTTTTTCGGTTCGGTTTTTCTGATTTTTCGCCCCGTCCTAACTTCCCAAACTTAAGACATAGGAGTCACCCGGTCATTACTCATTTTTAAACAAGCACCAAATTTCAAATAAATATATGAAACTATAAAATTAAATGGGCAGTTAAAAGACTCAAAACTAATGTAAAGTGTACTGATCTGGTTTACGCCAGTACAAAGCCGCTTTAAACATAATTACAAATCTATGACAAGTAACTTTATTTCTATATTTATGTGAATCTTTAATTATATGAAGAAACAAAACATATTACCATATTTATAATATCATCAAATAAGTCTAATTATATTGTAGTGTATCACTTACCTACTAAAAGTCTATCAAGTAAAGAGACGAGCACATTTATACATATGACATGATCTATCCACAAATAATGTGATATAATAATATAACTCAACAAATTATGAAGATCTCTCGTTATATGTCTCACCTAATATGATAACATCACCCGAGTTTTGAAATATTGATCCATATATATTTGTGTTCGTCTAAGCTCTTTGGCGATGATATACATTATCTTTGTAACGGGGTTGGTGGCGGAGGCGGTGGTGCGGACTGTTGTAAAAAGATAAAAAATAATAATGTAACTTTAATGAGTTAATTAATTCCACATATCAACATAAACTAACAAGTCAAAATGTGCAAGTGTCTTACTAATGTACCACATGAACCACCAAATACATTTCTTCTTAGATCGAGCATGTCACTCTTGCTTATAGACACTTACTTGTGAATTTGTCATAATATTTTTGTCCATAAATAATTGTACAAATTCTATATTTTATAATAGAAAAAATATTACCAAAAAAATCTTAACAATGCAAAAAAGATGTTTTTACTCGATATATATATATTTCAGTAATCGTGTCTCACACGTTACGTGTGTGACGCGAAATGCAATTAAAATGTAGAAACTAATTATAGTTATGATACAAATATATGGATAATACAAAAAAAAAGTATAAGATGATAACACTTAAAAGAATATTTGGTTGTTAAAAAGTGATAAATAATGTTATTAGTTATTACTTTTATATTTGTTTATGTGAGTATGATATTATTTTAATTAATAAAAAAGTATATGAGTGTTTTTGGAAAAAAAAGTGCCTAAATTGGACAGACTCATTTGACTTGGATTGACTTATTATAATACTAGTAATCGTTGCACACGCGTTGCGTGTGTGATGCACAATGCAATTAAAATATAGAAAATAAGTGTAGTTATGAAAAAAATACCTGGATAATACAAAAAAAATAGTATAAAAAAGTATATGAGTGTTTTTGGAAAAAAAAGTGCCTAAATTGGACAGACTCATTTGACTTGGATTGACTTATTATAATACTAGTAATCGTTGCACACGCGTTGCGTGTGTGATGCACAATGCAATTAAAATATAGAAAATAAGTGTAGTTATGAAAAAAATACCTGGATAATACAAAAAAAATAGTATAAGATGATAAGACTTAGAATAATGTTTGGTTGTCAAACAATGATAAATAGTGTTATTAATTATTATTTTTTATATTTTTTTATGTGAGTATGATATTATTGTAATTAATAAAAAAATATGAGTATTTTTGAAAAAAAATGGTTAAATTGAGCCGGCTTATTTGACTTGATTTACTTATTATAATAGAATGATAACGATATATATACTCATTTGACTTGTGAATTTGTCATAATATTTGTTGGGTACGTTGTAAATAAACACAATAATTTCTACGGAAAAGAAATGGATAAATTAACAGAAAATGGTTTCCTCAAATATATAAATATCAAATACAAGATTTAACATAAAATAATGTAAATGATACCGAAATGGACTAAAATCTGAGACGAGGTAACTGCAAGCAGGTTCCCTTAAACGATATTTGTCCCGTCACCTCTGCTTCTGGCTAAATGGGGCACTTCGTTCCCAAGGTACAACATCTATCACATGTGACTCGGCGGAAACGGCACCGAGTCACGGTCGGGCCGTTGGTGGTGCGGTATTCTCTCTCTATATGTATGCATATGTGAATGTGTGTGATGTGAATATGCCATGCATTCCTTTATTTCATTTTTGTTGTCTTGAAAATGATAATGCCTATCTGTTTTTTTTATATCAAAAACAAGTTATAAGTTACATGCCTTCAATACCATAAATGTGGGGAAATAAGTTACAATATTAAATTACATTCACAACTCAAAAACCATGCATCCTAAATCCCCCACATGAATGCAATCTGTTGGCCCGCGTGCTAACCTTAGAGGGGGGGGGGGGGTGAATAAGGTTTTGGCGACTTTCGCCTAATTAAAAATTCTAAACAACTAACACCCAAATTATGCAAATTCTAAACTTAAGCGTTTAATATACTTAATGAAATGCTAGAAATCATAAACGCAAGCAAGAATTTAAGCAATAATAAAGTTGCGGAAAGTAAATAGTAAGGGTAAGAAAATGACACCGCGATTTATAGAGGTTCGGCAAACGCGCCTACGTCCTCTCCTCGGTACTACCGAGTATTTCACTAAAAAATCTTCTTACGGATATTACAATACTATCGAGCTAATCAACCGATTAAGCTCCCCCTCACTTTATGAGTGTCCCGAAATGAAAAGACCTAGAGCTTTTAAGCAACTCGCTTACAAAGCCTCTACCCGATCACTCGCTCACAATAATGAGTTTATAAAACACTCGATACAATTTTGTTACAAAAATGTAACTACACTCACTATTCTATTTGCTTCTAAATAAGCTAATTGGTGAGTCTTGGTTGTTGATCGAGCTTGAGTCGCTTTCTTCTTTGATTTCCTCTTTTTCGAATATTTTCACCAAAATGGTGATAAATTGGGTTTTTATTGAAAGAGGTATTTGGATGATTGATTGGTGTTGTAATTGGTGACTTTGGAGAGATGATTGGGCTGGTTTATATAACAGCAAAGTCTGTTTTTCTGGGTTATGACCGTTGAAGATATAACAGCTCTTTTCCAGAATAAGCTGAAAAGCTGTTTTCGAAAACTGCAGAAAACGATCGGTCGTTTTCTACAGTCGATCGGTCGTTTTACAGAAAACGATCGGTCGTTTCCTGAAAACGATCGGTCGTTTTTATACTTGACTCACTGGAAGAAATTGGATCAAAAACGATCGGTCGTTTTTGTCCAGTCGATCGGTCGACTGTAATCCTGGTCCCGTAAATCTTCGAATGCTCATAACTCCTTCGTTTTAGCTCCGATTTTGGTTCCGCTTGAACCTATGGCTTCGTTATCGAATGCTCTATCATTTAAAGACCTGAAATATACGTTTTCTATTTTTGGACAAGACAAGCATTATATCATCGAAATCGTAAAATCATTAAACGCATAATCAAAGTAATAATCAAAATCATTATTGAACTCTATGTTCAACAATCTCCCCCATTTTGATTATGACAAACTAATGATGATTTTACAAGATACAAGAAAAATATCTCCTCCATTTTAACAAAACGCATTACACCAAATTATATCATTTTTCTCCCCCTTTGGCATTATCAAAATGCAATCAATAATAAAAAATATGGGGTTTATGTGGAGGGTTTTCAAAGAAAAACCAAAACATGAAAAATGTTATAAAGATGCATATTACCCAACTAATCACATATATGTAAATATTAAAGGTTAGAGTATACCGAATATGTGATGTTGGGTCCGCTCGCTAATGACATTTGCATTGAGCGTTTCCGAGTCCAAATAGGTGGTACCATTTGTTGGTATGCCTTCCACCTTTATCGATTAATGGCACCTCATTCTTGATGGTGGAGTCGATCTTCTTGACTTCCACGGCTTTTGTCGGTGTTGCCAACCACTTGTTGATTTTCTCCTTTTGGATGGAGATACCTTTTGTCGGTTTTGCCAACCACTTGTCGATTTTCTCCCTTTGGATGGAGATACCTACAACACAAGATTTGTCTTTTTGTACCCAATTTCTTTTGGGTCCGACATTGTTAGTGGCTCGGGTATTTACTACCCATTTCAAATTGCTTCTACTAACATGGAAGCGATTTGGGCATTTAGAAGAATTATGCTCACTTCTACTACAATGAATGCAATGCATAGATTTTTTCGAATAACGAGAACTATGCGACTTTTTGTAGGAAGTTTTAGAAGTATGATGAGCGGTTTTGGTTTGAAAACCTAAACCTCTTCTATTATTACAAGAGTTCGGCAAAACTCTTGAAGTGCTCCCTTGTTTAAAAACAACCTTTTGTATAGGCGAAATAGGAGTTGTAGACAAGCTAGAAGATTTAACAAAGCGGGTTGTGCTTGAGTCAATAGAGTTGGAATCGAAACCCAAACCGCTTTTGTCATTAACATCTTTTTGACAACTCAAAATTTCGTCCAACACAGTTTTCCCTTTGGAAAACCTTGAGATTGTTAACTCGAGTTTTTTGACCGTAATGACAAGCTCATCGTTTTTCTTTTTCAAAGAGTCATTCTCGGTTTTTAAAAACTCGTTTTTATCTTTTAAGTCTTCCTTTTCGTCATCTATATCATGAAGAGAAAATGACGATGTCGGAATAGACTCATTTTCAATTTTATCTCTTTTTAAGGATCTTATTTCTTCATTGAGAGAAGAATTTATCCTTTTAAGAGAGTCGACCTTTTCGACAAGCTTAGGAAATTTTTTAGAATAAACATCGCACATATGAAGTAATTCATCATAAGAAAGATCATTTACCTCATCGGCTTCGCTTTCACTTTCACTTGAAGAAGAGAGGTTTTGTTCATGGCTTTCTTCCATGGCCATATAGCACCCAAGGTGAGCGACTTCATCTTGGTCGGAGCTATCGCTAGAGCTTGAAGCGGATAACTTCTTCTTGCTTTTGCTCTTGCGATTCATGACGCAATCTCTCGCCATGTGTCCTTCCTTGCCACATGTATAGCAAACAAAATCGTTAGAATAAATTGAATTATTTGACGATTTACCTTTGTGTTTGCGTTGGTCCTTTAGCTTTAGGACTTCCTTGACGATTCGAATGATTTGCATTGAATTTTTGTCGTAATCGGATAGCTCATTGCTCTCGTCACAAGTTGTTCCTTTGAAAGCTATCTCCCTCCTTTTTGAGATTGGCTTGTGACTATTGAGGGTGATCTCGTGGGTAATGAGTGAACCCGTCAATGCATCAAGAGAGTATGTGTTCATGTCGTGCGCCTCTTGGATTGCGGTGACCTTTGGTTCCCATTCCTTCGGTAAGCTCCGAATCACCTTAGAAACCATTTCCTTACAAGACAAATACTTACCAAGAGATGTTAATCCATTAGTAATAGTTGTAAATCTAGCAAGCATATCGGAAATAGTTTCTCCCTCGCTCATCTTAAAGAGTTCGTAGTCATGAACTAAAAGTTGGAGTTTGCAATCCTTAACTTGGTTAGTTCCCTCGTGCATAACTACTAACTTATCCCACATACCCTTAGCGGTTTTACAAGCGGAAATTTTGTTGTACTCGTTAGGAGAAACGGCACAAACAATAGCATACATCGCTTTGGCGTTCGTAGAGTAGGCTTCTAGTTGAGTATTATCTAGGTCCTCTACGGGGATTGGGTTCTCGCTATTTTCGGATGTAGGTGCGGTATATCCTACCTTAATGGTCATCCAAAGTTTAACATTATAGCTTTGTAGGAACATACTCATCCTATCCTTCCAATATGAATAATTTACCCCATCAAAATATGGTGGAGTATTGGGTGATGAAGCTATAGCGGAAGTGAAATTAAGGAAGTTAGCCATCGGGATCTTAACTCTTAAATCGTTAGATTCCTATATGCAAGAGCCTCGACTCTGATACCAATTGTTGGCCCGCGTGCTAACCTTAGAGGGGGGGGGGTGAATAAGGTTTTGGCGACTTTCGCCTAATTAAAAATTCTAAACAACTAACACCCAAATTATGCAAATTCTAAACTTAAGCGTTTAATATACTTAATGAAATGCTAGAAATCATAAACGCAAGCAAGAATTTAAGCAATAATAAAGTTGCGGAAAGTAAATAGTAAGGGTAAGAAAATGACACCGCGATTTATAGAGGTTCGGCAAACGCGCCTACGTCCTCTCCTCGGTACTACCGAGTATTTCACTAAAAAATCTTCTTACGGATATTACAATCCTATCGAGCTAATCAACCGATTATGTCACGCCCCAAAATCCATAGAACACGGATATCGAGGCATGACCTTTTTAAAACAAAGAAAAGAGAACCTGTTGGTACGAAATTAAAAATTTTAAAAGAAAACACTAACGAGCTAATGGAATAATTAAATAATAAATAAAAGTGTTTGCCAAACGCGGCTACAAGACGAATGGTTTTCACAAAATCATATAAAAAGGAACGAATGTAAATCGCCCGTAGGCTACAACCTCGAAAATGTCTAAGTAAAATGAAAGCAGCATAAAGAAGTCCCGAGCCCATGTGATGCCTTGCTAAAGCTCCTAACGAAAAGCCTCAACCTATAATGTACCTGAACAACAAAATTGTAACGGTGAGTCCCACGCACGTAACTAGACGGGACGGCACAACAAATACCGTCACTCCATCCCATAAACGCACGAGCTCACAAATTCTACAACTACAATAATCGACGTATAAAAAGAAATATAATAACATTCTATAACGGGATGAATTAAATAAATTAAATACACATCAACAGCATACATGGACCTCTCACGCCACCTACCCCAGTCCGTAAGGTAGGTCATTCCCTATCCCTTCGGCCGTCTTCTGTCCCCGGAATTAGGGAGAGACAGAGACCATTGCAACATAAAAGTAGATTTATAGTGCGCACTTGGACCTCTCACGCCACTCGTCCCAGTCCGTAAGACGAGTCATTCCCTATCCCTTCGGCCGTCTTATGCCCCCGGAATTAGGGAGAGACATAGACCATTGCTAACATAAAAGTAAATATAGTGCACACTGGGACCTTTAACGCCACTCGCCCCGGTCCGTAAGACGAGTCATTCCCTATCCCCTCGGCCGTCTTCTGTCCCCGGAATTAGGGAGAGACAGAGACCATTGCCACTACAGCTAAATCACAAGGCCTCGGCCAATAATATAAAATCATTCAAATAACACCATCTCATACGTATAAATATTAAGGCCTCGGCCAATAATATTATACTATTCAACTAACATAACTCATATGTCACTTAACGTAATACAACATAAACCATAATCATAGATGCTAGATTCACAACTAGCAAATCACTTCAACAACATAAAACTCATTCAGACATTTTAACAAACACCTTGTATGCATAAACTACAATCCATCTATATTCAACAATAATTTACCCAATTCTATCAAAAACCATAATAACTCATAATCAACGCTTAAAACATGCAAACCCATCAATAATCTCATTAATTCGAAATTAATTAGTCTCAAGTCTCAAATTCTACAATTCAATTAATGGAATTAAAAATACAACAACTAAACCCCAATTATCAATTTAAGAACATAATTAATATAAAAGGCAAAAACCCCCAATTTATAATGAACGTAAAACCTAATCCTAACATACACCCTCGTCTAGTCGCTATGGATAACCCCCGTTACCTTAGAGCGTAGAGGAGATGCTTCCGGTAAGAACCCGCTAAAGTGGCTTCTTCTTCTTCTTCTTCTTCTTCTTCTTCTTCTTCTTGTTCTTCCTAGGGTTTGTAATCTCTCTCTCTAAGTTGTTTTTACTGTTTTTTTTATCAAATAAAAGTGGCTGTAAAGTGTATAAAAAAACTGTTTTGAGATAGTTTGTGGTAACGAACTATTTGGTCCCCAAAGTTCTAAAAGTTAACTCTAATCCAAAATTATTGTTTTACTACTCAAAAATAACAAATTTTTAAAAAACAAACCTATTGGGTCCTTTTAATTAGTAAAATTAGTAACAGATTTTTAAAGTAAAGTTTTTCGGAAGAGTTTCGGTTTTTGGCTAAAAATTGGTCGAGTGACCGGTTTTTGGTAAAATTTGAATAAAATGTTTTTGGATGAATTAAAACATAATTAAAACCATTTATAAAAATACGGGATGTTACAACTAACCCTCCTTAAAAGAATTTCGTCCCGAAATTTCCTCTCTAACAACTATACCCAGAAATGATAAACGTACAATAAGACCATAAGAATTTAAATGCTCAATTCGTGTCATAATAAAAATAAAATAAAATACGCAGGGTTCACAACCCGTAACAGCTCCATAACATAAATACAAAAACAGCATGTAAGAATAACAGCATGTATACGATATCTAACAAAATAAAAGACAACTATGTAAAAGAAGTGGCTGCCACATAAAAGAAAATAAAGTAAATTAAGCTGCCATGCTTCTACCTCAACAACTCACATAACATCTACAAAACTCAACTCAGGTAAACACCTATATGCAATATCATACATAATAAAAGACAATTCAACAACTCCGTAATCTCTAGGCGTTACAACAAAAATAAACTCCAAAATTTAGGCGTTACAACCCTTCCCCGATAAAGAAATTTCGTCCCGAAATTAGAATGCATCTAAAGAAAAGTACCTAAAGAAAAGTCGAGATTAGGATATTTCCTCTTCATCTCATCCTCGCGTTCCCAAGTTGCTTCCTCGGCCCCGTGGTGTTTCCAAACCACTTTTACCAATCTAATCGTATTTCCTCGAAGTTCCTTCTCTTGTACATCGATAATCTTCATAGGACCCACTTCGTAGGTCACATCCGCACTAACCTCAATGTCCTCAAAGTCCACCACGTGTGAAGGGTCGTGATGGTACTTTTTCAACATTGACACATGGAACACCGGGTGAACCCCCGTCAACTTTGGTGGCAAGTCCAACCGATATGCAACTTGTCCAACTCGGTCCACGATCTCAAATGGTCCGATAAATCTCGGGCTCAACTTTCCTTTAGAGCCAAACCTCATAATCCCCTTCCTGGGCGAAACTCGCAAAAATACGTGATCCCCCTTTTCGAACTCCAATGGTCTCCTCCTCTTATCCGCATAACTCTTTTGTCTACTTCGAGCCGTCTCAAGCCTTTGCCGAATTAACTTAATCTTTTCGGTCGTTTCTTGAATCAATTGCGGTCCTAGCATTTCCGCTTCTCCCACCTCGGTCCAACACACCGGAGACCTACACGGCCGCCCGTATAAAGCCTCGAAAGGTGCCATGCCAATACTAGCTTGAAAGCTATTATTATACGCAAACTCAACTAAGGGTAGATGGCTCTCCCAACCTCCCTTAAAGTCGTTCACACACGCACGCAACATATCCTCTAGCACTTGGATAGTCCGCTCCGATTGTCCATCCGTTTGGGGATGGAACGCCGTACTCATTGTCAACTTGGTCCCTAAGGCATTTTGTAATGCGCCCCAGAACCTCGACACAAACCTCGCGTCTCGATCCGATACTATCGAAATAGGCACCCCATGAAGTCTAACAATTTCTTTAATATACTTCCGTCCCAAGATTTCCACCGAATTCGTCATCTTAATCGCAATGAAGTGTGCGGATTTGGTCAAACGGTCGACCACAACCCACACAGCGTCATTCCCGCTTACCGACTTAGGTAAGTTGGTCACAAAATCCATTGCTATCCTTTCCCACTTCCATTCCGCTACCGGTAAAGGTTGGAGCATACCCGCCGGCCTTTGGTGTTCCGCCTTCACTTGTTGGCAAGTTAGGCACTTGCTAACATATGAAGCTACATCCCGTTTCATTCCGGGCCACCAAAACTGTCTTTTCGCATCATGATACATTTTCGTCCTGCCGGGATGAACGGCTAATCGGGAGTGGTGAAACTCCTTTAATACTTCGTTCCTCATGTTTTCTGTCACATAAGTCCTTCCCTTAAAGCGTAGTCCTCCATCGGTTCCTTTTGTCCAACCCTCTAATCCTTCGCTCGAACTTATCTGTTTCTCAAAGTTTTCCACTTTCTCATCCCCATCTTGTGCTTCCAGAACCCTACTCACAAGTTCCGGTTGTACCACTATTGTGTACAAAGTCCCCACATTAACATGTCCCAACTCCAAGTCGAACTCGTTCACATTTCCCATCATCCTCCATTCGTCGATCGCCACATGCGCTAAGGTCGCATGAGACTTTCGACTCAAAGCATCCGCCACTACATTGGCCTTTCCCGGGTGGTAGTGCAAGTCGTAGTCGTACTGTTCCAGATATTCCATCCATCGTCGTTGTCGCATATTTAAATCCCGTTGGGTAAAAATATGCCCTAAGCTCTTGTGATCCGAGAACACTTCGAACTTTTCCCCGAACAGATAATGTCTCCATATCTTCAACGCATGAACTATTGTCGCTAGCTCCAGGTCATGAGTCGGATAGTTCTTTTCGTGAATCTTTAGTTGTCGCGAAGCATATGCGATAACCTTTCCGTCTTGCATCAAGACGCAACCCAAGCCTTCCTTCGAAGCATCGCAATACACTTGATAACCCTTCCCTTGCTCGGGAATAACTAGTATGGGAGAACTAGTCAACCGCTTCTTGAGCTCTAAGAAAGCTTTCTCGCAAGGCTCATTCCACACGAACTTCACCCCCTTCTTAGTAAGATAAGTCATTGGAGTCGCTAACTTCGAGAAATCCTTGACGAACCGTCGATAGTATCCAGCTAAACCCAAGAAACTTCGAATCTCGAACACATTTTTCGATTGTGTCCAGTTCGAAACCGCCTCAATTTTCGTCGCGTCCACCTTTACCCCTTCTTCCGAGATCACATGTCCAAGAAATTTCACCTCATTTAGCCAAAACTCGCATTTGCTAAATTTCCCGTAAAGTTGGTGCTCCCTCAACGTGAGCAACGCTAAACGGAGATGCTCCTCGTGTTCCTCTCTTGAACTCGAGTAGATCAAGATATCGTCGACGAAGACTACCACAAACTTGTCGAGATACTCCTTAAAGATTCGGTTCATTAACTCCATAAATGCCGCCGGTGCATTAGTTAACCCGAATGGCATGACCACAAACTCATAGTGACCATACCGGGTCCTAAAGGCCGTTTTCGAAATATCCTCATCCTTCACCCTCAATTGGTGATAGCCTGATCGTAAATCGATTTTTGAAAAGAACGTCGCTCCTTTCAGTTGGTCAAACAAATCGTCAATACGAGGTAGTGGGTACTTATTTTTAATAGTCACCCTATTTAGCTTTCGATAGTCGATGCACATCCTCATCGATCCATCCTTCTTTTGCACAAATAAGGCCGGTGCCGCCCACGGTGACGTACTCCGCCTAATAAACCCCTTCTCTAGCAGTTCTTCTAACTGCTTACTTAACTCTTTCAACTCTGCTGGTGCCAAACGGTACGGGGAAATGGCTATTGGTGCCGTTCCCGGTACCAATTCGATAGAAAAATCTAACCCTCTTTTCGGTGGTAACCCCGGTAGATCCTTCGGAAACACATCTCTAAAGTCGTCCACTACGCGTGGCCATATTTCCACTTCCTCGTCGTTCTCCACTATCGAGAGACTAGCCAAAAGACAAGACAGGTTGCCCACAACCCGCTTGGAATAATAAGGAATAGAAGAAAGGGTAGTGTCCCTTTCCCCACGAAAGAACACCTCATCTCCGGATGAAGTTGTAAGGAAAATTTTTCGTCGAGCACAATCGATGAAAGAGTTGAAATGAACCAACCAGTCCATTCCAAGGATCACGTCGAATCCTGACATCTCGATGACAACTAAATCATATATAAACACGCGGTCCGCGACCACCATCTCACAAGATCGACACACTCGGTCCAACACAACTCGACCCCCAACAGGAGTCTCTACAACAATCGGGTTATCTAGAACCCCAATTTCTAACGACAAAGACTCAACTAGACTTCTAGATATAAAAGAACGCGACGCCCCCGTATCGAAAAGAACATGTGCCCAGGATGAGCACACAAGAACCATACCTTGTACATTTGCCGGATCTCCTTGGTTTGGCAATTGTGGCAAGGCAAATTGGCGAGCTTGAATTGGTGGGTTTCCTTGCGGTCCTCTATTTCCCCCATGATTCCCTCGGTTTCCCGGGCCCTGATAGCCTCCTCGGTAGTTCCCACGGTTTCCCCCTCCTTGGTGGTTACCTCGAAACCCTCCCCCTTGGTTCCCAGGTAATTGGTGTGGTGGTACGAATCCTGGTCCTCTTGGTGGTGGTGGTGGCAACCTAGGTTGGTTAAAAGGTCGGTTGGTGTCGATTCTTCCTTGTCCCCCGGGACAAACCCTTGCCGTATGTCCCATTCGGTTGCATGTCCTACATTGGACCCTAGGGCACTCGAATTGTCGATGGCTCGTGTCTCCACAGTGGAAACACGCTCCCCTTATCATGACGTTTGTCGGTGGTGGATTAAAAATCCTCTCTCCTCTTCCCGGTTGTTGAAATCGCGAATTATTCGCCATATCCCAAGTCCGCTTCTTCTCTTCCCTCGGAGCATTTCCGGTTTTCGATTTCTCCGAGATTCGCTTGTTATGGAGTAGAGCTCCTTCCACAGCTTGGACTGATTTTACCAATTCATTATAGTTGACATGTTGAGCCGATGCCAATTGTAACGAGATGGTCGGATTCAACCCCTTCATGAATCTCCTACATCTTTCTGCACCCCCTATAACAGATTCTGGGGCATACCTCGAGAGTGAGGTAAACTTTAGCTGGTATGCTTGAACGGTCATACCCCCTTGATATAGTTCCTCAAAACGCCTCCTCATTTCATCCTTATAAGAATCAGGAAGAAACTGGCGATTAAACAATTCGATGAACTCATTCCATTCAAAGTTGCTTATGTCGTAAGTATCCACGATTCCCAGCCACCATTTCCGTGCTTCACCCTTTAGGTGAAACTGAGCCATATTCATCCGTTGCTCCCCATTTACTATCCCTGCAGCCGATAAATATTTCTCCATTTCGTCCACCCATCCCTCAGCTATGGATGGTTCACCTATCCCATCGAAAGTCGGAGCCCCCAATCGAGTGAAGTTAAGCAATCCATTGTTGCTTGAACTCCCAGCTTGTGCATTCTGCACCATCATTTGCACCACCTTCTGAAGGTCGGTCATCACTTGATTAGCATTGACCGTTTCCGGTTCAGGTGCAAAGGTCTCTTCTTCTTCCACATTCACCTCCTCATCTACATTCTCAACCTCTACCTCCTCGGGTTGCTCAGGTGGTGGGGCATTAGTGTTACCTCTCCCCCCACGATTTCTTGCAGTCCTTTTTCCATGATTTGCTCCCCTCCCCCTTAGGGCTCGTCCTGCTCTTCCATTTGCTCCACCTCGGGTAGCCGCACCGCTTGTTGGTGGTGCGCCCCCGCGTGTAGCTGGTCCCCGTCTACTAGTCCTTGTGGTAATAACCATGACTACAAATAGGTTAAACCAACACTTTAGTTGTCTTTCTCAACACTCCTACTCATACATGAATACTTATACATGATAAAAGCTCGTTTTACATGTTAATCACTTTACCAAGGTTCATAAGGTTCAATAACCGATTTTTACGAATTCTCAATTCCGACGATATAACGCTTTGACTTTTCCAAAAATTGAAACTGAAAATTCCAACACGTTAGAAAGATAGAGTACTGAAAAACGAAGCCAACGCTTCAAGCGGAATCAGAATCGGAGTTAAAACGAAGAAGTTATGAGCTTTCGAAGTATAGCAGAAAAACCGCAGAATTACCAGAATTCGACCGATCGTTTTGACAAACGACCGATCGTTTTTTGGTCCAGTAGGGTCTGAAAAAATTTCTGAAGAATTTCGACCGATCGTTTGGGAAACGACCGATCGTTTTTTGGTCCAGTAGGGTCTGAAAAAATTTCTGAAGAATTTCGACCGATCGTTTGGGAAACGACCGATCGTTTTTTTTTTTCTGCAGAAAATTAACGATACAAAAACGTAAAATTACTCAATACTTGTAAATTCCTTACAAGGCACATAACACACAACATCATTCTAATCCATAACATTTTTATGACAACAACGATTCGCATAAAAAGTTCATTACCACTCAAGTAAATAATTTGAAAACATGCTACATAAAACCATCCACGGCACAATTCACGCACTTTAATAGTTCGCTACTACTAGACATGAAAACTTATCCTCATACACACTCTATCAATCTACACACGCATATGAAAAACACAAAAATGCGAGGGATAACTCATCACGATACGTTATCCTAAAGCACCCGAGCGTCCTCGCATACTCTAGAGTTCCACATCGCTAAGGTATTCCTTCACACATACCGACGAGAGGTCTACCCACTAGTTTGGCGAGCCAGGATCAACGAGCGTCCTCATTGTCCCCAACTTGCCTCACATGTGGACTTTCCTTTCATCAAAAACTACTAAATTATAGCTACATGTCTTAAGCTAAATGCAACCCCCCATTTTTAGAAAAAGTTTGAGTTTTTGAAAAAAAAAAAAAAAAAAAAATTTGTAAAAATGATACGATGGATCTTGGTCCAATGGTTACCCATCTTCCCGTCGTCCCAAAGTATACAAGAACCTAGTTAGCTCTGATACCAACTTGTCACGCCCCAAAATCCATAGAACACGGATATCGAGGCATGACCTTTTTAAAACAAAGAAAAGAGAACCTGTTGGTACGAAATTAAAAATTTTAAAAGAAAACACTAACGAGCTAATGGAATAATTAAATAATAAATAAAAGTGTTTGCCAAACGCGGCTACAAGACGAATGGTTTTCACAAAATCATATAAAAAGGAACGAATGTAAATCGCCCGTAGGCTACAACCTCGAAAATGTCTAAGTAAAATGAAAGCAGCATAAAGAAGTCCCGAGCCCATGTGATGCCTTGCTAAAGCTCCTAACGAAAAGCCTCAACCTATAATGTACCTGAACAACAAAATTGTAACGGTGAGTCCCACGCACGTAACTAGACGGGACGGCACAACAAATACCGTCACTCCATCCCATAAACGCACGAGCTCACAAATTCTACAACTACAATAATCGACGTATAAAAAGAAATATAATAACATTCTATAACGGGATGAATTAAATAAATTAAATACACATCAACAGCATACATGGACCTCTCACGCCACCTACCCCAGTCCGTAAGGTAGGTCATTCCCTATCCCTTCGGCCGTCTTCTGTCCCCGGAATTAGGGAGAGACAGAGACCATTGCAACATAAAAGTAGATTTATAGTGCGCACTTGGACCTCTCACGCCACTCGTCCCAGTCCGTAAGACGAGTCATTCCCTATCCCTTCGGCCGTCTTATGCCCCCGGAATTAGGGAGAGACATAGACCATTGCTAACATAAAAGTAAATATAGTGCACACTGGGACCTTTAACGCCACTCGCCCCGGTCCGTAAGACGAGTCATTCCCTATCCCCTCGGCCGTCTTCTGTCCCCGGAATTAGGGAGAGACAGAGACCATTGCCACTACAGCTAAATCACAAGGCCTCGGCCAATAATATAAAATCATTCAAATAACACCATCTCATACGTATAAATATTAAGGCCTCGGCCAATAATATTATACTATTCAACTAACATAACTCATATGTCACTTAACGTAATACAACATAAACCATAATCATAGATGCTAGATTCACAACTAGCAAATCACTTCAACAACATAAAACTCATTCAGACATTTTAACAAACACCTTGTATGCATAAACTACAATCCATCTATATTCAACAATAATTTACCCAATTCTATCAAAAACCATAATAACTCATAATCAACGCTTAAAACATGCAAACCCATCAATAATCTCATTAATTCGAAATTAATTAGTCTCAAGTCTCAAATTCTACAATTCAATTAATGGAATTAAAAATACAACAACTAAACCCCAATTATCAATTTAAGAACATAATTAATATAAAAGGCAAAAACCCCCAATTTATAATGAACGTAAAACCTAATCCTAACATACACCCTCGTCTAGTCGCTATGGATAACCCCCGTTACCTTAGAGCGTAGAGGAGATGCTTCCGGTAAGAACCCGCTAAAGTGGCTTCTTCTTCTTCTTCTTCTTCTTCTTCTTCTTCTTCTTCTTCTTCTTCTTCCTAGGGTTTGTAATCTCTCTCTCTAAGTTGTTTTTACTGTTTTTTTTATCAAATAAAAGTGGCTGTAAAGTGTATAAAAAAACTGTTTTGAGATAGTTTGTGGTAACGAACTATTTGGTCCCCAAAGTTCTAAAAGTTAACTCTAATCCAAAATTATTGTTTTACTACTCAAAAATAACAAATTTTTAAAAAACAAACCTATTGGGTCCTTTTAATTAGTAAAATTAGTAACAGATTTTTAAAGTAAAGTTTTTCGGAAGAGTTTCGGTTTTTGGCTAAAAATTGGTCGAGTGACCGGTTTTTGGTAAAATTTGAATAAAATGTTTTTGGATGAATTAAAACATAATTAAAACCATTTATAAAAATACGGGATGTTACAGATTAAGCTCCCCCTCACTTTATGAGTGTCCCGAAATGAAAAGACCTAGAGCTTTTAAGCAACTCGCTTACAAAGCCTCTACCCGATCACTCGCTCACAATAATGAGTTTATAAAACACTCGATACAATTTTGTTACAAAAATGTAACTACACTCACTATTCTATTTGCTTCTAAATAAGCTAATTGGTGAGTCTTGGTTGTTGATCGAGCTTGAGTCGCTTTCTTCTTTGATTTCCTCTTTTTCGAATATTTTCACCAAAATGGTGATAAATTGGGTTTTTATTGAAAGAGGTATTTGGATGATTGATTGGTGTTGTAATTGGTGACTTTGGAGAGATGATTGGGCTGGTTTATATAACAGCAAAGTCTGTTTTTCTGGGTTATGACCGTTGAAGATATAACAGCTCTTTTCCAGAATAAGCTGAAAAGCTGTTTTCGAAAACTGCAGAAAACGATCGGTCGTTTTCTACAGTCGATCGGTCGTTTTACAGAAAACGATCGGTCGTTTCCTGAAAACGATCGGTCGTTTTTATACTTGACTCACTGGAAGAAATTGGATCAAAAACGATCGGTCGTTTTTGTCCAGTCGATCGGTCGACTGTAATCCTGGTCCCGTAAATCTTCGAATGCTCATAACTCCTTCGTTTTAGCTCCGATTTTGGTTCCGCTTGAACCTATGGCTTCGTTATCGAATGCTCTATCATTTAAAGACCTGAAATATACGTTTTCTATTTTTGGACAAGACAAGCATTATATCATCGAAATCGTAAAATCATTAAACGCATAATCAAAGTAATAATCAAAATCATTATTGAACTCTATGTTCAACACAATCAAATGACATGCAACATGCATCCTAAATCCAATCGAGAGAACCATGAGAATTCAATGCATAAGTACAGGTAGCGCACGCCTTGAACCTGCCATAGAGAAATACCTTTCGGATATACTTGCCTTAGGTAGCGTAATGCTTTGAACCTTTAGCGTTTTGTGTATAACAAAATAATACCCGCACAGTGCCTTCTCTACACCACTTACTAGGCCCTTTAGTTGTTGTCCATATTTGTCCATGTACTGCCTTGGCTAATTCAACCGAGTGCTCTAGTGATTTAGCCATAGTTCATCACATAGTATCAGCCATACACACTCGTTATAGGTGATTTCAAGTCAAAAGTGTCCTGACTCACCCCACTCGATTTTTGAGATACTTGATTCATTAAGAGGCTCATGCTCACCCTTAAAATGGTACATGTATATCACTCTTTCATCATAGAAATGGGCTGAGAACTTATGTTCTCGAGTGCTTTGTTCGGTAACCCGCACAGTTCTTTTTTTCCATTGAACCTGAGACTGGAGTTTCCAGTACAGGTTGGGTAACTTATGTGAGGGTTTCCATTTATTGGGCTTCAACCCCCATTTCCCTCGATGATCCTCCGACTCATCCGCAAGCCAAGAATTTTGTATATGGATCCGCATTATTATCCTTAGACCTTGCAAAGTCTAAGGATACCACACTGCTTGCTAGCAATTCTTTTTGCGGACTTGTATCTCCGACGACTATGTCATGACTTTATCGGGACTTTCCAATATACAATTACTCTGATCCCGTTCAATAACTGACTGACTTTATCAGTGCACGCTTATTGAGGGAACAAATTTTGGCCACTTGGGAATACCTCCCAAAACTTCTCAGCCAATCTGCCTTTTTTCAGTGTCTAAATTCAACGTTATGAATTCTAACTCTACAGTTTCTCGAACTATGAAGGTATATACAAAAACCTCCATTAGACTGGAGTATAACTATTGAAATTATCAACATCGTCAATTTACTTATAGTCATTGACTATATGTCTCATGCGCCTATCAACCTCATTGTTGATGGTCTCTTCCCATATACACATTATATGGATAATATTAATTATTTCAATGTCATCGATTTACCTTTATTCATAAAGTCAAGGGTCCAATAAAGTTTCTTTTCTCACCCTTTACTACGCCGAGTAACTTCATCTTCCTTACAAGTTTCACTTGCCCCCACTTTTCCAACACCGTTTGAGTGTTCACTTGTCTTGGGTAGTGTAATGTTTTGAACCCTCAACGTATTAATCACACTCACCAGACGTTAGAGTTTTGTGGGAAAGCTTCTCTTTTAGAAAATATGCTTCTCGGACATAGAACTCTATATGCACCTTAAAGTCATCTGATTTATGCACTATAAACCGATCATCACTATATTTTGTGCTTATCTGATGAACACACAATTTACCGTTTTCGATCCTATCCAAGTCCTTCAAGGAGCAAGATTGAGACCTTTCTTAGGTAGCACCAAACTTTCACTAACTTATAGTCAGGCACCATACCTTCTATAATTCTGACTGTTTGGTCCAACTTCCTAAGCGGTAGTTTGTTCAACACATAG
Organism: Primula vulgaris; assembly: GCA_963920805.1. Taxonomy (NCBI): domain Eukaryota; kingdom Viridiplantae; phylum Streptophyta; class Magnoliopsida; order Ericales; family Primulaceae; genus Primula; species Primula vulgaris. Next base: position 5,008,885 of record OY987216.1, on the reverse strand, counting down.
CTTGCGGAAAGCTCACTTTCCGCACAAATTCAGAGTTTAACCCTGAACTTATCAACATGACATTGCAACCATACAATTGTACGAACAGTGTCTCATGTTCACCGTTTCAATCACACTGATCATGTATTCATATCCATGCAAATATACCGTTTCGGAACTAGTTAGACACTATCTAACACGTCCAAGAATAGTCTATCATTTAATGATTAACACTTAATCATTGGATTAAAGTTGGTAGATTAACTCAACAGAACACACATGATTAAACATGTTTTCTAACAAGTCTTAATCCTCAACAATAGAATTCACGTATTCATTCTTACTTGAATGAATATCTTGACTGATTTGTCTTTACTTCTCATCAAGTAAACATATCAGTGTTTAGTACAACCATCAATAAATTGAGGAAATACCTTTTAACCCCTTCTTGCTTTGCACGCATCTTAAATGCATCAAACCATTAGGTTATGTACTCCATTCTAAACTTCGAACTGAAGACTTAGCAATACATTGCGTCAAACACAAAGTCATATTTTTGTTTCAAATTAAATAATAGATTAGAAAAACAAAACATTTATGATTTTATATTTTAATGACCTACTATATCACGTCGAATCAGCGACTTAGTTGAATAACTCAACATGTCATTATTGACCACAAGAGTATCGATAAAAATGATCATTCTGAACAAATAGTCACTCATGTATTCCCACAAACAAGCAAACTTATCCCAATCTGATCCGAGTGTTTTGGCTATCGAAAGGCTACTGCCCTTTAGGTTTCAAAAGCCATTAGTCATGATTCAGATTTGTATGATTGCACTTGTTAGTGGATTTCCAAATGTTTAAAACGTTTCCACACATTAACGCCCCCACAGTTCATGCATTCCATTTGTCATCACTCAAGACATGCACACTGTCATAGAGAAACTTAATCGGTTTCAAGAGGGTAAATGAACAATATCATTTATTTCATACGTTTAAGGTCTATACCACTAAACCGTTAGGTATTCTCCCACTCGTCCGCAGACACGTTGGGGCATGGCTAGATTCTTGATCTACAAGATCGACGGGTTACCTCCATATTTGTGGGACCCTCATGGTTCTCCCCCAATAATAGTAATATACTATAACTCAATTACTATTCTCAATAATAGCAACCACAACGTATTCATAATATGTTATTTCAACAAGTTAATAAGATGTTATATCAACAAATTATTAAATGTTCTTTCAACAAACTAATAAAATGTTAATTCAACAAATTATTAAATGTTATTTCAATAAAATACTAAGATGTTATTACAACAAATTAATAAATTAGCTGATATTTGTTTATTTTTAAAATAAAACTCAACGACCATTTATAATTTGTTTAATCATCAAATTATTTGCTCTTGGATGAACAAACTTTATTATCAAATAACCTTTCATCCAATTATGTAACCGATCAATTCGTGCAATTAATATCGAGATAATAAACTCTTGATAATTGTCATCAATGTGCATCGTTACAATATTTTATTACTCTCCAAATTAAATTGTGTTAAAACACAATTAATAAGAAGTTATAAATATTCGTCATTAATCTCATTAATGATCACCGTTACAAAATTTATAACCCTCCAAATTAAATTGTAATAAATCACAACTAAAAGGACTTACGACCCATTATTTCACCAAATAAATGTATTTAATAATGGTCGTTTCAAATCTGTAACCCCCCTCATTAATATGCACACATGCAAAATTAATAGGAGTTACACCGGCACCCACAATGTTCTGGTCAGTTCCAGCACCCAGTGTGTTCCGGACATTTTCCCGCAGGAAACTGTTCGTTATCTCAAATAACAAACACGCACAATCTAATTTGGAAAAATGAAACTAAAACTCCTCATTCGCAAACATCAAATTTCTATAACCATGCGAGTTTTCTAGTTCATTACCGAAAAAGATTATCAAATTCTGAAAGATTTATTCAGCCGTAAACACAAGATAAATCTGATTTTACACAGAACAATCTCATAATTCAACCAGTTCTGTCGTAAGCCGTAAATTCTGAAACATCAGAAAATGGTTTTACAAGAACTATTTCGAAAGCAGTTCTGTCGTAATCTCCAATTTAATGGCTTTTACTAGAACTGTTTCGAATAATCACCGATTCTCCAATTCTATTGTAGAGATCCATGTATACATAAACACTCATTGGAAATTGTTAATAATTTTTTTTTGTTTTGAAAATTAAGCTTATATTAACCAAACCAACCAAAAACAACGAAAAAACTCAACTACTCACAGGCTGAGTAATCAGAGCGCTCCAAACGGAGGAGAAATTAGTTCGAATAAGTTACTACATTAGTTGTAAACTAACAAAAAAATAAGAAACACAGTCTTTTGATAAATATGTCCACCGCATCAATAATAACTTAAACACTTAAGTGAGCTATAATAGCCACAACCTTTCTTAATGAGAGATATCCAAACACTACCCGCAACTAAAAATATTCTTTTTGAATCAAAATAAGCCAAAGAAGAGTTGCCAACTTCATCTTCACTGCTCATAACCCAGCCTTTGTTATTGCATTCTTCATTTTTCTGAGAAGTACAACACTTTTTTATAAGCCAATTTCTTCTAGCAAAATTCAAGGAAATAGTGCTGTCATGAGGAAAATTTAGAGAGATTCTGCAAGTACACCAGATCATAGAAATAAAATTAGGTAAATCATTAGCACCTAGTATAATAATATAGGGTTTGTAACCGATCCAAAACCTACTGGTCTGCAGACCATCAAACAACAATATTCCAAACTTTGATAATAATGTCATTTCTTCTGTTCTTGGGCATATTTTTAATTAATTCGAGCTTAGTTTTGATTAGGAAATCCAAGTGAGCTATGATGCTACTAGGTTCAGAACAACTATCTTTATGATTTCTGGCATTTCTTTCACTCCAAATGAGATAAATACTAATCGAAAAAATGAGTTTTCCTACGGTAGCAGATAAGGATTTCCCTTTAAAAGTAGTAATAGCCCAAGCGATCCACTCTTTCCACTTCCTGCAATTATAAATAAATCCAGCTCTAAGAAGAGCATTTCTGATGATTCTAGAGCAAAGCTGCAATTAAAAAAAAGATGATCCAAATTTTCAAGAGATATATTGCAAAGGGGACAAATAGACTTAGTATTACCATTTCATTTAGCATTTCTGTTAGCAGTAGGTAATCTTTCCTTAATAGCTTGCCATAGAATGAAGCTACATTTAGGAATATTAGTATTAAACCACACTAAATTGCTCCATTTTATCTTGTTTTTTTTAACCCCCCCTGGATCAGGCCCATAAACTCCCTCCGTTTTTTTATTTTGAGCCTCTTGCGAAAAGTACTCCTCCAGAAACATCGTTTTAAATTCTTTCCAGGTTACTGAACCAACTTTCGAAACTTCTTCCATGTTCGTCCACCATCTCCCTACCTCTTCTTTTAAATAAAACTTTGCCGATTTCACTTTAAGATCATCCTCTGCCAGTTCTATAACATCAAATATCCGCTCACAGTTTATGATCCATTCCTCGGCCAACAGTGGGTCACCTTCACCTTTAAACTCTTTTGGTTCCATCCGCTGAAATTGTCTGATGGCTGCTGAAGCTCTCGTCTCTTGGTGGCTTGATCTCGTCATCTGTTGTACTGCATCGCGGAAGTCCTGATAGAGTTGATTAGCCAGGTTCGGTGCATTCTGAGCATTCCCTTCATTTCCATTTTGTCGTGTCTCATCTACAGCTTCTCTTCGTACCTCGTCCCTCTGACCCGTTGCATTTTCTTCTTGAGCTTTAGTTTGACGACAAGTCTGACAAAAAGTCTCATTAACTACACGAGCGCCTGCGCCACGAGTCCTAACACGACTGCCCTGGCCCGCTTCCTGTCTCCCTTGTACATTAAGTGCCTCTTCTCGAGCACCAGTACACTTACGTCCTTGCACGCTTACATGCCCACCGCCACCCCGACTCACCTTTCGTGGTCTAACCATTCTTTCTATATATCAACATATGCAAAATTTCATCAATCAAATTAAACTAACTAATCACCAAATCTGCCCCACAAGTAAACAAAAGGAAGATTGTTGTACAGAAGTAAACTCATATTAATTAACCCTACAACATGTTACCTGAACATGCGTCTACCAATACGTACCAACCTAAACTCAAGGCCACCTAAGGCTGCTACGACCATTAACCAGGTTCGCTCTGATACCACGCTGTCACGCCCCAAATTTACAGAAACCGGGAACGCAATTAAAATAAATAAAAAATTTAAAGGAAAATACTGAAATAAAAAACGAACTTCCGGAAATTTAAACGCTGCTCAGGCATGTATTACACAAAATAGTACAATACCAGTATGCTTGCTACATAAATATACATAATATACGTCATCTAAAATACATCACAACAAACTAACTCGGCCTCGAGTACCTATACTACGCCTGCAACCCAAAATACCGCAACTCAAAACACTAACTTCTCGCATACGACCATGAGCTCAAACTGCTCGGGAAAAACATGTACATCCGACTCTCCACCTATAAAGCAAATACAACAAAAAAAAGAAACGAGAAACCACAAAGCAAAGGGTGAGTCAACTAAACTCGTTACATAAACGTTCACGCTAAAAATAATACAAAACTACAAAGTATAATATCAATTCTTTAAAATTCTATTTCATCCTGTTACTTGTACACCACCACAACTCTTCTAAACATCGACTACTTACGCCAAGTGGCGTGACTCAACCCACGACTCAAAAGTGTATAAAATCGGAATCACATAAGTGCCGAATAACTCCTCAGATCCATGTAGGGTACCGGATCACTACTTAGATCAACGTATGGAATCAACTACTCATGAAATCCATACGCCGACAATAACACGTAAAGAATCAACTACTCATGATATCCATACGCTCGGTTACTGCTCCCGGATACTGCGTTGGCACGTGATCCCTAAAAAAATGTAAAAGACTGACAACAACAACCGACTGACAACCAACTCATCTAGCTATGACCCCCCTTCAACTCCCCATTTTAATTGTAAATAGGTGCTTATACACTTTAACCCACAATCACAGTAAATACTTAACAATAAGTTGCAGCAGTGCTACTATTTATTCGAAAATTCAGCTCCAGTATTATAATAAAATAACGATAGCATCAATCTACATAACAGTAATTAAATAGCAGAATTTATACAACAACTACTGGATATCGAAAGTTCAGCTATCAAATCATGATTAACGTAGTATCAACTCTCTACAAAATAACAGAATATAAATCATGTACATATCCGCGTAAGTTGCACAGGGTCACCTGCAAACCTTTCAAATTTTACTAACAAATTGATACACTCTAATAATCGCTTAACAACTAATCTAAATAACAGTAAAAGAGCAATTTCAGCTAATTTCAGCTTTGTGTAAACAAATAACCGGCTTTGTGATAATACTATTTAGAATAAGCTGATAATACAATCGAATAATCTCAACTACAGTAAACAAACAACAAACTTGTATTTTAACTACTAATAAACATTTGAAATTCAGTTCTAAAAGGATAGTAAATAGAGCATGATTTAACTACGTATCAGGAAAATACATATAGCGAAGCGTAAGCACAGGTAACGGTTTAGTAACACCCCTTTTTAGTACCGAAATGGTACCTCGATTGACGCTAAGAACGGATACAGTAGACTGAGGCGAACAAGCATGAAAAGAGATGAAACGCAACCGAGTTTAGCATGAAAATTCAGCTTAGACCTGCAATGACCAAGCTACAAGAAAACGATCCAAATTTGTTACTGAAAAGCGAATTTCAGCCTTTAAAAGGGTCGGAACAGAACTGAAAATGGGACAAAACCCAGTGGATATGTACCTTAGAGTTTAGCATGAAAATTCAGCTTAGACCTGCAATGACCAAGCTACAAGAAAACGATCCAAATTTGTTACTGAAAAGCGAATTTCAGCCTTTAAAAGGGTCGGAACAGAACTGAAAATGGGACAAAACCCAGTGGATATGTACCTCAAATTACTTCCCTATGCGTTAGCTTTGCAACGGAAAAGACGAATCGGAAAACGGATTAACGAGTCGAAAGAAAATAGGGTTTATGTGAGCGAGGTGTAATTGGGTTCTCTTTATTCTCTTACCTCTAATCTCTCTGTATCTGTGCGTATATGTATGTGTGTTAATGTGTTTGTTTATATGCGAGTATGTATATCTGAAAAACACTGAAGCGGTGAAAAGATAAAAAAAACCAAGTAGGGTCCATTTATTTTCTTACTATTGAATACATCTGCATATTTATCTCAATTTCTTTATTTATTTATTTTTTGCAATTAGACTTATATATATATATATATATATATATATTTATATATCAAATATTATAATATATTTATAAATAAGCATATAATATTCAGGGTTACAAAGAATTTTGCACTGAACAGCTTTGAGTTTAGTTGAAATGAGGGGAACCCCAAATATTTAACAGGTAATTTTTCCTCTTTAAAATGAAGAAAATCTAAAATAGCTTTTTTGTCTATATCCTCTACAGAACCAAAGAAAATAAAGCTTTTAAGAGGGTTAGGATCGAGGCCAGAAAATCTAGAGAAAAGTTTTAAAGAATTCATAATGATTTTGGTGGAATTGATGTCACCATTAGCAAAAATAAGGAGATCATCGGCAAAACAAAGGTGATTCAAGTTGAGTTTTTTGCATTTATCATGAAGTTTGAAATCTGAACTTTTGCAGAATTTATCTAAAATGAGACACAGAACATTCATACAAATCACAAAAATATAAGGGGATAAAGGATCCCCTTGCCGAATAGCTGTACTGTAAACAGCTTAAAAGATATTTTTACAGACTAGTTTTAAAAACAGCTTTTAAGCTGTTTGTAAACAGCTACAAGCTGTTTTTAAAAGTTGTTTTTTAAAACAGTTTGTAACATGTTTACAGGTTGTTTTAAAAACAGATTGTAAGCAGTTTTTAAACAGCTTACAAGCTGTTTGTAAAAGCTGTTTTTCAAAATAGTTTGTAAGCTGTTTACAGGCTGTTTTAAAAACAGTTTGTAAGTTGTTTACAGAACAGCTTAAAAGCTGTTTAAAAACTGCTTAAAATCTGTTTTTAAAGTACGTCGATGTATTTTTAAACTTTTGTTTACATATTCTTATAACAATTTTGCGGATTACAGATAGTCTGGCAGCCTTACAAGAACATCAATGAATATCCGGAATATTGCACGCGGGGTCGTCATATGTGGCATTCTTGCGTTCCGCTCATTTGTAATGAGGAGATTGAGTTCCATTCCGCGGACAGGTTCATGAGACAGTTTGGTTTTGTTCAGGTTGTCTCTAAAAATATTTGGAAACCCAAACAGGGTCACGACAATGATAGAAGATATGGGAATAAATCTGACCAAAAACATGATTGCCCTGAACTTTTCCAAGAGTTTATAACCGTGTGGAATGACCGCCACTACCGACTAATTAATGGCGACTTTGGTACGTGGACGTCACCGGATTACTTGGGACGATATAGAGAAAGGACGCATAGCTTCATAAATCCACCTGAACTTAGCCTGCCATCTCACGGTTTCCGTGAGCATGCGGGTGTGATGAATAAGATGGTAACAACTAGTTAAAGTTCAATAATACTTGTTTATCATTTTTTTGTTTTAATGTCTCAATACTAATAAATTATATATATATATATATATATATATATATATATATATTTTTTATTTTTTATTTTTTTTTGTGTGCAGAAAGCGATGTTGCGCCGCAGTTTCAAATCTTTTAAACGGCTAAAATCTAACAGGATGTGGATTTATTATGTTCGGAGTTTACTGAACTGGGAATGAATCCATATGGGTCAGGTGATGAACAGTCGGATGTTGAGGATGACGATGATGACGATGGTGATGACGATCAAGGTTACGACGATAGTACTTACAGATACGAGAGGGCTTCAAGTTATCGGCGTACCGAAAGAGGAAGATGGGAAGGCGAATCTAATAGTGGAAGGCGTGGCGGGGGTATAAGAATGGATGGAGGTAGACGCACGACTACAGATCAAGGTGGAAGTTCAAGCGGTCATCGGCGTGCTTCTTTTGGAGGGTCGTCCTACTTACACGATAATGTCCAGTACAACGCCGAGACCCCATATTTTTTTCATAGACAGCCATTTGGGTCGTATGATTGTCATCCTGGTCAGCATTCAACAGACACTTGGGATCGAGGATTGACAATTACATCATACGAGCGTGCTCCGCATCCAGAATCGCAGTATAGAGATAGACGTCATCCAGAGCTAAACGAGATTGAAGAGTCCAGTGAGACGTCATCGGACAGATTAACATCGGCCGGAAAGATGCTCCCTATGTCAAACTTTAAAGGGTTTAGTTGTGCCAAAAAAAAAAGTTATGATTTGTTTAATTTAATTTGATTTGTATGTTGAATTGTACGTTACTGAACTGAGTTTATATGTTATATTTTTAGCTGGGTTGGAATATTATAATATTGTCATATATGTTTTTTACAGGTTAGTTATTATGGTAGCACAAAGAACCGTAAATTAAATCTACGGTTTGTAGTGTAAACGGCCTTGAATACCTTATTTATAAAAATCCGCCAACAACACTTACTCACTTTTGAATTATTTTGATTGATTTGACAACACAGAAGTTCGTCTTTATTATGAAATGACAACCCTATCTGAAAATGACTTATCAATGCATTATTAAAGCTTGATAATGAGTATACATGATTTCTTTTTATTTTTAAATAACGACCGTAAAAAAAAATACAAACCGTAAGTTAAATCTACGGTTTGTAGTGTAAACGGCATTGGATACCTTATCTATAAAAATCCGCCAACAGCACTTACTCACTTTTGAGTTATTTTGATTGATTTGACAACACAGAAGTTCGTCTTCATTATGAAATGACAAACTTATCCGAAAATGACCTATCAATGTATTATTAAATCTTGATAATAACTAGACATGACTTTTTTTTTTGAAATTGAATATAAATATGATATATTTTTACCAATACTAACCATCTCTCAAATTAAAAACAAACACTCTTCGAAAATGAATTACGATTATAGTTATGACAACAACCAATGGAACTACAACTACGTTGATTCCTCCAGTAGCTCAAACGAGGAACTAACTGACTATACAGAACATTTTGAAGTTGATGATTTGACTTGGGATACAAGGGATGAAATGCTTGCTGATCTAAGTGACGTGGCTAGAAATTGGGGTTTTATTCATACGATCCGTAGGTCGGGGGGGTGTGATGGGAGAAGAGCACTGTATGTTATACTGTGTGTGATAAATCGGGGGTTTACGAAAAGAAGAAGCCGTCTTCCACAAATTCAGGTACCAAAAAAAAAGATTGTCCATTTTTCATTAAGGGTTACGTAGTTAATGATTAATGGATGTGTCGTGTAGAAAATGGACATCATAACCACCCACCTCCCACTTACCTTCAAGGGCAAGCACGACGTGCTCGTTTAACAAAAGAGGAAAAAGAAATTGTTAAAACTTTAAGGCAAATTAGTTTTAAATTTAGTGCAATATTAGAGGCCATAAAAAATTGAAATGCTGACAATGTATCCAACACTAAAACGATACATAATTATTTGGCTAGTCTGAAAGTTAAAGAGAGAGATGGTAGAAACCCGATAGAAGAACTGTTTAATTTGTTGGATAGACATCGGTATACTTTCTTCTATAATCTGAACCCAACAACTCATAGTATAGAGAACTTGTTTTTTGCCCACCCCGATTCTATAAGGATGTTCAAAGCCTTTCCTGATGTATTGTTAATGGACTGTACATATATGACAAACTGTACATATTTCATGGAGATCTTTTCTTAATTGTCATTTTTACCCAAGTCCATTGATGGACGAATGAGTCGATCGACAAACCTTCTCCAAGAGTTGAACTAACAATCTCACAATTTTATAAATGATAAAAAATTTGCTTAGTAGTTTGATATGATATGATCTGATATCTGAAGCTGTCATTACTCTTATACAACAAGCGATGATGATTGATGTGGAGAACGTCGCCAATGAAGTATATTTCGTTTCATAATTTTAAGCACAATTACTTTCCATAGATAATGATTACCTTATGAAGAACATGTAAAACCAAAATATTCGTAGAAGAATTTTTTTACGTAATAAGACTTCAGAGTCATAAACACTAATTTTCCAATGTTTACACGAGAAGCATATTCTGAAAACACATTCCATGGAGTATTCCATTATTTATTATATGAAGATAATTTTTTACATAAAATTGAAAACAACTTTTATTGTAACTGAGAAGCGTAGATTTTTATATAAAATTGATAACAACTTTTACTGTAACTGAGGAGCGTAGGGGATCGCATGTAAGATTAAATCTTTTTCTCTAGCCACAGTTAGTCCCCATGCCTCGGTCATATCAAGTTCTTCCGGTTTTGTTCCATCTGCGATTTTCCAATCAAAGTGGTATAGCAATTGAGTAAGTGGAAGTTCAAGATTCGCTATACCAAACGATATACCTGGACACATCCTTCTACCAGATCCAAATGGAGTATACTCGAAATTTGAGCCTTTAAAATCAAAAGGTGAGTCACTGAACCTCTCCGGATTGAAGCACTCCGGATTTTCCCAATATTTCGGATCCCTTCCTATGGCCCACACGTTGATGAAAACTTTGGTTTTGATGGGTATGTCGTAGTCATAGATTTTACATTTTTCTCTTGATTCTCTTGGAAGTAAGAGAGGAAGGGGTGGGTGTAATCGTAGTGTTTCTTTGATGACTAGCTTCACGTAGTTCATTTCTTGAATGTCTGTCTCATCGACTCTGCTCTTTCCTTTTAGAACATGTCTCACCTTGGCTTGAACCTTTTTCATAACTGGTGGATTTTTAATTAATTCGGACATTACCCATTCAATTGACGCCGTCGATGTCTCGGTCTCTGCCACAAACATGCCCTGGAAGGAAGAATATGTACTTTAAAGATAAAAGAAACATGGAAGCGTAATATGTTTCAACTTTTCCATACTATCAAAGTTAATAACCAACTTGAATATTGTATGTTTTCAAATTTTGGAAAATATGAACATACCACAATAACAGCTTTGATATCGCTTGTCGTGATAGGAAACTCAAGATCAGAACTCTCATCGTATCTCAAAAGAACATCTACTAGGTCTTCTCGACCATCTCTGTCGGTGCTTAACGATTTGTTTTGCTTTCTTGTTTTGTGAGCAGAAATGATTTTGTCGAGAATTATATCGGTCTTGACGTGCAATTTCTCTAGTAGGGGCACCTCCTTGCTAATCCAGTGGAGATACTTGTGCGAAGGAAATATATCAATCAGATCGATTCCAGTTCCTATCTTCGAGATCCCGTCAATGGCTGATATGAACTCCTCCTCCTCATCAGACTTCTTACCGAAAGTTGTCCCACAATTTATCCTATGTGTATATGCTAAAATCATTTTACTTAGATTAATATGATCTTTTTTTCCAGTAGATGATGAGATGGATTTTACAAGGTTGGCTACCTCTTCTTCTCTTTGTGATCTAAATGACTTGACCCTATCTGAACTTAATAGATCCAACTTGAAAATTTTTCGGAGTTGCCTCCAGTAAGCGCCATAAGGTGAAAAGAAAAGATCGGAGCGGTTGGTATCTAGTACCTTAGTGAGTATTAAGTGGGGTCTATCCGCAAATGTCAGATCATGAACTTTCATAACCTCTTTAGCTGCTTCGGGTGATGAAATTACCAAAAGCGATGCTTCACCCATTTGTAGATGCATGACGGGTCCGTGCTTCTTGGCCAAGACGTTCAAGAAGCGATGAGCTAGTGGTCCATAAGTGTGTAATTGTAAGACCATTTGGTGTAAGTTTCCTATGAAGGGCAACTTCCAAGGGCCAGGAGGAAGTTGATCAAGTTTTGAATTTTTTTCAATTACCATGCAAAGGAAGAGGAAGAAAGCAAAAAGTAGTAAAAGAGAGGATTGAAGACTATTCATTTTTTTGCAAGTGTGGGATTGTATTATTTCAGGCTGAGTTAATTTATAGAGAATTTTTTTTATCCCTTCTTCTATTCCTGCCGTTTTTATTATATTTAGAGTGAGAATAATTAATTCGTGCCGTTTTTATTATATTTAGAGTGCGAATAATTAATTCGTTTGGTAATTGACTTGCAGTGGAAAGCTGGATTTCATTACACCTCGATTTAATATCCTAAATTGTTTCTTTTAATTGATTTAATTAGTTAAAAAAAAAAGAGCAATTATATCATAATTTAAGACATAGGAGTCACCGAGTCATTACTCAATTTTAAACCAGCACTCCGTCAGAGGCGCAAGCACAAGCAGCACCAAATGTGTGGGATTCCAAAATTAATAAAAGCGCATAATATTTTTCAAAATATAAATACGGAAAAGTCGGATTTTTTTAAACCTTTTTTACTATATTTTTTTTTTTTTTTTTACCTTACTTTCTTGATTAAAATGTATTTGATTTCTATTTTTTTCATTTTCGCTCAATTTCGAATTTATTTTCAAACTCAAAAAAAAAAAACCACAACAGTATTGTCACGTGCAGTCATGTGTTGAAAGTTTCAGCTTTTCAAAATTGACTAAAAAGTAAATAAATAGAAATCAAAAGGATATAAAAATTAAATTTTAGAAATCAAGGTATATATAACAAGTAAAAAATTAATAAATAAAGGTAAAAAAAAATAATTAAAAAAATCTGAAAAACAAAACGTATGTTAAATAATAGATATATACGAATAATTAAATATCTATTACAGAATTTCAGTATACTCGCTTCAATTAAAATACGAACCATCAAATTTTTTTTTTATAAATTTTGTTTACACTCATCACTACTCTAATTATTATTTTTGTTTAATGTTTTTAATATGTATGTTACGTGTAAACATGATAAGTTTGGTTAAAATGTATTTTATAATCACTTTAAATTTTTAAGTATTACTTATATATTATCAGCACATACAAAATCATGATACATTATTGCACTAACAATATATAATTTTGAAAGAGCTTGCCAAAATTTTTGTTTAAAGAAATTACCAGAATACCGTATATATAAATTATTATAAAAAATACTAATAAAAAATTTATTTTTTGAAATTGTGGGGTTGCAGTAACAGCCTGATCATATGGGCTTCCGTCCCTGTACCTAGTTTCAAATAAAAATATGAAAAGGATAAAATTAAATGGGCAGTCAAAACTAGTGTAAAGTGTATGCTAAAAAAACATATTTACAAATCCCTGACTGTTGTGATATATTGTTGTGGTTGTCCATATTCATAGGTTACATACATAATGTATAACATTTAAGTTGGAGACTTATGGCTTTCTAGCTTTCCTCTTGTACATGTAACTTGTTCCATCCCTCCACTATATAAAGGGGTTGGAGTCTTCATAGTTTGGTACACCTACAACACACTTGAATACATATGTTTTGGCCCTCATTATCTCTCTCTATCTTACATATGTTATTGAGCTAATTTGGCGTAAAACACGTTATCAGCACTTTGCTTCACGACGGAATAGAGAAATAGCTAGATAGTTTCATTAGAAGTGAGTATACGGATCTATTTCTTCTTCGAAGAGTTAGGAAGAGGTTTTATTGGGTTGTTAGAATACATATCGATCATCCTTTCGCATTTCCGAATTAAGGTACATATATTTCTACTTGTAATAAAACGTAGAAATTGCATGATTAATCAATAATAAAACCGGAAATCTCAAGTTTAGGATGTATATCACATGATAGATGGTTTATTTTGATAAACAATGGCTATTATAACCCATGTATATCACTTATAAAACAAGTTAAAACTTGTATGTGAATCTGTCCGACCAAAACTGTCACTTTTAGAACACTGCAGGACCATTCTGAAATTTTCTGAAACTGTAATACTTCGCTGTAACTCTCTGTAAACTATAGGACCAGAGCTGTAATTACCCCTAAAATGCATATAGTTTATTGTATTTACCCTCTTAGTCCCTGTAGTTACTCCCTATACACAGAATAGTATATATGTACGAGTTTACCCATTGTTTAGTCCGAAAATACTTATTTACATGCAAATGATGTAAGATTTAATTGCTACAACTTCTAAAATTTATAGAAATCTTGTAGAAAATACCTCTTGCATGATAGTATTAATTGCTTGTGTGTCATTAACTAAATTTAGCCTCTTAGCATGGCACAATTTCTTGCCTACGAATTGATATAACATATGCGATGTATTAATTACACATAGAAAATGGCAAAAGTCACATTTTAGTGTTGGATTTAATAATAACTCATGTGCTTTAATATTACTACTCCATGTTAGGACTAGTTTACATGAGTATGGCATGCCCTTTTATACTATGATATTGTTAAGGTGCAAATATATGTGAGCTTAAAATTTTTTTTGTGAAAAATTTGCGAAACCGGTATATATTCACATTTAAGTTGGAATAATTATGAATCTTCCCCAAATAGGCTCACCTATTTGGATACGATGTCTAGAAAAGATAAAGGCGGAAGTCGCTCTCCTAATGAGGTCGGTTTTTAAGAGGCATTCGTGCCCACCCCCCTCACCGTCTTTCCTGGTCGTGTCCGAATAGAGCTACCGAAAGGGGTTGAGTAAATAATAAGTTCCCCGAATGTGTCTATATAGGTGTATTTTCGCTGAATTGGTGTCTCAGTATCGGCCCGTAGTTCGATTAAAGAGAACCTATTCAATTGAAAGCAAAACTAGTATTTTTCGAACCTGTCGATTCGAAACAAGTTTGTGCTTAGGCAAACCATAAACATATAAACCTGTTGATTTATATGATAACTAATCCAATATTTTTCTCCCGTTGTAGAAAAATGTCAATCAAACTTGACTTTCCGATCCTCGATGCCGCTGGCAAGAACTATTTGGACTGGACTCAAGATATCCAGAACCATCTAGATGCCCAAGGCTTGTTGGACGTCATCTACGCTGAGGATGAACGTGAAGTGGAAGTGTCGCGTGAAATGAATACGAGGGTGATGATTCTGTTCCGCCGCCACTTATCAGATGCAATGAAGTCTGAGTTCATAGCGATCACCTCACCGAAGATGTTGTGGGACTCTCTCAGAGAGCGCTTCGACCACCAAAAGACCATATGGCTTCCTGAAGCCCGCCATGATTGGCTGAATCTGTGATTTCAGGACTTCGAGAGCATTACGAAATATAATGCTGAAGTATGCAGGATTCGTGCTCTTCTCCAGTATTGTGGTGAAACATTAACCGACAATGACTTGCTGGAGAAAACCTACACCACATTTCCTACCTCTGACAACTTGCTCCAAAAGAAATATCGTCAGTCTAAGTATACCAAGTTCCCTGAGCTCATCACCCAGCTGTTATTGGACGAGAAAAATAGCCTCGTTTTAATGAGGAACAACAATTCTCGTCCTGCTGGGACAAAGGCTATTCCAAGGCCTGATGCTTATACTGTTCGTGGACCACCTCCACGATATGGGAACCGAGACAAGGGCCAGTCGTCCCGTCAGCCAAGGAATCATGGGGAGCGTAATGCTCTCCCAGCCAAGCGAGGTTTGGATAAACGTCCGAACCGAAGACCTTTGGCTCCTAGACAGTCTCGTGGTAGGAAAAACAACAACAGGGCCAGTCGTCCCAAAGCAACAGAAAATGCTCAAGCGCAAATTCTGTGCTACAAATGTGGTGTTTATGGTCATATGCAAAGGACCTGCAAGGCAACTCCCCAAGAAGTTCAAAACTATCATAGGGGTAGAAATGCCGAAGCAAATATGGTTGAAGCGAGCGGAAAGAAAATTCTTGAGACCCCGGACTTCGTGGCTCAAATGGAAGAATAAAAAAAAAATTCTTCATTTTTCGTTAATAATTGAGCACTTGTTTAGCTCTTGGATTATGTTTTTAATTTCCATTCGGATTATGCTTTTTCCTTGGATTTTGTTTCTTTTGGATTATGTGGTTTTGCATTATGAATAAATTTTTCTCGCAATAATTTAAAGTTATTTCGTTAAGCGATTCCTTTATTAGTGTGACCAACTTTAAATTATTTTTACTTTTAGGCATGAATTGTGGGGCAGTTGATTGTCTGGCTGATAGTGGTACTACACACACTATCTTAAAAGATAAATGCTATTTTATCAACTTTACGCCTAAAGTAACCTCAGTGACAACAATTTCGGGCCCGTCGACCCTTGTTGAAGGCTTTGGTAAAGCCCAAGTCTTGTTGTCAAATGGTACTCTTTTGACCATATCTGAGGCCTTATATTCTCCGAGGTCCAGTCGAACCTTGTTGAGTTTTAAGGATATCCGAGAAAACAAGTTTCATATTGAAACTGCTCGTGAAAATGGTATTGAATACCTTTACATCACCTCCACTCAATACGACCAAAAGCGTATTTTGGAGAAGTTGAGATGTCTTTCAAGTGGTTTGTATGTTACCACGATACGAAACATTGAAAGCAATCTAATCATTCGGCGGGCGCCGATTGATGAGAGCATTTATATGTTATGGCATGACCGGCTGGGACACCTGGGTCAAAATACGATGCTTCGAACGATGAACGCATCACATGGGCATCCTCTTGGAGGAAAAAATTTCGTGATCAATCCGAAAAGCCTATGCCAAGCATGCTCTATTGGAAAGATAAATCTCAAACCAATTCACGTGAAGCCTACAAAATTGGTTTCCCAATTCCTTGAACGAATTCAAGGAGATATTTGTGGACCAATCCAACCAACATGCGGACCATTTAAATATTTCATGGTTTTGGATGATGCATCGACAAGATGGTCACACGTAGCTTTGTTGTCCACAAGAAACGCAGCATTTCCTAAACTCCTTGCCCAGATCATTAAGTTGAGGGCTCACCATCCGGATTATCCAATAAAGTCTATTAGACTTGATAATGCCGCGGAGTTCACATCGAAAACTTTCGATGATTATTGCATGACGTTGGGAATTGATCTTGAACATCCAGTTGCTTATGTTCACACCCAAAATGGTCTTGCAGAAGCTTTCATTAAGCGTTTGCAAATGATTGCGCGAATTTTGGTAATGCGCACCAAACTTCCAATTTCTGCATGGGGCTATGCAATTTTGCATGCTGCTGCATTGGTCCGTCTGAGGCCCATGGCCACCCAACCACTATCTGCGTACCAGTTGGTAACTGGATATGAGCCCGATGTCTCACATTTACGCGTGTTTGGGTGCTTAGTCAATGTTCCAATTGAGCCGCCAAAGTGTTCAACATTTGGACCTCAGAAACGACGGGGAATATATGTCGGTTATGAATCCCCGTCCATAATACGCTATTTAGAGCCCTTGACAGGCGATCTCTTTACCGCTAGACATGCGGATTGTGACTTTGATGAGGCACTCTTCCCGTCGTTAGGGGGAGAAATGCACGTTAACGTTGATAAGGAACGACGTGAATTAACGTGGCATGTACCCACTATGTCTCATCTAGATCCCCCAACTGCACATAGTGATAAGGAAGTGCAGAGAATCCTAGGTCTGCAAAATGTTGCAAATCAAATGCCAGACGCATTTAATGACCTAGCGAATGTCACGAGATCACATATACCTGCTGCAAATGTGCCTGCAAGGATAGACGTTCCTGTGAGACGCCATGTTCATGTTGAACATGTTGCTCCGGTTGTACCCACCGAGCAAAGGACGCTGCCGTCGGCCGTCCAGTCCGCCGCTCTTCCTAAGAAAAGAGGAAGACCGGTTGGTTCCAAGGATGTTCTGCCTCGGAGGAGGAGAAATCCTGTTGCATCCGTTTTGCCACATGAGATCATTAAGGATCACGGTGATGTATTAGAGGAGCGTGTTCCTGATGTAACACCAGTTCCTAATCATCCCGATAACCTCGAAATATCTGTCGAGTATACTAGTTTAGACGATATTTTGAAGCGAAACGAAACTGTCATCGATGATGTGTTTATATACGCAGTGGCCACTGACATTATGAGCAATGATGACATGGAACCACGTACCGTTGCTGATTGTCAGCGAAGAACGGACTGGCCTCAATGGAAACAAGCAATCCAGGCTGAATTGGATTCCTTCACGAAACGAAGAGTGTTTGGACCTGTCGTTCCAACACCACCCAATGTTAAACCAGTTGGTTATAAATGGGTTTTCGTAAGGAAGCGTAATGAGAGTAATGAGATTGTTAGATACAAAGCTCGCCTAGTGGCGCAAGGCTTCTCTCAACGCCCTGGAATTGATTATGAGGAGACGTATTCTCCCGTAATGGACGTTATAACGTTCCGCTACTTAATCAGTTTAGTAGTTTCCGAAAAACTGAATATGCAGCTCATGGATGTGGTCACAGCTTATCTCTACGGGGATCTGGACACAGAGATATACATGAAAGTCCCTGAAGGACTTAAGTTGCCTGAATCAAGTAGTTCCCGGCCACGGAACACATTCTCTATTAGGCTGAGACGTTCACTATATGGATTGAAACAATCCGGACGGATGTGGTATAACCGTCTAAGTGAATACTTGATCGGCTTGGGATATGTTAATGATGAATTATGCCCATGCGTGTTCATAAAGAAATCCACTTCAGGATACGCTATTATCGCAGTCTATGTAGATGATATGAATCTCATAGGAACCTCGAAAGAGTTGTTCGAAACTGCCGAACTCCTGAAAAAGGAATTCGAGATGAAAGATCTTGGGAAGACACGGTATTGCCTCGGCCTGCAGATCGAGCACCGTAAAGATGGAATTTTAGTCCATCAAGAAAATTACACCCAGAAGGTGTTGAGACGGTTTAGTCATCACGACGCAAAACCGTCATCCACTCCCATGGTCGTCCGCTCTCTAGACATTAATAAGGACCCCTTCCGTCCAAAGGAGGACGATGAAGAGATATTGAGCCCTGAGTGTTCATATCTGGGTGCAATAGGCGCACTATTGTACTTGGCCCAATGTACTAGACCGGACATCTCGTTTGCTGTGAATTGTCTAGCTCGACACAGCACCGCGCCAACACGCCGCCACTGGAATGGCATTAAAGACGTCTTCCGTTACCTTAAGGGTACTACGGATATGGGTTTTTTCTATCCCTACGTGTCAACGAGTGAGTCCAACCCCCTTGGCACTCGAAATAACGCGACCCTTGTCGGTTACGCCGATGCGGGTTACTTATCAGACCCGCACAAGGGACGTTCCCAATCTGGTTATGTCTTTACCATTGGTAACACAGCGATATCGTGGAGGTCTCGTAAACAGACCTTGGTGGCTACTTCGACGAACCACTCCGAGCTACTCGCGCTCTATGAGGCGACTAGAGAGTGTGTATGGCTTCGAGCAGTTATTGGCCATATTCGAAGTACATGTGATCTACCTTATGATCCTGATGAACCAGTTGTTATTTATGAGGACAACACCGCTGTTATTGATCAAGCGAAACATGGTTACATCAAAGGTGATGCCACTAAACATATCTCGCCAAAGTTGTTCTTTACACATGAACAACAAGCGCTTCAAAGGATTGAAGTGATGCATATTGGATCCGAAAACAATCATGCAGACTTGTTCACCAAGTCACTGCCAAAATATTCGTTCCAAAAACATGTTAGAGCGATCGGACTTAGGAAGCTCTCCGAGCTTTCCTAAACAACATGTTTCCATGCACCCTGTTGTGTGCAAGTGAGGGGGAGCATCCTGACGTATGCTTATCACGCTGTTGTGTGTATCCTCACATATGCTTAGCACCCTGTTGCGTGCAAGTTCTCACTAGTTATTATTTCCGCACCCAGTAGTGTGCATGTGAGGGGGAGCATCCTAATGAATGCTTGTGTACGCTTTTTGTCCTTAGTTCAAGGGTTTGTCCCACTGGGTTTATCTTGACAAGGTTTTTAGCGAGACACATTTCTAATCCCATTCTCATTTATGATTGCCGAACTCAGGGGGAGTATCCAGTTGTATACTTCTAACCATCGTGCACTCTTTTGTCCTTCGATTAGAGTTTTGTCCCACAGGGTTTTCTCTAACAAGGTTTTAATGAGGCACACCGTGTATGGTTATTTCTCCCGTTTTTACTGACAGTTATGCACTCTTTTGTCCTTCGACCAAGTTTTTCCCACTGGGTTTTCTTGGCAAGGTTTTGATGAGGCACATATTTTTCTAGTCAGTTCATTCACGCACTCAATGGTGTTTCGGCCCACTCCATTCGGCAACCCTTTTTTTGTCCTATGATCCGGTTTTTGTCCCACATCGGGTTTTTCGGGCTTGAGGTTTTATGTGTTGACAATTGCGAATGCGACTCAACAAAGTTTATGAAGACGAGGAAGCTTGCAGAATGTTTGGACACCCAAGGGGGAGTGTTGTGATATATTGTTGTGGTTGTCCATATTCATAGGTTACATACATAATGCATAACATTTAAGTTGGAGACTTATGGCTTTCTAGCTTTCCTCTTGTACATGTAACTTGTTCCACCCCTCCACTATATAAAGGGGTTGGAGTCTTCATAGTTTGGTACACCTACAACACACTTGAATACATATGTTTTGGCCCTCATTATCTCTCTCTATCTTACATATGTTATTGAGCTAATTTGGCGTAAAACACTGACAACATTTTTTTATGCATATGCGAATAATTATTTTAATGTCCGAGTCAAAATGTCCAAAGTAGCACTGTACCATGAACCACCAATGATACATTTCTTCTTCAGTTCTTCAATCGAACATGTCACTCTTACTTAGATTGATTAACTTAATTATTAAAATAAATAGTAAGACTGTTGTACGTTTGAAGAAATCAAATATCTATTTTTAATGACTTTTGCTATGTACTCCACATAAACTAGCATTAATTGGTAGTAAGACTAGCACTCGGTATCATCTATAAAACTAAAAACACCAATAATTCATCTAAGATAAAGATAAAGATAAAGATAGATACTTACCAGCCATTAATACGTACCTTCTTAACTACTAACTGTATATTAATTATTACTAAAAAAATTAAAACGAAAATTATATGATCGTTTAAGTTCGAGTAATTACTTGAGGCACATTTTAAACTACCGGTTCGTTGCAATGAATTAATCATATTTTCTTAAGGAAAAACATGATCCATATAAATTCAAGTAAAGACTCTGCATCAGCATATGTGAAATATATCTGCTTAAGTTTAAAGATGCAAGCAGCCGTGACGGTTGCAGATAGTGGCATGGTCCATGGAGGATCATGTGTTCTAAAATTTCGGCCATATCAAATTATATTTTTACCCTTATAAGTTTAAAAAGCTATAATAATGTCATATAGTGCCATATCTAGTTTATTCTTTATTTCTTTTCTAATCTATTAGTTAAATGTTTTTGTCTCATTAAAATAGACCTAAGATGATATTGACAACCCTTTCACTTAGCTAAATAATTCATTGGTTTTATTTTATTGTCACTTATCTGGCTTCTATTTTAATTTTGTGCATCATGATACAAGAACTGTATTGTCAAATTTTTCTCTTCTCAAGCGTATTTTGATGGGAATAAACGGTGTGTTAATTATTTATTTTTTATTAATACACATTTTATTTGGAAATAAAAATAATCTATGTAAGTGTACGTATAATAGTTGTTATAATACATGAGATATCTAGTTGACTGGGTTGTATTGAAATTCCTTAGTAAACATAATAAAATGATGAATTTAAACTTGTTATAATACTTGATTACCATTGTTTGTATATAATTAGAAATGATTATAACATTTTCATTTAACTATTTTGAGATTATATGTATTTTTTATCAAAGGTATTACCGGAAAAACACTCATGTATTCACACAAACATGTTACATTATCGTTTTTTCTTTTTTTGAAAAATAAAAAATCGCGTCTCTTAAAATAAAAATCCTAGATCCATACATGGCAAGCAGTCATTTACAACTCAGTTATTTATCTTGGTTGAGTGTGGAAGCAGAACTAAAAATTTCAGATATATACAGAAGAAGAGAGAAAATAAGGAAAAAGAATGCATACAAAAAAAAAAGAGAACAAAAAAAGAGAGGAGAAAATAACTAACTTACATATAATGACTTCAGCACAAAAAATAACTAAAAGTTAAATAATGAAGGAACGAAGGCATTTGATACGGAGTTTAATGTGTAAACCTAGTGTCTACTCTCGGGAGAACGGCTACGTATCGGTTATAATATTAATAGTATTACCTGGAGTGGGTTAGCGTCGTGATCCGACCCGTAAACGCTCCATCTATTTTCCGACCCGATTACTTTTGCAAGCGAAAAAAAATTCCGATCCCGACCCGACAAAAGTCCGGACCCGACTTTCTTGGAATCCCGTACGGTCGGGATAGTTTTATCCCGAATCTCCTGACATATTTTTTTTTTGTTTTACCACGACGTCATTTTTATTAACAATTTTCATTTGAGAAGTCAAATTAAAACATGTTATTAACACGAAATATAGTTCTAGTTTAAAAATAACATTCCTAATAAATGAAAAAATAAATAAACATGTAGTAGAAAAAATAGTGGGAAACTACAAATAATGGAGTAGATAAAAAAATTGATACGTTTTTTATCAGATTGTTTTAGTATTTAGTTTATTCACACAAGCAACAATTATCATACTAAATAAGATACATTATCATTATAATTTTTATAAATTGAAAAATAATAATCATTTATCTTTCTTGAAAATAACAATATAATTTTTTAATTTAAATATATTTTTTATTTGAATAGTTTCATATATTCAAAACTATAAATTTATATTATACTTGTATAATTATTACTAATATATAAAACAAATGGTAGAGTGCTTACATTGTATGATAGAAATACAATGTTCAATTCTCATCACTTGCATTTGATATAAATTAATATATATTTGTATATAAAATATAAATTAATTAAAAAAATCGGATCAGATCAGGTCGGGACGGGATTTCGGCTTTTTTCCCGGCCCTTACCTAAGAAACAATGAAAATATTTGAGATATAACATATAATGACTTATTTAGGCGCTTATATAGATACGGGTACCAACTAATGAAATCCATTGAATCTTTTTTTTTTTATATTTTTCATTCATTATCTTATATGAATATCTTATTTTCATTAAAATATTGAATTGATTTGATTGAAATATCTTCAAAATTGATATACACGTTTAAGACTTAGTGATCGTCATGTGTGAACTATAATGCGATAAAATTATAAAATAGAGAAATAGTGCTATTTTATATATTTTCGAAGTGTGATTATATATGATAATTAATAAAATCGAATAAAAGTTTTTTTGAAAAAATTTAACATAAAATATTTTTGGATGGTTAAAGACTTTCCATTTTCTGCAAGGGTGTGAGCGTGTGATTGCATTGTGTCAGTTGTCAGGCTGAGTTTATTTATAGTCAATACTAAATTTTATCCCTTACGTTTTTTAAAGTTCTATTCCGTTTTTATTTTATTTAGAGTGTGCGAATACTTCGTTTGGTAGTTTAAAATGGTCTATGGCTTTGTTTTTTTTAACGTGAACATAAAATTAACTAAAGTCAATAATACTTACGTGGAAATGTATTATGTTTAAACGTTTTTTTATTACTAAAGCTACCAGGCTACCCCCATGGAAATTGGCTTGCACTGGCGAGCTGGATTTTATTAATTACCTCGATCTAATATCGTAGTTTTTTTTAATTGATTTAATATTTTAGTTAAAAAAAAGTGAGCAATCTTATCATAACTTAAGATAGGGCTGGGTTCGGTCCGCTTCGGTTCAGTTTTTAGCGAAACCGAAACCGAGTATATTTTTCGGTTCGGTTTTTTTCGATTTCGGGTTTTTTATTTTTTTGGACCGGACCGGACCGAGTTTTTTCGGTCCGGTTTCGGATTTTTTTCGGTTTTTCGGTTATTTTTCGTTTTTTTTTTCCGGTCTTTTTCGGTTCAGTTGTATTGAAAAACGAAACCGACACGAATTTTTATCAGTTTTCTTTTTCGGTTCGGTTATCGATTCGGTTCGGTTTTTCTGATTTTTCGCCCCGTCCTAACTTCCCAAGCTTAAGACATAGGAGTCACCAAGTCATTACTCATTTTTAAACAAGCACCAAATTTCAAATAAATATATGAAACGATCAAATTAAATGGGCAGTTAAAAGACTCAAAACTAGTGTAAAGTGTACTGATCTGGTTTACGCCCGTACAAAGCCGCTTTAAACATAATTACAAATCTATGACAAGTAACTGTATTTCTATATTTATGTGAATCTTTAATTATATGAAGAAACAAAACATATTACCATATTTATAATATCATCAAATAAGTCTAATTATATTGTAGTGTATCACTTACCTACTAAAAGTCTATCAAGTAAAGAGACGAGCACATTTATACATATGACATGATCTATCCACAAATAATGTGATATAATAATATAACTCAACAAATTATGAAGATCTCTCGTTATATGTCTCACCTAATATGATAACATCACCCGAGTTTTGAAATATTGATCCATATATATTTGTGTTCGTCTAAGCTCTTTGGCGATGATATACATTATCTTTGTAACGGGGTTGGTGGCGGAGGCGGTGGTGCGGATTGTTGTAAAAAGATAAAAAAAAAAATGTAACTTTAATGAGTTAATTAATTCCACATATCAACATAAACTAGCAAGTCAAAATGTGCAAGTGTCCTACTAATGTACCACATGAACCACCAAATACATTTCTTCTTAGATCGAGCATGTCACTCTTGCTTATAGACACTTACTTGTGAATTTGTCATAATATTTTTGTCCATGAATAATTGTACAACTTCTATATTTTATAATAGAACAAATATTACCAAAAAAATCTTAACAATTTGTTGTTTTGGTCTGTCATAAACAAAAGCAAAAAAGATGTTTTTACTCGATATATATATATTCCAGTAATCGTGCCTCACACGTTACGTGTGTGACGCGCAATGCAATTAAAATGTAGAAACTAATTATAGTTATGATACAAATATATGGATAATACAAAAAAAAGGTATAAGATGATAACACTTAAAAGAATGTTTGGTTGTTAAAAAGTGATAAATAATGTTATTAGTGTTGTAATACAACTATTAGCTATGTATTTAGGGAGACAGAAGTATAGAGAGAGGAGAACTGTATCGTCTTTATTAATGAATGAATATGAATGGATGTTAAATTACAAGACCCATAGCCGTCTTTATATAGATAGAGGGTTAGGGTTACAAGCTCACTTGGGCCCATTAAGTAAAAGCCCAAGAGTCCAATAATCTTACAACACTCCCCCTTTGGACGTCTTGAATTCTTCGTCTTCATGCAGTCGATCTGAGTCGAGTTCATTCGCAGTGCTAAACACATAAAAACCTTAGGGACGGAAAACCCAGTGTGGGACAAAACCGGTACCTAGGAGAAACTGTGTAGCCGAATGATATAGGCCAAAATATCATGTAAGTAACTAACCACAAAACAGTGTGCCTCATCAAAACCTTATCAGAGCAAACCCAATGGGAAAATCTCTGATCTAAGGAAAAAGAGTGCAACAGTGGTAGTAATAGGGGATCAACCACCAAACAGGTGCCTCATCAAAACCTTGCCAGAGTAAACCCAGTGAGAAAAAACTCTGGTCGAAGAACAAAAGAGTACACAGTGGTAAGAAGTATACGACAGGATACTCCCCCTGATTTCGGCAATCCTTAGTGAGGTATAACATGGAACGTGTCTCGCTAAAAACCTTGTCAAGGAAAACCCAGTGGGAAAAACCTTGTACTAAGGACAAAAAGAGTACACATGCATACAACAGGATGCTCCCCCTCACTTGCACACGACAGGGTGCGAGGATTTCGACTCCGACATAAAATGTCGCTCTAAGGTAGCTCAGATAGCCTACGTAGGCCAATCGCCCGTACGTGCTTCTGAAAAGAATGCTTTGGCAGTGACTTGGTGAACAAGTCAGCGTGGTTATTCTCTGAACCAATATGCTTCACTTCAATCTTTTGAAGCATTTGTTGTTCATGTGTAAAGAACAACTTTGGCGAGATATGCTTAGTGGCATCAACTTTGATGTAACCATGCTTCGCTTGATCAATCACAGCGGTGTTGTCCTCATAAATAACAACTGGTTCATCATGATCGTAAGCTAGATCACAGGTGCTTCGAATATGGCCAATAACTGCTCGAAGCCAGACACACTCTCTAGTCGCCTCATAGAGCGTGAGTAGCTCAGAGTGGTTAGTCGAAGTGGCCACTAGAGTCTGTTTACGAGACCTCCAGGATATCGCCGTGTTCCCAATGGTAAAGACATAACCAGATTGGGAACGTCTCTTGTGCGGGTCTGATAAGAAACCAGCATCGGCATAGCCGACAAGGGTTGCGTTATTTCGAGGATCAATAGACCTAGATCCACTCGACGCAAAGGGATAGAATAAACCCATGTCCATAGTACCTCTAAGGTAACGGAAAATGTCTTTTATGCCAGTCCAGTGGCGGCGTGTTGGCGCGGTGCTGTGTCGAGCTAGACAATTCACAGCAAACGAGATGTCCGGTCTAGTACATTGGGCCAAGTACAATAGTGCGCCTATTGCACCCAGATATGAACACTCAGGGCTCAATAGCTCTTCATCGTCCTCCTTTGGACGGAAGGGGTCTTTATTAATGTCTAGAGAGCGGACGACCATGGGAGTAGAGGACGGCTTAGCATCACTATGACTAAAGCGCCTCAACACCTTTTGGGTGTAGCTTTCTTGATGGACTAAAATTCCATCTGTACGGTGCTCGATCTGCAGGCCGAGGCAATACCGTGTCTTCCCAAGATCTTTCATCTCGAATTCCTTCTTCAGAATTTCAGCAGTTTCGAACAACTCTTTCGAGGTTCCTATGAGATTCATATCATCTACATAGACTGCGATAATCGCATATCCTGAAGTGGATTTCTTTATGAACACGCATGGGCATAGTTCATTATTAACGTATCCCACGCCGATCAAGTATTCACTTAGATGGTTATACCACATCCGTTCGGATTGTTTCAATCCATATAGTGATCGTCTCAGTCTAATCGAGAACGTGTTCCGTGGCCGGAAACTACTTGATTCAGGCAACTTAAGTCCATCAGGGACTCTCATGTAAATCTCTGTGTCCAGATCCCCATAGAGATACGCTGTGACCACATCCATGAGCTGCATATTCAGTTTTTCGGAAACTACCAAAATGATTAAGTAGCGGAACGTTATAACGTCCATTACGGGAGAATACGTCTCATCGTAATCAATTCCAGGGCGTTGAGAGAAACCTTGCGCCACAAGGCGAGCTTTGTATCTAACAATCTCATTATTCTCATCACGCTTCCTTACGAAAACCCATTTATGACCAACTGGTCTAACATTGGGCGGTGTTGGAACGACAGGTCCAAACACCATTCGTTTCGTTAAGGATCCAATTCAGCCTGGATTGCTTGTTTCCATTGAGGCCAGTCCGTTCTTCGCTGACACTCAGCAACGGTACGAGGTTCCATGTCATCATTGTTCATAATGTCAGTGGCCACTGCGTATATGAACACATCATCGATGACAGTCTCGTTTCGCTTCAAAATATCGTCTAAACTAGTATAATCGACAGATATTTCGAGGTTATCATGATGATTAGGAACTGGTGTTTCATCTGGAACACGCTCCTCTAATACATCACCGTGATCCTTAATGATCTCGTGTGGCAAAACAGATGCGACAGGATTTCTCCTCTTTCGAGGCAGAACATCCTTGGAACCAGACGGCCTTCCTCTTTTTTTCGGAAGGGCGGTGGACTGAACGGCCGACGGCAGCGTCCTTGCAGGCACATTTGTCTATCCTTGCAGGCACATTTGCAGCAGGTATATGTGATCTCGTGACATTCGCTAGGTCATTAAATGCGTCTGGCATTTGATTTGCAACATTTTTGCAGACCTAGGATTCTCTGCACTTCCTTATCACTATGTGCAGTTGGGGGATCTAGATGAGACATAGTGGGTACATGCCACGTTAATTCACGTCGTTCCTTATCAACGTTAACGTGCATTTCTCCCCCTAACGACGGGAAGAGTGTCTCATCAAAGTCACAATCCGCATGTCTAGCGGTAAAGAGATCGCCTGTCAAGGGCTCTAAATAGCGTATTATGGACGGGGATTCATAACCGACATATATGGCCCGTCGTTTCTGAGGTCCAAATTTGGAACGCTTAGGCGGCTCAATTGGAACATTGACTAAACACCCAAACACGCGTAAATGTGAGACATCGGGCTCATATCCAGTTACCAACTGGTATGCAGATAGTGGTTGGGTGTCCATGGGCCTCAGACGGACCAACGCAGCAGCATGCAAAATGGCATAGCCCCACGCAGAAATAGGAAGTTTGGTGCGCATAACCAAAGTCCTAGCAATCATTTGCAATCGCTTAATGAAAGCTTCTGCAAGGCCGTTTTGGGTATGAACATACGCAACTGGGTGTTCAAGATTAATTCCCAAAGTCATGCAATAGTCATCGAAAGTTTTCGATGTAAACTCCGCGGCATTATCAAGTCTAATAGACTTTATCGGATAATCCGGATGATGAGCCCTCAATTTAATGATCTGGGCTAAGAGTTTTGGAAACGCTGCGTTTCTTGTGGACAACAAAGCTATGTGTGACCATCTTGTCGATGCATCAACCAAAATCATGAAATATTTAAATGGTCCACATGTTGGTTGGATAGGTCCACAAATATCTCCTTGAATTCTTTCAAGGAATTGGGAAACCAATTTCGTAGGTTTCACACGAATTGGTTTGAGATTAGTCTTTCCAATCGAGCATGCTTGGCATAGGCTTTTCGGATTAATCACGAAATTCTTTCCTCCAAGAGGATGCCCATGAGATGCGTTCATCGTTCGAAGCATCGTATTTTGACCCGGGTGTCCCAGCCGGTCATGCCATAGCATAAAAGTGCTCTCATCAATCGGCGTCCACCGAATGATTAGATTGCTTTCAAAGTTTTGGATTGTAGTAACATACAAACCACTTGAAAGACATCTCAACTTCTCCAGAATACGCTTTTGGTCGTATTGAGTGGAGGTAATGTGAAGGTATTCAATACCATTTTCACGAGGAGTTTCAAGATGAAACTTATTTTCTCGGATATCCTTAAAAACTCAACAAGGTACGACTGGACCTCGGAGAATATAAGGCCTCAGATACTTCAACAGGAGTACCATTTGACAACGTGAATTTAGCTTTACCAAAGCCTTCAACAAGGGTCGACGGGCCCGAAATTGTTGTCACTGAGGTTACTTTAGGCGTAAAGTTGATAAAAAAACCATTTATCTTTTAAGATAGTGTGTGTGGTGCCACTATCAACCAGACAATCAACTGCCCCACAATACATGCCTAAAAGTAAAATAATTTAAAGTCGGTCACACGAATAAAAGGAATTGCTCAATGAAATAACTTTAAATTATACGAGAAATGTTCAAAACATTATCCATAAAACAAACCATAATCCAAAAGAAATGAACAATATCCAAAGGAAAAAACATAATCCGAAATGGAATTGAAATAACATAATCCAGGAGCAAAATAGCTCAATTATTAAAAGAAACGAAGAAAAAAAAACTTTATTCTTCCATGTGAGCCTCAAAATCAGGGGTCTCAAGAGTTTCTTTTGCACTAGCTTCAATCATGTTGGTTTCAACCCTTCTTCCCTTGTGGTAGTTTTCGACTTCTTGGGGAGTTGCCCTACAAGTCCTTTGCATATGACCATTTCCACCACATTTATAGCACAGAGTTGGCATATCGGTCGGTTCTCTTGCTTTGGGACGACTGGCCCATTTGTTCCTACCACCACGAGACTGCTTAGGAGGAGCCACATGTCCTCGGTTTGGACGATTGTCCAAACCTCGCCTGGCTGGACGAGCATTACGCTCACCCCTGTTCCTTGGCTGACGGGACGACATGCCCTTTTCTCGTTTTCCATATCGTGGACGAGGTCCACGAACAACATTAGCATCAGGCATTGGAATTGCCTTTGAACCAGCAGGACGAGAATTACTGTTCATCATTAAAATGAGACTATTCTTCTCGTCCAATAACAACTGGTGATGAGCTCGGGAAATTTGGTGAATTTAGACTGACGATATTGCTTTTGGAGCAAGATGTCAGAACTAGGAAATGTGGTGTACGTTTTCTCTAATAAGTCACTATCGGTGAGCGTTTCACCACAGTATTGGAGAGTAGCACGAATTCTGCATACTTCAGCGTTATATTTTTCAACGCTTTCAAAGTCCTGAAATCACAGATTCAGCCAATCACGACGGGCTTCAGGAAGCCAAATGGTCTTTTGGTGGTCGAAACGCTCTTTCATAGAGTCCCACAATGTCTTTGGTGAGGTGGTCGCTATGAACTCAGATTTCATGGCGTTTGATAAGTGGCGGCGAAATAGAATCATCGCCCGAGCACTCATTTCGCACGTTACTTCCATTTCACGCTCCTCCTCATCATATATGACATCCAATAAGCCTTGGGCATCTAAATGGTTTTGGATATCTTGACTCCAATCCAAGTAGTTCTTGCCGGCAGCATCCAAAATTGGAAAGTCAAGCTTGATTGACATTTTTCTACAACAGGAGAAAAGAAAATAAAGACTGGATTAGTCATCATATAAAACAACGGGTTTATATGTTTATGGTTTGTATAAGCACAAACTTTATTTCGAAACGGCAGGTTCGAAAAACAAGTTTTGCTTTTAAGTGAAGAGGTTCTCTTTGATCGAACGACAGGTCAATCCTGAGACACCAATTCGGCGAATACATATCTATATAGACACATTCGGGGAAATTATTATTTACTCAACCCCTTTCGGTAGCTCTATTTGAACACGACCAGGAAAGACGGTGAGGGGGATGGGCACGAATGCCTCTTAAAAACCGACCTCTTAAAAACCGACCTTATTACTTTTATATTTGTTTATGTGAGTATGATATTATTTTAATTAATGAAAAAGTATATGAGTGTTTTTGGAAAAAAAAAGTGCCTAAATTGGACAGACTCATTTGACTTGGTTTGACTTATTATAATACTAGTAATCGTGGCACACGCGTTGCGTGTGTGATGCGCAATGCAATTAAAAAATAGAAAATAAGTGTAGTTATGAAAAAAATACGTGGATAATACCAAAAAAAAAAGTATAAGATGATAAGACTTAGAATAATGTTTGGTTGTCAAACAATGATAAATAGTGTTATTAGTTTTTTGTTTTTTTTTATGCGAGTATGATATTATTGTAATTAATAAAAAAATATATGAGTATTTTTGAAAAAAAAATGGCTAAATTGAGCCGGCTTATTTGACTTGATTTACTTATTATAATAGAATGATAACGATATATATACTCATTTGACTTGTGAATTTGGCACACTCGCCAGGCGTTATAGTTTTGTGGGAAAGCTTCTCTTTTAGAAAATATGCTTCTCGGACATAGAACTCTATATGCACCTTAAAGTCATCTGACTTATGCACTAGAAACCGATCATCACTATATTTTGTGCTTATCCGATGAACACACAATTTACCGTTTTCGATCCTATCCAAGTCCTTCAAGGAGCAAGATTGAGACCTTTCTTAGGTAGCACCAAACTTTCAGTAACTTATAGTCAGGCACCATACCTTCTATAATTCTGACTATTTGGTCCAACTTCCTAAGCGGTAGTTTGTTCAACACATAGCTTGCGGAAAGCTCACTTTCCGCACAAATTCAGAGTTTAACCCTGAACTTATCAACATGACATTCCAACCATACAATTGTACGAACGGTGTCTCATGTTCACCGTTTCAATCACACTGATCATGTATTCATATCCATGCAAATATACCGTTTCGGAACTAGTTAGACATTATGTAACACGTCCAAGAATAGTCTATCATTTAATGATTAACACTTAATCATTGGATTAAAGTTGGTAGATTAACTCAACGGAACACACATGATTAAAGATGTTTTCTGACAAGTCTTAATCCTCAACAATAGAATTCACGTATTCATTCTTACTTGAATGAATATCTCGACTGATTTGTCTTTACTTCTCATCAAGTAAACATATCAGTGTTTAGTACAACCATCAATAAATTGAGGAAACACCTTTTAACCCCTTCTTGCTTTGCACACATCTTAAATGCATCAAACCATTAGGTTATGTACTCCATTCGAAACTTCGAACTGAAGACTTAGCAATACATTGCGTCAAACACAAAGTCATATTTGTGTTTCAAATTAAATAATAGATTAGAAAAACAAAACATTTATGGTTTTATATTTTCATGACCTACTATGTCATGTCGAATCATCGACTTAGTTGAATAACTCAACATGTCATTATTGACCACAAGAGTATCGATAAAAATGCTCATTCTGAACAAATAGTCACTCATGTATTGCCACAAACAAGAAAACTTATCACAATCTAATCCGAGTGTTCTGGTCAGTTCCAGCACCCACTGTGTTCCGGACATTTCCCGCAGGAAACTGTTCGATATCTCAAATAACAAACACGCACAATCTAATTTGGAAAAATGAAACTAAAACTCCTCATTTGCAAACATCAAATTTCTATAACCACGCGAGTATTCTAGTTCATTACCGAAAAATATTATCAAATTCTGAAAGATTTATTCAGCCGTAAACACAAGATAAATCTGATTTTACATAGAACAATCTCATAATTCAACCAGTTCTGTCGCAAGCCGCAAATTCTGAAACATCAGAAAATGGTTTTACAAGAACTATTTCGAAAGCAGTTCTGTCGTAATCCCCAATTTAATGGCTTTTACTAGAACTGTTTTGAATAATCACCGATTCTCCAATTCTATTGTAGAGATCCATGTATACATAAATACTCATTGGAAATTGTTAATCATTTTTTTTTTTGAAAATTAAGCTTATATTAACCAAACCAACCAAAAACAACGAAAAAACTCAACTACTCACAGGCTGAGTAATAAGAGCGCTCCAAACGGATGAGAAATTAGTTCGAATAAGTTACTACATTAGTTGTAAACTAACAAAAAAATAAGAAACACAGTCTTTTGACAAATATGTCCACCGCAGCAATAAGAACTTAAACACTTAAGTGAGCTATAATAGCCACAACCTTTCTTAATGAGAGATATCCAAACACTACCAGCAACTAAAAATATTCTTTTTGAATCAAAATAAGCCAAAGAAGAGTTGCCAACTTCATCTTCACTACTCGTAATCCAGCCTTTGTTATTGCATTCTTCATTTTTCTGAGAAGTACAACACTTTTTTATAAGCCAATTTCTTCTAGCAAAATTCAAGGAAATAGTGCTGTCATGAGGAAAATTTAGAGATATTCTGCAAGTACACCAGATCATAGAAATAAAATTAGGTAAATCATTAGCACCTAGTATAATAATATAGGGTTTGTAACCGATCCAAAGCCTACTGGTCCGCAGACCATCAAACAACAATATTCCAAACTTTGATAATAACGTCATTTCTTCTGTTCTTGGGCATATTTTTAATTAATTCGAGCTTAGTTTTGATTAGGAAATCCAAGTGAGCTATGATGCTTCTAGGTTCAGAACAACTATCTTTATGATTTCTGGCATTTTTTTCACTCCAAATGAGATAAATACTAATCGAAAAAATGAGTTTTCCTACGGTAGCAGATAAGGACTTCCCTTTAAAAGTAGTAATAGCCCAAGCGATCCACTCTTTCCACTTCCTGCAATTATAAATAAATCCAGCTCTAAGAAGAGCATTTATGATGATTCTAGAGGAAAGCTGCAATTAAAAAAAAGATGATCCAAGTTTTCAAGAGATATATTGCAAAGGGGACAAATAGAATTAGTATTACCATTTCATTTAGCAATTCTGTTAGCAGTATGTAATCTTTCCTTAATAGCTTGCCACAGAATGAAGCTACATTTAAGAATATTATTATTAAACCACACTAAATTGCTCCATTTTATCTTGTTTTTTTTAAACCCCCCTGGATCAGGCCCATAAACTCCCTCCGTTTTTTTATTTTGAGCCTCTTGCGGAAAGTACTCCTCCAGAAACATCGTTTTAAATTCTTTCCAGGTTACTGAACCAACTTTTAAACTTCTTCCATGTTCGTCCACCATCTCCCTGCCTCTTCTTTTAAATAAAACTTTGCCGATTTCACTTTAAGATCATCCTCTGCCAGTTCTATAACATCAAATATCCGCTCACAGTTTATGATCCATTCCTCGGCCAACAGTGGGTCACCTTCACCTTTAAACTCTTTCGGTTCCATCAGCTGAAATTGTCTGATGGCTGCTGAAGCTCTCGTCTCTTGGTGGCTTGATCTCGTCATCTGTTGTACTGCATCGCGGAAGTCCTGATAGAGTTTATTAGCCAGGTTCGGTGCATGCTGAGCATTCCCTTCATTTCCATTTTGTCGTGTCTCATCTACAGCTTCTCTTCATACCTCGTCCCCCTGACCCGTTGCATTTTCTTCTTGAGCTTTAGTTTGACGACAAGTCTGACGAAAAGTCTCATTAACTACACGAGCGCCTGCGCCACGAGTCCTAACACGACTGCCCTGGCCCGCTTCTTGTCTCCCTCGTACATTAAGTGCCTCTTCTCGAGCACCAGTACACTTACGTCCTTGCACTCTTACATGCCCACCGCCACCCCGACTCACCTTTCGTGGTCTAACCATTCTTTCTATATATCAACATATGCAAAATTTCATCAATCAAATTAAACTAACTAATCACCAAATCTGCCCCACAAGTAAACAAAAGGAAGATTTTTGTACAGAAGTAAACTTATATTAATTAACCCTACAACATGTTACCTGAACATACGTCTACCAATACGTACCAACCTAAACTCAAGGCCACCTAAGGCTGCTACGACCATTAACCAGGTTTGCTCTGATACCACGCTGTCACGCCCCAAATTTACAGAAACCGGGAACGCAATTAAAATAAATAAAAAATGTAAAGGAAAATACTGGAAAAAAAACAAACTTCCGGAAATTTAAACGCTGCTCAGGCATGTATTACACAAAATAGTACAATACCAGTATGCTTGCTACATAAATATACATAATATACGTCATCTAAAATACATCACAACAAACTAACTCGGCCTCGAGTACCTATACTACGCCTGCAACACAAAATACCGCAACCCACAACACTAACTTCTAGCCTACGACCATGAGCTCAAACTGCTCGGAAAAAAATGTACATCTGACTCTCCACCTATAAAGCAAATACAACAAAAAGAAGAAACGAGAAAACACAAAGCAAAGGGTGAGTCAACTAAACTCGTTACATAAACGTTCACGCTAAAAATAATACAAAACTACAAAGTATAATATTAATTCTTTAAAAATCTGTTTCATCTTGTTACTTGTCCACCACCACAACTCTTCTAAACATCGACTACTTACGCCAAGTGGCGTGACTCAACCCATGACTCAAAAGTGTATAAAATCGGAATCACATAAGTGCCGAATAACTCCTCAGATCCATGTAGGGTACCGGATCACTACTTAGATCAACGTATGGAATCAACTACTCATGAAATCCATACTCCGGAAATAACACGTAAAGAATCAACTACTCATGATATCCATACGCTCGGTTACTGCTCCCGGATACTGCGTTGGCACGTGATCCCTAAAAAAAATGTAAAAGACTGACAACAACAACCGACTGACAACCAACTCATCTACCTACGACCCCCCTTCAATTCCCCATTTTACTTCATTTTAATTGTAAACAGGTGCTTATACACTTTAACCCACAATCACAGTAAATACTTAACAATAAGTTGCAGCAGTGCTACTATTTATTCGAAAATTCAGGTCCAGTATTATAATAAAATAACGATAGCATCAATCTACATAACAGTAATTAAATAGAAGAATTTATACAACAACTACTGGATATCGAAAGTTCAGCTATCAAATCATGATTAACGTAGTATCAACTCTCTACAAAATAACAGAATATAAATCATGTACATATCCACGTAAGTTGCACAGGGCACCTGCAAACCTTTCGAAGCTTACTAACAAACTGATACACTGTAATAATCGCTTAACAACTAATCTAAATAACAGTAAAAGAGCAATTTCAGCTTTGTGTAAACAAATAACCGGCTTTGTGATAATACAATTTAGAATAAGCTGATAATACAATCGAATAATCTCAACTATAGTAAACAAACAACAAACTTGTATTTTAACTACTAATAAACATTTGAAATTCAGTTCTAAAAGGATGGCAAATAGAGCATGATTTAACTACGTATCAGGAAAATATATATAGCGAAGCGTAAGCACAAGTAACAGCTTAGTAACACCCCTTTTTAGTACCGAAATGATACCTCGATTGACGCTAAGAACGGCTACAGTAGACTGAGGTGAACAAGCATGAAAAGAGATGAAATGCAATCGAGTTTAGCCTCAAAATTCAGCTTAGACCTGCGATGACCAAGCTACAAGAAAACGATCCAAATTTGTTACTGAAAAGCGAATTTCAGCCTTTAAAAGGGTCGGAACAGAACTAAAAAGGGGACAAAAACCAGTGGATATGTACCTCAAATTACTCCCCTATGCATTAGCTTTGCAACGGAAAAGACGAATCGGAAAACGGATTAACGAGTCGAAAGAAAATAGGGTTTATGTGAGCGAGGTGTAATTGGGTTCTCTTTATTCTCTCACCTCTAATGTCTCTGTATCTGTGCGTATATGTATGTGTGTTAATGTGTTTGTGTATATGCGTGTATGTATATATGAAAAAACTGAAGCGGTAAAAAGATAAAAAAAGCCAAGTAGGGTCCATTTATTTTCTTACTATTGAATACATCTGCATATTTATCTCAATTTCTTTCTTTATTTATTTTTTTCTATAAGACTTATATATATATATATATATATATATATATATATATATATATATATATTTATATATCAAATATTATAATATATTTATAAATAAGCATATAATATTCAGGGTGTTACAAAGAATTTTGCACTAAACATCTTTGAGTTTAGTAGAGATGAGGGGAGCCCCCAAATATTTAACAGGTAATTTTTCCTCTTTAAAATGAAGAAAATCTAAAATAGCCTTTTTGTCTATATCCTCTACAGAACCAAAGAAAATAAAGCTTTTAAGAGGGTTAGGATCGAGGCCAGAAAATCTAGAGAAAAGTTTTAAAGAATTCATAATGATTTTGGTGGAATTGATGTCACCATTAGCAAAAATAAGGAGATCATCGGCAAAACAAAGGTGATTCAAGTTGAGTTTTTTGCATTTATCATGAAATTTGAAATCTGAACTTTTGCATAATTTATCTAAAATGAGACACAGAACATTCATACAAATCACAAAAATATAAGGGGATAAAGGATCCCCTTGCCGAATAGCTGTACTGTAAACAGCTTAAAAGATATTTTTACAGACTAGTTTTAAAAACAGCTTTTAAGCTGTTTGTAAACAGCTACAAGCTGTTTTTAAAAGTTGTTTTTTAAAACAGTTTGTAACCTGTGTACAGGTTGTTTTAAAAACAGATTGTAAGCAGTTTTTAAACAGCTTACAAGCTGTTTGTAAAATCTGTTTTTCAAAACAGTTTGTAAGCTGTTTACAGGCTGTTTTAAAAACAGTTTGTAAGCTGTTTACAGAACAGCTTAAAAGCTGTTTAATAACTGCTTAAAATCTGTTTTTAAAGTACATCGATGTATTTTAAAACTTTTGTTTACATATTCTTATAACAATTTTGCGGATTACAGATAGTCTGGCAGCCTTACGAGAACATCGATGACTATCCGGAATATTGCACGCGAGGTCGTGATATGTGACATTCTTGCGTTCCGCTCATTTGTAATGAGAAGATTGAGTTCCATCCCGCGGACAGGTTCACGAGACAGTTTGGTTTTGTTCAGGTTGTCCCTATAAATATTTGGAAACCCAAACAGGGTCACGGCATTGATAGAAGATATGAGAATAAATCTGACCAAAAACATGATTGGCCTCAACTTTTCCAAGAGTTTATAACCGTGTGGAATGACCGCCACAACCGACTAATTAATGGCGACTTTGGTACGGGGACGTCACCGGATTACTTGGGATGGTATAGAGAGACGACGCGTAGCTTTATAAATCCACCTGAACTTAGTCTGCCATCTCACGGTTTCCGTGAGCATGCGGGTGTGCTGAATAAGATGGTAACAATTAGTTAAAGTTCAATAATATTTGTTTATCATTTTTTTGTTTTAATGTCTTAATACTATTAAATTATATTTTTTTGTTATTTTTTTTTTTGCAGAAAGCGATGTTGCGCCGCAGTTTCAAATCTTTTAAACGGCTAAAATCTAAACAGGATGTGGATTTATTACGTTCGGAGTTTACTGAACTGGGAATGAATCCATATGGTTCAGGTGATGAAGAGTCGGATGTTGAGGATGATGATGACGACGATGGTGATGACGATCAAGGTTACGACGATAGTACTTACAGATACGAGAGGGCTTTAAGTTATCGGCGTACCGAAAGAGGAAGATGGGAAGGCGAATCTAATAGTGGAAGGCGTAGCGGGGGTATAAGAATGGATGGAGGTAGACACACGACTACAGATCAGGGTGGAAGTTCAAGCGGTCATCGGCGTGCTTCTTTTGGAGGGTCGTCCTACTTACACGATAATGTCTAGTAAAACGTCGAGACCCCATATGTTTTTCATAGATAGCCATTTGGGTCGTATGATTATCAACCTGGTCAGCATTCAACAGACACTTGGGATCGAGGATTGACAATTACATCACACGAGCGTGCTCCGCATCCAGAATCACAGTATAGAGATAGACGTCATCCGGAGCTAAACGAGATTGAAGAGTCCAGTGAGTCGTCATCGGACAGATTAACATCGGCCGGAAAGATGCTCCCTATGTCAAACTTTAAAGGGTTTAGTCGTGCCAAAAAAAAATAAGTTATGATTTGTTTAATTTAATTTGATTTGTATGTTAAATTGTACGTTACTGAACTGAGTTTATATGTTATATTTTTAGCTGGGTTGGAATATTATAATATTGTCATATATGTTTTTTACAGGTTAGTTATTATGGTAGCACAAAGAAACCGTAAATTAAATCTACGGTTTGTAGTGTAAACGGCCTTGGATACCTTATCTATAAAAATTCGCCAACAACACTTACTCACTTTTGAATTATTTTGATTGATTTGACAACACAGAAATTCGTCTTTATTATGAAATGACAACCCTATCTGAAAATGACTTATCAATGCATTATTAAAGATTGATAATGAGTATACATGATTTCTTTTATTTTTAAATAACTACCGTAAAAAAAAATACAAACCGTAAGTTAAATCTACGGTTTGTAGTGTAAACGGCCTTGGATACCTTATCTATAAAAATCCACCAACAGCACTTACTCACTTTTGAGTTATTTTGATTGATTTGACAACACAAAAGTTCGTCTTTATTATGAAATGACAACCCTATCCGAAAATAACTTATCAATGCATTATTAAATCTTGATAATAACTAGACATGATTTTTTTTTTGAAATTGAATATAAATATGGTATATTTTTGCCTATACTAATCATCTCTCAAATTAAACACAAACACTCACTTGAATCTCTTCAAAAATACTCATTTCTCCAAACAAAAACATACATAAACACTTTTCAAAAATGAATTACGATTATAGTTATGACAACAACCAATGGAACTACAACTATGTTGATTCCTCCAGTAGCTTAAACGAGGAACTAACTGACTATACAGAATATTTTGAAGTTGATGATTTGACTTGGTATACAAGGGATGAAATGATTCCTGATCTAAGTGACGTGATATTCATACGATCCGTAGGTCTGGGGGTGATGGAAAAAGAGCACTGTATGTTAATATTGTGTGTGATAAATCGGGGGTTTACGGAAAGAAGAAGCCGTCTTCCACAAATTCAGGTACCAAAAAACAAAAATTGTCCATTTTTCATTAAGGGTTACGTGGTTAATGATGAATGAATGTGTCGTGTAGAAAATGGACATCATAACCACCCACCTCCCACTTACCTTCAAGTGCAAGCACGACGTGCTCGTTTAATACAAGAGGAAAAAGAAATTGTTAAAACTTTAAGGCAAATTAGTTTTAAATTTAGTGCAATATTAGAGGCCATAAAAAATTGAAATGCTGACAATGTATCCAACACTAAAACGATACATAATTATTTGGCTAGTCTGAAAGTTAAAGAGAGAGATGGTAGAAACCCGATACAAGAACTGTTTAATTTGTTGGATAGACATCGGTATACTTTCTTCTATAATATGAACCCAACAACTCATAGTCTAGAGAACTTGTTTTTTGCACACCCCGATTCCATCCCGATTCTATAAGGATGTTCAAAACCTTTCCTGATGTATTGTTAATGGACTGTACATATATGACAAACTGTACATATTTCATGGAGATCTTTTCTTAATTGTCATTTTTACCCAAGTCCATTGATGGATGAATGAGTCGATCGACAAACCTTCTCCAAGACTTGAACTAACAATCTCACAATTTTATAAATGATCAAAAATCTGCTTAGTAGTTTGATATGATATGATCTGATATCTGAAGCTGTCATTACTCTTATAAAACAAGCGATGATGATTGATGTGGAGAACGTCGCCAATGAAGTATATTTCGTTTCATTACTTTCCATAGATAATGATTACCTTATGAAGAACATGTAAAACCAAAATATTCGTAGAAGAATTTTTTTACATAATAAGACTTCAGAGTCATAAACACTAATTTCTAATGTTTACACGGGAATCATATTCTGAAAACACATTCCATTATATATTATATGAAGATAATTTTTTACATAAAATTGAAAACAACTTTTATTGTAACTGAGGAGCGTAGATTTTTATATAAAATTGATAACAACTTTTACTGTAACTGAGGAGCGTAGGGGATCGCATGTAAGATTAAATCTTTTTCTCTAGCCACAGTTAGTCCCCATGCCTCGGTCATATCAAGTTCTTCCGGTTTTGTTCCATCTGCGATTTTCCAATCAAAGTGGTATAGCAATTGAGTAAGTAGAAGTTCAAGATTCGCTATACCAAACGATATACCTGGACACATCCTTCTACCAGATCCAAATGGAGTATACTCGAAATTTGAGCCATTAAAATCAAAAGGTGAGTCACTGAACCTCTCCGGATTGAAGCACTCCGGATTTTCCCAATATTTCGGATCCCTTCCTATGGCCCACACGTTGATGAAAACTTTGGTTTTGATGGGTATGTCGTAGTCATAGATTTTACATTTTTCTCTTGATTCTCTTGGAATTAAGAGAGGAAGGGGTGGGTGTAATCGTAGTGTTTCTTTGATGACTAGCTTCAAGTAGTTCATTTCTTGAATGTCTGTCTCATCGACTCTGCTCTTTCCTTTTAGAACATGTCTCACCTCGGCTTGAACCTTTTTCATAACTGGTGGATTTTTAATTAATTCGGACATTGCCCATTCAATTGACGCAGTCGATGTATCGGTCTCTGCTGCAAACATGCCCTGGAAGGAAGAATATGTACTTTAAAGATAAAAGAAACATGGAAGCGTAATATGTTTCAACTTTTCCATACTATCAAAGTTAATAACCAACTTGAATATTGTATGTTTTCAAATTTTGGAAAATATAAACATACCACAATAACAGCTTTGATATCGCTTGTCGTGATAGGAAACTCAAGATCAGAACTCTCATCGTATCTCAAAAGAACATCTACTAGGTCTTCTCGACCATCTCTGTCGGTGCTTAACGATTTGTTTTGCTTTCTTGTTTTGTGAGCAGAAATGATTTTGTCGAGAATTATATCGGTCTTGACGTGCAATTTCTCTAGTAGGGGCACCTCCTTGCTAATCCAGTGAAGATACTTGTGCGAAGGAAACATATCAATCACATCGATTCCAGTTCCTATCTTCGAGATCCCGTCAATGGCTGATATGAACTCCTCCTCCTCATCAGACTTCTTACCGAAAGTTGTCCCACAATT
Source organism: Primula vulgaris (assembly GCA_963920805.1). Classification (NCBI taxonomy): domain Eukaryota; kingdom Viridiplantae; phylum Streptophyta; class Magnoliopsida; order Ericales; family Primulaceae; genus Primula; species Primula vulgaris. The sequence goes on along the minus strand of OY987216.1, from coordinate 4,966,699 downwards.
TATCCTATGTGTATATACTAAAATCATTTTACTTAGATTAATATGATCTTTTTTTCCAGTAGATGATGAGATGGATTTTACAAGGTTGGCTACCTCTTCTTCTCTTTGTGATCTAAATGACTTGACCCTATCTGAACTTAATAGATCCAACTTGAAAAATTTTCGGAGTTGCCTCCAGTAAGGGCCATAAGGTGAAAAGAAAAGATCGGAGCGGTTGGGATCTAGTACCTTAGTGAGTATTAAGTGGGGTCTATCCGCAAATGTTAGATCATGAACTTTCATAACCTCTTTAGCTGCTTCAGGTGATGATATTACCAAAACCGATGCTTCACCCATTTGTAGATGCATGACGGGTCCGTACTTCTTGGCCCAGGCGTTCCAGAAGCGATGAGGTAGTGGCCCATAAGTGAGTCTTTGTAAGGCCATTTGGTGTAAGTTTCCTATGAAGGGCAACTTCCAAGGGCCAGGAGGAAGTTGATCAAGTTTTGAATTTTTTTTCATTACCATGCAAAGGAGGATGAAGAAAGCAAAAAGTAGTAAAAGAGAGGATTGAAGACTATCCATTTTTTGCAAGTGTGGGATTGTATTATTTCAGGCTGAGTTTATTTATAGAGAATTTTTTTTATGCCTTCTTCTATTCCGGCCGTTTTTATTATATTTAGAGTACGAATAATTAATTCGTGCCGTTTTTATTATATTTAGAGTGCGAATAATTAATTCGTTTGGTAATTGAGTTGCAGTGGCAAGCTGGATTTCATTATACCTCGATTTAATATCCTAAATTGTTTCTTTTAATTGATTTAATTAGTTAAAAAAAAAGTGAGCAATTATATCATAATTTAAGACATAGGAGTCACCAACCAAGTCATTACTCAATTTTAAACAAGCACTCGACCGAGGCGCAAGCAGCACCTAATGTGTAGGATTCCAAATTTAATAAAAGCGCATAATATTTTCCAAAGTATAAATACGGAAAAGCCGGATTTTTTTTAACCTTTTTTACTATATATATATTTTTTTTTTTACCTTGCTTTCTTGATTAAAATGTATTTGATTTCTATTTTTTTCATTTTCGCTCAATTTCGAATTTATTTTCAAACTCAAAAAAAAAAACACAACGGTATTGTCACGTGTAGTATGTGTTGAAAGTTTCAGCTTTTCAAAATTGAGTAAAAAGTAAATAAAATAGAAATCAAAAGGATATAAAAATTAAATTTAAGAAATCAATGTATATATAACAAGTAAAAAGATTAAGAAATAAAGGTAAAAAAATATAATTAAAAAAATCTGAAAAACAAAACGTATGTTAAATAATAGATATATACGAATAATTAAATATTTATTACATAATTTCAGTATACTCGCTTCAATTAAAATACAAACCATCAAAAATTCTTTTATAAATTTTGTTTACGGTCATCACTACTCTAATTATTATTTTTGTTTAATATTTTTAATATGTATGTTACGTGTAAACATGATAAGTTTGGTTAAAATGTATTTTATAATCACTTTAATTTTTTAAGTATTACTTATATATTATCAGCACATACAAAATCAAGGTATATTATTGCACTAACAATATATAATTTTGAAAGAGGTTGTCAAAAAAAATATTAAAGGAATTACCAGAAAACCGTATATATAAATTATTATGAAAAATACTAATAAAAAATTTATTTTTTAAAATTGTGGGGTTGCAGTAACAAATTTGTCATATGGGGCTTCGGTCTCTGCACCTAGTTTCAAATAAAAATATGAAAAGGATAAAATTAAATGGGCAGTTAAAACTAGTGTTAAGTGTATGCTAAAAAAACATATTTACAAATCCCTGACAACATTTTTTTTATGCATATGCGAATAATTATTTTAAAGTAAAAAGATTATCGTATCATATAACCTAATCAAATCATTCTAATTAATCATGACGATCCCTATTTGAATTAAAGTTACACCTAACATCACATGATCAGTGATATGAAATATTGATTCATATATATTTGTGTTCGTCAAAGCTCATTGGTAATGACATAGATTGTAATTGTTACGGGGATTGGCAGTAGAGGGGGAGGCTGTGGTGCGGAACGTTATAAATAGATAGAAAAAATAGAGTGTAATTTTAATGGGTTAATTAATTACACAAGTGCATGAACTACCGAGTCAAAATGTCCAAAGCACCACTGTACCATGAACCACCAATGATACATTTCTTCTTCAGTTCTTCAATCGAACATGTCACTCTTGCTTATATTATATAAAGTCTTAGATTGATTAACTTAATTATTAAAATAAATAGTAAGACTGTTGTACGTTTGAAGAAATCAAATATCTATTTTTAATGACTTTTGCTATGTACTCCACATAAACTAGCATTAATTGGTAGTAAGACTAGCACTCGGTATCATCTATAAAACTAAAAACACCAATAATTCATCAAAGATAAAGATAAAGATAGATACTTACCAGCCATTAATACGTACCTTCTTAACTACCAACTGTATATTAATTATTACTAAAAAAATTAAAACGAAAATTATATGATCGTTTAATTTCGATTAATTACTTGAGGCACATTTTAAACTACCGGTTCGTTGCAACGAATTAATCATATTTTCTTAAGGAAAAACATGATCCATATAAATTCAAGTAAAGACTCTGCATCACCATCTGTGAAATATATTTGCTTAAGTTTAAATATGCAAGCAGCCGTGACGGTTGCAGATAGTGGCATGCAGGGTCATGTGTTCTAAAATTTCGGCCAAATCAAATTATATTTTTACCCTTATAAGTTTAAAAAGCTATAATAATGTCATATAGTGCCATATCTAGTTTATTCTTTATTTCTTTCCTAATCTATTAGTTAAATGTTTTTGTCTCATTAACGAAGACCTAAGATGATATTGACAACCCTTATCACTTAGCTAAATAATTCATTCCATTGGTTTTATTTTATTGTCACTTATCTCGTTTCTATTTTAATTTTGTGTATCATGATACAAGAATTGTATTGTCAAATTTTTCTCTTCTCAAGCGTATTTTGATGGGAATAAATGGTGTGTTAATTATTTATGTTTTATTAATACACATTTTATTTGGAAATAAAAATAATCTATGTAAGTGTATGTATACCAGTTGTTATAATACGTGAGATATCTAGTTGACTGTGTTGTATTGAGATTCCTTACTAAACATAATAAAATGATGAATTTAAACTTGTTATAATACTTGATTACCATTGTTTCTATATAATTAGAAATGATTATAACATTTTCATTTAACTATTTTGAGATTATATGTATTGTTTATCAAGGTATTACCGGAAAAACACTCATGTATTCACACAAACATGTTACATTATCGTTTTTTCTTTTTTTGAAAAATAAAAAACGTGTCCCTTAAAATAAAAATCCTAGATCCGTACATGGCAAGCAGTCATTTACAACTCAGTTATTTATCTTGGTTGAGTGTGGGAGCAGAACTAAAAATTTCAGATATATACAGAAGAAGAGAGAAAATAAGGAAAAAGAATGCATACAAAAAAGAAAGAGAACAAAAAAAAAAAGTGGAGAAAATAACTAACTTATATATAATGACTTCAGCACCCAGCTACCCCGATGGAAATTAGCTTGCAGTGGCGAGCTGGATTTTATTTACATCGATCTAATATGATAGTTTTTTTTAATTGATTTAATATTCTAGTTAAAAAAAAGTGAGCAATTCAGTGATGGTGTGGAGGTGTTAGTAACAATTCAGTGACGGTAGAAAAGATGTCCCTGAATCAAGCGACACTAAATTAGTGATAGCTAGAAGAAGCGTCACTAATAACAGTGACAGAATGACGACAGGCAGGCCTAACTAAATTAGCAACGAGTTGTCATTTCATGGCCGTTGCAACTACGTCACTAATTCATTACCGAGCCGTTACCATTGTTTTTTTTAAAAAGTATAAAATTTCCGTCACGATTCCATCGATAATGCGTTGCCAATTAAACAAAGAAACAAGAATATTATTTATTAAAATAATAATGATTTTTTAAATTATATTAATTTAATTAAGAAATGATATTTAATAAAATTACTAACAAGTAATATTACCATTAATAAAAGTGTATCCAACATACAAACTTTAAAAAACTAAAATAACTATTAACTTATATACAAACTTTGAAAAACTAAAATAATTATCTAGTATTCGATGGCCAGTGGTTACACTCAACTAAGAAGATTGATAACAAATTCGTCATTGTTGACTCCGACTATGTTCTCTTCACCTCCGGATATGCTATCATCCATTGCATGTTCGTTGCCATCACCGTAGTTTGTCTCAGAAATCCTTTCATAGCCTCCATCTGATGTTTCAACTTATGGTAAATTTGTGTCATGACAGTCACCCGACCCGACCCCTATCATATCATTTACAACATTACGAATGGTTTCCTTCAATGTCGAATCCAACTTTGACTGTATAATTTCAACAATACGGTTATCGTCGATCATCAGTCCAGGTGTACTCAACCTTTGAATTCCTCCAATTGGAGTGTAAATCGACTCTGTTTGTACCGCAATCCACCTCCCTTTCTTTGGTGGTCCGATTACCTGAAGAAAACGCTCGTCATCATCAATTGGGCAGGGTTGTCCCTCGATATCACAGATAGAACCGGTTAGTATTTGGGAAGTCAGTGCATCATCTTTAATTTTTTTCTTGTCATATGCCTCCTGCAATTAGAAAAAAAGGTATTAACTGAAGAACAAATAATAACGTGAAATTTTATATTTAGATGATTGTAACGGTTGTACAATCAAGTCTATACTCATATGCTTACATTACCAAAATAGAGTACATAAGATTAAGGAATACAAACTTCATACTATAAACATGCATAAAAGTGCATATTCACCCTTTACTTGTTTCCATGTTCTCACTTCTTGGTGTATTTGCTCAACCTTGTTTACGGAGCATTGCATCCAAACAAGTAGATTCGTCCGAGCAGGGGAAGGCTCAAGGTTGCATTTCAGGCCTATGTTCCTTTGCTAGTGTACTTTCTCCTTTCATTTTCAGTCCTGTAACTGCTATGTTCCTCTCGACGGATGCACCATTCAATTTTCCTGGATTCAGTATTGCATGTGCAGCTTTTGCTCTGATGATTGTGTTCGTTCAGAGCGTCATGATTAAAGCAGCTCCCGTTGTCGTAAATTCCAAAAGCAGTGTTTGTGTCGACATGAAGGTTAAACCGAGTTTTCTAAAGTACTCCATTTAGATCACTTACAATTATAAGTTTGGCATTTTTCTAAATATAAGCAAAATTTGTAATTGATATTCAATTTACTTTAGTTTCAAAATAAAAAACCGATACAACATTTATTCTATTTATATCACTTACAATTATAAGTTTGACATTTTCATTGCATGGGTTTTCATCTTTTGTGTGTAACTTTTTATACACCTCTATATGCTTAGCCGGTACACCATTCTTAGACATCTCCATGGCATGCACAAAGTGCGGTTTTGAACCCCTTGTGTGTAGACGATGCTTCCCCATCAACCATGCCTCCCCTACGGTTAGCCTTATTCCTTGCCGATTTCACTTGCTCCTTCGGATCCATCTAATGCTTTATGAAGGAATTCCAACAATTAGTGGATATGGTTGTTGGTTTGTCCAATTCTGCTAGCCATACTTCATTCTTCAAATGGCTAATCCAGTTCCTATATCGGTCAGCTGCAAGTATTTCCCAAATCGTCCTATACTCACCATCATGGGATCTTTTCCCCTTATACTTTTTCTGCCATATAAAAAACAAATATATTTATAAGAAAAAACCAACAAGTAAGCAAGTTTAAACAATTGTAGTTACCGCAAACTCTGCGTAATATTAGTTCTTTGTGTTCTTAGGAACTTTGCTCCACACCGTGGCATCAACAATAGCCTGATCTTCAAAAGTTTTGCGGGGGCTCCAAGCGCTCGTATGAGGGTAAAATCTTGTAAGACCAAGAGAAAAATTAAGCAATAAACAAGTCTTGTGAGTCTTCTATTCACAAAAGGTGTAGTTAAGTTCATCAGTTCATGAATCTCTTTCCAGTATATCATTAAATTTATTTGTTTTCAATCAAATTTTTGATCCGGCTACTCATAAAATGATGGGTGCATTGGTGATAAAGATCGAAAGAACATATTAACGTATAATAAAATATCAGAAGACTACTACACATAAAAATGCGCAAAGTTAACCTGAAAAATAAGCACTGATAAATCATTTATTTTGAAGGGAACAATAACTTTGTTAAGTATGACAACAGTACTAAGTACTAACTGTCAAGATCATGGCTTCACAGTTCACACCAAATACAATATTGACATAGATTTATTTACAACAACAATAAAAATAAAAATAATAACTTACTTGAGAGTAGTTTTTCTGGCCACCGGTGTGATAAATAACGGTAGCCTTTGGCATGCATCATACAGTTCATCTGGAACTCCCTGGTTCTCATCAATGGGCTTCAATGGCGGAGGATCAATTAGAGGTGGCGGTGCAACCGTGGGTGCTACTGCAGCCGCATGTGGTGTTTCCACTGTAAGAGGTGGTGCCACAACCGTAGGTGCCACCGTAGCCACAACTGTGGGTGCCACTACAGCCGTACGTGGCATTGATGCTGCAGGTGGTGGATGCATGGGTAGGCGATGGACGTTAGCAGTTTTGGGTGGAAGGCCATTGCCACGACCACGTGCACGACCAGTACCGATACCGACACTACTAGACATATCTACAAAAGAGCCGTATTACATAGAATAAGGACAAGAGAAGTGTAGAATTTTATCTTACATGTTAGTATTTGACAAATTTTGTTTATTCATGTGAGATACTAAAATGAGAACCACATCAATGATTATTAATCTCAAATTAATGAAAACTTTTACTCAAATTAATAATTTATGCCTATGGGCTTACATATATAAGAATATTCTATTTTCAAAGTACTTAGACTGGAATTCCGAGAAGAAAAATAGGCTTTCCTTAAGATTTTTTCGATGGAGAAGCAGCTTATGAAACAAAATTACTACAGACTATATGGGTTAGGAAAATAACTTTATATTTGAAATCAAACTGTGGAGATCTCCCTAAAGCTTATCAGTTTATTACATGCTATTTTTTTTTCTAGATAATTGTTTTTATTAGACAAGTTTATGTGGGACATTTTATCGAACACCTAGGGTGCATAACAAATTATATCTCAATTCAACCAACTCAATAAGAAACATATAACCCGAATTAGATTCAATTAGTGTTACACAATCAACTTAAAATGCCGTACTGAGATACCAACAAACTTAACAACAATTTATTATGATTTGTTTTACTTCTATTTCTGTTACGTCAGGACACGATAGAGAATGAATTTTTCCCCATTAGATACTGAATCGTAATTGTTATAGATATAGGTTTTTGAAATGACTTTTAAGCATACCTAAATATTATGGTTTTATACATATAATGATCATTTTCATTATACTAGTTTATGTGAAACATTTTAGCGAACACCTATAACTATAAGAAACATATGAACTGGATTAGATTCAATTATTGTTATACAACCAAGTTAGATACAAATAAACAACAATAAATTAAATTAAAAACAAGTTGGAGTATTAAGAAAATATTAGTTAGGGATAAAAATTTACCATTTGAGTTTGAACTTCTTGGTGATGAAGGAGTTGATCATTGTATTGGAGAGATAGAGAGGGGCGTAGTGGATACAGATATAGAGGGGGGGGGGGGGGGGGGGGGGTAGTTGATAACTATAGAGAGGGGGTAGTTGATACAGAAGTATGTGCGTATATGTTGGAGATGTGGAGTTAAACCAATTTACAATTTAATATGGCGTTCAATTTGCTGTTTTTTTTTAGCGCTAATATTTTTTATGAACCCTTTTTAATCTTATTAAATTTTATTATTTAAAAGAACTTGTAAAGTTAGGAAAATATGTAAAGCAATGATGAAAAGTTAATTAACACCAGAATATTTTAATTAAGAAAAATTAAAAAGTCATTTTTGGATGATTATTTTTTCATATGTTATTTTTTTCGGAATATTTTAGTATTAATTTCCTTATTTTCTTAAAGGTCCATTATTTGTGATATTTCGTATAGGAAAATGACTTCTTTAGCAATAAAACTCGAAATAATTTTGATAAGAGCAATTAGGTATTTAGGTTGGTCGAGGAATTTTTTTTATACAAAATAGTTTTAAATATATTAAAAGGCATGAAAGAATAAATAATATTGTTCAACTTTTCAGTGCCAAACTAAATACAAAATAATAAAATTAGACTAAAATTGATCTATTTTGATTCTTATTCTTGCTCATCTTCGTCATCGTTGATTCCAATATCATCTTTATCATGACTTAATTCGTTCTCATCCTCTGAAGAATCTGTAAATTCGGGAACAACTTCAGGTTCTTCGTATTCCTTATCCAAGTCTATTTCAAAATCAGGATCATGGTTTACATCAGCTAGTGGCCCGGGTTGTAAATTTTCAATGTTAGGAATGGAGTGTCCAATGGTGTCATCATCCTGGAATGCAGATGTTGGTTGTTCCGTTGTTTGCAATTCTGGTAAATGAACAACTGCTCTAGCGTTTACTTTGCAAACTGCTCGCCATTGCTTATTTCTTGAATTTAAATTTGGATAGGAAATATAACACACCTGCATATATAAAATGCCATATTTTAAGCAAATAAAATTAATTTACAAATATTTACACCAAAGTTTTGGACAATAAATTCATTAATTTAATACTATCTACTTTTTTTTTAATAGGTGCAGTCATAACCAGCAACGATTCTTGAAAACCAATTAAAATATTTGTAATAAAGTAATGAAAAAAGAAACTTAACTCACCTGCATAGCTTGCGATGCAAGTATAAAAGGATCGTGCTTTGCGTAACGACTATCAATATTGGCATCAACAAGCTTGTAACACTTGTGATACCTTGTGCCTTTGGTGCTGTTATCAAACCACTCACACTTGAACAAAACAGTTTTTTTTATCGGTAGCCTAGGATACTCAAATTCTAGAATTTCACTTATGTTTCCATAGAAATCGTCGTAGTCACTCTTTAGGCAAACACCACTATTGACAGTCTCTCTCTTTGCTCCATGCTTCATCGTTTGGAATTTGTAACCGTTGACAAAATAAATTGGATATGATTTTATCTTTTTAGACAGAGGACCTTGAGAGAGAGACAAGAGGAAGGGGTCGTGATTTATTCTTGCAGCATCTTCATCCACCTGTTTAATATCAATAATACAATAATAATAAATATTAAGTAACATAATTATAATAATAAAGATTTATAAATAGTAGCTTCAAGTTTTGTAACCAACACTTACATAGTCTCTAAACCATTCCCTAAAATACGTGTCAAGACATTCATCAATTTCCGCTTCAGTTTGGATGTGTTTTACTTCGCGTAACCAATTAGTATAAATGCTGCAATATATAAATAAATTACTAAAGATCTGTATCAAAGAGAATATCTTGAAAATGCTACGAATGAGAATAATTCAATACATTGATAGTACTTACTTTACATAAGGTTTTGCTTCCGGACAATTGAGAAGAATGTATGTACTTGCTACATGATATTCTTTCTCATCGAGTATTCTTTTAGTATGTTTACCTGAGGTCCGTCCGGGATAGGTGAATATGGATAAATTACCGGGTACCACTTCCTTTTCTCCCCCGTCATCGTTGCGTGGTACTTTTCTTGTGCGGGTGTATACTTCAGGCTCAAAATAAAGTGACCCGAAGTTTGAAATCTCATCGGTTAAGTACGCATTACCAATTGATCCTTCCACGCGAGCCTTATTCCTTATATTTCGTTTTTTGTTTTTGAGGTATCTTTCATATGGATACATCCACCTTCCCTGCACTGGACCTGCGAGTTTGGCTTCAGTGGCCAAATGCACCACAAGATGCTCCATTGGGTCGAAGAAACTTGGGGGAAATATTTTCTCCAATTTGCATATTATGACCGGAATGTCTTTCTCCAATCTCTCCATATCGGCGACTCTAAGTGTAGTACATGTGAGCTCACGAAAAAATAAGCTTAACTCTGTTTGTGCTTCCCAAACTGTTTTGTCAAATAATTCTCGAAACGCAATCGGAACTAACCTGAAATATAATTAAATCGTTAAAAAAACTTTTCTAGATATGATAATAAACTAGTTAATATTGCTTTTATTAAGTAATGGCTTTCATTCAATCAAATCACTTATTAAGAATGTCACCCACGAAAATGTAACTTAAATAGAATCATACGCACAATTTAAGATTGTGCCTTTTACAGAAAATGTTTCAACCCAAGGCCACATATTATATATACATCAGAATCAAATTTGAAATTAAGTGTAGGAAAATGATTGTTACAGAATACAACTGAATATTATTATCTCATTTGACAATACTTAAGTTTTGATATAATCATCAAATTTTAATTTCCATACATGTGTATTAAGATAATTTATACATATATATATTTACTATGAAGACACTGGTTTAAAAATATCACTAATATGAGAAATTTTCAAATATGCGCGATGGAGAACAAACCTCTGCATAAAAACATGACAATCGTGGCTTTTCATTCCTCCAGCTCGGTATTTATTTGCTTCAACACATCGGCTCATGTTGGAGACATACCCATCAGGAAATTTTATACATTTCGCCCATTTTAAAAACGCCTCCCTTTGTTTCTTGTCGAGGCGGTACTTTGGAGGGTGATAAACTCCATTCGCATCTTATCTTGGGTCGGACGTGTGCAAAATATTTCAGATCAAGCCTAGAGTTGTCATTGTCTTTTGTTTTTCCTTTAATATCCATCACTGTATTGAATATGTTCTCAAAACAATTTTTCTCAATATGCATGACATCGAGGTTATGGCGAATTAAATTTGTTTTCCAGTATGGTAAATCCCAAAAAATGCTCCGTTTCTTCCATCCACAACCATCGTTATGTTTCTTAACCTTAATATTATTAACTTCTGAATCAGGTTCCGTAATTTTCATCAGACCCATTTGATCTATCTCTTGTAGAATTTCCACTCCAGTTTTTGGTCGAGGGGCCATTTTGGTGACACATGTATTTTTAATGAAGCCGTTAGTGTCCTTCCTAAAAGCATGGTTACGGGGTAGAAATTTGCGGTGATTATCAAACCAAGTTTGCTTGTGACCTTTTGGCAGATACCAAGAATCAGAGTCTTCCATACAAATTGGACAAGCTAATTGCCCTTTCGTCGACCATCCTGATAACATGGCATATGCTGGAAAGTCACTTATAGTCCACATGAGAGCTGCACGCATCATGAAATTTTGTTTCATTGAACTATCATAACTCCAAGAGCCATTGTTCCACAAATTATTTAGTTCTGCAATGAGTGGCTGAAGGTAAACATCCAGTTTTTGACTCGGGTCTCTTGGTCCGGGTATAAGAACTGTTAAGAACATGAATTGCTCCTTCGTAAACATTCCTGGAGCGAAGTTGTAAGGATTAAGTATCACGGGCCAAGATGGGTATTGTTTTCCATATTGCCCAAATGGCATAAATCCGTCGGTACTAAGGGCTAACCTTACGTTACGAGTCTCATCTGCAAATTGTTGATGTGTGTTGTTAAAATGTTTCCATGCCTCGGAATCTGAAGGATGGGTCATGACACATGGATCTGATTCATGCTCTGCATGCCATCTCATGTGTTTGGCAGTAGCTTCTGAGGCATATAATCTTTGCAACCGAGGTGTTAAGGGGAAGTACCACATTACCGAGTTTTTGCCACCTTTAGGTTGATTACAGATCTTGCATGTTGTACGCTCACTGTCTTCGCCCCAATACAACATACACCCAGATGAACAACAATCAATCTTCTCAACCGGCATTCCCAACGGTTCAACTATTTTTTTCGTTTCATAAAAGGTTTGTGGCATGCGGTTACCTTCTGGCATAACTTCATACATCAATTTAGCAATTCTGTCATAATACTTTTCTGAGAGTCCAGATTCAGCCTTGATATCCATCAATCGTGTTACAGCAGAAAACGTGCTGTGACCACAACCATCATACAATGGGGTTTGTTGCGCTCTAATCGCATCATAATTTTTTTTTTGCGTTCGGATTAGGAAGTTCTGGATCATTCTCATGATACTCAAATGAAGGACCAGCTGCATCCATTATCATATATCTTTGTAACGATCACATGTATTCGGACTAAGCACACCTGGTATATCTCGAGATGAGTCATCATATCCACTCTCACCGAAGGAATCATTTGCATACATATTTTCATTGTTATAATCACTTGTTCCACTGGTTTCATGTCCATCCTCAAACACATACTCACCATGTAAAAGCCAACGGTGGTAGTCTGACTTAAACCCATTAGACACAATATGATACACGACTGAATCACGGTCTAGATAGGGTTTATTTTGATACTTACTACATGGGCACTTAATTTTATTTCCATCCATACATTCAGGATGACTCATTGCAAAATCAACAAACGCATTTACTTTTTCCTCAAATTCCGGATCAAAGTAACAGCCAGTTCCACGATTGTACATCCACTCTCTGTCCAAATTCATTTTATATCCTATTTCGTGGAAATTCGAGAGTATCAGGAAAAGAAAAACATAAGTATGAATGTTAATTTTTTTTTTTCCTGTATGAAAGGATAATTAATATAAATAATAAATTACTCATAAACATCAATTGACAACTATTACTTTATGTTACATTGTTTCGAAGACAATTGTAAAATAAAAAAAATGAAGATTTATCTAAGATTATACGTGACCGATTCATTAACGGCCCTTCCAACTAATAACACTTTTCTAGGTGGCCCAACCCGTTATGGCTTCCTTGTCCGCTTAAATTTCGGAAGGACAGCAATTTCTTTTAAATAATGTTTAAATTAAGCGCTTATTTTACCTAATTTTCTTTTTATTTATTATACTATGAAGACGTAAAAACTTACAGGGGGTCAGGGTATATTATCAGCTAGCTAAAATTTCAAATTTCCATTCAATTTTTTGAAATCTAGATTTTTTTTCTCCGATAACAACCAATTAATTATATGATGATTTATAATTGAGAACGCTAAATCCTGAAATTTAATAGAAACAATAGCAATTAGTTGAAACTGCTTATGAAGTGATGGGATTTATTCTTTAAAGCTAAATTTGATTTTTTTTTCAACACAAATGCATGCAGAATGATAATCTTACTTAACTTTTCATGTTTTTAGAACATGGAACTACCATCATATTTTTGTCTATCTACTCTTTTAAACATAATAACACGAAAGAAAAAAAAACAATACTCCTAGAGACTAGAGTAATATAATGGCGATTCAAGAGGACAAAAGAATTCTAACCTTGTTAGCTAAATTAGTTGATAATAGGTTTCTTGCAATTGTTGTAATTCGAACAGAGTTAAAAAGGAAACTTTAGAAAAAAGGAGAAAGTGTTAATTTGAAGGAAAACTTATTGTACCCATTGATTGATTGAACCGTAGATTAGTTCCTACTTCCTAGTTAAATCATTTTTTAAAATTAGTATCTAGATACATTCTTTTAAATCCCAAAATACTCTTATCATAGATTCATAATACACCATAAATTTCTCACTTGCATAACTGTCAAGTCGAGTCAAGTTTTCACTATTTCTAAGGAAATCCACCATATTAACTATCCTTTCCATTTTCTACCCGTTTCCTTTTACATAATTTTCTTTCTCTGTTTTATTTTGTCTACTGTAAATTGAAGTGTATTGTAAATTTTATTTAGTACTAAAAGAATCTGACTTCTAGATTTGAAAGGTATAAAATAATGAGTCATGAGGCAGTTTACCATTTACACCATAAACGTTCAAATGTTAGAAAATGGAAAAATTAGTGATATTTAGTCTAAAGTCTTGAACGAATTTCATACAGCATGTTATTGCAAGTCAATACTCATTTAAATATTTTTAGTGTATTATTTAATGATACCAAAAGATGAAATTATTATCTATAGTAATCGTTACTATTGTAAAAACCATCTCAAATTCTAATTACTAACGTAACAACTCTTTTAATAAAACAATATTGTTCAACTTGATGCCAAACTAAATCATAAAATAATAAAATAAAGCAAAAAATAGAAAAAAATTATATTTATCTCGACGGGCATGCAACGACTTACTAACGGCCTTCCAATATTTTTTTAGTCCCGTCATTCAGTCGTTGCAAAACCGTCACCAAAATCTAAAATGGCGACGGGTCAAAGATTCCGTTAATAGGGTCGTCGTCACGCCGTCGCCATTCCAGTGGCAAAGAATCTGGCCATTTTTGTTCTCACTATTTTGTTGCTACACCGTCCCTGAATCGCAACGTTTCCATGTCGTTGGTAAATGTTGTCTCTGATTGAGCTATTTTTTGTAGTGTTTGTTTGGCGGATGTATAAAATGGATGGGATAGTATTAAAAATATTGCGGTCCCTACAAATTCCGTGTTTGGTACGTTTATTTGTCACGAGACTAATAGTTCGGACGGGACTACAAATCCCACCCAACCCATCATTTGCAATATCATGGGGAGGTGGTAATGAGTATTTAGTCCAAACTCCTTTTATAATACATCATAGTCCCGCATCCAAACGAGGCCTTAGAGTTATACAATACTAGTATATAGTACCAATAAACTTTTTATTTTTATAAAATTTAGTACAACAAACATGGTTTATAAAAATCAAATCAAAAGCACTCAAACTGCAGCAAAAAAAAAATGTGATACAATATCGATATAAATAATCATATCGTGGGTACACTGTCAGAAATACAATAATTTTTAGACCAAAATGAAATTAACAACAAAATATAAATTTTCTGAAGAAAAACTAATCAACGAGAATTCAATACAAAACCGAAAATTTTCTGGCTTGCATCATCGAGGTGCCTGGACCTTCATAATTGATGCGATCCTATATTTCTAACATGTATCATAACTAATTTTTAGGTATGCAATTAGTATAGTTGCATTTGATGTTATAAATGAAGCTGGATTTTTCCAATGCAATTTATCTGTTTTCATGTTCAAACCGTAATTTTTTTTACGAACCGTAAGTCAAATTTACGGCTTGACTTTTGGATCGTAATCGTGACTTACAAATCGTAATCGTGACTTACGGATCGTAATCGCAATTTGGATCATAATCTTGAGTTACAAATCGTAATCGTGACTTACCGAAATAAAGTATATGTACGCAATATTCAACCTCGAAAAAAAATGAAAACTACAGTTTAGACTGTAAAATTACCAAATTGCCCCTACGTTGAAATCTGAAAATTTTACAGAGGCCGATCGATCAGCTGTCAACTCCGATCGATCGGTCAGGCAATCTGTAAAATTTTCCAGCAGGCCGATCGATCGGCCTTTGTAAAATTTTCAGATTTTTAACGCAGGGGCAATTTGGTAAATTCACTGTAAAACCGTAAATCTGACTTACGAAAGTCAAACCGTAAATTTGACTTACGGTTTGTAAAAAAAAGTAAGGTTGGTAAAAAAAATTACGATTTAAACATGAAAACAGATAAATTACAGTGAAAAAATCGAGCATCATTATAAATAGATGAGGAATAGAGGTTGGATTTTTACACTACAATTTTTCTAAAAAAACGTACAAACCGTAAATTTTTTGTACAAACCGTAAATTTTCAGTGCAAACCGTAGATTAAATGTACAGTTTGCAGCTCTGAAATTTTCAGTGCAAACCGTACATATTATCTACGGTTTTCAGAAAGTTTCAGAAATTACACTCTTGGTCCCCTGCATCATTTAAAGAGAAATTACACTCTTGGTCCCTGCGTCATTTAAACAGAAAAAACATCTCTCATTAAAAAAAACAGAATTTTAAGAAAAAAAACCCAAATCATCACTAATCAACCAAAATAAATACCATAACCATCAAATTTCGTCCGATTAAACTACGTTTATCTTTAACTCACCGAGTTAGATGCCATAATTCAAGTTATTTCTTTATTCCCTAGTTTATTATTTATTTTATATAGTTTTAATTTGCAAAATAGAAAAAAATATAAAATATGCCATTTGATCAATTGATTATTCACTTAGAATTTCTTATTGTTTGTATAGTTATAATTTCTTATTGTTTGTTTATATTAATTAAAAAAAATTAGGGTTGTTGATATTTTTTCCGTTTTATAAAAAAATAGAGTTTTTATTCAAATTTGTTTATTTAGATATTTATTAATAATTGTTTAGTTATCATTAAATGTGTATGTTCCTTATCTTGTTTTGATTGGGAAAATAA
Organism: Primula vulgaris; assembly: GCA_963920805.1. Classification (NCBI taxonomy): domain Eukaryota; kingdom Viridiplantae; phylum Streptophyta; class Magnoliopsida; order Ericales; family Primulaceae; genus Primula; species Primula vulgaris. The sequence goes on along the minus strand of OY987216.1, from coordinate 4,950,336 downwards.
AAATAGTTAGAGTTTATTAATATTTACCCGTTTTGAAAATTAGCTGTTTTATAAAATTAGGTTTTTTTAATTACTTTGTTTGCATAAATATTAGTTGTAACTTATTTTTGTGGAATCTTAGCTAATCTAACACTATAGAAAAGCGAGCATGATTTGTTGGCCTAATTACTCTCTAGATGGATATATTTTACTAACTATATTTTATAGGCTAACATTTTCCAACAAATTATTTAATTTTATAGAATGTTTAATACAGTTTCTTCATGGCTCAGCCATGTCCACAGATTAAAGGTAAGATGGACATTTTACGCCAGACCGGTCATATTTCAAATCAGACTTGAGAGGCTGGGAGAGAAGCGGGGAGAGGGGATGCGAACAAGATACGGTTATATAATTATAGTTGGCAGATATCGACGCCTGAAAGAGTGGTACAAAATATGATTAGAGCGGGTTTTTACGGTATTCACACAATAGGTAATTATACCGTAGATCGAGACTTGCTTACAGCCTTAGTTGATAGGTGGCGTGATGAGACCCACTCGTTCCATTTTGTCGATGGAGAGTTGGGAATATCGTTACAGGATGTAGAGATCATGGGTGGTCTGAGGATGGATGGTCTTGCTGTTACCCGATCGGAGAGGAATGATACAAAGGCGAGCATGTTGAATTCGGTAGAGAGCTTGTTGGGTGTTAGACCTGCTGACAATCAAGTTGATACAAACTGTTTGACATTTAAACTTGATTGTATGTTACATATTCACTGCACCAAAATTGCCTTTTTGGAACACTAGTATCATTTCAATTTGGAACACTTATTTTATGTTCCTTGAAACTGGAACGCAATAAAAATGTTCCTGATGAAAAAAATGTTCCAATTTTTTCGGGAACACTACGTAAGTGTTACAAATACTTCTATTAGAATATGTGACACTCACATGATCATTTTATAAGTGTTCTTAATTTTCACCTATTTATCGGGGAGGGAAAAAAAATGAAAGCGAGCGGAATTGGGAACCAAACGAAACTAAACAATTCGGTTTGATTTACTTTTATTAATTTAAAAATGAAAAAATTCAACTGAAGCGAAATAGTATGATCCGGTTTGGTTTAGTTTCACAACTTTGCTAAACAAAACGGAAACCGAAAAAATCATAATATTTGTTTCCTTGGATAATATTCATTGTTTATTTTTCTAACATATCTGTGTGTGAATATTTTGTAATTTATTTGTCTCAAAATCGAACATGTATGTTGTTGTTGAATTTAATTTATATATTTTTAACATTATTTTAAATTTAAGCATAAATCTCATATTATTATTATTATTATTTTATTATTAATCATTAAACCTTACTGTTTTATTAGTCCGTAATATGCGTGAGTAATTAATCCACGATCTGTACAACTAACACATGCACAACCTCTCTCTCTCTCTCTGTTTCTTCACACCTCCACATGCCATCTAGCCACATTGGCTAGGAGTCACACCGTTGGCTCGGTAACGCCACCACACCCTCTCTTCATGTTATTTTTTTCCCCTTTTCTTATTGTGTTTTATTGTTTTCCGTTTTCCCCTGTTACCAATTCTTTGATATGTATATAAATTTTCTTGTACAGTAAAAACGAGCCTTTCATTGAATTATGGTGCTTCTCAATTGATCCAATTTCTCCGCGAGGTCAGTTGGGATTTGGAAATTTAGGTTTTTGATTCTTGATGGTATTTTTTTATATGTGAATCTATTAGTTTAATTTATTCTTTCTATGTGTTACAACAGAATATGTTTTTACACTCTACGGTTTCTATTGTCAATAGATTTTGCTCTATATATAGTTTTATCGGGGCTTATTACAAATGATTTGTTAATGTCAAATTCAGTTAATGTCAATCAAGCACTCAATGATGAAATATCAAACTTAGAAAAATGATGATTTTGTCCACTTAAAAAAGGACTCAAATTCCTTATAGGCTCTCAATTTTTATTGTTACTGATGTTGGATTGTTGAACTTTCTTAGTCCATACAAATTTTGAGCATATAAGATATTTACTATATGTTATTGTACTTTGAATCAAAATGTTACAGTTGGTTTTTTAAATTTATTGAATTTGCGTTTGAGTTGTGATTTTTGTTGGGATCCTTTTATACTCTTGTTAAATGAGCCGGATACTATTTCTAGGGATTTTAATTGTAGCTCTTTATATATTTTTTGGGTTTTCAAAGATTACTTGTCGGAATTTATAGGCTATTTATTAAATTTAGTATAGGGTACATAAGGACTAATCTTTATATATGTCGTGTTTGAGCTAATGGAAGAGACGCTAATAGATCGATTCTAGCTGTTGAAGCATCGGTGAGAAAGAAACTGCAGCTAGTTGGTGTCACCACTTTGCTCTTTGCTTTCAAGTATGAAGAGGTCTCTGTTCATGTCGTCGAAGATCTCATTCTGATCTCAGATAAAGCTTATTGCCCACAAGTTGTGCTGGCTATGGTATGTTATTTTCCATTAAATTTGAATGGATTGCTAATTCAATAATGTAAAAACCTATTGTTTTTCATTTAGTTTATGCCGCTTCTAACATATTGGTCGCTTTTCTTATTGTCACTATTGTTTTTATATAGTTTTAACTAATTTTTGCTTTTTCTCTGTGTTTTTTGGTCAGGATTTGCATATTTGTACATTGATTAGAGGAGACTTTGAAACTTGGCGATTGGAGTATGTATGTAGCAGACTATTAGGATGACTCTTACTGGGATTTTAGTTTTATAAGTGAGTAGGTATGTAGCAGAATATTAGGATGACTCTTACTGGGATTTTAGTTTTATAAGTTTAACAGTCTTTTAGTCGTTGGACTTTGAAAAATTGAGATTTTTGTTGTAGTATATTATTGGACTCTTGGGCTTGTACTTTATGAGCCCAAGTGTGCTTGTAACACTGCCCCTCTATCTATATAAAGAGGGTTAGGGGTCTTGTATTTTACATTCATTCATATACATTCTGATTAATAAAGACACTGTTGTTGTCTCTCTCTATATTCTCTCTCTATATCTATATACATATATATGTGAGCTAATATGTCACACAACACGTTATCAGCATTTTGCTCAAAAAAATCATATATTTGTTCAAACACGAGGGTATCCGCTTGGAGATTGAATTGGGTAATTATAAAAAAATAAAAAAAAAAATCAACAGGGGTTTATAGTTTGTGTTCTGTCGATCGGGGTATTCAAATAAATAGTTATTGTTCTCCCTGCAAAACAAAACAAAAGTGAGGTACACAAATATTCTTCAACTTTGAACTCTTTGACACGTATCAATTGCATGCTTATAATACCACTACTAGAACATGTTTATATACTATAACCGCATGCTAATTAAGGACTATTAACATGAAAATTGCAGTGTGTAAGCATGTATATGCGTCTATTTTATATCCCGACATGCCCTTGATAGTATTTATTAAACCTGCTAGAACTAAAATACAAAAGTATGTATACATGTTTGTATGTGTTTGCGTTCACCTTCATAGTAATTGGTGATAGGGTTTTATGTTTTGTCAATGTAACGTAATACATATATTGATAATAAAATCATATAATCAGATTGTTAATCGAAAGTCATGTAATTGTTAACATGTATTAATCTGTCGGATTAAATCTGTAACAAACTGAAAAGTATAGTACTGATTTGTAATTCACTGAAAGAGGTAAACTGTTCTATTAATTATTCAAGGACCAAACTGAAAGTTGTCTGAAATTATGGACTGAACATGTAATAATGCTGTAAATAGATATATAGTTTGCTGAAATTACACGCGTGGTCCTGTAGTATAATACTTATACGAAAAACAATACATATGGTTGATAAAATGCAATATTTGGTAAATAAAAATTACATCTTAATGGAATAAATTGATATGCTTCCATGTAAAGTTAACCCCTTTGAATGTTAAAATTACCATATAGTATTAATTGGTAATTAAGAATATATTACGTATATGAATGATTTAGTTAACATGAATAAACTTACACATATAGCTATAGAATAATTAAAAGATTGAGTTATATCTTGCTAGTGTAACATGATAGATTTAGATTGATAACCTTAATTAATTTCCTTATTAGCAATATGTGCTACCATGTTAGAATTATTAATCATGGCAGCAGGTACAATCTAAATATTTATCACTACCATGTTTACAATATGGAAATTTGTGAAATCATATATTTTCACATTTAAGTTGAAAAAATTATGAACCCTCCCCAACTAGGCTCACCTATTTGGATACGATGTTTAGGAAAGATATAGGCGGAAGTCGATATCCTAATGAGGTCGGGATTTAAGTGGCATTCGTGCCCTCCACCCTCACCGTCTTTCCTGGTCGTTTTTCAAGTAGAGCTACCGAAAGGGGTTGACTAAATAATAATTTCCCCGAGTGTGTTTATATAGTGATATATGTTTCGCCGAATTGGTGTCTCTGTATCGACCTTTCGTTCGATCAATGAGAACCTATTCATATTAAAAGAAAAATTATTTTTCGAACCTATCGTTTCGAAATAAAATTTATACTTGTGCAAACCATAAACATATAAACCAGTCGTTTAATATGATAAATAATCCAAAACTCCCAGCACATGTTGGATGCTATCTATGATGAGAAAATTCGTAAAAACATACTTGCGAAATGACTGTTTAAACGTTGATTTTAATCCGTCACCACATGTTACTCACCCTGATGTGTGAAAATGTGATGCCCAAAAAAATAAAAATTGGATGACATCTTTGATGAGTAAAACACGAGTTTGTTGTTACCATCAGGATGAATGCTAAGGCGTTGATTTTATTCCGCCACATTTGAAACGTGATGACGTCTATGGTGAATAAATATCTGAAATTGACATATTGGAGCAATCATTCACCAAAATACTAGTTTGGAAATTATATTCCATAAGCAGTATCGTGAATTCATATTCACCATGTTGCTTTATTGCCCATCTGTTATTGGATAAGAAAATTACTCCGGTGAGTAGTTTTAATCCTATTGGGTCAATGGCGAATTATTTGCCTGATATTAATGCTCTTCGTGTACATTTTTTTTCATGAATCGAGAACCGAGACAAGTGTTATTTGTCTCGAACTGTCGCGATCCCGATGAATCGCCTAGCCAAGCGAGATTTTAGACAATCGTCAAAATCGAAAACATGTGGCTTCAAGACAGTAATTGAAATGAACAATATGGGCCGTTGTCACAAAGCAAGAGATAATGCTCAAGGAGGCAACTCTATGCTATAAAGACAAAGGTCATGCACGGTTACTGCTTAAATAGTTCAAAACTATTATAAAGGTGAAAAAACCAATGCTAATGTGGTTAAAGATAACTGAAAGGAAACTCTTGAAACCCCCGGTTTTGTGGCTCAAATAAGTTTGGTACCTTTCTTTATTGATTTTGATAAATCATTGAGCCATTTTTTCGCTCATCTGGATTATGTTTTTCCATATGGATTATGTTTTTTTTCCATTTGGACATACTTTTGTATTATGGTTTGTCTGTTTACAAAATTTCTCGAAATAATTTAAAGTAATTTGAGCAAATTCTTTTGACAAATGTGACCAAACTTTAAATTATGAAATTTTAGGCAATACTTGTTGGCTAGTTGTTTTTTTTTGGAAATAGTGGGTAACCGTGTACCACATAATTTCACCAACTACTTGCCTAAAAGAGTCCTTTGTGACAATGATTATGGACATGTCGTTTCAAATCGAAATCTTTGGTAAAACCAAATTGATTTGTCAAATATGAGGCATTATACTCTTGTAGGTCCTGTCGTACCTTAGCGAAAGTGAGTTCGAACTTGTAGCTCCAACACCACCAATGTTAAACGAGTTAGTTTATTTGGTTATTCGTAAGGAATAGTGATGAGAATAATGAGATTGTAGAATGCTCGCCTAGTAGAGCAAGGCTTCTCTCACACCTTGAAATTGATTACGAGATGGTTGATTTCTTCGTAATGGACGTTATAACGGTCCCCTACTTTATCAGTTTAGTAGTTTTCCAAAAACTAATTATGCAGCATGTGATTGTGGTCACTGTTTTATCTCTATGAGAATTTAGACAAAGAGATATAGATGAAGGTCCATGTGTGACTTCATGTGCTTAAATCAAGTAGTTCCTGACCACGGAACCCGATCTCAATTGACTGAGATGTTCACTATATGGATTAATATAATCTGAGCGGATGTGGTATACCGCCTAAGTGAGTACTTGATCAAGTATTATGCCCTTGCGTGTTTTATTATGCGATCCACTTTTGGATTTGCCTTCGAGAAGAAGGATCTTGGGAAGAAACGGTAGTGACTTGGCCTGATGATCGAGTTCCGTAAAGATTGAATCTAAGTCCATGATTCAGACTACACCGAGAAGGTGTTATGACGTTTTAGTCATCATGACGCTAAGTCGACAGATTTTTCCATGATCGTTCGATCACTAGACATTGATATAGACCCAGTCTGTCCTTAATGAGACGATGAAGAGATATTGAACCATCATGTTCATATCTAAGTACAATAAGCACATCATTGTACTTGGTCTAATGTGCTAGAACAAACATCTCGTATGCTGTGAATGGTATTGCTCGACACAGCATCGCGCTAACACGCTGCCATCGAAATGGCACTAAAGACACATTCCCTTACCTTATGGTAATTTTGGAAGTGGACTAGTTTATCCCATTTGCGTCATCAAGTGTACCTACCCCCTTCGGTACTCGAATTAACGCAACCCTTTTTTAGTTATACCGATGCCAGTTACTTATCAGACCCGCATAAGGGATATTCCTAACATGGTCTGTCTTTACTATTAGAAATATGGCAATATCTTGGAGGTTTTGCAATGACTCCAAACGAATCACTCTAATCTACTCGTGCTCTATGAGACGACTAGAGAGTGTATATGTCTTCGAGCTCGTATTAGCCATATTTGAATTACATATGCTCTGTTTCACAATTCAGATAAAACACTTGTCTTATTTGAGGACAACTTGTTGTTATCGATCAAGAGAGACATGAATAGATTATGCTATTTAGCATTTCTTGCCGAAATAAATCTTCACATATGAAGTTTAAGAGCATCTAGTTGAATGCTCGTTCTATTTCACGTTAGATTTTCTTGCATCCAGCCGTGTGCAAGTAAATGAAGCATCCAGTCGAATGCTCATACTCTTTCTTGAAATATGAAATCCTTGAACCCAGTCGTGTGCAAGTGAGGGGGGATCATCTAGGTGAATGCTTATTGTACTAATTACTACTTAGTCGAAATCCTCGCATCCTGTCGTGTGCAAGTGAAGGGGAGCATCCAGTCGTATGCTCGTGTACTCTTTTTGTCCTTAGACCAAGGTTTTTTCCCACTGGGTTTTCCTTGGCAAGGTTTTTAGCGAGACATGTTCCCATCATATATCACTTAAAATTTCCGAAAGTAGGGGGAGTATCCTGTTGTATACTTCTTACCACTGTGTACTCTTTTGTCATTCGACTAGAGATTTTTTCCCACTGGGTTAACTCTACCAAGGTTTTGATGAGGCACCTGTTTTATGGTTGATCCCTAGTACTACCATTGTTGCACTCTTTTTCCTTCGATCAGAGATTTTCCCATTGGGTTTACTCTTGCAAGGTTTTGATGAGGCACACTATTTTGTGGTTAGTTAATTACATGGAATTTCGCCCTATATCATTCGGCTACACAGTTTATCCTAGGTACCGGTTTTGTCCCACACTGGGTTTTTTGGCCCTAAGGTTTTTATGTGTTTAGCACTGCGAATGAACTCGACTCAGATCGACTGCATGAAGACGAAGAATTCAAGACATCCAAAGGGGGAGTGTTGTATGATATTATTGGACTCTTGGGCTTGTACTTTATGGACCCAAGTGGGCTTGTTACCCTACCCCTCTATTTATATAAAGAGGGTTAGGAGTCTTGTATTTTACATTCATTCATATACATTCTAATTAATAAAGACATTGTTGTTGCCTCTCTCTATATTCTCTCTATATCTATATACATATATATGTGAACTAATATGTCACCCAACAATATTTTCCTTTTTGACTATTTTTATTCGTATTTGTTTATTTGATACTCATGAAACTTTCAGATTTGTGCAAGATTTTGTTTTGGTAGAGATGTGTATTGTAAGTTTGCACAAGTTGGATTCATTTACGCTATGTTTAACATTTTATTTGGTCTAGTGTTTTTTATTTGATCTTATGTTATATTATGAATACGGTTTTTTTTCCGGTAAGTCTATATTATGATTACGTTGAATTTATGCTTCAATTCTTTTGAAAAACAAGATCCGGAAAACATCAATTATCACTCATGCTGACCACTTCTGCTCATCCCAACATTTTTTTGGTGTTCCGAAATGTATTCTCAAGGTACACCGGAAGTAATTAATAGGAACACTTTTGTGATGTTCCGAAATTGAAACACTCAAAATGCGTTCCTATTTTAGAATTAGGAACACTTTTTTAGCGTTCCAATAAACTGGCACATCACTTTTAGGCACTATTTATTTGTGTTCCAAATTCTATTAGGAACACTTAATTTCCATTCCAAAAAGGTCATTTTGGTGTAGTGACTTTCGGTGAATAACCCCCGAGCCTACTGAGGAGCGCTTTTTATATCAGTCTAGGGCTGCCATGTTATTATTACTTGGTGCACATGTACTTTCAGATAAGAGCAGTGATCAGATTCCACTATGGCCTCTGCCATTTCTTGAGGATTTTGACACATGTGCAGAGTATATGTGGGGATCAGCTCTTCTAGCCTAGTTGGAGGCTAATTTATGCAAATTGGTGTGGGGTAAATCTAGCGGAGTAAGCGGGACGGTCATGTTTCTTGATATGTGGGAGATAACCAGGCTACTGCCTGTTAGACCATGTGAAGGGTTGCCTGCTGATATCGACCCACCTCAGGGATTTCCTAGGTTTCCCCTCGGTTACAGGTATGATATTATTTAATTTTTATATTCGATTTGTATTTTTTGTGGTGTATTTATCATTTACTTATTTTATTTATATTTGTTGTTTATCTGCTTTTATTTGTATATTACAGATGGAAAATATGGAGGCTTGCTAATCTTAAACCATATGTCTACGGATATAATGTGGTCCATATACGGGACCAGTTTGAACAGATGTCGCATGAACATGTAAATTTGTACTTTCTTATTTTCTACATGTACTTTACGTATTATATGTCGTATATGATTGCATTGGTCTTATTTGGATAGTATATGATTTTATAAACAGTTTTTGATCGTGTTTTTAAAAAATAGCATAAAAACAGCTTAAAAGTTGTACTGTAAACAGATAGGATTGACAATTACATCACACGAGCGTGCTCCGCATCCAGAATCGCCATATAGAGATAGACGTCATCCGGAGCTAGACGTGGATGGAGGTAGACGCATGACTACAGATCAGGGTGGAAGTTCAAACGGTCATCGGCGTGCTTCTTTTGGAGGGTCGTCCTACTTACACGATAATGTCCAGTACAACGTCGAGACCCCATATTTTTTTATAGACAGCCATTTGGGTCGTATGATTATCATCCTGGTCAGCATTCAACAGACACTTGGGATCGAGGATTGACAATTACATCACACGAGCGTGCTCCGCATCCAGAATCGCAGTATAGAGATAGACGTCATCCGGAGCTAAACGAGATTGAATAGTCCAGTGAGTCGTCATCTGACAGATTAACATCGGCCGGAAAGATGCTCCCTATGTCAAACTTTAAGAGTTTAGTCGTGCCAAAAAAAAGAAGAAGTTATGATTTGTTTAATTTAATTTGATTTGCATGTTGAATTGTACGTTGCTGAACTGAGTTTATATGTTATATTTTTAGATGGGTTGGAATATTATAATATTGTCATATATGTTTTTTACAGGTTAGTTATTATGGTAGCACAAAGAAAACGTAAATTAAATATACGGTTTGTAGTGTAAACGGCCTTGGATACCTTATCTATAAAAATCCGCCAACAACACTTACTCACTTTTGAATTCTTTTGATTGATTTGACAACACAGAAGTTCGTCTTTATTATGAAATGACAACCATATCCAAAAATGACTTATCAATGCATTATTAAAGCTTGATAATGAGTATACATGATTTCTTTTATTTTTAAATAACGAACCGTAAAAAAAATACAAACTCTAAGTTAAATCTACGGTTTGTAGTGTAAACGGTCTTGGATACCTTATCTATAAAAATCCGCCAACAACACGTACTCACTTTTGAATTATTTTGATTGATTTGACAACACAGAAGCTCGTCTTTATTATGAAATGACAACCCTATCCGAAAATGACTTATCAATGCATTATTAAAGCTTGATAATGACTAGACATGATTTTTTTTTTGAAATTGAATATAAATATGGTATATTTTTGCCAATACTAACCATCTCTCAAATTAAACACAACACTCACTTGAATCTCTTCAAAAATACTCATTTCTCCAAACAAAAACATACACAAACACTCTCCGAAAATGAGTTATGATTATAGTTATGACAACAACCAATGGAACTACAACTATGGCGATTCCTCCAGTAGCTCAAACGAGGAACTAACTGACTATACAGAACATTTTGAAGTTGAAGATTTGATTTGGGATACAAGGGATGAAATGCTTGCTAATCTTAGTGACGTGGCTGGAAATTGGTGTTTTATTCTTACGATCCGTAGGTCTGGGGGGGTGATGGGAGAAGAGCATCGTATGTTGATATTGTGTGTGATAAATCGGGGGTTTACGAAAAGAAGAAGCCGTCTTCCACAAATTCAGGTACCAAAAAAAAAAAGATTGTCCATTTTTTTATTAAGGGTTACGTAGTTAATGATGAATGGATGTATCGTGTAAAAAATGTACATCATAACCACCCACCTCCCACTTACCTTCAAGGGCAAGCACGACGTGCTCGTTTAACACAAGAGGAAAAAGAAATTTTTAAAACTTTAAGGAAAAATAGTTTTAAAGTTAGTGCAATATTAGAGGTAATAAAAAATCAAAATCCTGACAATATATCCAACACTAAAACGATACATAATTATTTGGCTGGTCTGAAAGTTAAAGAGAGAGATGGTAGAAACCCGATACAAGAACTGTTTAATTTATTGGATAGACATCGGTATACTTTCTTCTATAATATGAACCCAACAACTCATAGTCTAGAGAACTTGTTTTTTGCCCACCCCGATTCTATATGGATATTCAAAGCTTTTCCTGATGTACAGTAGAAACTCGATAAATTAATACTCGATTATTTAATAAACTCTCTAAGATAATATTTTTGGCCGGTCCCGACTCGGGGATAGGGTGCTAAATTAATAATTCGCTATAATTATAAGATAATACATTTTTGATAATTTCTTTAGACCCCATATAAAATATAAATTAATAATTCCTTATATATAGCATATTACATGAATGATTTACGAAGTTTTCTTGAAAAATGACTCAATTGTCTTTTGTTTTTTGTTGAAATCAATTTCCCCTTGAATCTCGTCTCTAATTTTCCTTAGCATGGTAAGAACTTCTGGTGTTGTTTTCTCATAGCTCAAGAAGCATTGAACACAAGAAGCATAATAAGGTGGGAGATTGAAGGTTTCTTTCAAATTGGGCCCTTCATTTGATATACATGCATTGTATACAATAATTAAGTGGAAGCTTGAAAGGTGTTTGTAAACTAAGTATTTTACTATAAATTAATAAAATATTAATTAATATATAAATTATTAATTATTAATTTATCGATTAATTAATAACTCTCTTAATTAATAAATTTTGGTGGTCCCAAGTGTATTATTTTATAGAGTTTCTACTGTATTGTTAATGAACTGTACATATAGGACAAACCGTTTTAATATGTCATTTCTAGAAGTCGTAGGGATGACATCAACAAACCAAACATATTGTTTAGGTTTTGTTTTCATGAGAGATGAGACTCAGGAAAGTTATACATGGGCTTTGAAAAAATTTAAAGAAACATTGGAGGGTTGTACGCTACCTAGGGTGTTTGTGACCGACAGAGAAATGGCCTTGCTAAATGTTTTATCCGTTATTTTTCCCGATTCTTATCATATATTGTGCACTTTTCATATTGCCAAAAATGTTTTGAGAAGCTGTAAAAAAAATCTCAGACGAGGAGTGGCAAACGTTTCTAGATAATTGGGGCTTATTGGTTTATGCTGAGACGATAGAGGAGTACAATTATAACCGATCTTCTTTCAAATCCTCCTACAAATCGTATCCTGCTGTACTTAAGTATGTAGACAAGCTATTAAATGATTATGCCGATAAGTTTGTTGCATGTTATACCAACCATACCACACATCTAGGTAACAGAACCAGTAATCGGGCTGAACAACAACACGCAAAGCTAAAAAGATCTATTTCCACAAATACTGGTACGCTTGAAAATGTTTGGGTAGAAGTGAATAAAATTCTGAATAAACAGTTTGAGGATATTTAGATGAAATTGGATAAATGCAAGTCTTCTTTTTCACATTCAGAACGGACACCTCTGTTTAAAAATCTTAGGTCGTATATAACACACCAAGCCTTTGATTTATTATTTGAAGAACACAAAAAATATAGTGGCCAGCTGATGAAAATTGTTCTTGCGGTATAAAGTTGTCTCACGGGTTACCTTGTCATCATATTATGAGTGAACATATTTTATTCGGAAAGGCTCTCCCACTAGAATATATCCATACATTATGGAAAAAATTAGATGTAATTGATGATAATGGGGAAAACAATGATTATGGGGTAGAGGGTGATCTAGAAGAGTTTAAAAGTGTTTATTCCACCAAAACTAATGTTGAAAAACGGCGTATGAAAACACAACTCCGAGAGATAACCTTACCATCTATAACATTCATGAATGATTCCGAAGTCAGACAAACTAGGGGGAGACCTAGAAAAGGAGACAATTCTAGTAAGAGAGATAAGTCGGGATGGGAGTATGCGGAGGAACATAGTGCTAGTGCTAGTAGAGATAAAGGGAAAGGCAAAGCGGAAGAAACATCGGAGGTAAAGGTAAACCCAACTAGGAGGCCACGAAACCAAACAAATAAGCCCACCACCACTAGGCAAAGCTTTGCGTACAGTGACCAAATATGGGTCATGTTATATAATTACATCGATACGGTTTATGATGTGCGTGGGGATGGTAACTGTGGGTTCTGAGTAATTGCAAATGTCATGGGTAAAGAACATGGGGAAAATGATTGGTACGCAATTGGATGTGAGTTGTTTCAAGAGCTGCAGCAAATGAAAGGTGTTTATTATGATCTTTTTGAGAATCTCGATTTTTAAGGTTATCATTATGATTATATTCTATCCAGTTTGAATTTTTATCATCCTACAAATCCTGCCCCTTTTGAAAAATTGATAAGATTTCCAGCTTATGGTTTTTTAATTGCATCTCATTATAATATCCCAATTGTATTGCTGTCATTATGGCCAAACAAAAATGGAGGCGTACAAGTATGAAATGCCACTTTTTTACCTCTTTAGACTGGTCCGCCTCCTGGAACGACATATTACATCCCTACTGTAATGGTGTACGTGAACAGATTTTCCCAATGCCAAGAATTATAGCACGGTGGGAACAAACACGCACTGAGGCTGCTGAGCCATGTAAGGAACTTTTTCGAGCAAATTTCAATTTATACATGGCGCTAGAAAGGCAATCGAAAAAGCAAACCCTAAATGAAGAAGATGCTATAAACGTATCAAGTCCATAATTAGTTTTATTATTATTATTTTTATGTAAAGTACTTTTTTTTTCAAGTTGTTGTAAACTGGTTTGATGAGACTCAAATAATATTATGTGATGTATCATGTTTAAATAATATGTTTTATGAAATTTAGTTAATGTTTGCATATTGACGATTGACACCAAATTGACGATTTAGTTAATCTTTCATATTGAGTTATCCAAGTGTTGAAAAACAAACCAATATTATCATATTGGAGCTCTAAAAACTATCCCGTATGTATATGAAAATGTATGATTTCAAATGTTTCGTATTTCTTACTTCACCTACTAAAACTTGCAAAAAGAGTGAAATTAAAATGATCAATAAATCTCAACTTATACACTTCACAAAAAAGGTAACATGATGAACCAAAAACGTGAAATTTGTAAAATCAACTTTTGGGGGGTAAATTTGTCTAAATTTTGTATTTATTTTGAGAGATTGTTAGAATTGACCAAATTTATATATATAAAAAATCATGTCTAAAAGATTTAGTATTTTGTAAAAAAATTAATTTTATTTTATGTATATTTTTCAGAATAGGGCATTTAGTTTTTTATAAAAAAAAAATCATCTTTAATTAAAAAAAAATCATGTTTAATTTTTAAAATTGGAGTATTTTTATTGATATAAACAATATTACAACTCTAATAAACTAAAAAAAACTATCAACTAATTATAAAACATTCATGTCTAAAATTGAACTATTTTAATTGATATAACCAATATTTCAACTAATTATAAAATATTCATGTTTAAAAGATTTAGTATTTTATTAAAAAATTATTTTTATTTTATGTATATTTTTAAGAATATGCCATTTAGTTTTTTATAAAAAAAAATCATGTTTAATTTTTAAAAATATATTCAGTATTTTTATTAATATGGACAATATGCAGTTTTTACGAAATGCAGGGACTGTTCTGTAATTTCATAAAATTTCAGTGCAAACCGTACATAATATGTACGGTTTGCACTGAAATTTTCAAAACTACAAACCGTACATTTAATCTACGGTTTGCACTGAAAATTTACGGTTTGTATAAAAAATTTACGGTTTGTAGCTACAAATTTTAAACAAAACTTGAATATATGTATTTTTAAAAATAAATATGTTTAATATACTATTCAATAATTCTTACGTTTTGTCTCATGATAAAGACAAATTATTTAGTCTTTGAGTACACCACAAGTGGTCTTCTATACCATTTATTTGGTGACATGTGTAATGGTAGGTACAATTACTTTTGATAATTTTCAAAACAATTTCTCTCTCCCTCTTGGTCAAAGCCTTGTAAATTTCGTTAGTACTCCTTGTCTCAACAAAATCAAATAAATATTTTATTTAGTTACATTGCATAGATACGTAAATGTATAAATTTTGGAATTGAATGATAATAAAAATACTAAAAAATCTTAAGTGAAGAAAGTTACTAAAACAGGATGCTTGAAAGCATAAATTACTTAATTTTAGCCCTTTAAGTTACCAAATTCAAAGAAAAAAAATAGAATTGAATTTTTTTATTAATTTTTGCAAATCAAGATATAATCATCAAGTTTTATTTAACCATAAATTTGCTTTTTTCTCTCATACTCTTAGTTGATTCCTAAAATTATAGAAGCGAAACCAAACAACTTAATTAAAGTTTACAAAGATTTATCAGTTTTTAAACGAGACAACCTAACCACAAATTGCTATTTAAAGAAAATATTGCTTTAATAAAAATAATAAAATTGAGAGTGTAAAAATAAAATCTCCCCTCAACATTATTCCTATTATTTTTATAAGATAAGATAAAAAAAAAATGTAACAATTAATTCTTATAGTTATCGTAAACGGTATAAAAAATAAATCTACAGTGTTGATGATTTATAAATTTATTTAAATCAGTGGTTCCTACATAAGAATAGAACTAGCGTACGTGCGCCCACACGATGTTTGGTGTAACACGTAGATGTGTAAATTATTGTGAAATATTAAACAAAAGTATTTAGCAACACAAACTCAATTTTACAAAAAAAAAACACTTCTAATCATAAACATAATAGGAAAAGTAATATCTGAGAGGCGGAGGAGAGAGAGTGCAGAGAACATAGATAATTGAGTTGTTTTTTTGCGGTAATTAGTATCCTATTTTGAATATGACTAGTTTCTTTTAACTGTTACATTTTTTTTAGTTTTTGAATTTCTAGCATCATGTGTAATTTTTTAAACTATTAATAGTGTTTTATAATTATTTGTTTTAAGAAATCGTAAGGGCTCTTAACATAAACTAATAATATAGTGTTGTAAGATATTATTGGACTATTGGGCTTGTACTTTATGGGCCCAAGTGGGCTTGTAACCCTATCCCTCTATCTATATAAAGAGGGTTAGGGGTCTTCTATTTGATGATTCATTCATACATTATGATTAATAAAGCCTCCCTTATTGTTGTCTCTCATACCTCTCTCTATATCTATACATATCTCTATATATATCTATAACGAGCTAATATGTCACACAACACGTTATCAGCACGATGTTCGTGTAGATTGGAGAAAAATCTAAGAGATTGGAGTATTTGTTCGAAAGATAGGATTTATATGCTCGAAGACCGAGTTATAAATATACGAACAAACTTTGAAGTTTTTTTTATTTTGCCAGTCTTCCCCAAAATACGAGGCGTACGGTACAAGTTTTCCCAAATAAAATAGCAATTGCATGCGTTGTTATTATTGTTAATCTGCTACGAGTATAGATTGATTAAATACCAACAATACTAGCTGAGATACTATCACCAATAACTGCATGTTCGGTTTTTATTTGTACTATGTGTAAAAATATTTGTATGCTTAGTATAGCTGCTTATATAATTATTGCATGTTATACCTTTACTGTTTGACGGTATCAAACTGATGTATGATTAAATCATAAGTGATATACAGATAAGGCATGCGAACAGATTAGTTTGTAATACTCCAGTACATGTTAATTAGTTTGTAGTACTCCAGAACATGTTAAGACTATACTGGAAACCTATTACCCGTGCATATGTGTTAATTTCGTGTAGAATAAAAACACTAAAGGACCAGTGCATAATACTTTTTCATGTTAAAAATTACCATATATAATGAATCTTGTGAATTACCATGTATGTAACTTGCGTGTATATTGTAAATTGGTAAATAAAATATATTACGTACATGAATGATTTAGTTACCATCTATAGAACTTACACATATAGCAATAGAATAATTAAATATTGAGTAATATCTTGCTTAGTGTAAATTGGTAAATTTAGATTGTGCTAATATGTACTACCATGCTACTGCTATATTATTTAATCATGCAAGCAGGTACGACTATGTATTTATTTACTACCATGTACACATGTGTAAAATACGGTAATTTGCGAAATCATATATTTTCACATTTAAGTTGGAAAAATTATGAACCTTCCCCAACTAGGCTCACCTATTTGGATACGATGTCTAGGAAAGATATAGGCGGAAGTCGATATCCTAATGAGGTCGGGTTTTAAGTGGCATTCGTGCCCTCCACCCTCACCGTCTTTCCTGGTCGTTTTTCAAGTAGAGCTACCGAAAGGGGTTGACTAAATAATAATTTCCCCGAGTGTGTTTATATAGTGATGTATGTTTCGCCGAATTGGTGTTTCAGTATCGACCCGTCGTTCGATCAATGAGAACCGATTCACATGAGAAGCAAAACTAATGTTTTCGAACCTGTCGTTTCGGAAAAAAGTTTGTGCTTATGCAAACCATAAACATATAAACCAGTCGTTTTATATGATAAATAATCCAGAACTCCTAACACAGGTTGGATGCCATCTATGATGAGAAAAATCGCAAAACATACTTGCGAAATGATTGTTTAGACATTGATGTTATTCCGTCACCACATGTTAGTCACCCTGATGTGTGAAAATGTGATGCCCAAATTTTTTTTGGATGCCATCTTTGATGAGTAAAACATGAGTTTGTTGTTACTCTCGAGATGAATGCTAAGGCGTTGATTTATTCCGCCGCCACATATGAGACGTGATGACGTCTATGGTGAACAAATGTCTGAAATTGACATATTGGAGCAATCCTTCACCAAAATACTAGCTTGGAAATTGTATTCCATAAGCACTATCGTGAATTTATATTCACCATGTTCCTTTATCGCCCATCTGTTATTGGATAAGAAAATTACCCCGGTGAGTAGTTTTAATCCTATTGGGTCAATGGCGAATTGTTTGCCTGATATTAATGCTCTTCGTGTACATTTTTTTCCACGAATCGAGAACCGAGAAAAGTGTTATTTGTCTCGAACTGTCGCGATCCCGATGAATCGCCTAGCCAAGGGAGATTTTAGACAATCGTCAAAATCGAAAACTTGTGGCTCCAAGACAGTAATTGAAAGGAACAATATTGGCCGTTGTCACAAAGTAAGAGATGATGCTCAAGGAGCCAACTCTATGCTATAAAGACAACGGTCATGCACGGTTACTCCTTAAATAGTTCACAACTATTATAAAGGTGGAAAAACCTATGCTAATGTGGTTAAAGCTAATTGAAAGGAAACTCTTGAGACCCCCGATTTTGTGGCTCAAATGAGTTTGACACCTTTCTTTATTGATTTTGATAAATCATTGAGCCATTTTTTCGCTCATCTGGATTATGTTTTTCCATTTGGATTATTATTTTTCCATTTGGACATACTTTTGGATTATGGTTTGCCTGTTTATGAAATTTCTCGAAATAATTTAAAGTGTTTTTTGAGCAAATTCCTTTGACAAATGTGACCAAACTTTAAATTATGAAATTTTAGGCAATACTTGTGGTGTAGTTGGTTTTTTGGAAATAGTGGAGTGTACCATATAATTTCACCAACTACTTGCCTAAAAGAGCACTCAGTGACAACGATTCTGGACCTGTCGTTCCAAAATCGAAATCTTTGGTAAAGCCAAATTGATTTGTCAAATATGAGGCGTTATACTCATGCAGGTCCTGTCGTACCTTGTTGAGTTATAAAATATTCGAGAAAACCAGTGTTATCTGGTAATAGCTCATGAAAGAAATGAAATTTCTTTACATAGCCTCCACTCAAAAACGTATTTTAGAGGAGTTGAAATGTCTTTCAAGTGGTTGCTACCACATTCTTTAAAGCATTCAAAGTTACCTTATCATTTCGCCTGTCGTCGAATGATAAATGATTTAGATGCTAAGACATGATTGTCTGTACTATCATTCGCCTGTCGTCGATTGATAAGAGCATTTTGATATTATGGCATTGACCGGATGAGATATTCCCGGGTCAAAAGACGATGCTTGATTTATAATCGCATAGCATTTGGATTCTCTCTAAGAATATATTTCGCAATTAATCCGAAATTCATGCCACTAATGCTCACTTTGAAAGACTAGTATGTGTAAAGATCATGAAATGAACTCGTAGAATTCTGGTAAAGAATTGAAGGAGTTATTGTGGACTTATCCAACCATAAAACGGACCATAAATATAAATGGTTATGGTTGATGCATCGACAATAAGGTCACATTTTATTGTTGTCCACAGAAATGCAGCATTTCCCAAACTTTTAGCCCTATCATTAAGTTGATGGCTCATGATCCGGATTATCCTGAAAAGTCTAGTCGACTTGATAATTCCGAAGAGTAATAATCGAAATTTCGATTTGAATTACTTGAGTTTGGAAATTCAAATTGAACATCCTGTCGATTATGTTCAGACCCAAATGGACTCACGGAAAGTTTGTTGATGCGACTGCAAATGATTGCACGCACATCTTGGTCTTGCGCACCAAGATTTATATTTCCGTGTGGGTTATGCTATTTTGCTGCATTGGTCCATTATGAGGCCCATAGACACTCAAACACCATATGCGTACCAGCTGGTTACTGGTTATGAGCCAGAAGTCTCATAATAACGCGTGTTTAGAGTGATTAATTAATATTTTGATTGAGCCGTTCTAGCGTTCAAAATATGGACCTCTGAAGGGGACATAAGTCGATTATGAATCTCCTGCCTATCATTTGATAGAGTAACCTTGGCAAGCGATCTCTTTACCGCATGATATGCGAAAGTGACATCGCTAAGACTGTTCTCCCCGTCGTTAGGGGGAGATTTGCACGTTACCGTTGATAAGGAACGACGTGAAGTAACGTGGCATAACCCACTCAGTCTTAGCTTGATCCCCAAAACTGCACTTAGTGATAAGTAAGTGCATAGACTCCCTCAAGTCTAACTAAATGCCAGACGCATTTAATGACTTTATGAGATGTCACGAGATCATTTATACCAGCTGCAAAATGCTTGCAAGGATAGACGTCCCTGTCGGACGCCGTGTTCCTGTCGTAACACGTTGCTTTGGCCGAACCCGCCAAGCAAAGGACGCTGCCGTCGGCCGTCAGTCTGTCGTCCTTCCTAAGATATGAGGAAGTTGACCGGTTCTTAATTCGTTCAGCCCCAGAGGTGGTGAACTGAAACTCGTTTGTCGCACGAGATTATAAAGGATCAAGGAGATGTGTGATTTCCTCCTCATCCTAAGAATCTCGAAATATCTGTCGATCATGATATCTTAGACGATATTGAAGCGAAACGAGACTGTCATTGATTACTTGTTCATATATTCGGTGACGACTGATAATATGAACAAATTATGATAGGGAACCATGTACCGTTGCCTGAAGTCAACGTAGAATAGACTGTACTAATGGAAACTTGCAATCCAAGTAGACTCCTTAGCGAAAGTGTGTTCGGACCTGTAGCTCCAACGCCACCAATGTTAAACTAGTTTGTTTATTTGGTTATTCGTAAGGAAAAGTGATGAGAATAATGAGATTGTAGAATGCTCGCCTAGTAGCGCAAGGCTTCTCTCACATCTTGGAATTGGTTACGAGATGGGTTATTTCCTCGTAATGGACGTTATAACGGTCCCCTACTTTATCAGTTTAGTAGTTTCCCAAAAACTGATTATGCAGCATGTGATTGTGGTCACTGTTTTATCTCTATGGGGATTTAGACAAAGAGATATAGATGAAGGTCCCTGTGTGACTTCATGTGCTTAAATCAAGTAGTTTCTGACCATGGAACACGATCTCAATTGACTGAGACGTTCACTATATGGATTAATATAATCCGAGCGGATGTGGTATACCGCCTAAGTGAGTACTTGATTAGCTTGGGATACTTGAACAAGTATTATGCCCTTGCGTGTTTTATTACGCGATCCATTTTTGGATTTGCCTTCGAGATGAAGGATCTTGGGAAGAAACGGTAGTGACTCGGCCTGATGATCGACTCCCGTAAAGATTGAATCTAAGTCCATGATTCAGACTACACCCAGAAGGTGTTCTGACGTTGTATTCATCATGACGCTAAGTCGTCAGATTCTCCCATGATCGTTCGATCACTAGACATTGATATAGACCCATTCCGTCCCTGATGTGACGATGAAGAGATATTGAACCATGATGTTCATATCTAAGTACAATAAGCGCATTATTGTACTTGGTCTAATGTGCTAGGACGAACATCTCGTCTGCTGTGAATGGTATAGCTCGACACAGCATCGCGCTAACACGCTGCCATCGAAATGGCATAAAAGACATTTTCCCATTACCTTAAGGTAACTGTGGATGAGTGCTTGTCTTATCCCATTTGCGTCATCGAGTGTACCTACCCCCTTCGGTACTCGAATTAACGCAACCCTTTTTCGGTTATACCGATGCCGGTTACTTATCAGACCCGCATAAGGGATATTCCTAACATGGTATGTCTTTACCATTAGGAATAAGGCGACATCTTGGAGGTCTTGGAATGACTCCAAGTGAATCACTTTGATCTATTCGTGCTCTATGAGACGACTAGAGAGTGTATATGACTTCGAGCTAGTATTAGTCATATTTGAATTACATATGTTCTGTCTCACGATCTAGATAAAACACTTGTCATAGAAGACAACTTGTTGTTATTGATCAAGAGAGACATGACTACATTATGATATTTAGCATTTCTCGCCGAAATTAATCTTCACAAATGAAGTTTAAGAGCATCCAGTTGAATGCTCGTTCTATTCCACGTTAGATTTTCCTGCATCCAGTCGTATGTAAGTAAATGAGGCATCCAGTCGAATGCTCGTACTCTTTCTTGGAATATGAAATCTTTGCACCCAGTCGTGTGCAAGTGAGGGGGAGCATCCAGGTGAATGCTTATTGCACTAATTACTACTTAGTCGAAATCGTCGCACCCTGTCGTGTGCAAGTGAGGGGGAGCATCCAGTCGCATGCTCGTGTACTCTTTTTGTCCTTAGACCAAGGTTTTTTTCCCACTGGGTTTTCCTTGGCAAGGTTTTTAGCGAGACACGTTCCCATCATATCTCACTTAAGATTGCCGAAATTAGGGGGAGTATCCTGTTGTATACTTCTTACCACTGTGTACTCTTTTGTCCTTCGACTAGAGATTTTTTCCCACTGGGTTTACTCTAGCAAGGTTTTGATGAGACACCTGTTTTGTGGTTGATCCCCTACTACCAGTGTTGCACTCTTTTTCCTTCGATCAGAGATTTTCCCATTGGGTTTGCTCTGGCAAGGTTTTGATGAGGCACACTGTTTTGTGGTTAGTTACTTACATGATATTTCGGCATATATCATTCGGCTACACAGTTTCTCCTAGGTACCGGTTTTGTCCCACACTGGGTTTTCCGGCCCTAAGGTTTTTATGTGTTTAGCACTGCGAATGAACTCGACTCAGATCGACTGCATGAAGACGAAGAATTCAAGACGTCCAAAGGGGGAGTGTTGTAAGATATTATTGGACTATTGGGCTTGTACTTTATGGGCCCAAGTGGGCTTGTAACCCTATCCCTCTATCTATATAAAGAGGGTTAGGGGTCTTCTATTTGATGATTCATTCATACATTATGATTAATAAAGCCTCCCTTATTGTTGTCTCTCATACCTCTCTCTATATCTATACATATCTCTATATATATCTATAACGAGCTAATATGTCACACAACATATAGATAATTGTCTATTATTGACTTTATTTAGGGGAGATAGTTGAATTGGGCCCACCATTACAAATCTATCTCATGCATGGTATAGAGGACTAGTAAAGTGATACCAATTTCGTGGGTTTTAACCCGATCCGATCCGTCGCGGGTCGGGTGCAATTCTATTCGCATCGAATCGACTTTAAATGAATAAAAGTGCAACTTAAAAAATACAAATTAAAAAGTGTAAGTTAACACTCTCACTCTTCTATCTCTCTCATATACGTTAAACTCTCTCTCATATAATAATAGAGAAGATACATTTAAATAGTTAAAAATACAACTTAACACTCCCTCTCTTCTTTCTCTCGTGTAAATTAAACTAATTCTTTTATAGTTTAAATGGTTAAAAATGCAACTTAAAAAGTGCAATTTAAGACTATCGCATCTCCTCTCTCTTTCATATAAATTAAACTGTCTATGATATAGTAATACATAACATACATTTCAGTGAGTTTATTAGAAAAATCTTATATACAATTTATTAATTAATTAGTGAAACGATATTTATGGTAAATGTGAATCAAATTTATTCAGGTTAATTAATAACTAATATGTTATCGTTTTTATTTATAGAATGATTTACGAGAAAACAAATCATCATATCAATCATATGCATTTTATTATATTTTTACATATGTCAATGTTTTAATTGATGAAATTAATGAGGCCAAATTAATTCAATAAACATGGAAATGTTAAAAAAAAAATTGTAAAATTTAAATTACTAAATTAATATGAAATGGTATTTAATGCCACATTAGTATTTATATATTATCTTTTTTAAATCAAATAAATGATTTTTACTTTACCATATGAGTTTTTAACAAATTCTTTTTCAAATCTTGTCATTTATGAGGTTTATTTTTCAAAGGAAAACAAATGTGTTATAAAAAAACAGGTGAAATAGACAGGATCGAGTCAAATAAATAAAAGTGCAAATTTATACCTGGATCGGGTCCGGTTTGTCCTCCCTCGCTACTAAATAATTTGTCCATGTGAAGATAGTGAAGAAGTGGGAAGTGCCAATGGTTTGTGAGTGAAGCGCCGCGTGGCTATTTCTCTATTGTTTACTTAGATCATGTACAATAGTTGTGTTAAATTTTTATTGTTAAATATTGACACATTTACATGTTAAATGCCACATATATATGTCAATCTTAACAACCATACAAGTGTCACATTAGTGCATTTTTTTAACAACATTATTTATTGATTTATAATAAATAATTGATTTCGGATAAAAAAAATATTATAGTAAATAAATTACAAATAGAGAATGTGTTATTTTTTCTTTATCCTAGGATTTAATATATGAGTTACTCAACCAAATTGATATGTCATCACTAGCATCCATAATAGTTGTGTTAATTTTAACAATAAGTTTGACACATCATCATTTAATTGCATGTTAAATGACACATATGTAACTTAAATTTAACCTTCACATTAGTGTATTAACTTAACAAAGTTATATAATTTTAATTAAAATTAATTATTAATTGAAATCTCATTAATTAGTCATTTTGTAAACCCCCATTAATATAGGAACTAAACTAGCAGTATTTGAAATATAGTTCATGTTTTAATTAGTATTTTACCACATAATTCATTAACAACATTGAAAACATTGTTATATTTAACATAACTAATTGAGAAAAATAAATAAATTGTTAGATAACTATTTTAGTTAACAATAGAGATAACAACACTATTGTAGATGCTCTTGTAAAATATAACAACGATGTTAACTTTATTGTTAAATATAACAACAATGTTAACAACATTAAATTTAATGAGTTAGTTAACAACATTATTGTGAAAGAAAAACATATTTATTAGCTAACAACTTTATCTAACAATTGACTTAATAACACTATTGCGGATGTTCTTAACTAGTTTAAAAGTTCTTGTACATATTTTTAATTTTGTTTATTGTAATTGTGTTGATTTCGTACTTTGTTACTCCGTACGTTTGTATTTTTTGGGGTTTCCCCCTCACATTTTAGTATAACTTATTAATAAAAACGTGGGTTTTCATTAAAAAAATTATTTATTTATATTTTTTGATTATGGGGTGAACAACATCTTGCGAGACACCACATATGTAGCACCTTTCGTGACAACCGTATACAGTTGTCGTAGAAGATTTTGATGGCTGCCAGCTATACCGGTAATTTTTGTACTAATTTAAAAAAAAAATTCCAAAACGGTCTCTGAATTAGTATTCGTGAAACAATATGTTTAAGAATAAGAGTTATATATATATATATATATATATATCATTCTTGTTGTAAGATATTATTGGACTATTGGGCCTTACTCATAGTGGGCCTAAGTTGGGCTTTCTATCTTGTATAACCCTAACCTCTAGTATATAAAGAAGGTTAGAGTCCACTTGTATTGATACATTCTGATTAATGAAAGACTATGTTGTTGCTTCTCTCACACATCTCTCTATATCTATACATATCTCTATATATATCTATAACGAGCTAATATGTCACACAACACGTTATCAGCACTTTGCTCGCGGAGACTAAGATATACGTTCGCGGATATTGGAGATTTTGGGTAAACGCACGGATATTGAGTATCTATAAACCTTGAGGTTTATCCGGGTTTAATTAAGTTATTGCTATATCGACCTTCACCAAAATACTCGAGCATGGTACACAATTAACTAATCCATATATACGTTTTGTAAAACATATATTGTAGATGCATGTTGATATATATATCATGATATGCTACTGGGATGTTGAATTAATATGTTAACCTATATTGTATGCCTCCATGTGAACATGTATGTATGTAACGTGTTTACTTTAGAATTTTACATGTAGTTACGAACTCCAGGTTTATTAAAGAACATGTAATTGGTATATACTAATCTCCCGAGTAATAATTATTGAAATTCTAACACGTACGGTATAATATTTTACATATTCCTATGATTAGTAATTTACAGTTGCATATTCTTGTTAAAATACTAATTGTAATTGAATAGTGTTATGTCATTGTTTATTTATATAACAATCCTAAGCATAGTATACTACTACTCTTAGAGCACGTATTGTTAGAAATTTAGGGTATGATAATCCTGGATAACTTCGAAGAATCGTGTTCGTACACTTTCCGAACAAAGTATTTCGACCCTATTATTGCCTGGGTTCACGAAATCTTTGTGGGGATAATTCTTGAAGAACAATCTGTTTCTGGCAAGGAGAATAGATTAGGAATGTAGAGAGAATATTCTTATTTTTTCCTGTATCTGAAACCGAGGCCAAATGACTTCTTATATAGGAGATCAATAACCGAAACCAAAGGAAGCAACTGTTCGGAACAAAGGAAGCAACTGTTCGGAACAAAGGAAGCAACTGTTCGGAACAATGGAAGCAACTGTTCGGAACAAAGGAAGCAACTGTTCGGAACAAAAGAAGCAACTGTTCGGAACAAAGGAAGCAACTGTTCGGAACAAAGGAAGCAACTGTTCGGAACAAAGGAAGCAACTATTCGGAACAAAGGAAGCAACTGTTCGGAACAGCCAGGGGCTCTCGCCCCTTGGACCCCGCCAGGGGCTCTGCCCCTTGGAACCCCGCCAGGGGCTCTGCCCCTTGGAACCCCGTTTCAATTATTCATATTCAATTATACGTTGGCTCGACGAGCGTGCACTCCGCACTTCCCTAACTCGTTTCCGATTTTAACTCATTATTGCATCGGCCTATAATAAATCACATTACTACTAAAATATATTGATGATACTAAAATCACCAACAAATCCCCCCCATTTTAGTGTAATCCTTGATTTACTCAGTATATACAATAATATATACAAGGGTATAACACACAGGTATAACAATCAAACAAATGCATAGATAAAAATGTCTTACGATTGAATTTTCATCTTAGTACAAATACACATTCCAAATACTCGAAAATCTGGGTGTCATAACGATTGAACCCGTCAATCCATTTGAATATCTGAAGATATAGTACACATATGTTTCTTACAATACTCTACTATTCATACTTGACACTTTACAAGCCATGTGTCCTTATCCATTAATAAGCATATAGGAAGCCAAGTCCAAGCTTCTTGAAGCGGCAAAACTTCATGCTCACATAGGTGATCCTTTTAATCTTGCACCTGCATTTGCAATTTTTCAAAAGAACCATTAAGAAGATATACTTCAACCTAGCCATCACTTGCAGGTCTGAGCACATACCTTGGGAAGATAAACACAATTGCTCCAATCTCTAACTATGATCTTTCCACATTGAATTCTGCTTCTAACGTTGTATTCGAAGGGAATTGGGTATACCACAGCTAATAGATTTAAATGGACTTTAATCCCATCCCAATTACCGACTTATTCACTAAGTCTCTAGCTAACCCCTTCGTCAAGTGGTCAGCTAAGTTTTGTTGCGACCGAACAAAATCAATAGATATCACCCCATTCATGATTAATTCCCTAATCATACTATGTCTAACACCCAAATGTCTAGACTTTCCATTGTATATTTGACTATAAGCTTTAGCCAGTGTGGCAGTACTATCACAACGGATAGAAATTGGTGATATCGGTTTAGGCCATATCGGAATCTCATATACCAAGTTCCTGAGCCATTCCGCTTCTTTACCAGCAGCTGCTAATGCTACAAACTCAGATTCCATTGTGGAACCAGTTATACATGTTTGCTTCTTGGAAGCCCATGAGATGGCACCTCCCCCAAGCAAGAACACCCATCCACTTGTAGAGGATGAGTCTTCAGCATTATTTATCCAACTAGCATCCGAATAACCTTCTAACACCAAAGGAAATCCCATATATGCCAATCCATAATTCATAGTACCCTTCAAGTACTTGAATACCCTAGTTATCGCATGCCAATGATGTCTACTAGGATTACTAGTAAATCTGCTCAACTTTCCAACCGCATAAGCAATATCCGGTCTAGTGCTAATCATAGCATACATCAAAGAGCCTATAGCTCTTGAGTATTCAAGTTGATCCACAGGTTTACCTGTATTTGGCATAAGCTTTTCTCCCGGATCCATGGGAGTACTTACTGGAGAACAACTTTCATAATTGAACTTCTTGAGTATTTTCTCAATGTAATGAGATTGCGTAATTACAATCCCCTTATTCTCACGTTTAATCTTAATACCAAGAATAACGTCCGCTTCTCCCATATCTTTCATGGAGAACTTTGATGACAAGAAATTCTTCGTTTTATCAACTTGATTTTGGTCGGTGCCAAAGATCAACATGTCATCAACATATAGACAAATGAAAACTCCTTTACCGGATGTGTTAAATTTGCTATATACACATTTGTCTGCTTGGTTTAGAATGAAACCATTAGACAAAACAACTTCATCAAACTTTTGATGCCACTGCTTCGGAGCTTGTTTCAGCCCATACAGCGACTGAACTAGCTTACACACTTTATGCTCATTACCAGGCATTACAAATCCTTCAGGTTGCTTCATATATACTTCTTCTTCCAAATCACCATTCAGAAATGCTGTTTTGACATCCATTTGATGAATCACTAGATTATGAATAGCCGCCAAGGCAATCAACAATCTAATAGTAGTGATACGGGCAACTGGAGCATAGGTATCGAAATAATCAATCCCTTCCTTTTGTCTGAAGCCTTGGATAACTAATCTAGCTTTAAACTTGTCAATTGTACCATCGACTTTCATCTTCCTTTTGAAGATCCATTTGCAACCCAATGGTTTGCAACCTGGTGGTAAATCAGATAATACCCAAGTATTATTTTCCATGATAGAACCAATCTCTTCATCAATTGCTTCTTTCCAAAAAAACAGAATCTCGAGATTTCACAGCTTCATCATACGTTCTTGGATCCTCCTCTATACTATAACAATAATAGTATTGAGTACCAATCTGATCTCTTGATCCCTCAACTAAATATAGTTGAAAATCAGATCCATAAGATCTAGATTTTCTAGCTCTTTTGCTCCTACGGGGTTCAAGCGTCTCACTTGGCACATCAATTGAATGATCATCCCTTACAGATTCATCTGAATTAGGTATAGAGTCCTTTGGTCTAGGTATAGAAGAGAAACAATTCTCATCAAATATGGCATCTCTCGATTCTATAATCGTGTTAATAGAAATCGAGTCATTAGGTTCTATAACATAAAACCTATAGGCCTTGGAGTGCTCAGCATATCCAACAAAGATGCAAGCTATACCCTTTTCACCCAAAGTTTTCCTTTTTGGGTCCGGGAGTCTAACCACGGCCCTACAACCCCAAACACGTAAAAATGTTAAGTTTGGTCGTTTCTTATACCAAAGTTCATATGGGGTAGTCTTGTTCCTTTTATTAGGAACCCTATTTAACAAATAGCAAGCCGTTAACATAGCTTCTCCCCAAAACCCTTCACTTAAACCAGAGTAAGATAACATGGCATTCACCATTTCTTTAAGAACTCTATTTTTCCTTTCAGCCACACCATTTTATTGAGGTGTATAAGGTGCCGTAGTCTCATGAATGATTCCTACGGATTGGAAAAATACAGGATCATAATATTCACCACCTCTATCTGTACGCAATGTTTTAATCAACACATTCTGTTGCACTTCAACTTCAGTTTTATAAATTTTGAATTTATCTAAGGCTTCGTCCTTAGCGTGCAACAAATAGACATAGCAGAATCTAGATGCATCATCTATGAAAGTGATAAAATATTTTTTATGCCCTAATGATGGAGTAGCATGCAAATCACATAAATCACTATGTATTAATTCAAGAATGACAGATTTCCTTGTTATACTTTTAAAAGGTTGCCTAGTGATCTTTGTTAACATGCAAGTTTTACATTTTTCTACATTTTCATTAAAAACAGGAATTAAATCATCTTTAGACATTTCATGCATTCTTTTATAATGTACATGTCCTAGACGAGCATGCCATAACGAGAAGTTGATAACATTCGAAGAAGACATAAATACAGAACCAGAATCATTAGGAACTCCATTCAAATTCATCATAAACATACCATTATTATAATATCCAAATCCTACAAACACACCAGACTTCGATAGAACATATTTATCGGATTCACACACTTGCTTGTATCCAAGCTTATTTAATACAGGACCAGAAATTAAATTCTTACGTAATTTAGGAACATACAAAACATTAAACAAAGTAATAGTCTTTCCAGAACTGAATTCTAACACCACGTTTCCTTTGCCTTCAACGGGAGCGAAGTGATCATCTCCCATGTAGAGGACAGAACCATCTTCCACTGGAACAAAACTCTTGAACCAGAAACGATCCTTGCAAACATGTGTTGTGGCGCCTGAATCAATCCACCACGCGATAGCATCATCCTGCACATAAAATGCTTCAGAATTTAGTGAAACCGAATGTTTAATCAAACTATTCAAATGACGAATTGATTTCTGACCTTGGTTTTCGGATTGGTCCTTAGACCCTTTTCCTGAACCACTTGCATTCGCGTTGTCGTGCTTTTTGCCGAAACGGCAATCCCTCTTGAAGTGGCCTGTTTTGCCACACTTCCAGCATTCTAGTTTCGGTTTCTTGTTAGCACCGAAACTGCCCTTATTGTTCTTGAAAGCACGCTTCTTTCCTTTGTTTTTGTTGTTATCGTTCTTACCACCCCCTTCAACCATATTAACCGAGGGTCCAACAATTTGTTTGCCCTTTCCTTTGTCATCCTCCTGCGCTCTTAGAGATTCTTCTATGCGCAAGTGACTTCCAAGTTGGATCAAAGACAGTTCGTCTTTTCCATGTTTCAGATTGTGTTTGAAATCCCTCCACGAAGGAGGCAACTTGTCTATGATGCTTGAGACAGATATTGTTTCATCCATCTTCAATCCGTGTTGTGTGAATTGTCCAAGGATTCGGAGGAGTTCATTGAATTGTTCCATGACAGACCTCGATTCAACCATTTTGTAATTGTTGAAATCGGTTACCAGGAACTTTTTACTGGATGAGTCCTCTGCCATGTACTTGGATTCGAGACAATCCCACAATTCCTTTGCAGATTCCACGTTTTGGTAAATATCAAATAAGGGATCAGACATACCGTTAAGAATGTGCCCTCTGCAAATGTAGTCGTCGTTCTCCCACTTTGATCTGCGTCTTAGATTTTCAACCGTGTCATCCTCTACAAATTATGGAATCGGTGTAGACAGGACGTGCACCACCTTTAACGTTGTCAACATGAAATGCATCTTCTTCTGCCAACGCCTGAAGTCTTGTCCTTGAAACTTGTCCAATTTTCCGAAATTTGTAGTCATCTCCTTGACGGTACTTCCTCCAGCCATGATTATCAGAGAGTACTTTGTTCGTTTGTTAGATATTTAGGGTATGATAATCCTGGATAACTTCGAAGAATCGTGTTCGTACACTTTCCGAACAAAGTATTTCGACCCTATTATTGCCTGGGTTCACGAAATCTTTGTGGGGATAATTCTTGAAGAACAATCTGTTTCTGGCAAGGAGAATAGATTAGGAATGTAGAGAGAATATTCTTATTTTTTCCTGTATCTGAAACCGAGGCCAAATGACTTCTTATATAGGAGATCAATAACCGAAACCAAAGGAAGCAACTGTTCGGAACAAAGGAAGCAACTGTTCGGAACAAAGGAAGCAACTGTACGGAACAAAAGAAGCAACTGTTCGGAACAAAAGAAGCAACTGTTCGGAACAAAGGAAGCAACTGTTCGGAACAAAGGAAGCAACTATTCGGAACAAAGGAAGCAACTGTTCGGAACAGCTAGGGGCTCTCGCCCCTTGGACCCCGCCAGGGGCTCTGCCCCTTGGAACCCCGTTTCAATTATTCATATTCAATTATACGTTGGCTCGACGAGCGTGCACTCCGCACTTCCCTAACTCGTTTCCGAGTTTAACGCATTATTGCATCGGCCTATAATAAATCACATTACTACTAAAATATATTGATGATACTAAAATCACCAACATGTATCTCCTAATACATTAGTATCTAACATGACCTGATTACTATATTCATATAGGCAGTAACTCACCTGTGCCATCGAATTAATATGATGACGTTAATTATATAAAACAAGTTCGTGATTGGTATGTAAACTGCCGGACCAAATCCGTTAAAAAAAACAAAATATATAAGACTATATGAACCTCCTGAAACTTGGGTACTTCATGTGTAATTAATGTCAAACTGAATACAAGTTATATAAATTACAGTAGTGATCCATGTAGTTTACCCCTATTTACAGAGCTGCATATAAGTTTAAATATGTATATATTTGGTCCTCACGTAAACTAGGAAATTACCATATGAATGGAAATTGCGTAAATATTATAAATTGGTCATTAAAATATATTATGTACATGAATGATTTATTACCATGTATAAAACTTACACATATAGCAATATAATAATAAAATATTGACTAAATCTTGCTAGTGTAAATTGGTAATTACTAATAAATTCTAGATTGATGATAATATTGATTAATTTGATTTCCTTATTAGGAAATATATATTGCAATATATATGCTAATCATGCAAACAGGTACAATCTAAAATATTAGTTAATCATGTACTAATTTATTTATTGCCATGTACACATATGTATAATATGGTAATTTGCGAAATCATAAATTTTCACATTTAAGTTGGAAAAATTATGAACCTTCCCCAAATAGGCTCACCTATTTGGATACGATGTCTAGGAAAAATATAGGCGGAAGTCGATATCCTAATGAGGTCGGGTTTTAAGTGGCATTCGTGCCCTCCACCCTCACCGTCTTTCCTGGTCGTGTTCAATTAGAGCTACCGAAAGGGGTTGACTAAATAATAATTTCCCCGAGTGTGTTTATATAGTGATGTATGTTTCGCCGAATTGGTGTTTTAGTATCGACCCGTCGTTCGATCAATGAGAACCGATTCACATGAGAAGCAAAACCAATATTTTTGAACCTGTCGTTTCGAAAAAATGTTTGTGCTTGTGCAAACCATAAACATATAAAGCAGTCATTTTATATGATAAATAATCCAGAACTCCCAACACATGTTGGATGCCATCTATGATGAGAAAAATCGCAAAACATACTTGCGAAATGACTGTTTAGACGTTGATGTTATTCCGTCACCACATGTTAGTCACCCTAATGTGTGAAAAATGTGATGCCCAATTTTTTTTGGATGCCATCTTCTATGAGTAAAACACGAGTTTGATGTTACCCTCATAATGAATGCTAAGGCGTTGATTTTATTCCGCCGCCACATTTGAGACGTGATGACGTCTATGGTGAACAAATGTCTGAAATTGACATATTGGAGCAATGCTTCACCAAAATACTAGCTTGGAAATTGTATTCCATAAGCAGTATCGTGAATTTATATTCACCATGTTCCTTTATCGCCCATCTGTTATTGGATAAGAAAATTACCCCGGTGAGTAGTTTTAATCCTATTGGGTCAATGGCGAATTGTTTGCCTGATATTAATGCTCTTCGTGTATATTTTTTTCCACGAATCGAGAACCGAGACAAGTGTTATTTGTCTCGAACTGTCGCGATCCCGATGAATAGCCTAGCCGAGCGAGATTTTAGACAATCGTCAAAATCGAAAACCTGTGGCTCCAAGACAGTAATTGAAAGGAACAATATGGCCCGTTGTCACAAAGCAAGAGATAATACTCAAAGAGGCAACTCTATGCTATAAAGACAAAGGTCATGCACGGTTACTCCTTAAATAGTTCAAAACTATTATAAAGGTAAAAAAAACCGATGCTAATGTGGTTAAAGCTAACTGAAAGGAAACTTTTGAGACCCCCGATTTTGTGGCTCAAATGAGTTTGGGACCTTTCTTTATTGATTTTGATAAATCATTGAGCCATTTTTTCGCTCATCTGGATTATGTTTTTCCATTTGGATTATTAATTTTCCATTTGGACCATACTTTTGGATTATGGTTTGCCTGTTTACTAAATTTCTCGAAATAATTTAAAGTGTTTTGAGCAAATTCCTTTGACAAATGTGACCAAACTTTAAATTATGAAATTTTAGGCAATACTTGTGGTGTAGATGGTTTTTTGGAAATAGTGGGTAACCGTGTACCATATAATTTCACCAACTACTTGCCTAAAAGAGTACTCAGTGACAACGATTCTGGACCTGTCGTTCCAATCGAAATCTTTGGTAAAACCAAATTGATTTGTCAAATATGAGGTCTTATACTCATGTAGGTCCTGCCGTACCTTGTTGAGTTATAAAATATTCGAGAAAACCAGTGTTATCTGGTAATAGCTCATGAAAGAATTAAAATTTCTTTACATAGTCTCCATTCAATACGACCAAAAGCGTATTTTAGAGGAGTTGAAATCTCTTTCAAGTGGTTGCTACCACATTCTTTAAAGCATTTAAAGTTACCTTATCATTTCGCCTGTCGTCGAATGATAAATGATTTAGATGCTAAGACATGATTGTCTGTACTATCATTCGCCTGTCGTCGATTGATAAGAACATTTTGATATTGTGGCATTGACCGGATGAGATATTCCCGGGTCAAAAGACGATAGTTGATTTATAATCGCATCGCATTTGGATTCTCTTTGAGGATATATTTCGTGATTAATCCGAAATTAATGCCACTAATGCTCACTTTGAAAGACTAGTATGTGTAAAGATCACGAAATGAACTCGTAGAATTCTTGTAAAGAATTGAAGGAGTTATTGTGGACTTATCCAACCATAAGACGGACCATAAATATAAATGGTTATGGTTGATGCATCGACAATAAGGTCACATGATTATTGTTGTCCACATAAATGCAGCACTTTCCAAACTTTTATCCCTATCATTAAGTTGATGGCTCATGATCCGGATTATCCTGAAAAATCTAGTCGACTTGATAATTCCGAAGAGTAATAATCGAAATTTCGATTTGAATTACTTGAGTTTGGAAATTGAAATTGAAATTGAACATCCTGTCGATTATGTTCAGACCCAAATGGACTCACGGAAAGTTTGATGATGCGACTGCAAATGATTGCACGCATTTCTTGGTCTTGCACACCAAGATTTATATTTCCGTGTGGGGTTATGCTATTTTGCTGCATTGGTCCATTATGAGGCCCATAGACACTCAAACACCATATGCGTACCAGTTGGTTACTGGTTATGAGCCAGAAGTCTCATATTAACGCGTGTTTAGAGTGATTAATTAATATTTTGATTGAGCCGCTCTAGCGTTCAAAATATGGACCTCTGAAGGGGACATAAGTCGATTATGAATCTCCTGCCTATCATTTGATAGAGTAACCTTGACAAGCGATCTCTTTACCGCATGATATGTGAAAGTGACATCGCTAAGACTGTTCTCCCCGTCGTTAAGGGGAGATTTGCACGTTACCGTTGATAAGGAACGACGTGAAGTAACGTGGCATAACCCACTCAGTCTTAGCTTGATCCCCAAAACTGCACTTAGTGATAAGTAAGTGCATAGACTCCCTCAAGTCTAACTAAATGCCAGACGCATTTAATGACTTTATGAAATGTCACGAGATCATTTATACCTGCTGCAAAATGCTTGCAAGGATAGACGTCCCTGTCGGACGCCGTGTTCCTGTCGTAACACGTTGCTTTGGCCGAACCCGCCAAGCAAAGGACGCTGCCGTCGGCCGTCAGTCTGTCGTCCTTCCTAAGATATGAGGAAGTTGACCGGTTCTTAAT
This sequence comes from Primula vulgaris, assembly GCA_963920805.1. Lineage (NCBI taxonomy): Eukaryota > Viridiplantae > Streptophyta > Magnoliopsida > Ericales > Primulaceae > Primula > Primula vulgaris. The sequence goes on along the minus strand of OY987216.1, from coordinate 4,914,709 downwards.
TCGTTCAGCCCCAGAGGTGGTGAACTGAAACTCGTTTGTCGCATGAGATTATAAAGGATCAAGGAGATGTGTGATTTCCTCCTCATCCTAAGAATCTCGAAATATCTGTCGATCATGATATCTAGATGATATTGAAGCGAAACGAGACTGTCATTGATTACTTGTTCATATATTCGGTGACGACTGATAATATGAGCAAATTATGACAGAGAACCATGTACCGTTGCCTAAAGTCAACGTAGAATAGACTGGACTAATGGAAACTTACAATTCAAGTAGACTCCTTAGCAAAAGTGTGTTCGGACCTGTAGCTCCAACAGCACCAATGTTAAACGAGTTCGTTTATTTCGTTATTCGTAAGGAAGAGTGATGAGAATAATGAGATTCTAAAATGCTCGCCTAGTAGCGCAAGGCTTCTCTCACACCTTGGAATTGATTACGAGATGGTTTATTTCCTCGTAATTGACATTATAACGGTCCTCTACTTTATCAGTTTAGTAGTTTCCGGAAAACTGATTATGCAGCATGTGATTGTGGTCACGATCTTATCTCTGTGGGGATTTAGACTAGAGATGTGGATGAAAGTCCCTGTGTGACTTCATAATGCTTGAATCAAGTAGTTCCTGACCACGGAACACGATCTCAATTGACTGAGACGTTCACTATATGGATTAATATAATCCGAGCGGATGTGGTATACCCGCCTAAGTGAGTACTTGATTAGCTTGGGATACTTGAACAAGTATTATGCCCTTGCGTGTTTTATTACGCGATCCATTTTGGATTTGCCTTCGAGATGAAGGATCTTGGGAAGACACGGTAGTGACTCGGCCCGATGATCGAGTCCCGTAAAGATTGAATCTAAGTCCATGATTCAGACTACACCCAGAAGGTGCTATGACGTTTTAGTCATCATGATGCTAGTCGTCAGATTCTCCCATGATCGTTCGATCACTAGACATTGATATAGACCCAGTCCGTCCCTGATGAGACGATGAAGAGATATTGAATCATGATGTTCATATCTAAGTACAATATGCGCATCATTGTACTTGGTCTAATGTGCTAGGACGAACATCTCGTCTGTTGTGAATGGTATAGCTCGACACAGCATCGCGCTAACACGCTGCCATCGAAATGGCATAAAAGACATTTTCCCATTACCTTAAGGTAACTGTGGATGAGGGCTTGTCTTATCCCATTTGCGTCATCGAGTGTACCTACCCCCTTCGGTACTCGAATTAACGCAACCCTTTTTCGGTTATACCGATGCCGGTTACTTATCAGACCCGCATAAGGGATATTCCTAACATGGTCTGTCTTTACCATTAGGAATAAGGCAATATCTTGGAGGTCTTGGAATGACTCCAAACGAATCACTCTGATCTACTCGTGCTCTATGAGACGACTAGAGAGTGTATATGGCTTCGAGCTCGTATTAGCCATATTTGAATTACATATGCTCTGTCTCACGATTCAGATAAAACATTTGTCATAGAAGACAACTTGTTGTTATCGATCAAGAGAGACATGACTACATTATGCTATTTAGCATTTATCGTCGAAATAAATCTTCACATATGAAGTTTAAGAGCATCCTGTCGAATGCTCGTTTTATTCCACGTTATATTTTCTTGCATACAGTCGTGTGCAAGTAAATGAGGCATCTAGTCGAATGCTCGTACTCTTTCTTGGAATATGAAATCATTGTACCCAGTCGTGTGCAAGTGAGTGGGAGCATCCAGGTGAATGCTTATTGCACTAATTACTACTTAGTCGAAATCCTCGCACCCTGTCGTGTGCAAGTGAGGAGGAGCATCCAGTCGCATGCTTGTGTACTCTTTTTGTCCTTAGACCAAGGTTTTTTCCCACTGGGTTTTCCTTGGCAAGGTTTTTAGCGAGACACGTTCCCATCTTATCTCACTTAAGATTGCCGAAATTAGGGGGAGTATCCTGTTATATACTTCTTACCACTGTGTATATCTATAACGAGCTAATATGTCACACAACAATTCTATTATAATAAGTCAACCAAGAGAAATGAGACTGCCCAATTTTACCCAATTTTGCCAGAAATACCCTCACTATGTTTTAATAATTACTAATATAGTTAATCTAATTAATTAACAAACTATTCTCACTATATTTTTCTAATTACGGATGTAACCTAAATTAATTAACAATTCGTTTTAACCTGCATTACGCGATTTCATGCCATTACGAGATTTATGTCATTACGCGTTTTACATGTAACGCGTGGGTAATTTTTTCTAATATATACTTGTACATACGTATAAATAAATTTTCCAGCTCATCAATTTTCCGAATAAATTATAATTGCTAGTCAATCTTATTAACATCAAAGAATCAATATGGTTGAAAAACGTCATTTGTCTAGTTGTTTATGTTATCCGTATATAATACTACAATTACATGGATCGTTATCCTTGTGATGCATCAAAAAATATTGAAATGTGAACACTGGCCAATTGTTTGATAAAAATATGGAGAGTCTAGTCAAACCTGGAAGCTGTGCAATTATTTTCTTCATCACAATTAATAGTGATACTGATACTTTATAAAAAATTACATGCCTTACGGCCTTAGTTAGAATGGCATCAATTTTCAAGAACTACCAAACTAGAAAGGGAGTGGTCTAAATTGGTGATTTTCAGAATGATTTGTTATGGGTTGTTGACTTGTTACAAAAATACTATAAGAAAATATAATTGAAGCAACCAACGATCACAACTTACCATAAGAGCGTATGTTGCTAAACTGTTGCTAAAATTCAACGACACACATTTTACCAACAGTTTTCAAAAAGTAAATTGTTACTATCTTAACTTTTTCTTGTAGTGTAGGTTAAATAATCAAATTGCAACGAAATGATAAAATTATTATAAACATAATCTTTTCCATTGGCAACAATGATATTGTTTTAGATAATTAGCAACAAAATGATCTGTTGCTTTTTTTTAATTTTATTTTTGCCACCATTCTATGGCGTGTTGCCGAAGACGGGGTCTTGCAATAACGTGGCAACGACAACAATTTTTTTATCAAACAAAGTGTTAAAATGATTTGTGATTACTATGGAGATCTAATGGAAATTATATACAGCAATGGAAATGTTAAAGGAAAATGTTTAGGTTTGTGGATTCAATCAAATTTTTATGTCAAAGGAAAATGCATAAAAATCATGCCTTCTGTTATTATCTGGAGTATTTGGAAAATAGATGCAATGTTAAGTTTAAAAATACATATATGAACAGTGATCTAATTATCAATAGTGTTAAGAGTCAGCCGACTCTTTATGCTAAAAGAGATAAGAATTTTGGGGACAATTTTGATTTTACTCAAGATTCACATAGCTCTCAAATGAAAAATAAAAAGAAAATAACTATTTACTGAAGTAAACCATTTTTATATAAGGTAAAAATTAATGTTCATGGGAGCTACAATCACACGAAAGGCTTCAATGGCATTGGAGGACTCATGAGGGACAACAATTGAAATTTTCTTAAAGGGTTCTCTATCATTTTAGACGCTAATTCTAGTATTGAAGTGGAGGCTATGAACTTTTTGTTGGTTTCCGTGTACGAAATAACAATTAATAATAAATAAAGGACTAAACAATAATTAAATAAACCCAGTGTAATCTTTATTAATTTCCAAATGAAATACAATAAACTGATTACAACATGTAGGTACTGAATTGTAAATAGAAACAAACGTAATCAGATTATTATTAATTAATAATCTGATGTACTGATTTGCAATTAAAAGAAACTGCCGGACTGGAAAGTATAGACTTAACAGCCGGACTGTTCTGTTATGAATTTAAATTACAGGACTGAATTGAAACTAATCTAATTACAGAATTAAATTACATAATTGAAATTACAAAACAGAAACAGAACTTTAAACTAATTACAGAATAGAAAAGCTACAGCTAGGGACAGAATATTAAAAACTGAAATATAAATACTGAATTGAAAAACCAGAATGTAAAAGACTGAATTTAAGTGAGAAAAATAGACGGACAGAATGTAAAAATAAACGGACGAGGCTACTGTTAACAGTATGCTCTTAACCGATATTCGCCCAACCACCTTAAGGTTTCTGGTTGCGTTGGCACTTCGATCCCAAGGTACAACGTCTCTCGGAAGACTCGCCGGAAACTGGCGACGAGTCTAAGTCGAGCTTTTAGTGGGTGGTTCTCTCTGGTCTAATATGCTATGAAGGAAAAAATTATATGCAGCTTTTAGAGAGAAGGAGATACTGATTTTGAAAGTATGAAATGTGAAGGGATGGCTGCCTCTTTATAGAGGATTCTGAAACCGCAGAATTGAATGTGGTCATTTAATTTTGGGAGTTACATCCCCAGAATCCGCCTCCATTACTGCTGGAGTTTCAACCTTTCTGGAACTCTAGGGACTGCTCTTGCAAATATGCAAAAGTCCCTTTTCAGATTTAGTACAAGACCCAAGACCCGAGACATTCCCCAAATCCCAAATCCCGCATCCCGCATCCCGTGGCCCGCGGCTCGAGTCCCGAGCGAGCGAGCGCGTGTGTGGTACACACTAACCCACTCATGGGTATGTGGACTTAATTAGTTTACCAACTACATGGGATGGGTTTGTATATATAGAGTGAAAGTCAACCTTGATTTTCCAATGTGGGATAACCCTCATGGTTTATTCCCACTCTCTACTCCATTTTCCAGATTTCGTTTTTCCCTCTTTCGAGTACCAACATTCGAGTCCAATTATCATTCACACCATTCCTTCGAATTGGTCATGCGATATACCGTTGCGAAGCTCGTCGCACGAGCTACTCAAACGCATAGAGTATGGCCTCAGAAAAACTGAGGAGTCGCATTAAAAATTGACTCAAAGGTGGTCCCAGACCACTTGGAACAAATATGTTTAAACTACATATTTTCCCAACTTTTTCCAACAATCCCCCACATGAATGCAATTGGCTCGAAAGCCCATGTCCTAAATGCAAATCAAGAGAACCGCAAAAGTTCACTGCCTAAGGTCAGGTAGCGCGCGCCTTGAACCTGCCGTAGCGGAGTACCACCCGAAATACTGCTATTAGGTAGTTGTAAAGCTTTGAACCATCAAGCTTTGTGTATCCCAGAATCGCACCCGCGCAGTGCCCTCTCTACCCACGTACTAGGCCCTTTAGTTGTTGTCCATATTTGGCCTGGACTGCCTTGGCAACTTCAACTCAGTGCTCTAGTGAATTAGTCCAAGCTCATCACATGGTACCGGCCTTACACACTAGTTATAGGTGTTCCAAGTCGAAAGTGTCCTGACTCACTTTACTCGGCCGTCGAGTTACTTGGATCATTAAGAGCCTCAAGCTCACCCTTACAATGGTACAGGTCTATCACTCTGTCATCGCGGAAATGGGCTGGGAACTCCAGGTTCCCGAGTGCTTTGTTCGGTTGCCCCCACAGTTCAGTTTCCCTTTGAACCTATCAGGAATGATTCCGTTTAGGTTGGGTTGCCTATGGGGGGGCCACCAATTTAATGGGCTTTAATCCCATTCCGTTCGATGACGTCTCGACTCCCACTTGAGTCAAGCCTTTTGTTAATGGATCCGCTATGTTTTCCTTTGATCTCACAAAATCTAAAGATACCACACCGTTGGATAACAATTCCCTTACGGATTTATTTCTCCGACGTATATGTCGAGACTTTCCATTATACATATGATCCTGAGCCCGCGCAATAGCTGATTGACTATCGCAATGCATGCTTATTGCGGGAACAGGTTTCGTCCACATTGGAATTCCTTCCAATAGACTTCTCAGCCAGTCTGCCTCTTCGGTTGCTAAGTCCAACGCTATGAATTCAGATTCCATAGTTGACCTTGCAATACATGTATGTTTGGAGGATCTCCAAGACACAGCAGCTCCTCCCATTATAAACACATATCCACTCGTGGATCTTGTGCTATTGGAGTCTGATATCCAGTTGGCATCTGAATACCCTTCCAGTACCGCTGGATATCTGGTATAGTGAAGCCCGTAATCGGCTGAAAACCTCATATACCTGAGAAGTTTCATTATGGCCTTCCAGTGTTCCTCATTTGGATTACTGGTGTACCTGCTCAGTCTACTCACTGAGTTTGCTATGTCTGGTCTAGTGCAATTCATTATATACATGAGACTGTCTATGACTCGAGAGAACTCCAATTGATTCACACTTTTACCGAAATTCTTTTTCAGGTTACAGTTGAACTCAATTGGGGTTCTTGACATAGCTTTACTGTCCTTGTCAAACTTGTCTAAAACTTGTTTAACATAGTGACTTTGGGACAAGGCATACCCTTCTGATGTTTTGGTAATCTTCATACCAAGTATTACATCAGCTATACCCAGGTCCTTCATATCGAAGTGTTGTGATAACATTTTCTTTGTGGAGCTGATTCTATCATTACTCCCAATTATGATCATGTCATCCACATAGAGACAGACTACAACACAATCTCTTCCACTTCCTTTAGAGTAGACACATTTATCACACTCATTAATGTGAAAACCGTTTGATAGCATAATTCTATCAAACTTCTCGTGCCATTGCTTCGGCACTTGTTTGAGTCCATATAGAGACTTTACAAGTTTGCACACTTGGTGCTCTTTACCAGGAACTACAAACCCTTCCGGTTGTTCCATGTAAATCTCTTCTTCCAGTTCTCCATTCAGAAATGCCGTCTTTACATCCATTTGATGTATTTCCATATCAAACAAAGCTGCGAGAGCAATGACGATTCGGATAGACGTTTTCCTGGAGACCGGGGCATACGTGTCAAAATAATCGACACCTTCCGTTTGCCTGAATCCTTTTACTACAAGTCTCGCCTTGTATTTCTCAATCGTGCCGTCAACCTTTAACTTCCTCTTGAAGATCCACTTGTGACCTAGGGGCTTGCATCCTTTCGGAAGATCCACTAGTTCCCAAGTGTGGTTTTGCATGATTGATTCAATTTCATTTTGAATAGCTTCTTCCCAATATTGGGAATCCGGTGTTGACATAGCTTGTTTATATGTTGCCGGTTCGCCTTCAACCATGAAGGTTAGGAAATCAGGTCCAAAGGAAGTTTCCTTCCTTGCCCTTTTGCTGCGCCGAGGCTCTTCCTCTTCCTCTTCCTCTGTCGGTTCACTTGCCCCCACATTTCCTTCACTGTTCAACTCTTCAGTTGGTACAGATGTAGGTAATTTTCGGGGAAAGATATCTTCAAAGAAAGAGGCCTCTCGGCTTTCCATATACGTATCTACATGCACATCGGGATTGTCCGACTTGTGCACGAGAAACCGATATGCACTACTATTCTGTGCATATCCGATGAACACACAGTCCACCGTCTTAAGACCAATTCTCATCCTCTTAGGAGTGGGAACTAGGACCTTTGCGAGACAACCCCAAACCCGCAGGTTCTTATAACTGGGTTGATGACCTTTCCATAATTCATATGGAGTCTTTTCTCGCTTCTTATGTGGTAACTTGTTTAAAACATAGTTAGCGGAAAGTACAGCTTCCCCCCACATGTTCTGGGGTAACCCAGAACTGATTAGCATAGCATTCATCATTTCCTTTAGCGTTCTATTTTTACGCTCAGCAACCCCATTTTGCTCGGGAGTGTATGGGGCTGTGGTTTGATGTATAATGCCGCTTTCAGCGCATATCTGTTCAAACGGTGATTCATATTCACCGCCTCTATCACTTCTCAATGTTTTAATTTTCTTATTGAGTTGATTTTCAACTTCGGTCTTATAAAGAGCGAATTTCTCTACTGCTTCGTCTTTACTTCTCATTAAGTAAACGTAACAGTATCTAGTACAATCATCTATAAAGGTGATAAAGTACTTTTTCCCTCCTCGCGTTTGTATAAACTTTTAGTCGCATACATCCGTGTGTATTAGACCGAGAGGTTCACTTTCTCGTTCAACATGTTGAAACGATGATTTCGTTAATTTTGCTTCTATACAAATCTCACATTTGTGTTGCTTATCAAAAACGAAATTTGGTATTAGTTTTAGTGAAATTAATTTCTTTAAAGAATTATAATTCACGTGACCTAATCTACCATGCCACAAATGAAATGACTCAAATAAATAATTAAACTCGGAATTTTTATTGGCCTCTTGGGCAACAGTCATTACAGTACTTGTGCTAGCCTCAGCTTTAGCACCTTTATTGGGAGCAGGTGTCCCTACGTTTAACTTAAACATGCCGTTGGTCATATAGCCACGGCCTACATAGACACCATTTTTGGTGATTACAATTTTATCGGATTCTAAAACTAGTTTAAACCCGTTCTTCACCATCACCGATCCTGATACCAGATTCTTGCGGATATCTGGAACATGAAGCACATTTGTCAACCTCAGCTCTTTTCCCGAGGTCATCTTCATCACGACCATTCTTTTTCCTTCCACCTTGGAAGTAGCAGAATTTCCCATGAAGCAGCTTTCTCCCTCTACCGCTTCGTAGGTCTTAAACATCCACCTAGTTGAGCAGATGTGGCTTGTGGCGCCGGTATCCAGCCACCACTCTTTGGGATTGCTCCCCACGAGATTGACCTCAGAGACCATAGCAGTAAAGTGGTCGTCATCTCGTCCTCCCTCGGCCAGATGTGCCTGAGCTGGAGCTCTCCTCTTTCCCTTGCCCTTAAAGTTCCTCGGGGGGGGGGGGGGGGGGGGCTTAGGCTTAACAGCGCCTTTATTGTCATAACAGGCCGCGGCACGATGGCCGGTCCTGTTACACACAAAGCAGGTTCCCGCAAATTTCTTCGCGACAACAGCACTGCCTCCGGTGTCAAGACGTTTCCGTTTGACGTTGGAGCTTTCGACCACATTGGCCTTTGCCATCGGGATGACAGGACCACCGACTCTCCTCACGGAGCGACGGTTGCTCACCTCGATGTTGAGCTTCTCAATGAGCCCCTCCAGCCTCATTTCCTTTCGCTTGTGCTTAAGGTAGTTTTGAAAATCTTTCCAAGATGGTGGCAATTTCTCAATCATGAGTGCCACCTGGAAAGGCTCGTTTATCACTAGCCCCTCAGCCTCAAGGCGATGGTAAATGAGTTGGAGCTCCTCAACTTGCTCCATGACACCCCTACTGTCAGTCATACGGTACTCGTGAAAGTCCGTGACAACAAATCTCTTTGTGCCAGCGTTATTCACTTTGTACTTATTTTCGAGAGTCTCCCAAAGCTCATTTACAGTAGCTTTGGGCTCGAAAACACTGAACAGCGTGTCATCTAGAGCACATAGGATATAGTTCTTGCATAGGTAGTCGGCATGTCTCCATGCCTCAACCGCAGAAAACGACTGCTCGTCCAGATCGTCCTCGCTTAGGACGGGAGCAGTCTCCTTTAGAAACCTGGTCAGATTCAGGGTCGTGAGATAAAACAGCATCTTTTGCTGCCAACGTTTAAAGTTGTCTCCCCTGAATTTTTCCGGTTTCTCCAGATGAGAAGTCGGCAAAGTAGGCACAGCCGAATACATCGGTGCCTTGCCCTTGGCCGCAGCCTTGGCTCTTGTCGCAGCCTTGGCTGCGGCCTTAGCCGTGGCCGCTGCTTCGGCCGCAGCCTCAGCTTTGGCCGCAGCATCCGCCATAGCCGCAGCCGCGGCGGCCTCAGCCGCTGCAACTGCGTCATTGGCGTTAGCCACAACATTCGCATCGCCCTCAGTGTTATGGACAGGCCCACCAACCACTGAGTCATGCTCACCCCCGCTAGGCAACTGAATAGGCGACGTGTCAGTCATCTTAAACGACAACACAAAACATATGAGATACGTGTACAATCAATTCTATAAACAAACACCAAAACTAATATTTGGGTTTGTAAAAGAATTAACAAACAAAATAAAACTAAACTTTTTATCCTTTTAAATATCAATACGGTTGATATTAAAAGGATTGAATGATTCTTATTGAGTACCAATACGGTTGGTATCAACAAGATTCAAAAACCAAAATTAAAACTGTTTGGAATTTTCTTTTATAATCAATTTCTAATATAAATTAGAATCGAAAACAAAAAACCATTATTCCTAATAAAATAAATAATTGTATTAATCAATACACGAAAGAAACAACAGGAAATCGGTTAAGATTGTTGGTTTCCGTGTACGAAATAACAATTAATAATAAATAAAGGACTAAACAATAATTAAATAAACCCAGTGTAATCTTTATTAATTTCCAAATGAAATACAATAAACTGATTACAACATGTAGGTACTGAATTGTAAATAGAAACACACGTAATCAGATTATTATTAATTAATAATCTGATGTACTGATTTGCAATTAAAAGAAACTGCCGGACTGGAAAGTATAGACTTAACAGCCGGACTGTTCTGTTATGAATTTAAATTACAGGACTGAATTGAAACTAATCTAATTACAGAATTAAATTACATAATTGAAATTACAAAACAGAAACAGAACTTTAAACTAATTACAGAATAGTACAAACAGAATAGAAAAGCTACAGCTAGGGACAGAATATTAAAAACTGAAATATAAATACTGAATTGAAAAACCAGAATGTAAAAGACTGAATTTAAGTGAGAAAAATAGACGGACAGAATGTAAAAATAAACGGACGAGGCTACTGTTAACAGTATGCCCTTAACCGATATTCGCCCAACCACCTTAAGGTTTCTGGTTGCGTTGGCGCTTCGATCCCAAGGTACAACGTCTCTCGGAAGACTCGCCGAAAACTGGCGACGAGTCTAAGTCGAGCTTTTAGTGGGTGGTTCTCTCTGGTCTAATATGTTATGAAGGAAAAAATTATATGCAGCTTTTAGAGAGAAGGAGATACTGATTTTGAATGTATGAAATGTGAAGGGATGGCTGCCTCTTTATAGAGGATTCTGAAACCGCAGAATTGAATGTGGTCATTTAATTTTGAGAGTTACATCCCCAGAATCCGCCTCCATTACTGCTGGAGTTTCAACCTTTCTGAAACTCTAGGGACTGCTCTTGCAAATATGCAAAAGTCCCTTTTCAGATTTAGTACAAGACCCAAGACCCAAGACCCAAGACCCGAGACATTCCCCAAATCCCGCATCCCGCGGCCCGCGGCCCGAGGCCCGAGACCCGAGCGAGCGCGTGCGTGTGTGGTACACACTAACCCACTCATGGGTATGTGGACTTAATTAGTTTACCAACTACATGGGATGGGTTTGTATATATAGAGTGAAAGTCAACCTTGATTTTCTAATGTGGGATAACCCTCATGGTTTATTCCCACTCTCTACTCCATTTTCCAGATTTCGGTTTTTCCCTCTTTCGAGTACCAACATTCGAGTCCAATTATCATTCACACCATTCCTCCGAATTGGTCATGCGATATACCGTTGCGAAGCTCGTCGCACGAGCTACTCAAACGCATAGAGTATGGCCTCAGAAAAACTGAGTAGTCGCATTAAAAATTGACTCAAAGGTGGTCCCAGACCACTTGGAACAAATATGTTTAAACTACATATTTTCCCAACTTTTTCCAACACTTTTTATCACTTCTTTTTCGGTTTTTCTTTTTCGGTTCGGTTATTGGTTCGGTTTTTTCGGTTTTTCGCCCCGCTCTAACTTCAAGACATATGAGTCACCCAGTCATTACTCATTTTTAAACAAGCACCAAATTTCAAATAAATATATGAAACGTTAAAATTAAATGGGCAGTCAAAAGACTCAAAACTAGTGTAAAATGTACTAATCTGGTTTACGCCCGTACTTTAAACATAATTATAAATCTATGACAAGTAACTTTATTTCTATGTTTATGTAAATCATTAATTATATGAAGAAAAAAAACATATTACCATATTTGTAATATCATCAAATAAGTCTAATTATATTGTAGTGTATCATCACTTACCTATTAAAAGTCTATCAAGTAAGGAGACGAGCACATTTATACATATGACATGATATATCCACAAGTAATGTGATATAATAATATAACTCAACAAATTACGAAGATCTCTCGTTATATGTCACACCTAATATGATAACATCACCCGAGTTTTGAAATATGGATCCATATATATTTGTGTTCGTCTAAGCTCTTTGGCGATGATATACATTATCTTTGTAACGGGGTTGGTGGCGGAGGCGGTGGTGCGGACCGTTGTAAAAAGATAAAAAATAATGCAACTTTATGAGTTAATTAATTCCACATATCAACATAAACTAGCAAGTCAAAATGTCCAAGTGTCCTACTAATGTACCACATGAACCACCAAATACATTTCTACCAAATACATTTCTTCTTAGATCGAGCATGTCACTCTTGCTTATAGACTACTTGTGAATTTGTCATAATATTTTTGTCCACAAATAATTGTACAACTTCTATATTTTATAATAGAAAAAATATTACCAAAAAAATCTTAACAATTTTTTGTTTTGGTCTGTCATAAACAAAAGCAAAAAGATGTTTTTACACAATATATATATATATATACCAGTAATCGTGTCCCACGCGTTACGTGTGTGACGCGCAATACAATTAAAATATAGAAAATAAATATAGTTGTGATACAAATATATGGATAATACAAAAAAAATATATAAGATGATAACACTTAAAAGAATGTTTGATTGTTAAAAAGTGATAAATAATGTTATTAATTATTACTTTTATATTTGTTTATGTGAGTATGGTATTATTGTAATTAATAAAAAAGTATAGGACTGTTTTTAGAAAAAAATGGCTAAATTGGACCGAATCATTTGACTTGTTTTGAATTATTATAATAGAATGATAATGATATATATACTCATTTGACTTGTGAATTTTTCATAATATTTTTGTCCAGATTTGACAATATTTCCCTTCAATATTCCTTATTAAAAAGTTGTACCTTACAATTTATCAATACTCATAAATTCATAATTAAAAATATTCTTATTCATATACTAAATTAAAGACAATCATAAATGCTAATTGATGAATGTATTGTGAGTAAACATTTACATTTACTAGACATGCCACGTAAGCATGTTATGTCAATGTGTTGATTTTTTTAGATAAAAATATATGTGAGCTAAAACATTTATGTTAAAATAAATACTAAGACTGTTGTAGGTACGTTTAAATAAATCAATATCTATTTTTAATGACTTTTGGTATGTACTCCACATAAACTAGCATTAGTAGCAAGACTAGCAGTTTGGTATCTATAAAAGTTAAAACTAAAAACACCAATAATTCATCAAAGATAAAGACGGGTACTAATTACCAGCCATTAACTAATTACCAGCCATGTTTAATCCCATCGGGACTCATAGTGCGGATGGGATTAAACAAATAAACTTTTTATAGTACTAGTATATACAAATAAACTTTTTATAGTACTAGTATATACCAATAAACTTTTTATTTTTATAAAATTTAGTACAACAAACATGGTTTATAAAAATCATATCAAAAGCACTCAAACTGCAACAAAAAAAAATTGTGATACAATATCGATATAAATAATCATATCGTGGGTACACTGTCAGAAATACAATAATTTTTAGACCAAAATGAAATTAACAACAAAATATAAATTTTATGAAGAAAAACTAATCAAGGAGAATTCAATACAAAACCGAAAATTTTCTGGCTTGCATCATCGAGGTGCCTGGACCTTCATAATTGATGCGATCCTATATTTCTAACATGTATCATAACTAATTTTTAGGTATGCAATTAGTATAGTTGCATTTGATGTTATAAATGAAGCTGGATTTTTCTACTGCAATTTATTTGTTTTTATGCTTAAAACCGTAATTTTTTTTACGAACCGTAAATCTAACTTACGAACCGTAAATCAAATTTACGGTTTGACTTTTGGATCGTAATCGTGACTTACGGATCGTAATCGTGACTTACAAATCGTAATCGTGACTTACAAATCGTAATCGTGACTTACGGATCGTAATCGCAATTTGGATCGTAATCTTGAGTTACGAATCTTAATCATGACTTACCGAAATAAAGTATATGTACGCAATATTCAACCTCGAAAAAAAATAAAAACTACGGTTTAGACTGTGAAATTACCAAATTGGCTCTGCGTTGAAATCTGAAAATTTTACAGAGGCCGATCGATCAGCTGTCAACTCCGATCGATCGGTCAGACAATCTGTAAAATTTTCTAGAAGGCCAATCGATCGGATTTGACAGCCGATCGATCGGCCTCTGTAAAATTTTGAGATTTTTAACGCATGGACAATTTGGTAATTTCACTGCAAAACCGTAAATCTGACTTACGAACGTCAAACCGTAAATTTGACTTACGATTCGTAAAAAAAATAAAATTGGGAAAAAAAATTACGGTTTAAACATGAAAACGGATAATTACAGTGAAAAAATCGAGCATCATTATAACTATATGAGGAATAGAGGCTGGATTTTTACACTCTAATTTTTCTGAAAAAACGCACAAACCGTAAATTTTTTGTACAAACCGTAAATTTTCAGTGCAAACCGTAGATTAAATGTACGGTTTGCAGCTCTGAAAATTTCAGTGCAAACCGTACATATTATATACGATTTTCAGAAAGTTTCAGAAATTACACTCTTGGTCCCAGCGTTATTTAAACATAAATTACACTCTTGCTCCCTGCGTCATTTAAACAAAAAAAACATATCTCATTCAAAAAAAAACAGAATTTTAAGAAAAAAAATCCAAATCATCACTAATCAACCAAAATAAATACAATAACCATCAAATTTCGTCCGATTAAACCACGTTTATTTTTAACTCACCGAATTAGATACCCTAATTCAAGATATTTCTTTATTCCCTATTTTATTATTTATTTTATATAGTTTTAATTTGCAAAATAGGAAAAAAAAATATAAAATATGCCATTTGCTTAATTGATTATTCACTTAGAATTTCTTGTTGTTTGTATAGTTATAATTTCTTGTTGTTTGTTTATATTAATTAAAGAAAATTAGGGTTGTTGATATTTTTTCCGTTTTATAAAAAAAATAGTTTTTATTCAAATTTGTTTATTCAGATATTTATTAATAATTGTTTGGTTATCATTAAATGTGTATGTTCCTTATCTTGTTTTGATTGGAAAAAATAAAAATAGTTAAGGTTTATTAATATTTACCCGTTTTGAAAATTAGTTGTTTTATAAAATTAGGTTTTTTTTAATTACTTTGTTTGTATAAATATTAGTTGTAACTTGTTTTTGTGGAATCTTAGCTAATCTAACACTATAGAAAAGCGAGCATTATTTGTTGGCCTAATTACTCTCTATATGGATATATTTTACCAACTATATTTTATAGGCTAACATTTTCCGACAAATTGTTTAATTTTATAGAATGTTTAATACATGTTCTTCATGGCTCAGCCAGGTCTACAAATTAAAGGTAAGATGGACATTTTACGCTAAGACCGGTCATATTTCAAATCAGACTTGGGAGGCTGAGAGAGAAGTGGGGAGAGAGGATGCGAACAAGATACGGTTATATAATTATGGTTGGCAGATACCGACGCCGGAAAGAGTGGTACAAAATATGATTAGAGCGGGTTTTTACGGTATTCACACAATAGGTAATTATACCGTAGATCGAGGCTTGCTTACAGCCTTAGTTGATAGGTGGCGTGATGAGACCCACTCGTTTCATTTTGTCGGTGGAGAGCTAGGGATATCGTTACAGGATGTAGAGATCATGTTTGGTCTGAGGGTGAATGATCTTACTGATACCCGATCGGAGAGGAATGATACCAAGGCGAGCAGGTTAAATTTGGTAGAGAGCTTATTGAGTGTTAGACCTGCTGACAATCAAGTTGATACAAACTGTTTGACAGTTAAACTTGATTGGATGTTACATACTTTTGGTGAATTACCCCCGAGCATACTGAGGAGCGCTTTCATGAACAACATCTTGCGAGACACCACATATGTAGCACCTTTCGTGACAACCGTATACAGTTGTCGTAGAAGATTTTGATGGCTGCCCATACCTATACCGGTAATTTTTGTACTAATTTAAAAAAAAATTCCAAAACGGTCGTTTTCCGAATTAGTATTCGTGAAACAATATGTTTAAGAATAAGAGTTAATTATATATATATATATATATATATATATCATTCTATTATAATAAGCCAAACCAATAGAAATGAGACTGCCCAATTTTACCCAATTTTGCCAGAAATACCCTCACTATGTTTTAATAATTACTAATATAGTTAATCTAATTAATTAACAAACTGTCCTCACTATATTTTCCTAATTACGGATGTAATATAAATTAATTAACAATTCGTTTTAACCTGCATAACCTAAATGATACCAAATCTGAATATTATGTTCAAAATAAAATATATTACGATATTTATGTCATTACGCGTTTCACACGGAACGCGTGCGTAATTTTTTCTAGTATATACTTCTACATACGTATAAATAAATTTTCCAGCTCATCAATTTTCCGAACAAATTATAATTGCTAGTCAATCTTATTAACATCAAAGAATCAATATCGTTGAAAAACGTCATTTGTCTAGTTGTTTATGTTATCCGTATATAATACTACAATTACATGGATCGTTTTCCTTGTGATGCATCACAAAATATTGAAGAGGTTGTATTTTTATACTACACTTTTTCTGAAAAAACGTACAAACCGTAAAAAAAATCTACGGTTTACAGAAATTACATGCAAACCGTACATTTAATGTACGGTTTGCAAAAATACATGCAAACCGTACATTTAATGTACGGTTTGCATATATTTTTGCAAACCGTACATTAAATGTACGGTTTGCATGTAACTTTTTTTTTTTGTGTAATTTCAATTTGTAAAATAGGAAAAATATATAAAATATGCAAATCCATAATTCACTTAGCTATATATAATTGTTTGTTGTTTGTTTATATTAATTATAGAAATTATAATAATGGTTGATATTTGTCCCATTTTTTGTATTATTTTTTTTTTGTGTAATTTCAATTTGTAAAATAGGAAAAAATATATAAAATATGCAAATCCATAATTCACTTAGCTATATATAATTGTTTGTTGTTTGTTTATATTAATTATAGAAATTATAATAATTGTTGATATTTGTCCCATTTTTTGCATTATTTTTTTTTTGTGTAATTTCAATTTGTAAAATAGGAAAAAATATATAAAATATGCAAATCCATAATTCACTTAGCTATATAATTATAGTTGGCAGATACCGACGCCTGACAGAGGAGTTCAAAATATGATTAGGGCTGTTTTTTATGGTATTCACACTATAGGTAATTATAGCGTAGACCGAGGCTTGCTTACAGCCTTAGTTGATAGGTGGCGTGATGAGACGCACACGTTCCATTTTGTCGGTGTAGAGTTGGGGATATCTTTTCAGGATGTAGAGATTATGCTTGATCTCAGGGTGGATGGTCTTTCTGTTACCCGATCAGAGCGGAATGATAACAGGGCGAGCAGGTTAGATATGATAGAGAGTTTGTTGGGTATTAGACCGGCTGACAATCAAGTGGATACAAACTGTTTGACAGTTAGACTTGATTGGATGTTCCACACCTTTGGTGAATTACCCCCAACCCTAGTGAGGACCGTTTGCTATATCAGTCTAGGGCTGCCATGTTATTATTAATGGGGACACATGTGTTTTCAGATAAGAGCAGTGATCATATTCCACTCTGGCCTCTGCCATTTCTGGAGGATTTTGACACATGTGCTGAGTATAGTTGGGGATCAGCTCTTCTGGGCTGCCATGTTATTGTTCTGTGCCTCTCATTTGTAATGAGAAGATTGAGTTCCACCCCGCGGACAGGTTCATGAGACAGTTCGGTTTTGTTCAGCGGGTCCCTACATATATTTGGAAACCCAGACAGGGTCACGGCAAGGATAGAAGATATGGGATTGTGCAAAAACACGATTGGCCTGCACTTTTTATAGAGTTTATAACCGTGTGGAATGACCGCCACAACCGGCTTGTTAACGGCGAATTTGGTACGGGAACGTCACCGGATTACATGAGATGGTATAGAGAGAGGACCCGCATCTTTATAAACCCACCTGAACTTGCCCGGCCATCTCACGGTTTCCGGGAGCATACGGGTGTGCTCAATAAAATGGTAACAACTAGTTAAAGTTCATTTAATGATAACCAAACAATTATTTTAATTATCTAATTAAACAATGATAACCAAACAATGATAACTCAATGATAACCAATTAATGATAACTAAATAATGATAACTCAATGATAACCAATTAATAATAACCAAACAATGATAACTCAATTATAACCAAACAATGATTACTCAAAACGGGTAAATATTAATAAAGCGTAACAATTTTTATTTTTCTCAATCAAAACAAATAATCATCATAAACATGTGACATCATAACCAAACCATTAGTAATAAATATCTAAATAACACAAATTTGAATAAAAACCCTAATTTTTTTATTAAATGGGACAAAGATCAACAATTATTATAATTTCTATAATTAATATAAACAAACAACAAAAAATTATATATAGCTAAGTGAATTATGGATTTGCATATTTTATATATTTTTTCCTATTTTACAAATTGAAATTACACAAAAAAAATAAATAATGCAAAAAATGGGACAAATATCAACAATTATTATAATTTCTATAATTAATATAAACAAACAACAAACAATTATATATAGCTAAGTGAATTATGGATTTGCATATTTTATATATTTTTTCCTATTTTACAGATTGAAATTACACAAAAAAAATAAATAATGCAAAAATGAGACAAATATCAACAATTATTATAATTTCTATAATTAATATAAACAAACAACAAACAATTATATATAGCTAAGTGAATTATGGATTTGCATATTTTATATATTTTTTCCTATTTTACAAATTGAAATTACACAAAAAAAAAATAATGCAAAAATGGGACAAATATCAACAATTATTATAATTTCTATAATTAATATAAACAAACAACAAAAAATTATATATAGCTAAGTGAATTATGGATTTGCATATTTTATATATTTTTCCTATTTTACAAATTGAAATTACACAAAAAAAAAAAAATTACATGCAAACCGTACATTAAATGTACGGTTTGCATGTAATTTCTGTAAACCGTAGATTTTTTTTACAGTTTGTGCGTTTTTTCAGAAAAAGTGTAGTATAAAAATCCAATCTCTTCAAATGTGAACACTGGCCAATTGTTTGATAAAAATATGGAGAGTCTAGTCAAATCTGGAAGCTGTGCAATTATTTTCTTCATCACAATTAATAGTGATACTGATACTTTATAAAAAATTACATGCCTTAGTTAGAATGGCATCAATTTTCAAGAACTACCAAACTAGAAAGTGAGTGGTCTAAATTGGTGATTTTCAGAATGATTTGGTATTAGTTTTGACTTGTTACAAAAATAGTACAAGAAAATATAATTGCAGCAAAAAAATATCAGCTTACCATAAGAACGTATGTTGTTAAACTGTTGCTAAAATTAAACGATATTCATTTTACCAACAATTTTCAAAAAGTAAATTGTTACTATTTTAACTTTTTCTTGTTGTGCATGTTATTGTAACATCCCGGATTTTTATAAATGGTTTTATTTACGATTAAATTTGTCCAAAAACGTTTTATACAATTTTTAGCCAAAAATCGAAACCCTTCCGAAAAACTTTATTTTTTAAAACATGTTACTAATTTTATAAATAAAAAGGACCCAATAGCTTTGTTTATAAAGATTTGTCATTTTGGAGCAGTAAAATAATAGTTTTGTTTATGTGTTAACTTTTAGAATTTTGGAGATCAAATAGTTCGTTTCCCCAAACTCTCTCAAAACAGTTTCACGTAAAACACTTTTCATCCCACTTTTCAAAACAAAAAACCAAAAAGAGAGAAAAGAGAGGTTACAGAGCTTAGGAAAAAGAAGAAGAAACCATCATTAGCGAGTTTTTACCGGAAGCATCTCCTCTACGAACTAAGGTAACGGGGGTTATCCATTGCGACTGAATGGGGTGTATGTTGTGATTAGATCTTGCGTTTTTAAAATTGGGGGGTTTTTCTTTTATCTCAATTATATTCTATTAAATTGTTAATTGAGTTTTATGTGTTGCTCTTTTGGTTCACTTATTTGAATTTGAGAATTGGGAATTTAGACATATGAATTTCGAATTAATGAAAATATAGATGGGTTTGTGTGTTTTTATGAGTTGTTATGTGTTATTATAGTTGTTGATGAAATTGGGTAAATTTATGTTGAATAAAGATGAGTTGTAATTTATGCATACAATGTGTTTGTTAAAATGCCTGAATGAAATTTTATGTTGTTGGACTTGTTTGGCTAGTTGTGATTCTAATACCTATGCTTATGTGTTTTGTTGAATTGCGATAATGTGACATTTGGGAATGCTAGTATTTTTAGAATGTGATTTTATTGAGAATTGTGATAATTGAATAGTATAATTTTATTGGCCGAGATCTTGTGATTTATGTATTGGCAATGGTCCATGTCTCTCCCTATACCGGGGGCATGAGACGAGCCGAGGGGTATAGAGAATGACTCGTCTTACGGACTGTGGCGAGTGGCGTGAGAGGTCCAAGTGTTCACTTTAAATATTTATATGTTGACAATGATCTATGTCTCTCCCTATACCGGGGACATAAGATGAGCCGAGGGGTATAGGGAATGACTCATCTTACGGACTGGGGCAAGTGGCGTGAGAGGTCCAAGTGCGCACTTTAAATATTTATATGTTGGCAATGGTCTATGTCTCTCCCTATACCGGGGGCATAAGACGAGCCGAGCGGTATAGGGAATGACCTACCTTACGGACTGGGGCAGGTGGCGTGAGAGGTCTATGTGTGTTATAGATGTGTGTTGGAGTTACTTAATTTATTTCGTTGTATGATGCTATTACATTTCTTTTGATACGTTGTTATTGTAGTTGTTGTTTGTGAGTTATTACATTTATTGGATAGAGTGACGGTATCCTATGTGGTGCCGCCCCATCTATGTATGTGCGTGTGACTCATCGTTACAGTTTTGTCTTTCAGGTACAACTTAGGCTGAGACATTTGGATAGGAGCATTAGCGATGTATCCCATGAGTTTGGGGCTTCTTTCAGTCGCTTTCTTTTTACTTAGACCATTTTTTAGGTTGTAGCCTACGCGCAAATTACATTCGTTTGGTATTTTTTTTTTATGAATCTGTTAAAACTATCTTGTCTTGTAGCCGCGTTTGGCAAACATTTCTATTTCATTCGTATAATTGTTCATTTAGCTCGCAAGTTGTTTTCCTTTAAAAGTTAAATTTTGTATCAACAGGTTCTTTTTCCTTTTGTTCAAAAGGTCACGCATTGATGTCCGTTTTTCGAATTTCGAGGCGTGACAAGTTGGTATCAGAGCTAACCAGGTTCTTGTATACTTTGAGACGACGGGAAGATGGGTAACCATTGGACCAAGATCCATCGTATCATTTTCACAAAACTTTTCCAAAAACTCAAACTTTTTCTAAAACGAGAGGTTGCATTTAGCTTAGGACATGTAGCTAGAATTTAGTAGTAGTTGATGAAAGGAAAGTCCACATGTGAGGCAAGTTGGGGGCAATGAGGACGCTTGTTGATCCCGGCTCGCCAAACTGGTGGGTGGACCTCTCGTCGGTTGGTGTGAAGGAATACCTTAGCGATGTGGAGTTATAGAGTATGCGAGGACGCTTTGGTGCTTTAGGATAACGTATCGTGAGGGGTTATCCCTCGTACTTTTGTGTTCTTTGCATGTGTGTGAAGATTGATATAGTGTGTATGAAGTATAAGTTTGTAATAACAAGTAGTAGCGAAGTATTAGAGTGCGAGAATTGTGAAGTTGATTGTCTTATGTAATGTGTTTTCTAAATTATTAACTTGTGTGGGAATGAACATTATATGCGAATGGATGTTGATCGTAAAAATGTTGTGGACTAAAATGATGAAGTTGTGTGATATGTGCCATGTAAGGAATTTACAAGCGTTGAGAAATTTTACGTTTTTGTATCATTATTTTTCTGCAGAAAAACGATTGTTCGTTTTTTTTTTAATTTTTATTTCGACCGGTCGTCTTTTTCTGACCTCTCGGGTTAGATTTGGACCAAAACGATCGGTCGTGTTTTCATTTCGACCGGTCGGTTTTCTTTGACCTTTCGGGTCAGATTTGGACCAAAACAATCGGTCGTTTTGTCCAAAACGATTGGTCGTTTTCTGGCAATTTTGCTGTTTTCTCGCTATACTTCAAACGCTCGTAACTCCTTCGTTTTTACTCCAAATTTGGTTCCGTTTAAACCGTTGGCTTCGTATTTCAATACTCTATAATTCTGAATTTTAAATGTTATCGAATTATGACTAGAGAGATTTAGTGGAATCCGAAATTGCGATTGTGAACTTAGTAATATGTGGAATGTTGTATTGTATGATTAGCGGAATTTGAAACTTTTGGTGGAATGTGGATTTTGTTAAGTGTTGGGAGTCAAGACGAACAAGTAGAGTATTTATTTATGAGTAGTTGTGTCGAGTGAGGCAACTAAAGTGTCGGTTTAAAATGTTTGTAGTCATGGCTACTACCACATGGACTGGTGGACGAGGAACAGCTACACGCAGGGGCGCACCACCATCAAGGGGTGCGGTTGCCCGGGTGGGGCAAATGGGAGAGGAAGAGGAGCTCCAAGGGGGAGGGGAGCAACTAGAGGGAGAAGGGCTGCTAGATGTCGTGGGGGGAGAGGTAACAGAGTCTTTATTAATCAGAATGTATGAATATAAAGGAATCCTAACATTCTTTATATAGTAGAGGTTAGAGTTATAAAGCCCAAATTAGTCCCACTATGAGTAAGGCCCAATAGTCCAATAATATTCTACAACACTTCCCATTTGAACGTCTTGAATTCTTCGTCTTCATGCAGTCGATCTGAGTCGAGTTCATTCGCAGTGTTAAACATATAAAAACCTTGGTAGAGTAAACTCAGTGGGACAAACCCCTAGTCGAATGACAAAAGAGTACACAGTGGTAAGAAGTATATAACAGGATACTCCCCCTAATTTCGGCAATCTTAAGTGAGATAATATGGGAACGTGTCTCGCTAAAAACCTTGTCAAGGAAACCCAGTGGGAAAAAACATTGGTCTAAGGACAAAAAGAGTACACGAGCATGCGACTTGATGCTCCCCTCACTTGCACACGACAGGGTACGAGAATTTTGACTAAGTAGTAATTATTGGAATAAGCATTCACCTGGATGCTCCCCTCACTTGCACACGACTGGGTGCAAAGATTTCATATTGCAAGAAACAGTACGAGCATTCGACTGGATGCCTCATTTACTTGCACACGACTGGATGCAAGAAAATATAACGTTGAATAAAACGAGCATTCGACAAGATGCTCTTAAACTTCATATGTGAAGATTCATTTCGGTAAGAAATGCTAAATAGCATAATCTAGTCATGTCTCTCTTGATCGATAACAACAAGTTGTACTCAAATAAGACAAGTGTTTTATCTGAATCGTGAGACAGAGCATATGTAATTCAAATATGGCTAATACAAACTCGAAGCCATATACACTCTCTAGTCGTCTCATAGAGCACGAGTAGATCAGAGTGATTCGTTTGGAGTCATTCCCGTAATGAGAGGCGTGACTTTTTCTTTCTTTTACATGTTTTTTTCATAATCTAGTCATCCCATGGATAACTCGCATCTCTATTTTATTTTATTTTTGTTTACCTATTATTTGTGATAAATTCTTGAAAAACTTGCACAATGGTGTTCTCTTACTTTGAAAAAATTTATAATTTGCTTCTAGTATTTTCAATTTCAAAAAATTATAATTTGCTTCTAGTATTTTCAAATTCGTTTGGAGTGTATAGATCTGTTTTTGACATTATTGCAATGCTTGCAGGTTTCTGATTGTTTTGTCTGTCTGGATCACATTTAAGTTCGCTTTTTTTTTTATAAAATTTATAACGAGTTTTTACTATTAAATTTAAGTTAAAAGCTAATTAATGTATTTAAGTTCCCATAATGCACCCGTGTTATTTAGAGTTTCATCTAACAGATAAAATTTAAAAAATCAAATGGTCTTAATTTATGCGTAAGTTTTATAAAAAAAAATTATATAATTTTAATATATAAAATATAAATTATGATTTTGTAAATTAAAAACTAACTATGATATTAGTGGGGGCGAAAATCCGTGGTGGAAACATGATTTGAACGTGGGTGTGGTTGAATTGCATGTTTATATTATTATTATTTTGTAATTAAGGGGTGTTAAAAGTCTATAATCTAATTTTTTTAGCAAAATATATGACAATTTTTGAAAGTTTCTCAATATGGGGGTTGTTGGAGCATTTTTAGACGGTAACTATTTATTTCACCGTGTAAAATTATCTCACATGAATGTATAAGTCACGAAGGAATGCAAATGATGTGTGCATGTCATTGATTATGATACACGGATTCTCAAGTTTTTAAATTTATGGACATTCGTACGGACACCGATACATGTCTGAACATAATAAATGATGTATTCGACACGATTTATTTGTGTTAATTATAATATTTTGATGACTTGAACATACGGGTCGGACATGATTGAAAAACAACAGAACATGACCACTTCGAATAATGAGTTGAATTTGATAGAATTTTTAATATGTTAACCCAAAAGTATAGGTTTAAGGAGGGGTAATTTGTGTTTTATATTGTACTAAAAGAATAGTTATTAATTACTAACAATGAAATATATAACAAGAAGCACCAGTGGTCTAGTGGTAAAATAGTACCCTGGTACGATTCCCGGCTGATGCATTTTACTTTTTGGGTACCAAATCTATTACTTTTCCAAAACATTAGGTCTATTGTGTTATATTTCATACTCTAAGGACCAAAATAGAGTTTATCTTAGCTTCTTGCACCAAATTATCAAATTCATTCATCTAGTATATCTTAATAAAGTCCAGTTTTCATACTTTCTGTAACCAAACTCATTACTTTTCCAAATATTTGATTTATTATGTTATATTTCATACTTTGAGGACCAAACAGTTTTTTTTTCATACTTAGAGTTTTGGGAAAACAATACAAAACTCCAAATGAAGTCCATTTTTCCTTAATTTTTTTGAGAAAAAATAAGTTTACTACACCACACTGTTTTGTTGTTAATAATTTGAGTAACAATCTTTCAAATTTTGTAAGTTGACTACCACACTATAAGAAAATGTCTAATTTAGGTAACACTGTCTAAATTAATCACGGAATCATGTCACATGACAGCATGTGCTTTATAAAATTGAGCATGAGAGGCTAATTTTGTCATTCTGCACTAAAATATATCATCCTAGAACAACGTTTCCTCCCAAATTTGGACTATGTGCTGATTTTTGTTATATGTGAAATTGGGGAACGTTTTTCTAATATGATATATTTTGCTGCAGAATGACAAAATTACCCTCTTACGTTAACGTTTATCAAACACGTGTTGTCACCTGACATGATTCCATGATTAATTTCGACGGTGGTACCTAAATTGGGGAATTATAATAGTGTGGTAACCGAATTGGAAAAATTGAAAGGTAAGTAGCTAAATCGTTAAAAGCACGTAGTTTGGTGTACCAAACGTATACACCCCTACTTTTTTTAACCAAATTCATTACTTTTCCAAATAGTAGGTCTATCATTGTTATATACCATACTTTAAGAACCAAATAAACATGTTCTCATACGTTATACTAGGGCTGGGCGAAAAACCGAACCAAACCGAACCAAAACGAAAAAGACCGAAAAACCGAAAAAAACCGACATTAGACCGAAAAAATTGGTCCGTTTCGGTCCAAAAAATAAAAATAACGAAACCGGAAAAAAAAAACCGAGCTTGATTTCGGTTGTGCTAAGACCTAACCGTAGTGAACCCAGCCTAGCTTATACCACCATTATCATCAATTCATTAATATCTATTTCTAGAATAACAACAAAATAATAGTTCAAATAAACTCAAATTTTCTCATTTTTCACAAATGAGGAGCTTATTAAACCTTAATTTAAGTAGCTTATTAAACCAAACTTCAAATATTTGTATAAGAAAGTCAGGGTTCGATAACCTTGGCGTGAACCTAAGTTCAGACTATCTTGGCAACCATCAAGACCTTAAAAAGTGTGTACAAGAGAGCTCAAATCTGGACTTATAACTGTGAATCATACATTATTTGTCTTATTTCAGAAGACTTTAATGGAGTGTAAACAATTTGATACTGATGAAACAACAGAGAACTGTTTTCTTATTGCTGATTGCCTGATATTATTATATCTTGCAAACCTCCTTTTTGCAGAAGCAAAAGGTGCTGAATTCTTATCCTCCAGAGCTTTGCCTTGTAAAGAGATTTTGGAAATATATTTTAGATCGCGAGGTTTGTCATTTGTGTGAACGGTTCTATCATAAACTATCTCAAGTTTTAGGTTTTACATGTACTGTACTACCTTTGACGTTTTGCTCAGGAATTTTCCATTATTTTATGCAGGAGACAAATGGGAATATCTTCTGGGCGTCCACGCCAACAAATGCATTACTATCTGTTGCTAGTTTGTTGAAAAACTGCCCTTTTAGAGTTAAAGGAAAGGTACACCATACATATAAGCTGTTCAAGGCTGTTAAATCATGATATTTTCTTAACTTTGAAGTCTTACAATCTTTTAATTTGCCAGGGAGTATTCAAGGATGAATTTGTTACGGCTGGAGGTGTTCCATTATCTGAGGTAGTCTCTCTTTCTCCTCTCACTTGTCTCTGTGTATGTAAGCATAGCTAAGGCTTGTCCAGCTGCAGCTTTTAAGTAAATACACTGGCTTATTTTGAGAACGTAAAAAAAACTGCTTTCCTTCAGCTCATACCATTCAGCCTAGAAATTCAAAATAACTCATGTTTTAATATTGCCCACCAAATGTACCACGGAATACCATTTATAAGCACAGGCTTAACAGCTGCAACTAGACATGCCCTTGATTCCCTTCTCATGCTAGTGCGATAATTTGTATGTTAATGCTTTGAAGATTACACTTCACTCAATGGAGAGCAAGATCCAGATGAATCTTTTCTTTGCTGGAGAGGTTTATTCTTCTCTTGTCACTGTGTTTAATCCGCAATAAGCCGCGACATTCATCTTCTGTGGTTTCTTTGCTTATTTTGTAGGTACTGAACGTTGATGGAGTAACCGGTGGTTTCAATTTTCAGGTATAATAGTGTTGTTCTGTAATAACTGAGGGCTTGTTTCTGGCAACATTTAAGCAATTAAGCTGAAGTTTTGAGTTGAGATAACAAAACGGGGTCATCCAGCTTAAAATGTTCTAACCTTTTCAAGTCATGAACTGTAAAATCTCCGATTTTGCAGTACAGCTTTTGATAAAATAGCTGTGCTTAAAATCTGCAGCCAAGCAGTGACTAAAATAACCTATTCTTGCATATTGCATGTGAAATAACAATTTTGCTCTAGAATGTAGTAACATGGCGATTGGTTATGGACCTACGATTGTGATCACTGACCCTACTTATCATGTTCCGGTTCCATGTACTAAGATGTGCTCTGAACTCCAAATATAACAATTACGACCCAACAAGTCGAGAAGTTTTAGGAGCAAAAAATTACAAAATAAAATGAACTATTTTGGTTATACTCAACAAAAATGGAATTAAAATTTATAGACTGCATTAAGTATATATAATATTAGTGTTCCCCATTCATTGTACTGTTCAACATTACCAATGCCCAAAAATGTAATATAACTAACGCTAAATCACAGCATAGCGCGTAGTCGCGTACGAGGACAACTAGCGAACCACTTGCACTTACCCTTACTACGTGCCCACGTAGCAAGTGGTTGTGATTACTGAACAGAGAACAAAAATTGAAAGAAGTTGAAATACTTTGCTGAATTCTTTGTGTGGCTAATAGGTTTTGGAATTCGTTTTCAGATTTTTTAAACAATTTAGTTTTTAGGAATCCACTGAAAGAGATTAAAAAAGAACACAGAGATCTTTTTGTTGGCTTTCAACTGTGGTTCAATTCTTTTTTGCGTATTTAATATCCGGACAACAGAAAATGAGAACAAATGCGGAACCTGGAGCACAAAAAACCATAGTTGGCTCTAAATCGCCATTCCAAATTTTCATGAAGTTGCAGAAGTTTTTGTCCACCGTTTTTCATGAATCTCCTAAAATTTTGTGGTTTATGAATACGAATCTACGATTAAGTTATGTCACTAACGTGGTAGTACTTAATTAAATTGTATTTGATTTTTTTTTTCAGAATGCTTGGTCGGGTGGATATAGAGCTGGAACAAGTATAGAAATCGGGCGATGAGCATTAGTCCGGACGAGTCAATTGCATGTTGAAAACAGATAGAAAACAGAAGAGGTGGTAACATGACTAAGGCCTAAGGGCTTGTTTGGTTGTAGCTTTTTAAACAAAAAGCTGGTATTTTTTAGGTTGACAAAAGATCTGTTTTCAGCTAGCATAGAGCTTCTAAGCTCTTCAGGCCAAAATCCTAAATGATTCAATTTTTATTTGTATATCCAAATGCAGTCCAATTTCTCAGCAAAAGACAAAAAGCTAAGCTTAGAATGCTGCAACCAAACAACGCCTTAGACGCTTGGCATCTTAAGACAACATAATCTACTAATCAGACAATGATTAACATAGGAAACAAGTGGTAGGCTGCATAATCTTGAATGTGGGATCTTAGACGGGTCACAAACTGATGGACATATTGAGATAAACAGTGCAGAATTAGGTTGTCCTATTGTTTAAACATATTTTTTTTTCCTGCAATTGTAATTAGTTGTTCACAACTTAAAAGGCTTTCAATGGTATGAGATTGGCGTTGAAAATTTATCTTGTGTAGACTCTTAAACGAGTTGAATTTGTTATGGTGTCTAATTCTACAATGAATATGACAAGTCCCACGTCGGCATCTCTTCCTCACATGTTTTTTTAGTTATCAATCGCAATCTCAGAGTTTTATTTGGTTGTTTTTTGGATTTATTATTTCTTTCAAATGAGATCTTTTTTTATTAACCTGTTAACCCAGCTACAATTGATCATTTTCGTTAAATTACCGACAGCCGTATCTCTCACCTTGTCACAGAGCCAACTTAGTCATCGTCCATTTGTCTGGTCGGGTAAATACACGGAGTACATCATAAGACATGAGAATAAAATTTATTTGTTTTCTTTTTGTTAACGTTTCAACTTTCATTGGTTCCTAGATAGAATCTCAGTAGACAGTAGGTGATTTTAAAAAATTATCATTTTCTTAGACTTTTGAAGGATCAGAAAATTGGAAATCATGTGTTAGTCAAACTAGAGAAACCTATATAGATTCTCATACAAATGCATGTTTAGTATAATACTTTTTTTAAAACAAAATAAACATAAGCCTGTTTCAATTTCCTTTCACATAAACATTGACGAGAAATGTTAAATAATCTAACTAGCATATTCAGAATTGGGTTCTATTAGATGGAATCTGAATAGAAAAACTATTTTGTACAGACCTAAGAATGATTAGAAAATTGTTCTACTGTATTTAAACTTCTTTAAAATGAAGTTTGAGGAATGGCATAATCATCATAGTAACAAATTAACAAGAAGATGTCGGAGACATATTGAAGGTCTGCAAGATGACTCCATCACCTGGTTCATCCTCATATATCCGTTTACCTCTTACTTTCTTTGATCTGCTCTGGTTAATTAAGGTATTCACCGCCCGAGATGCTTTTCTTTTATGAATTTGCTCATCCCGAGCCACTTTTTTCACGCCCCGTACTTCCTAAGCCTGAGCACACTCTCTTTCTCGAACCCTACTATATATTCTCCCTCTAGCGAGAACGTCACCTGGCCATCCTCTTCCCCTAACCCCGTCATCCACCACAAAGAGGGTGACGGGGTCTTGCTCACCGTAGACTTTCTATATCATCATACACATGATATCTTCTTTTATAATCGTTAACCTTCGTAGTGGAGGTGTCAGCACATCTCTCTGAGTTGGCTGTTGAGTATGAGTACATTGAGACACTAACCACGATGAAATTCGTATGCTCAGCATAATAAAAAATACAGTCGTCCGTATGGTTACAGTAGATTCCGAGTACTTGTCGTTGCAATTAAAATACCAGTATTTCCGAAATAAAGTGCTCCCATTTTTGGAGATCGTTAGAGATGTTTATCAGGTTGTGGAAATTGATCTCACACGACTTTTTGGCAGACGGTCTTGATGCGATTCATTTGATATTGAGAAGGCGCGTTGATGACTCAACAATCAAATAAACAAATACTATGGCATGTTATATAGCTTGGGCATTCAAGAACTAAATTAAACTCGAAGTACATTTTTCCCCGTTGTTACGAGGTATTTTCTTATAGCCCCTGGTTTAACGATTTACATCTCTTTTCTGTTCTGCATCAATACAATTTGTTGTAAATTAATTACTCACAGCTTATTTAGTTTACTGATCCCCTGCATTTTCAGTTGAATGATCTTCCTATAAGTTAGAAAATGGTGGATACTAGGCTCAGCTCGGTCTTTTCACAATAATTTCACAATACAAACTGTCTTGTATATAAACACATGAAGTGCCAAATATAAGGCAAACGGGAAGAGTTATGGATACAAGTCGGTTTAATTATTTATTAATTTCCCCATATAAAGTTTAAGATATTTGATTAACTTTACTGTTACGCGATGTTGAAAGTGTTCAATGTTTTCTGAAACGCGTTATTCAAAAAGACAATTCTTGATCAGCTCCATTCTTACGAGCGATGCAAACTTCCAAAGATGAGATGCACCCAAAAATCTTATTTATCAAGAATATTTTGCCTGAAGCCTGAGAATTTTAAAGTTTTAATCTGTTTGTACTCGAGACACATTTATGAAAAAATAGATTATGTTTGATATATACAATGAAATACAGAACAAGCTCCTGTCTTTTCTTTAGTGTTTGTTCCTATTATCCTTTATGTAATTTGGTCTATATTATCAGTTTAAACATGTGCTTATGTGCAGTGTCTATATCTAGTTAAAACTCACATCCAACACTACCCCAATAAGAAATTAAAAAAGCACAAAAGAATTGTTAAAATGTGCTAACGATCGCAAGTCGTAGGACTCGGCTATTCCTAGAAAAGATATTGTTTGGAATGATAATTTGTTTAGGTAAACGAGAATACAGTCTCTCTTAAAGACGAAAAAGTGGAACAAAAAATCTATAGGAAAATTTAACTAGTTAGTAGTTTGTCCCCATGGTTAAAACATAAAAGTGAGCATTCAGTTGTAACTTACCTGATTATTTTAGTTTTGATTGTCACAAGTCTAAATTTTGAAAAAACAGTACTTGATCTAATCATTAATGATTATTTTAGGTTTTGGTGTGCACATTGTAAGGTTTGAGGTCATCCAATTGGCAATCTCAAAGCAATACACAAAAGGTAAAGAATTACCTTATTTTTTTTAGATAATTTATGCTTCAGAAGTTACTAACCTCTATAAAATGGAGGGGTTTGTGAATGACCATATTATCATTCTTCTCTCTCTGTCTCTCAAGATGCCAGGGAAGATATTGCAGGTTTACAAGGTTGCTCCTCCACCAAATTCTCCGACGGATATTTGTTTACCTCTTACTTTCTTTGATCTTCTCAATTTACGACACTCACCACCTGAAACGCTCGCCTTTTATGAATTTCCTCACTCAGAGTCACTCATTTCAAGCCTCATTATTCCTAAGCTAAAGTACTCGCTCTCTTTAACTCTTCAACATTTTCTTCCTGTAGCCGGAAACATCGTATGGCCATCATCTTCCTCGAGACCTTTCGTCCACTACAGAAAAGGTGATGGAGTCTTACTCACCGTAGTTTTAACTGATGTTACTTTTCACCACCCGTCGGGTATGAATATACGTGAGTGTGGAAACTTACTCCCACTTGTGGCCCATATAGTTGGATCAGATTCGCAAGTTCCATTACTTGCATTGAAAGTTACTATTTTCCCAAACAAAGGGTTTTGCCTTGGTATCACAGCACACCACGGTGTTTTCGATGCAAAATCAACAGCACTGTTCGTGAAATACTGGGCATCGATTTCTAGGTTTGGTCAAAACAAAACAGTTTTGGACCCTGAACTAGCTCCTATTTTCTGTAGGGAACTTGTGAGAGAACCATATGCCGAGATGGAAAATTCAATTATTGAGATTTTGAAGCGGAATAAAGTTGCTGAAAATAGCTTGGAAACTAGGCATTGTGAGTCAATACTGGATAGAGTCCGCGGTACATTTACAATGTCAGGTTTAGATGTGAGTAAGCTTAAGGAGCTTGAAAGCGACAAAGTCCCATATATATCTACATTCACTGTAACTTATGCTTATGTAATACTTTGCATTGTAAGGGCAAAAGGACAAACAAAGAGCAACAAGGTTTTCATAGGGTTCCCTGTGGACATCAGGGGTCGGCTAGAACCTCGTCTACCTGCAAACTATTTCGGTAACTGTATTGTTTTTTGTGATACAATTTTAGATAAAGAAGAACTGATGGGAGGGAGGGAATCTTGGTGATTATGAATTTCATTTCTAAAAGCATAAAAGATTTGGATAGAGGAGTTCTAAAAAAAATGGAACAATCGCTATCAAATGCATATAAAGAAAGAAGTCCAGATGAGACTGAAGCAACACGTGTATATGTACTGGGATCGAGCAAACTCGAAGCTCATAATATAGATTTTGGTTGGGGAAGGCCGAAGAAAGTTGATACGACATTAGTGGACAAAATGTCTGCCCTACGCTTAACACACTTAGAAGATGGTAGTGTTGAGGTTGAGTTGAGTTTATACAAACATGAAATGGAAAGGTTTTCGTATGAATTTACTCAAGGCCTTGAAAAGATGATGAAACACAGATTAGCAGCTCTTTGAAAGTTATGTCTTGTTTGCATTTTGGTGGTTCTTATGATATGCAACGCCTTTTGCTTCTCATTTGTTTCTCTTTTTCCCGTGATTTTATCTTTTCTTGTAACCATTGCAATGATCAAGTTTGTGAATGTATGCTCAAAATTGGCTATAATGTCATTTTTTTTTTACTTTGTAGTGTACTAGCTAGTTAGTACTGAATAGTGGATTAAACGAAATATTATTCGATATCTAAATTAAATGGAAGTATATAGTACTCGATTAAAGAACGGAGGCTGCTGGACCAAGGCAAGCTTTTTGAGACTGGAAACTCATTCTGGATACACTTTTTAGTGGAAAGCTTGTTTAAGAGGCTGTACCAGCCTTCAAAAACCAGAAAACGACACTTGTTAGCCGAAAGACGATGATATAGAATAGCGTTTTACTCTAGTGTCAAAAAGGTAAAATGAAATTCTATGCAGATTACATAGCATAAATAACATCCCCACTCAAAAGTAACATGTAGCTCAAATTGTAGAAAAGTTGGGCATGGTGTATTACAAATGCCTAAATTTTATTACAATATAAAGTGTGAAAGATATAATAATGAAAGGGGATGTAGCTGGTAGAGCGCTGGCTTAGCATGCAAGAGGTACGGGAATGGATACCCCGCATCTCTATTCTATTTTATTTTTGTTTACCTATTATTTGTGATAAATTCTTGAAAAACTTGCACAATGGTGTTCTCTTACTTTGAAAAAAATTATAATTTGCTTCTAGTATTTTCAAATTAAGCACCATCAAACTTTCACAATTGATGGGATCAGTGGCAGAGCCAGAAATTTAAACCAGAGGGGTCAAAATATTGACAAAATAAAAAAAATTAAAATTAAGAAAAACGAAACTGCAAAAGGTCAAACATTGAGCGGATGATTTATGATGAAGAGGATGAGCTTCAAGAGAATGGTTCAGAGTTCTTGCAGAGTGGAACCATGCAGTACCAAACACGAGATAGATCTTTCAGGGAACAAGACCTTTTTCGAATAAGCCAATTCATTTGGGACCCTGCAGATCCATTCTTTTTCCTATTCAAAGATCAGCCCTTTGTCTCTGGATGGGTGATGCATAATAACATCGTTCGACAAACTTGCAAATATATCATTTTCAATATAAACTACAAAATCATATAAATAAGAAAAAAACCAATAAAGTTAACTGGTTAAATAAGTTATAAAGTGAAACAGTAATTTTATTCTAAATAAACTAAAATAAGCTAAATAGTAAATTTACCCAACTTAATTAATATGTGTAAATAATAAGCTATACATTATGTAAACAAATTACTAAACAACTAACTAATTTAAAAGTCACAACTGATTTATAAATGTTCCATTAAGAATTTATCTTAATAGAAAACTAACTAAAATTTTTTCAGATTTATACAGTACCTAGATTTTTCTAATAAAAAACTATTAAAAATTATCCTAACTTTTTTAAGTAATTAACAATGATATAATCAATAAATTACATTAGATTATTAATTTTGCAAACTACTTAAGTAGTTAGGATAAAAAAAAAAGACTAAGAAAGAGGAAAAAAACAGTTGTGGCTCCAAACTATCTTGTGTTGTGAATAACAGGTACGACTAGTTATCGTATAAGGGAGTGAGTTTGGGCTTTGTTAGTGTTAATGTCATCGCTTATATATAGATAGAATTTTGTGTATATATATTACAAACTCTCTATTTAAATGGAATGCTAATTTTATAATTAACTTAATATCGCATGTCTATTTTGATAAATTTTATATATAAGTCAGGGGGTCAGCTGATCCCATGACACCATATTGGTTCCGCTAGTGGATGGGATGATGATTTTGGGAAGAAATTGAGAGGCCTGACTTTTTCTTTCTCTTACAAGTTTTTTTTTGCTCCGAAAAATGATGAAAAGTACATACTATTGTGATACTTAATTAAATAAAATTCATATTTTAAAACAATTTCAAAGATTAATATATATGTTACATGATTTTAATTCTTTTAACTATTTATTTTTAAGGTCGATGGTCATTGTATCTAACAAATTTTAAATAAAACTTGAATGTATGTACTTTTAAAAATAAATATGTTTAATATACTATTCAATAATTATTACTTTTCGTCTCATGATAAAGACAAATTATTTAGTCCTCGAGTACACCTCACGTGGTCTTCTATAGCATTTATTTGGTGACATGTATAGTGGTAGGTACAATTACTTTGATAATTTCAAAACAATTTCTCTCTCCCTCTTGGTCAAAGCCTTGTAAATTTCGTTAGTACTCCTTGTCTCAACAAAATCAAATAAATATTTTATTTAGTTACATTGCATAGATACGTAAATGTATAAATTTTGGAATTGAATGATAATAAAAATACTAAAAAATCTTAAGTGAAGAAAGTTGCTAAAACAGGATGCCTGAAAGCATAAATTACTTAATTTTAGCCCTTTAAGTTACCAAATTCAAAGAAAAAAATTAGAATTGAATTTTTTTTTTTATTAATTTTTGCAAATCAAGATCTAATTATCAAGTTATTTAACCATAAAGTTGCTTTTTTCTCTCATACTCTTAGTTGATTCCTAAAATTATAGAAGAGAAACCAAACAACTTAATTAAAGTTTACAAAGATTTATCAGTTTTTAAACGAGACCACCACTACAAAAAATACTCAAATAGTGACGGGATTATTGACGGTATTTTTTGTTACGAGCTTATTAGCGACGGTTTTTGTGAGGGCTTTGTGACAGTTTAGTCAATTTGCGACAGATTTGTGACAGATTTTTAAATTAGTGACAGACTTGTGACAGCTTTTTACTCTCAATAAATCAAATATTATTTTGCAGTGAACCTAACCACAAATTGCTATTTAAAGAAAATGTTGCTTTAATAAAAATAATAAAATTGAGAGTGTAAAAATAAAATCTCCCCTCAACATTATTCCTATTATTTTTTAAAAATAAAATTGAGAGTATTTTTACAAAATTATTCCTATTATTTTTATAAGATAAGATAAAAAAAAATGTAACAATTAATTCTTATATTTACTGTAAAGGGGTATAAAAATTAAATCTACAGAGTTGATGATTTATAAATTTATTTAAATCAGTGGTTCCTACATAAGAATAGAACTAGCGTACGTGCGCCACACAATTTTTTGTGTAACACGTAAATGTGTAAATTGTTGTGAAATATTAAACAAAAGTATTTAGCAACACAAATTCAATTTTACAAAAAAAATAATCATAAAAATAATAGGAAGAGTAAGAGATGAAAGGGGAAGGAGAGAGAGTGTGCAGAAAACATAGATAGAGGAGTTATTTTTTTTGCGGTAATTGGTATCTTATTTTGAATGTGACTAGTTTCTTTTAGCTGTTATATTTTTTTTAGTTTTTAAATTTCTAGTATCATGTGTAATTTTTTAAACTATTTATAGTGTTTTATAATTATTTGTTTCAAGAAATCGTAAGTACAGTTAACAACTAATAATATAGATAATTGTCTGTTATTGACTTTATTTAGGGGAGATAGTTGAATTGGGCCCACCGCTACAGCATGGTACAGAGGACTAGTAAAGTGATGGCAATTTCGTGTGTTTCAATCCGATCTGACCCGATCCGTCGCGGGTCGGATGTAATTCTATTCGGATTGGATCGGGTCTAAATGTATAAAATTACAACTTAAAAAATACAAATTAAAAAGTGTAAGTTAACACTCTCAATCTTCTATCTCTTTCATATACGTTAAACTCTCCCTCATATAATAATAGAGAAGATACATTTAAATAGTTAAAAATGCAAATTTAACACTCCATCTCTTCATTCTCTCATGTAAATTAAACTCATTCTTCTATAATTTAAATGGTTAAAAGTGCAATTTAAGACTATCGCATCTCCTTGCTTTTTCTTATAAATTAAACTCTCTCTGCTATAGTAATACATAACAAACATTTCAGTGAGTTTATTAAAAAAAATCTTATATACAATTAATTTATTAATTAATTAGTGAAACGATATTTATGGTAAATATGAATCAAATTTATTCAGGTTAATTAATAACTAATATGTTATCGTTTTTATTTATAGAATGATTTACGAGAAAAAAAATCATCATATCAATCATATGCATTTTTATTATATTTTTACATATGTCAATGTTTTAATTGACGAAATTAATGAGTCCAAATTAATTCAATAAACATGGAAATGTTAAAAAAATTATAAAATTTAAATTACTAAATTAATATGAAAGGGTATTTAATGCCACATTAGTTATATATATATATATATATATATTATCTTTTTCAAATCAAATAAATGATTTTTTACTTTACCATATGAGTTTTTAACAAATTCTTTTTCAAATCTTGTCATTTATGAGGTTTATTTTCAAAGTAAAAAGAAAATGTTATAAAAACCATGTCAAATAGACAGAATCAAGTCAAATAAATAAAAGTACAAATTTATACATGGATCGGTCCGGTTTATCATCCTGAAGTACTAAATAATTAGTCCATGTGAAGATAGTGAAGAGGTGGGAAGTGCCAATGGTTTGTCAGCCAAGGGCCCCGTGGCTATTTCTCTATTGTTTAGTTAGTCTATAATAGTTGTATTAAATTTTTATTGTTAAATATTGACACATGTATATGTTAAATGTCACATATATATATATGTTAATCTTAACAACCATACAAGTGTCACATTAGTGCATTTTTTTTAACAACATTATCTATTGATTTATAATAAATAATTGATTTCGGATAAAAAAAATATTATAGTAAATAAATAAGAAATAGAGAATGTGTTATATTTTCTTTATTGTAGGATTTAATATATGAGTCAACCAAATTGACATGTCATCGTAACTTTGTTGTTAAATATAACAACAATGTTAACAATATTAAATTTAATGAATTAGTTAACAACACTATTGTGAAAGAAAAACATGTTTATTAGCTAACAACTTTATCTAACAATTGACTTAATAACACTATTGCGGATGCTCTTAGCTAGTTTAAAAGTTCTTGTACATATTTTTAATTTTATTTATTGTAATTGTGTTGATTTCGTACTTTGTTACTCTGTAATTTTGTATTTTTGGGGGTTTTCCCCTCACATTTTAGTATAACTTATTAATAAAAACGTGAGTTTTCATTAAAAAAATTATTTATTTATATTTTTTGATTATGGGGTGAACATCTTGCGAGACACCATATATATAGCACCTTTCGTGACCACCATATACAGTTGTCGTAGAAGATTTTGATGACTGCCCATACCTAGCTATACCGGTAATTTCTGTACTAATTTTAAAAAAAATTTCCAAAAGGGTCGTTTTCCGAATTAGTATTGGTGAAACAATATGTTTAAGAATAAGAGTTACTTATATATATATATAGGGGAAGTATCTATACACACATAAAAATACACATTATGTTTACACATCAATCACAACCCTCCATTTACTTACTTTTAATGGTCAAGATTGTGTATTTTTATGTGTGTATAGATCTTTCCCCATATATATATATATATATATATATATATATATATATATATATATATATATATATATATATATATATATACACACACACACACACACACTTGTACATATATATTGTTGAATCTTATTAACATCAAAGAATCAATATTGTTGAAAAACGTCATTTGTCTAGTTGTTTATGTTATCCGTATATAATATACAATTACATGGATTGTTATTCTTGTGATGCATCAAAAAATATTGAAATGTGAACACTGGCCAATTGTTTGATAAAAATATGGGGAGTCTAGTCAAACCTGGAAGGTGTGCAATTATTTTCTTCATCACGACTAATAGTGATACTGATACTTTATAAAAAATTACATGCTTTAGTTAGAATGGCATCAATTTTCAAGAACTACCAAACTAGAAAGTGAGTGGTCTAAATTGGTGATTTTCAGAATGATTTGTTATGGGTTGTTGACTTGTTACAAAAATACTACAAGAAAATATAATTGCAGCAACCAACTATCACTGCAAAATACAACAAAATGATCAAATATCTGCTTAGTAGTTTGATATGATATGATCTGATATCCGAAGCTGTCATTACTCTTATACAACAAGCGATGATGATTGATGTGGAGAACGTCGCCAATGATGTGGTTTTTTTTCGGTTTTTCGGTTATTTTCTTTTTTGTTCCGGTTCAGTTTTATTGAAAAACGAAACCGACACGAATTTTTATCACTTCTTTTTCGGTTTTTCTTTTTCGGTTCGGTTATTGGTTCGGTTTTTTCGGTTTTTCGCCCCGCTCTAACTTCAAGACATATGAGTCACCCAGTCATTACTCATTTTTAAACAAGCACCAAATTTCAAATAAATATATGAAACGTTAAAATTAAATGGGCAGTCAAAAGACTCAAAACTAGTGTAAAATGTACTAATCTGGTTTACGCCCGTACTTTAAACATAATTATAAATCTATGACAAGTAACTTTATTTCTATGTTTATGTAAATCATTAATTATATGAAGAAAAAAAACATATTACCATATTTGTAATATCATCAAATAAGTCTAATTATATTGTAGTGTATCATCACTTACCTATTAAAAGTCTATCAAGTAAGGAGACGAGCACATTTATACATATGACATGATATATCCACAAGTAATGTGATATAATAATATAACTCAACAAATTACGAAGATCTCTCGTTATATGTCACACCTAATATGATAACATCACCCGAGTTTTGAAATATGGATCCATATATATTTGTGTTCGTCTAAGCTCTTTGGCGATGATATACATTATCTTTGTAACGGGGTTGGTGGCGGAGGCGGTGGTGCGGACCGTTGTAAAAAGATAAAAAATAATGCAACTTTATGAGTTAATTAATTCCACATATCAACATAAACTAGCAAGTCAAAATGTCCAAGTGTCCTACTAATGTACCACATGAACCACCAAATACATTTCTACCAAATACATTTCTTCTTAGATCGAGCATGTCACTCTTGCTTATAGACTACTTGTGAATTTGTCATAATATTTTTGTCCACAAATAATTGTACAACTTCTATATTTTATAATAGAAAAAATATTACCAAAAAAATCTTAACAATTTTTTGTTTTGGTCTGTCATAAACAAAAGCAAAAAGATGTTTTTACACAATATATATATATATACCAGTAATCGTGTCCCACGCGTTACGTGTGTGACGCGCAATACAATTAAAATATAGAAAATAAATATAGTTGTGATACAAATATATGGATAATACAAAAAAAATATATAAGATGATAACACTTAAAAGAATGTTTGATTGTTAAAAAGTGATAAATAATGTTATTAATTATTACTTTTATATTTGTTTATGTGAGTATGGTATTATTGTAATTAATAAAAAAGTATAGGACTGTTTTTAGAAAAAAATGGCTAAATTGGACCGAATCATTTGACTTGTTTTGAATTATTATAATAGAATGATAATGATATATATACTCATTTGACTTGTGAATTTTTCATAATATTTTTGTCCAGATTTGACAATATTTCCCTTCAATATTCCTTATTAAAAAGTTGTACCTTACAATTTATCAATACTCATAAATTCATAATTAAAAATATTCTTATTCATATACTAAATTAAAGACAATCATAAATGCTAATTGATGAATGTATTGTGAGTAAACATTTACATTTACTAGACATGCCACGTAAGCATGTTATGTCAATGTGTTGATTTTTTTAGATAAAAATATATGTGAGCTAAAACATTTATGTTAAAATAAATACTAAGACTGTTGTAGGTACGTTTAAATAAATCAATATCTCTTTTTAATGACTTTTGCTATGTACTCCACATAAACTAGCATTAGTAGCAAGACTAGCAGTTTGGTATCTATAAAAGTTAAAACTAAAAACACCAATAATTCATCAAAGATAAAGACGGGTACTAATTACCAGCCATTAACTAATTACCAGCCCTGTTTAATCCCATCGGGACTCATATGCCGCACCCAAACGAGGCCTTAGAGTTATAAATGATCAAAAATCTGCTTAGTAGTTTGATATGATATGATCTGATATCCGAAGCTGTCATTACTCTTATACAACAAGTGATGATGATTGATGTGGAGAACGTTGCCAATGAAGTATATTTCGTTTCATAATTTTAAGCACAATTACTTTCCATAGATAATGATTACCTTATGAAGAACATGTAAAACCAAAATATTCGTAGAAGAATTTTTTTACGTAATAAGACTTCAGAGTCATAAACACTAATTTTCCAATGTTTACACGGGAAGTATATTCTGAAAACACATTCCATGGAGTATTCCATTATTTATTATATGAAGATAATTTTTTACATAAAATTGAAAACAACTTTTATTGTAACTGAGGAGCGTAGATTTTTATATAAAATTGATAACAACTTTTACTGTAACTGAGCGTAGGGGATCGCATGTAAGATTAAATCTTTTTCTCTAGCCACAGTTAGTCCCCATGCCTCGGTCATATCAAGTTCTTCCGGTTTTGTTCCATCTGCGATTTTCCAATCAAAGTGGTATAGCAATTGAGTAAGTGGAAGTTCAAGATTCGCTATACCAAACGATATACCTGGACACATCCTTCTACCAGATCCAAATGGAGTATACTCAAAATTTGAGCCTTTAAAATCAAAAGGTGAGTCACTGAACCTCTCCGGATTGAAGCACTCCGGATTTTCCCAATATTTCGGATCCCTTCCTATGGCCCACACGTTGATGAAAACTTTGGTTTTGATGGGTATGTCGTAGTCATAGATTTTACATTTTTCTCTTGATTCTCTTGGAAGTAAGAGAGGAAGGGGTGGGTGTAATCGTAGTGTTTCTTTGATGACTAGCTTCAAGTAGTTCATTTCTTGAATGTCTGTCTCATCGACTCTGCTCTTTCCTTTTAGAACATGTCTCACCTCGGCTTGAACCTTTTTCATAACTGGTGGATTTTTAATTAATTCGGACATTACCCATTCAATTGACGCCGTCGATGTATCGGTCTCTGCTGCAAACATACCCTGGAAGGAAGAATATGTACTTTAAAGATAAAAGAAACATGGAAGCGTAATATGTTTCAAATTTTCCATACTATCAAAGTTAATAACCAACTTGAATATTGTATGTTTTCAAATTTTGGAAAATATAAACATACCACAATAACAGCTTTGATATCGCTTGTCGTGATAGGAAACTCAAGATCAGAACTCTCATCGTATCTCAAAAGAACATCTACTAGGTCTTCTCGACCATCTCTGTCGGTGCTTAACGATTTGTTTTCCTTTCTTGTTTTGTGAGCAGAAATGATTTTGTCGAGAATTCTATCGGTCTTGACGTGCAATTTCTCTAGTAGGGGCACCTCCTTGCTAATCCAGTGGAGATACTTGTGCGAAGGAAACGTATCAATCACATCGAATCCAGTTCCTATCTTCGAGATTCCATCAATGGCTGATATGAACTCCTCCTCCTCATCAGACTTCTTACCGAAAGTTGTCCCACAATTTATCCTATGTGTATATGCTAAAATCATTTTACTTAGATTAATATGATCTTTTTTTCCAGTAGATGATGAGATGGATTTTACAAGGTTGGCTACCTCTTCTTCTCTTTGTGATCTAAATGACTTGACCCTATCTGAACTTAATAGATCCAACTTGAAAATTTTTCGGAGTTGTCTCCAGTAAGCGCCATAAGGTGAAAAGAAAAGATCGGAGCGGTTGGTATCTAGTACCTTAGTGAGTATCAAGTGGGGTCTATCCGCAAATGTTAGATCATGAACTTTCATAACCTCTTTAGCTGCTTCAGGTGATGAAATTACCAAAACCGATACTTCACCCATTTGTAGATGCATGACGGGTCCGTGCTTCTTGGCCAAGGCGTTCAAGAAGCGATGAGGTAGTGGCCCATAAGTGAGTATTTGTAAGGCAATTTGGTGTAAGTTTCCTATGAAGGGCAACTTCCAAGGGCCAGGAGGAAGTTGATCAAGTTTTGAAATTTTTTTCATTACCATGCAAAGGAAGAGGAAGAAAGCAAAAAGTAGTAAAAGAGAGGATTGAAGACTATCCATTTTTTGCAAGTGTGTGATTGTATTGTTTCAGGCTGAGTTTATTTATAGAGGATTGTTTCTTTTAATTGATTTAATATCCTAGTTAAAAAAAAAGTGAGCAATTATATCATAATTTAAGACATAGGAGTCACCGTCATTACTCAATTTTAAACAAGCACCTAGTTTCAAATAACAACATGAAAAAGATAAAATTAAATGGGCAGTCAAAACTAGTGTAAAGAGTATACTAAAAAAACATATTTACAAATCCCTGACAAGTAACATTATTTTTATGCATACGCGAATAATTATTTTAAAGTAAAAAAATTATGGTATCATATAACCTGATCAAATCATTCCAATCACACGACGATCTCTCTTTGAATTAAAGTCACACCTAACATCACCTGATCAGTGCTATGAAATATTGATCCATATATATTTGTGTTCGTCAAAGCTTATTGGCGATGATAATTGTAATTGTTACGGAGGTTGGTGGTGGAGACGGAGGCGGTGGTGCGGAACGTTGTAAAAGGATAGAAAAGGGAGAGTGCAACTGTAATGAGTTAATTGATTAAAAATGTACATGAACCACCACTAATACATTTCTTCTACGGTTCTTCGATAGAACATGTCACTCTTGCTTATATTAATTATATAAAGTCTAGATTGATTGGCTTATTAAAATAAATAGTAAGACTGTTGTACGTACGTTTGAAGAAATCAATATCTATTTTTAACGACTTTTGCTATGTACTCCACATAAACCAGCTTTAATTGGTAGCACGTACGACTAGTAGTTCGGTATCATCTATAAAACTAAAAGTAAAATGATTTTGTCAAAGCATTTTTCTTACCTAACAAATCAAACCATCCTATCAGAAGTTTTGATTTTTATTAATATTAAATTTAACAAAAAAATTTATTTTTAATTAATATTTAAATTTAGGATAGTTTCAATTAAAATTCTATTATATTTTTATTTGGTTTTTTAGTCGGTTGTATTTTTAGATTTAACAAAAAAAATAGATTTAATTAATATTTAAATTTAGGGTAGAATCAATTAGAGTTTTATTATATTTTTATTTGAGTTTTTAATAGGTTGAGTTTTTATTACGTGACGTGACTTGTACTGGTATCTTCTAAATTTTTTTTATTCAAACGTTAATGTCAAAATTTGAGCACTGTTGTGAGATTATTGAACTCTTGGGCTTATACTTTATGGGCCCAAGTTGGGCTTGTAACCCTACCCCTCTATCTATATAAAGAGGGCTAGGAGTCTTGTATTTTACATTCATTCACATATTCCTTCATTAATAAAGATCATGTTGTTCTCCCCTCTCACTACTTCTGTCTCCCTATATACGTAGCTAATAGTGTATTACAACACGTTATCAGCACGTTGCTCGCGGAGACTAAGATATACGCTCGCGGATATTGGAGATTTTGGTTAAACGCACGGATATTGGGTATCTATAAACCTTGAGGTTTATGCGGGTTTAATTGAGTTATTATTATATCGACCTTCATCAAAATACGAGGCGTACAGTATATAAATATTTTTTCTACCCTTACAAATAAATAAACTAATTGCTAACGAGTACTGTGTAAAAGGTATTATTGAATACAAATTGGAATTGTTTGTTTTGTCATAAATTGAATAT
Organism: Primula vulgaris; assembly: GCA_963920805.1. Taxonomy (NCBI): domain Eukaryota; kingdom Viridiplantae; phylum Streptophyta; class Magnoliopsida; order Ericales; family Primulaceae; genus Primula; species Primula vulgaris. The sequence goes on along the minus strand of OY987216.1, from coordinate 4,869,963 downwards.
ATTGTGAAAATTGAAACCATCCATGTATCACACTATTTCGCCCTGTAATATTGCTTATGAATTGTATTAAAAGTCATGTAATCAATTGAAAATCATGTAATTATGAACATATAGTTATAAGTCGGACGGAATATGTGATGAATTGAAACCAGGAATATTTTTTTTTAATTCGCTGAAACTATTGACTGTGCATGTTAATTACTAAAGGACTAAACTGAAACGTGTCTGAAATTATGGACTGAAGCTGTAATAATGCTGTAAATAGATATATAGTTTGCTGAAATTACACGGATAGTCCTTGTAGTATATTAGATGTATAAAAACAGTATATATGTGTTATAAAAGTCAATATTCGGTCTAAATATCCACCCACATGCATATAAATTTTTTTTATTAAAAGGCAAGCGAATAAAAATTGCATGTTAATTGAATAAATTGATATGTTTCCATGTAAATTTAACCTTTTGCATGTTAAAATATTTTTTTACCATATATAGAATTGATTGGTAATTAAAAATATATTGCTTGCTTGCATGTTAGAACTACCATGTATAGAATTACTTATATGGCAATAAACCGTAGATAATTGATTGATATCTTATTAGTATAATCAACATATCTTTTGATATTACCATAGATATAAATATACCATATGGCACTTAATTGATTTGATTTGATTTGGTATGATATAATTTGTGTGATTGATAATCCTGAATTGATTTAGTTTATCACCAAATTTACTGCATGATTAGATATATATCATGAATATATTTTATACTGCCTTGTATATATGTGGTTATCTAGAAAAGATATACCTGTTATTTATTGCCATGAATGATAGAATTGCGAAATCATATATATTCACATTTAAGTTGGAAAAATTATGAACATTCCCAAATAGGCTCACCTATTTGGATACGATGTCTAGGAAAGATATAGGCGGAAGTCGATATCCTAATGAGGTCGGGTTTTAAGTGGCATTCGTGCCCTCCACCCTCACCGTCTTTCCTGGTCGTTTTTCAAGTAGAGCTACCGAAAGGGGTTGACTAAATAATAATTTCCCCGAGTGTGTTTATATAGTGATGTATGTTTCGCCGAATTGGTGTCTTTGTATCGACCTGTCGTTCGATCAATGAGAACCTATTCACATTAAAAGCAAAAGTATTTTTCGAACCTGTCGTTTCGAAATAAAGTTTGTGCTTGTGCAAACCATAAACATATAAACCAGTAGTTTTATATTAAAAATAATCCAGAACTCCCAACACATGTTGGATGCCATCTATGATGAGAAAAATCGCAAAACATACATGCGAAATGACTGTTTAGATGTTGATGTTATTCCGTCACCACATGTTAGTCACCCTGATGTGTGAAAATATGATGCCCATTTTTGTTTGGATGCCATCTTTGATGAGTAAAACACGAGTTTGTTGTTACACTCAGGATGAATGCTAAGGCGTTGATTTTATTCCGCCGCCACATTTGAGACGTGATGACGTCTATGGTGAACAAATGTCTGAAATTGACATATTGGAGCAATCCTTCACCAAAATACTAGCTTGGAAATTTTATTCCATAAGTAGTATCGTGAATTTATATTCACCATGTTCCTTTATTGCCCATCTCTTATTGGATAAGAAAATTATCCCGGTGAGTAGTTTTAATCCTATTGAGTCAATGGCGAATTGTTTGTCTGATATTAATGCTCTTCGTGTGCATTTTTTTCCACGAATCGAGAATCGAGACAAGTGTTATTTGTCTCGAACTGTCGCGATCCCGATGAATCGCCTAGCCAAGAGAGATTTTAGACAATCGTCAAAATCGAAAACCTGTGGCTCCAAGACAGTAATTGAAATGAACAATATGGCCCGTTGTCACAAAGCAAGAGATAATGCTCAAGGAGGCAACTCTATGCTATAAAGACAAAGGTCATGCACGGTTACTCCTTAAATAGTTCAAAACTATTACAAAGGTGAAAAAACCGATGCTAATGTGGTTAAATCTAACTGAAAGGAAACTCTTGAGACCCCCGGTTTTGTGGCTCAAATGAGTTTGGGACCTTTTTTTTTTTATTGATTTTGATAAATCATTGAGCCAATTTTTCGCTCATCTGGATTATGTTTTCCATTTGGATTATTATTTTTCCATTTGGACCATACTTTTGGATTATGGTTTGCCTGTTTACAAAATTTTTCGAAATAATTTAAAGTGTTTTGAGCAAATTCCTTTGACAAATGTGACCAAACTTTAAATTATGAAATTTTAGGCAATACTTGTGGGGTAGTTGATTTTTTTGGAAATAGTGGGTAACAGTGTACCACATAATTTCACCAACTATTTGCCTAAAAGAGTACTCAGTGACAACGATTCTGGACCTGTCGTTCCAAATCAAAATTTTTTGGTAAAACCAAATTGATTTGTCAAATATGAGGTCTTATACTCATGTAGGTCCTGCCGTACCTTGTTGAGTTATAAAATATTCGAGAAAACCAGTGTTATCTGGTAATAGCTCATGAAAAAATTAAAATTTCTTTACATAGCCTCCATTCAATACGATCAAAAGCGTATTTTAGAGGAGTTGAAATGTCTTTCAAGTGGTTGCTACCACATTCTTTAAAGCATTTAAAGTTACCTTATCATTTCGCCTGTCGTCGAATGATAAATGATTTAGATGCTAAGACATGATTGTCTATACTATCATTCGCCTGTCGTCGATTGATTAGAGCATTTTGATATTGTGGCATTGACCGGATGAGATATTCCCGGGTCAAAAGACGATGCTTGATTTATAATCGCATCGCATTTGGATTCTTTCTGAGAATATATTTCGTGATTAATCCGAAATTCATGCCACTAATGCTCACCTTGAAAGACTAGTATGTGTAAAGATCACGAAAAGTACTCGTAGAATTCTTATAAAGAATTGAAGGAGTTATTGTGGACTTATCCAACCATAAGACGGACCATAAATATAAATGGTTATGGTTGATGCATCGACAATAGGTCACATGATTATTGTTGTCCACAGAAATGCAGCATTTCCCAAACTCTTAGCCCTATCATTAAGTTGATGGCTCATGATCCGGATTATCCTGAAAAGTCTAGTCGACTTGATAATTCCAAAGAGTAAGAATCAAAAATTCGATTTGAATTACTTGAGTTTGGAAATTGAAATTGAACATCCTGTCGATTATGTTCAGACCCAAATGGACTCACGGAAAGTTTGATGATGCGACTGCAAATGATTGCACACATTTCTTGGTCTTGCGCACCAAGATTTATATTTCCGCGTGGGGTTATGCTATTTTGCTGCATTGGTCCGTCATGAGGCCCATAGACACTCAAAACACTAAATGCGTACCAGATGGTTACTGGTTATGAGCCAGACGCCTCATATGAACGCGTGTTTGAGTGCTTAATATTTTGATTGAGCCGCTATAGCGTTCAAAATATGGACCTCTGAAGGGGACATAAGTCGATTATGAATCCCCTGCCTATCATTTGATAGAGTAACCTTGGCAAGCGATCTCTTTACCGCATGATATGCGAAAGTGACATCGCTAAGACTGTTATCCCCGTTGTTAGGGGGAGATTTGCACGTTACCGTTGATAAGGAACGATGTGAAGTAATGTGGCATAACCCACTCAGTCTTAGCTTGATCCCCAAAACTGCACTTAGTGATAAGTAAGTGCATAGACTCCATCAAGTCTAACTAAATGCCAAACGCATTTAATGACTTTATGAGATGTCACGAGATCATTTATATCTGCTGCAAAATGCTTGCAAGGATAGACGTCCCTGTCGGACGCCGTGTTCCTGTCGTAACACGTTGCTTTGGCTGAACCCGCCAAGCAAAAGACGCTGCCATCGGCCGTCAGTCTGTCGTCCTTCCCAATATAAGAGGAAGTTGACCGGTTCTTAATTCGTTCAGCCCCAGAGGAGGTGAACTGAAACTCGTTTGTCGCACGAGATTATAAAGGATCTAAGAGATGTGTAATTCCTCTTCATCCTGAGAATCTTGAAATATCTGTCGATCATGATATCTTAGACGATATTGAAGCGAAACGAGACTGTCATTGATTACTTGTTCATATATTCGGTGACGACTGATAATATGAGCAAATTATGACAGGGAACCATGTACCGTTGCCTGAAGTCAACGTAGAATAGACTGACCTAATGGAAACTTGCAATCCAAGTAGACTCCTTAGCGAAAGTGTGTTCGGACCTGTAGCTCCAACACCACCAATGTTAAACGAGTTCGTTTATTTGGTTATTCGTAAGGAAAAGTGATGAGAATAATGAGATTGTAGAATGCTCGCCTAGTAGCGCATGGCTTCTCTCACACCTTGGAATTGATTACGAGATGGTTGATTTCCTTGTAATGGACATTATAACAGTCCCCTACTTTACCAGTTTAGTAGTTTCCGAAAAACTGAGTATGCAGCCATGAATGTGGTCACGGTTTTATCTCTATAGGGATTTAGACAAAGCGATATAGATGAAGGTCCCTGTGTGACTTCATAATGCTTAAATCAAGTAGTTCCTGACCACGGAACACGATCTCAATTAACTGAGACGTTCACTATATGGATTAATATAATCCGAGCGGATGTGGTATACCGCCTAAGTGAGTACTTGATTAGCTTGGGATACTTGAACAAGTATTATGCCCTTGCGTGTTTTATTACGCGATCCATTTTTGGATTTGCCTTCGAGATGAAGGATCTTGGGAAGAAACGGTAGTGACTCGGCCTGATGATCGACTCCCGTAAAGATTGAATCTAAGTCCATGATTCAGACTACACCCAGAAGGTGTTATGACGTTGTATTCATCATGACGCTAAGTCGTCAGATTCTCCCATGATCGTTCGATCACTAGACATTGATATAGACCCATTCCGTCCCTGATGTGACGATGAAGAGATATTGAACCATGATGTTCATATCTAAGTACAATAAGCGCATTATTGTACTTGGTCTAATGTGCTAGGACGAACATCTCGTCTGCTGTGAATGGTATAGCTCGACACAGCATCGCGCTAACACGCTGCCATCGAAATGGCATAAAAGACATTTTCCCATTACCTTAAGGTAACTGTGGATGAGGGCTTGTCTTATCCCATTTGCGTCATCGAGTGTACCTACCCCCTTCGGTACTCGAATTAACGCAACCTTTTTTCGGTTATACCGATGCTGGTTACTTATCAGACCCGCATAAGGGATATTCCTAACATGGTATGTCTTTACCATTAGGAATAAGGCGACATCTTGGAGGTCTTGGAATGACTCCAAGTGAATCACTCTGATCTATTCGTGCTCTATGAGACGACTAGAGAGTGTATATGACTTCGAGCTAGTATTAGTCATATTTGAATTACATATGTTCTGTCTCACGATCCAGATAAAACACTTGTCATAGAAGACAACTTGTTGTTATTGATCAAGAGAGACATGACTACATTATGCTATTTAGCGTTTCTCGCCGAAATTAATCTTCACAAATGAAGTTTAAGAGCATCCAGTTGAATGCTCGTTCTATTCCACGTTAGATTTTCTTGCATCCAGTCGTATGTAAGTAAATGAGGCATCCAGTCGAATGCTCGTTTTCTTTCTTGAAATATGAAATCTTTGCACCCAGTCGTGTGCAAGTGAGGGGGAGCATCCAGGTGAATGCTTATTGCACTAATTACTACTTAGTCGAAATCCTCGCACCCTGTCGTGTGCAAGTGAGGGGGAGCATCCAGTCGTATGCTCGTGTACTCTTTTTGTCCTTAGACCAAGGTTTTTTTCCCACTGGGTTTTCCTTGGCAAGGTTTTTAGCGAGACACGTTCCCATCTTATCTCACTTAAGATTGCCGAAATTAGGGGGAGTATCCTGTTGTATACTTCTTACCACTGTGTACTCTTTTGTCCTTCGACTAGAGGTTTTTCCCACTGGGTTTACTCTAGCAAGGTTTTGATGAGGCACCTGTTTTGTGGTTGATCCCTACGACTACCATTGTTGCACTCTTTTTCCTTCGACTAGAGATTTTCCCATTGGGTTTGCTCTGGCAAGGTTTTGATGAGACACACTGTTTTGTGGTTAGTTACTTACATGATATTTCGGCCTATATCATTCGGCTACACAGTTTCTCCTAGGTACCGGTTTTGTCCCACACTGGGTTTTCCGGCCCTAAGGTTTTTATGTGTTTAGCACTGCGAATGAACTCGACTCAGATCGACTGCATGAAGACGAAGAATTCAAGACGTCCAAAGGGGGAGTGTTGTGAGATTATTGGACTCTTGGGCTTATACTTTATGGGCCCAAGTTGGGCTTGTAACCCTACCCCTCTATCTATATAAAGAGGGCTAGGAGTCTTGTATTTTACATTCATTCACATATTCCTTCATTAATAAAGATCATGTTGTTCTCCCCTCTCACTACTTCTGTCTCCCTATATACGTAGCTAATAGTGTATTACAACAAGCACAAGTTTTTTAATAGGAACACAAATAAACAATATGTATAAATGAATAACTAGAAGGATTAATATAGTAATTAGTGTTAAGAATGAGATAGTTCTCTTTTATTGGTAGTATCATTTTTTTGACACGTGTTCAAAAAATTGAATAATATTGTTTCATGTCATCGGATAGATTTTTCGGATGAGTTATTTGGGTTGCTATAACATCAATCAAACTAAAAACACCGATCTTTTCAAAACTAAAAACACCAATAATAATTCATCAAAGATAAAGATAGGTACTTACCAGCCATTAATACTTTCTTAACTACTATATTAATTTTTACTAAAAAAAAATTAAAACGAAAATTATATGATCGTTTAAGTTGGATTAATTACTTGAGGCACATTTTAAACTACCGGTTCGTTGCAACGAATTAATCATATTTTCTTAAGGAAAAACACGATCTAAATTCAAGTAAAGTCATCACCATCTGTGAAATATATTTGCTTAAGTTTAAAGATGCAAGCAGTCATTTACAACTCAGTTATTTATCTTGGTTGAGTGAGAGGGATCAGAACTAAAAATTTCAGATTATGCAGAAGAAGAGAGAAAATAAGGAAAAAAAATACATACAAAAAAAAAAAGAGAACAAAAAAAAGGAGAAAATAACTAACTTAATATATAATGACTTCAGCACATAAAATAACTAAAAGTTAAATAATGAAGGAATGCACGCATTTGATACGTAGGGTACGTACCAGTTATAATATTAATATTACCTAAGAAACAATGAAAATATTTGAGACATAATATATAATGACTTATTTAGGCGCTTATATAGATACGGGTACCAACTAATGAAATCTATTGAATCTTTTTTTTTTTTTTTCATTCATTTTCTTATGAATATCTTCTTTTCATTAAAATATTGAATTGATTGAAATATCTTCAAATTTGATATACACGTTCCAATATTACTAAGACTTAGTGACTCTGACCACACGTTGAATGTGCGACACATCGATAATATTATACAAAATATAATTGTGGTGATAATAAAAATATGTGAAAAGAAAAAAATAAATAAAAAATAGAATATGAGAAGATTTGAAAGAATTTAAGCAAGTTAAAAATGAGAAATAGTGTTATTTTATGTATTTTCAAAGTATGGTTATAAAAGTATTTTTGAAAAAATTGAAAAAAATAATATTTTTGGCCGGTTAAAGACTTTCCATTTTCTCAAGGGTGTGATTGCATTGTGTCAGTTGTCGGGCTGAGTTTATTTATAGTCGATACTATATCCGTTATTAATTAACTGTCCATTACGAAACTACGTGTAATTTTTACCGGCCAATAACTTGTATCAAAATTGTCGGAATGAAAATTTTAGAAAGTTAATCATATAGTTCAAACACTAAATTATATGATTTAGTTTTGAAAATTTTCATTTCGACAATTTTGATACATGTTATAAGCCGGTCAAAATTGTACGTAATTTCGTAAAGTACAATTAATTGGGAACGTAAATAATACTAAATTTTATTCCTTAGGTTTTTTAAAGTTCTATTCCGTTTTTATTATATTTAGAGTGCGAATATTTCGTTTGGTAGTTTAAAATGGTTTATGGCTTTGGTTTTTTTAATGTGAACGTAAAATTAACTAAAGTCAATAAAACTTACGTGGAAATGTATTATGCTTAAACGTTTTTTTATTACTAAAGCTACCCAGCTACCCCCATGGAAATTAGCTTGCACTGGCGAGCTGGATTTTATTAATTACCTCCATCTAATATCGTTGTGTTTTTTTAATTGATTTAATATCCTAGTTAAAAAGAAATGAGCAATCTTATCATAACTTAATATAGGGGTGGGTTCGGTCCGGTTCGGTTCGGTTTTTAGCGAAATCGAAACCGAGCATATTTTTCGGTTCGATTTTTTTCGGTTTCGGGTTTTTTGTTTTTTGGACCGGACCGGACCGAGTTTTTTCGGTCCGGTTTCGGGTTTTTTCGGTTTTTCGATCTTTTTCGGTTCAGTTTTATTGAAAACCGAAACCGACCCGAATTTTTATCGGTTTTCTTTTTCCAGTTTTCCGCTGGCCCTAACTTAAGACATAAAAGTCACCCAGTCACTACAATATTGGGGGTAAAAGATTTGGACTCCTATCAGCCCACTAAAAGTTTTATTATCAAGTAAGGAGACAAGCACATTTATACACATGACATGATCTATCCATAAGTAATGTGCTGTAATAATATAATTCAACAAATTACGAAGATCTCTCGTTATATATCACACCTAATATGATAACATCACCTCGGTTTTGAAATATTGATCCATATATATTTGTGTTCGTCTAACCTCTTTGGCAATGATATACATTATTTTTGTAACGGGGTTGGTGGCAGAGGGGGGGTGCGGACCGTTATAAAAAAGATAAAAAAGAGATAATACAAATTTAATAAGTTAATAATTACACATATTGGCATAAACTACTAAGTCAAAATGTCAGTGTCGTACAGGTGTACCACATGAACCACCAAATACATTTCTTCTTAGATCGAGCATGTCACTCTTGCTTATATACACTTATTTGTGAATTTGTCATAATATTTTTGTCCAGATTTGACAATATTTCCCTTCATTCCTTATTAAAAAGTTGTACCTTCCAATCTATCAATACTCATAAATTCATAATTAAAAATATTCTTATTCGTATGCTATATTAAAGACACTCATAAATGCTAATTGATGAATGTATTGTGAGTAAACATTTACATGATTACAAGACATGTCACGTAAGCATGTTATGTCAATGGGTTGATTTTTTTAGATAAAAATATATGTGAGCTAAAACATTTATGTTAAAATAAATACTAAGACCGTTGTAGGTACGTTTAAATAAATCAATATCTATTTTTAATGACTTTTGCTATGTACTCCACATAAACTAGCATTGGTAGCAAGACTAGCAGTTTGGTATCTATAAAAGTTAAAACTAAAAACACCAATAATTCATCAAAGATAAAGACGGGGTACTAATTACGAGCCATTAATTAATACATTCTTAAGTACTAACGGTATATTAATTAAACATCAACACTTCCTTTTATCTTATTCCCATGTAATCATGACAATTATATTAATTAAGGCCGCAAATTTTGACCTAACAAACTGCCATGATCGATGCATGTAGTATTGATTGTTGTAGTCCTGAAACTTTATTACGTCTACAGTTGCAACACTATTGTCAAAATGATCGATATTCAGATAGGGACTTAGGCTTTGTTTGGCGGAGGTATAAAATGGATGGGGTAGTATTAAAAATATTCTTATTCGTATGCTATATTAAAGACACTCATAAATGCTAATTGATTGGCCGAGGTATAAAATGGATGGAGTAGTATTAAAAATATTGTGATCCCTATAAATTCTGTGTTTGGTACGTTTATTTATCACGGACTATTAGTCCGGACGGGACTACAAATCCCACTCAACCCATCATTTGCAATAGTCCCAACTCCTTTTATAATACATCATTTATTCCATCGGGACTCATGGTTCCGCACCCAAACGAGGCCTTAGAGTTATACAGTATTAGTATATACCAATAAACTTTTTATTTTTATAAAATTTAGTACAACAAACATGGTTTATAAAAATCAAATCAAAAGCACTCAAACTGCAACAAAATAAAATTTGTCATACAATATCGATATAAATAATCGTATCGTGGATACCCTGTCCGAAATACAATAATTTTTAGACCAAAATGAAATCAACAACAAAATATAAATTTTCTGAAGAAAAACCAAGGAGAATTCAATACAAAACCGAAAATTTTCTAGCTTGCATCATCGAGGTGCCTGGGCCTTCATAATTGATGCGATGCTATATTTCTAACATGTATCATAACAAATTTTTAGGTATGCAATTAGTATAGTTGCATTTGATGTTATAAATGAGGCTGAATTTTTCCACTGCAATTTATCTGTTTTCACGTTCAAACCGTAATTTTTTTTTATGAACCGTAAGTCAAATTTACGAACCGTAAGTCAAATTTACGGTTTGACTTTTGGATCATAATCATGACTTACGGATCGTAATCGTGAGTTACGAATCGTAATCATGATTTACCGAAATAAATTATATCTACGCAATATTCAACCTCGAAAAAAAAAAACTACGGTTTAGACTGTGAAATGACCAAATTGCCCCTGTTTTGAAATCTGAAAATTTTACAGAGACCGATCGATCGGCTGTCAACTCCGATCGATCGGTCAGGCAATCTGTAAAAAATTTCAGAATCCGATCGATCGGGCTCTGTAAAATTTTCAGATTTTTAACGCAGTGACAATTTGGTAATTTCAATGCAAAATCGTAAATCTCACTTAGGGTTTACTGTTTATAAATAGATCAGGAATAAGAATGACCACTTTGCATTATTGAATATACACTTCATTCACCTGTCATCTGTCAAGAGTCCCCATCGATGGACCAGACTATTAATATATGTAACCTTAGATTTAGTTTGCATTCAGACACAGTTTTCCACCATAAGAATGTCTTTGCGTTAAATCGAAGTATTAGAATGTCTTTGCTTGACATCATTTTTTTTTTTCAATTTTAACATAGAATTCTTAACAATTAAACTAGAGTAGTATTTTTCCCCCCTTTTTAACTGTTTCTAAGAATGACCTAATGCAAAATATATACAATATTATGACCCTTTTTTTCCCCCGGTAAGTATACAATATTATGACTAAATTTAGGCTTTCCTTTTAACACGCCAAAGCAACAATGGACATCTATAGGGAACCAACCAAAAGAGCAAATGTCATGTATGTAACTTATGCTATATAGGCAGTTGCATAATTCCCTTGGGCATCCCCTTTACAAAAGTTGCATTTCACATGGTTAACGTGTGCTAAACTTAGTTATACACTTTTCAACTAATTAAACCCTCTTATCTCCTCCACTATATACATACAAATTCAACAAAATATATTAAATCAACAACCATTTCCCTATTTATTTCCTCACAATGGTGGAATCCCGGGCATCGAACCACCCGCTTCACAAAACTCTAGCTAGTGCATCCGCTCTAGCAAACCTTCTCCCAACTGGCACAGTTCTCGCTTTTCAAGCCCTTATACCTTCTTTTTCTAACAACGGTTATTGCGAAATCTCTAACAAGTACCTTACTTCTTCTTTGGTATGTTTCTGTTCCCTAGCCTGTTTCTTCTCTTCCTTCACAGACAGCTTCGTCGACAATAATGGAAAATTTTATTATGGGATAGCCACATTCAGAGGGCTATATATTTTCAACTACGACACTTCTTCTGAAAAAGAGAAAGATAATGACTTGGCTAAGTTCAGAATACGGTGGATAGACTTCGTGCATGCGTTTGTGTCATTATTCGTGTTTTTAACTTTTGCTTTAAGCAACTTCAAGGTGCAAAGTTGTCTCTTCCATGGGGCGGGAGCTAATGAGCACGTGTTAATTATGAATTTGCCATTGGGTGTGGGGGTTTTGTCGAGCTTCTTGTTCATGATATTTCCAACTACGCGTAGAGGGATTGGATATGCAGATCGGCAAATCTAAAATGATATACAAGTATGTTAAAGAATAGCACCAATTTGAATAATGAAATTAGGGGGTAATTAAATTGTATGATACTCTTGTGGTAGATGATTGAAACTTTGTATATGTTTGCTTAGGTTGAATGGTTGATGATGGTTATTCAACAATTTCCTAACGTTTAAGTCCTAATAGAAGTCTGGTACCACTGCAAAAAAAAAAGTTTCCAATCAGGAACGGACAAATCTGTTAGATATCTATCGTTAAATTACAATATCTGCTAGTAAAATTAAAATCTATCGTCATGGACGTTGGGAAACAAAATATGTCACTAATTCCGTTTGCTATGTAACTTTTTTTGTAGTGTACTAACGCTTTTTTACTTTAGGAATATATCCAAATGCACAAACCTTTATCAATTGTATTATTCTTTTAAAGATTATAGCAAGTCCATGAAATATAGTCCATATCTTGTGCTCATTTCACCATTAATCAGTAACCACGAGCTATATATACCAATTTGCCAAGTTTGGTTAATCGATAATATGCACATTTGAGACGTCACTTTAACAACATTCATATGTAATGAATGTGGAAAAAGAAAAACAAATTCATAACTGCCATGACACACCTCAAATGTGCTCTCACTACTGATGCTTAAATGATTTAATTTAGGTTAAGTTATCGTATCAAACTCGTACTTGATTTGGTCATAAAAAAGCAGGAAAATCTAAGGGAAAAACCATCAAATCTTAGACGAGAGTTTCCGATATTCTACTAATTAAGTTTATATCAGAGTGTTACGAGAGGGTACATTTTGATTAATACCATCACATACTAAGTTTATACAGTAAATCGTGGTAGCACGATAAATTATTACTATAGTAATATTATTTTAAATGGAGGTTACATATAAAAGATGTATGTATTTTTTAAAATAAATTTATAAACATAATATAAATATTTATAACATTAACATAAATAAAACGTAAAATGTACAAATTTTTAGTTTAAAGGTTTTTTTAAAAGAAAACAAATACGTGTATTTTTATTTTATTTTGGGAACGGCTCATTTATTTCAATATAAATTGTTTTAACCATGTAACATCAGTCTCCATGGTGGCTTAGTCAAATGTATCTGATAACTGAATCAGAATATAACAAAGAGTGACAGAATAGAGCCTAAGTTACAAAAACAAGGGGAAAAAACTAATGCATTTAATAAACTTGAACTTACTTTTTATACCCCATGTCCTTATAACTCTCTACTCCGAAATCAACATGATCTTAAATCCAAGACACAAGAGCAAAATGACATTGAGCACGACAATATCCAGTTATTCTGATACATCATCAAAAACCTCATTTTTTGCAAATAAAGAATGAAAACCTCATAACTAAATATCAACCATTAAGGCACAACAAATTTACTATATTCTAAAATGATAACTAAATTCCTCCATCATAGCAAAAACATAAAAAAATGAGCACAACAACTTGCTTTACGTCACTTTTCTTGACTAATATCAACACTTGTTTAGCCTGGAGTCGTCTCATTGTCATCCTCAATGTTATAATCTCGAAGTAGTAACACAGTCCAAAGATTTTAGAAGTATAAATCCAAGTTGCAGTGTGACTATAAGAAGTTCCGATATCAACAATATTCGATAATCTACTCTTGTAACAAAAACCAAACAAGACTATTTCCATATAAAATTATGTATACCCATTTTGTCTAAAATAAGTTGAGCAAAAGCATTATTTGGCAAATCAATGCCGGAGAAAAAAGTGTTGTTAGCGACTTTAGCACCCAATTTAGCCATGATGTCAGCAACACAATTGTGCTTTCTACCATTGTGCTTTCTGTAAACATTTCATTAGTAGGGTAATATCGGTCCAGATATTCAGAAATTTGATACCATGGGTACCTTTATTGTGCCACCAATTCTCAATCATAAGAGAATCCGTTTCTATAACTAAATCAGTAAAAATGCATGTACATAAAAATGTGTAACCATGCAAATGGATCCGTAATATAATAGTATATAAACAAAATGTTTCATAAGTTTAAACCATTCATGTCAATAACAATATTAAGTTGCAAGATGTATCCATATAGTATGTACAAGTAATAAAATGTGATAATAACGAAAAAATCAATTTATCGTCAGAAACAACTTAACATAAGTATTTTAAATTAGCTTCAACTTAATATAACAATATATAAAATATATTTTTAATATGAAATGTGTATTTATTACTATAAGTATTTGAATTTATTACTAACGAGACCCTAAAAATTTACGGAATGTGACAATAAAGAATTTATTCTTATTTATAACTGATACGAATTGAGACCGAGATTTTTTGAGTATAGAAAGGTTATTCATATTTTTATAAAGAGGTTTTACTGTATTAGAAATATTGGTGGCATACTATTAAACCAAGTTCCTTATCTCTTGAAATCGGACGTAAATCACACAGGGATAATCTAATTTTGTTTGAAAAATTCAATCCTAGTTTTCATGAGCATTTACCAAAGTAAACCTTAACGTTGTTATGCACCACTTTAACGCACATATAAGTGAGGTTCCACCAATGCCATGTTACCAAGATAAATATTGTATTTATGAATAGTAGTAATAAATTATGTTATGTACTGCTATATTTATTGAATCGATAAAAAAACTATTTAAAATACTAATAAATTATTAATTTATTGATTAATTAATAATTTTTTTAAATTAATAAATATTAATGGTCCCAACGATATTAATTTATAGAGATTTTATTGTAACTTGAACGTATGCCCGGAGGAGAAATTAGGTGCCGATTAAACTTGAATTAGGTGCCGAATTTTTTCCATATGTTTTGTTAAAAGTCAACGATTACAAATCACATAGTTACAAATAACATTTACGTATAATTCATACTCACTCAAATCTAAATACTTGTTCATTTACTCCCTAACATAAGTCAAGTTAGCATTTGAATTTTGATAATATAATTCATTTACTATGAATTTTTTTTATAAGTATTCCATGATTATTTAATTTATTTGTAATGTTACTCCACAAATAAAGCCATAGTAATAATGAATAAAGAAGAAAAGTTAAATTAGCCAACAAACAAAAGTAGTAAAAAAAACACAGACTTATTCTTCACTTTTGCCGCAACTGTACCCGAATATTTCTCTTTTCTCAACCTTATTTTCTTCACCCAAATTTCTATCTTTATTCACTTTTTAAATTTAATTTCACTTTTTGTGTATTGGGTCACTAACCTTTATACAAAAAATAATTAAAAAAATCCCATCTTTCTTTTGATGAACTTTGGCCATAAACTCTTATTTTTGTTGGATTCTTTACATCCACATTGCATTTAATAGTGTCCAAGCCTCATTTTTTTCACCATAATCTGGACCTTTTTATCATATTTTATAATGGGTATGAGTCAAATTTATGTAAAATCTTAATCTTGGGGTTGTGTTATTCATGATCCTAGAATATTGGAAATTTGTTAGGTCTATCTGATAAAGCTGTTTTTTTTTTATATAATTAAAGTAGTGATTTTTTTTTTAAACATTTTTTGTGAAATTGATGGCTCACCTATTAGACAGTAGATTGTGTAGTCCTAGAATTGTGAGATGTTTTTTCATTTTGGTGATTTTTTTTTTGGTTTTGATCGTCGTGGGACGACCTGTGATCTGGCACTTGAGGGATTATTCGTATATTCAATGCCCACAATGTGACTGTGATTGCACCTCAGAGCTTTTTACCATGCCCTTGGGTGAGTTTTTTGGATTACTCTTATAGTTTTACTTGCTTGGAATGATTGGATCATATAAAAGGGAACATGTTTGGTACTTAATGTGTGCATTGGCGGAACTAGAAGTTTAATTTCTCGTAATTATGGGGGTGCTGAAATGGTAAAATTGATTAAAAAATTCAGGATACATGGTAAAAGATCAGTTTTTTCTCGATATGGTTTAGCCTGTTACTAGTTCCTCATGAATGTGTGTCAATGTATATTGCAACTGAATTATGATGTATGAGTTTTTCTCTATGCCCTTAAGTGAATTTATCAATTTTGTTTGCACTACTTTAGATAGTGGAAGTCAGTTATCTTTGATGTATATATGTTGATGAACATTGATTAGCTTGAATTGAATGAAATTTTCTACATGCCCTAGTTGGTTTTCAATTTTCTCTCTATAGTTTATACTTCAACCAATTGGTTGATTAAAAATTAGATTTTTGTTTGGCAACTAATGTTTTTAGCTTTTGATTTACAAGAACTTGTTCCGCTTATCTAGATAGATACAAAGGATTTTTTTATTATTATGTAAAGCTCTTTTATATGCAGTTGATAGCATCTATTTGGGCCGAAATCATACTCCCTGCCATCTCGTTTTTAACTTCTAAATAATACGAATATACGATGATATGATTGGCTTTCTATGATTGTTCTATTCTTTACGCCTACCTAATTGGTGAAAATTTGGGTGAGTTTGGACAATCGACTATGAACGTCCAATATCTTTTCAAGGTTGGTTTGATTAAACACAATACATGGTCTAGCAAATCGACTCAGTACATGGTCAATCATTTAGTTGATTTGTTGATGACTGTTGAGAAAAGTTAATTCAAATTCAATTTGGGGACCTTTGCAAATGGTGTTTTGGGGTTTATCCAAAGAAGATGCTTTTTAAAAAGACTTACTGGAAATGTTTATTTGATATTTTGATAACCTTTGGTCTCCAAAACTGAACAATAACTGAAATAGATTTCAAATTATATATACGAGAACACTGCTAGATGCAGCTCTGCAAGACTTCTTCATTTTAATCATAGCAGTATTTCTTTTGTGTGTCTTCATTTATGTCCAGGTTTGTGAAGTTTGTACCATTTTCTCCTTTCTTGCAAATGATTGATCTCTAATTGTAAATTGTTCGTAATTTTGTAGCAGGATTTGCAAACAGCTCATATGCAGGTCAGTTTAAACACATTCTTTTTAACAGTTTTTTCGTTCTAGTGGTGTAATATTTACTTATGCTTTACCCCCTTATTTTTTTTACTACATTTTTGAGAAAAATAAAAATATACCCATTTTTGCATGTCACAATCTAGGATCACGGACAAAAAGGTGGTTTATCAAAGAAATAAGTTTTCTGCTTGCAATTAATCACTGTTTTTCGCTGACTCATATGTTCACTACAAATGCTTGGAAAGATCGACATTTAAGAGGAACAACCTTGTATAGGTCTCTTAGTCCTTGGTCTTTTCTACAAAATAATTTTTTGGTTCTGGATGCGGCAAATTTATTTTCTACCGAGTACGGAGTACTGCGTTATTTCTTTTTCAAATAACTTCTTTATCTCATGAGATCAATTCCTTACGCAGATTGTGCTAAAAATGATCCTGAAATGACCGAGGAGATGGAAAAGGATAGGATAACACTACTATCCGAGGAACTTAATTTGCACAAAAATGTGAGTGAAGATAATTTGAAACGCACCATGGCACTTATAACAGCCGCGAAAAGAACATCTTCACATTACCAAAAAGAAGCTGAGAAATGCACATCTGGCATGGAAACTTGTGAAGAAGCAAGGCAGAAGTCAGAAGCAGCTCTAAGCGAAGAGCGTAAGTTGTCCGCAATCTGGGAGGAAAGAGCTCGCGGACAAGGGTGGCAGGATGACAATAGCTTATAGAATTATAAATTTAATTATACATTATACATCTATAATTCTTGTTATTCTTAGGGCTCTGAGTGACTATAATTTCAATGTGAATATAATCCCGTCCATTCGGTAATATTTTTCTCTTTTCAGTTTTGTTTCTTCGGCTATGAAATTGAGGTAGGACTGGATAAAGAAACTTGAATGATTACCTTGTAGTTCTCTTTCTTTTTAGTATTATTTTGTCAGGATATCTTTTGCCATTTTCGTAGTTCTTGACTTCTTACTAGTTTTTACTATTTTAACTGGAGCATATAAATTTGAAGAAAATAACGTCCCAAGCAAGAATTGAGACTTGAAAACGAAGGCTTATATTGTTTCAGCTTCGAAGCTCAGTTTTTCTTTATTTGAAAAGCTAGAAGCCTAGAACCGGTATAGCAGCTGACCCAAAAAATTTCTCAACATCAACAGCTTCAACTTATTTTGCTTAAGATGCAACCAAACTGAATTTGGGTCGTCTGACACTTACATTACAGTATGTGTTTCTTCTTACTAATTTTTTCATTTATTTAACTCAAAGCTTCCCTAGTTCTGAACTTGTCTATTAGCCAAATAAGAGCCCACCTTCAAAATGGACTTTAGCGGTTTTTGCTCATCAATGGAAGGCAACTTATCAAATGATCTCTTCCTCTTTCTCTTATCATTACTTGGGTATATCACCTCTGCATTTTCGTTGATGCTCACCATTTTCTTTGGTCGTCTTTTCACTTGTACTTCAATTTTTGTTTCTATATGTTCTTCTAATTCGGGACTGATTTCTATACTACTCTCTTCAACCAAAGGAAGGTCTATTTTTTCTTCATTCTTGTTTTCCATTGTTTGTCTTTCGTCATTGCTATGGGCCGATTCTGCCATGCTGGGACCTGCTAGTGGCCCAAGTGTCACAGTTTTGCTGGCTTGAGCGGTGAAGCATTTGGCGATGAAGTCGATAAGCATGCGAAATATGCTTAAACCACGACAAAGGAGAGTCACGAACGCCATTGAAATTGGGTGTTGAGTTGTCCAATATTGAAATCAACCTTTTGGTTATCAAAATTGATGAGAAGGTTGGTTATTGGACTTGGTGTTTGTTTTATGCCTTACAGTGGAATAGGTAAAGATGAAAAGATGGTAGAGTGAAGGAAGAGAAAAGTGCTAATTCTTTCTTTTCTTTGAAGGGAAGCAAAATATTATGTACAAGTAACTTTTTTGTGCTCTTTATATATTTCTATTGTAAGCTTTTAAGTTATGACCAGAACATGTTAACAAAGGGCTCGTCTGGCTGCAGATTTTGATGAAATAAGTTGGCTTGTTAGAGTTTAAGAAATAAAGAGGTTGAGTTTATTTAGACAGAAGGGCAAAAGAAAAAGAATCCAGTTTGTAAGGTAACCAGCCGAACGCAATAAATGTTCAGTTAATTTATCCGAAAGTGAACAAAAAATCATTTTGTAAGCTGGCTAGCCTGATGCAATACAGTATAAACTATTAGCAATTGGAAAAAAATGACCTAAAAAAATACAACCAAACGAGCCATATTTCAAACTCCAGATACACTGAAATGAGTGTGGTAATGCTATATACTAAGCATGCCTGTATTAAAGACACTTGCTTATGAGATACAGTGCATACTTTTCCTTTTGCAAGCATTACATTGCCTATTTAAAGCTTGAACATCAAGTTTTTTTTTTGTACTATAGAGCTTCCAGATACATACATAACCTAAAGAGCCTTGAAAACAAAACTAAGAGATGAACTAAGTTTAATTATTGGCACACTTAGAGATTTTACAAAAGAAACAACGATACATCATTAACACTATTTTTAAAAAATAGAATAAAAAATAATACAGCAACTCAGATTGAGAAGGAACTCAAGTTCAAAACAGGAGGATCCGAATATTTTCCAGTAAGAATTTGGGTTGAAACAAAATGATTAGCAGCCTCAGTGTAATGAATTCCATCCCAGTTCACATGTTTACTACTATCGCTGCACCCTTTGGCCGTGACATTTAACAGAATTGTGTTCCCGCAACTAATTCTACTGTCATAGTTCAATGGCGGTCCACCAAATCCACAACATGCCATTATAGGTTGATCAAATCCTGAAATATAGATTTTAAATTAAGATTAGTGTTCTACACTGTCGTTTTGAAGGCTAAGATTGCCATCACTGTAGTTTTTTAAGTAAGGAAAAAAAGTGTTTATACTCGGATGAAACTTTCAATTTGGCATGGTGTTACGGTTGGCGCAGAAAATACATTTTGGAGATATTTTCGAATTGATAGAAGGAACTTCGGATAAACATGGAATTATGTTGACGGACTGACTGGTGACCGATAGGTGGAAAAAAAATTCAAGGGTTTTTAGAGTGATGAAATAGGTTACGAAATTTTGACGTGTGATGTGCTAAAATCTTAAGGCCGCCCTTGCATACACATGTTAGTCTTTCGGTTTTGTTAGAATGTTATGGGTGTCCGATGGAAACATTTTTTATACCCCTTTGATCGACGAAAATCATTGAACAAGTAAAACTTAACTGTTAAATCACACGAAAAGATTATGAAAAGTCATGTAAAATCTTTAATATGGAGCAATTCACATCCTGGTTTAAGGGAATGAGTTTGCACTTACCGTAACTGGTATAGTTTGCAATTAGAATAGACTTGATAGTGAATATGTCAACATATATCACATTAGCATCTGCGTATTCGCTCTGAAACTTTGTACATATCCCATGAAGCTGCAGATTGAATATTCTCGAAGCTTGGTTATGCAGATTGACACATCCGAAATTATCGAGCTTTGATAAATCTTTTACAAATTGTGCAATAATTCGAGGTAAGCACCCGAGAGGACCCGTATTGTGAACCCAAAAGTTTCTAGCACCGTTGTCGTACAACCTCTAAAAAAAGAAAAAAGACAGAAAATGTGAAAAATTGCGGGACTTGAGTTTTTTTTTTAAATAATTATTACCTTAATGCCAGCTTCAAATTCTTCTAAAATTGCGGTGATAACAGATATAACTTGATCGTATGATTTGGAACAAAAAGCACCATCAAGATCATTTTGGCCTATGTCAAACATGTATAACCCCTTGGAAAAACAGTCACTTCCAGGCAGGTAGTTATCTAGTTTTCTCGCTGTAACATAATAAACGTAGGTTATCATTACCTGTGCTCATAGGGCTTGTCTACTTGCAGCTTTTTAACTCAGATTATTGCAGAAGAGTCAACTACTTATGGTTTCAGCTTAAAATCTTTAGTTTTTCCCTTTCCTCGCATATAAAAGACCAGCTTATTTGTTAAAAAAGCTGCAGAAAAACGAGCCAAAAGTCTAATTCCTGAAAATTCGAAGTCAACTATTTAAAGAAAAGCGTAAAACATGATTGGTATATTCAGCAGTTCATTTGTACTGATTAGTTTTAGCACTTACGTAACACACAATTACTCATGTAAAGGTGCTCGACAACATGTATACAAGTGCCATGATCTCTTGGGTAGTCTTACTAACATGTAAACTCTATTAGGTTTTGTTTGGCGGCAACTTCCAAACAAACAAGCTTGCTTTTGGATTTACTGCATTGCTTAAAAGATCCTTACTTTCCGCAAGAATGTCAAGAGCACGGGCCTTGAACCTGAGAAACTGAGCCACTTGTCTACCGAATGAAAAAGGGCAAACAGGAGATGCATACTCAGGAAGAATAGTTGACCCCGTAGCTGCAAAATTGCAACCTTTTCTGAAACTAGGGGCCCCAATTGAATCCAAATATGGGTTTAGGAACGGCAGATCCATCGCATCCACTGCCACGTCATAACGCAAGAATTAATAAACAAGACATAAATTTCAAAATAATGGTAAGATGATCCTTTTTTCGAAATAACGTTTGTGTTTGAACTTAGAACATAGATGCTTCCTTGTTTTAAAGTAAAAAAAGAAAAGTTTTCCCCTTCTTCATGCTCCCGAACCCACATTTATAGTGTAAAGAAGTAAAGTGTCAGGCAAACAATTCCTAAGAAACAAATAACAGCAGTTGCATTATCATATAACATAGTAAAACAGCGCATTTCGAAAAAATCGTAAATAATTAAGCCATTTTTTAGGGCATGTAATATCCAAACAACACCGAGAGGCCTGAGACTGTACAATCCGAACTGTCAATTAAGGCCAGCTTCACATAAAGGAACAAATTACTTGTCAAGATTGTCAGTCGCGTAGTTTTAAAATTGCCCAGTTCCAGGATAACAACGGGCCTCATCTGGTTGTAGCCTTTTAAGCTTCAATTTATTTTGCAGAAAATGTAAACTAGAAGCTTTAAGTAGGACAAACCTAGTAGTTTTCTGAATCTTGAAAAACAAAGCTATTTATCTATTCAGTAGCCTTACTTAAGAAATCGATGATTAGACGACCATCAGAGAATCTCCCCGAAGGTTTTTTAAAGTAAGTCTGTCCGTTCGGAGGGTTGAGGCCGTAGCCCATCCCCGCCAAGAGGCCACCTGTATCCGAATTCGAGTCCCCAAAATTAAAGACTGCAGGGTAGTTAAGCTCAATAAAGCTAAAGCAAGGGTTGAAAATGGAATATAAGGTGAGAACAAGGAAGGGTAAGATTTTGTGAGCCATTTTTTTGGGAAAAAAAAAGAGGTGTTAAGGTTTTGAGTGCTTGTTTTGTTGCAGCTTCGAAGCTCAACTTATCAGGTTCTGGGATTTCTTTAAACTGAACCTCTCATGTTATCATTTAATATTGGTGTTCATAACTTCTAGCATGACATGCTAATCCTAGTATTGTGGCACGTGTCAATTCTGCTGTCAATTCTAGATTATACATGAAGCAGTACAATTTACAAAATAGTGCATTCTTGTTTGTTCACAAGGAAGAAATCATGGTTTAACAGTATAAAGCACAAATAAAAACAAACTAAAAGTTGGTTGTCATCCATACCAGTCTGCCATCTGTACTTTGTTAAATTTATTAACTCTTAGAAACTTAATGTGTAGTTTTTGAGTTATGACATACTTTTTGATGTTTAAATAGGAGTATGAAGCAGTACAATTTACAAAATGGTGCATTCCTGTTCACAGAAATAAGGAAGAAACCATTATTTATCAGTACAAACTACAACTGCAAACAATCTAAACTTAGTTGTGTTAACATCCATGACCCGGTCATGTAACGATCCGGTCCTCCGATCAAACCGTCACCATCTGCTTACTACCACAAATATTCCGATCAGGCCTTCG
Organism: Primula vulgaris; assembly: GCA_963920805.1. Lineage (NCBI taxonomy): Eukaryota > Viridiplantae > Streptophyta > Magnoliopsida > Ericales > Primulaceae > Primula > Primula vulgaris. The sequence goes on along the minus strand of OY987216.1, from coordinate 4,846,982 downwards.
TGATAACAAAGAGTATACTCCTACCTTATATACCATGTACTCACATATATAGGTGATGTGTGATTGGTCAGTTCTCTTTATCACGGCATTTTCTTACGAAAATCCGAGTGGATCGTTACACTCTTCCCCCTTCAGACACGACGTCCTCGTCGGGCACGCCGCCCTTCCGGGTTTGCCAGTGCCCATATCGGATAGATAGCAACTCTGATTCCAATTGTAACGACCCGGTCCCCCGACCAGACCGCCATCATCCGCTTCCTAACACCAATAGTATCCGCTTTGGAACAATTTCATCATCGATTCTTGGTCCGCACGGCTTTAAAATGCCTTGATGATAATAGAGAAGATACTCCTAAATTATATACCATATATGTACTTAAATATGCAGGTGATGTGTGATAGCTCACTTATCTTTACCACCGCATTTCCCTACGGAAATCCGGGGCGTTACAAGTTGTGTTTGCCATATGTTCTTTGCTAAATTTATTTATTTATGTTCTTTTAATTATAAGCCAAATTAAATGTCCCAACTCTTAATTTTAGTAACTTAATGTATAGTTTTTGAGTTATGCCTTATAATTTATTTCTAAATTATAAGAAAATGAATGAAGTGTTTACGATGGAGAACCGGTTCAACTACTAGGCAAATAACCGACCAGAATTGGTGCAATCTGGTTCACATGTATTTCCAACATGATAAAGTAATTTAATTTAAGGAAGTAATAAATTAAATTATATATATTGAAGAGTTTCGGTAGTAAATTAAGAGTTCAAACTAACGAAACAGTAACACATTACCAGCGTGAATGCATAATATCATTTCTCTTAATTTTTTTAGAACTTCAACTTGAGAAGAAACGGCATCTTGTCCAAATGATATGTACAATTCAACACAAAAAGGGTAAAAGTTTTTTTAAAAAAAACTTTAACATAATATATATATATATTTTAGCACCACGTACGTCTTGAGAAATGCTAAATAAAAGAAATTTATTTTTTGAATTACTCCAAAAAGATCACAAGATAATCTGGAAGATGTATATTTATCTACTTTCAACTTTAGCAACAGTCTAAAAAAGAAGTTTTAGCTTATAGAAGCAAGGGGGAAGTCAGAATTAGCCACTCTAAGTGAAGAGGGTAAGTTGTCCGCAATATGGGAGGCAAGAGCTCGCGGACAAGGGTGGTGGGATGACAATAGCTTATAGAATTTAGTATTTAATTATACATTATTCATCTATAATTCTTGTTTTTCTTAGGGCTCGGAGCGGCTATAATTTCATTGTGAATATAATTCCGTCAATCCGGTCATATTTTTCTCTTTTCAATTTTGTTTCTTCGGCTATGAAAGTGAGGTAGGATTGGATAAAGGAACTTGAATGATTACTTTGTAATTCTCTTTCTTTTTAGCATAACTTTGTCAGGACAATATCTTTTGCTATTTCCGTAGTTTTGACTTCTTATTAGTATTATATCTAACTGTTTTAATATATGAACTTAAAGAAAATAACGTCCCAAGCAAGAACCGAGTCTTGAAAAGTAAGGCTTATTTGAAATAAGTTGGCTTGCTTGAGTTTATGAAATAAAAAGATTCAGTTCATTTAGCCGGAAGTACAAAAGAAAAAAAATCCAATTTGTAAGGTAACCAGACAAACGCCATAAAGGTTAGGTTCATAATAATTTAGCCGAAGGTGGAAAAAAATCAGTTTGTAAGCTGACTAGGCGAACGCAATACAATTTATTAGTAATTGGAAAAAAATCTTCTAAAAAGATGCAACCAAACAAGCCATATGGTAAACTCCAAATATACTGCAAATGAGTGTGGAGCAAGCACTGCTAGTGCCTTACATGAGCTTTTAATTCATATTTTGGGAAATCTTGGTATTTTTTAGCAAAAAATCTCAGTTATCAGGTTCCTTAAAAAAGTCTACAAAGTTTGATGGTGGTCCAATATTCCTTATATAAAGGGAACCAAAAGTGTTTCTCATATTATTTGCAAGAGTGATACGACATCATGATTACATAAAAAAATGTTTAAAAAGAGAGAGATAGAAAATAAGGAGGTTTATAAAGAAGCTGATGTTTTGTGTGGACGTAAAAGTGTTATGTATAATAAGAAAATGTGTAGTTTTTCGTTTAATTTGGCAAAAATAACGAGTAAGCTGCAGTGTATACTAAGCATGCCTATATTAAAGACACTAACATGCTTATGAGATAACACTGTATCCTTTCCCTTTTTCAAGCATTACATTCCTATATAAAGCTTGAACATCAAGTTCTTTTATATTATAGAGCCTCCAGATAATTACATAACCTAAAGAGCCTTGGAACAAAAACTACATTTCTTTGTGTGAGAAAACGGGTCTGTTCAACTTCTGAGAAGAAGAACAAGTGGTTAATTCGGTTTAAATATACTTCCAATTCAATGAATATTAACTTAATTTTAAGAGATGAATCAAACTAAGTTCAATTATTGACATACTCAGAGATATTACAAATGAAACAATGATACATTGAAAGGTTGTAATGACCTTATTACAGCTGAAATTCAAATCAAAACACTGAAACCTCAGTAAAAAAATATCTAGTGCTAAGGAACTAAAAAATTATTCAGACTTTCATCTGTCCTTCTATGCACTTCACAAACTTATTTTATCCAACAACAATACATTATTACCACCATTTAAAAAAAATTATACAACAATTCAGATTGAGAAGGAATTCATGTTGAAAGAAGGAGGATCCGAATAAAAAAAAGTATACAACAATTCAGATTGAGAAGGACCTCATGTTGAAAGAAGGAGGATCGGAATATTTTCCAGTAAGAATTTGGGTTGAAACATAATGAGTAGCAGCCTCAGTGTAATGAATTCCATCCCAGTTTACATATTTACTACTATCATTGCACCCTTTGGCTGTGACTGAGCTCCCATTAACCTTTTTTGTTATCCCGCAACTAAGTTTACTGTCATAGTTCAATGGTGGTCCGCCGAATCCACAACATGCCATTATAGGTTGATCAAATCCTGAAATATAGATTTTAAATTAAGATTAATGTTTTACACTGTCGTTTTGACGGTAAGATTGCCGTCATAGTAGTCTTGTAAGTTCGAATAAACAGTATTTATACTCGAATGAAACTTTCAGTTTGACATGGTGTTTTGGTTGGCGCAGAAAAGACATTTTACTGTGGAAATATATCCAAAATGATAGAAGGAACTCCGGATAAACATGGCATTATCCTGAAAGACTGACAGGTGACTGTTAAGTGGTTTTTTTAAGGGTATCTAGAGTTATCAAATATGTCACGAAATTTTAACAGGGCCGAGGTGCTAAATTCTGAGGGCCGCATATACACAGGTTAGTCTATCAATTTTGTAAGAATGTTATGGGTGTCCGATAGAAACATTTCTAATACCATTACGATGGACGAAAATCATTGAACAAGTAAAACTCAACTGTTAAATCACACGAAAAGAAACTGAAAACTAATGTAAATTCTGTAATGTGGAGCAATTCATATCCTGGTTTAAGGGAATGAGTTTGTACTTACCGTAACTGGTATAGTTTGCAATTAGAGTAGACTTGATAGTGAATATGTCAACATATATCACATTAGCATCTGCGTATTCACTCTGAAACTTTGTACATAGCCCATGAAGCTGCAGATTGAATATTCTCGCAGCTTGGTTATGCAACTTGACACATCCAAAATTGTCAAGCTTTGCTAAATCTTTTCCAAATAGTGCAATATTTTGAGGTAAGCACCCGAGAGGACCTGTATTGTGAACCCAAAAGTTTCTACCACCGTCGCCGTACAGCTTCTAGAAAACGAAAACCAAACTAAAAATGTAAAATTTTGTGGGTATTCTTTTTGTGGTATTTTTTTATATAAATATTATTACCTTAACGCTAGCTTCAAATTCTTCCAAAATCGTGGGGATAGCAGATATAACTTCATCATATGATTTTGAAAGAAAAGCATTATAAAGATCATTTTGGCCTATGTCAAACATATATAACCCCTTGGCAAAAAAGTCGCTACCAGGCAGGTAGTTATCTAGATTCCTCGCTGTAACATAGGAAACATACGCAATCATTATATGTGCTCATAAAGCTTGTTTACTTGCAGCTTTTAAACTCAGACTTTTGCAGAAGAGTCAACTAATTATGGTTTCAGCTTAAAATCTTAAGCTTTTCCCTCTCCTTGCAAATAAAGGCCAGCTTATTTGTAAAAAACTGCAGAAAACAAGCCAATAGTCCAATTTCTGAAAAATGAAGTCAACTATATACTCCTAAAAAAAACCGTAAAACATGTCCATATGGATATTCAACAGCACAATTGTACAGATTAGTTATAGCAATATTGTAACACACAATTACTCATGTTAAGGTGCTCGACAACATGTATACATTTACACAATTGCCATGGTCTCTTACGCACAGTCTTACTTATGAACATGCAGCTACTGATGGGTTTTGTTTGGCTGCAACTTCCAAACAAACAAGCTTTAGAAACACTTACTTTCCGCAAGAATGTCAAGAGCACGGGCCTTGAACCTGAGAAACTGAGCCACTTGTCTATTAAATGAAAAGGGGGCAATAGTAGATGCACCCAAACGAGAAATAGTTGACCCCGCAGCTGCAAAATTGCAACCTTTTCTAAAACTCGGCGCCCCAATTGAATCCAAATATGGGTTTAGGAACGGCAGATCCATCGCATCCACTGCCAAGTCATTACAGAAGAATTATTAAACAAGACATATTTCAAAATAATGGCAAGATGATCCTTTTCCGAAAATGACTTTTGTGTTTGAACTTGAACACAGATACTTCCCTATTATTAAGTAAAAAGAGAAGTTCTTCCGTTTTTCATGCTATCATACTTATTTGTGTAAAGAAGTTAAGAGTCAAGCAAACAATTCCAAGGAAACATATAACAGCAGTTGCATTATCATTCAGAATAACATAATGAAACAGCTCATTCCAAAAAGATTGTAAACAATTTAGCAGTTTTTTAAGACTTATAATATTCAAACAATGAAGCTAAATACTGTCGAGACATACAATCAGAGCTGTCAAATGCTGCCAGGTGCACATAGAGCAACCAATCACTGGTCTAGATTGGCAGTCGATTAAATTTTAAGCATTACTCAGTTTCAGAATAATGACGGCCTTGTTTGGTTGCAGCTTTTGAAGCTTCATCTTTTTTTGCATATAAGGTAAACTACATTTGCTGATCAGCTTAAATGCTAAGTTTCCTGATTTCTTTAGCCTGATAAAACTAGAAGCTTTAAGTAGGACAAACCTAGTAGTTTTCTGAATCTTAAAAAATCAGGCTACCTATTTAATATAACCAAACATTTCAATAGTCTTTTACTTAAGAAATCGATGATTAGGCGACCATCAGCGTATCTTCCGGAAGTTTTTTTAAAGTAAGTTTCTCCGTTCGGAGGTTTGAGGTCGAAGGCCATCCCCGCAAAGAGGTCACCTGTATCCGAATTCGAGTCCCCAAAATTAAAAACTGCAGGGTAGTTAAGCTCAATAAAGCTAAAGCAAGGGTTTAAAATGGAATATAAGATGAGAAAAAGAAGAGTCAAGATTTTGTGAGTCATTTTTTTTAAAAAAAATAAGGGATCTTGGGATTTTGAGTGCTTGTTTTGTTACAGCTTACAAGCTCAGATTATCAGGTTTATGAGCTTATTTAAGCTAGGTATGATCTGGATTGTGAGGTTGAAATTGAATTTTTCATCATCCCATATCCCATATCCAATTATTGTTTTTAACATTTATGACATACTACTGGCACTAGAGATATAGATAAGACTAAAATATACACTGGGATAAACTCAGTATAAGAATAAAAATGGTCGGTCCAATTCAAAATAAAAATAATCTTTATGATTTTGTATGCGTATCGTCTTAACAAATTTGACTTCATATATGAAGAAATTACGTAAATGTATAAAATTATATATATGTCGTTACATTAAAGTTAACACGATTTAAAATATTTATCTTAGTGTATGATATTGTCTTAATTTTTATTACGATTTAAATTTTACAAATACATATGAAATTAGTTAAATTTTATTAAATTCATAAATATACTAGTTTCGTGAATTTTCAACTCTTTTAGATTTATGTGTTGTGACTTGTTACATAGATACATGTATTTGTCTCTTGAATATTTGTGTTAATTAGTTAAATTATTTACACATATACCTTTTATTATGCGGAACATTTATTTAAATATTTTTATTTTTTTTATATATCAACTTTTATTTATGAGTAACTTTTTTATAATAATATTTTATTCCGGTCCCGAGTGAGATTCAATTGTATATAAAAAGCAATTTACTAAATACTGCATTCCTGTTCATAGAATCAAGGAAGAAACCATTGTTCAACAGGACAATGTACAAACAACTATGCCATCTGTGCTTTGTTAAAATTAATTATTTATGTTATTTAATAATAAGCCAATGTAAATTTCTCAACTCTTTAGTGTTTGAGTTATGACTTAATTTTACATGACTTATAACTTATTTCTAAATCATAAGCGACCTGTTATCACTTATTATTTTATAAGTGACTTCTTCCAAATTCTTGTAAAATCCGGTATATTAATTTTTTTTTAGAAAAATTAACATAAACATACCCTACACCTATTATATTAACAAAAACATATTGTATCTTCAAAAATTAAATTATTAAAAACATATCTTACATTAATAATTAATAAAAAATAAAAAAAAAATCATTTATCATTTATCATTTCTAATCTCTTTCATCTCTCTCCTCCTGTCACTATCTTTCAAATCTATCTATTCTAGTCATTCTGTCTCTCTCCGATCTCTCCTTCTTCTTATATATTTGCGATCTCTCTCTATTCCATCTCTTTCCTCCGTCTTCTCCATGTCTCCAATATTTCTCTCCTCATCATTCTCTCTCTCCGATCTCTCATCCTTCCGCTCTCTTTCTCCTCTCTCTCCATTCATCACCTCTTTCCGATCTTTCTCTGCTCCTCCCTTTCTATTTTTGATCTTTCTCTCATCCTCCATCTCTCTACTCGATAAAAATTGAAACGGAGACATCTGTCGGAGTTCTCCGATCTCTCTACTCGGTAAAAATTGAAACGGAAACATCCATCGGAGTAGAGGACGAGTGTATAGAGCGAGGTCGGAAACTCAATGTTGATGCCGACGGAGATACGGTCATCAAAGGAGAGGCCCACGACGACGACGTGGTAGTTCGAGATCGGAGTACGGGTAAATGTTGAATTTGTTAACTAGTGTATAAGGTTGAAAAATAAGTGTATGAATTCTGTTAATTAAATGTATTAAGTTGAAAATTAGGGATATGAATTATGTAAATAAGAATATGAATTCTATAAATTGGGGTATGAATTTTGAAAATAAGGGTGAATTTTACAAATTAAGATATAAAATTTTGAAATTAGGGTATGAACTTTTAGAATAAGGGTATGAAAATATACAAATTAGGTTATGAACTTTTGAAATAAGTGTATGAACTTTTAAAATAAGTGTATGAACTTTTGGAATAATGGTATGAACTTTTTGAAAAACGGTATGAAATATACAAATTAGGGTATGAACTTTTGGGTATGTTTTTGTTAATTAGAAATTTTTTGGTATATTTTTGTTAATTTAGTTTCAAAAGTAGTATGTTTTGTTAATTTATCCTAATTTTTATTCATGTTTATATTATTAATGATTATTTAGATTTAATTATATTCGTTTTATAAATATGTTAGGAATATTAGTCGGTTTAGGAGTTCTAGTATTTTTTTATAATTAAATCGTAATGAGTTACTCGTGAGTTTATGTAACCGTTTGTAAATATATATATATATATAACGTTTGCATTGTAGGTTAGGAGCCATAATTAAGTTACGGTTATAATACTTGCAATAATAACGGACTGGCCCTAGTCCGCCCAAAAGATAGAATTAATTGAGTGTATAAATAGTAGTAACGAGGTTAAGCGAAGAATTGTGAATGACAGAATTACGTGATTAATAAAGTACTAGTTAATGTGTTAATGATGTGAAACGTTACAGAAAATACAAAGTGAAAAGTAGAGATCATAAATGAAAGTATGTAACGTAACTGGTGTATATATATATACATTACTAATGGTTTCTACGGGTACGTGTGTGACACGTAGTGTAATTAAAATATATAAAATAATTGTAGTTATGATACAAATACGTGGATGATACAAAAAAATAGTATAAGATGATAAGATTTAAAATAATGTTTGGTTGTTAAAAATGGATGAATAGTGTTATTAGTTATTACTTTTTATATTTTTTTTTATGTGGGTATGATATTATTGTATTTAATAAAAAGATATAAGAGTATTTTTAAAAAAAAATGGTAAATTGAACAGATTTATTTGATTTGGTTGACTTATTAAATAATAGAATTATGATATATATATATATATTTGGCAGTAGAAACCGAAAATCATGCATGCCTTTATTATTGCAATGAGTATGTATGTATGTTTCACTTATCTAGAATTTATATTGCTATTAATATGTAGGAGTTACTATTGCTACTAATAACTATTTACACACACGTACAAAGAGAAGGTGAGACATTTTTCTTTCTGAGTTATTACTTATTAGTCTAATATTTATTACTACACTATATAATAATATATATGTATAGTGAGAGAATGGCTAGATTAAATACATAGTAACAATAAAAAGAAGATCATATAAGAGATTAAAAGAGCAAGTCAGGTGTTATGCAATGACAGAAGCCTTAATCCCGAACTAAGCTAGCGGTTAAAAGTTGCTTCTCCTCAGTAAATGTTCCGGTCATGATCCGTCTAAATGTGAGTGATTTTACTTTTGCTACTATTAAAATAACTCATTGCATCTTTTTAATAAATGTTTACATGTTCAAGTTATATATTTTGAAGTATTGAAAATATACACGTATATATTATTGCAAACGTGAGAGGCAGAAAATTATATGTGAATACGTTGATGAACGTAAAAGGTTTAAAATAAACTGTTTGAAGTTGTTATATTAGAGTCTAAATGATTTATTTAATTACTTTTAAGTTATTGGCATTCGTCTAGCGCGTGTGCACGTGTTAGTAGGCCGTATAGCACCCTAGGTTCTGGGCTGTTACAGTTCTAACATATTATACCGTCAAGAGCCTTATAAATAACAATAGCAAGTGTTTATGAAGGGGCGCCGATTCAACTACTAGGCCAAAAAACGACTGGTGAATTGGTTGAATCTGGTTCACCTGAATTTCCAACATGATAAAAGTAACTTAATTTAAGAAAGTATTAAACTAAAATCTATTGAAGAGTTTCGGTAGTAAATTAAGAGTTCAAACTAACGAAACAATAATACATAATTAGCACGATATCGTTTCTCTTTAAGATTTTAGAATTTCAACTTAAGAAGAAACGGCATCTTGTCCAGAAAAGGAGGATCCGAATATTTTCCAGTTAGAATTTGTGTAGAGACAAAATGATTTGCAGCCTCAGTGTAATGAATCCCATCCCAATTCACATATTCAGTGCTATCATTGCACCCTTTGGCGATTACTGTGTTTCCGCTCAACACCTTTGTTTGGCCGCAACTTATTCTACTATCGTAGTTCAATGGAGATCCACCGAACCCACAGCATGCCATTATCGGTTGTTCAAATCCTGGGGAAAAAAAATCCTAGATAATGATTCCTCCTTGTCATGATACTGATTTGTATAGAAAGGCTTTTCAAGAGAAAATTATTTTGGTTAGTCAAAGTGGCACCTTGATGTTTTAGACAACTGTTTTAAGGCTAAGAGTTGACATTCTAGTTGTTTATACTCGGATGAAAACATCAGATTGACATGGCGTTTCGGTTAGTGCAGAAATCAAAGAATCATTTTTCAAAGTGACAAAATGAACGAGAAATTATGTTCATGTGTGCGTATAAATTTACACATGGCATCCATATTGTTTTGTTAATCGAAGTAGAAGACGAAAAAGCTATACACTAATTCTAGTTAAATTGCCTTTTATTAGTGATTTTTTTTCCAGACTTTCGCACTTGTTAGAATGATCTGGGTGTAGTAGAAACATTATCTTAGACCCTAAGCTTTTTTAATAGTGTGATATTTGTGTAAAGTAAAATTGAGCTGGAAAAAGTCGAATACAGTATGTTTGAGGGCGTAACTCTGTACTCACCATAACGAGTATAGTTTGTGATGAGAGTAGACTTGATTGTGAATATGTCAAAATATGTCACATTTGCATCTGTGTATTGGCCCTGCAACTTTGTACAAAGCGCATGAAGTTGCAAATTTAGTAGTCTCGAGGCTTGGTTATGCAAAGTAACACATCCAAACTCATCAAGCTTGGATGAATCTTTTCCAAATTGAGCGATATTTTGAGGTAAGCACCCAAGAGGACCCGTATTATGAACCCAAAAGTTTCTAGCCCCATCGTCATACAATTCCTAAGAAAAAATGAAACAAAAAACTGAGTTAAAAGTAGAGAGAAAGAAGCTTTTTGTGTGTGTTTGTTTTGCACACTAATATTACCTTAATACCAGCTTCGAATTCTTCCAAAATTGAAGGAATGGAAGCAATAACTTGATCGTACGATTTTGAATAAAAGGCACCGCCAAGATCGTTTTGGCCTATGTCAAACATGTATAGCCCCTTGGCGAAGAAATCATTTGCTGGCAGATACTTATCAAATTTCTTTGCTGTAACATAATTGAAACATCAACAATCAATAACGTGGACAAGGTCTAATACTTTATTTATGTAGTTACTTAATCCCCAAAATATTAAACTTATAGCCTTTGGGTGGCAATATCACATGCTTAGTTACGTGTTTTAATAAGAGTAGAGTCTCACATTTCTTTTAGTCAAAAACTGGCTTATTTAAGTCTGCAAAAAATATCATGTTTCCAAGTAAAATTATCAGCCTTTTTGAGACAAAAAAGGAAAGAAAAGTAACTTGGCTTTTAAGTTGATCACCAAATGATGTACAACTCAAACACTATCGGCAAAAAAGCTCAGCTTAAAAGCTGCAACTAATCGAGCCTTAACAGTAATTGCTTCACTGTAAAAACTTGATCATAACAAAAATATTTAAAGCACCACATGTTGAGAAATGCTAAAAACAAGATGCTTACATTTTGAATGAATGTCGAGCACACGGGACTTGAACCTGAAAAACTGATCGACTTGTTTACGAAATGAGAATGGGCTAACAGAAAATGCAGTTGCTGGAAGAATAGTAGACCCTGCCACTGCAAAATTACATCCTTTACTAAAACTCGGTGCTCCAATTGAATCCAAATAGGGGTTTAGGAACGGTAAGTCTATTGCGTCCACTGCCATGTCATACGCAAGAGTAAGTAACCAAGCCATGTACACTCCAAAATAATCACAAGATAAGCAACTTTCACAAATGGTTTTCTTATCTGGAAAAAGATATCCGGAAAAAAAACATTTATCTACTTTTAAGTAGATTTTTTTTTGCCTTTTTTTAGTGTCATGCATCAAACATTCATTTAGACTTATGCCATAAGTGCAAATATCGAATAGGGAAGCGTCAACCAATCAACGCCAAAATAAACGTAACATCCTCGGAAACAACATATGTGTACTATCATGGAACAGTAGATAAAAATATCATGGAGCAGTAGATAAAAAAATTTAAACAATTGGTTAAGACTAAATGTTTCCCAAGGATTATTCTATGTAGAGTCCAGAATGTGTAATCTGAGTCGTCGATTGCTGCCAAGTATGCAACATATAGCAAATCATTAGTTCAGATTGGACATTCAGATATATTAGTTCTCAAGGTAGGAATTAGATGGTGACACTACAAGACGAAATCGCCTTATTTAAAAAAATTCTTACTTTCACCAAAAATTTAGTACAGAACTTACAATTGTAATATTAAAAGAAACCTCACTGCATGATTATCAAGTCTTGAATCTAAATAAGGATTCAGGAATGGTATGTTGGTCGCATCATCAATAGAAGACACGCCATATACACTTCTTAAATAATTGATGCTTGTGATTGAATATAAATACACAATAATATCAATAAAAGATTACATTTGTGAAACAACAGCAGATAATTAAGTGCGAGTCTGGAAATTAAATTAAACTTTAAAACTGTTAGGGGGAACCAGAAAACAAATTTTTGATAGCAAATTCGATTAAATATTTTAAATATTACTTGTCTTAGAATCGAGTTTTTGGTACAACATTCGGGAATATGGAGTTTGGAAAAGGAAAAGGAAAAGGAAAAGGAAAAGAGTTTTGAGACAGAATTCACTATATGGAAATGGAATAATTGTCTGATAACTATGAGCAGTAACGATATCATGGAACACAGATAGTAAAAGAAACATTCTGTTAAGACTATTAGATTTCAAACGTTTAATGCTAAGCAACGCCACGACTAAGCAATCTGAGCTATTGATTGCCAGGATATGCACTATAAGCAACAATCATATTGATAGTTGTAGTTATGCTTAACATTGTTCGTTTTCAGGAGTATGATGAAAACTTACTCAAGAAATCAATGATCAAACGGCCATCAGAGAACCTTCCGGAAGGTTTCTTAAAGTAAGTTTGTCCGTTTGGAGGGTTGAGTTCATCTGCCATCCCCGCCACGAGGCCGCCTGTATCGGAATTCGAGTCCCCGAAATTGAAAACCGCAGGGTAATTCAGCTCAACAGAGTTAAGGCAAGGGCACCAAATGGAAAAAAAGGCGAGAATAAAGAAAATGGAGATTTTGTGAGCCATTTTTGGGCAAAAAAGAGCTTGTTGAGAGTTGTTATATGTTTGGTATGTTTTGAGTAACCAACTTACCTTTCCTACCAAATATAAATGCATGGAAATATTAGTGGTGGGTCTTGTGTGAAGTGAAAGTTTGCTTTATATTCTGGAAACTAGAGAAGTGAAAGCATGTTTAAATCACCAATACATCTTATTCTTCTTCTAGGGCTTATGCTTCTACCAATCTACCTATGCTAAACAAACAATACTTTTGATTGACCAAAGTGAAAATTAAGTTCTTTATTGTTTCTGTGGCCTGAAAAGTTTATATACATGTTTTAAGCTGGATGAACCCTTTTCTTCTCTAGTCTGAAATAAGCCCAATAATTTGCTTAAAATCTGCAGAAAAACAACTCTTACTATTGTCAGTTTGTTTCTTCACTTGTTTTATATGATAAACTTTGTTTGTGAGTTATCTGCGACCAAATTTCATGAAGGATTTTGTAAATGACTTGAATGAATAAAGATAAGATAGCTAAACATACATGTGTTACATTTGTCTTTTACCATAATTTTGAAACTTGAAGGACTGTTGCTTTTCAGCTAAATGAAAATAATTGTCAATATTTGACATTTCACATCACGAAAATTAACATTGCATCTGAAAGATGTTTACATCACATACCAACCAAAAATACCAAAACAGCTTTACACTCAAGAAAAATAGCCTAACGAAGATAAAAAAAAAATCAAATTATTTGCAAAATGTCACTGACTAGTTCTTTTGCAGGATAATTTTATTTTAATTTTTGGAACGTGCACTAACTTGTTTTGATTAGTTAAGAAATAACAATATAATACATGAAAAATGAATTTAAGTGGACCAGCAAGCACATGGCTCAATATTTGCCCCAAAGCAATTTTTGGATTATGCTTTCACGGGTGGCTACTTCTGTGTCGATACCCCGTTCGACAAAATTAAGGATTGGATCATGAAAACAAAACTATTTAAGAATTGGTCCGGCTATAAAATTTAATTAAGGATTGGTTGATTATTTCTGAAACTAATTAAGAATTGGTCTATTTCCCCTAACTAACCAATAAAAATGTAAAAATAAAAAAATATGAAAAAATCCAAAAAAAATAAATGAAGCAAAACCCCGAAAAAACACGTTTTTTTTTTTAAAAATCCCAAAAAATAAAATAAAAAATCCCAAAAAATCAACAAAAATCCAAAAACGCAAAAAAAAAAACAGTCTGAACCATTTTAAGTCATTTTGGTTCAGACTGTTTTTGGTTCAGACTGTTTTTAAAATGACTTAAAATGGTTCAGACTGTTTTTAAAATGACTTAAAATAGTTCAGACTGTTTTTGGTTCGGACTGTTTTATAAATGACTTAAAATAGTTCAGACTGTTTTTGGTTCAGACTGTTTTTAAAATGACTTAAAATGGTTCAGACTGTTTTTAAAAATGACTTAAAATGGTTCAGATTGTTTTTTAAAAATGACTTAAAATGGTTCAGACTGTTTTAAAAATGACTTAAAATGGTTCAGACTATTTTTTTTTTGCGTTTTTGGATTTTTGTTGATTTTAGATTTTTGTTGATTTTTTGGGATTTAAAAAAAAAATCGTGTTTTTTCGGGATTTTACCTCTTATTTTTTATTTTGGATTTTTTCATTTTTTTTTTTTTTTGCATTTTTGCATTTTTATTTTGCTGGAATTTTTTCATTTTTTGTGTTTTTTTATATTTTTATTGGTTAGTTAGGGGAAATGGAACAATCCTTAATTAGTTTCAGTTTCATGGACCAATCCTTAAATACTTTTGTTTTCACGGTACAATCCAAAATTTACCCTTGAAAATACTCCAAACATGAAATTTTCTACAAGCAACATAAATTTTTCAGAGTAATAAACACAGTATACAAGATATAAGGAACATACAATTAAAATAAAGGGAAAAAATTCCAATGCCATTTAGCAAAAAATGTGAAACATAAAAAAAGGAAAATAGAAAGTGTTACTCTGCTACAGTAGGGGGTAAACTATTGGCTAACAAAATTGGTATCCTTGTCACAAACATTGTTCAATTGATATAAATTTCATGACTGACAAAATTTCTTATGGCTGTTCAAGCATAGGAAAAGTAAAACTTAAAATGAAACTATGAGGACCATGGATGTTGTCATATATTAGTCTATTTACAAACAAAAAAGGGAGGGTTTTAAATTTCTAACACGTCTTAAACAATTTTTTAAACAACTTTTAGCCATAATTATATTTATTTAAATTCATAAAAAATGTCTGAAAGAATTTCGAAATTGGATTATATTTTAGTAAACTTTATATTTGAGTAATCAAGTTATTTATTAATAAATAAAATAAACTATTTTCATATTTATTTTATTTTCAAATAATATGAGCTCCGTCCCGAACTTCAAACCATTAAACTTGACAAGTCATCCTCCCAAAATAGCGTCCGCTCCCTCGACTAAAGCTGGCCGTTAAACATGCTCTAAGCATAATTTAAAAGTTTTAAATTCAAATAATTTCAAGATTGTTCCCATAAAAGTTACTCTAAATATTCATTTTTTTAAAAATATATTAAAACATTCACTTTGGTGTTAAATTACATTAGAGTCTCAATTAGAGCCGGAGCTAGAGATTTAGAGGCCATGTGTTTTCCGAAAAACGGAGGCTCTATTTTTTTTCTTACAAAATTTTTGCTAAACCTAATTTTTTTAATAACACAAAAAAATAGTTAAACTAAGATACATTCATACAAAATATATAATCTAGATTTCAAACAAAAAATTGAGCTTAAAACTTATAAGTTATACCCAACTATCATACAATCTTATATCAAAATTAAAGTAAAAATTGTGAATATTAATAAATTAATCATATTCCATAGATTTGTACAATCATATATTCATATTTCAAACCCTAAAAGGCTAAAACTAAAAATTTATAATGAAAATCTAAATCGAATTAGAAAGACAATTGAAAATAAGCTCACACTAAACTAATCGGATTTAAAGGTAAAAATATAAGTTATATATAACCTAGATGATGATTGAGAATTAAGAAACCAGATATCGTTAGCCGGATAGATAGTTGTTTTCTTTTACTTTTATTTCTATTGTTTTTTTCGTCAATCTCAATAAAGGCTTGTGGAAAATTGGAGAAAAATTGTATATGTTGTACATCAATATATTACTTGTTTCATTATTAATATAAAGAGTGGTATATTAATAATTTCCTATATAAAATTGGAGGCCTCTGAAAATTCCGAAAATTGAAGGTCATGAGCCTATGCCCAGCTGGCTCATCAGGAAAATCGGGCCTGGTCTCAATCAATTTGTACTAAACCAACAGCTCCCCTAATGGTTTTGACTTTGTCACACTACTTTTTACCGCACCAGCCACCAGCTCCTTGGAAAAGTTACTGAGAAAGGGAGCAACATGTAATCTTAAAGGAAAGAGGGGCTAAATAAAACATATTAAAAACTAAAGGGGCTTAAAAACAATATATTCAAAAGTAGAAGTGTAAATATAATCAAACTAAACTAAACCAACCAACAAACCCTTAAACCCCCAGAAACAGTGGCAAGGAGGAGAGAGAAAGAGAGCATGGATGAAGAGAGAGAAACAAATTTAATCTGTGCTTTTTTGGCTATGGAACCACCCAATATATTAATCTCATTAGCCAGGTAATTTAATTCTATTCAATTCCTTTATCATGTTAATAGTTTCTTTTTTAATGTTTTAGACTTTTAGTTATTCCTGAACTTGGTTTAGTTATATTTATTTATGTATGTGTGTGTGTGTGTGTAAAATGTTAGGGAGTGTGGCGGAAGCTCGATCACGACGGATGTACAAAGATTCATTTGGAAACATTGTATCGAGAAACGGGTTAGTGACAGATTTTAAAGGGTATCATTGGATATTTAGATGTGAAAATATATGATTTGCAGCAGTGATTAAGAAATACTAGTAATATAGATGTGCTAGATGGGAGTTGGAGAAAGCTTATATGTACAAGATGTACTTTTGCCTTAAGTGAAGACTTTAAATAATAAGCAGATATTTAGAGATTTAGTCAACTATCTGTTTTGAGGTACAGAGATTCATTTGGGACCATTGTATCGAGAAACGGGTTAGTGGAAGATTTTAAAGGGTATCATTAGATATTTGAATGTGAAAATATATGATTTACTGTAGTGATTAAGAAGTATTAGAACTATAGTTGAGCTAGATAGAAATTAGAGAAAGTTTGCATGTACAAGATGTACAAAACATATAGATGTACTGGTATAAGATGTACTTTTCCCTTAAGTGATGGCTTTAAATGATAAGCAGATATTTAGAAATTTAGTTGACTTAACAGTGTGTCTAGTATCAGTGTAGAAGCCCGTCAATTCCCCACTAAAAGGCCTATTGGAGATTTGGAGATTTAGTCAACTATATGTTTTGAGGTACAGAGATTCATTTGGGATCATTGTATCGAGAAACGGGTTAGTGACAGATTTTAAAGGGTATCATTAGATATTTGGATGGGAAAATATATGATTTACTGTAGTGATTAAGAAGTATTAGAACTATAGTTGAGCTAGATAGAAATTAGAGAAAGTTTGCATGTACAAGATGTACAAAACATATAGATGTACTGGTATAAGATGTACTTTTCCCTTAAGTGATGGCTTTAAATGATAAGCAGATATTTAGAAATTTAGTTGACTTAACAGTGTGTCTAGTATCAGTGTAGAAGCCCGTCAATTCCCCACTAAAAGGCCTATTGGAGATTTGGAGATTTAGTCAACTATATGTTTTGAGGTACAGAGATTCATTTGGGATCATTGTATCGAGAAACGGGTTAGTGACAGATTTTAAAGGGTATCATTAGATATTTGGAT
Organism: Primula vulgaris; assembly: GCA_963920805.1. Classification (NCBI taxonomy): domain Eukaryota; kingdom Viridiplantae; phylum Streptophyta; class Magnoliopsida; order Ericales; family Primulaceae; genus Primula; species Primula vulgaris. The sequence continues at coordinate 4,829,284 of OY987216.1, read as the reverse complement.
GGGAAAATATATGATTTACTGTAGTGATTAAGAAGTATTAGAACTATAGTTGAGCTAGATAGAAATTGGAGAAAGTTTGCATGTACAAGATGTACAAAACATATAGATGTACTGGTATGAGATGTACTTTTCCTTTAAGTGATGACTTCAAATGATAAGCAGATATTTAGAAATTTAGTTGACTTAACAGTGTGTCTAGTATCAGTGTAGAAGCCCGTCAATTCCCCACTAAAAGGCCTATTGGAGATTTAGTCAACTATATGTTTTGAGGTACAGAGATTCATTTGGGACCATTGTATCGAGAAACGGGTTAGTGACAGATTTTAAAGGGTATCATTAGATATTTGGATGTGAAAATATATGATTTACTGTAGTGATTAAGAAGTATTAGAACTATAGTTGAGCTAGATAGAAACTGGAGAAAGTTTGCATGTACAAGATGAACAAAACATATAGATGTACTGGTATAAGATGTACTTTTCCCTTGAGTGATGACTTCAAATGATAAGCAGATATTTAGAATTTTAGTTGACTTAACAGTGTGTCTAGTATCAGTGTAGAAGCCCGTCAATTCCCCACTAAAAGGCCTATTGGTAAGGAAGGAGAGGGGCCTATATTAATCCTTGGCTTTATCAATGCCTCAACGATGTGGGACTATTCCAACAATCAATTACTTGGTTTTGATTCCTAAAATTGTTTCTTCTTGTTTCTGTACAATATTTATGTTGCAGTAGACTATACTGAGGTGTAGTTTCATCTTGTGAAGTCATATAATAGATTGGAAAGAAATGTAGTTTGTGGACTTCTGCAGCAGTCATTATCTGTGGGCTATGAAAATAAATGGAAGTTTGAGTAAAATTTCGCAGAATATTTTCGGGGCTAAACTGTTACTTAGATTGACTGATCTGCAATAAGGATGAAACTATTTTCTCACGTTTTTGATATATAGACGGGCTTCAGAAGTTTGTATATATTTACTTAGTTCTTAGTAAACTGAAAACAGATTTTTTTGCTGAGACAGGACAGCGTATCTTATGCACCATATTTGAAAACTTTTCTGAAGAAGCTTATAATTGAAGTTGAATCACACGGTACCGAAGTCTTGGATGAACTTTATGAACAGTGTGCGTCTTACATGAGTTCCTTGATGGTAATTTAGTTGTTTCCGTTTCTTTATCCATTGACGTATAATGTTTACAGTGTTTGGTTCTTTTTAATGACATATACTTGATGTATCAGGAAGATGATTCCTCAAAAGGAAACTCAAGGATCATAAAGTACATATCATTTCTTATCCCAATTGGTATAGTTTCAGGGTACACGGGAGTTTATCTTTTTTAGCCTTTCTCCCATTTTTCTTTAGGGATTTTATAGCGGTATCCTTAATATTTTTAATTGTCTGTAGATTGTGTGGAACCTTCTAGTAAACCAGAAACAAAGAAGCTAGTGGTTCCACTCCAATGCTCACTCAACATGCTCGAAGGTGATACCGGGTATGGAAAATTGTTAGTTTATTTATTTATTTATTGAATTCGACAGTTTGCGTACTTTTTATCATAAGTTTTGCTAATTTGTTTATAAATTTACTGTTGAACAACTGTTATGTACCTTGATTCGAGTTACTTTTTTACTTCGATCTCTGAACAACTTTACTATAACATTTTGGTACTTTTTTTTGTTATTTGGTGTCTGTAGGTGTTCATTATGGCCATCAAGTCTTTTCTTGTCAGAATTTATCCTTTCTTTCCCTGAGATATTTTCTGGGAGGTCTTGCTTCGAGGTTAGAATATATCTAAAAGAGCTGTATTAGTTTTATGTATGGCTCTTCTTGTGAACTTTCATAATACTCTTCACTTGTCTATACAAAGGAGGTATCTCACTTATGGTGAATAATGTAACAGGTCGGTTCTGGTGTTGGTTTGGTTGGCATTTGCCTAAGTCATGTAAAGGCATCCAAGGTATCTCTTTTTTTCTCTTGCTCATAGTCAATAGATAAGGCTTGCTTGGCTGCAACTTTTAAGCGATATGTGCTTTAAGCTGGCCAACCAGATGTATACAACTAATAAGGCAAAAACAGAAAAGGCTAATTTTAAAAGCTGCAACCAAACAGCCAATAAACTGTTGAAGTTTTGGTTGGTTTAATTTGTAAAGTACACAAGTTTGCTTGAAGATCCAATATGGAGTTTGTAAAATCTAAAAAGCCGTTCTTTTTTCATGTTTTCTGACTATGTGATGCAGGTGATGCTAACTGATGGTGACCTTTCGACGTTAGCAAATATGAAGATCAATTTGGAGTTGAACCAGCTGAAGATCAGAGAAGAATTCTCAGAGAAAACCACTCAAGATTCAGAATCGGTGTGTTTATGGTTTGGCCTATATTTTTCCCGGTGAATCATAGGTGTATACAACATAAGTTGACTAGTTTTTTTTTAACTTTATATGGTTCATGAGCCACACCTGACATGCTGCTTAACTTTCAATACATTTCAACAATTGTGCGCTTTATGTAACTTGTAATGGTTTCCTCAACTCTTTTCTTGCAATCTTGGTGAACATACAATTTGTCTTGTGCAAGGATGTGATTCATACTACTAGTTTAAGAAATCTTTAGGGGATTAAAGTTTGCAAAAAAATAAATTCTTGAAGGGTACTAAAGTTCGGCACTTATTTGGGTTGGAAAATTTTAATTTCAGGTAGAGTGTATTCATATGCCATGGGAAGTTGTTAAAGAATCACAGCTTCAAAACTTCATGCCAGATATAGTGTAAGTCATGTACCGTGTTTCTGAGTCCATTTTACTACCAATTTTAGATACTATTCAATAATAAAAAAAATACTGTTTTTTTTTTCATCATTATCTTCTTTTTTTCAGTTTAGGAGCTGATGTGATTTATGATCCCTTGTGCCTTCCGCATCTTGTTAGAGTTCTCTTCACTCTTTTGAACCACCAAAGTTCACACCCTCGTGCTACGGACATCTATTGCCCAGATAATTCTCGAGACAAAATAAATTTTAAAAATGAATATGTTCTTAATAAACTGAAGATGGGCCCTGTTGCTGTTGTTGCTTCAGCCATACGCAATATCGACACATTTAAACATTTTCTCCATGTAGCAGATAACGCAAGCTTAAGCGTTGAAGATGTAACTGATAAGCTTAAGCCGCTTAATTTGCTTCCGTACATGAAATCTTATGACCGATTAAGCGTACGACTGCTTATACTGACCAAGGCAAACAGATGCCTCGAGCAACAGAGTTCTTGTAATCGGATAAATGTATTGTCAGGTATCGGTGGATAATTTTATTTGGTTGCAGCTTTTTAGCTCAACATATTTGTTCTTTTACTTGTAGTTCATTTGATCGACAATTTTAAAAATTGAGATTCTGTGATTTTTTTAATGATTAATTGAAGTTTTAAGAGTTATTGATTTCTTTATGCAGGCAAATCTCTTGTATACAGAGAGTTCGAATTATAATTGAAATCAAAATATTTCATAAGATTTCCAAGTGAACCCCTGCCTCCTATAAATAATACTCTGTAACTGACATTAAAAGATGTAAAGTAAAAAAAAACTACTGTACAACACTTTCTTTGACTTGTCACTGTGCCACTCATGTTTGTTTTAGTCAAACAAAAATACAAAATATTTCTAAAACGGAAAAGAAAAGAAAAACTACAAAACTACAAAACGCAAAAGAAAAAGAAAAACTTTCTCACCAGTGATCTCCGCAAGAACAAATTCCATAGTCGAATTTGTGAAACGGATTTGCATGTCTAACAAGAATCTTCCTACCCGCTACCAAGGATCTTCAACACCATCTTTGTCGCAGATTTACAAATCACAGAAGCACACAGATTGTTCATTGTTTAAATTATGTGAAAACAATTACAAAACTGGTCGTCTTGGTCTTTTTGTTGTTTAAATCATTTAAAACAGAGTCTGTTTCTCACAGAAATGCAGCTTTTTTCAACTTCCTCTCCAAAATTTCTAGTCCTACAAATATATACTCTATACCCTGTATAGACTACATACACCCCGTATCTATAGTTAGTCCACGCTCTTTCATCAAAGCTCGTACCTTTGCAACCCCTCGTGTAGAGGCATAGAGATTTGATAGTTGAACATAGTGTCCGGTGTTCAGTGGATCCAATTCGAAAAGTCGTTTCACTGAGTATTCTCCTAATGCCACATGGCGATTGGTTTTGCATGCGCTCAAAAGAGCTCCTCAAATAGTAACACCTGGTTCAATTTTCATAGTTTTTTATAAATTGAAAAGCTTGATCTAAGAGACCATTTCGGCCAAATAGATCGATCAACTACAAAAGCATAATGCTGATGGCTGGCTCAATCCCGTACTCTTTCATGCTATGGAAGAAGTCCCATCCTTGTTGCACAAGGCCCGAGTGATTAAATGCAAAAAAAAAAAAAAATTACATGCAATTAAATAGCCCAATAAAAGTGACATCGTTAGGGTGAACTCAGCTTTTTTCATTAAGTGAAAAAGAACTATAGCTTCTTTCCATAACCATGTAACCCATATCCTACTATCATAGCACTCCACATTACAACATCTCTGTCCGGACATAAGTGAAATACCATTCGTGCTGACTCTACACTCCCACATTTAGTGTACATGTCAATAAGAGCCGAACAAATGATACCATTATCTTTATAAACGCTATTTTTCACGTAGTTATTCATCCATCTTGCTTGTTCTAGCGATCCCACTTGAGAACGAGCTAATATAGTTGATACTATGGTGATGTCATCGGGTTTGACATTTTTCGAAATCATATGTCGAAATAGATCCACAGCATCCACAGCACGGCTATTTTTTGCATACCCCGAAATCATAGCATTCCATTGTATCGCATTGCATTTATCATCCATTTGATCGAATAACCTTTTAGCAACCATAACTTAACCGGATTATGCATACATGCTAGTAAGTCCGATCCTTATATCAGGTTCAAAATCTAAACCCATTTTAATAACACGACCATGGATAGACTTCCCATGTTCTAAATCCTCTATGTCAGTGTAGGCTTTTAAAACACTAACAAGCGCGATACAATCCGGCTTTACATCAAAACTCGTCATTTTACTAAAAAAAACTCAAAGCTGCTATAGGCTGCCCATCGTTAGCATACCCAGAAGTAATGCAAGTCCACGATACAACCGTCTTATCATATCACCGGTCGAAAAGGACTCTTGCTTTCGTAATTTCCCCACATTTGGCGTAAAACGCCAAAGTCCCATTTTGCAAAAAAAAAAAACATCAAAACCTAACACATGTCTCATAATCTGTCTATGCATAATTTCTCTCACCTTATTTTTCTCCGTCGTAATATTTCCACCACATGCTTTTAACACGTGTGGGAAAGTGAACAAATCCGGATTCACCCCACAAACCAGCATTTTGAATACATATATATCGCTTGGGTGAACAAGTTGTGCTTAGAGTAACACCTAATGATAGCATTCCACAAGTGAACATATGGTTTAGGATATTCATCAAACATCTCGCACGCATAACGTACTTCGCCAATATCTGCACTAACGTTTATGAATTTCGTGACGATGAATCCATTTTGGTGTAACCCTGATACGACTAACCGACAATGCGTTTGTTCCAAGTGGGTTTTGTTGGTTGAGTTGGATACGATTGATGTGTGAAATAACTCAAATTCAATATGATTGTGTTTTGGTGAAATTGTTGAGGAACAAAAATGGTGGGCATTTATTGAAAGTTGATTAATTCTTTTTCTTAGTAAGCTTCTCTCTAATGTTGCAACATACACTTCCATTTAATAAAATGTTTATTGTACTTTTGGAATATATGAAATTTGATATTCGCTACAAAATAAAATTTATATCTATAGTATTAGTTTATGTCAACACTCGTATGAAGACTTAAAACAAATATTTACAAACTAATACTATTAGTTAATCGAATTACAGCAAAAAAAAAAAACTGTCTAAAAAATAGACTGTTATACGTTAATAACTTCTATTATCACTTTAAAAAAACTTCCATTCTCCCTACAATACCATCTCTCTCTGTTCTTCTACCAGATTAGAAATGATTAGATCAGAAAAACATTTAGGTTACTTCGAATTTTTTAAGCAATCAAAAAACGAAATCAATTGAAAGCATCGCGTACGTTGGTTTACTAGTACGTATTTATGTGAAGGCACTGAAAGGGTTCGGCTAAAGGTCCTTCAAGGTAATGTTTCTTGAAAAATATTCAAGAACTTCTTGGGAAAGCTCCTCTCTTATCTACGAAATAATCAAAAATATATATTTACTTGTAAAACTCCACTAAACTACTTTATAAACTGGAGTCATAGATAGCCTTCATTGGTCACCGCTAATCTCGCCTTGCGCCTCCGCCTCCGCCTCCAACGGCAGAACACCAGTCCGTTAAACATGCTCTTAGATAGTGTCTCTTAGATAGTCCCCAATTTAATGCTTCCCAAACTGGGGTCTGTGGCCGTTTCTGTGACTCTTCTGATGAGTTTATGCAAGGTTAGTGAGAAACATATTCAATTTTCAAAACCCAAATACCCATTTAAGGCATTTTCCCAATTATTCAACCTATACACTTCCTCAGCAGCTCTTCAGAATTATCAAGATTTTTGCTATGCCGATTTGCAAAAAAATGTGCGGTCCCATGCCTCCTCGGGTTGTGTTCAGAAAGCCCTTGAAGCTATAAACTCGATGAAATTAGTCCCCGGAAAACCTACAGTGATCAATTACAGTGCATTGGTTTTTGGCGGGTTTAAGTCGAAAAATGTTGCTTATGATGATTTGGCTAGTGTTATTTTGTTATATGATGAGATTAGGCCCGTCCCCGAATGCGGCGACTTACAATACTCTCCTTAATGGGTTGCTCTCTTGCGGGGTTTTTGAGCATTTAGTTTCTATTTCCCAGGAAATGATGAGCAGTGGTTTCGTTCCGTCGTTTACTATAGTATCGAAAATGCTGAAAAAGTTTATGCAATCTGGAAATTTGGATGGTTCGTTTAGTGTGTTCATGTTAATGTTGAAGTTGGATTATTTTCCTACTGATACGACCTTGAATATGTTGATCGTTCGTCTTTGCAAAGCTGGGATGATTTCGGAGGCCTATTTTGTATTTTCAGCTTTTCTTGATCAGGGTAAGTTTCCAAGTCCTTAAAGTTATAATCCTTTATTATGGGCCCTTTGTAGGAATGGTCAGAGCTACACTGGTTTGCGTTTGATTTATTCTTTAAAGAAAAAGAGAATTACACATGATGTTCGCTCATACACAGCATTAATTTACGGTTTTGGTAAAGAAAAGTTGGGGTTAGCGGCCTTAAGTTGATTTAAACAAATGATTAGAGAAGGTTGTGAGCCAAATGTTATAACTCACACTGTCATTATAAAGTTCTTTTGTGACAATGGCAGAATAAAAGAGGCGTTAGATCTTTTAAGTGCAATGGAGAAAAAAGGGTCTCTACCTGATGTTATCACATACAATGTTATCCGTCGTGAATTAAGTCAACAAGGTAGAATTGACGATATTGTTCAGATTATGCTGAATATTCAAGAAAAAGGCTTATTTCCTGATTTATTCACTTATGCTGCTTTAGCTGGTGACCTTTTAAAGGCAGGGAAAATAACAATGGCCACCGAATTTTTACTTTACGAAAAGGTAGTCTTGATGTTGCACTTTATAATATATATATATAAATATTCGTTGCCAACATATTGCACATACTAATGAAATGTATCCAGTAGAAAATAAGATTTTAGCCGACAAACCAAATGCCAAATCAGATGATAATGTTTTGAAATCCGTCAATTTAGGTCATATAGGCGAGGCTTTGGAGATCTTTGATTTTAGTGGCATTGAACCAAATGACATATCACGTAACACGATTTTGAAATATCTTAGTGCAGCGATATAGACATGGCTTTGGAGCTCATTGATAATATAAAATGGGGAGATGATGAACCCGATATAATTTCTTTTAATACTATTTTATCGGCAGCCTGCAAAAAGAAGAATTCTCCAATGATACGAAGAATATTTAATCGGATGGAGGTTGAAAATTTTAATCTTAATGTAGTTGGCTCAACTTGTTTGCTTAAATATTTTGTTGAGACTGGGAAAATCTCAGAGGGCATAAAGATATTAAAAGAGATGATATTGGATAGTCCTATTCCGTATTTAGTGACTTTCAATTCTCTTATAAACAGCCTTTGCAAGATCGGGTTTGTTAAAGTAACATATGGGTTTTTTAGATACATGAGAAGCATTGGCTATATACCAGATTTGATAACATATAATATTCTCTTGGGCGCATCTGCTAGAGAAGGAAATTATCAGCGAATGCATCACTTGTTGAGATGTATCTATATGGAAAGACTAGAACCTGATAGCTTTACATTTTCTGTTTTCGTATATTGGCTTTTTAAAGAAGAAAAAATATCAAAAGCTCTCACGTTATGTGGTTGTATGTTTGAGGTGGGAATTTCTCCGGGTGTTGGTGTTTATAACATGATAATGAAGGCAATGATGGAACGGAAAAAGTTTAGTTACGTTATTTTGTTGGTGAAAATGATGGTTTTCGAGGGATGTGAACCTAATGCAGCAACGTTTGAAATTATAAACAGAGCGGAATCAGAAGGTTGGATCAAAAGTTATGCTGAGGCAAATACTATTAAATCTGTTTTATCCAATATTGGTGAAAGAAAAGAGAGCAGTGACTAAAGATGGATTGTTTGTTATTTGCAACCATCGTCTCACACACTTTCAGTCAAAACAGTTGCTTCGGATGAGTCCCTGTTGATTGACCCCAGTTTCAATGGAAGGTTCGAGTTATTTATTCAATTCTTCCGCTGCTTATTTTTCTATATTATAGAATGAAATGCTATCGTTTTGGCATTGCTCTTATCATTCCAAGTTTACATGTCCATAGGGCAAAAGGTTTATCTTGAGAATCTGCATCTGTGGCATTCTTATTTGTTTGATAGTTGTGGATTCTGCAATTAGAGGCCTCGTTTATACGATTTATGTGTCTCTTTTCATTAAAAGACATACGGAGTAACTTCTTTTTTGGCTGAGTACATATATGTAAGAGTAAGTCGCCGCATTCGGGGACGGGCCTAATCTCTTCATGTATAAAAAAACACTAACCAAATCATCATAAGCAACATTTTTCGACTTAAAACTGCTAAAAACCAACGCATTGTAATCGTTCACTGTAGGTTTTCCGGGGACTAATTTCATCGGGTTTATAGCTTTAAGTGTCACTAAATCCTAGAGATCGGAACCATTTCATTCCCTTTGAGATTCTTTACTTTGGTTACATGTAATGAATGTAGTGTAATTATTACTACAGTTACAAATATATTTTCTAAGAAACTAAATAACCCGCAAGAAAGTAACTCGTCCCTATATTAGCTTTCCAATTTAAAATCATACAAGAGTAGTTTTAAATACTCCTATAAGGAGATAAATTAGTTCAAACATTCATCGGGATAATTTGGAATTCAAGTTGAATATATGTTTAACAAAATGTAACATTTACGGATTGGTGACTTTGCATGAGTTTGCCCTCGTAAATTGATATATTAAGAAACTAATTTATAAATTCACTTGAAATGACACGACAATTAAACGTATTCCATGTCATATTCGAGAACAAATACACGTAAAATGAAAAACGTTATCAACTTTAATTCATACGGTCCCCCGCCTTGCGTGGGCTTTCTTGCTAGTAGTAATAAATGACGGGTGCAGCTATAATATGTCTGGGCAACTGTGAATACAATTTATTTACTAAAACAATACGATCACACGACTTCTCAGATTTTTTTAGAAACACTCAATGGATCCGGGGTCCTGATGAAACGAAGTAAAGTTTAATAAACGCAATGGTTCTTTAAAACAATTTCTGAATGCCCGATTTAAGTTTTCTAAGTTTTCTGACTTTTTAGAAACTCAGTTTTGGTTTTAAATTTTGGCATTATTAACCAATTTCAAATTGGTTTTAATAAGCCAAAAGTTTTAGAGATTCTAAGTCAGTTTTAGCTTTGCTTTACTTTTCTTTAGATGATTAAGTATTTAGTCTTTGCGAAGCAAATGGTGCATACATTTCGTTTGCATGCATGCATGCACTAGCCTCTTTGTGGTACGGGCATATATAGATGTGTTTTTTATAATTAATTTGATTGATATGTAGCTATTTGTAAGTCTCCTTATATTATTAAGAGAATATCGTCAACCTTATTATCTAACAGATTCTTAAACTCCTAAATCTAACAACCTGGCCTCCTGGCAATTTTATCTTGCAGATTTATCTAAAATCTATTCATACCTAAAATAATAGACTTGATACTTGTAGAACTCCTAAATCTAACAACCTGGCCTCCTGGCAATTTTATCTTGCAGATTTATCTAAAATCTATTCATACCTAAAATAATAGACTTGATACTTGTAAACGCACGAAAACAACAAACAACATTAGAGATATCTTTATTCACACTTAAGTTCATACAATCACACAAAGGCTGAACAATATAGCTCAAACATGTTATATTTTCATAGCTTTAAAGAGGCTGAATATCATATATATACCCACACAATACAGCAAATAGCAAACTGGCCTATATTCCTACAGCCAAACAATAAGAATCGAAGAGATTCCCCAATGTCATAGTGAAGAGCGAATTCTGTTGTGTCCTCTTCTTTGAAAGCTCGTTAGAAACTTGTTTCATGGTTGGGCGATGACGTGGAACGACTTGCAAACAAGCAAATGCTATTTTTAAGGAACTTGCAATGTCTTCAGATTCACGAATCGTCGTTGGAATTCGAAGCCGTTCATCCAACACATCTTTCAACAGAGTAGATTTTAACTCATCTGGTAACTGTTGGTGATTTTAGTATCATCAATGTATTTTAGTAGTAATGTGATTTATTATAGGGCGATGCAATAATGCGTTAAACTCGGAAACGAGTTAGGGAAGTGCGGAGTGCACGCTCGTCGAGCCAACGTATAATTGAATATGAATAATTGAAACGGGGTTCCAAGGGGCAGAGCCCCTGGCGGGGTCCAAGGGGCGAGAGCCCCTGACTGGGGTCCCGCTGCCAGAACAGCGGGCGGGGTGCGGGGCAGCGCCCCGAGCGAAAAGTTGCTTACTTCATTTCCGAACAGTTGCTTCCTTTCCGAACAGTTGCTTCCTTTCCGAACAGTTGCTTGCTTCCTTTCCGAACAGTTGCTTGCTTCATTTCCGAACAGTTGCTTCCTTTCCGAACAGTTGCTTGCTTTCAGTTTCGGTTATTGATCTCCTATATAAGAAGTCATTTGGCCTCGATTTCAAACATAGAAAAAAATAAGAATATTCTCTCTACATTCCTAATCTATTCTCCTTGCCAGAAACAGATTGTTCTTCAAGAATTATCCCCACAAAGATTTCGTGAACCCAGGCAATAATAGGGTCGAAATACTTTGTTCGGAAAGTGTACGAACACGATTCTTCGAAGTTATCCAGGATTATCATACCCTAAATTTCTAACAAACGAACAAAGTATTCTCTGATAATCATGGCTGGAGGAAGCACCGTCAAGGAGATGACTACAAATTTCGGAAAATTGGACAAGTTTCAAGGACAAGACTTCAGGCGTTGGCAGAAGAAGATGCATTTCATGTTGACAACGTTAAAGGTGGTGCACGTCCTGTCTACACCGATTCCAGAATTTGTAGAGGATGACACGGTTGAAAATCTAAGACGCAGATCAAAGTGGGAGAACGACGACTACATTTGCAGAGGACACATTCTTAACGGTATGTCTGATCCCTTATTTGATATTTACCAAAACGTGGAATCTGCAAAGGAATTGTGGGATTGTCTCGAATCCAAGTACATGGCAGAGGACTCATCCAGTAAAAAGTTCCTGGTAACCGATTTCAACAATTACAAAATGGTTGAATCGAGGTCTGTCATGGAACAATTCAATGAACTCCTCCGAATCCTTGGACAATTCACACAACACGGATTGAAGATGGATGAAAAAATATCTGTCTCAAGCATCATAGACAAGTTGCCTCCTTCGTGGAAGGATTTCAAACACAATCTGAAACATGGAAAAGACGAACTGTCTTTGATCCAACTTGGAAGTCACTTGCGCATAGAAGAATCTCTAAGAGCGCAGGAGGATGACAAAGGAAAGGGCAAACAAATTGTTGTACCCTCGGTTAATATGGTTGAAGAGGGTGGTAAGAACGATAACAACAAAAACAAAGGAAAGAAGCGTGCTTTCAAGAACAATAAGGGCAGTTTCGGTGCTAACAAGAAACCGAAACTAGAATGCTGGAAGTGTGGCAAAACAGGCCACTTCAAGAGGGATTGCCGTTTCGGCAAAAGGCACGACAACGCGAATGCAAGTGGTTCAGGAAAAGGGTCTAAGGACCAATCCGAAAACCAAGGTCAGAAATCAATTCGTGATTTGAATAGTTTGATTAAACATTCGGTTTCACTAAATTCTGAAGCATTTTATGTGCAGGATGATGCTATCGCGTGGTGGATTGATTCTGGCGCCACAACACATGTTTGCAAGGATCGTTTCTGGTTCAAGAATTTTGTTCCAGTGGAAGATGGTTCTGTCCTCTACATGGGAGATGATCACTTCGCTCCCGTTGAAGGCAAAGGAAACGTGGTGCTAGAATTCAGTTCTGGAAAGACTATTACTTTGTTTAATGTTTTGTATGTTCCTAAATTACGTAAAAATTTAATTTCTGGTCCTGTATTAAATAAGCTTGGATACAAGCAAGTGTGTGAATCCGATAAATATGTTTTATCAAAGTCTGGTGTGTTTGTAGGATTTGGATATTATAATAATGGTATGTTTATGATGAATTTGAATGGAGTTCCTAATGATTCTGGTTCTGTATTTATGTCTTCTTCGAATGTTATCAATTTCTCGTTATGGCATGCTCGTCTAGGACATGTACATTATAAAAGAATGCATGAAATGTCTAAAGATGATTTAATTCCTGTTTTTAATGAAAATGTAGAAAAATGTAAAACTTGCATGTTAACAAAGATCACTAGGCAACCTTTTAAAAGTATAACAAGGAAATCTGTCATTCTTGAATTAATACATAGTGATTTATGTGATTTGCATGCTACTCCATCATTAGGGCATAAAAAATATTTTATCACTTTCATAGATGATGCATCTAGATTCTGCTATGTCTATTTGTTGCACGCTAAGGACGAAGCCTTAGATAAATTCAAAATTTATAAAACTGAAGTTGAAGTGCAACAGAATATGTTGATTAAAACATTGCGTACAGATAGAGGTGGTGAATATTATGATCCTGTATTTTTCCAATCCGTAGGAATCATTCATGAGACTACGGCACCTTATACACCTCAACAAAATGGTGTGGCTGAAAGGAAAAATAGAGTTCTTAAAGAAATGGTGAATGCCATGTTATCTTACTCTGGTTTAAGTGAAGGGTTTTGGGGAGAAGATATGTTAACGGCTTGCTATTTGTTAAATAGGGTTCCTAATAAAAGGAACAAGACTACCTCATATGAACTTTGGTATAAGAAACGACCAAACTTAACATTTTTACGTGTTTGGGGTTGTAGGGCCGTGGTTAGACTCCCGGACCCAAAAAGGAAAACTTTGGGTGAAAAGGGTATAGCTTGCATCTTTGTTGGATATGCTGAGCACTCCAAGGCCTATAGGTTTTATGTTATAGAACCTAATGACTCGATTTCTATTAACACGATTATAGAATCGAGAGATGCCATATTTGATGAGAATTGTTTCTCTTCTATACCTAGACCAAAGGACTCTATACCTAATTCAGATGAATCTCTAAGGGATGATCATTCAATTGATGTGCCAAGTGAGACACTTGAACCCCGTAGGAGCAAAAGAGCTAGAAAATCTAGATCTTATGGATCTGATTTTCAACTATATTTAGTTGAGGGATCAAGAGATCAGATTGGTACTCAATACTATTATTGTTATAGTATAGAGGAGGATCCAAGAACGTATGATGAAGCTGTGAAATCTCGAGCTTCTGTTTTTTGAAAAGAAGCAATTGATGAAGAGATTGGTTCTATCATGGAAAATAATACTTGGGTATTATCTGATTTACCACCAGGTTGCAAACCATTGGGTTGCAAATGGATCTTCAAAAGGAAGATGAAAGTCGATGGTACAATTGACAAGTTTAAAGCTAGATTAGTTATCCAAGGCTTCAGACAAAAGGAAGGGATTGATTATTTCGATACCTATGCTCCAGTTGCCCGTATCACTACTATTAGATTGTTGATTGCCTTGGCGGCTATTCATAATCTAGTGATTCATCAAATGTATGTCAAAACAGCATTTCTGAATGGTGATTTGGAAGAAGAAGTGTATATGAAGCAACCTGAAGGATTTGTAATGCCTGGTAATGAGCATAAAGTGTGTCAGCTAGTTAAGTCGCTGTATGGGCTGAAACAAGCTCCGAAGAAGTGGCATCAAAAGTTTGATGAAGTTGTTTTGTCTAATGGTTTCATTCTAAACCAAGCAGACAAATGTGTATATAGCAAATTTAATACATCCGGTAAAGGAGTTTTCATTTGTCTATATGTTGATGACATGTTGATCTTTGGCACCGACCAAAATCAAGTTGATAAAACGAAGAATTTCTTGTCATCAAAGTTCTCCATGAAAGATATGGGAGAAGCGGACGTTATTCTTGGTATTAAGATTAAACGGGAGAATAAGGGGATTGTAATTACGCAATCTCATTACATTGAGAAAATACTCAAGAAGTTCAATTATGAAAGTTGTTCTCCAGTAAGTACTCCCATGGATCCGGGAGAAAAGCTTATGCCAAATACAGGTAAACATGTGGATCAACTTGAATACTCAAGAGCTATAGGCTCTTTGATGTATGCTATGATTAGCACTAGACCGGATATTGCTTATGCGGTTGAAAAGTTGAGCAGATTTACTAGTAATCCCAGTAGACATCATTGGCATGCGATAACTAGGGTATTCAAGTACTTGAAGGGTACTATGAATTATGGATTGGCATATATGGGATTTCCTTTGGTGTTAGAGGGTTATTCGGATGCTAGTTGGATAAATAATGCTGAAGACTCATCCTCTACAAGTGGATGGGTGTTCTTGCTTGGGGGAGGTGCCATCTCATGGGCTTCCAAGAAGCAAACATGTATAACTGGTTCCACAATGGAATCTGAGTTTGTAGCATTAGCAGTTGCTGGTAAAGAAGCGGAATGGCTCAGGAACTTGGTATATGAGATTCCGATATGGCCTAAACCGATATCACCAATTTCTATCCGTTGTGATAGTACTGCCACACTGGCTAAAGCTTATAGTCAAATATACAATGGAAAGTCTAGACATTTGGGTGTTAGACATAGTATGATTAGGGAATTAATCATGAATGGGGTGATATCTATTGATTTTGTTCGGTCGCAACAAAACTTAGCTGACCACTTGACGAAGGGGTTAGCTAGAGACTTAGTGAATAAGTCGGTAATTGGGATGGGATTAAAGTCCATTTAAATCTATTAGCTGTGGTATACCCAATTCCCTTCGAATACAACGTTAGAAGCAGAATTCAATGTGGAAAGATCATAGTTAGAGATTGGAGCAATTGTGTTTATCTTCCCAAAGTATGTGCTCAGACCTGCAAGTGATGGCTAGGTTGAAGTATATCTTCTTAATGGTTCTTTTGAAAAATTGCAAATGCAGGTGCAAGATTAAAAGGATCACCTATGTGAGCATGAAGTTTTGCCGCTTCAAGAAGCTTGGACTTGGCTTCCTATATGCTTATTAATGGATAAGGACACATGGCTTGTAAAGTGTCAAGTATGAATAGTAGAGTATTGTAAGAAACATATGTGTACTATATCTTCAGATATTCAAATGGATTGACGGGTTCAATCGTTATGACACCCAGATTTTCGAGTATTTGGAATGTGTATTTGTACTAAGATGAAAATTCAATCGTAAGACATTTTCATCTATGCATTTGTTTGATTGTTATACCTGTGTGTTATACCCTTGTATATATTATTGTATATACTGAGTAAATCAAGGATTACACTAAAATGGGGGGGATTTGTTGGTGATTTTAGTATCATCAATGTATTTTAGTAGTAATGTGATTTATTATAGGGCGATGCAATAATGCGTTAAACTCGGAAACGAGTTAGGGAAGTGCGGAGTGCACGCTCGTCGAGCCAACGTATAATTGAATATGAATAATTGAAACGGGGTTCCAAGGGGCAGAGCCCCTGGCGGGGTCCAAGGGGCGAGAGCCCCTGGCTGGGGTCCCGCTGCCAGAACAGCGGGCGGGGTGCGGGGCAGCGCCCCGAGCGAAAAGTTGCTTGCTTCATTTCCGAACAGTTGCTTCCTTTCCGAACAGTTGCTTCCTTTCCGAACAGTTGCTTGCTTCCTTTCCGAACAGTTGCTTGCTTCATTTCCGAACAGTTGCTTCCTTTCCGAACAGTTGCTTGCTTTCAGTTTCGGTTATTGATCTCCTATATAAGAAGTCATTTGGCCTCGATTTCAAACATAGAAAAAAATAAGAATATTCTCTCTACATTCCTAATCTATTCTCCTTGCCAGAAACAGATTGTTCTTCAAGAATTATCTCCACAAAGATTTCGTGAACCCAGGCAATAATAGGGTCGAAATACTTTGTTCGGAAAGTGTACGAACACGATTCTTCGAAGTTATCCAGGATTATCATACCCTAAATTTCTAACAGTAACTGTGACGACAATGAGAATTGAGAAACTAAGTCACCCGGATGCCTCCCCATTAAAACTTCTAGAGTAAGTATGCCGAAGCTATAAACATCTTGCATCTCATTCACTTCCATTGTGTGAGCAAGTTCTGTCATAACAAAGTTATTGATGACAGTAGTAATAAAAAAAAAATATGTACCCCAATAAATCTGCTATGAGGACTGAAGTACAGTAATAAAAAGTTACAATACTTCCCAGCAAGGAATGAATTGATGGCAGATCTTCTGTAATTATAAAAAGTTACAATACCTGGAGCTGCATAACCAAATGTTCCTGCAAAAGAGGTGCAATTGGTCGAGTTGGTCTTTAAAATTCGAGCAGTACCAAAATCTGAGATATGAGCGACGTTCTCTTTATCTAGCAAAATGTTTTTGCTTGATATGTCGCGATGGACTATGGGAGGTGAACAATCATGGTGCATATACGACAAACCATTTGCAACACCTTTAATGACATCGATCCTCATTGGCCACTCAAAATCAGTTGCTTTCTTTTTATCAGTGAGGATTTTATACAAATCTCCACCTTCCAAAAACTCATATACTAAAAATGAGTGTTGTGAATGTGAGCAAAAGCCGTACAATTTAACGATATTACGGTGACGAATCTCAGCTAATGCACGTATCTCACTGGTGAAAGCTTTTTGGTTATTCAACTCCCCAATTTCTATAGAATGTAATTTCTTAACAGCGAGAACTTCATCATTTGGTTGTTCAACCTTGTAAACTGCTCCTGATCCACCCACTCCGATACAATACTTTTCGTCAAAGTTTTCTGTCCCCGCAATGATAGTATCATAAACCAATTTTCCATTATAACTCCAAATCGAAAAAATATTTTCATTATTTTCATGTTGTCGATGACTTATTGTTTTTGGTTGCTTTCTTCTACAAACAAAGACTCCTAATATCACCAATATCAAAAATGAAAATGTAACAGCACAAACAATGAGTAGAGTTGTAGTTCTTTTGTTCTTCCTTTTCTTCGTACCGACTATTTTTTCTGGGGGACATTCCTTTAAACCAGTAAAATTACCACACAGGTCTTTATTTTCTCTAAAATCATAAACTGAAAGGTGTTGAAAAGGTTTTGTGTTGGGAACAGGACCCTCTAATTGGTTGTAAGACAAGTTCAGAGATATTAAACTCACCAGTGTATCAAAGCTATCCGGAATCGAACCAGAAAATTGATTATGCGACAAACTCAGATTCTGTAAGGTAATCAATTGTCCAACTTGTTGTGGTATCTCACCTGAGAGTAGATTTTGTGCAAGGTCAAGATCTTCAAGAACATGAAAACTACCTATTTCGAAAGGAATATCTCCTTCAAGTCTATTTTTGCTCAAGTTCAAGAGCCGTAGCTTAGAGCACCGAGACAATTGAACAGGGACCGAGCCTGTTAGGTTATTGGCCGCCAAGTTCAGAGTTTCTAGGTTAGGGTAGTCACCAACTTCAACCGAAATATTCCCTATCAACTCATTATTACTTAAATTGATGTCAAATAATAATTTACCCAAATTTTTCGGAACGTGTCCAGTAAGACGGTTTGAAGAGAGGTCGAGGCTTTGTAGCTTTGGTGCCAGCCCAATCTCTGCCGGTATTCTCCCAGAGATGTTATTGTTGGAAATCTTAAGTGTAGAAAGATTCTGAAACAATCCCCAGTTTCGAGATAGCTCTCCGAAAATGTTATTATAACTCAAATCTAAGAGATACAAATGAGGATATACCCCAAAGTCTTCGGTTATATCACCTGTTATATGGTTTCCGTCAAGTCTAATTCTTTGCAAGCTGGTACATGTTTTAAATGTTTTTGGGACCTTACCTGTAAAATTATTATTTGTTGCGCCAAAAAGTGTCAGGGATCCACTTTTGCATATATTATGTGGCAATTGGCCACTGAGATGGTTATCACTAATTTGAAATTCTTTCAATTTTGTAATATTATTTAGTGAGATGGGAAGTAGTCCTCCAAGTTGGTTTCCCGCCAAAGATAACTTGGTAAGATTTGTTAGGTGACCAATCTCCCTTGGAATTGTGCCTACAAGGTTATTTTCCCACAATAATAAAATTTCCAAGCTGGACAAGTTCCCTATAGAACTTGGAATTGAACCTGACAACGGGTTTCGATAAAGAGCCAGTTGTGTAAGAGACCTTAAGAAACCAATTTCTTTTGGAATCATGCCAATAATATTATTGCGAAAAAGGTGCAAATGTATCAAACTAAACAAGTTCCCTATAGAACTCGGAATCGAACCTGACAAGTAGTTTGCTGAAAAGTCCAACTTGGTAAGACTCGTTAGCTGAGCAATCTCTCTTGGAATTGTGCCAACAAGTGTATTTCTCCATAAGTATAAACTCGTTAAGCTGGATAAGTTTCCTATAGAGCTCGGAATCGAACCTGACAAGTTGTTTTTGGATAATTCCAGATCAGTAAGACTCGCTAGCTGACCAATCTCTCTCGGAATTGTGCCAACAAGTTCATTTCCATACAAGTATAAAACCTCCAAGCTGGACAAGTTCCCCACAGAGCTAGGAATCGTATCTGACAAGTTGTTTTGTGAAAAGTCTAACTCTGTAAGACTCGTTAGTTGACCAATTTCTGATGGAATAAATCCATAAAGAGAGTTGTTGGAAAGATTGATTGTAGTCAAATGGTGTAAGGATGAGAAGTTAAGCTCGGAAATCACACCTTTCAAACTGTAACTATTAATGGTGATATTGTCGACTCTACCTGCCTTGTTGCAACTAATTCCGTACCAACTAATGCAATGGTTACTCAGGTTTGGGTTTATTATTTCCCAAGATGATAGAAGTGATTGGCTTTGTCTATCGAGACTAGATTTCCACTTTAAAAGAGCCAATGCCTCTTCATTATTAGCTCGTAAGTGTTTGTTAGTTGCAAACAAAGAAGCAGGAGTAGTAGAATTAAAAGGAAAGATGGAAGCATAAACGATCACAATAAGAAAAACAACTGATGCATGTTGCAGGATTCTCATTTTTTTTAATGTCATTTACAAAATGTTATTGATACGTGTTAAGTCCATGTGCTCATTATAACAGGAACTCCATTGAGTCTCTTCTTGTCAAATTCAATACAGTTAGGAAATAGGAGTTAATGCTTTGTTTCCTATAGGTACGCAAAACTAAAGACTTTGAAAAGTCTGCATGGAAGACCAAGTCACCATGCAAGTGAACTAAGGACTACAACTGAAGAATACAAAATGTTATTGATATGTTAAGTCTATGTGCTCATTATAACAGGAACTCCATTGAGTCTCTTCTTGTCAAATTCAATACAGTTAAGAAATAGGAGTTAATGCTTTGTTTCCTATAGGTATGCAAAACTAAAGACTTTGAAAAGTCTGCATGGAAGACCAAGTCACCATGCAAGTGAACTAAGGGCTATTTCCTTCATTAATTATTGTTATGAATAGATTTTTTTTTTCTTTGTTGGCCATTAAGTAAAACTTCTAGAACTCAGTCCCTTCAAGATCACAGA
The DNA here is from genome assembly GCA_963920805.1 of Primula vulgaris. NCBI lineage: Eukaryota > Viridiplantae > Streptophyta > Magnoliopsida > Ericales > Primulaceae > Primula > Primula vulgaris. The sequence goes on along the minus strand of OY987216.1, from coordinate 4,808,961 downwards.
TAAGATCAAATTTTCTAAGAGTACTAAGTCACAATTTTTATTTTAAAAATAAATAGCCGATACACATTCATTATCAATACTACCAAGTACCTATACATACCCATACAGTAACTTCATTAAATCTCTTCCTTTCAAATCCAATCCAATTTGGAAAATAAGTGAGAGTTTGATTCTTTTGGGATACAGAAGACCCGGTCAACGACTTCACAAGAATAATAAATGTACTTCCTCAACAATATTTTTTTCTGGGATGCAATAAGCTATTTAACTGAAACTAGAATGTGAATTATTGTCTACTTCACGGAATTTACTGCCTTATTTTCACCACATGGTAAATAAACACCATCTAGCATCTGGAATAGTATTTTCTGGAGAAAAAAAAACATAGAAACAGCTGAGGCCTATAAGTATAGAAAGCCTGCATCACCTTACACCCGATGATTGGTTCATGGCATTGCTAAATTTCTTTAGAACACAGGTCCTTTCACAGAAGGTAAGATTTTTAGGTGTTGAATTTAGTGGGAAAAAGGTCTCGAACAAAGGATTTCGATGAAAAGAGATGTCGACAAAAGGTCTTAGATGATGTTGAATTTTGAAAACTCAGCAAATTTAAATGTACAACTATGACCGTGTGGCCAAGAGCCACAGGTGAGTAATTGGAAAAGTTATGAGAAGCTTTTTTTTAATTTCTTTTCTTTTGTTTTACATCTTGTAACAATTGAGGGCAAATATATAACGTACCGTTTGAATTTGGCTGGTAATTGTTGGGTCGATTAGGCGAACAATGAGAAAGGCAGAAAACTAAAACCGAGCACACACTCTTTGATAACGGAGTTCACCCAAATTGGCTACGTCTCCGGGCCGCTACACGTGACACTTAATATTATTATAAAGAGGATTACAATCTTAATCTAGCTCAATCACAAGCTATGGTTCAATCACAAATAGAACTCTCTCTTTACAATATTCTTACTTGAATATGTGATTGTGATGTGTAAAAAGTGCAATTAAATATACAAGATAGTAGGACATTATATAGAACCCAAAATAGGTTTTATTACAATTCCAAGCGATGTGGGATAATTAGAAAACATGGCCAAAATTCATTTGGCTCCACAACTCAACAATCTCCCACTTCGAGTCAAATGTCAAGTATTTCAAGAGAATTCTGATTATCCCCGACCACCGAACTCACTGTGCTCCACCGAGCAGAATGCTCCCATCGGTATCCTTGTATAATAATTATTACTCCAGAGTTGCTCATTTTTCATGTAGCGGCGACCCTGAGCCTCAAGCTCGGAGTCCTACTGAGGTTGCACACAGCCTCAGTTTGTCGATTGTAACAGTCTTCGTTAGCATATCGGCGGGGTTCTTAGCGCCCTCAATCTTTTCTAGCGCGAAGATTCCATCTTGTAGAACATCACAGATAAAATGGTAACGAATCTGTATGTGCTTGGTGCGTGAATGGAATACAGGATTCTTAGCTAGCTGAACTGCACTTTGACTATCACAGTGCATAACTCCCTTGTCGGTTTTCTGACCGAGCTCCTTTAAGAAACATTGCAACCAAATCATCTCTTTGCTTGCTTCTGTCACCGCGACGTACTCAGCCTCTGTGGTCGACAATGCAACAATCTTTTGTAACTTAAATGTCCAACTCACAGCAGTACCACCGTAGGTACAAACACATCCCGTTGTGCTCTTTCGGTTGTCCAGATCACCGGCCATGTCAGCATCCACATAGCCGTGCAGGCCTTCCGAGGTCTTTTGGAAACATAATGCCAAATTCACTGTACCCGAGAGATATCTCATTATCCACTTCACAGCTTCCCAATGGTGCTTTCCTGGGTTACTTATGTAACGACTGACAACTCCCACTGCATGAGCAATGTCCAGTCTTGTACACACCATAGCGTATATCAAGCTACCAATTGCTGAAGCGTAGGGTATGTTCGACATACGATCCTTTCCTTCCTCGTCCGAGGGTGATTGTTCTTTCGACAAGTTAAAGTGTGCGGATAGGGGTGTGCCTACAGCCTTGGCATCACTCATACTAAAACGAGCCAACACTTTCTTCACATACTCGGCTTGCGACAGAAACAGAGACCCATCCCTTCCTCGGGAAATCCTCATTCCGAGGATCTGATTTGCGGCTCCCAAATCTTTCATCTCAAACTGTTTCGCCAACTGTTGCTTCACCTTGTTAATCTCCACAAGGCTCGACCCGGCAAGCAAAATGTCATCTACGTACAAAAGTAGTATGACGTACAAAGAGTTCTCGAATCTCTTCACGAAACAGCAGTGATCACTATCACTTCTTTCGAACCCGGTATCCCCCATGAAACTGTCAAACTTCTTATACCACTGTCATGGTGCTTGTTTTAGCCCGTACAAGCTCTTCCTCAGTTTGCAGACCAGTTTCTCTTTTCCTTTTTCGGCAAACCCTTCAGGTTGGAGCATGTAAATTTCTTCTTCAAGATCTCCATGGAGAAAGGCAGTTTTCACATCTAACTGCTCAAGATGAAGATTCGCATTTACAACAATGCTCAACAATAGCCGAATAGTCGTCAGTTTTACGACTGGTGAAAAGATCTCGGTGTAGTCAATTCATGCCTTTTACTGGAACCCTTTGACTACTAATCGTGCCTTATACCGTTTCGAGCCATCTTGTTCCTCCTTTAGTCGGAACACCCATTTGTTACTCAGTGCCCTTTTCCCCTTGGGCAGTTCGGCTAACTGCCAAGTCACATTCTTCTCAAGTGACTTCATATCATCCTTCATCGCGAGCTCCCACTTGCTCGAGTCTTTCAGCTCCAGAGCTTCCTCTCTACTTTCGGGCTCGCCTGCATCATTGAGTAATATGTAATTCAGGGAAGGAGAGTATCGGACAGGAGGTCTCCTCTCGCGATGACCTCGGCCCAATTCAGGTCGAGGAGTTTGGGGAAGCTCCTCGTCCTCTTCAGCATGTGCTGGTAGGTTGTTGAGCACCACTGGCTCATCTTCAGTGTCAATTTCCAACTCCAATCTTGGAAACACATTCATGTCGACTATACCACTTTGCTCGGACGGGAGCGCGTGTTCTTCCACCACCACATTTTCTCGATCTTTGTACAAAATGCTTTCGTTGATGATGACATCCTTACTGCGAATGATCCTCTTTGTTTGACCATCCTAGAAGCGATATCCGAACTCAGCTCCACCGTACCCCACAAAGTAACACACTTTGGATTTCGAGTCAAGCTTGGTACGATCATTTATATCGACATGGATATATGACAGACAACCGAACACTCGCAAGTGTTCGTAGGAGATATACTTTCATATCCACTCTTCTTCGGGAATTCTCCTTTCTAATGGCACTGAGGGTCCGCGGTTAATGAGGTAAACCGTCGTGCTTACTGCATGTGCCTATAAGGCTTTGGGCAACCCACTTTGCAGTCTCATACTCCTAGCACGCTCATTGATTGTTCGGTTCATTCTTTCGGCCACGCCATTCTGCTGTGGCGTTCTTCGAATGGTCTTGTCCATTCGAATGCCTCTCTGTACACAGAACCCTACGAACTTCGCATCAATGTACTCTCGGCCGTTATCGGACCTCAGACATTTGAGTTTATTTCCGGTCTCTAGTTCGACCATGGCCTTCCATTCTTGAAATTTCTTAAACACCTCAGACTTGTGTTTCAAGAAATAGACCCATGTTTTCCTCGTCGAATCATTGATGAATGTCACATAGTACTGGGATCCTCCCACTGAGGTTACTGGAGATGGTCCCCATACGTCTGAGTGGACCAGTGCTAGCTTCTCCTTCTTGGGAGCTTTTCCACCTTTCCGAAAGCTCACTTTCTTCTGCTTCCCGAAGATGCAACCTTCGCACATGTCGAGGTTGACAGACTTCAAGCCTGGAAGTTTGCTGTCCTTTGCTAACACCTTCATCCCCTTCTCACTTATGTGACCCAAACGTCGATACCACGGTTTCGAGCAGTTTTGCGACACAGGTGCCGCAACTGTACACTCCTCATCGGTCGTCATGTACAGTGTACCGACCTTGCTCCCTCGGGCTATCACCATAGCTCCTCGTGAAACTTTCCAAGCTCCATTGCTGAACGAAATGGAGTGCCTTTCTGCATCGAGTTGACCTACTGAGATCAGATTCTTGGTCAACCTCAGAACATGCCTCACTTTCGTTAGCATCCATACCGAACCATTTGGAATGCGAATCTTCACATCGCCCATTCCAACAACATCCAACGTTTCTCCGTCGGCTAGATACACTTTACCGAAATTACCCGCAATGTAATTTTCGAATAGCTCCTTCTGAGCGGTCGTGTGAAATGATGCCCAGAGTCTAGAATCCACGAATCTATATTTCTCTGTACGACAAGCATTAAACAGTCACCCGAATCCTCGTCGCTCGCAACATTAGCCACGTGGTCACAGCCAGTACCCTTCTTCGGCTGCTTGCACTCATGACTGAAGTGCCCCATACCCTGGCAGTTATAGCATCGAAGATTTTTCTTACTTCGATCACTATCTTTGCTGCCTCGGCTTTGCCCTCTTCTACCTCGGGATTGTGAATGTCCTCTAACGTCCCTTACCCTGGCCTTACCCCGGTCTCTTGAACCCACGTTCAAGGCTGCTACATCATTTGAGCATTCACCCATGTCTAATCTCATGAGTTTCTCAGCGAGTATTTGATCTCGGATGCCGTTGTAAGTCAGTTTCTCCTTTCCAATTGAGTTGCTGACAGCAGCTCGCATGAACTCCCAACTGTTCGGTAGAGAGGCTAGCAATATTAGGGCTCTTACCTCGTCGTCAAAAGTTATCTCAACCGCATCCAACTGATTTACGATGTCGATGAACTTATTTACGTGGTTTGCGACAGGTGTGTCCTCAGCCATGCGTAGGTTGAACAACTTACGCATGAGATGTACCTTGTTGTTCGCGGATGGTTTCTCATAGATGTCGGTGAGGACCTTCATCATCCCCATCGTCGTCGTCTCTCTTGTGACGTTATGTGCTACACTCCTAGATAGGGTTAGGCGGATCACTCCCAACACTTGTCGGTCTAAGAGTTTCCACGCCTTTTCGGTGGTCGTGGTCGGCCTTTCCTCAAGGAGAAGTTGCTGATGCATCTTCCTCCCGTAAAGGTAGTCCTCTATTTGCATTCTCCAGAATGCGAAATCCTTCCCGTCGAACTTCTCGATCCCGTGTGCGGTTCTGTCTTCTTTTGCCATCAATCTTCCGAGCTCTGATACCACTTGTTGGGGTCGATTAGGCGAATAATGAGAAAGACAGAAAACTAAAACCGAGCACACACTCTTTGATAACGGAGTTCACCCAAATTGGCTACGTCTCCGGGCCGCTACACGTGGCACTTAATATTATTATAAAGAGGATTACAATCTTAATCTAGCTCAATCACAAGCTATGGTTCTCTCACAAATAGAACTCTCTCTTTACAATATTCTTACTTGAATATGTGATTGTGATGTGTAAAAGGTGCAATTAAATATACAAGATAGTAGGACATTATATAGAATCCAAAATGGGTTTTATTACAATTACAAGCGATGTGGGACAATTAGAAAACATGGACAAAACTTATTTGGCTCCACAACTCAACAGTAATTAGAGGATGAAAATTGTTTTTCACGTGTTGCTTTTGGAGAAAAGGTTAACCAAGAACTGCTCTACGTGAAGTGAAAGGAAGCTCAAACGAGAACTCATAAACAAACTTGGAAAAAAAATATAATGGTCCAAACCATCCACAGTTTGCGAATTATTGCCTTATTAACTTTTTAAATCTGAAATTTCTATCCGCTGTTCTAGTTGCTGTTACGCAGTTAGGTTGCAACTACAGTTGAAATTACAGTTGCAAAAACAAGTATAATTATGGACATAACTAAAAGTTAAATGTACTTGAAATAATTCACACGCACACTTAACAACGGAGTTCATCCACCTGGACTACGTATACGGTGCACTCATCCAGATTAGTGATATTATAAAAGATTACAACATATGATCTAAGTCTTAGTGAAAAAATCTCAGACTCGCTCTAAGTTTTATGCATATCTCTATATTTCTCCTATTATATAACTATCACTCAAAAAATCAATGACATCCTACCATTGTTTTTCGTTTTAAAAGTTCACGTGTGTCTCCCTAACGGTAGTTATTTAAAGTTTAGAAAACACACTTTTTACAAGCAATACTATCAACTATTTATAAAGACAGAATTACAATCTTCTAATATATTCAAATATTTATTCTTGATTCTTCATTCTTCATTCTTCAGGATCTTCTTGATTGTTTTAAGTCTTCAATTTGATCCAATCATGCAGCAATCTCAGAAACAAGATAGCTTCTAATTGAGCACAACTTCCTTTGATACACACGAGATAGAGCTTACTTTTAGTTTAGGAGATGTTGTTGGTTTTAAAAAAATCATATAAAATACTATCTTTCGGTTAAAATCTTACTTATAATATAAACAATATCTCCAAGTTAATTTCAATCTATAAGAAATATATAAAATATTTCTGAATCAAGATTGATATAATGATAAAGACTTGCATAACAAAGATTTAGTTAGCACAAAATATGGAACAATATAATATATTTTAGATACTAAATCTTTTGAAACTAAACTAATTAATTCTATAAGAAACATTCCATTTTTTATCACTTAAATATTTTCAACACATATAAAACAAATCTGTGTAAACATAAGAGAATATATCCTGCATATTTTAATTAAAATAATTAACTAAAAGGTCAAGTAATGAAGTAAGAGAGAATAAGACAGAATCGTGCGTATTGACAGGTTAGAACTAAGGTTGTAACTGAGATTACAACTTCACTTGTAAACATAAATTGTCTAAATTCTTAGTATTCAACTTAAATTAATTTGCTCAAAACCAATTCACAACAGAGAGTTATTAGGCCATAAAAATGGTCCTAACAAAATCCATAGCCAGTAATCTAACCCATGTAATGACAGATAAAAATAAGCCATCCTTTTCTTTTGTAATCCCCTATAGCCTCAAACAATTCCCGATTCCCCGATTTATAAATATTGTTGGTCCGTTTTTACCACAATCATTCTAATCTCCGCTAAGTTATTACTTTTCCAAATAAACTCCTCAAATTTTCAAGTATATAAGCAAAACAAATTGACATACGCACCAGCTATGTCTTTCTGGCGAACAGCATCCTATTCCAGTTTCCACCAATTCTATATTAATTTTGTTTTGGCCGACTCTGAGGCGGCTCTTCTTTGTACTGAAATTTAGGGACTTAAATGGTCGAAACGTTGAAAGGAAGCACAAGCAAGAACTTATAAACAATGAAAAAAAAGGTTCCAAACCATTTGTAATATGATAGTTTTTTTTCTAAAGAACTACTTAGTTTTTAACAGTCTACATTGTTAGCTTACAAATTCTAAAACTCTTAAATTCATCTGCCTGATCTCCAGGCAATTGTGCCATGTAGACTTATTTAACATTTATAGATAACTAAAAAAACTGAATCTAATACTTGAAAACCGCACATACTCAACTACGAACAACATTAGAGATCACCTTATTCGCACTCATGTTCAATGATACAAGTATTAGTACTCGGTGAACACCTTAGCTGAAGCATATTAAAGTGCCTCAGCATTACTCAGACGAAAATTAATATATAGCCCTACAATATAGCAGAACAGGAATTAAAATCACAGGGATAGAGAGTCTAGACTATCAAATTTTAAGAAACTGCCCTTAGAAGAAACCATACAATATAGCCATACGGTATTGATATTTGAAAAACGCATATCGGCACATATACATTATTGATACTGGAAAAGCGTGCATCAGCACATATACAATTAATAATAATATTAAGCAAGATCTTGCCATTCACAATTAATAATAACAGTACTCACAAAACACCTTCGCTTTAGAAAGACGAATTATTATATATTTATAAAACGGCAAGATATATAAGAAAGAGAAATTGGCATATGATCAAAGGGTCGGTCCAACATAATCAAAGAGATTCCCCAATGTCATAGTGAAGAGAGAATATTGATGTGGTCTCTGCTTCGAAAGCTCGGTGGAAACTTGTTTCATGGTCGGGCGATGACGTGGAACGACTTGCAAACAAGCAAATGCTATTTTTAAAGAACTTACAATATCTTCAGACTCACGAATCGTCCTTGGGATTAAGAGCCGTTGATCCAACACATCTTTCAAAAGTGTTGATTTAAATTCATCTGGTAATTCTATCGATGATGAGAATTGGGAAACTAGGTCACCCGGATGCCTCCCGATTAAAACTTCTAGAGTAAGTACACCGAAGCTATACACATCTTGCATCTCATTCACTTCCATTGTGTGAGCAAGTTCTGTCATTACAAAAATAATTAATAATAATAGTAATAAAGCAAAATATAAATGCAAAATGGACTTCCACAATGATATGTGCCCAAAAAATCTGTCCCAGGTGAAAGATAAAGGAACGTATTTGATGGCAAATGTTCTGGGTAAGAATAATTTTTCTTTAATTAAAAAATAGAAGGGAAGCTATATACCTGGAGCTGCATAACCAAATGTTCCTGCAAAAGAGGTGCAATTGGTTGAGTTGGCCTTTAAAATCCTAGCAGTACCAAAATCTGAGATGTGAGCTATGTTCTCTTCATCGAGCAAAATGTTTTTGCTCGATATGTCACGATGAACTATGGGAGGTGAACAATCATGGTGCATATACGACAAGCCATTTGCAACACCTTTAATGATCTCAATCCTCTTTGGCCACTCAAAATCAGATGCTTTATTTCTATCAATGAGGACGCTATACAAATCTCCACCTTCCAAAAACTCATATACTAAAAATGAGTGTTGTGAATGTGAGCAGAAACCATACAATTTTACGATGTTACGGTGACGAATCTCAGCTAATGCACGTATCTCACTGGTGAAAGCTTTTTGGTTATTCAACTCCCCAATTTCCATAGAATGTAATTTCTTAACAGCGAGAACTTCATCATTTGGTTGTTTAACCTTGTAAACTGCTCCTGATCCACCCACTCCGATACAATACTTTTCGTCAAAGTTTTCTGTCTCCGCAATGATATTATCATAAACCAATTTTCCATTATAACTCCAAATCGAAAAAATATTTTCATTATTTTCTTGTTGTCGATGACTTATTGTTTTTTGTTGCTTTCTTCTACAAACAAAGACTCCTAATATCACCAATATCAAAAATGAAAATGTAACAGCACAAGCAATGAGTAGAGTTGTAGTTCTTTTGTTCTTCCTTTTCTTCGTACCGACTATTTTTTCTGGGGGACATTCCTTTAAACCAGTAAAATTACCACACAGGTCTTTATTTTCTCTAAAATCATAAACTGAAAGGTGTTGAAAAGGTTTTGTGTTGGGAACAGGACCCTCTAATTGGTTGTAAGACAAGTTCAGAGATATTAAACTCACCAGTGTATCAAAGCTATCCGGAATCGAACCAGAAAATTGATTATGCGACAAACTCAGATTCTGTAAGGTAATCAATTGTCCAACTTGTTGTGGTATCTCACCTGAGAGTAGATTTTGTGCAAGGTCAAGATCTTCAAGAACATGAAAACTACCTATTTCGAAAGGAATATCTCCTTCAAGTCTATTTTTGCTCAAGTTCAAGAGCCGTAGCTTAGAGCACCGAGACAATTGCACAGGGACCGAGCCTGTTAGGTTATTGGCCGCCAAGTTCAGAGTTTCTAGGTTAGGGTAGTCACCAACTTCAACCGAAATATTCCCTATCAACTCATTATTACTTAAATTGATGTCAAATAATAATTTACCCAAATTTTTCGGAACGTGTCCAGTAAGACGGTTTGAAGAGAGGTCGAGGCTTTGTAGCTTTGGTGCCAGTCCAATCTCTGCCGGTATTCTCCCAGAGATGTTATTGTTAGAAATCTTAAGTGTAGAAAGATTCTGAAACAATCCCCAGTTTCGAGATAGCTCTCCGAAAATGTTATTATAACTCAAATCTAAGAGATACAAATGAGGATATACCCCAAAGTCTTCGGTTATATCACCCGTTATATGGTTTCCGCCAAGTCTAATTCTTTGCAAGCTGGTACATGTTTTAAATGTTTTTGGGACCTTACCTGTAAAATTATTATTTGTTGCGCCAAAACGTATCAGGGATCCACTTTTGCATATATTATGTGGCAATTGGCCACTGAGATGGTTATCACTAATTATAAATCCTTTCAATTTTGTAATATTATTTAGTGAGACGGGAAGTAGTCCCCCAAGTTGGTTAAACCCCAAGTTTAACATGATCAAGTTGGATAGGTTTCCTATAGAACTTGGAATCGAACCAGACAAGTTGTTTTTATAAAGTGTCAACCAGAAAAGAGACCTTAAGAAACCAATTTCTTTTGGAATTATGCCAACAAGTTTATTTTCATGAAGGTACAACATTGCCAAACTAGACAAGTTCCCTATAGAGCTCGGAATTGAACCTGACAAGTTGTTTGTTGAAAAGTGCAGCTCCGTAAGACTCTTTAGTTGACAAATCTCTCTTGGAATCATGCCAACAAGTTTATTGTCATAAAGGTACAAAGTTGCCAAACTAGACAAGTTTCCTATAAAGCCCGGTATCAAACCTGACAAGTTGTTTGTTGAAAGATGCAACCCGATAAGACTCTTTAGTTGACCAATCTCTCTTGGAATCATGCCAACAAGTTTATTGTCAAAAAGGTGCAAAATTGTCAAACTAGACAAGTTTCCTATAGAGCTCGGAATTGAACCTGACAAGTTGTTTGTTGAAAAGTCCAACTGGGTAAGACTCTTTAGTTGACCAATCTCTCTTGGAATCATGCCAACAAGTTTATTGTCATAGAGGTACAAATTTGTCAAACTAGACAAGTTTCCTATAGAGCCCGGTATCGAACCTGACAAGTTGTTTATTGAAAAGTCCAACTGATCGGTAAGACTCTTTAGGTTACCAATCTCTCTAGGAATTGTGCCAGAAAGTTTATTGCCCCACAGGCTTAAAACCGTTAGGTTGAACAAGTTTCCTATAGAGCTTGGTATCGAACCTGACAAGTTGTTTCTTGAAAGGCCCAACTCGTTAAGACTCTTTAGTTGACCAATCTCTCTTGGAATCATGCCAACAAGTTTATTGTCATAAAGGTACAAAATTGTCAAACTAGACAAGTTTCCTATAGAGCTCGGAATCGAACCTGACAAGTTGTTTTCATAAAGCACCAACCCTGTAAGAGACCTTAAGAAACCAATTTCTTTTGGAATTATGCCAACAAGTTTATTTTCATAAAGGTACAAAATTGTCAATCTAGACAAGTTCCCTATAGAGCTCGGAATTGAACCTGACAAGTTGTTTGTTGAAAAGTCCAACTCGGTAAGACTCTTTAGCTGACCAATCTCTCTAGGAATTGTGCCAGAAAGTTTATTGCCCCACAGGTTTAAAACCGTTACGTTGGACAAGTTTCCTATAGAACTTGGAATTGAACCTGAGAAGAGGTTTTGACTTAAGCTCAATAGTGTGAGCGACCTTAACGATCCAATTTCTTGTGGGATGGTCCCATAAAGGGAGTTGTCGTAAAGATCGACTGTAGTCAAAGAGTGTAAGGATGAGAAATTAAGGTCGGAAAGCTTACCTTTCAAACCACTACTATTAATAGTGATGTTGTCGACTCTACCAGCCTTGTTGCAACTAATTCCGAACCAACTAATGCAATGGTTACTTGGATTATGTTTTATTATTTCCCAAGATGATAGAACAGCTTGGCTTTGTTTGTTCAGGCTGGATTTCCAGTTCAGAAGAGCCAACGCCTCTTCGTTATTAGCTGCTCGTAACTGTTTGTTGGTTGAAAACGAAGAAGCTGAAGTAGTAGAAATAAAAGGAAAGATAGAAACATAAATGATGATAATTAGAAAAACAAACTGTGCATGCTGCAGGATTCTCATTTTCTTTTTTACTTGTATTAAGAAAAAATGGCATTTGGTTACACTATAAACTGCAACTTCATTGAATCTCTTCCATTCAAATCCAATCCAATTTAGAAAACATGACTTTTTTTCATCTTTAGAATGCAATGACTAACGACTTTGAAAAGTATATTTGGAACTATGGAAGACAAGTGGACAGCGGACTACTTCAAAAAACTTATATCCTTTATTTTTGTTAGGAACAAAAGTTCTCTTTCGTGGGATGCAATATGCTGATTAACTGAAATTAATCCAATGTGAACCATTATCTAGGGGAAAAAAAATGGTTTAGTTACATTAACAAAATGGAAAGTAAATTACTGACATTTACAATTTAGGCACTGAGCTACATATTTTTTTCTAATATTGGGACATCCGTCAATTTAATTGGACGAAAGTTAAGTTTAAATTACATTTCAGTCCCAAATTTTATAAACATATCAATTTAACCCGAAAATTTTATAATTTTACATTTTTAACCCGAAAAAATATATTTTTTTAAAAAAATGAATTTATTTTTTTTAAAAATCAACTTTTAAAAAAAATGACCGTTTTTTTAAAAACTAACTTTTTTAAAAAAAATCTAACTTTTTTTTTGAAAAAAATTAACTTATTTATTGAAAAAATTAACTTTTAAAAAAAATAATTTTTTTTTAAAAAAATATTACTTTTTTGAAAAAATTAACTTTAAAAAAAACAAAAAAAGTTACTTTTTTTAAAAAAGGAACTTTTTACAAAAATATTAACTTAAAAATAATATTTTTATAAAAAAAGTTAAATATTTTTTTAAAAAAGCAACTTCTTTTGTTTTTTTTAAGTTACTTTTTTCAAAAAAATTTCAAAAAAAAAGTTAGTTTTTTCAAAAAAGTCGTTTTTTTTAAAAGTTGATATTTCAAAAATAAGTTAATTTTTTCAAAAAATAAGTTACTTTTAAAAAAAAAAATCTTTTCGGGTTAAAAATGTAAAATTATAAATTTTTCGGGTTAAATTTATATGTTTTATAAAATTTGGGACTGAAATGTAATTTAAACTTAACTTCCGTCCAATTAAATTGACGGAGGTCCCAATTTAGGAAAAATATATAATTCGGTGTCTCAATTGTTAATATCAGTAGTTTAGTCCCCATTTTGTTAATGTATGATAGTTGGGGTTACAAAACCAATTTTTACCCCATTATCTACTACCGGAAATTTACTGCTTAAACCAAATGGCCTATAAACACTGGTAAACAATATCTGGCCGGAGAGGCATTTTCAGTGCCGATTAATAACACTATTTCGAGTTTGGTTTGCAGTGCCGATTAGCGTCTCAACCTCTCCTCTTTAAAGTTTCTTGTTCGGTCTTGAGTCTACTTGATTGGAATTTGGAACTAACCTGCTTTAGGATCAAAGTACCCCCTGCAACTTATGAACAAACTCTGGAAAAAATTGTCTAAAATATGAGTAGGCCAACATTTAAAATACGAACAAACTCTCAAAAGAAGAATCCTAAAAGTTAATTTTTAAAAAAAATATTTTTTTTTCAAAAAAATTGATTTTTTTCTATATCGTTATATATATATATATATATATATAAATTGTGTATTTTTTTATGTATATATATATGTAACTATTTGTTTATGGGTATATTAAAAATGTAAAATTATAAACTTTTCGGGTTAAATTCGTATGTTTTATAAAATTTGGGACTGAAATAGAATTTAAATTTAACTTCCGTCCAATTAAATTGACGGAGGTCCCCAATTTAGAAAAATATATATATTTCGGTAACTCAATTGTTATTGTCATAAGTTTTATCTCCATTTTATTAATTTAGGATAGTTGGACTCACTAAACCTATTTTTTTCCCCTTTAAATTTAAGGGTACATTAGTAATCTGTTTGTAAAATGTTCATTTGCTGGCTTTTCCGTCCACTTGAGTTGTTTTTTTTAATAAAAAAATAACGGAGACTAAACTTAAGGATAGTTAAAGGGAAAGTTTATAATTCAGGGTAGTTAACGAAAATAATAACATATTTCAGTATAGCCAACTATAATAAACCTCTTTTATCAAATTCTTTGGGTTTTCTCCTTCTGTAAAATGGGACAAGCTAATGTTGGATTGGTTTTGGCTGCCTGAAAAATTCAGGGCAGCCTGTCTTGAATTTTAAGGCAGCAAAACCAATTCAAATCAGATCTGTTTAGTATATTTTTTGCTTCATTAATAAGTGTTAGGTTTCGGTGTTCATTCCAAAATGCACTATTATTTTGGGTGTGTCAACCAATAGTATTTTTTAGTTTTAATTTTAAATTAATTTTAGCATATATATTTTTGGATTCATTAACATGTGTTAGGTTTTTAGTGTTTTTTTTTTAATTTTTAATTTATTTTAGGATAGATATTTTTGGGTTCATTAATATGTGTTAGGTTTTTAGTATTTGACACATCCTAAATAATAATGGACTAGATTCACGATAGTGTTAATCGTTCGATGTTGATTTCAAAATATTAAAACAAAAATGTAACATACAAAATGAATCCGCTAATGCCTTGCAGTCATAGGCATTAGTTAAGCTGCTTATATATATATATTAATTTCATTGTTAAATTTCCAATATGTATATTAAGCATGTATTTTTTGAAATACTATGTTGAGTATGTGTGGTATTTTTTTGCAATATGTTTATTAAATAAATATATTATTTAATAATTGGTTTGGTTAAAGAGTATCTGAGTACCGTTTAATCATTTAATATATTTTCAAAATCATCCTGCATTAAATACAAAAATATTTGTGTTTATACTTTATAATCATTACATATTATCGTACTGTGGCATTGGTTAGCTTTATACTTTAATAATTTAAGTAAATTAAACTTTTAACCATGTTAAATTATTATGATTATGATCTTCAGAAATTAATGGGTTTTATAATCATTACATATGATCTTCAGAAACATAAATTGTGTAATTTTTTTTATGTATATGTATGAGTATATATATGTAACTATTTGTTTATGGGTATATTAAAAATATAAAATTATAAACTTTTTGGGTTAAATTCATATGTTTTATAAAATTTGGGACTGAAATAGAATTTAAATTTAACTTCCGTCCAATTAAATTGACGGAGGCCCCCAATTAAGGAAAATATATATATTTCGATAACTCAATTGTTAATTTCATAAGTTTTGTCCCAATTTTATTAATTTAGTATAGTTGGAGTCACTAAACCTATTTTTTTTCCTTTAAATTTAAGTGTACATAAGTAATCTGTTTGTAAAATGGTCACGTGCTGATTTTTCCGTCCACTTGAGTTGTTTTTTTTAACAAAAAAATAGCGGAGACTAATAAAAGTAAAAGTTTATATTTTAGGATAGTTAACGAAAATAATATCATACTTTAGAATAGTAAAGTATAATAAACTTCTGTTAAGAGGTTCTTCGGTTTTTCTCCTTCTATAAAATGGGACAAGCTAATGCCTCATAGTCATAGACTGCATTAGTTAAGCTGCTTATATATATTAATTTCATTGTTAAATTTCCAATATGTATATTATGCATGTATTTTTTGAAATACTATGTTGAGTATGTGTGGTATTTTTTGCAATATGTTTATTAAAGAAATATATTATTTAATAATCGGTTTGGCTAAAGAGTATCTGGACATCGTTTAATTATTTAATACATTTTCAAAATTAACCTGCATTAAATACAAAAATATTTGTGTTTATACTTTATAATCCTTACATATTATCATACCCGGGCATTGGTTAGCTTTATAATTTCATAATTTAAGTAAATTAAACTTTTAACCATCATTAAATTATTATGATTATGATCTTCAGAAATTAATGGGTTTTGGATTTGACCAAAATAACAGTCAAAATATATCTGTTTTTAGCCTTTTAGGTGATGACTATTTTAGATATTTTTGTTTGAATGTGCAGATTGTGACAAATCTTCTTTGTCTTCTCCTCTATTTAACTATTTGCAACTATCATGAAATTCTTATTTGCATTTACCCTTTTTTCCCGCTAAACACTTGTTCGATACAGAAGAATATAGAACTTGTTTTTTGGTTCTGTATCCTTTTTACAAAAAAAAAAAAACATGCATTTTTTCTAAAATGGCCACCCTGTGCACGAGAAATGCATTGAAATGTTGGAAAAACCATGTTTAACATGGTAGTTTCCGAATGGTCACGAGACCATCTTTGAGTCAAGATTCCAAGTGACAGCCGTTGTCTTTTGGCACCATACTCAAGACGGTTGAGTAGATGGTATGACAAAGTTCGTAACGGTATGTCGCATGACCTATTCGGAGAATGGGAGTTAATGGAAATTGGCATCAAAGAATGGGGTTGAGAAAGAGGAAAACTCTTAATGCTGGAAAATGGGTTTAATGAGGATAACTCATTGGGAATTGTCCCACATTGAAAAGGAAAGAGCTCCTCCTCGGAGAAAAGAGCTCCTCCTCGGGAAAAGAGCTCCTCCTCGGGGAAAAGAGCTCCTCCTCGGGAAAAGAGCTCCTCCTCGGAGAAAAGTGCTCCTGCTCGGTAAAAAGTGTCCAGCTCGGCCAAGTGTCCTGCTCGGAAAAGTGATCCAGCTCGGCCAATGGTCCTGCTCGGCCAAAGTGTCCAGTTCGGCCAAAAATTTCCAGGTCGGGAAAATTTCCAGCAAAGCGGTAACTGTTGCAATAAATATGAATTCATTGCAAAGTTAATACTGCAGTTTCGAATTTCGAAAACTGACAGTAGTAAAGTGACTTTAATGGCTGAGATACTCAGCCAGCCTATAAATAGGCAGAACCCCCCACAGGTCAAAAAGAACATTCTGAAATAAAACAGCAGCATATATCATCTCTCAAAAATCAGCATTACATTTTAGTCAGAGAGAGCCACCCACCAACAGCGCGACCTTGACTCGTCGCCAGTTTCCGGCGAGTCATCCGAGACGTTGTACCTTGGGATCGAAGCGCCAAACATAACCAGAAACCTCAAAGGTGGTTAGGCGAATATCGGTTAAGGGCAGACTGTTAAACAGTCGCCTCGTCTATTTATTTTTCCTGTATTTTTATTCCGTCTTTACATTCCAGCAATTTTATATTCTGTAATTTATTTTCCTGTTCTGTAATTTCATTTCAGTCCATTTTCTTTTCTGTAATTTCTATTCTGCTCTGTAATTTATTTTCCAGTCCAGTAATTTTATTTAATTCCAGAAACAGTCCAGCAGTTTAGTAATTATACTATTCTGTCTGGCAGTTTCGTTTAATTACAATCCAGTCCAGCAGTTTAGTAATTATACTATTCTGTCTGGCAGTTTCGTTTAATTACAAACCAGTCCAGCAGTTTAATAATTTATATTAATCTGTCTGGAATTTTAATTAATTGCATTTACTTTCTGCAAGTGTCGGAATTTGTAATAGAGTCACATTCCATTATAGAAATAAAATTGTTTATTTTTTTTTAGTCCTTGCATTTTAAATTACTGCTTTTACGTACACCAAAACCAACATGAAATTCATTTAAAATTATAACCATCAAACAAATATTTTTGTACTCATAAATATCTATCTATAATATAGGCGTTCAGTATCCAAAATCTCTTCGTTTCAAATCATTGAAAGCAAGCTTAGTTGCTATAATCTGACAATAGTTTGTTCTCTGCAAATGTCATGCATTGTCAGCCGTCATTTGACAAGGTTGTGCCACCATCTTTTCTCGAGCTAGGGTTGGGAAATTTGGTCGCTATATATAACGAGCTTTGCGAAATGGGGAATCCCCCACCAGTAGTTGATGCAGGAGAGCTTCAAGAAAATCCCGAGGTTATTATTTATTTTGAAATAATCCTTATTTTAACTTGGTAGTTAGTACTCTATGTTTTTACTTCCATGCTTTTTTCAAGTTTGTTGTCGATTTCGTATGAAAGGGGTTGATCTCTCCCATACACTTTTTTCCTGTGATTTTTTTGGTTCAATCTTGTTGTTTAAGCTTTATTGGAGGGCACAAAACCATTGAATTTATCCTTAATCCTTAGAATCCAGCTTACTTGCTTAAAAGCTGCAACCAAACAAGCCTCAAAATTTCACAAGAATCTGTTTCTGGGTGAAACCTGTAGTATAAAAGCAGAACTATTTTGGTGTAACCCTGATACGACTAACCGACAATGCGTTTATTCCAAGTGAGTTTTGTTGGTTGAGTTGGATATGATTGACGTTGTGTGAAATAACTCAAGTTCAATATGATTGTGTTTTGGTGAAATTGTTGAGGAACAAAAATGGTGGGCATTTATTGAAAGTTGATTAATTCTTTTTCTTAGTAAGCTGCTTCTCTCTAATGTTGCAACAAACACTACCATTTAATAAAATGTTTCTTGTACTTTTGGAATATATATGAAATTTGAGATTCACTCCAAAATAAATTTTATATCTATACTATTAGTTTATGTTAACACCCTCTTATGAATGCGTGTAACAAATATTTACAAACTAACCGATTAATTAATCAAATTACAGCAAAAATAAAATTGCTTAATAAAAAAACTGTCATACGTTAATAAGTTCCATTATCACTTTCAAAAAAAACTTTCATTCTCCCTACAATACCATCACTCTCTCTTCTTCTATCGGATTAGAAATAGTTAGATCAGAAAAATATTTAGGTTACTTTAAATTTTTTAAACAATCAAAAAACGAAATCGCTTGTCTTGATTTACTGGTACATATTTATGTGAAGGCCCTGAAGGGTTCGGCTAAAATTCCTTCAAGGTAAATGTTTCTTGAAAAATATTCAAGAACTCCTTGAAAAAGCTCCTCTTATCTACGACTTTATAAACGGGAGTCATAGTTAATTAGCATTCATTGGTCTAAAATACACGGATTATTTACCCCGAAATATTTAAACTAGAACTCTTAAATACTATTAAAAAGAAAGGGATAATTATAGCTTACTATACCAACCTATTGGTGGTTAATAATTTGCATACTCATTTTACAAGATTAACAATTTACATACTCATCTATAAAACATCTATCAATCAACACAGTTTAGTTGATTTATGTTAATTTTATAGCCGAATTTTGCTCATATGCAATGTTAGTTTTACTTTTAAATCATAATTGCAAGCGGTAACATGATCACACATGACCAAACTTGTCTTAAAAAATTAACATAAATCAATTAAATTGTGTTGATTAATAGATTTTTTTCATAGGTGATAGGTATATAAATTGTAAAGGTGGGTATGCAAATTTTTAATAGTAAACAATAATTTTGCCTAAACATAAATATTAAGGTGCCAAACCATTCGGAATGTGCAATTTTTTTTTTATGAGAGGAACACTGCAAACCTTATTATCTAACAGATTCTGAAATTCGTAAATCTTAATCACCTGACCTCCTGGCAAGTCTACCTTGCAAATTCCTCTAAAATCTATAGATACCTAAAATATTGGAATTGATACTTGAAAATGCACGAAAACAACAAACAACAGTAAAGATCTATTTATTCACAATCAAGTTCATACAGTCACACAAAATGTTAGAGTTCCATAACATTAAACATGCTGAATAACATATAGCAACACAATATAGAAAAGAGGGCTGGACTTTTCCACTGTAATTTATCTGTTTCCATGTTAAAACCGTGATTTTTTTTTTACAAACTGTAAATCAGATTTATGAAATTGTAAGTCACGATTACGGTCCGTAAGTCACGATTACGGTCCGTAAAAACATTTTCAAAAATATATTTACGGATCGTAATCGTGACTGACGGTTTGATAAAAGGTCAATAAGTTAATTTGTTTCGAGTAACATGATAAAAGATCGTTTCGAGTACTAATCATTTGAAAAAATGGTTAATTTGTTTAAAATGTTACACGATTCAATAACGAACATAACGGTTGAGACGGAACTAAATTTGAAATGAGTCCGAACGAATAATTTATAGTTCCACAATATACGATATCGAAAAAAAAAATGAATAAGTCACGATTACGGTCCGTAAATGTTTTTTTTAGTTAATCAGCTCTCTTCCTTCAGAGTTGGAGGCCCCAATTTAATGCTTCCTCTGTGGTCTTTGGCGGTTTCTGTGACTCTTCTGATGAGTTTCTGCAAGGTTAGTGAGAAACAAATTCAATTTTTAATACCCAAATACCCATTTAAGGCATTTTCCCAATTATTCAACCTATACACTTCCTCAGCAGCTTTTCAGAATTATCATGATTTTTGCTATGCCGATTTGCAAAAAAATATGCGGTCCCATGCCTCCTCGGGTTGTGTTCAGAAAGCCCTTGAAGCTATAAACTCGATGAAATTAGTCCCCGGAAAACCTACAGTGATCAATTACAGTGCATTGGTTTTTAGCGGATTTAAGTCGAAAAATGTTGCTTGTGATGATTTGGTTAGTGTTTTTTTGTTATATGAAGAGATTAGGCCCGTCCCCGAATGCGGCGACTAAAGATGGATTGTTTGATTGACCTCACTTTCAATGGAAGGTTCGAGTTTTTTATTCAATTATTCCGCTGCTTATTTTTCTATATTATAGAATGAAATGCTATCGTTTTGACATTGCTCTTATCATTCCAAGTTTACATGTCCATAGGGTAAAAGGTTTATCTTGAAAATCTGCATCTGTTGCATTCTTATTTGTTTGATAGTTGTGGAATCTGCAATTAGAGGCCTCATTTATATGATTTATGTGTCTCTTTTCGTTAAAAGACATAACTTCTTTTTTGGCTGAGTAATTATAGAGATGTAAGAGTAAGTCGCCGCATTCGGGGACGGGACTAATCTCTTCATATAAAAAATAGCACTAACCAAATCATCATAATCAACATTTGTCGACTTAAACAGCTAAAAACCAACGCATTGTAATCGTTCACTGTAGGTTTTCCGGGGACTAATTTCATCGAGTTTATAGCTTTAAGTGTAACTAAATCCTGGAGATCAGAAACATTTCATTCCCCTTGAGATTCTTTACTTCTGGTTAACATGTAATGAATGTAGTGTAATTATTACTACAGTTGCAAATATATTTTCAAAGAAACTAAATAACCCGCAAGAAAGTAACCCATCCCATATTAGCTTTCCAATTTAAAATCATACAAGAGTAGTTTTAAATACTCCTATAAGGGGATAAATTAGTTCAAACATTCAACAGGACAATTTCGAATTCAAGTTGAATACATGTTTAACAAAATGTAACATTTACGGATTGGTGACTTTGCATGAGTTTGCCCACGTAAATTGATATATTAAGAAACTAATTTATAAATTCACTTGAAATGACACGGCAATTAAACGTATTCCATGTCATATTCGAGAACAAATACACGTAAAATGAAAAACGTTATCAACTTTAATTCATACGGTCCCCCGCCTTGCGGGGGCTTTCTTGCTAGTAGTAATAAATGACGGGTGCAGCTATAATATGTCTGGGCAACTGTGAATACAATTTATTTACTAAAACAATATGATCACACGACTTCTCAGATTTTTTTAGAAACACTCAATGGATCCGGGGTCCTGATGAAACGAAGTAAAGTTTAATAAACGCAATGGTTATTTAAAACAATTTCTGAATGCCCGATTTAAGTTTTCTAAGTTTTCTGACTTTTTAGAAACTCAGTTTTGGTTTTAAATTTTGGCATTATTAATCAATTTCAAATTGGTCTTAATAAGCCAAAAGTTTTAGAGTTTCTAAGTCAGTTTTAGCTTTGCTTTACTTTTCTTTAGATGATTAAGTATTTAGTCTTTGCGAAGCAAATGGTGCATACATTTAGTCTTTATGGTACGGGCATTGATAAGCCAATTTTGCTGACTTTGTGTTGGCTAGGTTTTCTCTTGTGTGTTTTTGTAATCCGATAACTTTTAGTTAGCTAGGTGATTCTTTTTAATATTTTTTTCGATTTTTTATTTTATTTTATATTTTGTTATTTTTTATGACATATGTACCTATTTGTAAATAAGTATATATAAATAATTGTAAAGAAATACACATAGATGTGTTTTTTATAATTAATTTGATTGATATGTAGCTATTTGTAAGTCTCCCTATATTATTAAGAGAATATCGTCAACCTTATTATCTAACAGATTCTCAAACTCCTAAATCTTTATCCACACTTAAGTTCATACAATCACACAAAGGCTGAACAATATTAGCTGAAACATGTTATATTTTCATAGCTTTAAAGAGGCTGAATATCATATACATATATACCCACACAATACAGCAAATAGCAAACTGGCCTATATTCCTACAGACAAACAATAAGAATCGAAGAGATTCCCCAATGTCATAGTGAAGAACGAATTCTGTTGTGTCCTCTTCTTTCAAAGCTCGTTAGAAACTTGTTTCGTGGTTGGGCGATGACGTGGAACGACTTACAAACAAGCAAATGCTATTTTTAAGGAACTTGCAATATCTTCAGATTCACGAATCGTCGTTGGAATTCGGAGCCGTTCATCCAACACATCTTTCAATAGAGTAGATTTTAACTCATCTGGTAATTGTGACGACAATGAGAATTGAGAAACTAAGTCATCCGGATGCCTCCCCATTAAAACTTCTAGAGTAAGTACGCCGAAGCTATAAACATCTTGCATCTCATTCACTTCCATTGTGTGAGCAAGTTCTGTCATAACAAAGTTATTGATGACAGTACTAATAAAAAAAAATATGTACCCCAATAAATCTGCTATGAGGACTGAAGTACAGTAATAAAAAGTTACAATACTTCCCAGCAAGGAATGAATTGATGGCAGATCTTCTGGATAAGAATATTTTCAATTTTAATTATAAAAAGTTATAATACCTGGAGCTGCATAACCAAATGTTCCTGCAAAAGAGGTGCAATTGGTTGAGTTGGTCTTTAAAATTCGAGCAGTACCAAAATCTGAGATATGAGCGACGTTCTCTTTATCTAGCAAAATGTTTTTGCTTGATATGTCGCGATGGACTATGGGAGGTGAACAATCATGGTGCATATACGACAAACCATTTGCAACACCTTTAATGACATCGATCCTCTTTGGCCACTCAAAATCAGTTGCTTTCTTTTTATCAATGAGGATTTTATACAAATCTCCACCTTCCAAAAACTCATATACTAAAAATGAGTGTTGTGAATGTGAGCAAAAGCCGTACAATTTAACGATATTACGGTGACGAATCTCAGCTAATGCACGTATCTCACTGGTGAAAGCTTTTTGGTTATTCAACTCCCCAATTTCCATAGAATGTAATTTCTTAACAGCGAGAACTTCATCATTTGGTTGTTCAACCTTGTAAACTGCTCCTGATCCACTCACTCCGATACAATACTTTTCGTCAAAGTTTTCTATCTCCGCAATGATATTATCATAAACCAATTTTCCATTATAATTCCAAATCGAAAAAATATTTCCATTATTTTCATGTTGTCGATGACTTATTGTTTTTTGTTGCTTTCTTCTACAAACAAAGACTCCTAATATCAGAAATATCAAAAATGAAAATGTAACAGCACAAACAATGAGTAGAGTTGTAGTTCTTTTGTTCTTCCTTTTCTTCGTACCGACTATTTTTTCGGGGAGGACATTCCTTTAAACCAATAAAATTACCACACAGGTCTTTATTTTCTCTAAAATCATAAACTGAAAGGTGTTGAAAAGCTTTTGTGTTCGGAACAGGACCCTCTAATTGGTTGTAAGACAAGTTCAGAGATATTAAACTCACCAGTGTATAAAAGCTATCCGGAATCGAACCAGAAAATTGATTATGCGACAAACTCATATTCTGTAAGGTAATCAATTGTCCAACTTGTTGTGGTATCTCACCTGAGAGTAGATTTTGTGCAAGGTCAAGATCTTCAAGAACATGAAAACTACCTATTTCGAAAGGAATATCTCCTTCAAGTCTATTTTTGCTCAAGTTCAAGAGCCGTAGCTTAGAGCACCGAGACAATTGCACAGGGACCGAGCCTGTTAGGTTATTGGCCGCCAAGTTCAGAGTTTCTAGGTTAGGGTAGTCACCAACTTCAACCGAAATATTCCCTATCAACTCATTATTACTTAAATTGATGTCAAATAATAATTTACCCAAATTTTTCGGAACGTGTCCAGTAAGACGGTTTGAAGAGAGGTTGAGGCTTTGTAGCTTTGGTGCCAGCCCAATCTCTGCCGGTATTCTCCCAGAGATGTTATTGTTAGAAATCTTAAGTGTAGAAAGATTCTGAAACAATCCCCAGTTTCGAGATAACTCAAATCTAAGAGATACAAATGAGGATATACCCCAAAGTCTTCGGTTATATCACCCGTTATATGATTTCCGTCAAGTCTAAATCTTTGCAAGCCGGTACATGTTTTAAATGTTTTTGGGACCTTACCTGTAAAATTATTATTTGTTGCGACAAAATATGTCAGGGATCCACTTTTGCATATATTATGTGGCAATTGGCCACTGAGATGGTTATCACTAATTTGAAATTCTTTCAATTTTGTAATATTATATAGTGAGACGGGAAGTAGTCCTCCAAGTTGGTTTCGCGCCAAAGATAACGTAGTAAGAGTTGTTAGGTGACCAATCTCTCTTGGAATTGTGTCTACAAGTTTATTTTCCCACAATAATAAAATTTCCAACCTGGACAAGTTCCCTATAGAGCTCGGAATCGAACCTGACAAGTTGTTTTGTGAAAAGTGCAACTCGGTAAGACTCGTTAGGTGACCAATCTCTCTCGGAATCAAACCTGACAAGTTGTTTTGTGAAAAGTACAACTCGGTAAGTTTGTGAAACGTACAAACCTGACCAATCTCTCTCGGAATTGTACCAGAAAGTTTGTTGCCCCACAGGCTTAAACGCGTTAGGTTGAACAAGTTTCCTATAGAACTTGGTATCGAACCTGACAAGTTGTTTCTTGAAAGGTCCAACTCGGTAAGACTCTTCAGTTGACCAATCTCTCTTGGAATCATGCCAACAAGTTTATTGTCATAAAGGTACAAAATTGTCAAACTAGACAAGTTCCCTATAGAGCTCGGAATTGAACCTGACAAGTTTTTTGTTGAAAAGGCCAACTCGGTAAGACTCTTTAGCTGACCAATCTCTCTCGGAATCAAACCTGACAAGTTGTTTTCTGAAAACTACAACTCGGTAAGACTCGTTAGCTGACCAATCTCTCTCGGAATTGTGCCAGAAAGTTTGTTGCTCCACAGGCTTAAACGCGTTAGGTTGAACAAGTTTCCTATAGAACTTGGTATCGAACCTGACAAGTTGTTTGGTGAAAGGTCCAACTCGGTAAGACTCTTCAGTTGACCAATCTCTCTTGGAATCATGCCAACAAGTTTATTGTCATAAAGGTACAAAATTGTCAAACTAGACAAGTTCCCTATAGAGCTCGGAATTGAACCTCACAACTTGTTTGTGGAAAAGGCCAACTCGGTAAGACTCTTTAGTTGACCAATCTCTGTTGGAATCATGCCAACAAGTTTATTTTCATAAAAGTACAAAATTGTCAAACTAGACAAGTTTCCTATAGAGCTCGGAATCGAACCTGACAAGTTGTTTTGTGAAAAGTACAACTCGGTAAGACTCGTTAGCTGACTAATCTCTCTCGGAATCAAACCTGACAAGTTGTTTTGTGAAAAGTACAACTTGGTAAGACTCGTTAGCTGATCAATCTCTCTCGGAATTGTGCCAGAAAGTTTGTTGCCCCACAGACTTAAACCCGTTAGGTTGAACAAGTTTCCTATAGAGCTTGGTATCGAACCGGACAAGTTGTTTCTTGAAGGGCCCAACTTGTTAAGACTCTTTAGTTGACCAATCTCTCTTGGAATCATGCCAACAAGTTTATTGGTAAAAAGGTGCAAAATTGTCAAACTAGACAAGTTTCCTATAGAGCCCGGTATCGAACCTGACAAGTTGTTTATTGAAAAGTTCAACCTGATAAGACTCTTTAGTTGACCAATCTCTCTAGGAATTGTGCAGAAAGTTTATTGCCCCGCAGGATTAAATCCGTTAGGTTGGACAATTTTCCTATAGGACTTGGAATTGAACCTGAGAAGAGGTTTTGACTTAAGCTCAATAGTATGAGCGACCTTAACGATCCAATTTCTTGTGGGATGGTCCCATAAAGGGAGTTGTCGTCAAGACTGAGTGTAGTCAAACGGTGTAAGGATGAGAAGTTAAGGTCGGAAAGCTTACCTTTTAAACCACTACTATAGATAGTGATGTTGTCGACTCTACCAGCCTTGTTGCAACTAATTCCGAACCAACTAATGCAATGGTTACTTGGATTATGTTTTATTATTTCCCAAGATGATAGAACAGCTTGGCTTTGTTTGTCCAGGCTGGATTTCCAGTTCAGAAGAGCCACCGCCTCTTCGTTATTAGCTGCTCGTAACTGTTTGTTGGTTGAAAACGAAGAAGCTGAAGTAGTAGAAATAAAAGGAAAGATAGAAACATAAATGATGATAATTAGAAAAACAGACGGTGCATGCTGCAGGATTCTCATTTTCTTTTTTACTTGTATTAAGAAAAAATGGCATTTGGTTACACTATAAACTGCAACTTCATTTAATCTTTCCATTCAAATCCAATCCAATTTGGAAAACATGACTTTTTTTCCTCTTTAGAATGCAATGACTAACGACTTTGAAAAGTCTATTTGGAACCATGGAAGACAAGTGGACAGCGGACTACTTCAAAAAACTTATATCCTTTATTTTTGTTAGGAACAAAAGTTCTCTTTTGTGGGATGCAATATGCTAATTAACTGAAATTAATCCAATGTGAACCTTTATTTAGGGGAAAAAATGGTTTAGCTCAACTAGCATACATTAACAAAATAGAAAGCAAACTACTGATATTTACAATTTAGGCATTAAACTATATATTTTTTCCTAAACTGTGGACATCCGTCAATTTAATTGAACGAAAGTTAAGTTTAAATTACATTTCAGTCCCAAATTTTATAAAACATATGAATTTAACCGAAAAATTTATAATTTTACATTTTTAACCCGAAAAAATATATTATTTTTTTTAAAATGAACTTATTTTTGGAAAAAAATCAACTTTTAAATAAAATGACTGTTTTGAAAAAACTGTACTTTTTTGGAAAAAAATAACTTTTTTGAAAAAACTAACTTTTTTTTTGAAATAATAACTTTTTTGAAAAAATTAACTTTAACAAAAAAAACAAAAAAAAAACATTTTTATAAAAAAAGTTAAATATTTTAAAAAAAGTAACTTCTTTTGTTTTTTTTAAGTTACTTTTTTCAAAAAGAGTAATTTTTTTTCAAAAAAAAAGTTAGTTTTTTCAAAAAAGTCATTTTTTTTAAAAGTTGATTTTTTTCAAAAATAAGTTAATTCTTTCAAAAGTAAGTTAATTTTTTCAAAAATAAGTTGATTTTTTCAAAAAATAAGTTACTTTTTAAAAAAGAATATATCTTTTCGGGTTAAAAATGTAAAATTATAAATTTTTCGGGTTAAATTCATATGTTTTATAAAATTTGGGAGTGAAATGTAATTTAAACTTAACTTTCGTCCAATTAAAATGACGGAGGTCCCAATTTAGTTAAAAATATATAGTTCGGTGCCTCAATTGTTAATCTCTGTAGTTTAGTCCCCATTTTGTTAATGTATGATAGTTGATGCTACAAAACCAATTTTTACCCCATTATCTACTACAGGAAATTCACTACTTAAACCAAATGGCCTATAAACACTGGTAAACACTATCTGGCCGGAGAGGCATTTTCAGTGCCGGTTAATAACACTATTTCGATTTTGGTTTGCAGTGCTGATTAGCGTCTCAGCCTCTCCTCTTTAAAGTTTCTTGTTCGGTCCTGAGTCTATTTGATTGGAATTTGGAACTAACCTGCTCTAGGATCAAAGAACCCCCTGCAGCTTATGAACAAACTCTGGAAAAAATTGTCTAAAATATGAGTAGGCCAACATTTATAATACGAACAAACTCTCAAAAAAAGAATCCTAAAATTTAACTTAATTACTAGACTATTTGATTTGTACTTTTGAGCTTTTACTTCAACTTCATATTGTTGTAGTATTTATTTGTTCATTTTCCCATAAAATCGGATGTGGGTCTGTTACAGGAGGGTTTATTATACTTGACTAACCTTATTTTTTCGTTAACTGCCTTTAACTATAAACTTTTACTTTCACTGCCTTCAAGTTTAGTTTTTGTTATTTATTTTTTACAAAAATACAATTCAAATGGAGAGAAAAGTTAGCAGTAGACGGAAAAGTCAGTACGTGACCATTTTACAAACAGATTACTCATTTACACTTAAATTTAAGGGGCAATTAACAAAAACATACCCTGGCTCTATTATATTACCAAAAACATACCCAAAAACTTAAATTACAAAAAACATACCTATATATACTTATTATTTTCTCTAATTCTAATCAAACCATAATCTAACCCCTCTCTCTCTAACCGCAACTCTCTCTCTCTCTAATTGTACCTCTCTCTCTCTAACACACGATAATCGCACCTCTTTCTAACACATGCTAATCACCCGTCTCTCTCTCAAAATGACTAAAAACTCACAAAATATTCATATGTTAATTATAAAATGTCATACCCTAATTTTAAAATGTCATACCCTAAATGTTCCGAATCACAATCAAATATCTAAAAAAGAGTTTATACCCTAATTTCAAAACTTTATACCCTAATTTTAAAACTTCATACCCTAATTTCAAAACTCCATACGCTAATTTTAAAACTTCATACCCTAATTTCAAAAGTGCATACCATAATTTTAAAACTTCATACCCTACATATGAATTTCTCTCAATACTATACATATGGATTCTCCTCCTTCAACTTGAAACACACAAGTTTTACAATAGTCTCAAACCTCAATAAATATAAAACAATCTCACTAATTTCATATATTTTTCATATATTACGGGATAGAAAACAATCTCACCAATTTCATATATTTTTTATATATTACGGGGTATCAACCAGTGTAATATTTGTGTATTACGTATATATAAATATGTATTTATATGTATATGGATGTTTATATAATTTAGATGGTGTTCGGTAGTTAGTGGCGGGTTTTCGTGGTAGAGGAGAGGAGAGAGATAGAATGTGATATAAAATAAAGATACAAACAACGGAGAGAGATAATAAGGGAGGATAGAGAGAGTAAATGAGAGATAGAGAAAGAAGAGAATAAACAACATTAAATTTGTTTGGTATGTTTTTGATAGTTAAAGTTGTAAGGGTCTGTTTTTGTTAATTTAGTTTCAAAAGTAGTATGTTTTGTTAATTTATCCTAAATTTAAAGGAAAAAAAATAGGTTTAGTGATTACAACTATACTAAATTAATAAAATTAGGACCAAACTTATGAAATTAACAATTGAGTTATCGAAACATATATATTTCTCTAAATTGGGGACCTCCGTCAATTTAATTTGACCGAAGTTAAATTTAAATTCTATTTCAGTCTCAAATTTTATAAAACATATGAATTTAACCAAAAAAATTTATAATTTTACATTTTTAATATATCCATAAATAAATAGTTATATATATATATATATATACTCATACATATACATAAACGATCACAATAAGAAAAACAATTGATGCGTGTTGCAGGATTCTCATTTTTTTTTAATGTTATTGATATGTTAAAGTCCATGTGCTCATTATAACAGGAACTCTATTAAGTCTCTTCTTGTCAAATTCAATACAATTAATAAATAGGAGTTAATGCTTTGTTTCCTATAGGTATGCAAAACTAAAGACTTTGAAAAGTCTGCATGGAAGACCAAGTCACCATGCAAGTGAACTGAAGGGCTATTTCCTTCATTAATTATTGTTATGAATAGATTTTTTTTAATGTCATTTACAAAATGTTATTGATATGTTAAGTCCATGTGCTCATTATAACAGGAACTCCATTGAGTCTCTTCTTGTCAAATTCAATACAGTTAATAAATAGGAGTTAATGCTTTGTTTCCTATAGGTATGCAAAACTAAAGACTTTGAAAAGTCTGCATGGAAGCACTAAAAAAAATATCCAAATAGCGACGGGATTAGTGACGGTATTTTTTGTTACGAGCTTATTAACGACGGTTTTTGTTACGGCTTTGTGACAGTTTAGTCAATTTGCGACAGATTTGTGACAACTTTTTAAATTAGCGACAGACTTGTGACAACTTTTGACTCTCACTAAATCAAACATTATTTTGTAGTGAAGACCAAGTCACCATGCAAGTAAACTCAGGGCTATTTCCTTCATTAATTATTGTTATGAATAGATTTTTTTTTTCTTTGTTGGCCATTAAGTAAAACTTCTAGAACTCAGTCCCTTCAAGATCACAGATAAGATCAAATTTTCTAAGAGTAATAAGTCACAATTTTTATTTTAAAAATAAATAGCCGATACACTTTCATTATCAATACTAGCAAGTACCTATACATACCCATGCAGTAACTTCATTAAATCTCTTCCTTTCAAATCCAATCCAATTTGCAAAATAAGTGACAGTTTGATTTTTTTAGGATACAGAAGACCCGGTCAACGACTTCACAAGAATAATAAATGTACTTTCTCAACAATATTTTTTTCTGGGATGCAATAAGCTATTTAACTGAAACTAGAATGTGAATTATTGTCTACTTCACGGAATTTACTGCCTTATTTTCACCACATGGTAAATAAACACCATCTGGCATCTGGAAAAATATTTTCTGGAAGAAAAAAACATAGAAACAGCTGAGGCCTATAAGTATATATAGAAAGCCTGCATCACCTTACACCCGATGATTGGTTCATGGCATTGCTAAATTTCTTTAGAACACAGGTCGTTTCACAGAAGGTAAGATTTTTAGGTGTTGAATTTAGTGGGAAAAATGTCTCGAACAAAGGATTAAGATGAAAAGAGATGTCGACAAAAGGTCTTAGATGATGTTGAATTTTGAAAACTCGGCAAATTTAAATGTACAACTATAACCGTGTCGCCAAGCGCCACAGGTGAGTAATTGGAAAAGTTATGAGAAGCTTTTTTTAATTTCTTTTCTTTTGTTTTACATCTGGTAACAATTGAGGGAAAATATATAACGTACCGTTTGAATTTGGCTGGTAATTAGAGGATGCAAATTGTTTTTCACGTGTTGCTTTTGGAGAAAAGGTTAACCAAGAACTGCTCTACATGAAGTGGAAGGAAGCACAAACAAGAACTCATAAACAAACTTGGAAAAAAAATATAATGGTCCAAACCATCCACAGTTTGCGAATTATTGCCTTATTAACTTTTTAAATCTGAAATTTATATCCGCTGTTAGGTTGCAACTACAATTGAAATTACAGTTGCAAAAACAAGTATAATGATGGACATAACTAAAAGTTAAATGTAGTTAAAAGAATTTACACACACACTTAACAACGGAGTTCACCCATCTTGACTACGTCTACGGTGTACTCATCCAGATTAGTGATATTATAAAATATTACAACATATGATCTAAGTCTTAGTGAAAAAATCTCAGACTCGCTATAGGTTTTATGCATATCTCTATATTTCTCTTATTATATAACTATCACTCAAAAAATCAATGACATTCCACCATTTTTTTTCGTTTTAAAAGTTCACTCGTGTGTCTCTCTAACAGTAGTTATTTATAGTTTAAAAAACACACTTTTTACAAGCAATACTATCAACTATTTATAAAAACAGAATTACAATTTTCTAATATATTCAAATATGTTGGCCCCGATGCGGCTAAACCTTAGAGGGGGGGGTGAATAAGGGTTTTGCTCTTTTTGTCTAATTAAAATCTAAGCGCAACTACTAACCCAACTTATGTAATTCTAAGCTTAAGCGTTAATAATCGTTAAACAATCCAAACGCAAGCAATAAATTAAACAATAATATAAGTTGCGGAAAGTAAAAATTAAGGAAGAAATTGACACCGTGATTTATAGAGGTTCGGCAAACCGCCTACGTCCTCTCCTCGGTACTACCGAGTATTTCACTAAAAAGTTCTTCCGGATATTACAAATCCTATCGAGCTCAATCAATCGATTGGCTCATCCTCTACCCGAGGTTTCTACTCTTGATACAAGTGCAAGCGAACACGTTTTACGAGTCAACGACTCCCCCTCACTCTATGAGTACCCAAGTGTTTAAGCTAAAACTTTTAACCAACACTTTGGCTTAAAAGCTTCTACTCAAACACTCACTCACAAATGAGCTTATAAAATGCTCTTTACAATTTATTGAAATTTAAACAACACCCACAATTTGATTGCTTCTAAATAAGCTAATTTGTGGTTTTGATGATGTTTGATCTTTGGTTGAGCTCGAATTGCTTTTTCTTCAATTTCCCTCTTTTTCGAATTATTTCACCAAAATGGTGATTTTTAGGGTTTTGATTTAGAGAGTTTGAAGGATGATGAATTGGTGTGAATGGATGTGTTTGGAGAGTGATTTGGGTTGGATTATATGGAGAGCAAAGTCTGTTTTTCTGTATATGACCGTTGGAAGTGGTTGAGGCTTTTATCCATTGGTTTTAAGCAATTCCCCAGAATAAGCTGAAAAGCTGTTTTTGAATTCTGCAGAAAACGATCGGTCGTTTTCTACAGTCGATCGGTCGTTTTTCAGAAAACGATCGGTCGTTTCTGAGTTTCGACCGGTCGTTTCTGAGTTTCGACCGGTCGTTATTCAGACGAACTCTCTGGAATAATTTGGACCAAAAACGATCGGTCGTTTTTGTCCAGTCGATCGGTCATTTCTTCAGTATTCCCGCTATTCTTCGAATGCTCATAACTCCTTCGTTTTAGCTCCGATTTTGGTTCCGCTTGAACCGTCGGCTTCGTTTTCGAAAAGACAAGTATTAGGGCCAAACTATACTAAATTAATAAAATTAGGGCCAAACTTATCAAAATTAACAATTGAGTTATCGAAATATATATATTTTCCTAAATTGGGGACCTCCGTCAATTTAATTTGGCGGAAGTTAAACTTAAATTCTATTTCAGTCTCAAATTTAATAAAACATATGAATTTAACCCAAAAAGTTTATAATTTTACATTTTTAATATAGCCGTAAAAAAATAGTTACATATATATATACTCATACATATACATTAAAAAAAAAGTTACTCGGGTTTGGGTTTATTATTTCCCAAGATGATAGAAGTGATTGGCTTTGTTTATCGAGACTAGATTTCCACTTTAAAAGAGCCAATGCCTCTTCGTTAGCTCGCAAGTGTTTGTTAGTTGCAAACAAAGAAGAAGGAGTGGTAGAATTAAAAGGAAATATGGAAGCATAAACGATCACAATAAGAAAAACAACTGATGCATGTTGCAGGATTCTCATTTTTTTTAATGTCATTTACAAAATGTTATTGATATGTTAAGTCCATGTGCTCATTATAACAGGAACTCCATTGAGTCTCTTCTTGTCAAATTCAATACAGTTAATAAATAGGAGTTAATGCTTTGTTTCCTATAGGTATGCAAAACTAAAGACTTTGAAAAGTCTGCATGGAAGACCAAGTCACCATGCAAGTAAACTAAGGGCTATTTCCTTCATTAATTATTGTTATGAATAGATTTTGTTTTCCTTGTTGGCCATTAAGTAAAACTTCTAGAACTCAGTCCCTTCAAGATCAAATTTTCTAAGAGTAATAAGTCACATTTTTTTTTAAAAAAATAAATAGCCGATACCCATTCATTATCAATACTACCAACTACCTATACATACCCACTAGTAATCGTTGTCCACGCGTTGCATGTGCGATACGTAGTGACATAGATATGATCCCGACAAATAAACTTAATATTTTTTTAAAAATTTAAATATCAAATGATTAAATATAATTAATTAACAATCGTATATAAAAAGTAACATAATATTTTACTCTTATAAAAAGTACACAACGATTTTGTTTGGAATATAAATGTGTGAAAAATAACATTTTTTTAAGTTATTTATGTATTGAGGATGACTTTTTATACAGCAAAAAATCTGAAAAAACGCACAGACCGTAGATTAAATCTACGGTCTACAGTGTAACACTGTAAACCGTAGATTTAATCTACGGTCTGTGTAAATTTACACAGACCGTAGATTAAATCTACGGTTTACAGTGTTACACTGTAGACCGTAGATTTAATCTACGGTCTGTGTAAATTTACACAGATTTTTTGAAATTAGAAATTAAAATTAAAATTGTAATAATTAAAATTAAAATACTGAATATTTTTTTGAAATTAAACATGATTTTTTTTTACATAAAAATGCCTTATTTTTAAAATTTGATATTTTTTTCAAGTGTATAATTTGATATTTTTTTGAAGTGTATAATTTCATATTTTTTTGAAGTGTATACGTTGATATTTTTGTCAAGTGTATAAGTTGATATTTTTTTCAAATAAGGCATTTTTTTTTTGGTGTCAATATGAAACATTAACTAAGTCGTCAATTTGGTGTCAATCGTCAATTTTCTTGAATGAAACAATCATAAATTATATAAATTTCATAAAAGAAATTAACTCAATATGCAAACATGAATATCAACTTATAAATTTGATAAAACAAATTTATTAAACAAAAGTTACAACAAAATTAAACAAAATTTACAACAAAATTTCATAGAACTAAATTTCATAAAACAAATTTATTAAACATTTGTTTACATCATATAAATTTACAACAACTTGGAAAAAATAGTAATTTACATCAAATTAAAAATAAAAAAATGATTATGGACTTAGGTCTATAGCTTCGTCTTCATTTGCTTTTTTCTTTCCCGATTGCTTTTCCAGCGCCATATATAACTTGAAATTTGGTCGAAAAAGTTCCTTCCATGGCGCAGCTGTCTCAGTGCGCGTTTGTTCCCACCGTGCTATAATTCCTGGCATTGGGAAGATCCCTTCTTCTTTAGGAATAACCTGAGCATAGTGACAACTGTTGACGAACACCATTACAGTCGGGATGTAATGTGTCGTTCCCCGAGGCGGACCAGTATAAAGAGGTAAAAACGTACTGTTCCACACGTTTACCCCTCCATCATTATTGTGCCATAAGGACAACAATACAATTGGAATATTGTAATGAGAAGCAATTAAAAACCCATAAGACGGAAATCTCATCCATTTGTCAAGAGGTGCGGGATTTGTAGCATGATAAAAATTTAAACTTGATAAAATATAATCATACCGGTAATCAAAGCCAAGATTCTCAAACAGCTCATAATAAACACCTTTCATTTGCTGCAGCTCTTGAAACAACTCACATCTTACCGCATACCAATCATCTTCCCCATGCTGTTTACCCGTCACATTTGCAAGTACCCGGAACCCACAGTTACCATCCCCACACACATCATAAACCGTTTCGATGTAACTATGTAACATGAACCATATTTGGTCACTGTACAGGAAGGTTGACCTATTGGGGGTGGGTTTAGGGTTCTGGTTTCGCGACCTCCTAGTTGGGTTTACCCTTACCTCCGGTGTTTCATCAGCCTTGCCTTTGCCCTTGTCTCTACTAGCACCAGCACCATGTTCCTCCTCCACATACTCCCATCCCGACTTATCCCTCTTACTAGATTTGTCGCCTTTTCTAGGTCTCCCCCTATTTACTCTCACTTCGGGGTCACTGATGGATGTTCTGGCTGGTACGGTTATCTCTCGGAGTTGTGTTTTCATACGCCGTTTTTCAACATTACTTTTCCTAGCATAAACACTTTTAAACTCTTCTAGATCACCCTCTACCCCATAATCATCGGTGTTCCCATTATCATCAATTACGTCTAATTTTTTCCAGAATGGATGAATATATTCTAGAGCAAGAGGCTTCCCGAATAAAATATGTTCACTCATAATATGATGACAAGGTAAACCGTGAGACAATTTGAAACCGCAAGAACAATTCTCATCAGCCTGGCCACTACATTTTTTATGTTCTTGAAATAATAAATCAAAGGCATAGTGTGTGATCTACGACCTAAGATTTATAAATAGAGGTGTTCGTTCAGAATGTGGAAAATAAGACTTGCATTTATCCAACTTCATCTTAATATCCTCAAACTGTTTTTCTAGAATTCTATTAACCTCTACCCAAACAGTTTCAAGCGTGCCAGTATTTGTAGAAAGGGATCTTTTCAGCTTAGCATGTTGTTGTTCGGCTCGATTGCTAGTTCTGTTACCTAGATGTGTTGTATGGTTGGTATAGCATGCAACAAACTTTTCAGCATAATCATTTAAAAGCTTGTCTACATACTTAATCACAGCAGGGTATGATTTGTAAGAGGAATTGAAATAAGTTCGGTTATGATTGTACTCCTCTATCGACTCAGAATCAACCAATAAACCCCAATCATCTAGAAACGTTTGCCACTCCTCATCAGGGATCTTTTTACGGCAGTTTTTCAAAACATTTTTTGCAATATGAAAAGTGCACAAAATATGATGAGAATCGGGAAAAACAACGGACAAAGCATTTGATAAGGCCATTTCCCTGTCGGTTACAAAAACCCTAGATAGTATACACTCCTCCAATGTAACTTTAAAATTTTCCAATGCCCATATATAACTTTCCTTTGTCTCGTCACTCATGAAAACAAAACCTAAACAATATGTTTGGTTCGTTGATGTCATTCCTACGACTTCTAGAAATGACATATTAAAACAATATGTTTGAGGATTTTTTTAGAGATTTCCGAAATGTGTTTGTGTTTGATTTTATGGTTTGTTAGAATTGGCAAAATTGAGTCATATTTATAGTGTAAGTTTACACTACAAACCGTAGATTACTTTTACGGTTTGTAGTGAATTTTTGGTGTAGTCATTTCCGAACTTTAATAATGCATTGAGTAGTCATTTTCGGATAGGGTTGTCAAATCATAATAATTCAAAAGTGATAAGGTGTTGTCGGAATTATTTTGATAGATATGGTATCCAATGTCATTTACACTACAAACCGTATATTACTTTTACGGTTTGTAGTGTTTTTTTTGGTGTAGTCATTTTCAAACTTTAATAATGCATTGATTAGTCATTTTCGGATAGGGTTGTCAAGTCATAATAATTCAAAAGTGATAAGGTGTTGTCGTAATTATTTTGATAGATATGGTATCCAATGTAATTTACACTACAAACCGTAGATTACTTTTACGGTTTGTAGTTTTGTTTTTTTTACGTTGTTTACGGTGATTCAGTGCAAAAAGTACATTCGTAAAGTGGCGCTGCATAAATCAGGGGTACAAACCGTACATTACTTTTACGGTTTGCACAAAATACATGCAAACCGTACATTTAATGTACGGTTTGTATGAAATCTGTACAAACCGTACATTAAATGTACGGTTTGTATGTAAATTTCAGAATATTTAGGGTTTTTTAGGGTTTAGGGTTTAGGTTTTAGGGTTTAGGGTTTGTAATTTAGGGTTTAGGGTTTAGGGTTTGTAATTTAGGGTTTAGGGTTTACGGTTTGTAATTTAGGGTTTAGGGTTTAGGGTTTTTAATTTAGGGGTTAGGGTTTAGGGTTTTTAATTTAGGGTTTAGGGTTTACGGTTTGTAATTTAGGGTTTAGGGTTTACGGTTTTTAATTTAGGGTTTAGGGTTTACGGTTTTTAATTTAGGGTTTAGGGTTTACGGTTTTTAATTTAGGGTTTAGGGTTTACGGTTTGTAATTTAGGGTTTAGGGTTTAGGGTTTTTAATTTAGGGTTTAGGGTTTAGGGTTTTTAATTTAGGGTTTAGGGTTTACGGTTTTTAATTTAGGGTTTAGGGTTTAGGGTTTTTAATTTAGGGTTTACGGTTTTTAATTTAGGGTTTAGGGTTTACGGTTTTTAATTTAGGGTTTAGGGTTTACGGTTTGTAAAAACTCAATATTGGTCCTATCAATTAAAATACAGAATATTTTTTACAAACATACAAATCAAACATACGAATCAAATTAAACTTACGAAATTATAACGTACAAATCAAACATAGAAATCAAATACAAAAACAGTGCATTTATTTTTTTTTATAACGACTAAATGTTTTAAAGTTGGACATAGGGAGCATCTTTCCCGCCGATGTTAATCTATCCGATGACGGCTCAGCAGACTCTTCGATTTCGTTTAGCTCCGTACGCCGTCTTTGTCGCTGCTGCGATTCTGGATGCGGCGCACGCTCGTGGGATGTAATGTAGGTCGTCATCACCATCGTCGTCGTCGTTGTCATCCCCCTCCGACTGTTCATCAGCTGACCCATACGGATTCATACCCATTTGAGCGAACTCCGCACGTAGTAAGTCCACGTCCGTTTTCATTTTTGCCCGTTTGAACGATTTGAAACTGCGGCGCAACATCGCTTTCTGAAAAAAAAAACAATCAAAAACGATTTATTAGTATTGAAATATACAGACAAAGAAGTAACGATTTATTAGTAAAAAACGATTTAGTAGTTACCATTTTATTGAAGACACCCGTATTCTCCCGGAAACCGTGAGGGGGCGGGGCAAGTTCAGGTGGGTTTATGAAGATGCGGGTCCTCTCTCTATACCATCTCATGTAATCCGGTGACGTCCCTGACCCATATTCGCCGTTAATAAGACGGGTGTGGCGGTCATTCCACACGGCTATAAATTCTCCGGTTAGTAAAGGCCAGTCGTGTTTTTGCCCAGTCCCATATCTTCTATCCTTGCCGTGACCCTGTCTTGGTTTCCAAATATATGTAGGGACCCGCTGCACAAAACCGAACTGTCTCATGAACCTGTCCGCGGGGTGGTACTCAATCTTCTCATTATAAATGAGAGGCACAGAACAATGCCACATATAACGGCCCCGCGTGCAGTATTCCGGATACTGATTGAGATCTCCGTAAGGTTGCCACACTATCTGTAATCATCAAATTAGAATATATAAACAATGGTTTAAAAATAGACGAGTAATAAATTCTGCGAACATAAGACAAATGCAAACATATACAACATATAATACGTAAGTTACATGTAATACGAAAATTAAAATTTACCTGTTCAGGCGACATATTGTCAAACTGGTCACGTATGTGGACCACATTATGTCCGTAGACATATGGCGTAAGGTTAGTTTGCCTCCACATCTTCCATCTGTAATATACAAACAAAAACCGATAAACAATAAATATAACCGGCAGCTAAGTAAATGATAGATGACACAATAATATAAAAAAGCAAATCCAATTCAAAAACTAAATAAATATCATACCTGTAACCGAGGGGGAATCTAGGCAAGCCCTCCGGTGGCTCGACATCTTCCGGCAACTCTTCACACGGTCTAACCGGCAGTAGTCTGGTAATCGCCCACATATCCAGAAACATCACCGCCCCACTTACTCCGGTTGTCTTACAACGTACCACCCTGCATAGATTAGCCTCTAACCAGGCCAGAAGAGCTGATCCCCAACTATATTCAGCACATGTGTCAAAATCCTCCAGAAATGGCAGAGGCCAGAGTAGAATCTGATCACTGCTCTTATCCGAAAACACATGTGCAGCCAGTAATAATAGCATGGCATCCCTAGACTGATATAGTAAACGCTCCTCACTAGGGTTGGGGGGTAATTCACCGAAGGTCTGTAACATCCAATCAAGTCTAACTGTCAGACAGTTTAGATCGACTTGATTGTCAGCCGGCCTAACACCCAACAAACTCTCCATCATAGCCAACCTGCTCGCCTTCGTGTCATTCCGCTCCGACCGGGTCACAGCAAGACCATCCACCCTCAGACCAAGCATAATCTCTACATCCTGTAAAGATATCCCCAACTCTCCCCCGACAAAATGGAACGTGTGCGACTCATCACGCCACCTATCAACTAAGGCTGTAATCAACCCTCGGTCTACGGTATAATTACCTATACTGTAAATACCGTAAAAACCAGCCCTAATGATATTTTGAACTACCCTTTCAGGCGTCGGTATCTGCCAACTATAATTATAAACCCTAATCTTATTGGCATCTCCTCTACCCGCTTCTCTGCCAGCATCCCAAGTCTGATTAGAAATGTGACCAGTCTGTCGTAAAATACCCAACCTCCCTTTAATATGTGGACCTGGGTCTGCCATCCTAACTATGATAACCAAATATAACTCAATTAATGATAACATAACCAATTAATGATAACCAAACAATGATAACTCAATGATAACCAATTAATGATAACCAAACAATGATAACTCAATGATAAACAATTAATGATAACAAAACAATGATAACCAAACACACATTTTTTCATAAACCAAACAATAATAATTTAATTTTTTAATCATAACCAAACACACATTTTTTCATAAACCAAACAATAATAATTTAATTTTTTAATGATAACCAAACACACATTTTTTCATAAACCAAACAATAATAATTTAATTTTTTAATCATAACCAAACACACATTTTTTCATAAACCAAACAATAATAATTTAATTTTTTAATCATAACCAAACACACATTTTTTCATAAACCAAACAATAATAATTTAATTTTTTAATGATAACCAAACACACATTTTTTCATAAACCAAACAATAATAATTTAATTTTTTAATCATAACCAAACACACATTTTTTCATAAACCAAACAATAATAATTTAATTTTTTAATCATAACCAAACACACATTTTTTCATAAACCAAACAATAATAATTTAATTTTTTAATCATAACCAAACACACATTTTTTCATAAACCAAACAATAATAATTCAATTTTTTAATCATAACCAAACACACATTTTTTCATAAACCAAACAATAATAATTCAATTTTTTAATCATAACCAAACACACATTTTTTCATAAACCAAACAATAATAATTCAATTTTTTAATCATAACCAAACACATTTAATCATAACCAAACACATTTAATCATAAACCAAACAATAATAACTCAATTTTTTAATAATAACCAAACACATTATCAACAATTCAAATTAACCAAACAAAATAAAAAAACATGCAAAAATGGGACAAATATCAACAATTATTAAAATTTCTATAATTAATATAAAAAAACAACAAACAATTATATATAGCTAAGTGAATTATGGTTTTGCATATTTTATATATTTTTTCCTATTTTACAAATTAAAATTACAAAAAATAAAAAAACATGCAAAAATGGGACAAATATCAACAATTATTAAAATTTCTATAATTAATATAAACAAACAACAAACAATTATATATAGCTAAGTGAATTATGGATTTGCATATTTTATATATTTTTTCCTATTTTACAAATTTAAATTACACAAAATACATAATAAATTAGAGAATAAAAGATATACCCTCAATTATGGACAAGTTTGATTGATGATTTGGGGTTTTTTGTTAATAAATTTGATAGTTAATGTGGTTGATTGATTTGAGTGATTTTTTGGGTTGAAAATTGGGGGTTTTTGAGAGAAAGAGAGAGAGTGTAGAATAAAATTTAATTTTTTTTAAAAAAAACGAAAGTTTCTGTTTTTTCCAGGGACTGTCTGTGTAATTTTCGCGCAGGGACTGACTGTGTAATTTTGAAAAGCAGGGACTGACTGTGTAATTTTCAAAAAAATTACGCAGACCGTAGATTTAATCTACGGTCTGTATTAATTAATCCAAACCGTAGATTTAATCTACGGTTTGTATTAATTAATACAGACCGTAGATTAAATCTACGGTCTGCGCGTTTATACAGATAAATTGCAGTTAAATCATCCATCCTCTTATGTATTTGAATTAAGTGATGGCATTTAAGAGTAATTACAATAGTAGAGTGAGGGTATTTTTGGAAAATTTTGGCAAAATTGGACAGCCTCAAAATGCTTGGCTTGACTTATATTAATAGTATGATACAGTAATTTCTTTAAATCTCTTCCTTTCAAATCCAATCCAATTTGGAAATAAGTGACAGTTTGATTCTTTTGGGATACAGAAGACCCGGTCAACGACTTCACAAGAATAATAAATGTTGTGTAAATTTTGAATTGATACCTTATTTACAAATTAATTAAGTATTGCTCCATGAAACAAAAATTAATTAAGGATTGATCCATTTCATTAATATATGTTGTGTAATTTTCTTTTCGATTTTGGTTTAAACCGAAATATTTGCAAAGATCTTTATGCATATTTTGGAGTTTTGAAAACGTAATAAATGAAAAAAAAAATCATATTGAATTATTTTTTTGGTTTATGAAACAAAATTGATCAATAGAATTATTTTTTCGTTTATGAGACAAAAATGATCAATAGAATTATTTTTTCGTTTATGATACAAAAATAATCAGTAAAACGCGCTATTGTGTTGTTTTTAACTTTTGAAGTGTGTTAACATAAATTCTATGACTATGTAATGTTATATTGTTATATTTATAGGTAAACAATAAATTAAACCGCAAAACGCTATTTGCGTTTTAGTGTATCTCTCGGAAAAATGTTACGTTAACAATAACGTTATTTAAAATATTGGAAGGAAGCACAAACAAGAATAACACGAGTGTCTATTTGGAACAATCGTCTTATTTGACTGTTTATGCTACAGTCATCTTAACCCCCGTTAGATTAGAAAATGAATGGTTAGATCATGTTTTTGAATAATTAATTTATTTTTTCTATTTTCAACAAATTATAATTTAATAAATTAAAAAAAAAATTATACAACACACTAAAAACTCAAATAAAAATAAAAATATATATTGTCCGTTTTTACCACAATTATTCTAATCTGGGCTAAGTTATTACTTTTCCAATAAACTCCTCAAATTTTCAAGTATGTAAGCAAAACAAATTCACACACGCACCAGCTATGTCTTTCTGACCCTATTCCAATTTCCACCAATTATATATTAATTTTGTTTTGGCCGACTCTGTGGTGGCTCTTTTTTGTACAAAAATTTAGGGACTTAAATGGTCGAAACGGTGAAAGGAAGCACAAGCAAGAACTTATAAACAATGAAAAAAAAGGTTCCAAACCATTTGTAATATGATAGTTTTTTTCTAAAGAACTACTTAGTTTTTAACAGTGTTTTAAAAAGTTCACAACGCTGTGCGATACGGTGGTTTTTGAAAGAAAAACGCAACGTTAAAACGCTATTTGGGTGTTAAAGCAAAAAAATCGTGTTATTGGGTCTAAAATGCAAAAAAGACGATATTTTGGACCAAAATCCTAACGACAGACTATTTAGAAAACAAACAAAAAACCAGTATTGCACTACGTTATTTTGGTTTGAGATATATTTTTCTTTTGTAAACAATAAAATCAATACGTTAACAGTATTAGACAAACAAACGGATATTTTCACTTCCTCTCTCTTTCTAATCCACCGCCACTCAATCCCGACGTCCACCCAACCCCGATATTCACCGCCTCCGAATGGAGGTCAATCATGCAGAGTCGGTCATTTCCTTTATTAATTAAGATCAGCTAATTAAGGCATAGATTTAAGTCTGAATATTTTCTAATTATTGTTTATTTTTATCTAGAAACATACTATATTATATATTTCGATTTTGTATTATAGGCTTTTATCTTATTTAGGAAAGAATGAATAAAGTTGTACGCATGTGTTTGTTTACAACTAAATCATACTTAAATTTAATGTATATCATGAGCTTTTATCTAGTTTTATAGAGAGTAAGATAGATAAAATGAGTCATTTTTCTTGTAAATGGGCTATTAAGGTACCGGAAGTGGAGGATTATAAATATTTTGTTTGCAAATTTTATGATTAAGGAATAATTTGTGATCAAATTGAGTGTATTGGATTATGTATTTGCTTAATTATAACGGACTACACATTGTATTGTATTTAACTATTTAAGTGTTAATATAATTAACATAAATTATATGATTACC
The DNA here is from genome assembly GCA_963920805.1 of Primula vulgaris. Lineage (NCBI taxonomy): Eukaryota > Viridiplantae > Streptophyta > Magnoliopsida > Ericales > Primulaceae > Primula > Primula vulgaris. The sequence continues at coordinate 4,765,137 of OY987216.1, read as the reverse complement.
TAGTATTACATTGTTATATTAATAGGGGAGAAAATACAGCCCAAAGCATTTCGTTGCTACGTTATATGCTCTTTTAGCATAACTTTCGGAAAAAAACTATGCTAACGATAACGCTATTTAAAACACTGGTTTTCAACCGTCTACATTGTTAGCTTACAAATTCTAAAACTCTTAAATTCATCTGCCTGATCTCCAGGCAATTGTGCCATGTAGACTTATTTAACATTTATAGATAACTCACAAAACTGAATCTAATACTTGAAAACCTCACATAATCAATTACGAACAACATTAGAGATCTCCTTATTCACACTCATGTTCAATGATACAAGTATTAGTACTCGGTGAACACCTTAACTGAAGTATATTAAAGTGCCTCAGCATTACTCAGACGAAAATTAATATATAGCCCTACAATATAGCAGAACAGGAATTAAAATCACAGGGATAGTTAAGAGGCTGCCTTAAGAAGAAACCATACAATATAGCCATACGGTATTGATACTTGAAAAGCGCATATCGGCACATAAACATTATTGATACTGGAAAAGCGTGCATCAGCACATATACAATTAATAATAATATTAAGTAAGATCTTGCCATTCACACTTATGTTCATTCTTCATATAACCATATAAATAACAGTACTCACAAAACACCTTGGCTTTAGAAAGACGAATTATTATATATTTATAAAATGGCAAGATATATAAGAAAGAGAAATTGGCTTATGATCAAAGTGTCGGTCCAACATAATCAAAGAGATTCGCCAATGTCATAGTGAAGAGAGAATATTGATGTGGTCTCTGCTTCGAAAGCTCGGTGGAAACTTGTTTCATGGTCGGGCGATGACGTGGAACGACTTGCAAACAAGCAAATGCTATTTTTAAAGAACTTACAATATCTTCAGACTCACGAATCGTCCTTGGGATTAAGAGCCGTTGATCCAACACATCTTTCAAAAGTGTTGATTTAAATTCATCTGGTAATTCTATCGACGATGAGAATTGAGAAACTAGGTCACTCGGATGCCTCCCGATTAAAACTTCTAGAGTAAGTACACCGAAGCTATACACATCTTGCATCTCATTCACTTCCATTGTGTGAGCAAGTTCTGTCATTACAAAAATAATTAATAATAATAGTAATAAAGCAAAATGGACTTTCACAATGATATGTGGGATGCAAGTTCTCTTTTGTGGGATGCAATATGCTAATTAACTGAAATTAATCCAATGTGAACCATTATCTACTACCCGAAATTTATTGCTTAAACCAAATGGCCTATAAACACTGGTAAACACTATCTGGCCGGAGAGGCATTTTCAGTGCCGATTAATTAATAACACTATTTCGAGTTTTTTTGTAGTGCCGATTAGCGTCTCAGCCCCTCCTCTTTAAAGTTTCTTGTTCGGTTCTGAGTCTACTTGATTGGAATTTGGAACTAACCTGCTCTAGGATCAAAGTACCCCCTGCAGCTTATGAACAAACTCTGGAAAAAATTGTCTAAAATATGAGTAGGCCAACATTTAAAATACGAACAAACTCTCAAAAAAAGAATCCTAAAATTTAATTTAATTACTAGACTATTTGATTTGTACTTTTGAGCTTTTACTTCGACTTCATTCTGTTGTTGTATTTATTTGTTTATTTTCCCATAAAATCCGATGTTTGTCTATTACGAGGGGTTTTATTATACTTCACTAATGATGCAGGACGGAAGCGTAAAATAGAATTAAAAGATCTTGTTCGTAACACACGAACGGGTGTGTTGCTCGATTACGTTCGAACGGGCGTGTTTTGCTGGAATCCACCAACGAAAATCTGGAATCCACCAGGAAATAAACTAAAGTAAAGTACTTTATTGATTGGAAAATAATTGATACCTTCATATCTCAACCACAGAGATATATATAGAGTTCCTAACATCAATCATAATCTGACTATAACTAATCTAAAAGAATCCTAATCTAACTAGGAAATAACTAAATATTATGATTGTCTAGCAATCCTAATTAAATTAGGAATAGTAATAACTAAATATTCTAAATAAAATATAAAAGTAAATACTACTAAATAATATTCTTTAAAACGAAACTCCATTGCTTTTCTTGAACTTAATACTGCTTGTATTCATCCGTTCCTCATCAACTAACCTTGTTGTTTTCGTTAACTACCTTTAATTATAAACTTTTACTTTCAGTATCTTCAAGTTTAGTTTTCGTTATATTTTTTTTACAAAAAGACAATTCAAATGGAGCAAAAAGTCAGCACTAGACGGAAAAGTCAGCGCGTGACCATTTTACAAACAGATTACTTATTTACACTTAAATTTAAAGGAAAAAAATAGGTTTAGTAACTCCAACTAACATATATTAATAAAATGGGGACCAAACTTATGAAATTAACAATTGAGCTACCGAAATATATATATTTTCCTAAATTGGGGATGTTCGTCAATTTAATTTGACGGAAGTTAAATTTAAATTCTATTTCAGTCGCAAATTTTATAAAACATATGAATTTAACTCGAAAATTTTATAAATTTACATTTTTTACATAGCCATTAACAAATAGTTACATATACATGCTCATATGTATACATAAAATACAAAAATATATATAAAAAATACAGAATTGATAAATATATACAAATATAACGTTTTATAAAAAAAATTGACTTCTTTTAATATTTTTTAAAATTAAATATATTTTTTAAAAGGTATGCACTTTTTGAATTGCCATTTTTTTTAAATAATTAACTTTTTTTATAAAATATTTTTTTTAAAAAAAAGTTACTTTTTAAAAAAAAAAAGCAAATTTGAGGATAGTAAAAGGAAAAGTTTATAATTTCGGCTAGTTAACGAAAATAATAGCATATTTCAGGATAGTCAAGTATAACAAACCGTGTTAAGAGATTCTTCGGTTTTTCTCCTTCTGTAAAATGGGACAAGCTAATGCCTCATAGTCATAGGCATTAGTTAAGCTGCTTAAATATATATATATATATATATATATATATATATATATATATATATATTAATTTCATTGTTAAATTTCCAATATGTATATTAAGCATGTATTTTTTGAAATACTATGTTGAGTATGTGTGGTATTTTTTGCAATATGTTTATTAAAGAAATATATTATTTAATAAACGGCTAAAGAGTATCTGGACATCATTTAATTATTTAATATATTTTCAAAATCAACATGCATTAAATACAAAAATATTTGTGTTTATACTTTATAATCATTACATATTATCGGGGCATTGGTTAGCTTTATACTTTAATAATTTAAGTAAATTAAACTTTTAACCATCGTTAAATTATTATGATTATGATCTTCAGAAATTAATGGGTTTTGGATTTGACCAAAATAACAGTCAAAACATATCTGTTTTTAACCTTTTAGGTGATGACTGTTTTTAGATATTTTTGTTTGATTGTGCAGATTGTGACAAATCTTCTTTGTCTTCTCCTCTATTTAACTATTTGCATCAAAAATACATATTTTGGACTAGAATCCTATCTGATCTATATATACTAATTTTAACTTTTAAATCCATAACCAGGAATCTAACCCATGTAATGACAGATAAAAATAAGCCATCGTTTTCTTCTGTAATCCCCTATAGCCTCAAACAATTCCCGATTCCCCAATTTATAAATATTGTTCGTCCGTTTTTACCAATTCTATATTAATTTTGTTTTGGCCGACGCTGAGGTGGCTCTTCTTTGTACAGAAATTTAGGGACTTACATGGTCGAAACGGTGAAAGGAAGCACAAGCAAGAACTTATAAACAATGAAGAAAAAGGTTCCAAACCATTTGTAATATGATAGTTTTTTTCTAAAGAACTACTTAGTTGTTAACAGTGTTTTAAAAAGTTCGTAACATTGTGCGATATATGGTTTTTGAAAGAAAAACACAACGCTAAAACGCTATTTGGGTGTTAAAGCAAAAATATTGCATTATTGGGTCTAAAGCGCAAAAAAAGACAATATTTTAGACCGAAATCCTAACGACCGACTATTTAAAAAACAAACAAAAAAACCAGTATTACACTACGTCATTTTGATTTTAGATATATTTTTTTTTTGTAAACACTAAAATCAATACGCTAACAGTATTAGACAAACAAACTGATATTTGCACTTCCTCTTTCTTTCTAATCCACCGCCATTCAATCCCGACGTCCACCCAACTCGGATATTCATCGTCTCCGAATGGAGGTCAATCATGCAGGGTCGGTCATTTCCTTTATTAATTGAGGCATAGATTTAAGTGTGAATATTTTCTAATTATTGTTTATTTTTATCTAGAAACATACTATATTATATATTTCGATTTTGTATTATAGACTTTTATCATATTTAGGAAAGAATTAATAAAGTTGTACGCACGTGTTTGTTTACAACTAAATCATACTTAAAGTTAATGTATATCATGAGCTTTTATCTAGTTTTATAAAAAGTAAGATAGATAAAATGAGTAATTTTTCTTATAAATGTGCTATTAAAATACCGGAAGTGGAGGATTATAAATATTTTGTTTGCAAATTTTATGATTAAAGAATAATTTGTGATCAAATTGGTTGTATTGGATTATGTATCTACTTAATTATAACGGACTACACATTGTATTGTATTTAGCTATTTAAGTGTTAATATAATTAACATAAATTATATGATTATCTAGTATTGTATTGTTATATTAATAGGAAAAAAAATACAGCGCAAAGCGCTTCGTTGCTACGTTATATGCGCTTTTAGCATAGCTCTCGGAAAAAAACTATGCTAACGATAACGCTATTTAAAACATTGGTTTTCAACGATCTACATTGTTAAGCTTAGAAATTCTAAAACTCATAAATTCATCTGCCTGATCTCGAGGTAATTGTGCCATCTAGACTTATTTAACATTTATAGATAACTCACAAAACTGAATCTAATACTTGAAAACCGTACATAATCAATTACGAACAACATTAGAGATCTCCTTATTTGCACTCATGTTCAATGATACAAGTATTAGTACTCGGTGAACACCTTAACTGAAGCATATTAAAGTGCCTCAGCATTACTCAGACGAAAAATAATATATAGCCCTACAATATAGCAGAACAGGAATTAAAATAACATGGATAGTTAAGAGGCTGCCTTTAGAAGAAACCATACAATATGGCCATACGGTATTGATACTTGAAAAGCGCATATCGGCACATATACATTATTGATACTGGAAAAGCGTGCATCAGTACATATACAATTAATAATAATCTAAAACAAGATCTTGCCATTCACATTTACGTTCGTACTTCATATAACCATATAAATAACAGTACTCACAAAACACCTTCGCTTTAGAAAGACGAATTATTATATATTTATAAAATGGCAAGATATATAAGAAAGAGAAATTGGCATATGATCAAAGTGTCGGTCCAACATAATCAAAGAGATTCCCCAATGTCATAGTGAAGAGAGAATATTGATGTGGTCTCTGCTTCGAAAGCTCGGTGGAAACTTGTTTCATGGTCGGGCGATGACGTGGAACGACTTGCAAACAAGCAAATGCTATTTTTAAAGAACTTACAATATCTTCAGACTCACGAATCGTCCTTGGGATTAAGAGGCGTTGATCCAACACATCTTTCAAAAGTGTTGATTTAAAGTCATCTGATAATTCTATCGATGATGAGAATTGAGAAACTAGGTCACCCGGATGCCTCCCGATTAAAACTTCTAGAGTAAGTACACCGAAGCTATACACATCTTGCATCTCATTCACTTCCATTGTGTGAGCAAGTTCTGTCAATTACAAAAATAATTATTATTAATAGTAATAAAGCAAAATATAAAGGCAAAATGGACTTCCACCAGATAGCGTCTTTATATAGTCAGCAAAATCTTAATCCAGTCCGAGACTCGTAGTTTGAAAAAGAAAATCGTAATTCTGAAGTCAAACTTATAGTTCTGAAATCAAAGTCGTACTTCAGAAGTACGAAACTTGACTTTTCTAAAAAAAATAACTTTTCTGTGTTGAGTATTTAAATTAAGATTATGTAAATTTATGATTAGTGTTGTTGCTATAATTACAGTATTTTTAATATTTTATTACTCACTTTGCTAATTGTCGCATTTGCTACAAGAACAAAAAAGAATGTATTAAATGTTTGGTGGCTTAATGCGGTATTGCTACTGACTATTTGAGAACATGAAAACAATTTATCAATAAGTTGAAAGTTTCCGCGACCGATCACAAATAAGCTTTGCTTATTTTTCAAATCCAACAACCAAATAAAACTAAGTGAATCTTTCGTAGTTTTCAACATTATATGACTTGGACCACGTGATCATTTTTTGACGGTAATTTAAACTAACTGCATTTTATTTTAAATAGAGTAATTTTAATATCCGAATTCTCATATCAAAATTTCAAAAACGTCAAATGTGCATTCTTAAACAAATTTGTGAACATACAACTATTTTTTCAATGTTTATGTCATCGAGTCTGCTCGGTATAAAAATCAGGCATATGTAACAAACTAGTATATATACTTTCAGCAACAATTTAGAGATATGGAGTAATTTCAATATCTATGTAGCTGGAGTAATTTCAGCACATAATATCATAATTTAAATAGTCAATCAAGAAAAGTCAACTTTTTTAGAAAAGTCAAGTCTCGTACTTCAGAAGTACGACTTTGATTTCAGAAGTACGAGTTTGACTTCAAAACTACGACTTTTTTTTCAACCTACGAGTCTCAGACTGTATTTAGATTTTGCTAACTGTATAAAGACACTACGAGATATGCCCAAAAACTCTGTACCAGGACTGAAAGATAAAGGAACGAATTGATGGCAAATGTTCTGGGTAAGAATAATTTTTCTTTAATTTAAAAAATAGAAGGGAAGCTATATACCTGGAGCTGCATAACCAAATGTTCCTGCAAAAGAGGTGCAATTGGTTGAGTTGGTCTTTAAAATCCTAGCAGTACCAAAGTCTGAGATGTGAGCTACGTTCTCTTCATCGAGCAAAATGTTTTTGCTCGATATGTCACGATGGACTATGGGTGGTGAACAATCATGGTGCATATACGACAAGCCATTTGCAACACCTTTAATGATCTCAATCCTCTTTGGCCACTCAAAATCAGATGCTTTATTTCTATCAATGAGGACACTATACAAATCTCCACCATCTAAAAACTCATATACTAAAAAGGAATGTTGTGAATGTGAGCAGAAACCATACAATTTTACGATGTTACGGTGACGAATCTCAGTCAATGCACGTATTTCACTTGTGAATGCTTTTTGGTTACTCAAATCCCCAATTTCCACATAGTGTGTTTTCTTTACAGCAAAAGCTACACCATTAGGCTGTTCAACCTTATAAACTGCTCCTGATCCACCCACTCCAATACAATACTTTTTGTCAAAGTTTTCTGTCTCCGCAATGATATTTTCATAAACCAATTTTCCATCATAACTCCAAATCGAAAAAATATTTCCATTATTTTTCCGTGGTCGATGACTTGTTTTTCTTTGTTGGTTTCTTTTACAAACTAAGAATCCTAATGTCACCAATAACAACAATGAAAAGGTACTAACACAAACAATGAGTAGAGTTGTAGTTCTTTTGTTCTTCTTTTTCTTCGCACCAGCTATTTTTTCTGAAGGACATTCCTTTAAACCAGTAAAATTACCACACAGGTCTTTGTTTTCTCTAAAATCATAAACTGAAAGGTGTTGAAAAGGTTTTGTGTTGGGAACAGGACCCTCTAATTGGTTGTAAGACAAGTTCAGAGATATTAAACTCACCAGTGTATCAAAGCTATCCGGAATCGAACCCGAAAATTGATTATGCGACAAACTCAGATTCTGTAAGGTAATCAATTGTCCAATTTGTTGTGGTATCTCACCTGAGAGTAGATTTTGTGCAAGGTCAAGATCTTCAAGAACATGAAAACTACCTATTTCGAAAGGAATATCTCCTTCAAGTCTATTTTTGCTCAAGTTCAAGAGCCGTAGCTTAGAGCACCGAGACAATTGCACAGGGACCGAGCCTGTTAGGTTATTGGCCGCAAAGTTCAGAGTTTCTAGGTTAGGGTAGTCACCAACTTCAACCGAAATATTCCCTATCAACTCATTATTACTTAAATTGATGTCAAATAATAATTTACCCAAATTTTTCGGAACGTGTCCAGTAAGACGGTTTGAAGAGAGGTCGAGGCTTTGTAGCTTAGGTGCCAGCCCAATCTCTGCCGGTATTCTCCCAGAGATGTTATTATTAGAAATCTTAAGTGTAGAAAGATTCTGAAACAATCCCCAGTTTCGAGATAGCTCTCCGAAAATGTTATTATAACTCAAATCTAAGAGATACAATTGAGGATATACCCCAAAGTCTTCGGTTATATCACCCGTTATATGGTTTTCGTCAAGTCTAATTCTTTGCAAGCTGATACATGTTTTAAATGTTTTTGGGACCTTACCTGTAAAATTATTATTTGTTGCGCCAAAAAGTGTCAGGGATCCACTTTTGCATATATTATGTGGCAATTGGCCACTGAGATGGTTATCACTAATTTGAATTTCTTTCAATTTTGTAATATTATTTAGTGAGACGGGAAGTAGTCCTCCAAGTTGGTTTCTCGCCAAAGATAACTTAGTAAGATTTGTTAGGTGACCAATCTCTCTTGGAATTATGCCAACAAGTTTATTTTCATGAAGGTACAAAATTGTCAAACTAGACAAGTTCCCTATAGAGCTCGGAATTGAACCTGACAAGTTGTTTGTTGAAAAGACCAACTCGGTAAGACTCTTTAGGTGACCGATCTCTCTTGGAATTGTGCCTACAAGTTTATTTTCCCACAATAAGAAAATTTCCAAGCTGGACAAGTTCCCTATAGAACTTGGAATTGAACCTGACAACCGGTTTCGATAAAGAGTCAATTGTGTAAGAGACCTTAAGAAACCAATTTCTTTTGGAATCATGCCAATAATATTATTGCCAAAAAGCTGCAAATATATCAAACTAGACAAGTTCCCTATAGAATTCGGAATTGAACCTGACAAGTAGTTTTCTGAAAAGTCCAAATCGGTAAGACTCGTTAGCTGAACAATCTCTCTTGGAATGGTGCCAACAAGTGTATTTCTCCATAAGTATAAAATCGTTAAGTTGGATAAGTTCCCTATAGAGCTCGGAATCGAACCTGACAAGTTGTTTTTTGATAATTCCAGATGAGTAAGACTCTCTAGCTGACCAATCTCTCTCGGAATTGTGCCAACAAGTTTGTTGTCGGACAAGTATAAAGCCAACAACCTGGACAAGTTCCCTATAGAACTAGGAATTGGACCTGACAAGGAGTTATGTGATAAGCCCAACTGATTGAGCGATCTTAACGAACCAATTTCTTGCGGAATTATGCCAACAAGTTCATTTCCCCACAAGTATAAAACCTCCAAGCTGGACAAGTTCCCCACAGAGCTAGGAATCGTATCTGACAAGTTGTTTTGTGAAAAGTCCAACTCTATAAGACTCGTTAGTTGACCAATTTCTGATGGAATAAATCCATAAAGAGAGTTGTTGGAAAGATTGATTGTAGTCAAATAGTGTAAGGATGAGAAGTTAAGCTCGGAAATCACACCTTTCAAACTGTAACTATTAATGGTGATATTGTCGACTCTACCTGCCTTGTTGCAACTAATTCCGTACCAACTAATGCAATGGTTACTCAGGTTTGGGTTTATTATTTCCCAAGATGATAGAAGTGATTGGCTTTGTTTATCGAGACTAGATTTCCATTTTAAAAGAGCCAATGCCTCTTCGTTAGCTCGCAAGTGGTTGTTAGTTGCAAACAAAGAAACAGGAGTGGTAGAATTAAAAGGAAATATGGAAGCATAAACGATCACAATAAGAAAAACAACTGATGCATGTTGCAGGATTCTCATTTTTTTTAATGTCGTTTACAAAATGTTATTGATATGTGTCAAGTCCATGTGCTCATTATAACAGGAACTCCATTGAGTCTCTTCTTGTCAAATTGTATTGGTATGCAAAACTAAAGACTTCGAAATGTCTGCATGGAAGACCAAGTCACCATGCAAGTGAACTGAAGAGGTATTTCCTTCATTAATTATTGTTATGAATAGATTTTTTTTTCTTTGTTGGCTAAGTAAAACTTCTAGAACTCAGTCCCTTCAAGATCACAGATAAGATCAAATTTTCTAAGAGTAATAAGTCACAATTTTTATTTAAAAAATAAATAGCCGATACACTTTCATTATCAATACTACCAAGTACCTATACATACCCATACAGTAACTTAATTAAATCTCTTCCTTTCAAATCCAATCCAATTTGGAAAATAAGTGACAGTTTGATTCTTTTGGGATACAGAAGACCCGGTCAACGACTTCACAAGAATAATAAATGTACTTCCTCAACAATATTTTTTTTTGGGATGCAATAAGCTATTTAACTGAAACTAGAATGTGAATTATTGTCTACTTCACAGAATTTACTGCCTTATTTTCACCACATGGTAAATAAACACCATCTGGCATCTGGAATAGTATTTTTTGGAAAAAAAAAAACATAGAAACAGCTGAGGCCTATAAGTATAGAAAGCCTGCATCACCTTACACCCGATGATTTGGTTCATGGCATTGCTAAATTTCTTTAGAACACATGACGTTTCACAGAAGGTAAGATTTTTAGGTGTTGAATTTAGTGGGAAAAAAGTCTCGAACAAAGGATGTCGATGAAAAGAGATGTCGACAAAAGGTCTTAGATGATGTTGAATTTTGAAAACTACAAACTATAACCGTGTGGCCAACCGCCACAGGTGAGTAATCGGAAAAGTTATGAGAAGCTTTTTTAATTTCTTTTCTTTTGTTTTACATATTGTAACAATTGAGGGCAAATATATAACGTACCGTTTGAATTTGGCTGGTAATTAGAGGATGCAAATTGTTTTTCACGTGTTGCTTTTGGAGAAAAGGTTAACCAAGAACTGCTCTACATGAAGTGGAAGGAAGCACAAACAAGAACTCATAACAAACTTGGAAAAAAAATATAATGGTCCAAACCATCCACAGTTTGCGAATTATTGCCTTATTAACTTTTTAAATCTGAAATTTATGTCGGATGTTAGGTTGCAACTACAGTTGAAATTACAGTTGCAAAAACAAGTATAATGATGGACATAACTAAAAGTTAAATGTAGTTAAAAGAATTTACACGCACACTTAACAACGGAGTTCATCCATCTTGACTACGTCTACGTGCACTCATCCAGATTAGTGATATTATAAAAGATTACAACATATGATATAAGTCTTAGTGAAAAAATCTCAGACTCACTCTAGGTTTTATGCATATCTCTATATTTCTCTTATTATATAACTATCACTCAAAAAATCAAAAAATCAATGACATTCCACCATTGTTTTTCGTTTTAAAAGTTCACTCGTGTGTCTCTCTAACAGTAGTTATTTATAGTTTAAAAAACACATTTTTACAAGCAATACTATCAACTATTTATAAAGACAGAATTACAATCTTCTAATATATTCAAATATTTATTCTTCATTCTTCAGGATCTTCTTGATTGTTTTAAATCTTCAATTTGATCCAATCATGCAGCAATCTCAGCAACAAGATAGCTTCTGATTGAGCACAACTTCCTTTGATACACACGAGATAGAGCTTACTTTTAGTTTAGGAGATTTTGTTGGTTTTTAAAAAATCATATAAAATAATATCTTTCGGTTAAAATCTTACTTATAATATAAACAATATCTCCAAGTTAATTTCAATCTATACGAAATATATAAAATATTTATGAATCAATTAAGATTGATACAATGATAAAGACTTGCATAAGAATAATATATTTAGTTAGCACAAAATATGGAACAAGATAATATATTTTAGATACTAAATCTTTTGAAACTAAACTAACTAATTATATGAGAAACATTCCATTTTTTATCACTTAAATATTTTCAACACATATAAAACAAATCTATGTAAACATACGAAGAATATATTCTGCATATTTTAATTAAAATAATTAACTAAAAGGTCAAGTAATGAAGTAAGAGAGAATAAGACAGAATCGTGTGTATTGGCAGGTTAGAACTAAGGTTGTAACTAAGATTGCAAATTCATCTGTAAACATAAACTGTCTCAATTCTTATTATTCAACTTAAATTAGTTTGCTCAAAACCAATTCATTAGGCCATAAAAATGGTCCTAACAAAATCCATAGCCAGGAATCTAACCCATGTAATGACAGATAAAAATAAGCCATCGTTTTCTTTTGTAATCCCCTATAGCCTCAAACAATTCCTGATTCCCCGATTTATAAATATTGTTGGTCCGTTTTTACCACAATCATTCTAATCTCTGCTAAATTATTACTTTTCCAATAAACTCCTCAAATTTTCAAGTATATAAGCAAAACAAATTGACATACGCACCAGCTATGTCTTTCTGGCGAACAGCATCCTATTCCAGTTTCCACCAATTCTATATTAATTTTGTTCTGGCCGACTCTGAGGTGGCTCTTCTTTGTACTGAAATTTAGGGACTTAAATGGTCGAAACGGTGAAAGGAAGCACAAGCAAGAACTTATAAACAATGAAAAAAAAAAGGTTCCAAATTTTGTAATATTATTTAGTGAGACAGGAAGTAGTTCTCCAAGTTGGTTAAACCCCAAGCTTAAGTAGGTCAAGTTGGATCGGTTTCCTATGGAACTCCGAATCAAACTTGACAAGTTGTTTGATGAAAAGTCCAACTCGGTAAGACTCTTTAGTTGACCAATCTCTCTTGGAATCATGCCAACAAGTTTATTGTCATAAAGGTTCAAATTTGCCAAACTAGACAAGTTCCCTATAGAGCCCGGTATCAAACCTGACAAGTTGTTTGTTGAAAGGGTCATAATGGTACAAAATTGACCAATCTCTCTTGGAATCATGCCAACAAGTTTATTGTCATAAAGGTACAAAATTGTCAAACTAGACAAGTTCCCTATAGAGGTCGGAATTGAACCTGACAAGTTGTCTTTATAAAGCGCCAACCCTGTAAGAGACCTTAAGAAACCAATAGTGTGAGCGACCTTAACAATCCAATTTCTTGTGGGATGGTCCCATAAAGGGAGTTGTCGTAAAGACTGAGTGTAGTCAAACGGTATAAGGGTGAGAAGTTAAGGTCGGAAAGCTTACCTTTCAAACCACTACTCTCGATAGTGATGTTGTCGACTCTACCAGCCTTGTTGCAACTAATTCCGAACCAACTAATGCAATGGTTACTTAGATTATGTTTTATTATTTCCCAAGATGATAGAATAGCTTGGCTTTGTTTGTTCAGGCTGAATTTCCAGTTCAGAAGAGCCAACGCCTCTTCGTTATTAGCTGTTCGTAACTGTTTGTTGGTTGAAAACGAAGAAGCTGAAGTAGTAGAAATAAAAGGAAAGATAGAAACATAAATGATAATAATTAGAAAAACAAATGGTGCATGCTGCATTCTCATTTTCTTTTTTACTTGTATTAAGAAAAAATGGCATTTCGTTACAATATAAACTGCAACTTCATTGAATCTCTTCCATTCAAATCCAATCCAACTTGGAAAACATGACTTTTTTTCCTCTTTAGAATGCAATGACTTAACGACTTTGAAAAGTCTATTTGGAACTATGGAAGACAAGTGGACAGCGGACTACTTCAAAAAATGAACTTATTTTTGGAAAAAATCAACTTTTAAAAAAATCAACTTTTTAGAAAAAACTAACTTTTTTTTTGAAAAAAATTACTTTTTTGAAAAAATTAACTTTAACAAAAAAAACAAAAACTTTTTTTAAAAATATTAACTTTTAAAAAAAATATTTTTATAAAAAAAGTTAAATATTTTAAAAAAAGTAACTTCTTTTGTTTTTTTTAAGTTACTTTTTTCAAAAAGAGTAATTTTTTTCAAAAAAAAAGTTAGTTTTTTCAAAAAAGTCATTTTTTTAATAAGTTGATTTTTTTCAAAAATAAGTTGATTTTTTCAAAAGTAAGTTAATTTTTTCAAAAAATAAGTTACTATTTAAAAAAATATATGTCTTTTCGGGTTAAAAATGTAAAATTATAATTTTTTCGGGTTAAATTCATGTTTTATAAAATTTGGGAGTTAAATGTAATTTAAACTTAACTTCTGTACAATTAAATTGACGGAGGTCCCAATTTAGGAAAAAATATATAGTTCGGTGTCTCAATTGTTAAAGTCATTAGTTTAATCCCCATTTTGTTAATGTATGATAGTTGGGGTTACAAAACCAATTTTTACCCCATTATCTACTACAGGAAATTTACTGCTTAAACCAAATGGCCTATAAACAATGGTAAACACTATCTGGCCAGAGAGGCATTTTCAGTGCCGATTAATAACACTATTTCGAGTTTGGTTTGCAGTGCCGATTAAGTCTCTCCTCTTTGAAGTTTCTTGTTCGGTCCTGAGTCTACTTGATTGGAATTTGGAACTAACCTGCTCTAGGATCAAAGAACCTCATGCAGCTTATGAACAAACTCTGGAAAAAATTGTTTAAAAAGTAGGCCAACATTTATAATACGAACAAACTCTCAAAAAAAGAATCCTAAAATTTAATTTAATTACTAAACTATTTCATTTGTACTTTTGAGCTTTTACTTCAATTTCATTCTGTTGTAGTATTTATTTGTTCATTTTCCCATAAAATCTGATGTGTGTCTGGTAGAAGATGGTTTATTATACTTGACTAACCTTATTTTTTCGTTAACTGCCTTTAACTATAAATTTTTATTTTCACTACCTTCAAGTGTAGTTTTCGTTATTTTTTTTTTACAAAAATACAATTCAAATGGAGGAAAAAGTTAGCAGTAGACGGAAAAGTCAGCACGTGAATATTTTACAAACAGATTACTAATGTACACTTAAATTTAAAGGGAAAAAAATAGTTTTAGTGACTACAACTACCATGTATTAACAAAATGGGGACCAAACTTATGACATTAACAATTGAGCTACCGAAATATATATTTTTTCCTAAATTGGGGATCTTCGTCAATTTAATTTAACGGAAATTAAATTTAAATTCTATTTCAGTCTCAAATTTTATAAAACATATGAATTTAACTCGAAAAATTAATAAATTTACATTTTTTACATACCCATTAACAAATAGTTACATATACATGCTCATATGTATACATAAAATACAAAAATATATATAAAAAATACACAATTTATAAATATTTACAAATATAACGTTTTATAAAAAAAATGACTTTTTTTTAATATTTTTTAAAATTAAATATATTTTTTAAAAGGTTTGCACTTTTTGAATTGCCTTTTTTTAAAAATAATTAACTTTTTTTATAAAATATTTTTTTTTTAAAAGTTACTTTTTAAAAAAAATCAAATTTATTTTTTAAAAGTTAATTTTTTCAAAAAAAAAGTTACTTATTTACAAAAAAGTTAGTTTTTTCAAAAAAATAATTTTTTTTAAGTTAATTTTTTAAAAAAATATATTTTTTATTCAAAAAAATTGATTTTTTTCTATATCGTTATATATATATATAAATTGTGTAATTTTTTTTATGTATATGTATGAGTATTTATATGTAACTATTTGTTTATGAGTATATTAAAAATGTAAAATTATAAACTTTTTGGGTTAAATTCATATATTTTATAAAATTTGAGACTGAAATAGAATTTAAATTTAACTTCCGTCAAATTAAATTGACAGAGGTCCCCAATTTAGGAAAATATATATATTTCGATAACTCAATTGTTAATTTCATAAGTTTGGTCCTAATTTTATTAATTTAGTATAGTTGGAGTCACTAAACCTATTTTTTCCCTTTAAATTAAATTTAAGTGTACATAAGTAATCTGTTTGTAAAATTGTCACGTGTTGACTTTTCCGTCCACTTGATTGTGCGGGTTTTCTCCTTCTGTAAAATGGGACAAGCTAATGCCTCATAGTCATAGGCATTAGTTAAGCTGCTTATATATATATATATATATATATACTAGTAATCGTGCCCCACGTTGTGTGCGACACGTAATGCAATAAAAATATAGAAAATATGTATAGTTATGATATAAATATGTGGGAAAAAAAACATAGTTTAAAATTTAAAATAATGTTTGGTTGTTAAAGAAGGTTAAATAATTTTATTATTTTTTACTTTTTATATTTTTATGTGAGTATGGTATTATTGTAATTAATATAAATGTATAGGGGTATTTTTAAAAAAAAATGGTTAAATTTGGCAGTCTTATTTGACTTAAATTGACTTATTATAATAGAATAATATATATATATATATATATATATATATATATATGTATATATTATTGTTAAATTTCCAATATGTATATTAAGCATGTATTTTTTGAAATACTATGTTGAGTATGTGTGGTATTTTTTGCAATATGTTTATTAAAGAAATATATTATTTAATAATCGGTTTGGCCAAAGAGTATTCGGGCATCGTTTAATTATTTAATATATTTTCAAAATCAACGTGCATTAAATACAAAAATATTTGTGTTTATACTTTATAATCATTACATATTATCATACTGGGGCATTGGTTAGCTTGTATACATAAAATACAAAAATATATATAAAAAATACACAATTTATAAATATATACAAATACAACGTTTTATAAAAAAAATTGACTTTTTAAAATATATTATAAAATTAAATATATTTTTTAAAAAGTATACACTTTTTGAATTGCCTACTTTTAAAAAATAATTAACTTTTTTTATAATTTTTTTTAAAAAGTTACTTTTTAAAAAAAAGTTATTTTTTTCAAAAAAGTTATTTTTTAAAAAATATATTTTTTTTTTCAAAAAAATTGATTTTTTTCTATATCGATATATATATATATATATATATATATATATATATATATATATATTGTGTATTTTTTTTATGTATATGTATGAGTATATATGTGTAACTATTTGTTTATGGGTATATTAAAAATGTAAAATTATAAACTTTTTGGGCTAAATTCGTATGTTTTATAAAATTTGGGACTGAAATAGAATTTAAATTTAACTTTCGTCCAATTAAATTGATAGAGGTCCCCAATTTAGAAAAATATATATATTTCGGTAACTCAATTGTTATTGTCATAAGTTTTGTCTCCATTTTATTAATTTAGGATAGTTGGAGTCACTAAACCTATTTTTTTCCCTTTAAATTTAAGTGTACATTAGTAATTTGTTTGTAAAATGGTCACTTGCTGGCTTTTCCGTCCACTTGAGTTGTTTTTTTTAATAAAAAAATAACGGAGATTAAACATGATGATAGTTAAAGGGAAAGTTTATAATTCACGGTAGTTAACGAAAATAATAACATATTTCATGATAGTCAAGTATAATAAACCTCTTTTATCACATTTTTTTTGGTTTTATCCTTGTATAAAATGGGACAAGCTAATGCTGGATTGGTTTTGGCTGCCTGAAAAATTCAGGGCAGCCTGTGTTGAATTTTAAGGCAGCAAAGCCAATTCAAATCAGATCTGTTTAGTTATTTTTCGATTTATTAATAACTGTTAGGTTTTTAGTATGTGACACAATAAAAATAATAGTATACTAGATTCACGATAATGTTAATCGTTCGGTGTTCATTCCAAAATGCACTATTATTTTGGGTATGTCAACCAATAGTATTTTTTAGTTTTAATTTTAAATTAATTTTAGAATAGATATTTTTGGGTTCATTAACTTATGTTATGTTTTTAGTGTTTTTTTTTTATTTTGAATTAATTTTAGGATAGATATTTTTGGGTTCATTATATGTGCTAGGTTTTTAGTATGTGACACACCCTAAATAATAATGGACTAGATTCACGGCAGTGTTAATCGTTCGATGTTGATTTCAAAACATTAAAACAAAAATGTAACATACAAAATAGATCCGCTAATGCCTGCAGTCATAGGCATTAGTTAATCTGCTTATATATATATATATATTAATTTCATTGTTAAATTTCCAATATGTATATTAAGCATGTATTTTTTGAAATACTATGTTGGCTATGTGTGGTATTTTTTGCAATATGTTTATTAAAGAAATATATTATTTAATAATTGGTTTGGCTAAAGAGTATCTGAGTACCGTTTAATCATTTAATATATTTTCAAAATCAACGTGCATTAAATACAAAAATATTTGTGTTTATACTTTATAATCATTACATATTATCGTACTGGGGCATTGGTTAGCTTTATACTTTAATAATTTAAGTAAATTAAACTTTTAACCATCCTTAAATTATTATGATTGTGATCTTCAGAAATTAATGGGTTTTGGATTTGACCAAAATAACAGTCAAAACATATCTGTTTTTAGCCTTTTAGGTGATGACTGTTTTTAGAAATTTTTGTTTGATTATGCAGATTGTGACAAATCTTCTTTGTCTTCTCCTCTATTTAACTATTTGCATCAAAAATACACATTTTGGACTAGAATCCTATCTGACCAAAATAAAAGTCAAAACATATCTGATCTATTCCGTTGATTCAAATGTGTGACAAAAATAACTTATATCATGACGGGCTGATATAATTTAAAAATGATGAAAAGAATATTATCAACACTATTGACCCACTCACTGTTTAATAATGTGGCAAATTAAATTTTACTTTCAACTATAGGTACTTAAAATCCCTTAATTTGAATATGTGATGAAAGTAACTCAAATGATGAAAAAACATACAATAAACCCATTCATTATCTTTATCCATAAATGGATAAATTCTAGCATCTCTACAAATCATGTTCATTTAATTTGAGACTAAATCAGTTAAACATCCATCTTACAAAACACAATACTACAATCAATTTATTTAAAAACTTTCAGGTTAAATATAACTTTATCAAAACTATGGGACACGTTATGTAATTCATTAAATATTTTAGAACATAACTTACAGACCTATAAATATACGTGTAATATATTTATGTTTACATCACATGATCACACTTATTAGAAATAGCCATTTCAAATTGTCACAAATCTGTCATAAATTGATTAAATTATCACAAAACCGTTATAAAAACCGTCGCTAATAAGCTCGTAATAAAAAATATCGTCATTAATCCGTCGCTATTTGAGTATTTTTTTTTTTTTTGGTTGAGACTAAATCAGTTACATGGGTATTACAAAAACACAACAGTACAATCAATTTATTTAAAAACTTTAATGTTAAATAAATTTTTATCAAAACTATGAGACAGTTATGTAGTTCATTAAATATTTTACAACATAACGTGTGCAGAGCTATAAATATACGTGTAATATATTCATGGTTTACATTACAAGATCACACTTATTGAAAGAGAGAGAAATGGAAGATGTGATTCACTCTTGGTCTGCTCCAAGGTCTCTTAGTACGAGTCTCATGTACTCTTTTGCTCAGGTATATATACATTTTCTGTATCTATTTCTATATATATATATATATATATATATATCTATATCTATATATATATATATTGTTGTAATATATTATTGGACTATTGGGCTTGTACTCTATGGGCCCAAGTGGGCTTGTAACCCTACCCCTCTATCTATATAAAGAGGGTTAGGGGTCTTCTATTTGATGTTGATTCATACATTCTGATTAATGAAAGACTCTGTTGTTGCTTCTCTCATACATCTCTCTATATCTATACATATCTCTATATATATCTATAACGAGCTAATATGTAACACAACACGTTATCAGCACTTTGCTCGCGAAAAATAGGATATACGCTCGCGGATATTGGAGATTTTGGGTAAACGCACGGATATTGGGTATGTATAAACCTTGAGGTTTATCCGGGTTTAATTGAGTTATTGCTATATCGACCTTCAACAAAATACCACGCAAAAGGTATACGGTTTAAGATATGATATGGATATACGATTTTTCACAGTAGTATGTAATTGTATGGGTTAATTATCACATGAAAAAAAATTAAATTGCATGCTTAAATTTGTACTCGTTTGGAAAAGTCAAACCAATTATAGATTGCTACAGTATGTATAGAGCTAGAATTAGCTGAACAATTTATATACCCAACTAGTAACAGAATTGTAACAATGGTTGATAATTGATAGATTACGGTCCACTAATTGCATAGTTACAGTGATTAAATTGATAGTATATATAAATGTAGAATCAAACCTATTACCTTCAGAAGTAACAGGACCAGAATAAAACATGCTAAGAAGATTTGGAGTAATACCCTAATAACTCTGTAGCTATTGATAGTTCACTGAAATTACAGACATAGTCCCTGTAGTATTCCTCTAGATACAGAAAAGTATATATGTTTCGAATGTGGTTTAAAATTGATCAATGCATGCAAACTTGGAACTTGATAATGTAATTAGACAAATTACCATGAATTAATATTTGATTCCTTGCGTGATTGTACTGTATCTTATGAATTATCATGTATAAAACTTACACATATAGCAATAGAATAATAAAAGATTGAGTTATATCTTGCTAGTGTAACTTGGTAGATTTAGATTGATAATATTAATATCACTTCCTTATTAGAAGCAGTACACATACATACATTACATCTAGAGAATATTGAGTGTTAATCTATGTACTGCCATGTTACGATTATTTGTTAAGCATGGAAACAGGAAACATATTGATATTTATTTACTGCCATATACACATATGTACAACATGTAAATTTGCGAAATCATATATTTTCACATTTAAGTTGGAAAAATTATGAACCTTCCCCAACTAGGCTCACCTATTTAGAAACGATGTCTAGGAAAGATATAGGCGGAAGTCGTTATCCTAATGAGGTCGGGTTTTAAGTGGCATTCGTGCCCTCCACCCTCACCGTCTTTCCTGGTCGTTTTTCAAGTAGAGCTACCGAAAGGGGTTGACTAAATAATAATTTCCCCGAGTGTGTTTATATAGTGATGTATGTTTCGCCGAATCGGTGTCTCAGTATCGACCCGTCGTTCGATCAATGAGAACCAATTCACATTAAAAGCAAAACTAATGTTTTCGAACCTGTCGTTTCGGGAAAAAAAAAGTTTGTGCTTGTGCAAACCATAAACATATAAACCAGTCGTTTTATATGATAAATAATCCAGAACTCCCAACACATGTTGGATGCCATCTATGATGAAAAAAAATCGCAAAACATACTTGCGTCTGTTTAGACGTTGATGTTATTCCGTCACCACATGTTACTCACCCTGATGTGTGAAAAATGTGATGCCCAAATTTTTTTTGGATGTCATCTTTGATAAGTAAAACACAAGTTTGTTGTTACCCTCATGATGAATGCTAAGGCGTTGATTTTATTCCGCCTCCACATTTGAGACGTGATGACGTCTATGGTGAACAAATGTCTGAAATTGACATATTGGAGCAATCCTTCACCAAAATACTAGCTTGGAAATTGTATTCCATAAGCAGTATCGTGAATTTATATTCACCATGTTCCTTTATCGCCCATCTGTTATTGGATAAGAAAATTACCCCGGTGAGTAGTTTTAATCCTATTGGGTCAATGGCGAATTGTTTGCCTGATATTAATGCTCTTCGTGTATATTTTTTTTTTCCACGAATCGAGAACCGAGACAAGTGTTATTTGTCTCGAACTGTCGCGATCCCGATGAATCGCCTAGCCGAGCGAGATTTTAGACAATCGTCAAAATCGAAAACCTGTGGCTCCAAGACAGTAATTGAAAGGAACAATATGGCCCGTTGTCACAAAGCAAAAGATAATGCTCAAAGAGGCAACTCTATGCTATAAAGACAAAGGTCATGCACGGTTACTCCTTAAATAGTTCAAAACTATTATAAAGGTAAAAAAAAAACCGATGCTAATGTGGTTAAAGCTAACTGAAAGGAAACTTTTGAGACCCCCGATTTTGTGGCTCAAATGAGTTTGGGACCTTTCTTTATTGATTTTGATAAATCATTGAGCCATTTTTTCGCTCATCTGGATTATGTTTTTCCATTTGGATTATTAATTTTCCATTTGGAATACTTTTGGATTATGGTTTGCCTGTTTACTAAATTTCTCGAAATAATTTAAAGTGTTTTGAGCAAATTCCTTTGACAAATGTGACCAAACTTTAAATTATGAAATTTTAGGCAATACTTGTGGTGTAGTTGGTTTTTTGGAAATAGTGGGTAACCGTGTACCACATAATTTCACCAACTACTTGCCTAAAAGAGTACTCAGTGACAACGATTCTGGACCTGTCGTTCCAATCGAAATCTTTGGTAAAACCAAATTGATTTGTCAAATATGAGGTCTTATACTCATGTAGGTCCTGCCGTACCTTGTTGAGTTATAAAATATTCGAGAAAACCAGCGTTATCTGGTAATAGCTCATGAAAGAATTAAAATTTCTTTACATAGTCTCCATTCAATACGACCAAAAGTGTATTTTAGAGGAGTTGAAATGTCTTTCAAGTGGTTGCTACCACATTCATTAAAGCATTTAAAGTTACCTTATCATTTCGTCTGTCGTCGAATGATAAATGATTTAGATGCTAAGACATGATTGTCTGTACTATCATTCGCCTGTCGTCGATTGATAAGAGCATTTTGATATTGTGGCATTGACCGGATGAGATATTCCCGGGTCAAAAGACGATAGTTGATTTATAATCGCATCGCATTTGGATTCTCTTTGAGGATATATTTCGTGATTAATCCAAAATTAATGCCACTAATGCTCACTTTGAAAGACTAGTATGTGTAAAGATCACGAAATGAACTCGTAGAATTCTTGTAAAGAATTGAAGGAGTTATTGTGGACTTATCCAACCATAAGACGGACCATAAATATAAATGGTTATGGTTGATGCATCGACAATAAGGTCACATGATTATTGTTGTCCACATAAATGCAGCACTTTTCAAACTTTTAGCCCTATCATTAAGTTGATGGCTCATGATCCGGATTATCCTGAAAAGTCTAGTCGACTTGATAATTCCGAAGAGTAATAATCGAAATTTCGATTTGAATTACTTGAGTTTGGAAATTGAAATTGAACATCCTGTCGATTATGTTCAGACCCAAATGGACTCACGGAAAGTTTGATGATGCGACTGCAAATGATTGCATGCATTTCTTGGTCTTGCGCACCAAGATTTATATTTCCGTGTGGGGTTATGCTATTTTGTTGCATTGGTCCGTTATGAGGCCCATAGACACTCAAACACCATATGCGTACCAGCTGGTTACTGGTTATGAGCCAGAAGTCTCATATTAACGCGTGTTTAGAGTGATTAATTAATATTTTGATTGAGCCGCTCTAGCGTTCAAAATATGGACCTCTGAAGGGGACATAAGTCGATTATGAATCTCCTGCCTATCATTTGATAGAGTAACCTTGACAAGCGATCTCTTTACCGCATGATATGCGAAAGTGACATCGCTAAGACTGTTCTCCCCGTCGTTAGGGGGAGATTTGCACGTTACCGTTGATAAGGAACGACGTGAAGTAACGTGGCATAACCCACTCAGTCTTAGCTTGATCCCCAAAACTGCACTTAGTGATAAGTAAGTGCATAGACTCCCTCAAGTCTAACTAAATGCCAGACGCATTTAATGACTTTATGAGATGTCACGAGATCATTTATACCTGCTGCAAAATGCTTGCAAGGATAGACGTCCCTGTCGGACGCTGTGTTCCTGTCGTAACACGTTGCTTTGGCCGAACCCGCCAAGCAAAGGACGCTGCCGTCGGCCGTCAGTCTGTCGTCCTTCCTAAGATATGAGGAAGTTGACCGGTTCTTAATTCGTTCAGCCCCAGAGGTGGTGAACTGAAACTCGTTTGTCGCATGAGATTATAAAGGATCAAGGAGATGTGTGATTTCCTCCTCATCCTAAGAATCTCGAAATATCTGTCGATCATGATATCTTAGACGATATTGAAGCGAAACGAGACTGTCATTGATTACTTGTTCATATATTCGGTGACGACTGATAATATGAGCAAATTATGACGGGGAACCATGTATCGTTGCCCGAAGTCAACGTAGAATAGACTGGACTAATGGAAACTTGCAATCCAAGTAGACTCCTTAGCGAAAGTGTGTTCGGACCTGTAGCTCCAACACCACCAATGTTAAACGAGTTCATTTATTTGGTTATTCGTAAGGAAAAGTGATGAGAATAATGAGATTGTAGAATGCTCGCCTAGTAGCGCAAGGCTTCTCTCACACCTTGGAATTGATTACGAGATGGTTGATTTCCTCGTAATGGACATTATAACAGTCCCCTACTTTACCAGTTTAGTAGTTTCTGAAAAACTGAGTATGCAGCCATGAATGTGGTCACGGTTTTATCTCTATGGGGATTTAGACAAAGAGATATAGATGAAGGTCCCTGTGTGACTTTATGTGCTTAAATCAAGTAGTTCCTGACCACGGAACACGATCTCAATTAAATGAGACATTCACTATATGGATTAATATAATCCGAGCGGATGTGGTATACCCGCCTAAGTGAGTACTTGATCAGCTTGGGATACTTGAACAAGTATTATGCCCTTGCGTGTTTTATCACGCGATCCATTTTTTTGGATTTGCCTTCGAGATGAAGGATCTTGGGAAGACACGGTAGTGACTCAGCCTGATGATCGAGTCCTGTAAAGATTGAATCTAAGTCCATGATTCAGACTACACCCAGAAGGTGTTATGACGTTTTAGTCATCATGACGCTAAGTCATCAGATTCTTCCATGATCGTTCGATCACTAGACATTGATATAGACCCAGTCCGTCCCTGATGAGACGATGAAGAGATATTGAACCATGATGTTCATATCTAAGTACAATAAGCGCATCATTGTACTTGGTCTAATGTTCTAGGACGAACATCTCGTCTGCTGTGAATGGTATAGCTCGACACAGCATCGCGCTAACACGCTGCCATCGAAATGGCATAAAAGACATTTTCCCATTACCTTAAGGTAACTGTGGATGAGGGCTTGTCTTATCCCATTTGCGTTATCGAGTGTACCTACCTCATTCGGTACTCGAATTAACGCAACCTTTTTTCGGTTATACCGATGCTGGTTACTTATCAGACCCGCATAAAGGATATTCCTAACATGGCATGTCTTTACCATTAGGAATAAGGCGATATCTTGGAGGTCTTGGAATGACTCCAAATGAATCACTATGATCTGCTCGTGCTCTATGAGACGACTAGAGAGTGTATATGGCTTCGAGCTAGTATTAGCCATATTTGAATTACATATGCTCTGTCTCACGATCCAGATAAAACACTTGTCTTATTTGAGGACAACTTGTTGTTATCGATCAAGAGAGACATGACTAGATTATGCTATTTAGCATTTCTTGCCGAAATGAATCTTCACATATGAAGTTAAAGAGCATCCTGTCGAATGCTCGTTTTATTCCACGTTATATTTTCTTGCATACAGTCGTGTGCAAGTAAATGAGGCATCCAGTCGAATGCTCGTACTCTTTCTTGGAATATGAAATCTTTGCACCCAGTCGTGTGCAAGTGAGGGGGAGCATCCAGCTGAATGCTTATTGCACTAATTACTACTTAGTCGAAATCCTCGCACCCTGTCGTGTGCAAGTGAGGGGGAGCATCCAGTCGCATGCTCGTGTACTCTTTTTGTCCTTAGACCAAGGTTTTTTCCCACTGGGTTTTCCTTGGCAAGGTTTTTAGCGAGACACGTTCCCATCTTATCTCACTTAAGATTGCCGAAATTAGGGGGAGTATCCTGTTGTATACTTCTTACCACTGTGTACTCTTTTGTCCTTCGACTAGAGATTTTTTCCCACTGGGTTTACTCTAGCAAGGTTTTGATGAGGCACCTGTTTTGTGGTTGATCCCCTACTACTACCACTGTTGCACTCTTTTTCCTTCGATCAGAGATTTTCCCATTGGGTTTGCTCTGTCAAGGTTTTGATGAGGCACACTGTATTTTGTGGTTAGTTACTTACATGATATTTCGGCCTATATCATTCGGCTACACAGTTTCTCCTAGGTACCGGTTTTGTCCCACACTGGGTTTTCCGGCCCTAAGGTTTTTTATGTGTTTAGCACTGCGAATGAACTCGACTCAGATCGACTGCATGAAGACGAAGAATTCAAGACGTCCAAAGGGGGAGTGTTGTAATATATTATTGGACTATTGGGCTTGTACTTTATGGGCCCAAGTGGGCTTGTAACCCTACCCCTCTATCTATATAAAGAGGGTTAGGGGTCTTCTATTTGATGTTGATTCATACATTCTGATTAATGAAAGACTCTGTTGTTGCTTCTCTCATACATCTCTCTATATCTATACATATCTCTATATATATCTATAACGAGCTAATATGTAACACAACATATATCACTTTATTATAATAAACTATGGCCAATTTAACCATTTTTTTTAAAAATACTCATTCACCTCTGTATTAATTACAATAATATCATATTCCCATAAAAATATAAAAAATAAAAACTAATAAAATTATTTATCATTCTCTAACAACCAAACATTATTCTAAATCTTAACTTATGTTTTTTTTTATTATTCTCGTATTTATATCGTAACTATACTTATTTTATATATTTTTATTGCATTGGCGCGCAGATGATTACTACTGTTTATATATACACATACAATACAATATAAATAGCACAAAAATGGTTATTTACACATAACACGTGCAATTACTTCTATGAAACTATATATAATTTTGACCAACAAATAACCCAATGAAAATTGTCGAAATCAGAATTTTTAAATCAAAATTTTTAAAAGTTAACACATAGTTCAAATCTTGAACTATATGAATTTTTTTTTTAAATTTACATTTTAACAATTTAAATACGATATATTTGTCGGTAAAAGTTTGACGTAGATACGTAAGAGGCCCGATGTTTTGGTACGGGAGTATATTTATATGTAATGTATAGCTTTACAAATTACAATAACCATTTCGTCTTCCTTTCTTAACCTGCTAGATCAGTTTTCTGTTGACTTTTGATATTTATAGTGAGAGATAAATTGTTAGCTAGTGTTCTTAATTTGAAGGGAGACAAATTTAGTGCCTGGCTATAGTTCATTTAAATTTATTTTATTTACTCTCCCCTTGCTTAATTCAAAAATATGAAATGGAAATAAGAAAACTGGAAGAATAAGATGGTATGATACATTTATATTTAAAGGGAGACAAATTTGTCACCAAACTTGGCATACATTTCCCAAATTTATGATCTGATTTGTTTAGTACAGAAATATGAAATGGAAATTAGAAAACTGGAAGAAGAATATTGTATGATACTATTTGGGCAATTAATTTCGACCACTTAGTTTGGGTAGTTCTTTTATTTTATTTTATTTTATTTTTGGGGGTATTTCCAAGAGTACATTATTTAGCGGAGGTGAATAATGTATTTGACATAGTAGTTGTAACTTTGATAAGGGTGACTTTTTCTGACACTTAAAAAAGTTTTATAGGCGAATTTAGTATAAAGTCATAAAGTACAGCTTTTTTAAATTTTAAGTCTGAACTTGTTCAAATGTAGTTTTTTTTTTATTGAAATAGAAATAGGGAGATTAAGTTGACCCGAATTTAGGGAAAGCAGTATGATTACATAATTTAATTTATCTCTGTGAGAGTTAAAGATGTTTTCTTTTCGACCAACTTTGGATAAGCTATTAAAAGGTACAAAAAGTCCCTCAAACCAGCCTGGTGTAAAAAAAAAAATCATAGTTTTAATGATTTGTCATTTTTTTTTATCACAGTCATACATTTCGGTTCGGTTTTTGGCAAAACCGAAACCGAGCAGATTTTTCGGTTCGGTCTTCTTCGGTTTCGGTTTTTTTATTTTTTTGGACCGAACCGGACCGGGTTTTTTCGGTACGGTTTCGGGTTTTTTCGGTTTTATTTTTGGTTTTTTGGTTTTTTTCGGTTTTATTTTTGGTTTTTTGGTTTTTTTCGGTTTTCCCGGTTTTTCGGGTTTTTTCCGTTCGGTTTTATTGTAAGCCGAAACCGAACTGAAAAAGTTTTGGTTTTTCGGTTTCGGACTTTTTCGGTTTCGGACTTTTTCGGTTCGGGTTTTTCGGGTTTTCGCCCAGCCATGGTAAAAATCATTATATCCCCCTTTTTTATTTATTTTGACAAGAGGGATGATACAGAAGTGGTCGACGAACCGTTGTATGCACATTTCCTAAGGGCAACAGGTGCTGAGAGGCCTTACAGAGAAGAAGTTCTATCGAAAATGGTATTGCTGATGCAACACCTCATTCTGTTAATGCGGAAAATAAGATCAGCAAAATTTTATATACCCATCTAAAAACACGCATAAACAAATAGGTCTTAGATTTGTGATTTTCTCCAAAATAAACAAGAGCATAATTGGTTAATTGGAATTTGGATGTCACAAAAAGAAAAGTTACGAGTCTTCTGACAGAAATGTGAGATGCTGAAAGCTGTTTTGAATCTTGTACAGAATATCATTGTGTAGTGCTCTCAGTTAGAACTACACGATTATGGGGAACAGGTTATCACATGTTGCAAAACTTTTATTGATTATGCCGTAAGGCTAGCGAAACATGAATTCGTGCTTACCATTACTTGTTGTATTATTGCCATATACTAAATGTTCAACTGCTAAACTTTTGTGGTTGCCTTTTGGTCTCATTTAACAGGAGTCTGATGGAAACAAGGTTATCAAAGATGTCGTTTTTGGTCCAGGAAAAAATAAGTATCGTTACTGTAAGGTAATTTAAATGCACCTTTACACATTAATTTTGCTTACTCAACTTATTCAATAGCTAATCTGTTAATAATTGTTCTCGGTGGGAACAATTTTATGAAGCTATATTTCAGCATTATAATTTCCCATCACTCAGCTCAGATTCTGTTAAAAAAATGCGATGATACTTAATATTAAGATTCAAGGAGATTAGAAAGTACTAGCCTCTCAAATGCTACGTACTAATACAGAATATGTTGCTGCAATTGTAAGAATTTGTTTGGTACATTATTTCTCCTTTCTCCTTCTTCAGCACATGTCGAAACAATGGTTACCTGGTTTGTCAAAGGAGGTGATGGAAAAAGGAAAGCACTTCATCCTAATTAGAAATCCTCTTGATGTTTTGGTAAGTAATCCATGTGACTTGTCTATTGATCGTTTTTGAAGATTACTCGTAGTGTTTTCCTTGCATGTTTTGCAACTACTTATCAACATTACATTTCCTTTTAAATCTTCATTTAAAATATCAAAAGAATTACATTTCTTTTGTTTACAAAAGGCCTACGCAAAAAAAAAGAGTAGGCTTTGCAACTATCATGTAACTGCGAAAATTATTTTATTGTGTCCCCTGAAATTCTTATTTGCATTTACCCTTTTTTTCCGCTAAACACTTGTTCGATACAGAAGAATATAGAACTTGTTTTTTGGTTCTGTATCCTTTTTACAACAAAAAAAAAACATGGCATGTAAAACATTTTTTTCTAAAATGGCCACCCTGTGCACGAGAAATGCATTAAAATTCATTTGAAATTATAACCATCAAACAAATATTTTGGTACTCATAAGTTTCTATCTATACTATACGCGTTCAGTATCCAAAATCTCTTCGTTTCAAATCATTGAAAGCAAGCTTAGTTGCTATAATCTGACAATAGTTTGTTCTCTGCAAATGTCATGCATTGTCAGCCGTCATTTGACAAGGTTGTGCCACCATCTTTTCTCGAGCTAGGGTTGGGAAATTTGGTCGCTATATATAACGAGCTTTGCGAAATGGGGAATCCCCCACCAGTAGTTGATGAAGGAGAGCTTCAAGAAAATCCCGAGGTTATTATTTATTTTGAAATAATCCTTATTTTAACTTGGTAGTTAGTACTCATGTTTTTACTTCCATGCTTTTCTCAAATTTGTTGTCGATTTCGTATGAAAGGGGTTGATCTCTCCCATACTCTTTTTTCCTGTGATTTTTTTGGTTCAATCTTGTTGTTTAAGCTTTATTGGAGGGCACAAAACCATTGAATTTATCCTTAATCCTTAGAATCCAGCTTACTTGCTTAAAAGCTGCAACCAAACAAGCCTCAAAATTTAACGTTCTATCTTTTTGACATATGGGCAGGCTGCTTTACGCCGTCTTTGTGAAGACTTGAATATTCCTTTCCAACCAGCTATGTTGAAGTACGAAAAATCATTTTTTGTTACGCTTTCTGGAAGTCTAGATAATTATTTAGTCTTAGTATAGAATCATTTAAACTTTTCAACTATATCGTAAAAAGCAAATGCATAGTTTTGTATGCAAAACAGTGTTGTTTCAAATTCTCACTCTACCAACTCCACCCCTCCCCTTATTTTCTCAAGAAAAACGAATTTGGAGACCCCATAATTGTACGATTCGTACCAATAACTTATTATCATGAAATTTTATAATATCTTGATTTTTTTCCAGAACGCCAAAAGCTTAGTAAAACCTATACAACCTCACGGTTTGGTATCATGTTTATAAAAATATATCCATCTAGGTATACTTACAAATTTACTACTATGACTACTTTTAATAGGCTCGATGAGGTATTTCATAAGAATCTGTTTCTGGGTGAAACCTGTAATATAAAAGCAGAACTATTTTGGTGTAACCCAGATACGACTAACCGACAATGCGTTTGTTCCAAGTGAGTTTTGTCGGTTGAGTTGGATATGATTGATGTGTGAAATAACTCAAGTTCAATATGATTGTGTTTTGGTGAAATTGTTGAGGAACAAAAATGGTGGGCATTTATTGAAAGTTGATTAATTCTTTTTCTTAGTAAGCTTCTCTCTAATGTTGCAACAAACACTTCCATTTAATAAAATGTTTCTTGTACTTTTGGAATATATATGAAATTTGAGATTCACTCCAAAATAAATTTTATATCTATACTATTAGTTTATGTCTACACCCCCTTATGAAGGCTTGAAACAAATATTTACAAACTAACTCTATTAATTAATTAAATTACAGGAAAAAAAAAACTGTGTAAAAAAAACTGTCACACGTTAATAAGTTCCATTATTACTTTCAAAAAAAACTTTCATCACTCTCTCTTCTATCGGATTAGAAATAGTTAGATCAGAAAAATATTTAGGTTACTTTAAATTTTTTAAACAATCAAAAAACGAAATCGCGTGCCTTGATTTACTGGTACATATTTATGTGAAAGGTTCGGCTAAAGAAAAATATTCAAGAACTCCTTGAAAAAGCTCTTCTCTTAACTATGACTTTATTATTTTACCCATATTCTCCAAATATTTAAACTAGAACTCTTAAATACTATTAAAAAGAAGGGATAATTATATATTACTATACCAACCTATTGGTGGTTAATAATTTGCATACTCATTTTATAAGATTAACAATTTACGTACTCACCTATAAAACATCTATCAATCAACACAGTTTAGTTGATTTATGTTAATTTTTTTAGCCGAATATTGCTCATATGCGATGTTAGTTTTACTTTTAAATCATAATTGCAAGCGGTAACATAATCACACGTGACCAAACTTGTCTTAAAAAATTAACATAAATCAATTAAAGTGTGTTGATTGATAGATTTTTTCATAGGCGATAGGTATATAAATTGTAATCTTGAAATGTTAGTATGCAAATTTTTAACCACCAATAGATTGGTGTATTAAACAATAATTTTGCCTAAACATAAATATTAAGGTGCCAAACCATTTGGAATGTGCAATTTTTTTTTATGAGAGGAACACTGCAAACCTTATTATCTAACAGATTCTGAAACTCGTAAATCTTAATCACCTGACCACCTGGCAAGTCTACCTTGCAAATTCCTCTAAAATCTATAGATACCTAAAATATTGGAATTGATACTTGAAAATGCACGAAAACAACAAACAACAGTAAAGATCTATTTATTCACAATCAAGTTCATACAGTCACACAAAATGTTAGAGTTCCATAACATTAAACATGCTGAATAACATATAGCAACACAATATAGAAAAGAGGCTGGATTTTTCCACTGCAATTTATCTGTTTCCACATTAAAACCGTGATTTTTTTTTTTACGAACCGTAAATCAGATTGAAATTGTAAGTCACGATTATGGTCCCTAAGTCACGATTACGGTCCGTAAAAACATTTTCAAAAATATATTTACGGATCGTAATCGTGACTGACGGTTTGATAAAAGATCAATAAGTTAATTTGTTTCGAGTAACACGATAAAAAGTCGTTTTGAGTACTAATCATTTGAAAAAATGGTTAATTTGTTTAAAATGATACACGATTCAATAACGAACATAACGGTTGAAACGGAACTAAATTTGAAGTGAGTCTGAACGAATAATTTATAGTTCCACAATATACGATATCGAAAAGAAAAAAATAAATAAGTCATGATTACGATCCGTAAATGTTTTTTTTGAGTTAATTAGGTCTCTGTATAAAAAGGCTCATTAAGAGTTGGAGGACCCAATTTAACGCTTCCCAAACTGGGGTCTCTGGCCGTTTCTGTGACTCCTGATGAGTTTCTGCAAGGTTAGTGAGAAACAAATTCAATTTTTAATACCCAAATACCCATTTAAGGCATTTTCCCAATTATTCAACCTATACACTTCCTCAGCAGCTCTTCAGAATTATCATGATTTTTGCTATGCCGATTTGCAAAAAAATATGCGGTCCCATGCCTCCTCGGGTTGTGTTCAGAAAGCCCTTGAAGCTATAAACTCGATGAAATTAGTCCCCGGAAAACCTACAGTGATCAATTACAGTGCATTGGTTTTTAGCGGGTTTAAGTCGAAAAATGTTGCTTATGATGATTTGGTTAGTGTTTTTTTGTTATATGAAGAGATTACGTCCGTCCCCGAATGCGGCGACTAAAGATGGATTGTTTGATTGACCTCACTTTCAATGGAAGGTTCGAGTTTTTTATTCAATTATTCCGCTGCTTATTTTTCTATATTATAGAATGAAATGCTATCGTTTTGGCATTGCTCTTATCATTCCAAGTTTACATGTCCATAGGGTAAAAGGTTTATCTTGAAAATCTGTCAAATTCCTATCCGCTGTTCTAGTTGCAGTTTTGCAGTTAGGTTTCAAGTGATGTTGCAACCACAGTTGGAACCTAAGTAAATTAATGGACAAAACTGTGTAAAGTTAAATGTACTTGAAATAAATCACACGCATATTTAACAACGGAGTTCACCTAACTAGGCTACGTATCCGGGGCACTTATCCAGATTATGATATTATAAAAGCTTACAATATAGGATTCAAGTCTTATTGAAAAACACTCAGACTCCCTCTAGGTTTTTCTGCCTATCTCTATATTGCTCCTACCTTATAACTATCAATTATAAATCAATGACATCCCACCATTGTTTTCTTTTAAAGCTCACTGTGTATTCTCTCAAGAATGAGTTCTTTATAATTTAGAACACACACTTTTACAAGCTAAGTTATCAACTATTTATAAAAGTGAAAACAATTTTCTTACTTCAAGATATTTTGTGATTGCTTTGACTGTTTTGATTGACTTCAATCTTTCCATGTATCACAAGACTCTTCAGCGTAGGATTGACTCCAATCTTCATAAGTTAAAACCTGTTTAATAACTAGCTTGGAAATAGGAGTTAGTCTTTTCCAAACATATAAGATAATATCTTTTAGAGATAATATCTTTAAATATACATATGAAACATTAACTCCATATTTCATTCAATCTTAAACGTATCATACTGAATTTGATAAGGAACAAAGATTGAAACAAGTGATAAAGATTTGCATAAGAATAGAGATATAGATTTACCTATCTAAAGGAAACATATCTTTATAAACTAATCTCCTTATATCTTTTAGGAAACATCTTTCCTTACCACTTTGATATTCTCAATATAAACGAACTAAACCTTTAAGAGCATATGAGAATATATCTTGCATACTTTTTAAAACAAATAATTATCATTAAAGAATAGTAATGCAGAATTACATAACTAGACAGAATCCTGCAGAACAGCAGGTTGGAACTTTGGTTGCAACTGAGGTTGCAACATTACTTGAAACCAACAACACTGTCTTAGTAGGTTGTAATTGAGGTTGCAACATTGCTTGAAACCAACAATACTGTCTTAGTAGGTTGTAACTGAGGTTGCAACATTGCTTGAAACCAACAACACTGTCTTAGTTCTTTAACAAACAAGTAGGATTATTTAGTGCAAACCAATAGACAACAAATAGTATTTAGACCAGAAATTTGGTCCTAACAATCTCCCCCTTTGTCATTGGTTTTGACAAATCATCTAAGTTTATAAAAACATCAATCCACCTGCAAATACAATTTTCAACACAGTCTTTTACTGTATATCATTTATCAGTGCTTTTGTGACAACTATTTAAGCTCCCCCTGCAAGTTAGAATAGCAAGCAACATATAAGCACAAAATATATATCCATTCACCAGAGTTTCAGAACATATTCAATTTTAAAGACAGTCACAATTCAATAGGAAATTGCAGAAATATTAAGGCCAAAAAATGCTGGCACAACATAGTCTTAACACAACAATTGTAATTGAAATTTAAAAACATAAACATGAAGTCTTGAAATTGAAATTGAAACTTAAAACATAAACTTCTTCATCTCCCCCTATTTGTCATAATCCAGACAAACTAGTCAAGAGGCCTGTCTGAATGAGGTGCCCTTTTCCCTTAGAGGTTCATCTCTGACAATATCCTCCTCTTCTTCTTCACTACTTATTGAGAAGCCATCATCACTGTCACTATCATCCTCACTTTCTGTGAGGTTTTCCGGTAGCTTCTTGATCTGATAGTCATCTGCATCTAGGTCAGCTCTTCTTTCTTGATTGTAAGCCAGTTTTTGTTGAAGATACCACCTCACACCTTTCTTCTTTGAAGGAGCACTAGATGTCTCCTCTCTTTTTTCCTTTTTCTCCAGAGATATCATTGACATGCCCTTCCTTTAGTAGTTTTGCAGAAATATACAGGGCAGGATGACATCTTATAGATTGTTCAGAGGAGATTCTAATAGGATGTGTTGCAGATATAGGTGTGACTTGAGTCAGAATCATTCCAGTGATTAGGCAGGGAAAATGTAGCAAAATGGAGGTTGATTTAGTATCACTGAAATCTCTGATGAGATTGAACACATGATTACCAAAGTTAATAGGCAATGAGGACATGATTTTATAGAGAAAAATAGCCATATCTTTGTTCATTTTAGAGGGTTGTTTAGTAGGAGTCCAGTTAAACCTAGCAATCTTGTGTAGCACAGCAGCACACAGAGTGAGTGAGGATGTCTTGATAGAAGTGCCATCAAATATGTTATTCTTTCCAGTGAGGACAAGAGCTATGACTTCCATATCATAATCAACACTATTTTCAGAGGGACTAGGAGAGCTCAGAAATTCATTGATTAACTTAGGGGTAAAATCCAAAGTTAGACCCCTCAAAAATACTCTGCCATAGGCAGGGTTACCCTCATCAAAGACATTGCTACTTAAATTAGCATAAAATTCCTTAACAACAGCAGGATAATAAGAATCAGCATAGCAAATAGTTCTATCTAAGCCAACATCAGACAGTAATTTCTCAACATGCACCTGTATGTGCTGATAACTAACCAAATTTAATCTCCTTTCAGAGTGAATTTCCCTACTAGCAAAAGACCTGAACCTCCTAAACATTTTTCTATTCCAGAAACGAGGATCAACCTCATTGAATTTAGGATCATAAGTAAAACCAACAGAAATAGGATCATCCTCTAAGTTTCTCCTAGCACGTTTCTTAGACCTATGTTTCTTAGAAGATGAAGACTCGCTTACCTTGCCTTTAGAGCCTGGACTGGTTTGGGATTGAGTCAGAAACTCTTTAAGAGTGCTATCATCTTCATAATTGAGATTGGGTTTCTTTGGAGAGTTGGAAGACATGGTTGCAACCTAGGTTGGAACTACACTTAGAACTTCACTGTGTGGGTTTACAGAAAACCTAGGGATTTTAATTAGAAAGAGAGAGAGAGTAATTCTGATAATGTTACTAATTTGGGATACTAAAAGAGATTAGTATAAATTGCAATAAAGCCCAAATCTTTTTACAATTAGAAAAAGATACACCCAAATCAATTTCGAAACATATTTTGCTAGAATTAAGGAAGTTTCTTTGCAACAGAAATTTAAAAATTAAATCACAGTGAAATCACGAAGGAAACAGTTTTCAGTAAGATAAATCCAGCAAATTATATAGATAAACATTCCTTGTAAACAGATTTACCCAAAATTTTGAATTCTAAGTAGTTGAAGATTTTAAGGAAATTTTGACTTGATTCAAGAGAAAGATAGCAAGAATGTAAGATATTTAAACTATTGAAAACCAGGAATCTAGCAATTTACTCAAGAATATATGTTTATCATTGGATAACTTTAATAGAAATTAGATTTTAAGAGCTTAAATTGAGCAAATTCGTTTTTATCTCTACACAAAAACTAGTTTGATGATCTCAGCAAGGAAAGAGTATAAGTGATGTCAAAAATAACAAGACTTTGTCTTGCCTTTTTCATTTTAGTAGTTCACTTATGATGTGAATCATAGATGGTATAACAACCTTTGGACAATCACTGAATTTTTCCAGTATTATGAGCATGTGGTTTCAACTGGTGTTGCAACTGAGCTTGCAACCAGTATTATGAGCATGTGGTTTCAACTGGTGTTGCAACTGAGCTTGCAACCAGTATGTAAAATATGCACTTTGTGCTTGCAACTCTATTACCAGAGAGGTTTAAAGACAAGTTACCTCACATCTGTTTTTGAGACAACAATTAGCGGTTTTTCAAGTTAAAAACCTCAAAGCTCAATCAAGACTTACCTCTAGAAATAAAAAGTATTAAAGGTACTCAAAATAGACATGCATAGCAAGAGTATTCAATTAGATCCATAGTGGCATACCCCTATATCACTTCTTAAAGATTCAAATTTATTAGTATCAAGGGGCTTTGTGAAAATATCTGCTAATTGCCTTTCAGTTGAAACATGTTCTAAAATTAAGTTTTTTCCTTCAACTAGTTCTCTGATAAAATGATGCCTTATATCAATATGTTTAGTTCTGGAATGTTGAACTGGATTTTTTTCCAAATCTATAGCACTTTTATTATCACAAAACAATGTTAACACTTCTTGTTTAATATTATAATTATTTAACATCTGTTTCATCCATATGAGTTGAGTGCATCCACTTCCAGCTGCAATATATTCTGCCTCAGCAGTAGATAAAGAAATGCAGTTTTGTTTTTTACTAAACCATGAAACAAGGTTATTCCCAAAATAAAAACAAACACCAGAAGTGTTATTTCTATCATATATGTTACCAGTCCAATCAGCATCACAATAACCAACAAGATAATGATTTGTGTCTTTAGAATACCATAGACCAAGATGAATGGTGCCTTTAACATATCTTAAAATTCTTTTAACAGCTAGAAGTTGAGATTCTAAGGGATTTGCCTGATATCTGGCACAAACTCCTACACTTAAGCAAAGATCTGGTCTAGTAGCAGTTAAATAAAGAAGACTTCCAATCATGGACCTGTAGAGACTTGGACAGACACTCTTACCTTTATCATTTTTGGACAATTTTAAAGTGGTACTCATAGGAGTTCTTTTCTCTTACTCTCACTTAGACCAAACTTCTTAACAAGATTATCAGCATACTTACTCTGGCATAGAAAAATGCCTTTTTTATTCTGTTTAACCTGCAATCCTAGAAAGTAAGTTAATTCACCTCCACCACTCATTTCAAATTCATTATTCATATCAGAAATAAATTCAACAATTCTATTATTAGAAGTGGAACCAAACACAATATCATCAACATAAATTTGAGCAATAATGATATCGTTTGTAGTTTTCTTAGTGAACAGAGTTTTATCAACTCCCCCTCTGTTGAAACCTTTTTCAATTAAGAACTTGATTAATCTATCACACCAAGCTCTATGGGCTTGCTTTAAACCATACAAGGCCTTTTTCAGTAAATAAACATGTTCAGGGAATTTAGGATCTTCAAATCCCTTAGGTTGACAAACATAAACTTCTTCATTGATCACACCATTCAGAAAAGCACTCTTTATGTCAAGTTGAAACAATTTAAAATCATACAGACATGCAAGAGAGAGTAGCATTCGAATAGATTCAATTCTAGCTACTGGAGCAAAAGTTTCATCAAAGTCAATTCCCTCAATTTGTGTATAACCCTGAGCTACCGACCTGTCTTTATTCCTAATAATGACTCCATCTTCATTACTTTTATTTCTAAAGATCCATTTAGTCCCTATAACATTTTTATTAGAAGGTCTGGGTACTAAAGTTCATACATCATTCCTCTCAAATTGAGACAGTTCATCTTGCATAGCTAAAATCCATTCACTATCTTCCAAAGCTTCTTTTATATTCTTAGGTTCTAACTGAGAAATATAACAAGTAAAGTGAACAACATTACTTCTTTTACCTCTGGTTTTCATACCTGAAGTAACTTCTCCTATGACATTGTAAAGAGAATGATTTTTCTGATTCCTTATATAGCGTGGCTTGCTTGTAGTTGGAATAGTAGATCCTCCCTCTTCTTCTTCATATTTTGTTGTATTCTGGGTTTCAACCTCAGTTGCAACTGGACTTCCAACCACTATTGGACTGTCTGTTTGCTGAATTTCTCCTTTCTCTTTTTCTGTAATTTCAGATTCTTCATCATCACCTGTAATCTCATCAACAGCTTTTAAGTCATCAAATATCACATTATATGATTCCATGACACAATTTATCCTTAAATTAAAAACTCCAAAAGCTCTGCTGTTTTGAGCATAACCAAGAAATATCCCTTTATCACTCTTAGAATCAAATTTATCAAGATGCTCTCTATCTTTAAGAATATAATACACACATCCAAATACTTGAAAGTACTTGACATTTGGTTTTCTACCTTTCCATATTTCATAGGCAGTCATGGTAGTACCCTTAGTAATATAGACCCTATTGACAATATGACATGCAGTATTAACAGCTTCAGCCCAAAACCTTTTGGCAAGTTTCTTAGAATTAAGAATGACTCTAGCCATTTCCTGAATAGTTCTATTTTTTCTTTCAGCTATGCCATTCTGTTGTGGAGTCTTTGGTGAAGAAAACTCATGACTTATACCTAAAGAGTTGTAAAACTCAATAAACTTGCTGTTTTCAAATTCAGTTCCATGATCACTTCTGACTCTAACAATTTTACCAATGGTGGAACCTTTTTCAAGTTATAGTTTTAAGCACAGAGTTTTAAAGAGATCAAAAGTCTCAGATTTGTTCCTTAAGAACACTACCCATGAGTATCTAGAAAAATCATCTACCACTACCAAGATATACTTCTTACCACCTATACTCTCAGTTTGCATAGGACCCATTAAGTCAATATGAAGAAGTTCTAGGACTCTTTTAGTGTAGATTTGACTGGTACTTTTGTGAATGCTCTTTGTTTGTTTACCTATTGCACAGTCACCACAAACACCTTGGGTTTTATAACTAAGTTTGGGAATACCTCTTATTAACTCTTCTTTAACAAGCTTATCCAAAGTTTTATAGTTCACATGACCAAGCCTTTTATGCCAAATATCAGCATTGTTAGTAATAGCTTGATTGCACCTATTCTGAGACAATTCTTTTTCATATTTTTCAAAAACATAACAACTATTTGCTGATCTAACTCCAGTCATGACCAAATCATTATTAAGATCAGTGATAAGACCCTTGTCTTTGTTAAACTTAACAATCATTTTGTTGTCACACAGTTGACTAATGCTAATAAGATTGGCTTTTAGACCATGTACAAGAAATATATCATTAATTTCAGGCATTCCAGGTTTGTTTAAGGTTCCTTTTCTAATGATTTTACCTGTATCTCCACCTCCAAACACAACAGTGTTCCCTGTAAGATTAATGACATTTTTTAGAGAACTTGCAGTACCTGTCATGTGCTTAGAACAACCACTATCAAAGTACCAATCATTAGAAGTGATAGCATTTAAAGAAGTGATAACAGCTTTATTATTGGCAATTAAGGTAGTTTTTCTTTTAACTTTTCAGACCCAGTTCATTTTCTGACAGCAAGATACCAACCAGTTTTTATGAGAAATATAACTCTTGTTCCTTTTTAAGTAGCACTTGATTTCTGAATGACCAGGTCTTTTACAGAAGTTACACAGTTTCAACCTAAAAGTAGATTTATCCTCAAAGACATTCAGTTTTTTCTTGGTTGCAAGATTCAGTTTATTCTTGGTTGCAACTGTGCTTCTAACCTTATTGTCAAAAACATGAGTTTCAGTTTTAGCAACAACTTTAACAAAGTTAGTTTTTCCTGTGCTTTCATAACCATAGTAACCTAAACCACTGTTATCTTTAGAGCCTCTAGAATATGACAACATGTTATCTAATTTTTCTGAAACAGAAACATTCAGCAGTTTTATTTTCTTCTTGGTTTCAGTTAGCTCAACCAGCTGTGTGTTGAGTTGCTCAGTGAGATTTCTAACTTCATCTTTTAGATTAGCATTAAGGTTATTTATGATCAAAGATTGCTTACTCAGACATTGATATTTTTCATAAAGAACAAAATATTGTTGAGTAATATTCTCATCAGAGGGCTCTTCCTCATCACTGCTATAGCTTTTAAGACCAGTTGTAACTGGGGTTGAAACAGACTCACAGTCACTTTCATCCAGAGATTCTTTTTCAGTGATTCTACCCATAAAATTAACAAAGTTAGATTCATTCTCTTCATCACTTTTGCTCTCAGATTCACTATCACTGTGAGTGGTTATATAAGCATTTTTATTCCTTTTTAAAGTATTTGCACACTCAGACTGAATGTGACCATAACCTCTACATTCTCTGTATTGAATCTCTCTAGGTTTATACTCTATGTCATCCTTCTCTTTAGGATTCCACTTTCCTTTAGGGTTATTATTAAATCTAGATTCTGACTTAAATTGACTATCCCTTTTCTGAAAGTTTGTGGATGTTCCAGTGTCATTCTGTTTTTTCTTATAAAACTTTTTGTAAACCTTTTTAGCAAAGAAGGCCAGCTGTTCTTCATCACTTAATTTTTCACAGACCTTAGATTCAGATTTCTTAGCCTGAAAGGCTATTCCCTTTTCTGGTCTCTTTTGTTTGAAGAATTTTAGCTCATGATTGCTTAGATTTCCTATAAGGTCTTCAAGTTTTAGATTATCTAAGTCTGTTGACTCTTCAATAGTTGTAATCTTAATTTCAAACCTTTCTGGAAGTGACCTTAGAGTTTTCTTAACAAGTTTAGCATCACTGTATTTTTCACCTAAGTTTCCAGCTTGATGGGCAATATGATAAATTCTGCCATTAAATTGTTCAATGGTTTCATCTTCCTCCATTCTTAAATTTTCAAATTGAGTTGTTAACTGTTGGAGTTTAAAGGCTTTTACTTTAACAGTTCCTTCAAAGGTTACTTGTAAAATATCTCATGCCTCTTTGGCAGTTTCACAATGAGAGATATACCTGAACACACTTAGAGTGACACCAGCAAAGATCAAGTTTATTGCTGTTGAGTTTGCACTTGATTTTCTATCCTCATCAGCAGACCATCTGTCTTCAGGTACATAAACTAGATCACCTTCACCATCAGTAACAGTTGGAACCTCCCAACCATACAATACTGTTTTCCATGCATGTTCATTTTGCTGTTTAATGAAAGAACTCATTCTGATTTTCCAGACTCCATAGTTGACTCCTCCTTCAAGCAATGGTGGTTTGTTGAATGCGTTTCCTTCCCTCATTAAGTCCATCTTTACCAGAACACAGGATCCACACTAAGTAAGATCTAGTGTGAAGCTCTGATACCAATTGAAATTCTTATCCGCTGTTCTAGTTGCAGTTTTGCAGTTAGGTTCCAAGTGATGTTGCAACCACAGTTGGAACCTAAGTAAATTAATGGACAGAACTGTGTAAAGTTAAATGTACTTGAAATAAATCACACGCACATTTAACAACGGAGTTCACCTAACTAGGCTACGTCTCCGGGACATTTACCCAGATTATGATATTATAAAAGCTTACAATATAGGATTCAAGTCTTATTGAAAAACATTCAGACTCTCTCTAGGTTTTTTGTCTATCTCTATATTGCTCCTACCTTATAACTATCAATTATAAATCAATGGCATCCCACCATTGTTTTCTTTTAAAGCTCACTGTGTATTCTCTCAAGAATGAGTTCTTTATAATTTAGAACACACATTTTTTACAAGCTAAGTTATCAACTATTTATAAAAGTGAAAACAATTTTCTTGCTTCAAGATCTTTTATGATTGCTTTGACTCTTTTGATTGGCTTCAATCTTTCCATGTATCACAAGACTCTTCAGCGTAGGATTGACTCCAATCTTCATAAGTTAAAACCTGTTTAATAACTAGCTTGGAAATAGGAGTTAGTCTTTTCCTATAACAAGGAAACATATAAGATAATATCTTTTAGAGATAATATCTTTAAATATACATATGAAACATTAACTCCATATTTCATTCAATCTTAAACGTATCATACTGAATTTGATAAGGAACAAAGATTGAAACAAGTGATAAAGACTTGCATAAGAATAGAGATATAGATTTACCTATCTAAAGAAAACATATCTTTATAAACTAATCTCCTTATATCTTTTAGGAAACATATTTCCTTACCACTTTGATATTCTCAATATAAACGAACTAAACCTTTAAGAGCATATGAGAATATATCCTGCATACTTTTTAAAACAAATAATTATCATTAAAGAATAGTAATGCAGAATTACAGAACTAGACAGAATCCTGCAGAACAACATGTTGGAACTTTGGTTGCAACTGAGGTTGCAACATTACTTGAAACCAACAACATTGTCTTAGTAGGTTGTAAATAAGGTTGCAACATTGCTTGAAACCAACAACACTGTCTTAGTTCTTTAACAAACAAGTAGGATTATTTAGTGCAAACTAATAGACAACAAATAGTATTTAGACCAGAAATCTGGTCCTAACAATCTTCATCTGTTGCATTCTTATTTGTTTGATAGTTGTGGAATCTGCAATTAGAGGCCTCGTTTATATGATTTATATGTCTCTTTTCGTTAAAAGACATAACTTCTTTTTTGGCTGAGTACATATAGAGATGTAAGAGTAAGTCGCCGCATTCGGGGACGGGACTAATCTCTTCATATAAAAAATAACACTAACCAAATCATCATAAGCAACATTTTTCGACTTAAACCGCTAAAAACCAACGCACTGTAATCGTTCACTGTAGGTTTTCCGGGGACTAATTTCATCGAGTTTATAGCTTTAAGTGTAACTAAATCTTGGAGATCAGAAACATTTCATTCCCCTTGAGATTCTTTACTTCTGGTTAACATGTAATGAATGTAGTGTAATTATTACTACAGTTGCAAATATATTTTCAAAGAAACTAAATAACCCGCAAGAAAGTAACCCATCCCATATTAGCTTTCCAATTTAAAATCATACAAGAGTAGTTTTAAATACTCCTATAAGGGGATAAATTAGTTCAAACATTCAACAGGACAATTTCGAATTCAAGTTGAATACATGTTTAACAAAATGTAACATTTACGGATTGGTGACTTTGCATGAGTTTGCCCACGTAAATTGATATATTAAGAAACTAATTTATAAATTCACTTGAAATGACACGGCAATTAAACGTATTCCATGTCATATTCGAGAACAAATACACGTAAAATGAAAAACGTTATCAACTTTAATTCATACGGTCCCCCGCCTTGCGGGGGCTTTCTTGCTAGTAGTAATAAATGACGGGTGCAGCTATAATATGTCTGGGCAACTGTGAATACAATTTATTTACTAAAACAATATGATCACACGACTTCTCAGATTTTTTTAGAAACACTCAATGGATCCGGGGTCCTGATGAAACGAAGTAAAGTTTAATAAACGCAATGGTTATTTAAAACAATTTCTGAATGCCCGATTTAAGTTTTCTAAGTTTTCTGACTTTTTAGAAACTCAGTTTTGGT
Organism: Primula vulgaris; assembly: GCA_963920805.1. Classification (NCBI taxonomy): domain Eukaryota; kingdom Viridiplantae; phylum Streptophyta; class Magnoliopsida; order Ericales; family Primulaceae; genus Primula; species Primula vulgaris. The sequence goes on along the minus strand of OY987216.1, from coordinate 4,720,983 downwards.
TTTAAATTTTGGCATTATTAACCAATTTCAAATTGGTTTTAATAAGCCAAAAGTTTTAGAGTTTCTAAGTCAGTTTTAGCTTTGCTTTACTTTTCTTTAGATGATTAAGTATTTAGTCTTTGTGAAGCAAATGGTGCATACATTTCGTTTGCATGCATGCATGCACTAGCCTCTTTGTGGTACGGGCATATATAGATGTGTTTTTTATAATTAATTTGATTGATACGTAGCTATTTGTAAGTCTCCCTATATTATTAAGAGAATATCGTCAACCTTATTATCTAACAGATTCTCAAACTCCTAAATCTAACAATCTGGCCTCCTGGCAATTTTATCTTGCAGATTTATCTAAAATCTATTCATACCTAAAATAATAGACTTGATACTTGTAAACGCACGAAAACAACAAACAACAGTAGAGATATCTTTATTCACACTTAAGTTCATACAATCACACAAAGGCTGAACAATATAGCTGAAACATGTTATATTTTCATAGCTTTAAAGAGGCTGAATATCATATATATACCCACCCAATACAGCAAATAGCGAACTGGCCTATATTCCTACAGCCAAACAATAAGAATCGAAGAGATTCCCCAATGTCATAGTGAAGAGCGAATTCTGTTGTGTCCTCTTCTTTGAAAGCTCGTTAGAAACTTGTTTCATGGTTGGGCGATAACGTGGAACGACTTGCAAACAAGCAAATGCTATTTTTAAGGAACTTGCAATATCTTCAGATTCACGAATCGTCGTTGGAATTCGGAGCCGTTCATCCAACACATCTTTCAACAGAGTAGATTTTAACTCATCTGGTAACTGTGACGACAATGAGAATTGAGAAACTAAGTCACCCGGATGCCTCCCCATTAAAACTTCTAGAGTAAGTACGCCGAAGCTATAAACATCTTGCATCTCATTCACTTCCATTGTGTAAGCAAGTTCTGTCATAACAAAGTTATTGATGACAGTAGTAATAAAAAAAAATATGTACCCCAATAAATCTGCTATGAGGACTGAAGTACAGTAATAAAAAGTTACAATACTTCCCAGCAAGGAATGAATTGATGGCAGATCTTCTGGATAAGAATATTTTCAATTTTAATTATAAAAAGTTGCAATACCTGGAGCTGCATAACCAAATGTTCCTGCAAAAGAGGTGCAATTGGTTGAGTTGATCTTTAAAATTCGAGCAGTACCAAAATCTGAGATATGAGCGACGTTCTCTTTATCTAGCAAAATGTTTTTGCTTGATATGTCGCGATGGACTATGGGAGGTGAACAATCATGGTGCATATACGACAAACCATTTGCAACACCTTTAATGACATCGATCCTCTTTGGCCACTCAAAATCAGTTGCTTTCTTTTTATCAATGAGGATTTTATACAAATCTCCACCTTCCAAAAACTCATATACTAAAAATGAGTGTTGTGAATGTGAGCAAAAGCCGTACAATTTAACGATATTACGGTGACGAATCTCAGCTAATGCACGTATCTCACTGGTGAAAGCTTTTTGGTTATTCAACTCCCCAATTTCTATAGAATGTAATTTCTTAACAGCGAGAACTTCATCATTTGGTTGTTCAACCTTGTAAACTGTTCCTGATCCACCCACTCCGATACAATACTTTTCGTCAAAGTTTTCTGTCTCCGCAATGATAGTATCATAAACCAATTTTCCATTATAACTCCAAATCGAAAAAATATTTTCATTATTTTCATGTTGTCGATGACTTATTGTTTTTTGTTGCTTTCTTCTACAAACAAAGATTCCTAATATCACCAATATCAAAAATGAAAATGTAACAGCACAAACAATGAGTAGAGTTGTAGTTCTTTTGTTCTTCCTTTTCTTCGTACTGACTATTTTTTCTGGGGGACATTCCTTTAAACCAGTAAAATTACCACACAGGTCTTTATTTTCTCTAAAATCATAAACTGAAAGGTGTTGAAAAGGTTTTGTGTTGGGAACAGGACCCTCTAATTGGTTGTAAGACAAGTTCAGAGATATTAAACTCACCAGTGTATCAAAGCTATCCGGAATCGAACCCGAAAATTGATTATGCGACAAACTCAGATTCTGTAAGGTAATCAATTGTCCAACTTCTTGTGGTATCTCACCTGAGAGTAGATTTTATGCAAGGTCAAGATCTTCAAGAACATGAAAACTACCTATTTCGAAAGGAATATCTCCTTCAAGTCTATTTTTGCTCAAGTTCAAGAGCCGTAGCTTAGAGCACCGAGACAATTGCACAGGGACCGAGCCTGTTAGGTTATTGGCCTCCAAGTTCAGAGTTTCTAGGTTAGGGTAGTCACCAACCTCAACCGAAATATTCCCTATCAACTCATTATTACTTAAATTGATGTCAAATAATAATTTACCCAAATTTTTCGGAACCTGTCCAGTAAGACCGTTTGAAGAGAGGTCGAGGCTTTGTAGCTTTGGTGCCAGCCCAATCTCTGCCGGTATTCTCCCAGCTGAGATGTTATTGTTGGAAATCTTAAGTGTAGAAAGATTCTGAAACAATCCCCAGTTTCGAGATAGCTCTCCGAAAATGTTATTATAACTCAAATCTAAGAGATACAAATGAGGATATACCCCAAAGTCTTCGGTTATATCACCTGTTATATGGTTTCCGTCAAGTCTAATTCTTTGCAAGCTGGTACATGTTTTAAATGTTTTTGGGACCTTACCTGTAAAATTATTATTTGTTGCGCCAAAAAGTGTCAGGGATCCACTTTTGCATATATTATGTGGCAATTGGCCACTGAGATGGTTATCACTAATTTGAAATTCTTTCAATTTTGTAATATTATTTAGTGAGACGGGAAGTAGTCCTCCAAGTTGGTTTCCCGCCAAAGATAACTTAGTAAGATTTGTTAGGTGACCAATCTCTCTTGGAATTGTGCCTACAAGGTTACTTTCCCACAATAATAAAATTTCCAAGCTGGACAAGTTCCCTATAGAACTTGGAATTGAACCTGACAACGGGTTTCGATAAAGAGCCAATTGTGTAAGAGACCTTAAGAAACCAATTTCTTTTGGAATCATGCCAATAATATTATTGCCAAAAAGGTGCAAATGTATCAAACTAGACAAGTTCCCTATAGAACTCGGAATCGAACCTGACAAGTAGTTTGCTGAAAAGTCCAACTTGGTAAGACTCGTTAGCTGAGCAATCTCTCTTGGAATTGTGCCAACAAGTGTATTTCTCCATAAGTATAAACTCGTTAAGCTGGATAAGTTTCCTATAGAGCTCGGAATCGAACCTGACAAGTTGTTTTTGGATAATTCCAGATCAGTAAGACTCGCTAGCTGACCAATCTCTCTCGGAATTGTGCCAACAAGTTCATTTCCATACAAGTATAAAACCTCCAAGCTGGACAAGTTCCCCACAGAGCTAGGAATCGTATCTGACAAGTTGTTTTGTGAAAAGTCTAACTCTGTAAGACTCGTTAGTTGACCAATTTCTGTTGGAATAAATCCATAAAGAGAGTTGTTGGAAAGATTAATTGTAGTCAAATGGTGTAAGGATGAGAAGTTAAGCTCAGAAATCACACCTTAGTGAAAAAATCTCAGACTCGCTCTAGTTTTTATGCATATCTCTATATTTCTCCTATTATATAACTATCACTCAAAAAATCAATGATATTCCACCATTCTTTTTCGTTTTAAAAGTTCACTCGTCTCGTGTCTCTCTAACAGTAGTTATTTATAGTTTAGAAAACACACTTTTTACACGCAATACTATCAACTATTTATAAAGACAGAATTACATGTTAGGGGTCGATACAGGCGAATACCGAGAAAGACAGAAAGCTAAACCGAGCACACACTCTTTGATAATGGAGTTCACCCAAATTGGCTACGTCTCCGGGCCGCTACACGTGGCAGTTAATATTATTAAGAGGATTACAAATGTAATCTAGCTAAACACAAAGATATGGTTCTCTCGCAAATAGAACTCTCTCTTTATAATGTAGAGATGTTTGTGTAGATGTAATTAAAATACAAGATATTGGGGCATATAAATAGAACCCTTAGTGGGTCATATTACAATTCCAAGCGATGTGGGATAATTAGAAAACATGGCCAAACCTCATTTGGCTCCACAACTCAACAATCTTCCACTTGGAGTCAAATGTCGAGTGCTTCAAAAGAACTCCAATTATCCCCGACCACCGAACTCACTGTGCTCCACCGAGCAGAATGCTCTCATCGGTATCCTTGTATAGTAATTGATACTCTGCCGTCATCGGCGAGTTACTCAATATTCCAGTGTAGCGGCGACCCTGAGCCTCATGCTCGGAGTCCTACTGAGGTTGCACACAGCCTCAGTTTGTCGATTGTAACAGTCTTCGTTAGCATATCAGCGGGGTTCTTAGCGCCCTCAATCTTTTCTAGCGCAAAGATTCCATCTTCTAGAACAACCCGGATAAAGTGGTAACGAATCTGTATGTGCTTTGTGCGTGAATGGAATACAGGATTCTTAGCTAGCTGAACTGCACTTTGGCTATCACAGTGCAGAACTCCCTTGTCGGTTTTCTGACCGAGCTCCTTTAAGAAACCTTGCAACCAAATCATCTCCTTGCTTGCTTCCGTCATCGCGACGTACTCAACCTCTGTGGTCGACAGTGCAACAATCTTTTGCAACTTAGATATCCAACTCACAGTCGTACCACCGTAGGTACAAACACATCCCGTTGTGCTCTTTCGGCTGTCCAGATCACCGGCCATGTCAGCATCCACATAGCCGTGCAGGCCTTCCGAGATCTTTCGGAAACATAATCCCGAACTCACAGTACCCGTGAGATATCTCAATATCCACTTCACAGCTTCCTAATGGTGCTTGCCCGGGTTACTCATGTAACGACTGACAACTCCCACTGCATGGGCAATGTCCGGTCTTGTACACACCATAGCGTACATCAGGCTACCAATTGCTGAAGTGTAGGGTATGTTCGACATACGATCATTTCCTTTCTCGTCTGAGGGTGATTGTTTCTTCGACAAGCTAAAGTGTGCGGCTAGCGGTGAGCCTACAGCCTTGGCATCACTCATGCTAAACCGTGCCAACACTTTCTTCACATACTCGGCTTGCGACAGAAACAGGGACCCATCCCTTCCTCGGGAAATCTCCTCTCTATTGGCACTGAGGGTCCGCGGTTAATGAGATAAACCGCCGTGCTTACTGCATGTGCCCACAAGGCTTTGGGCAACCCACTTTGCAGTCTCATACTCCTAGCACGCTCATTGATTGTTCGGTTCATTCGCTCGGCCACGCCATTCTGCTATGGCGTTCTTCGGATGGTCTTCTCCATTCGAATGCCTCTCTGAGCACAGAACTCTACGAACTTCGCATCAATGTACTCTCCGCCGTTATCGGACCTCAAACACTTGAGTTTATTCCTGGTCTCTAGTTCGACCATGGCCTTCCATTCTTGAAATTTCTTAAACACCTCAGACTTGTGTTTCAAGAAATAGACTCATGTTTCAGACTTGTAAGAGGATTACAAATGTAATCTAGCTAAACACAAACCTATGGTTCTCTCGCAAATAGAACTCTCTCTTTATAATGTAGAGGTGTTTGTGTAGATGTAATTAAAATATAAGATATTGGGCATATAAATAGAACCTTTAGTGGGTCATATTACAATTCCAAGCGATTTGGGATAATTAGAAAACATGGCCAAAGCTCATTTGGCTCCACAACTCAACATTACAATCTTCTAATATATTCAAATATTTATTCTTGATTCTTCATTCTTCAGGATCTTCTTGATTGTTTTAAACCTTCAATTTGATCCAATCATGCAGCCATCTCAGCAACAAGATAGCTTCTGATTGAGCACAACTTCCTTTGATACACACGAGATAGAGCTTACTTTTAGTTTAGGAGATTTTTAACCGTCTACATTGTTAGCTTACAAATTCTAAAACTCTTAAATTCATCTGCCTGATCTCCAGGCAATTGTGCCATGTAGACCTTATTTAACATTTATAGATAACTAAAAAAAATGAATCTAATACTTGAAAACCGCACATACTCAACTACGAACAACATTAGAGATCACTTTATCCGCACTCATGTTCATTGATACAAGTATTAGTACTCGGTGAACACCTAGCTGAAGCATATTAAAGTGCCTCAGCATTACTCAGACGAAAATTAATATATAGCCCTACAATATAGCAGAACAGGAATTAAAATCACAGGGATAGAGAGTCTAGACTATCAAATTTTAAGTGACTGCCCTTAGAAGAAACCATACAATATAGCCATACGGTAATGATACTTGAAAAACGCATATCGGCACATATACATTATTGATACTGGAAAAGCGTGCATCAGCACATATACAATTAATAATAATATTAAGCAAGATCTTGCCATTCACACTCATGTTCATACTTCATACAACCATGAAAGTAACAGTACTCACAAAACACCTTCGCTTTAGAAAGACGAATTATCATATATTTATAAAACGGCAAGATATATAAGAAAGAGAAATTGGCATGTGATCAAAGGGTCGGTCCAACATAATCAAAGAGATTCCCCAATGTCATAGTGAAGAGAGAATATCGATGTGGTCTCTGCTTCGAAAGCTCAGTGGAAACTTGTTTCATGGTCGGGCGATGACGTGGAACGACTTGCAAACAAGCAAATGCAATCTTTAAAGAACTTACAATATCTTCAGACTCACGAATCGTCCTTGGGATTAAGAGCCGTTGATCCAACACATCTTTCAAAAGTGTTGATTTAAATTCATCTGGTAATTCTATCGACGATGAGAATTGAGAAACTAGGTCACCCGGATGCCTCCCGATTAAAACTTCTAGAGTAAGTACACCAAAGCTATACACATCTTGCATCTCATTCACTTCCATTGTGTGAGCAAGTTCTGTCATTACAAAAATAATTAATAGTAATAGTAATAAAGCAAAATATAAATGCAAAATGGACTTCCACAATGATACGTGCCCAAAAAATCTGTCCCAGGTGAAAGATAAAGGAACGTATTTTATGGCAAATGTTCTGAGTAAGAATAATTTTTCTTTAATTTAAAAAATCGAAGGGAAGCTATATACCTGGAGCTGCATAACCAAATGTTCCTGCAAAAGAGGTGCAATTGGTTGAGTTGGTCTTTAAAATCCTAGCAGTACCAAAGTCTGAGATGTGAGCTACGTTCTCTTCATCGAGCAAAATGTTTTTGCTCGATATGTCACGATGAACTATGGGAGGTAAACAATCATGGTGCATATACGACAAGCCATTTGCAACACCTTTAATGATCTCAATCCTCTTTGGCCACTCAAAATCAGATGCTTTATTTCTATCAATGAGTACGCTATACAAATCTCCACCATCCAAAAACTCATATACTAAAAAGGAATGTTGTGAATGTGAGCAGAAACCATACAATTTTACGATGTTACGGTGACGAATCTCAGTCAATGCACGTATTTCACTTGTGAATGCTTTTTGGTTATTCAAATCCCCAATTTCCACACAGTGTTTTCTTTACAGCAAAAGCTTCACCATTAGGTTGTTCAACCTTATAAACTGCTCCTGATCCACCCACTCCAATACAATACTTTTCGTCGAAGTTTTCTGTCTCCGCAATTATACTTTCATAAACCAATTTTCCATTATAACTCCAAATCGAAAAAATATTTCCATTATTTTCATGTTGTCGATGACTTATTGTTTTTTGTTGCTTTCTTCTACAAACAAAGATTCCTAATATCACCAATATCAAAAATGAAAAGGTACTAACACAAACAATGAGTAGAGTTGTAGTTCTTTTGTTCTTCCTTTTCTTCCTACGGACTATTTTTTCTGAAGGACATTCCTTTAAACCAGTAAAATTACCACACAGGTCTTTATTTTCTCTAAAATCATAAACTGAAAGGTGTTGAAAAGGTTGTGTTGGGAACAGGACCCTCTAATTGGTTGTAAGACAAGTTCAGAGATATTAAACTCTCCAGTGTATCAAAGCTATGCGGAATCGAACCAGAAAATTGATTATGCGACAGATTTAGATTCTCTAACCTAACCAATTGTCCAACTTGTTGTGGTATCTCACCCGAAAGCAGATTTTGAGCCAGGTCAAGAATTTCCAGAACCGGAAGATTACCTATTTCGAAAGGAATATCTCCGTCAAGTCTATTTTTGCTCAAATCCAAGATCCGTAACTTCAAGCACCCAGACAAATGAATGGGGACCAAGCCTGTTAGGTTATTGCTCGTCAAGTTCAGAGTTTCTAAGTTATGGTAGTCACCAACCTCAACCGAAATGCTCCCTATTAACTCATTATTACATAAATTGATCTCTGATAATAATTTACCCAGATTTCTCGGAACTTGTCCACTAAGACGGTTTGAAGAGAGGTCGAGTCTTTTTAGCTTTGGTGCCAGTCCAATCTCTGCCGGTATGCTCCCAGAGATGTTATTGTTAGAAATCTTAAGTGTAGTAAGATTCTGAAACAATCCCCAATTTTGAGATAGCTCTCCGTAAAAGTTATTATTGCTCAAATCTAAGTGATCCAAATGAGGATATACTCCAAAGTCTTCGGATATATCACCCGTTATATGGTTCCCATCAAGTCTAACTCTTTGCAAGGTGGTACAATTTTTAAGTGTTTTTGGAACCTTACCTGTGAGATTATTATTTATAGCCGTAAAATTTACCAGGGATCTACTTTTGCATATATTATGTGGCAATTGGCCAGTGATATGGTTTTGACTAATTGCAAAGAATTCAAATTTTGTAATATTATTTAGTGAGACGGGAAGTAGTCCTCCAAGTTGGTTAAACCCCAAGTTTAACCTGGTCAAGTTGGATAGGTTTCCTATGGAACTCGGAATTGAACCTGACAGGTTGTTTCCATTAAGTGCCAACATTGTAAGAGACCTTAAGAAACCAATTTCTTTTGGAATTGTGCCAACAAGTTTATTGGAAAAAAGGTGCAAAATTGTCAAACTAGACAAGTTTCCTATAGAGCCCGGAATCGAACCTGACAAGTTGTTTGTTGAAAACTCTAACTCGATAAGACTCTTTAGTTGACCAATCTCTTTTGGAATCATGCCAACAAGTTTATTTTCATGAAGGTACAAAATTGTCAAACTAGACAAGTTTCCTATAGAGCCCGGTATCGAACCTGACAAGTTGTTTGTTGAAAGGTCCAACTTGGTAAGACTCTTTAGTTGACCAATCTCTCTAGGAATTGTGCCAGAAAGTTTATTGTCCCACAGGATTAAACCCGTTAGGTTGAACAAGTTTCCTATAGAGCTTGGTATCGAACCTGACAAGTTGTTTCTTGAAAGGCCCAAATCGTTAAGACTCTTTAGTTGACCAATCTCTCTTGGAATCATGCCAACAAGTTTATTGTCAAAAAGGTACAAAATTGTCAAACTAGACAAGTTCCCTATAGAGCTTGGTATCGAACCTGACAAGTTGTTTGTTGAAAAGTCCAACCCGGTAAGACTTGTTAGCTGACCAATCTCTCTAGGAATTGTGCCAGAAAGTTTATTACCCCACAGGATTAAATCCGTTAGGATGGATAAGTTTCCTATAGAACTTGGAATTGAACCTGAGAAGAGGTTTCGACTTAAGCTCAATAGTGTGAGCGACCTTAACGATCCAATTTCTTGTGGGATGGTCCCATAAAGGGAGTTGTCGTAAAGACCGAGTGTAGTCAAACGGTGTAAGGATGAGAAGTTAAGGTCGGAAAGCTTACCTTTCAAACCACTACCATAGATAGTGATGTTGTCGACTCTACCAGCCTTGTTGCAACTAATTCCGAACCAACTAATGTAATGGTTACTTGGATTATGTTTTATTATTTCCCAAGATGATAGAACAGCTTGGCTTTGTTTGTTCAGGCTGGATTTCCAGTTCAGAAGAGCCAACGCCTCTTCGTTATTAGCTTCTCGTAACTGTTTGTTGGTTGAAAACGAAGAAGCTGAAGTAGTAGAAATAAAAGGAAAGATAGAAACATAAATGATGATAATTAGAAAAACAAACTGTGCATGCTGCAGGATTCTCATTTTCTTTTTTACTTGTATTAAGAAAAAATGGCATTTGGTTACACTATAAACTGCAAGTTCATTGAATCTCTTCCATTCAAATCCAATCCAATTTGGAAAACATGACTTTTTTTCCTCTTTAGAATGCAATGACTAACGACTTTGAAAAGTTTATTTGGAACTATGGAAGACAAGGGAACACCGGACTACTTCAAAAAACTTATATCCTTTATTTTTGTTAGGAACAAAAGTTCTCTTTTGTGGGATGCAATATGCTAATTAACTGAAATTAATCCAATGTGAACCGTTATCTAGGGAAAAAAAATGTTTTATGTCAACTAGCATACATTAATAAAATGGAAACCAAACTATTGATATTTACAATTTAGACACTGAACTATATACTTTTTCTTAAACTCTGGACCTCTGTCAATTTAATTGAACGAAATTTAAGTTTAAATTACATTTCAGTTCCAAATTTTATAAAACATATGAATTTAACCGAAAAATTTATAATTTTACATTTTTAACCCGGAAAAATATTTTTAGAGATAACTTTTTAAAAAAAGTACTTGGACTACAAAAAATATTTTTAGAGATAACTTTTAAAATATGAAAGAAACGGAAATACAAAAATACGTAAGACTTTTTGTAATCAAAGGTTTGTTATGCTTTGTAATCTAGGTTACGTCCCAATTGTTTATTAATGTAAGTTTGTGTGTTTGATAAATAAAAAAAGTACATAGAATATTAACTTTAAATGTAAGAGTACTCATTTGATGACGCTAACCTAATTGTTGAACTGGTCACAAAGACGCGTAGCTTCTCTTATTATTTTATTTCAAAACCATTCCAAAAATGCAAAATAAACACCACTTATTTAACTCAACGGCGGCAACTCCCACTCACTAACATTTAAAAAAAAAAAAAAAACCACCACCACAACAGGGAAGAAACTAACTAATAATCATCTCATTACAAAACACTAACCACCAAAACAGAATCAGTTAACTATCTACCTCCATTTCTCTTTCATTTTCACAATCCTAATGCTTCAATGTACCCCTTCGTAACCCTCCTCCTCGTAGTCGCCTCGTTATCTCTTACACCGTTTATCGAGTCCAAGTGCTCTATAAATTTATATTTATAATTTTTAACCCAAAAAAAAGTACTTTTTTTGAAAAAATTAACTTTTAAAAAAATTAACTTTTTTGAAAAAACGAACTTTTTTTATGAAAAAAATTACTTTTTTGAAAAAATTAACTTTAACAAAAAAAAAAAAAGTTGCTTTTTTTTAAAAATATTAACTTTTTAAAAAAATATTTTTATAAAAAAAGTTAAATATTTTAAAAAAAAGTAACTTCTTTTGTTTTTTTTAAGTTACTTTTTTCAAAAAGAGTAATTTTTTTCAAAAAAAAAGTTAGTTTGTTCAAAAAAGTCATTTTTTTTAAAAGTTGATTTTTTCAAAAAATAAGTTACTTTTTAAAAAAAAATATATCTTTTCGGGTTAAAAATGTAAAATTATAAATTTTTCGGGTTAAATTCATATGTTTTATAAAATTTGGGAGTGAAATGTAATTTAAACTTAACTTCCGTCCAATTAAATTGACGGAGGTCCCAATTTGGGAAAAAATATATATTTCGGTAACTCAATTGTTATTGTCATAAGTTTTGTCCCCTATTTTATTAATTTAGGATAGTTGGAGTCGCCAAACCGATTTTTTTCCCTTTAAATTTAAGTGTACATTAGTAATCTGTTTGTAAAATGGTCAATTGCTGGCTTTTCCGTCCACTTGAGTTGTTTTTTTAATAAAAAAATAACGAAGACTAAACTTAAGGATAATTAAAGAGAAAGTTTATAATTCATGGTAGTTAACAAAATAATAACATATTTCAGATTAGCGAAAGTGTAATAAACCTCTTTTATCAGATTCTTTGGGTTTTCTCCTTCTATAAAATGGGACAAGCTGATGCTGATTGGTTTTGGCTGCCTGAAAAATTCAGGGCAGCATGTATTGAATTTTAAGGCAGCAAAACCAATTCAAATCAGATCCGTTTAGTATATTTTTCGGTTAATTAATAAGTGTTATGTTTTTAGTACGTGACACAATCAAAATAATAGTGTACTAGATTCACGATAATGTTAATCGTTCGGTGTTCAATCGAAAATGCACTATTATTTTGGGTGTGTCAACTAATATTATTTTTTAGTTTTAAATTAATTTTAGGATATATATTTTTGGGTTCATTAACATGTGTTAGGTTTTTAGTATTTTTTTTTAATTTTGAATTAATTTTCGGATAGATATTTTTGGGTTCATTAATATGTGTTATGTTTTTAGTATGTGACACACGCTAAATAATAATGGACTAGATTCACGGTAATGTTAATCGTTCAATATTCAATATGTATATTAAGCATGTATTTTTTGAAATACTATGTTGAGTATGTGTGGTATTTTTTGCAATATGTTTATTAAAGAAATATATTATTTAATAATCGGTTTGGCGAAAGAGTATCTGGTAATCGTTTAATCATTTAATATATTTTCAAAATCAACTTGCATTAAATACAAAAATATTTGTGTTTATACTTTATAATCGTTACATATAATCATACCGGGGCATTGGTTAGCTTTATACTTTCATAATTTAAGTAAATTAAACTTTTAACCATCGTTAAATTATTATGATTATGATCTTCAGAAATTAATGGGTTTTGGATTTGACCAAAATAACAGTCAAAACATATCTGTTTTTAGCCTTTTAGGTGATGACTGTGTTTAGATATTTTTGTTTGATTGTGCAGATTGTGACAAATCTTCTTTGTCTTCTCATCTATTTAACTATTTGCATCAAAAATACACATTTTGGACTAGAATCCTATCTGATCTATATATACTTTCAACCACAGTTTAAATTCCCTTGATTCAAATGTGTGACAAAAATAACTTATATCATGACGGGCTGATATAATTTAAAAATGATGAAAAGAATATTATCAACACTATTGACCCACTCACTGTTTAATAATGTGGCAAATTAAATTTTACTTTCAACTATAGGTACTTAAAATCCCTTAATTTGAATATGTGATGAAAGTAACTCAAATGATGAAAAAACATACAATAAACCCATTCATTATATTTATCCATAAATGGATAAATTCTAGCATCTCTACAAATGATGTTCATTTAATTTGAGACTAAATCAGTTAAACATCGATTTTACAAAACACAACAGCACAATCAATTTATTTAAAAACTTTCAGGTTAAATAAAACTTTATCAAAACTATGGGAGAGGTTATGTAGTTCATTAAATAATTTAGAAAATAACGTGCACAATTATAAATATAAGTGTAATATATTTATGGTGTACATCACAAGAGATCACATTTTTTGAAAGAGAGAGAAATGGAAGATGTGATTCACTCTTGGTCTGCTCCAAGGTCTCTTAGTACAAGTCTCATGTACTCTTTTGCTCAGGTATATATACATTTTCTCTATCTATTTCTATATATAGTTATATACACACACACACTACAATATAATAGCACAAAGATGATTATTTACACATAACACATGCAATTACACACTACAATATAATAGCACAAAGATGATTATTTACACATAACACATGCAATTACACACTACAATATAATAGCACAAAGATGATTATTTACACATAACACATGCAATTACTCCTATGAAAATGCATATAATTTTGACCGACAAATAACTCGTATGAAAATTGTCAAAATCAATTTTTTTAATAGTTAACGACATGGTTCAAATCTTGAACTATATGGAAAAAAAATTAAAAATTTATATTTTAACAATTTAAATACGATATATTTGTCGGTAAAAGTTTCAGGTAGATACATAGAGGCCCGATGTTTTGGTACGGGAGTATATTTATGTGTAATGTATAGCTTTACAAATTACAAGTAACCATTTCGTCTTCCTTTCTTAGCCTGTTAGATCAGTTTTCTGTTGACTTTTGATATTTATAGTGAGAGATAAATTGTTAGCTAGTGTTCTTAATTTGAAGGGAGACAAATTTAGTGCCTAACTATAGTTCATTTAAATTTATTTTATTTACTCTCCCCTTGCTTAATTCAGAAATATGAAATGGAAATAAGAAAAGTGGAAGAATAAGATTGTATGATACATTTATATTTATATGTATAGCCTTACAAGTAACCATTTGTACTTCCTTTTTTTAATTTGTTAGATGAGTTTTCAGTTGACTTTTGGTATATATATTGAGTGAGAGATCACTTGTTAGCTGCTAAATTAAATTTAATGGGAGACAAATTTGGTGCCTAGTTTTAATTCATTTATTTATTGTATTATTTAATGTCCCTTGCTCCCTTTGCAAAGGCATACATTTCCCAAATTTATGATCTGACTTGTTTAGTACAGAAATATGAAAATGGAAATTAGAAAACTGGAAGAAGAATATTGTATGATACTATTTGGGCAATTAATTTTGACCACTTAGTTTGGGTAGTTCTTTTATTTTATTTTATTTTATTTTTGGGGGTATTTCCAAGAGTACATTATTTAGTGGAGGTGAATAATGTATTTGACATAATAGTTGTAACTTTGATAAGGGTGACTTTTTCTGACACTTAAAAAAGTTTTATAGGCGAATTTAGCATAAAAGTCATAAAGTACAGCTTTTTTAAATTTTAAGTCTGAACTTGTTCAAATGTAGTTTTTTTTTATTGAAATAGAAATAGGGAGATTAAATTGGCACGAATTTAGGGAAAGCAGTATGATTACATAATTTAATTTATCTCTGTGAGAGTTAAAGATTTTTTCTTTTCGACCAACTTTGGATAAGCTATTAAAAGGTACAAAAAGTCCCTCAAACCAGCGTGGCGTAAAAAAAAAAATCATAGTTTTAATGATTTGTCATTTTTTTTTATCACAGTCATACATTTCGGTTCGATTTTTGGCAAAACCAAAACCGAGCAGATTTTTCGGTTCGGTCTTTTTATTTTTTTGACCGAACCGAACCGGGTTTTTTCTCGGTTATTTTTTGATTTTATTTTTGGTTTTTCGGTTTTCCCGGTTTTTCGGTTTTTTTAAGCCGACCCGAAAAAGTTTCGGTTTTTCGGTTTCGGACTTTTTCGGTTCGGTTCGGTTTTTTCGGGTTTTTGCCCAGCTATAGTAAAAATCATTATATCCCCCTTTTTTATTTATTTTGACAGAGGGATGATACAGAAATGGTCGATGAACCGTTGTATGCACATTTCCTAAGGGTAACAGGTGCTGAGAGGCCTTACAGAGAAGAAGTTCTATCGAAAATGGTATTTCTGATGCAACACCTCATTCTGTTAATGCGGAAAATAAGATCAGCAAAATTTTATATACCCATCTAAAAACACGCATAAACAAATAGGTCTTAGATTTGTTAATTCTCTCCAAAATAAACAAGAGCATAATTGGTTAATTGGAATTTGGATGTCACAAAAAGAAAAGTTACGAGTCTTCTGAGATGTCGTTGTGTGAGATGCTGAAAGATGTTTTGAATCTTGTATAGAATATCATTGTGTAGTGCTCTCAGTTAGAACTACACGATTATGGGGAACAGGTTATCATTGTTGCAAAACTTTTTTTGATTATGCCGCATGGCTAGCGAAACATGAATTCGTGCTTACCATTACTTCTTGTATTATTGCCATATACTAAATGTTCAACTGCTAAACTTTTGTGGTTGCCTTTTGGTTTCATTTAACAGGAGTCTGATGGAAACAAGGTTATCAAAGATGTCGTTTTTGGTCCAGGAAAAAATAAGTATCATTACTGTAAGGTAATTTAAATGCACCTTTAGACATTAATTTTGCTTACTCAACTTATTCGATAGCTAATCTGTTAATAATTGTTCTCGGTGGGAACAATTTTATGAAGCTATATTTCAGCATTATAATTTCCCATCACTCAGCTCAGATTCTGTTAAAAAAATGCGATGATACTTAATATTAAGACTCAAGGAGATTAGAAAGTACTAGCCTCTCAAATGCTACGTACTAATACATAATATGTTGCTGCAATTGTAAGAATTTGTTTGGTACATTATTTATCCTTTCTCCTTCTTCAGCACATGTCGAAACAATGGTTACCTGGTTTGTCAAAGGAGGTGATGAAAAAAGGAAAGCACTTCATCCTAATTAGAAATCCTCTTGATGTTTTGGTAAGTAATCCATCTGACTTCTATTGATCATTTTTGAAGATTACTCGTAGTGTTTTCCTTGCATGTTTTGCAACTACTTATCAACATCACATTTCCTTTTAAATCTTCATTTAAAATATCAAAAGAATTACATTTCTTTTGTTTACAAAAGGCCTACGCAAAAAAAAAAAAGCAGGCTTTGCAACTATCATGAAATTGCGAAAATTATTTTAATGTGTCCCCTGAAATTCTTATTTGCATTTACCCTTTTTTTCCGCTAAACACTTGTTCGATACAGAAGAATATAGAACTTGTTTTTTGGTTCTGTATCCTTTTTACAACAACAAAAAAAAAATGGCATGTAAAACATTTTTTTCTAAAATGGCCACCCTGTGCACGAGAAATGCATTAAAATTCATTTGAAATTATAACCATCAAACAAATATTTTGGTACTCAGAAGTATCTATCTATAATATACGCGTTCAGTATCCAAAATCTCTTCGTTTCAAATCATTGAAAGCAAGCTTAGTTGCTATAATCTGACAATAGTTTGTTCTCTGCAAATGTCATGCATTGTCAGCCGTCATTTGACAAGGTTGTGCCACCATCTTTTCTCGAGCTAGGGTTGGGAAATTTGGTCGCTATATATAACGAGCTTTGCGAAATGGGGAATCCCCCACCAGTAGTTGATGCAGGAGAGCTTCAAGAAAATCCCGAGGTTATTATTTATTTTGAAATAATCCTTATTTTAACTTGGTAGTTAGTACTCTATGTTTTTACTTCCATGCTTTTTTCAAGTTTGTTGTCGATTTCGTATGAAAGGGGTTGATCTCTCCCATACACTTTTTTCCTGTGATTTTTTTGGTTCAATCTTGTTGTTTAAGCTTTATTGGAGGGCACAAAACCATTGAATTTATCCTTAATCCTTAGAATCCAGCTTACTTGCTTAAAAGCTGCAACCAAACAAGCCTCAAAATTTCACAAGAATCTGTTTCTGGGTGAAACCTGTAGTATAAAAGCAGAACTATTTTGGTGTAACCCTGATACGACTAACCGACAATGCGTTTATTCCAAGTGAGTTTTGTTGGTTGAGTTGGATATGATTGACGTTGTGTGAAATAACTCAAGTTCAATATGATTGTGTTTTGGTGAAATTGTTGAGGAACAAAAATGGTGGGCATTTATTGAAAGTTGATTAATTCTTTTTCTTAGTAAGCTGCTTCTCTCTAATGTTGCAACAAACACTACCATTTAATAAAATGTTTCTTGTACTTTTGGAATATATATGAAATTTGAGATTCACTCCAAAATAAATTTTATATCTATACTATTAGTTTATGTTAACACCCTCTTATGAATGCGTGTAACAAATATTTACAAACTAACCGATTAATTAATCAAATTACAGCAAAAATAAAATTGCTTAATAAAAAAACTGTCATACGTTAATAAGTTCCATTATCACTTTCAAAAAAAACTTTCATTCTCCCTACAATACCATCACTCTCTCTTCTTCTATCGGATTAGAAATAGTTAGATCAGAAAAATATTTAGGTTACTTTAAATTTTTTAAACAATCAAAAAACGAAATCGCTTGTCTTGATTTACTGGTACATATTTATGTGAAGGCCCTGAAGGGTTCGGCTAAAATTCCTTCAAGGTAAATGTTTCTTGAAAAATATTCAAGAACTCCTTGAAAAAGCTCCTCTTATCTACGACTTTATAAACGGGAGTCATAGTTAATTAGCATTCATTGGTCTAAAATACACGGATTATTTACCCCGAAATATTTAAACTAGAACTCTTAAATACTATTAAAAAGAAAGGGATAATTATAGCTTACTATACCAACCTATTGGTGGTTAATAATTTGCATACTCATTTTACAAGATTAACAATTTACATACTCATCTATAAAACATCTATCAATCAACACAGTTTAGTTGATTTATGTTAATTTTATAGCCGAATTTTGCTCATATGCAATGTTAGTTTTACTTTTAAATCATAATTGCAAGCAGTAACATGATCACACATGACCAAACTTGTCTTAAAAAATTAACATAAATCAATTAAATTGTGTTGATTAATAGATTTTTTTCATAGGTGATAGGTATATAAATTGTAAAGGTGGGTATGCAAATTTTTAATAGTAAACAATAATTTTGCCTAAACATAAATATTAAGGTGCCAAACCATTCGGAATGTGCAATTTTTTTTTTATGAGAGGAACACTGCAAACCTTATTATCTAACAGATTCTGAAATTCGTAAATCTTAATCACCTGACCTCCTGGCAAGTCTACCTTGCAAATTCCTCTAAAATCTATAGATACCTAAAATATTGGAATTGATACTTGAAAATGCACGAAAACAACAAACAACAGTAAAGATCTATTTATTCACAATCAAGTTCATACAGTCACACAAAATGTTAAGAGTTCCATAACATTAAACATGCTGAATAACATATAGCAACACAATATAGAAAAGAGGGCTGGACTTTTTCACTGTAATTTATCTGTTTCCATGTTAAAACCGTGATTTTTTTTTTACAAACTGTAAATCAGATTTATGAAATTGTAAGTCACGGTTACGGTCCGTAAGTCACGATTACGGTCCGTAAAAACATTTTCAAAAATATATTTACGGATCGTAATCGTGACTGACGGTTTGATAAAAGGTCAATAAGTTAATTTGTTTCGAGTAACATGATAAAAGATCGTTTCGAGTACTAATCATTTGAAAAAATGGTTAATTTGTTTAAAATGTTACACGATTCAATAACGAACATAACGGTTGAGACGGAACTAAATTTGAAATGAGTCCGAACGAATAATTTATAGTTCCACAATATACGATATCGAAAAAAAAAATGAATAAGTCACGATTACGGTCCGTAAATGTTTTTTTTAGTTAATTAGCTCTCTTCCTTCAGAGTTGGAGGCCCCAATTTAATGCTTCCTCTGTGGTCTTTGGCGGTTTCTGTGACTCTTCTGATGAGTTTCTGCAAGGTTAGTGAGAAACACATTCAATTTTTAATACCCAAATACCCATTTAAGGCATTTTCCCAATTATTCAACCTATACACTTCCTCAGCAGCTTTTCAGAATTATCATGATTTTTGCTATGCCGATTTGCAAAAAAATATGCGGTCCCATGCCTCCTCGGGTTGTGTTCAGAAAGCCCTTGAAGCTATAAACTCGATGAAATTAGTCCCCGGAAAACCTACAGTGATCAATTACAGTGCATTGGTTTTTAGCGGATTTAAGTCGAAAAATGTTGCTTGTGATGATTTGGTTAGTGTTTTTTTGTTATATGAAGAGATTAGGCCCGTCCCCGAATGCGGCGACTAAAGATGGATTGTTTGATTGACCTCACTTTCAATGGAAGGTTCGAGTTTTTTATTCAATTATTCCGCTGCTTATTTTTCTATATTATAGAATGAAATGCTATCGTTTTGACATTGCTCTTATCATTCCAAGTTTACATGTCCATAGGGTAAAAGGTTTATCTTGAAAATCTGCATCTGTTGCATTCTTATTTGTTTGATAGTTGTGGAATCTGCAATTAGAGGCCTCATTTATATGATTTATGTGTCTCTTTTCGTTAAAAGACATAACTTCTTTTTTGGCTGAGTAATTATAGAGATGTAAGAGTAAGTCGCCGCATTCGGGGACGGGACTAATCTCTTCATATAAAAAATAGCACTAACCAAATCATCATAATCAACATTTGTCGACTTAAACAGCTAAAAACCAACGCATTGTAATCGTTCACTGTAGGTTTTCCGGGGACTAATTTCATCGAGTTTATAGCTTTAAGTGTAACTAAATCCTGGAGATCAGAAACATTTCATTCCCCTTGAGATTCTTTACTTCTGGTTAACATGTAATGAATGTAGTGTAATTATTACTACAGTTGCAAATATATTTTCAAAGAAACTAAATAACCCGCAAGAAAGTAACCCATCCCATATTAGCTTTCCAATTTAAAATCATACAAGAGTAGTTTTAAATACTCCTATAAGGGGATAAATTAGTTCAAACATTCAACAGGACAATTTCGAATTCAAGTTGAATACATGTTTAACAAAATGTAACATTTACGGATTGGTGACTTTGCATGAGTTTGCCCACGTAAATTGATATATTAAGAAACTAATTTATAAATTCACTTGAAATGACACGGCAATTAAACGTATTCCATGTCATATTCGAGAACAAATACACGTAAAATGAAAAACGTTATCAACTTTAATTCATACGGTCCCCCGCCTTGCGGGGGCTTTCTTGCTAGTAGTAATAAATGACGGGTGCAGCTATAATATGTCTGGGCAACTGTGAATACAATTTATTTACTAAAACAATATGATCACACGACTTCTCAGATTTTTTTAGAAACACTCAATGGATCCGGGGTCCTGATGAAACGAAGTAAAGTTTAATAAACGCAATGGTTATTTAAAACAATTTCTGAATGCCCGATTTAAGTTTTCTAAATTTTCTGACTTTTTAGAAACTCAGTTTTGGTTTTAAATTTTGGCATTATTAATCAATTTCAAATTGGTCTTAATAAGCCAAAAGTTTTAGAGTTTCTAAGTCAGTTTTAGCTTTGCTTTACTTTTCTTTAGATGATTAAGTATTTAGTCTTTGCGAAGCAAATGGTGCATACATTTAGTCTTTATGGTACGGGCATTGATAAGCCAATTTTGCTGACTTTGTGTTGGCTAGGTTTTCTCTTGTGTGTTTTTGTAATCCGATAACTTTTAGTTAGCTAGGTGATTCTTTTTAATATTTTTTTCGATTTTTTATTTTATTTTATATTTTGTTATTTTTTATGACATATGTACCTATTTGTAAATAAGTATATATAAATAATTGTAAAGAAATACACATAGATGTGTTTTTTATAATTAATTTGATTGATATGTAGCTATTTGTAAGTCTCCCTATATTATTAAGAGAATATCGTCAACCTTATTATCTAACAGATTCTCAAACTCCTAAATCTTTATCCACACTTAAGTTCATACAATCACACAAAGGCTGAACAATATTAGCTGAAACATGTTATATTTTCATAGCTTTAAAGAGGCTGAATATCATATACATATATACCCACACAATACAGCAAATAGCAAACTGGCCTATATTCCTACAGACAAACAATAAGAATCGAAGAGATTCCCCAATGTCATAGTGAAGAACGAATTCTGTTGTGTCCTCTTCTTTGAAAGCTCGTTAGAAACTTGTTTCGTGGTTGGGCGATGACGTGGAACGACTTGCAAACAAGCAAATGCTATTTTTAAGGAACTTGCAATATCTTCAGATTCACGAATCGTCGTTGGAATTCGGAGCCGTTCATCCAACACATCTTTCAATAGAGTAGATTTTAACTCATCTGGTAATTGTGACGACAATGAGAATTGAGAAACTAAGTCATCCGGATGCCTCCCCATTAAAACTTCTAGAGTAAGTACGCCGAAGCTATAAACATCTTGCATCTCATTCACTTCCATTGTGTGAGCAAGTTCTGTCATAACAAAGTTATTGATGACAGTACTAATAAAAAAAAATATGTACCCCAATAAATCTGCTATGAGGACTGAAGTACAGTAATAAAAAGTTACAATACTTCCCAGCAAGGAATGAATTGATGGCAGATCTTCTGGATAAGAATATTTTCAATTTTAATTATAAAAAGTTATAATACCTGGAGCTGCATAACCAAATGTTCCTGCAAAAGAGGTGCAATTGGTTGAGTTGGTCTTTAAAATTCGAGCAGTACCAAAATCTGAGATATGAGCGACGTTCTCTTTATCTAGCAAAATGTTTTTGCTTGATATGTCGCGATGGACTATGGGAGGTGAACAATCATGGTGCATATACGACAAACCATTTGCAACACCTTTAATGACATCGATCCTCTTTGGCCACTCAAAATCAGTTGCTTTCTTTTTATCAATGAGGATTTTATACAAATCTCCACCTTCCAAAAACTCATATACTAAAAATGAGTGTTGTGAATGTGAGCAAAAGCCGTACAATTTAACGATATTACGGTGACGAATCTCAGCTAATGCACGTATCTCACTGGTGAAAGCTTTTTGGTTATTCAACTCCCCAATTTCCATAGAATGTAATTTCTTAACAGCGAGAACTTCATCATTTGGTTGTTCAACCTTGTAAACTGCTCCTAATCCACCCACTCCGATACAATACTTTTCGTCAAAGTTTTCTATCTCCGCAATGATATTATCATAAACCAATTTTCCATTATAATTCCAAATCGAAAAAATATTTCCATTATTTTCATGTTGTCGATGACTTATTGTTTTTTGTTGCTTTCTTCTACAAACAAAGACTCCTAATATCAGAAATATCAAAAATGAAAATGTAACAGCACAAACAATGAGTAGAGTTGTAGTTCTTTTGTTCTTCCTTTTCTTCGTACCGACTATTTTTTCGGGGAGGACATTCCTTTAAACCAATAAAATTACCACACAGGTCTTTATTTTCTCTAAAATCATAAACTGAAAGGTGTTGAAAAGGTTTTGTGTTGGGAACAGGACCCTCTAATTGGTTGTAAGACAAGTTCAGAGATATTAAACTCACCAGTGTATCAAAGCTATCCGGAATCGAACCAGAAAATTGATTATGCGACAAACTCATATTCTGTAAGGTAATCAATTGTCCAACTTGTTGTGGTATCTCACCTGAGAGTAGATTTTGTGCAAGGTCAAGATCTTCAAGAACATGAAAACTACCTATTTCGAAAGGAATATCTCCTTCAAGTCTATTTTTGCTCAAGTTCAAGAGCCGTAGCTTAGAGCACCGAGACAATTGCACAGGGACCGAGCCTGTTAGGTTATTGGCCGCCAAGTTCAGAGTTTCTAGGTTAGGGTAGTCACCAACTTCAACCGAAATATTCCCTATCAACTCATTATTACTTAAATTGATGTCAAATAATAATTTACCCAAATTTTTCGGAACGTGTCCAGTAAGACGGTTTGAAGAGAGGTTGAGGCTTTGTAGCTTTGGTGCCAGCCCAATCTCTGCCGGTATTCTCCCAGAGATGTTATTGTTAGAAATCTTAAGTGTAGAAAGATTCTGAAACAATCCCCAGTTTCGAGATAACTCAAATCTAAGAGATACAAATGAGGATATACCCCAAAGTCTTCGGTTATATCACCCGTTATATGATTTCCGTCAAGTCTAAATCTTTGCAAGCCGGTACATGTTTTAAATGTTTTTGGGACCTTACCTGTAAAATTATTATTTGTTGCGACAAAATATGTCAGGGATCCACTTTTGCATATATTATGTGGCAATTGGCCACTGAGATGGTTATCACTAATTTGAAATTCTTTCAATTTTGTAATATTATATAGTGAGACGGGAAGTAGTCCTCCAAGTTGGTTTCGCGCCAAAGATAACGTAGTAAGAGTTGTTAGGTGACCAATCTCTCTTGGAATTGTGTCTACAAGTTTATTTTCCCACAATAATAAAATTTCCAACCTGGACAAGTTCCCTATAGAGCTCGGAATCGAACCTGACAAGTTGTTTTGTGAAAAGTGCAACTCGGTAAGACTCGTTAGGTGACCAATCTCTCTCGGAATCAAACCTGACAAGTTGTTTTGTGAAAAGTACAACTCGGTAAGTTTGTGAAACGTACAAACCTGACCAATCTCTCTCGGAATTGTACCAGAAAGTTTGTTGCCCCACAGGCTTAAACGCGTTAGGTTGAACAAGTTTCCTATAGAACTTGGTATCGAACCTGACAAGTTGTTTCTTGAAAGGTCCAACTCGGTAAGACTCTTCAGTTGACCAATCTCTCTTGGAATCATGCCAACAAGTTTATTGTCATAAAGGTACAAAATTGTCAAACTAGACAAGTTCCCTATAGAGCTCGGAATTGAACCTGACAAGTTTTTTGTTGAAAAGGCCAACTCGGTAAGACTCTTTAGCTGACCAATCTCTCTCGGAATCAAACCTGACAAGTTGTTTTCTGAAAACTACAACTCGGTAAGACTCGTTAGCTGACCAATCTCTCTCGGAATTGTGCCAGAAAGTTTGTTGCTCCACAGGCTTAAACGCGTTAGGTTGAACAAGTTTCCTATAGAACTTGGTATCGAACCTGACAAGTTGTTTGGTGAAAGGTCCAACTCGGTAAGACTCTTCAGTTGACCAATCTCTCTTGGAATCATGCCAACAAGTTTATTGTCATAAAGGTACAAAATTGTCAAACTAGACAAGTTCCCTATAGAGCTCGGAATTGAACCTCACAACTTGTTTGTGGAAAAGGCCAACTCGGTAAGACTCTTTAGTTGACCAATCTCTGTTGGAATCATGCCAACAAGTTTATTTTCATAAAAGTACAAAATTGTCAAACTAGACAAGTTTCCTATAGAGCTCGGAATCGAACCTGACAAGTTGTTTTGTGAAAAGTACAACTCGGTAAGACTCGTTAGCTGACTAATCTCTCTCGGAATCAAACCTGACAAGTTGTTTTGTGAAAAGTACAACTTGGTAAGACTCGTTAGCTGATCAATCTCTCTCGGAATTGTGCCAGAAAGTTTGTTGCCCCACAGACTTAAACCCGTTAGGTTGAACAAGTTTCCTATAGAGCTTGGTATCGAACCGGACAAGTTGTTTCTTGAAGGGCCCAACTTGTTAAGACTCTTTAGTTGACCAATCTCTCTTGGAATCATGCCAACAAGTTTATTGGTAAAAAGGTGCAAAATTGTCAAACTAGACAAGTTTCCTATAGAGCCCGGTATCGAACCTGACAAGTTGTTTATTGAAAAGTTCAACCTGATAAGACTCTTTAGTTGACCAATCTCTCTAGGAATTGTGCCAGAAAGTTTATTGCCCCGCAGGATTAAATCCGTTAGGTTGGACAATTTTCCTATAGGACTTGGAATTGAACCTGAGAAGAGGTTTTGACTTAAGCTCAATAGTATGAGCGACCTTAACGATCCAATTTCTTGTGGGATGGTCCCATAAAGGGAGTTGTCGTCAAGACTGAGTGTAGTCAAACGGTGTAAGGATGAGAAGTTAAGGTCGGAAAGCTTACCTTTTAAACCACTACTATAGATAGTGATGTTGTCGACTCTACCAGCCTTGTTGCAACAAATTCCGAACCAACTAATGCAATGGTTACTTGGATTATGTTTTATTATTTCCCAAGATGATAGAACAGCTTGGCTTTGTTTGTCCAGGCTGGATTTCCAGTTCAGAAGAGCCACCGTCTCTTCGTTATTAGCTGCTCGTAACTGTTTGTTGGTTGAAAACGAAGAAGCTGAAGTAGTAGAAATAAAAGGAAAGATAGAAACATAAATGATGATAATTAGAAAAACAGACGGTGCATGCTGCAGGATTCTCATTTTCTTTTTTACTTGTATTAAGAAAAAATGGCATTTGGTTACACTATAAACTGCAACTTCATTTAATCTTTCCATTCAAATCCAATCCAATTTGGAAAACATGACTTTTTTTCCTCTTTAGAATGCAATGACTAACGACTTTGAAAAGTCTATTTGGAACCATGGAAGACAAGTGGACAGCGGACTACTTCAAAAAACTTATATCCTTTATTTTTGTTAGGAACAAAAGTTCTCTTTTGTGAGATGCAATATGCTAATTAACTGAAATTAATCCAATGTGAACCTTTATTTAGGGGAAAAAATGGTTTAGCTCAATTAGCATACATTAACAAAATAGAAAGCAAACTACTGATATTTACAATTTAGGCATTAAACTATATATTTTTTCCTAAACTGTGGACATCCGTCAATTTAATTGAACGAAAGTTAAGTTTAAATTATATTTCAGTCCCAAATTTTATAAAACATATGAATTTAACCGAAAAATTTATAATTTTACATTTTTAACCCGAAAAAATATATTATTTTTTTTTAAATGAACTTATTTTTGGAAAAAAATCAACTTTTAAATAAAATGACTGTTTTGAAAAAACTGTACTTTTTTGGAAAAAAATAACTTTTTTGAAAAAACTAACTTTTTTTTTGAAATAATAACTTTTTTGAAAAAATTAACTTTAACAAAAAAAACAAAAAAAAAACATTTTTATAAAAAAATTTAAATATTTTAAAAAAAGTAACTTCTTTTGTTTTTTTTAAGTTACTTTTTTCAAAAAGAGTAATTTTTTTTCAAAAAAAAAGTTAGTTTTTTCAAAAAAGTCATTTTTTTTAAAAGTTGATTTTTTTCAAAAATAAGTTAATTCTTTCAAAAGTAAGTTAATTTTTTCAAAAATAAGTTGATTTTTTCAAAAAATAAGTTACTTTTTAAAAAAGAATATATCTTTTCGGGTTAAAAATGTAAAATTATAAATTTTTCGGGTTAAATTCATATGTTTTATAAAATTTGGGAGCGAAATGTAATTTAAACTTAACTTTCGTCCAATTAAAATGACGGAGGTCCCAATTTAGTTAAAAATATATAGTTCGGTGCCTTAATTGTTAATCTCTGTAGTTTAGTCCCCATTTTGTTAATGTATGATAGTTGATGCTACAAAACCAATTTTTACCCCATTATCTACTACAGGAAATTCACTACTTAAACCAAATGGCCTATAAACACTGGTAAACACTATCTGGCCGGAGAGGCATTTTCAGTGCCGGTTAATAACACTATTTCGATTTTGGTTTGCAGTGCGGATTAGCGTCTCAGCCTCTCCTCTTTAAAGTTTCTTGTTCGGTCCTGAGTCTATTTGATTGGAATTTGGAACTAACCTGCTCTAGGATCAAAGAACCCCCTGCAGCTTATGAACAAACTCTGGAAAAAATTGTCTAAAATATGAGTAGGCCAACATTTATAATACGAACAAACTCTCAAAAAAAGAATCCTAAAATTTAACTTAATTACTAGACTATTTGATTTGTACTTTTGAGCTTTTACTTCAACTTCATATTGTTGTAGTATTTATTTGTTCATTTTCCCATAAAATCGGATGTGGGTCTGTTACAGGAGGGTTTATTATACTTGACTAACCTTATTTTTTCGTTAACTGCCTTTAACTATAAACTTTTACTTTCACTGCCTTCAAGTTTAGTTTTTGTTATTTATTTTTTACAAAAATACAATTCAAATGGAGAGAATAGTTAGCAGTAGACGGAAAAGTCAGTACGTGACCATTTTACAAACAGATTACTCATTTACACTTAAATTTAAGGGGCAATTAACAAAAACATACCCTAGCTCTATTATATTACCAAAAACATACCCAAAAACTTAAATTACAAAAAACATACCTATATATACTTATTATTTTCTCTAATTCTAATCAAATCATAATCTAACCCCTCTCTCTCTAACCGCAACTCTCTCTCTCTCTAATTGTACCTCTCTCTCTCTAACACACGATAATCGCACCTCTTTCTAACACATGCTAATCACCCGTCTCTCTCTCAAAATGACTAAAAACTCACAAAATATTCATATGTTAATTATAAAATGTCATACCCTAATTTTAAAATGTCATACCCTAAATGTTCCGAATCACAATCAAATATCTAAAAAAGAGTTTATACCCTAATTTCAAAACTTTATACCCTAATTTTAAAACTTCATACCCTAATTTCAAAACTCCATACGCTAATTTTAAAACTTCATACCCTAATTTCAAAACTGCATACCCTAATTTTAAAACTTCATACCCTACATATGAAATTCTCTCAATACTATACATATGGATTCTCCTCCTTCAACTTGAAACACACAAGTTTTACAATAGTCTCAAACCTCAATAAATATAAAATAATCTCACTAATTTCATATATTTTTCATATATTACGGGATAGAAAACAATCTCACCAATTTCATATATTTTTTATATATTACGGGGTATCAACCAGTGTAATATTTGTGTATTACGTATATATAAATATGTATTTATATGTATATGGATGTTTATATAATTTAGATGGTGTTCGGTAGTTAGTGGCGGGTTTTCGTGGTAGAGGAGAGGAGAGATAGAATGTGATATAAAATAAAGATACAAACAACGGAGAGAGATAATAAGGGAGGATAGAGAGAGTAAATGAGAGATAGAGAAAGAAGAGAATAAACAACATTAAATTTGTTTGGTATGTTTTTGATAGTTAAAGTTGTAAGGGTCTGTTTTTGTTAATTTAGTTTCAAAAGTAGTATGTTTTGTTAATTTATCCTAAATTTAAAGGAAAAAAAATAGGTTTAGTGATTACAACTATACTAAATTAATAAAATTAGGACCAAACTTATGAAATTAACAATTGAGTTATCGAAACATATATATTTCTCTAAATTGGGGACCTCCGTCAATTTAATTTGACCGAAGTTAAATTTAAATTCTATTTCAGTCTCAAATTTTATAAAACATATGAATTTAACCAAAAAAATTTATAATTTTACATTTTTAATATATCCATAAATAAATAGTTATATATATATATATATATATATATATATATATATATATATATATATACTCATACATATACATAAACGATCACAATAAGAAAAACAATTGATGCGTGTTGCAGGATTCTCATTTTTTTTTAATGTTATTGATATGTTAAAGTCCATGTGCTCATTATAACAGGAACTCTATTAAGTCTCTTCTTGTCAAATTCAATACAATTAATAAATAGGAGTTAATGCTTTGTTTCCTATAGGTATGTAAAACTAAAGACTTTGAAAAGTCTGCATGGAAGACCAAGTCACCATGCAAGTGAACTGAAGGGCTATTTCCTTCATTAATTATTGTTATGAATAGATTTTTTTTAATGTCATTTACAAAATGTTATTGATATGTTAAGTCCATGTGCTCATTATAACAGGAACTCCATTGAGTCTCTTCTTGTCAAATTCAATACAGTTAATAAATAGGAGTTAATGCTTTGTTTCCTATAGGTATGCAAAACTAAAGACTTTGAAAAGTCTGCATGGAAGACCAAGTCACCATGCAAGTAAACTAAGGGCTATTTCCTTCATTAATTATTGTTATGAATAGATTTTTTTTTTCTTTGTTGGCCATTAAGTAAAACTTCTAGAACTCAGTCCCTTCAAGATCACAGATAAGATCAAATTTTCTAAGAGTAATAAGTCACAATTTTTATTTTAAAAATAAATAGCCGATACACTTTCATTATCAATACTAGCAAGTACCTATACATACCCATGCAGTAACTTCATTAAATCTCTTCCTTTCAAATCCAATCCAATTTGCAAAATAAGTGACAGTTTGATTTTTTTGGGATACAGAAGACCCGGTCAACGACTTCACAAGAATAATAAATGTACTTTCTCAACAATATTTTTTTCTGGGATGCAATAAGCTATTTAACTGAAACTAGAATGTGAATTATTGTCTACTTCACGGAATTTACTACCTTATTTTCACCACATGGTAAATAAACACCATCTGGCATCTGGAAAAGTATTTTCTGGAAGAAAAAAACATAGAAACAGCTGAGGCCTATAAGTATATATAGAAAGCCTGCATCACCTTACACCCGATGATTGGTTCATGGCATTGCTAAATTTCTTTAGAACACAGGTCGTTTCACAGAAGGTAAGATTTTTAGGTGTTGAATTTAGTGGGAAAAATGTCTCGAACAAAGGATTAAGATGAAAAGAGATGTCGACAAAAGGTCTTAGATGATGTTGAATTTTGAAAACTCGGCAAATTTAAATGTACAACTATAACCGTGTCGCCAAGCGCCACAGGTGAGTAATTGGAAAAGTTATGAGAAGCTTTTTTTAATTTCTTTTCTTTTGTTTTACATCTGGTAACAATTGAGGGAAAATATATAACGTACCGTTTGAATTTGGCTGGTAATTAGAGGATGCAAATTGTTTTTCACGTGTTGCTTTTGGAGAAAAGGTTAACCAAGAACTGCTCTACATGAAGTGGAAGGAAGCACAAACAAGAACTCATAAACAAACTTGGAAAAAAAATATAATGGTCCAAACCATCCACAGTTTGCGAATTATTGCCTTATTAACTTTTTAAATCTGAAATTTATATCCGCTGTTAGGTTGCAACTACAATTGAAATTACAGTTGCAAAAACAAGTATAATGATGGACATAACTAAAAGTTAAATGTAGTTAAAAGAATTTACACGCACACTTAACAACGGAGTTCACC
The DNA here is from genome assembly GCA_963920805.1 of Primula vulgaris. Classification (NCBI taxonomy): domain Eukaryota; kingdom Viridiplantae; phylum Streptophyta; class Magnoliopsida; order Ericales; family Primulaceae; genus Primula; species Primula vulgaris. The sequence goes on along the minus strand of OY987216.1, from coordinate 4,690,610 downwards.
CATCTTGACTACGTCTACGGTGTACTCATCCAGATTAGTGATATTATAAAATATTACAACATATGATCTAAGTCTTAGTGAAAAAATCTCAGACTCGCTATAGGTTTTATGCATATCTCTATATTTCTCTTATTATATAACTATCACTCAAAAAATCAATGACATTCCACCATTTTTTTTCGTTTTAAAAGTTCACTCGTGTGTCTCTCTAACAGTAGTTATTTATAGTTTAAAAAACACACTTTTTACAAGCAATACTATCAACTATTTATAAAAACAGAATTACAATTTTCTAATATATTCAAATATGTTGGCCCCGATGCGGCTAAACCTTAGAGGGGGGGGGGGGGTGAATAAGGTTTTTGCTCTTTTTGTCTAATTAAAATCTAAGCGCAACTACTAACCCAACTTATGTAATTCTAAGCTTAAGCGTTAATAATCGTTAAACAATTCAAACGCAAGCAAGAAATTAAACAATAATATAAGTTGCGGAAAGTAAAAATTAAGGAAGAAATTGACGCCGTGATTTATAGAGGTTCGGCAAACGGCCTACGTCCTCTCCTCGGTACTACCGAGTATTTCACTAAAAAGTTCTTCCGGATATTACAAATCCTATCGAGCTCAATCAATCGATTGGCTCACCCTCTACCCGAGGTTTCTACTCTTGATACAAGTGCAAGCGAACACGTTTTACGAGTCAACGACTCCCCCTCACTCTATGAGTACCCAAGTGTTTAAGCTAAAACTTTTAACCAACACTTTGGCTTAAAAGCTTCTACTCAAACACTCACTCACAAATGAGCTTATAAAATGCTCTTTACAATTTATTGAAATTTAAACAACACCCACAATTTGATTGCTTCTAAATAAGCTAATTTGTGGTTTTGATGATGTTTGATCTTTGGTTGAGCTCGAATTGCTTTTTCTTCAATTTCCCTCTTTTTCGAATTATTTCACCAAAATGGTGATTTTTAGGGTTTTGATTTAGAGAGCTTGAAGGATGATGAATTGGTGTGAATGGATGTGTTTGGAGAGTGATTTGGGTTGGATTATATGGAGAGCAAAGTCTGTTTTTCTGTATATGACCGTTGGAAGTGGTTGAGACTTTTATCCATTGGTTTTAAGCAATTCCCCAGAATAAGCTGAAAAGCTGTTTTTGAATTCTGCAGAAAACGATCGGTCGTTTTCTACAGTCGATCGGTCGTTTTTCAGAAAACGACCGGTCGTTTCTGAGTTTCGACCGGTCGTTTCTGAGTTTCGACCGGTCGTTATTCAGACGAACTCTCTGAAATAATTTGGACCAAAAACGATCGGTCGTTTTTGTCCAGTCGATCGGTCATTTCTTCAGTATTCCCGCTATTCTTCGAATGCTCATAACTCCTTCGTTTTAGCTCCGATTTTGGTTCCGCTTGAACCGTCGGCTTCGTTTTCGAAAAGACAAGCATTAGGGCCAAACTATACTAAATTAATAAAATTAGGGCCAAACTTATCAAAATTAACAATTGAGTTATCGAAATATATATATTTTCCTAAATTGGGGACCTCCGTCAATTTAATTTGGCGGAAGTTAAACTTAAATTCTATTTCAGTCTCAAATTTAATAAAACATATGAATTTAACCCAAAAAATTTATAATTTTACATTTTTAATATAGCCGTAAAAAAATAGTTACATATATATATACTCATACATATACATTAAAAAAAAAGTTACTCGGGTTTGGGTTTATTATTTCCCAAGATGATAGAAGTGATTGGCTTTGTTTATCGAGACTAGATTTCCACTTTAAAAGAGCCAATGCCTCTTCGTTAGCTCGCAAGTGTTTGTTAGTTGCAAACAAAGAAGGAGTGGTAGAATTAAAAGGAAATATGGAAGCATAAACGATCACAATAAGAAAAACAACTGATGCATGTTGCAGGATTCTCATTTTTTTTAATGTCATTTACAAAATGTTATTGATATGTTAAGTCCATGTGCTCATTATAACAGGAACTCCATTGAGTCTCTTCTTGTCAAATTCAATACAGTTAATAAATAGGAGTTAATGCTTTGTTTCCTATAGGTATGCAAAACTAAAGACTTTGAAAAGTCTGCATGGAAGACCAAGTCACCATGCAAGTAAACTAAGGGCTATTTCCTTCATTAATTATTGTTATGAATAGATTTTGTTTTCCTTGTTGGCCATTAAGTAAAACTTCTAGAACTCAGTCCCTTCAAGATCAAATTTTCTAAGAGTAATAAGTCACATTTTTTTAAAAAAAAATAAATAGCCGATACCCATTCATTATCAATACTACCAACTACCTATACATACCCATTAGTAATCGTTGCCCACACGTTGCATGTGCGATACGTAGTGACATAGATATGATCCCGACAAATAAACTTAATATTTTTTTAAAAATTTAAATATCAAATGATTAAATATAATTAATTAACAATCGTATATAAAAAGTAACATAATATTTTACTTTTATAAAAAGTACACAACGATTTTGTTTGGAATATAAATGTGTGAAAAATAACATTTTTTTAAGTTATTTATGTATTGAGGATGACTTTTTATACAGCAAAAAATCTGAAAAAACGCACAGACCGTAGATTAAATCTACGGTTTACAGTGTTACACTGTAGACCGTAGATTTAATCTACGGTCTGTGTAAATTTACACAGATTTTTTGAAATTAGAAATTAAAATTAAAATTGTAATAATTAAAATTAAAATACTGAATATTTTTTTGAAATTAAACATGATTTTTTTTTACATAAAAATGCCTTATTTTTAAAATTTGATATTTTTTTCAAGTGTATAATTTGATATTTTTTTGAAGTGTATAATTTGATATTTTTTTGAAGTGTATACGTTGATATTTTTGTCAAGTGTATAAGTTGATATTTTTTTCAAATAAGGCATTTTTTTTTTGGTGTCAATATGAAACATTAACTAAGTCGTCAATTTGGTGTCAATCGTCAATTTTCTTGAATGAAACAATCATAAATTATATAAATTTCATAAAAGAAATTAACTCAATATGCAAACATGAATATCAACTTATAAATTTGATAAAACAAATTTATTAAACAAAAGTTACAACAAAATTAAACAAAATTTACAACAAAATTTCATAGAACTAAATTTCATAAAACAAATTTATTAAACATTTGTTTACATCATATAAATTTACAACAACTTGGAAAAAATAGTAATTTACATCAAATTAAAAATAAAAAAATGATTATGGACTTAGGTCTATAGCTTCGTCTTCATTTGCTTTTTTCTTTCCCGATTGCTTTTCCAGCGCCATATATAACTTGAAATTTGGTCGAAAAAGTTCCTTCCATGGCGCAGCTGTCTCAGTGCGCGTTTGTTCCCACCGTGCTATAATTCCTGGCATTGGGAAGATTCCTTCTTCTTTAGGAATAACCTGAGCATAGTGACAACTGTTGACGAACACCATTACAGTCGAGATGTAATGTGTCGTTCCCCGAGGCGGACCAGTATAAAGAGGTAAAAACGTACTGTTCCACACGTTTACCCCTCCATCATTATTGTGCCATAAGGACAACAATACAATTGGAATATTGTAATGAGAAGCAATTAAAAACCGATAAGACGGAAATCTCATCCATTTGTCAAGAGGTGCGGGATTTGTAGCATGATAAAAATTTAAACTTGATAAAATATAATCATACCGGTAATCAAAGCCAAGATTCTCAAACAGCTCATAATAAACACCTTTCATTTGCTGCAGCTCTTGAAACAACTCACATCTTACCGCATACCAATCATCTTCCCCATGCTGTTTACCCGTCACATTTGCAAGTATCCGGAACCCACAGTTACCATCCCCACGCACATCATAAACCGTTTCGATGTAACTATGTAACATGAACCATATTTGGTCACTGTACAGGAAGGTTGGCCTATTGGGGGTGGGTTTAGGGTTCTGGTTTCGCGGCCTCCTAGTTGGGTTTACCCTTACCTCCGGTGTTTCATCAGCCTTGCCTTTGCCCTTGTCCCTACTAGCACCAGCACCATGTTCCTCCTCCACATACTCCCATCCCGACTTATCCCTCTTACTAGATTTGTCTCCTTTTCTAGGTCTCCCCCTATTTACTCTCACTTCGGGGTCACTGATGGATGTTCTGGCTGGTACGGTTATCTCTCGGAGTTGTGTTTTCATACGCCGTTTTTCAACATTACTTTTCCTAGCATAAACACTTTTAAACTCTTCTAGATCACCCTCTACCCCATAATCATCGGTGTTCCCATTATCATCAATTACGTCTAATTTTTTCCAGAATGGATGAATATATTCTAGAGGAAGAGGCTTCCCGAATAAAATATGTTCACTCATAATATGATGACAAGGTAAACCGTGAGACAATTTGAAACCGCAAGAACAATTCTCATCAGCCTGGCCACTACATTTTTTATGTTCTTGAAATAATAAATCAAAGGCATAGTGTGTGATATACGACCTAAGATTTATAAATAGAGGTGTTCGTTCAGAATGTGGAAAATAAGACTTGCATTTATCCAACTTCATCTTAATATCCTCAAACTGTTTTTCTAGAATTCTATTCACCTCTACCCAAACAGTTTCAAGCATGCCAGTATTTGTGGAAAGGAATCTTTTCAGCTTAGCATGTTGTTGTTCGGCTCGATTGCTAGTTTTGTTACCTAGATGTGTTGTATGGTTGGTATAGCATGCAACAAACTTTTCAGCATAATCATTTAAAAGCTTGTCTACATACTTAATCACAGCAGGGTACGATTTGTAAGAGGAATTGAAATAAGTTCGGTTATGATTGTACTCCTCTATCGACTCAGAATCAACCAATAAACCCCAATCATCTAGAAACGTTTGCCACTCCTCATCAGGGATCTTTTTACGGCAGTTTTTCAAAACATTTTTTGCAATATGAAAAGTGCACAAAATATGATGAGAATCGGGAAAAACAACGGACAAAGCATTTGATAAGGCCATTTCCCTGTCGGTTACAAAAACCCTAGGTAGTATACACCCCTCCAATGTAACTTTAAATTTTTCCAATGCCCATATATAACTTTCCTTTGTCTCGTCACTCATGAAAACAAAACCTAAACAATATGTTTGGTTCGTTGATGTCATTCCTACGACTTCTAGAAATGACATATTAAAACAATATGTTTGAGGATTTTTTTAGAGATTTCCGAAATGTGTTTGTGTTTGATTTTATGGTTTGTTAGAATTGGCAAAATTGAGTCATATTTATAGTGTAAGTTTACACTACAAACCGTAGATTACTTTTACGGTTTGTAGTGAATTTTTGGTGTAGTCATTTCCGAAATTTAATAATGCATTGAGTAGTCATTTTCGGATAGGGTTGTCAAATCATAATAATTCAAAAGTGATAAGGTGTTGTCGGAATTATTTTGATAGATATGGTATCCAATGTCATTTACACTACAAACCGTAGATTACTTTTACGGTTTGTAGTGTTTTTTTTGGTGTAGTCATTTTCAAACTTTAATAATGCATTGATTAGTCATTTTCGGATAGGGTTGTCAAGTCATAATAATTCAAAAGTGATAAGGTGTTGTCGTAATTATTTTGATAGATATGGTATCCAATGTAATTTACACTACAAACCGTAGATTACTTTTACGGTTTGTAGTTTTTTTTTTTTACGTTGTTTACGGTGATTCAGTGCAAAAAGTACATTCGTAAAGTGGCGCTGCATAAATCAGGGGTACAAACCGTACATTACTTTTACGGTTTGCACAAAATACATGCAAACCGTACATTTAATGTACGGTTTGTATGAAATCTGTACAAACCGTACATTAAATGTACGGTTTGTATGTAAATTTCAGAATATTTAGGGTTTTTTAGGGTTTAGGGTTTAGGGTTTAGGTTTTAGGGTTTAGGGTTTGTAATTTAGGGTTTAGGGTTTGTAATTTAGGGTTTAGGGTTTACAGTTTGTAATTTAGGGTTTAGGGTTTAGGGTTTTTAATTTAGGGGTTAGGGTTTAGGGTTTTTAATTTAGGGTTTAGGGTTTACGGTTTGTAATTTAGGGTTTAGGGTTTACGGTTTTTAATTTAGGGTTTAGGGTTTTTAATTTAGGGTTTACGGTTTTTAATTTAGGGTTTAGGGTTTACGGTTTTTAATTTAGGGTTTAGGGTTTACGGTTTGTAATTTAGGGTTTAGGGTTTAGGGTTTTTAATTTAGGGTTTAGGGTTTTTAATTTAGGGTTTAGGGTTTACGGTTTTTAATTTAGGGTTTAGGGTTTTTAATTTAGGGTTTACGGTTTTTAATTTAGGGTTTAGGGTTTACGGTTTTTAATTTAGGGTTTAGGGTTTACGGTTTGTAAAAACTCAATATTGGTCCTATCAATTAAAATACAGAATATTTTTTACAAACATACAAATCAAACATACGAATCAAATTAAACTTACGAAATTATAACGTACAAATCAAACATAGAAATCAAATACAAAAACAGTGCATTTATTTTTTTTTATAACGACTAAATGTTTTAAAGTTGGACATAGGGAGCATCTTTCCCGCCGATGTTAATCTATCCGATGACGGCTCAGCAGACTCTTCGATTTCGTTTAGCTCTGTACGCCGTCTTTGTCGCTGCTGCGATTCTGGATGCGGCGCACGCTCGTAGGATGTAATGTAGGTCGTCATCACCATCGTCGTCTTCGTCGTCGTCGTTGTCATCCCCCTCCGACTGTTCATCAGCTGACCCATACGGATTCATACCCATTTGAGCGAACTCCGCACGTAGTAAGTCCACGTCCGTTTTCATTTTTGCCCGTTTGAACGATTTGAAACTGCGGCGCAACATCGCTTTCTGAAAAAAAAAACAATCAAAAACGATTTATTAGTATTGAAATATACAGACAAAGAAGTAACGATTTATTAGTAAAAAACGATTTAGTAGTTACCATTTTATTGAAGACACCCGTATTCTCCCGGAAACCGTGAGGGGGCGGGGCAAGTTCAGGTGGGTTTATGAAGATGCGGGTCCTCTCTCTATACCATCTCATGTAATCCGGTGACGTCCCTGACCCATATTCGCCGTTAATAAGACGGGTGTGGCGGTCATTCCACACGGCTATAAATTCTCCGGTTAGTAAAGGCCAGTCGTGTTTTTGCCCAGTCCCATATCTTCTATCCTTGCCGTGACCCTGTCTTGGTTTCCAAATATATGTAGGGACCCGCTGCACAAAACCGAACTGTCTCATGAACCTGTCCGCGGGGTGGTACTCAATCTTCTCATTACAAATGAGAGGCACAGAACAATGCCACATATAACGGCCCCGCGTGCAGTATTCCGGATACTGATTGAGATCCCCGTAAGGTTGCCACACTATCTGTAATCATCAAATTAGAATATATAAACAATGGTTTAAAAATAGACGAGTAATAAATTCTGCGAACATAAGACAAATGCAAACATATACAACATATAATACGTAAGTTACATGTAATACGAAAATTAAAATTTACCTGTTCAGGCGACATATTGTCAAACTGGTCACGTATGTGGACCACATTATGTCCGTAGACATATGGCGTAAGGTTAATTTGCCTCCACATCTTCCATCTGTAATATACAAACAAAAACCGATAAACAATAAATATAACCGGCAGCTAAGTAAATGATAGATGACACAATAATATAAAAAAGCAAATCCAATTCAAAAACTAAATAAATATCATACCTGTAACCGAGGGGGAATCTAGGCAAGCCCTCCGGTGGCTCGACATCTTCCGGCAACTCTTCACACGGTCTAACCGGCAGTAGTCTGGTAATCGCCCACATATCCAGAAACATCACCGCCCCACTTACTCCGGTTGTCTTACAACGTACCACCCTGCATAGATTAGCCTCTAACCAGGCCAGAAGAGCTGATCCCCAACTATATTCAGCACATGTGTCAAAATCCTCCAGAAATGGCAGAGGCCAGAGTGGAATCTGATCACTGCTCTTATCCGAAAACACATGTGCAGCCAGTAATAATAGCATGGCAGCCCTAGACTGATATAGTAAACGCTCCTCACTAGGGTTGGGGGTAATTCACCGAAGGTCTGTAACATCCAATCAAGTCTAACTGTCAGACAGTTTAGATCGACTTGATTGTCAGCCGGCCTAACACCCAACAAACTCTCCATCATAGCCAACCTGCTCGCCTTCGTGTCATTCCGCTCCGACCGGGTCACAGCAAGACCATCCACCCTCAGACCAAGCATAATCTCTACATCCTGTAAAGATATCCCCAACTCTCCCCCGACAAAATGGAACGTGTGCGACTCATCACGCCACCTATCAACTAAGGCTGTAATCAACCCTCGGTCTACGGTATAATTACCTATACTGTAAATACCGTAAAAACCAGCCCTAATGATATTTTGAACTACCCTTTCAGGCGTCGGTATCTGCCAACTATAATTATAAACCCTAATCTTATTGGCATCTCCTCTACCCGCTTCTCTGCCAGCATCCCAAGTCTGATTAGAAATGTGACCAGTCTGTCGTAAAATACCCAACCTCCCTTTAATATGTGGACCTGGGTCTGCCATCCTAACTATGATAACCAAATATAACTCAATTAATGATAACCAAAAAATGATAACATAACCAATTAATGATAACCAAACAATGATAACTCAATGATAACCAATTAATGATAACCAAACAATGATAACTCAATGATAAACAATTAATGATAACAAAACAATGATAACCAAACACACATTTTTTCATAAACCAAACAATAATAATTTAATTTTTTAATCATAACCAAACACACATTTTTTCATAAACCAAACAATAATAATTTAATTTTTTAATCATAACCAAACACACATTTTTTCATAAACCAAACAATAATAATTTAATTTTTTAATCATAACCAAACACACATTTTTTCATAAACCAAACAATAATAATTTAATTTTTTAATCATAACCAAACACACATTTTTTCATAAACCAAACAATAATAATTTAATTTTTTAATCATAACCAAACACACATTTTTTCATAAACCAAACAATAATAATTTAATTTTTTAATCATAACCAAACACACATTTTTTCATAAACCAAACAATAATAATTTAATTTTTTAATCATAACCAAACACACATTTTTTCATAAACCAAACAATAATAATTTAATTTTTTAATCATAACCAAACACACATTTTTTCATAAACCAAACAATAATAATTCAATTTTTTAATCATAACCAAACACACATTTTTTCATAAACCAAACAATAATAATTCAATTTTTTAATCATAACCAAACACACATTTTTTCATAAACCAAACAATAATAATTCAATTTTTTAATCATAACCAAACACATTTAATCATAACCAAACACATTTAATCATAAACCAAACAATAATAACTCAATTTTTTAATAATAACCAAACACATTATCAACAATTCAAATTAACCAAACAAAATAAAAAAACATGCAAAAATGGGACAAATATCAACAATTATTAAAATTTCTATAATTAATATAAACAAACAACAAACAATTATATATAGCTAAGTGAATTATGGTTTTGCATATTTTATATATTTTTTCCTATTTTACAAATTAAAATTACAAAAAATAAAAAAACATGCAAAAATGGGACAAATATCAACAATTATTAAAATTTCTATAATTAATATAAACAAACAACAAACAATTATATATAGCTAAGTGAATTATGGATTTGCATATTTTATATATTTTTTCCTATTTTACAAATTTAAATTACACAAAATACATAATAAATTAGAGAATAAAAGATATACCCTCAATTATGAACAAGTTTGATTGATGATTTGGGGTTTTTTGTTAATAAATTTGATAGTTAATGTGGTTGATTGATTTGGGTGATTTTTTGGGTTGAAAATTGGGGGTTTTTGAGAGAAAGAGAGAGAGTGTAGAATAAAATTTAATTTTTTTAAAAAAAAACGAAAGTTTCTGTTTTTTCCAGGGACTGTCTGTGTAATTTTCACGCAGGGACTGACTGTGTAATTTTGAAAAGCAGGGACTGACTGTGTAATTTTCAAAAAAATTACGCAGACCGTAGATTTAATCTACGGTCTGCGCGTTTATACAGATAAATTGCAGTTAAATCATCCATCCTCTTATGTATTTGAATTAAGTGATGGCATTTAAGAGTAATTACAATAGTAGAGTGAGGGTATTTTTGGAAAATTTTGGCAAAATTGGACAGCCTCAAAATGCTTGGGTTGACTTATATTAATAGTATGATACAGTAATTTCTTTAAATCTCTTCCTTTCAAATCCAATCCAATTTGGAAATAAGTGACAGTTTGATTCTTTTGGGATACAGAAGACCCGGTCAACGACTTCACAAGAATAATAAATGTTGTGTAAATTTTGAATTGATACCTTATTTACAAATTAATTAAGTATTGCTCCATGAAACAAAAATTAATTAAGGATTGATCCATTTCATTAATATATGTTGTGTAATTTTCTTTTCGATTTTGGTTTAAACCGAAATATTTGCAAAGATCTTTATGCATATTTTGGAGTTTTGAAAACGTAATAAATGAAAAAAAAAATCATATTGAATTATTTTTTTGGTTTATGAAACAAAATTGATCAATAGAATTATTTTTTCGTTTATGAGACAAAAATGATCAATAGAATTATTTTTTCGTTTATGATACAAAAATAATCAGTAAAACGCGCTATTGTGTTGTTTTTAACTTTTGAAGTGTGTTAACATAAATTCTATGACTATGTAATGTTATATTGTTATATTTATAGGTAAACAATAAATTAAACCGCAAAACGCTATTTGCGTTTTAGTGTATCTCTCGGAAAAATGTTACGTTAACAATAACGTTATTTAAAATATTGGAAGGAAGCACAAACAAGAATAACACGAGTGTCTATTTGGAACAATCGTCTTATTTGACTGTTTATGCTACAGTCATCTTAACCCCCGTTAGATTAGAAAATGAATGGTTAGATCATGTTTTTGAATAATTAATTTATTTTTTCTATTTTCAACAAATTATAATTTAATAAATTAAAAAAAAAATTATACAACACACTAAAAACTCAAATAAAAATAAAAATATATATTGTCCGTTTTTACCACAATTATTCTAATCTGGGCTAAGTTATTACTTTTCCAATAAACTCCTCAAATTTTCAAGTATGTAAGCAAAACAAATTCACACACGCACCAGCTATGTCTTTCTGACCCTATTCCAATTTCCACCAATTATATATTAATTTTGTTTTGGCCGACTCTGTGGTGGCTCTTTTTTGTACAAAAATTTAGGGACTTAAATGGTCGAAACGGTGAAAGGAAGCACAAGCAAGAACTTATAAACAATGAAAAAAAAGGTTCCAAACCATTTGTAATATGATAGTTTTTTTCTAAAGAACTACTTAGTTTTTAACAGTGTTTTAAAAAGTTCACAACGTTGTGCGATACGGTGGTTTTTGAAAGAAAAACACAACGTTAAAACGCTATTTGGGTGTTAAAGCAAAAAAATCGTGTTATTGGGTCTAAAATGCAAAAAAGACGATATTTTGGACCAAAATCCTAACGACAGACTATTTAGAAAACAAACAAAAAACCAGTATTGCACTACGTTATTTTGGTTTGAGATATATTTTTCTTTTGTAAACAATAAAATCAATACGTTAACAGTATTAGACAAACAAACAGATATTTTCACTTCCTCTCTCTTTCTAATCCACCGCCACTCAATCCCGACGTCCACCCAACCCCGATATTCACCGCCTCCGAATGGAGGTCAATCATGCAGAGTCGGTCATTTCCTTTATTAATTAAGATCAGCTAATTAAGGCATAGATTTAAGTCTGAATATTTTCTAATTATTGTTTATTTTTATCTAGAAACATACTATATTATATATTTCGATTTTGTATTATAGGCTTTTATCTTATTTAGGAAAGAATGAATAAAGTTGTACGCATGTGTTTGTTTACAACTAAATCATACTTAAATTTAATGTATATCATGAGCTTTTATCTAGTTTTATAGAGAGTAAGATAGATAAAATGAGTCATTTTTCTTGTAAATGGGCTATTAAGGTACCGGAAGTGGAGGATTATAAATATTTTGTTTGCAAATTTTATGATTAAGGAATAATTTGTGATCAAATTGAGTGTATTGGATTATGTATTTGCTTAATTATAACGGACTACACATTGTATTGTATTTAACTATTTAAGTGTTAATATAATTAACATAAATTATATGATTACCTAGTATTACATTGTTATATTAATAGGGGAGAAAATACAGCCCAAAGCATTTCGTTGCTACGTTATATGCTCTTTTAGCATAACTTTCGGGAAAAAACTATGCTAACGATAACGCTATTTAAAACACTGGTTTTCAACCGTCTACATTGTTAGCTTACAAATTCTAAAACTCTTAAATTCATCTGCCTGATCTCCAGGCAATTGTGCCATGTAGACTTATTTAACATTTATAGATAACTCACAAAACTGAATCTAATACTTGAAAACCTCACATAATCAATTACGAACAACATTAGAGATCTCCTTATTCACACTCATGTTCAATGATACAAGTATTAGTACTCGGTGAACACCTTAACTGAAGTATATTAAAGTGCCTCAGCATTACTCAGACGAAAATTAATATATAGCCCTACAATATAGCAGAACAGGAATTAAAATCACAGGGATAGTTAAGAGGCTGCCTTAAGAAGAAACCATACAATATAGCCATACGGTATTGATACTTGAAAAGCGCATATCGGCACATAAACATTATTGATACTGGAAAAGCGTGCATCAGCACATATACAATTAATAATAATATTAAGTAAGATCTTGCCATTCACACTTATGTTCATTCTTCATATAACCATATAAATAACAGTACTCACAAAACACCTTGGCTTTAGAAAGACGAATTATTATATATTTATAAAATGGCAAGATATATAAGAAAGAGAAATTGGCTTATGATCAAAGTGTCGGTCCAACATAATCAAAGAGATTCGCCAATGTCATAGTGAAGAGAGAATATTGATGTGGTCTCTGCTTCGAAAGCTCGGTGGAAACTTGTTTCATGGTCGGGCGATGACGTGGAACGACTTGCAAACAAGCAAATGCTATTTTTAAAGAACTTACAATATCTTCAGACTCACGAATCGTCCTTGGGATTAAGAGCCGTTGATCCAACACATCTTTCAAAAGTGTTGATTTAAATTCATCTGGTAATTCTATCGACGATGAGAATTGAGAAACTAGGTCACTCGGATGCCTCCCGATTAAAACTTCTAGAGTAAGTACACCGAAGCTATACACATCTTGCATCTCATTCACTTCCATTGTGTGAGCAAGTTCTGTCATTACAAAAATAATTAATAATAATAGTAATAAAGCAAAATATAAAAGCAAAATGGACTTTCACAATGATATGTGGGATGCAAGTTCTCTTTTGTGGGATGCAATATGCTAATTAACTGAAATTAATCCAATGTGAACCATTATCAACTACCCGAAATTTATTGCTTAAACCAAATGGCCTATAAACACTGGTAAACACTATCTGGCCGGAGAGGCATTTTCAGTGCCGATTAATTAATAACACTATTTCGAGTTTTTTTGTAGTGCCGATTAGCGTCGCAGCCCCTCCTCTTTAAAGTTTCTTGTTTGGTTCTGAGTCTACTTGATTGGAATTTGGAACTAACCTGCTCTAGGATCAAAGTACCCCCTGCAGCTTATGAACAAACTCTGGAAAAAATTGTCTAAAATATGAGTAGGCCAACATTTAAAATACGAACAAACTCTCAAAAAAAGAATCCTAAAATTTAATTTAATTACTAGACTATTTGATTTGTACTTTTGAGCTTTTACTTCGACTTCATTCTGTTGTTGTATTTATTTGTTTATTTTCCCATAAAATCCGATGTTTGTCTATTACGAGGGGTTTTATTATACTTCACTAACCTTGTTGTTTTCGTTAACTACCTTTAATTATAAACTTTTACTTTCAGTATCTTCAAGTTTAGTTTTCGTTATATTTTTTTTACAAAAAGACAATTCAAATGGAGCAAAAAGTCAGCACTAGACGGAAAAGTCAGCGCGTGACCATTTTACAAACAGATTACTTATTTACACTTAAATTTAAAGGAAAAAAATAGGTTTAGTAACTCCAACTAACATATATTAATAAAATGGGGACCAAACTTATGAAATTAACAATTGAGCTACCGAAATATATATATTTTCCTAAATTGGGGATGTTCGTCAATTTAATTTGACGGAAGTTAAATTTAAATTCTATTTCAGTCGCAAATTTTATAAAACATATGAATTTAACTCGAAAATTTTATAAATTTACATTTTTTACATAGCCATTAACAAATAGTTACATATACATGCTCATATGTATACATAAAATACAAAAATATATATAAAAAATACATAATTGATAAATATATACAAATATAACGTTTTATAAAAAAAATTGACTTCTTTTAATATTTTTTAAAATTAAATATATTTTTTAAAAGGTATGCACTTTTTGAATTGCCATTTTTTTTTAAATAATTAACTTTTTTTATAAAATATTTTTTTTAAAAAAAAGTTACTTTTTAAAAAAAAAAAGCAAATTTGAGGATAGTAAAAGGAAAAGTTTATAATTTCGGCTAGTTAACGAAAATAATAGCATATTTCAGGATAGTCAAGTATAACAAACCGTGTTAAGAGATTCTTCGGTTTTTCTCCTTCTGTAAAATGGGACAAGCTAATGCCTCATAGTCATAGGCATTAGTTAAGCTGCTTAAATATATATATATATATATATATATATATATATATATATATATATATATATATATATATATTAATTTCATTGTTAAATTTCCAATATGTATATTAAGCATGTATTTTTTGAAATACTATGTTGAGTATGTGTGGTATTTTTTGCAATATGTTTATTAAAGAAATATATTATTTAATAAACGGCTAAAGAGTATCTGGACATCATTTAATTATTTAATATATTTTCAAAATCAACATGCATTAAATACAAAAATATTTGTGTTTATACTTTATAATCATTACATATTATCGGGGCATTGGTTAGCTTTATACTTTAATAATTTAAGTAAATTAAACTTTTAACCATCGTTAAATTATTATGATTATGATCTTCAGAAATTAATGGGTTTTGGATTTGACCAAAATAACAGTCAAAACATATCTGTTTTTAACCTTTTAGGTGATGACTGTTTTTAGATATTTTTGTTTGATTGTGCAGATTGTGACAAATCTTCTTTGTCTTCTCCTCTATTTAACTATTTGCATCAAAAATACATATTTTGGACTAGAATCCTATCTGATCTATATATACTAATTTTAACTTTTAAATCCATAACCAGGAATCTAACCCATGTAATGACAGATAAAAATAAGCCATCGTTTTCTTCTGTAATCCCCTATAGCCTCAAACAATTCCCGATTCCCCAATTTATAAATATTGTTCGTCCGTTTTTACCAATTCTATATTAATTTTGTTTTGGCCGACGCTGAGGTGGCTCTTCTTTGTACAGAAATTTAGGGACTTACATGGTCGAAACGGTGAAAGGAAGCACAAGCAAGAACTTATAAACAATGAAAAAAAAGGTTCCAAACCATTTGTAATATGATAGTTTTTTTCTAAAGAACTACTTAGTTGTTAACAGTGTTTTAAAAAGTTCGTAACATTGTGCGATATATGGTTTTTGAAAGAAAAACACAACGCTAAAACGCTATTTGGGTGTTAAAGCAAAAATATTGCATTATTGGGTCTAAAGCGCAAAAAAAACAATATTTTAGACCGAAATCCTAACGACCGACTATTTAAAAAACAAACAAAAAAACCAGTATTACACTACGTCATTTTGATTTTAGATATATTTTTTTTTTGTAAACACTAAAATCAATACGCTAACAGTATTAGACAAACAAACTGATATTTGCACTTCCTCTTTCTTTCTAATCCACCGCCATTCAATCCCGACGTCCACCCAACTCGGATATTCATCGTCTCCGAATGGAGGTCAATCATGCAGGGTCGGTCATTTCCTTTATTAATTGAGGCATAGATTTAAGTGTGAATATTTTCTAATTATTGTTTATTTTTATCTAGAAACATACTATATTATATATTTCGATTTTGTATTATAGACTTTTATCATATTTAGGAAAGAATTAATAAAGTTGTACGCACGTGTTTGTTTACAACTAAATCATACTTAAAGTTAATGTATATCATGAGCTTTTATCTAGTTTTATAAAAAGTAAGATAGATAAAATGAGTAATTTTTCTTATAAATGTGCTATTAAAATACCGGAAGTGGAGGATTATAAATATTTTGTTTGCAAATTTTATGATTAAAGAATAATTTGTGATCAAATTGGTTGTATTGGATTATGTATCTACTTAATTATAACGGACTACACATTGTATTGTATTTAGCTATTTAAGTGTTAATATAATTAACATAAATTATATGATTATCTAGTATTGTATTGTTATATTAATAGGAAAAAAAATACAGCGCAAAGCGCTTCGTTGCTACGTTATATGCGCTTTTAGCATAGCTCTCGGAAAAAAACTATGCTAACGATAACGCTATTTAAAACATTGGTTTTCAACGATCTACATTGTTAAGCTTAGAAATTCTAAAACTCATAAATTCATCTGCCTGATCTCCAGGTAATTGTGCCATGTAGACTTATTTAACATTTATAGATAACTCACAAAACTGAATCTAATACTTGAAAACCGTACATAATCAATTACGAACAACATTAGAGATCTCCTTATTTGCACTCATGTTCAATGATACAAGTATTAGTACTCGGTGAACACCTTAACTGAAGCATATTAAAGTGCCTCAGCATTACTTAGACGAAAAATAATATATAGCCCTACAATATACCAGAACAGGAATTAAAATAACATGGATAGTTAAGAGGCTGCCTTTAGAAGAAACCATACAATATGGCCATACGGTATTGATACTTGAAAAGCGCATATCGGCACATATACATTATTGATACTGGAAAAGCGTGCATCAGTACATATACAATTAATAATAATCTAAAACAAGATCTTGCCATTCACATTTACGTTCGTACTTCATATAACCATATAAATAACAGTACTCACAAAACACCTTCGCTTTAGAAAGACGAATTATTATATATTTATAAAATGGCAAGATATATAAGAAAGAGAAATTGGCATATGATCAAAGTGTCGGTCCAACATAATCAAAGAGATTCCCCAATGTCATAGTGAAGAGAGAATATTGATGTGGTCTCTGCTTCGAAAGCTCGGTGGAAACTTGTTTCATGGTCGGGCGATGACGTGGAACGACTTGCAAACAAGCAAATGCTATTTTTAAAGAACTTACAATATCTTCAGACTCACGAATCGTCCTTGGGATTAAGAGGCGTTGATCCAACACATCTTTCAAAAGTGTTGATTTAAAGTCATCTGATAATTCTATCGATGATGAGAATTGAGAAACTAGGTCACCCGGATGCCTCCCGATTAAAACTTCTAGAGTAAGTACACCGAAGCTATACACATCTTGCATCTCATTCACTTCCATTGTGTGAGCAAGTTCTGTCAATTACAAAAATAATTATTAATAATAGTAATAAAGCAAAATATAAAGGCAAAATGGACTTCCACCAGATAGCGTCTTTATACAGTCAGCAAAATCTTAATCCAGTCCGAGACTCGTAGTTTGAAAAAGAAAATCGTAATTCTGAAGTCAAACTCATAGTTCTGAAATCAAAGTCGTACTTCTGAAGTACGAAACTTGACTTTTCTAAAAAAAATAACTTTTCTGTGTTGAGTATTTAAATTAAGATTATGTAAATTTATGATTAGTGTTGTTGCTATAATTACAGTATTTTTAATATTTTATTACTCACTTTGTTAATTGTCGCATTTGCTACAAGAACAAAAAAGAATGTATTAAATGTTTGGTGGCTTAATGCGGTATTGCTACTGACTATTTGAGAACATGAAAACAATTTATCAATAAGTTGAAAGTTTCCGCGACCGATCACAAATAAGCTTTGCTTATTTTTCAAATCCAACAACCAAATAAAACTAAGTGAATCTTTCGTAGTTTTCAACATTATATGACTTGGACCACGTGATCATTTTTTGACGGTAATTTAAACTAACTGCATTTTATTTTAAATAGAGTAATTTTAATATCCGAATTCTCATATCAAAATTTCAAAAACGTCAAATGTGCATTCTTAAACAAATTTGTGAACATACAACTATTTTTTCAATGCTTATGTCATCGAGTCTGCTCGGTATAAAAATCAGGCATATGTAACAAACTAGTATATATACTTTCAGCAACAATTTAGAGATATGGAGTAATTTCAATATCTATGTAGCTGGAGTAATTTCAGCACATAATATCATAATTTAAATAGTCAATCAAGAAAAGTCAACTTTTTTAGAAAAGTCAAGTCTCGTACTTCAGAAGTACGACTTTGATTTCAGAAGTACGAGTTTGACTTCAAAACTACGACTTTTTTTTCAACCTACGAGTCTCAGACTGTATTTAGATTTTGCTAACTGTATAAAGACACTACGAGATATGCCTGTTAGGACCAGATTTCTGGTCTAAATTCTATTTGTTGTCTAATGGTTTTCACTAAATAATCCTATCTGTTTATTATGAACTAAGACAGAGTTGTTAGGTTTCAAGCAATGTTGCAACCTCAGTTACAACCTACTGAGACAACTGTTGTTAGGTTACAAGCAATGTTACAACCTCAGTTACAACCTATGTTGATAGGTTTCTACAACCTGCTGAGACAGCGTTGGTGGTTTCAAGTACCAGTTGCAACCTCAGTTGCAACCACAGTTCCAACCTGCTGTTCTGCAGAATTCTGTCTTGTTCTGTAAATCTGCATAACTGTTCTTTATTGATTATTATTTGTTCTACAGTATGCAGGATATATTCTCATATGATCTTAAAGGTTTAATATGCGTAAATTGAGAATATCAAAGTGGTAAGTAAAGATGTTTCCTAAAAGATATAAGGAGATTAGTTTATAAAGATATGTTTCCTTTTAAATCTATATCTCTATTCTTATGCAAATCTTTATCACTTGTTTCAATCTTTTGTTCCTTATCTATATTCAGTATAATTCGTTTAAAGATTGAATGTAATATGGAGTTATGTGTTTCATATATATATGGAAAGATATTATCTCTAAAAGATATTATCTTTATATGTTTCCTAGTTATAGGAAAAGACTAACTCCTACTTTCAAGCTAGTTATTTTAACAGGTATTAACTTATGAAGATTGATGTCAATCCTACAAAAGGCAGACGTGCAATATGAAAAGATTGAAGCCAATCAAAAGAAGTCAAAAGCAATCATAAAAGATCTTGAAGCAAGAAGATTGTTTTACTTGTATAAATAGTTGATAACCTAGCTTGTAAAAAGTGTGTGTTCTAAATTATAAAGAACTTATTTTCTAGAGAGAATACACGTGAGCTTTAAAAAGAAAACAATGGTGGGATGCCATTGATTTATAAGTGATAGTTATAGAGTAGGAGCAATATAGTGATAGGCAGAAAAACCTAGAGGGAGTCTAAGTTTTTCATTAAGACTTGAGTCATATATTGTAAGCTTTTTATAATATCATAATCTGGGTAAGTGCCCCGGAGACGTAGCCTAGTTAGGTGAACTCCGTTGTTAAATGTGCTTGTGTTCACTTTGAGTACATTTAACATTTTACAGTTCTGTCCATTTAATATACGTGGTTCCAACTGGTGGTTGCAACCTCACTTGGAACCTAACTGCAAAACTGCAACTAGAACAGCGGATAGGAATTTCAATGCCCAAAAACTCTGTACCAGGACTGAAAGATAAAGGAACGAATTGATGGCAAATGTTCTGGGTAAGAATAATTTTTCTTTAATTTAAAAAATAGAAGGGAAGCTATATACCTGGAGCTGCATAACCAAATGTTCCTGCAAAAGAGGTGCAATTGGTTGAGTTGGTCTTTAAAATCCTAGCAGTACCAAAGTCTGAGATGTGAGCTACGTTCTCTTCATCGAGCAAAATGTTTTTGCTCGATATGTCACGATGGACTATGGGTGGTGAACAATCATGGTGCATATACGACAAGCCATTTGCAACACCTTTAATGATCTCAATCCTCTTTGGCCACTCAAAATCAGATGCTTTATTTCTATCATTGAGGACACTATACAAATCTCCACCATCTAAAAACTCATATACTAAAAAGGAATGTTGTGAATGTGAGCAGAAACCATACAATTTTACGATGTTACGGTGACGAATCTCAGTCAATGCACGTATTTCACTTGTGAATGCTTTTTGGTTACTCAAATCCCCAATTTCCACATAGTGTGTTTTCTTTACAGCAAAAGCTACACCATTAGGCTGTTCAACCTTATAAACTGCTCCTGATCCACCCACTCCAATACAATACTTTTTGTCAAAGTTTTCTGTCTCCGCAATGATATTTTCATAAACCAATTTTCCATCATAACTCCAAATCGAAAAAATATTTCCATTATTTTTCCGTGGTCGATGACTTGTTTTTCTTTGTTGGTTTCTTTTACAAACTAAGAATCCTAATGTCACCAATAACAACAATGAAAAGGTACTAACACAAACAATGAGTAGAGTTGTAGTTCTTTTGTTCTTCTTTTTCTTCGCACCAGCTATTTTTTCTGAAGGACATTCCTTTAAACCAGTAAAATTACCACACAGGTCTTTGTTTTCTCTAAAATCATAAACTGAAAGGTGTTGAAAAGGTTTTGTGTTGGGAACAGGACCCTCTAATTGGTTGTAAGACAAGTTCAGAGATATTAAACTCACCAGTGTATCAAAGCTATCCGGAATCGAACCCGAAAATTGATTATGCGACAAACTCAGATTCTGTAAGGTAATCAATTGTCCAATTTGTTGTGGTATCTCACCTGAGAGTAGATTTTGTGCAAGGTCAAGATCTTCAAGAACATGAAAACTACCTATTTCGAAAGGAATATCTCCTTCAAGTCTATTTTTGCTCAAGTTCAAGAGCCGTAGCTTAGAGCACCGAGACAATTGCACAGGGACCGAGCCTGTTAGGTTATTGGCCGCAAAGTTCAGAGTTTCTAGGTTAGGGTAGTCACCAACTTCAACCGAAATATTCCCTATCAACTCATTATTACTTAAATTGATGTCAAATAATAATTTACCCAAATTTTTCGGAACGTGTCCAGTGAGACGGTTTGAAGAGAGGTCGAGGCTTTGTAGCTTAGGTGCCAGCCCAATCTCTGCCGGTATTCTCCCAGAGATGTTATTATTAGAAATCTTAAGTGTAGAAAGATTCTGAAACAATCCCCAGTTTCGAGATAGCTCTCCGAAAATGTTATTATAACTCAAATCTAAGAGATACAATTGAGGATATACCCCAAAGTCTTCGGTTATATCACCCGTTATATGGTTTTCGTCAAGTCTAATTCTTTGCAAGCTGATACATGTTTTAAATGTTTTTGGGACCTTACCTGTAAAATTATTATTTGTTGCGCCAAAAAGTGTCAGGGATCCACTTTTGCATATATTATGTGGCAATTGGCCACTGAGATGGTTATCACTAATTTGAATTTCTTTCAATTTTGTAATATTATTTAGTGAGACGGGAAGTAGTCCTCCAAGTTGGTTTCTCGCCAAAGATAACTTAGTAAGATTTGTTAGGTGACCAATCTCTCTTGGAATTATGCCAACAAGTTTATTTTCATGAAGGTACAAAATTGTCAAACTAGACAAGTTCCCTATAGAGCTCGGAATTGAACCTGACAAGTTGTTTGTTGAAAAGACCAACTCGGTAAGACTCTTTAGGTGACCGATCTCTCTTGGAATTGTGCCTACAAGTTTATTTTCCCACAATAAGAAAATTTCCAAGCTGGACAAGTTCCCTATAGAACTTGGAATTGAACCTGACAACCGGTTTCGATAAAGAGTCAATTGTGTAAGAGACCTTAAGAAACCAATTTCTTTTGGAATCATGCCAATAATATTATTGCCAAAAAGCTGCAAATATATCAAACTAGACAAGTTCCCTATAGAATTCGGAATTGAACCTGACAAGTAGTTTTCTGAAAAGTCCAAATCGGTAAGACTCGTTAGCTGAACAATCTCTCTTGGAATGGTGCCAACAAGTGTATTTCTCCATAAGTATAAAATCGTTAAGTTGGATAAGTTCCCTATAGAGCTCGGAATCGAACCTGACAAGTTGTTTTTTGATAATTCCAGATGAGTAAGACTCTCTAGCTGACCAATCTCTCTCGGAATTGTGCCAACAAGTTTGTTGTCGGACAAGTATAAAGCCAACAACCTGGACAAGTTCCCTATAGAACTAGGAATTGGGCCTGACAAGGAGTTATGTGATAAGCCCAACTGATTGAGCGATCTTAACGAACCAATTTCTTGCGGAATTATGCCAACAAGTTCATTTCCCCACAAGTATAAAACCTCCAAGCTGGACAAGTTCCCCACAGAGCTAGGAATCGTATCTGACAAGTTGTTTTGTGAAAAGTCCAACTCTATAAGACTCGTTAGTTGACCAATTTCTGATGGAATAAATCCATAAAGAGAGTTGTTGGAAAGATTGATTGTAGTCAAATAGTGTAAGGATGAGAAGTTAAGCTCGGAAATCACACCTTTCAAACTGTAACTATTAATGGTGATATTGTCGACTCTACCTGCCTTGTTGCAACTAATTCCGTACCAACTAATGCAATGGTTACTCAGGTTTGGGTTTATTATTTCCCAAGATGATAGAAGTGATTGGCTTTGTTTATCGAGACTAGATTTCCATTTTAAAAGAGCCAATGCCTCTTCGTTAGCTCGCAAGTGGTTGTTAGTTGCAAACAAAGAAACAGGAGTGGTAGAATTAAAAGGAAATATGGAAGCATAAACGATCACAATAAGAAAAACAACTGATGCATGTTGCAGGATTCTCATTTTTTTTAATGTCGTTTACAAAATGTTATTGATATGTGTCAAGTCCATGTGCTCATTATAACAGGAACTCCATTGAGTCTCTTCTTGTCAAATTGTATTGGTATGCAAAACTAAAGACTTCGAAATGTCTGCATGGAAGACCAAGTCACCATGCAAGTGAACTGAAGAGGTATTTCCTTCATTAATTATTGTTATGAATAGATTTTTTTTTCTTTGTTGGCTAAGTAAAACTTCTAGAACTCAGTCCCTTCAAGATCACAGATAAGATCAAATTTTCTAAGAGTAATAAGTCACAGTTTTTATTTAAAAAATAAATAGCCGATACACTTTCATTATCAATACTACCAAGTACCTATACATACCCATACAGTAACTTAATTAAATCTCTTCCTTTCAAATCCAATCCAATTTGGAAAATAAGTGACAGTTTGATTCTTTTGGGATACAGAAGACCCGGTCAACGACTTCACAAGAATAATAAATGTACTTCCTCAACAATATTTTTTTCTGGGATGCAATAAGCTATTTAACTGAAACTAGAATGTGAATTATTGTCTACTTCATAGAATTTACTGCCTTATTTTCTCCACATGGTAAATAAACACCATCTGGCATCTGGAATAGTATTTTTTGGAAAAAAAAAAAACATAGAAACAGCTGAGGCCTATAAGTATAGAAAGCCTGCATCACCTTACACCCGATGATTTGGTTCATGGCATTGCTAAATTTCTTTAGAACACATGACGTTTCACAGAAGGTAAGATTTTTAGGTGTTGAATTTAGTGGGAAAAAAGTCTCGAACAAAGGATGTCGATGAAAAGAGATGTCGACAAAAGGTCTTAGATGATGTTGAATTTTGAAAACTACAAACTATAACCGTGTGGCCAACCGCCACAGGTGAGTAATCGGAAAAGTTATGAGAAGCTTTTTTAATTTCTTTTCTTTTGTTTTACATATTGTAACAATTGAGGGCAAATATATAACGTACCATTTGAATTTGGCTGGTAATTAGAGGATGCAAATTGTTTTTCACGTGTTGCTTTTGGAGAAAAGGTTAACCAAGAACTGCTCTACATGAAGTGGAAGGAAGCACAAACAAGAACTCATAACAAACTTGGAAAAAAAATATAATGGTCCAAACCATCCACAGTTTGCGAATTATTGCCTTATTAACTTTTTAAATCTGAAATTTATGTCGGATGTTAGGTTGCAACTACAGTTGAAATTACAGTTGCAAAAACAAGTATAATGATGGACATAACTAAAAGTTAAATGTAGTTAAAAGAATTTACACGCACACTTAACAACGGAGTTCACCCATCTTGACTACGTCTACGTGCACTCATCCAGATTAGTGATATTATAAAAGATTACAACATATGATATAAGTCTTAGTGAAAAAATCTCAGACTCACTCTAGGTTTTATGCATATCTCTATATTTCTCTTATTATATAACTATCACTCAAAAACTCAAAGACATTCCACCATTGTTTTTCGTTTTAAAAGTTCACTCGTGTGTCTCTCTAACAGTAGTTATTTATAGTTTAAAAAACACATTTTTTACAAGCAATACTATCAACTATTTATAAAGACAGAATTACAATCTTCTAATATATTCAAATATTTATTCTTCATTCTTCATTCTTCAGGATCTTCTTGATTGTTTTAAATCTTCAATTTGATCCAATCATGCAGCAATCTCAGCAACAAGATAGCTTCTGATTGAGCACAACTTCCTTTGATACACACGAGATAGAGCTTACTTTTAGTTTAGGAGATTTTGTTGGTTTTTAAAAAATCATATAAAATAATATCTTTCGGTTAAAATCTTACTTATAATATAAACAATATCTCCAAGTTAATTTCAATCTATACGAAATATATAAAATATTTATGAATCAATTAAGATTGATACAATGATAAAGACTTGCATAAGAATAATATATTTAGTTAGCACAAAATATGGAACAAGATAATATATTTTAGATACTAAATCTTTTGAAACTAAACTAACTAATTATATGAGAAACATTCCATTTTTTATCACTTAAATATTTTCAACACATATAAAACAAATCTATGTAAACATACGAAGAATATATTCTGCATATTTTAATTAAAATAATTAACTAAAAGGTCAAGTAATGAAGTAAGAGAGAATAAGACAGAATCGTGTGTATTGGCAGGTTAGAACTAAGGTTGTAACTAAGATTGCAAATTCATCTGTAAACATAAAGTGTCTCAATTCTTATTATTCAACTTAAATTAGTTTGCTCAAAACCAATTCATTAGGCCATAAAAATGGTCCTAACAAAATCCATAGCCAGGAATCTAACCCATGTAATGACAGATAAAAATAAGCCATCGTTTTCTTTTGTAATCCCCTATAGCCTCAAACAATTCCTGATTCCCCGATTTATAAATATTGTTGGTCCGTTTTTACCACAATCATTCTAATCTCTGCTAAATTATTACTTTTCCAATAAACTCCTCAAATTTTCAAGTATATAAGCAAAACAAATCGACATACGCACCAGCTATGTCTTTCTGGCGAACAGCATCCTATTCCAGTTTCCACCAATTCTATATTAATTTTGTTCTGGCCGACTCTGAGGTGGCTCTTCTTTGTACTGAAATTTAGGGACTTAAATGGTCGAAACGGTGAAAGGAAGCACAAGCAAGAACTTATAAACAATGAAAAAAAAAAGGTTCCAAATTTTGTAATATTATTTAGTGAGACAGGAAGTAGTTCTCCAAGTTGGTTAAACCCCAAGCTTAAGTAGGTCAAGTTGGATCGGTTTCCTATGGAACTCCGAATCAAACTTGACAAGTTGTTTGATGAAAAGTCCAACTCGGTAAGACTCTTTAGTTGACCAATCTCTCTTGGAATCATGCCAACAAGTTTATTGTCATAAAGGTTCAAATTTGCCAAACTAGACAAGTTCCCTATAGAGCCCGGTATCAAACCTGACAAGTTGTTTGTTGAAAGGGTCATAATAGTACAAAATTGACCAATCTCTCTTGGAATCATGCCAACAAGTTTATTGTCATAAAGGTACAAAATTGTCAAACTAGACAAGTTCCCTATAGAGGTCGGAATTGAACCTGACAAGTTGTCTTTATAAAGCGCCAACCCTGTAAGAGACCTTAAGAAACCAATAGTGTGAGCGACCTTAACAATCCAATTTCTTGTGGGATGGTCCCATAAAGGGAGTTGTCGTAAAGACTGAGTGTAGTCAAACGGTATAAGGGTGAGAAGTTAAGGTCGGAAAGCTTACCTTTCAAACCACTACTCTCGATAGTGATGTTGTCGACTCTACCAGCCTTGTTGCAACTAATTCCGAACCAACTAATGCAATGGTTACTTAGATTATGTTTTATTATTTCCCAAGATGATAGAATAGCTTGGCTTTGTTTGTTCAGGCTGAATTTCCAGTTCAGAAGAGCCAACGCCTCTTCGTTATTAGCTGTTCGTAACTGTTTGTTGGTTGAAAACGAAGAAGCTGAAGTAGTAGAAATAAAAGGAAAGATAGAAACATAAATGATAATAATTAGAAAAACAAACGGTGCATGCTGCATTCTCATTTTCTTTTTTACTTGTATTAAGAAAAAATGGCATTTCGTTACAATATAAACTGCAACTTCATTGAATCTCTTCCATTCAAATCCAATCCAACTTGGAAAACATGACTTTTTTTCCTCTTTAGAATGCAATGACTTAACGACTTTGAAAAGTCTATTTGGAACTATGGAAGACAAGTGGACAGCGGACTACTTCAAAAAATGAACTTATTTTTGGAAAAAATCAACTTTTAAAAAAATCAACTTTTTAGAAAAAACTAACTTTTTTTTTGAAAAAAATTACTTTTTTGAAAAAATTAACTTTAACAAAAAAAACAAAAACTTTTTTTAAAAATATTAACTTTTAAAAAAAATATTTTTATAAAAAAAGTTAAATATTTTAAAAAAAGTAACTTCTTTTGTTTTTTTTAAGTTACTTTTTTCAAAAAGAGTAATTTTTTTCAAAAAAAAAGTTAGTTTTTTCAAAAAAGTCATTTTTTTAATAAGTTGATTTTTTTCAAAAATAAGTTGATTTTTTCAAAAGTAAGTTAATTTTTTCAAAAAATAAGTTACTATTTAAAAAAATATATGTCTTTTCGGGTTAAAAATGTAAAATTATAATTTTTTCGGGTTAAATTCATGTTTTATAAAATTTGGGAGTTAAATGTAATTTAAACTTAACTTCTGTCCAATTAAATTGACGGAGGTCCCAATTTAGGAAAAAAATATATAGTTCGGTGTCTCAATTGTTAAAGTCATTAGTTTAATCCCCATTTTGTTAATGTATGATAGTTGTAGTTACAAAACCAATTTTTACCCCATTATCTACTACAGGAAATTTACTGCTTAAACCAAATGGCCTATAAACAATGGTAAACACTATCTGGCCAGAGAGGCATTTTCAGTGCCGATTAATAACACTATTTCGAGTTTGGTTTGCAGTGCCGATTAAGTCTCTCCTCTTTGAAGTTTCTTGTTCGGTCCTGAGTCTACTTGATTGGAATTTGGAACTAACCTGCTCTAGGATCAAAGAACCTCATGCAGCTTATGAACAAACTCTGGAAAAAATTGTTTAAAAAGTAGGCCAACATTTATAATACGAACAAACTCTCAAAAAAAGAATCCTAAAATTTAATTTAATTACTAAACTATTTCATTTGTACTTTTGAGCTTTTACTTCAATTTCATTCTGTTGTAGTATTTATTTGTTCATTTTCCCATAAAATCTGATGTGTGTCTGGTAGAAGATGGTTTATTATACTTGACTAACCTTATTTTTTCGTTAACTGCCTTTAACTATAAATTTTTATTTTCACTACCTTCAAGTGTAGTTTTCGTTATTTTTTTTTTACAAAAATACAATTCAAATGGAGGAAAAAGTTAGCAGTAGACGGAAAAGTCAGCACGTGAATATTTTACAAACAGATTACTAATGTACACTTAAATTTAAAGGGAAAAAAATAGTTTTAGTGACTACAACTACCATGTATTAACAAAATGGGGACCAAACTTATGACATTAACAATTGAGCTACCGAAATATATATTTTTTCCTAAATTGGGGATCTTCGTCAATTTAATTTAACGGAAATTAAATTTAAATTCTATTTCAGTCTCAAATTTTATAAAACATATGAATTTAACTCGAAAAATTAATAAATTTACATTTTTTACATACCCATTAACAAATAGTTACATATACATGCTCATATGTATACATAAAATACAAAAATATATATAAAAAATACACAATTTATAAATATTTACAAATATAACGTTTTATAAAAAAAATGACTTTTTTTTAATATTTTTTAAAATTAAATATATTTTTTAAAAGGTTTGCACTTTTTGAATTGCCTTTTTTTAAAAATAATTAACTTTTTTTATAAAATATTTTTTTTTTAAAAGTTACTTTTTAAAAAAAATCAAATTTATTTTTTAAAAGTTAATTTTTTCAAAAAAAAAGTTACTTATTTACAAAAAAGTTAGTTTTTTCAAAAAAATAATTTTTTTTAAGTTAATTTTTAAAAAAAATATATTTTTTATTCAAAAAAATTGATTTTTTTCTATATCGTTATATATATATAAAAATTGTGTAATTTTTTTTATGTATATGTATGAGTATTTATATGTAACTATTTGTTTATGAGTATATTAAAAATGTAAAATTATAAACTTTTTGGGTTAAATTCATATATTTTATAAAATTTGAGACTGAAATAGAATTTAAATTTAACTTCCGTCAAATTAAATTGACAGAGGTCCCAATTTAGGAAAATATATATATTTCGATAACTCAATTGTTAATTTCATAAGTTTGGTCCTAATTTTATTAATTTAGTATAGTTGGAGTCACTAAACCTATTTTTTCCCTTTAAATTAAATTTAAGTGTACATAAGTAATCTGTTTGTAAAATTGTCACGTGTTGACTTTTCCGTCCACTTGATTGTGCGGGTTTTCTCCTTCTGTAAAATGGGACAAGCTAATGCCTCATAGTCATAGGCATTAGTTAAGCTGCTTATATATATATATATACTAGTAATCGTGCCCCACACGTTGTGTGCGACACGTAATGCAATAAAAATATAGAAAATATGTATAGTTATGATATAAATATGTGGGAAAAAAAACATAGTTTAAAATTTAAAATAATGTTTGGTTGTTAAAGAAGGTTAAATAATTTTATTATTTTTTACTTTTTATATTTTTATGTGAGTATGGTATTATTGTAATTAATATAAATGTATAGGGGTATTTTTAAAAAAAAATGGTTAAATTTGGCAGTCTTATTTGACTTAAATTGACTTATTATAATAGAATAATATATATATATATATATATATATATATATATATATATATATATATATTATTGTTAAATTTCCAATATGTATATTAAGCATGTATTTTTTGAAATACTATGTTGAGTATGTGTGGTATTTTTTGCAATATGTTTATTAAAGAAATATATTATTTAATAATCGGTTTGGCTAAAGAGTATTCGGGCATCGTTTAATTATTTAATATATTTTCAAAATCAACGTGCATTAAATACAAAAATATTTGTGTTTATACTTTATAATCATTACATATTATCATACTGGGGCATTGGTTAGCTTGTATACATAAAATACAAAAATATATATAAAAAATACACAATTTATAAATATATACAAATACAACGTTTTATAAAAAAAATTGACTTTTTAAAATATATTATAAAATTAAATATATTTTTTAAAAAGTATACACTTTTTGAATTGCCTACTTTTAAAAAATAATTAACTTTTTTTATAATTTTTTTTTAAAAAGTTACTTTTTAAAAAAAAGTTATTTTTTTCAAAAAAGTTATTTTTTAAAAAATATATTTATTTTTTCAAAAAAATTGATTTTTTTCTATATCGATATATATATATATATATATATATATATATATATATATATATATATATATATATATTGTGTATTTTTTTTATGTATATGTATGAGTATATATGTGTAACTATTTGTTTATGGGTATATTAAAAATGTAAAATTATAAACTTTTCGGGCTAAATTCGTATGTTTTATAAAATTTGGGACTGAAATAGAATTTAAATTTAACTTTCGTCCAATTAAATTGACAGAGGTCCCCAATTTAGAAAAATATATATATTTCGGTAACTCAATTGTTATTGTCATAAGTTTTGTCTCCATTTTATTAATTTAGGATAGTTGGAGTCACTAAACCTATTTTTTTCCCTTTAAATTTAAGTGTACATTAGTAATTTGTTTGTAAAATGGTCACTTGCTGGCTTTTCCGTCCACTTGAGTTGTTTTTTTTAATAAAAAAATAACGGAGATTAAACATGATGATAGTTAAAGGGAAAGTTTATAATTCACGGTAGTTAACGAAAATAATAACATATTTCATGATAGTCAAGTATAATAAACCTCTTTTATCACATTTTTTTTGGTTTTATCCTTGTATAAAATGGGACAAGCTAATGCTGGATTGGTTTTGGCTGCCTGAAAAATTCAGGGCAGCCTGTGTTGAATTTTAAGGCAGCAAAGCCAATTCAAATCAGATCTGTTTAGTTATTTTTCGATTTATTAATAACTGTTAGGTTTTTAGTATGTGACACAATAAAAATAATAGTATACTAGATTCACGATAATGTTAATCGTTCGGTGTTCATTCCAAAATGTACTATTATTTTGGGTATGTCAACCAATAGTATTTTTTAGTTTTAATTTTAAATTAATTTTAGAATAGATATTTTTGGGTTCATTAACTTATGTTATGTTTTTAGTGTTTTTTTTTTATTTTGAATTAATTTTAGGATAGATATTTTTGGGTTCATTATATGTGCTAGGTTTTTAGTATGTGACACACCATAAATAATAATGGACTAGATTCACGGCAGTGTTAATCGTTCGATGTTGATTTCAAAACATTAAAACAAAAATGTAACATACAAAATAGATCCGCTAATGCCTGCAGTCATAGGCATTAGTTAAGCTGCTTATATATATATATATTAATTTCATTGTTAAATTTCCAATATGTATATTAAGCATGTATTTTTTAAAATACTATGTTGGCTATGTGTGGTATTTTTTGCAATATGTTTATTAAAGAAATATATTATTTAATAATTGGTTTGGCTAAAGAGTATCTGAGTACCGTTTAATCATTTAATATATTTTCAAAATCAACGTGCATTAAATACAAAAATATTTGTGTTTATACTTTATAATCATTACATATTATCGTACTGGGGCATTGGTTAGCTTTATACTTTAATAATTTAAGTAAATTAAACTTTTAACCATCCTTAAATTATTATGATTGTGATCTTCAGAAATTAATGGGTTTTGGATTTGACCAAAATAACAGTCAAAACATATCTGTTTTTAGCCTTTTAGGTGATGACTGTTTTTAGAAATTTTTGTTTGATTATGCAGATTGTGACAAATCTTCTTTGTCTTCTCCTCTATTTAACTATTTGCATCAAAAATACACATTTTGGACTAGAATCCTATCTGACCAAAATAAAAGTCAAAACATATCTGATCTATTCCGTTGATTCAAATGTGTGACAAAAATAACTTATATCATGACGGGCTGATATAATTTAAAAATGATGAAAAGAATATTATCAACACTATTGACCCACTCACTGTTTAATAATGTGGCAAATTAAATTTTACTTTCAACTATAGGTACTTAAAATCCCTTAATTTGAATATGTGATGAAAGTAACTCAAATGATGAAAAAACATACAATAAACCCATTCATTATCTTTATCCATAAATGGATAAATTCTAGCATCTCTACAAATCATGTTCATTTAATTTGAGACTAAATCAGTTAAACATCCATCTTACAAAACACAATACTACAATCAATTTATTTAAAAACTTTCAGGTTAAATATAACTTTATCAAAACTATGGGACACGTTATGTAATTCATTAAATATTTTAGAACATAACTTACAGACCTATAAATATACGTGTAATATATTTATGTTTACATCACATGATCACACTTATTAGAAATAGCCATTTCAAACTGTCACAAATCTGTCATAAATTGATTAAATTGTCACAAAACCGTTATAAAAACCGTCGCTAATAAGCTCTTAACAAAAAATATCGTCATTAATCCGTCGCTATTTGAGTATTTTTTTTTTTTTGGTTGAGACTAAATCAGTTACATGGGTATTACAAAAACACAACAGTACAATCAATTTATTTAAAAACTTTAATGTTAAATAAATTTTTATCAAAACTATGAGACAGTTATGTAGTTCATTAAATATTTTACAACATAACGTGTGCAGAGCTATAAATATACGTGTAATATATTCATGGTTTACATTACAAGATCACACTTATTGAAAGAGAGAGAAATGGAAGATGTGATTCACTCTTGGTCTGCTCCAAGGTCTCTTAGTACAAGTCTCATGTACTCTTTTGCTCAGGTATATATACATTTTCTCTATCTATTTATATTTCTATATCTATATATATATATATATATATCACTTTATTATAATAAACTATGGCCAATTTAACCATTTTTTTTAAAAATACTCATTCACCTCTGTATTAATTACAATAATATCATATTCACATAAAAATATAAAAAATAAAAACTAATAAAATTATTTATCATTCTCTAACAACCAAACATTATTTTAAGTCTTAACTTATGTTTTTTTTATTATCCTCGTATTTATATCATAACTATATTTATTTTATATATTTTTATTGTATTGGCGCACAGATGATTAGTAGTGTTTATATATACACATACAATACAATATAAATAGCACAAAAATGATTATTTACACATAACACGTGCAATTACTTCTATGAAACTATATATAATTTTGACCAACAAATAACCCAATGAAAATTGTCGAAATCAAAATTTTTAAATCAAAATTTTTAAAAGTTAACACATAGTTCAAATCTTGAACTATATGAATTTTTTTTTAAAATTTACATTTTAACAATTTAAATACGATATATTTGTCGGTAAAAGTTTGACGTAGATACGTAAGAGGCCCGATGTTTTGGTACGGGAGTATATTTATATGTAATGTATAGCTTTACAAATTACAATAACCATTTCGTCTTCCTTTCTTAACCTGCTAGATCAGTTTTCTGTTGACTTTTGATATTTATAGTGAGAGATAAATTGTTAGCTAGTGTTCTTAATTTGAAGGGAGACAAATTTAGTGCCTAACTATAGTTCATTTAAATTTATTTTATTTACTCTCCCCTTGCTTAATTCAGAAATATGAAATGGAAATAAGAAAAGTGGAAGAATAAGATGGTATGATACATTTATATTTAAAGGGAGACAAATTTGTCACCAAACTTGGCATACATTTCCCAAATTTATGATCTGATTTGTTTAGTACAGAAATATGAAATGGAAATTAGAAAACTGGAAGAAGAATATTGTATGATACTATTTGGGCAATTAATTTCGACCACTTAGTTTGGGTAGTTCTTTTATTTTATTTTATTTTATTTTGGGGGGTATTTCCAAGAGTACATTATTTAGTGGAGGTGAATAATGTATTTGACATAGTAGTTGTAACTTTGATAAGGGTGACTTTTTCTGACACTTAAAAAAGTTTTATAGGCGAATTTAGTATAAAGTCATAAAGTACAGCTTTTTTAAATTTTAAGTCTGAACTTGTTCAAATGTAGTTTTTTTTTTATTGAAATAGAAATAGGGAGATTAAGTTGACCCGAATTTAGGGAAAGCAGTATGATTACATAATTTAATTTATCTCTGTGAGAGTTAAAGATGTTTTCTTTTCGACCAACTTTGGATAAGCTATTAAAAGGTACAAAAAGTCCCTCAAACCAGCCTGGTGTAAAAAAAAAAATCATAGTTTTAATGATTTGTCATTTTTTTTTATCACAGTCATACATTTCGGTTCGGTTTTTGGCAAAACCGAAACCGAGCAGATTTTTCGGTTCGGTCTTCTTCGGTTTCGGTTTTTTTATTTTTTTGGACCGAACCGGACCGGGTTTTTTCGGTACGGTTTCGGGTTTTTTCGGTTTTATTTTTGGTTTTTTGGTTTTTTTCGGTTTTATTTTTGGTTTTTTGGTTTTTTTCGGTTTTCCCGGTTTTTCGGGTTTTTTCCGTTCGGTTTTATTGTAAGCCGAAACCGAATTGAAAAAGTTTTGGTTTTTCGGTTTCGGACTTTTTCGGTTCGGTTTTTTCGGGTTTTCGCCCAGCCATGGTAAAAATCATTATATCCCCCTTTTTTATTTATTTTGACAGAGGGATGATACAGAAGTGGTCGACGAACCGTTGTATGCACATTTCCTAAGGGCAACAGGTGCTGAAAGGCCTTACAGAGAAGAAGTTCTATCGAAAATGGTATTGCTGATGCAACACCTCATTCTGTTAATGCGGAAAATAAGATCAGCAAAATTTTATATACCCATCTAAAAACACGCATAAACAAATAGGTCTTAGATTTGTGATTTTCTCCAAAATAAACAAGAGCATAATTGGTTAATTGGAATTTGGATGTCACAAAAAGAAAAGTTACGAGTCTTCTGACAGAAATGTGAGATGCTGAAAGCTGTTTTGAATCTTGTACAGAATATCATTGTGTAGTGCTCTCAGTTAGAACTACACGATTATGGGGAACAGGTTATCACATGTTGCAAAACTTTTATTGATTATGCCGTAAGGCTAGCGAAACATGAATTCGTGCGTACCATTACTTGTTGTATTATTGCCATATACTAAATGTTCAACTGCTAAACTTTTGTGGTTGCCTTTTGGTCTCATTTAACAGGAGTCTGATGGAAACAAGGTTATCAAAGATGTCGTTTTTGGTCCAGGAAAAAATAAGTATCGTTACTGTAAGGTAATTTAAATGCACCTTTACACATTAATTTTGCTTACTCAACTTATTCAATAGCTAATCTGTTAATAATTGTTCTCGGTGGGAACAATTTTATGAAGCTATATTTCAGCATTATAATTTCCCATCACTCAGCTCAGATTCTGTTAAAAAAATGCGATGATACTTAATATTAAGATTCAAGGAGATTAGAAAGTACTAGCCTCTCAAATGCTACGTACTAATACAGAATATGTTGCTGCAATTGTAAGAATTTGTTTGGTACATTATTTCTCCTTTCTCCTTCTTCAGCACATGTCGAAACAATGGTTACCTGGTTTGTCAAAGGAGGTGATGGAAAAAGGAAAGCACTTCATCCTAATTAGAAATCCTCTTGATGTTTTGGTAAGTAATCCATGTGACTTGTCTATTGATCGTTTTTGAAGATTACTCGTAGTGTTTTCCTTGCATGTTTTGCAACTACTTATCAACATTACATTTCCTTTTAAATCTTCATTTAAAATATCAAAAGAATTACATTTCTTTTGTTTACAAAAGGCCTACGCAAAAAAAAAAGAGTAGGCTTTGCAACTATCATGTAACTGCGAAAATTATTTTATTGTGTCCCCTGAAATTCTTATTTGCATTTACCCTTTTTTTCCGCTAAACACTTGTTCGATACAGAAGAATATAGAACTTGTTTTTTGGTTCTGTATCCTTTTTACAACAAAAAAAAAACATGGCATGTAAAACATTTTTTTCTAAAATGGCCACCCTGTGCACGAGAAATGCATTAAAATTCATTTGAAATTATAACCATCAAACAAATATTTTGGTACTCATAAGTTTCTATCTATAATATACGCGTTCAGTATCCAAAATCTCTTCGTTTCAAATCATTGAAAGCAAGCTTAGTTGCTATAATCTGACAATAGTTTGTTCTCTGCAAATGTCATGCATTGTCAGCCGTCATTTGACAAGGTTGTGCCACCATCTTTTCTCGAGCTAGGGTTGGGAAATTTGGTCGCTATATATAACGAGCTTTGCGAAATGGGGAATCCCCCACCAGTAGTTGATGAAGGAGAGCTTCAAGAAAATCCCGAGGTTATTATTTATTTTGAAATAATCCTTATTTTAACTTGGTAGTTAGTACTCATGTTTTTACTTCCATGCTTTTCTCAAATTTGTTGTCGATTTCGTATGAAAGGGGTTGATCTCTCCCATACTCTTTTTTCCTGTGATTTTTTTGGTTCAATCTTGTTGTTTAAGCTTTATTGGAGGGCACAAAACCATTGAATTTATCCTTAATCCTTAGAATCCAGCTTACTTGCTTAAAAGCTGCAACCAAACAAGCCTCAAAATTTAACGTTCTATCTTTTTGACATATGGGCAGGCTGCTTTACGCCGTCTTTGTGAAGACTTGAATATTCCTTTCCAACCAGCTATGTTGAAGTACGAAAAATCATTTTTTGTTACGCTTTCTGGAAGTCTAGATAATTATTTAGTCTTAGTATAGAATCATTTAAACTTTTCAACTATATCGTAAAAAGCAAATGCATAGTTTTGTATGCAAAACAGTGTTGTTTCAAATTCTCACTCTACCAACTCCACCCCTCCCCTTATTTTCTCAAGAAAAACGAATTTGGAGACCCCATAATTGTACGATTCGTACCAATAACTTATTATCATGAAATTTTATAATATCTTGATTTTTTTCCAGAACGCCAAAAGCTTAGTAAAACCTATACAACCTCACGGTTTGGTATCATGTTTATAAAAATATATCCATCTAGGTATACTTACAAATTTACTACTATGACTACTTTTAATAGGCTCGATGAGGTATTTCATAAGAATCTGTTTCTGGGTGAAACCTGTAATATAAAAGCAGAACTATTTTGGTGTAACCCAGATACGACTAACCGACAATGCGTTTGTTCCAAGTGAGTTTTGTTGGTTGAGTTGGATATGATTGATGTGTGAAATAACTCAAGTTCAATATGATTGTGTTTTGGTGAAATTGTTGAGGAACAAAAATGGTGGGCATTTATTGAAAGTTGATTAATTATTTTTCTTAGTAAGCTTCTCTCTGGTGTTGCAACAAACACTTCCATTTAATAAAATGTTTCTTGTACTTTTGGAATATATATGAAATTTGAGATTCACTCCAAAATAAAATTTATATCTATACTATTAGTTTATGTCAACACCCCCTTATGAAGGCTTGAAACAAATATTTACAAACTAACTCTATTAATTAATTAAATTACAGGAAAAAAAAAAGTGTGTAAAAAAAAACTGTCACACGTTAATAAGTTCCATTATTACTTTCAAAAAAAACTTTCATCACTCTCTCTTCTATCGGATTAGAAATAGTTAGATCAGAAAAATATTTAGGTTACTTTAAATTTTTTAAACAATCAAAAAACGAAATCGCGTGCCTTGATTTACTGGTACATATTTATGTGAAAGGTTCGGCTAAAGAAAAATATTCAAGAACTCCTTGAAAAAGCTCTTCTCTTAACTATGACTTTATTATTTTACCCATATTCTCCAAATATTTAAACTAGAACTCTTAAATACTATTAAAAAGAAGGGATAATTATATATTACTATACCAACCTATTAGTGGTTAATAATTTGCATACTCATTTTATAAGATTAACAATTTACGTACTCACCTATAAGACATCTATCAATCAACACAGTTTAGTTGATTTATGTTAATTTTTTAGCCGAATATTGCTCATATGCGATGTTAGTTTTACTTTTAAATCATAATTGCAAGCGGTAACATAATCACACGTGACCAAACTTGTCTTAAAAAATTAACATAAATCAATTAAAGTGTGTTGATTGATAGATTTTTTCATAGGCGATAGGTATATAAATTGTAATCTTGAAATGTTAGTATGCAAATTTTTAACCACCAATAGATTGGTGTATTAAACAATAATTTTGCCTAAACATAAATATTAAGGTGCCAAACCATTTGGAATGTGCAATTTTTTTTTATGAGAGGAACACTGCAAACCTTATTATCTAACAGATTCTGAAACTCGTAAATCTTAATCACCTGACCACCTGGCAAGTCTACCTTGCAAATTCCTCTAAAATCTATAGATACCTAAAATATTGGAATTGATACTTGAAAATGCACGAAAACAACAAACAACAGTAAAGATCTATTTATTCACAATCAAGTTGATACAGTCACACAAAATGTTAGAGTTCCATAACATTAAACATGATGAATAACATATAGCAACACAATATAGAAAATAGGCTGGATTTTTCCACTGCAATTTATCTGTTTCCACATTAAAACCGTGATTTTTTTTTTACGAACCGTAAATCAGATTGAAATTGTAAGTCACGATTATGGTCCCTAAGTCACGATTACGGTCCGTAAAAACATTTTCAAAAATATATTTACGGATCGTAATCGTGACTGACGGTTTGATAAAAGATCAATAAGTTAATTTGTTTCGAGTAACACGATAAAAAGTCGTTTTGAGTACTAATCATTTGAAAAAATGGTTAATTTGTTTAAAATGATACACGATTCAATAACGAACATAACGGTTGAAACGGAACTAAATTTGAAGTGAGTCTGAACGAATAATTTATAGTTCCACAATATACGATATCGAAAAGAAAAAAATAAATAAGTCATGATTTTTTTTGAGTTAATTAGGTCTCTGTATAAAAAGGCTCATTAAGAGTTGGAGGACCCAATTTAACGCTTCCCAAACTGGGGTCTCTGGCCGTTTCTGTGACTCCTGATGAGTTTGTGCAAGGTTAGTGAGAAACAAATTCAATTTTTAATACCCAAATACCCATTTAAGGCATTTTCCCAATTATTCAACCTATACACTTCCTCAGCAGCTCTTCAGAATTATCATGATTTTTGCTATGCCGATTTGCA
Source organism: Primula vulgaris (assembly GCA_963920805.1). NCBI lineage: Eukaryota > Viridiplantae > Streptophyta > Magnoliopsida > Ericales > Primulaceae > Primula > Primula vulgaris. The sequence goes on along the minus strand of OY987216.1, from coordinate 4,651,672 downwards.
AAAAAATATGCGGTCCCATGCCTCCTCGGGTTGTGTTCAGAAAGCCCTTGAAGCTATAAACTCGATGAAATTAGTCCCCGGAAAACCTACAGTGATCAATTACAGTGCATTGGTTTTTAGCGGGTTTAAGTCGAAAAATGTTGCTTATGATGATTTGGTTAGTGTTTTTTTGTTATATGAAGAGATTACGTCCGTCCCCGAATGCGGCGACTAAAGATGGATTGTTTGATTGACCTCACTTTCAATGGAAGGTTCGAGTTTTTTATTCAATTATTCCGCTGCTTATTTTTCTATATTATAGAATGAAATGCTATCGTTTTGGCATTGCTCTTATCATTCCAAGTTTACATGTCCATAGGGTAAAAGGTTTATCTTGAAAATCTGTCAAATTCCTATCCGCTGTTCTAGTTGCAGTTTTGCAGTTAGGTTTCAAGTGATATTGCAACCACAGTTGGAACCTAAATAAATTAATGGACAAAACTGTGTAAAGTTAAATGTACTTGAAATAAATCACACGCATATTTAACAACGGAGTTCACCTAACTAGGCTACGTATTCGGGGCACTTATCCAGATTATGATATTATAAAAGCTTACAATATAGGATTCAAGTCTTATTGAAAAACACTCAGACTCCCTCTAGGTTTTTCTGCCTATCTCTATATTGCTCCTACCTTATAACTATCAATTATAAATCAATGGCATCCCACCATTGTTTTCTTTTAAAGCTCACTGTGTATTCTCTCAAGAATGAGTTCTTTATAATTTAGAACACACACTTTTACAAGCTAAGTTATCAACTATTTATAAAAGTGAAAACAATTTTCTTACTTCAAGATCTTTTATGATTGCTTTGACTGTTTTGATTGACTTCAATCTTTCCATGTATCACAAGACTCTTCAGCGTAGGATTGACTCCAATATTCATAAGTTAAAACCTGTTTAATAACTAGCTTGGAAATAGGAGTTAGTCTTTTCCAAACATATAAGATAATATCTTTTAGAGATAATATCTTTAAATATACATATGAAACATTAACTCCATATTTCATTCAATCTTAAACGTATCATACTGAATTTGATAAGGAACAAAGATTGAAACAAGTGATAAAGATTTGCATAAGAATAGAGATATAGATTTACCTATCTAAAGAAAACATATCTTTATAAACTAATCTCCTTATATCTTTTAGGAAACATCTTTCCTTACCACTTTGATATTCTCAATATAAACGAACTAAACCTTTAAGAGCATATGAGAATATATCTTGCATACTTTTTAAAACAAATAATTATCATTAAAGAATAGTAATGCAGAATTACATAACTAGACAGAATCCTGCAGAACAGCAGGTTGGAACTTTGGTTGCAACTGAGGTTGCAACATTACTTGAAACCAACAACACTGTCTTAGTAGGTTGTAATTGAGGTTGCAACATTGCTTGAAACCAACAATACTGTCTTAGTAGGTTGTAACTGAGGTTGCAACATTGCTTGAAACCAACAACACTGTCTTAGTTCTTTAACAAACAAGTAGGATTATTTAGTGCAAACCAATAGACAACAAATAGTATTTAGACCAGAAATTTGGTCCTAACAATCTCCCCCTTTGTCATTGGTTTTGACAAATCATCTAAGTTTATAAAAACATCAATCCACCTGCAAATACAATTTTCAACACAGTCTTTTACTGTATATCATTTATCAGTGCTTTTGTGACAACTATTTAAGCTCCCCCTGCAAGTTAGAATAGCAAGCAACATATAAGCACAAAATATATATCCATTCACCAGAGTTTCAGAACATATTCAATTTTAAAGACAGTCACAATTCAATAGGAAATTGCAGAAATATTAAGGCCAAAAAATGCTGGCACAACATAGTCTTAACACAACAATTGTAATTGAAATTTAAAAACATAAACATGAAGTCTTGAAATTGAAATTGAAACTTAAAACATAAACTTCTTCATCTCCCCCTATTTGTCATAATCCAGACAAACTAGTCAAGAGGCCTGTCTGAATGAGGTGCCCTTTTCCCTTAGAGGTTCATCTCTGACAATATCCTCCTCTTCTTCTTCACTACTTATTGAGAAGCCATCATCACTGTCACTATCATCCTCACTTTCTGTGAGGTTTTCCGGTAGCTTCTTGATCTGATAGTCATCTGCATCTAGGTCAGCTCTTCTTTCTTGATTGTAAGCCAGTTTTTGTTGAAGATACCACCTCACACCTTTCTTCTTTGAAGGAGCACTAGATGTCTCCTCTCTTTTTTCCTTTTTCTCCAGAGATATCATTGACATGCCCTTCCTTTAGTAGTTTTGCAGAAATATACAGGGCAGGATGACATCTTATAGATTGTTCAGAGGAGATTCTAATAGGATGTGTTGCAGATATAGGTGTGACTTGAGTCAGAATCATTCCAGTGATTAGGCAGGGAAAATGTAGCAAAATGGAGGTTGATTTAGTATCACTGAAATCTCTGATGAGATTGAACACATGATTACCAAAGTTAATAGGCAATGAGGACATGATTTTATAGAGAAAAATAGCCATATCTTTGTTCATTTTAGAGGGTTGTTTAGTAGGAGTCCAGTTAAACCTAGCAATCTTGTGTAGCACAGCAGCACACAGAGTGAGTGAGGATGTCTTGATAGAAGTGCCATCAAATATGTTATTCTTTCCAGTGAGGACAAGAGCTATGACTTCCATATCATAATCAACACTATTTTCAGAGGGACTAGGAGAGCTCAGAAATTCATTGATTAACTTAGGGGTAAAATCCAAAGTTAGACCCCTCAAAAATACTCTGCCATAGGCAGGGTTACCCTCATCAAAGACATTGCTACTTAAATTAGCATAAAATTCCTTAACAACAGCAGGATAATAAGAATCAGCATAGCAAATAGTTCTATCTAAGCCAACATCAGACAGTAATTTCTCAACATGCACCTGTATGTGCTGATAACTAACCAAATTTAATCTCCTTTCAGAGTGAATTTCCCTACTAGCAAAAGACCTGAACCTCCTAAACATTTTTCTATTCCAGAAACGAGGATCAACCTCATTGAATTTAGGATCATAAGTAAAACCAACAGAAATAGGATCATCCTCTAAGTTTCTCCTAGCACGTTTCTTAGACCTATGTTTCTTAGAAGATGAAGACTCGCTTACCTTGCCTTTAGAGCCTGGACTGGTTTGGGATTGAGTCAGAAACTCTTTAAGAGTGCTATCATCTTCATAATTGAGATTGGGTTTCTTTGGAGAGTTGGAAGACATGGTTGCAACCTAGGTTGGAACTACACTTAGAACTTCACTGTGTGGGTTTACAGAAAACCTAGGGATTTTAATTAGAAAGAGAGAGAGAGTAATTCTGATAATGTTACTAATTTGGGATACTAAAAGAGATTAGTATAAATTGCAATAAAGCCCAAATCTTTTTACAATTAGAAAAAGATACACCCAAATCAATTTCGAAACATATTTTGCTAGAATTAAGGAAGTTTCTTTGCAACAGAAATTTAAAAATTAAATCACAGTGAAATCACGAAGGAAACAGTTTTCAGTAAGATAAATCCAGCAAATTATATAGATAAACATTCCTTGTAAACAGATTTACCCAAAATTTTGAATTCTAAGTAGTTGAAGATTTTAAGGAAATTTTGACTTGATTCAAGAGAAAGATAGCAAGAATGTAAGATATTTAAACTATTGAAAACCAGGAATCTAGCAATTTACTCAAGAATATATGTTTATCATTGGATAACTTTAATAGAAATTAGATTTTAAGAGCTTAAATTGAGCAAATTCGTTTTTATCTCTACACAAAAACTAGTTTGATGATCTCAGCAAGGAAAGAGTATAAGTGATGTCAAAAATAACAAGACTTTGTCTTGCCTTTTTCATTTTAGTAGTTCACTTATGATGTGAATCATAGATGGTATAACAACCTTTGGACAATCACTGAATTTTTCCAGTATTATGAGCATGTGGTTTCAACTGGTGTTGCAACTGAGCTTGCAACCAGTATTATGAGCATGTGGTTTCAACTGGTGTTGCAACTGAGCTTGCAACCAGTATGTAAAATATGCACTTTGTGCTTGCAACTCTATTACCAGAGAGGTTTAAAGACAAGTTACCTCACATCTGTTTTTGAGACAACAATTAGCGGTTTTTCAAGTTAAAAACCTCAAAGCTCAATCAAGACTTACCTCTAGAAATAAAAAGTATTAAAGGTACTCAAAATAGACATGCATAGCAAGAGTATTCAATTAGATCCATAGTGGCATACCCCTATATCACTTCTTAAAGATTCAAATTTATTAGTATCAAGGGGCTTTGTGAAAATATCTGCTAATTGCCTTTCAGTTGAAACATGTTCTAAAATTAAGTTTTTTCCTTCAACTAGTTCTCTGATAAAATGATGCCTTATATCAATATGTTTAGTTCTGGAATGTTGAACTGGATTTTTTTCCAAATCTATAGCACTTTTATTATCACAAAACAATGTTAACACTTCTTGTTTAATATTATAATTATTTAACATCTGTTTCATCCATATGAGTTGAGTGCATCCACTTCCAGCTGCAATATATTCTGCCTCAGCAGTAGATAAAGAAATGCAGTTTTGTTTTTTACTAAACCATGAAACAAGGTTATTCCCAAAATAAAAACAAACACCAGAAGTGTTATTTCTATCATATATGTTACCAGTCCAATCAGCATCACAATAACCAACAAGATAATGATTTGTGTCTTTAGAATACCATAGACCAAGATGAATGGTGCCTTTAACATATCTTAAAATTCTTTTAACAGCTAGAAGTTGAGATTCTAAGGGATTTGCCTGATATCTGGCACAAACTCCTACACTTAAGCAAAGATCTGGTCTAGTAGCAGTTAAATAAAGAAGACTTCCAATCATGGACCTGTAGAGACTTGGACAGACACTCTTACCTTTATCATTTTTGGACAATTTTAAAGTGGTACTCATAGGAGTTCTTTTCTCTTACTCTCACTTAGACCAAACTTCTTAACAAGATTATCAGCATACTTACTCTGGCATAGAAAAATGCCTTTTTTATTCTGTTTAACCTGCAATCCTAGAAAGTAAGTTAATTCACCTCCACCACTCATTTCAAATTCATTATTCATATCAGAAATAAATTCAACAATTCTATTATTAGAAGTGGAACCAAACACAATATCATCAACATAAATTTGAGCAATAATGATATCGTTTGTAGTTTTCTTAGTGAACAGAGTTTTATCAACTCCCCCTCTGTTGAAACCTTTTTCAATTAAGAACTTGATTAATCTATCACACCAAGCTCTATGGGCTTGCTTTAAACCATACAAGGCCTTTTTCAGTAAATAAACATGTTCAGGGAATTTAGGATCTTCAAATCCCTTAGGTTGACAAACATAAACTTCTTCATTGATCACACCATTCAGAAAAGCACTCTTTATGTCAAGTTGAAACAATTTAAAATCATACAGACATGCAAGAGAGAGTAGCATTCGAATAGATTCAATTCTAGCTACTGGAGCAAAAGTTTCATCAAAGTCAATTCCCTCAATTTGTGTATAACCCTGAGCTACCGACCTGTCTTTATTCCTAATAATGACTCCATCTTCATTACTTTTATTTCTAAAGATCCATTTAGTCCCTATAACATTTTTATTAGAAGGTCTGGGTACTAAAGTTCATACATCATTCCTCTCAAATTGAGACAGTTCATCTTGCATAGCTAAAATCCATTCACTATCTTCCAAAGCTTCTTTTATATTCTTAGGTTCTAACTGAGAAATATAACAAGTAAAGTGAACAACATTACTTCTTTTACCTCTGGTTTTCATACCTGAAGTAACTTCTCCTATGACATTGTAAAGAGAATGATTTTTCTGATTCCTTATATAGCGTGGCTTGCTTGTAGTTGGAATAGTAGATCCTCCCTCTTCTTCTTCAGATTTTGTTGTATTCTGGGTTTCAACCTCAGTTGCAACTGGACTTCCAACCACTATTGGACTGTCTGTTTGCTGAATTTCTCCTTTCTCTTTTTCTGTAATTTCAGATTCTTCATCATCACCTGTAATCTCATCAACAGCTTTTAAGTCATCAAATATCACATTATATGATTCCATGACACAATTTATCCTTAAATTAAAAACTCTAAAAGCTCTGCTGTTTTGAGCATAACCAAGAAATATCCCTTTATCACTCTTAGAATCAAATTTATCAAGATGCTCTCTATCTTTAAGAATATAATACACACATCCAAATACTTGAAAGTACTTGACATTTGGTTTTCTACCTTTCCATATTTCATAGGCAGTCATGGTAGTACCCTTAGTAATATAGACCCTATTGACAATATGACATGCAGTATTAACAGCTTCAGCCCAAAACCTTTTGGCAAGTTTCTTAGAATTAAGAATGACTCTAGCCATTTCCTGAATAGTTCTATTTTTTCTTTCAGCTATGCCATTATGTTGTGGAGTCTTTGGTGAAGAAAACTCATGACGTATACCTAAAGAGTTGTAAAACTCAATAAACTTGTTGTTTTCAAATTCAGTTCCATGATCACTTCTGACTCTAACAATTTTACCAATGGTGGAACCTTTTTCAAGTTGTAGTTTTAAGCACAGAGTTTTAAAGAGATCAAAAGTCTCAGATTTGTTCCTTAAGAACACTACCCATGAGTATCTAGAAAAATCATCTACCACTACCAAGATATACTTCTTACCACCTATACTCTCAGTTTGCATAGGACCCATTAAGTCAATATGAAGAAGTTCTAGGACTCTTTTAGTGTAGATTTGACTGGTACTTTTGTGAATGCTCTTTGTTTGTTTACCTATTGCACAGTCACCACAAACACCTTGGGTTTTATAACTAAGTTTGGGAATACCTCTTATTAACTCTTCTTTAACAAGCTTATCCAAAGTTTTATAGTTCACATGACCAAGCCTTTTATGCCAAATATCAGCATTGTTAGTAATAGCTTGATTGCACCTATTCTGAGACAATTCTTTTTCAGATTTTTCAAAAACATAACAACTATTTGCTGATCTAACTCCAGTCATGACCAAATCATTATTAAGATCAGTGATAAGACCCTTGTCTTTGTTAAACTTAACAATCATTTTGTTGTCACACAGTTGACTAATGCTAATAAGATTGACTTTTAGACCATGTACAAGAAATATATCATTAATTTCAGGCATTCCAGGTTTGTTTAAGGTTCCTTTTCTAATGATTTTACCTGTATCTCCACCTCCAAACACAACAGTGTTCCCTGTAAGATTAATGACATTTTTCAGAGAACTTGCAGTACCTGTCATGTGCTTAGAACAACCACTATCAAAGTAACAATCATTAGAAGTGATAGCATTTAAAGAAGTGATAACAGCTTTATTATTGGCAATTAAGGTAGTTTTTCTTTTAACTTTTCAGACCCAGTTCATTTTCTGACAGCAAGATACCAACCAGTTTTTATGAGAAATATAACTCCTGTTCCTTTTTAAGTAGCACTTGATTTCTGAATGACCAGGTCTTTTACAGAAGTTACACAGTTTCAACCTAAAAGTAGATTTATCCTCAAAGACATTCAGTTTTTTCTTGGTTGCAAGATTCAGTTTATTCTTGGTTGCAACTGTGCTTCTAACCTTATTGTCAAAAACATGAGTTTCAGTTTTAGCAACAACTTTAACAAAGTTAGTTTTTCCTGTGCTTTCATAACCATAGTAACCTAAACCACTGTTATCTTTAGAGCCTCTAGAATATGACAACATGTTATCTAATTTTTCTGAAACAGAAACATTCAGCAGTTTTATTTTCTTCTTGGTTTCAGTTAGCTCAACCAGCTGTGTGTTGAGTTGCTCAGTGAGATTTCTAACTTCATCTTTTAGATTAGCATTAAGGTTATTTATGATCAAAGATTGCTTACTCAGACATTGATATTTTTCATAAAGAACAAAATATTGTTGAGTAATATTCTCATCAGAGGGCTCTTCCTCATCACTGCTATAGGTTTTAAGACCAGTTGTAACTGGGGTTGAAACAGACTCACAGTCACTTTCATCCAGAGATTCTTTTTCAGTGATTCTACCCATAAAATTAACAAAGTTAGATTCATTCTCTTCATCACTTTTGCTCTCAGATTCACTATCACTGTGAGTGGTTATATAAGCATTTTTATTCCTTTTTAAAGTATTTGCACACTCAGACTGAATGTGACCATAACCTCTACATTCTCTGTATTGAATCTCTCTAGGTTTATACTCTATGTCATCCTTCTCTTTAGGATTCCACTTTCCTTTAGGGTTATTATTAAATCTAGATTCTGACTTAAATTGACTATCCCTTTTCTGAAAGTTTGTGGATGTTCCAGTGTCATTCTGTTTTTTCTTATAAAACTTTTTGTAAACCTTTTCAGCAAAGAAGGCCAGCTGTTCTTCATCACTTAATTTTTCACAGACCTTAGATTCAGATTTCTTAGCCTGAAAGGCTATTCCCTTTTCTGGTCTCTTTTGTTTGAAGAATTTTAGCTCATGATTGCTTAGATTTCCTATAAGGTCTTCAAGTTTTAGATTATCTAAGTCTGTTGACTCTTCAATAGTTGTAATCTTAATTTCAAACCTTTCTGGAAGTGACCTTAGAGTTTTCTTAACAAGTTTAGCATCACTGTATTTTTCACCTAAGTTTCCAGCTTGATGGGCAATATGATAAATTCTGCCATTAAATTGTTCAATGTGGTTTCATCTTCCTCCATTCTTAAATTTTCAAATTGAGTTGTTAACTGTTGGAGTTTAAAGGCTTTTACTTTAACAGTTCCTTCAAAGGTTACTTGTAAAATATCTCATGCCTCTTTGGCAGTTTCACAATGAGAGATATACCTGAACACACTTAGAGTGACACCAGCAAAGATCAAGTTTATTGCTGTTGAGTTTGCACTTGATTTTCTATCCTCATCAGCAGACCATCTGTCTTCAGGTACATAAACTAGATCACCTTCACCATCAGTAACAGTTGGAACCTCCCAACCATACAATACTGTTTTCCATGCATGTTTATTTTGCTGTTTAATGAAAGAACTCATTCTGATTTTCCAGACTCCATAGTTGACTCTTCCTTCAAGCAATGGTGGTTTGTTGAATGCGTTTCCTTCCCTCATTAAGTCCATCTTTACCAGAACACAGGATCCACACTAAGTAAGATCTAGTGTGAAGCTCTGATACCAATTGAAATTCTTATCCGCTGTTCTAGTTGCAGTTTTGCAGTTAGGTTCCAAGTGATGTTGCAACCACAGTTGGAACCTAAGTAAATTAATGGACAGAACTGTGTAAAGTTAAATGTACTTGAAATAAATCACACGCACATTTAACAACGGAGTTCACCTAACTAGGCTACGTCTCCGGGACATTTACCCAGATTATGATATTATAAAAGCTTACAATATAGGATTCAAGTCTTATTGAAAAACATTCAGACTCTCTCTAGGTTTTTTGTCTATCTCTATATTGCTCCTACCTTATAACTATCAATTATAAATCAATGGCATCCCACCATTGTTTTCTTTTAAAGCTCACTGTGTATTCTCTCAAGAATGAGTTCTTTATAATTTAGAACACACATTTTTTACAAGCTAAGTTATCAACTATTTATAAAAGTGAAAACAATTTTCTTGCTTCAAGATCTTTTATGATTGCTTTGACTCTTTTGATTGGTTTCAATCTTTCCATGTATCACAAGACTCTTCAGCGTAGGATTGACTCCAATCTTCATAAGTTAAAACCTGTTTAATAACTAGCTTGGAAATAGGAGTTAGTCTTTTCCTATAACAAGGAAACATATAAGATAATATCTTTTAGAGATAATATCTTTAAATATACATATGAAACATTAACTCCATATTTCATTCAATCTTAAACGTATCATACTGAATTTGATAAGGAACAAAGATTGAAACAAGTGATAAAGACTTGCATAAGAATAGAGATATAGATTTACCTATCTAAAGAAAACATATCTTTATAAACTAATCTCCTTATATCTTTTAGGAAACATATTTCCTTACCACTTTGATATTCTCAATATAAACGAACTAAACCTTTAAGAGCATATGAGAATATATCCTGCATACTTTTTAAAACAAATAATTATCATTAAAGAATAGTAATGCAGAATTACAGAACTAGACAGAATCCTGCAGAACAACATGTTGGAACTTTGGTTGCAACTGAGGTTGCAACATTACTTGAAACCAACAACATTGTCTTAGTAGGTTGTAAATAAGGTTGCAACATTGCTTGAAACCAACAACACTGTCTTAGTTCTTTAACAAACAAGTAGGATTATTTAGTGCAAACTAATAGACAACAAATAGTATTTAGACCAGAAATCTGGTCCTAACAATCTTCATCTGTTGCATTCTTATTTGTTTGATAGTTGTGGAATCTGCAATTAGAGGCCTCGTTTATATGATTTATATGTCTCTTTTCGTTAAAAGACATAACTTCTTTTTTGGCTGAGTACATATAGAGATGTAAGAGTAAGTCGCCGCATTCGGGGACGGGACTAATCTCTTCATATAAAAAATAACACTAACCAAATCATCATAAGCAACATTTTTCGACTTAAACCGCTAAAAACCAACGAACTGTAATCGTTCACTGTAGGTTTTCCGGGGACTAATTTCATCGAGTTTATAGCTTTAAGTGTAACTAAATCTTGGAGATCAGAAACATTTCATTCCCCTTGAGATTCTTTACTTCTGGTTAACATGTAATGAATGTAGTGTAATTATTACTACAGTTGCAAATATATTTTCAAAGAAACTAAATAACCCGCAAGAAAGTAACCCATCCCATATTAGCTTTCCAATTTAAAATCATACAAGAGTAGTTTTAAATACTCCTATAAGGGGATAAATTAGTTCAAACATTCAACAGGACAATTTCGAATTCAAGTTGAATACATGTTTAACAAAATGTAACATTTACGGATTGGTGACTTTGCATGAGTTTGCCCACGTAAATTGATATATTAAGAAACTAATTTATAAATTCACTTGAAATGACACGGCAATTAAACGTATTCCATGTCATATTCGAGAACAAATACACGTAAAATGAAAAACGTTATCAACTTTAATTCATACGGTCCCCCGCCTTGCGGGGGCTTTCTTGCTAGTAGTAATAAATGACGGGTGGAGCTATAATATGTCTGGGCAACTGTGAATACAATTTATTTACTAAAACAATATGATCACACGACTTCTCAGATTTTTTTAGAAACACTCAATGGATCCGGGGTCCTGATGAAACGAAGTAAAGTTTAATAAACGCAATGGTTATTTAAAACAATTTCTGAATGCCCGATTTAAGTTTTCTAAGTTTTCTGACTTTTTAGAAACTCAGTTTTGGTTTTAAATTTTGGCATTATTAACCAATTTCAAATTGGTTTTAATAAGCCAAAAGTTTTAGAGTTTCTAAGTCAGTTTTAGCTTTGCTTTACTTTTCTTTAGATGATTAAGTATTTAGTCTTTGTGAAGCAAATGGTGCATACATTTCGTTTGCATGCATGCATGCACTAGCCTCTTTGTGGTACGGGCATATATAGATGTGTTTTTTATAATTAATTTGATTGATACGTAGCTATTTGTAAGTCTCCCTATATTATTAAGAGAATATCGTCAACCTTATTATCTAACAGATTCTCAAACTCCTAAATCTAACAATCTGGCCTCCTGGCAATTTTATCTTGCAGATTTATCTAAAATCTATTCATACCTAAAATAATAGACTTGATACTTGTAAACGCACGAAAACAACAAACAACAGTAGAGATATCTTTATTCACACTTAAGTTCATACAATCACACAAAGGCTGAACAATATAGCTGAAACATGTTATATTTTCATAGCTTTAAAGAGGCTGAATATCATATATATACCCACCCAATACAGCAAATAGCGAACTGGCCTATATTCCTACAGCCAAACAATAAGAATCGAAGAGATTCCCCAATGTCATAGTGAAGAGCGAATTCTGTTGTGTCCTCTTCTTTGAAAGCTCGTTAGAAACTTGTTTCATGGTTGGGCGATAACGTGGAACGACTTGCAAACAAGCAAATGCTATTTTTAAGGAACTTGCAATATCTTCAGATTCACGAATCGTCGTTGGAATTCGGAGCCGTTCATCCAACACATCTTTCAACAGAGTAGATTTTAACTCATCTGGTAACTGTGACGACAATGAGAATTGAGAAACTAAGTCACCCGGATGCCTCCCCATTAAAACTTCTAGAGTAAGTACGCCGAAGCTATAAACATCTTGCATCTCATTCACTTCCATTGTGTAAGCAAGTTCTGTCATAACAAAGTTATTGATGACAGTAGTAATAAAAAAAAATATGTACCCCAATAAATCTGCTATGAGGACTGAAGTACAGTAATAAAAAGTTACAATACTTCCCAGCAAGGAATGAATTGATGGCAGATCTTCTGGATAAGAATATTTTCAATTTTAATTATAAAAAGTTGCAATACCTGGAGCTGCATAACCAAATGTTCCTGCAAAAGAGGTGCAATTGGTTGAGTTGGTCTTTAAAATTCGAGCAGTACCAAAATCTGAGATATGAGCGACGTTCTCTTTATCTAGCAAAATGTTTTTGCTTGATATGTCGCGATGGACTATGGGAGGTGAACAATCATGGTGCATATACGACAAACCATTTGCAACACCTTTAATGACATCGATCCTCTTTGGCCACTCAAAATCAGTTGCTTTCTTTTTATCAATGAGGATTTTATACAAATCTCCACCTTCCAAAAACTCATATACTAAAAATGAGTGTTGTGAATGTGAGCAAAAGCCGTACAATTTAACGATATTACGGTGACGAATCTCAGCTAATGCACGTATCTCACTGGTGAAAGCTTTTTGGTTATTCAACTCCCCAATTTCTATAGAATGTAATTTCTTAACAGCGAGAACTTCATCATTTGGTTGTTCAACCTTGTAAACTGTTCCTGATCCACCCACTCCGATACAATACTTTTCGTCAAAGTTTTCTGTCTCCGCAATGATAGTATCATAAACCAATTTTCCATTATAACTCCAAATCGAAAAAATATTTTCATTATTTTCATGTTGTCGATGACTTATTGTTTTTTGTTGCTTTCTTCTACAAACAAAGATTCCTAATATCACCAATATCAAAAATGAAAATGTAACAGCACAAACAATGAGTAGAGTTGTAGTTCTTTTGTTCTTCCTTTTCTTCGTACTGACTATTTTTTCTGGGGGACATTCCTTTAAACCAGTAAAATTACCACACAGGTCTTTATTTTCTCTAAAATCATAAACTGAAAGGTGTTGAAAAGGTTTTGTGTTGGGAACAGGACCCTCTAATTGGTTGTAAGACAAGTTCAGAGATATTAAACTCACCAGTGTATCAAAGCTATCCGGAATCGAACCAGAAAATTGATTATGCGACAAACTCAGATTCTGTAAGGTAATCAATTGTCCAACTTCTTGTGGTATCTCACCTGAGAGTAGATTTTGTGCAAGGTCAAGATCTTCAAGAACATGAAAACTACCTATTTCGAAAGGAATATCTCCTTCAAGTCTATTTTTGCTCAAGTTCAAGAGCCGTAGCTTAGAGCACCGAGACAATTGCACAGGGACCGAGCCTGTTAGGTTATTGGCCTCCAAGTTCAGAGTTTCTAGGTTAGGGTAGTCACCAACCTCAACCGAAATATTCCCTATCAACTCATTATTACTTAAATTGATGTCAAATAATAATTTACCCAAATTTTTCGGAACCTGTCCAGTAAGACCGTTTGAAGAGAGGTCGAGGCTTTGTAGCTTTGGTGCCAGCCCAATCTCTGCCGGTATTCTCCCAGCTGAGATGTTATTGTTGGAAATCTTAAGTGTAGAAAGATTCTGAAACAATCCCCAGTTTCGAGATAGCTCTCCGAAAATGTTATTATAACTCAAATCTAAGAGATACAAATGAGGATATACCCCAAAGTCTTCGGTTATATCACCTGTTATATGGTTTCCGTCAAGTCTAATTCTTTGCAAGCTGGTACATGTTTTAAATGTTTTTGGGACCTTACCTGTAAAATTATTATTTGTTGCGCCAAAAAGTGTCAGGGATCCACTTTTGCATATATTATGTGGCAATTGGCCACTGAGATGGTTATCACTAATTTGAATTTCTTTCAATTTTGTAATATTATTTAGTGAGACGGGAAGTAGTCCTCCAAGTTGGTTTCCCGCCAAAGATAACTTAGTAAGATTTGTTAGGTGACCAATCTCTCTTGGAATTGTGCCTACAAGGTTACTTTCCCACAATAATAAAATTTCCAAGCTGGACAAGTTCCCTATAGAACTTGGAATTGAACCTGACAACGGGTTTCGATAAAGAGCCAATTGTGTAAGAGACCTTAAGAAACCAATTTCTTTTGGAATCATGCCAATAATATTATTGCCAAAAAGGTGCAAATGTATCAAACTAGACAAGTTCCCTATAGAACTCGGAATCGAACCTGACAAGTAGTTTGCTGAAAAGTCCAACTTGGTAAGACTCGTTAGCTGTGCAATCTCTCTTGGAATTGTGCCAACAAGTGTATTTCTCCATAAGTATAAACTCGTTAAGCTGGATAAGTTTCCTATAGAGCTCGGAATCGAACCTGACAAGTTGTTTTTGGATAATTCCAGATCAGTAAGACTCGCTAGCTGACCAATCTCTCTCGGAATTGTGCCAACAAGTTCATTTCCATACAAGTATAAAACCTCCAAGCTGGACAAGTTCCCCACAGAGCTAGGAATCGTATCTGACAAGTTGTTTTGTGAAAAGTCTAACTCTGTAAGACTCGTTAGTTGACCAATTTCTGTTGGAATAAATCCATAAAGAGAGTTGTTGGAAAGATTAATTGTAGTCAAATGGTGTAAGGATGAGAAGTTAAGCTCAGAAATCACACCTTAGTGAAAAAATCTCAGACTCGCTCTAGTTTTTATGCATATCTCTATATTTCTCCTATTATATAACGATCACTCAAAAAATCAATGATATTCCACCATTCTTTTTCGTTTTAAAAGTTCACTCGTCTCGTGTCTCTCTAACAGTAGTTATTTATAGTTTAGAAAACACACTTTTTACACGCAATACTATCAACTATTTATAAAGACAGAATTACATGTTAGGGGTCGATACAGGCGAATACCGAGAAAGACAGAAAGCTAAACCGAGCACACACTCTTTGATAACGGAGTTCACCCAAATTGGCTACGTCTCCGGGCCGCTACACGTGGCACTTAATATTATTAAGAGGATTACAAATGTAATCTAGCTAAACACAAAGCTATGGTTCTCTCGCAAATAGAACTCTCTCTTTATAATGTAGAGATGTTTGTGTAGATGTAATTAAAATACAAGATATTGGGGCATATAAATAGAACCCTTAGTGGGTCATATTACAATTCCAAGCGATGTGGGATAATTAGAAAACATGGCCAAACCTCATTTGGCTCCACAACTCAACAATCTCCCACTTGGAGTCAAATGTCGAGTGCTTCAAAAGAACTCCAATTATCCCCGACCACCGAACTCACTGTGCTCCACCGAGCAGAATGCTCTCATCGGTATCCTTGTATAGTAATTGATACTCTGCCGTCATCGGCGAGTTACTCAATATTCCAGTGTAGCGGCGACCCTAAGCCTCATGCTCGGAGTCCTACTGAGGTTGCACACAGCCTCAGTTTGTCGATTGTAACAGTCTTCGTTAGCATATCGGCGGGGTTCTTAGCGCCCTCAATCTTTTCTAGCGCAAAGATTCCATCTTCTAGAACAACCCGGATAAAGTGGTAACGAATCTGTATGTGCTTTGTGCGTGAATGGAATACAGGATTCTTAGCTAGCTGAACTGCACTTTGGCTATCACAGTGCAGAACTCCCTTGTCGGTTTTCTGACCGAGCTCCTTTAAGAAACCTTGCAACCAAATCATCTCTTTGCTTGCTTCCGTCATCGCGACGTACTCAGCCTCTGTGGTCGACAGTGTAACAATCTTTTGCAACTTAGATATCCAACTCACAGTCGTACCACCGTAGGTACAAACACATCCCGTTGTGCTCTTTCGGCTGTCCAGATCACCGGCCATGTCAGCATCCACATAGCCGTGCAGGCCTTCCGAGGTCTTTCGGAAACATAATCCCGAACTCACAGTACCCGTGAGATATCTCAATATCCACTTCACAGCTTCCTAATGGTGCTTGCCCGGGTTACTCATGTAACGACTGACAACTCCCACTGCATGGGCAATGTCCGGTCTTGTACACACCATAGCGTACATCAGGCTACCAATTGCTGAAGTGTAGGGTATGTTCGACATACGATCATTTCCTTTCTCGTCTGAGGGTGATTGTTTCTTCGACAAGCTAAAGTGTGCGGCTAGCGGTGAGCCTACAGCCTTGGCATCACTCATGCTAAACCGTGCCAACACTTTCTTCACATACTCGGCTTGCGACAGAAACAGGGACCCATCCCTTCCTCGGGAAATCTCCTCTCTATTGGCACTGAGGGTCCGCGGTTAATGAGATAAACCGCCGTGCTTACTGCATGTGCCCACAAGGCTTTGGGCAACCCACTTTGCAGTCTCATACTCCTAGCACGCTCATTGATTGTTCGGTTCATTCGCTCGGCCACGCCATTCTGCTATGGCGTTCTTCGGATGGTCTTCTCCATTCGAATGCCTCTCTGAGCACAGAACTCTACGAACTTCGCATCAATGTACTCTCCGCCGTTATCGGACCTCAAACACTTGAGTTTATTCCTGGTCTCTAGTTCGACCATGGCCTTCCATTCTTGAAATTTCTTAAACACCTCAGACTTGTGTTTCAAGAAATAGACTCATGTTTCAGACTTGTAAGAGGATTACAAATGTAATCTAGCTAAACACAAACCTATGGTTCTCTCGCAAATAAAACTCTCTTTATAATGTAGAGGTGTTTGTGTAGATGTAATTAAAATATAAGATATTGGGGCATATAAATAGAACCTTTAGTGGGTCATATTACAATTCCAAGCGATGTGGGATAATTAGAAAACATGGTCAAAGCTCATTTGGCTCCACAACTCAACATTACAATCTTCTAATATATTCAAATATTTATTCTTGATTCTTCATTCTTCAGGATCTTCTTGATTGTTTTAAACCTTCAATTTGATCCAATCATGCAGCCATCTCAGCAACAAGATAGCTTCTGATTGAGCACAACTTCCTTTGATACACACGAGATAGAGCTTACTTTTAGTTTAGGAGATTTTTAACCGTCTACATTGTTAGCTTACAAATTCTAAAACTCTTAAATTCATCTGCCTGATCTCCAGGCAATTGTGCCATGTAGACTTATTTAACATTTATAGATAACTAAAAAAAATGAATCTAATACTTGAAAACCGCACATACTCAACTACGAACAACATTAGAGATCACTTTATCCGCACTCATGTTCATTGATACAAGTATTAGTACTCGGTGAACACCTAGCTGAAGCATATTAAAGTGCCTCAGCATTACTCAGACGAAAATTAATATATAGCCCTACAATATAGCAGAACAGGAATTAAAATCACAGGGATAGAGAGTCTAGACTATCAAATTTTAAGTGACTGCCCTTAGAAGAAACCATACAATATAGCCATACGGTAATGATACTTGAAAAACGCATATCGGCACATATACATTATTGATACTGGAAAAGCGTGCATCAGCACATATACAATTAATAATAATATTAAGCAAGATCTTGCCATTCACACTCATGTTCATACTTCATACAACCATGAAAGTAACAGTACTCACAAAACACCTTCGCTTTAGAAAGACGAATTATCATATATTTATAAAACGGCAAGATATATAAGAAAGAGAAATTGGCATGTGATCAAAGGGTCGGTCCAACATAATCAAAGAGATTCCCCAATGTCATAGTGAAGAGAGAATATCGATGTGGTCTCTGCTTCGAAAGCTCAGTGGAAACTTGTTTCATGGTCGGGCGATGACGTGGAACGACTTGCAAACAAGCAAATGCAATCTTTAAAGAACTTACAATATCTTCAGACTCACGAATCGTCCTTGGGATTAAGAGCCGTTGATCCAACACATCTTTCAAAAGTGTTGATTTAAATTCATCTGGTAATTCTATCGACGATGAGAATTGAGAAACTAGGTCACCCGGATGCCTCCCGATTAAAACTTCTAGAGTAAGTACACCAAAGCTATACACATCTTGCATCTCATTCACTTCCATTGTGTGAGCAAGTTCTGTCATTACAAAAATAATTAATAGTAATAGTAATAAAGCAAAATATAAATGCAAAATGGACTTCCACAATGATACGTGCCCAAAAAATCTGTCCCAGGTGAAAGATAAAGGAACGTATTTTATGGCAAATGTTCTGAGTAAGAATAATTTTTCTTTAATTTAAAAAATCGAAGGGAAGCTATATACCTGGAGCTGCATAACCAAATGTTCCTGCAAAAGAGGTGCAATTGGTTGAGTTGGTCTTTAAAATCCTAGCAGTACCAAAGTCTGAGATGTGAGCTACGTTCTCTTCATCGAGCAAAATGTTTTTGCTCGATATGTCACGATGAACTATGGGAGGTAAACAATCATGGTGCATATACGACAAGCCATTTGCAACACCTTTAATGATCTCAATCCTCTTTGGCCACTCAAAATCAGATGCTTTATTTCTATCAATGAGTACGCTATACAAATCTCCACCATCCAAAAACTCATATACTAAAAAGGAATGTTGTGAATGTGAGCAGAAACCATACAATTTTACGATGTTACGGTGACGAATCTCAGTCAATGCACGTATTTCACTTGTGAATGCTTTTTGGTTATTCAAATCCCCAATTTCCACACAGTGTTTTCTTTACAGCAAAAGCTTCACCATTAGGTTGTTCAACCTTATAAACTGCTCCTGATCCACCCACTCCAATACAATACTTTTCGTCGAAGTTTTCTGTCTCCGCAATTATACTTTCATAAACCAATTTTCCATTATAACTCCAAATCGAAAAAATATTTCCATTATTTTCATGTTGTCGATGACTTATTGTTTTTTGTTGCTTTCTTCTACAAACAAAGATTCCTAATATCACCAATATCAAAAATGAAAAGGTACTAACACAAACAATGAGTAGAGTTGTAGTTCTTTTGTTCTTCCTTTTCTTCCTACGGACTATTTTTTCTGAAGGACATTCCTTTAAACCAGTAAAATTACCACACAGGTCTTTATTTTCTCTAAAATCATAAACTGAAAGGTGTTGAAAAGGTTGTGTTGGGAACAGGACCCTCTAATTGGTTGTAAGACAAGTTCAGAGATATTAAACTCTCCAGTGTATCAAAGCTATGCGGAATCGAACCAGAAAATTGATTATGCGACAGATTTAGATTCTCTAACCTAACCAATTGTCCAACTTGTTGTGGTATCTCACCCGAAAGCAGATTTTGAGCCAGGTCAAGAATTTCCAGAACCGGAAGATTACCTATTTCGAAAGGAATATCTCCGTCAAGTCTATTTTTGCTCAAATCCAAGATCCGTAACTTCAAGCACCCAGACAAATGAATGGGGACCAAGCCTGTTAGGTTATTGCTCGTCAAGTTCAGAGTTTCTAAGTTATGGTAGTCACCAACCTCAACCGAAATGCTCCCTATTAACTCATTATTACATAAATTGATCTCTGATAATAATTTACCCAGATTTCTCGGAACTTGTCCACTAAGACGGTTTGAAGAGAGGTCGAGTCTTTTTAGCTTTGGTGCCAGTCCAATCTCTGCCGGTATGCTCCCAGAGATGTTATTGTTAGAAATCTTAAGTGTAGTAAGATTCTGAAACAATCCCCAATTTTGAGATAGCTCTCCGTAAAAGTTATTATTGCTCAAATCTAAGTGATCCAAATGAGGATATACTCCAAAGTCTTCGGATATATCACCCGTTATATGGTTCCCATCAAGTCTAACTCTTTGCAAGGTGGTACAATTTTTAAGTGTTTTTGGAACCTTACCTGTGAGATTATTATTTATAGCCGTAAAATTTACCAGGGATCCACTTTTGCATATATTATGTGGCAATTGGCCAGTGATATGGTTTTGACTAATTGCAAAGAATTCAAATTTTGTAATATTATTTAGTGAGACGGGAAGTAGTCCTCCAAGTTGGTTAAACCCCAAGTTTAACCTGGTCAAGTTGGATAGGTTTCCTATGGAACTCGGAATTGAACCTGACAGGTTGTTTCCATTAAGTGCCAACATTGTAAGAGACCTTAAGAAACCAATTTCTTTTGGAATTGTGCCAACAAGTTTATTGGAAAAAAGGTGCAAAATTGTCAAACTAGACAAGTTTCCTATAGAGCCCGGAATCGAACCTGACAAGTTGTTTGTTGAAAACTCTAACTCGATAAGACTCTTTAGTTGACCAATCTCTTTTGGAA
The DNA here is from genome assembly GCA_963920805.1 of Primula vulgaris. Classification (NCBI taxonomy): domain Eukaryota; kingdom Viridiplantae; phylum Streptophyta; class Magnoliopsida; order Ericales; family Primulaceae; genus Primula; species Primula vulgaris. The sequence goes on along the minus strand of OY987216.1, from coordinate 4,631,156 downwards.
TCATGCCAACAAGTTTATTTTCATGAAGGTACAAAATTGTCAAACTAGACAAGTTTCCTATAGAGCCCGGTATCGAACCTGACAAGTTGTTTGTTGAAAGGTCCAACTTGGTAAGACTCTTTAGTTGACCAATCTCTCTAGGAATTGTGCCAGAAAGTTTATTGTCCCACAGGATTAAACCCGTTAGGTTGAACAAGTTTCCTATAGAGCTTGGTATCGAACCTGACAAGTTGTTTCTTGAAAGGCCCAAATCGTTAAGACTCTTTAGTTGACCAATCTCTCTTGGAATCATGCCAACAAGTTTATTGTCAAAAAGGTACAAAATTGTCAAACTAGACAAGTTCCCTATAGAGCTTGGTATCGAACCTGACAAGTTGTTTGTTGAAAAGTCCAACCCGGTAAGACTTGTTAGCTGACCAATCTCTCTAGGAATTGTGCCAGAAAGTTTATTACCCCACAGGATTAAATCCGTTAGGATGGATAAGTTTCCTATAGAACTTGGAATTGAACCTGAGAAGAGGTTTCGACTTAAGCTCAATAGTGTGAGCGACCTTAACGATCCAATTTCTTGTGGGATGGTCCCATAAAGGGAGTTGTCGTAAAGACCGAGTGTAGTCAAACGGTGTAAGGATGAGAAGTTAAGGTCGGAAAGCTTACCTTTCAAACCACTACCATAGATAGTGATGTTGTCGACTCTACCAGCCTTGTTGCAACTAATTCCGAACCAACTAATGTAATGGTTACTTGGATTATGTTTTATTATTTCCCAAGATGATAGAACAGCTTGGCTTTGTTTGTTCAGGCTGGATTTCCAGTTCAGAAGAGCCAACGCCTCTTCGTTATTAGCTTCTCGTAACTGTTTGTTGGTTGAAAACGAAGAAGCTGAAGTAGTAGAAATAAAAGGAAAGATAGAAACATAAATGATGATAATTAGAAAAACAAACTGTGCATGCTGCAGGATTCTCATTTTCTTTTTTACTTGTATTAAGAAAAAATGGCATTTGGTTACACTATAAACTGCAAGTTCATTGAATCTCTTCCATTCAAATCCAATCCAATTTGGAAAACATGACTTTTTTTCCTCTTTAGAATGCAATGACTAACGACTTTGAAAAGTTTATTTGGAACTATGGAAGACAAGGGAACACCGGACTACTTCAAAAAACTTATATCCTTTATTTTTGTTAGGAACAAAAGTTCTCTTTTGTGGGATGCAATATGCTAATTAACTGAAATTAATCCAATGTGAACCGTTATCTAGGGAAAAAAAATGTTTTATGTCAACTAGCATACATTAATAAAATGGAAACCAAACTATTGATATTTACAATTTAGACACTGAACTATATACTTTTTCTTAAACTCTGGACCTCTGTCAATTTAATTGAACGAAATTTAAGTTTAAATTACATTTCAGTTCCAAATTTTATAAAACATATGAATTTAACCGAAAAATTTATAATTTTACATTTTTAACCCGGAAAAATATTTTTAGAGATAACTTTTTAAAAAAAGTACTTGGACTACAAAAAATATTTTTAGAGATAACTTTTAAAATATGAAAGAAACGGAAATACAAAAATACGTAAGACTTTTTGTAATCAAAGGTTTGTTATGCTTTGTAATCTAGGTTACGTCCCAATTGTTTATTAATGTAAGTTTGTGTGTTTGATAAATAAAAAAAGTACATAGAATATTAACTTTAAATGTAAGAGTACTCATTTGATGACGCTAACCTAATTGTTGAACTGGTCACAAAGACGCGTAGCTTCTCTTATTATTTTATTTCAAAACCATTCCAAAAATGCAAAATAAACACCACTTATTTAACTCAACGGCGGCAACTCCCACTCACTAACATTTAAAAAAAAAAAAAAAACCACCACCACAACAGGGAAGAAACTAACTAATAATCATCTCATTACAAAACACTAACCACCAAAACAGAATCAGTTAACTATCTACCTCCATTTCTCTTTCATTTTCACAATCCTAATGCTTCAATGTACCCCTTCGTAACCCTCCTCCTCGTAGTCGCCTCGTTATCTCTTACACCGTTTATCGAGTCCAAGTGCTCTATAAATTTATATTTATAATTTTTAACCCAAAAAAAAGTACTTTTTTTGAAAAAATTAACTTTTAAAAAAATTAACTTTTTTGAAAAAACGAACTTTTTTTATGAAAAAAATTACTTTTTTGAAAAAATTAACTTTAACAAAAAAAAAAAAAGTTGCTTTTTTTTAAAAATATTAACTTTTTAAAAAAATATTTTTATAAAAAAAGTTAAATATTTTAAAAAAAAGTAACTTCTTTTGTTTTTTTTAAGTTACTTTTTTCAAAAAGAGTAATTTTTTTCAAAAAAAAAGTTAGTTTGTTCAAAAAAGTCATTTTTTTTAAAAGTTGATTTTTTCAAAAAATAAGTTACTTTTTAAAAAAAAATATATCTTTTCGGGTTAAAAATGTAAAATTATAAATTTTTCGGGTTAAATTCATATGTTTTATAAAATTTGGGAGTGAAATGTAATTTAAACTTAACTTCCGTCCAATTAAATTGACGGAGGTCCCAATTTGGGAAAAAATATATATTTCGGTAACTCAATTGTTATTGTCATAAGTTTTGTCCCCTATTTTATTAATTTAGGATAGTTGGAGTCGCCAAACCGATTTTTTTCCCTTTAAATTTAAGTGTACATTAGTAATCTGTTTGTAAAATGGTCAATTGCTGGCTTTTCCGTCCACTTGAGTTGTTTTTTTAATAAAAAAATAACGAAGACTAAACTTAAGGATAATTAAAGAGAAAGTTTATAATTCATGGTAGTTAACAAAATAATAACATATTTCAGATTAGCGAAAGTGTAATAAACCTCTTTTATCAGATTCTTTGGGTTTTCTCCTTCTATAAGATGGGACAAGCTAATGCTGATTGGTTTTGGCTGCCTGAAAAATTCAGGGCAGCATGTATTGAATTTTAAGGCAGCAAAACCAATTCAAATCAGATCCGTTTAGTATATTTTTCGGTTAATTAATAAGTGTTATGTTTTTAGTACGTGACACAATCAAAATAATAGTGTACTAGATTCACGATAATGTTAATCGTTCGGTGTTCAATCGAAAATGCACTATTATTTTGGGTGTGTCAACTAATATTATTTTTTAGTTTTAAATTAATTTTAGGATATATATTTTTGGGTTCATTAACATGTGTTAGGTTTTTAGTATTTTTTTTTAATTTTGAATTAATTTTCGGATAGATATTTTTGGGTTCATTAATATGTGTTATGTTTTTAGTATGTGACACACGCTAAATAATAATGGACTAGATTCACGGTAATGTTAATCGTTCAATATTCAATATGTATATTAAGCATGTATTTTTTGAAATACTATGTTGAGTATGTGTGGTATTTTTTGCAATATGTTTATTAAAGAAATATATTATTTAATAATCGGTTTGGCGAAAGAGTATCTGGTAATCGTTTAATCATTTAATATATTTTCAAAATCAACTTGCATTAAATACAAAAATATTTGTGTTTATACTTTATAATCGTTACATATAATCATACCGGGGCATTGGTTAGCTTTATACTTTCATAATTTAAGTAAATTAAACTTTTAACCATCGTTAAATTATTATGATTATGATCTTCAGAAATTAATGGGTTTTGGATTTGACCAAAATAACAGTCAAAACATATCTGTTTTTAGCCTTTTAGGTGATGACTGTGTTTAGATATTTTTGTTTGATTGTGCAGATTGTGACAAATCTTCTTTGTCTTCTCATCTATTTAACTATTTGCATCAAAAATACACATTTTGGACTAGAATCCTATCTGATCTATATATACTTTCAACCACAGTTTAAATTCCCTTGATTCAAATGTGTGACAAAAATAACTTATATCATGACGGGCTGATATAATTTAAAAATGATGAAAAGAATATTATCAACACTATTGACCCACTCACTGTTTAATAATGTGGCAAATTAAATTTTACTTTCAACTATAGGTACTTAAAATCCCTTAATTTGAATATGTGATGAAAGTAACTCAAATGATGAAAAAACATACAATAAACCCATTCATTATATTTATCCATAAATGGATAAATTCTAGCATCTCTACAAATGATGTTCATTTAATTTGAGACTAAATCAGTTAAACATCGATTTTACAAAACACAACAGCACAATCAATTTATTTAAAAACTTTCAGGTTAAATAAAACTTTATCAAAACTATGGGAGAGGTTATGTAGTTCATTAAATAATTTAGAAAATAACGTGCACAATTATAAATATAAGTGTAATATATTTATGGTGTACATCACAAGAGATCACATTTTTTGAAAGAGAGAGAAATGGAAGATGTGATTCACTCTTGGTCTGCTCCAAGGTCTCTTAGTACAAGTCTCATGTACTCTTTTGCTCAGGTATATATACATTTTCTCTATCTATTTCTATATATAGTTATATACACACACACACTACAATATAATAGCACAAAGATGATTATTTACACATAACACATGCAATTACACACTACAATATAATAGCACAAAGATGATTATTTACACATAACACATGCAATTACACACTACAATATAATAGCACAAAGATGATTATTTACACATAACACATGCAATTACTCCTATGAAAATGCATATAATTTTGACCGACAAATAACTCGTATGAAAATTGTCAAAATCAATTTTTTTAATAGTTAACGACATGGTTCAAATCTTGAACTATATGGAAAAAAAATTAAAAATTTATATTTTAACAATTTAAATACGATATATTTGTCGGTAAAAGTTTCAGGTAGATACATAGAGGCCCGATGTTTTGGTACGGGAGTATATTTATGTGTAATGTATAGCTTTACAAATTACAAGTAACCATTTCGTCTTCCTTTCTTAGCCTGTTAGATCAGTTTTCTGTTGACTTTTGATATTTATAGTGAGAGATAAATTGTTAGCTAGTGTTCTTAATTTGAAGGGAGACAAATTTAGTGCCTAACTATAGTTCATTTAAATTTATTTTATTTACTCTCCCCTTGCTTAATTCAGAAATATGAAATGGAAATAAGAAAAGTGGAAGAATAAGATTGTATGATACATTTATATTTATATGTATAGCCTTACAAGTAACCATTTGTACTTCCTTTTTTTAATTTGTTAGATGAGTTTTCAGCTGCTAAATTAAATTTAATGGGAGACAAATTTGGTGCCTAGTTTTAATTCATTTATTTATTGTATTATTTAATGTCCCTTGCTCCCTTTGCAAAGGCATACATTTCCCAAATTTATGATCTGACTTGTTTAGTACAGAAATATGAAAATGGAAATTAGAAAACTGGAAGAAGAATATTGTATGATACTATTTGGGCAATTAATTTTGACCACTTAGTTTGGGTAGTTCTTTTATTTTATTTTATTTTATTTTTGGGGGTATTTCCAAGAGTACATTATTTAGTGGAGGTGAATAATGTATTTGACATAATAGTTGTAACTTTGATAATGGTGACTTTTTCTGACACTTAAAAAAGTTTTATAGGCGAATTTAGTATAAAAGTCATAAAGTACAGCTTTTTTAAATTTTAAGTCTGAACTTGTTCAAATGTAGTTTTTTTTTATTGAAATAGAAATAGGGAGATTAAATTGGCACGAATTTAGGGAAAGCAGTATGATTACATAATTTAATTTATCTCTGTGAGAGTTAAAGATTTTTTCTTTTCGACCAACTTTGGATAAGCTATTAAAAGGTACAAAAAGTCCCTCAAACCAGCGTGGTGTAAAAAAATAAATCATAGTTTTAATGATTTGTCATTTTTTTTATCACAGTCATACATTTCCGTTCGGTTTTTGGCAAAACCAAAACCGAGCAGATTTTTCGGTTTCGGTCTTTTTATTTTTTTGGACCGAACCGGACCGGGTTTTTTCGGTCCGGTTTCGGGTTTTTTCGGTTTTATTTTTGGTTTTTTGGTTTTTTTCGGTTTTTCGGGTTTTTTCGGTTCGGTTTTATTGTAAACCGAAACCAACCCGAAAAAGTTTTGGTTTTTCGGTTTCGGACTTTTCTGGTTCGGTTTTTTCGGGTTTTTGCCCAGCTATAGTAAAAATCATTATATCCCCCTTTTTTATTTATTTTGATAGAGGGATGATACAGAAGTGGTCGACGAACCGTTGTATGCACATTTCCTAAGGGCAACAGGTGCTGAGAGGCCTTACAGAGAAGAAGTTCTATCAAAAATGGTATTGCTGATGCAACACCTCATTCTGTTAATGCGGAAAATAAGATCAGTAAAATTTTATATACCCATCTAAAAACACGCATAAACAAATAGGTCTTAAATTTATTAATTCTCTCCAAAATAAACAAGAGCATAATTGGTTAATTGGAATTTGGATGTCACAAAAAGAAAAGTTACGAGTCTTCTGACAGAAATGTGAGATGCTGAAAGCTGTTTTGAATCTTGTACAGAATATCATTGTGTAGTGCTCTCAGTTAAAACTACACGATTATGGGGAACAGGTTATCACATGTTGCAAAATTTTTATTGATTATGCCGTAAGGCTAGCGAAACATGAATTCGTGCTTACCATTACTTGTTGTATTATTGCCATATACTAAATGTTCAACTGCTAAACTTTTGTGGTTGCCTTTTGGTCTCAATTAACAGGAGTCTGATGGAAACAAGGTTATCAAAGATGTCGTTTTTGGTCCAGGAAAAAATAAGTATCGTTACTGTAAGGTAATTTAAATGCACCTTTACACATTAATTTTGCTTACTCAACTTATTCGATAGCTAATCTGTTAATAATTGTTCTCGGTGGGAACAATTTTATGAAGCTAATTTCCCATCACTCAGCTCAGATTCTGTTAAAAAAATGCGATGATACTTAATATTAAGATTCAAGGAGATTAGAAAGTACTAGCCTCTCAAATGCTGCGTACTAATACAGAATATGTTGCTGCAATTGTAAGAATTTGTTTGGTACATTATTTCTCCTTTCTCCTTCTTCAGCACATGTCGAAACAATGGTTACCTGGTTTGTCAAAGGAGGTGATGGAAAAAGGAAAGCACTTCATCCTAATTAGAAATCCTCTTGATGTTTTGGTAAGTAATCCATGTGACTTGTCTATTGATTGTTTTTGAAGATTACTCGTAGTGTTTTCCTTGCATGTTTTGCAACTACGTATCAACATTATATTTCCTTTTAAATCTTCATTTAAAATATCAAAAGAATTACATTTCTTTTGTTTACAAAAAGCCTACGCAAAAACAAAAAAAAAGGATTTGCAACTATCATGAAACTGCGAAAATTATTTTATTGTGTCCCCTGAAATTCTTATTTGCATTTACCCTTTTTTTCCGCTAAACACTTGTTCGATACAGAAGAATATAGAACTTGTTTTTTGGTTCTGTATCCTTTTTACAACAACAAAAAAATATGGCATGTAAAACATTTTTTTCTAAAATGGCCACCCTGTACACGAGAAATGCATTGAAATTCATTTGAAATTATAGCCATCAAACAAATATTTTGGTACTCATAAGTATCTATCTATAATATACGCGTTCAGTTTCCAAAATCTCTTCGTTTCAAATCATTGAAAGCAAGCTTAGTTGCTATAATCTGACAATAGTTTGTTCTTTGCAAATGTCATGCATTGCCAGCCGTCATTTGACAAGGTGGTGCCACCATCTTTTCTCGAGCTAGGGTTGGGAAATTTGGTCGCTATATATAACGAGCTTTGCGAAATGGGGAATCCCCCACCAGTAGTTGATGCAGGAGAGCTTCAAGAAAATCCCGAGGTTATTATTTATTTTGAAATAATCCTTATTTTAACTTGGTAGTTAGTACTCTATGTTTTTACTTCCATGCTTTTTTCAAGTTTGTTGTCGATTTCGTATGAAAGGGGTTGATCTCTCCCATACTGTTTTTTCCTGTGATTTTTTTGGTTCAATCTTGTTGTTTAAGCTTTATTGGAGGGCACAAAACCATTGAATTTATCCTTAATCCTTAGAATCCAGCTTACTTGCTTAAAAGCTGCAACCAAACAAGCCTCAAAATTTAATGTTCTATCTTTTTGACATATGGGCAGGCTTCTTTACGCCATCTTTGTGAAGACTTGGATATTCCTTTCCAACCAGCTATGTTGAAGTACGAAAAGTCATTTTTTTTTACGCTTTCTGGTAGTCTAGATAATTATTTAGTCTAAGTATAGAATCATTTAAACTTTTCAGCTATATCGTAAAAAGCAAATGCATGGTTTTGTATGCAAAACACAGTGTTGTTTCAAATTCTTACTCTACCAACTCCACCCCTCCCCTTATTTTCTCAAGGAAAAAGAATTTGGAGACCCCATAATTGTACGATTCGTACCAATAACTTATTATCATGAAACTTTATAATATCTGTTTTATGAACCAAGTTCTATAATCATTCATCTTGAATTCTTCAACGTATCTATTAGGTGGGAAGCGGGGCCAATACCAGAAGATGGGGTGTGGGGTCCATGGTGGTATAAAAGTGTACATAAATCGACAGGATTTGCAGCACCTAAAAAATACCCTTCAGTATGCATTTTGTCCATCTTGATTTTTTTCCGGAACGCCAAAAGCTTAGTAAAACTTATACAACCTCACTATTTGGTATCATGTTTATAAAAATATATCCATCTAGGTATACTTACAAATTTACTACTATGACTACTTTTAATAGGCTCGATGAGGTATTTCATAAGAATCTGTTTCTGGGTGAAACCTGTAGTATAAAAGCAGAACTATTTTGAACATTTCATAAGCTTAGTCAATATAATGTGAATCGTTTAGCAAAGTGAAATTTTGAGTTAGTTTTACTAATGCATGTGGTGTTATGCCTTTACTTAAGTAGATTATTACTAATTTGAAATTTTAGCCATTTCCATCCTCCTTGTATGATTTGCTGGAGCAAAGTCTACCTCTCTACAACATTCTTAAGCGTCAATCAAAAGGAACGTCTTTTACAAAAATGCCAAGTCCTGTTCTTCCAGTTCCTGCTAATGAGAAGCTACTTGTTTGGGTTGGCAATGAAATAATTCCTCGTGATAGTGCGAAGGTACTCCTTTACAGTTTAAGAAATAATCGATAATTAATATATCGACAATGGAAAATTATCAAATGTCTTTTGGTTTGTAAATGATTTTAACTGTCATGATTATTTAATTACTTTTGAAGGTTTCGGTGTTTGATTCTGTTGTCCAAGGTGGGGATTCAGTTTGGGAGGGTCTTCGCATTTACAAAGGGAAAGTTTTTAAACTTGAGGAGCATTTAGATAGGTTAGTGACAAAAAAGTATCTTAAATGGTATGTTCAAAGATTATGTTTTTATTAACAGAAATTCAAATTGGACTCTTTGGGCTTATTTAGCTGCATTTTTTTAAACAATAAGCTTGTTTTTGAGGTTTAGAAATAAATTAGGCTCATCCACCTCAATTATTCTAGCCTTTTCTGGCCTAAAAACATAAAGCTCCAAACAAACAAGGACTTTGGCTTTGTGGGCATTCCATAGTGGATTATCGAAACCTCCTTTAAAAAAAGTTGTGAAAAATGAGATTACTTGTCTATTTTGCCTGTTCTTTGGTCTGCAATAGTAATCAAATCCTTAGTGTCAAAGGTTTATTTTCGGCAAGTTGGTAACCAAACGAATTTGAATACTAGGATGTTTGATTCAGCAAAAGCATTGGCGTTCAATAATGTACCAACTCGAGAAGAGGTAAACGATTAGCTATATATTCATTAGTACATATTATGTAATCTGAAAATTAGTCTCCATCTTGTCCATAAGATGTTACGAAATGCAAATAAATGCAGGTGAAGGAAGCAATATTTAAAACTCTTATCAGGAATGGGATGTTTGATAATGCACACATTCGGCTAAGTCTCACTCGTGGTAAGAAGGTAATAGTCACTCACTGCTTTCTGTAATTTGTGTAACAGACTTTTAATTCTTATATTTTAACTTATCATTGTTTTTTTTCCTATTTATTATTATATTTTTATAGGTTACTTCAGGAATGAGCCCAGGTTTCAACGCATATGGATGCACCCTGATAGGTATTGTAAATTCTTCCGTTTACCTTAATGACGTTATTTGGTTGCACTTTTTGTGGGTGGTAAGTCCCGTGGACCCTGCAAAAGATGTGTTTGGTTAAGTTTTTGTCGCCCGACTACAAATGACCCAGAATGTGTGTATTTGGAAAACCATGTGAGGGGGTATCCGTAGCCCCGGGATTGTGAGTGTGTTTGTGGGATCCACCGGATTTAAAGTCCTATCCCACCTTTATCTCATTCCAACAAAACAAGGCCCATGGGTCTTTTGTAATCCCGGACAAAGTCCTGTTTGTACTCGTAGACCTGTGACAATGAGTCCCGACCAAACAAGGCCTATGTGAAAATGTTGACCACGGCATGTAACCGATCCAATTGAAAAAGAAAGTTATTAGTAGTTAACAATTCAGATATTTTTCGAGCTCCAGTAAATCAACTCCAAATTGAAACTTCTATTCTGTATAAAAACTATTATTTAATCTCTATTTAAACTATTTGACAGTTACTTTTTTTTTTAATCCAAACTGGTTTCTATTTAGGGAAAATTTAGTTTTGCTGATTGTTGAATAAAATTGTAGTTCTTCCCGAATGGAAGCCACCTGTTTATGACAATACAAAGGGTATAACTTTGGTGACTGCAACAACACGCCGCAATTCACCAAACGTGAGATTCTTTTGTTTTTGTCAATTTTTTAAATGCTTGATCACCTTTTTGTTGCTATTTAGCTTCACTTATATTGCTTTATCCTTTTTTAATTTCCAGAATTTGGATTCCAAAATTCATCATAACAATCTCCTCAACAACATACTCGCAAAGGTATGGTTCAAAAATTCTAGTAAAATCATGAAACTTTTACCGTACTAGAATTAAATACATTAAGTTTCCACATAAATACAGATTGAAGGGAACAATGCTAATGCCGACGATGCAATAATGCTTGATAAAGATGGCTATGTGTCTGAAACAAATGCTACAAATATTGTACGTTAAATTCAATGGCAGACGATTTAATGTGATTACCATTAAATTTTATTTTATTTTTGCAAATGAGTCAAAGTGTACTATTATTTGGTTTCCTGTTGCAGTTCTTAGTAAAGAAAGGCCGTGTTATGACACCTCATGCTGATTACTGTCTTCCTGGTATAACTCGAGCAACTGTAAGTTTGCAATTTTTCTTCATACCAATTCCGTTAATACAAAAAGCATCTCGAGGCTGCATATTAACCCATTTACTTTATTTCCTCTTATCGACTAGTAAACTTGAATCCTATTGTTAATTTCTGTTTTATAGGTTATGGAACTCGTGGTGAAAGAAAATATAATTTTAGAAGAGCGACGAATCAGCCTATCAGAGTTCCACACAGCAGATGAGGTTTATTGCTATTTCCCCTTGACATCCTTTTCCTTCATGTTTTCACGTATTTGGTTCGGATATACACTAAATAAAAAACCTCTGACCGTATAATTGTATTATATTTACGTTAAGCTCACGTTTAAAGGCTAAATATGGTGAGAACCACATATTTGGTTTGGATAGAGAGTAAAAAATAACCTCTGGCCGCATAATTGTATTATATTTACATTAAGCTCTCGTTTAAGGGCTAGAAATGTTGAGTAGGACAAGGAAACATGATACAATGGCATTGTTTTTACACCACTTTTGGTCAAAAACCTTGAAGGTAGAAGAAGCACATCAATTTTAAAGGGAGGGTTATAAATGAAAAGAATTTTACCTTCTTCTAAAAAATGTTTTTAATAATTTCAGATGTGGTTTAGTTTTTAATAGTAAATATTTATATTTACAGGTGTGGACAACAGGAACAATGGGAGAACTCAGTCCGGTAGGTTTACTTTCTCAAAGTAATTTCCTGTATAACAATTCAAAAGAGAACGCGTCATATCTCTTGGATTGATTTTTCAGGTTGTAAAAATCGATGGTCGTGTGGTTGGTGATGGAGAAGTGGGACCCGTAACTCGAAGGCTGCAGAGTGTTTATAAACAATTGACAGAAGATTCAGGGGTGCCTATTCCGACTTGTCAAAGTATTTGAATAATATAAACCATAAAGGTACATGGTTACTCCTGCCCTTTCATATTTTGACCACTTTCTACTCATTTTGTTGGTTTCGATGAGTATTTCAACTTCAAAACAAGTTTGTGAAGCTTTCTTAATCATATGATGTTCTTACGCGAGCTTTAGAAAAACATGAAACTGAGATTTCCTGTATCCATGTTATGCCTAACTGGTCCGTTTTCCTTTTAATTGTTGTTCCTGGGCGTGATCTAATCCAGACTGAAACGAGCATTATACATCTTACTCTTTAGATTTTCCTTGCTTAAATATTTGCAATGTTATTCATCTAAAATATCTATCCATAAATTTACTTTCAACAGGTCTCCATCATCTTTAAGGATATGCAAATGATGTAACTTATGTAACTTGAAAGTGGGGTTTGAAGATTAAAAGAAAGCATAGATGAAGAAAAATCTATTCGAGATTGTGTCATTTAAAGTGTTTATAACTATGTATGTGAAATAAACTTGTTATGTTGCTCTTTCTTTGTGTAACTAAATATGCCATATCATCTATAAGAGATGTTCATCAGAATTGCAAATAATGCACATCTTCTTAACAACTCAAGCTTTTATTTGGATGTTACCTTAGAAAAAAATTGGGAAAAAAGTTAGTATGGTTTATGGATATAGCTACCCAAAAATGTTACATGTTGATCTTCCGGATTAGATAGACCAATCATATGTTAAATGAAAATTGGTTTTCAAAATCACAACAAAAATATTTGGTTAACTAAAGTGCAGGACCGATCATCTGGTTGGTAATCCGGCGTTATCTTTAAAAAAATTTAAAAGCTCAATTGTAACAGCCAAAACGGCATACATATGATACAGCTAAAACAGTATACAAAGGTCTGTAACTAATCTAGGCGTTTTCGTAATAATACAGCCATCGAAGTATCATTGATATAACTGGAATAACATGATTAAACTTCACGATAATAGAAATTTGTCGATACGGGGAAAAATGACCCTTCATTCGCCTCTCAAGTAGTAAAAAATAAACGATCAACTGATAACAAATACATATAGGATGATGGCTAAGAATTTTTGGGTTGACATATCTGTATATCACTGTAGCACAAAATCTGGGTAGAAATTGTAAAATACCTCCATGGGTGAAAATTATTTTAGAAAACTTAATGGAAGGGTTAATTTTCTTGCGCAAGTAAAATCCGAAGGAGCCAAGCCGAAGAACATAAACAAACCGATTAGTTAATGGTCTAATTTGGTATAATTACTTTAAAGACCGATTGAATTAGTTCGTCTTGCACTTTAGTTACTTTGAATTGATTAAACCGATTATTTATAATTATGCATATGATTATAAAGGAATTTTTTTATATAAATTATGTAAGTTTTAACTTTTTATTATAAGTTTGTAAGATCATAGAACTAGAACTACAAATTGTAATATTGTCTCGATTCATGTTTTGTAGTTGTTTCCTTTTGACATCTTGAGTTTATTATATAGCTCTAAATAAAACTTGATAGAAACTTACAAAAGTGAACCCATTAGATCATTGACACAAATTGAACTGATGTGATCGATCACCCCTAACTTAACTCTTAGGCTCCTACCCACAATGGGAATCGTAAGCGGGAAACAAAACATGAAACAGAAATGTGATAAAAATGAGAAAATTAAATAAATTGCACATGAGAAAAAGATTTTTCCGTTAATTATGTACTATCTACTTATCAAAATAAGTGTATATCACGAAATTAGGTGTTCAAAGTTGCCGAAAAAATCAAAATATAGTCATATAGTTTAAATTTAAACAATATGATTAGTTATTGAAAAGTTTGATTTCGGTAAAAACATGAATACGATATTTTTCTAAATTAAACTTGTACGGAATTTCGTAAGATAGTACACGTTCCGTTTTCAATTAATTATTTTTCATAAAATATTAGGTGTAATTTTAATCGGTAATAAACATGTATCAAAATTAAGAACTAACCAATTTCAAAACTAAATTGAATATGATTAACTTTTTTGGAAATTTTTATTTTGAAAATGTTGATACCCAGTTATAATCGGTAAAAATAAAATAAAATAAAATAAAAAATCTCTTTCTCTCTCCGACGAGCTTAACCGCCATTAGTAAGCTCTCTCTCTATCTCTATCTCTATCTCTATATGTTATATATATATATATAAAAATATATAAATTATGATGGTGTCTATCTTCTTGTTTTTGGTTTCATTCGCTATTTATGTCTACTGGTTTTCTATGCCGAAATAATTTTTTTTAAAATTCTATCATATAGTTTAACATTTAAATTATGTAAAAATAATAATTTGAAATTTTTTGTTTCGGCAATTTAGTTACATGTTCAAAGCCGGTCAAAGTTGCGCGTGGTTTCGTATAGGACATTTAATTTGATACGGAGGGGGTAGTTTAATTTTGAGATTAAATTTGGAAACTAATAGTGTCGCATAGAGAAAGAGATGGACAAGTATATAAATTTAGGTTTTGTGGCAGTAATATACTGCATAAATATTCTTTATTAGTTTAAGTCTGAGATTAAGATAAATTTATTTAGGAAAAGTAATGACATGTTATTGGAAAAAAGGAGGTAGAAGACATATTCATTATTGATTTTATTCTGAGATTGAGAGGAATATTAGAAAATTTAATGACGTGTTATCGAAAAAGAAGACAGAGAATTGAAGAAATAAAAACCTTTTTTTTTTTATTGTAGCCTGAGATTACGAGAGTAAATTAGGAAAACTAATGGTATGGTATTGAAAAAAACGAAGAAGAAAGGATAGTTCTCATAATCTCATTTGATTTTATCATTTTATAGGTTTTCTCTGCCTCCACCGATAAAAAAATATATTGTATGTTTCTTTTTGTTGGTAAAATTTGGGTAAATCTATTTTTACTATTATCCAAAAATTAGAGAATAAGAACTAAGAAGTGCCAGGGGATATAATTACGCTGTTGTTGTTTGATTGCAGCGATTACAATTTTAGTTATTTTCAATTTTTTGCTCCATTTGGTTGACTAGCTTAGGCGTTAGAAGCAGCTGCTCTTTAGCATTATGTGCTAAAAAGTTACAGTCAGGCGATACCTTTATGTTTGCACATTAGTACATAACAATATTGTGTTAAAAGTTTTGTAATTTTAAATATCATTTATGCAGTTATAATATTTTGTACAAGTTTCTTTTAGAATGTGTGAATAGGAGATTGGTAACTAGATTATGCACATACATAATCATGCATTGTAGCGTTAAATACGAGAAGAAAAAAAGGTAATGACTTAATTTACTAGATCTCTTGCAATTCTAAAGTCATGAAGAATGTAACTATTTTTTTCACCTGACAGTTCTGATTCTCAATGCTCACTTTGATCAGATCTAACGGTTCTATATCATCTTTTGTCTTTTTGTAGGTCGATTTTTTCCTGTTTAGATGATGGAGCAAAATCTAATCTCAGATTCCTCTTTTCTGGATGATTTATTTCAACCATTTTTAGTTGCTTCAAAAACATCTACTCCAGAAAAAGCTTTGGAAACTTTAATAGAAACTTCTAGAGCCGAATCTGGTCGGCAAGTTCTTGCTAATGAAAAAACTGTGCTCTCTGCCTTACGAATCTGTCAAAAGCTTTCGCATAATTCTTCGAGCAATTGTCTCTCACTAACCCTGAAACTGCTAAGGAACCTCTGCGCTGGGGAACTAATTAACCAGGATTTGTTTCTCTCACATGGGGGAGTGGAGATCATTTTAACTACTTTGGATAAAATACAAATATCAAACTCCAACTTTGGGGTTATTAGAATCGCGATACAAGTCCTTGCTAATGTTTCTTTGGCAGGAGACATGCATAAGGCTGAGGTTTGGTCTAAATTTTTTCCGGGCAAGTTTCATGAGCTTGCGAGTGTGAGGACAAGAGAAGTTTGTGATCCTTTGTGTATGATTATATATACATGTTGTAACGGGAATGATGGAATTTTTGGTGAGCTTTTAGGAGTTAGAGGTCTTCCTCTTATGGATGAAATCATACGAACTGCTTCAGCAGGTAGTTTTTGTTCCCTTGTATTGGTTTTTATGTTTGTGCTCTTTAGGTTTTTTGGTATTTTGTTGAACAAAATGGAAAACGATACTCCCCTACATCGATCACTACCTTGTGAGAAGTTGTATAGTAGTTTATACGTGTTTGTTATCGTTCCTCTCATATGTCGTGGCCATATAGTGGTTCATGTGATGAAAAATACTAAAACATGAAGAAATTGTTTGGTCTGGAATTTTTGACTTTTTCTTAACTTTTTGATTACTGAGATCAATTCTTTTAAGAAAGTCATAGTGGATTTGGTTAATTGGCCATCATCGTAAGCTTAACTGCCCAAAGGTATTAGAACACCATTGTTGTTTTTCAAATAAACATATTTTACTGCATAGACTCCTGATCTCCCGATGGGATTTTTAAAGCTTATATGCAAATACCAAACCATAGTGGTGTCGCATGTACGCTTGTGTTAATCGAATTCATCTTCTATCAGCTATTTCGTTTCTTATTGAGCTTTGTGTAGAAAGTAGAAACTAAAGTTTTTCTTTTTCTCATATATCGCAGTTGGTGTTGGAGAAGATTGGTTTGAATGGCTATTATCCAAGATCTGCTTTGAAATGGATTATTTTCCTGAGTTGTTTTTAAGGTTCTTCATCGGCAATGTTGCTACAAATGGTCAAGGTGCCAACTTTAGTGGTGCTGTTTTTGGGGATGAACAAGCTTTCTTATTATTTATCATATCTAACTTACAATTACATGAAATATCAATCCCCGTAAAGCTTGCCTTAGGTATTCTTGAAATATCAAAGCAATCATTGGAAACTGCCAAATTATTACCTCAGCAGAAATCCAGTGTTGATGTGCTTGCTTATTCACTCACCATATTAAGGGATATTTCTGCCAACACAAAAGAATCTACGAATCTTGTTATCGATTCATTATTATCCTCGGGATTTATTGAAATGCTGTTATCCATGCTTGGTGAGCTTGAACCACCAGAGATGATAAAAAAAGCAATGAAACAAAACGAAGATAGAGAAGGAACGAGTTCTGTACCGTTGAAAAAACCCTGTCTTTACAAAGGCTATCGTAGGGATGTTGTTTCTGTCATCGCCAACCTTGCGTTTGGGAGGAAACGTGTACAAGATGAGGTTAGAGAGAGAAAAGGGATACCGTTATTGTTGCAGCATTGTGTTGGTGATGGAGATAACCCGTTCTTGAGAGAGTGGGGCATTTGGGCAATGAGGAATTTATTGGAAGGGAATCTGGAAAATCAACAAGCAGTGGCTGAGCTGGAGCTACAGGGGTCTGTTGATGTTCCCGAGATTGCTAATCTTGGTATGAAGGTAGAGGTAGATCCTATAACACGACGTGTCAAGCTTGTGAATACGTCTTAAAACTTATTGCTCACTGTAAACTTGGTATTAATTTTGAGGAAAGGTGGGCTATTTCTCTATGCATAGCTTCTTTCTGGAGATGAGTGTGTATAAAACACAATTCGAGTACAAAGGAGAGAAACACAATGCCTAGTTTAGATGAGTGTATAAAACACAATTCGAGTGCAAAATATGAAAAGTTATTAGGGCTCTTTGGCATCGAGACTAGTTTAGATTTATATCCAGCCCTTCTTTCCTATACGTTTTCGTTTAGACTGCTTTACTGTTTTGTAGACTGTAGTATTGAATATTGATCCACTGTACTTGTGTACTTTATTCAGTCAAATGCAAATTACTAATTATCCCTCAAATTTTGTCCGTTTGAACTTCGCGTGAACTTGTTGCGATTGATTGAAAGCCGATTTGATTCATCACAGGTTATTTTTTAATGTTGATCTTGATTATTCTTGTACCCAGTAGTTCATGATTTGAGGAGATATGTTCCCTTGCAGGTGTTTAGTTTTCATTCTTTCTAAAATGCTCATTCAGTTGAGTCTCCTAAAAAGTAAGCAAGCATGAAACAAATTGTTCGTTAGCTGCACGCACAATCTTTTACATGATACATTCTCTGTTTCGTGTGTAAATAAACAATGGACAAGGACAATCATGATTACATATTGTTTGTTTTTGGCTACTTAACATTCTCTGTTTCGCGTGTAAATAGACCCTTTTGCTGCCTTTTAGAACATTGGTTGGGAGTATCAACTTATTCCTAGTGACTGTTTAATATCTATATATCAAGACTGGGAATAGATCTGTATTGATCTTCACCAGCCATTATATGATCGTACTCCCTGGGAGAGCTGACAAGAGGTAATTAAATAAAATCCCAAAAGCTTAAGCCTGGGGTTGATTTGAAGTTTGCTGGCCTAGCAAGGTTTTTAAGCGACTGCGAAATCGGAATCAGGCTTAGCAACGTCGTATAGAGAGCTACTGGTTTAATGAAGTATGGTCAGATATAATGATGTTTTCAGTTGTGGTTTGACATAAGAAAGACTGAATATAAACTATTTGTTTTTAATGCTTGTGTTGAAAATGATTACCTTCAAAACAAGCTCTTTCATCCAGATACTTTCTCAAAAAAAATAAAAAAATATATCATAACTAATGTTTTCGGTCATCAAACACCCTGCTTTACACTAAAGCCTCGTTTGGTAGCAGGACTATTTTCGGTGGGATCAGAAATACTATGGGCTTAAAATTACTATGGGATTAATGTTTTCATATAGGATTTGTAATACCGTGTTTGTTTAGTCTAGGATAATGTTTGAGATTTGAAGATACTTGTTCTATATTTCCCTTTTTGGCCCTCAAAATATTATTGCTTCATTGTAAACTTGTTGAGGTTGGATTTTTATACTACACTTTTTCTGAAAAAACGCACAAACCGTAAAAAAAATCTAAGGTTTGCAGTGTTTTTATGCAAACCGTAAAAAAAATTTACGGTTTGCAAAAATACATGCAAACCGTAAAAAAAATCTACGGTTTGCATGTATTTTTGCAAACCGTAAATTTTTTTTACGGTTTGCATGTACTTTTTTTTTTTTTTTTTTTTTTTTGTAATTTCAATTTGTAAAATAGTAAAAAATATATAAAATATGCAAATCCATAATTCACTTAGGTATATATAATTTTTTGTTGTTTGTTTATATTAATTATAGAAATCTTAATAATTGTTAGAAATTTAGGGTATGATAATCCTGGATAACTTCGAAGAATCGTGTTCGTACACTTTCCGAACAAAGTATTTCGACCCTATTATTGTCTGAGTTCACGAAATCTTTGTGGGGATAATTCTTGAATAACAATCTGTTTCTGGCAAGGAGAATAGATTAGGAAATGTAGAGAGAATTTTCTTATCTGTTTATGTCCTTGAAATCGAGGCCAAATGACTTCTTATATAGGAGATCAATAACTGAAACTGAAAGCAAGCAACTGTTCGGAAAGGAAGCAACTGTTCGGAAATGAAGCAAGCAACTGTTCAGAAAGGAAGCAAGCAACTGTTCGGAAATGAAGCAAGCAACTGTTCGGAAAGGAAGCAAGTAACTGTTCGGAAAGGAAGCAACAGT
Source organism: Primula vulgaris (assembly GCA_963920805.1). Classification (NCBI taxonomy): domain Eukaryota; kingdom Viridiplantae; phylum Streptophyta; class Magnoliopsida; order Ericales; family Primulaceae; genus Primula; species Primula vulgaris. The sequence continues at coordinate 4,611,467 of OY987216.1, read as the reverse complement.
TCGGAAATGAAGCAAGCAACTTTTCGCTCGGGGCGCTGCCCCGCACCCCGCCCGCTGTCCTGGCAGCGGGACCCCAGCCAGGGGCTCTCGCCCCTTGGACCCCGCCAGGGGCTCTGCCCCTAGGACCCCGCCAGGGGCTCTGCCCCTTGGAACCCCGTTTCAATTATTCATATTCAGTCCCTGCTTTTCAAAATTACACAGTCAGTCCCTGCGCGAAAATTACACAGACAGTCCCTGGAAAAAACAGAAACTTTCGTTTTTTTTTTTAAAAATAAAATTTTATTCTACACTCTCTCTCTTTCTCTCAAAAACCCCCAATTTTCAACCCAAAAAATCACCCAAATCAATCAACCACATTAACTATCAAATTTATTAACAAAAAACCCCAAATCATCAATCAAACTTATCCATAATTGAAGGTATATCTTTTATTCTCTAATTTATTATGTATTTTGTGTAATTTAAATTTGTAAAATAGGAAAAAATATATAAAATATGCAAATCCATAATTCACTTAGCTATATATAATTGTTTGTTGTTTGTTTATATTAATTATAGAAATCTTAATAATTGTTGATATTTGTTTATGATTAAATGTGTTTGGTTTATGCTGGGTCGGACTACGTTCAGACCGATGTTCCGTTCGATCATCATAGACAATCATTTGGTTCGTACGAGCATGATCCTAGTCATCAGTCCACCGACAGTTGGAGTCGGGGGTTGACAATTACATCCCACGAGCGTGCGCCGCATCCAGAATCGCAGCAGCGACAAAGACGGCGTACGGAGCTAAACGAAATCGAAGAGTCTTCTGAGCCGTCATCGGATAGATTAACATCGGCGGGAAAGATGCTCCCTATGTCCAACTTTAAAACATTTAGTCGTTACAAAAAAAAAATGCACTGTTTTTGTATTTGATTTCTATGTTTGATTTGTACGTTATAATTTCGTAAGTTTAATTTGATTCGTATGTTTGATTTGTATGTTTGTAAAAAATATTCTGTATTTTAATTGATAGGACCAATATTGAGTTTTTACAAACCGTAAACCCTAAACCCTAAATTAAAAACCTAACCCTAAATTAAAAACCCTAAACCCTAAACCCTAAATTAAAAACCCTAAACCCTAAACCCTAAATTAAAAACCCTAAACCCTAAACCCCTATCATATAAACCCTAAACCCTAAACCCTAAACCATAAATATTCTGATATATACATACAAACCGTACATTTAATGTACGGTTTGTATAGATTTCATACAAACCGTACATTAAATGTACGGTTTGCATGTATTTTGTGCAAACCGTAAAAGTAATGTACGGTTTGTACCCCTGATTTAAGCAGCGCCATTTTACGAATGTACTTTTTGCACTGAATCACCGTAAACAACGTAGAAAAAAAAAACTACAAACCGTAAAAGTAATCTACGGTTTGTAGTGTAAATTACATTGGATACCATATCCATCAAATGCATCCGACAACACTTTATTACTTTTTAATTATTATGAGTTGACAACCCTATCGAAAATGACTACTCAATGCATTATTAAAGTTTGGAAATGACTACACCAAAAAAAACACTACAAACCGTAAAAGTAATCTACGGTTTGTAGTGTAAATGACATTGGATACCATATCTATCAAAATAAATCCGACAACACCTTATCACTTTTGAATTATTATGATTTGACAACCCTATCCGAAATTGAATACTCAATGCATAATTAAAGTTTGGAAATGACTACACCAAAAATTCACTACAAACCGTAAAAGTAATCTACGGTTTGTAGTGTAAACTTACACTATAAATATGACTCAATTTTGCCAATTCTAACAAACCATAAAATCAAACACAAACACATTTCGGAAATCTCTAAAAAAATCCTCATTTCTCCCCAATAAAATATACAAACAAACACTTTTCGAAAATGAATTACAACTATGGTTATGACAACAACCAATGGAATAACAACAACAATGCGAATTCATCCAGTGGCTCAAACGATGAGCTAACTGATTATTCAGAGCACTTTGAAGTTGATGAATTGACTTGGGAAACAAGGGATGAAATGCTTGCTGATCTTGCTGATGTGGCTGGAAATTGGGGTTTCATTCTTACGATTCGTAGGTCTGGAGGGGGTGATGGGAGCAGAACACCGTATGTTGATATTGTATGTGATAAATCGGGGGTTTACGAAAAAAAGAAACCATCTTCCGTAAAATCAGGTACAAAGAAAAAAGATTGTCCATTTTTCATTAAAGGTTACGTAGTTAATGGTGAATGGATGTGTCACGTAGAAAATGGACAACATAACCACCCACCTCCAACTTACCTCCAAGGGCAAGCACGATGTGCTCGTTTAACCCAAGATGAAAAAGAAATTGTTAAAACTTTAAGGCAAAGTAGTTTTAAAGTTGGTGCAATATTAGAGGCCATAAAAAATAGAAATCCTGACAATGTATCAAACGCTAAAACGATACATAATTTTTTGGCCGGACTGAAATTTAAAGAACGAGATGGTAGAAACCCGATACAGGAACTGTTTAATTTGTTGGATAGCCATCGCTACACGTTCTACTATAATATGAACCCATCAACCCATTCCCTTGAGAACTTGTTTTTTGCACACCCCGATTCTATAAGGATGTTCAAAGCTTTTCCTGATGTCTTGTTAATGGATTGTACATATAGAACAAACCGTTTTAATATGTCATTTCTAGAAGTCGTAGGAATGACATCAACGAACCAAACATATTGTTTAGGTTTTGTTTTCATGAGTGACGAGACAAAGGAAAGTTATATATGGGCATTGGAAAATTTTAAAGTTACATTGGAGGGGTGTATACTACCTAGGGTTTTTGTAACCGACAGGGAAATGGCCTTATCAAATGCTTTGTCCGTTGTTTTTCCCGATTCTCATCATATTTTGTGCACTTTTCATATTGCAAAAAATGTTTTGAAAAACTGCCGTAAAAAGATCCCTGATGAGAAGTGGCAAACGTTTCTAGATGATTGGGGTTTATTGGTTGATTCTGAGTCGATAGAGGAGTACAATCATAACCGAACTTATTTCAATTCCTCTTACAAATCGTACCCTGCTGTGATTAAGTATGTAGACAAGCTTTTAAATGATTATGCTGAAAAGTTTGTTGCATGCTATACCAACCATACAACACATCTAGGTAACAGAACTAGCAATCGAGCCGAACAACAACATGCTAAGCTGAAAAGATTCCTTTCCACAAATACTGGCACGCTTGAAACTGTTTGGGTAGAGGTGAATAGAATTCTAGAAAAACAGTTTGAGGATATTAAGATGAAGTTGGATAAATGCAAGTCTTATTTTCCACATTCTGAACGAACACCTCTATTTATAAATCTTAGGTCGTATATCACACACTATGCCTTTGATTTATTATTTCAAGAACATAAAAAATGTAGTGGCCAGGCTGATGAGAATTGTTCTTGCGGTTTCAAATTGTCTCACGGTTTACCTTGTCATCATATTATGAGTGAACATATTTTATTCGGGAAGCCTCTTCCTCTAGAATATATTCATCCATTCTGGAAAAAATTAGACGTAATTGATGATAATGGGAACACCGATGATTATGGGGTAGAGGGTGATCTAGAAGAGTTTAAAAGTGTTTATGCTAGGAAAAGTAATGTTGAAAAACGGCGTATGAAAACACAACTCCGAGAGATAACCGTACCAGCCAGAACATCCATCAGTGACCCCGAAGTGAGAGTAAATAGGGGGAGACCTAGAAAAGGAGACAAATCTAGTAAGAGGGATAAGTCGGGATGGGAGTATGTGGAGGAAGAGGGTGCTGGTGCTAGTAGGGACAAGGTCAAAGGCAAGGCGGATGAAACACCGGAGGTAAGGGTAAACCCAACTAGGAGGCCGCGAAACCAGAACCTTAAACCCACACCCAATAGGCCAACCTTCCTGTACAGTGACCAAATATGGGTCATGTTACATAGTTACATCGAAACGGTTTATGATGTGTGTGGGGATGGTAACTGTGGGTTCCGGGTACTTGCAAATGCGACGGGTAAACAGCATGGGGAAGATGATTGGTATGCGGTAAGATGTGAGTTGTTTCAAGAGCTGCAGCAAATGAAAGGTGTTTATTATGAGCTGTTTGAGAATCTTGGCTTTGATTACCGGTATGATTATATTTTATCAAGTTTAAATTTTTATCATGCTACAAATCCCGCACCTGCTGAGAAATGGATGAGATTTCCGTCTTATGGGTTTTTAATTGCTTCTCATTACAATATTCCAATTGTATTGTTGTCCTTATGGCAAAATAGTGATGGAGGGGTAAACGTGTGGAACAGTACCTTTTTACCTCTTTATACTGGTCCGCCTCGGGGAACGACACATTACATCCCGACTGTAATGGTGTTCGTCAACAGTTGTCACTATGCTCAGGTTATTCCTAAAGAAGAAGGGATCTTCCCAATGCCAGGAATTATAGCACGGTGGGAACAAACACGCACTGAGACAGCTGCGCCATGGAAGGAACTTTTTCGACCTAATTTCAAGTTATATATGGCGCTGGAAAAGAAATCGGGAAAGAAAAAAGCAAATGAAGATCAAGCTATAGACCTAAGTCCATAATCAGTTTTTTATTTTTAATTTTATGTAAATTACTATTTTTTCCAAGTTGTTGTAAATTTATATGATGTAAACAAATGTTTAATAAATTTGTTTTCTGAAATTTAGTTCTATGAAATTTTGTTGTAAATTTTGTTTAATAAATTTGTTTTATGAAATTTATAAGTTGATATTCATGTTTGCATATTTAGTTAATTTTTTTTATGAAATTTATATAATTTATGATTGTTTCATTCAACAAAATTGATGATTGACACCAAATTAACGACTTAGTTAATGTTTCATATTACGTTATACAAGTGTTAAAAACAAACCAAAGGTACTTCACAAAAATTGACGATTTAGTTAATGATTCAATAAATATCAACTTATACACTTGACAAAAATATAACATGTAAAATTTTGAACTTATACAATAAATATCAAACATAAAATTTGTTGGTGATTTTAGTATCATCAATGTATTTTAGTAGTAATGTGATTTATTATAGGGCGATGCAATAATGCGTTAAACTCGAAAACGAGTTAGGGAAGTGCGGAGTGCACGCTTGTCGAGCCAACGTATAATTGAATATGAATAATTGAAACGGGGTTCCAAGGGGCAGAGCCCCTGGCTGGGGTCCCGCTGCCAGGACAGCGGGCGGGGTGCGGGGCAGCGCCCCGAGCGAAAAGTTGCTTGCTTCATTTCCGAACTGTTGCTTCCTTTCCGAACAGTTACTTGCTTCCTTTCCGAACAGTTGCTTGCTTCATTTCCGAACAGTTGCTTGCTTCCTTTCTGAACAGTTGCTTGCTTCATTTCCGAACAGTTGCTTCCTTTCCGAACAGTTGCTTGCTTTCAGTTTCAGTTATTGATCTCCTATATAAGAAGTCATTTGGCCTCGATTTCAAGGACATAAACAGATAAGAAAATTCTCTCTACATTTCCTAATCTATTCTCCTTGCCAGAAACAGATTGTTCTTCAAGAATTATCCCCACAAAGATTTCGTGAACTCAGGCAATAATAGGGTCGAAATACTTTGTTCGGAAAGTGTACGAACACGATTCTTCGAAGTTATCCAGGATTATCATACCCTAAATTTCTAACAATTATTAAGATTTCTATAATTAATATAAACAAACAACAAAAAATTATATATACCTAAGTGAATTATGGATTTGCATATTTTATATATTTTTTACTATTTTACAAATTGAAATTACAAAAAAAAAAAAAAAAAAAAAAGTACATGCAAACCGTAAAAAAAAATTACGGTTTGCAAAAATACATGCAAACCGTAGATTTTTTTTACGGTTTGCATGTATTTTTGCAAACCGTAAATTTTTTTTACGGTTTGCATAAAAACACTGCAAACCGTAGATTTTTTTTACGGTTTGTGCGTTTTTTCAGAAAAAGTGTAGTATAAAAATCCAACCTCAAACTTGTTTAGCATTAATGTTTAAGAAAAGTTTTAAGTAACAAAAATAATATTAAAATAGAATCAAATATATAAATATAGTTCGGGAGAAAATATCAAAATAACCAACATTTTAAGTTGAATGCCTGTCATCACTGATTTTTTTGATTTAAGAACTTACTTCATATTCGAAAAAAAATACGTTTAATACACCAAATTATATTGTTGTTAACGATTTGGTTACCTACCTTTTAAAATTTTCAATTTGGATACCACACTATAATAACTTTCCAATTTAGCTATCACTGTCTAAATTAATCGCGAAATCATGTCACAGGACATTTGACAAACATTAATTTGAGGGGATAATTTGATAATTTTACACAAAAATATGTAATCCTACAAAAAAAAATTCCCCAATTTCACACATAACAAAAATTAGCACATAATCCAAAATTTTGTTATGTGTGAAATTGGAGGAAACGTTTTTCTAGAATAACATATTTTTGTGCAAAATTATCAAATTACCCTCTCAAATTAACGTTTGTCAAATGTCACGTGACATGATTCCGTGATTAATTTAGACGGTGATACTTAAATTAGAAAGTTATTATAGTGTGGTACCCAAATTGTAAAATTTGAAAGATGGGTGGGTACCCAAATCGTTAAAATCAGATAGTTTGGTGTACTAAACGTATAAAATACCCATTCTTCAACAATATTTGAGGTAATAATTTTAAAATCTAGACAGTAGATTGAACTTTAGTAGATTTTTCCGAGTCAAATTTGCATGTAGTATCTCTCCTTTGTCTCTCGAATAGTATATGAAACCTTGGGGGTTTCTTTCATTTCTGAGGTCAAAGAAAAGATTGGCGTAAACAGGGGAAGAATCGATGAACTTTTTCTCAAAAAATTATTTTAGTTAAAATCTTCAAAATTTAGCACTTAGGCTATATATGATATGAAAATTAAAGAGTCAAATAAAATATCAGACGTCGCATTTTCAGTTTGTCTTCGAAATTTTCATTTTAGTTGAGGATATATAATTAATGTTTCTATTTGTCAGTTTCAAAAATACTTTATGTTCTGCTTGTTTTGACCTTCACTGTACATTGTCGACGAACGATCAAGAGCAATGGGGCTATCAGTTGGTGAACGCTGTTACCCTTTTGACAGAAGCCACTAACACTTTGTATGTTTTGGTTTAGATTTTGAGTCGCGACATTTAGTCTCATGTTTATACTTTTTTCAGTGTGCCAATCTTCAGCTTGCGAATCGTCTGTGAAGGACTTTTACACTGACTTTTTTGGCACTTATATTTTGAATTAGTACAAATATAGCAGAAAGTTTGTAGATCTGATAAAAAAAAGTTTTCCAGTTTCGTGCAAAAGCTCCTTAAGTTATGGAGTAACAGAATCCTGGGAAGACTTCTACATCGACTCTTTTTGGTACTTATGTTTTCGAATTAGTACAAATCGGGCAGAAAGTTTGTAAATCTAAATATAAAGTTTTCCAGTTTCTTGCAAAAGCTCCTTTCTAAATGTACTGATTGTAAGTTATGGAGTAACAGAATTACGATTTATGTTCATAATTCGCCTATCGGGATATAGCAACCTTGCCCGATAGATATAGTTGCACACACAAGGAATACTCATTAATTATTGAACATGATGATCCTATTTTTAGGCTCAATCCTCATCATAAAATAGGAATATGCATGAAAGTAAATAAAGTGCAGAAATGTTAAAATCCACCTAACGGTTACCTGAAAAAATTCCTATTTTCCTAATATAGGAAACGCTAACAGTCTAAAATTAGTATTTAAACAATTGTTACTTTCAGATTCTACTTGACTATAATTGTTTAATTTCTGTTTTGTTTAAAAGCACCTTTTTCTGGTTAAAACATTGATAGATACACAAATGACAGCTTATTCTTGATGATAAACCACAATAAAACCTTTACCATCCTCCCTCTTAAATAACTTATTATATTTTTTTCTTATCATTCCCTTGAATTCTCATATATTTTTTTCCTTATTCTCCTGAAAGCTCTGCAAAAAGCAAATATGGAGAATAATACTCATGGCCTGGTGGTACCTTACACCCTCGTCATGTTTAATAATCCAATGAGTTGTGAATATTTTCATGCAAAACTTACCTCGACTGGCTTGTTTACAAACGACAATCCTATGAAATTTCCTATTCCTCTTCTAATACTTCAGCTTGGCGCTGTTCTCCTTGTATCGTCGCTCATTCACCGCCTTTTACGGCCTCTGAAACAACCCAGATTCGTTTCAGACATGCTGGTATATCCTTAAACCAATTTACACCCCATTTTTATGTATATATATATATATGCATAGCAGCGTTTTCAAAATTGTGTCTTGAAGCGCCTTATGTGGTACATTTTTCCATTGTACTTCGACTAAAAAACACGAAAACTGTAATAAACATCTCTTTGTTCTTTACTTAAAACTTTATATCTGGTCTACACTTCCGCCCTTTGAAACTTTATATCGTGGAGTTCTTTTTTTATATTTTGATGATAATGTGGACTATCTATATAACAATTGTGCATCATGATTTACACAAATTTATAGCAATATTTCTAGTGCGGAACTTATGGTTCGATATATCATACATTCCAGTAAATCTTTCTGCGAAAATGCTGTAATTACGTGGTCTAAAACATTGAAGGATGGCACTGCCTTACCAATTGGATAAATGTCGTATAATCGCTGCTTCATTGTTATTATCTCCTCTGTGAAACAATTGAAACTAAAATATTTGATGTTCAGTTGCCATCAATCATATATTTTTTTTCCTGTTTTCTTATCCTGATGAATATACTAATTGATAATGCAAACACAGGTTGTTTAATGTTTCTTGTACCTTCTTTTCTCCGTACAGACAGGAATACTCTTAGGCTTTATCCAATATATACAAAAATTGGACTCTAAAAGTATATACCAAGGAAAACAATCAATGATCATCGACATACTTGAGCTCTTATGTTTCATGTATTTTTCCTTCTTGGTCGGAGTACGAACTGATCTTAGTGTTGTCAAAACTTCCGGAAAGAGGTCTTGGTACATCGGCATTGCCACTTTCTCTCTCCCGTTAGTGTTGGCTCTCCCGGCAGCCGGATTTTTGGGCAATAGGTACTACAAAGTAATCTGAAAATCCATAAGATATTTATTAAGAATTAATTAAGTTAGCATTGCTCTTATACCATGTTAAGTTACCGTTTCTACTCAAAGCTAGCTCGAACTGTTGGTAAGGGAATTTCTAAAATGTTTATGTTGTTTTTTGGCCAAAGGTACAAAGATATGGCTTCACCTCTCAATGCCGTCTCACTCCTCGCAGCGAGCACGTCATTCCATGTGACTGCTGTCCTTTTAAGTGACTTAAATCTCCTCAACTCGGAAATAGGTAGGCTCGCGCTTTCCTCGACTCTGATAAATTACTTATTTCGTACTCCTTTTCAGGACCATTACACAATATTCCATCACAATTTTTTTTATACCTAAAGATAAAATACAAATTTTGAATTCGGAACTTGATAAACTTCTTGTACTGGTTAATGTCTAATCCTTTTAAGTTTTAATTACTACTACTTTCTCTCCCAAATTAATTTTAACTATTTATACAAATGATAACCTTTTGTTCTACTTGACTAACTAGTTTCTGTAATATTTTAGGTCGACTCGCTCTTTCCTCTTCTTTGATAAGCAACTTGTTTGGGCTCCTTTTCAAAACCATATCAGCAATATATGGAACAATTAATTTTGGAAATATCTCTACAGACGAGATTTTTTATTCTGAAGGAAGTAGAATACTGACTGTTGTTTTCATCGCTTTCGTGCCGAGGAAAATCATGTTTTGGATGATGAAAAAAATTCCTGAAGGGAAGCCCATTAGACATGTCCATTTTAGCGTAATGCTGATTATGCTTTTATTTGTCGGTTTTTGGTGCGAGTATTTTGGTTTCAATGCTTATTTTGGTTCGTTAATATTGGGCTTCGCAATACCAGCGGGACCGCCATTGGGGTCTGGTGTAATGCAAAAGTTCGGTATTATTATTTCCACTTTATTTGTACCTTCGTATATAATTGATGCGGGGAGACATATTAATTTGAAGCTTATAAGTAACACTAATTTGGGGCCAACCGAGGTTGTTATTTTACTGGCGTATTTTGGAAAAGTCATAGCTGCTGTAGCGCCATCGAAATTATTTAGGATGCCCAATAGTGATGCACTCTCACTCGGGCTTATTTTGAGCTCACAAGGGTTCTTTGATGTTATGCTTTTCAAACGAGCTTTGAGGTTTACGGTAAGCTAATTTTCTATCGTTCTAAATTGTAACTTTTATCTTGAAATTAACCAATTCTTGCTATCATAATCAATTCTGGAAAAAAAACATTTTACATTTACTTCTAATCCTCCAAGTTCAGCTTTACCATCGAAACCACTCTCAAGTATTGACACTTTTGTCTCCAATTTAAATTCTAATTAAGCTTTAGGCACTATGAACTTTGCTGTTTTCTAATTCAAGTCTTCTGCAAAAAATTGCAGTTGATCAGTGAAGAAATGTACACAATTCTCACCGTAACCGCTGTCCTCAACGCAGCTATATTCACCCCTATCATATGCTATCTATACGACCCATCCAAACGTTATGCAAACTATAGAAGAAGAACAATTCAACACGCAAAACGTGATTGGGAGCTGAGGCTTTTAATATGCTTACACGAGGAAGAGTCCGCTTTTAGCATAATGAATCTCTTGAAAGCCTCTTGTCCCACCAGAGATCACCCCTTAGGCGTATATGTGTTGGACCTAATGGAGCTCTCGGGCCGAGAACACCCTGTGCTTATTAATCATCAATTCCATAAACGCACCTCCTCAAAGCTCACACGAACCGACCATATCATAAACTCGTTTTGCCATTTTTCTTCTCAAAACGAGGGATTATTTAGGATACAATATTACACCACGATTACGCCTTTTCCTTCTATGCACGACGATATATGCACCACTGCTTTAGAAAAGAGTACATCGTTGTTGATCATACCATACCAAAAGCGCGAGAGTAGAGCAGTGAGGTTAGTGAAAAAAAACGTGCTTGATAAGGCCCCTTGCTCCGTTGGATTTTTAGTCGATAAAAGAATATTCACCTATTTTGTGAGTGACTCGATAAAAGTGAAAACGTTCAACGTGTGCGTGATCTTCTTTGGTGGCCCAGATTCTCGTGAGGCATTAGCATATGGTACGTACGATTCACATTATAAGTCTCTCATTTATTTAGTTCTCTTATTTTTCTCATCCTATAATCTTATAGTTTCTTGTTACTCGGTCCTCATCAGGCGCACGAATGGCAGAGTCAGCGATGACTAGGCTAACGGTGATTAGGCTAATAGCGGAAGACGAACTTGCCACGGACTTAGTAGAAGCAAGAAATGATTTACGAGCAGTTACTGATTTGAAATGTTTAATGAGAACAAACGAAAGAATTGAGTTTAACGAGGTGGTCGTTAAAGACGGGGCAGAAATGTCAAGTGTCCTTATGTCTATAGAAGATATTTTTGATTTTATTTTGGTGGGAAAAAGGATAGATAAAGAGTGTCCTTTGGTAGCTGGGCTAGTTGAGTGGGATAATCATATTGAAGAAGAACTAGGTATTATTGGAGATATACTTGCATCATCTGATATGAAGAGCAAAGCATCTGTGCTGGTTTTGCAACAGCAAGTTACTGTTGAAGATATGATGCAGAAGTTGAGATGATTTTTTTTTTTTACTTTATTTTTTGTATTTGATACTTAGGGTAGGGGTAGAATGAGAAAGTGTTTAACATCTTATTTGGAAATGTGGAAAATTGTACAATTGAATACTTGTAGGGAATGGTTTTGCATTGAACATAACATTCTCACGAGGATTAATCAAGTTTGCCGAAGTTTGAAGATTTCGATCTACTTGAGCTGAAAAAGTATGAAACATTTATCAAACTCAAAAATTCCAGCTTTTACGCCAAAATACAGAAAAATCTCAGAATTTAATGATCAAGCAAATGTATTGCTTTTTGTATGACACAAATAGTTGAGCTTACGAGTTGCAACAAAACGGGTTATACGCGTCATAGTATACTTGTATCATCCAGATTGGTATAAAACGATGCCACCTATTTTCTACACGAACCAATCTGGAACAATCTGAGCATGATATTTGTATTATGTGTGCAAACAAGAATTTACAGACTTGCAGAGGCAGGCACCATAATCAGTTTGACCAGCTCCAATCACATAACAAAAGCTCGTTCCAAAACACAGGTCTAATATATCTACTGAAATTTCTAGTTCATTTAGCTCCATAACTTAAAAGAGTCCTGAAGGAACTACCAACTTTCCCTAAGTAGACGGAAACTAGAACATAACTAAAGCCAAAAGCTACATTTTCCTTCTGATAAGCAAGCGAAAAACTACTTTAAATATACTCCATATAACAGACAGGAAGTTGAACTTAGGAAAACTACTAAAACATCTTTCTAAACTCACAGAAAATACAACTATTCGGCTTGCATGATGGCCTTGACAACAATGCCTTCGAGAATACCATCAGTGCCAAAATTTCCAGAAAACTGCTGCGGGTCAACTGGGCCAGGGAGATAAAACGAGATGGAAAAATCACCAGGTGGACAAAGATTTTGTGTTTGCATCTCAAATTCCTGTGAGTACCTATGAACTTTCTTTTCACCAGTTGTTGTTACACCCCTTATCATTACCTTTCCATCACTTTCGACCTCACAACCAAAGTCTCCTACAAATGAAAAAAATTGATGCAATAAACACGTCATTGTAACCGGTTCAATTTAGGTAGAAAAGTGGAAAGGAAAGAAAGTGAAATGACAAAGTCGACAATTAAAGCCTTGTTTAGCTTACTTTTTGGTATTTTATTTAAAAGTTAAAGCACATTTGGCTGCTCTGCTAAAAAGATTGAGGTTTTCGGGGTTTTGTCTGAAAAAGTTAAAAGCTTCTGAGTTTATACTAGATGAACCCAACTTTTTCCTTACTCTAAAAAATCCAACTTATTTACTTAAAAAACAGCAACAAACAAGCTTCAATTTTTTGGCACATATAACATGAAGATGGATGTCTAGTCAAATACAGGTTATTTGAAATCTGGAATTGAACATCATGAAATGCAATTGCATAAATAACAAATAGTAGATTTTATTCGAGGCTAAAGCAAATTGAGCTCTTTAGCAGATTGTAGCTCCCACATACGATTTAACACTGTCATGGTATAAATGGACAGTTAGGTTTCATCGCTCAATCGTCATGGGCTGCTGATTCTTTTATTTGTAGTGCTACAGAAAGGTGGTGTTACGAATACAATCTATTTCATTGACTGTTGAAATGATATAAGAGAAACGAAATGGATTGGCAATTTATTTTAGAGTTTAAACCACTTTTAAGAAATTTATTTAATTAGTCTAAGATAATAAATTGTTCGACAGATGTCTATTCATCATTGAACATTAACCTAGACAACTCATATAGACATGTTTTCATGTCCTGATTTTTAACTATTCTACCTTTTTGTGGCTTTTACGATTGAATGACACTGGTATACAGGAGAGTAACAAGAATATGACAAAAATATCCATATCCACTCTCAGAATGCAAAACAATAAAACGGTGAAGTAGTAACTAGTAATCAACAATTTGGAGTTTTAAAACTATACTGTTGTCCTTCAAAGCATTCAGTTGCAACAAGTAACTGAATCCACCGAACGATCTCAAAAAGTACAAACTTAAGCAAAGACTTGATATTACCTATGCTAAGCAAATTTTCAAAATGACGAACTCCAGGCTCCTAATAGAGTCAAAGGTTATACTTTTTTTAGTTCAAAAAACAAAGACTGAGTTTTCGTCCCTAATTAAAAAGTTACTGGCTATTCCAACTTAAATTTTAGTTTGCCTGCTGAAAAAAGCTACAAGAGTTCTCAGGGGGGAAAAACCAGAAGAGCTCTTCTTTCAAGCCAGTCAACCAACTGCAGTCCAGCTTATAAAGAAAAAAAAAGGCCTGAGCTTATAAGCTGCAATCAAATAAGGCCTAAGAGAGACTTACTTTCGTCCCTTATTATCCCGGGAAGTGATACACGGAACAAGTACGAATCATCACATTCTCCAATATCCATTAATCCAACAACTGGTCCCATCTGTCCCATAGCCGCCGTTCCCGTCAGGGCTGTTCCCCCTTTTGTCGCAAAGGCAATATTTTCCCAATCTTCTCTAGTCAGATTTTTTGGCAAAAATACCATCCCTGGCTCAAATGGCAAATTAGCAACGTTATCATCCACCATATGTGTATCACCGAATTCCCCTTTTCCCCAAACATTATCATCGGATTTAGCCTCTTCAACTACAACCAATTCTCCGTTGCATTGCATCTCTTTGTCCATCACTTTATCAAAATGATCGTCATCTATGCATATGTGTAACATCACCTCGTTTTTGTCTAAAAGAAAGTCTTCTAACCCTGACAATCTCTTAAACCTCTCGACTATCTCAGGCTTAAAATAACTGACTGTTGGGTTGTTGATGAAGACGATGTTTCCGATGGTTTTATCGAGACTTTTGCATACCGAGTGGGGGTGAAATTGAGGAGGGAACAAATGGGGAAACTGAGGAAAAGGGGAATCATTTTCGGAATCAATATCTTTCTCCGGATTAGGCAAAATCCCATGAAAAAATTGCTTTAACCATTCTCGTTTTACGACAACAGATTTATCAGCTTTTCTAAGCACGTAGTAATAAATATTCTCAATTTCAATCGTTCTGATTTGGGAGTTAGACAACATGTCGGCAGTGTATGAAGGGAGGGTCTCATGGAGTCTTTGGAAAATGCATTTTTTGGGATTTTCTTCGTAAATGTCCGGACCAAAATAGGTACCCATTATTAAGTACAGGAGAAAATATTGATCATCACTAGGCTTTAGGTCGCTAGTTTTGGTTCCAAATTCATATATTAAAGGATCTGTAGTGTCGGCTTTCGAGGGAGAACAATCCATGATTGATCCTAAAACAGAAATATATAAACTCGAGTTACGAACTTATCCGGCATTTAATGTACTTCCAAAAACAATAATACCAGAAAATGAGATGACAGATAACATTTACCTAAACGCTTAAAAATTGAGAGAAGAATAGAGGAACAACAAACCTAGAACATTTACTAAAAACATTATCAGAGTCCACAGACAGTTCAAATACAAGAAAAAGACCCAATCAACATAGCGTTTTTGTCTAATAACCCCTTATGGCAGTAGTTGTACAAATAAGTAACCTTTTCTAATTGTTACTAAGATGCAAGTCGCAACTAGAGTTCTACCCAACTAGGAACATTGTAAAATCTTACGGTACAGAAAAAAAAAAGTTTGCTTTTGAATTTGCAAAAGTCTTATCAAAGTACCCAGAAATTAGAGACTTTTTTTGCATAACCAGAATAGCTTTTCTAATCCATTTTTGAATAGACCCAACAAGTAATGCTCTTTGCACAACGAATTTGCATTTACTAAGAACTAAAAAAATCTTACAATAAAGTATATGGTGTAAAAGAGCTAATATTTGCATTTACCTAAAAATTAAGAATCTTTTGTGCTCATCAAACTACCGCGCAAAATGCATATTTTCTCATCATTAATTAACTACATACTTAGCCTGTAACGAAGATTCTATGTTCCTAAAACCAAAAAAAAAAAACCTTATAAAACACAAGGGAGAAGCCTATTTTTTGTAAATACCCCAAATAGGTATCCTTTGTAAAACCCTCATTAAGCAACCAGAGGAAAACAATCCTTTTTCCTTATTAATTAATTACTGATCCAGCATGAAACAAGGGCTTTTTCCTTATTAATTAATTCCTTATTTTTTGTAAACTCTAATGTTTTGTCATTACCCAAAAAAATACTCTTTAATAAAAACCAATTTTACCCTCAAAAAGTCTTTTTTTCCATACCCGTAACAAATTATATACAAACACCTAACTTGTAACAAGGGCTTTCCATTTCACTAAGAACAAAGGTACACAATATTAATAAAAGAAAACTATTTTTTTTATTTATAAATTACCAAAAAGAAACACTCTTTTTGTGACTCCCCAATCATATTAACCAGAAAAAAGGTATTCTTTTTCCATACCCATAACAATTTCTCTACAAATACCCAACATGTAGAAAGGGTATTCCATTTCACTAAGAACAAAGATACCAAATATGAGGAAAAAACTCAATCTTTGTTTTACTAATTACCAAAAAGAAACAGTCTTTTTATGATTCCCTAATCATAATAACCAGAAAAAAGTTTCCTTTATTCATACCCATAACAAATTCTTTACAAATACCCAAATTGTAACAAGGGTTATCCATTTCACTAAAAAAGGGTACAGAATGTATAAAAAATAAATCATTTTTTTTAATTAATTACCAAAAAGAAACACTCTTTTTGTGACTCCCTAATCATATTAACCAGAAAAAAGTCTTATTTTAGCATACCCAGAACAAACTATCTACAAATACCCAACAATTTTGCAATGCATGTTCAATAGGTGAAAGTGTGTTTGTGTGTGAGAGAGAGAATCAATTTCATACAATGATTAAATAAATAGCAAATTAAGAGAGATACCAGCTGTGATTTGGATGATTTCTCTACAAACTGCAATTTGCTATATATATTTATATAAATTATATATTATATATATATATATATAGAAAGAGAGATAGAGAGAGTAAAGTACAGTGAGCAAGCAAGTAGTATTTTGCCTGGTAAAATACTTGAACAATAAATATAAGTTTATGTTGATCTTCTATTTAGTATTCATAAGTTTGAAAAATATTGTAACCCATCTCAAATTTCTAACATTTACTTAATTGGTACTCCTTCCGCTCTTTATATGTAATTGCATTTTTGCTATTCTCTATTTTGATATTGATTGAGAAAAAAGCATAAAAGGGAATAAAACATGAGACACTAAATTTTTGAAAATATTTAAACTTGTTACTTTTTCAAATATGAGTTTATGTTGATCTCTATTTGGTCTTCATAAGTTTGAAAAATATCGTAACCCATCTCAAATTTCTAACATTTACTTAATTGATACTCCTTCTGCTCTTTATATATAATTGGATTTTGTTATCCCCTATGTTGATATTGATTGAAAAAAAAACATAAAGGGAATAAAAGAGGCTTAAGTTTGTTATTTTTTTAAATGTATGGATTAGTTTTGAAATGCCGCATTAGGAAAAAAATAGCCCAATATGATTTTGATGAAAACGGCAAGTGAAATTTATCGTTTTAAACAAGGACAAAAGTTTCAAATCTTAATAAAAGGAGCTCTCGGTGTATGAGGGCAAAATTTGAAAATGTTTGAAAATGTTTATTTCCAATATAGAATGGGTTATAATACCAATTTTTATTATCAACTCATCGTATAACATGTCTTCTTGTGAAACCTGTCAACTGGTATCTTATGAGATAAAAATATAATGTTTATATAAGCGCGTATAACGGTTTTTGGTATTTGCGTAACGGTTTTAACATTTTTCTCGTCATCTACGGGTCGGGTCTATATAACTTATATTACCCGACTCATGCCCGTATTTGTAATGGGTATAACGGTTCTCGGTGCGGGTATTTACCCAAAATTTGTAAAATTTATTCTACGTTTCTAGATGTTCTTTTCTAAATGGTATTTTTACATATTGATAATGAATATATTTTTTCAAAATATTTCTTAATTTACTTGTTAAAAATAAACAAAATAATGAGTTACTGTCAAATTTTTTGTTTCATATTGGTCAACAATGTATTTGGTTGATTAGCGAATCATGTAAACATTACACAGTCACTTAAACATTACAAATTAATGATTCCATTTTTCATTTTCTTAATTACCAATTTTATTGTTAATGATTTCCCTAACTTATTAAGAAAGATAGACTGAATTAAAAATAAATCGTAAAACTTGGAATCACAATAAAGATTAACAACTATTTTTTTTATAAACAGTGAGAAAAATCCATATTTTTATATTATTAATGATACAGATATAAACATGTGGGAAAAAACTACACAAGACATAAAAGAAAAAAAGTAAATGAGCATCAACTAATGAAAAATAAAACAAGTATAAAAACATCATAAAAACTAACTGTTCAATGTTAAATTTTCAACCGTGCCTTCGCACATATTTAAAAACGTTTCATCTTTCTTCACTCGCGGTTGTATGAGTTCTTCTTGTGTTGTTTCTCGTGCATTTATCTAATTTCCGTTGCACATACATAATATATATGTATATATATATTTAAAATATGGGTATATATTGCTGTTTTATAATTCAGGTATGCGGGTCGGGTCTACATGTCGGGTCCTCGGTATAGAGTTGAGAACAATACCCGTACTAAGAAACAACAAGGTCGGATTAGATAGATCTAAAATCAGTTCCGTGACAGGTCAATTTTTGTGTTTATTGTATATTTACGTTGCGGTTTCCCGAGAGTTTCATATTTTTGACACCACTAACTGTAGTACCTAATTAATTTCAAGTTATAACCTTTTGTACTTATATAGATTAGCTTGATATGTCTAAATTTCCGTTTTTAGAAAAAGGACCTAATATGAAATTTTTGAATACATAAAGACCCTTTTGTAATTTCAAGTTATCTATCCTCTTATATATACACAATAATATCCCAGTTAGGGTTTAGTCTCTCTCTCTCTCTCTCTCTCTCTATATATATATATATATATATATCATCATCATCACTCTGCCGGAATTATCTCTCTCTCTCTCTCCATCAGTTCTTTCACTGCTTGCCTGTGAAATAATGTATGTTTTTTTAACTCCTTTATCTAAAATAATGTTAGTTTTTTTATTGGGTAACATGCAAATAATCACAATGTACTGTTGGATAAATTATAAAACAAGAGACTGAACAAAAGATTGATTAGCAAAAGATTGAATTTTTTATAAGTATTTTAGCAAATAGTCCAAAAGATATGAAATAAAATAGACAGTAAAAGGCAGGGTAGATGGAGACGGAGGGTGTGTTAGGATAATTGTAAATTTTATATTATAATATTTATTTCTGTATGTTGTGTGAAATAGTTAGTTTTGATAATTAATTTTGTATCTAATGTTTTGTAAATGAGTGCATGTTGTGAGTTTTGGGTAAAATAATTGATTTTTATAATTATATCAGGACAAAATAATTTTTGTTTCTGTATGTTTTGTATTGTGTAAAAGAGCTAGTTTTTATTAATGTATGTAGGTTGTATGTTGTGTGTTTAAGAATTAATTTTTTTTGGACAAAAAAACTAAAAGGAAAAAGATAAGAGGATGGTTTGGTTTGGTTTTGATTTGAGTTTTGGAGCTTTTACCAAACATGTGTTTTGATTTGGACTATTTTCTACTTATTGAATGTAGAGTGGACCTGAATTATTTGTTTTGCATGTCACAACCTTTTGAAATACCAATTATGTCTATAATTTTGGAGCGGTTTAACGTTCCGCTTAATGGTATGCATTATGTCACGCCCCGAATTTACAGAAACCGGGAACACAATTAAAAGAAAAAAAATGTAAAGGAAAATACTGAAAAGAACAAACTTCCGAAAAAAAACGATGCTCAGGCATATATTACACAAAATAGTACAATATCAGTACGTTTGCTACATAAATATACATAATATACATCATCTAAAATACACCACAACAAACTAACTCGGCCTCGAGTACCTATACTACGCCTGCAACCCAAAATACTGCAACCCAAAACACTAACTTCTCGCCTACGACCATGAGCTCAAACTGCTCGGGAAAAACCTGTACATCCGACTCTCCGCCTATAAAGCAAATACAACAAAAAAAGAAACGAGAAACCACAAAACAAAGGGTGAGTCAACTAAACTCGCTACATAAATGTCTACGCTAAAAAAAATACAAACTACAAATTTTAATATTTATTCTTTCATATAAAAGGTTCATCTTATTGCTTCTCCACACCCACGACTCTACTGAATATCAACTACTTACGTCAAGTAGCGTGACTCAACCCACAACCCAAAAGTGTATAAAATCGGAATCACATAGGGTGCCGGATCACTCCTCAGATCCACGTAGGATGCCGGATCACTACTCAGATCAACGTATGGAATCAACTACTCATGATATCCATACGCCGGCAATAACACGTAAGGAACCAACTACTCATGATATCCATACGCTCGGTTAATGCTCCCGGATACTAAGTTGGCACATGATCCCTAAAAGAAATGTAAAAGACTGACACAACAACTGACGACTGACAATAGCTACCTCTACCTCCAACCACACTTCAGAATTCTCACTACATCACTTCAGTTCATTCTTTTAACGTTAAATTGGTTCGATAAATAAATAAGCTTAAAAAAAAACCCATAATAATCTGACATAAATATAAAAACTACAAACAAAAATATAACCTGTCTTTTCCTTAGTTTATTTCAAATTCTACAAAATAACAAAATATAAACACTGATATCTCCTTGTAAGTTGCAGGGGTCACCTGCAAACCTTCCAAGAACTTACAGTTTAATAGCAAACTGATATAGTACAATAGTCCATTAACAGCTAATTCAAATAAAATAACAGAACAATATCAGTTTTATAAAACAAATAACAAGCCTTAAGCCGCAACTATTTGCCTTCGAAAATTCAGTTCTCAACTTAAAATAGATGTAGTATTAACTTACTGCAAAATAAGAACTTTTACATAATATAGAAAATACAATAAGCGTAAGCACGTATATAACGGCTTAGTAACACCCTTTTTAGTACCGAAACGGTACCTCGATTGACGCTAAGAAAAGCTACAGTAGACTGAGGCGAACAAGCACGAAAAGAGATGAAACACAAACGAGTTTAGCCTCAAAATTCAGCTTAAACCTGCGATGACCAAGCTACAAGAAAACGATCCAAATTTGTTACTGAAAAGCGAATTTCAGCCTTTAAAAGGCTCAGAACAGAACTGAAAAGGGGACAAAAACCAGTGGATATATACCTCAAACTACTCCCCTATGCGTTAGCTTTGCAACGGAGAAGACGAATTGAAAAATGGATTAACGAGTCGAAAGAAAATAGGGTTTATGTGAGGGAGGTGTATTTGGGTCTGTTTCTTCTCTCACTTTTAATCTCTCTGTGTATGCGTGTGAATGTGTTTGTGTGTGTATAAGCGGTGTATGTATATCTGTTAAAAGAACTGAAGGGGTAAAAATATAAAAGCAAAGCGGGGTTCATTTATTTTCTTACTACTGAAGACATCTGCATATTTATCTCAATTTTTTTTATTTTTTTTGGCAATAAGACTTATAGATATACATATATTTATATATCAAATATTATAATATATATTTATAAATAAGCATATAATATTTAGGGTGTTACACATTAACTGACTATTTTTATGTTTTGTATACTTCGATCCACGCGCTGCAAATGAAGAAAACGACGAAAGTCGATTTGCCTACTGTGAATTAATGTTAAGAGTTAAACTGTACTTACATGATCTAATTGGAAGTTTCTATTTCAAACCCTGCTTATGACCTAACTGGATGTTTTTGGAAAATCGCTATTTTTCGATGTTTATATCTAAAAAAATTAATGCATACAAAAATCATCTGAAACGGGAAATTGAGTTTGAGATTATGCTATTCTGAAGTTATATTGGGGTGGTCGATTGCATAATATTATCCCTTTTTATGGTTTCGAATGTTGATACTTTTTTTCGAAAGATAAGATTGCATTAATAGAAAAGGAATTCAGTTACAGATATTAGTTGCTCCCGTTGAGCAACTTGGAGCTGATGCTGCTAGAACCTGCTAAAAACTAATTGTTTCTTCATTCAGTAGATTGTAATCTGAAAATTGTTCTCTTCTTTTCTGGTCATCATCTTTACATTGTGTAGTCTATTTCTCTTGCTTATTGTAATGCACTTATCCTTCGCTTCTTGAACATGCCAGTATTGTAGCCTGAACAAGCGATTTTATATTGATTCTGGGTAATCTTGAAGCTCAAATGATAATTTCTATTATTTTTATAGAGCGGTGTTGGGTCTTATAAAAAATTACTTCTTTTATAAAATTCTGTTCAACCCACCATTTGGGACAAAACAGGGAATTAGTTGTATAATGGAGTAATCTAAACCTTTAGTTGGTGAAGCAGAGCTCAATTTATATTTTAAGATTCTTTTAAGATTCATTCTTAGCAAGACTACTTAAAAGTCCAATATTCACATAAACTCTCTCTAACTAGATAGAAAATGTCGTTTATCTGCTATGCCTGCATACATGTGCATATTAGTTACTATTTAATTAAGGCGTCTATCTCAGTAAGCACGTTGGATCTAACATCAGATGCTAGTTATTACTTTATCAAATACATTAAATATTTTGTGTAACCCCCTTGTTGATAGCTTTAGCATATCAATACCAGGAAATGGCACTCTCACCTTTCCCAAGGAGGTTCCTTTGTTTTTTATCACACAAATTTAGAACTTTTTATGGTTTTTGTTTCCATTCTGTTAACCATAAGATTTTCTGTAAGCTCTGTTATGATGATGGTTCTGGTCTATCAACACTAGTAAATGGTACTTTCATATATCACAAGTAGTTTTGCTTTTCACAAACAATTTTAGAAAATCTTATGCTTTTGAATTTTGTCTGATATTATAGGGCACAAAATCATCATTCAAACCGTAACGGTGTGCAATATGTGGATCCAGAACAGTCTGCTTTGAAGGTGGTACCTTTGAAAACTGTGCCATACACGGGACCGCCTTTAGTACCAGATGATACTCTGTTTCCTGACGAAAAGAACAATAATGAGGGACCTGCTATGGTGTTCTTGCCTTGTCGCCCAGTCGAAAAAGAAATGAAAAATCTTTTATCTTGTTCGAGAGGAGGGGTTGTTTTAACCGGTAGTGCAGCATTGGGTAAGGTGGGCCCACTCATAGGGTTGATAGATTTAGGCGAAGCTGAGGATGGGTATGCTTTCCGAGTCTCTCTCCCAGGGGTGTTGCAAGGCAAAAGTAAGTCAGGTTTCTTTATTTGAGTGACTTTTTTTATTGAATGTAGAATACATTATTAGGAGGAGATCAGAAAAACCTACTCATTCATACATGCTTTTTGGTAGTCAGTTATAAAAAAAAATCTGGGTTCTTTGGATTCATTTCGATAAAATGTACCCAAGAAGTCTTTTTATATTCAGTTTGATCCTTATTTATATTCCTTTTTTCTTTTATATGAAAGTTTCTATTGTTTTTGTTTGATCCGTTAGTTTTGGGCTTCGAATCATTTCCAAAAAAAAAAAACTGCTGCTGGTGCAGTCTGTAGATTGCGCCTTATAGTTGTTTTAATTGATTTTGATTATTTCGACACCTTTTATTCAGGTTGCTAATTGATACAATCTCATACCAAACACACGCTGGTTATTCACAACCGTATAAAAATATTATTTGAATTGCAATTTACTCAAATACACCGTCTGTCTGTGCTTCTTTTTAACACTTCAGTGACTTGATGATAAAAATATCAAAAAATTATTCTATAGACCCAGTCCACTAAATTTATGTCCGAAACCAACTGAATTTGGTATATTTAGTGACAACTGACGACTGACGGACCCAAATAAGACCCATTTCTTGTATACACTAGTATTTTTTTTTCAATGAAACAGATTTCTTAATTAGTTACAGAGCAAGCACTGATGGGTTTCGGGTTTCGTAGAAGCACAATTTATTTATTTTAGTTAAATGTAGAAGCCCATAAGTATGTAAGATTAAACTTCAAGTTATGTTTCAACTTTGAATGGTAAACGAGACTTATCTTTTTTATATGCAGATAGATACAGTTGTGAAGTTGACCCCAGTGGCAAGGCAACCATAAAGGGTGTAACCACGACAGGTGAGGACAAAGTTACCCGACACACGCTATTATTTGAGATGCAAACACACAATCTTTGCCCACCAGGACAGTTTTCAGCTAGCTTTACTCTTCCTGGTCCAGTGGACCACCAAACATTGGCAGTTTCCTTTAGCTATGGGATCCTAGTTGGAGAAATTAAGAAAAAGGCTGGGGAGGTCTTCTAATTCGGTGTTGTATCTAGTTAGATAGCGTGTGATATCTTTGTTAAGGCTATTTTGTGGATGTTTCTGTTACGGTGGACGGTTTTTTAATACAGTTGTTTCGTACTTTCAGTCGTAGGTGCTGGAGCTTGGAAGTTGCTATGTTGATGTAGAACGCAAATTTTTATATTTAAATTGACTCGACTGTGACAGCAAAATATTCTCTTTAAAATGAAAATCAAGACTATCCTTGTGTATGGGTATCTGAAGTATGGTAGTATTTTCGTTAACTAATCTGAAGTATCAACTCTTTCTTTTATTACCGTGAAGTTTAGTCTTCGTTATTTTTTTGTTCAAAAAGATAACTCAAGTGGACGGAAAATATAGCACGTGATCATTTTAGAAACAGATTACTATATTACCCTTCCCCTTCCAAAACTTGTTTTTCCCTCCGAAACTCGTTTTTTCTCCTAAATACCTTAACTACATATATACATACATATATGTATCTATTTTTACTCTCTCCCAGCCAGTGATCTCTCTCTCATACGTAAACAGACATGAACATATGTTATTATAGGACAAAAACGCCATTGATAAATCTTAGACCAAGACAAATCCAGGTCGAATGTATTATACCTGTGATCTTTGCAAATTTTACAAATAGCTTGATCCACAAATGTGTGATAGGGCTACGCAAATTATACATGCTTTGTTGAAAAATATCAATAAAAAGGATAAAGATATTAAACAATTTGAGGGCTAAAATGGAGGAAAAATCACTGAACTTGAGAAGAAGTTTGGAAAGAAATGCAATGTATGTAATGTGAATGTGAATGTTTGGTATGCAACGTAATGTGTTTGTTTGATGAAATATAAAGTGTTTTATGCAATTTAAATTCTGAGATGTGATGTCGATTCCGAGATCTTTTAAAACCAAAATTGCAGTAAATTTAACACCATAATAACAACAAATTAAACACTAGAATTACAGCAAATGTAACTCTAAAATACCACCAAATTCACAACAGAATTAAAGCAAGTTTAATACTAAAATAATACCAAATTCACAACAAGTTTAGTAGCCAAAATTACACCAAAGTACCACCCAGCACATTTAACACCAAAATACCACCTAGTTAGAGCAAGTATAGTACCCAAAATTACACCAGATATACCACCAAAATACCATCATAGTTTCAACTATTTTAGTATCCTAAATACATCAAATTTACCACCAAAACACCACCAACATACCACCAAAATTACAGCAAATTTAGTACCCAAAATTAATCCAAAACAAATTGTCATCATTTCTATTTATTTGTCTTATTCTTCTCTGCTGCTATAGCTACTTTTAATGCACTATAACTAATAAATCTTTTATCTCCTTTTTGAAATTAACATTTAGGGAGTTATTCATTCTTTTTTACTATTTTAGCATGTAGTGAGCTAATTTGAGAAGCATTGTTTTGTTCATCTAAAACTTCTCCTTGCTTGTTGAATGTGTCACCATGCCTACCCAGCATAACACTCTCATACAATATAAAAAAAATATATCAACGCATTGTATATCATTTTTATGCTACAAACATGAATATAAAAGTATTTGAATATTTTTTTTATCAATTGGCAGTTGCTCTTCATTTGTTAGGTCCATAAAAGACACTACAGACACTTTTTTGCTGCTAACAATATTCATGATTCTACTGCTCTTTCTAACCTGCAATTGCAATTATATAAGTTTTTTTTGTACAGTGTTTTACAATTAATTAGTGAAGATAAGTCATGTAAATTTATTGGGGTTACTGGGGGTGTTTGTACTGTTTTTTTTAAGAATTCTTTCTTTTTCTTTGTGCCTCACATGTTTTTTGTTGCTCACATGACTTTGTGGGTTCTCTTGCTGCATTTTCTTCATCAGAACTTTCCTACAAAATAATCTATATAAATTCTAAGTTATAACTTTGTGTAACTCAATTATAAGTCATGTACTTACTACACTTAATAAAAATACACAATTAAAATACATGTACTTACCAAACAAGCAGGTAGTTGACTTCTAGGTAATTTTTCTTAATTTTCACTCTCTTGGATAGTGGACTCATTGTCCCCCCACTTTCTTGGATCATGTGCTCATGTGATGGTATTTTATGAAATCAAGTAAAATTAATACATTAATAGTCAATTTTGATCTGAAAAATATAAAAAAATGTAAAATATGAACAACTTATATAATAATACAAAACTTACTTGATTGACTACTTGGCTATTGCTCCCACTTGCTTCAAAATTGTTCTCAAACAAATCTGGAATGCCTAACCCATCTCCTCTCGTAGCATTTACCCAATTATCACTCTCAAACCCATGCCCATTATTCCTACCATTTTCCCCTTGCTCATTTCTGAAATCACTATTTCCTTGCTCATTTCTCAAACCAATTTCCCCTTGCCCATTTCTGAAATCACTATTCAGTTACTCATTTCTCAAAATATTTTCCTCTTCATCCCTTTCATCATTCAAGCCATCTTCATCAGTGCTACCTTCATCAACTAAGTTTGTTTATACAACTGGATTTCTTTTTTCTCTTTCTAATGTTTTCTGAACTTCCACGTCTTCTAGAATTGTGTCCTTCTATACCACAATTACCACACTTCATTTTTAAACTTTTTTTGAAACTTTTTGTGAAGTTAACTTAGCTTTTGGTTCATCCTCATCTCTTCTTCTTGCCTTTTTAGGTTTTCCTACCTTAACTTTCATAATTGTTGGTAATATGACTTCTTTAACAGTTTTTGCCCACAAGTACTTTCCATTTAGTGGGTTTAAAAGATTAGAATAGGTTCTCATGTAACTTTCTCTCAAATAACACTCATGAACATAAGTTGTAGGGTCCTCCTCCACATGATAAATGCCATCAATAGCATGCTCACAAGCAATTCAAGATAATTTCCATTTCCTACAACCACATTCTCTTTTCATAATATCAACCGCAAACTTCAAACAATAATGAAAAGACACCTCATACTTTATGTTGTCATTAGATTTTAGTTGCCACTGGTGAGACCTTTTTCTTACCTCTTTCAACTTGTCATTTATTTTAGGATAGAGAATTAAGTCAGTCTTTTTCAACATTGTCTCTCTCTTTCTTCTAACCAGATCCATTAGATACAATCTTATATCCTCAATCATAGATAGAATAGGCTTCCCCTAGCAAGTTTTATACTAGGCATTAAATCTCTCACACAAGTTGTTTAAGAGCAAGTCACACTTTGAATGAGTGTCAAAATGTGACATACTCCAATTCTCAGATGGTTTACCAGCAGGCCACTCAAATGCGGGCTTATCTAACATACTCATTTCTTGCATACAAATTATATGGTAAGACATTGTAGAAGCTCTTGCACATTTCCACAAGCTGTTCTTAAGTGCAGTACCCTTGTGTAATTGTTTGAAATTATTATACAAGTGTCTCACACAAAATCTATGCTCTACCCCTGGAAATATTTTCTGTACAGTTTTTATTAAACCCTTTTGTTTATCAAAAATCAAA
Organism: Primula vulgaris; assembly: GCA_963920805.1. NCBI lineage: Eukaryota > Viridiplantae > Streptophyta > Magnoliopsida > Ericales > Primulaceae > Primula > Primula vulgaris. The sequence continues at coordinate 4,583,741 of OY987216.1, read as the reverse complement.
ATATAATTCGCAAAGTTTGGCATATTTAGATAAGTTCTTAGTAGGTTAAGAAACCACTTACAAGTGTAGTATATTTCTCATGATCCACAACTGCATATGCAAATGGGTACATACAGTTATTAGGATCAATAGCAACAGCTGTGAGAAGTATTCCCCTATGCGGTTCTGTCAAATGACAATCATCAACACCAATTAAAGGCCTACACCCTTCCAAAAACCCTCTCTTTAATGCCCCTAATAAATGTACAAGCTGATAAACCTGCATTCTTTTTTCTCCCACACATTAGGCAAAGGCAACACATTAAGTACCGCAATAGTATATGGATTAGTTGTCTTAATCTCCTCTGTATAGTCACTAAGCAACTTATATTGATCCTCAGAAGTCCCATGAATAAGTTTTTTAGCATAAGTGAAAGCCATATGCGTTGTTGAATGTTGAATAAGTCACTTCACACTCAATTGTTTCTGCAACTTCATCTCTAAAAACCACAACATCACACTTTGGATTCATTTTGATTCTATATCTAGGAAATGATGTGCTATAAACTTAAACTTAACACTAGCATTTTTGAATGACCTATTACATTTATGCTCATCAACAAATGTCTTAATTTGTACTGTATGTTTATCAACTCCACCCAAAATAGAAACCCACATTTTTCAATCACACTGAACATTATTCTCAGCTTTACAATAAATTTGCATTCTTTTACTGGAATTTCTTGTAAATTTAATGCTCTTTCCATTTTGTAATGCATACTTCTTAACAGCTAACTTGAACTCATCAACTGTTCTAAATATCATACCTAGTTCAAGTTTAACTTCTCTCATGTCTACATTATGGAAAAATACCATGTTGTCTATGTCTTTCTTTTCATCAGAATCACAATCAGAGTTTAACTTCTCAAAATCACTGGCATACCCCTCATTAATTGTATCTAATTCATTATTATTATTATCCACCCTACCTTTACTCTTCCCCTTACCATTACTTGATTCTTTTTGAACATTTTTTTTACTATTTCCTTTACCATTACCCTTGCTAGTACCCTCCCCTGCCTTTTCAGTATCATTAAGTATGTCTTCTAGTTCTTTTTCTAACCCATCATCTTCCCTACCCATCTCTTCATCACTCACACCAAAATATTCCAAGTGTTCGTCTACACTCTCATATATGTAATCATCATCTTCCTCACTACTACTGTATGCATTTTCATCAGCTACATGTTCATCCATCCCTACATTATCACAATATACTTCAACATCCCTATATGCAGTTAGAAACTTAGAAATACCCACTGCATCTATGTCATAGTTTATCTCAAGCAAATCAGCAAACTCAGTATTACATTTCTTGAAAAATAACCTTTTTACATCAGAACAACCAAACTGAGCAGCCATTCCAACCAAATTTAAAAAGGACATTTCAGAAGTCTTGTAATTATCTATGTAGTTTACTTTTTCACCCTCATATATAATTTCCCTATCCCGTCTAAAGGTACCACTATGGCGAAGTTCAATGGTGAATACATCAGGGTTCAAAGCTGCAATTAAAAATAAATAACATAATTATCAAGCAATTTTGCAAACAAGTCATAATTTACACCCATTTTGCAAACAAACCTAATTATTTATCCCAATATTATTTTCAGATTGATGAATTTAGGTTTCAGATTGATGAATTTAGTAAATTCTAGTTAATTACCCCCAACTTGATTTCATTAGAAAAATTAGGGTTTCTTTTTTAAACTATAATTGACCACCCACAAATTTAAAACCCAAAAAATAATACTAACTAATCAGCAACAAATTAGAAACCCAAATAAATACCCTAAGAAAAATATTAACTTTGTACATGAAGCAATTGATTGATAAAAAATATTAACTGTGCACATAATATAAATAAATAAAAAACCCCACTTTGCACATAATATAAATCCAAAGAAAACCAGCACAATTGATTTGGCAGTTAAAAAACTTACTATAGCGAGCAGGTCGCATCATATCTACGCCTCCTTTACGTACATCCCAACTCATCTTTGCTTAATATTTGCTTATGATCGCACTTTTTTCTTTTTGTTTTATGTTTTTTTATGTGATTGAAGAGAGATTGAAAATATAGAGAGAAAGACGAATCCTAACTTATGAGTTTTGATTGTGTAACTTGTGGTCAAAAGAGGTTTAAGTAGGTCAACTTAAGTTTAAAAGAGAAATGACAATATTACCTTTAATCTGTTACTAAAATGGTCACGTGTTGGTTTTTTCGTCCAATTGAGTTGTGTTTTTGAACAAAAAAATAACGAAGATTAAACTTCAGGTTATTAAAAGTAAGAGTTAATAGTTCAGGATAGTTAACAAAAATGGTACCATATTTCAGGGTAGTTAAATATAATAAACCCCACGGTATATAACTTAATGTATATATGCTATGCATCCATGGTGGTTTGTGGTTTATGTGCAGCAATAAATGGACTACCACATTTGTTCGAGCTATTTCAACGCTCACATTATATGTATTGATTTACATAATGCATCCAGTTGGGTCATTGGACTCTCCCAGGATTAGAACCTTACAAAAAGAATCAAGAACAAAATGCAAATTCTGTTTAGTCCATGGGTTACCACCTTGAGCTTGAGAGCATATTTAATACAGTGATTAGGTCTGTACTTGTGAGTTGGTATTGACTATCGACTATTAATCCTAATCCGTAACAGTTTTAGTGGTATTCGACTATTGACTATTGATCCTAATTCGTAACATATTTGGCGGTAGGAACTTGCTACATATTCTCTTGTAGCTGAGTTCTCAAATTCCAGGGATCCTTTTCGCATTTTCACATGATAAGTTCAAAACTTATACTACTAATTTCTTTGTTTCGGGTGAACTTAAGCAGCATTGGATGTATGCATAATATTCTGAAGGATGTATAAACCGACTCATGATGACTATTACGAAGGTTCACAAACTATGAACTTAAAAGACAAACCCGTAGATAAAAATGAATTTTCATCCGCGAACAAAATTTAATAAAATAACTAGTCGCGAAGGAAAACTAAACAATTTCAACCGAGAAAACTGTCTAAACTTTGGGTATCTACCAATGTACCTCACTTTTCTTGCTCTTCTCAGCAGACTAAATTTTCTCCATTCCTCTAAAAGACTAAAACTAAATATACTACTTCAACGAAATGGCATGGAAACGTAACATTTTGGTGAAGTCTTTTCGTTGTAAGAATCAATTCATGGTTAGTTTCGCGGCAACTTTAAGCAAAACCGCAAAACAAATTCAAAATAAAATTGTAAAAATCAACTCATGCTTCATCTGGCAGCAAAATTTAGGCAGATAAGCCGACCAACCAATCTAAGTACAAATTTAGCCGAGAAAGTTAAGCTTAAAACACGCAACCAAACACCAACCAACCATCGGGAAAAAACACTTCCGTCTAGATAGCTCTCCCTCTCGCTCTTCTTCTAGAATTAATCCTTTCTCCGAACAACTTCATCAATTTCTCCAAACTTTCTCTTTTTAATCCCAAAAATCCCATAGAGGCAATAAAACAAACACCTTGAACCCAATCTCTAAACCCTCTTTTCCAACATTTACTAATCAATCCCCCAAATACAAAAAGTAACATAATCACCAACCCCAAATCACAAAGCTCCAATCTTTTCCCCAAACCCATCCACATTACGCAACCGAAAACCATAACGAAGCACAAAAACGACAAATTCTTATTTTTCTTGAAAAACTCACCCCCTCTGAAACCCTTGAAAAACCTCACTCCTCCGCCTTTTCCACCGCCAAACTCTCTAATCATCGTCGCTATTGGCTCGGGTAAAATATCGAGCTTAGTCGCGATAATGTACACCGATTCGAATAAAACCCGTCTTATTTCTCGATACCCGCTTCCCCTTTTGCTATTTCTAGCACAAATTTGTGTGCATTTTATCTGGGTTTTGTTTAAAAAGAGTGAACTTTGGCTTAATAAAGAGAGATTTGCGGGTTTTGAGCAAATATAGGCTGTTTTAGAGGTGAATGATGGTGACGTGGCATCTGAAAGGAACAATGGGAGATTGAGAGTGAGAATTAACGTCATTCTGGTTATTCAAAATTAGGTTTTTTTTTTAATAACTTTTTGTTATTGGAAATTTTGAAGGGCTATATATAGGAACTTTTTTCCCATAGTTATTTTAGTTTAATTACACGTTTACTCCCACTTGTTTAAAATTATGCACATTACTTGTAATCATGAGTAGACTTATGGTTATGAAATATACGATATGATTGTAAGGAAAACCGTAAAAAATACCGGACATGACTTTTCAATTCGATTTAGATTGAATGTAACATTATGAGATAATAAATTATTATATCCATTATCATTTGATTCGCTCAAATGTAGGCGTGTAACACTGGATAAAATCATACCAATCATGACGCCTTCATAAATTTTAATGAGATTCTTTTCTTCCTTTTAACTTTTAGAGTAGCTTTATAAGATCTTAAATTATTATTTTAAACATAACTCGGTCGATGTGATCTCGTTTGTCCAATTCCTTTCGGTTGGGTTAGTATTAATGTAAATCCATATATTTAACCCCACTAGGAGTAGCCTAGTGGGCTAGAACTCGCTAGGAATAGCCTAGGTACAGAGTTCGAGTCTTGTTAAAGGGGGTAGGTGTGAAATCCCTTGATTCTCTTTAATAAAATTTAAATTAAAAAAAAAGAAAGTAAATCCATATATTTTAAATCTCCGGGGACGGGTTCAACTTATGAATTTTGTTTTGATCAATATCTATGCGGTTTTATTCTAAATATTTACGGAAATCAATTCAAAATTTTAAAAATGACATGAAAAGGAGCAAATTTTGCACTATAGTAGTAATAACTACTGTGTATCAAATCCGTCACTAGTTCAACATTCTGGAGTCTGAACTATGTTATACTGCTAAAATTAAAATATGGTGATCAAATTAGAAATTATTATCAAATGTAATGGAGTAACCCAAATAATTTGTCACATTTTTCTTATAAAAATGTTTGAACTTTGAACTAATACATAACACTGTGATTAAAAGAAAATGAGAATAAGATGAGGTTCAAAATCCATTCTCTTAAAAATCTTAAATTTAACACTCATTATCACTATATTCAAAACCAAATCCTCTCAAACTCAAAACCAATTTCAAAAAATATAAACTTTTTCTCCTCAAATTGCTTAACAAGTTCAAAAAATTGGTCAGAATACATAAGAAACTGTATCTATAATGGGCAATATAGAGAAGCCTTATTAACATATACAAGTATCCGTCGTTCCGAAATTTCTATATTGGGTATATACCCATTACTAATAAAAGCATGTGCTTTACTTTTAAATATTAAACATGGAAATGCTTTACACGCGGATTCGATTAAATTGGGAATAATTTGTAATGTAGTAGTCGGGACTTCGTTTGTAAATATGTATGCAAAATGCGGGTGTAGTTGTTATGCTCGGAACATGTTTGATAAAATGCCTCATAAAAATATTGTCACTTGGAATGCAATGATAGGGGGATACATGAAAGAGAAGGATACGAGTTCCGCGATAGTACTTTTTGAGAAAATGAATGAACGGACTGCGATAACGTGGATAGAAATGATTGTTGGGTTTTCCAATGTTGGAGATATGGTGAGCGCGAGGAAATATTTTGACCGTGTCCCTATGGAGCTAAGGACTGTGGTGACTTGGACTGCGATGGTTGACGGGTTTGCTAGAAATGATGACATGCCAGCTGCTAAAGATGTTTTCGAGAAAATGCCGATGAGGAATAACTTTGTTTGGTCGTCGATGATCATGGGGTATTGCAAGAAAGGAGATGTTAAAGAAGCTAAAAGATTTTTCGATACAATACCTAATAGGAACTTAGTAAATTGGAATTCATTAATTTCGGGGTTTGCTCAAAATGGGTATAGTGAAGAAGCATTGTGTAGGCTTACGGAGATGCAAAGAGAGGGGTTTGAACCCGATGAAGTGACTTTAGTGAGTGTTTTATCCGCTTGTGGGCAATTAGGGTTGTTAGATCGCGGAAAAGAGGTACATTTAGTTATCATCCAAAAGGGTTTCGAAAAGAACCAATTTATTTCGAACGGATTGGTAGATATGTACGGAAAGTGTGGTGATTTGTGTAATGCGAGAATGATATTTGAGAAGATGCCTAAAAGGAACGATTCTTGTTGGAACTCTATGATCTCAGGTTTTGCTAGCCATGGGAAATGTGAAGAAGCTCTTGAGTATTTTCAAAAAATGGAAAGGTCAGATGAAAAGCCTAATGACATAACATTTCTGGCGGTTTTATCGGCTTGCTCACATGGGGGGCTTGTTCAAGAAGGTTTAGGAATTTTCGCAAAAATGGAAATGTATGGATCAACTCCAGGGATTAAGCACTACGGGTGTATAATTGACCTTTTGGGAAGAGCCGCGAGGTTAAAAGAGGCTTATAATCTGATAAAATATATGCCTATGAAGCCAAGTGATACTATTTGGGGGTCTTTGTTAGGTGCATGCCGAGTTCACTTGAATACGGATATGGTGGAAATTGTATTAAAAGACGTTAGTGGAGATAAAAATTCCGGGTATAGCAATGATTCTCATTACGTATTACTTTCGAATATATATGCTGCTTCTGATAAATGGGCGAAAGCTGAGAGAATGAGGATTATGATGGTGGATAAGGGGTTGTTGAAGATACCGGGGCGCAGTTCATTTATGTGAAATTGTGGAGAGCATATGAGGAGCAAAATAAGATTTTTTTTGAAGAGCAATAGGGGTCATTAGTACAAAAAATAACCATAGAACTGCAAGTAATGTTACCCCTCAAGAGCTCTATACTTGATCAATATCTCATTTTCTTCTTGATACAAAACGGTTCCTTCAATAAAGATAATCCGTTGGCAGCGTAAGAGGCGAATTAATGAGAATACATATAAAATTCTTTTCGGGTGTAGGTAACTTAGAAATTTTATTGTAAAAACATTTGGTTTGGTTAGTATTAAGTTATTAACAATTCAAACTCGTCCAGATGCATCAAACCCATCAGAATTAGCAGGTATTCAATATCAATTATCTGTCATTATTGTTTTTTAAGGGATCCACAGTCTCCATACAAATCCTTTCCGGAAAACTGAAAGATGATTGTTTCTTAAACGGCAACGTGTTTCATATCTGGAAGAGCAAAGCAGCTTGTGACTATACGGAGTATTTAATATAAAAACGTCAGGGTAAAACAACGGCAACTTAGAAAGCTGTTGCAGAGAGAAAACTAAATTTCATTCTAGAAACATGAAATCTGTCACGCCCCGGATTTTTGAAAACCCGGGTTGTGAATTTTAAAAAAGAAAATAAAGAAAAATATAAAAAAGAAACAGGAAACCGATTCCTGCGATAATAAAACATAAAAGACTCCCTTTTAAATACCAAAATGGTACCTTAACACAGGCTGGAAAACAGAGCGTGACAAAATCACTCATGTTCCTGCTAAATGTAGAAATGATTCCATTATACAAACTTATTTCCGGGGTAAGATGAACGACAGAACGAGTAACCTTGCGGCTTGCTTTTAAATCTTTTTTAAGCATGTTTATATCCTAGTGAGTAGTGACTACCATTTTCCTCCTAGTTATTTAGCCATGGGAAACTAGTAATTACCAGACTTAGGATGCTAGTTCGAGTTGATTAAACATCTAAAAGATTAAGCTTGCAAATAGGAGTAAAATGTAGTGCTCGGTAAGGTGTTTACAGCTACTGTCATGAGGAAAAGGGATGACAGATGAGTAGAGCTTTGACTGAACTCTTTTAAGTCTGATATCTACAGACTAAATTGGTTAATCGCTTGGCAACAGCTAAAGATTTTATACCCTCGCCACAGTTCTAACTTCTAATCTTCAGGATAAATTTCTTCAGATTCAGTAACCACTGAGTTTTTACAGGACCTGTCAAAAAATAGTATTTGTTTTCTCTTTCTCTTAGGTATGTACTTTTGCAGGTTCGAAATGATACATTGAGTTGATCACACCCAACCACGGAATAGGATTATTCAAGTATAGAACTCTCCAATGATTAACCATTATTCAGTATCAAACTCAAGCAAAAAGGCAAGTTGAGAGAAAATTCAAGTAGGAGACATGTATGTAGTCATGTAAATGCATATCGTGTGCCTTAATCTTCTTTGAGAACAGTACATCCCTTAATTTCTACAACACAAGCTAGTTCAAAGAACTTTCGAAGATGATCAAAGACTATTTATTATATTCTCATACATTGCCAAATTGACAATACATGTCTCACATATCTAAAAAGAAGAAACCCATGTATATGTCTCCTATGGAATTACTTCCACAATTTATTTAAAGAACAGTTCAACTCATTCCTGTCAAGCACCTTTTAATCTACCTTGTGTGGGCGATAGATACCTTTGCATAGCAAGTATTAGAACCCATGTTGTCGCATTTAATTTCTCTTTTATCATTAGAAGCAACGCAGAGCTTAGTACGGTTTTCAAGATCTGGGCATGTAATCCCTTAAAATATCCCAACAGCCCTTCTTTCTTCCAAATGGACCATAGGACTTTCGGTACGGTCTTTTTGGACCTTCGTTTTGATTTTTCGACATCGTCTTCATCAGGATCTGCAGCTTGTATCATGACTTTACATCTGTTCATAGTCCAGTCCCCTCCAGTTATATTCAGTTGCAATGTCACGATAAAGGCTAATGTAGTTTCTATCTCGTAAGTTTATCTTAATCACATTCTGATATAATTCTTCTTTGTGGCACCAAACCCCTAGCTCTTTTTATTTCTTATTATGTATTTTTCTCCAAATATTTTTACTTGTTCGACGTGAATCCATTTTTAGTTTCTGATTTTACAATCATCAATTAATGAAACCACACATCCAATAAAAACAATGGAGCATGTTGCATGAATTACGATTTACAGTAAAAGAATTTTAAGACTGATTGATAATGTACTGTTGCAATTTCAATAAATCAACAGCGTGATTAGAGTACCTATAAAACTCCAAGAGCAATAACTCGTTAACAAGACTACACAACTATCTCAGAAGACAAACAAGTACCAGAATAGCATAGTTAGAGAACAGAAGAGGAGCAAGATCTAAACTACAAATACTCTTAATTTAAAGTTCTCTTTTTCACAAACACGATGAAAGTAATTTACTAAAAAAAATGCTTTTACGGGTAAGTAAGAAATTTACTGAAAGAATGTTGACAAACCTAATAGCTGGATATGTCACACAGGTGGCGATACTTTTTGAGATTGCACCCAAAACAAAAGCTGAAAACGCAGAAAGGGCCACCGCATTTGATCCCTCATTTTCACTCTTCATTGCCGTTAAGCGTTTTTGCTTCAGCTGGTCAAAAACTGTATACTGGCACATAACCATTTCAAAATAAGATATTCTTAACTTAAGTAGTGAAAAACATGCTAGGGTTTCACCAAAATAGATTTTGGTTATTTTAATCAACTCGGTCAAGCCAGATAAAATATACCTGTATGGCTGGGTTTGAAGTCAACAGAAGAGAGATACCAAGGCCATCAAATGCTTCACTCCAGTTCCCCTCTGTAAGGGTTTGCAAAAGTCCTTTTGATTTTCCGAAAGCACTTGTCTGCATTCTCGACGATGCTGTATCCAGGGGCTGCAAATTAAATCAGATACTAGCTTACATAAGAATGTAATAGAAAGTCAAAATAATTTTGAAAAGACGTGTTTAAATAATTGGAAGAGTAAAGTAAAAAAATTGATAACGAAATATTCACTCCAACCGGACAGCCACCCTATGTCCTGAGCCAGGTATCTGAATCCAGGTATAAATGTATATGTCCTGAGCTAGGTACCAGTAAAAAGCGTATTTTTCGTCAAATGCTCTTGCATGATTTTACAGAATTTTTTAAGAAATTTTAAATTAGTAGGGATCTGGGATTTGATTAGAAGGCAAAGTTACAAAAATGCAATGTGCCCAAAAGTGTTCATCCTCCCAAAAAATATCCATACGAGTATTTTGACTGTAACAAAAATGGGCACTTCAAAGCATTCATGTAATGGTGTACATTAGCCATATCAAACCATCTAAATATTCAAATTCTCACATTTTCATCTTGTTCTAAATCTTTTTCAATCTAACAATAAAGGCCATACGTCATATCATAGGGTAGCAAACCACCAAATATTTAAAGTCCACGATGAACTTTTCTTGCTCCATTCTAATTTCACAATAAGTTGTAACCAAGCCTTCACTTAGTCATTTATACAATAAAAATAAAACAAAAGAGAATGGAACGCCAACATAACACGATCTTTCCACTGTCTACAACAAAGCTAACTTTACCATTACTTGGTAAATTCAAAATTATAAAATGCTTCAATAAGAAAAATAGAAATGGATATGCAAATTGCTCACCTGGGTAACAATAGCGGTACAAGCACCAGCGGCAGCAGCAAGAAGCAGATTGGCTTTAGTCCCAATAGACTTGGAACCACTTTTTTTCAAATATAATCTTTTAAAATAACTATACCCATAGAAGTACACAAACTGCGAAATGAAGGACTGCAAATTCTTGGTCCCGAGGCCTTGGTACAGGGATAAAACCTTTCCAGAAGATATTGCTTCCAATAAAACATCATACAAGTTCCTGAAATTACAAACCACCAAACGTTTAGTAATCAATGAGATTTCAATCAACAGATCTCATTTATAAGGTTTAGCACATAAATCACCAAAGGCAAAAAGATAACAGTTCTGAGTATGGGAATACACCGTAAAAGATAAGTGTAGGCGGTTCAATTAAAATCAGCATATATTTTAGCACACTCACCAAAAATTGACTCATTCAGTAAATTTTTGCAATGCTACTTTATATCTGTTCCAACCCCAACTTAAAATGGGATTCCTCGTCCTCTTTCCATGAATATACCGTTGGGTTCATTTCACAGAACAATTTTTAATCTACCAGTAATCTTAAACGTCTACAATATTTTAAGCTTTTTAAAACAAAAATTGGTATTATCCAAATCATGGTTACCTAGAAACACCACCCTTGAAGAATAAATGAATCTCTCTATCGTCCATTTAAGATTGAAGAGAAATTCTAATTTGAAGTTTGAACTACTGATAACAAAACCCATACGAAACCAGAAGTAGGGAAGCACAGACTAAAAGTTGTAAGGTAACCAACATGTGAACTATAAGTCTATACCTAACAACCCAGAAAAGTTGAACATTAATGAATTACACCAAAGTTCCAACGCGTTCCTTTACAGGTATGCAAAACACACCAAATAATTCCAATTCATTTAATATGTGGATAGAAAATTAATTCCAACCTACCACAAGAATGCCTTGATCACAAATTATACCTAAAACTCCAAATTCCAAATCCCAATAAAACTCTAGGATTTTCAACAGAAGAGGAAGAAATCTTTACATCTAAAGAAGTTTATCCCATATACACTACAAGTTTAATTTTGTACTTATTTTCCCAATATTTAAGTATGAATCCCCAAAACCTGTAAAGAAAAAGTGAAAACCCCTACCGAAAAGCAGGGGAAACACTATGTACTAGCAAGTCAAGTCGGTGGTTTTTTCGATATTGACAAAAAATTGATCTTTCATCGTGTATTTTAGTTAAAATCATCCAATTATATCAAATTAAGCTCCCCAAACATGAAAATACTCCATAGATAACTTTTCCCCCTGTGCAGATTATTTATTTAAACAGCTATTGGCTTGTAAGTAGTAACTAACATGTTAGCTGTTAAAAAGAAAACGAAACGCTCTCAATCTCAGTCAATTCCATCTTAATTCCGAATTCCAAAGCAGGGAAAGAATTAGGTAGTTACAAGTCAAGTCAGTGACATTCTTCGATGTAGCCAAAGATTCAATCTTTCCTCATGTATTTTAGTTAAAATAGTCGAATTATATCAAATTGAGCTCACCCATTATAACAAAATACTCTGTAAATGACTTTTTCATCCGTCAAAAAATAAAACACCTAAGCAACTATTTTACTCAGTAGCAGGATAATTGACCCACACTCAATCTCAATAAATTTCATCAAAATTATAAAACCCACATCAAAAACTCCAAAAAAAAAAAAAACTGCCAGGCATAACAAATCAGTAGACTATAAACGTTACAGTTACTAATTTGCAAGTCTAGTCGGTGGTTTCTTCGATTGACAAAAATTCGATCTTTCATCATGTATTTTAGTTAAAATCGTCCAATTATGTAAATTTAAGCTCTCACGACTAAACAAACAGGAACGGAGTCTATGTAGGACAACAGGGTTACACTAGCAACCTCATAATTTCCAGAAATGCTAGTTTTCACATATTTTTTTAAAAAAATAATTTAAAAATGGTGACTCTAGCAACTCTGTAAAATAACACTTTGCGTTTTGCAAAACCCCAAAATGTTAATATTACCCCCGCCCCTGCTAACAAAGTACCCCCAAAAAAAAACGTACACACTTTTCCACCCCTGTCGAAAGTGATCAGCTTAAACAGATAATTCCACTCAGTATCAGGAATAAAAAAACAGAAAACACTGCCAGGAACAAATAATCAACAGAGAAACGTAATAAAATTACACCTCCGTCTGAAACAATCGATAGCTACGAAACTACATGTAAATATCTCGTATCAAAATTGCCAAAACAATTTTTTTTTAAAAATTACTTAGTCACATGGATTATAATTTAGCAATGAAACTATATGATGAAAACTAAAAAGAAAACGCAATTTTGACACGAGATTCGCGGCGATCAACTATTTAAAGACGCAGGGAGTATTAACAATAAAACTACTAAAAATACTTTTGACAATTCTGATACTATATTTTCGCAACTCAAATGAAACATAGCTTGTATATATGATTTAGTAATTAAACTCAATAATGACAATATTTTTTAAAAAAAGTAAAAAGTAAAAAGTAAAAAGAAAGAAATACCTGTATTTGGGTAGTTTAAAAGAAGGGTCCTGAGCTTGATATTTGGTTTTACAAGTGTCAAGAGGATAGAGAATAGTTGTGCTTAACAAAGCCCCGATCGCACCTGATGTTGCCTCTGTTAATGATTCCATATCCACACTCATCTCTTTATTTCTCTCTCTAGAATCCTATTTCTCTCTCTGTATCTTTTTGACTTGGTGGTTCTAGAGAGAGAAATAGAGAGAGAGGTGTGATCTTGGGGAGAGAGAGAAGGCGTGAAACGTTATGTGACAGTGATGCGATACATATATATACTACTTGCTTATATTTGTATGTATCTATATTTCATTTCATTTCATTTCATTTTCCAACAACTTTAACACGTATCAATTGGACTTTTGCAAAAATGTTACTAATTCCGTTTCATTTAATTATTGGTTCGTGTCTCCGTTTCTATTTAATTGTTTATTATGAAATTATGTGCAATTTTGATCGCCAAATTATATAGTTTAAATGTTAAATTTTATGATTAGATTTAAAAAAAAATTATTTTGACAATTTTGATACAAGTTATAAGCCGGTCAAAATTGCACGTATTTTCGTAATAGACAATTAAATGGAAACGGATGAAGTATAAAACAACGTGTAATTTTAATTGTTTTATAACTTATATAAAAATTGCTGGAATGAATTTTTTTTTAAAATCTAATTATAAAATTTAACATTTAAACTGTATTATTAACTTTTAAAAATTTTGATTTCGATAATTTTGATACAAGTTCTTGACCGATCAAAATTGCATGTATTTTCGTAGTGTACAATTAAATAGGAACGGAGGGAATACAAAACAATATTTCATTAATGCAAATTTTTACGGTTTCACGACGGAAACACACAAATATGCGGGGGTTTTTCGAGAAGTATAATTGCATATATTGAATTTTTAAATTTTAGTTTAATTTACAAAACATACAATTATATCTCTAAAAAAAATGCATATTTTTGTTTTTGTCGTGAAACCGTAGAGATTTGTATTAATGAAATATTAATTTAGAGCATTTTTACATAAATATGTGTGAGTTGATGTCTAACTTGATGTCTATATATGCTCATACTTTTTATTTTATATTTTAAAAACTTAATGGGTGTTTGTACGGTCACTTTATTTAGTTTTTGAAAAAACTGATTTTAGACTTAAAAAAAAATATGGATTTTGTTTTTAAACATGTTTTTATAATATGAGTTCCGTCAAATACTATATATGTATGTATCTATGTATGTACTTATGTATATATGTGTTGATAGAGACATAGATCAGAGATGGATCAACAAGTATGGACCATCTTGGGATTCTAAACAAAAAAATGATCACTTTGAGTTTAAAAAAACGTTTAAAACAAGACTTCTAATAAAAAAATTGCCTACAAAATAAAGTAAAAACGCACATTTTCCACGTCATATAAATGTTGTATTTTATTTTAGTTAATTTGATACTTATTTTCTAATTTTTGGTTAGAAATATGTTTAGACTCTGTATTTTTTCATTATAAAAATTCTTATTTGACGCACAAAATGTAAAATCGATCTAAAAATCGTAGATATGATATATGGTTTGTCCTTTTTTACGATTTGTATGTAAAATAAGAATTTTTGTAATGAAAAAATTCAGCCTCATATGTTTTTTACTTCAACCCGAAAACCTTACAAGTGTGACGGATTAGATAAAACAATTGTTTGTTTGTTATTTTGAAAAATAATTTTATTTTAAGACATGATTGGTATATCTCTAATCGAATAAGGTTTTTGTGTAACATATTCGGGTGCATATAACACGTACATTTGATTTCGGAATCTTTTTATGATGGTTGTAACATACTGCTACATTAAATGATATGAATATTATTATGTTAAAGACTCAAACGTCATTGTAAAATAAATTTGTGCCCCCAATAAAAATTCCTGGATCCATATGAATGTGTAGAAAATACGCAACCTCTTTATATGAATACACTAATAATATGTCCTCCATATACACTTCTATGTCTATGTACATATTGTAGTATATTTATGTGATACTTGTATGTTTGTAACTTGCTTTTGTACACAAACATGGAAATATTACAAAACTAATTTGTTCTAAATATATTTATCTCTGCATTTCTTGTTAGTCGATACACGATATAAAGAAGTTTTAATTATTCAAATGGTTAAGACTCGTTAAACGATCTAGATGTTGACGTTTTAGTGATTATTGGTATGCAAAGAAATACTCGATATCTTAAGCATGCCCATTGAGGAGGCTTAGTGGTTTGATGGTTGATTGCCACCGTCTCTGTCCGGAGATTTTCCAAAGTTGGTACGTAATCATGCAACTATCGAATCATTATCCGTGTAAGTTGTAACTTGCGCACACGAGTTTCTCAACGACGATTTGAGTTTTTTCCTTACAGATGTAGTAGACATGTAGTCATCAGAAGAGTCATATTTTCGGTTTAATATTTATAACAAAACATCAGTTTTTGTTATGTGCCCCATATGGACTGTATGGTGACCAATAGACTCTTTAGAAAACAACTACTATCGGTGGGGGTTTGCGAAACCATAATTCAATTCTTTAGGGTAGTTAATTTTTTTTTAGTACAATAACAATAAACGGTATAAAAAACCAAAAAACATGTAGTTTAAAACTTAACTTACCTGTCTATTGATTTAAAATTTTAAAACATTGAATTTTTTTAGGACAATAATAATAAACGGTATAAAAAACCAAAAAAACATAGAGTCTAAAGCTTAGCCGGCTTGTCCATTGATCTAAAAATTTCAAACGATACAGAAAAATTGACTACAAATACGAATTTATTAGTTTAAATTTTGTTGTAATATGACTATTAAACTACACCCAAATATTTATTTATAAAACATTTTAATAGTATCTTAAAGATGCAATTAATTAATGGAGAAGTCAAAGAGTAATCTAATGTTAATTAAATGAAAACTAAAAAATAGCCACAAGATTCGAACTAGTGATATTTGTGACAAAAAAACTTTATGTTTAACATTTGAATTAAGTTACTATTTATTTATTTGGAGCTAGTAATGTATAAAAACTTGAATTTTTGAATTTTTCTATATAAAAGAAAATATTTTTAATTTTTTTGGGTGGCGGTGGCACCCCCTTACCTCCCACTGATTCCGCCCCTGACTACTCACTACAAAAAAATACCCAAATAACGACAGGATTAGTGACGGTATTTTTTGTTACGAGCTTATTAGCGACGGTTTTTGTGATGGTTTTGTGACAATTTAGTCAATTTGCGACAGATTTGTGACAACTTTTTAAATTAGCGACAGACTTGTTACAGATTTTGACTCTCACTAAATAAAACATTATTTTATAATGACTATGATTAACTGATTTAACATCCCCCGTCTATCATACGATCCAATATGTCATATCGGAGCCGGTCTAGAAAGGATGCCAACAGTCGGAAAAAATTAATATATATAATTTTTTTTTTGAGATTTTATTTAATTGGGCATAACAATATTTTTTTTCCTTTAAGAAACCAACTAAAAATAAATTTTCCGGGCCGGTTCTGCCAACATGACAAGACTTAAAGAGATGAGAGTTGAAGACTTATTTGATTTTAGAGGCATGACTCATGAGACAGTGGAAACCAGGAATAGCATTATGTTATTATGTGAGGCTAGAAAATTTTAATGGAGAAAATTTCACTAAGATACACATGGTGAAAAAAAATGTAAATATATTTTTGTATTTTTTCAATCTGATCAAAAAATTGTGCTCCTTTAGAGGTGGAACGGTACGAAAGGTCAAGAAAGTTCAGACGGGAAATTATTTTGTAGAAGTTGGGATCTATTCATGTTTCTTTTTGAGATTGTCTTTTTTTGTATGAAAATTTTCCAGAAAAGTTATTAAAAAAAAAAGAGGGAAGGGTTTTCCCCCTCATTCATATAAAAAAAAAGGTTGTGCCCTTTGTTTGCCCTTATATATATAGTTGCCCATTTCACTAAATAAATATCGTGAGGTTTTCCTCCATCAAGTTTTTATTTTTATTTTTATTCGTTGTCTGTTGTAAATTTCACGTAGAAGATGCTAATACCTCCCGTTTCCGCATGGAAATAATTCGTTTTGTCGATTCGAATTAACAATTGTTTGGCGCATATAGTGTATACCTAGCTACTATACTAGAATTAACATTTGTTCGGTACACCAAACCACAGGTCAACTTCACGTACTACCGTAATTTCTTTAGATCCCAATTGCCAGTTTGATACAGACTTCTATGTTCACATAAAATTCTTCACTTAAGAGTTTTAACAATTTTCTAAAACACCAAACAACTTATAGGTTAAACATTTCTTGTGTTTTATGGGTATGCCTTCATAGCCTTTTCGGAGCTGACAGAGGCTTTTTAGAGATCCAACCTAGACACCGAGTTGTCTCAAAAGGTCGTCGCAGTTTTCAAAGTATTTCCAAAGTTTCTAGAATGCAGAATGCAGTAGCTTTCTAGAGCTCGTCAAAGCCTCATTCGGAAAATAAAAAATTATGTTTAGCATTAGATTTAGATAAGGGAATTTACAGAATCCGAGTCAAATTAAATCAAGCCTAACATTGTCCGGAACGTAAGATTGCATTAAAAACTCGAGGGGACCAAGTAACAATTTCGGGACTTTTTGAACATTTCCCCAATTAGCTATACCATGATTAGAACTATTAATTAATTAGGTTTATACTGTATAAAAAATCTCATGCCATATTCTTTGAAATGCTATGGTAATTGTTCTATAAGTTTTGAAAAACGGTAAAATTATATTGGTCCCTATATATATCATGAACAAGAAATCATTCCAGGAATCTAACGAAAAACATTTCAATTTATACATGTTTGATCTTATAATAGAACAGATTAATCATTTCTTAATTATCATTAAAATCGTCATTTTTTTTGGCTATATATAGACATGTTAGCGAAATAAAACTAGGATTGTTATTTAAAAAGGACCTATATACCTTTTGGCCTTTGGGAACTTTTAGGTTTTCAATTAACCGAAATTAATATTTTAATAAATTTAGGATACTGATTATTTGGAGCTTGTGAATTCTTATTTTGTATCTAATGGTGTTTGGGTTTTTCGTTAATTAATATATTAGTGTTTTACATGTACAGATTAGGTGAAAAAATAAGAAATGGGTTGGTGGGGGATTTTTTATCACCACAAAGCTTGCTACTTTTCTCCTAATTTGTTCCCTGTTTGATACGATAAATGAAGATAATACAAGACCAAAACCGTGTGACAAAAGTTTCTCAAATGTATTAAATACTTAATTAGAGGGCAATATGGGTATCTATATAATTAGTTGGAGTATTATAGCACACATATTATTTGTTTTTAACTAATCATACAAGTTTTTCAAATGATTTAGTTCTTCATAATACTCCAGCAACTAATATTACTCCAGCTGTTAGCCAAACTTTTCATTTTATTTTTATTCAAGATTAAGTTAAAATTCAAATCTAAGTAGAACTAGCTAATTATAGTTGCCTATAAATCAGATTTACGTATTCATATCTTACGGTTGGGTAAAATAAAGTGATTTTAAAGGCTCTAGCTTCATCCAATTAAGTAACCATTTTACGACCCAACAAAATATATATGTTTTTAGCTTAAACATTTGTTTTTAATCACGAAAATACAAACTATAATAATCACTCTATGTGAGTTTTCTTAAAATGTAAACACCCCACCTGTAAATTTTAATAGACGTGATACATTTATAATGCTTCTACTACGAAATTTCTATATTTTAGCATGTTCCAGTAAAGTATAACACACTTTTTAAACGTAAAACATTTCTTAATTGGGTTTGGAACGTATTTTAAAACGTCAAGCTCCATACTTACAAGATAAGCACCCCGATTATATGTTCTAATTTTCCCCTTTTGGTTTAGCTTTATCTTCAGAGAAAATTGCAATTCCTGGAAATTAACAAGTGTGCCAGTTCACTCTACTGAGATATATATTTTAATCTAATGTTCTAGAGATGGGATTATGCATCAATATTGGATCCTGCTTATACTGATTACAAATATTGTATTCATAGTCTCTATCCATTTTGTGCTTCCTTCCTTATTTTTACTTAAATTTTAAATTTTTCACAAATTGTTCTGTAAATTTATAAGCTTTTATATTATATTGTATTCAAATTTTAAAACATTTAGACATAATATTCTTTTAGACAATTTTTTTTAAGATTTAATGTTTAATTTACACTAATTTATATATTTATTCCAAAATAAATTACGTGTGGATTTTTTTTTAAAAATAATTATTGAAATGTATTGATACATGTATTATAGTAATTGTACAATTTTTTTTAAATAAGATAAGTAAGGAAACATGTAAGGGGCTAAAAAATAAGGGTTATAAAATTTGGACTAGCTGGGGTTTTCATAAACCATCAAAATTTATATATAAAAAACTAATCAAATTTACTAGCCATCTTTTTTATGAATATGCATGGATGAAAACTTAAAATTCTTGTTAATGGTAAGGATGGTAATTTTTTATAAACCACGTACTAATTCATTATTTGGTCGATGTGGCTCTATAACAAGTTCCATTTTTTATTCTTCTAATCATTAATGAATTACATAATCTAAATTTTAAACCATGGTAGGAGTGTAACTCTTAAGGATAGATAAAATAACCATTAATTGGTAGACTAGATCTCTGATACATGAGAAACACCTTACCATAGAGATGATGAAGGTCTAACAAGTTTCCTTTTTTAAGTTAATTTTCAAAAAAAAAGTTTCCTTTTTTAAGTTCTAAATTTGTTTTCTTGCTTAATTAGCCACTACAAAAGTACCAAAAAACTAATATTTTCACAAATAATTACTTAACGGAGTAAAACCACAAAATTAAGTTACATTCTAGAATACTTATTTTAACTTATTTAGCCATTTATAATTACAGTAATACACTTAAAGTAGAGTTTGATTAGGAATGCGAGACCGTGCGCCAACTTATCAATATTTGACAATCCGCCAAAATTGATTTAAACTGTTGGATGACGTCCAGGTCCTAATTTAGGAGGTATCTTCACTTTATCATCGTTATTAATATTACATGTTTAAACACTAATTATTGTTTTAAAATAAATCTAACCCCTCTCATTTAGGAGGTATCTTCGCCAAGTATACTTATAAGGTTAATTGCGTTTGGATTACGTCCCATTTGCTCTTACATTTGTTCATACACTGAACTGTACAAATGTACATATAAAGACTTAATTTAAACCAAATGAAAGAAGTCCAAAGCTGGCTTACGACATTCGTTTTCCTTTGCTTTATCTTTATAACTTAATTAGCTTGACAAGTGACACCATTGAATAAATAAATAAATAAAAAGACACGTACGAACTTGATACCATGCACTCTTCTTTCTCACCTTTATTGAATAATACACCTTCCAAATGTGAGAAAATGACATGCATGACACGCCATATAAGTATTTGAACAAGTCCCCAATTAATTATTTACATTTTCAAGCTTCAAATGGCAGCTAAACCATCTTGTAATCCAAAGCCAAAACTCACTACTCTCTCTCTCATATTCCTTTGTCTATTATTACTCTTGATCCTTCACATAACCCTAAGCTTCCTCCTAATTAACCCTAATTTAAACAACATTTCTTACCTTCAAGAAAATGATGAACCAAAAAGGCCTAAATGGTACAACACAATTTTTCAAGGGATCAAAACAAGGAAAATCAAAGTTGGCTTAGTAAACTTTGATGAAGAATTACTACAACTTCAAAATTTCGACCAACTGCACGGAGTAGCAAAAACAGAAATGATCAAATTCGATCGTGTGTCTAAGAATCAATCATGGAAAGATTTTTTCCCCGAGTGGATCGACGAGGATGAGAAATGGTCCCGGCCTTCGTGTCCCAAAATCCCAATGGCAGAGTCTAAAAAGTATGGTGATATAGACATGGTGGTCGCTAGGGTTCCTTGTGGTAATAGGGATGTTTTTAGGCTACAAATTAATTTAGTGGTAGCTGATATTTTGGTTAGGAGTGGTTGGGATGATGACATAGCGGCTCGGACGGTGTATGCGGTTTTTATAGGCGATTGTGGGCCGATGTGGGAGATTTTTAGATGTGATGATAGATTGTGGCATGAAGGTGATCATTGGCTTTATAAGCCTGATTTGAGAAGATTAGAGGAAAAGTTGTTTATGCCTGTTGGTTCATGTCAACTTGCCCGACCTTTTACACAACCAGGTTAGGTTTTTTTATCCATTTCTCTCTATTAATTAAGTTGACGATGATGACTTCATTATTTTGAATTGTTCTTTTGTAAGTTTTTATGCCATATGTATTAACTAGAATCAATCGAATATAAGAAAGGAGATTAGATGGTCGACCACAAAAGATCAATGATTTGACGGAACCGGCCCCTATATTGTATTAGCAAACTCGCTATACTCTTTCTTAGATACGTCACTTTAAAAAAAAAGATGAATGCATATATGTGCCAAAATATTTATGTGTAGTCACTATTATGTTTCTATCATCCAAACTTCACGAAAAAATAAAATAAAATTTACTTCACACCTTGAAGAAAAAGTCTTATTTTGTTTGTAATTACCGCCTATACATCAGTTTGGAATAATACGAATTTAGTTGAGAATACAACTTGAAGAAATAGTGTCACCAAGTACTATTTCAAAACTGATAAGATAATTATACTTGATATATTGCCACCAAAATTAAATTAATTATTTGAACGGTTGAACCAAATAAAACATTCAAGTTTATTTTAAGTTTACATACACCAAAACATTATCTTGGTAATGGCCGAGTTGGGTCATCTAACTACTATTCGTTATATTCGAACATAATAGTTGACTTCTAAGAATTAAGTAATATTTTGCTAGACAGTGAATGTATTTATATACATTTTGTCAATAAATTGGTAGATTTTTCTTAGCCCTAAAATACTTTTCCACCTTCCTTCTGACAGTTGGCATGTTTGTACCTAGTCATGTGAAATAGTGCGATTAGCAAGTAATTGGGTGATAATTTCTAAACATGTGTTAGTTTAAATGTTGTTGAGACCACTATATTGCACGTTCGCATGTATGAAAGCATGGCCTAGGTTCCACACATATCTTACTTCTTCTTTTTTTGGCAAAATTTGAATGTGCAAATTACATAATATATCATTGAGAAAAAACTTCATTTTAAATAAAACACAAGCTACCAAACAATTAACAACAAATAGCAACTTCTAATTTAATCTAAGCATGACTGTCACTCAACACCAAAAATTAATAGCTATAAACATAAACAAATTTTCATTGGCAAAAGCTGCCTCGCCGGAGTCGAATTCCGATCATGAAATTTGAATCTTGCTAACTGTTCCTTTCTGGTCAAAGATTGTAGACCACACATATCTTACTTCTTGCTTTTTTAATGATGATTATTTTACGTGGAGTGTATATTTAATTAATTATATATAATAATTAATCATCACTATTGCATATAACGATTATAACATGTATGTTGTTGTGAGTTGTGATGCTGTCATGGCACGACGCAAAATCAATATAATTAGATCATGGTCTCAAGGTCAACTTTTGGTTTAGGTATCAAAAATGTTTCTTTAATAAAACCTTCACCTTAAATTAAGAGTCAAAAGATTAAGGGTAACAATTACTCCCACGACTTTGTCTGCCTGGTTTTTCACGGCGTTTTATACGGGTCGTATCGGTTCGTTACCGAACTTTTTGATTACATACCAATATCATAAAAAACTAGTTTGTTTGAGAATTTTTATACCATTACCGAACCAAAAAATTCGGTAAACAGAACTTTCGCTATATCAAACTATTCAGTTGTTTCGGTTCAGTTTCGTTTTTATATCAAACTTTAGACTTTACAAGTGATGATAGAAAAATGGTGCGTAATGGGAAAAAAACATACTTCATCCGTTCCCATTTAATTGTCCACTACGAAACTACGTGTAATTTTATTCGGCTTATAACTTGTATCAAAATTGTTGAAATAATTTTTTTTTTAATCTATTCATAAAATTGAACATTTGAACTATATGATTAACTTTTGAAAAATTTCATTCCGATAATTCCGATAATTTTGATACAAGTTCTTGGCCGGTCAAAATTACACGTAGTTTCGTAATGGACAATTAAATAGGAACGGAGGGAGTAGTATAAAGTTTTAAAAGTAATAGATTAAATATATATATATATATATATATATATATATATATATGTTGTAATACAACTATTAGCTATGTATTTAGGGAGACAGAAGTAGAGAGAGGGGAGAACAGTATCGTCTTTATTAATGAATGAATATGAATGGATCATAAAATACAAGACCCCTAGCCCTCTTTATATAGATAGATGGTTAGGGTTATAAGGCCACTTGGGCCCATAAAGTAAAAGCCCAAGAGTCCAATAATCTTACAACACTCCCCCTTTGGACGTCTTGAATTCTTCGTCTTCATGCAATCGATCTGAGTCGAGTTCATTCGCAGTGCTAAACACATAAAAACCTTAAGGACGGAAAACCCAGTGTGGGACAAAACCGGTACCTAGGAGAAACTGTGTACCCGAATGATATAGGCCGAAATTCCATGTAATTAACTAACCACGAAACAGTGTGCCTCATCAAAACCTTGACAGAGCAAACCCAATGGAAAATCTCTGATCGAAGGAAAAAGAGTGCAACAGTGGTAGTAGTAGTAGATCAACCACAAAACAGGTGCCTCATCAAAACCTTGCTAGAGTAAACCCAGTGGAAAAAAATCTCTAGTCGAAGGACAAAAGAGTACACAGTGGTAAGAAGTATACAACAGGATACTCCCCCTAATTTCGGAAATCTTAAGTGAGATAAGATGGGAACGTGTCTCGCTAAAAACTTTGCCAAGCAAAACCCAGTGGGAAAAAAACCTTGATCTAAGGCAAAAAGAGTACACGAGCATACGACTGAATGCTCCCCCTCACTTGCACACGACAGGGTACGAGAATTTCGACTAAGTAGTAATTAGTACAATAAGCATTCACTTGGATGCTCCCCCTCACTTGCACACGACTGGGTGCAAGGATTTCATATTTCCAGAAAGAGTACGAGCATTCGACTGGATGCTTCATTTCCTTGCACACGACTGTATGCAAGAAAATATAACGTGAAATAAAATGAGCATTCGACAGGATGCTCTTAAACTTCATATGTAAAGATTTGTTTCGACGAGAAATGCTAAATAGCATAATGTAGTCATGTCTCTCTTGATCGATAACAACAAGTTGCCTTCTATGACAAGTGTTTTATCTGGATCGTGAGACAGAGCATATGTAATTCAAATATGGCTAATACTAGCTCGAAGCCATATACACTCTCTAGTCATCTCATAGAGCACGAGCAGATCATAGTGATTCATTTGGAGTCATTCCAAGACCTCCAAGATATCGCCTTATTCCTAATGGTAAAGACATGCCATGTTAGGAATATCCCTTATGCGGGTCTGATAAGTAACCAGCATCGGTATAACCGAAAAAAGGTTGCGTTAATTCGAGTACCGAAGGGGGTAGGTACACTCGATGACGCAAATGGGATAAGACAAGCCCTCATCCACAGTTACCTTAAGGTAATGGGAAAATGTCTTTTATGCCATTTCGATGGCAGCGTGTTAGCGCGATGCTGTGTCGAGCTATACCATTCACAGCAGACGAGATGTTCGTCCTAGCATATTAGACCAAGTACAATAATGCGCTTATTGTACTTAGATATGAACATCATGGTTCAATATCTCTTCATCGTCACATCAGGGACGGACTGGGTCTATATCAATGTCTAGTGATCGAACGATCATGGGAGAATCTGACGACTTAGCGTCATGATAACTACAACGTCATAACACCTTATGGGTGTAGTCTGAATCATGGACTTAGATTCAATCTTTACGGGACTCGATCATCAGGCCGAGTCACTACCGTTTCTTCCCAAGATCCTTCATCTCGAAGGCAAATCCAAAAATGGATCGCGTAATAAAACACGCAAGGGCATAATACTTGTTCAAGTATCACAAGCTAATCAAGTACTCACTTAGGCGGGTATACCACATCCGCTCGGATTATATTAATCCATATAGTGAACGTCTCATTTAATTGAGATCGTGTTCCGTGGTCAGGAACTACTTGATTAAAGCATATGAAGTCACACAGGGACCTTCATTTATATCTCTTTGTCTAAATCCCCATAGAGATAAAACCATGACCACATTCATGGCTGTATACTCAGTTTTTCGAAAGCTACTAAACTGGTAAAGTAGGGGACTGTTATAATGTCCATTACGAAGAAATCAACCATATCGTAATCAATTCCACGGTGTGAGAGAAGCCTTGCGCTACTAGGCGAGCATTCTACAATCTCATTATTCTCATCACTTTTCCTTACGATTAACCAAATAAACGAACTCGTTTAACATTGGTGGTGTTGGAGCTACAGGTCCGAACACACTTTCGCTAAGGAGTCTACTTGGATTGCAAGTTTCCATTAGGCCAGCCTATTCTACGTTGACTTCAGGCAACGGTACATGGTTCCCTGTCATAATTTGTTCATATTATCAGTCGTCACCGAATATATGAACAAGTAATCAATGACAGTCTCGTTTCGCTTTAATATCGTCTAAGATATCATGATCGACAGATATTTCGAGATTCTTAGGATGAGGAGGAAATCACACATCTCCTTGATCCTTTATAATCTCGTGCGACAAACGAGTTTCAGTTCACCACCTCTGGGGCTGAACGAATTAAGAACCGGTCAACTTCCTCATATCTTGGGAAGGATGACAGACTGACGGCCGACGGCAGCGTCCTTTGCTTGGCGGGTTCGGCCAAAGCAACGTGTTACGACAGGAACACGGCGTCCGACAGGGACGTCTATCCTTGCAAGCATTTTGCAGCAGGTATAAATGATCTCGTGACATCTCATAAAGTCATTAAATGCGTTTGGCATTTAGTTAGACTTGAGGGAGTCTATGCACTTACTTATCACTAAGTGCAGTTTTGGGGATCAAGCTAAGACTAAGTGAGTTATGCCACGTTACTTCACGTCGTTCCTTATCAACGGTAACGTGCAAATCTTCCCCTAACGACGGGGAGAACAGTCTTAGCGATGTCACTTTCGCATATCATGCGGTAAAGAGATCGCTTGCCAAGGTTACTCTATCAAATGATAGGCAAGAGATTCATAATCGACTTATGTCCCCTTTAGAGGTCCATATTTTGAACGCTAGAACGGCTCAATCAAAATATTAATTAATCACTCTAAACACGCGTTAATATGAGACTTCTGGCTCATAACCAGTAACCAGCTAGTACGCATATGGTGTTTGAGTGTCTATGGGCCTCATAACGGACCAATGCAGCAAAATAGCATAACCCCACACGGAAATATAAATCTTGGTGCGCAAGACCAAGAAATGCGTGCAATCATTTGCAGTCGCATCATCAAACTTTCCGTGAGTCCATTTGGGTCTGAACATAATCGAGAGGATGTTCAATTTCAATTTTCAAACTCAAGTAATTCAAATCGAAATTTCGATTATTACTCTTCGGTATTATCAAGTCGACTAGACTTTTCAGGATAATCCGGATCATGGGCCATCAACTTAATGATAGGGCTAAAAGTTTGGAAAATACTGCATTTCTGTGGACAACAATAATCATGTGACCTTATTGTCGATGCATCAACCATAACTATTTATATTTATGGTCCGTCTTATGGTTGGATAAGTCCACAATAAGTCCTTCAATTCTTTACAAGAATTCTACGAGTTCATTTCGTGATCTTTACACATACTAGTCTTTCAAAGTGAGCATTAATGACATGAATTTCGGATTAATCACGAAATATATCCTCAAAGAGAATCCAAATGCGATGTGATTATAAATCAAGCATTGTCTTTTGACCCGGGAATATCTCATCCGGTCAATGCCACAATATCAAAAAATGCTCTTATCAATCGACGACAGGCGAATGATAGTACAGACAATCATGTCTTAGCATCTAAATCATTTATCATTTCGACGACAGGCGAAATGATAAGGTAACTTTAAATGCTTTAAAGAATGTGGTAGCAACCACTTGAAAGACATTTCAACTCCTCTAAAATACGCTTTTGGTCGTATTGAATGGAGGCTATGTAAAGAAATTTTAATTCTTTCATGAGCTATTACCAGATAACACTGGTTTTCTCGAATTTTTTATAACTCAGTAAGGTACGGCAGGACCTACATGAGTATAAGACCTCATATTTGACAAATCAATTTGGTTTTTACCAAAGATTTTGATTTTGGAACGACAGGTCCAGAATCATTGTCACTGAGTACTCTTTTAGGCAAGTAGTTGGTGAAATTATGTGGTACACTGTTACCCACTATTTTCAAAAAAATCAACTACCCCACAAGTATTGCCTAAATTTTCATAATTTAAAGTTTGGTCACATTTTTCAAAAAAAAAGGAGTTTGCTCAAAACACTTTAAATTATTTCGAGAAATTTCGTAAACAAGCAAACCATAATCCAAAAGTATGGTCCAAATGGAAAAATAATAATCCAAATGGAAAAACATAATCCAGATGAGCGAAAAAATGGCTCAATGATTTATCAAAATCTATAAAGAAAGGTATCAAACTCATTTGAGCCACAAAATCGGGGGTCATAAGAGTTTCCTTTCAGTTAGCTTTAACCACATTAACATCGGTTTTTCTACATTTATAATAGTTGTGAACTATTTAAAGAGTAACCGTGCATGACCTTTGTCTTTATAGCATAGAGTTGCCTCTTTGAGTATTATCTCTTGCTTTGTGACAACGGGCCATATTGTTCCTTTCAATTACTGTCTTGGAGCCACATGTTTTCGATTTTGACGATTGTCTAAAATCTCGCTTGGCTAGACGATTCATCGGGATCGCGACAGTTCAAGATAAATAACACTTGTCTTGGTTCTCGATTCATGGAAAAAAATATACACGAAGAGAATTAATATCAGGCAAACAATTCGCCATTGACCCAATAGGATTAAAACTACTCATCGGGGTAATTTTCTTATCCAATAACAGATGGGTGATAAAGGAACATGGTGAATATAAATTCATGATACTGCTTATGGAATACAATTTCCAAGCTAGTATTTTGGTGAAGGATTGCTCTAATATGTCAATTTCAGACATTTGTTCACCATAGACGTCATCACGTCTCAAATGTGGCGGCGGAATAAAATCAACGCCTTAGCATTCATCATGAGGGTAACAACAAACTCGTGTTTTACTCATCAAAGATGGCATCCAAAAAAAATTGGGCATCACATTTTTCACACATCAGGGTGAGTAACATGTGGTGACGGATTAAAATCAACGTTTAAACAGTCATTTCGCAAGTATGTTTTACGATTTTTCTCATCATAGATGGCATCCAACATGTGTTGGGAGTTCTGGATTATTTATCATATAAAACGACTGGTTTATATGTTTATGGTTTGCACAAGCACAAACTTTTTTTCCGAAACGACAGGTTCGAAAACATTAGTTTTGCTTCTCATGTGAATCGGTTTTCATTGATCGAAAGACGGGTCGATACTGAAAACACCAATTCGGCGAAACATACATCACTATATAAACACACTCGGGGAAATTATTATTTAGTCAACCCCTTTCGGTAGCTCTAATTGAACACGACCAGGAAAGACGGTGAGGGTGGAGGGCACGAATGCCACTTAAAACCCGACCTTATTAGGATATCGACTTCCGCCTATATCTTTCCTAGACATCGTATCCAAATAGGTGAGCCTAGTTGGGGAAGGTTCATAATTTTTTCAACTTAAATGTGAAAATATATGATTTTCGCTTTTTATATATGGCAATAATATTAACAATATAGACAATATCTATCTAGATTAACCACATATATATAATCAGGCAGTAAATATATTTTAGGATCTATCTAATCATGCAGTAGATTTGGTGTTATAAACAAATCAATTTAAGATTATCAATCAATCCATAAAGATTCTAACATATCAAATCAAATCAATTTAAGATTATCAATTAGATCTAATCCAATAATTTACTGGCATATGTGATATTTATATATATGATAATATCAAAAAGATATGATTATGCTAACAAGATATTAATCAATTATCTATGTTTATCGCCATATTAATAATTCTATACATGGTGGTTTTAACATGCAAGCAAACAATATATTTTTAATTACCAATCAATTCTATATATGGTAAAAAAAATATTTTAACATGCAAATGGGTTAAATTTACATGGAAACATATCAATTTATTCAATTAACATGCAATTTTTATTCGCTTGCTTTTTAATAAAAAAAATATATGCATGTGTGTGTATATTTACCAAATATTATAACTTATCAACCATATGTACTGTTTTCGTATAAGTATTATACTACAGGACCATGCGTGTAATTACAGCAAACCATATATCTATTTACAGCATTATTACATAAACAGTCCAGAATTTCAGACAAGTTTCAATTTAGTCCTTGAGTAATTTACAGAATAGTTTACAACTTTCAGAGAATTACAAATCAGTACATACGTTTCAGTATATAACATATATAGTCTGACAGATGCATATTAGTATGTTTAATAAACAAAATTAAGACATATGTCCTGTTTCTCTTTATACATGTTTTAAACCAGGTTACAGTAGTAGCATAAGATTTTTTTAAAATCATACGCAGGCTAGTGGAATTGTAATCATACGCAGGCTAGTAACATACAAACATGCAGTACAATTCAACACAGTAGTAACATACAAAAACAAGTACAGTAGCATAAGCTTTTCTATTTCAATTTACAAATTTTTGTAAGTCGGCAGTAGCATACAAACATGATATAGTAACATTCAAACATGCAATTCGTGCATAGTAACATACAAACATGTAATATGTAACGTGTACGGTATAAAAAATAAATTATATCCGGGTACCTTACGCACAGTATGTTGGTGAAGGTCGATATAGCAAAGTACTTTTAAAAAAATCCGGATAAACCTCAAGGTTTATTGAATGTATAATCCGTACTTCGATCTCCGAGAGTCGTGCTGATAACGTGTTGTAATACAACTATTAGCTATGTATTTAGGGAGACAGAAGTAGAGAGAGGGGAGAACAGTATCGTATTTATTAATGAATGAATATGAATGGATCATAAAATACAAGACCCCTAGCCCTCTTTATATAGATAGAGGGTTAGGGTTACAAGCCCACTTGGGCACATAAAGTAAAAGCCCAAGAGTCCAATAATCTTACAACAATATATATATATATATATATATATATATATATATATATATTATTACATTTTCTTGTTTCTTTGCATAAAATAGTAAAAAATATTAAACATTTCTAGTAAATGTTTAATAAAATAAAATGTTATAAGTATTCACTAGAAAAAGTAATATAAGTATATTATAATAATGCTAATAATTAAGTGTGTATATTTTTTTTAGTTTATTTGTCTATATAGTATATTTTAATATTTCGGTTTGAATCGGTATCATACCGTACTCAACAAACGAATACCGAAACCGAATCGATTTTCAAAGATCGGTTCGGTTGTACCGTACCGTAATGTCGGTATACCAAACTTTTGATACCGACTTAATTGGTTCGGTTCGAAAAACGGTCTGTTGGTACAAGTCGGTACAAAAAGGTCACTCCTAGTTTTGGTATACCAAAGTATGTACTTTTAACGATTTAGGTACACACCTTTCAATTTTTCTAATTTGGATACCACACTATAAAAACTTTCCAATTTAGATACCACCGTCTAAATTAATTACGGAATCATATCACGTGACAGCACGTGCTCGACAAACGTTACCATGAGAA
Source organism: Primula vulgaris (assembly GCA_963920805.1). Lineage (NCBI taxonomy): Eukaryota > Viridiplantae > Streptophyta > Magnoliopsida > Ericales > Primulaceae > Primula > Primula vulgaris. The sequence continues at coordinate 4,552,768 of OY987216.1, read as the reverse complement.
AGTAATTTTGTCATTTTGCACTAAAATATATCGTTCTATAAAAACTTTCCCCCAATTTCACATATAAAAAAAATCAGTAAATAGTCTAAATTCCGGGGGAAACGTTGTTCTATAATGATATATTTTGGTGCAGAATGACAAAATTACCCTCTCACGTTCAAGTTTATCAAACACGTGCTGTCATGTGATATGATTCCGTGATTAATTTGGACAGCAGTATCTAAATTGGACAGTTTTTTTTACAGTGTGCTACCCAAATTGAAAAATTTGAAAGATAGGCAATATAAAAGAACATATTTTTTTTCCGTTTTCCACATAAATAAAAAAAGATAGCACATGGTCAAGCAAATAATTACATAATTTGCATATACTTCCACATGCTGTGACTCAAATTATTTTTCTTAATTCCTGTATTAAAAATTGCAGGTGAAGAATTTGAAGGGAAAAAATTTGATTCAAAACTAACTCCCCATAAGCCAAAAGAGGCTTATGTGACGGTTCTACACTCCTCTGAGGCTTATGTTTGTGGTGCTATTGCTTTAGCTCAAAGCCTCATCCAAACGAGCACCACAAAAGACCTAATCCTTCTCGCGGACGACTCTCTCTCATCGAACTCTCTACAAGGCCTCAGAGCTTCCGGGTGGAAAATAAAGCACATAGCACGTATTCGAAGCCCCCACTCGCATAAAAATGCTTACAACAAATGGAACTATAGCAAACTTAGGATTTGGGAACTTACCAACTATAGCAAAGTGATTTTTATAGATTCAGACCTTATAGTTCTTAAAAACATTGATTCGTTTTTTTCTTACCCACAATTATCAGCTGTCGGAAACGATAAGTATTTATTTAACTCGGGTATAATGGTAATAGAGCCATCGAAATGTACATTCGAAACTCTAATGGAGAAAAGATTCAAAGTGAAATCGTATAACGGAGGTGACCAAGGGTATCTTAATGAAATATTCACGTGGTGGCACCGGTGGCCTAGAAAGCTAAACCATTTGAAGGTATTCGAGGGTGAAAATACAAACAAACGCGGGATAAGAAATGATATATACGCGATACATTATTTAGGGTTGAAGCCTTGGTTGTGTTACATGGACTATGATTGTAACTGGGATATGGAGGATCATCGTTTATACGCTAGCGATGAAGCTCACATGAGATGGTGGAAAGTTTATAAAGCTATGCCAAAGCAATTGCAATCGCATTGCAAGCTCAATAAAGCCATAGAAGTGAGATTAACAACATGGAGAAAGAGAGCAAAAAATGCTAATCTTGGTGATGGGCATTGGAAGATTAAGGTAAAAGACCCGAGACGGAACCATGTGTCAAGCTTATAATTATTGTGAAACTATGTCTTTTTTTCAAGTACAGGTTAAATAATACTAATCTTCTCATTAGAAGGTTGTTGATCCGACATACCTAAATACAGTAACTTAATTTTGTAGCGATGGTCGATTGTTATTTGGATTGGCAGTTACATACTTAGTTTAGAGTGGATTAGTGAGTGTAGGATTTATTTTCTATTTTTTCCGGGAAAAAATATCTCTCTTGAAATATATTGTAGTGCCAAGTTAATTACTGTCTGGTCTATAAATTGATTATTACAGTATGTATTATTTCTCTAGATTTATAATTCCATCCATACCTAATTTAGAGTGGATAAAAAAAATGTAAAATCTGTCAACAAACTTATAAGCGAAAAACTCTTGATAACAGGACAATAAAAACACGAAATAGCATGAAGATGCACTAAAATTGACATTCAAAAGCACAATTATCTGGGATAAGCAATAGTTTCTAGCAAAATTCCACACAAAATGTTAGCTGGTTCCAAATTTCCAAAATGAGTAAGGCACACAAGAAGCAAAAACTTCCCACACATTTTGTTTTCAATAAAACAAACGCCAGATAACAGAATTAAAACCAAGAAGCAAAATGAAGATAACCACAAGAATGCAAAATAAAAAATATTTGCAGAAATCGACACCAGTAAACAATTAACATGTGCTGCATTTACCTACACATTTCAATATAAACCCCACAAGTTTTCTAGTAGAATTAAGCAATACAAACTACATGGCCTCAGAGATGAACCACAGTTCAACCTTTTAACACACCGTCAGAAAACTCACTCAAAAAACATCGATCAATTTGGAAACATAGGAGTAAAAGACCGCCTACTATTTCGAAACCCCCTCATTTTAAGCGGACTCCAAACCAACTGTTTCTTCTGTAGAGCAATGACCGTCGGGTTTTTTGGCTTCCAAGAACCCGTCCCCTGCACCGGAGGGCTCCCCATAAACTTACTGCTCCTTGGCGCAGCAGCGGGCGTACTCATCACTGCTGATGTGGCATGCGGGGAAAACACCCTTGACATTCTCCATACCCTTTTAGAATCCGAAACAAGTGAATTTTGACTACGTGCAAAACTTGAGGTTGCCTCTGAGGGTAGAATAGCGACCGAGGCTCTTCTCCTAGGTTGAACAGTTTGGTTTGTCACATAAGTGGGTTTTATAGCAATAGATCCTCTTCTAGCTTGAAGAATTTTCCTGGGTTTAGAAGTCGAAGAAATCTGGTTTGAAATGTTTTCTTTTTCATTCTTCGCGATGGGGAAAAACGAAGCTGAGAACCTGGTTTTACTAGGTGGAACAGGTGTTGGTTGGGGACAAATGTTTGTAATTTTTCTCAGGGGCATTCTCAGCTTTGAAGGGGCTAACGGAGGTCGTTTTTGTAATTGATTTGTCGATGACATTGCTGGAGGAGGAGCCTGAGAAATTAGAGAAGCTAGAGCTCTATTTTCCTGCTTTAATCTGTTTTTTCTCTCTTCTTCTAGTTTATTCTCTAGATCTCGGACCTATTAGATGCAAAGTATTCAGATTAAGATAACAAGATTGCATACTAACACAAAAGTAAATAAATTCGAGTTTTACAGTGGGATCATATGATCTCATAACCGGTACTTAGAAATTATTCGTTGTTCCTGGTTAATCAAATATATTTCGAAATCAGTTTTTGGCTTAAAATCTGGACTGTCACTGAGCTGACCTGGCTTATTTTCTCAATTAATAAAACCGTTATTAAGATTCAAAGTATTCAGATTAATCTGTTTTTTCTCTCTTCTAGTTTATTCTCGATCTCGGACCAATTAAATGATTCAAAGTATTCAGATTAAGATAACAAGATTGCATACTAACACAAAAGTAAATAAATTCGAGTTTTACAGTGGGATCATATGATCTCATAACCGGTACTTAGAAATTATTTGTTGTGTCTGGTTAATCAAAGTATCAAACATATTTTCGAAATCAGTTTTTGGCTTAAAATCTGGACTGCCACTGGGCTGGCTTATTTTCTCAATAAATAAAATCGTTTGCTTCTAAGTTTAGCCTGGTTTGGAAAAAAGCTGCAACCAAATCATCTTTTTTTAATGTTTCCTTAAAAAGCTGGATCGGATATGGTTGACTAGCTTAGTTACTTAAAAACTGCAACCAAACAATCCAAGGTGATGGTTTTTGTTTCTTAATGGCTTCATACAAGAAGGAAAAGCCACGTCACTTGATACGGTATTTAATTATTAACCCTCTAAACTAGAATACATATGTTACCTTTTCTTGGAGAGTTCTACAAACGTGCTCCCTAGAACTGAGTCGCAGCTGCAAAGACTGCAAACTATCCTGCAGTTTTTTAGTCTCTTTCTCATCATGCTTAGCTTTCTCCGCCTGTTTTTGAATTAAAGAAGAGTATATCAACTTTTAACTTTTTAATAAGCAGTTCTTCAACGGAATGGTGATGTGTACATACCAGTTGTTTATACTTCTGGAGCTCAGCGACATCTGTCTGTTTACGAGCAGGTCCATGTTCTATTCCTCGTACACGGCTTGCAAAGTTTAAAGAGCAAAGGGTCTCCCCCAAATCTGTGGAACTAGGGCTAATTTGGACGAACATGAGTGTCTTACAATCTCCACCTGTATTTCAAATTTTAGTAAGTTTTTCACATAAAGGACTGAAGGGAAAAATAAAGGCACTAGAATGAACATATTTACTACAGAGAAATATATCAAGGACATTGGTTTGAAGTTTGAACACCATGTTAAATAAACATATCTATCTCATTTTGCGTCTTATACATATTTAACTGCTTAACTGTTCAAAAAAGCCGTGTTATTGTCTAAGAAGAAGAAGCTAAATTATTTTCTCAGTAACTGAAAAGGTAGCAAAGATTTCCGTTGTGAACAATTTCTTTTTTAATATATTAAAAGCTTTTTAAATCAGCAGATATACATAGACTTATATAGGAATCTCACCTAGAGAGCTCTGCAGCATATGTGTCAGCTTGGAATTCCTGGTTAATAAAGAAGACGGTAAGTTAAATACCAAGAAATACGTGTATATGCAAAAACAAGAGAGAAGGCGAACCTATATGGAATATGGGCCGTCTTTGATGCAAGGGCCGAGATAACATCCCCAAGAGCGGAAAGAGATTTATTTATAAACTGAGACTCCTTCAATCTCTCACCTTCCACCTCTATCCTCCCAACACGCTCACTACCTGCCAAATCTACCAACCAAAGATGGCTTCTTGTTCTGTTCCCGTTTATCAAACTTTCTCCCTTGACGGTCACCCGCAACAAACTAAAATTATATTCAGTAATTAGGAATTTTAACAAGACAATTCCAAAATTCACTTGGTTAACAAAGGAAAGATAACTTAGTTTGGGTCAGTAAAGGAAACACTGCGACATACACTATGTGAGAGCATGCTGAATAATCAACTTAATTAGAATTAAAAATAAAGTCTAGAAAATAAAACAAAAAGAAGTTGGAAGTTAAAACTGAAATCTACCAGTTTGTGAGTAGAAGAATTGAAAGAAACACTCATGCAAAAACATACAAACATTTGCATGTAGATGCACAATATTAACGTGATTGCGCATATATGTATACTTCCATTTTATTTTAAAGGACACTTTAGTTTTGTAAGAAAAAATAATTTATGTTATTAAAACACACTAGGGTGTTTCTGCTACTGCTATAAGCAAAAAAAAGAAAAGGATGAAACTGACTATACATAAACAAAAGAATTTAGAACCAAGGACATTAAGAAAATTTGCACGTATAGCACAATACTAACGAGAATGCACATATATACATACTTTTCTATTCCTTTAAGGACACTTTAGTTCCGTAAGAAGACCTGGTCTGTGTTATTGAAATACACTAGAGAGTTTCTGCTACTATTACAAAGAAGAAAAAGGATGAAACAGACTATTCATAAACCAAAATAGAGAAATGACTCTACCAGTGAGATCGGCTGCTGAGCTCATTAGCACTTGTGGACCCTACAGATCTGGCCCGACTTCCAGTCTTTAAAAGCTCCCATACTTCATTTGTACCATACACGCGAGCTTCTGTAAGTCCTGGGACTTCTTGGGTTCCATCAGCACCTTGCTTTATGTCCAACCTTTACACGAAATCATCAAATGTAATTAGTGGTTATCATGACAAAAAACAAGAATATGATTTCCAATCTAAAAGCACATTGTCAAGTTTGTTCGATCTGGCAAGATTGGTGGCAAAATTCCAGAGTGGAGAAATTATGCTTTCCTTCAATCTTAATTTGAAAATTGCACTTATACATGTTATGAAGGTAGGTAAAGGGTCATCACTTTATAAAATATGATATCAGAAGCTGCAAGACTTTTTTTTCTCCAGATGCGAAAGCTTTTATCTTAGCTTCAAGATCAAAGTCGAAGCAATTTTATGTAATCAAATGACACTGCTCTATTCCAGAACAATTTCGAAAGTTAATTAATTCTTAAAAAACAATCTAATTCCAACCGTCTATAGAAATAAACTAAAAGTGAAAGCAGCAGTTTTAACTGTTTAAGATAAAGGGTCATAACTTTATAAAATATGATATCAGAAGCTGCAAGACTTTTTTTTCTCCAGATGAGAAAGCATTTATCTTAGCCTCAAGATCAAAGTCGAAGAAATTTTATGTAATCAAATGACACTGCTCTATTCCACAACACTTTCGAAAGTTAATTAATTCTTAAAAAACAATCTAATTCCAACCATCTGTAGAAATAAACTAAAAGTGAAAGCAGCAGTTTTAACTGTTTAGGTATATTTCCCACAAGAAAACATATATAAAGTGAAGCAATGCATGACCTTCAAAACCTGAATTTAACTAATCTAAAGAAAATGGAGCTACAGGCCAGCTTACTTTTTAGAAGGTCGGTTCGAGTTATCTGCAAGAAGATCTCTTATCCTCTCATTGTAAACTTCCAACATGCTTACAAATAGTTCGTATCTCATTACACTGTTCCTCTCGTTAGATATTCTGAATAATTCTTCCAAGGTTCGGTAGTTAACTCCTCTATTCCCCTGATTTCCTTCCATAGTAAATGTTTTCCCAGTTCCGGTTTGTCCATAAGCAAAGATACATACATTGTATCCATCTAATACCGAAGTCACTATGGGAGAAGTCTGGAGAAAAACATCCTCTGCATAATTCACAAACAGAGTTAGATAGTTGAAGCATTTGCAAAGTCCATTAATAACAAGGGTAAACTGCAAACAACCTTCATTATTTACTCACCCCCATATGTATCTAACTTTTGCAATAAACCCTCATGAGTCATGACCAATTTCAATAATACGTAACTTTGTGTACGCTGTTACATTTCATAGAACTATTTTCCTCTTGTTTTTGTCTTGTTGAGACTATAATCCGTAAGCAGCCAAATATGGACTACGTCCAACACCAATTTTATGTTATAAAAATACAATGTTTTTCTTTAGTGCCCCGTAGAAGTATTTAGTGTAAAATGATCCATATACGACTATTTTGTGAAACAATGACTTCAAGCACATATTTTGACAAACTAAACGTATTTTAAAGTCCAAAACAAAGCAACATGGGGGTTAATTCCAAAAAGTAAACAGTGGGTTTATTTGCAAGTTAATACTTTACATGATGACTATTGTAAGTTGTAACACTCCCGTACTACATGGGGTGATATGAATTTACCCTTATACATGAGGTGATTTGAATTTACCCTCATATCAAATAAAACTACTAGAAGTACCTTGGTTTTTCTCAGGGCCAAATACGTGATCAAACTTGAATTGCTTCTTAGAAGAATCAGAGCAAACAATCTGTAACTCATTTTCGTTAGATGCATCGAGGTTAACAGTAGAATTAGAGCCTTTGACGATTTCTTCTTGGTTTAACGGTCTACACCGGCAAAAAACTCTGATGTTTCCTTTGAGCTCAATTACTTCATTATAAAGACGTTTCCGTTCAAGTGCTTCTTCAAGGTACTTCTTTTTAATGTTCTCACACTTCTCTGTCAAGGATTTGCACTGCTCATGATAATTCTTTTTCAAACTTTCATATTCAGTACCTATTATAAAAATAGACAGACATTTTTAAATAACATGATTAGAGAACAAAAAAAATAATAATAAGCAAATAACATGATTAGAGAACAAAAAAAATATTCAACAAATAGGAAGAAGTCATACTAAGTTCCTGAAGAGCTGCAAGAACTTCACACCCGGGAAAAGACTTTTCAGCTATGGCTTTCACATCCTCACACAAAGTAGTATGCTCCTTCTTCAAATTCTGAAGAGAATCATTCCATTTATTGAAATGTAAATATTTTGAAAAAAGAAAAGAAAAAGGAAAAGAGGCTAAATATAAAAAACCTACTCGCACTTTGTTGCTCAAATCTACAATTTTCTGCAAAATTGGGAGAGTTTGCTCCTCGTCAGAACCAATTTCCATAGTTCCATTAAGAGCATCATTTTGATTCATTTTTGGAAGAACACTTCCCTCAGTTTCAGCTGAAATGAAAAAACAAAAGGTCTTAATATCAAGTCTGAAGCTATAATAAATAGCAACAATTGAATCAATTTCTGATCGAAACTTCTCTCAAATTGAGTAATGATGGAAAAATGCATATCAGATAGAATATATATTAAAAAATCTATGTCGAATAAGATATATAATATCATATAAAGGTTGCCTTAAATTTGTTTAGGAGAATACAACAGACTTGTTCAAGAAATTCCATTTTCTAAAAGCATCATAATTTCCATATCCATAATAGAAAAAGTGACTGGAAAGTCCAAACTACGAAAAGAAAAAAATGAGAGCCCATATGGTAGTTGAGATCATTGTGTCTGTCTTTGAAAATGGAAACAACATTGTGTTAAGATTTCCATACAGTAATCTACCAAAATGCACAAGGATTTCTTCATGGTAAAAACACTGACATTAATTCTATACCATTTTTTTCTATCGAGTTCTTCCCCAAGCATTCATTTTCAAAATAAAAAATTAGATAATATCGCTAAAGAGGAAATATAAGAGAACCTGCATCGTGTTTGAGAGAGATACTGGTATTCTGATCAGAGAAATCATGATTACAGTTCTTTGCTGACGATTCCATTGAAATATCTACATGCAAAACGACACATTTTCAAGTTTACACACTCAACAGACTGCTTTTCTAAAAGTCATAAAGAAGTTCCTTACTAGAAACCAAGGCTTGAGATTTATTTTCTTATAACATTTCATATGCAGCATTGTACTTCAATTGGCATGTACCCAGAAAATTACCTCAAAACTTACCTCAGCATGCCAAAGTAACACACAAAACGTCCTCTCCAGTAGCAATTTTACAATATTTGTTACTTTATAAGTGCTATACCAAAGAGCATTTCTTGTTTGCACTGAAAGCAATACTAGTACAGACATTTTCTATGTTATTTCACCAGGTAACTATAAAGATGGGGTAAAATGGGGGTGCAAGTATTAATTCTTGCTCCAAGTGTACCATAAAGTTATAAGGACGATATTACTTTAAAGTTTAAACCAAATTATGAACATAGAAGGGATAGACAACAACTTGCAGAGTAATCATTAGGTTAGAAAAATCAAAGTTGCAATTTTGTATTGATTTTCAACAAGTAGCTCAGGAAAAGAATACTACTAAGGAATAAACAAATAAAGAAAATGAATCTAGTGAACCGATTATTTAAGTGTAAATACGAAGCAAGTTTAATTATAGCAATCGTCCACTCAAAATCTCAAATACACAAAACATATGTGTAGCACTTGTAGTCCAAACATAGATTCAAATCATTTGAAGGCACTATACAAAGATAAATGGGAGAAACTACTAACCTGCATCATCAATATCTAAATTGGCAAACCCGAGAAAGCAATTTCGTACTGGCATTTCAACAGGCATCTCTAGAAAATAACGGGAAAAATAAATCATTAAAATCCACTACCAAAGTATAATCTCACACATCTTTACAACAAATTACACGGGCATAATGGATTATATCCAAACTCAGACACAAATTGACTTTAATATGTATATGGTGGAATTAATCACCTGCATCAGAATCATTTGTATTGGACGACTCGAGATTGCAATCTTGAGCTAGAGTTTCCACAAAAACCTCTAAAGTGAACATATAAAACAAGCATTCAGATAAACATAATCAGTAAACTCACTAGATAAGTATAAATCTAACCAGTTCAATTGTTCATCCACAGAATAAACAGAATTTATAAACGATTAATCCAAAAAAAAAACGACTTAAGGGGAAATTAATGACCTCCATCGTAATCATTCTGATTGGAAAACTCGGGATTGCAATTTTCCACTAGGGTTTCTACTAATACATCTAAAAGAGAACACAAAAAATAGGCATTCACAAATCGGCAGAATAAACAGAAACACGTATCACATAAATTCAAATATAGGCACAAATTGAGTTGAGAACTTAAAAGAGGAAAATTAGCGACCTGCAGAATACTCGTTCAGATTACAGAACTCAGAATCACGATTTTCCACTAGGGTTTCCACAAATACATCTAAAAACAACACAAAAAACACGCATTCACAAATCGACAGAATAAACAGAACTATGTATAACATAAATTCAAACATAGGCACGATTTTAATTAAGAATTTAAAAGTGGAAAATTAATGACCTGCTGCATATTCGTTCAGGTTAGAGAACTCGGGATCACGACTTTCCTCTAGGGTTTCCACTACTACATCTAAAATATAACACAAAGAACATGTATTCAGATATCGACGGGATAAACAGAATTACGTACGTATAAAATAAATTCAAATACAGGCACAAATTGACTTAACAATTTAAAAGTAGAAAATTGATGACCTGCAGCATACTCAATCGGATTAGAGAACTCAGGTTCACGATTTTCCACTAGGGTTTCCACAAATACATCTAATAAGAACAAAAAAAAGTACATATGCAGAAAACCATAAACAGTAAATCCACTATCTAGGTATAATTTCAATAACATAATAAACTATAAAGAAAATTACGCCTAGAAGGCTAGCATATGTTCAAATACAGACATCAATAAAATAATAAATTAACGGGGGGATTTAATTACCTGCGTAATAATCATTCGAATTGGAGGACTCGAGAATGCAATTTTGTGCTAGGGTTTCAACATATACCTCTATAAAGAATAAAAAAATACAAATTCAAGATAATGAAGCCTATTAATCCACTATCTAAGAACGATTTCAAGCAATTCGAAAATTAAATAAGCAAAATTACGCCCAAAGTATATTCAAACTCAAAAACAAATTGAATTAAGAAACTGAAAGGGGAAAATCAAGATCGCAATTACGAACTAGGGTTACAACGGATAGCTCTAGAAAAGGGGGAAAATAAACAAGAAACTATATTCTGTAAAACCATTAATTAAGCCTGATTAATAAACTAATTTCGATCGATTCATCGAAACAATACACGAAACATATAAAGGCCCAAAACATACAATAAAAGTCCAAACAAAAATAAACAAATATGTTTAATATGTAGTAAACCCACTAATTAAGCCTAATTAAGAAACTAATTTGATAAATTCATCAAAATAATACACGAAACGTATAAAGACGCATAACAAATATATTAAAAAACTGAAAGAAAAAACACATAAATATGCTTGTTATGTATACTATATTCTGTAAATCCTCTAATTAAGTCTAATTAAGAAACTAATTCGATCAATTCATCGAAATAATAAACGAAACATATATTAAAAAATCCAAATAAAAATGCACAAATATGTTTACCTTCCATAAATCTGGCGCAAATTAGTTCTAAAATAGAGATACTAAGATATAGAAACTGAATTAAGAAAATGAAAGGAGAAAATCAAGATCGTAATTACGAACTAGGGAAAATAAGAAACAATATTCTATAAATCCACTAATTAAGCCTAATTAAGAAACTAAATCGATCAATTCATTAAAATAATACACGAAACGTATAAATACGCATAACAAATAATTAAAAAATACACAAATATGTTCACCTTCCATAGATCTGGCACAATTTGGTCGTAAAATAGAGTTATATATTCAGTCAATCCACTATCTAAGTATAATTTCAAGCAATTCGACATACATTAAAACTCTAACAGGAATTTAATTAAAAACTAAAAGGCGAAAATCAAGATTGTAATTACGAACTAGGGTTTCAACAACGGATAGCTCTAGATTAAAAATAGAAGAAAAAAACCCTATATTCTGTAAATCCACTAATTAAGCCTAATTAAGAAACTAATTCGATTAATTCATCGAAATAAAACACGGAACATATAAAGACGCAAAACATAAATTAAAAACCCCAAACAAAAATACACAAATATGTTTACCTTCCATAGATCTGGCCCAATTTGGTCCCAAAAAATAGATACAAAGAAAGAGAGAAATATATATATATATAGAGAGAGAGAGAGAGAGAGAAATAATGGCGAAACGACTTAAGCTATAGATATAGAGAGATAGAGAGAGAGAGAGATAGAGAGAGAGAGATTTGGAATGGTGATATTCAAACGGTCGGAATAAAAAGGCTTTTTGGCTCTGATTTGAAGAGGGATTTTGAATTTAACTTATTCTAAGCGGTTAGATTAGATGAAAGGAGGTTTAATCCTACGGTCAGTGGGTGTTTGTTCGTTGGGGAAGCGTTTAATTAATTAATACTGGTGTCATATTTGTTTTAAAACGATTTTAGTAATTTTGGTTATAGGAGGAGCATTTACCTTGAAATGAGTGATTGCAGACTTTTATTAACTTAATTTAAAATGAGAAAATTTATTTATTTCATTTTATATAAACAGATGAACTAAAACAGATATGTAAGATTTTGCTTGGTATGAAATATTAGTTTCGATATTAAAAACTTGGTTCGGATTATGGAAATCTAAACTTGGTTTCGATGAAGGTCACATTAGCGACACTGGTAAGGTTTAGTCAGTTTATAATTACACCCGTCATGGTGCTACAAACTCACCCGGAAAAAGATAATCCGTGGTGTTGTTAGGCTTTTTGCAACTAAATACATCGTTCATGGTTGGTCTCAATTGGACTCGTACTACCATCCCGACTTGCCAATGATGCAAATAAAGAAAGCGTTAATTTATGATTTAACTCTATGGTATCACTGCCATCTTTGACATGTTACATTGCTGCTTCTCTAAGTTCTCTTTTCTTCCTTTCTCCTCTCCCCGTCTCTCTTTTCTCCTAGCTCGAGGACTATTGATCTCCGTTGTTACAAACTCACCAGGAAATATAGGTATAAAAGGAAAGGTTTCATGCGAATAACTTGACATCTTTAATTTAGTTTATTTATTTCAATTCATGCAACAATTCAATTTAATTATATTTGACTGGACGATAAATCTAAGGAGGGAGGCTTTCTAATCCAGCATAGGCTATTTCTAGTTAAAACTCTGCATATTACCTTAAGAAATACTACAAAGCTCAACCATTCACTGCAGTCTTCTGATTTTATGATGCAGAAAATCTACAGGGACCCCAAAGTGGTTATACAAACAAACCTTATTTAACATAAAAATTGAATATAATGATGATCTAAAAGGAGTGCAAAAGATTGGTATAACTGTTAGGCCCCGCCTCGTTTAGTTGTAATATTAATAGTACTGAAACTATTAGTACCTTCGGACTATGGCAGGATAACAAATTAAGCCGAGACTGATAGTACATACATAAAATATCAATGAAGTGTTTTTTTGGTTTTTATTGAGTTTGTACTATTTTACAAATTTACATTTATATCCTAACAAGTAACTAGCAAAATATATAAATATATAATTATAAATACCGCGTGATAAGTGTTGAATTATAAATACCGCGGAATTAAAAACTTTCGGTGGGACTAAAATTTGTGTAATGATATAATTTTATTTTAAAGAGGAGAAAAAAATATGTTAAGAAAATAAAAGAGTGAGCAGAACTCTGTTTAACCAAATTGAAAATGAATTAGATCATTAAACTATAAATGGTATTTTGGACTTTTTAACATCCACATGACACTTCAGTATTTCTAATACTGTGTAAATGTGGTATTAGAAAAAGGGATTTTAGTAGTATTAGGAGACTATTAGTAATGCGTCTATTGTGTTCAACAAACACAACATTACTGGCCCCACCGCATTAGTAGTGAAGCCTCATTTCTATAACCCCCTCAAACAAACAGGTCTTAGTATAAACATTCAAATACATAGCCATTTCGGATTTGATTCAAATAATATGGGATAATAGGCGCGTCCGTTATAGAAGCTTCATCTTTCATATGCCTCAAAAGCTCGAGCAATACACCATTTATTTTCTCCCATTGTGGGTACATTCGATCTTCCACTACAAATTTATGGACATTTTTCTCAATTTCGATCCAACTTGTCCCCGTTTCTTTATCCACCCCTAATTCTTTTATAGTCATTATAATCCTCGCCCTCTCTTTCCATCTCCCATGAAAGGAATATATATTAGCCAACGAAATATAAGCTGTTGTGCTTTCGGGTGATTCTAAAACCATTTTTTCAGCAGAGTACTTTCCGATTTCCGTATCGCCATAGATCCCACATGCCCCAAGGAGAGCCTGCCATACTTGCATATCTGGTTTTATTGGCATTTTGTCAATGAATTCCTTAGCCACTTTAATATGCCCTGCTCTTCCTAGCATATCGACGACACACGCATAGTGTTCCATCCTAGGGACGATTTTGTAATCTCTACTCATCGACTCGAATAATTCCTTTCCTTTCTCTACTAAACCAACATGACTGCAGGCATGAATTAGTGACAAAAATGTGACATCGGTCAGCTCTATTCTTTCTGATTTCATTTTTTCAAATAATTCAAGGGCTTTTAGACCATCACCATGTCGAGCAAAAGCGGCTATCATAGAATTCCATGAAATCGAGTTTCTATCTTGCATTTGTTCGAAGACTCTTATGGAATCCTCCAAATCACCACATTTTGAATACATATTCATTAGCCCATTACTAACAAACGTATTGAAATTTAACCCTTTTTTTATGGCTAACGTATGAATTTGCTTGCCTAGAGACAACGGGGTATCAACACCAAACACACAAAGTACAGCTGAAACCATGTCAGTGTCGATTTTAATTCCTTGTTTTACCATCTCTGTGAAAATTTGAACCGCTTCTTCTTCAAAGCCGTTTTGCGCCAAACCCACAAGAACAACCGTCATTGACAAGTCATCAAGCACTTCGACAGTTCCAAAAATGCTCAACAAATCATGTACGCTGCGACATTTCGAATACATATCCATGAGAGCAGTTTCAATACAGGTATCCGACTGAATTCCCAGTTTCCAAACAAGCCCATGGATCTTCCTACCCTCGTTTAAATCCTCTAATCCCGAACAAGCTAATAGTGAGCTTAAGTATGTCAAAATATTAGGTTCCACCGACCCAAAACGCATTACATTAAAAAGCTCCAAGCTTTCCTCAAAAAACTGATTTTGAGCCAAACCCGAAATCACAGCGGTCCAGGTAATCACATTTCTATCCACCGTTTCGTCAAAAACCCTCTTTCCGGAATCAAACCTCTCACACCTAAAGTACATCGTGATCAAAGCGTTTCCCACCGAAATTTCTTTATCAAACCCATTTAAAAAGGCCACCGAATGTATCATCTCACCTACACAACGCCAACTCGGTCCATCACAAACAGGCAAAATCGAAGTAAGAGTCGCTTGATCCAAACGAAAAACACCCGATTCGTACATTTTTCTAAAATACCCAAAACTAGTTTCGTAATCTCCAAATTTTGAAAACCCGGAAACCATCGAGTTCCACGATACGGTATCTCTCTCGGGCATTTCATCGAACACTTTCACAGCATTTTCTAAAACCCTGCATTTTACATACATAGACACCAAACTATTCCAAATAAAAACGTTTTCAATGCCAAAAAAGGGATTTCTCTTGATAATTGTGGCGTGAAGAGAAGAACCCAGATGGAGATTTGCTTGTTTTCCACAAATGGTGATGACGTGGCATATGTTTGGGAGATTGAAAGTTTCTGAAAGAGTAAAGAAGGTTTTGATTGCCCATCTGGGTTTCATCCATTAATTTCACTGGATAAAATGATTTATTTTAAGTAAAAATAACTAAATAAGCAATTTTGTAGAGATTTATGAAGTTCAGGGTTTAGTGGGTTTAACGGGTACTTTGATTTTGACTGGTAAATAATAATATATATATAAATAATGTAATTTATTTATAGACAATTTAATTTTTGTATGTTATTTTGTTAATTTCCGTATGTTCTTTTACATAAAAACATTTTCATTCTGACTTAACATATTGTAATTTTATTAATAGACTTTTGGTTAAATTCAATCCGAGCGAACCAAACCGATTTTTACTTGTTTGGTTTCGAGTATTAATTTGCTCTGAACAGAAACGATAAATTGTAATTGGTTATTGATATTTTTTATTTATTAAAAGTTTAATTAAATGATTAATGGAATGTAAGTTCGTGGCTAGTCAATTCTGAATTGCAAAACCAACGGTGTATTAAATGTTAAAACAAAATAAGTATAAACTGTAAACTGTGGTTGCACGCTATATCTAGGATAAAAAAACCCAATTATGTAAGGAAATTTTTAACCAGTACTAAGAATATTTTAATAAACCAAATATGTAACAATTTTATTAATTAAGAGAAGAACAAAGAATTCCTTCATCTTTAGAGAGCCACATAACTCCCAGTTTAAGGCCTAAAGTTTCCAATCCAAGAAATTCAAATATCTTCTTATTCAGTTTTAAAAAACCCATTTTTATTTTTCAAAGTACTTCAAAAGTTACATATTCAACAGGAGCGTTTTTTTACACTACAAAATTCTGATTCTGAATCCAGTGTAAAACCGCAACTCAGAATTACTGTTTTACACTGGATTCGGAATTTTTGAAGTGTAAAACACCGCTCCCTGTTCACAACAGCAACCCAAACATCCCGAGATGCCAAACAGTCCTTTTATATAGACACACTATGGAGCACGGCAGTCTCAATAGTAAGCCCGGCCCCGTACCCAAACAACACTCCCCACTCGAGCCCTTGACCGGTGGTGCTCTGCCCATCTTTTATCGATCTCTTCCGAACCTCGTTCAAAGTGAAAAACACATTCGCGCTCCCCATGCTACCGTACTCGTTTAACATACTCCTTGTTGGCCGTAACTTCTCAGGATTAAGACCTAACTTCTCTTCTATCTTGTCTAATAAATTCCTTCCACCCGGATGAGTGATCCAGAAAATAGAATTCCAGTCCGATATACCCAAGGGCTTGAATGTATCAAGTAGTATTTTCTCGATGCTTTTTGGAATGATCTCGCTAATGTCCTTGAAATCTTGAAACATGAAACCTGCCTCTCGTAGGTGCACATATAAAGCCCCATCGCCTTCTGCTATCATGCTTTGGTTCGCGAATGCAATCTGGAAAAGAGGCTTCTCGACGTTAGGGATCGGATCAGACCCAACTACCATTGCAGCTGCACCGTCACCAAACACGGACTGGATATTGAGGCTGTTCATGTCGGTTTCACTAGGCCCTCGAAAATAAGACAAGAAAAGTTCACAGCTGACAACTAAAACCCTCGCTCCTCTGTTGTTCTCAGCAATGTCTTTAGCCACACGAAGCGATGTGCCTCCAGCGTAGCATCCGGAGTGATACAACATGACGCGTTTGACAGAGGGACGAAGCCCAAGGAGCTTGGCAAGGTCGTAGTCTGCGCCTGGCATGGCGATTCCTGCGCTTGAGCAAAAGACCAAATGGGTGATATCGGAGATAGGCCGCCCCCACTCCTTAATTGCGTCTGAAGCAGCCTCTTTCGCTAGCTTTGGTACTGCTCCGTTAACCATGTCTTGTCTAGCCTCCAAAGAAGGTGCATTATATGCACATATGTTTGGATTTTCCTTAAGAAACTCTTCGTTTAGGTATACGTAACGCTTCTTAATCATAGATTTCTCACCTGGATTCGAATACATGAAATGATTCAAGTCAAGTGGGAACATGGTATTTTATGATTTTTATCCACCATTGTATAAGTCATTGCTGGCTTGTTATCATGTACAATAAAACATTTCTACAATCATATATATCGTTGTAGAGAACCATTCAAAAATATTATTATAAAGAGATTATGTCTCAACAAGACAAAATAATTTTATATACAAGTACAAAAGTTTACGTAATAAAAAAAAAGTACAAAAGTGTACTTAATCAAAGAGGGGAGATATTTTCACTTCAACAACAAATGTCTATGACAACGAGCTATTTAGTATGCGCAAATTAAAGTATGTTACAAAGAAGTCAGAAACTTAAGCTATTGTCGCACACAGTTTTAAATAAATATATATACTGCATAATCTGAAAGTAAATTATGTACCGGGGTAAATATTGTTTTAATATAATGCCATTTAATTATCAGTTTAAAGAGTCAATTTTCTTAAGAGGGAATGAAAAACATATGAAATTCGACACTATTGAGTTTATCCTTACTTATACCTGACATGAGCGGGAACCGTAGATTTTCATTCATTTTTTAAGTTAATTTCTACATAGACTATTCTTATAATTATAAAGGAATGACGGTCTCTAGATACATAGTTATACTTACAAATGCGTTTGAATCTTTGTTTCAGCTCCACCTTATCTTCACTGCTGGTGATGCGAAAATAAAAATCAGCAAATGTGTCTTGCTCAATACAGTTTGGTGGATTCGCAGTTGCAATTGCCATGATCGTGGCTGGTCCGTCTGCTCGTTGCGCCCTTCGAATTTCCTCCATGGTTATCATATTTTACAAAGCCCTCGAGAAATTTAGGACCAACAGTCTAAAACTCATGAGTTATGCAAGTTTCCAAGTCTAATTGAGAAAGAGAATGATATATATTAGACGTATTATTCTATTTTTTTATTCTTATAGTATTATGCATAGCCCATATGATACGAGTACAAATCTTCTACCTCCTCTGGCTCATTCGGGATCCCCTAAAACTAAATAAATTATCACGTTTAGCTTATTCTTTGGACATATTAGCCAACCTGCAGCCTAACTGTGCTCAGAAACTTGACCAATTACATATCTTCTACTACATGATAATTAAGTCAAGGCAACTGCCCACCCAATCTAGTTACATCTACGAGCCTTAATGATACTAGAGTTAGGCAATAATAATGTCATCCTTGTCAATGCCAACCTTTTTTTGTTGTAATTTGACATTACTAGTTTAGTAAGTTTATTTTCATTTAAATTTTAAATTTTTACAGCTTATACTGTAATTTTATAAACTTTTATATTATATCGTATTCAAATTTTAAAACATTTGAACATAATATTGTTTTACACAATTTTTAATTTACATTAATTTATACATTTATTTCAAAATAAATTTTGTGTGGATTTTCTTTTAAAAATAATTATTGAAATGTATTGATACATGTATTATAGTAATTGTACAATTTTTTTCAAGTTTTTTAGAAATTTTTTTGAATAAAATAAATAAGAAGACACGGAAGGGATAGAGAAATGAGGTAGAATATTTAGACTGCATACACCTTATCTCTATTTATTATCATAGCTACGTGGTTATATATATCATAGCTAGGTGATTCTTTTAAAACCCCCTAATTTTATCATCCAGCTGAAATTAAACGATCCTCATGCGTTGCGTGTGATACGTTATAAATTATGATGATAATATAAATGTAGAGTAAAAAAAAGATATAAGAAAAAAAATCATATAAATTGTGATGATTATACAAATATTTAAAGAAAAAAAATATATGATATAAGAAATTTTGTATGGTTAAAGAGAAAGAAAGAGTGTAATTAGTTTTTATTTTTTATGAAAATAGTTATTATGATAATTAATAAAAAAAAATATAGGAATATTTTTGAAAAAAAAAAAACTAAATTAAGAAAGTTCAATTGATTTGGGTTGAATTTTTATAATATAACGATTCTACAGTCAATCTCAGCAAGGCTGGTTCACTTAATTTAGAAAAAGACCCGCAGCTACTATTTAAATGGACATGTTAAATACACGTGTTCCATGTATATATATTATAATTTATTGAAAACTTAATTTTTGTATGTTTTTTTTTGTTATTTTCGTACATTCTTTTTACGTAACAAGCGTTTTATATTCGATGTTTTATGACTCATTCGGTATGTTCCATTAACATGTTCATTTGTTACATAGAAAACATTTTCGTTTTTACTAAAACATATTTTGGTTTTATTTTTATATTATAAGTAAAAGTTTAGACCGGTTAAGTCGAGTGAACCAAACAGATTTTAGTGGGTTGATTTCGACTTTCCATTCATTTGCTTCGAATGGAATCGATAAATTGGTTTGATTTGCTTTCTGTTTTTTTGTTAAAAACCAAACTGAGCCATTCACGCTTACTGTTAGCAGCGATTAAGCCCCGATTCGTGCCATCATGAGGACTGTTTTCTGGAGCGAAAAACAGACCCGTGACACTTACCTTAGCTTAATGGGTATCACAAGGTAACAACTTGAGAAAATGTAAAGGTAGCAAAGAGTAAGTAAACTGCTTCACACTCTATTTTAGGATAAAACCTAATTATTTAAGGAAAAATTTAAATTTTAATTGGTAAGAATAATATTTTATAAACTGTAATAACAATTTTATTAATTAAGAGAAGAACAAATAATTCTTCCATGTTTACAAAGCAACATTACTCCAAGTTTAAGGCCTGAAGTTTCCAATCCAAGAAATTCAAATATCTTCTTATTCCGTTAAAAAAAATTATTTTTAAAGAACTTCAAAAGCCTCATATCCGTTTGGTTTGTATTTTCGTCAAGAAACCAAACAGTCCTTTTATATAGACACACTATGGAGCACCAGAGTCTCAATAGTGAGTCCGAGACCGTACCCAAACAACACTCCCCACTCGAGCCCTTGACCTGTGTGGTTCTCTGCCCATCTTTTATCGATCTCTTCCGAATCTCGTTCAAGGTGAAAAACACGTCCGCGCTCCCCATGCTACCATACTCGCTTAACATGTGCCTTGTTGGCTGTAACTTCTCCGGATTAAGGCCCAACTTCTCTTCTATCCGGTCCAATAAATTCCTTCCACCCGGATGACTGACCCAGAAAATAGAATTCCAATCCGATATACCCAAGGACATGAATGTATCAAGTAGGATTTTCTCCATGCTTTTTGGAATGATCTGGCTAATGTCCTTAAATTCTTAAAACATGAAACCTGCCTCCTGTAGGTGCACGTATAAGGCCCCCTCGCCTTCTGGTATCATGCTTTGGTTCGCGAATGCAATCTGGAAAAGAGGCTTCTCGACATTAGGGATCGGGTCAGACCCAACAACCATTGCCGCTGCACCATCACCAAATACGGAGTGGGTATTGAGGCTGTTGAGGTCGGTTTTGCTAGGCCCTCGAAAATAAGAGAAGAACAGTTCGAGGAGTTAGAACTACAATTCTTTGGAAGTGCTGGTTTCTGTGGAGTTAGAACTTTCCTTAGAAATGGATGTACGTTTGAACTTTTCTTATTACGTCGTTTCTATGACAAGCATCTGAGTGTAAGTGTGTTAAACAATCTATAAGGGAGTATAATTGCTCAGAAGCTGGTTTCGAGAGACAGTTCAAGCCTCATTCATTTTCGACAGATAGCATTAGTGATTAGTTTTATAACAAGTGACTATGCATCATCGGTGGATTTATTGAATAGAATATATCTATTTGGATTTCACTATATGAATAAGACCCATGACTTATTGACTTAACATCAATACCAATCCTTTGATATGAACACATAAATTCATTATTTTCTTCGTTATTCCTATTTGTTTCTAGTAACTGAGCAATTTGCACTCTTTCTGTGGACGATCTGTACAATAGTCATAAAACATGTAACCTTTTTTGAATTTCTCATACAGCTGTCGCTACCACATTAAAGACGATGATGAACATGAAGATGAAGAACCGGATGATGCCGAGCATGAAAGAGAAAAGAACCAGAAGGAGAATACAAGGACGATGACTCCGAGAATGACAGTAATAGCCACAACAATTGGCCTCTGACTGATTTTATATGTTGCATTAATGGTTGTAATCGACTAATTGTATTTATATTGTAATTTGATTTCGAATGATAATTTTGATTCGAGCTCGTTTATTTTTAATGGAATAATGTTCAGCATGATTGATTTTTAGTTTTAGATATTATTGTATTAATTGCAATTATCAAATCTAATTAGCTAATTCTTTTATAATTGAAATTTGCTAACTGATATGTAGTAGTTAGTAGTGTTAGTTGCAAAAGGGTTAAAGTTGGTTAGTATTTTTAGTTACAAAATACCAACTTCTTTTAGTTAGTAAAATCAGTTGGTATTTTGTAACAATGGAATTCAGTTAGTAAGTTCTAACTGATATATTAGTTGCTACCTGACTTAGTATATAGCAACTGACGCTTATTCAGTTAGTAAAATTTACTAACTAGGCTTTTACTAACTGATTGATTAGTTAGTATTTCAGTTAGTAAATTGTAAATACTAACCGATTTTAGGCTTTACTAACTTATTTTGTAGTTAGTACTCGGTGATTTTCTTGTAGTGAATTCGCAGCTGACAACTAGAACCCTCGCACCTCTGTTGTTCTCCGCAATGTCTTTAGCCACACGAAGCGATGTGCCTCCAGCGTAGCAGCCTGAGTGATACAACAGGGTGCGTTTGACTGAGGGGCGGAGCCCAAGGAGCTTGGCAAGCTCGTAGTCCGTGCCTGGCATGGCGATTCCTGCGCTCGAACAAAAGACCAAATGGGTGATATCGGAGATAGGTCGGCCCCACTCCTTAATTGTGTCTGAAGCAGCCTCTTTCGCTAGCTTCGGTACCGCTTCGTTAACCATGTCTTGTCTAGCCTCCAAAGAAGGCGCATTATATGCACAGATATTTGGATTTTCCTTAAGAAACTCTTCGTTTAGGTATACCTAACGCTTCTTCACCATAGATTTCTCACCTGCACTCGAATACGTGAAATGATTTAAGTCAAGCGGAAACATGGTGCCCATTTTACCATTTTATAAGTTATCGCTTATTAGTTAGCATGTACACTAAAAGCTCTCTACACTACAGTCATATCTTTAGAACCGTGGAAAAATAATTTTATAGAGAGATTATGTCTAAATAAAGCGGACAACATGTTTTTTTAATCATTATCCGGCCTTTTATTAATATAGAAAAAGTGAAATAAAGTGTTCCGTTTATGTGCCAAGCTCCCATGATGACCATTCGTTTAAAACGGTAATAACAAATAGGCCTAAAAGCATAAGAAAAAACAGAAAAATACCGTATTGCCAACCGTTCAAATTATCCGACCGCCTAAAACTGGTTTTGCTTCGATAATGCTATTTACTCTTTATACCTCGTATTCTTATATCTCTCATATATCTTCATGATCAAGATGATCTAAATAGCAAAAGCCGTTTTGAGGGGTGGTAAATTTTATTGTTAGCAAACGGTAAAAAAATAAATTCTGAGCATACAAACAACAAATTCTTGCACAAGTATCATTAATCAAAAGACATGAGTAAATATTCCAAAGTCAGCGATATCTTCAAATTGACAAAGGAAAAATACTCTTATGTCATAGTTGAAAACTGTCGAGTCGAAACGCTGAACTTGAAATTATAAGGAACATAGTGATAATCTTCTTTACAGCAAATACTCTTACATCAAGCTAAACTGCAATAAATCTGAGAGCAAACAAGTGATCTAATCTACCCCAATATTTTAATTATAAGCAAAAGATTTAGAAATGTATCATCATTAGCTTGTAACATGATACTCCAAAACTTAATGAAATACGTTTTACCAAGAGAGTTATTTAAGCTAAAAAGCTTATAGAGCAAACTTAAAGAGCAACAAACTTCAGCGCAAAAGCATCATAAGTCAAAATTAGAGTTTAAAACTACCCCCTCTCAAACAGAGAGTTCCATTTTGGTCAAGAAAATAAGTAGCATATGTGAGGCTTGAGAGCTCGTGAAAGGTAGCAACCATTAGAGCCGTTAGCTCCATTTTTTGCTAAAACATCTGCAACTTGGTTTTATTCTTTGTAAATATGAAATAAACCACCACTACCAAAACTCATTAGATCACAAATGTCAAGCCATAAAGTATCAAATTTAGGGTCATGGCTAGTACCATTATGCCACCAATTAGCAACCAGCTCAGAATCCGTTTCTATTAAATGTTACACAAGTTCAAACTGTAGCAAATCAGTAAACCTTATTTAATGGCCATGAGTTCAGCATACGTGTTAGTTTGAGTGCCAAAACAAAAAGAGTAAGCAAAAAGTAAAACACCTTTATCATTTCTTAAAATGCTTCGACACCCACTATTACCGGGAGAAAACATAATATTATATACATGTACAAAGTTTAGGTAATCAAACAGGGGAGATATTTTGACTTCAAAAATAAAATGTCTACGGAAATGAGCTATTTCGTATGAAGCAAATTCAAGTATGGTACAACAATTCAGAAACTTAAACCATTCGCAAACAATCTTAGATCAATATTTACATCAACTGAAATTAAATCTACCGAGGTAAATAGTTTGGTAATATAATGTCCTTTATTAGTATAAAGAGTAAAAAAAAATTAAGATTGAACCGGAAAAACATATGGAATGCGACAATATTGAGTTTATCCTTATTTATACCGGACGGACCTGAGTCAAGACCGTAGGTTTTTACTACTTTTTTAAAGTTAATTTCTATATAGAATTAATATTCTTATGATCGTAAACGAATGGCAGTCTCTAGGTACAAAGTCATAAGTACGTACAGATGCGTTTGAATCTTTGTTGCAGCTCCACCTTATATTCACTATTCGTGATGCGAAAATAAAAATCAGCAAATGTGCCTTTCTCAATACAGTTTGGTGGATTTGCAGTTGCAATTGCCATGATCGTGGCTGGTCCTTCTGCTCATTGCGCCCTGCGAATTTCCTCCATGGTTACCATATTTTACAAAGCCATCGAGAAATTTTGGAGTAAATTGGGTTAAGCAAGTTTCCAAGTCTAGTAGACCTATGTGAAGGATCTTGAGAGAAACAGAATGATATTGAACGTATTATTCTATTTTCTATTTTTATACTGTAGGACCTAGTAATCTATCTTCTTGTCTTTTAAATAAAAATGGTAAATTTGATGTTATTGGTTTTCGTCAAAGTTATCGTTTATCGGTTTTTTAATATATATTTTTATTTTTATATTTTTTTAAATCAATGTATTATTTTTTTTCTAAATTATTTGTTTAAAAAAATCTGTAAAATATAACATTTTATATATTTTTTGGTATTTATTAAGCTGGTCGACCAAATTAATAAGGTGACGAAATTGTTCTACTTCTGCCTAAAGGCTAAAGCATAATTATACTCTTACCCTGGGGAGCTCGTTTTGTCGCGGCTGTAGGAAAATAAGATGCTTATAAGTTAGCACTCTATTTGTTGTAGGCTTTAAAAGCTGATAAAAGTATATCTAATTGTTCCAGATCTGTCAAACTAAAAAATCTACAGAAGTACTACTGATTAAACTTTTTGCAAGCTATAAGGAAAGAGTGGTAGCTTAAAGGTGACTGTTTCAAATAAAATTTTCTGCTAATAATAGATATGACGAAAGCTTAAACAGAATGCATAATTTGAACTTATAGTTATTACCCCGTCACTTTGTTCCGATACTGGGTGCTGCATATAGAAAATTAAACCCCGTAAACTGATAGATCAGGCAGTTATTGTCTTCCCATTGCTCTATTTGTTTACCTGCTTAGAATGTGCTTAAATTCGGTTGTAGCAATTTCTAGAAATTGTTGTTTAAGGTACGGGAAGTGTTGTTGGTGCTTCAGGTTCCGGTTATTAAGAAAGTGGTACTTATTTTGTGCTGTGTAAATAAGGGTTCTAACGACTTTCGTAGCTGGTACTTATTTTCTGACTTCAGAATTCAGATGGTGTTGAAGGAAATCATTCCAAGCAAGCCTGCGTGTTAGCTTAAATATCTTTTGCAAAAGTATCAAACACATGCATGTTAGTTAACTATCTTTTGCAAATGCAACAAGCAGTATCAAATAAGCAATGTAATTGTCCCTATGTTAATGGCAGTGCCCCTCGTGTTTCTAATTATGTACAAGGTTTGCTGAGTCGCTGACATAGAAGACAAAGATACTACAAGTAATGGAGGGATATATTTTTAAATTGGTTTGAAGCTAGGAGTGCAAATGATCAAGCTAGGATATATTTCTGCTATGTCGAGATTAGATAAAGAAGGAGTAGTTTACATTAAAGCAGGAAAATAGAAGGACTGGTTTCTGATATAGTTCTTGTTGTGTTTTGATGTAAAATTTTTGAGTTTGCTTTAGCTGAGATTGGTTGTATAGATGAGCTTAATGCTGATTTATAGATTGTAACAAACTGGGTTAGGTCCCTTTTGTTTATATGAATCTAATGCGGTTTGGTTGAAAATAAAAATAAAAAAATACTACAAGTAATGTACTGAAGGAAATGAACTAAAAGCATCAAGTTGTCACAATAGATCTAAATATGGACAAAAAAAATCATTAAAGGCTACGTAGAACTAGTGTTTTGTATGTCCAGTTCCTAGCAATGTTGATTTGATGTCTAATGGGCGATTTAAGGTGCATATTACAAAAGTTAGCACTTAAAATCAATGATTGTTAGTGCCTGCAATCACTCACCAGTTTTTTCAGAACTTGCTTCGCAAGTGAGAGAGAGAGGGTATTAACTACTTGAGCAGTTAGCCAATACACTATTCGAGGGAACATAACTTCTATGAACCTTAAGATTTGTTCATATGTTCTGATCCTAACGACATTCAGTCGCTAAACTCAAAAAGATACCTATAAAAATTTCAATTTCATGTCCGTACGTACTTAGAGTAGAGAATGACTGAGCGCATAGATATAGACCGGGGGCATAGACCTCTTGGAGAACATTAAAAACATGCTTATGTAGATTGCACATATTCAAGGGAAAAAGCGCACATACATAAAAAGAACAGGCCATAAAAGAACAAGCAAATGGCATTTTCTTAAAAAGCCAGATTTGCAATATATCCAAAACAAACGTAACGTCATAGACTCATAACTATCTGAAAGAATATAAAAACAGGGGAATCGTTCGGACTGTTAACAGCAGAATTTTACCAAATTGACATACATCAATAATAGAAAAACAAAGCATATAAAAGTCTAAACATCAAGCACAAGGCATCGCCATTGCCATAAATACCACCAAGTATCAAACAAACTAGGAAATGCACAACATGAAAAAAAACACTTAAGAGGAAACTAAAATGCAGTAGATTGAGTCTTCGCACATGTTAGAAGAATGATGCAACCCATTTTCCATTTATTTTGCATTCTATTTATTTCCGACGTAAATAACCCCATTTATCATGTAACGAGCAAAGAAGACATTATTTTCATCAGTTGAGTGGAACTAAGCTTTCCCTATAACGGAAAGCATGCATCGATCCAGGAACCCCGTGGACTTGAAACTCCTTTATCTCCCTTGTATTAAGATTAAACGACACCAATTGCCCATCTTTATTCTCTAAGAGAAACTCTTCGTTGTTGCCAAAAGACAATGGCCTTTCAATTTCCATAACATCACTAATGTTATATAGCTTCGTCCAAGATCTTTCCAACCCATATTCCATCATCACCCATATTTTAAATTCAACACCCGATATCAAATCATAGATACTAGCATAAACAATCGTAGCAAGGGACTCATTCATGACCGAGAGCTTAAAGAGATCGTCTTCGTCTTCAAGGTAACCATCAGGCAACTCAAACCGCTTCCAAGCCTCCTTGTGGAGGTCAAACACAAAGATCCAAGAGCTATTAGTATAAAAGTCACCTCCCAACCAATGAAATCCACCATTAAAGAACAAATTGCAATTGTAGATTGTAGATATTCCACCAGTTTGCACAGTAGAGGCGGTTTCTCCCCAACAATTAGTTCTTAAGCTAAAGATTGCAACTTTGAAATGAAGATCATTGTGAAAATTAGCATACTCTTCATTTTCGTCAACGTCGTCATCACCAGTGTCGTAATCAAATATCATACCAACAGACGCAAACTGAACCACCTTATATTCGTCGGAAATAGAGTCGAACCCAAAACCCACAGGATTTTTGTAATCCATATAATAACAATTATTATCCCGTAGACTTAAAGCAGGAAGTGTCACAATTCTACACTCCCTAATCGCGGGGTTAAACAACACAGCATCAACCGTATCGGTTATACAAAACAAACCATTACAAGGACCTATCAAATGAAAACTATCCTCACCGAGGCTATAACCTTGAGAATCCAAACCCCTCGAGGTCATAGAAGGGGATACGAGGCCTGATGCCACGTCATCTTTATAAGCTAAGGTTTCATCGTCAGACAATAAAGTTAGTATAATGCTACGAATGTCGTGTTCCCGTTCATGTTCTACGCTTCGCAAGATAAGCATACTTTCATGACTAATATCGATAAGGCGATTGTTATGAAGTTTAATGAAATGAGGGTTTTGAATGAGACTAAGCCAATGTTTGGAAAGAGACCTGAATAAGAAGAGTGATCTCACCGGTAGCTTTACGAATATTTCGATCAACAGGTCATCTGGAAAATGAGATGTCAGCTTATCAGCCGCTGGTTGACTCAAAACCTCCAACATTATATATATATACAGAGAGAGAGATTTATGTTGGTTTATACATATTTACTCTCCAAGTTTTTATTTTTATTTTTTATAATTAGTAACCCTTCTTCTTGGAGAGCTAAACCTGCTCCACAGGCGTCAGGGTTCGAACCCGGATGATAAACGTGGTATACTCAGCTACCAACCACTTCTACCAACTGATTTTACTCATTTACTCTCTCCAAGTTTATTGTACTTTTACTCATTTACTCTCCAAGTTTATTGAAGTGAATCCTGAATGATTATTACATGGACCTGGTCAACCTCATATAGGAAAACCTTAATTCTATATATCCTTAAAATCAATTAAAATAAAATGTAAAAAATGATCGGTCAAGGCGAATTGACTTTTAGGATTAAGTGGGTTCAAATAAGTTCTATCCCCAACTCTTCACACAAACTTTAGAGTGTCAAAAGATTATAGTTGGTAACGATACGGATATTTTAATCGATCATTGGTCTAACAGCTTTAGAGCTGCGGGTCCGTTAATGGCGGATGCATTGGTTTTGCGCCAAACTTGTTTCCATGCCTCGAAATGAATTGGGATAATGTTACTTTATAATCGAATTTGGTTAGTTATTGCAAGAGTAATAGTTATCTAGTGTCGTGGTAGGTCGAGTTTACCATGAAATACATTATTAACATCTCCGGTAACAAAAATTGGAGTTTTGAGTGGCGTCGAAGACGCGGCAACGAACCTGCGAATTGGTTAGCAAATGTTGCTAGATGTAGTAGTTCAAATATTGTATTTTGTGTTCCTAACGACCATTTACGGTCTCTTCTGTATGCAGATTTGAATTAATGAATATCTGTTTTAAAAAAATATTAAAAAAATTAGGAGTGTAAATTTGTAAACAGGCCCAAATTCTAAATAAAAGTGAAGAAAAAAAAACTTCTCGTAGAGGATAGTGAACCTCACTTATGCACTTCCTGAAACAATATTGTAAATAATATCAACAACTACATAGCACATTACTTATCTGAATAGAATAAAGTCGGGGAGTCCTTCACATGAACACTCGTATGGACGTCTGCTTTTCAGGCGATTGTTGATGTGTGAAAATGGAGTGAGAACACTCATTTTCAAGTCTGTAGTTCTACTTAAATTTACATGATTAGCATAAACTTGTAAATGCTTATTGACAAGATATTAAGGTGCAAATGATTAAATTAGCACTTTGAATCATCGATTTTCGGTTCTTGCAACCACTCACCGGTTGTTCTGGGACGAGCTTCGTGAGTGAGAGATAGAATATTTAGCTACCGAGGTTGGAGAATCTTTTGTCAGCTTTAGCAACCCACTGGTATAGGACCCAAAAATCTTAGATAACTTTAATTTGGTTTTTATTTTTGTATATCCCCAAAACTCAAAAGTGGTGTAAAATTTGCTAAAAAAAATAACATGGGAGTCAAATATGGCTGAGACATACTAAAAAGAAACATGCTTATGCTGATTGCACATATTCACGGGGAAAAACACACACACACAAAAAAGAACAGGCCAGGAAAGAACAAGCTAATGATATTTTTTCTTCAAAAGCCTGATTTGCATTATATCCAAAACAAAAATAGCACCATAACCACGAGAAAAGAATATAGAAACAGGAGCCTCTTTTGGACTGTTAACAGCAGGATTTTACTAAATTGACATATTAGGAATGATAGAAAAACAAAACATACAAAAGCATAAACACCAGGCACAAGGTATAGCCATTGCCATAACAACCACCAAGTATCAAACAAGCTAGAAAATGCACAACATGGAGAGGCTGAACAGGAAGAAGAAAAAAACGCTCAGATCATACTAAAATACAGTAAATTGAGTCTTCGCAAAAGTTATATGCCCCAACTCTTGACACAAACCTAAGAGTGAAAAATTCTGTAAAAATACCGAAATTCTGAAGTGAAGAAGAAAACTTCTCGTAGAGATGAGATAACTTCACTTTTCTGTGTTTATGCACTTCGTAAAAATCGAAATATTAAGTAGTATCAATAACTTTGGACTACGTAAAACTCTTTAATATTGAAAAAAAATCGAAGAGGCTGTCACTTGGACACCCGTCTGGATGCTTGTTTTTCAGGCAATTATTGACGGGATAACTTATTTTCCTAACTTCGCATATTTACAGAAAATTTTCAATACAGTTAATGCTAGCGGCTAGTCATGGCTAGCCCATAATATAGATTCCACGCCCTATGACCTCAGAAACTCAGATTTGGGGGCACAGTCCTCCCAGAGAAGTAGCAAGTTACCATATAATTAAGAACATGCTTCTGAGGATTACACATACTCAAGGCAAAAATACGCACACAAACAAAACATAAAAAAAGATAACATATCAGAAAAAAGAAGCAAATGATATTATTTTAAATCCAGATTTGCAACATTTCCAAACCAAACACAAGTCATAGCCACCATGAATGAAATATGAAGATCCTTACTCCATAAAGAATACCGAGATAGGAGCTTACTAAACACTACACACAAGGCATAGCCACTCTCGTAACTACCTCCATGTATCAAATGAACTAGAAATTCACAACATAAAAAGGCTAAACAGAAACAATGCTTAAAGGAAAGTAAAACACGGTATTGAGTCTTTCCACAGTTTAGAAGAGCAACCCATTTATCAGCTTCTTTTTAATAATTCCTGAAAGGTAAATAAACCTGCTACGAGCAAAGACGACATTCTTTTTCATCAGCTGAGTGGAACTAAGCTCTCCCTATAACGGAAAGCATGCATCGATCCAGGAACCCCATGGACTTGAAACTCCTTTATCTCCCTTGTATTAATATTAAACGACACCAATTGTCCATTTTTATTCTCTAATAGAAACTCTTCGTTGTTGTCAAACGACAACGGCCTCTCAATTTCTATAACATCACTGATGTTATATAGCTTTGTCCAAGATATTTCCAACCCATATTCCATCATCACCCATATTTTAAATTCAACAGTCAATATCAAATTATAATAATGAGTATACAAAATCGCCGCGAGGGACTTATTCAAAACCGAGAGCTCAAGGAAATCGTATACGTCTTCAAGGTACTCATGATCAGGCAACTCAGACTGTTTCCAAGCTTCCTTATTGAGGCCATCGAAGGGGATAGGAGCTCCAATGCCACATCATCTTTATAAGCTACAGTTTGGTCTTCGGACAACAAAGTTAGTATAATGCTACGAAAGTCGTGTTCCCGTTCATGTTCTACGCTTCGCAAGATAAGCATACTTTCATGACTATTATTGCGGTCATCATTGATAGGGCGATTGTTATGCAATTTAATGAAAGTAGGGTTTTGGATTAAACTAAGCCAATGTTTACAAACAGACCTGAATAAGAAGAGTGATCTCATCGTTAGCTTTACGAAGATTTCGAGCAATACGTCATTTGGAAAATGACACGTCAGCTTATCAGCTGCTGGTCGACTCAAAACCTCCCCCATTACACACACAAAGAGAGAGAGAGGGAGGGGGGGGGGGGGGGGGGGTTTGAAATGTATATAAATTTCTGGTGTTTAATTTTCTTAAATGTATACTAGGCAGTCGAAAACCCGAAAAACCGAATCAAAAACCCGAAACTTTTTCGGATTGGTTTCGATTTACAAGTTTACAATAAAACCGAACAAAAAAAAACCAAAAAATAAAAAAAAACGAAAAATCTACTCGGTTTTGATTTTACCAAAAATCGAACCCAACCCAACCCTACTACCAAACACTACTAATTAATTTTTTTTTAAAAAGTAAAAAGTAAAGCTATACCAAACAACCCCATTAGCTGCTCACAAATCAACCTTTAAGTCTTTACCAGTAGATTTATGTTAATTTACATATTTACTCTCCAAGTTTGTAGAAGTGAATATGATTACCCATCCTAAGTGATTATTATACGGACCTGGTCCATTATTTTTTATTGTGACAAGACAATTAAAATACAACTCATTCAGGCAACGTTATGGTAATACTTTGTATATGAATAAACTCCATATAGGAATAAAAATGTTCGGTCACAATCCGGGTCAGTTTAAAATAAAAATAACCTTTATATTGTAATATTCTATTATTTTTTATTATCCCGTATTAACAAATTTGACTCCATATAGAAATAAATTACATATTTATGTAAAATTATTATATGTCGTTGCATTAAACTTGAGACGATTTAAAATACATGTAAAATTATACATAGTATTTATACATGTAAAAAAAGGTTTTAGATAAACTTTTAGATGAATTTACACATTTCTAAATACATGTACTTAATTTTCCAAATACATATATACTCAGTTAAATTTTATTAAATTCATTAATATGCTAGTTTCGTGATTTTTCAACTCTTTTGCATTTATGTGTTTGACTTGTTAAATAAATACATGTATTTGTCTCTTAAATATTTATGTTAATTAGTTAAATTAGATACATATATACATTTTATTATGCGTAACATTTATTTAAGTTTTTTTGTTTTTTTATATATCAATCTCTAGTTAGTAATAACCGTCTTATAAGAATATTTTATTTCGATACCGAGGCTATTGCCGTAAACAGGTTCCATTGTAGTCCTAAAATAAATTAAAATAAAATGTGAAAACAAATTGGTTTGACAGATTAAATTTTTGAATTAAGGGGGTGGTTCACACAGGTTCTATCCCCAACTCTTGACACAAACTTAAAAGAGTGTACAGATTTTAGAAAGACCCAAGTTCTAAAGAAATGAAGAAATAGAACCTTACATTTCTTTGTTTATGCACTTTGTAAATTCGATATATATTAAATAGTATCAATAATTGTGTAACACGTAATTCTCATTATCGAAAAAGTTGAAGAGCCCTGCAACCGACGAGTGAATATAAACTTATCTTCCAGATTCGTATATTTGCATAAATTTTCAAGACAGTTTATTGGTGCAATTAACTAAATTAGCAATTTGAATCAACTTGTTGGTGCTTGCGATTATGGATGGGTACTCACGAATTGAGACGTATCGAGTTCAATCTAAATAAATTGCGGCACGGATTGGTAAAATTTAAATCTCAATCTAAATCAACCCGTTATAGTTAAAATCTTAACTCAATCCAATCCAACCCGCAAAAAAAAAAAGGGATTGGGACGAGTTGATTCTTAAATTTTTATTTTGATACTTTATTTTTCATAGTTTGCACAATTAGCGTAAATTTTAAAATAAATTGTATGTTTAAAGGAGAAATAAAAATTAAAACCAATCATAATACGTTTATAACATTCACAACAAGTAAGAAAACTAAAATATAATAATAGCATGAGTTTGTTATATTTAAATACACACAATGTATATATAAATATTATTTTTTTATTTTTTATATATATTAAGGGTTGAAACGGGTTGGGCTGGATTAATCTGCGGTTTGGTAACTCCAACCGTAACTCAACGTGCAAACTATATAACGGATTAGAACGGGACGAACCGATATTTTTTGGACACTCAATCCTTTCCAACTCGCCCCAATCCATACGAATTGGGTTAGGGGTTGGTTTTGTGAATTTTTTGGCCACGCCGTTTGCAATCACTCAACAGTTTTTTTCATAAGAACTTCATGCGGTGAGGTGATGAAGGAAAACAAAAAACATGCAAATGAACAAATGAACATACCAGAAAAAGAAACACAATGCATCCAAACACAAACATAATTGAAATATAGAAAGTTAAAGCCTTCCGAATAAAGAATCATAACCCCCGGATAGCCCTTGCCATATACCACCATCACGCGTTTCATCAAATCACCATTCACCGATAGAACAAATACAGCATATTTATACAGTCAGCATAATCTAAATTCAATCTGAAACTCGTAATTTGAAAAACAAAGTCGTAGTTACAAACTCATACTCGTAGTTCTTAAATCAATCTCGTACTTCTGAAGTACGAGACTTTAATTTTA
The DNA here is from genome assembly GCA_963920805.1 of Primula vulgaris. Lineage (NCBI taxonomy): Eukaryota > Viridiplantae > Streptophyta > Magnoliopsida > Ericales > Primulaceae > Primula > Primula vulgaris. The sequence continues at coordinate 4,518,677 of OY987216.1, read as the reverse complement.
TAAAAAAACTTTTTTGAGTTAACTATTTAAATTATGATTATGTAAAGTTATGATTAGTGTTGTTGTTGTACTTACGGTATTTTTAATATTTTATTACTCATCTTGTCAGTTGTCGTATTTGCTAAAAGAATAAAAAAGAAGAATTTGTTAAACATTTGTTTGCTTAATTAGGTACTCTTATTGACTATTTGACAAAATGAAAGCAATTTATCAAAAAATTAAAAATTTACGCGACCGATCATGTAACATCCTAGAACTAAATATGATGTTACACGGCCGAATAACATGTGTTTTGACACGTGCTAGACAAAGCCAAAAATTAGAAACTGATGGACCAACAATGTAATTCAAAACGATGAAATAATATAACTTCAAAGATAATAATCAATATCTACGTATTTCAATAACAACCCATGAAATCCAAAATTCAACCTCAAACTTATTATTCTGAAATCTCGAAATGTGAAACAACGTTTCACATTCAAAACTTGGTTTAAAACCTTATTAGCAGCGAAAAATAAAAGAAAATCCTAGGAGGTCTGACTGGTTCCCAACTATCTTAACTCTGACTTCTTAGAACCTGTAAACCTGAAAAGGTTATAAAAACGAGGGTTAAACTAAACGAGCTTAGTGAATGGTATACCTTGCAATATATAACAGGGACAAAAATAGGTTTTGTTCTTTTTATTTCTCCTTCGAAAACAATGCTTTAAACTTTAATAAAAATTTCCCAAAGCAGTACTTGATAAAACTGTAAAAAGTGAATAGATAAATCATTTAGCGGTGTGATCAATGTGATAATATAATGAGAAATTAAGCTGGATTCAGACTTCCTGAATCTCTTTATTCTGTTGGACCCAGACTTCCTGATTCTCTTTATTATGTGGAATCAGACTTCCTGATTCTCTTTATTCCGTGTACTTAGACTTCCCAAGTATCTTTCTATAGACTTAATTCACAATTATAATAAAGTAAAGATCACTAAAATAAAAATAAACTTTCTTTAAACTTATACGTTCATCGACGTATACTCATATCTTTCCTGTTTCGTAATCTGCAACTTTGCGATACAAAATATACATATACTTTTGATACTTCGAAAATATAATTTCAGCCTGCAACATTTGTTAGAAAATGCAATGGGTTTTAATAATAGCAAAAGTAAAAACCACTCACACAGATACCGGATTGAAAATAGCTCGGGACACCAAAACCTGGAATATGATTATCAACTACTTGTCAATATACCGTACGGAACCCCTAACTATTTTACTTGAACTCTAAATAACTCGACTATTCCCAGCCTCCAGAACAATTAAGTTCTATATAAGTTGCAAAGTAATTTTTGTTCTGTACCTAAAATAAAGAAAACTAAACATAATCAATCAACTAAGGTATAACTAGGTTGGGTAAGATTATAAACCATGTCAATATCAAGGACACTTAAACTAAGTAACTTATGGAAGAACAAACATGTCACATACATACACATACATAGACAAGTTGCTGGTGTTTCAATTAATCCTTTCGTTTCCCTTTCTTGATAACTCCAAACCATATAGTTACATAATAAAAATGTCAGCTTATGTTCGATGAACAAGATGGGTCAAGTTCCAAGTCAAACAATCTAATCAGTACTTTAAATCCAACCATAATTTCCCTAAAAGTCATTACACATGTATTTCAAACTAACATAACAACTTGACCGTTTCCACAGATTTCGTTTATAACAGATACCCAGGCAAAACATCTTACTGGCAAGGTCAAATACATTTGAGTTTTAGGTTTTGTTTGGTGAACATGTAAATAGGGTTTTAGCCCGAAAGCAAGGAAAACGGGATCAGCCAAACAGGAACAAAACTAGATACCATATCATGCTAGAAGAGCTCATCATAACAATAGCTATAAAATTTAAGTGACAAATATAAATGCGTGTTCCAGAACCAAACAAGTTCATAACACAACAATGATGTAGCCAATTTAATACCAAAATCCATTTATTACATCTTCTGCAACAGTTTGAAAGCATGTAGAGATTAATTGTGATAAGATAAAATTAGCAGCAACGTTCCTAGATTGATGACGAGCTTTAGAACGTAGCTAACAGGATTTGGTTCCCTATATTATGTCTACCCGCGAGATTAAAAGATAATAATTATTCTGCCAACAATGTCTTAATATTTGTTTTTTTTTTTCATTTCAGACAATTAGAGAAGCTGTTACGCACCAATGCAAAGTAAACCGATTAAAAAACAAACATGGACGGTTTGGTCTGATTATTAACTTATTTCTCAGAACTAAACAGTAACTCACTTCTTAAAACCTATATATTCAAGATCAGGTTCTCTCAATAATTAATTACACAACCTACAACAAGTACGTTAATCAAGTATAGTATCACTAATTAACCAACAATCTGCACATGGAAGGTATGTTCACTTAAAGCCTAAAATCGAACAAGTAGTAAAAATTACAGAACTAACAATTTAAGCTTACAATCAATACAAGCTACTGTTGGTAAACAAAGGCATGGACAAAACAATTAACAATTCAGTTGAACTACAACTTATAGAAGTATCTATTTTTTCCTAGTTTAATCACAAATTTAGTGTCTAGCTCTAGCTTGTCAACAAAGATATAGCAGTTGAATGAACATCCAATTCTGAATATATATATATATATATATATATATATATATATATATATATATATATATATATATATATATATATATACATAAGAAGACTTACATAATACTACATATGTTTCATGGAACCTAATTAAATGTTATGGACATTAAAACCAATCATCTTACTTAGCCTAAAAGCAGCTAGCTACTACATAGACAAGATTATGAGACCGTGATTACCTCGGAGAAGAACGAAGATCTGAATTGACCTCTAGCTTTTTCTCTCTCTGCCTTTTGATTTTCTGTATTTTATTAATCTATGCTACTGATATACTTCCTCTCTTTCTCTCATGGCATAAACAAACGGTAAGTAGCTTAAAAGCTGTAACTCTCTCCCCTCTATGCGTTATAACTTAAGAATTTAAGTACGGTTTTGATTACCTATTTAATCCTATTCACTAAACCATTAGGAGAATTACTCAATTTAGACCTTAGATTTTTACAAATTACATACTACTCTCAATAGTTGCTGCTATATTTAACTTGCCCCTTAATATAAGCAAAATTAATAACTAGTACCTCTATTTAAATTATTAATAAATAAAAACAATAAAAAAAATTACGGGTTATAACAGATCACAAATAAACTTTGTTTATTTCTTCAAATACTGCAGTCAAATAAAACCAAGTGCATCTTTCGTAGTTTCCAACATTATATAACTTGAACCAGTTGATCATTTTTTTACGGTAATTTAAACTACGTACATTTCATTTTAACCGGAGTAATTTCAATATCGATAGTCATACTCCATCCAACTTGAAAACATTGTCCTAAAAGCCAGATTTTAAAAATTCCAAGTCATCATATCAAAATTTCAAAAACGTCAAATGTGCACTATCAAACAAATTTGTGAAGATGTAACTATTTATTCAACATTTATGTCATCAAGGCTGCTCAATATAGAAATCATGTTTATGTAACAAACTACCACATAATAACATATGCTTTCATAAACAATTTAGATATATGGAGTAATTTCAATACATATGTAACTGGGGTGATTTCAGCACATAATATCATAATTTAAACAATCAGCCAAAAAAAGTCAAGTTTTTTAGAAAAGTCAAGTTTTGTACTTCAGAAGTACGAGATTGATTTCAGAACTACGAGTTTGAATCTGAAACTACGAATTTATTTTCCAAAATACGAGTCTCAAACGGTATTCAGATTATACTGACGCTATAAATACGCTACCGAATGCATCCAAATTAATATGTTGACTGTATTTCTGACGCACAATCTTAGGAAAGGACTTGTTCAAGCCTGAGAGAATTAAGCCGGAAACTTCACTAGTTCTCTGTTAGGGTATCTAGTTGGGCTAAATTCATTCTTAAACTCTATGTGGAGGTCTGCTCTCGAAAAGTGAGAGGTTTTTTTTAAGAAAATTTTGAAATACTTGTTACTTACCCAAATAACTTTATTGTTGCCTACCTGACTTGGTTAGCCGCACAGTCGTTTGTGACCCCAAATATGGAAATCGCAAACTGCACTCTAGAGTCCAAAGAGATAAATGCTGCTAAAGGTTCAGCAAAATAAGGTCATGCCCGTGTTTTTAAAGGTGATTTTATCACCGTCAATTACTCCGGATTGGGACAGAATCCTCAGTACCAAACTTCCATTTCTCTGAATCATTAACAAGTAATCCATTTTCAGAGAAAGAATATATCAAGCCTCAGGAATGTTAAAAGCAAAACGACGAATTTAGGGCCCACGGAGCATACTATTTTTCTAAGGAGTTAAAACTAGGATACTAATATAATCACAAACTATAACTTATCACAGCCTGATCCTGCATAAAAATGACAGATCCATAGCCTTTGCCACAAAGACCAAATTGCAGGAGTAATTAAGGGAAGCATGTAGAAACTGTTAATTAGCAGTGGTCTAGAAAAAAGCAATTCTTTAACTGAAACAACTATGAAGTTAATTATGACAAATTCACAATCTATAACACATGTAGCAGCACAACCAGACATAATTACGACAAATTCACAACCTTCACCGTAAAGACAAACTAGAATAGCAACAGCCCGCACATATAATTTTTGTATGAAGTGATTAAAGCAGAGCACATATCTTTAAAGGGAAAGCAATAAGCATCTTAGTACTCATTCAATAATAAACATTCGTAAAAGAACTAAACCCAGCAAGTACTGATAGAACCATAGGATAAAAACTAAAAACTGACACTAGAAGAAAATAGCAAAAGAGGCCCTGGACAAATCCACACTATGAAAACGACTAGCTGATAAAAAAAAATTGTAAAAGCAGAAACAAACGCAAAAAAGAAAAAGAAATAAGTAGCTAAACCGAATTGTACATCCCGATAAGCAGACAAGATCCATCTCGTCATCCACAACTCAGTAACTTTGGTCTTTGGTTCATCATCAATAGTGGAACAAAGTATCCCTATAACTTAATCCCACAATTTCCCAACATCTTACTTACTTTCACATTCTTTTCCTTTTGCCTTTTTTGAGTGAAGCGAAACTCTCTATATACCGGAAAGCTTGCATCGAGTTCCAAACCCCATCAACTTGAAATTCCTTCATCGTCGTTGACTTCAAGTTAAACGACGCTAACTTTCCATCGCTACTCTCAACCAAAAACTCACTCTTTCTGCCAAAAAGCGACAATGGCTTATCAATACCCACATCAAATCCAACATCATATAATATCACCCAAGATCCAAAGACACCATATTTCCTCATGACCCATATTTCATATTCCACATTATTTTCCAGATAATCATCCTTCCTGTGAACAATCACAGCTAGTGACTTATTCCAGACCGTGAGCTGCACGCTATAGTCATCATTTTCACTGTAACTATCAGGCAAACTAAACTGCTTGAAAGCTTTTTTATTGAGATCAAACGCAAGTACCAAAGAAATATCTTCATGGTCCTCACCTCCTAACCAATGAAACGCACCATCGTAGAACATATTACTACTACGAAGCGTAACCATTTTGAAAGCTAGCACAACACAATCGACTGCTGTCCAACTATTCGTGCTTAAGCTAAAGATTTCAACTTTGATACGATGATCACGAGGATAATCATCTTTATAATTTTTCTCTTTAGAATGGAACCTACCACCTTAAAATCCTTAGAAACCGTATCAAACCCAAAACCCGCACAACCAAAGTGACAGATCGCATTACTATAATACCAAGCCTTTCCTCGAGGGCTAAAAGGGGAACGAGGCACTTCCCTACACTGCCTAGTCGCGGGGTTAAACACCACAACATCAACCGCATCGCTTATACAAAAAACACCGTTACAAGGACCCATTAACTGCAGTTTACCCTTTTCTAAACTTAAAGGCCTCGAGGCCATCGAAGGGGACAAAAGCTCTAACGGCACATCATCTTTATAACTAGGGTTTCGTCGTCGGACAGCAAAGTGAGGACAATATTTTTGGTTTCAGGTTCCGTTTCGGATTTTACGGTTTGTAAAACTATCATGGGATTATGGGTGTTGTTATTGATAAGGCGTTTTTTGTGCAGTTTTATGAATTGAGGGTTTTGGATTAGATTAAGCCAATGTTTGGAAACAGACCTGAATAAGAAGAGTGATCTAATCTGAAGCCTTAAGAATATTTCGATAAGTACATCGTCTGGAAAATGTGGAATTGATTCAACACTAGCCATTTGATACCAGTAAAGAAAAATAAGATTAATATGCATGTATAATTAAGAGAGAGTAAGGATATGTGGTAAAGTAACAAAGATATTTGGCTTTTTATAGTAGACGCGTATTATTTCACCAGCAGACACATTATTTCACCAGTAGACGCATATTTATAGTGAAGTCCATGCATATGAGGTTAAAAACTTCCCATTATCATAAAAACTACCCATTATAATTCACTACACAGTGTACAAACACATGAACTACTAAATAGATTAAAAAAACATGAACTACTAAATTATCCATTAGCACACGACCTGCAACTAAACACACGTTGTAATTGCTATAGTGGGCATTATCATTATCCTAAACATTAAATTTTATTATTATTTTACTCACTCAACCTCCTTTGTAATTTTCTGAATTATTATTAAGCACATAACCGTAAACTTATCATCTGAAAGTATATTTAGTTTTGTGTGACTTTATCAACTGAAAACCGTAAACTTATCCTAAACAAGTTTGTTTATTTTTGCTTTATTGCTTATTGGACCACTAATGTGAAGTGTGAATTGCCAATTATGCATACGTTGCACCATTTAAGAACAGAGAATCATATTTGGCACACTAATGTTTCATTTGATTAAACATTGGTGATTGAAAATCATAAATATTGGGATTAATAGTTTAACCTCAAATACTTAGTCATAGGTAAAAGTAATAGCATCATTGCCGTGACATAGTGAGCTTTCGACTTGATTAGGCATTTGGAGAAATATTTTACTACTAGATAGCACCAATATATTAGAAAAAAAGACGGACAGACCCTGGGCAACGACAACTCGTACTCACAATGAACATAAACAATGGTAAAAAATATGGTGAATGTTTAGTCATGTAGGGTAAGTGGGGAAAAAAATAACCGAAGCCCGACCCGGTTCCGACCCGTAGAATTAGGATCCGGCTTTGCTGGGTATTCTTCGGAGCAACAGTGTGCTTATGCTATTTGTTATTGTATAAGAATAGTGACTTAGTAATAGGGAACATGACGAAATGGGAAACCATATTTGTCGAATCCAAAAAAAAAAATACGTATGAAAAATATAGGAGACGTGAAAAACTACAATGGGTGGATATTCCAATATCTCCATAACTTAAATAAAGTAAAATGACACAACAAAGAAATTCTAACAAATTAAGGAAATATAAAACAAAAAACCAATTAAATCCAGCATAATTCTGTATGCTTATAAATTTTCAACAGAATACAAATTGAAACCCTTGGGTGTTCCTCATTTTTTAGCTCTTCAACGTTTCGCACATGAACCGAGCTCATGAAAAAACAAAACAAAGGGGGAATAATTTTTTTTTCTAAATGTACAACTTTTTTTTCTTTTCAAGTCCTCTAAACACAACTAAGGAGAGGTGAGCGAAATAAACGCCCACCAAGCTAAAGTCCAGGTAATTGAAAAAATCTAACCCGCAAGAAGAGGAGGGGATCAATCGAGAGTACACTCATTCTAATATCGAAGCAAATATATAACTCTTCTCTAAAGCCACCGAACAAAGCCTCTCATCTTGTGGGGTCACCAATATGATTATCCCAGCAAAAATCTGAACACGTCGCTCAATGAGATAATACCCTCGACACGCTTGCTTCCAGCCTCGACAATTATGAGTCTTCTAACTCCTGACAATAAGAAAACCATACCGTTGATTAATTTTTTAAACACAATATTGAGCTCCTAGAACAATATTCCTTCAATTACAAGTTTCTCACCACCTTTGGATAAACAGAAAGTGTACAACTTCTGGTATCTTCAATAGTAAGGACTGAGAAGTATAATTATAAGAAAATTTTGCCAAAAACTCTACTGTGCAAAATTTACATACTTTTAAAAAGAAAAAAAGTCTTTTTTTGATGTTGCCAAACTGATGTAGTTGACGGTAAATAAATACAGAAGTGTTGCACTAAATAAGCCCATAATGAAGCAGTATGGATAAAGAAATGCTTAGAAGAAGTACCGGGATTTGAGAGGCGCTCCATAACTTTGTGCAAAGAATCGGATCGCAAGCACATTTGACATCTTTGCCCGTTTAAAAAACCATACGGGTAATTAGCGTCTTGTCCTAGTTGTAATGCCTGAAATGAAATAAATATACAACATATTGAGCAATCTTGCATATGGAATCCCCACAGGCAATAAATGTCGTTACAAGAAATGTATGCATGCGTACATAATCTCTAGATGTAAATTTTTGCTATTCCCACTAGACCAGCCACTACATGACCGACCAAGATGGCGAAAACATTAAACATCAATATTACCCTGTCTCAGAATGCAGTGGCTGGTGTAATGTGAGTTCAATTTACCAAAAACAGTGGAGATGCATAACTACAATTAAATACTTGCCTCATGGATACTCATTTCATCAAGATGAATCTTTGCATAGGCTCTGTCTTTCGCCAAAGCAGTGATATCACTGCAGGATGAATCCCGAAAAGAATGAATTAGAAGATGATGTCAAGCCGTCAAGCGGAAAGTTAATATACATATATGCTAATAAAAACAGCAAAATTACCTTCGACAATATATGTCAAGTAGCGAGTCATTGTTATCCACTACAGGCACTGAACTAACATCAGCTGCAATAAAAGGTGGAAATGATCATGAGGAGAGAAACAAAAAATAATCTAAAGACAAATATAACCTTTAAAAAGTCATTAGGAAGGTAAAGTTTGATGGTCTAAGATGATGTGCTTTACCGAGTTACTGTAACTATCTCAATTAAAAGGTAAAACTACTAGGAAGAGATGGGTTATGCTATTTATCAAATTCAAAACACACCCCTCCCTACTCATATATTTAGTCAAAAATTGGAAATTACTTGGTAGACTTGAACACAAGACTTTTGTAACATGTGATGTAAACTATTATTTATATTCAATCGGTGGAAGTTGGGAGTAGAAGTCGCACACATTATGCCACTTATCCAAGTCAAGGAATAGTCTCTTTTCTTTTCCCTTCTCCTAAGAAAATTCCAACTAGGACAGATGAGAAAGATCAGGTATTTGCATGAATGGGGGAAAACATTTGTCAAGCATGATAATGGCCCCGTTTGTAGCATACTAAAGGTATGAAAGGATAATTTAACGCTGAATGTAAGCAAGTATACTATTTAAGAGATCCTGGTATAAAAAGGAAGTACTCTTTGTTGTATGGAAATTTGAGACTAGTGAAAAGAAATAGTGAAGTTAGTGTAAAACCGAAAATAAGAGTGGAAATAATACTTTTAAGAAAAGTATCAGAACCTAATATTCCTTGATAAAAACTTGTAAAATCACACCTTTTTAGAGTTGCCAAACAAACATCGGTATTTTGTACTGAAATTAGTAGTGCTCCGGAAAACAAGCCCAATGTCAATAAGGAGATCATTCAAATTTGAGCATCAATCAAAGATTCCTAGCGGATAAATACTAATCATGAGCATTCAAAGAGTCAAAGTAGGAATAACGTGCTTGGATGTTCAAAGATAAAGATATGTTTCAGCTAAACCTCGTTTAAAGACTTTAACCTATAAACAACATCAGAAGACAATGAAGCATGTAGTAAAGACAAAGCAAATATCACCTTGAATTAAGAAAGACAAGGCAGAACCAAGAGAGGCATTGGGTCTGAGCATCACAAATGGCCTTCCACTTGATTCCCCAGGTTTTGGAACCCATGTACCGATAGGGAGCGAGCATATTGGATGCTCAAGGACCGGCAAAGAGCTGGAAGAATGTCGAAAATGTCTGCAGATACCTGAAATTAAAGATACATAATATATATATAAGCGGCGAAACCGACATCATCTAGAGCTGTCGATACAACCTTGTACATGAGGCTCTTTTGTGCCTCTTTTTTCACGAAAACAGCTCAAAGTACTAACATTATTGAAGATATAAATCATTTTAAACTCTAATCATTTGAAATTTCGAACTTGCTCGAAATAAATAAATTCCAAAAGTATTCATATTTTTAAATTACTTGAACAAAATTGAATTAGAAAATAACAATATAAACTACCTTTTTAATAAAATGAATCTGGAATAATTTTCCAGTAGGACTCTAATAACACAAATTATGGATCTTTTGTAGCATTGAATGATGAAGAACTAACAAGTGACTTCCACGCAAAAATCCAAATGTGTCGTAATTCAGTTAGGAATATATGTATGTTAGTCTTCTATGTTCATTCATGTTGACATCGTCTTTGAAAATGAACAAGTTTAAGTTTTCAATATTAAAAAAAACACTACTAAGAAAGAGAAAATATGTCAATCTTTTTCATCTTAGAACCAATTCTGTTATCACCTTACTAAGAGATGATTTTGTTTTTGAATAGACCAAAACGAATTTTAGCAAAACCCTAAGGACCATTCATTAAATATCACCATCCTCTCTCAACCTGATTTCCAAACCAAAGCGGCTTCTTAAATAGAATACCCCTTATCTAAATTCCAAAGATAGTTTACATTTCGAGATTATCCCTAGAGGGAGAGAAAGAGAATGAGAGCTCACATTTTAAGATTTCACAAAGGGAAGCGAGATGTAGTATCTCTGGGCATGAACCATGCGCCATCTTAAATTGGATAATGGGAACTGTGGCCACTTTGTTTTGCAAAACCTTTAATGCCACGTCCTTCAATGAATCATTGGGCCCAGCCTGCATAATACATTTTGTACGATAAAAACGTAAATATTATACCGTCGAGAAAAAAAGGATTTACTCATTTAAAAAAGAGAGGTCTTTGACTATCACTATCAGCCGTCTTTCAGCTCAAGTGCTTAACAGACTTTCCGAAAAAATCTATTAATTGCTACAGCTTAAACACTGCAGCGAACTAAAATAATACCAAGTAATAATTAGAAGAAAGAGCTATCCTCAAGGGAATGATTAATGAGAACAATTAATTGTGCAAAGTACAACGGTAAAAGAAATCACGTTAAACAATTCAAACATACAGATTTTTTTTTTACCAAGCTTAACACATTACATTTATCAACCCAAGAAAAATGAGAGACCTAACATGCTACCTTACTACTTCCTTTATGTAAAACATATAGGCCTTATCTTCTTCAGTATAACAATGAGGTACATTGTGTAAGAAATGATCAAGTATTAACTGCAGGACCCAATAAAAAACCGTTCAAGATTCATGAACATGCCTCTACCACGAGATAATGCAAAATGCTAATTGCTATGAAAAAAAAGAGAACAAGGGCGAAGAGCCGAAGACAAGCATACAAATGTGAAAAGACAACCGAGAAAGAAAAAACATGAGTATGATAGGAATTGTTTGGATTGAAGAATCTAATAAAATAAGCTGGAATTAATAGTTTTCAATCTGGTCAATCATATGCAATCCAACTTTTGGTTGTAAAATCAAAACAGCAAAAGCTTAGAAGCTGCAACTAAACAAGATTTCAGTTACTTACATGTACGAGGTGTCTCGGGTTAGACCTGGTGCTTCCATGAGCTTGCATGCTAAGCTGTAATTTACCTTCTTTCCAAGCAGATATAGTGTGTGTCTCCAGCTCCTCCTCTGTCAGATTTGAACCATGGGTCCCAAGCTGGCATTTCAAGTACCAAAATACATTAGTTTAAGAGCATCTCCAGGTTCAATTTCTAACTTTTCGAAATAAAATTGCATAATTCGCATGAACCAGAAAATTAAAAAACAATAATGAATTACAAAAAAGGTCAATTGTTTTGATCACTAAGGACTGTATTTCATCTGTTTTTCTCATTGTTTAAATTGTTTTATGGTAGCCTTGTTGACTTAGTTGCTACATTGCTTTATGCTTTTTTGGTGATTCTATTTTATGAGGTCCCAGACCCTCCTTTTTGGGTTTCTATCATTCTATGTACTCATTTAACCCAAAAAGATATAAACAGGCATACATACTATACTAAGAATGGGAAACTTAAATGGAATCAAGCATCTATCAAAAAAATCTTAGCGATGAGATTCCGGGTTTAAAGTACGAAAGGGAGTATCTGACTACCATTTATGTTCACTTACTGAAGGGAGACATGTACGAATTTCATGCAACGTAAAGAAGACCGCATAATAAAGCTATAATTTTATATTTTTCTTGATCAATAATAAGCTGTAAAAATGTTTTTATGTTAAATTTTATATACAAAACTTCAACAATGCAATCACATAGGTGTACAAGTTACATTTGGTAAACAAAAGTAGCATTGCAGATAATGATAGTGTAGACACAAATATACACACCTCTATTAGGATTAGGATGAAATCTGATGCACTAATAACTCCAACAAATTGACCCATATTAGAATCCCAAAGAGGAGCCACAGACTTTCCCTGCAAATATCAGTAATAAATAATATGAAATCAAAACCTTTCACAAGAAAAAAGTAAATAAGCGCATCCTAACATGCCAGCTTATTTGCTGGAATCACAGTATACATCAAATCTCACACTGATACTAAGAAAAATGACATTCTAGAATTTCATTTTCCATAATGAGAAAAAGAAATGATACTCAAACCAGATCAAGCCAACAAAATGATAATACCTGTTCATGTAGAATGTGGAACGCTTGCTTCACTGGCAACTCCATGTCTAGGGCAAGGACCTGCAATTCCATATCGACGTAATTAAAAGAGCATAGAACTAACAAAGTCTACCTAACAATAAAGAAAATAATATTATTTAACATGTCACTTTGAGTTTCTATCAACAAGAATCCAACCTGTCCAGACTCGGGAAGCAACTCGTATGCAGTTTGTGTAGATAAAAAAGCAGATACACGGAGGCGTGAGAGCTCAATATCCGCCTCTGGTACCCTTGGAACTGTTTCCTGCAAGTAATAAGTTGACAGATGAGCAACAATTCAAATTATTCTAATAAAAGAAAAGTTTTATATTTTTTCTTGTTTATCAAAGTAGCAACACCATCTTCTATAACGTTTTGACCCTAGACATAAGGCTTTCTTGTCAGAATGGACATGGTATTGCAGCAAAAGTGATTTGAGATAAGGACGGTCTCGTTATGTGACCAGAAGATTGTAACAAATGCCCGTGACCCTAAAGCATAATTTAAATCAAGTTGAGAAACAAAGGCCAGTTTTATCCATGACCGATGTTAATAACCTGATTGAGGACAAAATAGGAAAACGAGAGTGCAAAAGTGAAAAGCCTACACACACAGACACTGAATAGAAATAAATTTAGGGTTGTTTGGCAACAGATTTTTTTGGTTGATATTAATAATATTTGGGTCTTTGGGCAGTCGGATCATTTAGCTTTAAAAAGCTAAAAAATCGAAAAAAAAATTAAAAAGCTGGATTTTGAATGGATTTTGAAACAGTTTTTTAAAATCTGATTTTCGGCCAGAAAATTTGTTGCCAAACATAGCCTTAGGGTCCGTTTGGTATCAGATTTTTTGACCAAAAATCTAGCAAAAAGATGGATTATGGATTTTTGGATTATTTTGACTAAAAATCTGGATTTCAAGAATCAAAAAAATCATAGTAACCAAACACCTATTAAAAAATCTGATACCAAACGGACCCTTAATCAGGTTAGGATCTCAGGTTCACAGGTCGAATCGTAACAACACAGAGAATAGAAAAAAGTTTAATCAGGTTAGGATATCAGGTTGAAGGGTAGCAAATTCAAATCTTAGGGGAATTACTGCAGTTGATGTACACGGATCTTTTTCTTGTTTTTCAAATTACTAGAAATATAGCCGTATAAAGGGAAAAAGGATTAGGGAGAGAAAAACAATGGTGCTATTTTATTAATTTCAATTTCTGACATAGAAGTAGCTTATTTCCATCCCCCCCCCCCACACACACACACACAAAAAAAAAAAGTGACTGAGTTGTTTTTTTGATGGATGTCCTTTCCAATTATTCTCAAAGTAACAGACACTTACATGCTACTACAATTCTTACACATTCTTTAAAGACTCGACAAAGCACAAGTGGCTTCATGTTTCATTAATTGTTTCTTCCTCTTAACCATTGATGGCGTTAACAAGGGCTTCATGCAAAAACAATCCCTAACTAGCAACGTGTGATCTACTGATTTACTGTCAGTTAACCACCTTTTTTATGTTATTCTTGATCAGTGGAATCTTTTTACCACGTGTTAAAAAAAGTGCTATAATAAAAGACTTAACTTTTTTAGTTTTGTGGCAAAAGAAGAAGTTGTTTTTACTCACTAAAAAATGAAATGCAAAACAAACTGAATTGCACTCAATATTTAATCTATTTACTTACCATACGAAGAAAAGGATCATGATCCACGTCCATGTTAGATCTTGGTGTCTCCGGATTATAACTAGCAGAAACTATATTTGGATTTTTAGATAAATGTAGAGTGTTCACCACTCCGTAATCTTCAGTTACTACTGTAGGCAGGTTTTCGTCATGCCTCCACTCTCCATCAACACAAAATTTAAACTGCAATCAAATGAAAATGAGATAGCCAAAAATCAATGACAGGGTGATTAGGTAGATCAAAATTTGCAAGTCAATTAGATCAATACCCTGATACGGAGGCGAAAATAGAGTTAGATCTGTATTTATAGACCTCAGATTTATAACCCTAATGGGCTTGGATCGATGGATATCGTATTAAAGCCCACAAATACGCAAGTTAACAATAAACCATGAAAAAAGAAGTTCCTAATTTCATAATGTTTGAGGAGGAGTTCGAACCATGATGGCAAGAGTACAAGTTTCGCACTCTTCCCACACAGCTGCGCACCACTTTAACAAAATCCTAATACTTCTATTTCAGTACATATTACAAAATAAGACGACAAATTATATTATATATTTAATAATAAGAAAACGAATTCAAATATCTAGACCACTTCTCCATCTTCAAGTAGTTACCAATTATTTCAACATTCAACATGTTATTGCACTTGAGATGTACTGAGAACTATTAAAACAACAGTGGGTTTACATTGCAAGACTATCTCATTTATCTGACCGTTAAAAGTTATATCAATGTCATACCACTATTGCTCATTCTCACCACATATGATTCAAAATGCATTAAGTGGTCAGCATATAAGAGACTGTAAGGGATATACAGTAAGCAAGTCAACACAAATAACATTTGTAAGGCACGAGGTGAACTACGGTGAGCTTGTTCTAAGATGGTCAAAACCAGACATATCTAGGTCACAACACCTATATTTTCGTTAAAATGCTAAAAGCCTAAATAGCTAATCAGACGCAACATGCATAGAGGGACAAAAGGCAGAAAACTAGAAATAAAAGAACAATATAAGATAACGAACTGAACCATAAATGATGATACTGAATACGGAAACATTTTAGTCATATCTTAGTCAAACTTAGAAGCTGCTTTTGATAAACATTAGTCATCGCCAGAACCCAGTGCTGAATCTCTGCCACCCCTCTAATGACAATTCAGATCCTTATTCAATTACTATAGGTTAAAATTCGTAATTCCAAAAGTGTGATCTCAATTTAATGATCAAACATTACGAGAAATCAAAACAAAGATTTAATAAACGAATAAACCACTTCATAGTTGCAGTAAAAGATATGATCTTGCGGGCAATTCCAAGTCTATGTGGTCGCCCGCCATGTAACGGAAAAGAATTGTGAAACGCACCCATACCCGTTCAACGTACAATAATCAGGTCCAAGAATAAGCAGATCAACGTAAATTACAATAATTAGGTCCAAGTAGAGACCAGTTAAAAGTATATGCACAGTCACCTGCCATGTAGCGGGAAAATGATTGTGACACGCGCCCATACCCGTTCAACGTACAATACTTTTGATTTAAATCATATCATAACTTATTTATCAATGCAATTACCATACTCATTTACTAATAAACCAAATTCCTATTATGGCTAACACGAAATCAAAATCATCGAAACAACTACCAGAACAATGCATAACCTGGTGTAATCCCGGCGTTAATGACCACACAACGTGAAAGAAAGTCGGGCAGCCCTGTACCGAAGTCATTTGTAAATGATCCGACCAACTGCGTAATATAAAAATAATTAAACCACATAGGATACACACTGAAATTGACATTAGCTAAAACGACAAGATCTTAATAAATAAAAAATCCGCTAACCTAGTAAAAGAACCACATAGGGAGACAATTCTTCCCCCATAAGGCCAAACGAATCGCGTGGGTATTAATTCCAACCCCGATGTAGCTGCATTACCAAACATCTCCAAAATCTCCAAAAAAACACTATAATTTTAAAAAATCCCCAATTTAAATACCCTCTTAATTAGCCTATACAACTAAAAATCCACTTTTTTTCAAAACACCCAATCAATAAACAACACTACTTAAGCAGCATTGATTAATATTAAGACCTAAAATAATATAATTAGGGCTCAAAGAAACGATTTTTTCTAGACCCTCCACGAATCAACAGCAAACACCTCATTTAAGCCCCATACCCACCCAAAAAGAAAGAAATTAAACACCAAATTTAAATACTTTTTCACTCTCTTTATCTTAAATACAAAAAGGAGCGATTTGAGCTCCGATCTGAACCGAATTCGGTTATTGAAAAGGCTAATGTTACTAATTTGATTCGAATCGAAATGGGTATGAATTGAATTGGGTGGAATCGAAAGGAATCGAATAAAGGGAAATTGGGCCCGGTTTTGATTATAAAAAAAAAAAGGAACCCTAATTTGAATTTAGAAAAAGAAAGGGGAAATAAAAATTGATGAAATCATTTAAATAGACCACACAACACTCC
Organism: Primula vulgaris; assembly: GCA_963920805.1. Taxonomy (NCBI): domain Eukaryota; kingdom Viridiplantae; phylum Streptophyta; class Magnoliopsida; order Ericales; family Primulaceae; genus Primula; species Primula vulgaris. Next base: position 4,501,549 of record OY987216.1, on the reverse strand, counting down.
CTTTTTAATTTCAATCTCGCGAGAATAGAAAATCGGACGGGAGGAGTTTAATTATTTAATTCCAAAATTAAAATATACAATATCCGTATAAAAAAATCCAATGTATTATTGTATTTGGTGTATTACATGTATCTATTTTCATCCTATATATTAATTATATGTTTAGTCTTGTTCTTTTATTTGTCTTTCAATTCGACCCATAATGTTTACTTATTTCACCTTATCATCTATTTAATAATACTGGAGGCCAGAACTTGTTCAATGAACATAAACATCTTATTTCAGTATAATATACTTTTCTGTTACATTCTTAAGAAATATTCTTTCTATATTTTCAATCAGGGTTTTTTCAACTTTTAACTTAAAATTTTCAATCAGTGATTTTTCAACTTTTAACTTTTCCAAAAGTTGTCTTATATTCGTAAACACTTAGCTTGTTTAACATCAATTTTTTATTGTTAAAAAGGTTAATTAAGAAAGCAAAGACAAAACAAGATTGTTGTAAAAATTAGAGTTAGCGTTTGACAACAATTTTAGAAGTTAGTTTTTTTTTTTCTGAATCCGTTATTGCAAAAAAAACATGTGATTTTTACGGTTTTATTTTACCTTAAATCCAATGTTAGCAAAATCGCGAGTCAACTCGTAGAATCGTACGAGTTTACGATCTTGACTGTGTAAAACGAGTGGAATCGGTTGTAAAATCAAAAATATAGTCAAAGTCGGTAGAATCTCGATTTTTTCGGTAGAATCGGTAGAATCGCGAGTTCATTGGGTAGAATCTAAATTTGAATTTTTAAATGCCAAAAAATATAATTTAGCTAGTAAAAAGAAATTTATGTCGTATTATCCGCCCAAAATAGTATAAAATTTTCTCTCTCTCTCAATTCTTTCCGGCTTATCTTAAAAGTCCAAAACCCATCAAAGGTAAAAATAAATAAATTATAGTTAATTAATTAATTTTAATACTCATTTAATTTTTTTATAGCTAATTAATTACTGTTATTACTTATTTAATTTCTATTTTCTTTATGACTACTCTTTTAATTGCCGATAATATGTAACCGTGATTAGTGAATCGTGATACGCTTACTAATTTTGGGTAGAGAATTTGTGTTTAATTAACTTAATTTGTATTTGAAACTTTGAGGTTTTATTTAACTACTAATTAACCTAATTTACATTTGAAACTTGTGTTTAATTAACTTAATTTACATTGAAAGTAGAATCTACGATTTACGATTCGATTCTACGAACCACTTAGCGATACTAAATGGGATCTAGAGTTTAACAACATTGCTTAAATCTAAAAAGAGCCTATTTTCAAATTTTAAGTCAAATTTAACTTAATTTTATGTTTAAGTGACTTGATAATGACAAGTAACTTTACAAACAATTTTGATTTTAGATTCCTATTTTTTGAAATGTCCTTTCTTGACCCGAAAGCTAAACACTATGACTAGCCAAATTTTCATATCCTTTTTTGAGCAAAAAACTAAAGAAAAGTCAAGATACATAGCATTTTCCAAAACAATGTTTCTACTTTAGAGCAACCACATTAAAATGTGTTATTGGACTAGCTAACTAATATCATGTCACCATTCCATAACGAGCAAACTAACAAGGCAATTCAACCTTATAAACGTGTTATTTTATTGTTTGGCTTAATGTGTTGAAGTTACTTTTTAAATTTTCTTTTACTGTTGTTTATTGGTATGTTTTCCCAAGAGTTTTTCAGATTTCACAAGAGTTCTTTTTACTGAAATGATGATAAACATTTCTTGTAAGGGTTTCGTAAGTTTAAGTTTTGTAATTTGTATAGTATTAATTAAATTAGAACTCCCACTAATCTACAATAATTTAGATATGATTATTATAATTAATACGTTTTCATAAATATTAAAATAGAACTAAAGGTGGGGTTTTAAGTTATTTTAAAAAATTGTAGATATCAATAACAATATAAAATTTTAAATGAAATAATATAAAATAAAATTGCCAACTAAAACCAACGTATCTAACGGTGAGGTTATACATTTTTTTTTTTTGTAAAAACGCTCCAAATCAAAATTTGATTAATCCCAATCTTCACGGTTTCACGATGGAAATACAAATATACGTTTTTCATTTCTTGAGATGTATAATGACATGTTTTAGAAATTCCCTAACTTTAGCATGCATATATGTCACTTAGGCCTCGTTTGGTTGTATAATCAGTACCTCCCTCGGATTTGACTATTAATACCGTGTACCCCATAAATACTATGTTTGACAAAACATTAGACCTCATACTATTATCCGGGCGGACTAGAAATGATGACAAAAATGTGTATTACTTATTCCGCATTCTTTTCAAATCTCATTCATAATACTACCAAATTGTTAAAACCGGTTTTAATAATCTGGCAAGCAAACTAGGCGTTAGAATCTAATATTTTGGTGAAATATCAAATTTTAGCTAGCAAAAAATAATTTATACTCGTTCCGTTCTCAATTAATTGTTCACCATGAAACTACGTGCAATTTTGACCGACCAATAACTTGTATCAAAATTGTCGGACTGAAAATTTTCAAAAATTAATCATATAGTTCAAACATTAAATTATATGATTTAGTTTTAAAAAAATTTATTTTAATAATTTTGATAAATGTTATTGGTTGGAAACCGTACTGTACAGTTATTTGTTGGAAACCTAGGAATACTAAACAAATGTTACTTTCGTCTGGTCTCTTACAAATGTTACTTTCTCGAAACTACTTTTCTCATTAGATGCAAATAAAACAATCCGCTAACTAAACAAAAGTTACAATAAAACCCTAAAACACTCTTTTACTCCCATCATAAGCTCAATACCAAACAAAGAAAGAAAGGGGTTTTCTAATTTATTTTTTAAAAAATAGAGTTTTTGATTTTTCTATAAAAACCTTGTTTAAAGGGTAAGAAAAAGTAGATAACTTTTTTTATCTTAAAAAAATTGTAAAATGGTGTATCTGCTGTCGTCATCATCGTCTTTCACTTTCTCAGTATGTCTCAGAACCTTTGAAACCCTAAACAAGGTAACGTCTCTTTTCCCTTTTTTTTTTATTTAATTTCTTATAAATATTATAAGTAGCAAATTGACAGCTTTTTGGTGTTTTCGGGTGTTAAACAAACAAATTATGTAAAAATCCATGTGAAATTGAGGTGATTAAACTAGATTAGCTTATTTGAAGGCAATAGTTATGGGCTTGTTTGGTTGCAGCTTTTGAAAATAAGCTGCTCAAAGATTATAGCTTTTTCAGAGGAAAACACTGGAAAAGAAGCTTTGGAGCTGATCAAAGAAATGGGGTCCAGCTTTTTAACATAATAAGAAATTAGAGCCGACCAAAAACTTGCAACTAAACAAGGCGTATGTGTATATGCAATACACAAATGCAATACGTTGTGTTCTCTTGAAAATTTTGTTTAACTTGTTTGTTTGTTTGTGAGTCATTATGCGTTTGCTTGGGATTGGGGAATGTTTCCATATGTTGGTTATTGGTGCAAAATGACGTTGATCGATGACAAAAAGGAGAATTCTTTGATAATTTAATGTGAGATTTGACTAATTATTATCTTGATAGCTTGTTCGGAAAAAGCTCAAGATTTTTTGCGTAAAGACTAAGCATCTTTAACATTAAGCAAACGAGTTGGCTTAACTTAATGCTGAGAAGAGAACTATTTAGCTTCTAAAGTCTAAATTAACCAACCAAATACTTTACAACTTGTATCAAAGAACATAATAAAAGAAAGAAAACAGACTTTTTAAACATGATCCTTCTGTTTCTCCTTATCGTAAAAAAGTTTTATTTGCTGAAGGTCTACAATCGTACAAACATCAAAATCTTTGATGGAATCAAGGACAAAAAACGCAATTTTTTGCTTAATGTTAGTAAGTATGCGGAGGGCCAGCTCTGGAGTTAATTCTGTTGATTCAACTTCAGACTACCCGTTTCTTAAGCCGGTAGACCAAATGAAGTACAGCTTATAGCTAAAACCAAGAATGTATAATGAAAAGTTACATCAAAAAGAAAATAAAAAAATGGATGTTCTAAGTTATGTCCATCTAGTTTTTGTTATAATTGGGGAAAAGACATTTTTTCTTTGTTTGCTTAAAACTACAACCAAACAATACCAAGTCGAGTGGCAGGATTTTTATTCATTTTGCTAGTTTTTAGGATTAATTTATATTCACATTTAAATCATTACTTATTGGTGCATCTCCTAGTCTCAGATCTCTCATGTTGAAATTAGTTTGTTTTGTTATTGTTGTTAAAATGTAGAAGCACATCACGTGGTAACAGTAACACAATGTAGTTTCTCATAATTTCTTTCCAAGGGGAGTATGTGGTAACTCATGAACTGTGTAAAGAACACACAAAACTATTCAAATTTCAAACTCTTTTTGATTATGAACCCTCTCATCCAAACCGCAATTTGTGTGTCTGAACTATGATACTATATATGTCTATTAAATAGATTATTGTAAGACCCACCAAACCCTTTCAATGCTTTATACATAGTTGCATTTCAGTCTTAAAAGTCTCATTTCTTGTTTCTACAAGGCATGGATCATATTTACTCTATTATGCCAACACCATTTGTACTTTTCACATTCGTGTAAGTCTTGTTGATTTCTTGCTTATCAAAAAAGTCTTGTAGATTTCTTACCTTGCTTTTACGCAAAATGACAGTGGGATTTCCTGTGATCATATGTTCATATCTAGGGCCTAGGGGTAATTAGCATTAAATGGCTTATTCTGGACTTTCTTCCCGTTAATAATTAGTGAGATCTTTTCATTCTCATTTAGTGCTAAAATTAGTTCATTGAGGTTCGTGCTCATCAAAATTTGCATTAACTTTATTGAACATGGCCGAAATTCAGTACATTGAAGTGCACGCCCATCAAAATTCAATAGAATTTATGTCCAAATTAGAAAATCCCCCCCCCCCCTATAAATCTATTTGCATAGAGAATGTTTCTTCGAAAAGTCACACGTGCATTAAATATTCCGAAGAGTTTCTATTACTCGGGCGAAAATGCACCGCATAGAAAATACACATTATTTTATGCTTCAGTGGTTATCTTGATAACCCTACATGTTATATTTGTTTCACTAATTTCAGGAAAAAATTCATCCAAGAAGATTATCTATTGGAGGGTTTTTAGGACCGGCCTCGGGGAAGACTGGTATTCTGATTCTACTTGAACTGTGTTACATTTAGTTTAAAAGTTTAGTTCAGTGATCAGTAGACAAACTCGAGGCTGAATTTTATCGTGAAGCGAAATTGACTAATCCTGTTAGAAAATGAGACCCATCTAAGAAATAATCGGGAAATTGTAAGAGATGAGAAGGATATTTCAATTTCTTTATTGTTTGTATAAACATTATATATATATAAATACATGGGTCAGGGGATATAAAAGATGAATATGGTTGAGAGGTGGTCAAACTGCTCAAAGACCTCTTTGAACCAGACCTTTTCAGTATCTTGCTCACGAAATTAGGGGGTTTCAGTTTCTTTGTTATTATAGAACACTTTGTTACCCGTTTAGTACTGTAGTATTAGTGTAAATTTAAATAGGGTAAGATAATATTAGGCGATATATCTTGGACTTAATTCCTATTTAGTCATAAGAAGAAATTTGTTTCCCATTTAGGGCTACATTTGATGAGCATGCATTTCAATAACTGATGTTCGCTTGGCTGCTTTCTAAAGAACCGAATTCATGTTTAATAAACATGAACTTCAGTAAAAATTACTTTTGATTGACGTGCTGTTCAATTATCTGATTTTACTTTTTGGTGTGTTTTCACTTTGATTTTTAACATGAATGCCAAATAGTAGTATACAGTAGGACTAAATAAGTACGAAAAGTTTCCACTACGCTTGATGAGAAATAACCCTTTAAATCATGGCAGATGGTTGCCGGGCTCCACTGGAAAAGAAACTAAGTTGATCCCCCTTGTTGTGAAAAGCTCTTTTACCACCATATATTCATAATGTTCATTTTAGAATAACAAAAATGCTCCTTCCCTAAACAGAGTCATCTGTATATTGATTCTAGCATCTTTCCCGACCATATCATGACCCCAAAGCCCAACAATAACAATCTCTTCAAAAACTATGCAATATTAATCCTTTACTGTGTTTATCTAACTGGTTAAAACATTGTCCATTTTCATGATGAAGATCAGACATAACTAAATCACGCTTTTAATGAATTACAAGTTAATGATATAATCTTAGATTTGGTTGGAGTATCAATTTATCGTGACTTTTTCTAGTGCTAGCAATATCTAAAAAAATTGTCTCTTCTCCAATTTGAAACGGTAAAAGAAAAAAATTGACGAGAAAAACACTAATGAGCAATTGATGAGTGTGTCAATATATGGTCATTGCACGTAAATCTTAATCTCTTTTTTCTTGTCTTTTTTTGGTAGTATAATATGCCATTTTCGTTGGGTATACCTTCAAACCACAATTAGATCATTTTCTGTCTGATTCATATCCATCTCACGGGATATCTTGTTTTGTCTATGGATCTGATTTAGTCCTTACTATTTACTAACATGTAATTTTGACACTAAACTGCAGCAATCAAGCTCAAGGCTCGCAATTGCTTAACTAGAGGAGCAACATCGATATCTCTGATCGATAATCTGCATCTGTTGAAGATCCAAAGACATTTTGTCGGATTATTTTGTATTCAGTCAAATGTAAGTTCAATTAGTACTAATACCGTAATATCGGGTTTTTGGGTGGGGCCAGATGTTGAGGATGGATGTGGTTTTGTGGAAGCTTTTGTAGACCGAATTATTTGAGTTTCTATAATACTTGAATTAGTCGTCATATATTTTGGCATGTGCCATGTGACCCATGTGCCCGAGTGGATAAGTGGGCTGGAATGGTTGGTAAGGGTCCATTCATCGTGTGCCCGTCGCATTTACCCGCCAATCTGTCCTATTTTGGATCTATTTTTCATGGATATTTTATCGAATTTTCTTTTTCAGATTAACTCACTGCAAAAAGAAAATGTGCATTTTTTATTAACATAAAAAAGTTCAGTCAGAGTAGATGACATTATTCTTTGTTGTCTTAACCGTCTTCCGCAGTTCAAGACTTAATTAGATGCTGAATGTAACAACAGATGAGATCATTAGAATGGTACAACTGATAAGTGGTAAAGCAGGCCTATTTGTAAGATTGTTCACACCTCGAATAGAATAGAAGAGTTGAGACTTTGAGCTGCCAAGTCTCCACTCGGAAATCTCCAGAATAAATTTTATCTCCAGATTTATAAAAAAGCTATTTTCCAATCTTTTTTATGATGTCAGGACACTGTTCAAATTGCTAAATTATCCATTCAAAGAGCAAGAAATATCTATTTCGCCAGAATTTATGCTTTTCCCATCATTTTTCACCATAACAAACATGGCTTTGTTTTATAATCTTTCCTGTTAAAGAAAACCACAAAAATTGTAATGGAGAAAGTTTATTGGCAAATAAAATAAGGTTTGAATCAAAACGGCTAATATTTGGCTTTTGATAAAGGTTGAAGTGAAACAAAGTTGGATATTTATATACTTGATCGTACTAGTACCCGTTTGTTTTCTGAAATTTAATTGACTTCTGATCAGACAAAACATTGCTCAAATGATTACAAAAAACAAAAACAAAACATTGCTAAAATAGTAATATTTACAGATATACTTTGCGGTCCTTATTTTTAGTATCTTTTTATAACTTGAGTTATTTATACACCGTTGATTAGTTTTTAACGGTGTATAAATAACTCAAGTTATAAAAAGATAATACAAATAAGGACCATGAATCATGATAATATAACTGAGATTTGCTTTAGATTCTTGATTGGATTTTTTTGGTACGACCAGTTCCGTAAGGGAAGCGGGGGAGTAGCAATTCCGTTTTAATTGCGGCCGCAATAATAGCAATCACCACCGTCGATTATATTTTGAAGGCTCAGATCATATTAGCCTTTCTATACATCATTGTACCGTATCATTAGTTCTTTGTCTATTGAGCCCACTCTCTCCTTAATTGTTAACGAGAATCTTATAAAATGATCTATTGTTATATATTTGAAATTTCTCTCATATTAAAAGTATTAACCAGAATACTCTTTCAATTTCTTCGGAATTAAAAAATTTTCTCCGATTTCTTCCCGAAATCTGTTTTCCAATTTTATTTGAATAAAATTGCTTAAAAATTTGTGTTTTCCGGTTTCTTGACTAAATGAGAATAAGCTCCTGTAAAAATCCTATTCAAAATTTTGACAGAGCATGGCTCGGTCTTTTGAAAAACCGAAACCGAAAATCAAATTTCGTTTGGTTCCGTTAGTCCAGTCTCGGTATTTGGCTGAGACCTAAGTTTTAGACTCGGGCTCAAGAAAATATTTTGACAATGACAATAAAAAACAAGTAAAAATTCATTTCAATCTCATTAGTTGCATCAAAAAAATACTGCAAGGATGGATATCAACAATAGAAAGGAAATCACTTTTATTACCTCAATAATTCATAAGCAAAGCATTAGTACAAGATAACATGAAAATGACTTTAAAATAAACAATTTAACCATTGTTGTTCAACATTGTAACTGGAAACTGATAGCAAGATGTTGTCATGTTAACATCATACTAGAGTTCAGCGGAAAAAAAACAAAAACAAAAAAACATTTGTGACTAACAGGGCCGAAAATGAAACAAAACGATGCGAAAACAGTCAATTTCATTTTCGTTTCGTTAAGGTTTTCGTTTTCGTTTCTTTTTTGTGATGAAATGAAAAATATTTTTTTGTTTTCGTTAAGTATATGAAATTTTTGTTTCGTCTCATGAACCCATTATTTCTCGTTTCGTACTTTTTCGTATCGACTCGTCTCAGATAATTAGATTAATTTTTATTAACAAACAACATTGCATTTTTTTTATAATGGATTTTATTACATGAACCAGCAACTTACACGTAATACAATCAACACCTCACATTATATATATAGTTTTATAATGGATTTTAAATTAATATTAATAATATTTTGACTATACATTTATCATATATATATATATATATATATATATTTATTATTAGACGAAAACAAAATTTAACGAAACGAAAAGGACCTTGATCATCTCGCTTACTAAACGAAATATATATTTTATTTTATTATCATTTCATTTAGTAATGAACGAAAACGATACGAGATTTTAACGAAACGAACACGAATTTTTTCACGAATTTTTCGCCTCATTTTCGCCTCATTTGTAGCACCAAAACCAATGTATCTTCATTTGTTCTTTCTCGAAGCATATCAGTCTGGAAAACATAAAACAAAACCCTTGTAATCTCAAGTTGTAGTCATAACTTATTGATACTCCATGTACTACTACTAAATCCAACCAAAAGCAATAAATAAAGTATCTCAAGGCAACTTTGCTCAGAAACAAAAAAAAGAAAATTAATGATTATTATTCAGATAAGTTTTTTTATATGAGAATCCAATTCTTATCATAGTTTTAAGCGAAGTAAATCATCGTTACCATCAAACACCTCTTAAATGACCTTGCAAAACAACCACAAAGTATTAATATTGAAGGCGAATTTTGTGAATTGTTAGTAATGTATATTGTACCTGTGATAACGGCGAAGTTGCAAATATATTGAAGGTGAATTTTGTGAATTGTTAGTAATGCCTATTGAACCTGTGATAATGACGAACTCACATTTGCAACGGGTTGTGACTTAAGCTTCTTTTGTTGCCTAACCCGAACTCTTTTTGCACTTGGTGCTCCCTCCGTACATGCCACAGTTCTATGTTTCCCACCACCTTTACAGTTGTCTTTTTTCTTTAAACCAGTCACTTCGGTATTTATAGACTTGGTCGATGTAAGATTAACACATTCGTCACTCTTTGCCTTTAACATTTGATACTTATCAAGAGTGAGTACTAGTGTTTATTATATGGCGAACCTCCTCAAACAGTTCATCGTCAGGAGCACGATGTAATATTCGTCTTCAATCGGCACTTAAAAGATCAGCTTTTTATACAATACTCAATTTAGGTAGGGGATTCACAACTTCATTGGGATAGTTCTTAGCATTTAGAGTCCATCTCTTCATTATATATTTTTATGGAATTTCATCAACTCAATAAAAAACGAATAACTTTACTATATGCACACATAACTATCCCCACATTTTAAATAAGCCACACGTACAAGATATTGTCATTGAAATTGGATCGAATAATATATTTTATGACTTGTCTACCACTTTAATTTGCTACTCTTTCATGGGGGTGATCGATAGGGTCATATTTATCCAAACGAACAACAGTTTCAAACTGGAATGCTTTCTGAAACAAATTAAACATGTTTCGGGTGTAAGTTTCCGCAGCATGTTTCAAGATGAGGGAATACTTGTTGGTGAGATGAGGAAATGTTTTTGTTGAGCAAATTAATCACGTAATCTCATCAATCAATTTCCTTATCTTTTTATATCATAAAGAAAATATCTTTATCCTTATCTTTTCGGTTATTTTAGTTTTGCAATTTTTAATCATCTTTAAGAATGTGAAATTTTATGTATCAAATATATACAAATAGATATGTAAGAGCATCCATAGCAGCTACCTCAACCATTTTCTCAAACCTAACACATTTTATACAACCGTTTACATTTACACCAAATTTCAGCTTTCTTATTAATTTTCTTATAATAACCCTACATTATTTCTTTTATTTGTTTATTATATTTTAATAATCATAACAATATTACAACTCCAAAAATATGGACCATGATAGTTTATTACTATTATACTCCCTCACTCTGTTCCTAAACAAATATCCCTTACGAAAATACATGCAATTTTGACCATTAAAATTTTCATATCAAAATTACCGAAATGAAAAAATTGAAAATTGAAAACATATAGTTCTAACCATAAACTACGTGATTAACTTTTGAAATAATTTTTTCCGGCAATCTAAATATGAAAAAATTATCGGTCAAAATTGTAAGTATTTTCGTAGGGGACATTTGTTTAGGGACGGAGAGAGTATTAATATAGGAAATCATATGCATTCCTCATATATGTGATGAATTTTGTGTTTCATTAAATTTTAAATTTAATGAATTTACAAGGTTCCTAATACATGTCACTTTTTATACTATAATCATTAAATTTTAATAAAAATTATATTTTGAGGATTAGATGCGGATGCTCTAATGTATATGCTATAAGTGATCAATAGACTGAATCAACATTTACTTAGCAAACTTTTCCCTTGAGGAAACAAGAAAGTATATTGATAAATATTAGTATTTTTCAACCGGTTATATAAGACGTACGTATTGTATTAAAATTAGCATACACGAGAGGAAAAAAATGGTCACACTAAGAAATTAAGTACACAGAGAGAGAGAAAATAATATAAGGACAGAACAAAAATAGATACTACAGACTACAGTATTAAGTATTAAGTAAATAATTATGTGAGCAAAATTAGGAGTAAAAGAAGGTGGGGGTTAGTTTTCAACTTGGTATACTAACATGATAGAATTTTCAACCCTAGCCCTTATTCTCGTGATAGGTTAATAAAGATTTTGTTTAGATTCTGAATTGATTTGTTTCCCATTGGATAAATCTTTATTAAAGTTTAATCTTGGTCATCAAAGTTTAGATTCTTCTCTTTTCTCTATTCAGTTGAACGAGAATAGCTTTTGTTTACTTGACAACGTCTAATTAAACTAGCCGGAATACCATGACAAAGGAGTTAACGAGGGTTAAAGAGGACGCCACCGGCATTCTATCAAGTGACGTTTTGTTCCAAGTGCTTTCGAGGCTACCACCAAAAACTCTTGTTAGATTCCGATGTGTTTCAAAGCAATGGCGCAACTTTATCTCCGATCCATTCTTCGTCAACTTTCACTACAGTCGATCAAAAAAGAAGAAACCACTTTTGGTACAGGTTAAACATGTTGAATATAGATCTGGATGTTACGAGGTTAAACTCATTGACCCGTTAATCACTTTTTCAACTGAAATTTTTTATGTAAATTTTCAAAGTGGTTATGACTATCGTGTAGAGTATTGTTCAGGTCTGTTACTTTTTTATGGGAGGCACCATTACCATGTTTGCAATCCGAGTACACGAGAATGTTTCACTGCTAATCACTACAGGCAATCTGAATTCAGCCCAAATTATAGCTCATTAAAAATAGATGTGTCTGGTTTCGGCTTTTTGCCTAGTACATCAGAATACAAGTTTTTAGTACTCTTCTCCACATCATTACCCGAAGATACACATTACAAGTCCATGGTGATTACACTTCCCAGCAAAAGGGATTTGGGGTCTAAGAAGTATATGCCGATGGGTTGTTTAGATCTTGAAAATCCTTCAGATCTTTCTTTTGGTACGTCAATGTGTGTGAGTGGGATAATTTATTGGCCAATCGAGCGTCCCCTTAATTCGTATAGTACGGATTTGCAGAAGTTGTTAGCATTTGATTTAGAATCGGAAGTATTTCGAGTGATCACATGTCCGTTTCATTACACATCGTATTCTAGCTATTATTTGGAAGACTTCGAAGGGGAAGTATGTTTGGTAAATAGATTGTTCCGGCAACATGTTATTGATATGTGGGTATTGAAAGATCAGAAGAATGAGATATGGGCTAAAAAATATATTATGGACTGCTCAACACTAAGACCCGGGAATCATGAAGTTACGAGGGGATTATATCCTTTGCAAATAGTAGCTGACAGTTATGGTGAAAAGACAATTCTGATCAAGTCAAACATTGGGGTCTTCTACTACTATAATCTGAAGACAAAAACGTTTACAATATTAGCTGATTCCGGAGACTGTTTCGGAGGAGATTTTGTCCATCATGGCAGCTTATTTCATGTCCCTTCATGCAGACTTGTGAAGGCTACAGCTAACCGGAATAAGAAACTGAAACGTACTTCCAAACATGATTGTTGGGGAAACAAGAATAGTTGCGATTGAAAGCAGCGAGTAAAATGGTTTTGCTACTTACATCAGTTTTCGTATATGAAAAGGAATCACTGTTATGTCTACCGATGTGCTTAAAACTTCAAATTTTGCTTTTAAGGTAAACGTAGTGATTTTCCCGTGAATTATCTTGTACTCTTTTGTTAAAAAACTTTAAGGGTTCTGTTAGCGACGTATCTAGTGTTGGTTTTGGTACTATTTCGAATACTATAAAAGAAAGGACAATAAAATAAAGAAGACATGAACGCAATGGAAATAACAATTTATTTCTCACAATTGGAATATTAATTACAATTCCTGACTCGTACAGAATTAAAATAAACTGCTGGACTGGTTTCGCAAATAAACAAACTGCCGGACTGTTTTGGAAATAAAATAAACTGCCGGACTGTTTTCAACAAATAAAAAACTGCCGGACTGTTTTCAACAAATAAAAAACTGCCGGACTGTTTTGTAAATAAAACAAACTGCCGGACTGTTTTAACAAATAAAAAACTGCCGGACTGTTTTAAACAAACTGCCGGACTGTTTTAACAAATAAAAAACTGCCGGACTGGTTTTAAACAAACTGCCGGACTGGTTTTAACAAATAAAAAACTGCCGGACTGTTTTGTAAATAAAACAAACTGCCGGACTGTTTTAACAAATAAAAACTGCCCGGACTGTTATTAAATAAACTGCCCGGACTGTTATGTAAATACTGAAATTAAATTACAGGAAAGTAAATTACAGAATAGGAAAGACTGAAATGTAAATTACAGAAACTAAAGGTACTGGAAAGTAAATACAAAAAAGGAAACAGTACTGAAATTAAATGGACAGAATAATAAAGGACTGAAAAATAAATAACAGAAATTAAAAGAAGAGGCAACTGCTGAGCAGTTTCCCTTAAACAATATTTCCCGAACCACCTTTAAAGGTTTCTGGTTTCGGGATTTTGTTCCCAAGGTACAACTTCTATCTCAGAGTGGCTCGTATGGAAACCGGCACCGAACCACAGGTCGAGCTGTTGGTGGTGCGGTTCTCTCTCTCTATATGATGCTTATGCTGTGTTGTGTGTTCTGGTGTGCTGAAATGAGAGGGGGATGGCTGCCTTTTATAGGCTCTACTGAAACCGCAGCCATAAATGTTGGTCATCAATTCTGGGAGTTACACCCCCAGAATCCGCTCACTTAATTCCTGAAATCGCAGCATTTAATTTCATTCATTGCTGACGTTTCTCTTTGCTGGAAATTCTAGGGACTCCTTTTGTATTTTATACAAAACTCCCTATTCGGGTTTGGACCCAAGACCCGAGACCCGAGACCCGAGACACGAGCGAGCGTGCGTGTGTGGTACACACTAATACTCTTAGGTGTATGTGGACATGTTAGTTTAATAACTACATGGGTTGGTATGGTATATATATTGTAAAATTGACTCTCAATCTTCCAATATGGGATTATACTAAATGGTTTTCCATTACCATTTCGGTTTTCCAGATTTTCCAGATTTGAGCTTGCGAGGTACCAACTTTGAAGCCACTTTGTATTCACACCCATTCTCCAAATAGGTCATGCGATATACCGTTGCGAAGCCCGTCACACGGGCTACTCAACCACGTTGAGTATGGTATAAACAACTTAGCGCTGTCGCATGTAAAGATGACCCGAAGTTGGTCCAGCGACCATTCAGAAACACCCATGTTTTTCACATGTTTTTCCAACAATCCCCCACATGAATGCAATTGGCTGAAAATAAAATGCTCCTAAATGCATACGAGAGAACCGCAAGAGTTTACTGCATAAGGACAGGTAGCGCGCGCTTTGAACCTGCCGTAGTGACGTAAAATCTGATATGCTACTATTGGGTAGCCTTTATGCCTTGAACCCTTTAACGTTTGTGCATACCAGGGTAATGCGCACACAGTGTCCTCTCTACACCACTTACTAAGCCCTTTGGTTGTTGTCCATATTTGGCCGTGGACTGCCTTGGCAAAATTCAACCGAGTGCTCTAGTGATTTAGCCCATGGCTCATCACATAGTATCGGCCATACACACTCGTCATAGGTGATTTCAAGTCAAGGGTGTCCTGACTCACCCCTCTCGACCTTCGAGATACTTGTTTTCATTAAGAGCCTCATGTTCACCCTTAAAATGGTCTAGGTCTATCACTCTTTCATCCTAGAAATGGGCTGGGAACTTAAGTTCCCGAGTGTTTTGTTCGGTCACCCCCACAGTTCGGTTTTCCCGTTGAACCCGAGGCTGGAGAATCCAGTTCGGGTTGGGTTGCCTCTGAGGAGGTTTCCAGTTTGATGGGCTTCAACCCCATTCCCCTCGATGAAACTTCAACTCCTACCTGAGTGAAGCCTTTTGTAAATGGATCCGCTATATTGTCTTTAGATCTCACATAATCTAATGACACCACACCGTTAGCTAACAATTCTCTTACGGATTTATGTCTCCGACGAATATGTCGGGACTTTCCATTATACATATGATCCTGCGCCCGTCCAATAGCCGACTGACTATCGCAGTGCATGCTTATTGCTGGCACAGGTTTCGGCCACATTGGAATTCCTTCCAGAAAGCTTCTCAGCCAATCAGCCTCTTCTGTTGCTAGATCCAACGCTATGAACTCGGATTCCATAGTTGATCTAGCTATGCACGTCTGCTTTGATGATCTCCATGAGACAGCTGCTCCTCCCATCACGAACACATATCCGCTAGTGGATCGTGTACTGTTGGAATCCGAGATCCAGTTTGCATCAGAATACCCTTCCAGTACAGCTGGATATCTGGTATAATGCAACCCTCGGTCTGCTGTGTATCTCATGTATCTGAGAAGTCTCATGATGGCCTTCCAGTGATCCTCATTTGGATTACTGGTGTACCTACTCAGTCTACTCACTGAGTTGGCTATGTCTGGTCTAGTACAGTTCATGACGTACATCAGACTGCCTATTATTCGAGAATATTCCAATTGTCTCACACTCTCCCCAAAATTCTTTTTCAGGGTCGTTGAGATCTCTATCGGAGTTCTGGATATAGCCCTACTATCTTTATCAAATTTGTCAAGCATCTGCTTGACATGGTGAGTTTGAGATAGCGCATATCCGTCTGCTGTCTTGGTAATTTTCATACCAAGTATTACATCAGCGACACCCAAGTCTTTCATCTCGAATTTTTGTGACAACATTCTCTTAGTGGAGTTGATGTTATCAATACTCCCTATGATAATCATGTCATCTACGTAGAGGCAGACTACCACGTAGTCCTTTTCATTTCCTTTTACGTAGACGCATTTGTCACACTCGTTTATTCGAAAACCGTTTGACAGCATCACTCTATCAAATTTTTCGTGCCATTGTTTAGGCGCTTGTTTAAGTCCATACAAGGACTTCACAAGTTTACACACCTTGTGCGATTTACCTGGAACTACAAACCCTTCCGGTTGTTCCATGTAAATTTCCTCTTCCAGTTCACCATTCAAGAACGCCGTTTTAACATCCATTTGATGTATTTCCAGGTCGAACAGTGCTGCGAGAGGAATGACTATCCGGATTGACGTTTTCCTGGAGACAGGAGCATAGGTGTCGAAATAGTCGACACCTTCGGTTTGTCTAAAACCTTTTACTACAAGCCTCGCCTTGTATTTCTCGATTGTTCCATCGAGCTTTCTCTTCCTCTTGAAGATCCACTTGTGTCCTAGTGGCTTACACCCGGGTGGTAGATCCACTAGTTCCCAAGTGTGATTTTGTAATATCGATTCAACCTCATTGTTGATCGCTTCCTCCTAATATTGGGCTTCCGGGGATGACATTGCTTGTTTGAATGTCGCCGGTTCGCCTTCTATCATGAAGGTTACAAAATCTGGACCGAAAGTCGTTTCCTTTCTAGCCCTTTTACTACGTCGAGGCTCTTCTTCTTCTTCCTCCAACGGTTCACTTGCCCCCACATTTTCCTCACTGTTTGACTCCTCAGTCTCTACAGTTATGGAAGACTTGCGGGGAAAGATCTCCTCGAAGAAAGAAGCTGTTGAACTTAGAGTTCAATAATGATTTTGATTATAACTTTGATTACGCGTTTAATGATTTTACGATTTCGATGATATAATGCTTGTCTTTTCCAAAAAGAGAATTTGTAAATTTCAGCACGCCAGAAAGATAGAGCTCGGAAAAACGAAGCCACAGGTTCAAGCGGAACCAGAATCGGAGCTAAAACGAAGAAGTTATGGGCTTTCGAAGAAGACCGGAAAAACTGCCAGAAGAACAGACGACCGATCGACTGGACAAAAACGACCGATCGTTTTTAGTCCAAATTCTTCCAGTGAGCAGGTCGAAAAAACGACCGATCGTTTTTTCAGAAACGACCGATCGTTTTTTGGAAAACGACCGATCGACTGTAGAAAACGACCGATCGTTTTCTACAGATTTCGAAAACAGCTTTTCAGCTTTTTCTGGAAAATAGCTTAAATCAGCCTCAACCACTTCCAACGGTCATATATACAGAAAAACAGACTTTTGGCATATATATACAATCTCAATCTCTCTTCCAAACCACCAATCAACACACTAAGTATCATCCTTCAATCCCTATATACAAAACCCTAAATATCACCATTTTGGTGTATATATTCAAAAGAGGGAAAATTGAAGAAAAAGAGAGTCAAGATCAACCATCATCATTCTCACCAATTAGCTTATTTAGAAGCAATAAAATAGTGAGTGTAGTTACATTATTGTAACAAAATTGTAACGAGTGTTTTATAAACTCATTTGTGAGCGAGTGATCGGGTAGAGGCTTTGTAAGCGAGTTGCTTAAAAGCTCTAGGTCTTTGCATTTCGGGACACTCATAAAGTGAGGGGGAGTTTAATCGGTTGATTAGCTCGATAGGATTGTAATATCCGAAAAGAAGATTTTTTAGTGAAATACTCGGTAGTACCGAGGAGAGGACGTAGGCCGTTTGCCGAACCTCTATAAATCTTGGTGTCATTTTCTTTCCCTAAACTTTTACTTTCCGCAACTTATTATTTGTTTATTGCTTGCGTTTGATTGTTTAACGATTAAGTAACGCTTAAGCTTAGAATTGCTAAAAGTTGGGTTATTAGTTGCACTTAGATTTTTATTCCGCAAAAAGCGCCAAAAACCTTATTCACCCCCCCTCTAAGGTTTAGCCACATGGGCCAACATAAGCTTCTCGAGCTTCGATGATAGTATCTACATGCACATTGGGATTATCCGACTTGTGAACGAGAAAACGATAAGCACTACTGTTTTGTGCATATCCTATGAACACACAGTCTACCGTCTTTGGCCCTATTCTCGTTCTTTTCGGAAGCGAGACAAGGACCTTCGCGAGACAACCCCAAACCCTTAAGAATTTATAGCTCGACCTATGGCCTTTCCATAGTTCATAAGGTGGTTTATCACGCTTCTTATGCGGTAGCTTGTTCAATACATAGTTGGCGGAAAGCAGCGCTTCCCCCCACATGTTCTGGGGTAACCCAGAACTTATTAACATGGCATTCATCATTTCCTTGAGCGTTTTATTCTTACGCTCGGCAACCCCATTCTGCTCCGGAGAGTATGGGGCTGTGGTTTGATGTATAATACCATTTTCTGCGCATATCTGTGCAAACGGTGCCTCGTATTCACCGCCTCTATCACTCCTCAACATTTTAATCTTTTTATTGAGTTGATTTTCTACTTCGGTCTTATAAAGAGCGAATTTCTCTACCGCTTCGTCTTTACTTCTCATTAAGTAGACATAGCAGTATCTAGTACAGTCATCTATAAAAGTGATGAAATACTTTTTCCCTCCTCGCGTTTGTATAAACTTTAAGTCGCATACATCCGTGTGTATTAGACCGAGAGGTTCAGTACTTCGTTCAATATGTTGATACGAAGACTTGGTTAATTTTGCTTCAACACAAACCTCACATTTATGTTGTTTATCAAATACAAAATTAGGTAGTAGATTCAGTGATATTAATTTCTTCATAGAATTAGCATTCACATGACCTAATCTACCATGCCATAAATTAAATGAATCGCAAGAATAAGCAAAAGACGTTTTATTAGCCACTTGGGCAACATTAACGATTACATTATTCTTGGTACTGGCCTCAGCCTTAGTACCCTCAATAGCTAACTCGGCTTTAGGAGCCGGAGTACCAACATTTAATTTAAACATGCCGTTGGTCATATAGCCACGGCCTACATACATTCCGTTTAAAGTGATTACAATTTTAGCAGATTCAAATACAAGTTTAAATCATTTGTTCACCATCACGGACCCGGAAACCAGATTCTTGCGAATTTCCGGCACATGGAGCATGCCATTCAGTGTGAGCTCCTTTCCCGATGTCATCTTCAGCAGCACGGTTCCTTTTCCTTCCACCCTGGAAGTAGCCGAGTTCCCCATGAAGCAGCTCTCATTGTCCACGGCCGTATAGGTCTTGAACATCCATTTGCTGACACAGATGTGACTGGTGGCGCCTGTGTCCAGCCACCATTCCTTTGTGTTGCTCCCCACCAGGTTCACTTTCGAGACCACAACACTCAGGTGCATGTAGTCTTGTCCAACATCATCTCCTCCCTCAGCCACATTTGCCTGAGCAGGTGCCATCTTCCTCCCTTTCCCTTGGAACTTCCTCTTTGGGGGGGGGGGGGGGGGGGAGGTTGGGCTTGTCGGTGCGCATCTTACCATCCGCGGCACGATGGCCCGGTTTGTTGCACACAAAGCAGTCTCCCATGAATTTCTTCTTGAGAGAGGCACCGACTCCGCTGTCAAAGCATTTCCGCTTAGACACAGCGTCCTCAACCACATGGGCCTTGGCAACCGCGTTGCCTGCTCCGCCACCTCCTTTCCTTCCGGATCGGCGGTTGCTTTGCTCAACATTGAGCCTCTCAATGAGTCCCTCCAAGGTCATAGCCTTTCGCTTGTGTTTCAGGTAGTTTTGAAACTCTTTCCAAGAAGGTGGCAGTTTCTCAATCATTAATGCCACTTGGAAAGGTTCGTTGATAACTAGTCCTTCAACCTCAAGCCTATGGTATATGAGTTAGAGTTCCTCAACCTGCTCGATAACGCTCTTCCCATCAGTCATCATGTACTCGTGAAAGTCCGTGACGACAAATTTCTTTGCGCCAGCGTTATTCACTTTGTACTTCCTTTCGAGAGACTCCCAAAGCTCATTTGCAGAAGCCTTGAGCTCGAATACACTGAAGAGAGTGTCATCCAGAGCACACAGGATGTAGTTTCGGCATAGGTAGTCGCCGTGTTTCCACGCTTCCACCGCCGAAACCGTCTGCACGTCCTCATCGTCCTCGCTTAGGACGGGTGCAGACTCCTTGAGAAACCGGGTCAGATTAAGGGCAGTTAAATAAAACAGCATCTTTTGCTGCCAACGTTTGAAGTTGTTGCCCCTAAACTTTTCCGGTCTCTCCAGTTGAGAGGTCGGCAACATTGGCATCGCCGGCGTTGCCGGAGCTTTGCCCTTTTCCCTGGCCGCAGCCACAAGAGCTGCCTTGGCCGCAGCCTTAGCAGCCGCCTGTGCTGCGGCTGCAGCCGCAGCCATAGCATTAGCCTCTGCCGCAGCGGTGTCGGCCGCAGCCTTTGCCGCAGCGGCGTCGGCCGCAGCCTTTGCCGCAGCAGCTTCGGCCTCAGCCTGAGCCTGAGCCCCCCCACTCGCAGCGCTCGCATTGTTATGGCTACTGCCAATCACAAGTGCGCCCTGCACGTTTTCCGAAGAAACGGTGGGTATTTGATCCTCATTAGTCATCTGAAATGACAATATAAAACCGTTTAGTTTCTCGCAAGAAAACTAAAATTCTTAATCGCAAATACTAATTATAACTTAATTAGATTGCTTCAAAAGAATAAAAACCAATGAAAGAGATTCTAGCGTGAAAATCAAATCACTTTTGATTTCACTAAGAATTCTTTATAGTATTCTAGAAAAAGATTAAAACCAATTCGGATTTATTCTATGTGCAAATTTCAATTTCTAGTAAACTAGCAATGATTTTGCGAGAATAAAAACCGAGACGTCAACAAAATAAAATAAAAGAAAAAGTACTTTCTTATTTCGAAAATAGAAAAACCAAAAAATATATTGTTTAAGATTGTTGGTTTTGGTACTATTTCGAATACTATAAAAGAAAGGACAATAAAATAAAGAAGACAGGAACGCAATGGAAATAACAATTTATTTCTCACAATTGGAATATTAATTACAATTCCTGACTCGTACAGAATTAAAATAAACTGCTGGACTGGTTTCGCAAATAAACAAACTGCCGGACTGTTTTGGAAATAAAATAAACTGCCGGACTGTTTTCAACAAATAAAAAACTGCCGGACTGTTTTGTAAATAAAACAAACTGCCGGACTGTTTTAACAAATAAAAAACTGCCGAACTGTTTTAAACAAACTGTCGGACTGTTTTAACAAATAAAAAACTGCCGGACTGGTTTTAAACAAACTGCCGGACTGGTTTTAACAAATAAAAAACTGCCGGACTGTTTTGTAAATAAAACAAACTGCCGGACTGTTTTAACAAATAAAAACTGCCCGGACTGTTATTAAATAAACTGCCCGGACTGTTATGTAAATACTGAAATTAAATTACAGGAAAGTAAATTACAGAATAGGAAAGACTGAAATGTAAATTACAGAAACTAAAGGTACTGGAAAGTAAATACAAAAAAGGAAACAGTACTGAAATTAAATGGACAGAATAATAAAGGACTGAAAAATAAATAACAGAAATTAAAAGAAGAGGCAACTGCTGAGCAGTTTTCCTTAAACAATATTTCCCGAGCCACCTTTAAAGGTTTCTGTTTTCGGGACTTTGTTCCCAAGGTACAACTTCTATCTCAGAGTGCCTCGTATGGAAACCGGCACCGAACCACAGGTCGAGCTGTTGGTGGTGCGGTTCTCTTTCTATATATGATGCTTATGCTGTGTTGTGTGTTCTGGTGTGTTGAAATGAGAGGGGGATGGCTGCCTTTTATAGGCTCTACTGAAACCGCAGCCATAAATGTTGGTCATCAATTCTGGGAGTTACACCCCCAGAATCCGCTCACTTAATTCCTGAAACCGCAGCATTTAATTTCATTCATTGCTGACGTTTCTCTTTGCTGGAAATTCTAGGGACTCCTTTTGTATTTTATACAAAACTCCCTATTCGGGTTTGGACCCGAGACCCGAGACCCGAGACACGAGCGTGCGTGGTACACACTAATACTCTTAGGTGTATGTGGACATGTTAGTTTAATAACTACATGGGTTGGTATGGTATATATATTGTAAAATTGACTCTCAATCTTCCAATATGGGATTATACTAAATGGTTTTCCATTACCATTTCGGTTTTCCAGATTTTACAGATTTGAGCTTACGAGGTACCAACTTTGAAGCCACTTTGTATTCACACCCATTCTCCAAATAGGTCATGCGATATACCGTTGTGAAGCCCGTCACACGGGCTACTTAACCACGTTGAGTATGGTATAAACAACTTAGCGCTGTCGCATGTAAAGATGATCCGAAGTTGGTCCAGCGACCATTCGGAAACCTCCATGTTTTTCACATGTTTTTCCAACATCTAGTGCACTTCCTTGGTTCTGTACAGCGTACTATCAGAGTTTGGCGAATACTTTACGTATTTGGTGTTTTACTAAGTTGATTCTGGAGTTGAATTTGTCCACCATGACAGCGTCGTAGTTCCCATCACTCGCGACTTATGAGTAGGAAAAAATTGCCAAAGACAATTCTCAGAATTCAATGCTATTGGGCTACCACTGATGTTGATTAAAATTTGATGATTTTGTTTTCTTTTAAATTGCGGGTGTTTTAGCCGTGAATTTCAACAAAATCTATACGTCAAGAAGTAATATTCTGGTATTAAATAATGGCCTGCATATAAAGAAGTACCAACTATTTTTGTACACATATTAGCTGCTTATTTTTTTTGTAAAGCGTTATTATTTGATTTCTTGGACAAATTTGTGCAAATCTTGGACAAACTTGATTAGAGATGCAAGTCACATTTTGATTTCTTTTTATTTTCTAACTTGAAATTCATATGTTTCGAGGAACAAGAAAAATACGAAGAGCAGGTGCAGCTTCCAAAATAAATTATTAAGCATTAATTAAAATTTAAACATGATAGAATTTAGAATAGAATAGATTCTATTTTTATCCAGATAACGCGTAAATATTTAATTGAAATACCCCATTATCTGGAAAAGACTCGCAAACAAAAGAAAGGTCCAGGATCATTCACAAAGAATATTTGCACTTGGGACCCCTCAAAAACACTGAAGTTAAATATATGTCATCAATAACTTGAATGAATACATGACACTCCCAAAAGAAAATTTACCTACCCAATTGCCTCCTCATTTTTTTCAAACATGAAAAGAGACTTCTTGCTAGTAAGTTCAACTATATTGGGAGCCCCGAGCCCCTCTTTCCATGGTAGCACCGGATTATAAAGAGAGAGAAAACATACATAACTATTTAACTACTGAAAACAACATTTGGTCGCAAAATATAATAAAACTAACGACAACATAATTATGTACACCTCATTACATATAATTGTGTGACATCGAAGACGTCGTAACATAACATCTATTTTGACCTTGGCGTATCCGGTGCTCTTCTGAATCCAAAACTCAAACCTTCACCAATTTGTTCCAGTATGTTAGTTTCGACCAAACACCAGCAAATGAAATATTGATAATATTTAAAAACGCTCACACAAGTTATCAAGAAAAATAATTTTTCTCAAACAAAAAATCAATATCTGTCATATTATAAGGGTACTTCACGTTGATAGTAATTAATGACACCATCTCATAGTAATAATTAAATCATGTTGAATTTAAATCGGGTGATGATATAAGTAGATGCTTTTTGACACTTTCATTCACAGATACGCAATGAGGTCCACTGGTCTTACTTTTATAAAAATTGATCGAACGTCCCTCAACGGGTCTCTGTATGAGTTTGCGTCAAAAAAACTCTACTTATATCGTCAGTCACCGATTATCAAATAATTAAAAAAAATTGAAACTTGGTCTCTATGTAAGTACATATTTCGTTGGGATTAAATAATAAACATCCTAACTCTAATGGATGAAAGGGTAAATTAACAAAAAGTATTTAATGTTTATCAGTTCATATTTATTCCCTTTTTATTTTATTTAAATCCGAGTCGGTTTATTCCGTTACTTTCCTTCACCGCGTCTTACAAACCACACCCCTATAAATACCCATAATCCCTCTTCCACACCCCTACTTTCTCTTTCGTAACACAAACCCCCAAAAACAATGGAGTACCGTGCAATGGACGTAACCCTAATCTCAGCCGATAATCTCAAGGACGTGAATCTCATGACAAAAATGTCCGTATACATAACAATCTCCGTCTCAGGCGACGCAAGAACATTGCGTCGCACGCAAGTTGATAAAGATTGCGGGAAGTCTCCGAGGTGGGGTCAGCGTGTCTCTCTATCTGTCGCGGATAATTTAAGAATTGTTTTTAAATTGTTTTCGGAACGGATGTTTGGAGATAGGGAGATTGGTGAGGTTTCGGTCTTGGTCAAGGAGTTGCTTGAGGGTGGTGGTAACGGCGGTGATGGTGGCGAAAGGGCCGTCGAATATCAGGTTTGGATTTTATTTTATTATTATTTTTTGGTGTTATGAGTTTTGTTTGTGTTTTGTCCTTATTTTTAGGTCCTTTGATTGATATTGTATAGGTTTTGGATTTTGGAATATCATGACCGTTTGTTAATAATTGACTTCAAAAGATCTACTATTATTTAAATAAGCAAATTTTCAAAATTTAGTCACATATCTCTGGATTATGATTAAATCTTGAAAAAAGTTGTTTGGGCAATTTTTTGAGGTTTTGTTTATATCTGGAGGATTATATGGTTTTTTGAACCCAATCATGATATGAATCTTGATTGTTGTGATCGGACGGTATGTATTTAATCATATTAGTGATTGATACACGGAAGTAAGTATATGAATTGAATGCTATATAGTGGTATAAATCGATACGATGAATCTTTGCCTTTTTAAACTGTGGACTATATCTATGATCCCCATATGGTTGCAAATTTAAGCCTTTGACGTTTCAAATTTTATTTTATTATCGGGTTAAAGAATATGCTTTTTAGGTTTCTGATGGGAGGCAAGAAATTAAGGGACTTGCCATGAGGCTTTGTTTGGTTTCGGTTTTTAGTTAACCTTTTCTGTTTTGTTGCTTTGAATTTTCGACTGCGTTTCAATTTAAAATGAACAAAAGTTTGTTTTTAGCAGTTCTAGAAAATCTAGCTTTTACTTGCTCAAAAGTTTCAACCAAACAAGTCCTTATTTTTATCAACTTGATAGATGGTTGATGTATATTGAATAGGCACACATACTTCAATTCCTACTTTTTTTTAATACATCTATAGTGGGAATCACAAGACTTGATGGTTTTCAATGGAATGCAATTTTCAAGTCTAGATTGATACAGCTCAACGAACTGATTTTTTTTTTTATGTGGAGTATACAATTAGTCGTAGACTGGTAGGCCCTTATTAGCTCTACTAAGTTTATTTTCTAGTGGTAATTTCATCATTTGAACAACTTCGTCTTAAGCCTTAAGATTTTAGTGTGTCTAAGGTCACGGTAGCAATATGATTAGCGCAGAATACTATCTAAGTCATATAAGCTCAAACCTAAAATAGTTGATTGGATATGTTAAATGTGTCGTTACGATTCTTTGCATTGAGGGATAATTGATGTCATGTTTTCAGAATTTAGAGATGACCGTCGCCATTGTAACTTGTAATACTGATTTGGGGGATGAAATGGATATTGGTTGAATTTTGGGGAACCATCGGTCTGTAATTTTTCATCTAAGCTCCTTTTGTACGTGAAGTCTAATCTACTATCTGACTCCGTCAGCATATTTTCCTTACTAATTAAACGGAAATGTGCGATAAATTTATCAATGCGTCTACTTATAATTCTATTTTGGATTTTTGCTTCTGAAAGTTTTCATTGATATTTGTGTAACATCTACAAAATAACCTAGATTGGTTGATTATTTTTTTCAAGCTTATATATGGTCTATACAGTAGTCGTGTACATATTAAAAAATTGTGAAAGATCTGGAGGATTTGATCAAATAAGCTTTTAATTTGCACCAAGCTACAAACCATGAGATGCTTAGAAGCTTTTATCATACTTTTTGTAAATGCCGAAAGGTTACATTAGAAATAAATTTTGAATTTCCACTTTTGCACCTAAACAAACTAGCTGAAAAACTTAATACATTGTTTCCATTTTCAGGTCCGTACACTTTCCGGCAAGAACAAAGGAACCCTGAAATTTTCCTACAAATTTGGCAATAAACTCCCTCATGCACCTGCATCAACCGCCGCAGCACCATCACACTATGCTGCTGCACCACCGCCTTACACGGCACCACCACATTATGCCAATGCACCATACTATGCCGCTACACCAGGGCCTTATGCTGAACCACCACCTTATGCTACTAAACCACCACCCTATACTGGAGCACAACCACCTTACGCTGAACCAACACCATATGCCGCCGCACCAGATGGAAAATCCTCAAGCGAGCCCGTTATGGCCTACCCAGCACAGCATGCCCAACCTTCATACAATCAGCAAGGATACGGATACCCACCACCTCAGCAAGGATACGGATACCCCCCACCTCAGCAAGGGTATGGATACCCGCCACCTCAGCAGGGGTACGGGTACGCGCCACCTCAGCAAGGGTACGGATATGGGGCGAAGCCACCAAAGAAGAAGAAGCAAGGGATGGGTGGTGGTCTCGGATTAGGGTTAGGCGCTGGTTTGCTAGGGGGGTTGCTTGTGGGTGATATGATTTCTGATGCTGGTGATTATGGTGGCGGGTTCGATGATGGCGGTGGTTTCGATTTCTAGAAACTGTTCTTTTCTGCATATCTATGTTTATTTATTTTTTGGTTTTTTATGGAATATTAAGGGATCTGATTTTGTTGTGTATATGAGTTGGAATTGAATCAAATATGTTTTCCCTATGCTACTTATGGATTTATGTACTATATGGTTATTGTTAAAATTCATGTCATTACTATACTGTTGATTTCTTGTGGCTGTGGAAGTTGGTTCTGTTTCTTAGCTTGAAAACAGGTATTTGTAATTGTCATCGAAACTTGATTTACACCATGAGTGATAGAATTGTGCTCGTGTAAGGAGTGAAATTTTTGTTTATGACTTTTTGATTTGAAAATGCCATGTCAAATCGTGTTTTTTGGAAGTATGACTACTGGTTTTGCAAAATGTTTTGAGTATTTCATGATGTATATGGTAGTGAGTCGTTGACTACACTCTTATGGAACAGCAGTTGCATATGTTTCTGCAGTATCGAAGTTTTGTTAGTCTGTGTTAAACGATTAACTACTTGCTTTACTTGAAAGTTAAAATTCAAGTGTTTCAGTACTGGAGAAATGGATTTGTTGTTAGAATGAAAGATGTCGTATTTACTAGATGGATTAGGTATAAAGTGCTTGATCCTGAGAGACTGAAACTCTTGTTGTTTGGAAACAGGATACTTACGTGATATCATGGCTAGTAGTAAAGTGTTAAACATTGTCGTCTTTGGGAAAAGATCAATAGCTGCTTGTCTAGGAAGAAAGTGATACACGGCGAGGATGCCAGGAACTTTATAAACAAAACCCTTAATCAATGATTACTAAATTAGTAAATGTGCAAGGACAATGTTTAGGGACCGATATGGTATTAGATAAATCGGTTTTACATGTTCTTGTGTAGTTGTGTGGACCAGGAATGTATGCTAATATATCGCTGATCTGGACAACAAATATCTATTGATCAGCAATCAGCATCATTCCCAAAATTATCATACTTTAGTATTGATAATTGGCATGAGAAACGTGTGCCGACGTTTGCTTCTTCCTTTAAATGGTTTAGATTAGTGCAGATTTCTTCCTTGCAAGAGCTTATAGGCTGAGGTAATTCTCACTTCTATTCCGTTTTGTGGACATTCGTGGGGCTGATATACACTGAAGTATATTTTGACATTGACAAGCAATTGATTTTGAACAGAAGACCATTATATGTGTTGAGGATCACTTGAAGGTTCCATAAATAATCTGTTGTGGGAATATATGCGAGTGTCAGCAGTCGATCACCTTTTCCGGTTATTTATGAAGTGTTCCTATAAGTTACTGGGAGATATGCGAAGGGAAATTTACCATATTCTGTTTTTTTTCTTTCAGTCAGTATCTGAAAATACATCTTACACTAAATCCCTGAATTCGCATTGTAAAATGTAAGAGCATCTGCAATAGTGTTGTTATCTATTGTTAAGTAAAATAGTTTGCTAACAATGCATTTTTTTTATCTACATTAGTTACGTTAAAATATGTGTTATCTTTATAGATGTTAAAAATGCTTTTAATGTTTGTAACTGCTGACGTGACAAACACAACCCACAATCAACGTTATTATCTCCTATAAATTCTCGCCATAAAAATAATAACCAGTAAAATAAAAGAGAAATGTTTAATTAAAAATTAGTAACATTGTTAACGTGAAACTAATGTGATTATTAAATTTAAGATGTCTATGTGTCATTTAACAACTTTTTAAACGGTGATGTGTCATTACTTAACATTAAAAAGTTAACAAAACTATTATGGATGCTCTAAGTCTTATGGGGGTAAGGTGTTGTATATTTCGGTGAGGTTTTATCTACATTAGTTACGTTAAAATATGTGTTATCTTTATAGATGTTAAAAATGCTTTTAATGTTTGTAACTGCTGACGTGACAAACACAACCCACAATCAACGTTATTATCTCCTATAAATTCTCGCCATAAAAATAATAACCAGTAAAATAAAAGAGAAATGTTTAATTAAAAATTAGTAACATTGTTAACGTGAAACTAATGTGATTATTAAATTTAAGATGTCTATGTGTCATTTAACAACTTTTTAAACGATGATGTGTCATTACTTAACATTAAAAAGTTAACAAAACTATTGTGGATGCTCTAAATCTTATGGGGGTAAGGTGTTGTATATTTCGGTGAGGTTTTATATGGTAGCAAAAATCTCATTCCAGTAGTATGTTTGCTTTATCGTAAGTTTGATAGTAATTGCTGCCTCAAGGCCAGTGAGTGGTAATATTTCTTATACACGACTAGATGGAGTTCTTTAATGCTAAATTGGAACAGTATCAGCAAATTAACATCGTATAAAAGATTTGAACATTCCTAAGATCTGTGATCACAGTCTAATATGCTTATACGCAGTTACTAGGGGTCATTAGCAGTTTCGTTAAGTCTTGCTAGCCTTCTATCTATCTATTAATCAAGGCGAATGAATACCAATTAGAGCAAACTGCCTGCAATAATCCCAGAAAAGTGATTAAAAAAAACTTGAACTGTTGTTTTAAATTGCAAAGACTGGGATATAGAGTGTCTCCAGCTAATATTTCTGTAATTCAGGATGGTTTTGAGTTGCTTAATGATACTTGATACTTTCCACACTATTAATTGGGTCAATAATCTTCCAACAATTAATCAATTCTCTAGCTTATAATTTCCTTGTGTTTTTATTTTAGCGATAAGTATATAACATGGTTTTCAGATTACCAACCCTGCAATTTTACCATATACTAACACAAGATTCTTATGATTTGTCAAAACTGCAGAAAACAAATACCAAAAATTTAATGCAAAAAGGAATGAAAAGCAAAACAGAAAACTTATAAAATAAAACTAGACATTTCATTTCATAAACACTACCGAGTACCGATTACATAAGATAAACAGAAAAACAAACTACCTCAAGTAGTACTAGATCTATCATCTAACCAACAACACTATCATCCCCAACCCAAAACTTAAACCCAAACCCAAACCCAAACCCAAACCCATTTAACACCTAAGCAGCCTTCTTGGGTGACTTGGCAGCTTTGGGGGATTTGGTTTCATCACCTGCAGTCTTTTTGGGGAGCAGAATCGGGTTGATGTTAGGAAGAACACCACCAGCAGCGATTGTGACACCAGCCAACAGCCTTCCAAGCTCCTCGTCATTCCTCACAGCCAACAGCAAATGCCGAGGGTTGATTCGACTCTTCTTGTTGTCACGTGCCGCATTACCAGCCAACTCCAACACCTACATAGTAAATCACCCAATTAATTAGCCAATTATCACTGTAAATGAGTGATAGCGATTGCAGTTATTAGCTAGTTATAACAAAATTTGGACTAAATTTGAAAACTAGGAAAATCTACAAATAAAACTTTGGAACCAATCAAATTGAATAATAAATTCGATTCTCAAACACACAGGAATTTTAACTGGCTAAATAAAAGATAGAGAAAACATTTCTAAAATTAGAAAATGATTCTAAATTTGCCAGATTAAACAAACTATACAGATATAGAATTCATAAATGAATCTTAAATGAGTTATATTGTTCAACAGCATACAAGTGAAGCAATTGCATTTTTGAACTGGTTGTTACTAATTTTGGATTTAATATACTAAAACTGGGCTGATCAGAAATTAGAACTTTTAACCAATTAAATTTGATTAATGATAAAAAGTTACAAATAGATACATACAGCGCTAAAACATGGAAATCGAGAAATTAGACAGATCTACATTTTCTTAAAAATAGGATCTCAGCATTAGTAATTTTGCCAATAAATAACAAGGTTCAAAAGGAAAGAAAACATGCCTAATTTAAAACTAAACCTATCAAACACAAGAGATTATTACTCACTACATTAACCAAGCAGATCTAGGCATAAACCAAATCATTTACTCGGAATTTTATATCGAGAATTTTAGCATGTGTACAAAAGGTTATAAATAATGACTTCAAAACTAATCCAAACAGATAATCATCAATAAAATCGACAAAAAGAAGTATTGCAGTTAAGGTGTATGGTACAATACCTCAGCAGCGAGGTACTCGAGAACAGCAGCAAGATATATCGGGGCACCAGTACCAGTCCTTTTAGAGTACCGACCCTTCCTAAGAAACCTAGCGATACGACCCACCGGAAACTGTAGACCCGCCTTTGCAGACTTTGACACCGTCTTCTTTCTCTCTCCCACTCCTTTCCGACCTCCCGCTCCCTTCTTGCTTCCTCCCTCCATTTATATTCTAATTTCTCTCTAAATAAAATTGAATAAAAAATGGGGGGGAAGTGGTTGAGATGAGTGATTAGAATTGGTTTGAATTTGGGATGAGAAATGGAAGGAATTTGGGGAGGTATTTATAGGAGCTGGATTAGGGTTGACACGCTGGCAATCCGTGTAATTTTGGGTTTTGGGTTTTGTGATGAACGGCTGAGATGGTTACACGCTGGCGATCCGTGTGATTTTAATATTAGATGCTGGGATGAACGGCTGGGATGATTACACGCTGGCGATCCTTGTGATAAAATTTGGGTTAATTGGTGGTCTAGTGATCTAACGGCTCTGTATGGGTCTGTTTCAAATTTTGGACGATTAAATTGTTGGTTTTTGGTATTCAAAGAAATGGCGTTGGAAATGCAAAATTGAAATGATTATTGTTAATGAAAATTTGATGAACATTGAACAATAACTAGTTTGTTTATGTTGCTTTTTAATATTAAAGGAAATGGTGGTAGAAAACCAAAATTAACATGAATTTTTCTTCAGTATACTAACTAACTGTGTGTCGGTGTGTGTGTCCATTCATTATATATTAATGAAAATTTGATGAGTGATACCTAATTTGTTTTTGTTGCTTTTTGGTATCAATAAAAATGGTGGTGGAAATATTATAAATCATACATTTTACTTGGTTAAGTCGTGTTTTTCAATAATAATTATTTAAATGGTCGACAATAATAGTTTGGACGAAATGATATCTTTATTGATTGATTGAGTAAATTACAATATGTCTTGTTATAATAATCTTAATCTCTCTAATATTCGGTATAGATCTTGGGTTTTCGATTTGACTTCTTTTATGTATAATTTCATTTGAGATAAGCATTGAAAAGTCTCCGTTCTTGTTATGCCTTTTTCTACTGGCGAAAATCAGATATCTTTTCGTACTGCTATTTGAGTTTATTTATAGGAGTTCGTACATCACAGGATGTTGACATGTGGGGATTTCATCTGTTGGTCATGGGCTTTTAAGTTAGTGAGTTTCTATTATTTGGAATCAGTCCGGTGGGCCCTTGTCTTACTTCTTTTACAAAGAAAAAGACCATTATATCTCTGTGCTTAGACTGTTACCCCTATTTGATGCGCTGGATACGCACTTTAAATGTATGGGTTGGATAGATACCGAATACAACTTATCGGGTATTATTTTCATGTTGTATAAAAATACAAAATTAACATGGTGTTTTTTTACTTTCTTAGTACCTGTGTATGAGTGTATCCATTCATTTATTATTTAAAATTTGATGAATGATGATTGATTTGTTTATCTCGTTGCTTTTTGGTATTAAAGAGAATGATAGTATAAATACATTATTCACATGATTTTTCTTTAACTTATTAACTGTGTATATCTATTCATTATTAATGAAAATTTGATGAATACCGTAATAACCAATTTGTTTATGTTGCTTTTTGGTAACTAAAGAAATGGTGGTTAAAAATACAAAGTAAATGAATTTTCTTTACTTTACTTACTGTGTATCCATACATTTGTTAAGTATTAGTTAACTGTTTAATATTATTTATTAATTAATTAAAATAGATTCGAAAAAAAAAACTTTTTGAAAGTCAAGTTGAATCTCAGTTTGTTTCTGAAAGAAAAAAAAATAAAATTTCTTTTTTATTTATTTAATTAATATTATTAATTATTAAATTAAAAAAAAGTTTTCCTGATTTCTAGAATCAGGTTTTCCTGTTTTTTAAAAAGAAGTAAAATTTAGAAATATTTTATTGGATTAATTTTTAATTAGTCTTTTAAGAGCTTTTAAAATACCAAAAATAAATAAATTAAACTTAGCTATTTCAGACCAATAACATTCTGAAATTCTAACTAATAAGAATTAATAAACTCTTAGAGCTCTTTGTTGTGTTACCATGATGCAACAGGTTTAACTCGGATTCTCATGAAAATCCGAGTTTATTTTTTCTCACCTTAATTATGCATGTTGAGTTGAAATTCTCATGAAAATCCGAGTTTATTTTTTCTCACCTTAATTATGCATGTTGAGTTTTCAACTCAACATGTATGCCTATAGAGCGCGTTTTCTTTTAGAGATACCAAACTTGCTAAGGCGTTATTGATAGAAAAGAGCGATGCCACGAGACTCTGGAAGCTCTAGATAATGTTATTAGAAAAAGATCAAGAGACGATTCTAGACGCGTGGAATGAAAAGATGAATAGCGTGGAGGAGGCTAAAACGATGAAATTATGAGAGGAGAGTAATAATAAGTCTATTGTGAGGATGTATAGTGAAGTAGAAAAGAAAGATGAAAAGAAGAACGATAATGTTGTTAGCGCTAATACGAGAATGATGTAGGAAAGTCGAATAGTGAAAGAGGAACAAGACGTTGTACCCCAATATCACCTGTATACTTTATCTTTACATAAAATCGCAGTTATCATTCCTTTGATAATAAAAGACCTTTCCCTTACCTATATAAACCAACTCCAAAGCCACAATCAATTGTCCTACCTATACAACCACATCGACAATCAAAAGAGATAGAGCACAAAGAAGACGGGTTATTCGATAACCACCAATTGTCGCTCAAGCTAAAAAGACGGTGAAGCCAAGAGAGTAACCAACCAAGGAAGTGGATTTAAAAAAGTGAGTATGAGAAAAAGATAGTGCTTGAAGAGGACTTCAAGGAAGGACAAGTTAGAGTTGTTAAAGAGCTTATAAGTTTGTTTGATGCGAATGAAGATCATTTGGCTGGATCCGACGCAAATAAGGACTTTAAAGTGTAGTTTGAGGATAAGCGCATAATTAGAGATGTGGAGGAGTGACTATGGAAATGACCATGAGTCTGATAGGGGATTATTTGTGTTGTATTGCCATGATAGATTGTTGAGCATTCAAACTTTAAATTTGAAAGTGTACTCTTGTGTGAAGCTAAGCAAGTGCAGTTTTGAGCATACGAACCCTGTGAAGCCTCTTATAGGAATAGAGGTAAATCTAGTCGAAAGGGAGGTAATTGGCGAGTAAGATATAAACGCTATTTGAATGGAAAACTCGACTGATTTTTGAGATTTGGGTGTGCTAGAAAGAGAGTGTCGTTCGACCATAAGAAGAAGCCCAAAAGACCTCATGTGAATAATGAACTCAAGACCGCAAGCAGCCATCCGTGGAATGATGAAGTAACCACTCTGCTAAGAAAGAAAGGGTGGCAAAACTTGGTTGGTCTATCGCTTGATCGAGTTAAGTAAAAGCTGACCATTCTTAATCGTTTAATTTTAAAAGAGCCAGCTATCTTTTGTTCTGTTTTATTTGTCTTTTATACTTATATATATAATGTATAGTTCTATGTTTGACTCTGCATGTACTTTTTAGTTTTTTTTTGTGTTGTATCAACGTTGACGTTTTTTGATCTCTCTAGTTAGTGAGCACACTATCCGGGCTAGTTGGGTGAGAGCATGGCATGTTTTGGCCCCGTGCAAGCAGTGCCCATGCACCGCAGCCAAAAAAATTGGGGGCCCAAAATATTTAAATGTTATGAGTATATATATATAATATTTTACACACATTAAATATATTGTATCGGATAATTATACAATGATAAATGACGGTAGAGTGCAGTTCAATTTGTTTGTAGGTCTTAGGTTCAATCCATGTTGCTATCAATTTTTTGATTTTTTCTTTTGTTATTAAAAGTTTTATTAAATTAACGACTTTCATAATTATTACATAGTTATTTGCAAATTACAAACCTTTTACCTATAATAAATTTTATAAATATTTATGCTAATCAAATTTTATCTTGTTTTTTATGGGGTAAAACACTGTCAAATGTTAGATCTATCATCTAACAAAC
Source organism: Primula vulgaris (assembly GCA_963920805.1). NCBI lineage: Eukaryota > Viridiplantae > Streptophyta > Magnoliopsida > Ericales > Primulaceae > Primula > Primula vulgaris. The sequence goes on along the minus strand of OY987216.1, from coordinate 4,466,439 downwards.
TTAAGAAATGACAAATCGATAATTTTTAAAACCGAACTTCAAACTTATAGAAGTCATTAATAAATATTGATGAGCGTATAATTAGCTCAAATGTTTATTACAACAATAATAAGCTTAAAGACTTAAAGAAACCATTCATTCACATATCTTGAAGTATATATATCTGTTTTCTCTATATCAGATGCCTTTTTACATTGCAAGTTCTGCTATTTATAGGCAAGGTTATTTGGCATTTGCCCAATATCAAATGTGATGTTTTTGGTGATTGGCTAGCAATGAAAGATAAATGAAACGATACAATCTTGTTGGTCCAATAAGAATGACGAATCTCAATGATAATTATATATTTTTTTATCTAGATATTTACTAATTTTTAGATTAAGTTGTAAAATTTGAAAGTATAGAAGCTTTTTAGTACAGTAAAACCTCTCTATAAGAATACTCCATATAGGAATAACCTCTCTATAGTAATAAAAATCCCGGTACCAACTCGGGCCAGTTCAAAATAAAAATAACTTCTCTATTGTCATATTCCGTAGTTTTTTATGGTCCCGTTAGTTATAAATCCACCTCCTTATAGAAATAAAATACATTTCATTACAAAAATATACATTTCATTATAAATACTATCATCCTCCGAGTTATCTTCTTCTGCATATTGCCTAATTCCATCAACGATTTCTTCATCGGTTAAAGTATGCGTAACTTGTTGCTAAAAATTAGAAGAAGTATAACTCAAAGTGATTGATATGTTTACTTTAATATACATCGTATTTATACATGTAAAGAAGGCTTATGAAATATTGTATCTGACTTTACAAATTTTAAAATACATGTATTTGTTTTCAAAATACTTGTATTTGTTTTCTACATACATATATTTGTTTAACTAAACTTTTGATAGATTAATTTGTTTGTTTTAACTTATAATGAAACATGTATATGTATCTAATATTATGTAAATACATATATTTTTTATTTTTTTAATATGTAAACTCTATATAGGAATAACCTCACTATAGTAATATTTTTTCATGGTCCGCACAATATGACTGTATAGAGGTTTTACTGTAGTATAAATTGTGTCTCTCTTGTAGTTTAAGTGTCTACGTTGTTTTAAAAAGTGTTCAATTGTCATGTAATTTTTAGATTAAATTGTAAATTTTGAAAGTAAATAGTCGTATAAATTGTGTGTCTCTTGTAGTTTAAGTGTCCACGTTGTTTTAAAAAGTGTTCAATGCGTGTTTGCGGAAGTGTCCGTTTGTCGGACGAGTGTACACGTGTCCGTGTGTCCGACACGCAATACGGCGCCTATTTTAGAGTGTCCATGCATCATAGCGGGTAAGATATCAAAAAGGCAAAAACACTTAAAACATGTACCAGCTTGCAAAGAGTTAGACTTGCCACGAACCAAATAAAGAGTAATATATCCGAATACTTTAGGGTACGTATATATATCCTCATCTGAATCACATAGATTTGAGCGATAATAACTTATATGGAGAGCTATTTCGAAACTGGGGATTGTTTCGTAATTTTACTACACTTAAGATTTCTAACAATAACATTTCTGGGAGCATACCGGCAGAAATAGGACTGCCACCAAAGCTACAAAGACTCTCGACCTCTCTTCAAACCGTCTTAGTGGACAAGTTCTGAGAATTTTGGGTAAATTATTATTAGACATCAATTGATTGTATATGTGCCGATGTGTACCTTTGGTTATGTACTTGAAATTTGAGGAGATAAATGGGAAAGCAGTAGGCAATAAATTGTTTAGAATAAAATGAATGTGGTAAAAACGACGAATAATGGACAATCTAATACAAATTTTTTAAAAATATAATGCAAATTATCGACAATCTAATACAAAATTTTGACAATCTCGTAGAAAATATAATATACAATTTTTTTGACAATTTAATAATTTTTTTTTGACAATCTAATAATATTTTTGACAGTCTAATAACTTTTTTTTGACAATTTAATACAATTTTTTTTGACAATCTAATGATTTTTTTTGACAATCTAATAAATTTTTGTGATAATCTAATGCAATTTTTATGACAATTTAATGGACAATTAATACAATCTAATGCAATTCTTATGACAATCTAATAGACAATTTAATCCATTTTTTTGATAATCTAATACAAAATTTTTAACAATATAATTAAATTTTTTCGGCAATTTAATAAAAAAAAATTGACAGTCTAATATGGTTTTTTTTATAATCTAAACAACATTTTTGGTAATCTAATACAATTGTTTTGGTACTATTTTTGATAATGTAATACATTTTTTTTGACAATCTAATACAAAATTTTAACAATCTAATACAATTATTTTTACAATATAATTCAAGTTTTTGGGCAATTAAATATATAAAAAAAAGCAGTCTAATACATTTTTTTTGACAATCTAATAAAAAAAATTGACTGTCTAATCAAAATTTTGACAATTTAATGCAATTTTTGTGACAATCTAATGCAATTTTTGTAACAATCTAACACATTTTTTTTTATAATCTAATACAAAAAAATTTGAATACAAAATACAAAATACAAATACAATTTTTTTGACAATCTAATACAAATTTTTTGAACAGTCTAATAGTTAATTTAAAAAAAAACAGTTATACAGAAAAAACCACGCTTTCCAAGAACCATCAAGAAGACACTAACTCGAGTTTTTAGTTCTCTTGAGTCTTGATAATACAGAAAAAAGAGAGATTCTTTTCTGGCAAATTAGAGATAAAAAGTGACTGTTGGGTAAAAGAGCTGTATTGCGTTATTTTCCATCACTTTGTTTTAGGAAGTAAATTGTATAAAAACATGTGCACAACTAGACACATGTTATTCCAACCCTTCATATTTATATTTTATTTTGGAATACTGAACCCCAAATTTCATTAATATATTCCAAAAGTACAAGAAACATATTTTTTTTCATTTCCAATTGTCAGTTGCAAGACTGAAAATAATTTAACTGATGTCTTGTCCTTTGAGTTATTTCACCAAAACACAGACATGTTGAACTTGAATTATTTTACACATCATTTTTATCCAACTCAACCAACAAAACCCACTTGGAACAAACGCATTGCCGGCTAGTCGTCTCGGGGTTACAACAAAACGGCTTCATCGTAACAAATAAATAATATATTTTTTGTCTACAAACCTAATTTTAAGAGACCAATTTTTTTAAAAAAATTATCTCCAAATACAATATTTTACCAACACATAGACAATTTGAATTTGTCTCAAAAAAGATTTAGACACAAAATTAAATTGTCTACTTATGTTGTTATGACTTATGAAATTGCTTTTGGAGACAATTTTTTTTAAAATTTTGGTTACTAAAAAGCAAATTTGAAGAGTCTAATAAAAAGTACCATGTTGAGACAATTTTTGATAGTCCTTGTAGGGACTGTAGCAATGATCTTCGCATGCTGCAAATGAGCCGAGCCAATCTTCGCTCTGCTCAAGCTCGGCTCGCTTACTAAACGAGCATGTTCAGACTCGGCTCGTTTATAAACGAGCTCAAGACGAACATGTTCATGAGCGATGTCTGAATACGTTTTCGAACAAGTTTAGTATCGTTTCGTTAAAAGAATCTTTTTTACTTAACTAAAATCGATGTTAAGCATAGCAATAATACAATTATTTATTGTGACTTTTAATTTTAATAAGATTTAGTTTTAAAAAATGAATTTATTACATAAATTGAAGAGTATTTATAGTCGATCAACATTAAATTTGTAAATTTTACTTATTTAAGCTGAAATGTATATGAAAAAAAAATTATAAAAACTTTCAAACGATCTCGAGCCTGCTCTGCTCAGACTCGTTGGTAAATGAACGACCACAAGCTTGTTCATGAAAGACTCGGTTCATTTGCATCATTTGCATCATCTGCATACGTGATTTGGATAGGCGCCGGGGATGGGCCTGTGTAGTCATTCAGCTCAACCTGTAACCTCCTTTCGGTCCTTTCTGTGACCATTACTTCCTCTGTTTTCACCTATATTATTATAAATGGGAAATTTATGTTTAGTACGTAGAGCAACAAATAGCATAAGACTAGCAACAAAGAGCATGAAAGAGTATAAAACACAAAATCTAAAGGTTAAGACTCATAGCAACAAAACAGAAATCATGACACAAAGAAAATAGATAGTATCAAACATAAAGCATCAAACAAACGGCAAACAAATTTTAGTAGCAATTAAGAGGGTTTTTTTTTGGTTTTTTAGCTACAAACCATTTCGTTTTTGAGCCATCTATTATCATTTTTTTCTTCCGTTTCTGTCTACTTACAATATTTCTTGTTTTCAGGAACCAAATGTTAAATACTTTAAAAAATTGATAACGCGTGTGTCGTATGACCCATTTCCGTTAACTGCAGAGGAAAATATTGTCAATTAAGGGGCAAACTTACAAAAATTGTTGGATAAAGTTAAAAAAGACGCCAAAAAAAGTACGTCTTAGGCGTAAAAAGACGTCGGACCGGCCCTGATTTAGACCTATTGTTAATGCACTAACGGAAATAGATCACGTGATAGCACGTGTTGTCAATTTTGTTAATTATTTCACATCTGGTTTCCAAAAAAGACAAGGATTGTAAGTAGAGGAAAGCGAAAAAAAAACTATAGTATGAGCCTAAAAAACAAAATGAGGTGCTACTACAGGTAAACAACAACAAAAATAACCCCAACTAACAAAAATAAGCCCAACTAAGAGTAAAAAAAACAAAAACATACTATTGTTGTAAGATATTATTGGACTATTGGGCCTTACTCATAGTGGGTCTAAGTTAAGCTTTCTGTCTTGTATAACCTAACCTCTAGTATATAAAGAAGGTTAGGGTTCCCTTGTATTCATATACATTCTGATTTAATAAAGACCATGTTGTTGTCTCTCTCATACTTCTCTCTATATCTATACATATCTCTATATATCTCTATAACGAGCTAATATGTTACACAACACGTTATCAGCACGATGCTCGCGGGGACTAAGATATACGCTCGCAGATATTGGAGATTTTGATAAACGCACGGATATTGAGTATCTATAAACCTTGAGGTTTATCCGGGTTTAATTGGGTTATTGTTATATCGACATTCACCAACATACCTAGAGTACGGTATTTTTTTTTTATATACTTAAACGTCGTGTTAATCGCATATAATTTGAATTGCTTAGCTGTGTTAAGTACATATTCTATCTATTGTCTCCTGTAAAATCCATGGAATTGGATGGTTAGGTTTTTTTTACCCTACTGTAAATTAGAACATAGTACAAACAATCTCATGTATGAACTACTATATTATATTTGACCATTGAATACTACTATGTATATAGTAATACTAAGTACAGTTAATCACATGCCAAATAAAAAGTTTATTAAGTACAGTTAATCACATGCCAAATAAAAAGTTTATTTGTTTAGCTACTTGTATTGACTGTATGCTAACATAAACAACTGCATTCTATAAATAAAAATACGGGAATTGTATGCGTAAGGTAATTACATATATGTATCCTTGACAAACTTGTCTGATTAGTCTGATTGGTAGTTTGTTGTAGAGATTTATTGCCCATGGATTATGTAATTGAAGATTATATTACAAACTGCATATAAATTGAAACCTTATGCTACTACTACTGCCATCATCAATTTCCTGCGTATGAATTTAGACTGTGATCTTGTTTAAAATCATGTAATTGTAAAACATGTATTAATCTGTCAGATTAAATCTGCAACAAACTGAAACATATGTATTGATTTGTAATTCTCTGAAAGCTGTAAATTATTCTGTAAATTACTCAAGGACTAAACTGAAACTTGTCTGAAATTGTGGACTGAAGCTGTAATAATGCTGTAAATAGATATATAGTTTGTTGTAATTACACGGATAGTCCCTGTAATATATTACATGTATAAAAACAGTATATATGTGTTATAAAAGTCAATATTCGGTCTAAATATTCACCCACATGCATATATATATTTATTAAAAAGGCAAGTGAATAAAAATTGCATGTTAATTGAATAAATTGATATGTTTCCATGTAAATTTAACCTTTTGCATGTTAAAATATTTTTTTACCATATATAGAATTGATTGGTAATTAAAAATATATTGCTTGCTTGCATGTTAAAACTACCATGTATAGAATTACTTATATGGCAATAAACCGTAGATAATTGATTGATATCTTATTAGTATAATCAACATATCTTTTGATATTACCATAGATATAAATATACCATATGGCAGTTAATTGATTTGATTTGATTTGGTATGATATAATTTGTGTGATTGATAATCCTGAATTGATTTAGTTTATCACCAAATCTACTGCATGATTAGATATATATCATGAATATATTTTATACTGCCTTGTATATATGTGGTTATCTAGAAAAGACATACCTGTTATTTATTGCCATGAATGGTAGAATTGCGAAATCATATATATTCACATTTAAGTTGGAAAAATTATGAAACTTCCCCAAATAGGCTCACCTATTTGGATACGATGTCTAGGAAAGATATAGGCAGAAGTCGATATCCTAATGAGGTCGGGTTTTAAGTGGCATTCGTGCCCTCCACCCTCACCGTCTTTCCTGGTCGTTTTTCAAGTAGAGCTACCGAAAGGGGTTGACTAAATAATAAATTCCCCAAGTGTGTTTATATAGTGATGTATGTTTCGCCGAATTGGTGTCTCTGTATCGACCTGTCGTTCGATCAATGAGAACCTATTCACATTACAAGCAAAACTATTTTTCGAACCTGTCGTTTTGAAATAAAGTTTATGCTTGTGCAAACCATAAACATATAAACCAGTCGTTTTATATGATAAATAATCCAGAACTCTCAACACATGTTGGATGCCATCTATGATGAGAAAAATCGTAAAAACATACTTGCAAAATGACTGTTTAAACGTTGATTTTAATCTGTCACCACATGTTACTCACCCTGATGTGTGAAAATGTGATACCCAAAATTTTTTTGGATGCCATCTTTGATGAGTAAAACACGAGTTTGTTGTTACCCTCGAGATGAATGCTAAGGCGTTGATTTTATTCCGTCGCCACATTTGAGACGTGATAACGTCTATGGTGAACAAATGTCTGAAATTGACATATTGGAGCAATCCTTCACCAAAATACTAGCTTGAAAATTGTATTCCATAAGCAGTATCGTGAATTTATATTCACCATGTTCCTTTATCGCCCATCTGTTATTGGATAAGAAAATTACCCCGGTGAGTAGTTTTAATCCTATTGGGTTAATGGCGAATTGTTTGCCTGATATTAATGCTCTTCGTGTACATTTTTTTTCACGAATCGAGAACCGAGACAAGTGTTATTTGTCTCGAACTGTCGCGATCCCGATGAATCGCCTAGCCAAGCGAGATTTTAGACAATCGTCAAAAATGAAAACCTGTGGCTTCAAGACAGTAATTGAAATGAACAATATAACCCGTTGTCACAAAGCAAGAGATAATGCTCAAGGAGGCAACTCTATGCTATAAAGACAAAGGTCATGCACGGTTACTCCTTAAATAGTTCAAAACTATTACAAAGGTGAAAAACCCGATGCTAATGTGGTTAAAGTTAATTGAAAGGAAACTCTTGAGACCCCCGATTTTGTGGCTCAAATGAGTTAGATACCTTTCTTTATTGATTTTGATAAATCATTGAGCCATTTTTTCGCTCATCTGGATTATGTTTTTCCATTTGGATTATGATTTTTCCATTTGGACATACTTTTGGATTATGGTTTGCCTGTTTACGAAATTTCTCGAAATAATTTAAAGTGTTTTGAGCAAATTCCTTTGACAAATGTGACCAAACTTTAAATTATGAAATTTTAGGCAATACTTGTGGGGTAGTTGATTTTTTTGAAAATAGTGGGTAACAGTGTACCACATAATTTCAACAACTACTTGCCTAAAAGAGTCCTTTGTGACAATGATTATGGACCTGTCGTTCCAAATCGAAATCTTTGGTAAAACCAAATTGATTTGTCAAATATGAGGCCTTATACTCGTGTAGGTCCTGTCGTACCTTGTTGAGTTATAAAATATTCAAGAAAACCAGTGTTATCTGGTAATAGCTCATGAAAGAATTAAAATTTCTTTACATAGCCTCCATTCAATACGACCAAAAGCGTATTTTAGAGGAGTTGAAATGTCTTTCAAGTGGTTGCTACCACATTCTTTAAAGCATTTAAAGTTACCTTATCATTTCGCCTGTCGTCGAAATGATAAATGATTTAGATGCTAAGACATGATTGTCTGTACTATCATTCGCCTGTCGTCGATTGATAAGAGCATTTTGATATTGTGGAATTGACCGGATGAGATATTCCCGGGTCAAAAGACGATGCTTGATTTATAATCGCATCGCATTTGGATTCTCTCTGAGAATATATTTTGCGATTAATCCGAAATACATGCCATTAATGTTCACTTTGAAAGACTAGTATGTGTAAAGATCACGAAATGAACTCGTAGAATTCTTATAAAGAATTGAAGGAGTTATTGTGGACTTATCCAACCATAAGACGGACCATAAATATAAATGGTTATGGTTGATGCATCGACAATATGATCATATTTTCATGTTGTCCACATAAATGCAGCACTTTCCAAACTTTTAGCCCTATCATTAAGTTGATGGCTCATGATCTGGATTATCCTGAAAAGTCTAGTCGACTTGATAATTCCGAATAGTAATAATCGAAATTTCGATTTGAATTACTTGAGTTTGGAAATTGAAATTGAACATCCTCTCGATTATGTCCAGACCCAAATGGACTCACGGAAAGTTTGATGATGCGACTGCAAATAATTGTACGCATTTCTTGGTCTTGCGCACCAAGATTTATATTTCCATGTGGGGTTATGCTATTTTGCTGCATTGGTCCGTTATGAGGCCCATAGACACTCAAACACCATATGTGTACCAGCTGGTTACTGGTTATGAGCCAGAAGTCTCATATTAACGCGTGTTTAGAGTGATTAATTAATATTTTGATTGAGCCGCTCTAGCGTTCAAAATATGGACCTCTGAATGGGACATAAGTCGATTATGAATCTCATGCCTATCATTTGATAGAGTAGCCTTTGGCAAGAGATCTCTTTACCGCATGATATGCGAAAGTGACATCGCTAAGACTGTTCTCCCCGTCCTTAGGGGGAGATTTGCACATTACCGTTGATAAGGAACGACGTGAAGTAACGTGGCATAACCCGCTCAGTCTTAGCTTGATCCCCAAAACTGCACTTAGTGATAAGTAAGTGCATAGACTCCCTCAAGTCTAACTAAATGCCAGACGCATTTAATGACTTTATGAGATGTCACGAGATCATTTATACCTGCTGCAAAATGCTTGCAAGGATAGACGTCCCTGTCGGACGCCGTGTTCCTGTCGTAACACGTTGTTTTTCCTGAACCCGCCAAGCAAAGGACGTTGCCGTGGGCCGTTAGTCTGTCGTCCTTCCCAAGATATGATGAAGTTGACTGGTTCTTAATTCGTTCATCCCCAGAGGTGGTGAACTGAAACTCGTTTGTCGCACGAGATTATAAAGGATCAAGGAGATGTGTGATTTCCTCCTCATCCTAAAAATCTCGAAATATCTGTCTATCATGATATCTTAGACGATATTGAAGTGAAACGAGACTGTCATTGATTACTTGTTCATATATTCAGTGACGACTGATAATATGAGCAAATTATGACAGCGAACCATGTACCGTTGCCTGAAGTCAACGTAGAATAGACTAGACTAATGGAAACTTGCAATCCAAGTAGACTCCTTAGCAAAAGTGTGTTCGGACCTGTAGCTCCAACACCACCAATGTTAAACAGGTTCGTTATTTGGTTATTCGTAAGGAAAAGTGATGAGAATAATGAGATTGTAGAATGCTCACCTAGTAGCGCAAGGCTTCTCTCACACCTTGGAATTGATTACGAGATGGTTGATTTCCTCGTAATGGACGTTATAACGGTCCCCTACTTTATCAGTTTAGTAGTTTCCCAAAAAAACTGATTATGCAGCATGTGATTGTGGTCACTGTTTTATCTCTATGAGAATTTAGACAAAGAGAAATAGATGAAGGTCCCTGTGTGACTTCATATGTTTTAATCAATTAGTTCCTGACCACGGAACACGATCTCAATTAAATGAGACGTTCACTATATGGATTAATATAATCCGAGCGGATGTGGTATACCCGCCTAAGTGAGTACTTGATTGGCTTGGGATACTTGAACAAGTATTATGCCCTTGCGTGTTTTATTACGCGATCCATTTTTTTGGATTTGCGTTCGAGATGAAGGATCTTGGGAAGACACGGTAGTGACTCGGCCTGATGATCGAGTCCCGTAAAGATTGAATCTAAGTCCATGATTCAGACTACACCCAGAAGGTGTTATGACGTTTTAGTCATTATGACGCTAAGTCGTCAGATTCTCCCATGATCGTTCGATTACTAGACATTGATATAGACCTGGTCCATCCCTGATGAGACGACAAAGAGATATTGAACCATGATGTTCATATCTAAGTACAATAAGCGCATCATTGTACTTGGTCTAATGTACTAGGACGAACATCTTGTCTGCTAGGGGTGGGCACGGGGCGGATTGGGGCGGATTGGTCGCAATCCTAACCCGCCCCGTAAAATAAATAGCGGGACGGATTGGGGCGGATTAGTGAAATTCAAATCCCAACCCAACCCAACCCAACCCATTATAATTAAAACCCCAACCCAACCCAACCCAACCCATTATCAAGCGGGGCGGATTGGTTGCGGGTTGTTTCTTGAATTTTCATTTTAGTCATTAATTTTTCATTATTTCGCATAATTTACCTAAATATTTTTTAAAAAATAAATCTTTCAAATAGAAATATAAACTAAAAGTCAACAAAAATACGTTTAGAATGTTCGGAACAAGTAACAAAGCTAAAACAAAACAAAACAAAACAAATTATTCTTCATCAACATAATCAAAATAAAGTTCAATAGCTAATTGAATCCACAAGTTCAATAGATACAGATTTCGTAATAACTTTATATAACTTCGTATTTGGCTATACTTCAATTACAAATAAAGTTTTTAAAAATAAATTAACCACTCATACTAGCTAGACCCAGATTAAAAATTCCTTCTTTTTATAAATACGAGATAATACATTGAATTTATAAGACAATATATCAATCGAATCATTAACCTTAAGTTTGGACAATGCAAAGATTTTTTGTCTATATATATAATTTTTCTTAAATCAATACTATTATAATATAGAAGCTCTTATTAAAAAAAATCTTGAGAAAATTTATATATATATATATATATATATATATATATATATATATATATGCGGATTGAAACGGGTTGGGGTGGATTAACCCGCGGTTTGGAAACCCCAACCCTAACCCAACCCACGAATTTTTTTACGGATTGGGGCGGGGCGGATTTAACTTTTTTTGACACCCAACCCGCCCCAATCCGCACGGATTGGGTTACGGGGCGGGTTTGCGGATTTTTTGCCCACCCCTATTGTCTGTTGTGAATGGTATAGCTCGACACAGCATCGCGCTAACACGCTGTCATCGAAATGGCACTAAAGACACATTCCCTTACCTTATGGTAATTTTGGAAGTATACTAGTTTATCCCATTTTGCGTCATCGAGTGTACCTATCCCCTTCGGTACTCGAATTAACGCAACCCTTTTACGGTTATACCGATGCCGGTTACTTATCAGACCCGCATAAGGGATATTCCTAACATGGCCTGTCTTTACCATTAGGAATAAGGCAATATCTTGGAGGTCTTGGAATGACTCCAAACGAATCACTCTGATCTACTCGTGCTCTATGAGACGACTAGAGAGTGTATATGGCTTCGAGCTCGTATTAGCCATATTTGAATTACATATGCTCTGTCTCACGATCCAAATAAAACACTTGTCTTATTTGAGGACAACTTGTTGTTATCGATCAAGAGAGACATGACTAGATTATGTTATTTAGCATTTTTTGCCGAAATGAATCTTCACATATGAAGTTAAAGAGCATCCTGTCGAATGCTCGTTTTATTCCACGTTATATTTTCTTGCATACAGTCGTGTGCAAGTAAATGAGGCATCCAGTCGAATGTTCGTACTATTTCTTGGAATATGAAATCTTTGCACCCAGTCGTGTGCAAGTGAGTGGGAGCATCCAGGTGAATGCTTATTGCACTAATTACTACTTAGTCGAAATCTTCGTACCCTGTCGTGTGCAAGTGAGGGGGAGCATCCAGTCGCATGCTCGTGTACTCTTTTTGTCCTTAGACCAAGGTTTTTTCCCACTGGGTTTTCCTTGGCAAGGTTTTTAGCGAGATACATTCCCTGCTATACCTCACTAAGGATTGCCGAAATCAGGGGGAGTATCCTGTCGTATACTTCTTACCACTGTGTACTCTTTTGTCCTTCGACCAGAGTTTTTTCCCACTGGGTTTACTCTGGCAAGGTTTTGATGAGGCACCTGTTTTGTGGTTGATCCCTACTACTACTATTGTTGCACTCTTTTTCCTTCGATCAGAGATTTTCCCATTGGGTTTGCTTTGGCAAGGTTTTGATGAGGCACACTGTTTTTGTGGTTAGTTACTTACATGATATTTCGGCCTATATCATTCGGCTACACAGTTTCTTCTAGGTACCGGTTTTGTCCCACACTGGGTTTTCCGGCCCTAAGGTTTTTATGTGTTTAGCACTGCGAATGAACTCGACTCAGATCGATTGCATGAAGACGAAGAATTCAAGACGTCCAAAGGGGGAGTGTTGTAAGATATTATTGGACTATTGGGCCTTACTCATAGTGGGTCTAACTTGGGCTTTCTATCTTGTATAACACTAACCTCTACTATATAAAGAAGGTTAGGGTTCCCTTGTATTCATATACATTCTGATTTAATAAAGACCCTGTTGTTGTCTCTCTCATACTTCTCTCTATATCTATACATATCTCTATATATCTCTATAACGAGCTAATATGTCACACAACAACTATCAAATTATTTCCGTACATATCGGCAACATTTTGTTGATTCATACACATAGATATGAATATAAACAGGTTCAAAAAGAAACAACGCAACCCAATCATGCTTGATATATGTAAATATATATATATATATATATATATATATATATATATATATATATATATATATATAATAAGAAAGACATTACATAGCATCACACCTTAGACATGGCAAGAATTTGCAAAATGAAACGAATTTTCACAGTAAAAAAACGTAAAATGTACAGCAAATTAAAAAAATTCAGACTAGCTACACACATAGATGGATATGCATAAACGTTTAACACTACTTAAATGGACACCATATGAATATATGATGATAATTGAAAGAAGGAACAGATTGTTTAGGGAGGGATAGATATAATAGATAGATAGATAGTAGTGAGTTTTGTATTGCTAAAAATATGGAGAGATATATGAACTTAGAGCTAGAAACTAGAAATTAGAAATTAGTTAATACTCTCAAGGGAAATGTGGGGATATTTGTGATGCTATGTACTCAATGTTTATAAAGATTTGAACCATGTTGTTTTTTATAAATAAGTTTACAAAATTGTACTAAACCTTCATTTCCTCATTAACAAATCTTCAATTATATTAAAATAAGCATACCATAACTCTATTATATTAACAAAAACATATTTTCAATTAATAATTAATAAAAAATAAAAAATTCGAGATTGATGGTGGGGTGTAGAGCGAGATCAAAAACTCGAGTTTGATGCCGACGGAGATGCGGTCGTCGAATGAGAGACATACGACGGCGACGTGTTAGTTCGAGATTGGAGGACGGATAATGGTTGAATTTGTTAACTAGTGTATAAAATTAAAAAATAAGTATATGAACTCCGTGAATTAAGGGTATGGAGTTCAAAATTATTCATATGAATTATGTAAATAAGTATATGAATTCTGTAAATTGGGGTATGAACTTTTAAAATAAACGTGAACTCTACGAATTAGTATATGAACTTTTGAAATAAGTATATGAACTTTTGGAATAACGGTATGAAAATATACAAATTAGGATATAAATTTTTGAAATAAGGGTATAAATTTTTGGAATAAATTATGAAATATACAAATTATGCTTATGAACTTTTATGTATGTTTTTGTTAATTAGAAATTTTTTGGGTATGTTTTTATTAATTTAGTTTCAAAAGTAGTATGTTTTGTTAATTTATCATTACCGCTATTATAAAAAAAGTGAAAAAACAATTTCTTAGTTGAAGGATTTCCTGGAGATTAACAAAAATAAAGAATTTGCTAATCACATAAAGTAATGCATTTATAACTTTTATGTATTACCTGTTCGAAGTTCTTGGGAGCCCCTTGGCCTTGAGAATCCAGCATCATACCTCTTGTTCCTGCACATTGTAAAAGGTAGAAAAATCTGTTTTCGTTAAAAGGGCACTTAAAGAATAAATTAAGTATCAAGAGTTGATGAAAAACTTACTTGAAAGTGGGATAGCATTCAAGATTACAAGGTGAGAAAAACACAATATAACCACTACTAAATACATATAGCTCTCTCTCATGACTCTTAACATCACTAGTCTTGTAAGGTGGTGAGTCTAGATATGAAAGTTTGTGTTGTGCTATAAAGCTAGCTTACCCACTAGTCCTTTTTATACGTTCTATTTGGAGACTTAAGCTAAATTGGGTTGTTAATGCTTTGGTTAGTACGTACCCAACAGATTAAACTCAAAAGTCAACAAAGGCAATTAGCAAATTATCTGCAAAATGTTACCCCCTTCATTCCGAATTGTGTGTCCATCAGTGTGAAGATAAATTTTTATAGACATGCAATTATTGTTTTCTCTAATAGCTTAAATACCAACTATAGCTCTTATGCATTATGTTAAATTTGTAATGAAAGCAAAACAAATGATAAATTGGAATATTCGTTAGATTTTTAGTTGACAAAGTATAAACAATATAGAACTTTCCAAAATAGAAATATGGACTAACATTTTGGAACGAAATGAGTATGTTCCAAAATGAGCATCAAAGATATGGACCGAAAGTGGAGGGTGACAAAAATCTACTTCTTGCATCTTCCATATAGACTTTTCAAAGTCTTTAGTCAGTGCATCCCTAATTAATTAAGGAATCAAAACAGTAACTCTTTTTCAAACTGGATTGAATTTGAGAGTAAGAGACACTTATGTGCTAATAACGAAGATGCGGTGGCTCTTTTGATGTGGAGATCTAACCATAAAAAATAAAGTCAATCACTTCTATCATCTTGGGAAATAGTGAACCCAAATCCAATTAACCATTGCATTAGTTGGTTCGGAATTAATTGCAATCAGGCTGGTAGAGTCGACAACATTACTATCAAGAGTAGCGGTTTGAAAGGTAAATTTTTGACTTAGTTTTCTCATCTTTATTCTTTACATCATTGTGTTATCTAACATACCTAATTATTGAAGAAAGAGCAATGAGCGGGAACAGTTTCTAAGCTTAAGAAGTAGCAGTTATTTAACTCCTAGATTTCAAATTCAAAGTAACGTAGCATTTTCGTATAAAGAAATGTTTATCTGTAGAAGTAGGAAAAAACCCGAAAATTGTTGTGTTTGTACTTCTCTCTTCGTGAATTAGTCACGGAGATTTTCCATCTCAAATCGGCAACTTCTATTTAGTTTTCATATTTGTGTATCCAACATTTCCATTCCTCTGAATGATTTCTTTCCTCTTTTCGATTCTGATTTGAGTATCGTTTTGTAATTATTGTGAGGGCCTAAGCGGTACCGTTACACATTAGTTGGTACGGAATCCTGCATCTGGCGTCGCATTGGATGAGCCACATCCAAGAAAATTGTGAAAAAAAGATTATATAATACTTGAGTTCATGCATTTTACCTATGTTTCATGTGAAACATACATGAAACGTAGATAATTCTGATGCAAATAGTCCCTTTTTCAATAGGAGAGCAGACAAAGGAGAATTGTCATAATCTGGAAAATAAAACAAAATCCTCTAAAGCCATTATCTCGTGAAACTGATTTCTTTTGACTATTAATTTGGTCTAAACCAAACCCCTTTAACTTCTGAAGTTTATTAGGGGAATGTGGGCTCAAGGAAGCATTTTTTTAATAGCGGAAGACACAGACCGTCACTTTAATTTCTTCCATTATCGACTTTTCAATGTTTTTAGTTAAAATGAGCACATAGACTAACAGAGTAACCCATGACATTTTGTAAATGATAGTATGAGAATCCTGCAACATGTATCAGTTGTTCCTCTTAAAATGAGCACATAGACTAAAACAGTAACCAACAACATTTTGTAAATGATATTCAAAACAATGAGAATCCTACAACATGCATCAGTTGTTTTTCTTATTGTGATCCTTTATGCTTCCATCTTTCCTTTCTAATTCTACTACTTCATCTTCGTCATTTGCAACTAACAAACATTTACAATCTAATAACGAAGAGGCATTGGCTCTTTTGAAGTGGAAATTTAGTCTCGACAAACAAAGCCAATCTGTTCTATCATCTTGGGAAATAATAAACCCAAACCTGAGTAACCATTGCAACAGTTGGTACGGAATTAGTTGCATCAAGGCCGGTAGAGTCGACAATATTACTATCCAGAGTAGTGGGCTTTTACAAAGAAGTTTTTTTTATAAAAAAATGGCTTTAGTGGGGAAATTGATCTTATTTGTGACCTTGTGGGGATCAAGTTTTAAAAGTGTAACTTACTGGGGGGAAAGAATTTATATTTAATAAAAATTGGAGTAAATAATTCTTTTATTCTAGTGAAATCGTCCTCTTGGTGACTGACTTGGTCTTCCATACAGACTTGTAAAAGTCTTTAGTCCTTTTACATCCGTAAAGAGAACAAAACATAAACTCCTATTTCCTAACTGTATTGAACTTGACAGAAAGAGAATCCTGCAACATGCATCAGTTGTTCCTCTTAAAATGAGCAATAGACTAAAACAGTAACCAACAACATTTTGTAAATGATATTCAAAACAATGAGAATCCTACACCGTGCATCAGTTGTTTTTCTTATTGTGATCCTTTATGATGTTCGAAACAATAGAAATATGGACTAATATTTTGGAACGAAATGAGAATGTTCCAAGAGGAGTATCAAAGATATGGGCTGAAATTGGAGTGTGAAAGTTGAGGGTGACAAATATCTACATCTTGCATCAATATAATAGACAAAAAAATTAACGAAAATGCTACTCCGGATAGTTTTATGAGTGTTTATTGGCCATGCTGCAAAGTTAAGGCAGTAAATTTCTATTATAATTTAAAGAAAAGCACATTCTAATTTCAGTTAAACATCATCCCAGAAAAAAACGAATGTCTGTCCATTCAAAAATATAGGAAATAACTCTTTTATTCTTGTGAGTCGTCCACTCGGTCTTCAATATAGACTTTTCAAAGTCTTTAGTCAGTGCATCCCTAATTGGATTGAATTTGAGAGTAAGAGATTCAACGAAGTTCCTGTTAAAATGAGCACATAGACTAACATAGTAACCCATGACATTTTGTAAATGATAGTTAAAACAATGAGAATTTAGCAACAAGAGCTTCGGTTGTTTTTCTCATTATGATCCTATATGCTTTCATCTTTCCTTTTAATTCTACTACTCCAGCTTCTTCGTTTGCAACTAACAGACACTTATGCGCTAATAACGAAGAGGCAGTGGCTCTTTTGATGTGGAGATCTAACCATGAAAAATAAAGTCAATCACTTCTATCATCTTGGGAAATAGTGGACCCAAATTCAATTAACCATTGCATCACACTACAGGAAAAAATTCATATAACAAAAAACAAAATTGTTGCTATTTAAGCTATTTCTGTTACAAACCAAAATTAGCAACAATTTAGCAACAAAAACCGGTATGTTATTGTTTGGCTTGTTGCAGATTCTATCAACTGAATTAGCAACACACAATTTTCATCAGTAACAGAACAGTAACAATATTTTTTTATGTTGGTGTATTAGTATCATAATTGTATCATATTTTGTATGTTGTTACTTGATGGATTTTTTGAAGGTAAAAGGCAACACTTTGCAACATAAATGCTTTTTGTCGGGAATTTGTTACAAAATGTTCATCAACACCTTTTAATATTTGAACAACTGTAGCTATTATTGGTTGTATTATGTTACTATTTATATTATTTATTTATTAAAAAGTTGGTAATGTGTTGCTATTTTGTTACAAAAATCTATTGATGTTCTAACATACCTAATTATTGAAAACTATCAAGAGTAGTGGTTTGAAAGGTAAATTTTTGACTTAGTTTTCTCATCTTTATTCTTTACACCATTGTGTTATCTAACAAACCTAATTATTGAAGAAAGAGCAATGGGCGGGAACACTTTCTAGGCTTAAGAAGTAGCCGTTATTTAACTCCTAGATTTCAAATTCAAAGTAACGTAGCATTTTCGTATAAAGAAATGTTTATCGGTAGAAGTAGGAAAAAAACCAGAAAATTGTTGTGTCTGTACTTCTCTCTTCGTGAATTAGTCACGGAGATTTTCCATCTCGAATCGGCCTAGGAGATTAGCATCTCGAATCGGCAACTTCTATTTAGTTTTCATATTTATGTATCTAACATTTCCATTCCTCTGAGTGATTTCTTTCCTCTTTTCGATTCTGATTTGAGTATCGTTTTGTAATTATTGTGAGGGCCTAAGTGGTACCGTTACACACTAGTTGGAATGAAATCTTGCATCTGGCGTAGCGTTGAATGAGTCACATCCAAGAAAATCGTGAAAAAAAGATCATATAATACTTGAGTTCAAGCATTTTATCTATGTTTCATGTGAAACATACATGAAACGTAGATAATTTTGATGCAAATAGTCCCTTTTTCAATAGGAGAGCAGACAAAGGAGAATTGTCATAATCTGGAAAATCAAACAAAATCCTCTAAAGCCATTATCTCGTGAAACTGATTTCTTTTGACTGTTAATTTGGTCAAAACCAAAGCCCTTTAACTTCTGAAGTTTATTAAAGGAATGTGGGATCAAGGAAGCATTTTTTTAATAGCGGAAGACACCGACCGTCACTTTAATTTCTTCCATTATCGACTTTTCAACGTCTTTAGTTAAAATGAGCACATAGACTAACAGAGTAACCCATGACATTTTGTAAATGATAGTATGAGAATCCTGCAACATGTATCAGTTGTTCCTCTTAAAATGAGCACATAGACTAAAACAGTAACCAACAACATTTTGTAAATGATATTCAAAACAATGAGAATCCTACAACATGCATCAGTTGTTTTTCTCATTATGATCATTTATGCTTCCATTTTTCCTTTAAATTCTACTACTTCGGCTTCTTCTTTTGCAACGAACAAACAATTACACGCTAACAACGAAGAGGCATTGTCTCTTTTGAATTGGAAATCTAGCCTCGACCAACAAAGCCAATCACTTTTATCATCTTGGGAAATAATAAACCCGAGTAACCATTGCATTAGCTGGTACGGAATTAGTTGCACCAAGGCCAGTAGAGTCGACAACATCACTATCACGAGTAGTGGTTTGAAAGGTAAGCTTTCCGATCTTAACTTCTCATCCTTACACCATTTGACTACAATCGATCTCAGTGATAACTCCCTTTATGGGACCATCCCATCAAAGATTGGCAGCCTTGGGAGACTCAGATCTCTTATTTTATCTTCCAACTCGCTCTCCGGTAAGATTCCATTGAAATTATGCCAATTGGCTAATCTCGAGATTTTAATTCTGGGAAACAATAAACTTAATGGCACCATTCCGCAAGAAATTGGATTGTTAAAGTCAGTCATAGATTTGAGATTGGCTCTTAACAGTTTGTCAGGTTCAATTCCGAGTTCAATAGGGAATCTGTCCAACTTAATGCATATTCGCCTGTGGGGCAATAAACTTGCTGGCACAGTGCCGCAAGAAATTGGTATGTTAAGGTCACTTGTAGAGTTGAGTTTATCGAATAACACCTTATTGGGTTCAATTCCGAGTTCTTTAGGGAACTTATCCAACTTAACGATTTTATACTTGTGGGGCAATAAACTTGTTGGCACAATTCCGAGAGAGATTGGTCAGCTAACGAGCCTTACCGTGTTGGACTTTTCACTAAATAACTTGTCAGGTCCGATACCAAGCTCTATAGGGAACTTGTCTAGTTTGACACTTTTGCAGCTTTTTCACAATGAACTTGTTGGCATGATTCCGCAAGAAATCGGCCAGTTGACTAGTCTTACCATATTAGACTTTTCGGAAAACAACTTGTCGGGTCCGATTCCAAGTTCTATAGGAAACCTTACCAACTTGACCGGGTTATCCTTGTGGGATAACCAACTTGGAGGACTACTTCCTGTCTCACTAAATAATATTACAAAATTGGAGTACTTTGAAATTAGTGAAAACCATATCACTGGCCAATTGCCACATAATATATGCAAAAGTGGATCCCTGAAAAATTTTACGGCTATAAATAATAATCTCACAGGTAAGATTCCAAAAACACTTAAAAATTGTACCAGCTTGCAAAGAGTTAGACTTGAAGGGAACCATATAACGGGTGATTTATCCGAAGACTTTGGTGTATATCCTCATTTGGATCACTTAGATTTGAGCAATAATAACTTTTACGGGGAGCTATCTCAAAATTGGGGATTGTTTCAGAATCTTACAACACTTAAGATTTCTAACAATAACATCTCTGGGAGCATACCTGCGGAGATTGGACGGGCACCAAAGCTACAAATGGTCGACCTCTCTTCAAACCATCTTACTGGACATGTTCCAAAAAATATGGGTAAATTATTATTCGACATAAATTTAAGTAATAATGAGTTAACAGGGAAAATTTCAATTGAAGACGGTGACTACCCTAATCTGGAAACTCTGAACTTGACGGCTAATAACATAATAGGCTTGGTCCCAATGCAACTGTCTCGGTGCTTTAAGTTACGGATCTTGGACTTGAGCAAAAATAGACTTGATGGAGATATTCCTTTCGAAATAGGTAATCTTCCAGTTCTGGAGATCCTTGACCTAGCTCAGAATCTGCTTTCAGGTCATTTACCACAACAACTTGGACAATTGATTAGCTTGCATACTCTGAATCTATCGCATAATCAATTTTCTGGTTCAATTCCGCATAGTTTTGATGGACTGATGAGTTTAATATCTTTGAACTTGTCTTACAATCAATTAGAGGGTCATGTTCCTGACACAAAAGCTTTTCGACAAATTTCAGTTTATGATTTTAGAGAAAATAAGGACTTGTGTGGTAATTTTACTGATTTAAAGGAATGTCCTCCAGAAGAAAAAGGCGGTTCAAAAAAAAAGAAGAACAAAGGAACTACAACTGTAATCATTGTTTCTGCTATTACCTTATTATTGTTGATATTGTTCATACTAGGATTCTTAGTTTGTCGAAAGAACCAACAAAAAACCATAAGTCATCAACCACTGGAAAATACTGGAAATATTTTTTCGATTTGGAGTTATGATGGAAAATTGGTTTATGATAATATAATTGCGGAGACAAAAAACTTTGACGAAAAGTATTGTATCGGGGTAGGTGGATCAGGAGCGGTATATAAGGTTGAACAACCAAATGATGAAGTTTTTGCTGTAAAGAAAATGCACACCTTAGAAATTGGGGAGTTGAATAACCAAAAAGCTTTCGCAAGTGAGATACATGCATTGGCTGAGATTCGTCACCGTAATATCGTAAAATTGTACGGTTTCTGCTCACATTCACAACATTCCTTTTTAGTATATGAGTTTTTGGAAGGTGGAGATTTGTATAACGTCCTCTTTGATGGAAACAAAGCAACTGATTTTGAGTGGCCAAAGAGGATCGATATCATTAAAGATGTTGCAAATGGTTTATCGTATATGCACCATGATTGTTCACCTCCCATAGTTCATCGTGACATATCGAGCAAAAATATTTTGCTCGATAAAGAGAACGTCGCTCACATCTCTGACTTTGGTACTGCTAGAATTTTAAAGACCAATTCAACAAATTGCACCTCTTTTGCAGGAACGTTTGGTTATGCAGCTCCAGGTATAGTTCCCCTTCTATATTTTAAATGAAAAGAAAATAATATTCTTACTCGAAAAATCTGCCATCAATTCATTCCTTGCCGGAAAGTATTTTAAGTTTTTTAAATTGTATTTCGCTCTTCGTACACTTATTTTTGGGTACATATCATTGTGAAAAGTCCATTTTGTCTTATCTTTTCTTTATTACATTTGTCATTAATATTTTTGTAATGACAGAACTTGCTCACACAATGGAAGTGAATGAGATGCAAGATGTGTATAGCTTTGGTGTACTTGCTCTAGAAGTTTTAATGGGGAGACATCCAGGTGACTTAGTTTCTCAATTCTCATTGTCGACGCAACTACCTGATGAGTTTAAATCTATAATGTTAAAAGATGTGTTGGATCAACGGCTCCAAATTCCAAAGACGATTGGTGAGTCTGAAGATATTGTATGTTCCTTAAAAATAGCATTTGCTTGTTTGCAAGTCGTTCCACGTCATCGCCCGACCATGAAACAAGTTTCTATGGAGCTGTCAAAGCAGAGAACACAACAAAATTCGCTCTTCACTATGACACTGGGGGACCTCTTTGATTCTTATTGTTTGGCTGTAGGAATATAGGCCAGTTCTGCTATCTGCTATATTGTGTGGCTATATGATACTTTATAATTCTATGGTACTTTAACATTTTTCAGCTTTGAGTGTGAATAAAGAGATCGCTACTGCTGTTTGTTGTTTTAGTGCGATTTCAACTTTCAGTTCCAATGTTTTAGCAGGTCAGTCTGTAAAATTTATAAGTTTCAGAATTTGTAAGATAATAAGGTTGGCAGTATTCCTTTAATAAAAACTCTGCACCGTAATATTTATTTTTGTTATTTAAAAGTTATCGTTTAAATATTTCATGCTATGGACAAATAATCCATGTATTTTAAACTGATTATTTTCTAGATAAGCGAAGAGCGTGAATGCTTTCAAGAACCAACTCTAAGTTTTTAGAAGAATTCAACAAAAAACTGATGTATTCTCCATTCACTCAAAGCTTAGAAACAGCAAGTGCCTCGGGTTTATCTTGACCTTCTTGTAGTTCCCAGCCAACTCCAGCACCTATATAAAAATCACCCAATCAATTAGTCACTCCTAAAAGTTAAAGACAATAATGAAATAAAATTATCACTGTTCAAACTTCAAACAAATAAAGTTCTAATGGTTTTGTTAGAAATTTTAACTCGTTGTTACTAATTCTGGATTTAATTTACTAAAACTGGGCAGATATAGACATTTGACTTCGAAACAATTAAATAAAATAAAAAACAACTGATTCTTAAACCACACAGTTTCTGATTGGGTTGATCATACAAAATGAGAAAAAAAATTACACAGTTAACTTCAGAATCAGCTGTGGGTCGAGTCCTGACATATGTATGCTATCTAATCAACTTTTTTAGGTGGCAAGAATGTTTTGTACGTGACCTTGATTGTATCGTTTACCAACTGCAATATTGTGTATGTTACAAGCATTTGAGAAAGATTAGATAAGACTGTATGTTTCCGATGGCAAAACTAGGTGTGGCTACTCGGCTGGACATACCCACGCTCAAGACAAAAGCAATATGTGTTCGGGTGGAAAAAAATTGACAGTACAATCGACCCACTGTATAGCCAACATTTAAAAATAAGGCCGAAAATTCGTAGATCATTCGTTCAACCAAAAATCACTAATATGCAAAACTCCTACTTTAAGTAACCATCCATCCAATATGCGAAACTCCTACTTTAAGTAACCATCCATCCAAAAGACTCAACATTTTATGAAGTACAACCTACACCGATAAAATGATAACCAAACAATGATGATAACTCAATTTTTGGATGGATGGTTATCATAACCAAACAATGATAACTCAATTTTTTAATCATAACCAAACACATTTAATGATAACCAAACAATGATAACTCAATTTTTTTATAAAACGGATAAAATATCAACAACCCCAATTTTTATTGGTGATTTGGGCAAAACAAACTAATTAAAAAACATAATTTTATAAAACCCCCTAATTTTCAAAACGGGTAAATATTAATAAAGCGTAACAATTTTTATTTTTCTCAATCAAAACAAATAACCATCATAAAAATGTAACATCATAACTAAACTATTAGTAATAAATATTTAAATAACACAAATTTGAATAAAAACCCTAATTTTTTTTATTAAATGGGACAAATATCAACAATTATTATAATTTCTATAATTAATATAAACAAACAACAAACAATTATATATAGCTAAGTGAATTATGGATTTGCATATTTTATATATTTTTTTCCTATTTTACAAATTGAAATTACACAAAAATAAATAAATAATGCAAAAATGGGACAAATATCAACAATTATTATAATTTCTATAATTAATATAAACAAACAACAAACAATTATATATAGCTAAGTGAATTATAGATTTGCATATTTTATATATTTTTTCTATTTTACAAATTGAAATTACAAAAAATAAAAATAAAAAAAAATACATGCAAACCGTACATTAAATGTACGGTTTGCATAAAAAAACTGTAAAACCGTACATTAAATGTACGGTTTGTGCGTTTTTTCAGAAAAAATGTAGTATAAAAATTCAAGCTCGTTCTCATATTCTATAATTTGCCAAAATCCGTCATCATTAGAAGTGCCAATCCAAACATAATTATCTTTAGGTTTTAATAAATCCATTTCAACACAAACTCTAGCATACAAAGGTTTATAGCATGAGTAAGGGTAGCCAGGTTAGCATCTAAAAATTTATATATCATTAAGATCAAGTTTATTACAAAAAGATTCATCAGTAGTAGGTTGTTTACCTTTAACCGCAACAACGTAAGATATAGGAGATGGATTCATTTGGGATATCCCCTTTGTGGAACTAGATCCTTTTTTATCCATATGAACATACCTCAGATCTAAGTGATTTATATATCTAAGATTTAGAATAAAAGGTATATAGTATATATAATATATGGTGTATAAGAGGATATGGGAGAGAAAGAGGTGAGGAGATGATGGGAGAAGAAGAGAGGCGGAAACCCTAGCGGAGCTAAGGGTTGTATCTCACTTTCTCTCTCTAGAAGCATACTTATGTTTTTGTTGTAATGCATCTTGCTATTTTACCTTTTCATTGTTGGTATGGTGATATTAGGAGTCTTAGTTTGTAGAATAAACCAACAAAAAACTAGAGCATCGACCATAGGAATATACTGGAAATGTTTTTTTCGATTTAGGGTTATGATGAAAAGTTGGTTTATGATATGTTAAGATACATATAGTTAGTTAGTTAGATTGATATATAAATACGGATTAATTGTAAAACTTGGTTGATCATAATAATATATTTTATATTTTAGAGGTTCTTTCTAAATAATATCGGATTAACCCCTGATCACCCATTTCGACATGGTATCAGAACGTTATACGCGTGTATACAATCCGTTGCGACGATGATCGGTATTCTGTTTTCCGATGACTTTTCCGGTCAGTTTTTCGGCGACTTTTCTGGTCAGTTTTTCGACGACTTCGTCGGACGTTTTTGTGGCTTTTCGGAGGTCAGATTAGACCTACGTTCTACCCCGATTTTTCATTTCCGACGTGATCGATACAATCTGGAGTTTATTCTCCATCTTTGGTGAGATTCCGACGGTTTATTCTCCATCTTTGGTGAGATTCCGGCGATGGTTATTTGTCGATCGTCTTTTTCGAGGATCGTTTGTTTCTAGGTGACAGTTATATTTCTCAGATGAGTTTCAATCGGATCTAATTCGTTTAATTTTTGGCGATTGCGTTTTTCCGACCATCTTCTCCAACAATAAGTTTTCAGATCCTTCTTTTCCGATATACATATATACAAACTGACATATGCATACATAGATATATTCAGATATGATATCTTCGATCGATTAGTTCGAATAAAGTTTTTAATCCGGCGATGATGTGTCGCTATCTCCGACGAAGTGATGCTCTTATTCTCCGAATTTTTTTTCTCTGGCGATTCCCCATTTTGCTGATGTTATGAAGGTTTCTCCGACGGTGATACAGAGGCGGTTACTTCTCTCTTTCTCTCTCTATATCTATATGTGTATATCTATCTTTGTTGGCGTCAAAGTGACGCATTGAAGTTGGGTTGAGTTTTTAGTTTTGTTTAATTACTTTTTGGTCGTCAAGTTCTAGGTTAAATTCTGTGGGATCTCCATATTTTGGGTTAATTCACTTTGGTACATAAGTTGTGGAAATCAGTCTATATTGGTCCGTAATAGTTTGTTTCGAGTTACATTCTGGTCCTACAGAGTTAGGAATCGTGATAATATGGTCTAGAAGTTTGCGCATCATTCAGTTTATGGTCCTTCTAGTTTGGAGTTGATGTCTTATTGGCATTTAGGTCTTATGTGACCATTTTATTGGATATGTAGCCATTTGTTGCCCATTGTTGGCTTGTCCGAGTGGCATTTGTTGCCTTTTAAGGCTTTGATATTGTTTTTTATGACGTTTTCGGTCGTTTGTGACCATTTTATGCCCATAGTTGGCTTGCCTTTTATGGCTTTGATATCGTCTTTTATGGCGTTTTAGGTCGTTTGTGACCATTTGATGCCCTTAGTTGGCTTGTTTGACCCTACGTGGTCGTCTATTGCCGATTGTGGTATTTATTGGCCATACGTGGTCTTTTATAACCGTTTGTGGCATTTTATTTTTCGTTGCTCCTTTTATGTGTAAGTTGGAGATATTTTTCAATATCTTCCAATTTGAGGGGGCGTGTTAAGATACATATAGTTAGTTAGTTAGATTAGTCTATAAATACATATTTGGGTCAATTGTAAAACTTAATTAATCATAATAATACATTTTATATCTCCAACTTGTACTTCTTTTGCAGGAACGTTTGGTTATGCAGCTCCAGGTATAGTTCCCTTCTATAGTTTAAATGAAACGAAAATAATATTCTTACCCGAAAAATCTGCCATCAATTTATTCCTTGCTGGGGTATTGTAACTTTTTAAAATTGTATTTCAGTCTTCGTACACTTATTTTTGGGTACATATCATTCTGAAAAGTCCATTTTGCCTTGTCTTTTCTTTATTACTTTATTTACTGCGTATCCGTATATTTGTCAAGTATTAGTTAACTATTTAATATTATTTATTAATAAATTAAAATAGATTCGGAAAAAAAAAACATTTTGAAAGTCAAGTTGAATCTCCGTTAGTTTCTGAAAGAAATAAATATATTTTTTTTATTATTTAATTAATATTATTAATTATTATATTAAAAAAAACTTTTTCTTGATTTCTAGAATCTGGTTTTCCTTTTTTTTAAAAAAAGAAGTAAAATTTAGAAATATTTTATTTGATTAATTTTTAATTAGTCTTTTAAGAGCTTTTAAAATACCAAAAAAAAACTTAAACTTAAATATTTCAGAACAATTACATTATGAAATTCTAACTAATAAGAGTTGATAACCCCTTAGAGCTCTTTATTGTGTCACCGTGACGCAACAGGTTTAACTTGGATTCTAATGAAAATCCGAGTTTACTTTTTCTCACCTTAATTATGGAGGTTGAGTTTTCAACTCAACATGTATGCTTATAGAGACCATAACCGAATTTGTTCTCAAACCCATATAACCAATCCCATAGAGCCCCTTGTGAGTGCATGTTTTTTTTAGAGATACCAAGCTTGCTAAGGCATTATTGATGGAAAAGAGCGACGCCACGAGACTCTGGAAGCTCTAAATGATGTTATTAGAAGAAGATCAAGAGACGATTCTAGACGCGTGGAATGAAAGGATGGACAAGGTTGAGGAGGCTAAAACGGTGAAATTAGGAGAGGAGGGTAATAATAAGTCTATTATGAGGATGTATAGTGAATTAGAAAAGGAAGATGAAAAGAAGAACGATAATGTTGGTAGCGCTAATACGAGAATGATGGAGGAAAGTCGAATAGTGAAAGATGAACAAGATGTTGTACCCTTTTAGTTAGTGCTTAAAGAGGAGTTTAAGGAAGGAACTTTAGTTAAAGTTGTTAAGGAGCTTATAGGTTTGTTTGATGTGAATGAAGATCATTTGGTTGGATCCGATGCAAATAAGGACTTTAAAGTGCAGTTTGAGGATAAGCACATAGTTAGAGTTGTGGAGGAGTTCGTGGAGTTGAAGAAGTCTGAGTCATGTATCACTGACATACAGTTTGACAATAGTGACTATGGAAAGGATCATGAGTCCGATAGGGGATTTTTTTGTGTTGTCTTGCCATGAGAGATTGTTGAGCATTCAAAAATTAAATTTGAAAGAGTACTCTTGTGTTGAGCTAATCAAGTGCAGTTTTGAGCATACGACCCATGTGTAGCTCTCTGATAGGAATAGAGGCAAATCTTGTTGAATGAGAGGTAATTGGCGAGTAAGGTATAAAAGCTATTTGAATGGAAAACTCGACTGATTTTTGAGATTTGGGTGTGCTAGAAAGAGAGTGTCGTTTGACCATCAGAAGAAGCCCAAAAGACCTCATGTGAATAATATGAATTCAAGACCGCAATCAACCGTCCGTGGAATGATGAAGTAACCACTTTGCTAAGGAAGAAATGGTGGCAAAGCTTGGTTGGCCTATCGCCTGATCGAGTTAAGTAAAAGTTGACCGTTCTTAATCCTTTAATTTTAAAAGAGCCAGCTATCTTCTGTTTTGTTTTATTTGTCTTTTATACTTATATATATAATGTGTAGATCTATGTTGGAGTCTGCATGTACTTTTTAGTTTTTTTGTGTTGTATCAACGTTGACGTTTTTTGATCTCTCAAGTTAGTGATGACACTATCCGAGCTAGTTGGGCAGAGCATGGCATGTTTTGGGCCCGTACAAGCAGTGTCCATGCACCGGGGCCAAAAAAATTGGGGGCTTAAAATATTTAAATGTTATAAGTATATATAAGTATATATATATATATATATAATATTTTACTCATTAAATATATTGTATCGGATAATTATACAATTATATATGATGTTCAAGTTGGTAGAGTGCAGTTGAATTTGTTTGTAGGTCTTAGCTTCAATCTTGTTGCTATCAATTTTTTGATTTTTTTTTGTTATTAAAAGTTTTATTAAATTAATAACTTTCATAATTATTTGCAAACTACGAACCTTTTACCTATGATAAATTTTACAAATATTTATGCTAATCAAATTTTATCTTATTTTTTATGGGGTAAAACACTATAAAATGCTAGATCTATCATCTAACAAAATTAAGAAATGACAAATCGATCATTTTTAAAACCGAACTTCAAACTTATAGAAGTCATTAATAAATATTGATGAGCGTATAATTAGCTCAAATGTTTATTACAACAATAATAAGCTTAATTACTTAAGAAACCATTCTTTCACATATCTTGAAGCGTATATATCTGTTTTGTTTCTATATCAGATGCCTTTTTACATTGCAAGTTCTGCTATTTATAGGCAAGGTTATTTGGCATTTGCCCAATATCAAATGTGAGGTCTTTTTATGATTGGCTAGCAATGAAAGATAAATAAAACAATACAATCTTGTTGGTCCAATAAGAATGACGAATCTCAATGATAATTATATAGTTTTTATCTAGATATTTGCTAATTTTTAGATTAAATTGTAAAATTTAAAAGTATAGAAGCTTTTTAGTAGTATAAATTGTGTTTATCTTGTAGTTTAAGTGTCCACGATGTTTTAAAAATTGTTCAATGCGTGTTCGCGGAATTGTCCGTGTGTCGGACGAATGTCCACGTCCGTGTGTCCGACACACAATACGGCGCCTGTTTTGGAGTGTCCCTGCATCATAGCGGGTAAGGTACCAAAAAGGCAAAAACACTTAAAACATGTACCAGCTTGCCAAGAGTCAGACTTGCCAGGAACCACATAAAGAGTAATATATCCAAACACTTTGGGGTATATCCTCATCTGAATCACTTAGATTTGAGCGATAACAACTTATCGAAGAGCTATTTCGAAATTGGGGATTGTTTCGTAATTTTACTACACTTAAGATTTCTAACAATAACATCTCTGGGAGCATACCGCAGAAATAGGACTGCCACCAAAGCTACAAAGACTCTCGACCTCTCTTCAAACCGTCATAGTGAACAAGTTCGGAGAATTTTGGGTAAATTATTATTAGACATCAATTGATTGTATATGCGATGTGTGCCTTTAATTATGTACTTGAAATTTGAGGAGATAAATGGGAAAGCAGTAGCAAATAAATTGTTTGGAATAAAATGAATGTGGTAAAATGGACGAATAACAGGAGCATCGAATTCTCAGAAGGAAAACAAACCTTTGTCGATGCTCCTGAGTCCTGATCAAGTCGAACATTAGCTGCCTTCATTAGTCACAACTAGGTTTGCGAATGCAGTGCAACAAGCTATTGTTTTCTACGTAACAAACTATATTGAGATAAGAGAAGAGCTTGAATATTTTCAAAAACCGTTAACTTGAATGAAGACTTTTTTTTATATATTTTCCTTCATTTGTACAATTTGAGCCTAAAACCAAGCTTTCCAAGAACCATCAAGAAGACACTAACTCGAGTTTTTAGTTCTCTTGAGTCTTGATAATACAGAAAAAAGAGAGATTCTTTTCTGGCAAATTAGAGATAAAAAGTGACTGTTGGGTAAAAGAGCTGTATTGCGTTATTTTCCATCACTTTGTTTTAGGAAGTAAATTGTATAAAAACATGTGCACAACTAGACACATGTTATTCCAACCCTTCATATTTATATTTTATTTTGGAATACTGAACCCCAAATTTCATTAATATATTCCAAAAGTACAAGAAACATATTTTTTTTCATTTCCAATTGTCAGTTGCAAGACTGAAAATAATTTAACTGATGTCTTGTCCTTTGAGTTATTTCACCAAAACATTGAATTATTTTACACATCATTTTTATCCAACTCAACCAACAAAACCCACTTGGAACAAACGCATTGCCGGCTAGTCGTATCGGGGTTACAACAAAACGGTTTTATCATAACGAATAAATAATGATTTTTTTTGTCTACAAACCTAATTTTAATTGACCAATTTTTTTTAAAATTTTGTCTCCAAATATAATCTAAATATAATCTTATACCAACACATATAGATAATTTGAATTTGTCTCAAAAAATATTTGGATACAAAATTAAATTGTTTACTTATGTTGTTATGAGTAAAGGTGGGCAAAAAATCTGCAAACTCAACCCGTAATCCAACCCGCACGGATTGGGGTGGATGAGTGTCAAAAAAAATTTCGATCCGTCCTGCCCCAATCCGCTATATATTTTGCGGGTTGGGTTAGGGTTGCGGTTTCCAAACCGCAGATTAATTCGGCGCAATCCGTTTCAACCCGCAATATAATATATATATATATATATTGTGTATTTCAAGATGCGAACCTCTCATTCTTGTTGTATATTTTATTTTTGTTATTTTTTCGCGAATGTTATAAACATATTTTGATTGATTTTAATTTGTATTTCTTTTTAAAAGATTCAATTTATTTTAAAATTTAGGTTGATTATGCAAACTATGAAAAATAAAAGACCAAAATGAAAATTTGAGAATCAAACCAAACCAAACCAAACCCTCCCAACCCGCAATTTATTTTGCAGGTTGGGTTGGGTTGTGTTGGAGTTTTAATTATAACGGTTTAGTTTGAGTTGTTTTGAGATTTAAATTTCACGAACTCCGTCTCAATCCGTCCCACGATTTTTTTTATGGGTTGGGTTAGCATTGATCTCAATCCGCATCAATGCGTCCCATGTCCATACCTATTTATGAAATTGCTTTTGGAGACCATTTTTTTTTTTTGCCCTAAAAATCAAATTTGGAGAGTCTCTAATAAAAAGTACCATTTTGAAACAACTTTTGATAGTCCTTATAGGACTGTAGCAATGATCTTCGAAGGCTGTAAATGAGTCGAGGCAAGCTTCACTCTGCTCAAGCTCGGCCCGTTTACGAGCATGTTCAGACTCGCCTCGCTTATAAACGAGCTCGGGACGAACATGTTCATGAGCACTGTCTGAATACGTTTTCTAACAAATTTAGTATCGTTTCGCCAAAAAAAACTTTTTACTTGGCTAAAATCAATGTTAAGCATAGTAATAATACATTTATTTATTGTGACTTTTAATTTTAATAAGATTTAATTTTAAAAAATGAATTTATTATATAAATTAAAGAGTATTTATAGTCGATTAACATTAAATTTGTAAATTTTACATATTTAAGCTGAAATATATATGAAAAAAAATAATATAAAAGCTTTCAAATGATCTCGAGCCTTTAACGAGCCGTTATTTTTGTACAGACTCGGCTCGTTGGTAAATGAACGAACACGAGCTTGTTCATGAACGGCTCGGTTCATTGCAGCCATCTAAGCAAGCTGCCCATTAGTCGCCGCATGTGGGCCTGTGTAGTCATTCAGCTCAACCTGTAACCTCCTTTCGGTCCTTTCTGTGACCATTACTTCCTCCGTTTTCACCTATATTATTATAAATGGGAAATTTATGTTTAGTACGTAAAGCAACAAATAGCATAAGACTACCAACAAAAAGCATAAAGAGTATAAAACAAAAACAAAAATTAAACTATTACAAAAAATCAAAAGAAAAAAATAAAAAGAATGGAAGAGTATCAAACACCAAATCTAAAGGTTAAGACTCATAACAACAAAACAGAAATCATGACACAAAAAAAATAGATACCATCAAACAAACGTCAAACAAATTGTAGTAGCAATCAAGAGCATCAGAATAAAAAAACAGAAAGATACTATCAAATTATTTCCGTACTCTAAATTATATGGGCAACATTTTGTTGATTCATACACATATGAATATAAAATATGGAGAGATATATGAACGTAGAGCTAGAAACTACAAAATAGTTAATACTCTCAAGGGCAATGTGGGGATATTTGTGATGCTATGTACTAAATGTTTATAAAGATTTGAACCATGTTTTTTTTATAAATAAGTTTACAAATCATTTCCTCTGTTATAAAAAGTGAAAATCAATTTCTTAGTTGAAGGATTTCCTGAAGATTAACATGTTGAGTTATGGAGCCAAATGAGTTTTTGCCATATTTTCTAATTATCCCACATCGCTTGGAATTGTAATAAATCCACTTTGAGTTCTATATAATGTCCTACTATCTCGTATATTTAATTGCACATTTTACACATCACAATCACATATTCAAGAGAGAATATTGTAAAGAGAGAGTTCTATTTGTGAGAGAACTATAACTTGTGATTGAACTAGATTACGATTGTAATCCTCCTTATAATATATATATATATATATAAGTGCCACGTCTAGCGGCCCGGAGACGTAGCCAATTTGGGTGAACTCCGTTATCAAAGAGTGTGTGCTCGGTTTTAGTTTTCTGTCTTTCTCATTGTTCGCCTGATAGACCCAACAAGTGTTATCAGAGCTCGGAAGATCAATGGCGAAAGAAGACAGAACCGCACACGGGATCGAGAAGTTCGACGGGAAGGACTTCGCATTCTGGAGAATGCAAATAGAGGACTACCTTTACGGGAGGAAGATGCATCAGCCACTTTTCCTTGAGGAAAGGCCGACCACGACCACCGAGGAGGCGTTGAAACTCTTGGATCGATAATTGTTGGGAGTGATCCGCCTAACACTATCTAAGAGTGTAGCACATAACGTCGCAAGAGGGACGATGACGATGGGGATGATGAAGGTCCTCACCGACATGTATGAGAAACCAACCACGAACAACAAGGTACATCTCATGCGTAAGTTGTTCAACCTACGCATGGCTGAGGGCACACCTGTCGCAAATCACGTGAACAAGTTCATCGACACCGTAAATTAATTGGATGCGGTGGAGATAACTTTTGAAGACGAAGTGAGAGCCTTTATACTGCTAGCATCTTTACCGAACAGTTGGGAACTCATGCGAGCTGCTGTTAGCAACTCAATTGGAAAGGAGAAACTGACTTACAACGGCATCCGAGATCAAATACTCGTTGAGGAACTCAGGAGAATAGACATGGGTGAATGCTCAAATGATGGAGCAGCCTTGAACGTGGGTTCAAGAGACCGGGGTAAGGCCAGGGTATGGGACGTTAGAGGACGTTCACAATCCCGAGGTAGAAGAGGGCAAAGCCGAGGCGGCAAAGATAGCAATCGAAGTAAGAAGAATCTTCGATGATATAACTACTAGGGTATGGGGCACTTCAGTCATGAGTGCAAGCAGCCGAAGAAGGGTACCGGTTGTGATCACGTGGCTAATGTTGCGAGCGACGAGGATTCAGGTGACTGTTTATTGCTTGCCGAACAGAGAAATATAGAATCATGGATTCTAGACTCTGGGGCATCATTTCACACAACCCCTCAGAAGGATTTATTCGAAAATTACACTGCGGGTAATTTCGGTAAAGTGTATCTAACCGACGGAGAAGCGTTGGATGTTGTTGGAATGGGCGATGTGAAAATTCGCATTCCAAACGGGTCGGTATGGAAGCTAACGAAAGTGAGGCATGTTCCGAGTTTGACCAAGAATCTGATCTCAGTAGGTCAACTCGATGCAGAAAGACACTCCATTTCATTCAGCAATGGAGCTTGGAAAGTTTCACGAGGAGCTATGGTGATAGCTCGAGGGAGCAAGGTCGGTACACTGTACATGACAACCGATGAGAAGTGTACAATTGCGGCAGCTGTGTCGCAAAACTACTCAGAACTGTGACATCGACGGTTGGGTCACATAAATGAGAAGGGGATGAGAGTATTAGCAAAAGACGGGAAGCTACCGGGCTTGAAGTCTGTCAACCTCGACATGTGCGAAGGTTGCATCTTCGGGAAGCAGAAGAAAGTGAGCTTCCGAAAAGGTGGAAAAGCTACCAAGGAGGAGAAGCTAGCACTGGTCCACTCAGACGTATGGAGACCATCTCCAGTAACCTCACTGGGAGGATCTCAGTACTATGTGACCTTCATCGATGATTCGACGAGGAAAACATGGGTCTATTTCTTGAAACACAAGTCTGAGGTGTTTAAGAAATTTCAAGAATGGAAGGCCATGGTCGAACTAGACACCGGGAATAAACTCAAATGTTTGAGGTTCGATAATAGTCCGCGGCACGATGGCCGGTCCTGTTACACACAAAGCAGGTTCCCGCAAATTTCTTTGCGACAACTGCACTGCCTCCGTTGTCAAAACGTTTCCGTTTGACGTTGGAGCTTTCGACTACATTAGCCTTTGCCATCGGGATGTTAGCACCACCGACTCTCCTCACGGAGCGACGTTTGCTCACCTCGATATTTAGCTTCTCAATGAGCCCCTCCAGCTTCATCTCCTTTCGCTTGTGCTTCAGGTAGTTTTGAAAGTCTTTCCATGATGGTGGCAATTTCTCAATCATGAGTGCCACCTGGAAAGGCTCATTAGTCACTAGCCCCTCAGCCTTAAAGCGATGGTAAATGAGTTGGAGCTCCTCAACTTGCTCCATGACACTCCTGCTGTCAGTCATACGGTACTCATGAAAGTCCGTGACAACAATTCTCTTTGTGCCAGCGTTATTCACTTTGTACTTATTCTCGAGAGTCTCCCATAGCTCTTTTGCAGTAGCTTTGGGCTCAAAAACACTGAACAGCGTGTCATCTAGAGCACACAGGATATAGTTCTTGCATAGGTAGTCGGCACGTCTCCATGTCTCAACCGCAGAGAACGACTGCTCGTCCAGATGGTCCTCTCTTAGGATGAGAGCAGTCTCCTTAAGAAACCTGGTCAGATTCAGGGTCGTGAGATAAAATAGCATCTTTTGCTGCCAACGTTTAAAGTTGTCTCCCCTGAATTTTTCCGGTTTCTCCAGATGAGAAGTCGGCAAAGTAGGCACAGCCGAATACATCGGTGTCTTGCCCTTGGCTGCAGCCTTAGCTCTTGCCGCAGCCTTAGCTGCGGCCTTGGCCGTGGCCGCTGCTTCGGCCGCAGCCTCAGCTTTGGCCGTAGCATCCGCCATGGCCGCAGCCACGACGGCCTCAGCCACTGCAGCTACGTCATCGGCGGTAGCCCCCACAATCGCATCGCCCCCAGTGTTATGGACATCTCCACCAACCACTAGGTCATGCTCACTTCCGATAGGCAACTGAATAGGCGACGTGTTTGTCATCTGAAACGACAACACAAAACGTATGAGATACGTGTACAATAAATTCTATAAACAAACACCAAAACTGATATTTGGGTTTGTAAAAGAATTATCAAACAAATAATAAATTTAAACTTAATATCCTTTTGAATATCAATACGGTTGATATTAAAAAGGATTAAACGATTCTTATTGAATACCAATACGGTTGGTATCAACAAGATTAAAAAAAAATTAAAACTGTTTGGAATTTTTCTTTATAATTCAATTTCTAATATGATTTAGAATTGAAAACAAAAAAATATTATTCCTTATAAAATAAATAATTGTATTAATTGATACACGAAAGAAACAACGGATATCGGTTAAGATTGTTGGTTTCCGTGTACGAAATAACAATTAACAATAAATAAAGAACTAAACAAGAATTAAACAAAACCAGTGTAATCTTTATTAATTTCCAATTGGAATAGAAATTACTGATTACAACATGTAGGTACTGAAAAGTAATTAAAGCAACCGTTATCAGATTATTATTAATTAATAATCTGATGTATTGAATTGCAATAAATAGAAACTGCCGGCCTGGAAAGTATAAACTTAACAGCCGGACTGTTCTAATTGAAATTGAAATTACAGGACTGATTGAAACTATTCTAATTACTGAATTAAATTATAGAATAGTAATTACAGCAAAAAACAGAACTTTAAAGAAATTACATAAAGGTACAAACAGAATTAAAAAACTACACCTAAGTACAGCAAATTAAAATACTGAAATAAAAAATACAGAAATGTAAATTACTGAATTTTAAATAATAGAATTGAAATGGACAGAATTAAAAGAAATTAAATTGGACAGAATTAAAAGACGAGGCTACTGTTTAACAGTATGCCCTTAACCGATATTCGCCCAACCACCTTGATGTTTCTGGTTGCGTTGGCGCTTCGATTCCAAGGTACAACGTCTCGGATGACTCGCCGGAAACCGGCGACGAGTCAAGGTCGAGTTGTTGGTGGGTGGTTCTCTCTGGTTCTAAAATTTAATGCTGATTTTTGAAAGATGATATATGCTGCTGTATTTTATTTTAGAATGTTTTTTTTGACATGTGGGGGGTCTGCCTATTTATAGGCTTGCTGTAACACACTCAAAATTCTATAATATTAGAATCTTTATAAAAGTGATATATATATATATATATTCTTAAAATAAGATATATATTTTGCTATATTTGGATTTCGATTATTGTAAATATGAGTTTTTCAAATAGTTAGGAACACAGCAGACAAGCGGGATCGATCTACCATTTTGGATTCTATTTTCTTAAAATTTGAGCTTATAATATAAATTAAAAGTCTAGACCTATGTTTTAGCTTTCCAAATATATAAAATTTGAGTAATTTGGACTTATATGAGAATATTTGTGGCTATTTTAGTAACATGATATCAGAACATTCCAGAACTGGATATGTGTCACTTTGTGGGACAATTTAGACCGACTTTTCTTGGGAAGTAGGAAATATACGAAACATGAAACTTGTAGATATTTCTCTTGTCGGTTCATACATATATCCCGTTCTCCATTTGGACACGTATTGAGTTCTCTGTGAATATTTTAGTGGACAGGTATCCTGAAAATTCCAGGACAGCATATATGTCACCTTGTAGGACAATTTAGACCAACTTTTCTTGCGAATTAGGAAATGTGAAAAACATGAAACTTGTAGATATTTCTCTTGTCGGTTCATAAATATATCCCATGCTCCATTTGGACACGTATTGAGTTCTCTGTGAATATTTTAGTGGACAGGTATCCTGAAAATTCCAGAACAGCATATGTGTCACCTTGTAGGACAATTTAGACCGACTTTTCTTGCGAATTAGGAAATATGCAAAACATAAAACTTGTAGATATTTCTCTTGTCGGTTCAGACATATATCCCATGCTCCATTTGGACACGTATCTAATTCTCTATGAAGCTTTTAGTGGACAGATGTCCTAAAAACAAAATTCAGCACATTTAATGCACAGGACACATAGTCACTTTTCCAACACTATATATACCCCTACACCCCCTCACACTTCATCATACTTCAAAACACTTCATCATACTTCAAAAAAAAAAAACTATAACCTTATATAGAGATTATATTATTATATTGAGATTACAAAGTTTCTTTATACTAAAGTATTATAATCATAAGATATAAACACTATACATAGAAAGAGAAAGAGAAAGAGAAAGAAAGAATACTATATTTAGTGGGTAATAAAAGCATAAATCGGGGTGTGACGAAGGTCAAGAGACATAGCCAAGCTCGGTTAGCGGTTAGAGGTGGGTTCGAAACCTTAAAGTTATTATAATATTGCCTTAATATCCTTTTGCGTTACATTATCGAACTTGAGGTATGTTTAAATATTATTAAACAAATGCATATAATGATTCATATATGTAACTTAGTGGAATTTGTTTTGCTTATTTGATATATCATGGCATGACATTTGCATTGATCCTCCCAGTTTGGGAGAGGTTTGTCCATCCGGGATAGGGTGCGACTTGTCTACCTAGAGTGTGGTATGACTTTTCTGCGACTATGTCCACCTGGAGTGGGGTGTGACGTGTCTACCTAGAGTGAGGTATGACCTTTTTCGTGATGTTTGGTCCGTCTAGAGTGGGGCGTGACTTTTGGTACCACGTGTAATGGGATAGACCTTACACAACCAACTTGGGCTCAAGGACATGACACTTATGCATTATTGGTTAAATAATTATGAGCATGCATCATATTGATTATATAATTTTCTCGTTATTTGCCTAACCATCTTTTTTGCAGGAAGCTATATGCAGTTACGGTTTGTACTCACATGTTATACTTTATTATAGTTTCTTTAAGTTAGTAGTCCTACTGAGTATTTTCAAGGAAATACTCATCCCGTTGCTTATATAATTTCGTTTCAGATATCGGTAGTGACGAAACAAATCTAGCAGGGGTCGAGGAGCGGGGTCATTAAGTTTTTCTTTGACTTGTTTATGTAAGAAACACCTGTAAAATAATTTCCAAATAAAGTTTCCACTTTCTGGTTTGAAATAAAGATATGTATTTCACTGTATTATTTACGAAAATAAAATAAAAATGAAGTATGTTTATTCGTATCCAACTTTTATTACAACTCTCTTTTTCATTAATTTAGATTAAAGTTCGGTTATCATTAATTAGAAAAAAAAAAGTGTTCCTCACACTTGTTGAGTATATTCGAAACTGCAGTATTAACTTTGTAATGAATTCATATTTATTGCAACAGTTACAGCTTTCCCGAACAAGCGCGTTTTTCCCGAACAGGTGAAACCCGAACAGGCGCACTTTTCCTGTTGAGCTAAAAACCCGACGAACTTTTCCCGTTGAGCTAAAAATCCGACGAGCATGTGCATGTGTGGTACACAATACACACATGTGTATGTGGACACACTACTTAATATCCACATGAGATAATTTAGTATATATATTGTAAAATCACTCATGATTTTCCAATGTGGGATAACCCTCATGGGTTAAATCCCATTTCTTTTCTCATTTTACAGCATTGGCTTTATTGCCTCTTTCGAGTACCAACCTTCGAGTACAATTATCATTCACACCCTTCCTCCGAATAGGTCATGCGATATACGGTTGCGAAACTCGTCGTACGAGTTACTCAAACGCTTTGAGTATGGCCTTAGAAAAACTGAGTAGTCGCATCAAAAATTGACTCAAAGATAGTCCTTGACCACTTGGAACAACCATGTTTAAAACATGTTTTCCTACAATTTTTCCAACATATAATACTTGAGTTCAAGCATTTTATCTATGTTTCATGTGAAACATACATGAAACGTAGACAATTTTGATGCAAATAGTCCCTTTTTCAATAGGAGAGCAGACAAAGGAGAATTGTCATAATCTGGAAAATCAAACAAAATCCTCTAAAGTCATTATCTCGTGAAACTGATTTCTTTTGACTGTTAATTTGGTCAAAACCAAAGCCCTTTAACTTCTGAAGTTTATTAGGAGAATGTGGGATCAAGGAAGCATTTTTTTAATAGCGGAAGACACCGACCGTCACTTTAATTTCTTCCATTATCGACTTTTCAACGTCTTTAGTTAAAATGAGCACATAGACTAACAGAGTAACCCATGACATTTTGTAAATGATAGTATGAGAATCCTGCAACATGAATCAGTTGTTCCTCTTAAAATGAGCACATAGACTAAAACAGTAACCAACAACATTTTGTAAATGATATTCAAAACAATGAGAATCCTACAACATGATTTCGTGATTTATTTAGACGGTGATACCTAAATTGGAAAGTTATTATAGTGTGGTGTCCAAATTGGAAAATTTAAAAGTTGGGTATACAAATCGTTAACAGCACTATAGTTTGGTGTAGTAAATGTATTTTTTTACCATATTAATATTATCAAACGCTTTTCTATTTCAAACATGCATAAAACTATGGCTGCACCATCCTGGTCATCCCATACAGACGAGCGGTTTACCCAAAAACAGAAGCAAATCTCGTAGGTCAAATTGCCATTTTGGAACCTAAAGATGTCACCTTTATTGTGCTACTAATTGTCTGTAATCACTCGGGCCACGTCATTAGCATTATTATTTTTATTTGATTTTTTGATTTACTTAGCAGAAACTGTCTCTTAGATCAAGCTTCTGAGTTGACTAAAACAAATACACAAATTTAACTGGGTG
This sequence comes from Primula vulgaris, assembly GCA_963920805.1. NCBI lineage: Eukaryota > Viridiplantae > Streptophyta > Magnoliopsida > Ericales > Primulaceae > Primula > Primula vulgaris. The sequence continues at coordinate 4,425,376 of OY987216.1, read as the reverse complement.
TTACTCTATCGCCGTGTGTTACTCGGCAGAAAGACTTTTCGAATTGGACCCGCTTAACACTGGGCTCTATGTACAGTTATCAGACATTTATGCCTCAAAGCGGAGGCGCGGATGTTTACAAAATAAATTTTTTTATTTAATGTACTTATGAAAGAGTACATAGGAAGTTTAAAGAAGATAACTTGTGCCAGGAACATATTCTCATTTTTGTTACAGGTGAGAAAGTTGTCTTTTTGTAAAAATAATTGGAAGATACACCAACAAATGGTACCATATGTTCAAACATGGTAATTTTCATTACAAATGTCATTAGATAACGGACTCGACATCACATATTCGGTACATTATACTCTATTATCTTTACATATATATGTGATTATTTGAGTTATATGTATCGTGATAAACATTTTTCATATTTTAATATTTTCTTTCAAAACCCTACACCGAGTCCCAAATTTTATTGCATTTTGATAGTGCCAAATTGGAGAAAATTGATATTTAGAGAAAGACGATTTCTTAAAATGGGGATATATATTTATACTTGTAAAATTACCATAAATTTGTCATAATCAAAATGGGGGAGATTGTTTAACCATGAGTTCGTTGATTTTGATTATAAATGTATTAATGATTTTAGTTAGTTTACAAATTCTCTATTCGATGACATAATACTTGACCTTTTCCAAAAATAGAGAATGTATATTTCTGGACTTAAATTTATAGAGAATTTAATAACGAAACCAACCGTTTGAACGGAAATCGATTCGGAGTCCGAACGAGTAAATTAATAATAACCCACTCATGGGTCTTATAGGTCCACCCGTGGGTAAAGTGGACAGAACAATGAGGATTTTTTTTCAGGTACCACCCACCAGTGGGTTATACAGAACCCACCACCAGTGAGTCAAAACTACAAAACCAAGAAAAAATTGACCCATCAATGGGTCAAAAAACACTCACCGGTGGGTCATCTCTCAGAATTAAAAAACAGCACATTTTCAATTGCCAAAAAATCATATTACCCAACATATTTTTCTCAAAACAAAAAGTAACGGTCATAAGCACTTTTGATCCTTTATACACACATCATTATCTCCCTAATATCAAACTCTCACACTCTCTTTCAAGCTCCATCAATACCACAAACACAAAACTCCATTAAAGAGTAAAAAGCTCAAACGGAGAAAACGAGGAGAAAGGAGATCAAACTCTACCAATATCAAAAGCTCACCAATTAGATTATTTAGAATCAATAAAATAGTGAGTGTGGTTACATTATTCTAAAGAGCAAACTTGTAAGTTCAATTGTGAGTGAGTGTTTGGGTAGAGTATTATTAAGCAAGTGTTAGCTTAAAATCTCCTGGTCAAGTCATTCGGGATAGTCATAGATTGAGAGGAAGTCATTGACTCGCCTTTCGTGTACGCTTACACTTCTATCAAGAGTAAGAAACTCGGTTAGAGGGTGAGCAAATCGATTGATTAACTCGGTAGAATTTGTAATCTTGGAAAGAAAATTATAGTGAAATACTCGATAAAGTTGATTTCGAGGAGATGACATAGGCGGGTATGCCGAACCTGTATATATCACGGTGTCAATCTCTCTTCCCTTACTCTTTACTTTCCGCAACTTATTTATTTATGATTGTGCGTATAATTCAATTTATTATTTGTTATCCCATATTTATTGTCGAAAATAGTTATGGAGCTAGTTGGGTTGATTAGTTGCATGTAAGTTTTAGTTTCATGAAAAACACCTAAAATCGTATTAACCCCCTCTAAGTTTAGCCGCACGGGCCAACACAACGGAGAACTGGATTTGGATCATAATTATAATGTATATACATTATATAAAAACGATACATAAATAATTCATGGGCAAATTTAGATCATGTTTGATCTCGAACTTTCACGTCATCGACATGGGCCTCTCATTCGACGATCGCATCTCCATCGGCATCAAACTCGAGTTTTTAACCTTACTCTACACCCTCGCCGCCCACTCCGATGGATACCTCAGTCTCAATGTCCACCAAAGAGAGAGATCGACAAGAGAGAGGGAGGGGGAGAGAAAGATTGAAAAAAGAGAAGAAGGAAGAGAGAGAGATCAGAAATAGAAAAGAAAGAGGAGACATCAGAAAAAGAGAGAGAGAGAGAGAGTAGGATTAGAAGAGAGAGATATGAGAGAGGAAGAAGAGGAGAAGGGAGATGAAATATATATATTTGAGAAATGAATCATATTTTTTATTTTTTATTAATTATTAATTGAATGTATGTTTTTGATAATATAACTTTTGATGATATGTTTTTGTTAATATAATAGATATATAATATCTTTATGTTAATTCCCCTCATTATATAATTAATATTTACCGATCTTAGTATATTCAATTGGTAAATTATATTCATTTCCACTAGATAATATAATTGCACTATAATTCATTCTCAAATAATATTTGATAGTGTTGTGTGACATATTAGCTCGTTATAGATATATATAGAGATATGTATAGATATAGAGAGAGGTATGAGAAACAACAGACGAAATGTTTATTCATTAATATGATTGTACATAGAGATACATCAAGATACCCCTGACCCTCTTTATATAATAGAGGGTATGGTTACATATGCTAGGAAAGCCCAAGATAGGCCCAATAGAGTAAGGCCCAAGATGGCCAATAATATCATACAACACTCCCACTTTGGACGTCTTGATTTCTTCATCTTCATGCTGTCGATGTGAGTCGAGTTCATTCGCAGTGTTAAACACATAAAAACTTTAGGGACGGAAAACCCAGTGTGGGACAAAACCGGTACCTATGAGAAACTGTGTAGCCGAATGATATAGGCCGAAATTCTATGTAATTAACTAACCACAAAACAGTGTGTCTCATCAAAACCTTGGCAGAGCAAACCCAATGGGAAAATCTCTGATCGAAGGAAAAAGAGTGCAACATTGGTAGTAGTAGGGGATCAACCACAAAACAGGTGCCTCATCAAAACCTTGCTAGAGTAAACGCAATGGGAAAAACCTCTAGTCGAATGACAAAAGAGTACACAGTGGTAAGAAGTATACAACAGGATACTCCCCCTAATTTCGGCAATCTTAAGTGAGATATAATGGGAACGTGTCTCGCTAAAAACCTTGCCAAGGAAAACCCAGTGGGAAAAAACATTGGTCTAAGGATAAAAAGAGTACACGAGCATACGACTGGATGCTCCCCCTCACTTGCACACGACAGTGTGCGAGGATTTCGACTAAATAGTAATTAGTGCAATAAGCATTCACCTGGATGTTCCTCCTCACTTGCACATGACTGGGTGCAAAGATTTCATATTCCAAGAAAGAGTATGAGCATTCGACTGGATGCCTCATTTACTTGCACACGACTGTATGCAAGAAAATATAACGTGGAATAAAACGAGCATTCGACAGGATGCTCTTAAACTTCATATGTGAAGATTTATTTCAGCAAGAAATGCTAAATAGCATAATCTAGTCATGTCTCTCTTGATCGATAACAAGTTGTCCTCGAATAAGACAAGCGTTTTATCTGGATCGTGAGACAGATCATATGTAATTCAAATATGGCTAATACGAGCTCGAAGCCATATAAACTCTCTAGTTGTCTCATAGGGCACGAGTAGATCAGAGTGATTCGTTTGAAGTCATTCCAAGACCTCCAAGATATTGCCTTATTCCTAATGGTAAAGACAGGCCATGTTAGGAATATCCCTTATGCGGGTCTGATAAGTAACCGGCATCGGTATAACCGAAAAAGGGTTGCTTTAATTCGAGTACTAAAGGGGGTAGGTACACTCGATGACGCAAATGGGATAAACTAGCCCACTTCCAAAATTACCATAAGGTAATGGAATGTGTCTTTAGTGCCATTTCGATGGCAGCGTGTTAACACGATGCTGAGTCGAGCTATATCATTCACAGCAGACGAGATGTTTGTCCTAGCACATTAGACTGAGTACAATGATGCGCTTATTGTACCTAGATATGAACATCATGGTTCAATATCTCTTCATCGTCTCATCAGGGACGAACTGGGTCTATATCAATGTCTAGTGATCGAACGATCATGGGAGAATCTGACGACTTAGCGTCATGATGACTAAAACATCATAACACCTTCTGGGTGTAGTCTGAATCATGAACTTAGATTCAATTTTTATGGGACTCGATCATCAAGCCGAGTCACTACCGTGTCTTCCCAAGATCCTTCATCTCGAAGGCAAATCCAAAAATGGATCGCGTAATAAAACACGCAAGGGCATAATACTTGTTCAAGTATCACAAGTTGATCAAGTATTCACTTAGGCGGGTATACCACATCCGCTCGGATTATATTAATCCATATAGTGAATGTCTCATTTAATTGAGATCGTGTTCCGTGGTCAGGAACTACTTGATTCAAGCATTATGAAGTCACACAGGGACCTTCATCTATATCTCTTTGTCTAAATTCTCATAGAGATAAAACAGTGACCACAATCACATGCTGCATAATCTGTTTTTGGGAAACTACTAAACTGATAAAGTAGGGGACCATTATAACGTCCATTATGAGGAAATCAACCATCTCGTAATCAATTCCAAGATATGAGAGAAGCCTTGCGCTAGTAGGCGAGCATTCTACAATCTCATTATTCTCATCACTTTTCCTTACGAATAACCAAATAAACGAACTCGTTTAACATTGGTGGTGTTGGAGCTACAGGTCCGAACACACTTTTGCTAAGGAGTCTACTTGGATTGCAAGTTTCCATTAGTCCAGTCTATTCTACGTTGACTTCAGGCAACGGTACATGGTTCCCTGTCATAATTTGCTCATATTATCAGTCATCACCGAATATATGAACAAGTAATCAACGACAGTCTCGTTTCGCTTCAATATCGTCTAAGATATCATGATCGACAGATATTTCAAGATTCTTAGAATGAGGAGGAATCACATATCTCCTAGGTCCTTTATAATCTCGTGCGACAAACGAGTTTCAGTTCACCACCTCTGGGGCTGAACGAATTAAGAACCGATCAACTTCCTCATCTCTTAGGAAGGATGACAGACTGACGGCCGACGGCAGCGTCATTTGCTTGGTGGGTTCGGCCAAAGCAACGTGTTACAATAGGAACACGGCGTCCGACAGGGACGTCTATCCTTGCAAGCATTTTGCAGCAGGTATAAATGATCTCGTGACATCTCATAAAGTCATTAAATGCGTCTGACATTTAGTTAGACTTGAAGGAGTCTATGCACTTACTTATCACTAAGTGCAGTTTTGGGGATAAAGCTAAGACTTAGTGGGTTATGCCACGTTATTTCACGTCGTTCCTTATCAACGGTAACGTGCAAATCTCCCCCTAACGACGGGGAGAACAGTCTTAGCGATGTCACTTTCGCATATCATGCGGTAAAGAGATCGCTTGCCAAGGTTACTCTATCAAATGATAGGCAGAAGATTCATAATCGACTTATGTCCCCTTCAGAGGTCCATATTTTGAACGCTAGAGTGGCTCAATCAAAATATTAATTAATCACTCTAAACACGCGTTAATATGAGACTTCTGGCTCATAACCAGTAACCAGCTGGTACGCATATGGTGTTTGAGTGTCTATGAGCCTCATAACGGACCAATGCAGCAAAATAGCATAACCCCACACGAAAATATAAATCTTGGTGCGCAAGACCAAGAAATGCGTGCAATCATTTGCAGTCGCATCATCAAACTTTCCGTGAGTCCATTTGGGTCTGAACATAATCGACAGGATGTTCAATTTAAATTTCCAAACTCAAGTAATTCAAATCGAAATTTTGATTATTACTCTTCGGAATTATCAAGTCGACTAGACTTTTCAGGATAATCCGGATCATGAGCCATCAACTTAATGATAGGGCTAAAAGTTTGGAAAGTGCTGCATTTATGTGGACATTATTAAAATGTGACCATATTGTCGATGCATCAACCATAACCATTTATATTTATGGTCCGTCTTATGGTTGGATAAGTCCACAATAACTCCTTCAATTCTTTACAAGAATTCTACGAGTTCATTTTGTGATCTTTACACATACTAGTCTTTCAAAGTGAGCATTAATGGCATGAGTTTCGGATTAATTGCGAAATATATTCTCAGAGAGAATCCAAATGCGATGCGATTATAAATCAAGCATCGTCTTTTGACCCGGGAATATCTCATCCGGTCAATGCCACAATATCAAAATGCTCTTATCAATCGACGACAGGCGAATGATAGTACAGACAATCATGTCTTAGCATCTAAATCATTTATCATTTCGACGACAGGCGAAATGATAAGGTAACTTTAAATGCTTTAAAGAATGTGGTAGCAACCACTTGAAAGACATTTCAACTCCTCTAAAATACGCTTTTGATCGTATTGAATGGAGGCTATGTAAAGAAATTCTAATTCTTTCATGAGTTATTACCAGATAACACTGGTTTTCTCGAATATTTTATAACTCAACAAGGTATGGCAGGACCTACATGAGTATAAGACCTCATATTTGACAAATCAATTTGGTTTTACCAAATATTTTGATTTGGAACGACATGTCCAGAATCGTTGTCACTGAGTACTCTTTTAGGCAAATAGTTGGTGAAATTATGTGGTACACTGTTACCCACTATTTCCAAAAAAACCAACTACACCACAAGTATTGCCTAAAATTTCATAATTTAAAGTTTGGTCACATTTGTCAAAGGAATTTGCTCAAAAACACTTTAAATTATTTCGAGAAATTTCGTAAACAGGCAAACCATAATACAAATGGAAAACACATAATCCAGATGAGCGAAAAAAAAACGGCTCAATGATTTATAAAAATCAATAAAGAAAGGTATCAAACTCATTTGAGCCATAAAATCGGGGATCTCAAGAGTATCCTTTCAATTAACTTTAACCACATTAGCATCGGGGTTTTCACCTTTATAATAGTTGTGAACTATTTAAGGAGTAACCGTGCATGACCTTTGTCTTTATAGCATAGAGTTGGCTCCTTGAGCATTATCTCTTGCTTTGTGACAACGTACCATATTATTCCTTTCAATTAATGTCTTGGAGCCACAGGTTTTCGATTTTGACGATTGTCTAAAATCTCGCTTGGCTAGGCAATTCATCGGGATTGCGACAGTTCGATTTTTCTCATCATAGATGGCATCCATCATGTGTTGGGAGTTCTGGATTATTTATCATATAAAATGACTGGTTTATATGTTTATGGTTTGCACAAGCATAAACTTTATTTCGAAACGACAGGTTCGAAAAATAGTTTTGCTTTTAATATGAATATGTTCTCATTGATCGAACGACAGGTCGATACAAAAACACCAATTCGCCGAAACATACATCACTATATAAACACACTCGGGGAATTATTATTTAGTCAACCCCTTTCGGTAGCTCTACTTGAAAAACGACCAGGAAACACGGTGAGGGTGGAGGGCACGAATGCCACTTAAAACCCGATCTCATTAGGATATCGACTTCCGCCTATATCTTTCCTAGACATCGTATCCAAATAGGTGAGCCTATTTGGAGAATGTTCATAATTTTTCCAACTTAAATGTGAAAATATATGATTTCGTAAATTAACATATTTTACGCATGGCAGTAAATATTACATTTATAGATATTGTTATTTCTCCGATTTACCAATTATATTATCAATCAGAACAGTATCTATCACAATTAATCATGTTATTTTACTGCTATATATGTAGGTTCTATTCATGGTAACTAAATTATGCATGTAACTAATATATTTTAATGACTAATTTACAATATTCACGCAATTTCCATTCATATGGTAATTTCCTAGTATACGTGAGGACCAAATATATACAGATTTAAACTTATATGTAGCTCTGTAAATAGGGGTAAACTACATGGATCACTACTGTAATTTAAGTTTAGTTTACAGCGTTATTACATGTTCAGTCCATAATTTCAGACAAATTTCAGTTTGGTCATTTATAAATTAGCAACACAATCCACAATTTACAGCGATTTACAAACTGGTCCTACTGTTTTTTATATAGACAATACATGGTTGTATACATGCATAGTATACGATAATAATTTGGGTTCACATGCAATTCCATATTTGATATACCCATAACAATATAATTTATAATTCCATGACCACGGATTACTTCCATGAAAATTTTCGTTTTACTATTTTTATTATTGAACATACCAGTGGAGTAATATACATGTGCGTAAAAATTCCAATCACCTTAAGGTTTTTGTTATTGAATTAATACCTCTGTATTGCTAAGATACTATATGCAGTACGTCATGATTAAGTATCATGATACTAATATTCAATCATATACTTAGTAGGAGTATTCAATAGTCAAACACTCTGTAATATATGGCAGTTACGTTCATACTTAAATTAATTATCATAATCAATACATACACACGACATAGTATATTCAACCAATACAATTTTATACTAGCATGCAATTCTTCACAAATTAATAATCGTTATCATACTGTTTGGGAAAAAAATTGTACCGTACTCCTGATATTTTGGGAAGACCGTCAGAAAAAAAACTTTAAAGTTTGGTCGTATGTTTTTTTTATAACCCAATTTTCGAAATTTAAACTCTGCTTTTCGAACAAATACACCAATGTCCGTGTTTTTACCCAAAATCATCAATATCCGCGAGCGTATATCCTATTCTCTGCGAGCAAAGTGCCGATAACGTTTTTTGTGACATATTAGCTTGTTATAGATATATATATATATAGATATGTATAGATATAGAGAGATGTATGAGAAATAACAGACGAAGTGTTTATTCATTAATATGATAGTACAGAGAGATACATTAAGAGACCCCTGACCCTCTTTATATAATAGAGGGTAGGGTAACATATGTTAGGAAACCCCAAGATAGGCCCAATAGAGTAAGGCCCAAGATGGCCAATAATATCCTACAATAGATAGCAAATTATTAAATACATGATTTTTTACTCACGTTAATATTACAGATATTAAGCAAGTAAATAAATTACTAACAATTATTTTACTCGGCATATTATTTACTCGACCTTTCCACTTAACTTATTTGTTATGTCGGCTATAAAATACATTTGCAAGATTTGACACAAACAAAACTTATAAGTTTCTCGAACGGATATCATCTATACATATTCCAAGAGGTGAATTCTATCGACTATAGGCACACAACATATAAATAATTTTACTACCCAACGTACGAGTTTGTTTACCACAACAAATCTCACCAATTGCAAATCAAAGCAGTATACATTATAAATATGTATATCGAAAATAATCTAAAACTTAAGAGTATAGGTAATCATAGGGGTGGGTTAGGGTCGGGACTCGATCCGTAAACGTTCAACTCGTATCCCGACTCGATTACTTTTGAAAGTGAAAAAAATGCTGATCCCGACTAGACAAAAGTCGGGATCCGACTTTTTCGAAACTCGAATTTTCGGGATCTCGTAGGGTCGGGATAGGTTTATCCCGAATCTCCCGGCATATTTTTTTATTTTACGACGACGTCATTTTTTATTAACAATTTTCATTTTAGAAGTCTAAACATGTTATTAACACGAAACATAATCCTAGTTTAAAAATAACATTGCTAATAAATGAAAAAATAAACTAACATGTAGTAGAAAAAATAGTGTGAAACTATAAATAATGGAGTAGATAAAAAAAATTGATACGTTTTTTATCAGATTCTTTTAGTATTTAGTTTTATTCACATAAGCAACAATTATCATACTAAATGAAATACATTATCATTATAATTTTTATAATCGGAAAATAATAATCATTTATATTTCTTGAAAATAACAATATAATTTTTCAATTTAAGTATATTTTTTAATTTAATAGTTTCATAATGAAAACTACAAATGTATATTATACTTATATAATTATAACTAATATATAAAACAAAAAGTAGTGTAGCTCCTATGGTAGAGTTCTTCTATTGTATGCTAGAGGTATAAGATTCGATTCTCATCGCTTGTATTTGGTATAAATTAATTTATATTTTTATATAAAATATAAATTAATTAAAAAATCGTGTCGGGTTGGGACACCCGAGGAAATCAAAATTGTCACCCGATCCCGAAGTTTGTTGGGTCGGGACTATTCTCCGGTCAGATGTGGGTCGGGTCGGAATTTCGAGATTTTTTATCTGCCCTAAGTAAGCATAAAATAATATCACTTTGTCATGTAATATACTCTTGTTGGTTTCCGTGTACGAAATAACAATTAAATAATAATTAAAGGACTAAACAAAATTAAACAAAACCAGTGTAATTTTTATTAATTTCGAATTGGAAAGAAAATTAACGACTACAACATGTAGGTACTGGATAGTAATTAAAGCAAATGTTATTCAGATTATTATTAATTAATAATCTGATGTACTGAATTGCAATAAATAGAAACTGCCAGACTGAAAGTATAAACTTAACACCCGGACTGTTCTGATTTAAATTGAAATAACAGGACTGAATTGACACTATTCTAATTACTGAATTAAATTACAGAATTGAAATTACAGCATAAAACAGAACTTTAAAAAAATTACAGAAAGGTACAAACAAAATTAAAAGCTACAGCTAAGGACATCAAATTAAAATAATAAAATAAAAAATACAGAAATGTAAATTGCAGAATTTTAAATAACATAATTGAAATGTGTAATTGAAATGGATAGAATTAAAAGACGAGTCTACTGTTTAATAGTATGCCCTTAACCGATATTCGCTCAACCACCTTGATGTTTCTGGTTGCGTTGACGCTTCGATCCCAAGGTACAACGTCTCGGATGACTCGCCGGAAACTGGCGACGAGTCAAGGTCGAGTTGTTGGTGGGTGGTTCTATCTGGTTTCTAATATGCTATGTGGGAAAAAATATATGTTGTTTTAGAGAGATTTTCGTGTGTCTTTGAATGTGAGGGAAGGCTGCCTCATATAGAGGATTCTGAAACCGCAGCCATTTATTGTGGTCATTTAATTCTGGGAGTTACATCCCCAGAATCCGCCTCCATTACTGCTGGAGTTTTAAACTTGCTGGAACTCTAGGGACTGCTCTTGTAAATATACAAAAGTCCCTTTTTCAGTTTAGTACATGACCCAAGACCCAAGACATTCACCAAATCCCAAATCCCAAATCCCAAATCCCAAATCCCGCATCCCGCGGCCCGTGTCCCGTGACCCGAGGCCCGAGACCCGAGCGAGCGCGCACGTGTGTGGTACACACTAACCCACTCATGGGTATGTGGACTTGATAGTTTAACAACTACATGAGATGGACTTGTATTTATAGTGTAAAAATCACTCCTGATTTTACAATGTGGGATAACCCTCATCGTTTAAATCCCATTTCTTTTTCCATTTTCCAGCATTGGTTTTATTACCTCTTTCGAGTACCAACCTTCGAGTCCAATTATCATTCTCACCCATTCTCCGAATAGGTCATGCGATATACCGCTGCGAAGCTCGTCGCACGAGCTACTCAAACGCTTTGAGTATGGCTTCAAAAAATCTGATTTTTCGTATCAAATAATGACTCAAAGATGGTCCCTGACCACTCGGAACAACCATGTTTCAACATGTTTTCCAACAATCCCTCACATGAATGCAATTGGCTCGAAAGCCCATGTCCTAAATGCAAATCAAGAGAACCGCAAAAGTTCACTGTCTAAGGTCAGGTAGCGCGCGTCTTGAACCTGCCATAGCGGAATACCACCCAGAATACTGCTATTAGGTAGCTGTAAAGCTTTGAACCATTAAGCTTTGTGTATCCCAGAATGGCACCCGCACAGTGCCCTCTCTACCCACGTACTAAGCCCTTTAGTTGTTGTCCATATTTGGTCTGGACTGCCTTGGCAACTTTAACTGAGTGCTCTAGTGATTTAGCCCAAGCTCATCACTTGGTACCGGCCTTACACACTCGTTATAGGTGTTCCAAGTCGAAAGTGTCCTGACTCACTTTACTCGACCGTCGAGTTACTTGGATCATTAAGAGCCTCAAGCTCACCCTTACAATGGTACAGGTCTATCACTCTGTCATCGCGGAAATGGGCTGAGAACTCCAGGTTCCCGAGTGCTTTGTTCGGTTGCCCTCACAGTTCAGTTTCCCTTTGAACCTATCAGGAAATATTCCGTTTAGGTTGGGTTGCCTATGGGGGGGCCACCAATTTAATGGGCTTTAATCCCATTCCGTTCGATGACGTCTCGACTCCTACTTGAGTCAAGCCTTTTGTTAATGGATCCGCTATGTTTTCATTTGATCTCACAAAATCTAAGGATACCACACCGTTGGATAACAATTCCCTTAGGGATTTATGTCTCCGACGTATATGTCGAGACTTTTCATTATACATATGATCTTGAGCCCGCGCAATAGCTGATTAACTATCACAATGCATGCTTATTGCGGGAACAGGTTTTGGCCAGATTGGAATTCCTTCCAAAAGACTTCTCAGCCAGTCTGCCTCTTCGGTTGCTAAGTCTAACGCTATGAATTCAGATTTCATAGTTGACCTTGCAATACACGTCTGTTTGGAGGATCTCCAAGACACAGCAGCTCCTCCCATTATAAACACATATCCACTCATGGACCTTGTGCTATTGGAGTCTGATATCCAGTTGGCATCTGAGTACCCTTCCAGTACCGCTGGATATTTGGTATAGTGCAGCCCGTAATCGGCTGAAAAACTCATATATCTTAGAAGTTTCATTATGGCCTTCCAGTGTTCCTCATTCAGATTGCTGGGGTACCTGCTCAGTCTACTCACTGAGTTGACTATGTCTGGTCTAGTGCAATTCATTATATACATGAGATTGCCTATGACTCGGGAGAACTCCAATTGATTCACACTCTTACCGAAATTCTTTTTCAGGTTACAGTTGAACTCAATTGGGGTTCTAGACATCGCCTTACTGCCCTTGTCAAACTTGTTTAGTACTTGTTTAACATAGTGACTTTGTGACAAGGCATACCCCTCTGATGTTTTGGTAATATTCATACCAAGTATTACATCAGCTATACCCAGATCCTTCATATCGAAGTGTTGTGATAACATTTTCTTTGTGGAGCTGATTCTATCAGTACTCCCAATTATAATCATGTCATCCACATAGAGACAGACTACAACACAGTCTCTTCCACTTCCCTTAGAATAGACACATTTATTGCACTCATTAATGCAAAAACCATTTGATAGCATAAATCTATCAAACTTCTCGTGCCATTGCTTTGACGCTTGTTTGAGTCCATATAGAGACTTTACAAGTTTGCACACTTGGTGCTCTTTACCAGGAACTACAAACCCTTCCGGTTGTTCCATGTAAATTTCTTCTTCCAGTTCTCCATTTAGAAACGCCGTCTTTACATCCATTTGATGTATTTCCATATCAAACAAAGCTGCGAGAGCAATGACGATTCGGTTAGACATTTTTCTGGAGACAGAAGCATACGTGTCAAAATAATCGACACCTTTAGTTTGCCTGAAGCCTTTTACTACAAGTCTTGCCTTGTATTTCTCAATCGTGCCATCAACCCTTAACTTCCTCTTGAAAATCCACTTGTGACCTAGGGGCTTACATCCTGTCGGAAGATCCACTAGTTCTCAACTGTGGTTTTGCATGATTGATTCAATCTCATTTTGAATAGCTTCTTCCCAATATTGGGAATCCGGTGTTGACATAGCTTGTTTATATGTCACCGGTTCGCCTTCAACCATGAAGGTTAAGAAATCAGGTCCAAAGGAAGTTTCCTTCCTTGCCCTTTTGCTACGCCGAGGTTCTTCCTCTTCCTCTGTCGATTCACTTGCCCCCACATTTCCTTCACTGTTCAACTCTTGAGTTGGTACAGATGTAGGTAATTTACGGGAAAATATATCTTCAAAGAAAGAGGCCTCTCGGCTTTCCATATACGTATCTACGTGCACATCGGGATTGTCCGACTGACTTGTGTACGAGAAACTGATATGCACTACTATTATGTGCATATCCGATGAACACACCGTCCACTGTTGTAGGACCAATTCTCATCCTCTTAGGAGTGGGAACTAGGACCTTTGCGAGACAACCCCAAACCCGCAGGTTCTTATAACTGGGTTGATGACCTTTCCATAATTCATATGGAGTCTTGTCTCGCTTCTTATGTGGTAACTTGTTTAAAACATAGTTTGCGGAAAGTATTGCTTCCCCCACATGTTTTGGGGTAACCTAGAACTGATCAGCATAGCATTCATCATTTCCTTTAGCGTTCTATTTTTACGCTCAGCAACCCCATTTTGCTCGGGAGTGTATGGGGCTGTGGTTTGATGTATAATGCCGTTTTCAGAGCATATCTGCTCAAACGATGATTCAAATTCACCGCCTCTATCACTTCTCAATGTTTTAATTTTCCTATTGAGTTGATTTTCAACTTCGGTCTTATAAAGAGCGAATTTCTCTACTGCTTCGTCTTTACTTCTCATTAAGTAAACGTAACAGTATTTAGTACAATCATCTATAAAGGTGATAAAGTACTTTTTCCCTCCTCGTGTTTGTATAAACTTTAAGTCCCATACATCCGCGTGTATTAGACCGAGAGGTTCACTTTCTCGTTCAACATGTTGAAACAATGATTTTGTTAATTTTGCCTCTACACAAATCTCACATTTGTGTTGCTTATCAAAAACGAAATTTGGTATTAGTTTTAGTGATATTAATTTCTTTAAAGAATTACAATTCACGTGACCTAATCTACTATGCCACAAATGAAATGACTCCAATAAATAAGCAAAAGCAGAATTATTATTATTGGCCTCTTGGGCAACAGTCATTACATTGCTAGTGCTAGCCTCAGCTTTAGCACCTTTATTGGGAGCAGGTGTCCCTACGTTTAACTTAAACATGTCGTTGGTCATATAGCCACGGCCTACATAGACACCATTTTTGGTGATTACAATTTTGTCAGATTCAAAAACCAGCTTGAACCCGTTCTTCACCATCACTGATCCGGATACCAGATTCTTACGGATATCAGGAACATGGAGCACATTTGTCAACCTCGGCTCTTTTCCCGAGGTCATCTTCATCACCACCGTTCCTTTTCCTTCCACCTTGGAAGTGGCAGAATTTCCCATGAAGCAGTTTTCTCCCTCTACCGCCTCGTAGGTCTTAAACATCCACCGGTTAGAGCAGATGTGGCTTGTGGAGCCGGTATCCAGCCACCACTCTTTGGGGTTGCTCCCCATGAGATTCACCTCAGAGACCACAACAGTAAAGTGGTCATCATCTCGTCCTCCCTCGGCCAGATGTGCCTGAGCTGGAGCTTTTCTCTTCCCCTTGCCCTTGAAGTTCCTTGGGGAGGGGGGGGGGGGGGGGGGGTTGGCTTAACAGCGCCTTTATTGTCATAACAGTCTGCGGCACGATGGTCGGTCCTGTTACACACAAAGCAGGTTCCAGCAAATTTCTTTGCGATAACAGCACTGCCTCCATTGTCAAAACGTTTCCGTTTGACGTTGGATCTTTCGACCACATTGGCCTTTGCCATCGAGACGTTAGCACCACCGACTCTCCAAGTGGAGCGACGGTTGCTCACCTCGATATTGAGCTTCTCAATGATCCACTCCAGCTTCATTTTCTTCTGCTTGTGCTTCAGGTAGTTTTGAAAGTCTTTCCAAGATGGTGGAAATTTCTCAATCATGAGTGCCACCTAAAAAGGCTCATTAATCACTAGCCCCTCAGCCTCAAGGCGATGGTAAATGAGTTGGAGCTCCTCAACTTGCTCCATGACACCCCTGCTGTCAGTCATGCGGTACTCATGAAAGTCCGTGACAACAAATCTCTTTGTGCCAGCGTTATTCACTTTGTACTTGTTTTCGAGAGTTTCCCATAGCTCCTTTGCAGTAGCTTTGGGCTCGAAAACACTGAACAGCGTGTCATCTAGAGCACACAGGATATAGTTCTTGCATAGGTAGTCGGCATGTCTCCATGCCTCAACCGCAGAGAACGACTGCTCGTCCAGATCGTCCTCTTTTAGGACTGGAGCAGTCTTCTTAAGAAACCTGGTCAGATTCAGGATGGTGAGATAAAACAGCATCTTTTGTTGCCAACGTTTAAAGTTGTCTCCCCTGAATTTTTCCTGTTTCTCCAGATGAGAAGTCGGAAAAGTAGGCACAGCCGAATACATCGATGCCTTGCCCTTGGCCGCAGCCTTGGCCATGGCCTTGGGCATAGCCGCTGCTTCGGCCGCAGCCTCAGCTTTGTCCGTAGCATCCGCCATTGCCGCAGCCGCGGCAGCCTCAGCTGCTGCAGCTACGTCCTCGGCGTTAGCCCCCACATTCGCATCGCCCCCAATGTTATGGACATTTCCACCAACCACTGGGTCATGCTCACTTCCGATAGGCAACTCAATAGGCGACATGTTTGTCATCTGAAACGACAACACAAAAACATATGAGATGCGTGTACAATAAATTCTATAAACAAAACACCAAAACTGAAATTTGGGTTTGTAAAAGAATTTTATTTAAACAATAAAATTAAACTGTTTCCCTTTTGAATACCAATACGGTTGATATCAAAAAGGATTAAAATTGATTCTTATTGAATACCAATACGGTTGGTATCAACAAGATTCTTAAAACAAAAAATTAAACTGTTTGGAATTTTTTCTTTGTAAATCGAATTCTAATATGATTTAGAATTGAAAACAAGAAAGCATTATTCCCTTTTAAAACAAAATAAAAATTGTATTAATTAATACACGAAAGAAACAACAGAGGTATCGGTTAAGATTGTTGGTTTCCGTGTACGAAATAACAATTAAACAATAATTAAAGGACTAAACAAAATTAAACAAAACCAGTGTAATTTTTATTAATTTCGAATTGGAAAGGAAATTAACAATTACAACATGTAGGTACTGAATAGTAATTAAAGCAAACGTTATTCAGACTTTTATTAATTAATAATCTGATGTACTGAATTGCAATAAATAGAAACTGCCGGACTGGAAAGTATAAACTTAACACCTGGACTGTTCTGATTTAAATTGAAATAACAAGACTGAATTGAAACTATTCTAATTACTGAATTAAATTACAGAATTGAAATTACAGCATAAAACAGAACTTTAAAGAAATTACAGAAAGGTACAAACAGAATTAAAAGCTACAGCTAAGGACAGCAAATTAAAATACTGAAATAAAAAATACAGAAATGTAAATTGCAGAATTTTAAATAACATAATTGAAATGCGTAATTGAAATGGAGAATTAAAAAACGAGGCTACTGTTTAACAGTATGCCCTTAACCGATATTCGCCCAACCATCTTGATGTTTCTGGTTGCGTTGGCGCTTCGATCACAAGGTACAACGTCTCGGATGACTCGCCGAAAACTGGCGACGAGTCAAGGTCGAGCTGTTGGTGGGTTGTTCTCTCTGGTTTCTAATATGCTATGTGAGAAAAAATATATGTTGTTTTAGAGAGATTTTCGTCTGTCTTTGAATGTGAGGGAAGGCTGCCTTATATAGAGGATTCTGAAACCGCAGCCATTTATTGTGGTCATTTAATTCTGAGAGTTACATCCCCAGAATCCGCCTCTATTACTGCTGGAGTTTTAAACTTGCTGGAACTCTAGGGACTGCTCTTCTAAATATACAAAAGTCCATTTTTCAGGGACCCGAGACATTCCCCAAATCTCGCGTCCCGTGAACCACGTCCCGAGCGAGCCCGCGCGTGTATGGTACACACTGACCCACTCATGGGTATGTGGACTTGATAGTTTAACAACTACATGAGATGGACTTGTATTTATAGTGTAAAAATCACTCCTGATTTTACAATGTGGAATAACCCTTATCGTTTAAATCCCATTTCTTTTTCCATTTTCCAACATTGGTTTTATTACCTCTTTCGAGTACCAACTTTCGAGTCCAATTATCATTCACACCCATTCTCCGAATAGGTCATGCGATATACCGTTGCGAAGCTCGTCGCACGAGATACTCAAACGCTTTGAGTACGGCTTCAGAAAATCTGATTTGTCACATCGAATAATGACTCAAAGATGGTCCCTGACCACTCGGAACAACCATGTTTCAACAACATGTTTTCCGACAACTCTAAGTATACTAGCATAAAGAGTCGGAACTCAACCGTTTCTTATAGTCAAGACAGACCTACTAAAACTATATGTTACAACTATACCGATGTTGTCCATTCCATCTAAAGTTGTGAACGATAAAATATATATTCTGTAATAACCAATGATTTGATCTTTCGTGTGTAAGTCGTATTTTACATACCAAATCAGTTAATATACAAAATAAATACGCATATACTAATAAAGAATAGATACAACATTGATCACATGTATTTTTAAATAAATAATTCATTGTTAATAAATAAATAAATATTAAAACCGATAATAAATAATGAATATGATATATATGTTGTAACATTCCACTTGCTGACTTGTCTCCGATATATAGTTTTCAAAGTCTTTAGTCAAACTGCATTGAATTAGAAAAGGAAAAATTGAATGAAATTCCTGTTAAAATGAGCACATAGACTAACATAGTAGCCAGTGACAGTTTGTAAATGATATTAAAAACAATGAGAATCCTGCAAAATGCATCGATTGTTTTTCTTATTCTGATCCTTTATGCTTCCATCTTTCCTTTTATTTCTCCTACTTCAGCTTCTTCGTTTGCAACTAACAAAAGTTTAGAAGCTAATAATGAAGAGGCATTAGCTCTTTTGAAATGGAAATCTAGCCTTGACAAACAAAGCCAATCAATTTTATCATCTTGGGAAATAATAAACCCAAACATGAGTAACCATTGCAACAGTTGGTTCGGAATTAGTTGCAACAAGGCCGGTAGAGTCAACAACATCACTATCGAGAGTAGTGGTCTAAAAGGTAAGCTTTCCGACCTTAACTTCTCATCCTTACAACATTTGGCGACAATCAATCTTAACAACAATTCCATTTATGGGTTTATCCCATCAGAGATTGGATCATTAAAGTCGGTTACAGATTTGAGTTTGGCTCTTAACAGCTTGTCAGGTTCAATTCCAAGTTTTATAGGAAACTTGTCCAACTTAACAGTTTTAAGCCTGTGGGAAAATAAACTTGCTGGCCTTATTCCTAGAGAAATTGGTCAACTAACGAGTCTTACCGAGTTGGACTTTTCACAAAACAACTTGTCAGGTTCAATTCCGGGTTCTATAGGGAGCTTGTCCAACTTAGAAATTTTATACCTGTGGGGCAATAAACTTGTTGGTACAATTCCAAGAGAGATCGGTCAGCTAAGAAGCCTTACTGATCTGGAGTTGTCACAAAACAACTTGTCAGGTTCGATTCCAAGCTCAATAGGGAACTTGTCTAGTTTGAAAATATTGTACCTTTTTGACAATAAACTAGTTGGCATGATTCCAGAAGAAATTGGGTTCTTAAGGTCTCTTACAGGGTTGGTGCTTGACAGAAACAGTTTGTCGGGTTCAATTCCAAGTTCGATAGGGAACTTATCCAGCTTGGCGCTTTTATACTTATGGGGCAATAAAATTGTTGGCACAATTCCGAAAGAGATTGGTCAGCTAACGAGTCTTACTAAGTTGGACTTTTCAAGGAACAACTTGTCAGGTTCGATTCCGAGAGAGATTGGTCAGCTAACAAGTCTTACCTATTTGGACTTTGGTACGAACAACTTGACAGGTTCGATTCCGAGTTCTATTGGGGATTTGTCCAACTTGGCGGTTTTATACTTGCCGCGTAATAAACTTGATGGCACAATTCCGCTGGAGATGGGCCAGTTGACGAGTCTTACTGCATTAAACTTTGCAGTGAACAACTTGTCAGGTCCAATCCCGAGTTCCATAGGAAACCTATCCAGTTTGACCAAGTTATATTTGGGGGATAACCAATTTGAAGGAGTACTTCCTTTCTCACTCAATAATATTACAAAATTGAAAGAATTTGAAATTAGTAATAATCATATCAGTGGCCAATTGCCTCATAATATATGCAAAGGTGTATCCCTGACACTGTTTGTGGCGATAAATAATAATCTCACGGGTAAGGTTCCAAAAACACTTAAAACATGTACCAGCTTGCAAAGAGTTAGACTTGACGGGAACAATATAACGGGTGATATATCCAAAGACTTTGGGGTATATCCTCATTTGTATCACTTAGATTTGAGCTATAATAACTTTTACGGAGAGCTCTCTCGAAATTGGGGATTGTTTCAGAATCTTACTACACTTAAGATTTCAAACAATAACATCTCTGGGAGCATATCGGCAGAGATTGGACTGGCATCAAAGCTACAAAAACTCGACCTTTCTTCAAACCGTCTTAGTGGACAAGTTCCAAGAAATTTGAGTAAATATTTATTAGACATCGATTTAAGCAATAATGAATTCAATGGGAGCATTTCGGTTGAAGTTGGTGACTACCCTAATCTAGAAACTCTGAACTTGGCGGCTAATAACATAATAGGCTTGGTCCCAATGCAACTGTCTGGGTGCTTTAAGTTACGGATCTTGGACTTGAGCAAAAATAGACTTGATGGAGACATTCCTTTCGAAATAGGTAATCTTCCAGTTCTGGAGATCCTTGACCTAGCTCAGAATCTGCTTTCAGGTCATTTACCACAACAACTTGGACAATTGATTACCTTGCATACTCTGAATCTATCGCATAATCAATTTTCTGGTTCAATTCCGCATAGTTTTGATGGACTGCTGAGTTTAATATCTATGAACTTGTCTTACAATCAATTAGAAGGTCATGTTCCCGACACAAAAGCTTTTCGACAAATTTCAGTTTATGATTTTAGAGAAAATAAGGACTTGTGTGGTAATTTTACTGGTTTAAAAGAATGTCCTCCAGAAAAAAAAGGCGGTTCAAAAAAAAAGAAGAACAAAGGAACTACAACTGTAATCATTGTTTCTGCTATTACCTTATTATTGTTGATATTGTTCATACTAGGATTCTTAGTTTGTCGAAAGAACCAACAAAAAACCATAAGTCATCAACCACTGGAAAATACTGGAAATATTTTTTCGATTTGGAGTTATGATGGAAAATTGGTTTATGATAATATAATTGCGGAGACAGAAAACTTTGACGAAAAGTATTGTATCGGGGTAGGTGGATCAGGAGCGGTATATAAGGTTGAACAACCAAATGATGAAGTTTTTGCTGTAAAGAAAATACACTCTGTGGAAATTGGGGATTTAAATAACCAAAAAGCTTTCACCAGTGAGATACGAGCACTGGCTGAGATTCGTCACCGTAACATCGTAAAATTGTACGGTTTTTGCTCACATTCACAGCACTCCTTTTTAGTATATGAGTTTTTGGAAGGTGGAGATTTGTATAGCATCCTTAGTAATGAAAACAAAGCAACTGATTTTGAGTGGCCAAAGAGGGTCGGTATTATTAAAGGTGTTGCAAATGGTTTGTCGTATATGCACCATGATTGTTCACCTCCCATAGTCCATCGTGACATATCGAGCAAAAACATTTTACTCGATAAAGAGAATGTCGCTCACATCTCAGACTTTGGTACTGCTAGAATTTTAAAGAGCAACTCAACCAATTGTACCTCATTTGCAGGAACATTTGGTTATGCAGCTCCAGGTACAGTTCACCTTCAATTTTTTAAATTATAAGAATAAATATTCATACCCGGAATCTGGCATCAATTCATTTCTTGCTGGGAAGTATTGTTACTTCTTTAGATTGTATTTCGGTTTTCGTAGTAGATTTTTTTCGGGTAGATTTCATCGTGCAAGGCCATTTTGCTTTTGGCTTTTCTTTATTATGATTGTCATTAATCGTTTTGTAATGACAGAACTTGCTCACACAAGGGAAGTGAATGAGATGCAAGATGTATATGGCTTCGGCGTACTTGCTCTAGAAGTTTTAATGGGGAGGCATCCGGGTGATCTAGTTTCTAATTTCTCATTGTCGACTCAATTACCAGATGAGTTTAAATCTACACTTTTAAAAGATGTGTTGGATCAACGGGTCCCAATCCCAAGAACGGTTCGCGAATCTGAAGATATTGTATGTTCTTTAAAATTAGCATTTGCTTGTTTGCAAGAGGTTCCACGTCATCGCCCGACCATGAAACAAGTTTCTACGGAGCTGTCAAAGCAGAGAACACAACAAAATTCGCTCTTCACTACGACACTGGGGGACCTCTTTGATTCTTATCATTTGGCTGTAGGAATATAGACCAGTTCTGCTATCTGCTATATTGTGTGGCTATATGATACTTTATAATTCTATGGTACTTTAACATTTTTCAGCTTTGAGTGTGAATAAACAGATCGCTACTGCTGTTTGTTGTTTTAGTGCGATTTCAACTTTCAGTTCCAATATTTTAGCAGGTCAGTCTTTAAGATTTATGAGTTTCAGAATTTGTAAGATAATAAGGTTGGCAGTATTCCTTTAATAAAAACTCTGCACCGTAATATTTATTTTTGTTATTTAAAAGTTATCGTTTAAATATTTCAGGGTAAATTAGGCTTTAGTGACCTGGGTTTTGGCCTATTTTAGGATAAGTGACCTATTTTTTTAAAATTTCGGTTTTGTGACCTAAGTTTAACTCTGTTAGCAATTTAGTGACATGCTACAATATTTTTCGAAAAAAAACATATTTCTTGCTAAAATGACTAAAATACCCTCAGATTTTGGAGGGAAATTTCAGTTCGTTTTCCCTCCAATTGTATATACAGCCATATATATATATCACATATCTATACACCTCCCACTCTCTCTCTTACACACCTCTCTCTCTCTCCCACTCTCTCTCTTACACACCTCTCCCTCTCTCTCACTAACTCATCAAAATGTATTGTTATTGCAAGATGAATGCTGTCATTATCACTTCTTGGACCAAGAAAAATCCGGGTCGAAGATATGCTCAATGTAAATATGGTTTATGCAAATTTTGGCAATGGGTTGACCCACCAATGTGTTTTAGGGCAACGGAAATAATTCCAGGATTACTTGAAAGCATCAACGATATGAAGGATGAAATTAGCACATTAGAGGCAGAAAAAAGCTACTTAACTATGAAAGTAAATGAGATGGAAGAAAAAAGTCAAGTTAAGCCAAAGTCAAAAACTGCCATCGCAACTTATTGTGGAGCTAAAAGATGTATTTTCTTAATTTGTATGGTTTTCCTTGTTTTTGTGTTGCTCACAAATGTTAACGAAGGAAATGACTTATATAAGTTAGTTTGAGTAAGTTTGTAACTTTGTATGTGTTTTAATGAAAAATGTGATGGTTTGTTGCTGTAAATGTAAATGTATGTGAAATCCAAATGTCAAACCCACTGTCAAAGTCAAAAAATTCTGATTACGACCAACATTTCACAGTCAAATGTATGCTGATTACGACCAACATTTCACAGTCAAAAAATCCAAATGTATGCTGATTACGACCAACATTTCACAGTCAAATGTATGCTGATTACGACCAACATTTCACAGTAAAAAAACCCAAGCAACATAATCAAAATTCTGAAACCCAAGCAACATAATCAAAATTCTGAAACCCAAGCAACATAATCAAAATTCTGAAACTCAAGCAACATAATCAAAATTCTGAAACCCAAGTAAGCAGTATGATCAGAATTAGGAAACCCAAGTAAGCAATATGATCAGAATTCTGAAACTCAAGCAGTATGATCAGAATTCTGAAACGCAAGCAGTATGATCAGAATTCTGAAACCCAAGCAGTATGATCAGAATTCTGAAACCCAAGCAGTATGATCAGAATTCTGAAACTCAACTGTGATCAAAGCAAGACCACATTCTGATCAAACTTGACACACAAAGTGTGATCAAAGTCATCATATCAGATTACTTTATGGCTCATATCAGACATAACAAGTCATCATTAAGCCCATTAACAATCAAATAAAAGATAAATTAAACAACCAAAACAACAATATCTGATGATAACATCATAATTTCATAAAAACATACTTCAAGTACATTAATTCATTCAAATACACCACACCACAAAATTACAAAGGATACATGTTTCCAAAAGGTTAGACTAAATACATATTTCACCAAAAGATGTCACTCAAAAGCTAATACTCACTCAAAAGCTAATACATGTTTCCAAGAAAACTGATGTCACTCAAAAGCTAATACTCACCCAGAAGTGTTGCATTTCACATTTTTCTTTCCCTTTCTGGTTAGTTTTTTCATGGCTGCCAGGGTAAGGTACATGTTTTCATTTCTTTTTATGTGACCTGATGGCAGTTCTTTTTGATGTGGAGCCATTATCCCACAATGGAGCCTATCATCACTTGCATCTTTGTTGCTTGGCTCAATAACAGCTGAACTCTCTTGTGTGTACACTCCTCCATGAAATGCAACACTTTCTTGTGTTGGTGGTTCCACTTCATCATCAGACAACTGGATTGGTGGTCCTGGCACACTTGGTTCTTTTTGTCTAGATGAATTCATTAACCTGGTGCTTTTTCTTACCTACATAGATAAAATACTTGTAAGAGTAAATAAAATATACTTGTAAGTAGATGCTATTTATAAAAAAAAAACAAGTAATGTGGGTATAAATAGTTTAATAAAGATTACTTACCCCAAGGGTGGTGCCTCTTTTGACCTGCATTTTTTGAACTTTTGGCGCACTTCCACTTGCCTCTTCTTGTGAAAAGGGTACACTCCCACATGGTTGTCCAACACATTGTGTTGACTGGGTGTTTTGCCTACTCAGCACATCTGCATATGTTCCAACCTCATCCCAAAAACTCTCTCCACATGGTTGCCTCTTTTTGCCTATGCTATTACCACCATTCTCTACATATTTTGTCCACTGCTCAAACCCAATTTCCCTTGCATCTCTCTCATTCTCATCTTCAGCCTCATAATTACCACCAGTTTCAGTTTCATTCTCTCTCACATTCTCTCCAACATTTACATTAACATCCACTTGTTCTGGCTCATTTACAGTCACATTTTCTATCATATTTTCATTCACAACATCATCATCACTACTAGTATCACTCTCATCGACAATATGTGGCTCAACCCTCACTTGCTCATTCACGACATCATTCAATTTTCTCTTTCTAGAAGGTTTACCACAGCCCTTAGAGTTATGACCAAGATTTCCACACTTACTACACTTAACCTTATAGCCCTTTCTTGAGATTTTGTTAGGGTCCCTATTCTTAACCTTACAACCCTCTTTTGCCTTTTTAATCTCATCTGGATCTCTTCTCCTAGCCTTCCTTGGCTTACCCACTTTTTTTGCTACAATTGGAGGTAACACTATAGCCTTATTTGTTTTCAGCCACATGTCTTGGCCATTCATTGGATTTAGGGTGTTAGAGTATGTTCTCATGTAAGTCTCCCTTGAATAACAAATATGAACAAATTGATGTGGATCATTTTGCATACGGTGCAAAGCAACAATAGCATGCTTACAAGGTATCCCAGTCAACTGCCACACTCTACAAGAACACTCTCTCAAAGGTAGACTAACAACATATTGCTCAAGAAAATTATCTACCTCGTGTAAATCATTCCCATTATACTTACAAGCCCACTTGTGACTTTCCTTTCTCAAATCTTCAACTTTAGCATATATTTTTGGGGTAATCATGCAATTTTTTCTTTTCATAGCTTCATTTTTTCTCATAATTACATCCATAAGATAAACTCTTATCTTTTCAAGCATAGAGAGAATTGGCATACCTCTAGCAACCTTAATGCATGCATTAAAGCTCTCACAAAGGTTGTTTAGCAATAAATCACTTTTTGGGTGAGTTGAAAAATGTGATCTGCTCCAATTATGACCTGTAATAGACATAAAACTGCATTAGGAAAAAGCAGATTTAATTGTGAAAACCACTATTTATTACCTGGCTTGGAAGACGGCCACTTATAAACTTCTTCATTTATATCTTTCAACTCCAATAAACCTTTCTCAAAGTGCTGAATGGTGGAAGCTCTAGCAGCTTTCCAAAGTAGGTCTTTTAGCACTTGACCTTTGAAATTTAGCTTGAAATTGTTATACAAGTGCCTAACACAAAACCTATGTTCTATGTTAGGCAAGATTTTGTCCACAGCTTTTATCAATCCCTACAAATTATTTAAAGGAGATGTAAATAATACAAAATACTAACAAAATTATTACTGAACAAAACAGACAAATAAATTATACAGTGTAGTATACCTTTTGTTTATCAGACATCAATGTATAGCCAGCCCCAATATCAAGCTTCAAATCAACTTTCAACAGATTTAGAAACCACTTCCAGTTTTTATAATTTTCAATATCCACCACTGCATAGGCAAATGGATACAAACAGTTATTTGCATCTATTGCCACTGCAGTGAGGAGTACACCACCCTCTGGTCCTGTCAAGTGGCACCCATCTACCCCAAATAGTGGCCTGCATCCTTGTAAAAAACCCTTCTTTAATGCACCCCAACATATATATAACCTCTTAAATCTGGACTCACCTAACAACCCTGCTTTTTCTCTAACTTTCATCACCACAGTGGTGTTAGGATTTGATCTTTCAATTTCCCCAATATAATCCCATAAAACTGCATATTGCTCAGCAGAAGACCCCTCATTCATCTTTTTTGCAATATCCGTAGCTCTATAACAAGACCAAATACTCACTTCACATTCCATATCTTCAAATATTTGTTGCTGAAACTTGTAAGCATCCCACTTAGGATTGTTCTTAAGTGTTCTTGCATATTTTTGAGCTATAAACTTAGGCTTAATATTGTTGTTTTTCAGGGCTCTAGGGCAAGAATGAATGTCCATATAGGTTTTAACTTGAATTGTTGACTCATCCTTAGCTTTAGATGCATATATATATCATATACACCCTTCAAACCTGCATTCCCCAATCATTTTTTGTGCAGTATTCCTCCACAAATGTACATCTTTAGCTTGTTGTATACCATAGTTGTGTACAGCATCTCTAAAATCTTTTGCTGTTGCAAACTTCATACCAACTTTGAACTGAAAATGATTTTTGTCTGATTGAGAATAATATGTAAATCTGTTTTTCTTTCCACCCTCACCCTCATCTGATTCACTCTCACTAATTAGCTCACTTGCTGTTACATAGCCATCATCTATATCAGCATTAGCAGTATTGTCCAAGGAGGGACCTTTAAACTTAGCCTTAGGCTTACCAGCACGTTTGCTTTTAGTTTTAGATACACCTAAAACACTAGGTTCATCATGAGACATAATATCACCATCATCATTTCTGCCTTTTTCCTCATCACTACCACTAAATTTTTCTAAATCAGAATCCTTACCATTCTCAAGCTCATTTTCTTCATCACTGCTACTTGAACTATAATCTCCATGATCTACTTCAGTGTACACCTCAACAACTCTATTCTCATCATCAAACCTACATATTGCATAGGCTTCTCTATCATGAATTAGTTGCACTAAATTAGTGTCAAAGGATGACCCTGCCCTTTTATAGTACAACCTAGTTATACCATGACACCCTACTTCTGCAGCCATCTCAGCAATAGTAACACAGCTTATATCATTAGGGTCACAAAAATCGATATAGTCAACCCTACCATTCTCATAAGAAATGTTTTTATTCCCAATTAGAAAACCTCCATAATGCAGTTCAATTGTAAATAAATTGGTATGTGGAGCTGCAACAAGATAAATGAAATGATTTTAACCCTACAGTACACCCTAATTGTAGTCTTTACTAATTCTGTTTTTGTAAATTGCAGTGTGCTTTTGAATTTTTAAATGTTCAAAAACTTAAACATTAGCAAAAAAAAAAGTAGATATATAAAACAGAATTTAAAAAAAACAATGAAAAGGGGGTAACTAACAAGCAAAATTTAACAAAAAACATAAACAAAATTAGTATTTTAAAGTCAAACAGACAAAACATTTTCTGAAAAATTATTGTCAAAGATTAAATAATAACTAGTCACTTTTTCACAATTTATCCAACAAAAAATTCACAATTTTTCCAAAATACAATAACAAGAGAAAGATAAAGAGTACTTACAATATTGGGGGGAATGACCATTTTCACGCACACACCAACCCATCAATCGTCTCTTCAATTGGTCGTCTGTATAAACCCTAATTTGAATTACGATCAATTGATCGTTTTTTTTAACTTAATTTATCTCTCTCTCTGTATCTATATCTATATATATATATATATGAGTATATATGTGTCTGTATAAGCCCTAATCTGGGTATATACATATATTGGTCATTTTATTTAACTTAATTGGGAAAATACTGTTTTACCCTTGTAGTTAACAGACGTGAGGGCACGTGACAGCACGTGTAACGTTTTCCATCCACTGAATTGACGCAAGGTCACTAAACCAATACAAAACTTAAACTTAGGTCACAAAACCGAAATTTTAAAAAAATAGGTCACTTATCCTAAAATAGGCCAAAACCCAGGACACTAAAGGCTAATTTACCCAGTATTTCATGCTATGGACAAACAATCCATGTATTTTAAACTGATTATTTTCTAGATAAGCGAAGAGCGTGAATGCTTTCAAGAACCAACTCTAAGTTTTTAGAAGAATTCAACAAAAAACTGATGTGTTCTCCATTCACTCAAAGCTTAGAAACAGCAAGTGCCTCGGGTTTATCTTGACCTTCTTGTAGTTCCCAGCCAACTCCAACACCTATATAAAAATCACCCAATCAATTAGTCACTCTGAAATTCCTATCCGCTGTTCTAGTTGCAGTTTTGCAGTTAGCTTCCAAGTGATGTTGCAACCACAGTTGGAACCTAAGTAAAAATAATGGACAGAACTGAATAAAATTAAATGTACTTGAAATAAATCACACGTACATTTAACAACGGAGTTCACCTAACTAGGCTACGTCTCCGGGGCACTTACCCAGATTATGATATTATAAAAGCTTACAATATAGGATTCAAGTTTTAATGAAAAACTCTCAGACTCCCTCTAGGTTTTTCTGCCTATCTCTATATTGCTCCTACCTTATAACTATCAATTATAAATCAATGGCATCCCACCATTGTAGTTATCAATTATTTATTCAAGTAAAAACAATCTTCTTGCTTGAAGATCTTTTATGATTGCTTTGACTTGTTTGATTGGCTTCAATCTTTCCATGTATGTCCAAAATCTTCAGCGTGGATTGACTTCGATCATCATTGGTTAATACATGTTTAATAACTAGCTTGAAAATAGGAGTTAGTCTTTTCCTATAACAATAAAACATATAAAGATAATATCTTTTAGAGATAATATCTTTTCATCTACATATGAAACACTAAACTTCATATTACATTCAATCTTAAACAAATTTGATAAAGAACAAAGATTGAAACAAGTGATAAAGATTTTCATAAGAATAGAGATATAGATTGCCTAGTTTAAAGGAAACATATCTTTATAAACTAATCTGGTAACATCTTTACTTATCACTTTAATATTCTCAATATACACAAACTAAATTTTTAAGAACATGTGAGAATATATCCTGCATACTTTAAAACAAATAAACATTATTAAAGAATAGTAATGCAGAATTTACAGAACTTGACAGAATCCTGCAGAACAGCAGGTTGCAACTGAGGTTGCAACCTCACTTGAAAACATAAAGTTGTCTCAATTCTTAACATTCAACTAGCATTATTTAGTTCAAACCAATAGACAACAAATAGCTTATGGGCCAGAAATCTGGTCCTAACAATCTCCCCCTTTGTCATTGGTTTTGACAAATAATTTGAGTTTATGAAGCAAATTCTCCTACATAGCATATTAGCACATAAAGTCCCAATAATATCAGTTTTGACACAAGAACTCCCCCTGCTCATTAGAATTGTACAACAATATATATAATTTGAGTTTAGCACTTAATCTCCCCCTACATATTAGAATTGCAGATAACATAACATTAACTCAAATAAGCATTCACCAATAATGTACCAAACATAGCATAACATAAACTCTCTTCTCCCCCTATTTGCCACATCCATGACAAACCTATTTGTTGTTAGTGAGAACATTGAAGCAGTCATTATAACAGGAATCATCATCAAAATCAACTCTCACAGCAAAATCACTCACAATAGAATTACCACATTCCACACCAGACTTTTTATCAACCAAGTTTTCAACTCATACCATGGATATAGATAGATAGAGAGTAATTCTGTATTTTGGTTGTTTAGTTAAAAAATAGTTTAAGAAAATCTCTTTTAAATTCAAGAATTATAGAAAGATAGAATGATAAACCCAAATCTCTTTTTGAACAAATTTTATCCAAATATAGATACTTATCTTTTTGACCAAAACAATTCGAATTTAGATAAATTCAGCAATGAATAAAGATCAACATTCCAACTTGAAACAGATTTATCTAATTTTCTGATTTTAAGTAGTTGAAAAAATATAGAAAATTTGACTTGTTTCAAAATAAAAATAGCAATTATATATAGTATAGAATTTTGAACACAAGATACTAGCCATTTACTCAAGAAGATATATTTATCATAGAATAATTTTAATAAAAATTAAATCTTAGGAGCTTATATTGAGCAAATCCGTTTTTCCTCTACACAAAAACTAGATTGATGACCTCAGCAAGGAAAGAGTATAAGTGATGTCAAAAATAACAAGACTTTGTCTTGACTTTTTCATTTGATTTGTTCACTATGATGGTTATCATAGGAAGCATTACAATCTTTAGACAATCACTGACATGTTCTGTATTTTGAGAATGTGGTTTCAACTGATGTTGCAACTGAGCTTGCAACCAGCTTTGTAAAATATGCACTTTGTGCTTGCAACTCTATTACCAGAGAAGTTTTAAGACAAGTTACCTCACATCTGTTTTTGAGACACCAATTAGCGGGTTTTTCAAGACAAAAACTTCATAGCTCAATCAAGACTTATCTTAGAAGTAAACTTTATTAAAGGTACTCAAAGAGAAGCATATATAGCAAGAATATTTAATTAGATCTATAGTGACATACCTCAATATCACTTCTTAAAGTTTAAAACTTGTTTGTATCAAGGGGTTTTGTGAAAATATCTGCTAATTGTCTTTCAGTTGAAACATGTTCTAAAATTAAACTCTTTTCTTCAACTAGCTCTTTAATAAAATGGTGCCTTAAATCAATGTGTTTAGTTCTGAAATGTTGTACTGAATTCTTTGCTAAATCTATAGCACTTTTGTTATCACAAAATAAACTTAACACTTCTTGTTTAATCAGATAACATTTGTTTCATTCAAATAAGTTGGGTACAACCACTATCAGTTACAATGTATTCTGCCTCAGCAGTAGATAAAGAAATGCAATTTTGCTCTTTACTAAACC
Source organism: Primula vulgaris (assembly GCA_963920805.1). Lineage (NCBI taxonomy): Eukaryota > Viridiplantae > Streptophyta > Magnoliopsida > Ericales > Primulaceae > Primula > Primula vulgaris. Next base: position 4,393,945 of record OY987216.1, on the reverse strand, counting down.
ATGACACAAGATTATTTCACAAATAAAAACAATCACCAGAATTACTTTTATATCATCTATATTACCATCTCAAATCAAGTCCCCATATTCATACACTTAGGCCACAATAAGGTTTCCTAACTCTAAGATATACTATGTATGAATGGTCTTAAGGTTTAAACAAGTAGCCTTACTCTTGACATTCCTGCCTTTTAACGGAGATATATAAGTTGCAGAACTGAATAAATTAAGATGTTTAATTGGAGACTTCATACATTTTCTTACCTTTTCAATGATAGTGTTCAAGTGATCACTCTTTTGAGATTTTTTGTCTCGTACCAATTTTTCTGGACTTAGATTCTCCTTGGTTGTAAGTTCGGTTGTAACTGACATTGGAACTGAATCATTGTTCTCAACTTTTCCATTGCTTGCTTGCTTATCACTCTTAGTTGCACTTGGTGTTGTGACTTCTCCATGTTGTTTCTCTTCTTTACATGCATACTTAGTGATATCTTGACCTACAAACTTACTTTTGTCACCACTACCAACTAAACAATTGTTACCCAAGTTAACAACATTAGCTACTTGCTTAGAACAACCACTATCAAAATACCTAGCATTTGAAGTAATAGTATTTGAATAACTAAAAGCAGCTTTGTTGCATTTAACAGTGTCTGTATTAATTTTAGCTTTCCAAACCCAGTTAGACTTTTGACTCAAACCTGGTGTAAACATGAGTTTCTTATAAATAGACTTTCTGTGTTTCTTTAAGTAGCATTGCCTTTCAAAATGTCCAGGGTTTTTACAAAATGACATAGGTTTAGATCGGAGCTCGGTTTAGTTGTGTACGTTTTCAGATAATTTTTAAAACCATAGTCAGTTGCAACTGTACTTCTAACCTTGTTGTTAGCGTGACTTGTTTGAGAATTACTTAAACCTTTAACAAACACAGTTTTTCCATTTCCTTCATAACCCTTATACCCCAAACCACTGTTATCCTTTGAAGCTCTAGTGTATGACAACATCTTATCAAGCCTACCCGTGGCTGAAGTATTTAACAACTTTATTTTCTTCGTTGTCTCATCTAACTCAAATTGCTTTCTCTTTAATTGTTCAGTGAGTTCTTTTACTTCAGTTTTTAGATTCTCATTGAGTTTATTAATAGAAACAGATTGCTTACTTAAAACTTTGTATTTCTCATATAGAAGTAAGTATTGTTTGTTAACACTCTCTTCTGAAGGTTCTTCATCATCACTACTACTGTAGGTTTCAAGCTCAGTTGTAACTGAAGATGCAACTAACTCACATTCACTATTACAATTAGAGTTAGATTTTGTAGTGACTTTTGCCATGAAGCTTTTAAAGTTAGTTTGATTCTCATACTCATCCTTACTTTCAGTTTCACTATTATCACTAAGAGTACTTATCATCTCAGATTTACTTCTTTTTAAAGTAATTGCACATTCAGACGGCATGTAACCTAAACCTTTGCATTCTCTGCATTGAACTTCTCGAGATTTATTTTCAAAATTAGCAGTTTGCATCTCTTTTTTTTGAAAAGATTTTGAGTTTTCTGTTTCAACAGCCTTTTTCTTATAGAACTGTTTAAACATCTTTTTTAAAAAAATGTAAAACTGTTCATCTTTCTCACTATCTTCATAAAATTTAGGTTCAAATTTCTTAGCTTGAAAAGCGATTCCTTTTTCAACTTTCTTTGTTTTATGAAACTTTAATTCATGAGTTCTAAGATTTCCCATTAATTCTTCAAGTTTTAAATTGTCAAGATCAGTTGATTATTCAATAGCAGTTACTTTAATTTCAAATCTATTAGGAAGAGATCTTAAGGTTTTCTTTACCAATTCAGCATCTCTGTATTTTTCTCCTAAGTTTTCAGATTCATGAGCAATTTGACAAATTCTTCCATTAAACTGTTCAATAGATTCATCTTCCTCCATTTTTAAGTTTTCAAACTTAGTAGTTAATTGTTAGAGTTTAAAAGCTTTTACTTTAACAGTTCCTTCAAAAGCTACTTTTAAAATGTTCCATGCTTCTTTAGCAGTTTCACAATGAGAAATATACATGAATACACTGAGAGTAACACCAGCAAATATTAGATTGATGGGTGTAGAATTTGCATTAGATTTCTTATGTTGTCCAGCAGTCCATTTTTCTTCAGGTATGCAAACAAGATCCCCATCACCATTAGAAACCATTGGAGTCTCCTATCTAGTTAGCACAGATTTCCAGGCTTGCTCACTTTGTTGTTTGATGAATGATTTCATCCTGATCTTCCAAAAGACATAATTTTCTCCTCCTTCTAACAATGGTGGTTTGGACCACGAGTTTCCTTCCCTCATCAAGTCCATTTTACCAGAACACAGGATCCACACCAATTAAAGTCTAGTGTGAAGCTCTTATACCAATTGAAATTCCTATCCGCTGTTCTAGTTGCAGTTTTGCAGTTAGGTTCCAAGTGATGTTGCAACCACAGTTGAAACCTAAGTAAAAATCATGGACAGAACTGAATAAAGTTAAATGTACTTGAAATAAATCACACACACATTTAACAACGGAGTTCACCTAACTAGGCTACGTCTCCGGGACACTTACCCAGATTATGATATTATAAAAGCTTACAATATAGGATTCAAGTTTTAATGAAAAACTCTCAGACTCTCTCTAGGTTTTTCTGCCTATCTCTATATTGCTCCTACCTTATAACTATCAATTATAAATCAATGGCATCCCACCATTGTTTTCTTTTAAAGCTCACTGTGTATTCTCTCAAGAATGAGTTCTTTATAATTTAGAACACACACCTTTTTACAAGCTAAGTTATCAACTATTTATTCAAGTAAAAACAATCTTCTTGCTTGAAGATCTTTTATGATTGTTTGACTTGTTTGATTGGCTTCAATCTTTCCATGTATGTCCAGACTTTTCAGCATGGATTGACTCCAATCATCATTGGTTAATAACTGTTTAATAACTAGCTTGAAAATAGGAGTTAGTCTTTACCTATAACAAGGAAACACATAAACATAATATCTTTTAGAGATAATATCTTTTCATCTACATATGAAACACTAAACTCCATATTACATTCAATCTTAAACAAATCATAAATCATACTGATTTTGATAAAGAACAAAGATTGAAACAAGTGATAAGATTTGCATAAGAATAGAGATATATATTGCCTAGTTTAAAGGAAACATATCTTTATAAACTAATCTCCTTATATCTTTTAGGTAACATCTTTCCTTATCACTTTAATATTCTCAATATACACAAACTAAATTTTTAAGAACATGTGAGAATATATTCTGCATACTTTAAAACAAATAAACATTATTAAAGAATAGTAATGCAGAATTTACAGAACTGGACAGAATCCTACAGAACATGTAACATCCCGTATTTTTATAAGTGTTTTTAATTAGGAATTAATTTATACAAAAACGTTTTATACTAATTTTACCAAAAACCGGTCACTCGACTAATTTTTAGCCAAAAACCGAAACTCTTCCGAAAAACTTTATTTTTAAAACCTGTTACTAATTTTACTAATAAAAAGGACCCAATAGATTTGTTTCTAAAGATTTGTTATTTTTGAGTAGTAAAACAATATTTTTGGATTAAGAGTTAGCTTTTAGAACTTTGGGGACCAAATAGTTCGCTTCCACAAACTTTGTAAAAACAGTTTTTTCTAAACCAAAAATCAACCCAATTCTTTCAAAAACAAACCTAAAACCAGCCAAACACAAGAAAGAAAAATAGAGAAAAGAGAGAAAAGAGAGAAGAAGAAGAAGAAGAAGAAGAAGAAGAAGAAGAAGAAGAAGAAGAAGAAGAAGAAGAAGAAGAAGAAGAAGAAGAAGAAGAAGAAGAAAGCACCGTTAGTGGATTATTACCGAAAGCATCTCCACTACGCTCTAAGGTAACGGGGGTTATCCATTGCGACTAGACGAGGGTGTATGTTAGGATTATGTTTTACGATTATTGGTAATTGAGGGTTTTTGCTTTTTATCTTAAATATGTTCTTAATTGGTTAATTGAGATTATTTGTTGGATGTTTTAATTCACTTGTTTGATTTTGGATTAGTTGTGGGTTTAGTCTTTTGATTTCGGATTAATGATAATATTAATAGGTTGAGTGTTATATGCGTTGATTATGTATTATTATGGTTGTTGATAGAATTGGGTAAATTATTGTTGAATAAAGATGAGTTTTATATTATGCATACAAGGTGTTTGTTAAAATGCCTGAATGGGTTTTTATGTTGTTGAAGTGATTGGCTAGTTGTGAATCTAGCATCTATGATTATGGTTTATGTTGTATTACGTTAAATGACGTATGAGTTTATGTTAGTTGAATAGTATAATATTATTGGCCGAGGCCTTAATATTTATACGTATGAGATGGTGTTATTTGAATGATTTTATATTATTGGCCGAGGCCTTGTGATTTAGCTATAGTGGCAATGGTCTCTGTCTCTCCCTAATTCCGGGGACAGAAGACGGCCGAGGGGATAGGAAATGACTCGTCTTACGGACCGGGGCGAGTGGCGTTAAAGGTCCCAGTGTGCACTATATTTACTTTTATGTTAGCAATGGTCTATGTCTCTCCCTAATTCCGGGGGCATAAGACGGCCGAAGGGATAGGGAATGACTCGTCTTACGGACTGGGACGAGTGGCGTGAGAGGTCCAAGTGCGCACTATAAATCTACTTTTATGTTGCAATGGTCTCTGTCTCTCCCTAATTCCGGGGACAGAAGACGGCCGAAGGGATAGGGAATGACCTACCTTACGGACTGGGGTAGGTGGCGTGAGAGGTCCATGTATGCTGTTGATGTGTATTTAATTTATTTAATTTATCGTAGTTGTAGAATGTCATTATATTTATTTTTATACATCGATTATCGTAGTTGTAGAATTTGTGAGCTCTTGCATTTATGGGATGGAGTGACGGTGTTTGTGGTGTCGTCCCGTCTAGTTATGTGCGTGGGACTCACCGTTACAGTTTTGTATTTCAGGTACATTATAGGTTGAGGTGTTTGGATAGGAGCCATTGGAATGCATCACATGGGTTCGGGGCTTTCGCTTTCTTTTTATTATAGAACAGTTTTGAGGTTGTAGCCTACGGGCAAATTGCATTTGTTTAGTTCTTCTTATATAATTTTGTTAAAACCTTTTGGTCGTGTAGCCGCGTTTGGCAAGCATTTTATTTATTGTTTAATTATTCCTTTAGCTCGCAAGTCTTTTCTTTTACAAATTTTTAAATTCGTACCAACAGGTTATCTTTTCTTTGTTTTAAAAATGACATGCCTCGATATCCGTGTTCTATGGATTTTAGGGCGTGACAGAACAGCAGTTTACAACTATGGTTGCAACCTCACTTGAAAACATAAAGTTGTCTCAATTCTTAACATTCAACTAGCATTATTTAGTTCAAACCAATAAACAACAAATAGCTTATGAGCCAGAAATCTGGTCTTAACACACTCCTAAAAGTTAGAGACAATAATGAAATAAAATTATCACTGTTCAAACTTCAAACAAATAATGTTATAATGGTTTTGTTAGAAATTTTAACTTGTTGTTACTAATTCTGGATTTAATTTACTAAAACTGGGCAGTTAAAGACATTTGACTTCGAAACAATTAAATAAATAAAAAAACTGATTCTTAACCACACAGTTTCTGATTGGGTTGATCATACAAAATGAGAAAAAAAATTACACATTTAACTTCAGAATCAGCTGTGGGTCGAGTCCTGACATATGTATGCTATCTAATCAACTTTTTTAAGTGGCAAGAATGTTTTATACGTGACCTTGATTGTATCGTTTACCAACTGCAATATTGTGTATGTTACAAGCATTTGAGAAAGTTTAGATAAGACTGTATGTTTCCGATGGCAAAACTAGGTGTGGCTACTCGGCTCGACATACCCACGCTCAAAACAATAGCAATATGTGTTCGGATGAAAAAAAAATTGACAGTACAATCGACCCACTGTATAGCCAACATTTAAAAATAAGGCCAAAAATTCGTAGATCATTCTCTCAACCAAAAACCACTAATATGCGAAACTCCTACTTTAAGTAACCATCCATCCAAAAGACTCAACATTTTATGAAGTACAACATACACCGATATATATTGATTTGGGGAACAGCAGTATAGAAATGCAACTTATTTCTTTATGTTTTTTTTTTATCTACAAACCTAATTCTAAGGAAACAGATTCTTTAAAAAAATTGTCTGCAAATAAAATCACATACCAACATAATTAGGCAATTTAAATTTGTCTAAAAAAATTTATCGATTAAATTATGTTTATATCATATGGGGTTTTATAGGTTTAATACACAAAACTATCTGCTTTTAACGATTTGGATACCCATCTTTCAAATTTTCCAATTTAGATATCACACTATAATAACTTTCCAATTTAGGAACCACCGTCTAAATAAATCACGGAATCATGTCACGTGACATTTGACAAACATTCATTTGAGAAGCTAATTTGATAAATTTGCACAAAAATATGTCATCCTATAAAAATGTTTCTCCCAATTTCACATATAACAAAAATATGGATTATATGCTTTTTTTTTATGTGTGAAATTGGGAGGAAATTTTTTTTAATATGATATGTTTTTGTGTAAAATTGTCAAATTAGCCTCTCAAATTAATGTTTGTCAAATATTATGTGATATGATTCCGTGATTTATTTAGACTGTGGTAACTAAATTGGAAAGTTATTATAGTGTGGTACCCAAATTAAAAAATTTGAAAGATGGGTATATAAATCGTTAAAAACACTATAGTTTGGTGTAATAAATATATTTTTTACCATATTAATATTATCAAACACTTTTCTATTTCAAACATGCATAAAACTACGGTTGCACCATCCTGGTCATCCCATACAGATGAACGGTTTACCAAAACACAGAGGCAAATCTCGTAGGTCAAATTGTCATTTTGGAACCTAAAGATGTCACCCTTATTGTGCTACTAATTGTTTGTAATCACTCCGGTCACGTCATTAGCATTATTATTTTTATTTTATTTTATTCTTTTATGATTTACTTAGCGGAAACTGTCTCTTAGATCAAGCTTCTGAGTTAACTAAAACAAATACACAAAATTAACTGGGTGTTACTCTATCGCCGTGTGTTACTCAGCAGAAAGACTTATCGAATTGGACCCGCTTAACACTGGGCACTAAGTACCGTTATCAAATCTTTATGCCTCAAAGCGGAGTCGCGGATGTTTACAAAATAAAAATTTTGATTTAATGTACTTATGAAAGAGTACATAGGAAGTTGAAAGAGATGACTTGTGCCAGGAACAGATTCTCATTTTTATTAATGGTGAGGAAATTGTTCTTTTGTAATTTTTGTTTTTTGTTTTCCTTTTGGTATTTTTTTGTTCAACTCATACAGTTAAACCTCGATAAATGAATGTCCGATAAACGAATAACCTCGCCAAATGAATAATTTTCTCCGGTCCCGACTTGGGCAAATGGGCTAAATGAATAACCTCGCTAAATGCATTAACGAATACTTTTTTTTGAATCTTTAAAGACCCCATGTAAATATAAATGAATAATCATTAAAATTCATAAGATATATATATATATATATATATATATATATATATATTTATCCTAAAAACAAAAATATTTATTCCAATCAACAATTTTCATACAAGAAGTCATTTCTTCACAAAAAAAGCGTCTAAAGTTGTTTGTTTTTTCCTTCCACCAAAATGCATCACATCTGCGATTTTTTCTAGTGTAAACACAACTTCTGAAAAAATATATATATTAGTTTGTAGGTAGGTTAGGTACATTGTCTTAGTCTCTAAGTATTTCATACATAGAATATTATTATTAGTACATGTTGCATGTATTTAGACTCTAAGTATTCCATACATAGAATCTTATAAGTACATGATGCATGTACATAGTCTATATACGTATTTGTACATTAGATGTAAAATAAATAATCATACGAAAAAATAAAAATGTAAAAATACTATCTAAATGAATAAAAATTTATTTATCGATAAATGAATAATATATTCATTTATCGATAAGTAAATAAACTCACTAAACGAATATTTTTTGCTGGTTCCAAGAGCATTTATTTATCGAGGTTTAACTGTAATTTGGCTGAAACCAACATATAAAAAAAACCAACATATAAAAAAAACCAACATAAGTGGCACACTGACAAGTCACAGAAAATGTTGTCATTTTTTTTAATTAAAATATTTTCATAGCAATAACTTACATACAGTGGATACACTTTGACAGGAAAAGGAAATACTAATTTTCTCTCTCTATAATCCAAAAAAAAAAGTGTAAAAAGGAAAATACATTTTAAAAAGTATAAATCAATTTGCAAATTTGAGAAAAATACATTAAAATACGAAAAGAAAGTATTATTTTCAAGAAAAAACGGCTATTTAAAATAAAACGGGCTTTCACAAAAAAAAAGTTACATATAAAAAAAATGGCCTTTGGGGTAAGTTAGTCTTATTTGTAACCTTGAAGATTAAATTCTAAAAGTTTTGACTTATTGGGCAGAAAAGAAAAAAAAAATTCTATTCATAACAAAAATTGAGAGTCAAGTCCCACTTGGTGGCTTGGTCTTCCGTATAGACTTGTCAAAGTCTTTACTCTTTAGTAGACAAAGACCATTTAGGTGTGTCGAGTCCTGACATATGTATGCTATCTAATCAACTTTTTTAAGTGGCAAGAATGTTTTGTACGTGACCTTGATTGTATCGTTTACCAACTGCAATATTGTGTATGTTACAAGCATTTGAGAAAGTTTAGATAAGACTGTATGTTTCCGTGGCAAAACTAAGTTTGGCTACTCGGCTCGACATACCCACGCTCAAGACAAAAGCAATATTGTGTATGTTACAAGCATTTGAGAAAGTTTAGATAAGACTGTATGCTTCCGATGGCAAAACTAGGTGTGGCTACTCGGCTGGACATACCCACGCTCAAGACAAAAGCAATATGTGTAATCACTCGGGCCACGTCATTAGCATTATTATTTTTATTTGATTTTTTGATTTACTTAGCAGAAACTGTCTCTTAGATCAAGCTTCTGAGTTGACTAAAACAAATACACAAATTTAACTGGGTGTTACTCTATCGCCGTGTGTTACTCGGCAGAAAGACTTTTCGAATTAGACCCGCTTAACACTGGGCACTATGTACAGTTATCAGACCTTTATGCCTCAAAGCCGAGTCGCGGATGTTTACAAAATAATTTTTTTTATTTAATGTACTTATGAAAGAGTACATAGGAAGTTTAAAGAAGATAACTTGTGCCAGGAACATATTCTTATTTTTGTTACCGGTGAGAAAGTTGTCTTTTTGTAAAAAGAATTGGAAACACACCTGATACCATATGTTCAGACTTGATAATATTCATTGCAAATGTCATTAGATAGCGGATTTGACATCACATATTCGGTACATTATACTCTATTATATTTACATATATATGTGATTATTTGGGTTATATGCATCGTGATAAACATATTTCATGTTTTAATATTTTCTTTCAAAACCCTATACCGAGTCCCAAATTTTATTGCATTTTGATAGTGACAAATTAAAGAAAATTGATATTTAGAGAGACCATTTCTTAAAATGGGGATATATAATTATACTTGTAAAATTATCATACATTTATCATAATCAAAATGGGGGAAATTGTTTAACCATGAGTTCGTTGATTTTGATTATAAATGTATTAATGATTTTAGTTAGTTTACAAATTCTTTATTCGATGATATAATACTTGATTTTTTCCAAAAATAGAGAATGTATATTTCTGGACTTAAATTTATAGAGCATTTAATAACGAAACCAACCGTTCGAACGGAAATCGATTCGGCGTCCGAACGAGTAAATTAATACTAACCCACTCATGGGTCTTATAGGCCCACCCATGGTTAAGTGGACAGAACAATGAGAATTTTTTTCAAGTACCACCCATCAGTGGGTTATACAGAACCCACCACCAGTGAGTCAAAGTTACAAAACTAAGAAAAAATTGACCCATCAATGGGTCAGAAAACACTCATCGGTGGGTATCTCTCAGAATTAAAAAACAGCACGTTTTCAATTGCTAAAAAATCATATTACCCAACATATTTTTTCTCAAAACAAAAATTAACGGTCATAAGCACTTTTAGACCTTTATACACACATCATTATCTCCCTACTATCAAACTCTCACACTCTCTTTCAAGCTCCATCAATACCACAAACACAAAACTCCATTGAAAAGTAAAAAGGTCAAAAGGAGAAAGGAGATCAAGCTCTACTAACATCATCAAAAGCTCACCAATAATATTATTTACAATCAATAAAATAGTGAGTGTGCTTACATTATTCTAAAGAGCAAACTTGTAACTTCAATTGTGAGTGTTTTGATAGAGTATTATTAAGCAAGTGTTAGTTTAAAATCTTTTGGTCAAGTCATTCGGGATAGTCATAGATTGAGTGGAAGTTATTGACTCGCCTTTCGTGTACGCTTACACTTCTATCAAGAGTAAGAAACTCGGGTAGAATTTGTAATCTTAGAAAGAAAATTATAGTGAAATACTCGGTAAAGTTAATTCCGATGAGATGACGTAGGCGGGTATGCCGAACCTGTATGTATCACGGTGTCAATCTCTCTTCCCTTACTTTTTAGTTTCCGCAACTTATTTATTTATGATTGTGCATATACTTCAATTTATTATTTGTCATCGCATATTTATTGTCGAAAATAGTTATCGAGCTAGTTGAGTTGATTAGTTGCATGTAAGTTTTAATTTCATGAAAAATATCTAAAATCTTATTCACCCCCTGTAAGTTTAGCCGCATGGGCCAACACAGTGGAAAACTGGATTTGGATCATAATTATATTGTATATACATTATATAAAAACGATACATAACTAATTCATGGGCAAATTTAGATCATGTTTGATCTCGAACTTTCACGTCGTCGTCGTGGGCCTCTCATTCGACGATCGCATCTCCATCGGCATCAAACTCGAGTTTTTAACCTTACTCTACACACTCGTCGTCCACTCCGACGGATACCTCCGTCTCAATGTCCACCAAAGAGAGAGATCAACGAGAGAGAGGGAGGGGGAAAGAAAGATTGAAAAAAGAGAAGAAGAAAGAGATAGATCAAAAAGAGAAAAGAAAGAGGAGACATCAGAAAGAGAGAGACGGAAAAAGTAGGATGAGAATAGATAGATAGGAGATAGGAATAAGATGAGAAGGGAGATGAAATATATATATGAGTAATAAATCATATTTTTTATTTTTTATTAATTATTAATTGAATGTATGTTTTTGATAATATAACTTTTGATAATATGTTTTTGTTAATATAATAGATATATAATATGTTTATGTTAATTCCGCTCATTATCTAATTAATATTTACCGAACTTAGTATATTCAATTGGTAATTATATTCATTTTCACTAGATAATATAATTGCACTATAATTCATTCCCAAATAATATTTGATAGCAAATTATTAAATACATGATTTTTTACTCACGTTAATATTACAGATATTCAGCAAGTAAATAAATTACTAACAATTATTTTATTCGCCATATTATTTACTCGACCTTTCCACTTAACTTATTTGTTGTGTCGGCTATAAAATACATTTGCAAGATTTGACACAAACAAGACTTATAAGTTTCTCGAGCGGATATCATCAATACATATTCCAAGAGGTGAATTCTATCGACTATAGGCACATAACATATAAATAATTTTACTACCCAACATACGAGTTTGTTTATCACAACAAATATCACCAATTGCAAATCAAAGCAGTATACATTATAAATATGTATATCGAAAATAATATAAAAATTAAGAGTATAGGTAATCATAGGGGTGGGTTAGAGTCGGGACTCGATCTGTAAACGTTCAACTCGTATCCCGACCCGATTAATTTTGAAAGTGAACAAAAAATGTCGATCCTGACTAGACAAAAGTCGGGATACGACTTTTTCGGAACCTGAATTTTCGGGATCTCGTAGGGTCGGGATAGGTTTATCCCGAATCTCCTGACATATTTTTTTATTTTACGACGACGTCATTTTTTATTAATAATTTTCATTTTAGAAGTCTAAACATGTTATTAACACGAAACATAATCCTAGTTTAAAAATAACATTGCTAATAAATAAAAAAAAATAAACTAACATGTAGAAGAAAAAATAGTGTGAAACTATAAATAATGGAGTGGATAAAAAAATTGATACGTTTTTTATCAGATTCTTTTAGTATTTAGTTTTATTCACATAAGCAACAATTATCATACTAAATGAAATACATTATCATTATAATTTTTATAATCGGAAAATAATAATCATTTATATTTCTTGAAAATAACAATATAATTTTTTTAATTTAAGTATATTTTTTAATTTAATAGTTTCATAATCAAAACTACAAATGTATATTATACTTATATAATTATAAGTAATTTATAAAACAAAAAGTAGTGTAGCTCATATTGTAGAGTTCTTCTATTCTATGCTATAGCTATAAGATTCGATTCTCATCACTTGTATTTGGTATAAATTAATTTATATTTTTATATAAAATATAAATTAATTAAAAAATATATATTTTTATATAAAATATAAATTAATTAAAAAATCGGGTCGGGTTGTGACACCCGACGAAATCAAAATTGTCACCCGATACCGAAGTTTGTTGGGTCGGGACTATTCTCCGGTCAGATGTGGGTCGGGTCGGAATTTCGAGATTTTTTGTCAGCCCTAAGTAAGCATAATAATTCTTTATATATAATTATTTTATTTCGGTCAGTAGTATAAAATAATATCACTTTGTCATGTAATATACTCTAAGTATATTAGCATAAAGAGTTGGAAATCAACCGTTTCTTATAGTCAAGACAGACATACTAAAACTATATGCTATAACTATACCGATGGTTGTCCATTTCATCTAAAGTTGTGAACGATAAAATATATATTCTGTAATAACCAATGATTTGATCTTTCGTGTGTAAGTCGTATTTTACGAGTCCAAATCTTCTAACCCCTATTCTCTACCCCACTTCCGTGGCCCCTTGCTTATTTTCACTCAAATTTTAAATTTGCACAACTAATACCGCAACTTTATAAACTTTTATATTATATTGTATTCAAATTTTAAAACATTTTAACATAATATTATTTTAGACAATTTTTTTAATATTCAATGTTTAATTTACACTAATTTATACATTTATTCCAAAATAAATTTTGTGTGGATTTTCATTTAAAAATAATTATTGGAATGCATTGATACATGTATTATATATAGTAATTGTACAATTTTTTTCAACTTTTTTAGAATTTTTATTTTGGATAAAATAAGGAAGATGGCACGAAAGTGGGTAGAGAAATGGCATAGAAGATTTAGACTCACATACCAAATGTTAATATACAAAATAAATACACATATACAAATAAAGAATAGATACAACATTCCATGTATTTTTAAATAAATAATTCATTGTTAATAAATAAATATTAAAACCCATAATAAATAATGCATTTTGATATATGCTGTAACATTCCACTTGCTGAGTTGTCTCCGATATATAGTTTTCAAAGTCTTTAGTCAAACTGCATTGAATTAGAAAAGGAAAAATTGAATGAAATTCCTGTTAAAATGAGCACATAGACTAACATAGTAGCCAGTGACAGTTTGTAAATGATATTAAAAACAATGAGAATCCTGCAAAATGCATCGATTGTTTTTCTTATTCTGATCCTTTATGCTTCCATCTTTCCTTTTATTTCTCCTACTTCAGCTTCTTCGCTTGCAACTAACAAAAGTTTAGAAGCTAATAATGAAGAGACATTAGCTCTTTTGAAGTGGAAATCTAGCCTCGACAAACAAAGCCAATCAATTTTATCATCTTGGGAAATAATAAACCCAAACTCGAGCAATCATTGCCTTAGTTGGTTTGGAATTAGTTGCAACAAGGCCGGTAGAGTCGACAACATCACTATCGAGAGTAGTGGTTTGAAAGGTAAGCTTTCCGACCTTAACTTCTCATCCTTACACCATTTGACTACAATCGATTTTTCCAAGAACTCCCTTTATGGGTTTATCCCGTCAGAAATTGGCAGCCTTCAGAAACTCATATATCTTGCTTTATCTTCCAACTCACTCTCCAGTAAAATTCCATCTACGTTATGCCAATTGGCTAATCTTGAGATTCTATCCCTGTGGGACAATAAACTTGTTGGCACAATTCCAAGAGAGATCGGTCAGCTAACAAGTCTTACAATTTTGGACATTGCGGAGAACAACTTGTCAGGTTCGATTCCGGGTTCTATAGGGAACTTGTCTAATTTGACAATTTTGCACCTTTTTGACAATAAACTTGTTGGCATGATTCCGAAAGAAGTTGGTTTCTTAAGGTCTCTTACAGGGTTGGCGCTTAATAAAAACAAGTTATCAAGTTCAATTCCAAGTTCTATAGGGAATTTGTCCAGCTTGGTATCTTTAATCTTGTGGGGCAATAACCTTATTGGCACTATTCCGAAAGAGATTTGTCAGCTAACGAGTCTTACCGAGTTGGATTTTGCACTAAACAACTTGTCAGGTCCGATTCCGCAAGAAATCGGCCAGTTGATGAGTCTTACCAGGTTGGACTTTTCACTAAACAGTTTGTCAGGTCCGATTCCGCAAGAAATCGGCAAGTTGATGAGTCTTACCGAGTTGTACATTTTACAAAACAACTTGTCAGGTCCAATTCCAAGTTCCATAGGAAACCTAGCCAACTTGACTAAGTTAAACTTGGGGGGAAACCAACTTGGAGGACTACTTCCTGTCTCACTAAATAATATTACAAAATGGGAAGAATTTGAAATTTGGAATAACAATATTAATGGCCAATTGCCACATAATATATGCAAAAGTGGATCCCTGACACACTTTGGGACGACAAACAATAATCTCACAGGTAAGGTTCCAAAAACACTTAAAGCATGTACCAGCCTGCAAAGAGTTAGACTTGACGGGAACCATATAACCGGTGATATATCCGAAGACTTTGGGGTATATTCTCATATGTATCACTTAGATTTGAGCGATAATAACTTTTACGGAGAGTTATCTCTAAATTGGGGATTGTTTCAGAATCTATCTACACTTAAGATTTCTAACAATAACATCTCTGGAAGGATACCTGCGGAGATTGGACTGGCACCAAATCTACAAAGACTCGGCCTTTCTTCAAACCGTCTTAGTGGACAAGTTCCAAGAAAATTGGGTAAATATTTATTAGACATCGATTTAAGCAATAATGAATTCAATGGGAGCATTTCGGTTGAAGTTGGTGACTACCCTAATCTGGAAACTCTGAACTTGGCAGCTAATAACTTAATAGGCTTGTTCCCAAAGCAACTGTCTCGATGCTTTAAGTTGCGGATCTTGGACTTGAGCAAAAATAGACTTGAGGGAGATATTCCTTTCGAAATAGGTAATCTTCCGGCTCTGGAGATTCTTGACCTAGCTCAGAATCTACTTTCAGGTCACTTACCACAACAACTTGGACAATTGATTAGCTTGCATACTCTGAATCTATCGCATAATCAATTTTCTGGTTCAATTCCGCCTAGTTTTGATGGACTGCTGAGTTTAATATCTTTGAACTTGTCTTACAATCAATTAGAGGGTCATGTTCCCGACACAAAAGCTTTTCGACAAATTTCAGTTAATGATTTTAGAGAAAATAAGGACTTGTGTGGTAATTTTACTGGTTTAAAGGAATGTCCTCCAGAAGAAAAAGGCGGTTCAAAGAAAAAGAAGAACAAAGAAACTACAACTGTAATCATTGTTTCTGCTATTACCTTATTATTGTTGATATTGTTCATACTAGGATTCTTAGTTTGTCGAAAGAACCGACAAAAAACCATAAGTCATCAACCACTGGAAAATACTGGAAATATTTTTTCGATTTGGAGTTATGATGGAAAATTGGTTTATGATAATATAATTGCGGAGACAGAAAACTTTGACGAAAAGTATTGTATCGGGGTAGGTGGATCAGGAGCGGTATATAAGGTTGAACAACCAAATGATGAAGTTTTTGCTGTAAAGAAAATACACTCTGTGGAAATTGGGGATTTAAATAACCAAAAAGCTTTCACGAGTGAGATACGAGCACTGGCTGAGATTCGTCACCGTAACATCGTAAAATTGTACGGTTTTTGCTCACATTCACAACACTCCTTTTTAGTATATGAGTTTTTGGAAGGTGGAGATTTGTATAGCATCCTTAGTAATGAAAACAAAGCAACTGATTTTGAGTGGCCAAAGAGGGTTGGTATTATTAAAGGTGTTGCAAATGGTTTGTCGTATATGCACCATGATTGTTCACCTCCCATAGTCCATCGTGACATATCGAGCAAAAACATTTTACTCGATAAAGAGAATGTCGCTCACATCTCAGACTTTGGTACTGCGAGAATTTTAAAGAGCAACTCAACCAATTGTACCTCATTTGCAGGAACATTTGGTTATGCAGCTCCAGGTACAGTTCACCTTCAATTTTTTAAATTATAAGAATAAATATTCATACCCGGAATCTGGCATCAATTCATTTCTTGCTGGGAAGTATTGTTACTTCTTTAAATTGTATTTCGGTTTTCGTAGCAGATTCTTTTCGGGTAGATTTCATCGTGCAAGGCCCTTTTGCTTTTGCCTTTTCTTTATTACGATTGTCATTAATCGTTTTGTAATGACAGAACTGGCTCACACAAGGGAAGTGAATGAGATGCAAGATGTGTATGGCTTCGGCGTACTTGCTCTAGAAGTTTTAATGGGGAGGCATCCGGGTGATCTAGTTTCTAATTTCTCATTGTCGACTCAATTACCAGATGAGTTTAAATCTACACTTTTAAAAGATGTGTTGGATCAACGGGTCCCAATCCCAAGAACGATTCGCGAGTCTGAAGATATTGTATGTTCTTTAAAATTAGCATTTGCTTGTTTGCAAGACGTTCCACGTCATCGCCCGACCATGAAACAAGTTTCTACGGAGCTGGCAAAGCAGAGAACACAACAAAATTCGCTCTTCACTATGACACTGGGGAACCTCTTTGATTCTTATTATTTGGCTGTAGGAATATAGGCCAGTTCTGCTATCTGCTATATTGTGGATATATGATACTTAATAATTCTATGGTACTTCAACATTTTTCAGCTTTGAGTGTGAATAAAGAGCTCGCTACTGCTGTTTGTTGTTTTAGTGCGATTTCAACTTTCAGTTCCAATATTTTAGCAGACGTCTGTAAGATTTATGAGTTTCAGAATTTGTAAGATAAAAAGGTTGGCAGTATTCCTTTAATAAAAACTCTGCACTGTAATATTTCTTTTTGTTATTTAAAAGTTATCGTTTAAATATTTCATGCTATGGACAAATAATCCATGTATTTTAAACTGATTATTTTCTAGATAAGCGAAGAGCGTGAATGTTTTCAAGAACCAACTCTAAGTTTTTAGAAGAATTCAACAAAAAACTGATGTATTCTCCATTCACTCAAAGCTTAGTAACAGCAAGTGCCTCGGGTTTATCCCACCCTTCTTGTTGTCACGTTCAGCGTTCCCAGCCAACTCCAACACCTGTATAAAAATCACCCTATTAATTAGTCACTCCTAAAAGTTAAAGACAATAATGAAATAAAATTATTACTGTTCAAACATATAAAGGTCTAATGGTTTTGTTAGAAATTTTAACCAGTTGTTACTAATTATGAATTCAATTTACTAAAAATGGGCAGATCTAGACATTTAACTTCAAAACAATTAAATGAAAAAATAAACTTATTTTTAAACAGGGTGCAATAAACTGTCAATAAATTAGAGCCTTTTGGTTTAGTTGTTTAGACGCAGTTTGTGGACTTGTGGTATTGGATTGACCAGGGTGCAATTGCCTACGGTATTCATGAAAAGAATGGTTCAGTGGTTGGCCTGCAAAAGCCTCTATCGAATAGGTATAGGCATGGGTATGACTTATAAGCATGGTTCTATCAGAGAGATTACGAAATTCATAAAAGACTATTTCAAGGGATAGTTTAGAGCCTCGCCGCTCTGTATTGGCCTGCCAAAGCCTCCATGGAGTATAAGAGTATAGTAAATGGTATTCCAGATTTGTAAAACGTACCAGAGTTTCAAAATCTGAAAGTACACGCTAAAAAGGATCTACACAGAAGCTGCATTTTTTTGGTCAAAGGGTCCAAACTTTGTAGGTTCCTTCTTTTTCGTTTGTAATTACGGCACATCAATTCCCAAATTTTCTTGTATGCGACTATATATATTTTCTGTGTAGATAATTATATGCACAATGCTTGTTTATTTAACAACTTCAGGTCAGATTTCTTGTACAACTGCAACTTTGCAATACCATGGCGTCGTTCGTACTGATATAAATAATCATTAGCAGCTAGTACTATCTATGATATTATGGCTAGTAACACTACCAGAAAATGAACTAATATTGACTTAAACAACCCAATTTTTAAAATTTTAGAACAGTGTGACTTGGAGCAATGTGACAAGATTGTAAATAACTCTAGAACTTCAGAATTGTAACACTACAGTGTACTGAAAATGGAACTCCACAAATGACAACAGTAAAAAAAAGCTACTACTAATGAACATACCCATATTAACATCAATTCACCATTAACAATATTCCATATTAGTACTCTGGATGATATGAATTGTAGACCCACATTTCAAAATTCAAACTAAACACCAGAAAGGATCATGACAAAAACAGCAATTTTGTTAATCAAGGGGTTCAAAACTTTGCTAAGAACCAGCATAGTTTAATATCAGAAGTAAAACTATGCTTAGGCCCTTGCAAGTAGGTAGATACCTTCATTTCAATTGATTTTATTTCACTTCAATTCCCTGATTATCTTGTATACTACTAAATTCACTAGATAACTACACTGTTAGAGAAATGGTTTATATCAAAAAAACAATTGTATGAAGAAGGATCTCAGTAATTCCAGGGTACCTTTTTTGCCAATAATAGAAAGCAAAACAGAGAATATCACTAAGGATTAAAAAAACTACTTGATTAATAACTTTAAACTGGCAAACAATGAGAACTACATGTACAGATATAAATCGAATTCAATAAATGGCAATCAATGTAGATAAATCAAAACTAATCCACATCAAAATCAATTAACAATCATTCATCATTAAATAAATACTTAGAAATCTGTGAGCTGACTTTCATTTTCCAAGTTAATTAATTTAATCAAGTAATGTATATTCAAAATCAACTAAACATTAATAGTTGATACACAAAACTTGAGCGGGTCATTTTCTATTCCATATATTATTCATTCAAACAGCGAAAGAAATAAACAAAAACCGGGAAAAAAAAAACAGAAACATAACTTCATATTAATTCCAGCAGATCAAGAGATTATAAACTAGCGCTCAAACATAGCAACTACCACTACATACTAACCCATCATAAGCATTAACAACCAAACCACAAAACAAACTAAACTTGAAAACCGCATATTAAGTTATCAACATCTAAGTAGCAGTTTTCTTGGGTGACTTGGCAACTTTCGGGGACTTTGCAGCTTTGGGGGACTTGGTTTCATCACTTTCAGTCTTTTTCGGGAGAAGAATCGGGTTGATGTTAGGGAGAACACCACCAGCAGCAATTGTGACACCAGCCAACAGCCTTCCAAGCTCCTCATCATTCCTCACAGCTAACAGCAAATGTCGAGGATTGATTCGGCTCTTCTTGTTGTCACGTGCCGCATTCCCAGCCAACTCCAATACCTATATATAAATCACACAATTAATTAGTCACTATATAGAAGTTTAAAACATTAACAGAAGTAAATATATCACTGTTCTAACTAGTTTTTACTAATTTTGGACCTAAACCAAGGCAGATCCAGAAATTAAAACTGTGAACAAAAACAAAACTAAATTTGATTTACAAATACACACAGATTCTGATTGGGTTGATACAAATGACAAACATTTTCTAAAAATTAAATGAAATTTATTCAATTTTGTCAGGGAAACAAAACGATACAGATATTAACCTTAATTAACCAACTGAATCTTGAAATTAATTCAATATTCATAGTCCAGTTGTTACTAATAATTGATTCAATTAACTAAAACTGAACAGATCTGGAAAATAAGAAAAACTAAATTTGGTTTTCAATAGCAAAGGGATTCTAATATTTATCAGGTTAATAAAACTAAACAGATAAAACTGAACTTATAAAAACTGAACAAATCCATTCATAATTGATTAACCCCAACATATTTACTACTCTATTAACTTTAAAAATAAATTGCGGTTAAGGTGTTTGAAGCAATACCTCAGCAGCGAGGTACTCAAGAACAGCGGCAAGATAGATCGGGGCACCGGTACCAGTCCTTTTAGAGTATCGACCCTTCCTAAGATACCTAGCGATACGACCAACCGGAAACTGTAGACCCGCCTTTGCTGACTTTGACACCATCTTCTTTCTCTCTCCCGCTCCTTTCCGACCTCCCGCTCCCTTCTTGCTTCCTCCCTCCATTTATAAAATTATCTAACTTAATTAAAATCTAATTTGTGAAATTGTGAAAGTAATTAGGTGAGTGATTAGATTAGAATTGGTTTGATTTTGGGATGAGAAATTTGAATAGCTAGTTAGGTGTATTTATACATCTTTGGTAAATGTGACACGCTGGCAATCCGCGTGAAGGGGGATATTTTGGGGTTGGTAATGGACGGAGGAGATTGTGCCATGCTGGCGATCTGTGTGTGTGAGTATTGATTGTTGAGGATCTGACGGTTGAGATTATGACACGCTGGCGATCCGGGATTAATTTTTACTAGTATTAGCTTTGTTTGTTCTTGCTGGTGAATTTTCGTAGGCGCGAAATTTGAATTTATTCTAATTTGAAGAGAAATTTCGGTCAGCTAATTAAGTTTTGGACTCGTTAGTTGAATATACTCTGAATTTTTTAAAGAAAAGTAATTTGTGGGTTGAATATAATTAATCCATCCCTTATCGTTAAATTTTTCGTTATGAAACTAGGTATAATTTTAACCAACTTATAATTTGTATCAAAATTGTCGAAATGGTTTTTTTATAAATTTAACATTTGAACTATACGATTAACTTTTGAAAAATTTTATTCCCACAATTTTTGTTGAAAATTGTACAGTTTCGTAGCAGACTATTAAATAGGAACGGATGAAGCATAAAAAAAAAAAAAATGAGTTCAACGCCTTACTTTTATGTCATCTCATCACTAAATCTAAATATTTATACATTTGATCAAGGCATAGAGCTGCTCACATATTTTGCAAATACTAAATATTTTCTTCAAAGAACTGATTAGTTTCTGTTCATGTATTGTTAGTATGCTTTTCGCAATAAATTGTTGTACGTAGTTGGTAAATTTAAGGAAAATTCATGAGCTCAGTTTTAATCTTAATGGTTTGAACTTTTAACTTCATGTTTTCGCATTCATTAATTGTAGTTGGAAAATTTAAGGGAATTCATGAGCTCAGTTTTATTTAATGGTTAAAGGCTTAAAGATTCATGTTTTCACATTAATCCGTTTGTCACTTATCCCTGCAAACTCCACTTGGCATAAGTTAGTAGCGGGGTGTATTGTTAGATCATAGATGTAAATTATATCCATTTTTATCATGACGATCGTGATAAGTACGTGCCAAGTGCCAACCCAAAGTGATTCTTAAACGTTGTTCGCGTCATCCGACACATGCCCACATTGACGTCATCCGACACATGCCCACATTGACGATATGCAGTTTTATCCGATACTTCAATCTGATCTTCTTAAAGAACTACTTCTAGTACTATTTACCACTACAAATAAGAAAATTGGGGATGCACATAGTTTCTCTCATTAATAACCAAATAGTTCTCATCTAGGAATACACTTCGTTGAGGATTTGAGGTAATCCGTTCAATTAATTTTACATTCGACCTTATACATCAAAGGAAACCGATAAATATAAGGGCCATACCCACCTTTTAGTTACCCGATTCACGTTTCACTTAGGTAACAAGTAATCAGTCCATATTCCCGCTTGGGTTTCATTTTGACATAAAATACGGTATAAAATGACTTGAGGACTTGAATTAGTCTAAAGCTCATCCAAAACATTGAAACAAAATATGCAACAAAATGACTCCAGTCATATGATCATATCCATTGTTAAGGCTAACTTTACCTCAGAAGGGAATAGTGGAAAATGCGGCAAAATGGACAACAAAAGAACTGTATGCCATAAATAATTAGTTAAGAAAATTGCAAGTCAAGGCAAAACTGTGCGACCAAATATCCAGAAATGGATACAAGAATAACAATATGTCTACAAAACAATATTTTGCCTACATAAATGCTACAAGCTATAACAAAATTGTTGTCAAATGTAATCCACAAAATGTTACAGCCAATAACGAAGTCCCTTCAAAGCTTGCTAAACTTTCTTACCACTCATTTGTTTACCGCCTTTTTCTTTTGTTACAGAAAAGACTCATCGAGGAAATAGTACAGGAAGTAATGAATATCCCTTCAATATGGGCGGAACTTTCTTGCAGCTCTCATTTGCTGTATCCGCTTTTTGTCTTGCTCGAATTTGCTTTGCAATGCCATAAGCTCTGAAAGACACCATGATTTAGAACACAATAAAGAACTGTACTAATATAAATGGTCATATAAAGAAAATCAAATGAGTTGAGTATATTACCATTCATACGTGCCTCTCGTTTCTGGAATCGGTAGAAATCAACCCCGACATCTTTATTTTTCTTTTTAGCCAAATTTTCTAATACAGCAGCTGGGGCAACAGAACCCACAGCGGTCCCACTTTCAGCCTCAGTTGTCTTTTTACGACCCTTAAGGTGTGTAACCACGGTCCAACCACCTTCAGCAGCTTGGGCTTCTCTTGTTTTTCTTGCCTGCAAATATGTCACTACCCAAGTCATCGACAAATTCATACGTGGGATCTTTGCAACTTTGTACTACTGTTTCATTGGAATTCGATATAATACACAAGCTTAAAGAAGTTTAACAGTTAGTACATTATGCATAAGCTTAAAATAGTTTAACTATTACTGCACTAAGGTTGCATTTTCAACGATTTTCTGTTACATATCCATAGGTTTGGTACCAACACATTAAGAAAACCAAATATTTCATACACCACCTTGTCAAAAGAAGATGCTTTTGTAGCACTTCTCTATAACAAATTTCCTGTTGTAGTCCCCAAAATATAAAAAAAAAATTGGAGTATACACAAGGGATTTTTTTTATAGATCCGCGGTACTAATTGTTACTAACATTTATAGGTTTTGGTACCAAGACATTAAAAAAACCAAATATTTCATACACCATCCAATCAAAAATTGCTTCTGTAACACTTCTCTATAGCAAATTTCCTCTTCTATTACCCAAAATATGATATTTCCTCGGTAGTGTACACAAGGGATATTTTATTTGTTAGGTTAGGGGTACTAATTGCTAATTTTTATAGGTTGGTGTAAAGAACTGAAACGAGATGGTATGATAGTTTTTAAGTGTAAAAAAATTTAATCAACCCTTTCATATATATCTGCAATATGATTAGAAAGTGCATGTGTTTTATGGCATAAACGATATACACTTAAGAAGTCTGGTTTGAAGTTGTTCGGTTCTTTCAAGTTCTCTAGAAATGGTACTTAATAAGTTGATTTTAAAATTATCTGTTTTTTCTTTCCAGAAATCTTATTTGTTTATGTTTTCTCCAAGGTATAATTTTGATTTTAAATGTCAAATACTCTGAAGAAAAGCCCGAAAACTTAAAATCTAAGAAACCTAAATGAAAACCCATATCAAACAACCATTTATCTTTGTATTCTCGGCTTCTACACCTAAAGACCACTACATTGAACATGTATGAGAGTACAGTGATGTCTGTGGGAAGATGTACATGATTACTATTTACTATATTACGAGTCTCCTATATCTCGTAGCAGACTCAATACTATAAAAAAAAGGTGCATTGATCCACGAAAATAAACATACCTCCTCTTCTTGTTCCTCGTGAGCAGTTATAAAATCATCAATTTGGTCCTGTAACACCTGCAATCCAGGTCTACTTTGATGGTATTCTGCAATCCACTCTGTAACACAAGTAAATGTTTTAAGAACACAAGAAACTCTACTTAAGTTCTCAACAGAAATAGAAGAGAGAAGATAAAACATGTCGCATCAACCTAACTACCACCTTGCTCCATTTGCAGCATAAAGCTCTTTTTTTTTTTTTGCTTGAAATATATGTAGCATCAACCGAACTAAACCCCATTTGGTTGACAAGCTTAAAAGTTGTGCTTTTTTGGGTGTTGGCCTGAATAAGCTAGAAGCTGTTTAAGCTGATGGACATAGCTCTTTTCTGAACATCTGAAAGCTTATTTGCTAAAAAAGCGGCAACCAATCAACCCTTAAGTTAACTATGCCTATAATATTACTGAGTCCAAATGTTCCAACTTAGAATGTGTAACACAAAAAGTGAAAGAAGAACAAGCTAAAACCCTGGAACAATTAGAACATATATATATATATTGGGCGGATGGGAGTTACAATAATTTATATTTTCAGATTTCAAAAGAGAAGTCAGTTCTTCCGTATGTTTGTTTATCTGTTTAATTTTGTAATTTGTTTAATTGACAAGGGTATTTTGGGGAGAAAAAACTTCCAAGTAAGCCTCTACACATTATTATTAATATATATATATATAGACACACAACAAATGTAATAGAATTGAGCCTACTTTTCATTCCTCTAGAGCATTCTTCATCGCCAGATGACATTTCATAGGCATCATCTTCTCCTGGTTCAACTTTCTCTTCCATCACTTTCTGATCTTTCCCTAATAATGCACGAATCTTCTTTATCTTTTTGCAGGGATCTTTCAATTTAACTGCAATTAGAGAAATACCCAGTTAGTATTGTAAATAAAAGTACTTACATAGAAAATGGAATCAACTACAACATATTTTACATACCATTCACTTTGTTGACGCCATCTTCAACGGCTCGATGAATCTCATCGGCTTTGTCTTCACCAACTCTCTTTCTCTTCTTATCCTTTCTCGCCTTTTTCCTTATTTCCCTAGTTTTAGTTTCTGCATTTTCTTGAGAAACATTCTGATCGGTTAAATTACCTTCCACTTCATTGTTGAGCTTATCAACCTTTTCAGTTCCATTTTTACTAGGTGCTACTTTGTTAGCTTTCCTCTTCTTTGACGACTTCACCTTTTGGTCATCTACATTTACTTCAAAAGTTTGTCCGCAAAGGTAGCAAAAGTTAGCCAAGCACAAATTTATGGTCGATAGAAAAGTAAGAACCCAGTTTCGACTAGTTTGCGTTGCGAGTTTTAAGCAAATAAGCTGGATATTTTGAGTATAAGGAAAAAAAAATAGGCTCATCCAGCTTTTAGCTTTTCCGTACCAAAATCCTAATTTGGTCAACCACTTTTAAACAAAAATCCTGACCTTAAAAGCTGCAAGTGAGCAATTAAATGTATCCGTCAAACTTAATATAGACAGGACCACATTCAGTCTCTTCAGCCTTCCTCTCATTTACATAGTCACTTTTCCTTCACACTAAAAAATTGTTTATTTTCTTTCTTTCTAATTCTTCAAGATCTATGCAAATTTGAGATTACACACGTTTCGTTAAAGAGCTAAGCTTTCTAACATAAGCTGCATCAAAGTTATCTCTTTCATAACAGTTTCTGGTTTTAAAATAGAGACGAGTATTATACAGAAAATTAAGAAGCAATAAAGAGGCATACCGGTTTTTACATTGTCGAGGTCACTTTTAGTCGATTCAAGCTTGATTTCCTTTTTCTTGTTTCTTTTCTTTATTAGCAAAGACTTCTTCGACCCCTTTTCTCCCATTCCTGTATGATTGAGCTCTGTAGTGTATCGATCTTACTTAGAAAACTCCTGAAATTAAAGTAACATTATAATCTCATAAAAGGAAAAAGACCTATACCATGAATTGCAACTCTAATCTTCACAGTTCTATTGAAACACAAGGGTGGAACTAAGAAAGGGCCAAAAGGAACTAAAGCACCCCCATCTTGAGAAAAACCCGAACTTTTCTCATTTAATTTACCAAAATTTTACTTTTTTTATTTTACCAAAAAGTTAATAATTATATGATTTCAACACCCTCGTAGTTACAAATAAAGATACACATGTAATTTAGTCCCTCTCAATTCTCATATTCTAATCCTCGTTCCGCCACTATTGAAACACAAAATGTGATCTTTAAAAAATGGAAGCGACGATATTATAAACATTATATAATTATCTAGGATATTAAACAACAATTCATATGATCTTTTATCGAACCAAAAGCATCCCACAACTTAAAATCTACAAAAGCAGCCCATAATACAAAACCAAAAAAAATAAAAAATAACTTTTGAATCAATTGGGCTTGTTGACCCTTTACTGACCTAAAAGCCACTAAGCTAAAAAAAGAATGAATATTTTGAACATGGTAGAAAAAAACTAGCTGTTTAAATCTCTCATAAGTAATATAAAACATACTCCTATTTGGCAGTGAACAAAATAAGCTGGCTATATAATTAAAAAAAAAAAACTACTAGAAATAAATATATTGGAAATAAGATAATCAACAGACAATTACTCCAAGATTGGATAATCCATATCAATCTAATTAGATTGTAAAACCTGCATATTTACACCCAAATTTAAGAAAATTAGAGATAGAAATAAGTAGATACCTTTATGGATTACAACAGAGAAGCTGATATGAAGAGAGCTATTTGTATATATAATTTTATGGTTGATTAATTACTGTATTTGGGAGAAAAAAACCCAAGGATATGCAAATAAAACTACTTTATTTGTCTTCTGCTACAGTCTTACTTATTAAGAAAAATATTTATTTTTATTTTTTTGAGGAGCTTAACTGTTTAGTTAGATGAAAAAATAACGTCAACCCTACCAATTAAAATGGAAAAAGTATTAAATATATATATATATATATATATATATATATATTAATATAATCAAACGGCCAATTTTGTCAATTTTTTTTTAAAATAATCACACTTTATTTTAATAATTAACAATATACATTGACTAATTAATTAAAATTTTGTTCTCAGTATACTTTTCTAAGTGCGGATGTATGCTAAATTAATTTATAATTCATTATAACTTACATAATTATACTAAATGATATCAAATATAAATATTATATTCAAAATGAAATATATTACGATATTCTATATATGTGGAGTTTACATGTACATTAACTTATATATCAACTTTTACGCTTTTTTTTGCAAAAACGCTACAAATCAATATTTGATTAATGAAAATCTCTACGGTTTCAAACAGAAACACAAATATGTATCTTGTTTTTTTTCGAGATGTATAATGACATGTTTTGAATTTTTAAATTTAAAATTTTATCGTAATTTTCAAAACGTGTCATTATATATCTCGCAAAAAAAAAATAACATGCATATTTGTATTCCCGTCGTGAAACCGTAGAAATTTGCATTAATCAAATCTTGATTTGATTGTTTTTACAAAAAAATGTTCAAATTGATTTATAAGTTCATATACATAAAAGAATAAAAGAAAATGTATATGTTTTTACAACTTTTAGATACATATACCAACTTTGTCATACGTTTGAGTCACCCTTGTAATATTTATATATTTTACTTGATTTAACATAATTTTTAAGATAAAAAAACATAAATACGACTATTTTATTTGAAACTTTTATCTGTCAAAAAAAATCGTAAAACTGACTAACTATATTTTAAAATAACAGTACTAACATGTTATATATTCGTATTGAAATATAAGATTGGTTAATGATTTTGAGAAAATAGATATGTGTTAAAAGTATCATCATTCTATTGAATTGTAGCAATTAACTGGTATAAAACACAAATCGTAGAGATTTGAGATTCGGGTGATAACAAGGCAACAAAAAAACAAACAAAGAACAATTCATCATACATTGATTGTCGTATCATTATAATATTAACATTAGGCAACAAATAAAGCATTAATGACTTATTCAATAGTTTCAATGATTATTTGAAAAATTCATATTTTTATGTAACTACATATACATACATATATATATATATATATTGATTGTCCTTTTAGAATATCTGATACATATATTTATTGATTATTGGCGAGAAAATACGATGGAAGAATAAATGAGTATAGTTTGTCACTTATAACAAAAAAAACTTCATATTAATCATTTATAAAAATTGGTTGAGACTATTTTTTGTAATATTAGGTCTCCCATCATTTGTATATACTGACCGTTCATATTTTTGTAAGTCCACCGTGTATATAATTTCAACCAAATTTTCATTACCAAACATAAGTTTTGTGGATCCAAGTAGACTTGAAGTCTAATCTAACTGTATTAGACTAACCAAACAAGATATAACGATTATAAAAATAAAAATAAATTGAATGTATAAACGTAAATGTAAAAAAGTAAACTTTACATTTGTCAAGTAGCAAATGTGCGTGCGGCTATTATATTTATATACAAAATAAATAGAATCTACGAGAATATTCTGATACCATAAATTATGTATGTTAAATGTTTATTTAGTCAAAACATAAACATCAAAAATTCTATGTAATTATTATTATATTATTTATTTTAAAAATAAGAAAAATACAAAATATATAAAACTTTCGTAATTGATATTTATTCCATTAGAGTGTTTAAATGAAACTTTACTTAAATACATGTGTAATACATGATACATTTACTTTATTACCTTACATGGTAGTCCGTTCACACTTAAAATTTTACCACTTTAACTAAATTTTGAGAGCATTTTTGTTAAATAGATACGCAATCACAAATTTTCATATAAATATAGATTTATCAAAAATAGTTAATAAAACATTCATTAGACTTGTTACTTTTTTATTGTTAAATATTCACACATAGACATAAAGTTACTCATTACATATACATGTTAATTTTAACAAGTTTTTTCATCTCACATTAAACTTGTTGGTATACACACTAGTACCTAGAAAAATTAAAAGGAAATATAAAAATTTCAAAAGCTATCGACACAAATGTATAATGGAAAACAAAAATACCAGTAACTATAGAATTATGGCCCACCACCCATAAAAAAAATTATACAACTCATTCCGTAACTCACATACTAACTGTAACCATGTTTTTATAGAGTGTTTTTCTTTTACCAGCTCACTATTTAACAACTATTTTAACATAACCAATGTGAGACTAAAATGTATATTTTTACTAACATATGACACTAGAAAAAACTTAGTTAGGTCAATGTAGTTACTTTTAAAAAATAGCACGGAGTATATTAATAATCAACAATAAAAAATGTTACAATTATAATTGACTGTTTGAAATCATAAAGATAACTAATTTTTTGTTCACTAATAGTATATTAGTACTATATTTGAATATCAATCTCATTTTTATCTAAAAATGACTTTGGTGCATGGGTTAATGTGACCAGTGATGTTTTTTATAATTTATTTTTACTAGTTTTTTAGTACATCAAATTATAAATTATAGTTGAAAAGGTGTCGATAAGTCTGTAGCTTATTTTATTTTATTAAGAATCCAAAATCATTGTCAAAAATGAGTTTATTTAGTGCCTTTAGATGAGTCATAAATATCAACCATATATTTATAATTTGTAATCATATATTTGATGAGTACCGCAGTCAAACATAATAAATACGTGGTTGATGACGAGCGAATATTTGCATTCCCTCTTCTCGAGATACACACGTCGGGCAACTCGTACAGATTGGATATAAAAGCCTCGAGACGTGGTATGCAGCCCACCTCGAACCATTTTGTGCGCCCACCTCGGTTAAGACAGGCAGAACTATCTCAGAAGAGAATGATATCCCATACCGGGCTAGACACGCACCTCAGGTGTAATTAATGTGATGCTCAGTAGTGTAGGTGAACCTTAGTCAACTGGACGCCAAGAGTTAACCCGTTTGGCGCCATAACCCCGTGCGGCGTGCTGAATCTGCCAATAAAGGAAAGTCACGTGTCACTGACATCGTCTGTTATCCGAGATACGCGCTCCACCGTCAGATTAAAAGTGATCTTAACCTATATCTAATGGATCTTATAAAAAGCTAAACACTATAAATGCAACACCGATGAAACTGAAAAAGTGGTTGCTTCTTCACACGAGAAAGAAGAAACAACATTAAATTTTAAAGTGCACTTCTCCCTACAAGTCCGAGATAGATTAAGAAAATACTTGTAAACCCTAATCCGGGGTGAACGACGGAATAGTATCTATATCTATATTGCCAACAACAAACAATTGTAACTTGTAATCTTGTCACATATTAATAAAGTATCAGATTTCACCTATATTGGTCTTTCTCTATACTCTTAATTGCTTAATATATATATATATATATATATATATATATATATATATATATATATATATATATATATATATATATTGTGAGCTTGTGTGTGTTCTTACTATTAAACTAATAAGTTGAGTGCAATGAAAAATTGCGCTCGCCGGTTGATAATGGTAAAGATCATTTTTCAAGAGAACCCTATAGTTTCTCGATAAAAAGAGCACACCGATCATTCTTTTCATTTCCTAACCGATTCACAGAACTCAATAAATTTTCAACCATTACAAGAATTCGTAACCTGTGATATATACAAATTAATCATTAAACAAATGCGAGGACACAAAATACACTTGCAAATATGTACAAATTAACAAATCTGCCACAAAAGCATGATATAACTAATTTGTTAGACTCATCATTGTCACAAAACACAGATAAGAAGACGTCACGTTACGTTTCGTCATTTTGATGAAACACCACTTTCATGTCACATTTCAAACGAGTAGGAGCAGATGAGTTTCAGTTGCAATTTTCTCAATGCAATGACATACTCTTGAGCCTTATTCATATCGGCTCGGGCACCTGTCATCGCCTCTTCAAGATTTGTGTTCGACAAATAGAATGAACACGTTTGGCTAAGAACACGATCATGTCTTTCTTGGTAGATTCTTGCTTTTTCTTCGGCTCGTTCCAAGGCCGCACTTGTAATCTTCAATTTTTCTTTCATGTTTTGCTTTCTTGTATGTTTCTTCATGTTTGAAACGAAAATAAGTAAAGATGCTGAAAAGCCGATTATGGTGGAAATGACACAGGACCGATCCATGGATTTTGCTGAAGAATCAAAGTAGGCAAAATACAGAAACTTATAGTAGGATGTAAATAGAGGAAACTTTGTTCTTTTCCTTGTTTTGAAGTAAAGTTAAACATCTAGATCTATAGTTTCAATTAATTTCTAGAATCCGTCTGTTGGTTCTTGTTCTAATGTTTCAATAATTCTCGATCCAAATATGGGATTCAAAATTCTAATAAGTCGGTTATACACACCTCATATTAAGTGGATAGAAACATTTATAGTAACGAGGGACGAAGCCATGAATCCAAAGGATGTCAGTAAATGGATTAGTTTTTTATTAGTATGAAATTCATTATTTTAAAAAAAAACGTCTTGAGGAATGAATGATAACGTTTGTTGCCTTTTTTCTTAGAAAATAGGTTGTCACTTAAAAATAAGAAAACCATATGAATGAAGGGGCTATGAAAACTAAACAAATAGTTAATTTAGCAAATAAAAACTAAACAAATAGTTAATTTATGCGCATCCGGGGAATCGAACCCCGGTCAGTACCGTGGGAGGGTACTATGATACCACTACACTAGATGCGCTTCTCTGCTGGTTAAATCAATACCATCTTATATATTCTTTTACTTTATCGAAACGAGAAATTTTTACAAACAAATTTAACTCATGAGTCATAGAAAAGGAATAATGCAACAATCCGGTCATCTGATCAGACCGTCATCATCTGCTTACTACCATCAATGCTGTCCGCTTTGCCCTGATTTCGTCATCTCTTCTCGGGCCGCACTGTTTTAAAAGGCATTAGTGATAAGAAACAGATGGTGGCGGTCTGCTCGGAGGACCGGCTCGTTACAATTGGTATCAGAGCCGCTATTTATCCGATGTAGGCACTGACAATCCCGGAAGGACGTCGTGTCTAAAGGGGGGAAGAGTGTAAAAACCCGGATTTTCGTAGGAAAATATCGTGGTAAAGAGAAGTGAGTTATCCCACATCGCCTACACTGCATACATATATGTTATATAAAGTAGAAATATCCTCATTCTTATCACCAAGGACTTTTAAAGTCATGCGGCTCAAGAAGCGAGGACGAAATTTGGGCAAAACGGACAATATTTGTGGTAAGAAGCAGATGGTGGCGGTCTGGTCGGAGGACCGAGTCGTTACAAATAATGCTTCATAAATACCTCAATCATCCCATCCTCAAGACAAATAAACGAATTTTTAAATTATCTTCCGTTCTATTGGACGCTTTCAGAAAGCATCCACCTTTACGAGTTGCGACCATTGAATTGCTTTTCGAATAGCTTAGCAGCATTGTTATATGTATAAATTTGATGAATATTTATATTTGGACATTCAACTATTTCGATAAATCTAATGTGCCTAAGGACTTAAAAAGTTACGGTTTTGTGTCAATCTTATACATGAAGCTTTTGGCAACTACGTACAAGCTGAATATGCGTCTCAGGCTATGACTATGAGCCTGTGACTGACAAACGCCGGGAAGTTTAAGGCAGCCCAACCCCTCGGAGTATCGGACCAGCCTATCTTCATTTCAACTCTTTCCAAGAAAAAACAAAGCCACAAAATTAGGACCGAGTCTATCACACAGGTTTAATGTGGTGCTTAATCTTCTAAATATATGAAAACTTACAATTGAAAATATTTCATCAAACCGAGCAAGATAGAAACATTGTACTATTCTATAATTCAATCAAAATTTAACTTTGTACTTAGGATTTAGGAAGGTGTTACAATAAGTCGTAGCCCGTAATGTAACTCAAGCCATAAAAATCATTGGGCACACAAAAAGTACACACTCTTGCTACCGGAAAGGAGATAGCGGATTAGAACTGCCCGAAACTTTCGAGCTCCTGAGCTCTTTACAAACATGATCTAACATACCCAAAAAGTCTCTAACAATCACAAAAATCCTTAGTGGATTAGCTTCTTCTTTGCCCACGTTACCATGAAAATACTCCGTTATTTCTCTAACGCGTAAAAGTACTCTCCCTTCATCCTCCCTTAGCTCCTTCAAATTCTTCTCCGCGTAACAAATAAAAGATCTCATCAAACTCGAAAATGTCCCACTTTTTTCATTCCCAAACAAATCATTGCTTAATAAAAGGTTCAATTTGACAATGCCGTCGGATAAGTTCGTTACAGAGCTAACTATAACATCCAAGTCAATAGTTGCTGTTTTCTTAACATTGCAAAGTTCGGTACCTAGACCAGACACAAGGTCTAGCCCCATTTTCCGACAAATTTCCTCTTTTTCCGCAGCAGTACTGTTTTTTGTTTTCAGATTTATTTTACCCATAATGCTCTCGGGAATTCTTAACCCTTCTGAACGAACAATCTCTTGTACTACGAAATGAAGAAGTGTCGTTTTACCATCTGTTCCTTTAACATCCGCGAGTTTTAAAAGCGCATCAAGTTTAAATGCTCTAGCGCCACCTCTCATTGTCCCAATGTTCATTCTATTTCCCGTTTTCAAAACCGCTTCAAGTAATTTTAGAAACAAACGGCTGGACCTCAGTTCCTTACAGGCTTCCTAATAACAAAAAACAATTTAAATCTGTTACTATATATTTTTAACATCAAATCTCGATTTTGTGTCTAACCTACTAAAATTAGCAATTTTGCACCGATTTATTAATTTTTTCAATTTCGTAAACTACCTTGAAAAAAACAAAGGGCGAGGATTAAAATAGAAAAACCATTCTAGAATAATGTACACGCACAACCACCAATCTTGATTACAAAAGAAAAAAAAAACACAACCACCAATCTAACATAATGGAATACTGTACGGTTGACTTTATTTTCTTAAGTATTGATCAGTACCCATCCTATGATTGGAGTACATGATCGAGATCTGTTAATGAATTGATAAAAAAAATTAATGCAATCAACCCAACATAAATAAAATTTGATTGGAAATTAACACACGTTACCTCAAGCATTGAGAAAGATCTACCGAGGTGGACTATCTCGTCCTCAAAAGTTTCTCTATAGAGCATGGCCTCGATTCTTGAAAACGCTAGAGGGATATTTAAGATTGTTTTTATGAAAAATTCGGCTGAGCTTAGTCCGTTGGTGTCGCCTTTATAGCTCAATAGCTTGGCTTCTTCATCGTTGGTGGGTACCATTTTTGCTAGTGCTTCTAGTTGTTGTAAACACAAGCCTTTCCCTGATTAATTTTTTTTAAGTTATAAAAAATTACACATTTTAGCATACTATTTAAATAGAAAAGCATGCCATCAAGATTCATGGGTGTAACTGTTATTGACGTAATACGAAAAAAAATACTTCCTTTTGATCAGATGTTTCAGACCCAATACCATTATGGTCACTATGCTCGCAGTTTCATCAATGCTATCAACAATTTGAGAATCACAAAATTACTTCCATTTGTAACTGAAATTTTTTGTATACCGAGGCATTGTTGCAGCTTTTAGACTTCTTGCTTAGAAGTTGGACTATAATCATATGTTTAATCATTGATAGAGTTAGTTTTTCTGTTTCTTTGGCCTAAAAAAGCTAGAAGTTTTAAGCCGGATAAATTCGTATTTTTTCTCTCAAGTTGCTTAAAAGCTGCGACAAAACACTCTGAAACTAATTTAAACAAAAACGAAGAAAATGTGTAGTGTCATGTCAAAAATTCAATTACGTCCAATAGCACCAAAATATTGTCTGTTCATACATAGTAATATCACCTCAGAGAATTAAACTTCATTATCGTTTATAATGATTCTAAAGCGCAGTAAGTTATATCAGTAAGAACGAGTTTAGAAGTATAACCTTGTATTAGTGCTTCACACACTTGTTCGGCAGTCACATTTAAAGCTTTAGAGAGAATATTTATGTTTTGCAGCCTTTTGGGTTCTAGCAAATGTTTGGTTGGGGAAGGGCTTTTACTCTTTGTCTCATCATTCTTCGAACAGCTTTGTATACTGTATCTGAATAGCGATTCCATCTTTTCCTCGTCGAATCTGTTCCATATAAAAAAATCATTAAAATTTAGATTCATAATTTTCGGTTTTGGATTTTCAAGTCTTTGAAAGACTAACCTTCATAATGCAGTTTTCCTAACACACCAGCTTGTTTAGTAGCAACATTTAAGCATAAAAGCTGGAGTTATTTAGCATGAGTAAACATATTAGTTCATCAAGTTTAGAGCTTCTAGCTTTTGAAGTCCCAAAAACGAGATAATGTCAGTTTTTAAGCTTAACCAAAACGAATATGTAAGAGTTAAGACGGTTGGCAAAGTTATTCTGGAATCACAGTGCATTTTTCTTTTATGTGGGCTTGTTTGTTGCAACTACAGTATTAAACAATAAGCTGGATTTTTTAGCTTAAAAAAAAATCTCGGCTCATCCAGGCTATCCAGCTAAAAACTTGTAGATTTATTAGGCCAAAAGATCAGTGAATCCCAGTATAGAGCTAACTGTTCAAATGCAGTACAAATTATCACCAAAAGGAAAAAAACTGAGTTTTCAAAGAATAAGTTATCTTACTCGAAAGAATTTGTTCTAAGATTATCCCAGACCATGGTCCGATCAGAAGCAGCTCTAACTTTATCCCAATGAAGAGGTTTCAATTTCGCCAATGGAGATCCGTCCTTCCCCAATTCGACACACTGTTGTGGCAGACATGGAGGAGGAGGAATGCCTCCAAAATTCTTTGGTAGTAACTTGGATGAAGAACCCGAATTTGTAGGCGATAAAGAAAACTGTAACGTAGATGAACTTATTTTTTTTGCCCTACTTCGAGGTAAACTAGAAGAAGAATGTGATGGAGGTATGTGTGAACGGGGTGGCATTGGTGGGGGTGGGGGTGGAGGAGGAGGAACCCTGAAACCTAATTTAGAATCGGTTTTTGATAAGAGAACCGATTCTGAGGTTGGATTTGAAGGCGAGTGCACTGAATCAGGAAAAACGATTTCTCCTTTCGGAGATAAATTTTCGGATGAAACATTTGAGAGTCTAAGAGAATCACAAAAAGAATGAAATGAATCATTGTCCGATAAACATTCATCACCGAATTTATCACCTGCTACGGAATTGAAACTCTTCGATTCGCCTCTAAAAGACCTTGAATTTTCATGAAAAGAGACAATCTTTATACTAGACTCGACATTTTCGGTATGAGATGCTTCTGCATTTTCATGAAAAGACGCGATTTTTATACTAGGACTGTCGATATCAGTGTCGGTTTGTCTTCCATTCTTGTGAAAAAATGCATTTTCTGGACTAAACTCAATGTCTTGCGAGTCGGGTTTTTTCGTTTCTTTTTCTAATTCTCCGATTTCGATAATTTTACAACTAGGTCCGCTATCTTTCGACGTTGCATTGCTACATGAATGTGCATTAAAAGCCGTTTCGATGGATTCGAGGTAAAAATGACTTGAACTGGGGACAGATCTCACCTTTTTCACTAATTTAACCTTAGCCCCTCCGCCATTTCGTCTTGATAAAACCCTAATTTCTACCCCTTTTCTCTTTTTCCTCAGTTTTCTACATACCCAAATAAACCCTAAGCTAAATATCACAAATGCAGCTGCAACAGAGACAGTAACTCCAATTAAAATCTTTTTAGCCACACCTTTATTTTCATCTTTTGTTTTTTTTTCAATAACAACACTCCTAGGGCGAGGATGATGACGTGGCAGGTGCTTGTGCATTACCGGAGCCGGAGCCGGAGCTGGAGAAGGTGATGGAGATAATGACCCATATACCTTTTTCCTATTTTTGGATGGGTAATTTTGGTTAAATCCCTTAAACCCAAAAAAAGAAGTGATTTTTTCAAAGATTTTTCTCTTGGGCACTTCATTGAAGTCCTCTCCACTCACTTTAAAACCCTCCTCATTGACAACAAAACTATGGGAGCTTTTAAATGAAATGAAGATGAAAATGATGAAAAACATCATAGTACTAGTACCCATGATTTCTTTTTTGTTCTGTCAATATAGAGTTACAGAATCATGAAGAAATGATTCAACCTTGCACTTTATTTTGGTGGTTTTGTATTGTATATATTTTGTGTATGCATGTGCAAATTAATGTCTTTAATGCTACTCTAAGGAAACACTGGGCATGGCAGTTGTGTAGTTGTACTGACCTTCTTTATTGTATCTGCTATATAATTGTTATTACCCTTCATTTCTCTATTCAATACTAATTCACTCTCTTTGCACACTGTTTAGACTTGGTCTGACCATATGTATTAGGTGTCACACTTATAACAATTTGACTCCCAATTCTTTTCCATTGCTTTATCAATAATTCACTTCACAATCTAATGTTCAAACATTTCGAAGAAGTAAAATCTCTGTTTTGATAGTTCACAATGTTCACATCACAATCTGTCGGAACATTTAGTAATACTTTATATAAAAAAATCTGTCGTTTTAATTAACTTTACTAATCTCTCTTGTATCTAGATAATAGAATATTTTAAGCAATGATATTCCGACCAATGCAGATTATTACGTAGTACGATTACATTGTGAGATGTATGTTAATATTTTTATGTTTTCAACTCTTCATTTTTCCCGAATATTAGTTCCTCCGTTTTTTTTTACATGTAGCCAGAAATGTAGCATCATTTTTCCCGAATATTAGTTCCTCCGGGTTTTTTTACATGTAGACGGAAATATAGCATCATTTTTCCCGAATATTAGTTCCTCCATTTTTTTTCAAAATTGGGATTTTACAGTCTACATAAATTAAATCGCAGCGAGAACAAGGATATTGAGAAATACACTAAGGAAAAGGAGAAAAACCTTGTCAGAAACTTGCTATGATATTGGTAATTTTACCAAGATGTATCTTGTTACCACAATTTAGTTCTAAAATATTTTTCTCCAATTTTTATGATAGTGAAGTTTATTGCTCCCCTTGTTATGAAGAGCTTATTTCCATTTCTTTTCGTACCATTACATGCATTATCCTAAAAAGATGATCATGGTAATTAGGTTCACGGGTCTACACTTAATTTGACTAAAGTTTTTTGCAAGCCAAAAGGTGATCAATCATTAGTAATAAAAACTAATTTTTAGATTGAGTTTTAATTGATGGATAGATCCAAATTTTGTTGGACTTACCTAAGTTTGAAAGAGAGAGGATGAGATTGATTGTGGCCCATCATTTTCTCATGTGAAAATTTTCCAATCAAGAAGATAACATATATATATATATATATATATATAATACAATAGTAATAGTTGTCAACGCGTTGCGTGTGTGATACGTAGTGACATAGATATGATCCCGACAAATAAATTTAATATTTTTTAAAAAATTTAAATATTGAATGATTAAATATAATTAATTAACAATCATATATCAAGAGTAACATAATGTTTTACTCTTATAAAAAATACACAACGATTTTGTTTGGAATATAAATGTGTGAAAAATAAATTTTTTAAAGTTATTTATGTATTTGAATTGAGTGATGTCATTTAAGAGTAATTACAATATTAGAGTGAGAGTATTTTTAGAAAATTTGGGCAAAATTTGACAGCCTCAAAATGTTTGGATTGACTTATATTAATAGTATGACGTGTATTACTGGGCAAAATCAAGATCAATTATGAGTCAAACAATGTATCTATCATTCTATCTCACACCCTTTTACATGTTGGTGAAAAACCAAGGAGCTTTAATTGTTGTTCTTTTAGGTTTGGTGCATGTGTGTTAATTTAGAACTTATTCAATTCTAGCTTTAAGATGTGCTGGTGGTGTTGGCCTATCAAAGGTTCGTACTCTTGCAACAAATAGTAGGCATATATGTAATCTATAATTTTTATGTCAATTAATTAACTGCCTTGGCTTGGCCGCTACATAGTTTAAGTTGGTCCATAGTCTAACATATCATGTCTTTTGTTTTCTTCAATTTTTATATGGAAAACTGTAATCTAGTATAATTGTACAAAGCCTGAGCATTGTGGTAAAAGTTAAGAATGCAACATGAGTGGTACATAATGGTACTACAGGATATTTGATCATCAAACAAGCTTTTATAAGCTTTATACAGGATTTTTTTACTTTGTACTAGTACATGTGAAGACAATTTGTGAATCCCAAAATCTGTTGTCTTTTTTCACAACTTGTTATAACCAACTCTACTGAGACACCAAATTCAATAATTTAGTTATGTTCACGGGTGCCTATTTACTATTTAGACTAGAGAGAAAGGGAAAAATCGTAGAAATGAGAAAGTGATTTTTGGTTCACTGTGCACTTTTTGTTTTCATTGTTTTTGTTATCTTTTTGGGAAATTTGGCAATTACTCTGCACAAGTGTTTGGTGAAGAATATATCTATGGAGAACCTTCTAATATATTTCTTTTTTACTTTTACTTTTTACTTTTTGTGTGCATGAATTGCCTATGGCGTAACTATAATTCACACCTTCACTAGATTGGGGAACTGTGCTATAGAAACAAAGATCCGTGGCTCGTTAGGTAAATCACGATTCACGCTAATGCTTCATGAATTTGGACCGACTATCTGTTTCGTTATCAAGGTTTCAAGTTTCGACTAAAACAATAATATTATAACCATAATAATATAATTGGTCACTTATTATTTACGAAATCAACGGATTTGGATGTTTTAATGTACGATTTAAGATTTTGTTTGTTTTGCGTTCTGTCGAAACAACAATCAACCCAGTTTAGCAAAATCTGACATTAGTGCATGGCTAAACCTGTCACAAGAAGCTCCATTTGTATTTAACCAATCCATTTAGCAATACCTTTCCTTTTTCATGACACTCTATCTTGATCTTTTAATGATTAAATTACACTAAAGACTGCATAATATTTCTAGCAGAAAGTCAATATGAGGTTATGATCCCTGTAGATACAATTGAAAAGTAGTAGTCTGCATGTTTTGAAAGTGTTACAAATCTGTCCTATTTTCAAGAAATAATAAAATCAAATGCTCAAAGATAAAAGAGCATGTTATCGATATCATCAAGTCTCTCGATTAATCCCAACCGATCATATATATGTCTTTCGTGCGAATCTAAACATTTTAAATGTCTGGTGAATCACGGGACCAAGTTTCAATCAAAACTATAAAACTATAGTGGACCAGAAACAAAAGGCTATTGAATAACTAAATAAAAAAAATGGAGGAAAGTATAACGGGATTAAGAATTAAAATTGTGTATCTGGCTGCTTAGCACCTCTGATTATGACATTGTACTTTAATATTTAGCAAATGAAAAATTCTCCACGTAAAAATTATTTAGATTTGACTATTTTTTGCATCACATTCAAGCATTTGATAAAGCGATCGATAGACACTTAATAGCATCTCTTTCCATCTTTATTTCTTAGCCAACTATTCAATTAATATTCCTATATTCTCTTCACTTATTTCATAAATGTGTCAATACCCTTTTCCTTCTGCTTGTAATGGCAACACAAAATGGCACAGGAGAGTCCATAGAGCCTCTCACATACAAGGTAGAATTTAACATTTTAATATACTCAATAGCATAGTTATTGTTTAATTGTTTCTCTTTATTTTTATTTATTATCTTGTGTAACAGACATGGGTGTTGAAAGTCTCAATACACTGCCAAGGTTGCAAAAGAAAGGTTAATAAAGTTCTTCATGATGTAGAAGGTGACCCTCAAACCTTAATATATTACTAGTATATGGTTATATTTTTTTAAAAAAAACAAAAACATCATTTTTAGCATATGGTTATATGTAACTGGTTTCGATTAATAATCTTAGTATTGTGTACATCTTTTACTCTGTGGAATATGGAGCAGGTGGTGGTGGTAGAATTGGATAATTCTCAAACTTCAAATAGCTTAATGACGATTTTATTAAGCCTCTGGTGTTTAATTAATTAGTAACTTGATAATAAGTTGATAACCATTTAAATAGAAAGTTTAGTATTGTAACTGATCTTTGAAACTTGCTTCTTGGAAATAATGGTTTTTAATATTTGCTACACTACTACTACTACTACTGCTGTATATGAATATCACGAGATGTATCACAATTTGTACAACGTATGTGAACCTAAGATGGAAAACCTTTTGCATACATTAGCTTCAAAAGTTCACTCAAATATTAGAAAAGGCGAAAACAAATTAACAAATTAACTTTTTTTCTTATTTAGCTTGAACTTTTACACAATTGTTATTTAGCTCATCTTCAGGTGTATACACCATTAATATCGATGCAAAACAACATAAAGTCATAGTCACGGGAAATGTAGAAGCCGACACTCTAATCAGAAAACTGATCAAGTCAGGCAAACAAGCCGAACTTTGGCCAGAACCTACCCCTGATCCGAAAGAAAAAAAATCCAAAAAATCCAAAAAATCCAAAAAGAAAGATAAAGATAACGAAGGTGATAGCACTTCCGAAGAAGAAGATGACGAAGACGATGGACAAAATGACCATAATAACTCAGATGTCGATAAACATCCAGTCAAAGTCGAAGTCATACCAGATCCTAGTGGAAGATTTTCTGGACTCGGAGCCATGATGGTTGCTGGAGGATCAGGTAATTACCAGAGGAAAACTAGATAGTAGCATATTGATAGAACCAGAAAACAAAAGTTTACAATGTGTACTTGATCTTTTCAATTATTGCATCTTCCCCTTCCCAATATTAACAATAATTTGTATAGTTTTTCGGGTTGTAGGGATCGAGCAAAAGTACCTAATTAGCGCCTTTAGGCTTTACGCTAGGCCAGAGTACGAAATGGAGAAAATACTAGGTTTTTTAAAAAAAAATTACACAAAAAGTGGTACTTATGGGGTGCAAACTGCAAAACAGTAAAAAGTAAAAAAGGGAACTTTATTTAATCTTTTTAAGTATAACAAGTTTTTTCCTAATCTTGTTAACAAAAAAAAAGCTACCAGGTTTTGCCAATGCAGGTAACCAGCCACCGGTGGCGGACAAGAAGGAGGGTGAGAACGTAGGAGGAATGGACAAACCGAAAAGTAAACGTAAAAAGAAGAAAAAGAAAGGGAATAAAACCGTCACTATGGCAGAACCATCCGGAGGCGGGGGACCAACAGGCCCTATACCGCAAGATCATTATCCCAGCCCACCTCAAATCAATCTCGGCCCTCCATCACATTACGGATATCAACAATTTCCTTCCCATTATCATTTACCAACGCCATCGCCATCGCCAGTGTATGCTGTAAGTTATAATACAAATAGTCCTAATACGGGTTATTCAACACCATATTATGCCACTCCTCAACCACCTTCATATGCGACTCATATTGGCCACAATACCTCTTATTATGCCTCTCCGCCGAGGTACTCTTATGGTCATGCCCATTATGAAGTAGAATCTCCACCGTCGGATTCGGAGTATTATCAGAGGAGGTCGTCAAATTCGCTCGAGTTATTAAGTGACGAAAATCCGAATGGGTGCTCAGTCATGTGATTAAATGTTTCCTGTAATATAAGTAAATTAAAGTAACATTTTTTGCATTGCATATTATGGAAATACTTATAGGAGTATTTGCTAATAGTAATACTTCAACAGAGTGTGATTTTGTATGACCTATATTAAAAAAATATATAGATTTGATTAATTAAGTAAATGAATGTACTTTGCTATTATTTTTCTTACTGAGTTATACTTGTTGACTAAACAATTAATTGTAGAATACTGTTGGGGCGAAACTTATTGTTCACAAATAGACTTGCAATATGCACGACAACCAGAGTCACTATAAGTTTCATTTTCTTGGCAAAACATTTAAAATTAAAGTAACTTGTTCATATAAAAAAGAGTACTATTTGTCCAATATGTGTGTTTACCAAACCAAACTAGGAAAATATCCTCGTCTTTACGACACTATTAGTCTACTATATATAAACAAAACAGTATATACTTAATACAAATATATTCGTTTCTCATCAACCCATGTCCTCAAATCTAAAGAGATTGTGAAATGCTTTATTTTATGCTTCATCAGAAAGTAGAATATAAATGCTCTCCATATAATATCACATTAGTTTTGTCATATCTCTACCCCCTATCATGCACTACCAAAAAAAAAAGGTCTAATTAACGAATTATGACGGTATTTTTTGTTACGTGCTTAATAGCTACGATTTTTGTGAAG
This sequence comes from Primula vulgaris, assembly GCA_963920805.1. Taxonomy (NCBI): domain Eukaryota; kingdom Viridiplantae; phylum Streptophyta; class Magnoliopsida; order Ericales; family Primulaceae; genus Primula; species Primula vulgaris. The sequence continues at coordinate 4,350,454 of OY987216.1, read as the reverse complement.
GATAGTCAATTTGTTACAGGTTTGTAACATGATTTACAATTAGTGACAGGTTTTGACTATCACAAAATCAACATTATTTTGTAGTGACGGTTTATAAAGCTTACCTTTATGATCAGTTTTATTCTCTTTCGCCAATTTGAACACGTCTTGGCATTTCTTGTATTCCATTCAGACTATTCGAAAAAGTGGAAACCTAAGATTAATTAGGCAAGTATTGGAAGTTTGGAACCGTTGGATTGTATTAATATTTACATCCTAAAAGTTTTAACTTAATTTCAGCATGTCCCTTTAAATGAGAGGAATATAAAATGTTAAGACATATGGTATTTCTTTAGCTTCGAAATGTTCATGTTGTTTAAAACATCAGGAAAACTCTATCGATCATCTAATGGGACAAAGTGAGGTTAGTAAAAAGATATGGAACTTTTTTAGTAATTCCTTTGGTTTTAATAATTTTGATGGTATTAATTGCTAAATGTGATAATTCTCACTTTGGTATTATTGCTTCTTTAGTGCCTTTTTTAATCTGGTGGGAATTGTGGCTGGGTAAGAATAGATATAAGTACGATGGTGTGAATATGAATGAAGATTTTATTATTATTAAAGTGATTAAATGGTTAAGAGATCTTAGTTCATTTATTAAGCCTAAAGCTATTGGTAAAGATTTTAATAATATTACTCTCGCTGGTTTTGGTATTCTTTTGATTGCTCGTAGAACTAAAAGACCATTTTTGGTTTCTTGAAAATGTCCACCCTCTAGCTAGTAGACTCAAATTGAATATTGATGGTTCTGCAATTAGCGGTAATGTTGCAGGTAGTGGGGGAATATTGAGAGACTGCAAACGTAACATTATTTTTACCTTTTCTTTTAATCACGGTACCAACTCTATCACTTATGCAGAACTTATGACTTTATATAATGGGCTTTTGATAGCTTATTCCTTAAACTTTATTAATATTAATATTGAGAGTGATTCGTGGTTAATTGTTTGACTAAGTCTATTTCTCCTGTACCAAAATATATATGCAAGAATTTGGAATGATATTTGCGAGTTTATGAAGTTGGTTTGTTTGATTTTTTCTCATATTTTTAGAGAACAAAATCAAGCTGCTAATGGACTTGCGAAAATGGGTGCTAGAGGAGATAATTTCACTGCATTCAATGTTCATACTTTCCCTAGTTATCTTAAAACTATCTGCATTTTAGACCAAAAGGAAACCTCTTGTTTTAGGGTAAATCCTTTTAGTTTTGGAGGTTATTTTATTTTTATTAAACAAGCTATCGGGACTTCTTCTGGTTAATCAAGAAGGGTATTAAAATTGTCGTAAGTGTTTTTACATTTTTATTAGAAGTTATTATATGAACTATTGTGTATAGAAGAAAGATCAGCGTCGACAAAGTCTCGGGATGGATATTACAATGGTCAAGTAAGGCAAGAGCCCCTCAGCCCGTACTATGTCATGCGTTTTTGAAGTTTCTCCTGATATTATTTTCTATTGATTTCTTATGGTGGTTAATGAGTTTTCTGATTTTGCAATTGAACATATGTTTTAGTTTTTTAATCCATCTATAAAGCGATGTGGACTTTCTTACAAGTTGACATATGTATAAATGGTTTTTCTCACACATATACGGAATTGTAAAACAAGTTCTCATTTGTATAACAGATAGTGTGTAACATGGTTACACATTGAAATTTATATAAAAAATATGTTCTTTAAAAAAAAAAAAAGGAATATAAAATACTAAAACAAGAAACAAAAAGTGAAAGGTTTACATAGATATATTCCAGGAATTGTTGAAACTTGAAACAATATATAATCGCATATTTCGTAGAAAATATACCCAATCTTAAAAGCCAACCTGCTCTTTTTATCATGAAGAATTAGATTCCTGCAAAACTTGTACACAATCTTGTTTGTTACGCCAACTTCTTTTAAGAGCTTGTAGACATACTCATCTCACACCATTGTCCATAAGTACAACAACAACAAAAAGAAGTTAAATTAAGTTCTAAATATTCTATGAAGTATCATAAATATATATATATTGATACATTTAGTTGTCTGTATATGTGCTACATCACGTTGGTCATTAACATTCATTCGGAATTTCGAAAACTTGTCCAAGTTATTCAATAGTGTCGACACTATCCGTCGATCTCAATATGCTACTTGAACAATAGTGATTCATGCAGACATATTCTCTGATCTCTTTCACTCGAGAATGAGTGAATTTATTAAACTTTCTCTATCAATACTACGAATATATAAGTTCGAACAATATATATAGTGCTATACAACAAACAACCTTTAATTACCAAACATAAAAGTATAAAATTATTAGCCATAATTTCGTGTGCCATCAACACAATCATGGTTTAGATTTTGAAGCTGTAACTGTCATAGGAGGACGATATTGTTCGTCTAAATATTCTCGTGCAATTCTCCCGTCAGCTCCCTCGGGAAAAAATCCTCCAGGGACATGCTCATCACCTGTGCCATACACGACCCTCAAGATCTCAGCAGGTGTTCTTCGATACGATAGTGAATAATAATTTGCCGATAATACGTTTGTCGCACTGCTATTATAAGCACCAAGCCAAGGTGGCACAATAATCCCTTCATCTTTGATTCCACATCCTGCTAAGCGGTTCCTGAGGTCAGATATCCGAGCGGTGAATTCGGCCACAGTAATGTTGTAAGGAGGTACTTTTTTATGTGCTCGCTCGTATAGATACATACGGATCACTGCGTCTTGGCCGGATTCTACGCCCAAGAGGCCTGCTAGAAGCTAACCAAAGAAATGTGACAAAAAGTTCGATTAAATTATAAAAATTGACACGTTATCTTGATGATACACGAAGTAGTACTATTATTTTGGGTCTATTGCATTAATGGTCCCATATTATACATTAGCATTTAAAATCTCTATGAATTTTCAGTTCAAACTTAAGCGCTCAAAATGTGGAATGGGCATGGTTACGGCCCCAGAATAGTACAACAGGTACCTAACTTTTCAATTTAATCGTAGTATTTTACTTTGAAATATGTTCGTGAGACAAAATATAAAACACTCAGTTTGACATGGACAAAATTAATTACCAGGCGTGCGCACGGTTCAATCTCTGAACCTTGATTCCGCAAAATGAAACCACTACTCGCTTTTTTAACTTGAGGCTTTAATTATAGTGAGAGTATATGGACCAATGTAATTGGTGTTTACGTTAGATAAATTACTTATGTAGTATCCATTCGATTATACTCCATAATAAGAGAGATTCTCGTAATCTTAAGGGTTTAAAAGTTGGCTTAAACAAAACTTACCCGCTTGCTTACGTGGCCATCTATGAGTGGGTTAGCGCCAACATACCCAACAAGACCCATGTAGGGAATGACATAAGCACTTAACATGTAACTAAAGCTGTCGCGGTACGGATCAAACGGGGGATCCAATTTATAACCCATTGCTTCATCAAATATTTTTGCAAAATTATATGCGCTTAAATCCATCAGAGGCCGCGGATAACCACCAACTGTACTTTTCAAGGCCCTACAAATGATTGAAAATGCAAAGTTATACTATACAACTAAATAAAATGACCCATTTCCAAAATCATAAGGAACAAAAAGTCACTCTTTCGCTTTTCTTCCGATGTTCTATGAGTAATGATATGCGGTTTTTAAAAAAAAAAACTCATCAATAAGAAGTATCAAACATTTTGATTTTTTTCGTACTAGAAGTATGGAGCATTGTGTTAAAGATAGTGTGCCATCTCAAACTTCTATCGTTCTTTAATATATTTATGAATGCTAGTTATTTAGTTTTTGGTAATTCGGATACAAGGAGAAATAACTAGTCCGCGATCGCTATATGGATACATTTTCGGTATCTATTTTAATTTCTCGAGCAAACATTAGGCTTATGAACAGATTTTAATCAATCTGATAAAGACAATGAAATAAAGGGAACTTACAAATATCTACAAAAACAACAAAATTGAATTTGTAGTGTTCTCCAACGGAATAGCCTTAAAAAAAAGTAACACTTAAACTTTTTGCTAAATAAATTTGAAATGAAACGAAACGAAACAAGTTGGAACCACTACACCTAAACCTCAAGCGGTGACCGGTCACCAAAGAGCCCTACCTCAGGTGATCAACTTCTTCGTAACCAAATTCTCTAACAATTGTATACGTAAGTGGGTCAAGATTGGCTTTTTGGGCCCCAATAGGCGGAGGTCCACCCCAAATAAGATACGGGGCCACTATATCAAGCCCATACCCGAGTGCACCCCACAAGAAATAATCACACTCTAGGTGCTCCATGTTTATAGCAAATTGCAATAAGTCGACATCGTATGGGTAAATCGGGGCAGTTCTCGGTTCAAATGGGTCCTTACATGTGAGCGGGGGCTCGTAAATAGGGCTTGGGTCGAGATTTTGGGTTCTACATTTGTGCATGAAAGTGAGTGTAAGCATTGTGTATGTAATGAATAAGGTGGTGAAGGATATGTTTGGAGACATTTTTTTAGACATTTTGTATGTAATGAATAGTGTGACATAATCATAATCTTATAGGGAAACAATTTAATAAGGTGTGACTTAAGGTATACGTATGTAGATTGAGTGATGATATAAAAGAATTTAGGCATTTTGCAAAAGAAGTTCTTTAAGTTGGTTCATTTAGCTTAGATGTTTCTTTCAATATAGAGTGCAGAGATTATGTTTAACATTTCGGGACATAAACCATTTAGCATATAGATTTATGAAAACTGTCATGTATGTAAGTAAAGAAATATCCAATATGTAGTTTTAGGGAAATTACACTAATGCTTGTCCTAGTTTGAACCAATGTTATATTCGATATTCATAGTCTAACTTCCAACCGAAACACCTACAATGCTAAAATGTTGGAAGCAAAATTCCTTAGATTTGGGCTCTTTCTTACATTTTAGCGTTATTCGTCGAGTAAATATTTTTTTGTTCAGAGAAGAATAATGTACATTTATAGATGTCGAAATAGATTGACACAACAATACACCAGTCAGTTGATATTGTTTGTGTCTAACCATGGACCAAATTAGTTAGTTCCAATATTTAAGGCTAAAAACTATTAAAATTGGAAGTATGAGAACCTATTACGGGGATTAATATGTTTGGGGTTATCCCTTTTATAAAATTAATTTGGTGATATATTTTTCAATTTATACGGTAAAACTAAGTATATTTAATCGTGGTACTAAATTGCGGATAAATTTTCGTATATACGTGTATACGATGTTCCGATTTTGAAGGACTATTAAGTAATTTCACAATAAATTCATTATACAGATGAGTAAATATTAATTTTATATCTTTCACACACATGACACATCCATTGTGAAACAATGAGAAAAATCATATGTATTGTAACACAATAAAATACTAACAAAATAGGTATATGTCGGTTACGTACACCTATAGTCTATAGATAGCAACTTCGATAACTTCAACAAGATACAAACAATAAAAGAATGTACTTAAGCTAAATTTCCGAAATTTGCTTTTAAAAAAGTATTAGTATACTGCTACTAGTATCTATTTTTTTGGATTGAGATCCCTGCAATTGTCTAAAATACGATAAAATCGTCAGTCTTCTTTTATGGTCCAATGTGTTTTTGTAATATTCTTTTATAGTCACTCAATTTATTATAAGAGCAAGATAAAAGTTCAAATCTCAATTTAAAGAAATATATTAGTCTCTCAGGTTCTCTGTATAACTTCAGTTATGTTTCAGTTTGCTCAAGTTTTAACAACTATGTTCTTATGATATGTTTTTAATATAATTTAAAGAAGTTAAATAAAATTTGAGTGATGCTATAGTCACACTCTATAGTCACACTCATAATTCATTCAAAAATTCTACCCGATGACATGAAACAATTTTAGTCATTTTTTTTAACACGTGTCAAAAAAATGTACTACTACTAAGAAAAGAGAGTCATCTCATTCACAACAGAAATTACTATTTTAATCATTCAAGTTGTTCATTTATACACATCGTTTATTTGTGTTTCTATTCAAAAACTTATGGTCAAATTTTGACATTAACGTTTAAATAAAAAAAAATTGAAGATAGCAGTACAAGTTATGACATGTAATAAAAACACAACCTATTAAAAATTCAAATAAAAATATACTAGAACACTAATTGAGTCTAACCTAAATTTAAATATTAATTAAAAATATGAAAAAATGTTAAATCTAAAAATACAACCTACTAAAACCAAAATAAAATATACTAGAACTCTAGTTGAGCCTACCATAAATTTAAATATTAATTAAAAATAAAAAAATGTTAAATCTAGTATTAATAAAAATCAAAACTCTTGATGAGATGGATATGACATGTAATGTGAGTTGATTTTTTGGGTAGAAAAAATACGTGAGTAAAAGCATTTTCCATAAAATTTATACATCAACTTTCGTTGTCTTGACTCTCCGACAATGAAGTTTATTGTTGAGAAATTTGTGTTACTCACTCCGTTCTCATTTAATTGTCCATTACGAAATTACTTGCAATTTTGATCGGCTTATAACTTGTATCAAAATTGCCGAAATAATTTTTTTTTTAAATCTAATCATTAAATTTAACATTTGAACTATATGATCAATTTTTGAAAATTTTCATTCCGATAATTTTGATACACGTTATTGGCCGGTCAAAATTACACTTAGTTTGCTAATGAACAATTAAATAGGAACGGATGGAGTAACATTCAGACATCAATATATGTCATTTTGAAAAGAAAAAAAAATTGGATTGATAATCTTGTCCTTAATGTGAACTATATATGGCATAAACTTGATGATTAAGTCACTTTTATATTGTAACCAGAATTTAAGGGACTTAAAAGCAATATTTTAAAAATATGAGGGGCCTAAAAAAGGGACAGACGATTCTGCTGTCTTTAAGACAATTGCAGAGGATCTATTTTCTAAACCTAACCATAGTTAGAAACAGACTAACTTATTATTTTCTCCTTTTCACACCCAAACAAGATGGAAAATGAGAAACTATCTATAATTGGTATTTGGTAATAGCGTGATCAACCCATAAACTAACTTACTTCTTTCCATAGTTCAAGGTGAACAAAACGTAAATGAAACTATTACACAGTAATATATACTTCAGCGTTATCTTGACGTTTAGGAAAAGTCCTTCGGTTTTATTTTAAAATCTTAGGCCAAAACGTGTGCGCAATCTTTACCATTTCCACTTCTCTATTCAGTAATTTATCCTAATTATAATCGCAAATCATGACAATTTATGTTCCATGTACTTCATCATTGATCTTTCCTTGGAAAAAAGTGGAGAGTAAAGCAATAGTACTCCTGCAATATCCCCTTAAAATAAACGTTTTTATCGTTTGTGGCTTTTGTTACTATACTAATAGACTAATAGTGCTTGTTTTGAAGATTGAAGGACTGTCACTGTAAGGGGTAACTAAACAGTTCATGAAACTATACGGGTCATTTCTATGATTAATAAAGAGGAGTTGAAAAGATATAGGATCCGTTTGATATCAGATTTTTCAGTCAAAAAACTGCTTTCAGAAAGCATTAGGAAAAAATATTGTTTTTCAAAATATACACGAGTGCTTGGCAAAAACTTAAAAAGTTAACTTTCAAAATATTGATTTTTGGCATTAGCTAATAACCTTCTGTTTTTTCAATCAAAATAACTTTATAAGATATTTTTTTGATAAATTTTCAAAATATCATATTTTAACGAGCAATTAATACGTCAAGTATACGAATAAAATTTTAGTTGAGTTAAGATCAATATTCATTTAAATTCTTAAAATGGTGGTGAGAAAGTTATCAAAATTTTCAAAATGTGTGACTTTTTTGATTTTAGATTTTCTAGTTACATTCGTTCAAAATCTAAATTTTTAAAAGGTAAAAAAATCAATGATACCAAACGTATGTGGTTTTTTAAAATCAAAAAACTAAAAAAGCTATAAAAAAAAAAAATTATGTCAAATATGTAGTAAATTAGCACTAGTAGCTTATTTAAAACAGAATTTGAACATCTTTCGTAGAAAAAAAAAATGATTAACGGTCAAAAGTACAGGAATGAACTCCTTTTAAAATCTTTTTTTAAAAATAGAAAGAAAAAAAGAACTCCTTTTAAAATGTATTTTCATGTTTCAATTTTTACAGTTACAGCACCCCAGCTACGGAAAGTTACAGATGTAGATATTGGTGATGTACAAAATGTGTCTTAATTAAGCAACAATCTATATTTCAGAAATTTACTAATATTTTCACACCCAATATAAATTACGACGTTCCAAATTTATCACTAAGATCTGTAGAAAATGCAACCTTGTATAAGATCTAAGGACCAATTTTGTAAGTTATGAAATTAAATCAGCCAATGTAAACTATTTGGAAGAAGTACTACTATTCTACCAAACTTTTGAAACCATCTGTAGCATCCACTCTAAAACCATTTATAGTGTATTTTATTCTCCTTAATTTATCAATTTTTAACAGTAAAATCCTTTTTAACTCTGGCAAGTTACAGATAAGGTTCAAGATGTGAGGACCAATTTTGTCATTTAAAGAATTCCAACCATCCTAATAATTCATTTGAAACCATTTGGACCAAACAGTATTTTCTCAAACTTTGAAAACTATTTGTGACCAGTCACTCTAAAATGAGAGTTCTATATTTTTGTAAACCAGTGACCAGTTCTCAACAACTCCAAGAATATACAAGTCCATTTTAGCTGTCATTATTTGTTTTCATACTCAAACCCACACCATAGAGATACACAGAGATATAAAGAGACAAATATTAGATATATAGCTAGAGAATTAGTAGATATATAGAGGAAAAAACAAGCTAAATTTACAATGTCAAGTATCTTCAAGATCTACCTTATAACCATCTTATTAACCACTGTAACCCTACAAGGCGTCGTTGCGAACCCGGATGAAATGATGTCGTGGATGACAACAAGCTCGGTGTACGACGGTGATGAGTTCGGGTTGGATTCAGAGTTTGCGAGGCGCATTTTAGCAACAACAAAATATATAAGCTACCGAGCGCTGCGGAGGAATATTGTACCTTGCTCTAGACGTGGCGCGTCGTACTATAACTGTCGTACCGGTGCACAGGCTAATCCGTATAGTCGCGGTTGCAGTGCTATTAGCAAGTGCAGGGGGGGTTAGGCATGCAAATTTGTTGTTTATTTTTAAGAATTTGATTATTTTTGTATTTCTTGTGATTTGTTGTTATAGAATGAATAAGTTTGGAATTGTGTCGGTTGCTAGTTTTATTGACTCTGTAATGTGTAAGTGGTAATTAAGGTAATTGATAATTGTTCTCATTTACTCTCAAATTCTTTTATGTTCTTTTCATTAATATTTGAAAATTGAGATGTGATTAATATTATAGCTCTTGGATATTAGAGACTAAAATTTCTAAGCAAAATTTCATTTTTGATTTACTGATAGTTAATAATGTCTTGGGATGGTTTGTTGTAGAATAAATAAATGAATAATTTGTGAAATGTGTGGGTTGATTAGAAGAATAAAAAGTTGGGAATCGTGTTGGTTGTTTATTTTATTGACTCTGTAATTTGTAAGAGGTAAATTAATTGAAAAATGGTCTGATTTACTGTCAGCTAGGTTCGTTAATTTCTTATGTTAGCAGGTGTTTGGTGTAGTCAGATGAAAATACTTGAAAACTGGAGATATTATTGTACTTGATAAATAGTTTAAGCAAGTAGATGTTTGTTTTATTACTAATACATAAAAAAAAGTTCATTAGATACTGGCTAAATTTTACTTCAAAATTACTACTACTACTACTACACTGTAGTAAATAAACTCGCCTTGAATGATAAGTTTGGAATTGTTCAATTTGGATTTTTGTGCAAATGAAATATAACGATTCCAAAGTGAACCGACTAGTGGCAAACCTGATTATTTGGATTTTGGTACATCATGTAATTCTATTCTACTCCGTACATTATTTACCTATTTATTAATTTCATATCAATTTATTACCCGTTTCGTTCTTATTTAATTGTCCGTTACGAAAGTATGTGTAATTTTGACCAGTCAATAACTTGTATCAAAATTGTCGTAATGAATTTTTTTAAAAGTTATAACCCGGTCAAAATTTCACATGGTTTTGTAATGGATCATTAAATGAAAACGGAGGGATTATCAGTTATATTTGAATCATACTGTTTAACTCGTTACGGTCAAAACAATAACTGATACATGGACCACTTTTTTTAAAAAGATGTTCCGTTGTTCCACTTTATTACTATGACTAGATACTCCATCTAATTACGATATGAACAATATTACAATATATATAAAATTTAAATTTGGTCCAAATTATCTGGCCAGTATAAGTCGGTGCAAAGTGCAAAGTGCAAATTCACCCTTATTAGTTTACAAAAGATATGGGTATCTTGAACTTTGTTTTTCAACAATCTTAAGGAAAATATCTTTTGATTCAACTCTGTTTTGTTTTATTTTATGTCTTTTGGCCATTTCATTTATAATATAATATAACATTTTACTTACTAAAAATTACGTAGCTTCAATGTGTGTACACTACTTTAGTTGATGTGATGCATTGTAAAAAAAAATACTCAAATAACAACGGGACTAGTGACGTTTTTTTTACGAGCTTATTAGCGACGGTTTTTGTGACGGTTTTGTGACAGTTTAGTCAATTTGCGACAGATTTGTGATAACTTTTTAAATTAGTAACAAGCTTGTAACATTTTTTTACTCTCATTAAATCAAAAATTATTTTGTAATGACGACCATCATTAATAGCCAAACATCCCATGAGCAGGAATAAAAGATGATAACTAACATCTTTTGATCAGTTTTCATACTCTTGAAACATTGTTTTTTATAATCGAAAATTCACCTTATGGTACACACACCATGTGAAGCTCTTTAATTGAGCTCCACTATTTTCATGAAATAAAGAAAGGGACGTCCTACCAAAACTTTAATTATATATACAGCTACACCATCATAAATTCATTATATATTTTTGATTAATTATATACTACTGTAATACAACATTGTATAAGAAAACAGTCCATATTTCATAACTAATTGATTGAGCAGCAGCCCGTAGACCACCTAAAAAGTAATATTTATTATTTGATCCATATACTGACATAAGAAGTCCAATGGGAGCAATACTTAAAATAGCAATCCATAAAAAAATACCTATACTAAGATCGGCTAGAACAGAATGATAACCAAAATGAATTACTGAATAACTTAACAAAATGGATATGACGGCGAGGGAGGGGCCAATACTGAATAAACTAATATTTCCTCTAGATGGAAGAAGATTCTCTTTGAAAAGTTTAGATAAGTTGTGTCGAGAATAAAGTGCATAAATGTATAAATTTTTGAGAATAATGAATATTACTCTGTGTCTATCTTTGAAATCACGAAATACAATTAGTATTGGGGGATTATGCTTGTAGTTTACGTAGAAAAAATTACCTCCGTATGCAGTACGAGGTGAAATTGGATGTTTAATATGTACTTTCGATCTCAATGTCAAAAAATCCGTAATTGTGTTTAATAGAGTATCTAACTTTCATGTACTTTAGTATCACTATTATCATATTTCTCTCTATAAAATCTTTCCAAATTACAAATCCTTCCTTTTTTTTCATTCCTCGTTCAATATCTTTATTTTAAATTTCAAATAAAGTGTTCGAATCTAATTTTTTCTTAATATTCATACACAACAAAACAAAGACAACAAATCCATAAAATAACACATAATAGAGCATACAATGAATAATGAAAAAATTGAGCATATAATTAAGAAAATCTAAATAATGGATACTTCACGATACTCTGTTTTGTAACTTTTTCACTTTAAAATACATACAGTATAAAACACTTTGTTATACAGGGAAGCGGAAATGCGTAGAGGTTCAAATAGCACCACTTAGCATCATGAAACAACTCCCGTTTATATAACAGCACCACTTATGAGGTATTTCTGTAAATTTGTTAAAAAACGCAAACCAGACCAATAAAAATTCATTTATTGACTCGATTCGGTTTGGAGCAATTAATGCTCAAATCAAATCAAACCAACAAAAAACAGTTTGAGTATGCTCTGTTTAATCGGTTGAAAGTTGAAACTAAGAGTAACAATACAATCAATATATGTTTTAGTATAATTAACATATACTTGATGTAAAAAAAAACATGATAATGAAACCTAATGAATGCGTACATTTTACATTACAAATAAAAACCATTTTACGTATTACAAACGTATGAAAAGTAACAAATTGACATACAAACATTAAGTTACTCATAAATTATGTATATAATCGATACATAATTATAAACAATCGATTCAATTTGTTTCAGTTTCAAAAAGGCTCAAACCGCACTCCGTACCGATTGAATCGGTTTCTAAAATCTTAAAAAAAACCCAAATCTAATAGCAATCGGTCGACTGGAAAAAAGATAATATAAGTTCGCAATAAATGTTGATACCTAAAGTTGCATTAAAGTCCATTAAATTTACACCCATCGATCAAAGTATGTTAAAAGTGTTTTTTTTATTCTTTCTAACACGCAAACATCACAATCGTTGGATTAAATATCAAACGACCAGGAACGACTGCAAAGTCCAATTCTTAAAGCAAATAATTGGGGCCTACAAAAATTAAGAGCCTCATATTTATATATTATAAATATGTGAAATTACATAAATATCACAAATTAATTTTTAGGCTTCAAAATATACTATGATTTACAACAAGCCACTTATATTGCTACATAATCACGATGTTACAATTTGAGGCCTAAAATCTCAGACGTTTGGTTTCGTTATACTAAGTTCTTTACTTTCATCATCTTATTCATTTAAAAATCATCTGGTTTAAATTTATTTTTCTCCATTTTGGTTTATGCTTATAGTTTGAGCTTAAAACAATAGATTTCATTGCAGTTATTTTTAACAATCTTGTAAGTATATTCTCATATATTGTCTTATACCACTTGATTAAAAATATTAAATAGGATGAATTTTGGTTGATTTTAGCGTCGCTTATCTTTTGATTGTTGTTTATTATGTTTACAAATAAATTGATAGACACATGGTAGGAAAAAAACATATGCAAAGAAGAAAAGAACGACACTAAAGGACGCCATAGATTGGTTGATTAATTTTGGATTTGATTGATGGACTGGTTTTTTTAATCTAAACATAAAAAAACATTTTGTAAATTAATATAATGTTTAAGGTATCAGATCGGAATTCGATTTGTACTCTAAAACACTGGAAACGGCACTGCAAAACTTTGATAAACTTTTAAATAAAATTGGAGGGTAAACTTTAGCAACTTGATAACGGTACTTTATAGTTACAGTTCACCACAGTAAAACATAAATATCCCCAACCCAAAAAACAGATTTCTCTCTCTCTCTCTCTCTAAGCTATAACAATGGCGACGGCCCTATATTTCGCTCCTCCGATAACATCTCCGTCGTTGCCGCGTAGACCCAACCGTACGGTAACCTCCGCCTCAATCAACGGCAGAATCAGCACCGCAAACATACCGTTCCCGCCGATAAACCCTAGGGATCCGTTTCTATCGAGGCTCGCATCGATCGCCGAGAATTCTCCGGAGAAGGTTTTTAATCGGAGTGAGAATTCGGATATGCCTCCGTTTTTGGATTTGTACGACTCGCCTACGCTCATGGCCACTCCCGCCTCTGTAACTCCCTTTCTCTCTCTCTCTCTCTATATATATATATATATCTATATGTATCTATCTATGTATATATCTATCTATCTAGTATCTAATTATCTATATATAAATAGATACTAGCGACCGAGCCCACATGTTATTAAGGCTTCTTTGGTACCGTTTTGCTCATAATGAATTGTTTCTAATTAACTATAATATATAGAAGGATAATCGATTATTGTGTAGTTTATAAACAAGACCTTGCTGAGACTCTCTATATCTATGTATGTATGTATCTATCTATCTATATATACGTGTTTAGTAATTACCTTCTCTCTCTATATCTATATCTATATCTATCTAATATCTGTGTATAGCTAAGAGTTGGAAATGAGCCGAGTGGAGCTTGTTCACAAGTCAAAGTGTTAACATGTTTTTAAGGCTTGTTTTAGTAGCGTTTCGCTTGTGAGAAGTCCTTTTTTACTTAACTAATATATATATACTAGCGAACCTGCCCACGCGATGCGTTTGTCTGACGGTAACCTATATTCATAGATACTAATTAAATCGAATATAAACTTGACAACCATAAATTGAAATCACATAAATTAATAACAATAATATTATTGGGAAAAAGAAAGAAAGTTTTCATACCTGAAATAGTAAAAAAATTGAAGAGATAGAGAGAGAAGAGGAGAGAGAACAAATGAATTTGAAAGTGGGATGACAGTTAACGTAACATAGCAGTTTTATTTAATATTTATTTTATTTGCAATTTATGTAATTAAAGGGGGTTTTTTGTAAATATTATTTCAAGGCTTCATAGGGGTGTTGACATAAAGTAATAGTATAGATATATATAGTGAGAGGTTATATGAACATCAACCTAGACATCAACTTGGAATTTTTTTTTGCCAAAAATGCTCCAAATCAAGATTTGATTAATGCAAATCTCCACGGTTTCACGACGGGAACACAAATATGCGTCTTGTTTTTTTTTCCCGAGATGTATAATGACATGTTTTGGAAACTATGGTAAAATTTAAAAATTCAAAACATGTCATTATACATCTCGGAAAAAAACAACAACACGCGTATTTGTGTTCCCGTCGTGAAACCGTGGAGATTTGCATTAATCAAATATTGATTTGGAGCGTTTTTGCAAAAAAGTGTCCAAGTTGATGTCCATATAATATAGATATATAAGGATAATCGATTATTGGGTAGTTTATAAACAAGCCCTAGCTGAGACTTTGAGTCAAGTCTTACCATGTTTTTCAGGCTTGTTTAGTACTGTTTGGCTCGTGAAAATCCCTTTTTACTTAACTAATATATATACATGGATAATCGGTTTTTGGTCGATTCGACTCGGTACATAGCATTATCGACCTTAAAGAAATAAACAAAATGGTTTAATTTTATCTTTGAATAGCTTTCCAATACTAATCCGACCTTTTCCTTGTCATTTCTTGGTCTTTTCAAGATTAAATGTATATTTATGTATCCTATAACAAGTTTACTACATGTTGAACAAACATTGGTACTTGCTTAGTTTCTTTACAAGTAGGTGAGTTTTGCTTGTAAGATACTGTTGTCATACTCACACCCTATCAAGAAATTCTGGTCATAGTTCATAATTGGGTTTTTGAAAAAAAAAGGGTTCAAATACTCTATTATTTAAATTAATCAACACGTAGTGTTAAGTTGCAGAAATGACCTTTCCGACATATAAAGGGTTCCCATAGTCTACTGTGTAAATTAACCAAACTTTAAGTTACAGGAGTAACCTTTTTAATACAACTAAATGAGCATCATGCTTTTATCTGCTGTGTATAGCTAGTTATCGTATATCTGTTTGATTGTGATTCTCGGTCTAACTTTTTATATGATCTAATGTTTTTTTTAACACTTGAGTCAGGTGGAAAGATCTGTATCATACAACGAGCACAGGCCAAGAAGACCTCCTCCAGACTTGCCTTCTTTGCTATTACATGGTAGAATTGTCTATATTGGCATGCCGGTAGGTGGTGCTTATATCAGTCTTTAAACTTTCTGAACTTTTGCTGCCTTGTTACCTTGCAGCCTTTGCTGTATAATATAATAATTGTAGGAGCTATATGGAGTCGTGTTGATTCCTATTTTATGCAAGGAATACAACTCTTACCGAGACTGGCGAAAACTTGTACAACTTTATAGTCCCCGAGGGGAATGGGACAAAACACATGCGCGGAATTCCCAGACCCTTTTTCATAAAAAACATAGTGGACCACTGTTAGAATACTGTTAGAATGTTAAAATGCATGAATCTTAGTCCATAACAATTAGATGCGAAATAAATACCATCATCTGATGTTATTCAAAGAAAAGAACATTAGCCTGCACCTTTTGGGTCAGATAAGCTGGACTTGTTGCAGTCATTAACCATTGTGCGTATATATTATGATAATTTAAACGAAGACCGTAAACTTTCTAAACTAAAACATGTCTACTTCATCATTCAAGTTTAAATTCCTTTGAACTTTGTATTTTTATTAATAGATCCCAGACATATTCAGGTTCATGTGGTAGCGGTGCGCTTCCCGTATATAATGGCCAAAGGACAAATTTTTTTGATGTCCTTAGTTTGTTAAATTAGGCAGCAGAGTTACTGAAATCTTTTATTTGCGTGAAAAGCAACTTACCTTCTGGAATTTTATAACAGTTAACTCCCTTTTATAGTTAGTCAAGAAGAAGATGCAATTTCTCATTATTTCGAATAAGCTTAAATACTTTGGTGTTTAGTTTTCAGTTAAAATTACTTGATCATATTTTGACTACCTAATTTTTTTTCTCGTCATTTTTCTTTTGCAGTTGGTGCCTGCAGTCACAGAGCTTGTAATTGCTGAACTTATGTACCTGCAGTGGATGGATCCCAAAGAACCAATATATTTATATATAAATTCTACCGGGACAACTCGCGATGATGGTGAAACAGTGAGTCTCTGTAATTCGATTTGTTTGAATCCTTTACTTTATCTGTTTATCATTATGAGAGCTCTTCATTGTTAGGTTTTTTTCTCTTCTCTCTCTTCAGAATGCTATTTTCCAGTTTCATGACTATTCATGTCATTTCTATCTTCTTGCTAACTTAACTTCTTAAGCAAGAACCTTCAAGCTATGAAATATACATGGCCTCATCTTGTATTCGGATTATTCTTAGAACCTTTAGTTTGTTCTTAAATGCATATGTCTTGAGCTGTCGATATTTTGCCTTTACTTCAAATGCACATAGGATTGTATCTCATGATATTTTCGTTCACTGTTATTTTTCAGGTTGGGATGGAGAGCGAGGGTTTTGCTATTTATGATGCTATGATGCAGTTAAAGAATGAGGTAACTTTTTAATTGTCTGCCTTCTCATTTCTAAAATTCCTTGTATTTATTTGTCAGTTGAGATTTGAGAATAGTTACTAGCATCTTAATTACGTTAAGTAAGAACTATATTCTGAGAGTACTGTAAATCTGTTGTTTATAAGTTCTTGTCTGGTAGATTGAGTAAATGATTTAAGGACCTACAAGTCCTTGGCTGGTATATATTTGGTTATCGTGAAGAATGGATAGAGAGTCAATGCATAGACTCATAGTTAACCTACAAGGGCCTGATTGGTATCTCCGGGGGGGTTTCCCGCTATTTACTCTTCTAACTTTATGATGTGTTCTTTTACGGCGATCTATAATCAGTCTTGCAAATGGTGCAGACATATTTAACTGTTAAGTGCTAATAGATTTCCGTAGTGTACATACTATACTGTGTGGTGCCCTGTTTTCCCAAATAACATAAATTAGTTGAATAAAGTTTTAAGACTAGTAATCACTTGCTGAAGAGGTTATCTGTGTGGACATAGAATAAGTTTGTGGTTGACTACTTAATTTATACATATTTTCCACCATATAAATAATTAAAATAAAAGAACAATTGGAAGTTCATCACATATTCAATTGTTGGTTTCCGTGTACGAAATAACAATTAACAATAATTAAAGGACTAAACAAGAATTACAAAACCCAGTGTAATCTTTATTAATTTCGAAACTGATACAGAAATTAATGATTACAACATGTAGGTACTGAAACGTAAATAAAGCAAACGTTATCAGATTATTATTAATTAATAATCTGATGTGTTGAATTGCAATAAATAGAAACTGCCGGACTGGAAAGTATGAACTTAACAGCCGGACTGTTCTGTTTTAAATTGAAATAACAGGACTGAATTGAAACTATTCTAATTACTGAATTTAATTACAGAATTGAAATTACAGCAAAAAACAGAATTTTAAAGAAATTACAGAATAGTACAAACAGAATTAAAAGCTACAGCTAAGGACAGCAAATTAAAATACTGAAATAAAAGGACAGGATTGAAATGCGTAAATGAAATGGACAGAATTAAAAGACGAGGCTACTGTTAACAGTATGCCCTTAACCGATATTCGCCCAACCACCTTAAGGTTTCTGGTTGCGTTGGCGCTTCGATCCCAAGGTACAACGTCTCGGATGACTCGCCGGAAACTGGCGACGAGTCAAGGTCGAGCTGTTGGTGGGTGGTTCTCTCTGTTTCTAAAATGTAATGCTACTGTTTAGAGAGATGATATATGCTGCTGTATTTGATTTCAGAATGTTATGTGTGTTTTTGACATGTGGGGGGTCTGCCTATTTATAGGCTTGCTGAGTCTCTCAGCCATTAAGGTCACTTTACTACTGTCAGTTTTCGAAATTCGAAACTGCAGTATTAACTTTGCAATGAAATCACATTTATTGCAACAGTTACAGCTTTGCTGGAAGCTTTTCCCGAACTGGCACACTTTTCCGAACAGGCACGCTTTTCCCGATCAGAAACACTATTCCCGAACAGGCACGCTTTACCCAAACAGGCGCGTTTTTCCCGAACAGAAACACTATTCCCGAACAGGCGCGCTTTTTCCCGTCGAGTTAAAAACCCAACGAGCAAGCCCGTCCGTCGAGCAAGCCCGTCCGTCGAGCAAGCCCGTCCGACGAGCAAGCCCGCCCGACGAGCAAGCCCGCCCGACGAGCAAGCCCGCCCGACGAGCAAGCCCGCCCGACGAGCAAGCAAGCCCATGTGTGGTACACAATACACACATGTGTATGTGGACACATTACTTAATATCCACATAGGATACCTTAGTATATATATTGTCAAAATCACTCATGATTTTCCAATGTGGGATAACCCTCATGGGTTAAATCCCATTTCTTTTCTCATTTTCCAGCATTGGCTTTATTGCCTCTTTCGAGTACCAACCTTCGAGTCCAATTATCATTCACACCCTTCCTCCGAATGGGTCATGCGATATACCGTTGCGAAGCTCGTCACACGAGCTACTCAAACGCAAAGAGTATGGCCTCAGAAAAACTGAGGAGTCGCATTAAAAATTGACTCAAAGATGGTCCATGACCACTTGGAACAACTATGTTTAAATTACATATTTTCCAATTTTTCCAACAATCCCCCACATGAATGCAATTGGCTCGAAAGCCCATGTCCTAAATGCAAATCAAGAGAACCGCAAAAGTTCACTGCCTAAGGTCAGGTAGCGCGCGCCTTGAACCTGCCGTAGCGGAGTACCACCCAGAATACTGCTATTAGGTAGCTGTAAAGCTTTGAACCATCAAGCTTTGTGTATCCCAGAATGGCACCCGCACAGTGCCCTCTCTACCCACGTACTAGGCCCTTTAGTTGTTGTCCATATTTGGCCTGGACTGCCTTGGCAACTTCAACTGAGTGCTCTAGTGAATTAGCCCAAGCTCATCACATGGTACCGGCCTTACACACTAGTTATAGGTGTTCCAAGTCGAAAGTGTCCTGACTCACTTTACTCGACCGTCGAGTAACTTGGATCATTAAGAGCCTCAAGCTCACCCTTACAATGGTACAGGTCTATCACTCTGTCATCGCGGAGATGGGCTGGGAACTCCAGGTTCCCGAGTGCTTTGTTCGGTTGCCCCCACAGTTCAGTTTCCCTTTGAACCTATCAGGAAAGATTCCGTTTAGGTTGGGTTGCCTATGGGGGGGCCACCAATTTAATGGGCTTTAACCCCATTCCGTTCGATGACGTCTCGACTCCCACTTGAGTCAAGCCTTTAGTTAATGGATCCGCTATGTTTTCCTTTGATCTTACAAAATCTAAGGATACCACTCCATTGGATAACAATTCCCTTACGGATTTATGTCTTCGACGTATATGTCGAGATTTTCCATTATACATATGATCCTGAGCCCGCGCAATAGCTGATTGACTATCACAATGCATGCTTATTGCGGGAACAGGTTTCGGCCACATTGGAATTCCTTCCAATAGACTTCTCAGCCAGTCTGCCTCTTCTGTTGCTAAGTCCAACGCTATGAATTCTGATTCCATAGTTGACCTTGCAATACATGTCTGTTTGGAGGATCTCCAAGACACAGCAGCTCCTCCCATTATAAACACATATCCACTCGTGGACCTTGTGCTATTGGAGTCTGATATCCAGTTGGCATCTGAATACCCTTCCAGTACCGCTGGATATCTGGTATAGTGCAGCCCGTAATCGGCTGAAAACCTCATATACCTGAGAAGTTTCATTATAGCCTTCCAGTGTTCCTCATTTGGATTACTGGTGTACCTGCTCAGTCTACTCACTGAGTTTGCTATGTCTGGTCTAGTGCAATTCATTATATACATGAGACTGCCTATGACTCGAGAGAACTCCAATTGATTCACGCTTTTACCGAAATTCTTTTTCAGGTTACAGTTGAACTCAATTGGGGTTCTTGACATAGCTTTACTGTCCTTGTCAAACTTGTCTAAAACTTGTTTAACATAGTGACTTTGGGACAAGGCATACCCTTCTGATGTTTTGGTAATCTTCATACCAAGTATTATATCAGCTATACACAGGTCCTTCATATCGAAGTGTTGTGATAACATTTTCTTTGTGGAGCTGATTCTATCATTACTCCCAATTATGATCATGTCATCCACATAGAGACAGACTACAACACAGTCTCTTCCACTTCCTTTAGAGTAGACACATTTGTCACACTCATTAATGTGAAAACCGTTTGATAGCATAATTCTATCAAACTTCTCATGCCATTGCTTTGGCGCTTGTTTGAGTCCATATAGAGACTTTACAAGTTTGCACACTTGGTGCTCTTTACCAGGAACTACAAACCCTTCAGGTTGTTCCATGTAAATTTCTTCTTCCAGTTCCCCATTCAGAAATGCCGTCTTTACATCCATTTGATGTATTTCCATATCAAACAAAGCTGCGAGAGCAATGACGATTCGGATAGACGTTTTCCTGGAGACAGGAGCATACGTGTCGAAATAATCGACACCTTCAGTTTGCCTGAATCCTTTTACCACAAGTCTCGCCTTGTATTTCTCAATCGTGCCGTCAACCTTTAACTTCCTCTTGAAGATCCACTTGTGACCTAGGGGCTTGCATCCTTTCGGAAGATCCACTAGTTCCCAAGTGTGGTTTTGCATGATTGATTCAATTTCATTTTGAATAGCTTCTTCCCAATATTGGGAATCCGGTGTTGACATAGCTTGTTTATATGTCGCCGGTTCGCCTTCAACCATGAAGGTTAGGAAATCAGGTCCAAAGGAAGTTTCCTTCCTTGCCCTTTTGCTGCGCCGAGGCTCTTCCTCTTCCTCTTCCTCTGTCGGTTCACTTGCCCCCACATTTCCTTCACTGTTCAACTCTTCAGTTGGTACAGATGTAGGTAATTTCCGGGGAAAGATATCTTCAAAGAAAGAGGCCTCTCGGCTTTCCATATACGTATCTACGTGCATATCGGGATTGTCCG
The DNA here is from genome assembly GCA_963920805.1 of Primula vulgaris. Classification (NCBI taxonomy): domain Eukaryota; kingdom Viridiplantae; phylum Streptophyta; class Magnoliopsida; order Ericales; family Primulaceae; genus Primula; species Primula vulgaris. The sequence goes on along the minus strand of OY987216.1, from coordinate 4,328,833 downwards.
ACTTGTGCACGAGAAACCGATATGCACTACTATTCTGTGCATATCCGATGAACACACAGTCCACCGTCTTAGGACCAATTCTCATCCTCTTAGGAGTGGGAACTAGGACCTTTGCGAGACAACCCCAAACCCGCAGGTTCTTATAACTGGGTTGATGACCTTTCCATAATTCATATGGAGTCTTTTCTCGCTTCTTATGTGGTAACTTGTTTAAAACATAGTTAGCGGAAAGTATTGCTTCCCCCCACATGTTCTGGAGTAACCCAGAACTGATTAGCATAGCATTCATCATTTCCTTTAGCGTTCTATTTTTACGCTCAGCAACCCCATTTTGCTCGGGAGTGTATGGGGCTGTGGTTTGATGTATAATGCCGCTTTCAGCGCATATCTGTTCAAACGGTGATTCATATTCACCGCCTCTATCACTTAATGTTTTAATTTTCTTATTGAGTTGATTTTCAACTTCGGTCTTATAAAGAGCGAATTTCTCTACTGCTTCGTCTTTACTTCTCATTAAGTAAACGTAACAGTATCTAGTACAATCATCTATAAAGGTGATAAAGTACTTTTTCCCTCCTCGCGTTTGTATAAACTTTAAGTCGCATACATCCGTGTGTATTAGACCGAGAGGTTCACTTTCTCGTTCAACATGTTGAAACGATGATTTCGTTAATTTTGCTTCTACACAAATCTCACATTTGTGTTGCTTATCAAAAACGAAATTTGGTATTAGTTTTAGTGAAATTAATTTCTTTAAAGAATTATAATTCACGTGACCTAATCTACCATGCCACAAATGAAATGACTCAAATAAATAATTAAACTCAGAATTATTATTGGCCTCTTGGGCAACAGTCATTACAGTACTTGTGCTAGCCTCAGCTTTAGCACCTTTATTGGGAGCAGGTGTCCCTACGTTCAACTTAAACATGCCGTTGGTCATATAGCCACGGCCTACATAGACACCATTTTTGGTGATTACAATTTTATCGGATTCTAAGACTAGCTTGAACCCGTTCTTCACCATCACAGATCCGGATACCAGATTCTTACGGATATCCGGAACATGGAGCACATTGGTCAACCTCAGCTCTTTTCCCGAGGTCATCTTCATCACGACCATTCCTTTTCCTTCCACCTTGGAAGTAGCAGAATTTCCCATGAAGCAGCTTTCTCCCTCTACCGCTTCATAGGTCTTAAACATCCACCTACTTGAGCAGATGTGGCTTGTGGCGCCAGTATCCAGCCACCACTCTTTGGGATTGCTCCCCACGAGATTGACCTCAGAGACCACAGCAGTAAAGTGGTCATCATCTCGTCCTCCCTCAGCCAGATGAGCCTGAGCTGGAGCTTTCCTCTTTCCCTTGCCCTTAAAGTTCCTGGGGGGGGCTTAGGCTTAACAGCGCCTTTATTGTCATAACAGTCCGCGGCTCGATGGCCGGTCCTGTTACACACAAAGCAGGTTCCCGCAAATTTCTTTACGACAACAGCACTGCCTCCGGTGTCAAAACGTTTCCGTTTTACGTTGGAGCTTTCGACCACATTGGCCTTTGCCATCGGGATGACAGCACCACCGACTCTCCTCACGGAGCGACGGTTGCTCACCTCGATGTTGAGCTTCTCAATGAGCCCCTCCAGCCTCATTTCCTTTCGCTTGTGCTTAAGGTAGTTTTGAAAGTCTTTCCAAGATGGTGGCAATTTCTCAATCATGAGTGCCACCTGGAAAGGCTCGTTTATCACTAGCCCCTCAGCCTCAAGGCGATGGTAAATGAGTTGGAGCTCCTCAACTTGCTCCATGACACCCCTGCTGTCAGTCATACGGTACTCGTGAAAGTCCGTGACAACAAATCTCTTTGTGCCAGCGTTATTCACTTTGTACTTATTTTCGAGAGTCTCCCAAAGCTCCTTTGCAGTAGCTTTGGGCTCGAAAACACTGAACAGCGTGTCATCTAGAGCACACAGGATATAGTTCTTGCATAGGTAGTCGGCATGTCTCCATGCCTCAACCGCAGAGAACGACTGCTCGTCCAGATCGTCCTCGCTTAGGACGGGAGCAGTCTCCTTGAGAAACCTGGTCAAATTCAGAGTGGTGAGATAAAACAGCATCTTTTGCTGCCAACGTTTGAAGTTGTCACCCCTGAATTTTTCCGGTTTCTCCAGATGAGAAGTCGGCAAAGTAGGCACAGCCGAATACATCGGTGCCTTGCCCTTGGCCGCAGCCTTGGCTCTAGCCGCAGCCTTAGCTGCGGCCTTGGCCGTGGCCGCTGCTTCGGCCTCAGCTTTGGCCGTAGCATCCGCCATAGCCGCAGCCGCGGCGGCCTCAGCCGCTACAACTGCGTCATCCGCATTAGCCACAACATTCGCATCGCCCCCAGTGTTATGGACAGGCCCACCAACCACTGGGTCATGCTCACCCCCGCTAGGCAACTGAATAGGCGACGTGTTAGTCATCTGAAACGACAACACAAAACGTATGAGATACGTGTACAAACAATTCTATAAACAAACGCCAAAACTGAAATTTGGGTTTGTAAAAGAATTATCAAACAAAATTAAAATAAACTCTTATCCCTTTAAATATCAATACGGTTGATATTAAAAGGATTGAAACGATTCTTATTGAATACCAATACGGTTGGTATCAACAAGAAAATAAAATAAAATTAAAACTGTTTGGAATTTTTCCTTTGTAATTCAATTTCTAATATAATTTAGAATTGAAAACAAGAAAGCATTATTCCTTATAAAAATAAAAAATTGTATTGATCAATACACGAAAGAAACAACAGGGGTATCGGTTAAAATTGTTGGTTTCCGTGTACGAAATAACAATTAACAATAATTAAAGGACTAAACAAGAATTACAAAACCCAGTGTAATCTTTATTAATTTTGAAACTGATACAGAAATTAATGATTACAACATGTAGGTACTGAAACGTAAATAAAGCAAACGTTATCAGATTATTATTAATTAATAATCTGATGTGTTGAATTGCAATAAATAGAAACTGCCGGACTGGAAAGTATGAACTTAACAGCCGGACTGTTCTGTTTTAAATTGAAATAACAGGACTGAATTGAAACTATTCTAATTACTGAATTTAATTACAGAATTGAAATTACAGCAAAAAACAGAATTTTAAAGAAATTACAGAATAGTACAAACAGAATTAAAAGCTACAGCTAAGGACAGCAAATTAAAATACTGAAATAAAAGGACAGGATTGAAATGCGTAAATGAAATGGACAGAATTAAAAGACGAGGCTACTGTTAACAGTATGCCCTTAACCGATATTCGCCCAACCACCTTAAGGTTTCTGGTTGCGTTGGCGCTTCGATCCCAAGGTACAACGTCTCGGATGACTCGCCGGAAACTGGCGACGAGTCAAGGTCGAGCTGTTGGTGGGTGGTTCTCTCTGTTTCTAAAATGTAATGCTACTGTTTAGAGAGATGATATATGCTGCTGTATTTGATTTCAGAATGTTATGTGTGTTTTTGACATGTGGGGGGTCTGCCTATTTATAGGCTTGCTGAGTCTCTCAGCCATTAAGGTCACTTTACTACTGTCAGTTTTCGAAATTCGAAACTGCAGTATTAACTTTGCAATGAAATCACATTTATTGCAACAGTTACAGCTTTGCTGGAAGCTTTTCCCGAACTGGCACACTTTTCCGAACAGGCACGCATGTGTATGTGGACACATTACTTAATATCCACATAGGATACCTTAGTATATATATTGTCAAAATCACTCATGATTTTCCAATGTGGGATAACCCTCATGGGTTAAATCCCATTTCTTTTCTCATTTTCCAGCATTGGCTTTATTGCCTCTTTCGAGTACCAACCTTCGAGTCCAATTATCATTCACACCCTTCCTCCGAATGGGTCATGCGATATACCGTTGCGAAGCTCGTCACATGAGCTACTCAAACGCAAAGAGTATGGCCTCAGAAAAACTGAGGAGTCGCATTAAAAATTGACTCAAAGATGGTCCCTGACCACTTGGAACAACTATGTTTAAATTACATATTTTCCAATTTTTCCAACATCAATTAAATTATATTTTGGAAGATGAGATGAACATATTGTTTCCAGATAGTACTTTTGGAACATTCATAAAGTTGGTAGTTGGCTCATACGAATGAATACATGTCCAGTTTTTGTTGAGTGAATGTCATTTTGGGGGGAAACCTCTAAATACAATCATAGAGCGATAATTACTGAATTTCCACTATAAATAATTTGGGTTTGGCACCATATGCAGATACACACAGTAGCAGTAGGAGCTGCTATAGGTCAAGCATGTCTATTACTAGCGGCTGGATCAAAAGGGAAGAGGTTCATGATGCCACATTCAAAAGGTATGTTTTCCCTACTTCATTGGAAAAGATAATCTTGGATCAAAAGTGAGGTCCATTTTATTATATGCTCATTTGAGTTGTATTGCAGCCATGATTCAACAACCTCGTGCCCCATCATCGGGACTATTGCCTGCCAGTGACGTTCTTATCCGTGCAAAGGAGGTTAGTCAATTCGTGTTAACTTGCGTACGATGGGTTCTTGTTATAAAACTTATATAGGAATTATTGTAAGTTTGACCATCTTTTTCTGAATATTTGTATAGGGAAGTGGGTTTATCTTTGCCTGAAAGATTTTATGGTTATGAACTTGATTTAGGATTGCTGTGTGTATGCATAGGCAAATCCATGCAAGGGCCAGGGTAGGCATTTGCGCACCCTTGCAGTCCAAAAAGTGAAATTACAAATTCACCCCTACAGTATTTTAAAAGACAAATCATCTACAATATATAAAGACTAATGTATCCCTTACCTAGTTACCCATCTATTATAGTATTTTACTTTTCATTTACAAATGATTCAGAACCTTTTTTTTTCTTCTAAACTTTTTTTATAGATTTTCTATTAATTAACTAGTTGGGCGATGTGTCTAATTTGATTTTTGTTTGGTGAGAAAAATGTTATTACAAAAAATCTTTGTAAAATTCAATGTTACTTCATTTAGTTGCATATGTGAATTGTAATATGTTTAAAACATAAGGTTTCTAATTTTTTTTAAGGAATTTTTAACTACTTTTCTGATATAATTTCCGAGTTTAAAATGTGTTGATTGCGGAAGCGATTATAAAGAAAAACGATGGACTACCCTATTTTTTATTTACTACGCGAAAATCAAACGCTGATATTTTAGACTTACAGTATGACTAGTTTAATCTTCGATGAACACTATGAATACTGTAGTTTATTAAGAATTACATACCAGAATAATTACATTGCAACCATATAAAGTAATAATCTCCAAATACATGTCAAAAAATAACATATACTATCTAATAAAAAATGTTACTTAAATTCCCCCCTTCCCCCTATTTAAAATCCTAGATTCGCCTGTGTGGGTATGCATTCTTTTTCTTGGGTATCTCTCGGGTTATACACAGTAGCTAACTGAGTTTATCTTGCCTAAAAGAGTTTTTATTTAACAACTTTATGTATGGATATTATGAAGTCTGTAGGCCTTCTTTTCCTTAGCTATCGTGTAGGGATCGACATCTTTCCTACAGAGTTTATGTGAAAACCAATTATTGATTTAGATTGTGATTCTATAGGTATATTATTTGAAAGCGTCGGTCCTTTTTCCATATCTATATGTATGTAGTGGTAATTTTACAATCCTGGAAAGTTACATATTTTTCACAGGTTAACAGTTCTACTTTTTTTGCAGGTAATTATAAACAGAGATACTCTAGTAGAACTCCTGGCGAAGCATACAGGAAATGTAATCACTGCACTGTTTCTTTTGGTTTTAAGTTATCTTTAATTTGATGGCATGCAGAGAGAGAAGTACTAACTGTTTAAATTGCTATGCATTATAGACCGTAGAGCAGGTTGCATCTGTGATGAGAAGACCGTTTTATATGGACTCCACAAAAGCTAAAGAATTTGGTGTCATTGATAAGGTAAATTAGCTGGTGATTCAGCTTACCCATTATATACAGAAAAGAATGGTAGTTAGTGTGATCAATTGATTGTTTGGCGGATTTTGGGTGGATCAATACTTAAAAGTTCCGGGTAAATTTACAATTTCACGAAAGTCATAAAGAATCATAGATACTTGATTACTATTTGTCTATAAATATCTAAATGAAACAATTTAGTTGATTTTTAGACATGGTTAAAGGTTTTAATTATTAAAAACCAAATTTCAAAAGTGAAATTCGATCTATGCTAGCTGCAAAAATAAAATAAATCAAAATCACATTTTATCAAGAAGAAAGGAATATCTAATGGTGCTTCAAAGTTGGGGTAACACTTAACTTGTAAATGTTGGCAGTAAATATGATAGACATAATACAAAAAAAGGAGTGTAATATATAGATGGGTAGAAAGCACAAGTCTGTTTATGTTTCATGTGTGTGTTGCGAGAGAGTGGGGAGGAATGTAGTGAAGGTGTGTAGTTGCGTTTGAGAGTAGATGACAGTGGTTTTTAAATGTTTCGATAAGGGAATAGATTGATAGTACCAAAATATTGCTTTGTTATTCAGACCCTAGATATATTAAGGCCGCGAATTTAATTCGGATTTCAATGTTTTAAAAATAACAAGGATGACAGCAACTAAACAGAGTACCTCTCATCTTCTAAAATCCTGCACAGCCAAATGAGTTGGTTTATTTCTGAAAAAATAATTTGTAGTAACAGACATTTTGAAAAATCTCATGGATGGGGGTTAGACTCTATATTAGATCCCCCCCATATTGAATTACAAAAATGGTGTCTAGTGGGCAGTAGCTACTCTGGTGATATGTATTAGTTTTTGTATATTTCTAATGCTACTACTTGAATTTCTCTAACATGTCACAATTCTTTAAATATAGATTCTTTGGCGCGGTCAGGAGAAGATTATGGCCGATGCGGCGCCACCTGAAGCATGGGACAAGGGGGCTGGCATTAGAGTTCTTGATGCAAATTAGATCTTTGGTTCTGTTACATATCTGCACTGTAAGATAGTTTTCATTTGTAGCGACATCATATAGTCATGTTTTATTGTTCAATCAAATACGTAACCCAATCCGAATCTTTTATACCAATTTGTAATCTGAAATAGGAGGTGTCATGAAGTAGTTTGATTATTCTGGTCATAGGATTCTGTGGCTTTAAATCCTCTGCCGTAATTTGTTTTTTCAATTACCTTTTGAAGCCTTTTTATTATTATGGATGACCAAATTGTAAACTATAAATTGCGGAAGCCATCTGACGCAGAAACATGTAAAGGTGTGGCATTGATATATTCGAAGAAAAAAATGAAGGATTATATCAAGAAACATTTACAAGTGTTGCCTTTTTTTTGACAATTTTCTTGTTGCTTTCCTAATTGTTATCAATATCTTTTAGAAACTGTCTTGGATTAAATTGTTGCAAACATATTAATTCTACATTTGGTTTATTATCACTTCCGTTAGAGTTTCTTAGTAGATGCTGTTATTATTCTTTCCAGGGCAGTGAAGCTCCAGCATGAAGTTGGTGCAGTGGCATGTATCGAGAATTTGCTGGCAGAAAATGTTTATAAGAACCAAAATCCGTATCTGTCGTGCAGAAACAGGAAAGAAATTGTTGTAAGGTAGATTCACTTGTACACGAATCCGGTTGTAACTGGTGCATGAGTTCTTCTTTGGGGGTTCACTGATAGTAAAGTAATACATTCCTTAAATAGTTTAGTTTTTAATGACCAATTATTAATTAACCCGGGGAACCCAACTCTTAATGTTATAGTAAATAATAATATGTATATTAAAGTATTACATAAAAATATATATATATTAAAGTATTACAATTAAACCAATGATAAACGGATAGGTGTATGAATGAGTCATCTCCAAACCGGTCTGAAGAAAAATTCGGGCTTTGGGTCCGTTTGGCAACAAATGTTTTTAGTTGGTTTTGGAATTTTTGATTTTAAAAAATTGTTTTTGTTTGGACATTCAGATTATTTTGCTTCTAAAAAACATATCTCATGCTAAAAAAGCTATAAAAAAAATAAATCAAATTTGGTGGATTTTTAAAATATATTTTTAGAATATGATTTTGAACCAAAAAATTATTACCAAACGTTTTGAAATTAGGTAAAACACAGAGGAGTTAAGTTTTCAAAATATCCAAATTGAAATTAAGTTATGTAAATTATGCGAATAATCACCATATGACATTGTGATTATTACTTGGTCACTTAAGTTCGCAGAACAAGAAGGTCAACATGTAGAATTGAAGTTGTTGTCTGGCATGCAAAACTATTACGAGATAAAGCAAACAACCTAGCAGGAAATAAAGCAAACAATGAAAAAAAGACTGGGAAAATATATGGATACTAGTCGGATTGCAATTGGGAGCAGGGCCGGGCGAAAACCTGGAAAAACCGAACCGAACCGAAAAAGACCAAAATCGAAAAACCGAAACTTTTTCGGGTCGGTTTCGGTTTACAATAAAACCGAAAAACCAAAAAATACCGAAAAACCAAAAAAAACCCGAAAAACCCGGTCCGGTTCAAAAAATAAAAAGACCAAAATCGAAAAAAACCGAACCGAAAAATCTGTTCGGTTTCGGTTTTGCTAAAAACCGAACCGAACCGGACCGAACTTAGCCCTAATTGGGAGAACAAAATATGGTTAATAATGAAAAACTATATTGTAAAAGGATTAAAAAGGCAGATATTCAATTCCACCTGGGAACAATATATGGGTAAGAAAAACAGCGTTTTACTTGGTTATTTGTTAACATAGGCAAAACAAAGCAAAACGCTAGTTTGAGCAACCTAGCTCAGCTCAGTCCATATTTAACGAATGCCTAATGCATATACTACCCTCTAATTTAGCACATCAATTAATGATTTAGAAACGTTAACATTCAACGTTATTGGTTTGGACTTTGGAGTAGTGTTTAAGACCTTTTCTTCACCTTCAAACATTTAACACAAATCATATGAAGTTTCAATATCATTCATCAATAAATAATGACTAAAAAATCTTTTAGGACTTTATAAGTTATGGGTAAAAGTGCATGCCTTTGTTAGAAATGGAGTCACACTGCCTCTAGAGTGAGTTATATATTAAAAACACAACACCTATTAATTAACTCAAAATAACTAATATAAATTTAATTCAAAATTAAAATTAAAAAATTCTATTGGTTGACACACGCTTAATTATAGTGCACCAGATTCATATAAGTGTTTTCCGTTAGAATGAGTAACACTACCGTAAACCCGATGCATTATAATTTAGGATGTGTCATTCATTAAAAAGTCAACACCTATCAATTAACCTCAAAATAACTAAATTAAAATTAGTTGAAAGGTAAAACTAAAAAATTATATTGATCGAAACAATCTTAATTATAGTGCATCGGTTTACAAAAAGTGTTTTATGAGATAGCTTGTAAAATTGCAACGTATGAAGGAGTCCATAATATTATTGAAACTAAAAAATACTTAAATTTGACAATTCTCAAATTCCCTCATAATAGTTTAATTATTCTTCTAATTTTAACAAGTCGGTAAGATGAATTTAACTAATTTGACAATAATCAAATAAAACACCTACCCTGGTTTCGCTTTTAAAGTATTGTTTCTTTCTTTTTTTGAAAGAACAGTGTTGCTTTTTATTAACAAAAATAAACTCATTTCAAGACTAGGTATATATATATATATAGTGAATACATGGATATAGATAAAAATACTTTTGGAACAAAAAAAAAAAATACACAAAAAATACATAGTACTATAAATATTTCGTACTCCTAGTCCTAAATGCTTACTTAACAAAAATAAGCAGATTCAATTGTTAAAAATGAAAGGAAAAAGAACAATTTAGTACATATTAAGAAACATATTTATAAAAAATCAAGTTGTTTTGAACTTGATGATTGTTTTATAAAAAATACATATTTTGTCAACTTATTTACAAATAGTTACATATGTTATTAAAAAATCCAAACAAAAGTGAAAATCTGAAAAATTAAAAACCAAAATTAGAAAAGCCAAAATTTTAAAAAACCCAGTATAATCATGTTCAATCATGTACGTCTAATCATGTTTGATCCTTCTAATCACGTACAATCCTGTATGTTTAATCTTGTTTAATCATATCTAATAATGTCTAATCCTATTTGATAATGTTTATCATTTTTTTGATTTTTAAAAATAAATCAATTTTTTCTTAATATTTTATTATTTTTTATGACATATATAGTTAATTATAAATAAGTATACGGTAACTGATTAAAAATAAGTACAAATAGTTAAAGTTTTTTTTTTAAATTAAATTGATTTAACATATACTAGTTATTTGTAAATAGAAAATATTAAAATAACAATAACTTGCACCGTCCTAAATTTCATAGTAGTAGGTTTTAAGTAAAAAAAAAGTAAAAACTCTTTTAATCTCTCTCTCTCTCTCTAACTCAGCCGCGATCGCCTTAGGGTTTCTTAATAAACTTTAAATCTCATCTCTAAAGTACTCTCATCTACTTATACTCTGTAATATACTCTATTTATTCTAAGTCTTTTTTATTTGATTAGTTCACTTTGTCGCCTTTTTAATTTTAAATTTTAAATTTTAAATTTTTAATTGCGAATTTTTAAATCGGTTTTCGTTGTTTCTATTTTTCAGGTGGATTGGTTATTTAAAAGGGTTTAATTCTCGTATTAGTAATCATGGTATGTTCTTCTCTTGCTGATTTATTTCTATAGTTTGGATTTAGGAATTTTAATTTTTTGAGAAAACGTGTATTTTAATGTTTTGTTATTAAGGTCTTGTTTGGTTACAGCTATTTTATTCAGCTTTATTGTTTATTTAGTTGGGAAAAAGATAGAAACTTTACACTGGATGAATGGTTTAATTTCTAGGGTTTGGATTTGTTTTTTCACTTTTGAATTTGTGAATTTTAATTTTTGAGAAAAAAGATATAGTAATGTGCTGTTATTAAGGCCTTGTTTGGTTGCAGTAATTTCACCAGCTTTATTGTTTATTTAGTTGGTTAAAAGTTGATTTTTTCTTCTTAATCTCAAGAAGTTTAGCTTATGCTTAAAAGTTGGAAAAAAATTAAGTCTTTAGTGTATTTTAATAAAGTACCATTTTTATAATTGTATTAAAGTTTTGATCTATTGGCCTTTGATAGAGTGAACACCGACTTTTTTAGAACTAGTTTTTTCAAAAATTTGATTCAAGTTTTCTAAGTTGGATATACTTGGCTGCTTTTTTGATCATGTATTTAAGTGGATGTTATCATGTTCACGTATCGTTGTATGTTAATTTTTCATTGTCATATTTGTAACAAAAAGATGTTAAATTTTCATTGTCATAATTGTAATAAAAAGATGTTAATTTTTCATTGTCATAATTGTAACAAAAGATGAATCTTTTTGTTTCTTTAGAACAGTATGGTCGATGCCTCACATTATAATGTTTGTCTGCCTGACCTAGGAAAATAAGGTGCTAGGTGTGATGGTGAAAAACGGTAGGTTTCATATTTTTCACGATATATAAAAAAATAAAATCCCGCTCTTTTAATTTAAAATGAAATGCATTTCCACTTATAAGCAGAATAGCAAGTAAATTTTGTGAAGAAGTAATCAAACATATTTCAATGAATATAATCCCTTTATGTTACAAACTTACATGGCATGTCCTTTTTTTGGGTTTAAGTGATTGTTTTAGGGGAAAGTTCTTTCTTTTTCATATGAATGTGTTTGCTCAGGTTGAAATTTTATCTTCTTTTGTTATGTAATTTAGTGAAGTACCAAAGATTGAGTTTGAGTTTGAGTTGTTATTTCAGTCAAATTTGAAACTTTTATTTTGTTACATACTATTTTGTGCCATAATTGTTCTGCTGATTGAGTTGTTCTGCTGATTGAGTTGTTCTGCTGATTGAGTTGTTCTGATTTCAGCTTCCACTTTCACTTCTCAAGACCGCTCAGGGGCATCCTATGGTGAGATTATTTTTAGCTCCAAATGCTATGATCTTTTATAGTATAAAATGTTTCTCTGCTTTATTAAAATATTTGATAATCATTACATTGTTATTCTGTTTTGAGGTCATGTTATTCTGCTTGTGGGGAAGAAAATCCGTCAAAATCTGTTTGCCCGAAAATTTGTGCTTGATTTTTAGGTGAATCTGTTTCTTAGTCTCTTTTCTTCCTGTGACTAATGATACTATGAGCGGTGCCTATAGTTCAGATATTATATGCTTGCTTAGTTTCTGATTGCGGCATGGGGATAAGTTTATCCAATTTCTTAACTTGACTAAGTTCTAGTGTCATGTAGGTGTTGAAAGCATTAACATGGTAAAGCTATATCTTTTTTACAAAATATGGTTCAAATAACAACTTAAACTGATACTTTCAGTCTATAAATTTACTCTCCTTACATAATTTTTGTTACGTTCACAGTTGGTGGAACTGAAAAATGGGGAAACATACAATGGGCATTTGGTAAATTGTGACACCTGGATGAATATCCATCTTCGCGAAGTCATCTGCACGTCAAAGGTACCTTTTCCTACTCAATAATTTACTTTTCTCTGCGCATCAATGAAAATCAATTTAAATGTGCACTGTGTATTGTGGCCAATAAATGAAATTTTAATGCAGGATGGAGATAGATTTTGGAGAATGCCGGAGTGCTACATTCGAGGAAATACAATTAAGTATCTTCGTGTGCCTGACGAGGTATTTTCTTCATTTATTACTCAAGACACTATTATTATCATTTGCTTGTTTCTGTTTTGGGGTAGTTTTCAAACCCCTACTTGAAATCTACTATTTGCGGAAGCACCAATGAAAATATATTTGTCTTTGTAGTCAATTTTTGCACTACCGAGTCAAGAACTAGTCCGGTCTCCCTCTGCTCCTCTATATTCGGGTTTTTTTCGTGTTTTTTCTTTCTTTTCTGGAATGATGTTTCTTAGCCAAATCAGACCATTATGTGCTCCTTGAGGCATCTTTCTTTAGGTTTATAATAATTGCTAAAGCAGTGGTTATGAACTCTACTTGGCGATTGATTAAAAGCTTAAGCAATTTGCCTTGCGTTGAAGTGCGTCATCTGTTGATAAAATAGAGATAGGTTACCTACTGACCAGATTTTTTCTATGTATGTTTTCTTTACTTGTTCTTTTGTTGTGGAATAACTTATTTTTTTTGCAAATTAGTGTTATCATTGTTCATTTTTGGTTGTGGCTAGTCATAGTTCGAGATGATGCTTTCTTACTTGCCCTGATTCCATAATTTCCCTTATGTTATGGATCAATTTACATGTCTTTTTAATAGTTATGGTTCATAAAGATACATATATTCAGAATAATTTTCTTCGATTGAGCCTAACAATATTTAGGAAAACCTTTTCTTCCTTAATATTACGCCGTTGTGGGTGCATATGTTTGATTGTTTCCTTTTTATGGAATGATGTTACTTAGCCAAATCAGACCATTATGTGCTCCTTGAGGCATCTTTCTACAAAGCTTTTATCCATTGCCATTGTAGTCGTTCATGGTGACCTCTGCTTGGGAATTTGATTTAATCCTAAAAAGATTGCCTTGAGTTGAAGCGCGTATTCTGTTGATAACACAGAGATTGGGTATCTGCTGACCAGTTTCTTGCTATTTTGTTTTCCTTATAAATTTTTTCTTGAAAACTTATAGGTGTTTGACGTTTTAATTTTTTCCTGGTTGTAGTCATCATTATTGGTTGTGGTCTCTGCTATCTTTCGAGTTTGCTTTTTAATATATTGCCAAGAGACCAAAAACAATTTAATTTATATTTTATGGAACAATTTTTTATGTGTTCTACTAATTCATGGTCAATAGATCACCTGTAGTTTTATCTTCAACCTTCACCTGGGAATCATTTTTAATTGCCACTGTTAACTTTTGCAGGTTATTGATAAGGTTCAGGAGGAAAGCAAGAATCGTACTGGTATGGTGTTTGATTGATTTACTTATTTGATGAAGCATTTCAAAATCAACAGTGGAAACAAAAAACTCATATAGTTGAAGACATTGTTTTCGCTTTCTTTATTAGAAAGTTGCTACAAAAATCATTCATTTAATTACATATTTGAAACTAACTCAAATTGAAGTTAAAGACAACTTTAATTTTGTCAATTTGATGTATTCTATCACTATCTTCTCAAGCAATATTGTTCACCACAACTATTTGCTAAAAAATTTGCAGTAACATTTTTTGATTTTTCAATGGTGTCTTTTTTGTTTAAAGACCTCTAGTCTTTTCTTATACTGATTCTTGTCGTTGATGGTAAAGCAGGACCTTAATTAGTTGGGCTAAGAATGCTATTTTTACATATTTCAGATAGGAAGCCCCCTGGTGTAGGACGTGGGAGAGGAAGAGGAGGGAGAGATGATAATGTTGGTGGAAGAGGACGTGGGATGGAAGACGGAGGAGGTCCTAAAGGACGTGGTGGCAGGGGAGGATCCACTAGCAAGCCTGTCGGTGGTAGAGGAGGTATCCTCTCTCTCTTTCTCATACGACTTTGTTGTGCAGCCGCTGTTTTTTTTAATTACTTCTATAACTTTCAATTATGGAAGTGGAAATTGTCGTTTGGTAGTACGAATTAAACTGTTGAAGGAAGCTTTTATACTCTCAAAAGTATGCTTTTTACAAGCAAGAGATCTGATACTTCTCTTTGAAAAATCAAATTTTTACTTACTTTTTACCAATCCCAGTACCGAACAAAAAGTATACTTTTAGGATATCGTCAAACAAGCCCTTCTCAAGTATACTTTTCATCTTTCTAAGTAGTCTTTTCGTTGAGCTAGCCCTTCCATTTCTATTCTCGACATTGCGTTGACCTTGCTTACTTAATTCAAGACGCTACTTGAGAAGAAATGTGATATAGTACAAGGAATTGTTTGCTTGTAGCTCTTATGTTCAGGCTCAAGCTCAAGCAATTTCACTTCCTGCATATAAGCACTAGAAGATATAACCTAGATGGACCCAGACTTGTATCTCAAATCAGTCACTAGAAATATGATTTGCTGTGGAGCATTCCTGCCGAGAAGTGATTTTTGTAAACCTTTGATTTTTTTTATAGGGTTCAGTTTTCCAGATTTTGGGGAGCTCTATATATAGTTTCTCTATGTTGATTAAAGTGTCTAAAATTTGTTGCTCTGGGGGGCATATTTGTTTACCAGACAGTATAAAATTATTGCTAAAACTGATACATTTCTCTTTATGAACACTTTTTTGTTTGTGTTGTACTGAATAATCCAGAACTAGAAGTTCCACGAACAGAAATGCCGTTTTTATAATCATGACAGAAGTTTAGCTGTTCTTTCCCAACTAGTTTAAAATTTTCAAACCACCTTTTTTTGTGTAGTCACCTTATGCTGACAATAATTGGGTAATATGAGGTGGTGTACCATTATTCATTTTCGATTCCTTATTAGCCCGACTAGAATTTGAGTACTTTTGTTTGGCTCATGAATCAGGTGGAGGGCGTGGTCGTGGCTGATCTGTTCAGAAGGCATTTCAAAGCAAGTTCTTACCTCCTAAACGCACTCTATTCCCTTTTTTGCTGGGATATGTGTTTAAAAAGTAACTAGCTGGCGGATATATTTTTTTCGCACCTTTTGTTGTGTTACTATGTGCAAGACGTGTCGAGTTGTTCGCTAATTAACTCGAAGTTTATGCTTTGCTAACTTTCTATTTAGTAGTGGATGGTTTATTTATATGATGAATGATAATGGTATGCAAAATGTGTGTTTGAACCAGAATGACCATGTTGCTGGTTTATATCTGGTGAGTTTTTGATGTCTTGCCAGTATGTTAAGGTACAATCATACAACAGTTGCCCATGATTCAGCTTCTATTTTCACCCGTTTATTTTAGAAAATACGAGAGGGTTACGGTACTACTATTTAAGTAAAGGTAATGTACTAAGGTGTTATTTCTGAGCTTATATTTATTAGTTACTAAAATGACAGCATAACAAATTAAAAATGAAACGAAGTGTCATTGCGGAAGTCTTTACAACAATTCAAGCTTGTTCATGGGTCGAAGCAAATCGTTAGGCTTGGAAAGAATTAAAGTAAAATTTACCGGCGAGCAGAAAATACTTGATTAGCTGGTCCTCTTGTTTTGAGGTTGATTGTAGAAAATACTCGATTAACAAGTCTGGCTAGCAGATATAGTGACTATTTATAAAAAAAAAAAACACCTACTACTGTTTTATTTACGTGCAATTTTGACCGGCTTATAAATTGTATCAAAATTGTCGAAATGGTTTTTTTTTAAATCTAATCATAAAATTTAACATTTGAACTATATGATCAACTTTTGAAAATTTTCATTCCGACAATTTTAATACAAATTCTTGATCGGTCAAAATTGCACGTAATTTCGTAACAGACGATTAAATAGTAACGGAATGAGTATTTTTAGGTGCACAAAAAGATGGCAGTTTGCTTCCGTTAATGAACTCCAAAATAACATGTGAGCAAAATGTTAAGCAAATACCTTCTCTTTTTTTTTTAATCGTTTTTACAGTATTAGTTTTTGTCGGGCATTTCATGTGTGATTTAACATAAAATTGTTAATTCGTCCGTCCCATATCAGTCATGTTCTTCAATATATGTAAAATATATTACTATAATAACATTAGATAAAAATACGTTTATTGTATTGTACTACCAGTGTTTAGCGATTTAGGTATCTGACTACGAATTTTAATAATTGATGACATGTCGTTAAACAAAATGATGAAACGACACTCACGTTCCTTTGTCTATCACTTGGTGAGTGAAATTCTGTCAACATTCGTAAAAATAGATTCTCAGATGTGAGATATAGCGACTGCAATTTCGTCGATATATTACGTTAATATCTTAATTAGACGAAATTTCGTAATTATGTTGCTGAATTATTAAAAGTAATAATCTTGTACTAAAATTGTTAATCACCGAAAGTACAATACACAAAATGTATATTTTCCCAAAAAAAATTGTAAGTGCAAAACTGAATCTTCCACTCCCTCCGTTCCTAGTCAAGTGTCAACTATTCCATATTGAGTTGTCCCAAAATAAGTGTACGTGTTTTTAATATGGTAATTCTAATGCAACAAATTTAGTCTCTTACCCTTTATATAATTACCATTTATAACTAGTAAAACAACAATTTTTAGGAAAAAAGTTATGCGCATTAACTTTAATTATAATATTTACAAGGGTAATATTGGTAATTTATATATCAAAACTTAACATCCTTAAAAATTAGCAATTTATAAGGAGACACTTAAAAAGAGACGGAGATAGTATTAAATTTAGATAAATATAAATGATTTTATGTGATAGAAAATACACTACTCCATCCGTTTACATTTAATTGTCAACTACGGACAATTTTGACCGTCTTATAACCTGTATCAAAATTATAAAAATGAATTTTATTAAAATCTAATAATAAAATATAACATTTGAATTACATAATCAACTTTTAAAAATTTATATTCAAATAATTTTAATACAAATTATTGACCGATCAAAATTACAGTTAATTTCATAAATTATAATTAAATTATCAAGTTAGTAAATAAAGAGGACAAACAGAACCCATCACTCTGATAAAAGACAGTGCAGTTAGGCAGTTAGGTAGTCATACATACACTAGTACTTTATTCCATTTCCACGTCATCATATTTCTTATCACCACCGTGATAATATGACGGAAATAAAAGCTGTTTCTGGTAATGATAATGATGACCAAACTCACCAACACCGTCTTATTTTACCACAACAACAACAACAACAACAAGAAGATGAAGAAGATGATATTAACTACTATGATAATAAACAACAACAGCTAGAGACTCGGTCTCGGACTCAGAGGACTAAGCGCGTAGCTTCTCTCGATATCTTCCGAGGATTCACAGTCGCCGTACTTCCTTCACTCCCCTCTCTTAAACTATGAATTTACACACATTTTTATATATATCTTATTATAGTAACGGCCCGGTAACAAGCCAAACTAGCTAGCTAGCTTAGGCGCCTTAATAGTTTTTTTTTTCTTCGGAACAAAGTCGGTTTTCCCCCTTCATATAGTGCATGAAATACATAAAGAACTTATTTTCTTTGAAGGTCTATTTTGGTTAATGTAAAAGACAATTTTTTGACTTGCTGTGACATGGTTAGATTTTGTAATTTTATGTGTTTTTTTTTATGCATGATAGGAATCTTTTCGGACGAAATTTAAAAATTGCCGAAAATGTTGTACAGGTCAAGTGAAAAAAGGCGTCGGACCGGTTATATATATTTATAAGTTGTAATAATGATTTTTTTTAATCTAAGAATGAAATTTCTTAAAATTTAATTACATATTTCATTGTTAGGACTTTGTGTTATGTGATTAACTTTTGGAATTTTCCATTTTCACAACTTAGCTACGAAAAAAATGCAAGTCAAAGCTGATTGCATGTATATTTGTACTGGACGCTGAATTAGGGACGGAGCTGATTATGCCTTAATGGTTGGTCAATTTCAGTGTAGCAAGTTTAAACTTAATTATGAGGATGATGATGAGATTCTGTTTTTTGGTTACTAGGGGGGGTTATTGTGTACTTGAGTCATTCGTCTCTTCCCATGAACTTTGCCTTGATATGTTAACTACAGATATGAGTAGTACGTAAACTTAATTCAGCTTAATCTCATTGAGTTAGAAGTATTTGACAAATTGGGACTGGAATTTGTGCGATTTGAGGCACTGATAGCTTTGTGTGTTTACCATAAATTTCTTTTATTCGGCAGTCCACTTATCCAGTTAACATTCACTGTCTTTAAATTATTGCACTGGCCTCTTAAAGCATTGAGTAAAGAGCTGGAAAGCAGCGGAGGCTTGTTAATTGTTTTTATGAACTAAATCTACCATAGTAATGAATAAATTATGTTTTTTTAACTTAAAACATTCATTAAATATTGTGAAATCTGGATGGAGAAAAAAAAGCTTCTGTTGTTACCTTCACAGTGATTTTTTTACAAAAGAAATTGCGAAGACAATGTATCGTGAGTTGTATTTTTACTTGTCGTAACCAGATAATGACAAAATTAACAAACCTCAGAAGCAGCTGATTGCTTCATCATGCTTTTACAAAATTGTGGACGCCGGATTTTCTTTTGAATTATGCTTGTTATTTGTCTGAGTTTTGAGAGGATTAACCATTAAGCATTTTCAACAAAGGTGGCTAATTACCAAGCCTCGATTTAGCAGTTTTTTCTCCTTTTCACATAATTCCAGTAACCTCTTTCATCATTTGTAATTTTAGGTAGCAGGCAAGCTGGTTTACCTTCTTTTTCATCATTTGTGATTCTAGATAGCAGGCAAGCTGGTTTAAGCTACAAGTTTTGATTAGTAAACTTCAACAAGGAGGGGAACATAAAAAAAAATGAGAAAGAAGTATATGCTACTTGTGCTTGAAATACTTGTAAATAGTTTATACCAAGTCCTTAATAGTTAATTTTGGTGCTTCGTGGTATTTTAAGGCTCTGCTAGACAAAAGTAAAAAAATACGGTGCATGCTAAAGAATGGTAAAAATTGGTTCATGTATGCAATTATTGAAGTGAATACTTGTACCTTAATTAAACACACTGTTAAAGTTTCAGCTTATTTTTATGTTGGACCTAGTGGTGATTGTCTACACCTTAAGCTTTTATATGCTTCTTTTTGGTGGAATAATAACAGATAATCATGACTAAAACTAATGAATGGGACTTTTATTTCAGTTAATGGTTTTGGTTGATGATGCCGGTGGAGAATGGCCTGTGATAGGGCATGCACCTTGGAAAGGCTGCAATCTAGCTGACTTTGTTATGCCGTTTTTTCTCTTCATTGTTGGGATGGCCATTGCACTTTCTTTAAAGGTTGTTCATAGATGTACTTTATTTTCGAGGAATACTGTATTCTTTATTTGTTATGACTTACAGTTATTCTGACTTTTTTTATATAGAAAATAAATAACACGACTGAAGCTGTCAAAAAGGTGATCCTTAGAACTATCAAACTCTTCTTTTGGGGAATTTTGTTACAAGGTGAGCTTTTGATTCAATTTCTAACGGTTTTAACCTTTACTCTTATACTGGTTATATAATTGTTTCAATTGTTTGGCGTTGGCCGAAAGATAAGCATGTTTATTTCTGATCCATATTGAACACGACACTAGATGCAAGGAAACCTATGTAGAATCGCAATTGACTTTCAAATTTAACTTGAAGTTCATAATATCTGAACGTTTTTATCATATAGTGAACTAAAAAATGCGCCTTAATGAATAACTGGTACACGACCACCAAAATGATTGGTGTCGGAGGATGCACCTATTTTGTTTTTGGCTTACTAAAATATTTCAAATAATAAATTCCTGCTCCTATTGTGACAGATGGTTACTGGGATGTAATTATCTGTTCTTGATATTCGGTATAGGCATAGCTTAAAGAGTTAAAGGTCTATTTCTGAATACTGCATCAACCCTTCAGGTTGACATTGTTATTGAGGAATACTTTTCTTTCCAGATTTTAGTCTCTCAACCAGAAGTTAAGGGTGATATCATATTATGTCTTTCATTATTAACTAAGCATCATTGCCTTATGAAGGAGGTTTCTCACATGCTCCTGACAAATTAACTTATGGGGTGGATATGAGAAAAATACGGTGGTGTGGCATTCTTCAGGTGAGATGACTTTCTATTGCACTTTATGACATAGTCACCATTCTCCATGGTTTGGGCATTATTTGCAGCGCTAAGTTTAGTTATTAATTTACAGCGAATTGCTCTGGCATATCTTGTTGTGGCATTAGTAGATATATTTGCAAGAAGGCCTCAATCCAAAGATCTCTTACCTGGCAGGTTTTCAATATTCAAGTCTTACTGTTGGCACTGGTAAGTTGAATATTTTTCTATTTTCTTGGTTTCCAATGATATGGAATTATGGATGACCACTCTTATAATATCCGTGATTTTATTTTCAGGTTAATAGGAGGGTGCGTTCTTGTTTTATATGTGGCATTAATTTATGGGACTTATGTTCCAGATTGGTATTTCACTGTCCACAATGTTGAAAGTCCTGACTATGGCAAGGTTCTGAAAGTAAGTTATAAGAGTTGTATGTTCGATTGTTATTGATAAGAAAACATCATTTAAGTGAATAAAGTAGTATTGTCCTTGTATAAATTTCTATGTTTTTGGCTGTGAACTAGCCTATATCACAAGGTTTTGTCATACGAAACTACGAGTACATAACGAAAAATGTATTTTGTTCTTTCCTATTGAATCGTTAGTACTAATATCTCGATAAGAATTTTAAACAATAGAATCTCACTACCATATCTTTACAAGTCATTTACTTTCAATTTCAGGTAACTTGTGGTGTAAGAGGAAAACTGGACCCTCCATGTAATGCAGTCGGTTATGTTGACAGAAAAATTCTTGGAGTCAATCATTTGTATCAACAACCAGCTTGGAAGAGATCTAAGGTGCGCAAGTTTTCATTCCAGTTTCAAGTTAATTATCAGTACTGATTTTAAATCACTTTTTTTTACATAATATTATTACTTTTTTTGCTAATAATGTTGTAGGCATGTACCCAAAATTCCCTCTATGAAGGGCCTTTTCGTAAAGATGCCCCGTCATGGTGTTGGGCCCCATTTGAACCTGAGGGAATTCTGAGGTTTGTTGTGCTTCACACTTAAGTCATTACTTGGCTTCAGCTTATCTGCTATTTCTTCTTTTTGCTTAGAAACTGGAGAGCATCGTGTTCCTCTTAAAAGCTTAAGTTCTTTCTGTTTTTTTATAGTTTTAAGCGGGAAGAACCAAACTTTTTCTGAACCTTAAAAAAGGCCATCTCAATTGCTAGAAAGCTATAACCAAACAAGTCCTTAGTTTTATTCTTATACTGGCTTACATGTGGGATCTCATTGAAACTTTTGTCAATCCTAAAATTAGGACTGTAGGGTCATAACTTACGATGTTGATATGTGGATTCTTTAATTCTGCAGCTCAATATCTGCAATACTGTCTACAATTATAGGAGTGCATTTTGGCCATGTGCTAATCCATATGAAGGTCTCAATCGTTGTCTCTTTGTAAAAACTAACTCAACAAAAATGACGCTTGTTCACTTTTTTCCTAAAATTTACGTCTTTCAGAGTCACTCGAGTAGACTAAAGCATTGGACTGGTATGGGATTTGCACTACTACTATTAGGAGTTGTCTTGCATTTCACAAATGGTGAGAACTTAAATCGATTTCAAGCTTAGGTGGTTAGGCCAGTTTTTCAAATCTGTCTCCGTTAATTATTCATTTAATTTGTTCTGTAATGCAGCCATACCTTTAAATAAGCAGTTATATACTTTAAGCTATGTCAGTGTCACGTCTGGAGCTGCAGCCTTGGTATTTTCAGCTTTCTACATGATGGTACAGTACAGTATTATTAACTTCAGGGCCACTTTCACAATTATTTTATACATCAACATATAAAAAATATCAATTGGTAGCCAAATCTTAACATTTTTTAAAGATTTCGTACACATTAGTTTACCAAACCAGGAAATAAAGTCAAAGGTTGGGATCCTAATAAATTATGAAAAATAAAATATCTATACATTATTCTGCAACGTTTTTTGCATTTTTAACATTATTCTATCATTTTATTCAGAGCCGGCCCTTATGCAATCCAAAAAAGCCAATTTGCTTAGGCGTCGAAGTTTTTTTAAAATGTATGTGTACAGGTTTTTTTAGTAATATAATATTTTGGTGCGCCTACTTAGTATAGCGTGTACGTTTAGCGCAGTTGATTACCATCAGATCGACAGGTCAATGGTTCAAGTCTTTCTAGAAATGTATATTTTATACTATTAATTTGAAGGGTAAAAAAAAGATGAAAATGCTGTATGTGGAGTTCAAATTTGAGACCTCATAGGTAGATAAGAAGTGCTCTACCATTAGCCTACAACAAATTAGTATACATGTATTGCAATCTTGTAGCTATTTTCCATTCTTTAATGCTTAGGTTTTACACTCATAAGGTGTTTTTTTTTAATATAAATTGATGGCTTACTTTAGACCATTGGACAGCCCGGAGAGTATTCTATATTCAAAAGCTAAAAATGTTAGGTTGCTGTACTAATTTCTATTTTTGGTAGGCTGGTGTACAAAAACAAAAATATATGATATGTTAGTGTACAGATAATTAACCCTAGATATAATGCATCTTTCACTCGTGCTATCAAATTCGATGATTTCGTTTTTGCACAACAGATATATGTAGCTGAAAGATATATTCTTACTGCTTTGTCTATTTATATCCTAGTAAAATGCAATCATGAATTCCATCAAGGAAAAGAAAATCGAAGTTAGTACTATGTGCACTGCTTTGTAAATAATCAAAATAAGTTCCTTAATTTGTTTTGCTAATGCTGAAATCTAATTTGTCAGGTTGATATCTGGGATGTTAAATACCTTTTTCTTCCATTGGAATGGATTGGCATGAATGCCATGTTTGTATACGTAATGGCAGCTGCAGGAATCTTCGCAGGTTTTATTAATGGGTGGTATTATGATGATCCCCAAAATACACTGGTATGCTTTCCCTTTGTTTAAACTCATAGATACTGTTTTTAATCCAGACGAGAAAATACCCCTCGAGTTAATTCAGTTTGTTTATCGAATTTGAAATTATTCTGTCCACATGCTTCAGATTTCATGGACCACTTGTTTTTGCAATTGCAATAATATAACCTGTGTACATTTCATGTCAACAGTCTAAAACTTGATTTGTTCCGGTGACTTTGCTCAGTAGTTAGTACTATGATTGCAGATAGATTTCTTGGGCTTTATTTAGTTGCTGAAAATTAAGTGATTTTAACATGAATTAAATACTTATGAAAACCATTATGAACTGATTGAGCGAACATGTGACAGATATATTGGATCAAGAAGCACATCTTCATAGGGGTTTGGCATTCGAGAAGAGTGGGGATTCTTCTTTATGTTATCTTTGCAGAGATCCTTTTCTGGGCTCTTGTGGCGGGAATTCTACACAGGCTGGGTATTTATTGGAAACTATAAGTTTGCAAGTTATCATAGAAGTCGACGCAAAATATAGTAATTTGGAGGGTAGCATTGTGTCTGTTGTCTTCACTTAAGAAGTAATGTACAGCTACAAGGATAGTTTTGTATTACAATATTTCAAATTTACATAATACTATGCAAGTGTCTATTTATTGAACATCGTATAGATATCAATGAGATAAGTTTATCTGTTTCATGATATTAACCGACTTTGGAACAGTCCGTAATCATGATGTACCAATCAGTAATCATATTTTTATAACTTGAGAACAAATCTGCCATATTGTCAGAACTTAAGTTCCAAATCTGCTATTTAACAGCTTCAATAAACAAATTACCAAGTTGAAATTATATTGTTATGTTTTAAGAACCAAATCCGTCAATCTAATGATTTCTAAAAACAGAGTACCAAACTGAACGTAGAAGAACATCCATACTTCAGGGACCGTTCCAGTTCTTCATAAAACTACACTGAAATAGTTTTCTTGAGCAGCAAACAAAAGATGCTAACTCTGTCATAATTACATTACTCAAAAACCAAATCTGTCATATTTTCAAAACTTAAGAACCTAATCCATCAAATCCAACAATTTCAGAAAACAAAGTACCAAACTACCTAACTGAATAGATTTCTTGAGGGGGAAGACTCTCTCTCTTAATATATATACACACTCTATCCCCCTCTCTATATATACATACAGAGGCTGTATTTTTAGACTGCAAAAAATATATTTTTACGCCAAAACCGTTAGTCAAAATTACAAACCGTAATTCTGATTTACGGTTTACCTTTTTATTTTATTTTTCACACAAAAAGGTAAACCGTAATTCTGAATTACGGTTTATACTTTGGAATTACGGTTTTGGTATGTAAAAAGATTTTTTGTAGTCGAAAAATACAGTTTAGCACCAATTTTCATACAGCAAGAAAATTGGTATGTTATTGTTTGTCTTGTTTGCCTTGTTGTAGTCGAAAAATCTAGGTAAGTGAACGGAGAAAGGCGCCAGATTTTTTTATTTTATTTTCATGTTAATTATTAGTAGTAATTTTGAATGATTAAGACCAAAGTTACATATGTAGCTGATTCTATTCAGAGATTTTGTGTGCGTTAATTATAATAATATTGAATGATTTAGACCAAAGTTGCTATGTAGCTGATTCTATATATAGATTATTATTTTCGTGTTAATTATAGTAATATTGTATGGTTTTAGATTAAAGTTGCATATTTAACTGATTTTATTGTGTGGGTTTTATCAGAGGTAAGTGAACCGAGAAAGACACAGGAAGATATTTTTTTTCATGTTAATTATTGTATAAACTAGTTAAGAGTTTTCAAAACACTAGATCTAATTACTTCACAGACGGCAACCAGATCTCAAACTTAATTTAAATAGCAAGCAGAGAAACCAAAATGAATCAGTAAAAATTAACTAGGTGAAAAACGAGATCTAATTACTTTATAGAAAACAGTAACCAGGTAGAAATCAATTAAGTACCCATAATCAAACATTCAAAAAACAAGATCAAAGTACTTCACTGAAAAAGGTCGAACCTAATTAAAGTTGCAATAAAAAACCCAAAACAATCTGTAACGAGTAATTAGGGTTTTCAGTAAAACGGATCTAATTTACTGCACATAAAAACGTAACCAACAATTAAAATCGAATCAATCAGTCTATATAAGACCTAGAATATAAAACCAATACAAATAAAGATTAACCAGATCAAAATTAATTAAAGCTGTGACTACTTAACCTAAAATAAAGAATATAAGATCTAGAAATGAGAAAAAAGTCGGTGAGAGGACAAACATTTGAATGAAATTCGGAACAGAAGCATGGAAAGCATATGCACTAATAATAGAACCATTTTTATATGCAGAACCATTTTTAGATGCTTTGTTACAAAGATGATCAATTCTCATCGAGTTACTGGTAAAAAAGTGATCATAATTGATCAAAGGTAATGCAGATTTTAAATATTGTCCTACAGAAATAGTTGTCATAATTAATCAAATTGTCGTATTCAGATATACTAATAGAGAGAAATCAAGTGCATAGGGCTTGCACACTACGGGGTTTTGAGAGGATCAAAGTAAAAATCCTTAGACCAAACGGCTATCTTAAAATAAAGATATATGAATATGCAAGCCGAATATATAATAAATAACAAGTATATATATATAACGAAGTAATTCTCTACTTAATAGTTCATAAATACATAAAGTAAGGGCAACCATGTACACAAGTTAACGCGCATTACATGGTTTGAGAATGATCTAAATGTCAAATTAACCCATAATACTCATGATCCGAGACTACTTTGGAAAGGGGTACATAAATAAGCCAGCCATGTTAAAACAAAATGAAAATCGTAACAAAATAAACGTATTATGAACAAAAAAAGACTCGGTATTATATAAGTATATTAGAACATATTTATAGAAAGTAACTTAGAAAACAAGTCTTCTACGATACTGGTTTGAGGGAGGATGAGGATACTCAGTCCTAATCTCCTCAACCAATATCCTAATTTTTAAGGCTCCTCTAACGCAAAGGTATATGAATCAGAAAGTAAATTATTATAAAAAAACAAAAAATTAAGAGAGAGTAGTCATCTAATAAGTACCAAAATACAAAAAAAAGAGAATATCATGGTTCCGTGTTACATGTTTAACTTTGCAACGTGGTATAAAAAAAAAATATGAACTATTTAACAACTGATGTGTCACAAAATTAGTAGTCTATGGAAAAGCTACAGCTTTGGTTTTGGTTCATTGCTTTTGGGTTCACAGATTAGTGAATTGTTGTCACGTCTGTTTGTTTGCAAGCTTACATTTAAGTAGTTTGTTTGCCCGTCCTATCCATACACCAAATTTTCAATAAAACTTAATTATACAATAAAAACATTTGTATTACCTTACAACCAACCATGACCAGCAGAGATTTATCAGCCGACGGGATATTCAAATAGGCCAGCAACACGTTTTACTCTTGCCATTAGTTCCCGAAGAATTAACCTAGTCGATACAGCATATAAGTACATTAAAGAAGGATCAAAAGTCAATGTGGAAAAACATCTCATTCAATCAACACGGCTTGTTGTGCTTTGTTTTTCTACACTAATCTACAGTACCTATTCCGTTCAAAAGAAAACATGATACCAACCACTAGCAGTACATGATAAACTCGCAATCAATCATTCCATTTTAACAAAACGGAACTACACGTAGTATTAAACTAAAAGCCTAACAGGGACAAAAGCCAGTTTGAAAAAGTCACAATCAATATTGCTAAATAATGAACATATAATAAACCAAATCATAAGTCATACAACCAGAGTTCAATACCAGAATACAAAAACGAAAGAAGTATGAATGTTGTTTATGATAGTTTCTAAGCATTTTACCAAATTAAATTTATACATAAGAAAAAAATGCATATGCTCATCAATACAATGAGTAGACTCTTAAAACAACATAATGCAGCAATTACTTCTTCAAATTTGAGGCACAAGATCTTGATATACCAAAACGCTTGCACTTTTCTAAAAGGGTGGATTATAGTAAAAATAAATTTCAGATATTTAAAATTTACCTCCACTCAAAAAGTTCTTAAGGATTTAAGAAACCTGGTCTAATTATTTCATTAAAACAGCAATAAGAAGCTATAGGAGTAAACTAAATGAAAACCAATTCAAATTATTGAAATTTCTAGAGTCCAAAACAAACATAAAAATCATGAATGTACTAAAATAACTAAACACATAATAGAGACAGGTGAGTTGAAATTAAATACCCAAATCAATCTGCAGAGATGAATTAGAATCTTTAAAAAAAAAGGATCTAAAAAAACACTTCATAGAAAAAGGTAAGCATGTCGAGATTAATTCAATCTGCAATAGATGGACCGACATTCAATCTGTAAAAACTGGTCATGCTTTTCAGAGAGTGGATAAACAAATCGAAATTATTTCAAGTTGTGATTAATAACCCAAAACCAATCTGTACAAACTAATTACGGTTTCCAAATCCAGATCTAATTTACATCATACAAAGAAAACATTAACCAGATTGAAATCAATTTATGTTGCAATTAAATACCCGAAAATCAATCTAGTATAAACTAATTAGGGTTTTCAAAACACCAGGTCGAAATTAATTCACAGAAAAAACAAACGAATCAGTAAAAATCAATTCAATTTGTAATTAAGTAC
This sequence comes from Primula vulgaris, assembly GCA_963920805.1. Classification (NCBI taxonomy): domain Eukaryota; kingdom Viridiplantae; phylum Streptophyta; class Magnoliopsida; order Ericales; family Primulaceae; genus Primula; species Primula vulgaris. Next base: position 4,300,476 of record OY987216.1, on the reverse strand, counting down.
CCAAAACTAACCACAGCCAACTCACAGCATGTTTCCTTCAAAATTTCCAATTTAATAACTAACCTATGCTTATTACTGGGCTTGTTTGGTTGGTACATGCTTTCCCTTTCTTTAAACTTAAATGTGTATAAGAAAAAAAAACAGCGTTTGGTTGAACACAGATAAGTATACTTTAAATAAATAATACTTTTTATCAGTATGAAACTTAATCCGTTTAGAGAAAAAGTGTACTTTTTCCTATAATTAAACTACTACCGAACACATTTTATTTAGTATACTTTTTCACATCCACCAAAAAAATGATACTTTTGTACTTTTAAGATAAAACCTAAAGACCCAATGAGATAGACAGATTTTTTTGTTCTTCTGAAACATAGTTGCACAAAGTGGGAGCGGGAGAGAGGAAGCGGATGGTGTAGAAATGAGGAAGCGAGGTCGGAAGTGTCTAGGGGAATTTTTATTTTTATTTCTATTTCTATAGGTTTATGTAATAAAATACTACTATTAAACGATAATAATTCTCCCAATACTTGAAAAATAGAAAAGAAAAATATAGTACCCTTTCAGGTTAGCATAGGCATATGAGCCGATGTGTTAGGGTTGGGTTATATGTGGATGTGGAAGTTTCTGCGAGCTTCCAAGGCCGAAGCGTCGGCAGTTCGGAAGCTCCTGCAATTAAGTTCTGAAACATAACCCGAAACCATTCGACATTTTCTCTCTAGATTCAAGCATGATTTATCACATGAATCAACAATCATCCAATTGCTAACAATTATTTAAATGTGTAAAATGAGAGAGAACGACACATAGTACAACCAGAGTGGCTGGAATTTTTTTTGCAAAGCACTTTTTTCAACCATTGTGCAATACATGAATCTTCAAAGAATGAGCTGAGGAATTATTGCATCAACTGCAACACAACTATTTGTCACCACTGCATAGATGAAGGTTCACATTCAGATCATGATTTTTTAAAAGTCTATAGACATGTATACAGGGATGCTGTCGTCTTACAGGATATGGAAAAACATATCAATTGCTCTAATAGCCAGGTACTTTTGTCTCAATAATAGTCCCTGAAGCCATATATATAGCAAATATCATCATTCCGTTGCTTCATGAATAACAGATACATCTAAAATCATCATTTAGTTCAGAATTAATTAAACTTTTGTACCCTAACGTATTATCTCATTTTGGTTATGTACACTAACCTATGGGGAATAGCTATTAGTACTCAAACATTACAATACTTTTCGCTTCGCCACATTACATAGAAAAATAAAGAATGGGAGATAACATAAAATAAAAAGTGTTAGGAGGCGTATATTTATTTGGGGTTCTTTACTTAATTAGTAACTTAACCTAAAATTTTCTTTTCCTATTTGGTAAACTAGGCGTAATAAATCATGAGACCTGAAAGCTTGGTGATTTACTGCTTGCTACATTTACAAGTTCTAGTGTACAAAACTGTAAATAGCCCTTTATTCTGGCAAATTATTGAGTAAACCTGGTTTACTGTAGAAAATATTGTCCCAAACCAATATAATTTTTATTTTAATCTTATTTAATTTTAGGGTTCCCCCACTGGGGGTCCGCATTCTAGATGGGTTTTAAACTTTTAATATATTCGGCACTCTAGTTACTGCAGTTTGTCTACGGTCTATCAAATACTTACTCCTTTATTCCGGACACACTACAACTGTACTGCTACTATTTTGAACTTCCCCCTATGTATTATAAAGGTTGGACGAAATTCGCGTACTTATTTACCAATTTATACCGGTATTTACTTCTTCTGGATCTTGTCTTCTATGGACTTACTAGAGCATAGTAATAAAGGATATATATCATTTATTCTAATCTTGACCCTGTACATGTCTGCAGTTTTTACTTGCCAAATCATCTACATAAAAAGAATCCCAAATAATACTACCACAGATTATTTCTAAGTCTAATTTTTTATGAAAAGAGAGATTTAATATTCAAAGTTCAAACGTAAAAGCAATTATAAGTCAAGTGTTTGGTAAGTGGTGTTTCAAAAGTTTTGTTGCTCTGACAAAAATAAAATGACGATTCATGGGTACTTCTGAGTATACCAGGAATCATTGAAAGTTACATTGTATCATTTCGGAGATTCAAGAAATTACAAAAGGGGTGCATGCTCATCGATGTGCAAAAAACATTTACAGTTTCAGAAGAAGTTCTAGGAAACATATGTAAAGCATTAAGGAGTACCCTTTCACTAGCAGTATAACCTTTTGGATGACATGCCGGTAAAAACTTAAAAATAACAATTCTCACATTTCAGTTGACCTACCAAATGGCCAATTACAACTGCCAAAATAATCATTGAATGTAAGAGGGACTAAGAGTTACAATCACGCAACGGCCAAAATATCAACAACAAAAAAATCCCCCATTGAAGCTTAAAAAATTCTCTACTATTAAATAAAGATACTGACATGTTGCATTCTATTGTATGCAATACAAAGGAACAAAATCCGCCAATATCCAAAGCTATAGACACATCCTCATTTTAAAGCTTTAAATAATTTAATAAGCATCTTAAATGTTGTTTTTATATCAGGCATATAAATGCAACAAAAAGTTGGTTATTACTCTCACTCCACTTCCTCACCGTGGCTCGCAAACGAGTGGAGAAGGTTCGTGCGACACATGCATGAGAAAACTATATGATCCAATGGCGAACCGTTAAGTGTTCAATCATTTGCAAGGTAAGAGGACACTCACAAATTTGGATGTCGTCTAGTTTCTTATCTCAATAACATGTTTAAATTGGTCTATTGCTCTAAAATTTTGCAGGTACAAGCATGTTCGGCTCAAGAGAGGAGAACCAAGAGATCTCGGAAAGGGATACCTCGGAGAGCTGCCCTACCATGAGCATTAGAGAGAAATTATTAAGACTGATTATATGTTTAAAGCCCTTTTTAAGGAGATTTTGCTGCTTTTTCTTAGGTTTATAATGCTAAATTAATGAGGTACTTATACCTTCATGCACAGACAGGAAACCGCATGGGTTCCTTTCTTCTTTCAAGTAAATACATTAAATTTTTGTTCAGTATTTGTTTCTAAACACTGAAGCAGTGATTTTGTGCAAGTATATTTCAACTTTGTGAAAGTAGCGTAATTTCTTACTTGAACATGAAATTTTCCACCCTTAAAGCAAAAAATAAAAATATAACATCAGGGCAGATTGGAGGGATCTAAAAATCTATTCAAGGTTGATAAAGTAAGTTTTAATCAACCAGGGTACTTATGAAAAAGCAATGATATCAGATCTCATCAATGGTGATATCAGCATCTCCTAATCTCTACAAGCATTCTCATTTACTTTAATTAGACAACCATAATCTCTTCTGACTATTGATGATACTAAAATTTGGATGGTCTGTTGGTCATTAGAACGAAGCTAACAGTTTTGGTTAACTGTTGCTACCTAACCAGCTTTGCATTAGTCCGTCCCCTATCAGGCTACCACTAACCTAGTGATAGTCTTTTTCCTTGTACATCTTCAATTGATAATATCTTTACAAAAATTAATCATAATTCTCACACATTTTAGAGGTCAGCACCAATCACCAAGCATTATCATATTCATTTCCATTCATACAATAAAAGTAGGGGTAATGCATGCACACACAAGGAACTAAGGTTGTTCTGACTGACTACCAATGGTTAATAAAATAACGACAACAAGAACTTTCCATGAATCGACATAAAACCCCCGGATACCATTACAATATCTAAAATGAGTCTTGAAGGAGTAGGATGATCCGACTGCTAAACAAATTAAAAATCACATGGACGTCTTATGCCAACATACTGACATGTGTTGCAAAAGTTTAAAGCATGAAATATATGTACTTAATTTCATTTCCACATATAACTGAACTGAGAAACAACAAACGGAAGGTAGTTTTAATAAACATTCATACTTCCAAGCACTCCAAACATACTAAGCTTTTAAGATCTTCTGGTCCTGGTAGACGGTTATACTAGTGGAGCTTTGTTAAATATTTATTAATAGCCTGAATAAGTAAGTACTACTCCTTTGAAGTTTCTATTGTTTTAAACATACAACTAATAACTCAAACATGAAAATAGATGACAACCATGTACCACTATTCATAGATGGTCACAAACACAGATCAAACACTTTACACTTCTATATTGCATACAATTGGCCAGCAGTTGTCTAACTTGACAAGAACATAGAATATGCAGCAGTTATGAAAACTTAGCTTCAGTTTAAACTAGTTTTTATACTGTCAGGAAGAATACAAACAGAAGATACGAGTAGTTCACACAATCAAAGAGTCATATATAATATGCTGCAATCAAAAGATCAATTACCTTGCACAAAGAGTTTTGCTGATAATATCCACCGAACCATGATCATCTACTGCACAGTAATTCAGACCTCAAGTAATTTCTTCACATAGATCATCCCATTAATCAAATAAGCTCAGATACTTGCAGAATCATGCAACAATACTGTTCCACACAAACAGAAATAGCTACAGACTTAAGTCATCACGGAACTTCATCTCGAAAGATACAGCGGAAAGGAATTAAGGATCAGAGAACTTGCATATACTTCATAACGATTATAAGATTAAGAGAATAAAATTTAAACTACATGTATTGATATTATGGGTGCTTTAAAACCAAAATCGAGTCAGACTTTCGAATGTCAATTGTGGCTACTTTAAGTATGATAAAATGCAGCTGGGCTCAAACTTCAACATGCAACTCGTTTTCTTTTCATTAGACCATCTCCAATCATCTCTAGAATAATCAAGGCAGATGGAAATTAGATTTTAGATGTATGATTTTCCAGGCATTGCCCTACATTAGTTAATGTTATATCTATGAAGTAAATAATACAATCATAACCCAGTGATTAAGACGGAAAAATCAGTCTCACAGTTCGAGAGGTTGCTAAAAACCCAAATAACTGTATCAATAAGGTGAATACATGATTCTTATAAAGTGTCGATCGACTCTAACCAAACTCAGATAAAGATTGTTATTAGTAAGCCAGAGACTTACGTAATGTACACTACAATCAAATCTATTATCCGTCCATTTTAAGTACACTGCTGGTATTAAAACCTTAGTTCAGTCCTGATTTTAATATGTTTGAAATCTTAAGGCTTAAATTAAGCAACTCCAATGCCTACTCTAAACATTATATCTCAAGAGTCTATACGATAATCCTATATAGCAATACTTTTAATCACCTAACAATAAAAGGTTCAGAAGAAAACTTAAACTATCAGATACAGTTTATCATCTAAAAATGAAATCTTACAAAAAATATTAACCAAGTCTTCTGATGTAATAAACTCCTCTTAATTAAAAGTAAATTGGTTGAAATGTAAAGTTAATTGTAATCTTTCTTGCACTTACAGAACTTCTCACGCACACAATATATTCAGATTATATATAATTATTTGTAACTTTAGAGACTTTAATCACTTACCTTACATTTTTTCTAACAAAAAAACTACAAAAGGTGATCAAAATTTACTATCAAGATAAGAGGAAAGAGTCCTCAAAACATGTAAGGCTCTTTGTTTCGAATGTATTGGTAAGAGAAACAATTATCGATAAATATATATAAAAAAAATTGGTTTAGTTGAAAAGCTTAAATAAATTAAGAATTTAGATCACTAAGCCTAACCACTGGACAGTCACAAAATTGGCACTCCCATTCTCTTTGCTTGTGCTAGGAACTATACCACAAGTATAGGGAAACACACTCAGTACAGAATGATACCAGGGTATAACCGAATTCCCTAAACTACTTTTTTGCGGCACAAAAATGTAAAAGAATTGAAATGGATTTGATTTTATAAACTAAACTTGAAATCCCTGGTATCTTTAATTATATTATTACCTCAAGGTTAGAAAATAATTTGCCACAATAAATTTGAAGCAGGCACAATTAGACAAACACGAGATTATATCTAGCAATAGTAAAGATAACACTTTTTCCTCAATTTACTGAACCAAGACAAAATAACATATTTTTGTTTTTTTTCTTATCTCTTATAATTTAAATTTTAAATTTTTTGAATTAAAAAAATTTGGAAATGACACCCAAGTCCTCAGCACTATTTATACAATTTTAAACTTTTACATTACCCTAACTGCACAAACCCTATCTTCAATTTCCAGCGTTCGCCGCCCCAAGCAAAAGCAGAAATTGACTAGACTTTCTTATCAAAGATGGAATCTGCAAATGAGGTAAGTATAATTTGTAAGCCAATATTACCATAAAAGTTTATATCCTATCTAAATAATTCATAGATAGTAAAAAAAGATTAATTTCCTTTATTTGTCGAATTTAGAAAATAAAGACATTGAATTATCACTGCCTAATTGGCTAATTGCACAATGCATTTAGCTTTAATTGATCATTTTTAATCCAAAAATTTAATCCAAAAATGCATCATGGTTACAAAGATGTGTTTGTGCATGTGAAAAATCATTACAAACTACAGATCTACTATAGCCATCTTCATTTCAGCCTAAGAACTTTCTCAAATTGTAAAAAAAATTCACTGTTTTTGGGAAGGTATGAAAAATTATGTTCATATGACCTGAGAACTATTAAGATTATGGATCTAATTCCAAAGCTTTTTATAGATTTCAACCCTTAGAAGAGATATCTTGTTGAGGTGCCTTTAGTTTGGGGAATTTACGTGTTCTTCAAGTAAGGCAACATATAAGTGCAAGAATTAGTTATTGAATGATGAATCCACACTCATGTTCTGTTATTATACATTGAATTGTCGGTGTTAGCTATGATAGCATCTTTCATGAAAGTAGTCGTGAATAATGTAATATCAGCTAAGTTACAAAGGGTTTGCAGGTGACTATGATATTAGTAGATGATTGAATCAATGTGACAATCAAAGGCATGATATAGAATAATATCAAAACATTTTGCAGGCTTATACCAAATAGTTTCTATCGTAAATATGGAAGATAGGAACAAATGTAACAGATAATAGATTGGGATGGTGATTGGTGACTTAAACAACAAAATACTATCTTTTCATGTTTCAATTGCATGCTTCTTGTTATCCTACATAAACATCTTAATCTGAAGAAGTAATCCATTGTTCAAATGAAGGATTACTCATGCTTTTGGTTATATCAAGAGAAAATTAAAGAATAATTGTAATGTCTTGAAGATATAACTTCACAAGCTTAATCTTCAATAGTTATTATTTACAAGTATATGGGGTAAACTGAACCTAATCTGAGGTGGAAGTAGATACCCTTTAAAAACCAATACTTTTTTCTTAACTATAAATAGAAAATACACATGCTAAACCCTAAAGGGTTGTACACTTGCACCAAAAAAACACTTAATAAAAAGTAAATTTAAATAGGTTTCTTAGAGACTTTTGACTGATCACAAGACAAAATAGGTAACCATTAGTATACAGTAGCTCTAAATCTTGGTTTTGGATTCTTAAGATGCTGTGTTAATGTAATAGGTAGCATCAAAAAGTACCTCTTACGTTGGTAAACTAATTTCCTGCCTTATTCTACTTCGCTTCCTTTCAAAAAAAAATTAATCTACTTCGCTTCTCTCACTGGGACTTCTTAATAGTTATCCTATGTAATCACAGCATGACGGATCATCAAACTTATTATTACACATGACATATCAGCCTCCTTACTATTACAGGCTTACTTTCGTACACTGAACCTATTATCAATAAGCGAAAGTTAGCTCCACTGCCACTCTCTCCCACCCTCACCCTTACACATGCAAAGTAGTTTTCCTCTAATATTCAAATTCACAAGCTCACTTTACGTGTGCCCCACTCATCCTAATTAAATACAAGTTTAGAATCTTTTCTCTCTCCAACACACGCCTACGAACAACTTAAGTTGTTTGACACTTTCTACACTTATATGGCAACTCTCATAAATACCCAAAATCAATCTTGTATAAACTAGTTAGGGTTTTCACAGACAACACACCCAGATCGAAATTAATTTAAATAGCTAGCAGAGAAACCAAAATCAATCCGTAAAAATTAAGTATAAAAACCAGATGTAATTACTTTACTGAAAAAGGTCGAACTCGAACGTAAATAAAGTTGCAATAAAAAACCCAAAATCAATCAGTAAAAAGTAACTAGGGATTTCAGTAAAATAGATCTAATTTACTGCACATAAAAACGTAACCAATTATTGAAATCAAATCAACCTGTACAAGCCCTAGAACATAAAACCAATACAAATAAAACAGTAACCAGATCCGAATTAATTAAAGATGTAACTAATTAACCCAAAATCAATCAGTATATATATTAATTAGGCGAGTTAGTTAACCTTCTAAAGATCGATTTCGTTGACACAAGGCTGGGCCTCCACCGAAAAGTGATATATCTACATATATAAAACACATATATGTGTATATATATATAGAGAGAGAGAGAGAGGGATGTACAACTAATTGGGTTTGTTTGTTGTGGAACATAAAACACGTATTTATCTTTATTTATTTATTTATAGGCACCAATTAAAGTTTCCGTTACGCGGTACTAATAGATTAGGGGCCAAGTAAATTTAGTTCTGGAAAATAAGTCGGTCACTACCTAATATTAAATTTCTGATTAACAAATGACTCGGAGTAATATTATTGTGTGTTTTCGCGAAATCTTTAACAATTACTTCTTGCTTGTTAAAATGTATATAACCTGAATAACGTCACTGAGAGTCCGGATAATATTATTGTGTCCTTTTGCGATATTTTTTTTTCTAACTTATCGAAGAAATAATGAAGTGATGGAGTATCATACGCCTGGTCTAGGAGAATTCCGTTTCGGCAAATAAATCAAGCATACACCAGAAATTATAAACTTTCTATAATTCGCTAGCAGAACAGGTAAGGGTGGATAAAAAAAAAGGAGGTTATCCCATAACTCTTGGGTTGAGTAAACCATCTAGTAAGATGAATTGCATACAGTTGCAAGATAAAAAATCAAAGATACAGCTCAATTTATTCAGCTAAAGCACAAAAATCGAAATTCAGAAAGTAGTACAAAAACACTTGCTAGCAATAACATTGCGAAGAAGAATTCAAAAATTAAACAACAATCATTTTTTTCACAAAGAAATCCCAGAAGCAGAAAAGAGAACTAAAACAAGTTTCTATTGCAACAAAACACCTAATACTGTTTTCATTTATATAGATTGACCAGATTAACATGATCAACTTAAGACAGGTTATCAACACCAAGTGTCATCTGCTCTAAAAATCAACTACCAAGTACCTACATGATGCCAACTACCACCAACAGTACCTGCATATTGCGTCCTTTTTAATGAATTTGTTATAATTTTGCTTTTAAGTTGGCTTATTCTTTGTATTTGGCCTAAATAAGCTAGAAGTTAAAAATAGGAGTCACCAAACTGTATTCCAAAGCCAAAAAAAATAACTATTGGTCTTCTCTCGTCGTATATTTTCATATGCATAAGGTCTTAAATATATAGTTCTAGTTTAAAAAAAACTCGCTTCAAAACTCAAAAAACTCGCTCTTACTTATTTATGCAAAAACAAACTTTTCTGAAAAGCTCATGGAAACTGGCGGTTCTAATTTTTTTTACAATTTTCCTTTCTGCTTTAGCCACGATTCGAGTTTTAAAACACCAATATAGAGTAACAGAAATATGTACGAGTCTGATTGTGGTACCTTCATATCATTAACATTGTATGTTTCCTTAGCAGACTCGGTATGCATCTCAGACTAGAGTATGTGTGTGCATAGCCATCAACTGATGAAGGATTGTTCTCATTTCATTTCTCGAACCATATAATGGCAACCCTATCAGGCATATAAAAACAACATGTTACAATATAATGAAAGAATCAACATAACCATTTGGGCAAGACCAATAACCACTGCCAAGTATTATCAAGAAAGGTGAAAGAATATAGCTACTCGTAATGTTGTTGCGAAAGGAGAGACTATCAGAGTTGTCTAAACTTATGACAAATATTTCAAAAGAACACATATTTTGAACTATAGCATTGGCATATTCACTTTATGCTAACTCAATGAAAAGAAGTTGTTTGTAGTTTATAAATTGTAACATGTATATTCTTTGAAACAGTAACTACATAAAACCTCTATTCTGTCCCGTAAGTATAAAAGAGTAAAATTTCTTTTTTGCATACCGCAGTGAATATAAATTTTACTATCGTACAAAAACAAAAATTGTAACGTCTTTGTTTGCAAACAAAACAACCCCATGTATTGAACCTTGACCAAGTACAGTACAACTGTACATGCAACATATTATTCTATTATTATAGTAAATAAAGGAATCCAAAAATTGACAATTATTTTTGAGACTGTTAAATTTTTCGCCTCTTTTTCCAAATACACCCTTACTATTTTTCTGAAATTACAAAAATACAATTTAAACTTCACAAAAAACTACCCTTAAAAACTACCTATTTAATTTTTAAAACCTAAAATGAAACTAACCCGTTGGGCAGGGGACACAACGTGTGCCTTTTACTTACTAGTATATATATTGGAACCTAGGTAGCACCGGTACGGGTACGCCGATACGGCAAAAGTTGAAAATTTTGGATACGGTACTTCAATATATAATAATTATATTTAATATTTATGTTACATATTTTCAAGTTAAATAAATCAACTTGTATATTATTTAGTTTTGTGGATTTTTAGTCTTAGTACTTTGAAAGTTTTGGATAAATTTATACAATAAAATGAAACTTAAATAAATCAGTAATATTTCTATAATACATATTTTCAATTCTATGGGTTTTAGTACAAAATTTTAGAATCTAAGGGACCTCTCCAATATACTTTTAAGTGTGATGGCAGATTTTGTAATTTTATACATATACTATTAGTTAGAACTACCAAATATTTGAACCATAAAAATTTTCGAACCGTACCGCCGCCATACCCAGACGGTTAAACCAGTCAACAATTCGTTGGTACGTATTTGCCGTACCAGTACGGAATTTTCCGTACCGGGTACTCGAAAATTTCAAAAACCGACGTACCGGTGCTACCTAGATTGGAACTAAAAGATCAGCAACAACTACAATGGGAGTCAAAATGCGCTAATCCACTGGGCTATGCAGTCTTAGCAGACAACAAGATGTTAATAACAAGTAGTTAACAAGAATTCAATACTTTACAATTTATTATTTGGTTTTCAAATTTACAAACCAAAACATCCAAATTTACTCATAACGTGTTAAGACGATATATGAACAATTCGCACCAACTTTTCTAAAATTTATAAACACAGCAAAAGGCACGTATAGGAATATGATTGTAAAATAACTAACCTGGAAGATCTTGATATGTAAAATGTAATGTTTATATAGCTTCATGAGATATATTTTTCATCAACCGAACCCAAAACGTAGACAGCGTTCTTTAGAATTGCACCAAGTAATTCATTGACAATCAACACCGAATCAAGGAAGTAATGAAAGAAGGAAAGCAAACATGGGGAACATTTGTCAGGAAATAGAGGTCAGTTTCCACTTGCCCACCAAAACACGAAATAAGGTATTAAGTGAGTTAACAAAAAGAATTCAAATATAAAGGATAAACGGTTTAGATATAGCGAAGGAAGGCTGCTCCATCCTCAAAGACTCTTGAACCGTATCAACTAAAATAAAGTTTTGAAAGAAGGATAGCAAATAGGCAACCCTTGTTGGAAAATAGAGGTCAATTTCTGTTTGCCCACCAAAAAAACGAAATAAGGTATTAGGGAGTTAACAATATAAAAGTCAAACACAAAGGATATGCGGTCTAAAGATAGTGGAGAAAGGTGGATGCTCTATCTCTAGAGACTCTTGAACAAAATATGAACTTAATTCCAGCACGAAACATTTCTAAGGGAAAGAATGAAATGAAATAAACATAAAAAGTCTACTTTGAAAAAAAAAAACAGTTGGTTATTAATAGGCTATTTGGCATATCCTTTCTAACTGTAAAAGAATATTAAGCTCTCGAAGTAATTTATGGTCTAGTTGACCTACCCCTCAAAACTGGAAAAAAAAAAATTACTTCTCTCAATTGATTATAAAAGAGATTATATAAAGTGACATGGCGAAAAGACTGAGAAGTGAGAAGTCATAGACATACAAACGCGAGATGTGATGGAACAACGGTCTTACCTAAAATAAGCCACAATAATAATAGGCAGAGCACGCGTCCAGCTAATCAAAGCCAGCCATCACCAATCCTGTCACTGATAAGTAAATAAAAAATGTACTGATCACAAAAGCATAAAAAGATAAAAGTGTGATAATATGACTAGCATAATTACTCGACTAGCAGATGAATCTGCATCCGAAATATAGAACTAAAGCGGTATCCAATCAAATTAGAGCAGTACTTTCACTGGCATGCAAAGAAAATTAAAGGGGCAACCAATCAAATAATCTCTAATGTTCAGAATCTTGCAGTGACACTAAAATTTCTATTTTCCATATACAAAATGTCATGGAAATTAACACAGAATGTTAACTAATAATATAACTATAACTAAAAAACTGTTTTCTAAATAAAAATCAAGAAAAACGAAGAAAACTACACATACTACAAATAAAAAACTATTGGGTCCAGATCAGTTACATATATGTACCCTCTGAAATCTAATAAATTGATAGCTTGTTATTCAAGTGCCCCAAAACTTCATAATTAACTGGCAAGAACACAAACTTATCAGATATCAGCCAAAAACAAGTTTCAGAATAAAAACTAATGAATTCACAAACATTTCTGGTTTTTATCATTTGTGACTGAAATATAAGTAACTAACGGAAGACATAAATAAGGGACGATAATGAGTAATGACCAGGGCGTCTGTGCCCAATAATATATATGTAAGCAACTTTAGCTGATAACAACACAAGTGAGCAACTGATAACAACAGTTTTCCTCATTTGTTATTTGCATGCATGAAGATCATTTAGACTACCAGCTACAGACTGTACAAAAACTTAGGGAGTATAAGTTTTCATGTAAAAATTACAAAGTTAATCAGATATCCGTCTAAAGCAACATTTTCAAAAAGATATGGTTCAGACTTACAAAAACACTTGTCATATCATTCGATTCCCTCTATATATTTTGATCAATTTGTCGACTACAGATTCTACAGGAGAGCGATTATAGAACTCAATCTACACTGTACAGATTCTTGCAAGTCTTTGTAATGAACCTGGTTTGGGGGTCAAAAGAGAGAAAAGGTGAGGGATGAGTAAAATAAGCGTCTGACCGTGAGCAATTGAGAACACAAGGGGTTTAAATGCAAAGAGTGGAACTTCAAGGGTGACTCTGCAATTTAGTTTAACTTAGAAGTAGTATTAATAGTCTTCTCATTACCTGAGTAGGGGAGGAAAAAAATTATCCATAATTACTTTTATCTTTATTTATCTTTTCATTCTGCATTAGTTTCTGTTAGTTTCTTTTCATCGTACTAATTCGGTAATCTTTGGTTCAGAAATAAATAGAAAATCTCACCAAAAATAGTTGTGTAACTTGCGTTCTTGTGTGGATTGGGTCATATTGTTCATTTTCTTATTTTATCGGATTCTAAGTAAGGGGTTTCCTTACAATAGGTATCAGAGCTAACGATTCTTGTCGGATACATCGTTTTTGCTGCAATCAAACACGCTATAGCTGATTGGATAGAGTTTGAAAATAGTTCAAATTTTGGGCATAACGTGGGACACCAAATGCTCGACGAAATACCTCAGTCACATCAATACCAAAGAATTTCTTATACTGAATTTCAAACCTATTCACCTTCTCATATATACCATCTTTTGGCCTGTCAGCACCACCACGGCCACCAGAACCGCCTGCACCGCCCTTACAGCCACTTCCACAACCAGAAACTGACTGTATCAACCCCTCACATACCCTTACAACCACTCTTATTCACCCCATACTCCACATTAATATAATGAACCATATAATACTACCAGTTTGCAACAACCTTTCCCACCACATCTACAACAGCCACACACACCTCCATTGTATGATAACCAAGACTCACCCAAAGTCAGCACTCGATACCAACCTGAATTAAACACTCACCAATCACTATACTCCATTTTACCCCCCGATACAACACATTACATTCCATCCTATATTACAAATTCCTATGTAGCCGAGACCAAATACCCTCAATCCCCCAACACGGACGCTGTTTTGAGCTACCCAAGTTATTCGGTTACCCCTCCCATCAGAACCGATTCCCCGCATGTACATGCTTCGTGGCAGCCAAACAACTATGGGTCGAGCACCTTACATCAACCGTCACAACTATCACTTAACACTAGTCTTTGCTACAATCAACCAACCTCTTTCCCATGATACCAGGCACCTAACCAGTGCGAGAATGCAGTATCATGTTCAGCCGAGAACCAATTCAATTATCCACATCCTGAATGCAACTTAAGTATAAACCCCGCTCACGCCACTTCTGCACCAACAAGGTTGCAAGAGAGAACCATTGATGGGATGTTAAAAGAACACCCACTTACACTTCTGCAACAATTAGAAGAATATAAAGTTGTGGAGGAAAAGAAATGGAAACAAAGAGAAAATATATTGCAAGCTATATCACAACCGCTGTTGCAAATCTCATGTGTTTTGTCTCCAAAGGCTCAAAGTATAAATGTTTTTGCAAAGAAAATAGACGCCCTTGTTAGGGACCATGCAGTTAAGACGGAGGACACTATTCAAAGAATGTGTGACAAAGTCCAAGAAGATGAATCTTGGGAAAGTAAAAATGATTTAGTAAAAGATGAATCAGCTATGACTCCTATCCAAGCTCAAACTGACGTTCCGCTTCTGGATGACTTATGCAGCTTTGATGAAACGACTAAGAATGTATATTCAGTTTCAAAAGATGTTACATACGACCAGTTGGAGGAGACACTTGAAGTTCCTGTCCTTGTTGATAATCTAGAAGAGCAGCACACCAATGTTGAAGAACCAAACGACCATTCTGAAATAGTAATAGAGGAAATAAGAGACAAGTCCTCAGAGATGGGGGTAGATACTACTATTTCCTTTTATAGCATGGAGGTCCAAGCCGATGTCATTGTTGAGAAAAAAGAAACTGGTGTTTCCGATGATGTGGACTTAAGAGGAAAGACTATTTAAAGAAACTTTGGATAATGGCAAGGCCAATGTGAAAAAGAATTCAGATCTAATTTGTTTATCCACAAGTGAGATTGATTATGAGGTGTTTGCTGAAATGAGCATGCTGACCGAGTCCATAACATGTTACCCAAGCCAATTTGATCCTGGTGGAAACGCAAAGCCGAATAGGAACATTTATGGCTATAAAGCCGAATAGGAACATTTATGGCTATAAAGCCGAATAGGAACATTTATGGCTATGAAGAGAACATGATATGGGAAGATGGGAGTAAAGCGATGAAAAGCGACAAGATCATGCTGCACGGGAAAGCCGACTTGGTTAAAGAAGAGCTTAAACAGTTTGGAAATGCAATGAGGGTTAATCTTATAGAGGAGAATGAAATGCACGTTACGGAAAATTGGGAAATTGTAAGTTTGGCGTTTTTGCCAAGATAAAGAGCTCAGTCACTGCGGCGAGTTTATAAGTTTATTCTACCTTACGTTGAATTTAATTTCAAGAAGAAAAGATACAAAGAAAAAGTTATTGAAGAGGTGACTCCCGAATTAGAACAATCACTTAGATTGTTACAAAATGTCACTTACCTAAGCTGAAATCACAAAGTCGAATTGTGGAAGCGCTAATGGGGCTATCTAAAGGAATAACCGATAATTAAAAGATATACCAAGTTACTTCTACCATTTTGATCCAGGAGAAAACAAAAGAATCATGTTTTCTCCTAGGGTATCGCAACAAAGATCTGAGCTGCAAGCAAGCTATGAAATCGATCATTTGTCATCGGCCGCTCAACGAATCATTTTGCTACTGGAAACTTATACAGATTGGTCGAAACTTCAAAATATGCTAGAATATTTTTCTCAAGCCCCCCGACCATCGTGTAAAGTCCCACCACCACCTTGAGGGCAAGGTGGATTTTCAAGCGGTGGGGAATGTAATGAACCTGGTTGGGGGTCAAAAGAGAGAAAAGGTGAGGGATGAGTAAAATAAGCGTCTGGTCGTGAGCAATTGAGGGTTTAAATGCAAAGAGTGGAACTTCAAGGATGACTCTGCAATTTAGTTTAACTTAGAAGTAGTATTAATAGTCTTCTCATTACCTGAGTACGGGAGGAAGAAAATTATCCAGAATTACTTTTATCTTTATTAATCGTTTCATTCTGCATTAGTTTCTGTTAGTTTCTTTTCATCGTACTAATTCGGTAACCTTTTGGTTCAGAAATAAATAGAAAATCTCACCAAAAATAGTTGTGTAACTTGCGTTCTTGTGTGGATTGGGTCATATTGTTCATTTTCTTATCGGATTCTAAATAAGGGGTTTCCTCACAGTCTTGTACAAACTGCCTAAAAGAACCAGAAATTTGTTGAAAGCGTCAGTAAATAGGGATATGAACATGCTTATCTGATTGCATAGCCCTCCACAGAAACTTTTTTGTAACGTCTACCCCTTGGCCCTTACAATAAGTACATATGTTGCATTTATTTATATTAAATTAAAAAATACAAGACATGTAAAACAATCACTAAATTTTTTGACCAAATTAAGCAAAAAGGGGTAAAAAAAAATGGATCTCAATTCGACCAATATAATTTTCAAATCTAGCAGGGGAAAACACTATCAAAAATTTGCTTAAAACTATATCACCAATGATAGGACCACGCTTATGCATCAAATTACCGTAAAGAAATGCACTTCATACAAAAGCATAGATCCTATAAAAACTAAGGCATGTGACAATCAGTTGACCAACAATTAAGCTTTCACCATTGTGAGACAAAGAGTAAGTAATTAAATACTAAACACTACCATACATCCAAGGGACAAATATATTTTATGCAACAAGGTACATTAATATTGGACATTATATAGAGCATATAAATCTTTTAAAGTTTTGCGTTGCTGCAGCAACGATCCTGAAACAATTTTCTTATCCAATAAAGTAGCTGTCAAAAATAATCTATAAATACACAAAGTTACAAACACACTAAGTATGGATATTTTACCTGCAGAGTAAAAGTTGCCAAAGAAAGTAAGTATATCTGCCATGAAAATGGGACTGGACATCTTCTATCAACAATAGTGATTCTCGCCATTATCCAACCAAAAACCTAAATAAAATGAAGTAATTGGATTATTAGAAGTAAACTTATGCGTGCTTTCAGATGAAATTCTGACAATGCACTTACACAAAAATATATGGAAACTGAAGCAAACTCAATTGCACACTTTGATCTTTACAACCATCAGAAACTAAGACGCACACTGCATTCTAAAATTTTTGGTTCATATCATCATAGCATTTAAACATCCAGATTTGGTTCATATCATATCACAAAACAAACCGTAGGCGGGCCTACCTAACTTCGATATTACATCAAAAATAGGGAACCAGAAAACTTAATTCATACTGCACGAATAATATGAAATAATAATCCATCATAACAATTAGTTGAAATATTAAAAAACAAAAAAGACTGATTATATCCAAGGCTAGCACAAACTTTAACCCTTCCAGATACAGTATGTAATAAATATCAGTTAACAGAATCCAATAACCTTGCTAATTTTACAATAAAATGGGTCGCTTAGGAATTCATTACAACAATGACATTAGTTAAGAATAAGCAAAAACAGTTGGTAATCCTCCTATCGTCTCAAAAGTGTGTGGGATACTAAGGATTATGAATGTTGAAGGTTAGTTTGATGTTTTTTTCGGCCAGGCTTAGTAAAACTATTTCGAAATGATCATCAAACTTGATTTGGGAAAAGGTTAATAATCCTGGGTTCTCTTTCTGCATGTTCACAGTAAAAAAAAAAAAAAACTAAAGCAGTATTAAACTAACCATTGGCAAATAAAACACCTCACTTTTTTGATAGTATTTGTATGGGTTGAATAAATAGAGCTGGTCACTTTTATGATGATTATGTTCAACTACTTGGCACAGTGCAGAGGAGACCATGCCCAGCATCTTGCTCCAAAGGGTACATGGTGGTTCCTTTCACGTACTTTTGATGCTCAATTATAGATTTTCTAAGACCTAAAGTTTGTTTTCGAATTGCTTTGTTTTGCTTTTTGACGATAGTTGATAGAACACGCACCCAACGGATCTCTAGATCCTGCTCCAACCCTCCTATTAAAATAAAAAGTGGATGTAAAAGAAAGAATACTATCCTGTCAAATTTTACTACCAAGTTACGAGTGAAAAAGGTTGAAGACTTGAGGGTTGAACCAAACAATATCACTGTCCTAACTAACAGGTGTAATCAATATTTCATATTAATCCGAAAATAATTTTATCTCCATGTCATGTTCCAATATAAAATTATAAATACCTTAATCCATTATAACAAGTGATGTGGCAATGTGGCATTGTTGAAGTACTGGTACAATACTATATTATACATCAGTAGTTTCTCTGATGCAAGCCTGGCACTCTGGCAGCAGTGATAGTACCACGGTCAGATACCCACTTTACGATAAGGCTTGGGATCAGACCGCATTGGAGAGTGAATCTTAATAAGCTTAAAAATGAGTGAAAAGCTTTTCAACAAGAGCATTAGCATAAGATATATCAGTAATGTATAACTAGATAAAAATATTATGAGGCTGTAGACTTACTTCGAAACACTCCATCATCTGATGGTATGCTCTATCTACCATGTAGAAGAGTGTCCTTTCCAGGAATCTGAGAAATATTTAGTCCTGAAATCAATATGTCAAAAACAAGGCACCAACGTGAGATAAAGCCACCGCAGATTCTGTGTTATTTCATCTAATGATATATGTCAGATATCATCCCTACCATTATTTATAACCTGGATCAACAGTAAAACCGTATACATCGACAGTGTCGCAAATGGAAAGAGCATAGTCAAGAGCCTTGAGCCCAGTTCCTTTTGCTGCTGAACCAAAAGACGCCCCTAACATGAGGTACACATGATTGAGAAAAGGGATTTCCTGCACAGGCTAAAACTTAAGAAACAACCTAGAATAGGTTGAAAAGCAGAGAGTGAAGTACCAAAAGAGAGAAGAAAATCAAGAGCTGATTTATCCTTCCAAGTACTCATCATTCTAACAGTTAATACTTAATACTTGCAAACCAGCCAAAACACACTTCATATATTACCACAGAACTTTTCCACTGCGAGTTAAATGCGAAGGGCAAAGTACCACAGGAAACTGGTCAAGTACTGAACAGAAAAAGAGAAACCAAAAATTTGGGATATATAGCAAGTCTATGCTTCCTGGATACTATTTAAAATTGTTGAGTGATGTTGATTTCTTCCCCTAAAGTACTGCAAGCAAAAACAAATTTACTGATTACTATTGATCACAACTGAATCGGATAACGAAATGGACCAAATTCCGTACCCCAGTCATTTTGTTCATAATATCATGTATCGTCGTTTTAACAAGCAACACCTCCTTCCCTGTATCTATGAACTGCAAAACATTAGGATAACACTACCAACCATATGTGCTAGGAAAGGGAATAAGGTCACTTTAGTCTTTACCATATAATTCAACAACTTTGCAGGTGCTTTAGCAGATCCTCTATTAAGAAGGCGAAATGTACTTTTTCTGCCCACATAGTCCGTATAGTTCTCTGAAAGAATCTCAAATGAGAGAACAGCAAAGGAATAAATTTAAACTGATTATAAAGAAGAAGAGCTAGTGATAGCTAAGTAAAGGCCCATATGTTAGCACTAAACCTGGATTGGAGCTCCATTTTCCCTGAGAACAGCATCATAACCATTTAATTCATTGCCAAGCTTAGTTTTAAAAGATCTCCTGAATTTCCAACCACAGCCCTTCGAGCAACCTGTCTTGGCAAATAAGGTGGTGCCTCGGGAAGAACCAAATATTGCTACAAGCAAAACCCAGAATTTTAAAATCTGATGGAAATGATCCTACTCTCATGGCACTCTAAAAATACAGAATGGATTCTTGAAAAAGTTGCAATGTCTTAACAGAAACTATCCATATGGAAATTCAGTTGCTAAGTCAGTATGGCACAAAATTTATAAAGCCAAACAAGGAAAAACATACCAACAGAACAGAAATTAGCAATAATTGGAATGTATGAAATGCTAAAAGAGTTCCGGAAGCTACAGATTTTCAAAAGTGGTAGAATACACAGAGTTGAATGAAACACCCCCGGACATCATCTAGTTATTGCAAACAACCCCTAACGTACAACTTTGACATGAAATAGCTTGTGTTCCGATGGTCTGTTTCAGCTAAGTAAAATCCTGTTACATTTAATGTACTTTTACTAGATACATGCACATCCACCTACTCAAAGCCCATTGACACAAATTTGATGAAAGAAAATTGTTTTCCGCTTTATAGATACTTGTACAAGTGCTCTACAGTAAAATTGATTCAAAGCACCAACTCACATGTTTAGATACTGAAAAATCAAAGAAAAAATAATCCAAAATTGACTATAGAGCACAACATTAAAGTAACCAAGATACATGGGGTATTTTAACAACGGCAGTAATTTGTAATTTACCCAGTATATAAAACTATACATTAGGCAGTAATAACTTTGTACAGCAATACTATCGGGCAGAGTACTTACAGTTTTATTCACTTATTTATTATTCGCCAAGCATAGTCCACCAGTTGGGTAAGGCGTAATGAACTCCTTGGTGAGTATTGTGGTATTATTCCTCACCTGAGCAATTTAGCTGACTAAATAAAAGTCAAAAGTTAAGGAGAAAATAGTATCCTAGTTTGACGCTAAATTGAAGAGATTAAGATTATGGAAGCAAATTACCACACTTACCAGTGCACAGAGATTAAATTAGCACACTTACCAGTGCACAGAGATTAAAACTAAATGATATTTTGGTGAAGAAACAAAAGAGAAAAACAATAAATTCAAAAGTTAAAATTGCAGAGTTTGTTGGGACTTGCGTTAAGAACTCCACCACTAGAATTTAGTAGATTAGAGCATCCGCAATAGTGATATTATCTCACTTGTTATATAAAATTGTTAGCTAATAAACATGTTTTTCCTTCACAATAGTGTTAACTAACTCATTAAACTTAATGTTGTTAACATTCTTGTTATATTTAACAACAAATTTAACATTGTTAAGTGATGACATGGCAATTTGTTTGACCAACTCCTATATTAAATCCTACAGTAAAGCAAAAATAACACATTCTCTTTCTTTTTTATTTACAATAATATTATTTTTTATCCGAAATCAATTATTTATTATAAATTAATAGATAACGTTGTTAAGAAAAATGCACTAATGCGATACTTATATAGTTGTTAAGGTCAACATATATAGGTGGCATTTAACATACACATGTATCATTATTTAACAATAAAAATTTAACACAACTATTGTGGATGCTCTTAGATATTTTAACACATTTTATTTTAGCAGAATTGTGAATTAAATTAAACTAAATCAAAAACATGAAACAAAAGGAAGAATAACATAAAGCTAGAACCCAATTATTATCCTCAAATTTTCGAAATTAAAAATAGGGTTCCTTTATCAGCCTAATTGAAGGCTTACTTTTACTCTGTGTGAATAGTAACAATTGGAGAATACTTTTAACGTCCAAATCACAAATTAGTATTAGTTTGATATCTACACCGTGAGTCAGATCTATCACAACCTAAATATTTTATTTGGTGAATAAAATTAAACAAAATCATAAAACCTGGATCAACAAGAATCTCATACAAATAATAAAAAGAAACCCAACTCAATTATTATCCTATAACCAGAAAACACGTAATTACAAGATCATAGGATTTCGATTTTATGAACCAAATAAAGAGGCTTTCATTAAATCTGTGTTAATAAGAACAATCGGAGAACAAATTAACGCTCAAATCATAATAACAGAACTTTCATATTAAATCCTAAACTAGATCTGTTTCGTTATAGATTAATTCTCCAGTGGACTCGATTAAACTAATTAATAAAGCCTGGAAGAAAAGGAAAGTACATAGTTTTTATTTAACTGACCGGAATATATATACTATTACTAGTAATCGTTGCCCACGCGCTGCGTGTGCGATACGTAGTGACATAGATATGATCCCGACAAATAAACTTAATATTTTTTTTTAAATTTAAATATCGAATGATTAAATATAATTAATTAACAATCGTATATAAAGAGTAACATAATGTTTTACTGTTATAAAAATACACAACGATTTTGTTTGGAATATAAATGTATGGAAAATAACATTTTTTAAGTTATTTATGCATTTGAATTGAGTGATGGCATTTAAGAGTAATTACAATATTAGAGTGAGGGTATTTTTGGAAAATTTGGGCAGCCTCAAAATGCTTGGGTTGACTTATATTAATAGTATGATATGATAGAGAGAGAAAAAACTGAGAAGGGAGATGATTAATGAAACTCTCGATGATGATTATGTGTGTTTATAGAAACAGAGAGGCGGCAGATACTTGATGCGTCGGTCTCACTCGCTTTGCGTATGAGCTACGCGATACCTGTAACGGATCTATATCCTAATATTACGGCCCAGGTAATAATAATGAAGTATGAAATATCTAAAACCAATTGTTTCATTTATCGAAGATATAATTATGAAATATTTTTATTAATACTCCCTCCGTAAAAATTTAAGACTAGGAATTTTGGAAATACGATCAATTAGTGTCGGAATTGTAAATTTTAAAAGTTAGGCACACGAGTAAGATGATTAATTTTTTATGAATTACTTTTGAAACTTACACTTCTCTACAAGGCTATACTATAATAATAACGCATAACAGGATAGTTGTTTACCTAATTCAATTTTTAGGGATTTGGAACCTTAAGCTAACTAATTGAAGGGAAAAAAATATGGGATGAAAGCCTAGCAACAAACAGATTTACGATGGAATAAACTATACCACTTCAAATCATTAGAAGTTCTCTAGTCCAAAACATAGATATGAAACATAGGAAAAGGCACAAACTCACAAGATTTTAACAAGGCTCACACATAATGAACAGGGAAGGAATTACATACCGAATTCAATCTGTAGAAACCTAACGTGCACAACCTGTTCTACTTTCGCTCTACTTCTCCATACATGTTATCTTCTTCTTTGCCTGTCATCATCCATGCTTTTATTGCCAACAAATATAAAACGTCAGATCAAATGTTCACCCAAATTACTGACAAAAACAAATTGTATCCACTACCCGTCAATTTGCATGTTGATCTCAAGAGAGTCGACTCATGACAAAAAGGGAAAATGCATATATTAACAAAAAAATCAATCCAGAATCAGACCGTGTCAACTAATATTGCATTTTTGTTTTCATCGAATGTCAAATTAATGATAAATCTAACTATGCATATACAGTAAAACCTCTATACAGTCATATCGTTGGGACTACGAAAAAATATTAATATATGGAGGTTATTCTTAAAGCAAGGGACCATCACCGAAAATATAGGAAACAAACACGTCTTCACAAAGTAAAAGGTCTATATCAAGATAATTAAAAAACAACCAAAATCAAATCAAACGTAAGAAGGGGGGGAAATCCCAAAAACATAATTATGATAATCTCTATGCATCTCAAACCAATTACAAAAGAAAGAATAAAGTAAACGATCAATACTAATAAACTGACCCGATTAAGTACAAGCTCACAATTCTCTTTAAGGGTAGATTATGATTGAAATTAATAACAGGATTTGTTTTTACCCACATTCAATATTTATTAGGGTTTTAGAAACCATGATATAACAAATTTCATCATAAAAAGTCAATCAACCCAGCATAAAGAAAATATAACGTATATGAATAGGAAAAGGAAAAGGAACAGACTCGCAAGATATTGCTTATAACAACGGAGTTGCAGTTAAAAAAAAAACAATCTGCAGACACTAATTAGGATTTTCTAAACATAAAACTATTTTACTTCAGAAAACAGTAACGAGATTACAAACAATTCAAGATGCAATTAAATACCGAAAATCAATCTTATAGAAACTAATTAGGTTTTTCAAAAACAAGAGATCTGATTACTTCTCAGAAAACACCACATCGAAATTAATTAAAATTGCAATCAGAAACCAATCACTAAGACTTAAGTAGGGTTTTAAAAAACTAGATCGAAATAAAGTAAAGTTGCAATTAAGTAGGCCAAATCAATCACTAGAAATAAACTACAGTTTTCAGTATAACTAGATCTAATTATAATTGACACAGAAAAAACGTAACGATATTAAAATCGATTGAATCTATAGAAACCCTTGAATATAAGAATAAGTATCATACAAATAAAAAAAATGATTAGGCAAGTAGTTAACCTTCCGGAGAAAAAATCTCTCATTTACGCTGATTACGCCCGGAATATATAGATATATATGGTCTTAAGACCCATAGATGTGTCATTCATATCTTGAACACTTCTAGGCCAACATACCTTATTTACCCTCCATACACACCCAGTACAAGTACAATGCATATATAAATTAAAAAAAGAAGTTATTTTAGTATAAGGAAAGTCGGTACACTAATAAATTGAAAACACATAATGAACAACGGAGGAGCAATTAAATGTCGAATTCAATATGTAAAAACCTAACATGCACAACCCACTCTACGTGTCCACCATGCGTTTTACGTTCTTCTTGCCACATCATCGTCCATGCTTCCCACTCATTGCCAAGATATACCAAACGTCAGATAAAGAATTCACCCAATTTACTAACAAAAAAAATTGTATCTACTATGCATGAATTTGCATGATGATTTAAAGAGTCTACTCATAACAAAGAGGCAAAAAAAAAATGAAATTTGCTAAAAACTTTCAATTACCAAATTTTGTTTCCGATACGTTAACAAAAAAAACCAATCCAGAATCAGACCGTGGCGACCAATATTGCATTTTTATTTTCATAAAGTGCCAAATTAATGATAAGAGTGAACTAGGTAGCTCGCAAAGATTTATAGCTTTATCTAGTACTCTAAAAGAAAGGGGATGAAATCGACAACGTTTGGAACAGAACTCTAATTACAATTGAAACTCAAAATATCCCCACTAGATTTAAAAAGGGACGCATCAGATCACTGATATTTCAACGGCTCATAGCTTTCTATCTGATTATAATAAGAGACGGAATAATAAAAGAGTAAAATAATACAGTTTACATAGAAAAAGTTAAGCACATCAATTGATTTGTTTTTCACCATTAATTGAAACGGTTCCTAAACATAAGTAAACTTATTGCTATAGATTCAAAGTTCCCATCCGGATATATAAACTCATCATGCCAAGTGACATTAAGATAATAAAATAAAGGCGGAATTTTTTTTTTAAAAAACCGTGTTTTATAAATTTACCTAGGGACACTTATAATGGGTAAAGTCAACTTATTCAATCTTTTCCACATAAGAAAAACACAAGATTACTAGTACCTGAGCAATGCTTTAAAGTTCATGCCTACTGTGTTGCATAGACTTTGCATACTAAATACGCCAAAAAAGAAATATTAATAAAACCAATTTAAGTAAGTAAATCACGATAAGCATTAATAAGATTTAAAAAAAAATAAGAATTAGTAAGAAGGATACTAATAAATAGCGACTTATTAATAAGGTTGTAAGTATTCCTTGCTCTCCATCCACACCCAGTACAGTACAGGTACAATGCACATAGAAATGAGAAAAAAGTCGGTGAGAGGACAGACATTTGAATGAAATTCGGAACAGAAGCACGGAAAGCACATGCACTAATAATAGAACCATTTTTATATGCAGAACCATTTTTATATGCAGAACCATTTTTATATGCAGAACCATTTTTAGATGCTTTGCTACAAAGATGATCAATTCTCATCGAGTTACAGGTAAAGAAGTGATCATAATTGATCAAAGGTAATGGAGAGTTTAAATATTGTCCTACAGAAATAGTTGTCATATAATTAATCAAATTATCGTATTCAGATATACTAATAGAGGGAAATCAAGTGCATAGGGCTTGCACACTACAGCGTTTTGAGAGGATCAAAGTAAAAATCCTTAGACCAAACGGCTATCTTAAAATAAAGATATATGAATATGCAAGCCGAATATATAATAAACAAGTATATATATATATATATAACGAAGAAATTCTCTACTTAATAGTTCATAAATACATAAAGTAAGGGCAACCCTGTACACAAGTTAACGCGCATTACATGGTTTGAGAAGGATCTAAATGTCAAATTAACCCATAATACTTATGATCCAAGACTACTATTGGAAAGGGGTACATAAATAAGCCAGCCATGTTAAAACAAAATGAAAATCGTAACAAAATAAACGTATTATGAACAAAAAAAGACTCAGTATTATATAAGTATATTAGAACATATTTATAGAAGGTAACTCAGAAAACAAGTCTTCTAAGATACTGGTTTGAGGGAGGATGGGGATACTCAGTCCTAATCTCCTCAATCAATATCCTCATTTTCAAGGCTCCTCTAACACAAAGGTATATGAATCAGAAAGTAAATTATTATAAAAAAACAAAAAATTAAGAGAGAGTAGTCATCTAATAAGTACCAAAATACAAATAAAATAAAATATCATGGCTTCCATGTTACATGTTTAACTTTGCAACGTGGTATACAAAAAAAAATATGAACTATTTAACAACTGATGTGTCACAAAATTAGTAGTCTATGGAAAAGCTACTGCTTTGGTTTTGGTTCATTGCTTTTGGGTTCACAAATTAGTGAATTGTTGTCACGTCTGTTTGTTTGCAAGCTTACATTTAAGTAGTTTGTTTGCCTGTCCTATCCATACACTAAATTTTCAATAAAACTTAATTATCCAATAAAAAATATGGTTCAGACGTATAAGAACACTTGTCATATCATTGAATTCCCTCTATATATTTTGATCAATTTGTCGACTACAGATTCTACACGAGAGCGATTATAGAACTCAATCTACACTGTACAGATTCTTGCAAGTCTTTCTTGTACAAACTGCCTAAAAGAACCAGAAATTTGTTGAAAGCGTCAGTAAATAGGGATATGAACATGCTTATCTGATTGCATAGCCCTCCACAGAAACTTTTTTGTAACGTCTACCCCTTGGCCCTTACAATAAGTACATATGTTGCATTTATTTATATTAAATTAAAAAATACAAGACATGTAAAACAATCACTAAATTTTTTGACCAAATTAAGCAAAAAGGGGTAAAAAAAATGGATCTCAATTCGACCAATATAATTTTCAAATCTAGCAGGGGAAAACACTATCAAAAATTTGCTTAAAACTATATCACCAATGATAGGACCACGCTTATGCATCAAATTACCGTAAAGAAATGCACTTCATACAAAAGCATAGATCCTATAAAAACTAAGGCATGTGACAATCAGTTGACCAACAATTAAGCTTTCACCATTGTGAGACAAAGAGTAAGTAATTAAATACTAAACACTACCATACGTCCAAGGGACAAATATATTTTATGCAACAAGGTACATTAATATTGGACATTATATAGAGCATATAAATCTTTTAAAGTTCTGCGTTGCTGCAGCAACGATCCTGAAACAATTTTCTTATCCAATAAAGTAGCTGTCAAAAATAATCTATAAATACACAAAGTTACAAACACACTAAGTATGGATATTTTACCTGCAGAGTAAAAGTTGCCAAAGAAAGTAAGTATATCTGCCATGAAAATGGGACTGGACATCTTCTATCAACAATAGTGATTCTCGCCATTATCCAACCAAAAACCTAAATAAAATGAAGTAATTGGATTATTAGAAGTAAACTTATGCGTGCTTTCAGATGAAATTCTGACAATGCACTTACACAAAAATATATGGAAACTGAAGCAAACTCAATTGCACACTTTGATCTTTACAACCATCAGAAACTAAGACGCACACTGCATTCTAAAATTTTTGGTTCATATCATCATAGCATTTAAACATCCAGATTTGGTTCATATCATATCACAAAACAAACCGTAGGCGGGCCTACCTAACTTCGATATTACATCAAAAATATGGAACCAGAAAACTTAATTCATACTGCACGAATAATATGAAATAATAATCCATCATAACAATTAGTTGAAATATTAAAAAACAAAAAAGACTGATTATATCCAAGGCTAGCACAAACTTTAACCTTTCCAGATACAGTATGTAATAAATATCAGTTAACAGAATCCAATAACATTGCTAATTTTACAATAAAATGGGTCGCTTAGGAATTCATTGCAACAATGAAATTAGTTAAGAATAAGCAAAAACAGTTGGTAATCCTCCTATCGTCTCAAAAGTGTGTGGGATACAAAGGATTATGAATGTTGAAGGTTAGTTTGATGTTTTTTTCGGCCAGGCTTAGTAAAACTATTTCGAAATGCGATCATCAAGCTTGATTTGGGAAAAGGTTAAAAATCCTGGGTTCTCTTTTTGCATGTTCACAGTAAAAAACAAACAAAAAACAACTAAAGCAGTATTAAACTAACCATTGGTAAATAAAACACCTCACTTCTTTGATAGTATTTGTATGGGTTGAATAAATAGAGCTGGTCACTTTTACGATGATTATGTTCAACTACTTGGCACAGTGCAGAGAAGACAATGCCCAGCATCTTGCTCCAAAGGGTACATGGTGGTTCCTTTCACGTACTTTTGATGCTCAATTATAGATTTTCTAAGACCTAAAGTTTGTTTTCGAATTGCTTTGTTTTGCTTTTTGACGATAGTCAATAGAACACGCACCCAACGGATCTCTAGATCCTGCTCCAACCCTCCTATCAAAATAAAAAGTGGATGTAAAAGAAAGAATACTATCCTGTCAAATTTTACTACCAAGTTACAAGTGAAAAAGGTTGAAGACTTGAGGGTTGAACCAAACAATACCACATTCCTAACAGGTGTAATCAATATTTCATACTGATCCGAAAATAATTTTATCTCCATGTCATGTTCCAATATAAATACCTTAATCCATTATAACAAGTGATGTGGCAATGTGGCATTGTTGAAGTACTGGTACAATACCATATTATACCTCAGTAGTTTCTCTGATGCAAGCCTGGCACTCTGGCAGCAGTGATAGTACCACGGTCAGATGCCCACTTTACGATACGGCTTGGGATCAGACCGCATTGGAGAGTGAATCTTAATAAGTTTAAAAATGAGTGAAAAGCTTTTCAACAAGAGCATTAGCATAAGATATATCAGTAATGTATAACTAGATAAAAATATTATGAGGCTGTAGACTTACTTCGAAACACTCCATCATCTGATGGTATGCTCTATCTACCATGTAGAAGAGTGTCCTTTTCAGGAATCTGAGAAATATTTAGTCCTGAAATCAATATGTCAAAAACAAGGCACCAACGTGAGATAAAGCCACCGCAGATTCTGTGTTATTTCATCTAATGATATATGTCAGATATCATCCCTACCATTATTTATAACCTGGATCAACAGTAAAACCGTATACATCGACAGTGTCGCAAATGGAAAGAGCATAGTCAAGAGCCTTGAGCCCAGTTCCTTTTGCTGCTGAACCAAAAGACGCCCCTAACATGAGGTACACATGATTGAGAAAAGGGATTTCCTGCACAGGCCCAAAAAAACTAAAACTTAAGAAACAACCTAGACTAGGTTGAAAAGCAGAGAGTGAAGTACCAAAAGAGAGAAGAAAATCAAGAGCTGATTTATCCTTCCAAGTACTCATCATTCTAACAGTTAATACTTAATACTTGCAAACCAGCCAAAACACACTTCATATATTACCACAGAACTTTTCCACTGCGAGTTAAATGCGAAGGGCAAAAGTACCACAGGAAACTGGTCAAGTATTGAACAGAAAAAGAGAAACCAAAAATTTGGGATATATAGCAAGTCTATGCTTCCTGGATACTATTTAAAATTGTTGAGTGATGTTGATTTCTTCCCCTAAAGTACTGCAAGCAAAAACAAATTTACTGATTACTATTGATCACAACTGAATCGGATAACAAAATGGACCAAATTCCGTACCCCAGCCATTTTGTTCATAATATCATGTATCGTCGTTTTAACAAGCAACACCTCCTTCCCTGTATCTATGAACTGCAAAACATTAGGATAACACTACCAACCATATGTGCTAGGAAAGGGAATAAGGTCACTTTAGTCTTTACCATATAATTCAACAACTTTGCAGGTGCTTTACTTTTTCTGCCCACATAGTCCGTATAGTTCTCTGAAAGAATCTCAAATGAGAGAACAGCAAAGGAATAAATTTAAACTGATTATAAAGAAGAAGAGCAAGTGATAGCTAAGTAAAGGCCCATATGTTAGCACTAAACCTGGATTGGAGCTCCATTTTCCCTGAGAACAGCATCATAACCATTTAATTCATTGCCAAGCTTAGTTTTTAAAAGATCTCCTGAATTTCCAACCACAGCCCTTCGAGCAACCTGCCTTGGCAAATAAGGTGGTGCCTCGGGAAGAACCAAATATTGCTACAAGCAAAACCCAGAATTTTAAAATCTGATGGAAATGATCCTACTCTCATGGCACTCTAAAAATACAGAATGGATTCTTGAAAAAGTTGCAATGTCTTAACAGAAACTATCCATATGGAAATTCAGTTGCTAAGTCAGTATGGCACAAAATTTATAAAGCCAAACAAGGAAAAACATACCAACAAAACAGAAATTAGCAATAATTGGAATGTATGAAATGCTAAAAGAGTTCCGGAAGCTACAGATTTTCAAAAGTGGTAGAATACACAGAGTTGAATGAAACACCCCCGGACATCATCTAGTTATTGCAAACAACCCCTAACGTACAACTTTGACATGAAATAGCTTGTGTTCCGATGGTCTGTTTCAGCTAAGTGAAATCTTGTTACATTTAATGTACTTTTACTAGATACATGCACATCCACCTACTCAAAGCCCATTGACACAAATTTGATGAAAGAAAATTGTTTTCCGCTTTATAGATACTTGTACAAGTGCTCTACAATAAAATTGATTCAAAGCACCAACTCACATGTTTAGATACTGAAAAATCAAAGAAAAAATAATCCAAAATTGACTATAGAGCACAACATTAAAGTAACCAAGATACATGGGGTATTTTAACAACGGGAGTAATTTGTAATTTACCCAGCATATAAAACTATACATTAGTCAGTAATAACTTTGTACAGCAATACTATCGGGCAGAGTACTTACAGTTTTATTCACTTATTTATTATTCGCCAAGCATAGTCCACCAGTTGGGTAAGGCGTAATGAACTCCTTGGTGAGTATTGTGGTATTATTCCTCACCTGAGCAATTTAGCTGACTAAATAAAAGTCAAAAGTTAAGGAGAAAATAGTATCCTAGTTTGACGCTAAATTGAAGAGATTAAGATTATGGAAGCAAATTACCACACTTACCAGTGCACAGAAATTAAAACTAAATGATATTTTGGTGAAGAAACAAAAGAGAAAAACAATAAATTCAAAAGTTAAAATTGCAGAGTTTGTTGGGACTTGCGTTAAGAACTCCACCACTAGAATTTAGTAGATTAGAGCATCCGCAATAGTGATATTATCTCACTTGTTATATAAAATTGTTAGCTAATAAACATGTTTTTCCTTCACAATAGTGTTGTTAACTAACTCATTAAACTTAATGTTGTTAACATTCTTGTTATATTTAACAACAAATTTAACATTGTTAAGTGATGACATGGCAATTTGTTTGACCAACTCATATATTAAATCCTACAGTAAAGCAAAAATAACACATTCTCATTCTTTTTTATTTACAATAATATTATTTTTTAACAACAAATTTAACATTGTTAAGTGCTAAATTAATGATAAGAGCGAACTAGGTAGCTCGCAAAGATTTATAGCTTGATCTAGTACTCTTAACAGAAAGGGGATGAAATCGACAGCGTTTGGAACAGAACTCTAATTACAATTGAAACTCAAAATATCCCCACTAGATTTTAAAGAGGGACGCATCATGTCAGTGATATTTCAACGGCTCATAGCTTTCTATCTGATTATAATAAGAGACGGAATAATAAAAGAGTAAAATAACACAGTTTACATAGAAAAAGTTAAGCACATAAATTGATTTGTTTTTCACCATTAATTGAAACTGTTCCTAAACATAAGTAAACTTATCTCTATAGATTCAAAGTTCTCATCCGGATATATAAACTCATCATGCCAAGTAACATTAAGATCATAAAATAAAGGCGGCAATTTTTTTTAAAAAAACTGTGTTTTATAAATTACCAACGGAAACTTATAATGGGTAAAGTCAACTTATTCAATCTTTTCCACATAAGAAAAACACAAGATTACTGGTACCTGAGCAATGCTTTAAAGTCTATGCATACTGTGTTGCATAGACTTTGCATGATAAATACGCCAAAACAGAAATATTAATAAAACCAATTTAAGTAAATCATGATAAGCATTAATAAGCATTAGTAAGAAGGATACTAATAAATAGCAGCTTACATTAATAAGGTTGTAAGTATTCCTTGCTTCCACACCCAGTACAGGTACAATGCACAGAGAAATGAGAAAAAAGTCGGTGAGAGGACAAACAAGTGAATGAAATTCGGAACAGAAGCACGGAAAGCACATGCACTAATAATAGAACCATTTTTATATGCTTTGTTACAAAGATGATCAATTCTCATCAAGTTACAGGTAAAGAAGTGATCAAAGGTAATGCAGAGTTTAAATATTGTCCTACAGAAATAGTTGTCATATAAATAATCAAATTATCGTATTCAGATATACTAATAGAGGGAAATCAAGTACATAGGGCTTGCACGCTACGGGGTTTTGAGAGGATCAAAGTAAAAATCGTTAGACCAAACGGCTATCTTAAAATAAAGATATATGAATATGCAAGCCGAATATATAATAAACAAGTGTATATATATATAACGAAGTAATTCTCTACTTAATAGTTCATAAATACATAAAGTAAGGGCAACCCTGTACACAAGTTAACACGCATTACATGGTTTGAGAAGGATCTAAATGTCAAATTAACCCATGATACTCATGATCCAAGACTACTATTGGAAAGGGGAACATAAATAAGCCAGCCATGTTAAAACAAAATGAAAATCGTAACAAAATAAACGTATTATGTACAACTGATGTGTCACAAAATTAGTAGTCTATGGAAAAGCTACTACTTTGGTTTTGGTTCATTGCTTTTGGGTTCACCGATTAGTGAATTGTTGTCACGTCTGTTTGTTTGCAATCTTACATCTAAGTAGTTTGTTTTGACTGTCCTATCCATACACCAAATTTTCAATAAAACTTAATTATACAATAAAAACATTTGTATTACCTTGCAACCAACCATGTCCAGCAGAGATTTATCAGCCGACGGGATATTCAAATAGGCCAGCAACACGTTTTACCCTTGCCATTAGTTCCCGAAGAATTAACCTAGGCGATACAGCATATAAGTACACTAAAAAAGGATCAAAAGTCAACGTGGAAAAACATCTCATTCAGTCAACACGGCTTGTTGTGCTTTGTTTTTCTACACTAATCTACAGCACCTATTCCGTTCAAAAGAAAACATGATACCAACCACTGGCAGTACCTAATAAACTCGCAATCAATCATTCTATTTTAACAAAACGGAACTACACATAGTATTAAACTAAAACCCTAACAGGGACAAAAGCCGGTTTGAAAAAGTCACAATCAATATTGCTAAATAATGAACATATAATAAACCAAATCACAAGTCATACAACCAGAGTTCAATACCAGAATACAAAAACGAAAGAAGTATGAATGTTGTTTAATGTTTATGATAGTTTCTATGCATTTTACCAAATTAAATTTATACATAAGAAAAAAATGCATACGCTCGTCAATACAATGAGTAGACTCTTAAAACAACATAATGCAGCAATTATTTCTTCAAATTTGAGGCACAAGATCTTGATATACCAAAACGCTTGCACTTTTCTAAAAGGGTGGATTATAGTAAAAATAAATTTCAGATATTTAAAATTTACCCCCACTCAAAAAGTTCTTAAGGATTTAAGAAACCTGGTCTAATTATTTCATTAAAACAGCAATAAGAAGCTATAGGAGTAAACTAAATGAAAACCAATTCAAATCATTGAAATTTCTAGAGTCCAAAACATACATAAAAGTCATGAATGTACTAAAATAACTAACACATAATAGAGACAGGTGAGTTGAAATTAAATACCCAAATCAATCTGAAGAGACGAATTAGAAACTTTAAAAAAAGTGGATCTAAAAAAATACTTCACAGAAAAAGGTAAACATGTCGAGATTAAAAAGGTAAAAACTGCTCATGCTTTTCAAAGAGTGATTATTTCAAGTTGCGATTAATAACCCAAAACCAATCTGTAAAAACTAATTACGGTTTCCAAATCCAGATCTAATTTACATGATAGAAAGAAAACATTAACCAGATTGAAATCAATTCATGTTGCAATTAAATACCCAAAAATAATCTAGTATAAACTAATTAGGGTTTTCAAAACACCAGATCGAAATTAATTCACAGAAAAAAACCAAACGAATCAGTAAAAATCAATTCAATTTGCAATTAAGTACCCAAAACTAATCTATAGAAATTAATTAGGATTTTCAAAAACGAGATCTAAGAACTTAACTAAAAAGGTCAAATTTAATTAAAATTGCAGTTAAATACCCAAAATCAATCTTGTATAAACTAGTTAGGGTTTTCACAGACAACACACCCAGATCAAAATTAATTTAAATAGCAAGCAGAGAAACCAAAATCAATCCATAAAAATTAACAAGTATAAAAACCAAATCTAATTACTTTACTGAAAAAGGTCGAACTCGAACGTAAATAAAGTTGCAATAAAAAAACCCAAAATCAATCAGTAAAAAGTAACGAGGGCTTTCAGTAAAATATATCTAATTTACTGCACACAAAAAACCTTAACCAAATATTGAAATCAAATCAATCAACATGTACAAGCCCTAGAACATAAAACCAATACAAATAAAACAGTAACCAGATCCAAATTAATTAAAGATGTAATTAATTAACCCAAAATCAATCAGTATATATTTTAATTAGGCGAGTAGTTAACCTTCTAAAGATCGATCTCATTGACACAAGGCTGGGTCTCCACCGAAAAGTGATATATATATATATATATATATAGAGAGAGAGAGAGAGAGAGAGGGGAATGCAGAACTAATTGGGTTTGTTTGTTGTGGAACATAAAATACGTATTTATCTTTATTTATAGGCAGCAATTAAAGTTTCCGTTATAGTAATAGATTAGAGCCCAAGTAAATTTAGTTCTTGAAAAATAAGTCGGTCGCTAACTAATATTAAATTTCCGATTAACGAATATATGACTCAAGAGTAATATTATTGCGTTTTTCGTTTAATGGTTTTTTTACTTATGACCTTTACGTATTAACTAAATTCCAGAATTGACATTTCAATATTTATATTGTACCTATAAAACATTTAATAAAATATATGTAATAAAAATAATTAAATACTAAATTTGAAAAATAAGTATATGCGTATATATATATGTGAGTAAAATTACAATTCGTATGAAAATCAGTATATATATATATATATATATATTACAAAAATATAATTTTAAAAAGTAGCTTAACTTAAAAGATAAATACTCATGTATATAAGTATTTTTCCAGCCATACATTTTGTTAACTTGCTGGTAAAAATTATATGTTAATACGCAGGAATATTTATATATAGGTTGAGGCAGTGGTCGAGGAGCTGTGGCGGTGGCAGAGCTGCGGCGATCATTTAAAATTTTCTGTATATCTCTCTCGCACACATATTGGACCAACAGTGCCAACGTAGGTAGTCTAAACCCTAATTTATAATGTTGCTTATATGTTTGATTTTTTACTTTTCTTCATTGCGCTCGTTACTCGAGTCCAAATCTTCTAACCCTTGTTTTATATCCAACTTCCGTGCCCCCTTATTTTTTTTAACCCAAAATATTTATTAAAAAAAATACTACGGTTACGGTTAGACATTATAATTACATTCCAACAAGTCATATGTTTTTTATTTGGAATAAAAATAAGAACTATCGTAAATTAAATATAAAATCCAAAAAAATCGTGTTATGTCTTAATATCATGAAATTTGTTTATAAACATACAAAACTTTTATAAAAATTCAAAATTTGAGCAAAAATATCTAACGGGAACGAAATAGGATGCAAAATAGGGGTAGATGTGGACTCTTGTTAATCTATCTCTCTATATATATAAATATATACCGGTGCACGTGCGTCCACGTAATGCGTGGTGTAACGCGTAGATATGTAAATTGTTGTGGAATATTAAACAAAAGTATTTAGCAACACAAACTCAAGAGAAACATTAATATGAACTCAGTGCATTATAATTAAGGGTGTGCCCAACCAATAGAATTTTTTAATTTTAATTTTGAATTAATTTTAGGGTATTTATTTTTGGGTTTATTAATATGTGTTGTATTTTTAGTGGATAATGCATCCTAAATTATAGTGCACCGGGTATACGATAGTGTTACTCCAAACTCAATTTTATAAAAAAAAACACTTCTAATCATAAATATAACCGGAAGAGTAATATCTGAGAGGCGGAGGAGAGAGAAGACAGAGAACAGAGATAGAGGATTTATTTCTTGGCTTTATTCAAATAATAATTGGCATCCTATTTTGAACGTGAGCAGTTTATTTTACCAGTTATATTTTTTTTTTATTTTTTGAATTTCTAACATCATGTGTAATTTTATAGCCTATCAATAGTTTTTTGTAACTATTTGTTTCAAGGCCCTCGTAAGAGGCGTCTTCACGTAAACCAATACCAATAGTATAGATGCACTATGGACAATGAACTCTTAACTTATTTGCTCTGTCTCTTAATTCTGATTTTTGCATTTTGTTGGGCTCTTCAGTTTTAGGGTTTGCTCTATTAAACATTTTCATACATAACTAAAGTTCTTCCTTTTCCGGTTAATTAGACGTGCCAGAATGTTCTAATTAATTTTTGTAATTGTAGTAAAATGTGTTTTTTTTTGTTGTGAAAATGGGGGTTGTTACGAAAAAGTATGTATTTTTATATTTTTTTGGTACAACGGAAATTAAAAAAATTAAAAAAATTAACAAAACACTTGTGGAGCGCTATTCCCCGTGTCTTCGAACAACAAATATGTCAAACTCATAGGCGCCTCTTCGTATACTCGAATTTCTTCGGCAATGACTCTTCCGCTTTTGGTCAAGTGGTCCGCACACATGTTCCCCTCACGAGAGCAATATGTAACGTATGTCGCCATATTCTAGTTCATCGCCCCCTTCTATTTGATCCCTATTTTTTTCAACTTAATTTTTTTAATCCTGGTATTTTGAGCTGTGGACATAATTAGTCATTATTGTGTAGGCTTTTATCTTTTGAATAATGGTAAAACATGTCAACTGATCAAACTGTGGGTTGTTTAGGCTTAAGTTAGTCCTTTTGAGATATTTACGTTTTTATTTTCTCATGAATCACAATTTGAGTACTTAAACAGTGTTGATATGACAAAAAATAAATTATGTGACCTAATTATTTTACTGAAAGGTTGTTGTTTATCCAAAGGAAAATAATATTGTGAAGTACATAAACACATCTACCTGTATATTATTGCTTATCCAATCTTCTATTTATTCAAATTTATGTAATACTAGTTCTCGATCTCAAGTTTTGAATTAAATACAAACTTAATCATTTTATTGATAAAAATTCATATCAATTGACCTACGTGTGGATATTTAACGTTTAAAATAATTTTGGAAGATCAGTTATTTCCATATCTTCCTGCTTTTAGTATTACAGCCTTTGTAATTCTTACCATGACTAAAATTATAGAAAGGACAGCTTGTCAGTGTCTTAAAATTGGAAAACAAAATTTGCCACTTATCCAGAATATAGGGACCATTACTGCTGCATTTGGAACTGCGAGGTCTATATAGAATTTCGTTTGATACTACAAGACCATTGATATAATTTAAAATGATGGTTTTTCTTTTGAAGTATTTTACATCACAATAATTTTGTGTTGGTAAGGTTATCACTTTGGTGTTGTTGAGTTGAAGACCCTAGGAAAAACAGGAATTTGATTTACCAAAATCAGCTCATGTACAAAATACCATTGCTAGAAAGAACTCTGTTACAAATGC
Organism: Primula vulgaris; assembly: GCA_963920805.1. NCBI lineage: Eukaryota > Viridiplantae > Streptophyta > Magnoliopsida > Ericales > Primulaceae > Primula > Primula vulgaris. Next base: position 4,262,010 of record OY987216.1, on the reverse strand, counting down.
CATGGATTCTGCCAAGAATTTTATTGCTGATCTCAAATTGAAGCAAACAGATTTAGCTTCTACAAGAGATTCTATAGCTGCAAGTAACAAAGAGCTTGATTCGGTTAAAAAATCGCTCGAGTGTGGAATAGAGAAACTGGAAAGTGAAAAGAAGGATTTTCGTATTTTTCAGCAGCAACAGATTGAGGAATTTAAGACAAAAGAGGAACAGCTGGATATGATACGAAGGTGGATTAGAGAGAGACTGGAAGAGGTGGAAGCAAGAGAGGAGAGGCTTAGTGAGCAAAAGAAGGCGATTGAGGCATTGTTTGAGAATACCGAGACGGAGAAACTTGAGTTCATGAGAATTCAAAAAGATGTTGCTGAAAAGTTTGATGCGATACTTTTGAAAGAGCAGAGCTTTGGGGATCTTGAAGGGAGGGCAAAAGAGCTTGATTCTAGAGAAGAGGAACTAATGGCGATTAAAAAGTTGAACGAAAAGTGTGACGAGAAGTTAGATAGTACAAAGCAAGAACTCAATTCTAGAGAAAAACAAGTTGAGGCTAGATAAGAGAAACTTAAGATAAATGAAAAAGTGAATCAAGAGCGTGTTTTGGAACTAAATATTAAGGCGCAAGAACTTGATGTTGCGCAAAAAGTTAATGAAGAAAAAAAATTGAAACTGAAATTTTTGCATGAAGTGTATGGTGAAAAACTGAATATTAAGAAACAGGAACTCGAGTCTAGAGAGAAACAGATTGGGGTTACAGAAGAGCTGCTTAATTCGATTAAAAAGCAAGAACTGGATTCTAGAGAAAAACAAATTGAGGCTAGAGAAGAGGAACTTGAGATAAACAGAAAGTGTAACAAAGACCGTGTTTTCCCGTAAAGGGTTCTTCCAGCTTATTCAAGCCCAAAAATGCAATCGAATTTTGTTATTAAGTTGGTCTACCAGATGCATTCCGGATTCAAGCAAAAAGCAAATGCCCAAAAATCCAGTTGAATTTTGTTTTAAAGTTGGTCTACCAGATATATAAATATATTCCGGATTTCAAACAAAAAGTAGATATTTCTGTGCTTAAACGCTTCAACTAGACAAGGCCTTTCTCTTAGGCAACAACAGTTGCTCTTTTTTGTATGGTATTCTGCAATGAGCATATTCTCTTGCTCTCATGCTCGTCAAATTATTCTCAAAATGCTAATTCGTTTCACCTTCCTTATTGGACCCCAGGTCATTGCAGCTACTAATAGAGCTGATATCTTGGATCCTGCTCTTATGCGCTGTGGTCGTTTAGATCGTAAAATTGAGTTTCCTCATCCCACTGAAGAAGCCAGGGCTAGGATTATGCAGGTATTGCTTCCTTAAAATTTCCATCTTTATCAGTATTTAATATGGGTTCATGACTGATGAACAAATCCGCTTATCAATACTGGCAGATCCATTCTAGAAAGATGAATGTTCACCCAGATGTTAACTTTGAAGAGCTTGCTCGCTCCACTGATGATTTCAATGGAGCACAACTAAAAGCTGTGTGTGTCGAAGCAGGCATGCTTGCTCTTCGTCGTGATGCTACTGAGGTATATCTCTCTCTATAAGTTATTAGAGAATCAAATCAAGATATTCTGTAAATATCTCATAGGAACTTATTACCCGATTATTTGAGATTCAGTTACTATATGTTTTGTAACTAATTGATTTACTTGTAATTCTATATATACTTATGAATATCAATGAAAAGGTTATGCCATTATTTATCACTTTACAAAGTCTTATATGGTATCACGATAAAGGCGGTCCTCCACCTCTCCCACCTCACTTCCGCATATCCTAGCCGCTGATATCACCATGACCCCTGATCCTCAGATTATTGCCATCCCAACACCGGAAAAATCCACAGAAAACCTACAACTCATAAACATCCCCTCTCAATCAATAAACAAATTGACCTCCACAAACTATATAGCTTGGAAACTTCAGATTGAGGCAATTCTCTACGGATATGACCTGTACAAATACATTGATGGATCTCACCCATGCCCACCTAGCACCATCACCACCAACAACGTTGAAGCTCCAAATCCAGATTTTTTGCTATGGTATCGACAAGACAAACTACTGTTTGGAGCCCTCGTCGGTTCTATCTCTCCCTCACTCATCCCGCTGATCCAGCGTTCGACCACATCCCGTGAAGCATGGCAAACGCTTGCCAATACCTATGCTCGCCCGACTCGTGGTCACATCAAGCAAATCAAGGACCAAATCAAACGGGCAACGAAAGGCTCTCAGTCAATCTCAGATTACATAAACTTCATCAAGGGTAAATCTGAAGAACTCGCAGCACTTGGCAAACCTCTAGACCATGAAGACCTCATAGAGACAATTTTGGAGGGTCTAGATGATGACTATCGTCATATCATTGACATAGTCGAAGGAAGGGACACACCCATATCCTTTGATGAACTTAATGAGAAACTTATAAACCGAGAACTGATTTTGAAACAGTCTCAGTCTGTTCCCTTCCCACATCCCGCCACGGCGAACGCTGCATCGACCAGGAACAAGATCTCATACCGCTCTTCGTCACCTCGACCACATCAGTCTTTGCAGTCCGCCCCTCGCCAACCTCAGTCCGCTCCTCGTCAACATCGACCGTATCTCGGTAAATGTCAAGGATGCAAACAACAGGGACACACTGTCGCTCAGTGTCCCCTCTTCCAGCTAGTACCCATCTCTTCGCAAGGCGTTACTCGCTCCTCGGCCATCGAATCCCAGTGACAACCAAAGGCTCATATCGCCACATCAATAAGTACTGAGACCCCGACTTGGCTTCTTGACAGTGGGGCTTCGCATCATGTGACGGCTGATCTTCGCAACCTCTCGCTTCACACTCCATACGACGGGCCTGACAACATTGAAATTGGTGATGGTACTGGGTTACACATTTCCAAAACCGGTTCCGCTTCTTTAAAAACAACCTCGCACACGTTTTCATTACAAAATGTTTTATTTGTTCCTGCTATGAAAAGAAACCTTATTTCCATATCTCAATTTTGCAAAACCAATAACACTTCAATTGAGTTCTTACCATCTTCTTTTCGTGTGAAAGATCTACTGACTGGGGCAATACTGCTAGAAGGACAACCTAAAGGTGGTGTGTATGAATTACCAATTTCACATCCTGTTTATCGCCCTTCGGCCCTCACTAGTAACAAAATGTCCGCATGTGACTGCCATCACCGTCTTGGTCACCCGTCCGAGTCAATTCAACGACATATCGTTTCCACTTTCAATTTACCTTTAAATTCTTCTCGTGTTAAGCAATTTCATTGCAAAGACTGTTTTAGCAATAAAAGTCACAAATTGCCTTTTTCTCAATCGTCAATTGTGTCTACTTTTCCATTGCAAACTATATATTCTGATGTGTGGACCTCGCCCATTCATTCTATTGATGGCTATAAATACTATGTCATATTCGTGGATCACTATACTCATTATATTTGGATGTACCCCCTCAAAAGAAAATCTGATGTTGCCACCATTTTCCCGCGTTTCAAAGCACTTGTTGAAAAAAATTTCAAAAAGAAAATAGTCACCTTCTATTCAGATAATGGGGGGGAATACACCGGTCTTGCCAAAAACACCGGTCTCGCAACGTATCTATCCACAAATGGTATCTCGCATCTCACATCACCACCACACACCCCAGAACATAATGGTTTCTCAGAACGAAGACACCGCCACATAGTTGAAACAGGTCTTTCCCTTTTATCTAAAGCTTCCCTACCACTCACATTTTGGTCATATACGTTCTCTACTGCCACCTACCTCATAAATCATCTTCCAACACCCACTCTCCATATGACCTCTCCTTATCATAAACTCTTCGAGTCGCCACCCAACTATTCTAAACTTTGGGCGTTTAGTTGTTTATGCTACCCTTGGCTTCGTCCATACTCTCCTCATAAACTCGCTGCTCGCTCAACACCTTGTGTCTTTCTTGGCTACTCACTTACCCAGAGTACCTACCTATGCTATGACTTGAGTAACAAGAAGTTATTCATCTCGCGTCATGTCCGATTTATAGAATCCGAATTTCCTATGTCTAAAGTTGATCTACATCTTGCTCGTCCTGTCGAGTCAACATACGACACTTGGCTTCCAGAACATGTCCTTCTCCCGGCCTCATCCACATCATCCGGAAATAAGTCCAACGACTCTCCGTCAGTTGACTCTAACATACAAACGGATATGGTAGACCATACCACCTTGCTTCTCACACTTCCCCTCTTACCACCCACTCCAACCCATGAACCTACACCTCACAACTCGTCCCCCCCCCCTCCCCAAACATTACCACCTCTACCGCCAACCCCAATGGATGACCCCGCACCTCAGTTTTCGCATGACCCCGTCCATTTATCCGTACCTCCACCCACTTCAGATAATCCATTACTAATACCATCAATCCGCAACTCGCCTATTGTCACCCGTTCCAGAAACAACATCCACAAACCAATCACCAAACTCAGCCTTTCAACCCAACTAACCACTGAAATTGAACCCACATGTGTAACTCAGGCCATCAAAGATGGCAGATGGCGAAAGGCAATGTCCGAAGAGTTTGATGCCTTAGTTCGAAATGGCACTTGGGAACTGGTACCTCCTAATGGTGTGCAAAATATTGTAGGGTGCAAATGGATTTTTCGTCTTAAGCGTTTACCTGATGGTTCTATTGATAGGTATAAGGCTCGTCTAGTTGCAAAGGGGTTTCACCAACGACCAGGAATGGACTACCATGAGACGTTCAGTCCGGTTGTAAAGCCAACCACGGTTCGTCTCATCCTCTCGCTTGCCGTCAGCCAAGGTTGGGATCTACGTCAACTCGATGTCAACAATGCCTTTCTCCAAGGTACACTCACTGAAGATGTCTTCATGGCTCAGCCTCAAGGCTTTGTTGATGCAGACAATCCACATCATGTATGCAGATTACGAAAGGCGATATATAGGCTCAAGCAAGCTCCTAGAGCTTGGTACAATGAACTTTGCCAGTTTTTGCTCGAATCTTGTTTTTTGAACTCAGTTGCGGACACATCTCTGTTCACTTTCAATGAAAAAGGTACAACAGTCATGTTACTTGTCTATGTTGACGATATCATCATCACAGGTAACGACACAAAATCAGTTCAGGACTTCATCTCAGTCTTGGCTCGTCGCTTCTCGCTTAAAGACCTCGGCACACTTCAATACTTCCTTGGTGTTGAAGTTGTCCCTTGCCCTCAAGGTCTTCTCCTCTCTCAGCGAAGATACATTGCCGACTTGCTCGCTAGAACCAAGATGACTAATGCTCGCCCTGTCGCTACTCCGCTTGCCATCTCACCCATCCTTACACTCCATTCTGGTACGACTCTCTCTGATCCAACCGAGTTCCGAGCTGTGGTTGGAAGTCTTCAGTATCTCTCTCTTACTCGTCCAGACATTGCCTATGTGGTTAACAAACTTTCTCAGTACATGCACCGTCCAACCACTGACCACTGGAGTGCCGCTAAGCGACTTCTCAGATATCTTTGTGGCACCATTGATTACGGAATCATGCTTCACCGCGAGTCGCCTCTCACTCTCCATGCCTATTCAGATGCCGACTGGGCAGGTAACAAAGACGATTTCACCTCCACTAGCGCTTACATTGCCTATCTCGGGCAAAACCCGATATCTTGGAGCTCGAAGAAGCAACGAACAGTAGCTCGCTCCTCGACAGAGGCCGAATAACGTTCAGTCGCCTCGACGGCTGCCGAACTGCTGTGGATTACCTCCCTCCTTGGCGAACTCGGATTCACAAGCTCTCAACAACCAGTAATCTACTGCGACAATGTGGGTGCAACAAATCTTTGTTCCAATCCGGTCTTCCATTCTCGCATGAAGCATGTAGCTCTTGATTTTCACTTCATTCGTGAACAAGTTCAAGATGGCACCTTAAGAGTCGTTCATGTCTCCTCAACTGATCAACTAGCAGATGCACTCACCAAACCACTACCTCGCACACGTTTTCATGACTTGCTGATCAAGATTGGTCTCTCCTCAAGGAGCTCCAACTTGCGGGGGCATATTAGAGAATCAAATCAAGATATTCTGTAAATATCTCATAGGAACTTATTACCCGATTATTTGAGATTCAGTTACTATATGTTTTGTAACTAATTGATTTACTTGTAATTCTATATATACTTATGAATATCAATGAAAAGGTTATGCCATTATTTATCACTTTACAAAGTCTTATATAAGTATCATGCATACTATTATAATTAAGCCAACCCAAGAAAAATGAAACTGCCAAAATTTACCATTTTTTTTTCTTCAAATTTACTCTTTTTTATTATTAAATTATTACTCTAATATTATAAAGAATACAAAATAAAAAATAATTACATTTTTTCTCCCTCTTTAACCTTTCAAACTTCTATCAAGTATTCTCAACTTATTTTCTATCATTTCATTGGACTACCCGCCGCACACGCGTGGGCATAATTTACTAGTATGTTAATATTTACACAAAAGCATGCTGTGTTTGGGACTTCTTGTTAATTCATGAAACTGTTTGCTAATGAATGCGTTTGATCTGAATTTATTTTGCAAGTTAACCATGAAGACTTCAACGAAGGTATCATCCGAGTGCAGGCTAAGAAGAAAGCAAGTCTTAATTATTATGCTTAGTCGCTTAGAGTATTTGCATGTGAATGTGTAAATGGCACCTATAAGCTATTTTTCATGTTGGTTTAAAGAATATTGGATACAGCAGTACATCTATGACAATAGGCAGTTCAGCATATCATGTAAATTATACTTCTTTTTAATAGTAAAAAGGTATGGGTGGAAAAACATTACTGTTCATAATATCTTTGTAGACTTTGATTTCCTCTGAGTTTTTTTTTTTTTAATAATATTGTATGTATAGATGAGTTGTATTTTAGAAAAAAAGAAAACTATATATGTATTTTAGATGGTCTGAAGGTATGTGTTATATGGTCTGCTCTAAAATAGATATAGGAGGTTTAAAGTTGTAAATGCTCTTATGTCCTTGTTATTATGTCGATAGAAGTCGTCCCAAAATGTAGTAATTTCGATTAGGGGGTAGCATTGTGTCTACTATCTTCACCTAAAGAAGCAATGTTCATCCACAAGGGTAGTTTTGTATAACACTATTTCAATTTGTATCACTGTGAATGTCTATCTATATCTTGAACTTCCTAGGGATATCAAATTATCAACGAGAGAAGATTATCCGTTTCATGATATTAATCTACTTCGGAACTGTTGTAGAGGCTCAACCAATATATTAATGAAAACTCCTCCGCCCAAAACCCATTTGCGTAGTAGGCATTGCCCTATGAGTCCACGACTGTTGCTATTCATGATGCCGAATCTATGTTACTTTGAACTTGTTGGATATTATAAATATTTCTAATACAAAAGATGCCGAATCTATCGTGTTTTTATAACTTGAGAACCAAATCTGCCATTTTTCATAACTTACGTGTCAACTTAATAATTTCAGAAAACAAAGTAACAAGTTGAAATTATATCCAATACCGCAAACGGACCATACCAAAACAAAAATGCAAAATTTGCAACAATTAATAACTGAAGGAACCAAATCTATCAATCTAACAGTTTCAGAAAACAGAGTACCAAACTGAACGTACACTCATACTACAATTTTATAGAGTAACAAACTGGGGAATTTTATACCTGGTCCAGTTTTTTATTTTTCATTAAGCTTAGGTCCAAAAAATACAACTTATTTTAGCTTTAGTCCAAAATATAAAACACAGATGAAATATTAAAATTGGTATTTGTATCGTGTCAATACGAGTCAATAATCTATATTTTACATGTAAAATTTTATTTAAATATAAAAACTTAATTTTACATGTAAAATCTATTAATAAAAGTCAATAATTTGTATTTTAACAAACAGATGAAATCAGGAAAAATTGCTAAAATGGCATCTAAGCTATCAACTTTTAGTGATATGTTACCAAACCTAACATTTATTCTAATTCGGTACCCAACCTATACGTTTTGCTCTAATTTGATACCCAATCTAACATTTTTTTCTAATTTGGTACCCAACCTATACGTATTCAGTCAAATTAAGGACTCAATCTGCCTTCGATCATTGATTTTTAACGAATACTAAGTCCCATTTACTATTGATTAACCATGTGAAACCTTCGATTGTTGTATTAAATTTTTTAAAGTGAAACTAATACTTAATATGCTTGAGTTAATTAGGTTAAAATAACGGATGTGGGTTGAGTTCTTTAATTGGAGCGAAAATGTATAGGTTGGATACCAAATTAGAAAATGTGTTATGTTATGTACCAAATCAATAAAAACTAATAGGTTAGGTACAATTTTAACATTTTTTCTTTCTGATGAAATCGTAAGTTTCGTATCAGACCTAAACTAAAACTTAAATAAATTTAGACTTTTAGACTAAAACTTAAATAAATTTAGACTTTTACACTGAAACTTAAATAAATTTAGCCTTTTAACTAAAATTAAATCTTATTTTTCTTCATATAACTACTATACTGGAATAGATTTCTTGAGCAGAAAGACGGACGAAAATCTCCCCCAATTTGCTTCTCTCTCTACACTCTTCCCCCTACTCGATCCCACTCTCTCTCTAAATCTATATCTATATATCTGTATATATATAATGGCATCAGCAATGGAGGAGGATACAAGCTTTGAAGAAGATCAATTGGCTTCGATGTCCACAGATGACGTAGTTAGGGCTTCTAGGCTTCTCGATAACGAAATCCGTATCCTTAAGGTTTACCTCTCTCTAAAACTATCAATTTGTATATATATGTATTACTAGGGTTTTAATTTGTTAGCTTTGTGTGATTGTCGGGGTTTAATCTAGGTTTTTATTTATGTATATGATTGTATTGTGTGGGTTTAATCGGAGGTGGAACCGATTAAGTGGACTGAGAAAAGTGATGGAAGAAATTGTATTTTTTTTCATATTAATTATAGTAATATTGAATGAATTAGACTAAAGTTGCATATGTAGCTGGTTTTATTAAGGGGCTATTTTTTTCGTGTTGATTTTAGTCCAAAGTCGCGTATGTAATGTAGCCGATTGTACTAAGGGATTATTTGTTTCGTTTTAATTAGAGTAATATTGAGTGGTTTAGACCAAAGTTGTAAATATAGCTGATTGTTTTGTGTGGGTTTAATTGGAAGTGGTCCAGAGAAAGTGGACTGTGGACCGAGAAAGGCACCCGGAAAGATTGTTCTTTTTCATGTTAATAATGCTAGTATTGGATGATTTAGGCCCAAAGTTGCATATGTAGTTGATTGTATTGTGTGGGTTTAGTCGGAAGTGGTCCCGAATCCCGAGTAAGTGAACCGGAAGAGATTTTTTTTCTAACTATAGTAATATTGAACGATTTAGACCAAAGTTTAAATGTAGCTGAATGTATTGTATAGGTTTAATCAGATGTACGAGAACCGAGAAAGGCACCAGAAGATATTGTTTTTTTCATGTTAATTATAGTAATATTGAACGATTTAGACCAAAGATGCATATGTTGTTGATTCTATTGTGTGGGTTTAATCGGAGGTGGTCCCAAGAAAGGCACTGGAAGAGATTGTTTCTCCCCCCCCTTCATGTTAACTATAGTTATATTGAATGATTTAGACCAAAGTTGAAACAATTGAAAGTAGGATAGTCACATACAGGGGCGGATCCTGAGTCCAAACGAAGGGGGGGCGGAATTAACAAAGTTTTGATTTTTTTTAATATGTAATTTTTGTCCTAAAGTCTTATCGGAATGTCAATAGTAAAAAAATATATCCTTGTATAAACGGTATAATTTAAAAAAAAACGAAGATAAAAAGATTCGAACCCATGACCTCTATCACTTAAAACCAATACTTATCCACTAGGCTGTGACTATAAGCTTGATTATATTTACTTTAGATATTATATATTTAAAAGAATCATGTATAAACACTTAAAAAAACGTTTTTTTTTATTCTTGTTCCGGACCGACGGGGCGCGATTGCCCCCCCCCCCCCCCCCCCTGCACATACAAGGATCCGCCCTTGGTCACATATGATATGATCGTTATGCAATTGCCTTAAATATGTTATCAACTTTTAATCAAATTCATTTGGGCATTTTAGGTAGGAATAATTTGCATTCCCATGCATTTTCGTAGTGGACAATTGAGAGTATGATACTCAAAGGTATTGTGTGATTGATATGTCACCAAAGTATGGGGACCTTTAGTGTAAAATTCTAGGGTTTTGATATGTAGCTGACTATATTATGTGTGTTTAAATTATGGAGAGGGTTGCTGCAATTATAATTCAATTTCTGTGGGTGAAATTATGAATCTCGGTTGTAAATTTCATTGCTGATACGAATTGAGACTATAACACTCTAAATATATATGATAGAGTTTTTGCTTGATAATTAATCTATAAAATATATATGTTTTATCTTTTATTATAAAATATGTATTGAATTTACACTACTATAATGCGTGTATGAAGGACTTTCTGTTTGATAAACCTAGAAATCTTCTGTTAGTTTGAAAATATTATAATGAGATTGTACCATGAAAATATATACTATGATGGCAAAAATGTGTTTTTTCTTTTGTAAATAAGTAAGATAAGAAACCGTGTTTCTACGGTTTTGATATGTAGTTTACAAAGAAGAGGGTTTTTGATACGTAGCTGTGTATATTGTGTTTTTAAATTGTGTTTATGTATGTAGGAGGAGTCGCAGAGGACGAATCTGGAGCTGGACTCGTTCAAGGAGAAGATTAAGGAGAATCACGAGAAGATTAAGCTCAATAAGCAGCTTCCTTATCTGGTCGGCAACATTGTTGAGGTCTGCTAAATAGCTATGGTTTCTTCATCTTTTCACTATATATAATTTTTGGGTTAGTAATAGTTTTTTACTGAGGTGCCATTAATTTACAGAACTGTCTTGTTCTTCAACTCTCATTTGAAATCTTTTCTGCAATGGATTAATTGGACTTTATAGTTCTGGGTTTGCAACTTATCATTTTCTTTTTAACTTTCATAGAATTTTATAGTCTTGTTTATCTGCTAATGCTTATGGTCATAGTTTTTGTATGTAAATGCTAGACCATGTGTTCCCTACAACTTGTTTTGGTTATGACATAGGAAGGATGTAGTGCTTATGTTTCATTTTGCCTTTAACCCCGTTTGGCATCTGGACTTGACATGTTTGGTTGTCCCAAATTCTTATGCTGTTCATTGAGTGCCTATTTGTATAATTGTGTGGTTGTATGGTGCATGCCTTAAGTCTTAACTTGGTGTCATGGCGATGAAAAATAGTCTGCCAGTTTGTATCCTATAAATAAGACATAGTCATGGTTTGAAGTTGTGTGTGTGTGTCTAATCAAATTTTAGTGTAGTCATCTTTTGAAGTTGTGATGTGTTAATTTTCTTTTGCATTGCTATGTTAACAATGAATTTTGTGATTGGATCCTTTAGATTTTGGAGATGAACCCTGAGGATGAGGCCGAGGAAGATGGTGCAAACATAGATCTTGATTCCCAAAGAAAGGGCAAATGTGTCGTGCTGAAGACATCTACACGGCAGGTAGGCAGTCCAGATGATGCATATATGCTTGTATTCCTATAGTTAGAAACCCGGAGATATTGCAATGTGAGTGTTGATTGGTTTATAGATGAGTTCCTAGGCTAAAGTAATTTGCTTTTTTGCAAATATGCAAGGTCTCGTGCTATATTGGATGTAGGACTTAGAAATCTATAAGACGCAAGTCCTTAGCCCCAAGAAAATTAGACACTTCACAAAATGACCCATTAATCCATTATGAAAGGCTTGCACAACAAGTGTTGGCCTCAATCATCATTTAAACTGGAACACTTTATAGCCTTGTGTTCTATTGTTTGACGTTGTTAAGTATAGATAATGATTAATCTGAAGTCTAAACTGTCTACTTTTTTCTGTTCATGCTTCCATTTTGTAAGTTTTAAGTTAATTATTGACAATTTTGCAATACTCTAAAATTGTATTTGAAGTTTAAACTTTTAAATTATGTGTATTCATGCAGACAATCTTCCTGCCAGTGGTTGGTCTAGTTGATCCTGATAAATTAAAACCTGGGGATTTGGTAGGAGTTAACAAAGATAGTTACTTGATCTTAGATACCTTGCCGTCTGAGTATGATTCTCGAGTTAAAGCTATGGAGGTTGATGAAAAACCAACTGAAGACTACAACGATATTGGAGGGCTTGAGAAGCAGGCAAGTCTCTTAGCTTGAAATACATTTACTATTGTGTAGTTATAAGTAATTATATGTGGATTCTGACTTGAACAACCTTGTGTTATTGTCAAGATCCAAGAGCTAGTTGAGGCCATTGTTTTGCCCATGACACATAAGGAGCGATTTGATAAATTGGGGGTACGGCCACCTAAAGGAGTGCTTTTGTATGGCCCACCAGGGACCGGTAAAACATTAATGGCGCGTGCATGTGCAGCACAAACTAATGCTACTTTCTTGAAGTTAGCTGGTCCCCAACTTGTCCAGGTATTATCATCTCTATGACGGTTTTGTGATTTGCATCAGTGATTACATAAAGGGGCTTATACTTATTGATTATGTTTAATGTCTTTCAAGATTAGAAGAAAATGTTTTTTTGTCTATAATTTTCTACAATTTCATTATTTCTTAAATTATAGTAGTAATATATCTTGGTAGCAGATATTTTCTTATTGGGAGTTATGCTAGATACTTAGATGGTGCATCCTTTTGTTAAACTCTAAATCCTGGAAGCCATGATATTCTTTTTACATCTAATTTTGATGTTTTAAAAGTATATACTACTTAGTTTACTTGGGCATCTGTTCGGTTTCTGCTATTCCTGTTTACTACTTCGGAGAGAAGGGTGCACTGATCGGTCATATCTCGTTGAGGGGTAGACTTGTGATTTACTAGTTACTACAACGGTTATTATATCTAGATGCATAAACAATTTCAGCCATTCACTTCTATATGTCTATTGAGGGGTTCAAAACGTCAAATGTTGGAAGTACATGTCCAGTTTCTGAATTTGTTGTGTACTAAGAGCTTTTTTGTTTATTTTGGATAAGACTAGTATACCATGTGATGTTGAAGAGTATATTTACGGGTATCTTATTATAGTTAATTAGTTATTGATTCTGTCAGACCAAATGCTTGAAAAGTTACAACCTTTCTGTCGTTCTGCCAAAATTGATATTATGCAGATGTGAATATGTTTTTATCGGTTTGAACAACTATTAACATAAAATATCATGTAGTGCCAATGCATGCATGTAGTTATTTCTGATCCATTAAAGTCGTCAAGGTCAATTATTTTTCTCTACTAATTAAAATATTCTATTCTTAGATGTTTATTGGGGATGGGGCGAAACTGGTCCGTGATGCTTTCCAACTGGCAAAAGAGAAATCCCCTTGCATTATTTTCATTGATGAAATTGATGCCATCGGAACTAAGCGTTTCGACAGGTACATCATTTGCTTCTTTTTTTGGCAAGTTTTAGATTTTTGAGTTAGTTCTTCACTATTATCTTGAATCTTTTACCACACGCTGTCTTCTTTGGTTGATAGATGTCAGTTTCATTCAATGAATGGCGTACTAATGTGTGCTTGTTTTGTTCGTCGATACAGCGAAGTTAGTGGGGATAGGGAGGTCCAGCGGACCATGTTGGAGTTGCTAAATCAGCTTGATGGGTTCAGCAGTGATGACCGGATAAAGGTTTGATCTTTTCCTTGTTATCGTTTCTAATGGTGGGATGGATACTTGAGTGTTTACGCGGCAGTTTTAAAGCCAAAAAGCTGAATTATTTAGTATCAGAAATAAGTCAAGGTTCTTTCAGCTTAAAACTTCTATAGCTTATTTGAGCCCAAAAAATCAAGTTGAATTTGTTTTTAAGTTGGTCTGCCAGATGCGTTTCGGATTTCAATCAAAAATCAGATATTTCCGTGCTTAAATGCTTCAACCAGACAAGGCTGTTCTTTTAGGCAACAGTTGCTCTTTTTTGTGTGATGTTCTACAATGAACATATTCTCTTACTCTCGTACTCGTCAAATTATTCTCAGAATGCTAATTAGTTTCACCTTCCTTATTGGACCCCAGGTCATTGCAGCTACTAATAGAGCTGATATCTTGGATCCTGCTCTTATGCGTTCTGGTCGATTAGATCGTAAAATTGAGTTTCCTCATCCCACTGAAGAAGCCAGGGCTAGGATTTTGCAGGTATTGTTTCCTTAAAATTTCCATCTTTGTAGGTATTTATTATGGGTTCATGACTGATAAACAAATCCGCTTATCAATCATGGCAGATCCACTCTAGAAAGATGAATGTTCACCCAGATGTTAACTTTGAAGAGCTTGCTCGCTCAACTGATGATTTCAATGGAGCACAGCTGAAAGCTGTATGTGTCGAAGCAGGCATGCTTGCTCTTCGTCGTGATGCTACTGAGGTATCTCCCCCCCCCCCCTCTCTCTCTCTCTATATATATACGGACTCATTAAGTATACGGACGTATTTGCTAATGAAAGTGTTTAATCTGAATTTGTTTTGCAGGTTAACCATGAAGACTTCAACGAAGGTATCATCCAAGTGCAGGCTAAGAAAAAAGCAAGTCTTAATTATTACGCTTAGACCTTTGTTGCTTTCTTTCAAAGTATGTACCGTTTTTTATTTCCCAGTGAAAGCATGGAAATTTGTACTGGCACATGGTTTAGATTGTTTCCTTTGAGATGGTTTTGTGCTGTAAAATCTTTTATCAATCTCTATTCTATTTGTCAGTTTTAACCCCCAGTACCTCAACACAAGTGAGGGCTTCAAAAACAATCACGGGTAACTTATGCAAAATGAACAGAAATAAATCCAAATTAATGTAGCATGTTAGTACTATTGTTTGTATTTACATACATCAATGATTCAATTCTTTCGTAAATTAAGCATTATTGTTTGTTCTAAGGCAATTATCATGAAATAGTATCAAACAGCGCTTTAGTTTTATGTGGTTTATACAAGGAGAAAAAAATAGTAACAAACATAATTTGTTTTCAAAACAAAACTGGAAAACAGTACATTCTTATAATTATTTTATAGTGGAGCTTATAAAAAAAAATCGACAGTGGAAAGTGAAATTAGGGTATGTTAGTACTAAGATGTGAAAGGAAATTGCCGAGAAATAAAAAAGTTTACTAAAGTCGGTGTGTACTGTAGGGAAGCAGAGCTCTGACTCCGAGTCTAAAATTATCTTTAAAACGTTCAATTTTATTTTAATTGTTTTTGATTTTTAAAGTCAAAATTATGTAAAACTTACAAATATGAAAATAAACAACAATCAATACTTTGTATCTATATATTATTATATTTACATATACATATTTATAATATGTATGTATACTACATGTATAATATTCAAAATTTTCAAATAATAGTTATAACTTGATTTTATTGAATTATGTAAGTTTTACATAATTTTGATTTTAAAAATCAAACACAATTAAAATAAAATTGAACGTTTTAAAGACAATTTTGGACTCTGAGTCGTCCTTCCGTCCGATAGTCTATACATGACTTGGTTCATCGGTAAAGGCACGTGAAGGAAAAGCTTCAGCAACAGCAACTACATTTGGCAAGTACTTGAAATTTCCTTGATTTTTTCAAAATTTCTTGTCATTAACAAACTCCTCAATAATTAACAGTATTCTTAAAACATTAGAGTATTATTTTATGTCAATTAGCAATTGGTCGCATTTAGAAACATTTTTTACTGTAATACGAAGTACAAAGAAATAGAAGGCACTGTGTAATCAGAGTATCAGATCTACTTAGCGCGTTTGGTATAAGATAGGAACACATGAAGTAACTCAGACATGCATGATTTTTACTGTACACCGGTGCTTGGTAATTTTATCCGACTAAATAGTATCAGAGTTGATAAAAACCGTTTAATTAAACACCAAACCATCACTAATGCCACGCAATACTTCTTTCAGGACGCGTATACAAGGTCGTTGGGTATAATTACAAGATCCATAATACCAATTTAGTTTTATGCACCGCTTACAGACACCTGTTCTATTCACCGGCTATTTATGCATGTCCTCCACCGCTATGCAACGCAAACAATATTAAGAAACACGTATCGCCCATGTAAATATGGTAAATGTTACGCGTCAAAAACTAACTAAAAATTAAAGATAGCATGCATTGAACCTGCTTGAAGTTACACGTCAGATCTTATCAATAATGTAAAGTTACCCTAAAAGTGAATCGATCAAGATAAACTCAATCTCAAACGTATTACGAATTTCTATTGTCATAGAAACAATTTACACACTAATTATAAAAGAAAACAAAAAATTTACATGACAACATAACATTATATACATAAAAAAAATCAGTAAAAGAAAAAAAAACCTCTTTTAAACTGTTAAGATTAAACTAACAAAAAATAAATGTAAGGTTGGAAGATGTAACCCAGGAAAGACTTGGTTTAAGAAGAGTTAATTAAAACAAGCAAATCTAGTCCAAGTTACTATACTTAAAAAGTACAGTTAGTCAGAAACCAAAAGTACAAAGAAAAGAATAAGCAAAGTTGCCAACTAATCCCAACCGTCCATCAATCAAAGTGTCCCCACTAAGACAGCGGTTATTAAATATATTGACTTTTATTTTTATTTTCACTAAATCCGACGGCCGTAATCCAGGCGGCGAATTTAGATATTACAGATTGATTATTATCATTGAATACCCTTAATATTTAGTCTATTGTTAGAAAACCTAACAAATCAATAATTTATTAAACACCACCACCTTATTTTCTACTTTAACTATTTCTACTAAAATTAATACTAAATCTAACTAATCAATTGTTTTTCTAATACCGTACGTTTTGTATCATTTTTATTTATAAAACTACCATTTAAAAAATATTTTTTGAAATTTTCATTAAATATTAAAGGGTATATTCTTATAGATCATAAGATACTCTACTCCTTCCATTTCACTATGCATGAACATTATCTTTTTTTTTGGATCTTAAAATTTTTACACACGAATTTCCTAATTGACTGATTCAAAACTTGTCACATAACTAAACCGTTAGTACATGAATGAATTTTGAAATTGAGTCGTTTTGATAATTAATACACTCACATTCCAAAACGAATCGTTTTCCCATAATAAGCACTTAAAGTAAGACATCGACGTTCATAATTACCTCTTTAATCATTTTAGGTTTTCCACTTTTATAAGAATCACCAAAATACCCCCAGCTAAACAAAAAAGAATTTAAAATCGACGCAACATCCACGGTTTATGAAAGTCCATATAGCTAACACCCATGTCGGGATTAAAAAAAATAAAAAAACCAATTCAGTCAATTCGACAGCTATAATCTACATTCTTACCCACTCTTGGTTATTATGAACGAAAGAATCCATAATTTATAAAAATTCATACAACACCAAATTAATAAAAACAAAAACAAACGGTTGTGAATAAAGAATAACCCAAACCTCAAGGATGACTCAATATAAGTAGTAGTAGTAGTAAATATTAGTATTGTAATTAATACCCCTATCTTTTCTATGTAGAGAAGAAGAAAAAAAAACCAATCCAAGTCAATTTCTCCCTCACGACACATCGTGACGCCCCCCCTTCTCTCTCTCTCTCTCCCTCTCTATACATACATACACATATATATATATATATATATATATATATATGTATAATTTATATCTATAATTTGTATCTATATATCTCAATTACCGCCACCAACAAACCCAAATCCAACCGACCTTTTTCACCTTTTCTAATTTATATATAAACCAAACCCACAGCTACAAGAAATTCATAATTCATATCTATCTATTGATATAAGTGAGGGGTTTTTTTAGAGAGAGAGAGAGATGGGTGTGGGAGAGATTGATGGTGTGGATGAAGGAAAAGGGTCAGCGATCTCTTGCTCTGTTTGTTTAGATCATGTGGTTGATAATGGTGATAGATCTTGGGCTAAGCTTCAATGTGGTCATCAATTTCATTTGGGTATTTTTATTTTTCATTTCTTTTGATTTTGTTATGATCTAGCTTAATTTTATGATTGTTTCATTTCTTCCGATTTTGTTTTAATTTTGCCGTTTTTCACCTTTTGGGTGTTGATGATCTAGCTGAATTGGTTGTTGTTTTTTGGGGGTTTAATTTTTCTGTTTTTTCACCTCTTTTGGTGATGATCTAGCTGAATTTGATTAATTCGTGGCGTAACCAAATTTTAATTATTCTATCAATTAAAATGGGTATCAATTTCATCTGGGTATGTCTAATTCGCCTCAATTTTGTTTTAATTTTGCTGTTTTTTTCATTTCTTGTAGTGATGATCTAGCTGAATTTGTTGTTTAATTCAGCTTTCAATTTCATCTGGGTATATGTAATTCGTTTTAATTTGCGGTCTTTTCACCTCTTTTGGTCATGATCTAGCTGAATTTGAAGAAATTTTGGTTTAATTTAGCTATCAATTTCATCTTGGTAACTGTAATTTGTTTAATTTAGCTATAAATTTCATCTGGGTATGTCTAATTCATTTCAATTTTGTTTAATTTAGCTGTCAATTTTATCTGGTTAGCTGTAATTCCTATCGATTTTATTTTATTTTTCTGTTTTTTCACCTCTTTTGGTGATGATCTAGCTGAGGTTTGATGGTTTTTTTAAAAATTCATAAATTAATTTCATTTGGGTATGTGTAGTTTGTTTTAATTTCGTTACATTTTGCTCTCTTTTTTCACCTTCGTTGGTGATGATCTGGCTGAATTTGATGGGTTTTCGTTTAAATTAAATATCAATTCATCTGTATAAGTTGTAATTCGTTTTGATTTTGTTGCAATTTTCTGATTTTTGAGCTTTTTTTGTGATGATCTGGCTGAATTTGATGGGTTTTCGTGAAATTCAGCTAGTAGTTTCATCTGGGTATGTGTAATTTGTTTCAGTTTTGGTTTATTTTGCTGTTTTTTCACCTTGTTTGGTGATGAACTAGCTGAATTTGATGGTTTTTCGTTTCATTTAGCCAAGTGTAATTCGTTTCAATTTCTTTACATTTTGCTTCTTTTTTTTTTCACCTTGTTTGGTGGTGATCTAGCTGAATTTGATTAACTTGTGGTTTAATTCAGCTATCAATTTTATATGGGAAGTGTTATTTTTTTAATTTTGTTTTATTTTTGCTGGTTTTCACCTTTTTGGTGATTATCCAGCTGAATTTGATGGTTTTTCATTTAATTTGACTGGGAATTTCATCTTGGTTAGTGAAATTTCGTTTCAGTTTTGGTTTTATTTAGCTGTTTTTTTTCCACCTCTTTTGGTGCTGATCAAGCTGCATTTGATTTTTTTTTGGGTTTAATTCAGCTCTAAATTTCATCTAGGTATGTGTAATTCGTTCCGATTTTGTTTTAAATTTGCTGTTTTTCACCTGTTATGGGGGTGATCTAGCTGAATTAGTTTTTATTTTAGACTACTATTTGGCCTATGTAAGTGTAATTCGATATAAACATGTTATCATTTGCCGCTTTGGGTTGTGATCTAGCTGAACTTAATAAAATTCTTGTTAATTGATGTTACTTTCACCTTGGTGAGTGTAATCTGTATTGTTTTTTTTTTTGAAAGGTTGTAATCTGTATTGTTTGGATGCAGATTTTTGTAATTTTATCAGTTTCTGATGATAATCCAGATGGGTTTGGTGAAGTTAAGGTTAATTTTTTATTTTTTTTTTAGTTTAGACTTTTGAGTTGGATTGCATTACCGTTAAAGTTCAATTTTCCAAAAGGATGAGTTTGATCTGTTTAATTTAAAAAAAAAACTGTTTTATTCAATGGGGTTCCGTCTGGTTCAATTTTATAAAATTGTGGTTAGTTCTGTTATGGGTTAATGTAACTTTGATTAATGTCATTTAAATGATTGCGACTTTTATCCGTTTGGTTATTATCTGGGCGGCCGTGATGAAATGTTTGTTTTAACATGTTGATGGGAGCAACTTCGTGGTTAATTAGTTTTCAAGCTGGCATTTTCTATTAAAGTAGTTCATTTTTATCTGGGAAAGTATAATTTTATTGATTTAATGTCGATCACCTAATTGGGTAACTATTTGGCTTTTCGTAATTAGTTTTTTTTTATGGGCAGTGTATCTTTTGGTTAATTTAGTGCCACGACTAAATAAATCTGCTTGTGTGTAAATCATGGTTGATCAAGTTTTTTCATCTGGACATTTTTAAAAAATATTAAAATGACTATATTTTATCTTACTGTGTGTAGTTCATATTGATTTCGATGTAAATTACTCACAACTTTAATTCTTTTTGTTAATTAATCCTTTTATGCTATTTTTAACGAGGATAGTTTTCTTCATTTGGAAGGATAGACTTTGTACCCATGCTGATAAAACTGTGATTTTCACTTGTATGGGTTCCGATACGAAGAATTTGATAATCAGTTTTTTTATGTAATAGCCACTGTAGTTCTTTTTTTTTATTCAGGAAAATGTGATTCTTATCCTCTCTTTTTTTGTAATTTGAATTATTTTTTGTTACGATATAGGTGAATTTGATGAAATTGGCGTTATTTGTATTTTGGGTCAGTGTAGCTTTTTAGATTGAGTAAGCTTTATCCGCATGAGCATATATTTTTTTTTAGTGTAAACGTGTTTTGGCTGCTGTGGATGAAAATGGGGTTATGTAGTGTTGTGTGTCGGTAAATTTTGGTTGATTAGGTCTTTTAGCTGATATTGGTCAAGTAAGTTCCTTTTTTATTCAGGTGCTTTTATAGATATAGATTCCAAGTTTCCAACTAATATTCCTGCGTGTTTTGTTCATTTGGATTACGATCCAGCCATCTAGTTGAGTTTAATGGAGTCATGGTTAACTATGTTATAGCTAAGTCATCTAATCAAGCCGTTGAACTGTTTTCTTTAGCAAGGCAGTTCACTTTTGTTCATGTCATTATAATTCATTTATATTTACGTGAATTCCTGTGCTTTCACCCTTTTGGAGAATGGATTTAATAAATTTGATAAACTGGGTTAATAATGTTATGGGCCAGTTAATTTTCGGCTATTCAGCGTTTGAATTGTTTTCACCCTCCAAAAATGGCATTTGAGTTGTTTCTTTTTGTCACTGTAGTTCATTACTTATCCTAGTACTCTTCATATCTATCTTCATGTACTTATAGGTTACTACCTATTTTATCCTAGTAAGACACAATCTATCCGATCTCTGTGAATTTGTGGTTAATATAGTATGGGTTAGTTTAATTTTTCCCTTAGACCTTTTAGCTGTCTCTTTTGTTGAGTGATTCTGATTAAATTATCGTGAATTTTTATTATGGGTTGCATTTTGAGCTTAATAAAGGTACTTCCATTTTTTTCTCTGGGTTTGGTTGGAGTCGTGTTTCTGATTCAAAGTCTTAGTTATTCCTTTGAGCTACTGAGAAAGGTGTGAACATAACCGAGATATTTTAATGACCACAGCTGGTCAGCCGAAAAAGTCACTATGCACTATTTCATTGGAATCAAACTTTTGCAATTAATGACAACTACCATTTTAATTACTCTAGTATGATGACTAAAATGTATTTTATATTAGTTTTTTTTGTCCTTGGGGGTACATTTTATGCAGAGAATCCACTACCTTCCCTGTAGCATTTCTTACATTGAGCCCAAAATTTGGCGTTTGATATTTAGGTTTATAAAAGGCATCCACATTTATTTTTACCAAATCGTGTGGGTGTTTTGGAGCCATCTTAATGACCATTATACTTATATAAATCAATTGCTTGGGGATTCATTCCGTAAGAAGGATTTTAGGAATATTATTATGAGCCCCGAAAATATGGATAGACTGGCTTTGTTTTGGTAAGTTAACTTTTGCAAGTTCCAAATCTGCTAGCTCACATTAAGTTCATTACGATCTCCATGATAATTGAGGGAGTATTCTGCTCTGGTGAGACTTGTGTCTTAGAATCATGACTTATTCTTGATGTCATTATATATGAGCAAGTGCAATGGGATAAATACGAAGGGGAGTAGAATCCTATACTGCAGAGTAAAAACCCACCTCGTTCTGTTGTCTTACAAAAGGTTCATTTGGATAATCAATTGCATTGATTTCCTGTACAACCCAATTACTGTCGTTATCGACCGACATCTTATCTTGAAACTATGCACAAGCAATGTCCACATTTGCAATGTAACATGCTTTTAGTGATTGGCGCTTATCTTGTTTATTCATGTGAATTTTTTGTGCGCTTGAGTATTTTGTTGAGGTTTCTTGTAATTTCTTTCTCTTCTAATCTTTTAATTGATTCCGAAAAATTCCCACCAAAACAAGCTAGTATTTCCTGAATTTTTGTACTGAAAGCTCATATTTAACCTTGAATCGGCTGAAACAGTTTTCGGTTCGTTACACCCTATTTTGAAAATTATATAAAAAACGTGAAAGCATAAGGTGTACTTTCTACCAACCCTAATGTATTCTAGCTGTCCTTTGTAATGAATCCAAATTGGATGCAAATAAGAGAGGAGTGGGATAAGTGAAGTTTACCAACTCCGGAAAAAGGGCCGTATTATGATCAATTCTAGAATTCAAGGGGTATAATTGCAAATTATTGGGACTTGATGATGCTCTTGCATTATCGTTAAACCTGGCAGTACTATTTCTGCAATTCACTTCCAGTCTGTACTTCGGTTCTGCCTATTGCCTTGTGCTTTGAATCACTTTAATACACCAAAAAAGTTCGTAAAAAAATCGGTTTGTTTCAACACCATTTCTGCTAAAGTTTACTGCAATTAGCTCATCGGGGCTTTATCAGACTTGAGTTCATAACATCCTTGTGACATTATTTTCAGATTGCATTGGTTCTGCATTCAATATAAAAGGAGTAATGCAATGCCCAAACTGTCGGAAAATTGAGAAAGGCCAGTGGCTATTTGCAAGCGGTGCATCTCGTTCGTTTACGGATGTTAACATGGATGATTGGGTCCATGATGAGGATCTCTATGATTTAAGCTTCTCCGAGATGGTAAATTGCCATTAACAGATTCTCTTACTAGTTTTAATTTTTTTTTTTGCATGTTAATATCACCATCTTTTTTTATCTGCCTTGTCAATAAAGAGAGACTGTACCCACTCAAGAAGAATACAAGGAAATTATTTTAAAATGGGTTAGTTAAATCTACGTTGAATACACTAGATTGTGCTGTTTCGAAATCTAGACCAGGATGATGACCGAGATAAATGTTGGTAGAGGATAACCAGAACGAACTTTTATTAAAACTCTTAAAGAAACCACGAATATGGTGGTTAGATGATAAACATGACCCTTAATACGACAAGATGGCAGAGATAGGTTAATTTAGCTTGCCCCCTTTGTTAGATTCTTGGAATTGGGCATTAAAGTTGATGTTTCAGTTATAATTTGCGTTTTCTTCTGAAACATTATTTGTTTAGGCACTTATCAATGCCATAATATTGGATACTTCAAGCCCATGCTTATTTGGGAAGAAAGTGGTTGAGTAGTACTAAATGTATGGTTAAATCCACTTATAAGATGTTTAGTTTACCTTATTTTATAACACATACAAATGGTAGGAAAGTGCTATACGTACTATTATGGTGTGGTAATCATAATGGAGGGTGTTATAACTTTTACAGAAGGTACAGTTGAGCTCAGTTATAATTTTTATTCCCTTTTCTCTACTTTACATTTTTTTATATGGTTTAGCAGGCCTTTGGAGTCCACTGGTGTCCATTCAACGGTTTAACGCGATTGCCATCTTCGTACGAGTAAGTATCTTGAAATATTACAAATAAAAAAGAGCCTTTAGTATGTATATTATCTGAGGGCCATTTGGAACTTGGACAAAGAATTGTTGTGCATTTTTTCTTAATACCCAAAAAGGAAAAAAACTTGAACCATGGTTTAACCATTGTGTTTTCAGTTTCGTATTTGAATAATAGCTGACATTAGTCAATTTTTTGATTCGCCTGCTCTATCCTCTCACCTTTTGTCATTGTATAGTGTACGAAAGCTTAGTGAAATGAGGTTTTTTTAAAAAGATATTGAGGCGTTTCAATTCTTTCGAGTTTCGGCTTAGTATGTCCCAGTTTTAAGTAATGTGTATGTAACTTAGGATTTTTCACATCTTTGAAAGTAAGGTAACTTTGCTAGTCGACTCCATTTACACACCTATGATAGGCTTTACAACACTAATTGCAGTTCTTGTATAAATTACTTTTTTTAACTAGTATATACATGAATATACTCCGTGATTCATCATGATCCTTGTTTGAAAGCATATTGTCTTTTGCATCATTTAGATATTTAGATTCATCATGAGCACTTGCTCTTAGTTTGATTATCATTATCTAATTTCTCTAACGTGCCTTGTTTTCCTTCTCCAGTGAAGCTGACTACTATTCTACTGCCGCTGCATGTAAGACAAACTCCCTTTTGCTTAACTAGAGCTCTTCTGTTTTGTACTCTTATGATCTAAATATTTAAACATATCTAAACATTTTAAATATTACAGATCATGAACTTATTGGCCAGCACGCAACATATGATCCCTCGCCTGCATCTGCTTCCCATCCTTGCCCATACATCGCTTATGTAGGTCCCGTACACCCATCATCATCAAGTTCCGGTGGAACGGCTCAAGAAAGTGGTTCGAGTTATAACAATCACTGGAATGGGGGATCAGGCCCCAGTGCCGACGTGACGGCTTCATATGCTGCTGCCTATCCTGCTATGGAAGTTCATTACCATACTTGGGAGCATAATTCTATTCCCAACTTTCCATCAAACAGTCGTGGCGGTGGTGCAGATGTTCCATCTGTAAACCATCGACAAGCTAGGCCAAGTTCTGATGCATCTCAATCGGGGAATTTTATGCATCATTTTCCTGTCGGTCACAGGTCAGTACTTAAGGGTGCATTTTGGTCAACCACTTTCTGTTTACAATCTCTCGTAGTTTTAGATCCTTAGGTAGTAATTCTACTGCAGGTATTTAAATTGTTAGATTCCGAAACAGATTGTGGGGATTGTATTAGAAAATTTGGGTTTTAAAGCATGAGTATTGAAGGTGCATTTTGGTTTATGTTTAACAATTTGTCTTTTTTGGTTTTAAATAGATAGGATATTTCTTTTGAAAACGCGTTTCAGTTGTTGAATACTTAGATTCCGTAACAGAGTGTTGAGATTCTTTTAGAAAAGTAGGGTATTTTTGGTTAATTTGACAATGTCTTTGTTTTTATTTTGATAAGATATTTTTACTGGGAATACGTTTCTAATTTGTTGGCTTCTGAAACAAATTGTAGTATTTTTTTGTTTGAAATACCTGTCATTAAATTTGACAATCTGTCTCTTCAGGTGATATCGTTTGAATTTTTGGATTCTGAATCTGATTTTAAGAACTTAAATAGACACGAGGCTTTAGAATTGTACAAACTTATTTCCTTTTTGGTTAATGAAAAAATGTCAACGTCTTTGATTTCAAAAGGCACATGATGTAAGCTTAAAATGAATTTTCCTCATAAACACACTTCCTTAAAATATTATTAATAAATACATCTATGTCCTACTATTCCCTTTTAGTGGCAAGTTTATGAGCTAGAACATGGTATTTTACACTTTTAAGTTTGTATATTTAGTTCTGCATTCACTCTTTTTTGTTCACTAGCTGGGCCCATTGGATTTCACCAGCTCACAAGTGAAGGGGGGTTTTATGAAATACTGTATACTTTTCTTTTTCTTTTTCATATTGCTTGCGTAGAGAGCTTATAATGTTTTTCACTTTTTCTCCTTCCTGCTATTGGCCTTATTAGTGGGAAATGTATATGCTGCAAATCTTTTCTTTGAAATGCGTATGATTGTTTATTTTGGGTTTTTTTTACAGTGCTGCAGCTCGAACTGGGAGTTCAGTCACATCTTCGATGAATCCACCTCACCCAGGTAGCGTTGCTCGTACCCGAGACCGAGTACAAGCCCTCCAAGCATACTTCCAACAACCGACCAATAGCAATTCACCACCTGTCCGTCCGTCTGTCATGTCCAACTCACGGAGATCAAACAACCACCGAGGGTATTCTCAAGTAGGTCCCGCATCTTCCTCTTCCGACCAAGGCGGCTACTACTACTACCCGTCCGCTTCGTCCAACAGTAGAAACACTCTGGAAACGGAATCTCATCCTCTCTCTAACCACTTCCATTCTTGGGAGAGAGAACATCAGAATTTCTTCTCGTTTAGCCAAATCGAAAGAGATCCAATTTGGGGGCCGCCTCGCCCCAGGCGTGGATCAGACAGGATGCAATCGCAAAATCGGTGATTAGAAAAAAGGAAAATGTTGTTAAATACATACATCTGTATGCAGATCTGTACGCAGATTTGTAAGGTGGCGGTGGGCTCCACACAATATTAACCAAACAATGTGCATATATATTTGTGGGACTCATTGCAAACTCCGATCTGTTACAGATTTGTGTTAAGATTGTGCAAAACAACATCTTCCAAAATCTCTTTATTTTGTTTCGTGAAGCAAACTTGCGATAAACCATATCTGGGAGCAATATTTATGCATGTTTTAAGAGTGAAACCGATAACGTGACAACGCTTTGGCGTATGCTCAAGTATTGTGATATGGCCTTGAAATTATGTTTATTTGGATAGCGTCGTGCTATGTGTGTGCTGGACTGGCTTCCTCAAGTTCCTTTGCCCCGGGGATATAAATAAAGATTTGTTTTTATTGGGTGGTTATAAAACCTCCTATTCGACTTTCGGTTGAGATTTGTGTCCTCTATAAATGTTTTATGAAATTGGGAGATTTGTGGTAAAGCTTTAGTTTGGATGGTCATAATTTTGTGGAAGTTGTCTGAACTTAAATATGCGATGTTTTTATGTCCTGAGCTTTTCATTTCCCACATATGCTTTGGTATACTTATCTCTGGTTGCATACATATCTAAGTTTTTTTTTTCCTTAAACGATTTCCTAGGTTATATGGTAATGGAATATCTTTATTTTTTGGTGTGTATCTTTTGTTTTGTTTTTTGTTTTTTGTTTTTGTTTTTGTTTTCAATGTTTTTAGAGTTTAGATAGAAATGTACGCATGTTTGGTTGCAATTTTTAAGCAAACGAGCTGGATTTTAAATACTTTTGAATTGAGAAACAGTTGGGGTTGATCTAAAGGTAAAGATGGTTGTTTTTCCTACAAAAAAAGAAGTGAAAAGTTGATCAACTTTTTTATTTTATTTTTTATCCCTCATTTGGAGGTAAAACCTGCGAAACTTTGCAGGCGACAGGGTTCTAACCCTGGCGGTGAGCATGATATACTCGGGTAACGACCACATGGCTATCAACCACTTGCTCAACCGTCAACTTAATGCAGTCCAAAACTGAGCTTAAAAGTTGCAACAGAAAAGGGCAAAATCTCCGTTTATGCCTGTCATACTTATTGAGCAACCTTTGGAAAAAAAACATTTGTAAGGGATGAACTTCCACTGTTCGTTTGCATGATCCTGATTTTCTCCTGTGGTTATGCTTAATTCACAGGCACACTTTTTTACATTTGTTTAACTTCTTATTATCACCTATAAATTATAAGGTTAAACATCGAGCAAACAAACCATCTTGTCATTTAAATGGAGGGCTTAACAAACCATGAGTGTAACTGTAACCTTGTGGATATCCTCTTCTTATTTACCACACTTCAAGTTTTCTATATCAGCTTCTCTCATTATATTAGTAATCTACCTCTTCTTCAGAACAAACCATGTTTATCTCCTTGATTTCATCTGTTTCCGCCCATCTGAAACTCACCGAATCCCTATTTCAATGTTTTTTGAACACTCGGAGATACTTGATAGGAGACTAAGCAAAGACAATTCCGAGTTTCAAAGAAAAGTGATACGTTCGGGTATTGGACATGAAACGTATTTACTCGAGGAAATTAATCTACTACCCCCCGACACTTCCTTGCGACCTACACTTAACGAAATTGAATTGGTCCTTCTTACAGTTATCGAAACCCTTTTAACAAAACACAGTAAATCCTAGAAGTATTGATATCATTATAACAAATTGCAACCTTATTTGCCCTACTCCCTCTTTATCATCAATGATCATCAACAAATTTAAGCTTAGAAGTAACATAAAGAGTTTCAATCTCTCAAGAATGGGTTGTAGCGCGGGTTTGTTATCAATTAGTTTGGCGAAAGACCTACTCAAAGTACACAAAAACTCCGAAGTTTTAGTCCTTAATATGGAGTGTGTTTGTCCAAATCTATACCCAGGTAGAATAAAATCAATGCTACTCTCGAATTGCTTGTTTCGAATGGGAGGAGCCGCTATGTTGCTTTCTAACAAAAACTGCGATAAAAGTAAAGTAAAGTACAAGCTCAAACATGCTGTACGGACCCACCTTGGTGCTAAGACCGGGGCCTATAAGTGTGTGGTGCAAGAAGACGATGACGAGGGGTATAGGGGAGTGATGTTAGCAAAAACTGCACTACAAATAACGGGGGATGCCCTAAAAACAAACATGGTCACGTTGGGCACGCTAGTTTTGCCATATTCGGAGCAAATCCTATATGTGCTATCGATGATGCAGGCCAAGCCACGCATACCGGTTTTTAAAAAAAGCGTTTGACCATTTCTGCATCCATGCAGGTGGAAGGGCGGTGATCGACACTGTGAAAGAAAGGCTTAAGTTGTTAGAGAAAGACGTAGAGGAGTCGAGGATGACACTATATAGGTTTGGTAACACGTCGTCATCGTCCATTTGGTACTCACATGGGTACATCGAGGCGAAAGGGAGGGTGAAAAAGGGTGACAAGGTTTGGCAATTGACTTTTGGGAGTGGGTTCAAGTGTAACGGTGTTGTTTGGAAATGTGTTAATAAATCCATAGTTGATGATACAAATGTTTGGTCGATAGGATTGGTAGGTTCCCTGTGGAAGTGCCATAGTCGATGGATCATTAATATGTTAAACATGCTACCAAAAAAAGGTAATAAATGGTACTAGTGTTTGTAGTTTGTACTAATAATGTAACCACTTAATATCCAGCTTGAAGGCTTATTAAACCAGAAGCCGCAGTTCCAAGTGACACAGTTAACAAAAGTTTAATCAAATTCACCGAGATCATACCAAAGCGGCTATACTAAATCATGATTTTAAAAGTTGAGAAATAAAATTGTTATGATGTTGAAGTGTGAAATGAAGATTTTAGATTTGAAGTGATAGTTGAGGAATGAAATCATTAGCTCGTGATTACACTTGATGTTCGTAAACAATTTGGATGGAAACAACTCGATTGGTCATTTTCAAACAACTAGGTACTAAATTGGGAATGCGATAGTTGAATAGTTTGACGAATGGGATTGTTAAATTATGATAAGTATGGGTGGTAATTTATATACTTTCCCTGATTGATATGCTGGTTTAAATAGAATTAACAAATAAAAGATGATATAATATGACAGATGATATATTTTATTAAGGTCTCATGATATTTTGGTACAGATAAAAAAATTAAAAAGATTGGGGTGGTGCTAGTGTGCAAGAACAATAATTTGGTGTCCAAGAATGCCAATCTGTTGCTTCTCTTGGTGGTGTTAAAGCATGGGCAGCATTTATACAGTCTTGTTGGCATTTCGGGTCATCACAAGGACGTCTAGTACACGCAGTAACGATATTCATAATCACAATACTTGCTTCTGCCACCACCAACTCGCTTCCTACAATAATTAAGTATACGTTTAATTGAAATTAATTAGAAGGGTTAAATTCGATGTCTTACTTTTTATCTGTATACTTTTACTAGCTTTAGAAATTATGCATCCCTAAACTTGATGTATCTAAACTGTTAATTCGTTTTTATTTAAAAACTTTGAAAATGAGGGATTATATTTAAAGTTTGGGAAAATAAAAAAGTTTATACTACTCGAACTAGCTATCGAAAAAGCTTATGCAATTTGGTTGGGGACTAATAGAGAACAAATCATTAAGTTTAGGGACGAAAACTATCATTTACTAGATGAAATTAACCCGAAATAGAATCATTTACTAGATGAAATTATCATTTCTTTTTTCTCCCGTTTGATGAAATTAAAACAAAAAAATAGCCAGGTGTACATAAAAGTCTTATTTGTTCTTTAAGCTTATTTTCAAAACAAAATCGTAAAGCTACGAAATTTGCCTTCATGGAATTACTTTTGTGCTAAAAAAGTATTTTGATATCATTATCTATTATACAAATAACAATCATAAACTCACCAATTCCAATCAAAGTCACGAGAACAAGCAGGAGAATAGTTGAGAAATTCTTCATCTTCAAATATTACTCTTCTAAATTACAGTTGCGGCTGATCAATTTGGTGTTCTCGTCTATTTATAGGAGAAAATAATCTACAAATTAGTTAATAAATTAAATACAAGATTGTAAAATCCCCTAATATGAAAGTATCATATATATATTTACTAGCTAGGAAGTTTTATCCAAAATACATTTATTATAGTGATTAATGTACTTGTCTAATACTGACCCTCTATGAGACTATGACTAGTACTTATATAAATGGGTTGATCTTTTGTTTGTTATTTTAGATTTATAGAAATTGTCAAATTCACTCCCTCCTTGGACATCGGCTCCTTTTCTAATGTCACAGATTTAGTCTTCCTTTCGTTGGGCTATTACTAAAGACCAGGACTACACCGTATAACAAATTAAACTGGTATTAATAGTATATATATATATAAAATATCAAGTGTTCGTTTGATTTTTAATAGGGTTGGACTATTTTATAAATTTATATTTATATATTCAATAAATAAACTTTCAAAATACATATACCTATTATTTTAATATATATACATATCACCATTCTTTACTCCAAATAGTCAAATTTTTCAATACCACACCTCATATTATTTCAAATACGCTCATTTCTCATCATTTCTAATCACATGTTATTGACAGTACCGTCTCCATTTTCCGTAACAAACACAATATTTATGGATCCGACAACATTTCTAATATATACTACCATAATTCCATTCTAATCTAATCGTAGCAAACGAGCCCTTAGAGTAGTGTATCGGACAATACCTTATAAATCAATAAATCATACAAAAGGATAACCCCAAACTAAAAATGTTACAAGAAAATAGTACTAAAAAAACCATATGTTATTTAACTAATTCTCGTACAAATACGATATGAGATTTACATCATTCGGTACAATTTTAATTGATTGTATTTTATTTACGCGATGTAATATTTAATTGGAAGTTTCTAAAACTGGTCTTAAGAGTAATAAATTTACTTTTTACTCTTTTAGCCAAACTATGTATTAAAAAAACCGATCTTCTAATTATCCAATTTAAAAAATATATTTTAAAGAGCAAATACATATATACTTTTTTATTCTTTATGTTTAACTTTAATGTTCAGTGATTCATCTTAAAAAACTTGAAAAATTTATAATATTAAGTTTGTATTTAGGAGTAATAAACAGATATTGTTAATCAAAATGTATCTCAATGGCATCTTTTTGGGTACTAAAATTTATAATTAAGTTTGTATTTAAGTATTTTTTTTTTTACCCTTGTATTTATGTAAAACATTTAAATAAATGAAGTAAATCTCTCTCTCTCTCTCTCTAAATCGATCGATGAGGTTGGTGATTTTGCTGTTGCTTTTTCTCCCTTCTTCTCCATTTGGTACCTTTTCTCTCTCTTTATTATATATATATATATATATATATATATATATATTAATAGATATGTGCATATATTGATATCATACTACTAATAAGTAAGTCATTTTAAACCTGTCAGTGTTAAAGTATGAATCTTTAGTTAATTTAAGCTGAACCCATTAATTATTTACTTTTATAATGCTGTTATCATTATTTAACTCGAACTTTGTTTGTATGAATAGAGCATATACCTTTATATTTATTTGTATATTCTGTATGCACATAAAATGATAAAAATGTAGTCTTGATCGGGGAAGAACTAGTAATAGGCTAAAAAAGAGACTCCGACACGCCCCGTATTGAGAAAAAAAACGATCTTTTACTATGTATCTTGAGTTTTTTTTAATCGATTTTAGCCTTTCTGCATCCCCCCATAATTACTAATAAAACAGTTAATAGTTCCGCTACTGGTTTTGATTATGCGCAGGGACGTAAAATGGGAGGGGATGAAATTCTATATGATTTTCTTATGCTATACACGAGTTCTTTTCATACCATGAGAGGGGCAGAAACGCTAGTTTTTGAAGATTTTAATCAAAATACATGGAAAGAATTTCCATTATAATCAATTTTTTTTTTATCAAAATGGGATGGGTTGTATCCCCCGAGTGTCTCCACCTGGTTCCTTCTCTGATTATATATATATAGTGGTCTCGATTGGGAAAGTGATAGACTCATAGTAATATGATTTGATCAAGGAGGTGAATAGGTCTTTTTACAGTTAGTTGTAAGAAAATCTTTAGGAGATATTCATATGAGAGCATGTAAGTTTTTGTTTTGCCAAGTATAACATAGTTCATCCTGCGTGTTATGTACTGATTCCATTTCTGGAAGTAATTATTTGATGTTTATTTTGTTTCACATATGTATGCTGATCTCAGTCTCAGGAAATCAATGCTGAAATAGCACTTTAATGATTAGGAAATTACGGTAAGAAACGAATCATATTTCTTGGTGTTTCTTATGCAGCATACTGCTTATACTTGAAGTTTATTTTGTATGTAGAAAGTAGTATGAGAGCATATTACTTGATGTTTATATTGCTTCACATATCCCTTCATATCTATTTATGTTATATCCTGATTATGTACAGTACTAATATATAGGGGTTTCAATTTTGGGAAAGTAATAGACTAATAGTAATTTGATTTGATCAAGGTGATGAATAGGTTTTTTTATACTCTGAGCGGGGGAGTTGTATACGTAGCAAAACCTTTTGGAGAGTTTCAAAAAGAGGGCATGTTAATTATGTGTGCATATATACCGATTTTCGTTGTGGAAGTAATTATTCGATGGTTTAGGAATTTATGTGTACA
Source organism: Primula vulgaris (assembly GCA_963920805.1). Lineage (NCBI taxonomy): Eukaryota > Viridiplantae > Streptophyta > Magnoliopsida > Ericales > Primulaceae > Primula > Primula vulgaris. The sequence goes on along the minus strand of OY987216.1, from coordinate 4,228,839 downwards.
AACTAGAAAGAAAGCATAAATTTGATGTTTATATTGTTTCATGTATATGGTGATCTAAATCTTGGGAAAGCAATGCTGAAATAGCATTTTAATGTTTCGGAATTTATAGAATAAACAAAACCTTTTTCTCGGTGTTCTTTAAATAGAATACTGTTTGCAAAATGATGTTTATTTTAAATGTAGAGAGTAGATATAAAGCATATAATTTGATGTTTATGTTGCTTAGCATATACCTGCTGTTTGTTTCATCTGTTGTATGCATATGTATAAAAGTATGATAACACCGTTTCAATCTTGGGAAATTAATAGTTAATCGATGGTTTGGAGATTTACATGTGAAAGAAAATATGTAAGCTACGTGTTTAATTTATGTTTATATTACATACTGACTTCAGTCGCGGGGAAGTGATTCTTATTCTAATGGTTTGGAGCTTTTATTGCATAGAAAGAGAGCATATGACGTGGTTCTTATTCTGTGAATATGTATACTGGTTATCATATTGGGGAGCAATAGTTATCTGGTGGTTTGAAGATTTATGTTTCATAGAAGCATGTAACTTGATGATAATGACTAGAAATTTATTGCAGGTCCATGTTTATTTTGCTTTTTATACGTTGGTTTCAATCTTGGCTAAGTAATAGTATCTTATGGTTTGGTGTTAATATGTAGAAATACAGCACGTAACTTGTGTTTAGTTTCTCTAAGCATATAATAAGATGCTTACGTTTGTAGCAAATAAGTTTCGATGTTCGTTTCGTTTTGCGCTTCTTCCCTTTCTCCTTGTAGTTTTGCATTTCATTTCATACTATTCACTGATTTGCTTACTAGTGTCCTTCACAATGTTCATCCAACCATGGTATAATGGCATCCGTGAGAGTATCTTTTTGAGTCTTACTTTCATCCTTGAGCATGAGCCTCTCTCTCTTTGGGTTATTATTCAATACATGTATCCTATTTCTATTTCTAATTCCAAGGATGACCAGAATGTATTTTCGATTTTGGAGACCCTTAACAAGTGATCATTTTGTTTTCCGTTGTTCTATATTAGGTTATGAAGAATCCCCATAGAAAGTGCAGTTAAACCTTTTCTCTCTAGAATATTTTTTTAATCTCACTTTGCTGGCACCCAAGGCAGTTGAATGTTCCAATACGCAACAATAGCTAGGTGTAAGAGTTTTCTTCGTTGATTTTGCGGTTTTTACCTTGTTAATGTCCTTGTAATTAACTGATTCGCTACAAACTTTTAACTTTTGATGAATTTTGGTTCACTATGCATATCTTATGTCACTAGGAGTATAGTCATCTTACATTTCATTCTCCTTTTTAATTGGAAATTTTAGAGAGTAAATAATGTTTATCATTGTTTCATTCGTGTAAAAGGTGCTAGATTATAAACAAGCTGTGGAAATGTAACATATGAAGTATTGGGCTCAAAGCATATTGATAATGAATGCCTGATGGGCTGCACATATTTATTTAAATTTAACGCTAAGTTTGGTTTTGTTAGAGGTCTGCTGGAATATTATTTCCTCCTCGTTATGCTGTAATCGCTATTAAAGTGTGATTTTAAACACTACTTTCGTTCCGACAACAAAATTGGCCTTTTTAGTCTCGCTTCTGCAGTCAAAGTAAAGTAAACAACCAACTCGTAATGTTTGTTTTGCTAGTTTTCCTACAATTAGTAATCATTTTGTGTTTGTTGATACAGGAAAATCTGATCAAGTCTGTGTTTCTCCGGGTGGTCGATTTCCTCCCTTTGCAAATGAAGGAAAGCCCCCTAAAAGAGCAAGCAAGGGAAGTAAAGACTTGACCCTTTGTAGGGTTTTCCGAAAGAAGACATGTTGTGACGTGGCACAAACCCACAGTGCTTTGGTAACAATTAGGAGATTAGCATTAAAAGGGGAAGCTAATGATGAGTGTGTGCAATTGTGGGAATTATTAGAATGTTCAATTTGTGATCCTCGTGTTGGTGTTAAGCCTGGGCCACCTGTCATATGTGGTTCTTTTTGTGATAGAGTTTATAAGGCTTGCTCAAATGCTTATTTCTCCATGGATGCAAAGTCACAGGTTTTTACAACTGAAAGAAACTATGAGGATAACCCCCTCCATTTTGGATTAATCATTAATGTTTATAAAATTTTGACCCGTTTATTCAGATGTTATGAATGTCTGTTTGATGTTTGAATAAATGCATTAGATCCTTAGAGTAAATGATGTGTTGTATGACGAAATTCTTTTGTATTAAGTTATGTGTTTTGGATTTTAGGATATTTTCTTGAGCGCTTATAATTTATAAACAAAGCTCAACTTTTTTTTTTTTTAGAGTTTCCATTGTGTGTTAATAGATGTGTCTATGAATTACTGTTTCTTTTTTTCTTTATAAGGTTTGACTATATGCAAATAATTTTTACGTATCATTTATACAAAGATGGAGGTTCACTACTGAACCATTTTCCTAAGTGCTTTCTATTTAAGAATCTTTCCTTGATGCTTTAGTTAAAAGACCTTTTCTAACAGATGTCTGTATAAATTTCTTATAATTTTGGACTAATTTTGTGACACAATTTTTTGCTGACATCAAACTTATGCGAAGATGGAGGTTCTATATTGAAGGTTTGCTTTTTTTTCAAATTACTTTAGCTAAGGAAATTCAGTATTAATGTTGAAAGTCGGGGTCATAGCCCCTCCCATTTTGATAAAAAATGATGAAAAAGACTGAAAGTAATTTTTTCTATATATTTTGATTAAAATATCTTAATATTAGTGTTTTTGCCCCTCCCATATTATGTAAAAAAAATCTTAATAGAATATCAGTCCCTCCTAATTAAGTTGCCGGGTTCTTTCACCTTTTGAAAGACGGGTATTAATATATACGGTGCCACTTTATGAGTGGTCCCAGAGTAACTCTTGTGTGAACCCGACCACTATTCATTACTGTGCCAAACTCGACACATATTGGGGAATCCTAGTGGTAATTACGCTTAAATGAATAAAAGGAGACCTAGAAAATCTGATTGGTTTGGCACACTAAAGCTTTAAGACAGCCAGGTTACCTAAGTTTTTATCTTGTGGTTCCATGTGTTTAACCTTCGCAGATCATAGTAATATTATGCGAGTTTACTCCTACTTAGAGATTAGTTCTATATTTTGTATACTAACTTGTGTACGAACCAAATACAATAATTATAGAAATATAGTGTTAAGTTTATCTTTGAGACATGGAGAGAAATGAAATTCTGTACTATGTTATGTCATCATTCAGAGATTTTGTATGATAATACGCTTAACGAATCATATCTATATTATTGTTAATCTTTTCATAGTTTCTATCTTGCAGTCGTCGATCAATGAATATTCCTGACTAGATATTTTGCTTGGTAGGTTCTAGAACCGTGTGGAGTAGGCGATTTCATATGTGGCAGAGGCTCTGAATGGATCTCTAATGGCACAGAGCTCTGTAAAGCTTCAGGTTTTGCTATTACCCTTTGCACTGATTTTGTGTCCTTAAAAGGTTGCAATATTCAGAAGTAACTTTCACCAGGGATGCATGTAATATTAATGATAATAATAATCATACTCTACGAATCTGATGTAGGTTTTGCTATTTCACCATCAAGTGATATCGAAGAAACGTCTTGTTATGGTGGGAAGGCTAGTCTTGATTCCATTGCTGATTCATGGCAGGCTTCGAAAACCGGCACGTCATCACAAGCTACTACTAAGAGCTCTGGAGGAACTTGGGAAGATATCTGGCATTGGGGAAGAGATAAACCAATTAGTGAGAGAGTTTGTTGGGCAGTGGGTGGTATGGTTCTAACTGCTGGACTTCTTTTCTCAAGGTTGGATTTTTCTCTTTGCTAGCAGCTTCTAAGCTCAGTATTTTGATTTTTTTTGTTAAAAGCCAATCTCTATTTGCTTGACTAGCTTGAAACTTGATATTTTCTCGCCTTTTTGGCCTGCAAAAGCTAGAAACTTTAAGCTGGATGAACCCGGCCTTTTTTGATACTCAAAAAGTCCAGCTTAATTGCTTACACCAGCTAATCCAAAATTTGACTTGATGTTTATGGTTTTAATTAATTATACACTGCAGCTTCCCTGTAGTTTTCTCTAAAAATGATGATAAAGTACCTCCTTTCCAGTTTTGCATAACCGCTATATATTTATACAAAACATCAGCTTCCGTATCAATTTCCTACTCTAATCTTATGTTACTTATTCCTGTCCGTGATAATCTGTAAAATTAATTTTGTGTTTCATGCATATAATGATTCTGGTGTCTGTGCAAAGCAAATACTTGTGTTTTAAGGGTAGAATTAATTTTAGCAATTGCATATTTAGGGAACCTAAGAGAAGCTGATAAAGAGAGAATATTCTTTCGCAATTTCTAAAGTCCTGGTAAAAGGGGTATATAGAGAAGCTGTAGTGGGTGCTCCATTGGTACCACCAGATTGATGATAGCGAAAGCTGTTTCAAGTTACAAAATAAGAAATGACACCTCTCAAGTAATTTGTGTAATTAGGAGATTTAGGAAGCAGTTTCTCTTCGTTGTTAATCAGAATGATGTGAACTTATGGTATTCTTAAAAGTTTTATTAGTTCAATCTTGCATGCTCAAATTCTAAAACGTGAATAGACTTTTGTGACTTTTCAAACCCCTATAAAATAGACCCAAGAATCTAAATTGATCTGGAAGTTCATTTATTTGATTCGATTAAAAAAATCAGGCTTTTCTCTTGGTTTTTCCGAAACAGAATGAACTTTATGTCATTTCAGTTTGACAGTTATTACTTAGTAGCTGGAACATTTTTTCATAGCTTGATTGATCTGATTGATCTACGTGTATGTTAGCCAAGTATCCCCCGCCTTTGTAGAATATCAATTAAGTGGACTTTTAACAAAATCTTAAGAGTTTTAGATAGTTTTAAAATTGTCAATTGTGTATGCAGCAGGAGAAAAGGCAATAGTCAGCGCCAGAAACAAGCGGCCATGTATCGTACTCTTAGGAATTCGAATTCCCAAAACTCTCCTACCCGAGGAAAAGGGAAGGCAAGTGGAAGATAAATACACCTTCAGATGTGAACGCGTGTTATTTTTATTTGTAAAATTGCGTTTGCACTGTTACATTCAAGGTTGGATTTTGACTATATTGATATAAATCGTTGTTAATTGTTAGTTTGGACATTTATGTAATCCTTTTATTGTTCATGGAAAGAATAGGCTTGTGCTTCTCCTCATTTCCGGACACCATTATGGTGCGATGATGAAGGGCTAGAGACACCTGAGGCGTAGATAAAATAGCCCGATGCTTTGAAAATATTGCGTGCCATTTTCTTAAGGCTACTCGTAGTGTTGTAATTCGGTTTTTCTTCCAAGAATCTTCTGAATAACCTAACGAGAGTTTTCACTAATGAAGCCTATATATGAAGAATGCCATTACAACCTCCAAATAAAGGATTAGAATAGATTAGCCTGATTGAATTTTCTCTGTATCAAATCGATTTAGTTACTCGGCATGTTTAGAGAATGCACAAGCGTCCTATTCTGGATCACCATCGTATGTGTGATGTGAGTTGGGGTTTATTCACTTTTTGCACCTTTGTTTCTTAATTTTTTTCATTTTTGCGCATTAGTTTCTTAATTTCTCTTTTTCCTACCCTGGTATTGCTTTCTTTTCATTTTTGGTCAATTTTGACTGATTTTGAGTTTTCTTTTCCAACCTAAAAAAAACGCCCTAATAAAGCCACTTGTCCAAGTTTTAAGTTTGAAAATTGACTAATAAGGAAAAAAATGTAGAAACCAAGGTATAAAAAAAATATATTAAGAAATCACGGTACGAAAATGAAAAACAGAAGTAGAGTCCAGGGTAAAGAAAGAGAGAAATTAGGAAACCACAGGCTACAAGAAAAAAATAAAGCGAATGAACATAAAGATGAAAAAAACTCATGTGAGTTGTGTATATACCATATAATGACGGCTGAATTTTGATACAGTATCAGTAATTTAAAGAGTGCTCTGCCGTGCATGAAATTCCATACAATATCGCCAAAATCGACAAATTCTTCTGCAAACCTTCTTTCAAAAGTATATCTTTACTCTTTAGCATTACAACACAATTCCGATAAACAAAGTAATCTTTCAGTTGCTACCAGTTATGTACAAATATAAGAATAAAAAAAAAAAAAAAACGCCTTGATGCATTACATAATTTCAACATCGATCGCTAGATACACTTTCGACTACAACACGACTAAATAGACAGAAACTCACAGAAGACGACACCATATTGCTATGTTCACAGGTCTTGGGTTTTTTTGTACTGCATTATGAAGAAAACTCCACCCCATGGTAATTTCTCTTCTGAAATAGATGAAATTACCGTGCAATAGCAGGAAGTGTAGTTTGTAAAATAGCGGAGATTGTCATTCTTTGTTATGCTCAAGACCTTCCAATTCTCGGTGGCTGTTCAAGATAAAGATATAAAAAGGGTGAAGACTTTTGTCAATAATATGGTAATTTACATAGATAAGAGCAGAGCAAACGACAAAATCGCATGTGATGACATCAAATGGTAGTATGATCCAAAAGAGCATTAGAAAATGTTATTAATGAACACATAATGAGATCTATCCAAGTTAATTCAGTATGTCTCTCACTCTCACATAGACAACAAAACGTATAGCGATGTGTATTATAACCTAAGATGATAATCTTTCTTTGTGATTGGGTTTCAACGGAAAGTTTTGCTCTTATAAGATGTTATTTTTCAGGGATGAATAAGAAAGTTTTCGCCTGTCAATTTCTTTGTTAAATTGGTTGGTAATATTTATCTTTACCTTTTTTCTTTTGGAAACAAAATATAACACACAAGGAAATGGATAAAATATAAGCTTAAGTACCTTTTTAAGTGGCTTCGAACTGCTTGATAATACTGGTTTCAATATCTCGAACGAACACATCAGGCTTTTGTCAACACTCAATATGGCGCCAACATTGTCAAACTCACCACCATAATTAGGAGCTGAAAATATTGTCACAAGTCTTCTTTTCGCAAAAAATTCGTATCCATCCTCCACCACCTGCATTAGTATAATAATTAGTATAATATACAGCAGAGCCATTCAAATGCCGGCACGTTTTTTTCTAAAAAAATGAATGTATACACACACAAAAAAGATAACATTTTCAGAAGAAATGATAGGAACGAGGAAAAGGATTCTGCAAAGCGACAATTGCATTGACGGAACAGAATCCACCAACGAAAACAAACAACTTTTGTATACATAGTTACAGACATTATAATAAATAGCCATTATCCATTGCAGTGTCATTTTTTCTCGCCCTAGCATTTAATATTTTTATTCAATTAATGACTTTTACCAACAAGGGAAATTCTGCTAAAACTGAAGGAAGAGAACGGGTTGTGGCAATTTTGGCTCGAGTAAAAAGGCTGAATATGGTGGTGTTTTGTTGGCCCTATTTATAATTTATAACTTGAGTTTTTTTGTCTTTCTATGATATATTGGTATTATTTTCGAGTTGGTACTCAGGTAGGTGATGCAAGTTAAATTCACCTGATGGCCTCGGCAGACAAGGTCTAAGTCATTATTATCCAAAAATTCAGCGACTTTATCAGCCCCAAAAGTACACGAAACACCGCGATCACTATCGGCCCATCCCTCAATACTAGGGTCCGGATCAGCCCATAATAGATCACATAAAAGACCATTATCCGGTATCTCAATGGGTCTCTCAATATCTCTTAATTGATCCAAACTTTGGAACTCGGGTGAGAGCCCACCATGCATACATAAGATCTTATCTTCAATAACGGCACAAACTGGCAAACAGTTAAAGCAGTCCGTAAATATTTTCCACAGACGGACATTGAATCTCCTTTTACATTCATCGTAAAACCCGTATATACGATTGATTTTTGCATCTTCGTGATTTCCTCGTAAGAGATAGACTTTGTCGGGGTATCTTATTTTGTAGGCTAAAAGCAAACATATTGTCTCTAAGCTTTGTTTCCCCCTATCAACGTAATCACCAAGAAAGAGGTAACTCGCATCTGGTGGATGTCCCCCAAATTCAAAGAGTCTCAATAGATCTTGATATTGCCCGTGTATGTCACCTGCATTACAGATGCACCATTACAAAATTCATAAACGAGAGAATTATAATACTAAAGAGTAGTTATAAAAACTATTGAAGCTAGTTTATTGTGATTTTGTAACTTCAAGTCTTCATCATTAAGGAAATGCGTGCCAAATTCACAAGGCTGTTCAAATAAATAAAAATATGGTTTGTAGATTGAACTCTGTAACGCCAATGAAAAGAGTCATCGAGGATGGCTAATAAGAAAATTATTAAGTGCTATGATTACCAAACTTGCTCCTCTTCTGTTCCACCAAATTCTTAAAACTACTTATCTATGGATAACACATGCGTCTGTACTCTGTAACATCATATTTCTTAAAATGTCAAATTTATAAGAGAAGATCCAGGTTTTGAATAACAATGGAATAGCGACAAACATAATAAAAGCGACGAAGGTGACTTATGCAATAATATGTGCCAAAGATTTTTCAAAAATTCTCATATTTCAACGTTTACTAAGGAATCGAGATAACTATGTGTTAAACTATTTTTCTCCAAAAAAAAAAATGAAGACATCTGTATCAATAAGTGCAAGGCAATCTCAAGAATATGCAGCATAAATACCATCGTCTTATTTTATTGATTAATAATTGAATCACGTATGTGGCATACTGTCCAAACATTAAAACTTTCATTTTCACCTTCTTTATACTTACATATAGGCAATAGAACAAATCCCAGGGGTGCAATTCTCAAGCTTGTACAACTTAACCCCCGTTTCCTCGCATAACCAGTTTTACAGATATGTGCAAATATATTTAGGCCTTGAGACTAAACAGAATGTGCAATTCTCCACCATATTGATTAATTGATTGATAACAGAACTATATTTAAGCCTTGGCATGCCCTCTTTAGTAATTGATTTATGATGAAATCACAATTCACATTTATCCCAAAAACATTTAAAAAAAGACTCAACCTTTTCAAACATATACATAACTCCTATCTATATATATACTAGAAAAATACCTTATTGAGCAATTTGATGAGTAATGAAATCACAATTCAAATGCACCCCAAAACACATAAAATACCTTATACATACCGGAAAAATACCATGTTGAGCATTTGATCGGTAATGAAATCAGAATACAAATGTACCCCAAAATACATTAAAAAAACTCAACCTTTCCAACCATATACATACATCTTTGGAGAATATGCCACACACACACACGCACACATATATGTAGATAGACTGGAAAAATATCCTCTTGAGTAATTGATGATTAATAAAATCACAATTCAAATGTACCCCAAAACACATAAAAAAGACTCAACCTTTCCAACCATACACATAAAATCTATACATATATATGTAGAGAGACTGGAAAAATACCCTCTTGAGTAATTGATGAGTAATGAAATCACAATTCAGATGTACTCCAAAACACATGAAAATGACTCAACCTTTCCAGTCATATACATATATATATAGAAAAAGAGAAGGAGAGAGGGAGAGTACCACAGATTCGTAAAATGGGAGGAAATCTAATTTTTGAAGAGTTTGATCAAAATTCATAGAAAAATTTAGATTTTCATCAATTCGTATCAAAATGATGGGTGGGGGGCCGACTTTCTCCACCTATCCTTCCCTTGACTCAATCTTTCCAGCAATACATATAAAATATAGGCATTAATATCAGTAATAAAATCACAATTCAAATGCACCCCAAAAAATATAAAAAAGACTCAACCTTTCCAACCATATACGTAAAATCTATACATATATACACATACATACATATACATATTGGAAAAATACCCTCTTGAGCAATTAATCAGTAGTAAAATCACAATTCAAATATATCCCAAAACACAAAAAAGACTCAAATCTTTCCAGCTACAAAAACAATCTTTAGGCATTAATATCCCGAATATATACATACATATATATATATATAGAGAGAGAGATAGAATGGAAAAATACCCTGCTGAGCAATAAAATCACAATTCAAATGTACCCCAAAACACATAAAAATAACTCAGATCTTTGGAGCCATAAACACAAAATCAATACACACACACACACACACAGATAGATATATAGAGAGAGATAATGGGAAAATACCCTGTTGAGCAATAAAATCACAATTCAAATGTACCCCAAAACACATAAAAAAAAAGGACTCAAATCTTTCCAGCCATAAACACAAAATCAATACACACACACAAACACACACACATGTAGATAGATAGATAGATATAGAGAGAGATAATGGAAAAAAATACAATTTTGAGCAATAAAATCACAATTCAAATGTACTCCAAAACACACAAAAAGACTCAAATATTTCCAATCATAAACACAAAATCAATACTCACACACACACACACGCACACACACATAGATAGATAGATAGAGAGAGATAATGGAAAAAATACCCTGTTGAGCAATAAAATCACAATTTAAATGTACCCCAAAACACATAAAAAAAACTCAGATCTTTTTAGCCATATACACAAAATCAATACACACACACAAACACACACACATATATATAGATAGATAGAGAGAGAGAGAGAGAGAGAGAATGGAAAAATACCCTGTTGAGCAATAAAATCACAATTCAAATGTACCCCAAAACACATAAAAAAAAACTCAGATCTTTTTAGCCTTATACACAAAATCAATACACACACACAAACACATATATATATAGATAGAGAGAGAGAGAGAGAGATAGAATGGAAAAATACCCTGTTGAGCAATAAAATCACAATTCAAATGTACCCCAAAACACACACAAAAAATTCAGATCTTTCGAGCCATAAACACAAAATCAACACACACACACACACACACACAGATAGATATATAGATAATGGAAAAAATAGCCTGTTAAGCAATAAAATCACAATTCAAATGTACCCCAAAACACATAAAAATAACTCAGATATTTCCAATCATATACACAAAATCAAAACACACACACAAACACACATATATATAGATAGAGAAAATGTACCCCAAAACACATAAAAAAAACTCAGATATTTCCAATCATAAACAGAAAATCAATACACACACATAGAAAGAGAGAGAGAGAGAGATACCACAGATCCGGATAGGAGCTTGAAGATGAAGAAGAAAAGGCTGAGATAAAAAGATATGACGAGCGTTGACACATAATTGACGGATCTCACCTTCAGATAACTTAACTTGTTTATTATCTTTACCTTCAATTAATAATCTTTTTATTATATCATCTAATACTCCTTCATCCATCATCCCCTCCATTGTCATCATATTCATCTTCTCTCCTTCTTCTCTTTCCCCTTTCCCTTTCTCTCTTTTTTCTTTATCTCTCTCCCCCTTTTCTCTCTCTCTCTATCTCTATATCATCCGATTCAACATCACCCCCCCCCCACCCCCCCACCCCCACAATTTACTCCGCGTTATTTTCTACTATTATTGTTTTGTTTGATCATGTCAAAACACGTCTAATCTGATGGTCTTTTTAGTGTTTTGATAAGATAAGCAAACCCACTTGCTGAAATGTTTTACCGCTACCCCCACCCTTTTATCAAACTAAAGCATTTTATATCATTTACATTTACACAAAATTTGAGATTCGTTATTAATTTACTTATAATAACTCTATATTATTTTTTTATTTGTTTATTATATTTTAATAATCATAACAATATTACAACCATAAAAATGTGCTCCCTCCGTCCCTAAACAAATACCCCCTACGAAAATACATGCAATTTTTACAATCAAAATTTTCATATCAAAATTACCGAAATGAAAAAATTGAAATTTTCATCATATAGTTCTAACCATAAACTGCGTGATTAAATTTTGAAATAATTTTTCCCGGCAATATAAATATGAAAAAATTATCGGTCAAAATTGTACGTATTTTCGTATGAGACATTTGTTTAGGAACGGAGAGAGTATTAATTTAGGGAATCATATGCATTCCTTGTATATGAGTTGAATTTTGTTTTTTCTTAAATTTAGTAAATTTACAGGGTTACTGATGCATGACACTTTTTATATCATAATCATCAAAATTTAGGAAAAATTATGTTTTGAGAAACCAGATACAGATGCTCTAATAAGTGTTGAATTCATGTGTTTGGAATAAATCCCGTTTAAGGTCCGTTAGCCTCGGCTCGGCTCATTTTTTACTATTACTTAGTAAACGACTTAAGCTTAATAATAGTTAGACTCGCCTCGGCTCATTTTCCATTATAAGATCTATTACCGAACGCACTGTTCAGCTTATAAAATAAAGTTTTTTTTACAATTGTTTTTTGACCATAAAAGTTGATACCAAACGAACAGTCAGTGATGTGAATCTAAAAAATCAGCAAAAAAAATACTCATTCATGGGCCATAAGAAAGCATGCAGCGAGTCCAAATCTTCTACCTTTATTCTCTACCCCTTTCATGTCCTATTACTTATTTTATACAACACAAAAATCTAAAAAACTTGAAAATAATCGTATAATTACTATAATTTTATTTTATTTTAAAATCCACACGCAATTTATTTTGGAATAAATGTATAAATTAATATAAATTAGACATTAAAATGTATAAATTAGTATAAATTTTAGAAAAATTGTCTGAAACAATATTATGTCCAAATGTTTTAAAATTTGTATTAAAATCTTATAAATTTGCGGAATAAGTTGTGAAATTTTAAAATTTGAATGAAAATAGAGCACGGAATGGAATGCGCAGAAGTAGCCCATTAATAACAACGGCCCAAACTAACATAATCCAAACAAACCTGTATTTTTCCACTGCAAAATATATGTTTTCACGCTCAAACCGTAAAAACTAATTACGGACCGTAAATCTGACTTACAGGCAGTAATTTTGACTTACGGTTTATGAAAAAGTCAAACCGTAAGTCAAATTTACGGTTTGTAATTAAGATTTATGGTTTGACTGTAAAATTACCAAGATGCTCAGCCGATCGATCGGCTGAGAAATTACAGACATATAGATACTACATATAAGTGGAAAAAACAACTACATTTTAAAAATTACCCCCACCCCCCTCTCTCTTATAAAAATATGCCAAATTACAAGCATTTAATAATTTTTTGACCTCGATTAACCCAAATTTCTTACTTTTACTCCGAATCAACGTATTTCTTTATTCTCTATTTTATTTAGTGTAAATTTGTAATTTATGAAAAAATCCTAGAAAATATACCAATTTATGAACAAATCATAGAAACTATACCAATTTTACACACATTTGTCAATTTTTATTAAAATTAGGGGGTTTATGTAAATTTATTGATTTAGATAATTATTGCTAATTGTTTACCTACATTTGATTGTATATGTTTATCTTATTTTTACTATGATAAATTTGACTAAGTTATGGTTTTTCATATATTACCCTTTTTCAATTATGTTTTTATGCAATTTTCTTGATTTATAATAATTGTAGAATTTTTAAAATGTAGTTGTTTTCGTAGTTTTTAAAATGTAGCTGTTTTTTCCACTTATATGTGGTATGTATATGTCTGTAAGGTGAATTCGAGATGAGCATGATGGGTGAACTCACATACTTTCTTGGATTGCAAATCAAACAAACAAAGGACAGAATTTTCGTCAATCAAGCCAAATACACGACGGACTTGCTCAAACGGTTCAACATGAGCGATGCAAAGCCGCTAGGAACTCCAATGAGTCCGGCAACAAAACTAGACAAGGATGAATCGGGTAAAAGCGTGGACCAAAAGCTGTATAGAGGTATGATTGGATCCCTCTTATATTTAACCGCAAGTAGACCCGATATCATGTTTAGTGTTTGCTTGTGTGCTAGGTACCAATCGTGCCCTAAAGAATCGCATGTTATAGCCGTTAAGCGCATTTTTAGATATCTTGTAGGTACTTGCAATTTAGGATTGTTTTATCCTCATGATACTTCTTTTGAATTGCTTGGCTATTCCGACGCCGACTTTGCCGGTTGTCGATTAGATAGAAAGAGTACTAGTGGCACTTGCCATTTTTTAGGAAACGCCTTAGTTTCTTGGCATAGCAAGAAACAAAACTCGGTTGCGCTTTCCACGGCGGAGGCGGAATACGTCGCCGCGGGTAGTTGTTGCGCCCAAATCCTTTGGATGCGTCAACAACTAAACGACTTTGAATTATCTTTTGATAGTGTACCTATATTGTGTGATAATACTAGTGCTATAAACCTTTCGAAAAATCCGATCCAACACTCTCGCACTAAACATATTAATTTACGTCACCACTTTTTAAGGGATCATGTCCAAAAAGGGGATATTACACTTGAATATATAAGTACCGATAGGCAATTAGCCGATATTTTTACAAAACCCCTTAATGAGGAACAATTTTGTTTTATTCGACGAGAGTTAGGCATGTTTGATGTGTGAAATATACATATATACATGTATTTGATTAATTTCATATTTCAGTATTTTTGCATATTTTTTTCTTGCCAAATCTGTGTCAAAATGTGCCAAAATTTCTGTTTTGTACCTCATTTACAGTCGATCGATCGTCAGCTAAAACGACCGATCGTTTTGCTACAGACGACCGATCGGTCCTTAAAAACGACCGATCGTTTTTATGTTGCACTCACTGGAACATTTTGGTTCCAAAACGACCGATCGTCCCACAAAAACGACCGATCGTTTTTGTGATTTTCAGTGTTAAAACACGTTTCATAACCCTAATTTCATTAAACCTCTCAAAATTCTCACTCTTCAATTCGCCTCCTCCTCCAAAATCACCCAAATTTTCCATTTTTTATCCAAAATTACTCTAATATGGTTCGCACCAAGCAATCGAAGCAACCCCATCTCGTTGATGAACCCGAGGATGAGTACGTGCCTCCACCCACTCGGCCCCGTATTCCTCGCGGTCGCCGAACCGGCTCTTCCTCCACCGCTCCACCTTCGGGCCCCGGTGCCTCGTCCGGCCCTCTTCCTCCTCTCTATCCACCCGAAATGGGTACAAGAGGTATTTTGACCAACTTCACTCTAGACATGCCTCTTTTCCGTGAAAGGTTTTCCGCTCTTATGATAGATTTAAGTTTTTACAAACTTGATATCATTCTTACTCTCAAAGAGCCCTTTTACAAAGAAAATGTCTATGAATTCTATTATCACCTAGTTCTAGATAGGGATTCCAATGACGCACTCCGTTTGCGTTCTTCCTTTAACGGACAACAATTCGTCTACGGTATAGACCGTTTACGAACTCTCTTACGCCTAGATAGCGGCGGTGTCCATGAATCAAGCAAGGAACTTTGTGAAACTCTAGAGATCGAAAACTTCAATGATCTTAAAGACGAAATTTTTCATCCCGCCCATAACAACCGTTCAAACAAAGCCCATGGCCTTCTATTCCGTAACAAACTAGCCTACCACATCCTCTCTCACATCGTCCTCCCACACACCTCCAACTTTACGGATGTTACTAATGAGTACATCTTTCTTCTTGGGTGTATCCACCGCCGAGTCAAACTTGACTTCGCGACACTCATTCTCTTTAAGATGGATTCGCTTAAGACGAAATCCAAAAATGGGCTACCTTACGGTGCCTTAATTTCGGCCATCCTAAAAGACCAAAATCTCGTTCCCGGTGGAACTTTGGTCAAAAACAAGGACAAACACGTTTGGGACACTTCCTACCTCTCCCAAATGTCAATTAAATTCAATAATACCGACAAGTCCATAACTTGGTCCGGTAAGCGGGTGTCCGGCCCCGATTATACCCCTCTTTCCCCCGAAGAGGAAGAGTATGTCGGTCCTAAGCCCACCCCACGTGCTTCTCATGAGGATTTGGATATCTCCTCTGATTCCATTCCCCCCGTCGATATCCCTACATCCTCTCGTCCCTCTCGACGACAAGGAAAAGCTCAAGCGGGATCTTCTTCTCGTATCCCGCGCTCCGACAAGTTCTACGACTCTCTCTACATCAACCAATACCACAATGCGCAAATGACTCGTCGAATGTTTCGATTCATGAATCCGGGACAAGAAGAGCTAGACCGACTTGATCGTGAAAGCGCCGAGCAAAGGGCACAATTTCATGAATTCTTTCCAAACGACGATGACAACGAGGATGATGCGACTTCTCACCGCGACTAGGCGGATAGTTGTTTATTTTATTATGTTTTGATGATGTCAAAGGGGGAGAAATACCTCTCTTTTATTTCTCTTTGCATTGAATTTTTATTATTTCCTTTGAGTTGAACAAGTTGTTTTGATGTAATAGGTAGAAAACGGTTTTACTTGATTATTATGATGCGTTTCTTCCTATATTGCTCTTGTTTAGATGGCATTGTGTGATTGCAATTTTAAATATGCGTTTGTATCTATTTTGATATTATTGCTTTTGGCGCACTTAGATTGATAGTTGATTGGGTTATATACATTGATTTTTATTTGTGGCGTTTGACCATTTTTAGGCAAAATTATGGCCAAATTTTCGCTTGCATATCGATCTTCATTATCCCTAATCTTTTAGCATTGTGTTTACATCGTTTTAAAATCGGATGTTATGACATTTACTTGCTCTTTCTCAAAATACTTTTATCCAAGTAAAGCGTCATCTATACATTTCGGTTATACTTGTTTAAACAAAAAGAGCTTATAGTATGTTGAAATCAATATTTTGTCATCATCAAAAAGGGAGAGATTGTTGAACGTAGTTTCTAATCGATTATTTTGATGATAACAATAATTGTAAAACATGATAAAAGCTCGTTTTGCGTACTAATCATTTATCAGAGTGTTAAAGGGTTTAAATGATAGAATGCGTAATTACGAAGCCAATGGTTCAAGCGGAACGTCAATCGGAATTAAATCAAACAAGTTACAAGCTTTCGAAGTTGGTCGAGAAAACCGAAACATGCCCAGAATTAAAAACGATTGATGTATAAGCAAAAACGATCGATCATATTCAGTGCAAATTTCTTCCAGTGAGCACAACGTAAAAACGACCGATCGCCAAGAGGAAACGACCGATCGTTTTCAGTATAAATTCTTCCAGAGAACTCAGATCAAAAACGACCGATCGTTTTGCAGAAACGACCGATCGTTTCTGTAGATTTTCAAAATCCAGCTTTTAAGCTTTTCCTGAAAATTGGTGAACCACTGCCTGAACCAGCATTTAAGTCTGCCAACAACCAGCAACGGTCTGAATTTAAATGCAGACCAACTTTGGCCTACAAATAGCTTCCAATCCCTTTGAAGAAGATTATCCAAGTATACACAACTTATAAGCAATTCTTACAAAGCTATTCTTCAAGCTTATACTACTAAATCTCACTTGTATTCTTAAATATTCTCGAGAGTATTATTCTTGTAATTCTATAAACTTCGAGATACTATTTTTTAGTGAGTGCTCAAATTTGTAAAAGAGTAATTTTATAAACTCATTTGTGAGCGAGTGAATTGGGTAGAGGCTTTTAAGCAAGTGTAGCTTAAAAGCTCTAGGTCATTTATTCGGGATACTCATATAGTGAGGGGGAGCGTAATCGGTTGATTAAGCTCGTTAAGGTGTAACCTTGAAACAAAGATTTTAGTGAAACACTCGGTAGTGAAAATACCGAGGAGAGGACGTAGGCGCGGTTTGCCGAACCTCTATAAATCTTGCGTTATTTCTTTCACTTAACTCTTACTTTTCGTATTTATTTATCGCATACATTTATTGCTTGCCTAGATTTATCTAGTAATAATTAGTTAACGAAAGAGTTTTAGTTATAAATATCACTCATTAACCTAGTTAATAACCCATAGATTTCATTCCGCGAAAAACGTACAAAACCTTATTCACCCCCCCTCTAAGGTTTAGACTCCTACGGACCAACAATTGGTATCAGAGCTTAGCTATTCTATTCATAAAAATCTAACGATTTTATAGTTTAAAGATCCACTATGTCTTCATACGCCGACTCTAAATCCATAACTAGGCCACCATTCTTTGACGGTACTAACTATCCCTATTGGAGAGACCTTATGAAAAATTTCCTTTGTGGTTTTGAAATAGACCAATGGATAAGTATTAGTAAAGGCTATAGAACGCCTAGGAGAAATGGCGAAGATAAACTTGTAGAGGAACTAGACACCGATGAACGCCTCGCATTTTCCCTAAATTGTAGGGCTATGACTTCCATCACTTGTGCGCTCTCGCCTAGTGAATATGATAAGATTTCCGGTTGTGATACCGCTAAGCAAATGTGGGATAAGCTAGCTATTATGCACGAAGGAACTAGTCAAGTTAAGGACTCTAAAATTAGCATGCTTATTCATGATTATGAATTATTTAAAGTCGATGATGACGAGTCTATTGCCTCTATGTACACTCGTTTTACTAAGATTACTAATGATCTTAAAAGACTTGAAAAGGTATACTCTAGCAAGGAGATGGTGACGAAAATCCTTCGAAGTCTTCCAAGAAAGTGGGAATCGAAAGTGACGGCCATACAAGAGGCCAAGGACATGAACACACTCTCTCTCGATAACCTCATTGGATCCCTAAGCACTCATGAACTCGACATGACAACTCGAAAGCATGAGGATGACTCGAAAAAGAAGAAAGGCATTGCCTTCAAATGCACAACAAATGACGATAGCGAAAATGATTCATCTAGTGAGGATGATGAGATGGCTCTCTTTGCCAAACGCTACAACAAATTCCTAAGTTGGAAAAAGAAGGGTGGACAACGCTTTCGGAAAAAGGAATATAAGGAAGAGACTTCCGAAAAATCTAGCAAAAAGGACGAAATCATTTGCTACAAATGTCACAAACCCGGCCATATGCAAAACGAATGTCCCTTGAAGAAAAAGGACAAGTTCGTAAAGAAAAGGGAAAACAAGAAGGCATTCTTGGCCGCATGGGGGAGCGATGATGATAGCTCCGATAGCGACAATGAAGAAGTCGCAAATCTATGTCTCATGGCTAGAGACAATGATACCGAGGATGTAAGCTATCACTCCTCTAACTCCTCTATTTCTAGTGACGATTGTCTTGATATTAATGATGTGTTAGAATCTTTAGAGAAAGCTAGAGGTAAGAACAAATCTTTTAGAAAATTGCTAATTACTCTACAAGACGAACTTGAAAATTTAGCTATGAAAAATGACTCACTCACAACTAAAAATGCCGAACTCATCCTAGAAAATGATAAGTTAGTTGATGACCTTAAGTCATGTAAACTTAAGGCGGATAGCGCCGAACTTACTCTCTCTAAGTTCACTAAAGGTAGTAAAATGCTAAGTACTATATTAGCTTCTCAACAAGGCGCGTATGATAAAACCGGTGTAGGCTACAACCCACTCTTAACGGCTAAGCATAAAAACCTATTCACCAAACAAATGGCTAAAAATGAAAGTAGACAACCAAATCACTCTCATAAAAACAACTCGTATAAAAAGAACTTAGTTTATAATCGTTTTGTTAAACCTATATCGCATGTTAAATGTATTACTTGCAACCGTAGTGATCACTATGAAGATTACATATATTGCCCTAATAGGTATAAGGTTAATAGAAATGATTTGGTTTGGATTCCAAAGGGTCGAGACTCTAACCCTCAAGGACCCAAAAATGGATTAGGGTACCAATGATCGTTTTGTCTTGTAGGTATGCTTGAGGTCAAAACTCAACGAGGACAAGTGGTTCTTGGATAGTGGATGCTCAAGACATATGACGGGAGACAAAACAAAATTCACCACTCTTGCACCTAAAGACGGAGGTTTTGTGACCTTCGGAGATAATAGCAAGGGCAAAATTATCGGTATTGGTAGTATCTCTAAACCATCTAATGTTGTTATCGATAATGTATTGCTTGTGGATGGTCTTAAACACAACTTGCTTAGTATAAGTCAACTTTGCGATTTGGGTCACAAAGTCATTTTTGAAAAATCTCATTGCATCATTCATTGTATTTCAAATAATAAAACTATTCTCATGGGTCAAAGACAAAATAATGTCTATATGATTGATTTGAATAGTTCGGTGGAAAATGAAGTTAAGTGTCTTGTTACTATCAACGACAATGGTTGGTTGTGGCATAGACGACTTGGTCATGCAAGTCTTGATTTACTTGCTAAACTTTCTAGTAAAGATTTGGTAATAGGTTTACCAAAAGCTCCTTATATAAAGGACAAACTTTGTCACGCTTGCCAATTAGGCAAACAAACAAAGATTTCTTTTAAGTCTAAAAATATTATTTCTACTACTCGTTGTTTGGAGCTCATTCATATGGACTTAGTTGGCCCCTCCCGGACACTTAGTCTTGGTGGGCGTGCATATGCTTTCGTCATGGTTGACGATTATAGTCGCTTTACTTGGGTATTATTTTTAACTCATAAGCATGAAGCATTTAGAGAATTCTCTATTATTTGCAAAAAGCTCCAAACACGAAAGGGTTATATGATCAAAAGTATCCGAACCGATCATGGTAAGGAATTTGAGAATACTCCATTTCAAACTTATTGTGATGAAAATGGTATTGATCATAATTTTTCGGCTCCTCGTACGCCCCAACAAAATGGGGTAGTAGAGAGAAAGAATAGAACCCTAGAGGAAATGGCACGGACCATGCTTTGCGAAAATAATTTGCCAAAGTATTTTTGGGCCGAAGCCGTAAATTCCGCTTGTTATATTTTAAATAGAGCCTTAATTAGGCCCATATTAAAAAAGACACCTTACGAATTATGGAATGAGCGAAAGCCCAATATTTCTCATTTACGTGCATTTGGTTGTAAATGCTATGTTCATAATAATGGTAAGGATAATCTAGGAAAATTCGATGCTAAGTCCGACGAAGGAATTTTCGTTGGATATGCTATATCGAGTAAAGCTTATCGTATTTTTAATAAAAGAACTTTATTGGTGGAAGAGTCGGTACATGTCTCGTTTGATGAGAATTTGCCGACAATTGATAAGCCTTTAATTGTTCATAATATTGATGATGATATTTTTCATAAAGCATCTTCTTCGAATCATGTTACATCTAGTTTAGAGTCAACGCCTAGCTTAGATGTTGAACCCGTTGATGAAGAAGTCACTATAGAGAGACTTCAAAAGGACTTAGAATCTAGCGTACATATTCATGAGGATTTGCCTCAAGAATGGCGTTTTGCCAATCACCATCCGCAAGATTTAATTTTGGGTAACCCGGGAGAAAGAGTGCATACACGTTCATCATTAAGAAATATAGTTAATCATTTTGCATTCTTGTCTCAATTAGAGCCCAAGAACATTCATGAAGCGGAACTCGATGAGAGTTGGGTATTAGCTATGCATGACGAATTAAATCAATTCGAGCGTAGTAACGTATGGACCTTAGTACCTAGACCGCGTGAGAAAACCATTATAGGTACGAAATGGATACTTCGTAATAAGATGGATGAATCCGGGGTAGTCATTAGAAATAAGGCTAGACTAGTAGCTCAAGGGTATAACCAAGAAGAAGGCATCGATTTCGATGAAACTTACGCACCCGTAGCTAGACTAGAAGCCATTAGAATGTTGCTTGCTTATGCTTCTTTTAAACGTTTTAAATTATTTCAAATGGATGTTAAAAGTGCATTTTTAAACGGTTTTATAAATGAGGAAGTTTATGTAAAACAACCACCCGGTTTTGAAAATCACGAGTTTCCTAATCATGTGTACAAACTTCGAAAAGCACTTTATGGTTTAAAACAAGCACCCCGGGCTTGGTATGAAAGGCTTAGTAATTTTTTGATTAAAAAGGGTTTTTCTCGTGGTACTTTAGACACTACTCTTTTTATTAAAAAGGATGGTAAAGATATGCTCTTAATTCAAATTTATGTCGATGATATTATTTTCGGTGCTACTAATGCTCGCATGTGCGAGGAGTTTTCTAAATGTATGCAAGGTGAATTCGAGATGAGCATGATGGGTGAACTCACATACTTTCTTGGATTGCAAATCAAACAAACAAAGGACAGAATTTTCGTCAATCAAGCCAAATACACGAGGGACTTGCTCAAACGGTTCAACATGAGCGATGCAAAGCCGCTAGGAACTCCAATGAGTCCGGCAACAAAACTAGACAAGGATGAATCGGGTAAAAGCGTGGACCAAAAGCTCTATAGAGGTATGATTGGATCCCTCTTATATTTAACCGCAAGTAGACCCGATATCATGTTTAGTGTTTGCTTGTGTGCTAGGTACCAATCGTGCCCTAAAGAATCGCATGTTATAGCCGTTAAGCGCATTTTTAGATATCTTGTAGGTACTTGCAATTTAGGATTGTTTTATCCTCATGATACTTCTTTTGAATTGCTTGGCTATTCCGACGCCGACTTTGCCGGTTGTCGATTAGATAGAAAGAGTACTAGTGGCACTTGCCATTTTTTAGGAAACGCCTTAGTTTCTTGGCATAGCAAGAAACAAAACTCGGTTGCGCTTTCCACGGCGGAGGCGGAATACGTCGCCGCGGGTAGTTGTTGCGCCCAAATCCTTTGGATGCGTCAACAACTAAACGACTTTGAATTATCTTTTGATAGTGTACCTATATTGTGTGATAATACTAGTGCTATAAACCTTTCGAAAAATCCGATCCAACACTCTCGCACTAAACATATTAATTTACGTCACCACTTTTTAAGGGATCATGTCCAAAAAGGGGATATTACACTTGAATATATAAGTACCGATAGGCAATTAGCCGATATTTTTACAAAACCCCTTAATGAGGAACAATTTTGTTTTATTCGACGAGAGTTAGGCATGTTTGATGTGTGAAATATACATATATACATGTATTTGATTAATTTCATATTTCAGTATTTTTGCATATTTTTTTCTTGCCAAATCTGTGTCAAAATGTGCCAAAATTTCTGTTTTGTACCTCATTTACAGTCGATCGATCGTCAGCTAAAACGACCGATCGTTTTGCTACAGACGACCGATCGGTCCTTAAAAACGACCGATCGTTTTTATGTTGCACTCACTGGAACATTTTGGTTCCAAAACGACCGATCGTCCCACAAAAACGACCGATCGTTTTTGTGATTTTCAGTGTTAAAACACGTTTCATAACCCTAATTTCATTAAACCTCTCAAAATTCTCACTCTTCAATTCGCCTCCTCCTCCAAAATCACCCAAATTTTCCATTTTTTATCCAAAATTACTCTAATATGGTTCGCACCAAGCAATCGAAGCAACCCCATCTCGTTGATGAACCCGAGGATGAGTACGTGCCTCCACCCACTCGGCCCCGTATTCCTCGCGGTCGCCGAACCGGCTCTTCCTCCACCGCTCCACCTTCGGGCCCCGGTGCCTCGTCCGGCCCTCTTCCTCCTCTCTATCCACCCGAAATGGGTACAAGAGGTATTTTGACCAACTTCACTCTAGACATGCCTCTTTTCCGTGAAAGGTTTTCCGCTCTTATGATAGATTTAAGTTTTTACAAACTTGATATCATTCTTACTCTCAAAGAGCCCTTTTACAAAGAAAATGTCTATGAATTCTATTATCACCTAGTTCTAGATAGGGATTCCAATGACGCACTCCGTTTGCGTTCTTCCTTTAACGGACAACAATTCGTCTACGGTATAGACCGTTTACGAACTCTCTTACGCCTAGATAGCGGCGGTGTCCATGAATCAAGCAAGGAACTTTGTGAAACTCTAGAGATCGAAAACTTCAATGATCTTAAAGACGAAATTTTTCATCCCGCCCATAACAACCGTTCAAACAAAGCCCATGGCCTTCTATTCCGTAACAAACTAGCCTACCACATCCTCTCTCACATCGTCCTCCCACACACCTCCAACTTTACGGATGTTACTAATGAGTACATCTTTCTTCTTGGGTGTATCCACCGCCGAGTCAAACTTGACTTCGCGACACTCATTCTCTTTAAGATGGATTCGCTTAAGACGAAATCCAAAAATGGGCTACCTTACGGTGCCTTAATTTCGGCCATCCTAAAAGACCAAAATCTCGTTCCCGGTGGAACTTTGGTCAAAAACAAGGACAAACACGTTTGGGACACTTCCTACCTCTCCCAAATGTCAATTAAATTCAATAATACCGACAAGTCCATAACTTGGTCCGGTAAGCGGGTGTCCGGCCCCGATTATACCCCTCTTTCCCCCGAAGAGGAAGAGTATGTCGGTCCTAAGCCCACCCCACGTGCTTCTCATGAGGATTTGGATATCTCCTCTGATTCCATTCCCCCCGTCGATATCCCTACATCCTCTCGTCCCTCTCGACGACAAGGAAAAGCTCAAGCGGGATCTTCTTCTCGTATCCCGCGCTCCGACAAGTTCTACGACTCTCTCTACATCAACCAATACCACAATGCGCAAATGACTCGTCGAATGTTTCGATTCATGAATCCGGGACAAGAAGAGCTAGATCGACTTGATCGTGAAAGCGCCGAGCAAAGGGCACAATTTCATGAATTCTTTCCAAACGACGATGACAACGAGGATGATGCGACTTCTCACCGCGACTAGGCGGATAGTTGTTTATTTTATTATGTTTTGATGATGTCAAAGGGGGAGAAATACCTCTCTTTTATTTCTCTTTGCATTGAATTTTTATTATTTCCTTTGAGTTGAACAAGTTGTTTTGATGTAATAGGTAGAAAACGGTTTTACTTGATTATTATGATGCGTTTCTTCCTATATTGCTCTTGTTTAGATGGCATTGTGTGATTGCAATTTTAAATATGCGTTTGTATCTTATTTTGATATTATTGCTTTTGGCGCACTTAGATTGATAGTTGATTGGGTTATATACATTGATTTTTATTTGTGGCGTTTGACCATTTTTAGGCAAAATTATGGCCAAATTTTCGCTTGCATATCGATCTTCATTATCCCTAATCTTTTAGCATTGTGTTTACATCGTTTTAAAATCGGATGTTATGACATTTACTTGCTCTTTCTCAAAATACTTTTATCCAAGTAAAGCGTCATCTATACATTTCGGTTATACTTGTTTAAACAAAAAGAGCTTATAGTATGTTGAAATCAATATTTTGTCATCATCAAAAAGGGAGAGATTGTTGAACGTAGTTTCTAATCGATTATTTTGATGATAACAATAATTGTAAAACATGATAAAAGCTCGTTTTGCGTACTAATCATTTATCAGAGTGTTAAAGGGTTTAAATGATAGAATGCGTAATTACGAAGCCAATGGTTCAAGCGGAACGTCAATCGGAATTAAATCAAACAAGTTACAAGCTTTCGAAGTTGGTCGAGAAAACCGAAACATGCCCAGAATTAAAAACGATTGATGTATAAGCAAAAACGATCGATCATATTCAGTGCAAATTTCTTCCAGTGAGCACAACGTAAAAACGACCGATCGCCAAGAGGAAACGACCGATCGTTTTCAGTATAAATTCTTCCAGAGAACTCAGATCAAAAACGACCGATCGTTTTGCAGAAACGACCGATCGTTTCTGTAGATTTTCAAAATCCAGCTTTTAAGCTTTTCCTGAAAATTGGTGAACCACTGCCTGAACCAGCATTTAAGTCTGCCAACAACCAGCAACGGTCTGAATTTAAATGCAGACCAACTTTGGCCTACAAATAGCTTCCAATCCCTTTGAAGAAGATTATCCAAGTATACACAACTTATAAGCAATTCTTACAAAGCTATTCTTCAAGCTTATACTACTAAATCTCACTTGTATTCTTAAATATTCTCGAGAGTATTATTCTTGTAATTCTATAAACTTCGAGATACTATTTTTTAGTGAGTGCTCAAATTTGTAAAAGAGTAATTTTATAAACTCATTTGTGAGCGAGTGAATTGGGTAGAGGCTTTTAAGCAAGTGTAGCTTAAAAGCTCTAGGTCATTTATTCGGGATACTCATATAGTGAGGGGGAGCGTAATCGGTTGATTAAGCTCGTTAAGGTGTAACCTTGAAACAAAGATTTTAGTGAAACACTCGGTAGTGAAAATACCGAGGAGAGGACGTAGGCGCGGTTTGCCGAACCTCTATAAATCTTGCGTTATTTCTTTCACTTAACTCTTACTTTTCGTATTTATTTATCGCATACATTTATTGCTTGCCTAGATTTATCTAGTAATAATTAGTTAACGAAAGAGTTTTAGTTATAAATATCACTCATTAACCTAGTTAATAACTCATAGATTTCATTCCGCGAAAAACGTACAAAACCTTATTCACCCCCCCTCTAAGGTTTAGACTCCTACGGACCAACAAAGTAGTAGTGTGATAGATTGGTTAGAGTTATTTATTTTGTAGATAAATGAAGTGTAATGAGTTAGAATGAATTGGTGTTAGGGTCATTTATTTTGTAATGTAATGGAGTGAAATGAATTTGTGTTATGGTTATTTATTTTGTAATGGAATGGAGGGGAATGAATTGGTGTTATGGTTATTTATTTTGTAGTGGAATAGAGTTGAATGAATTGATGTTGAGGGTTATTTATTTTGGGAGGAATTCGTCGAATTTACGGACTTGGAATCTTTTAATAGGTCCTCAAAAAAGTAAAATGCTTTCTCAAAAAAGTAAAATGCCTCTTCAAAAAACTAAATTGCCTCCTCAAAAACGACAGAGCCCTGTTGTTGAACGATGTTATTCAATTCGATTATTTTAATGATAACAAAAATTGTAAAACATGATAAAAGCTCGTTTTGTGTACTAATCTTTTATCGAGTGTATTAAAGGTTCAAAATGATATATTGCGTAATTACAAAGCCAATGGTTCAAGCGTAATCTAAATCGGATTTGAAACGAACTAGTTACGGGATTTCAAAGTTTGTCGAGAAAACCGAAAACAAGCCCAGAACAAAAACGACTGCTTAAACGATCGATCATTTCAGAGAAATTTTCTTCCAGTGAGCTCAACGCAAAAATGACCGATCGCAGGCTTAAAACGACCGATCGTTTTAAGTATGTTTTCTTCCAGTGAGCAAAGAACAAAAACGACCGATCGTCAGAATCAACGACCGATCGTTTCAGTGCTATTTTCTTCCAGTGAGCCAAGATGAAAGTCGACCGATCGTTTTACAGAAACGACCGATCGTTTTTGTAAAATTTCAAAATCCAGCTTTTAAGCCATTCCTGAAAATGGGGCGAACCACTGCATTAACCAGCATTCAATTCAGCCAACAACTGTAACGGTCTGAAATTAATTGCTGCATCTTTTCACCCTACAAAAGAGGTCCAAAACCTTCAAGGAAGATTATCCAAGCATCCAAAACTTTATTAAGCAAATACTTCTAAGAAATCCTTCAAGCTTATACTTCCAACTTCTCACTTATTATTCATAAATTATTCTCGATTATATTCTCATTGTAATCTTATAAATATCGAGATAATATTTGTTAGTGAGTGATTCGAAATCAAACTTGTAAAAGAGTATTTTATAAACTCATTAGTGAGCGAGTGAATTGGGTAGAGGCTTTTAAGCAAGTGTAGCTTAAAAGCTCTAGGTCATTTATTCGGGATACTCATATAGTGAGGGGGAGCGTAATCGGTTGATTAAGCTCGTTAAGGTGTAACCTTGAAACGAAGATTTTTAGTGAAACACTCGGTAGTGAAAATACCGAGGAGAGGACGTAGGCGCGGTTTGCCGAACCTCTATAAATCTTGCGTTATTTCTTTCCCTAAACTTTTACTTTACGTATTTATTTATCGCTTATATTTATTGCTTGTTTATATTATTTAGCGTTAATTTGGTAACGAAAAAGTTTAGGTTATAAAATCTACTAATTAACTTAGTTAAATACCCATAGATTTAATTCCGCGAAAAACGTACGAAAACCTTATTCACCCCCCCTCTAAGGTTTAGACTCCTACGGACCAACAATTGGTATCAGAGCTTAGCTATTTTATTCACAAAAATCTAACGATTTTATAGTTTAAAGATCCGCTATGTCTTCATACGCCGACTCTAAATCCATAACTAGGCCCCCATTCTTTGACGGCACTAACTATCCCTACTGGAGAGACCTTATGAAAAATTTCCTTTGTGGGTTTGAAATAGACCAATGGATAAGTATTAGCAAAGGCTATAGAACGCCTAGGAGAAATGGCGAAGATAAACTTGTAGAGGAACTAGATTCCGATGAACGCCTTGCGTTTTCCCTAAATTGTAGGGCTATGACTTCCATCACTTGTGCGCTCTCGCCTAGTGAATACGATAAGATTTCCGGTTGTGACACCGCTAAGCAAATGTGGGATAAGCTAGCTATTATGCACGAAGGAACTAGTCAAGTTAAGGACTCTAAAATTAGCATGCTTATTCATGATTATGAATTATTTAAAGTCGATGATGACGAGTCTATTGCTTCTATGTTCACTCGTTTTACTAAGATTACTAATGATCTTAAAAGACTTGAAAAGGTATACTCGAGCAAGGAGATGGTGACGAAAATCCTTCGAAGTCTTCCAAGGAAGTGGGAATCTAAAGTGACGGCCATACAAGAGGCCAAGGACATGAACACTCTCTCTCTCGATAACCTCATTGGATCCCTAAGCACTCATGAACTCGACATGACGACTCGAAAGCATGAGGATGACTCGAAAAAGAAGAAAGGCATTGCTTTCAAATGCACGACAAATGACGATAGCGAAAATGATTCATCTAGTGAGGATGATGAGATGGCACTCTTCGCCAAACGCTACAACAAATTCCTAAGTTGGAAAAAGAAGGGTGGACAACGATTCCGGAAAAAGGAGTATAAAGGAGAGCCTTCCGACAAATCGAACAAGAAGGACGAAATCATTTGCTACAAATGTCACAAACCCGGCCATATGCAAAACGAATGTCCTTTGAAGAAAAAGGATAAGTTCGGAAAGAAAAAGGAATACAAGAAGGCATTTTTGGCCGCATGGGGGAGCGATGATGATAGCTCCGATAGCGACAATGAAGAAGTCGCAAACCTATGTCTCATGGCTAGAGACAACGATACCGAGGATGTAAGCTTTCACTCCTCTAACTCTTCTATTTCTAGTGATGATGAAATTGATATAAATGATATGTTAGAATCCTTAGAAAAAGCTAGAGGTAAAAACAAATCCTTTAGAAAATTGTTAATTACTTTACAAGACGAACTAGAGAACTTAGCTATAACAAATGACTCACTCACGTCTAAAAATGCCGAACTTACCTTAGAAAATGATAAGTTAGTTAAAGACCTAAGTTCTTGTAAAGAAAAGGCGGATAGAGCCGAACTCACTCTCTCTAAGTTCACTAAAGGTAGTAAAATGCTAAGCACTATATTAGCTTCTCAACAAGGCGCGTATGATAAAACCGGTGTAGGATACAACCCTCTCTTAGCGTCTAAGCATAAAAATCTATTCACCAAACAAGTGGAGAAAAGTGAAAATAGAACCCCAAGTTACTCCCGTAAGAACAATTCATATAAAAGGAACCTAGTTTATAATCGTTTTGTTAAACCTATCTCGCATATAAAATGTATTACTTGCAACCGTAGTGACCACTATGAGGATTATATATATTGCCCTAATAGGTATAAAGTAAGTAGAAATGATTTGGTTTGGATTCCAAAGGGTCGAGACTCTAACCCTCAAGGACCCAAAAATGGATTAGGGTACCAATGATCGTTTTGTCTTGTAGGTATGCTTGAGATCAAAAATCAACGAGGACAAGTGGTTCCTAGATAGTGGATGCTCAAGACATATGACGGGAGACAAAACAAAATTCACCACTCTTGCACCTAAAGACGGAGGCTTTGTGACCTTCGGGGATAATAGCAAGGGCAAAATCATCGGTATTGGTAGTATCTCTAAACCATCTAATGTCGTTATTGATAATGTATTGCTTGTTGATGGTCTTAAACATAACTTGCTTAGTATTAGTCAACTTTGTGATTTGGGTCACAAAGTCATTTTTGAAAAATCGCATTGCATTATTCATTGTATTTCGGATAATAAAACTATTCTTATGGGTCAAAGACAAAATAATGTCTATATGATTGATTTGAATAGTTCGGTGGATGAGGAAGTCAAATGTCTTGTTACTATCAACGACAATGGTTGGTTGTGGCATAGACGACTTGGTCATGCAAGTCTTGATTTACTTGCTAAACTTTCTAGTAAAGATTTGGTAATAGGTTTACCAAAAACTCCTTATATAAAGGACAAACTTTGTCACGCTTGCCAATTAGGCAAACAAACAAAGATTTCTTTTAAGTCTAAAAATATTATATCTACTACTCGTTGTTTGGAGCTCATTCATATGGACTTAGTTGGCCCCTCCCGGACACTTAGTCTTGGCGGGCGTGCATATGCTTTCGTCATGGTTGACGATTTTAGTCGCTTTACGTGGGTCTTGTTTTTAACTCATAAGCATGAAGCATTTAGAGAATTCTCTATTATTTGCAAAAAGCTCCAAACACGAAAGGGTTATATGATCAAAAGTATCCGAACCGATCATGGTAAGGAATTTGAGAATACTCCATTTCAAACTTATTGTGATGAAAATGGTATTGATCATAATTTTTCGGCCCCTCGTACGCCCCAACAAAATGGGGTAGTTGAGAGGAAGAATAGAACCCTAGAGGAAATGGCACGGACCATGCTTTGCGAAAATAATTTGCCAAAGTATTTTTGGGCCGAAGCCGTAAATTCCGCTTGTTATATTTTAAATAGAGCCTTAATTAGGCCCATATTAAAAAAGACACCTTATGAATTATGGAATGAGCGAAAGCCCAATATTTCTCATTTACGTGCATTTGGTTGTAAATGCTATGTTCATAATAATGGTAAGGATAATCTAGGAAAATTCGATGCTAAGTCCGACGAAGGAATTTTCGTTGGATATGCTATATCGAGTAAAGCTTATCGTATTTTTAATAAAAGAACTTTATTGGTGGAAGAGTCGGTACATGTCTCGTTTGATGAGAATTTGCCGACAATTGATAAGCCTTTAATTGTTCATAATATTGATGATGATATTTTTCATAAAGCATCTTCTTCGAATCATGTTACATCTAGTTTAGAGTCAACGCCTAGCTTAGATGTTGAACCCGTTGATGAAGAAGTCACTATAGAGAGACTTCAAAAGGACTTAGAATCTAGCGTACATATTCATGAGGATTTGCCTCAAGAATGGCGTTTTGCCAATCACCATCCGCAAGATTTAATTTTGGGTAACCCGGGAGAAAGAGTGCATACACGTTCATCATTAAGAAATATAGTTAATCATTTTGCATTCTTGTCTCAATTAGAGCCCAAGAACATTCATGAAGCGGAACTCGATGAGAGTTGGGTATTAGCTATGCATGACGAATTAAATCAATTCGAGCGTAGTAACGTATGGACCTTAGTACCTAGACCGCGTGAGAAAACCATTATAGGTACGAAATGGATATTTCGTAATAAGATGGATGAATCCGGGGTAGTTATTAGAAATAAGGCTAGACTAGTAGCTCAAGGGTATAATCAAGAAGAGGGCATCGATTTCGATGAAACTTACGCACCCGTAGCAAGACTAGAAGCCATTAGAATGTTGCTTGCTTATGCCTCTTTTAAACGTTTTAAATTGTTTCAAATGGATGTTAAAAGTGCATTTTTAAACGGCTTTATTAATGAGGAAGTTTATGTAAAACAACCACCCGGTTTTGAAAATCACGAGTTTCCTAATCATGTGTACAAACTTCGAAAAGCACTTTATGGTTTAAAACAAGCACCCCGGGCTTGGTATGAAAGACTTAGTAAATTTTTGATCAAAAAGGGTTTTTCTCGTGGTACTTTAGACACTACTCTTTTTATTAAAAAGGATGGAAAAGATATGCTTTTAATTCAAATTTATGTTGATGATATTATATTCGGTGCTACTAATGCTCGCATGTGCGAGGAGTTTTCTAAGTGTATGCAAGGTGAATTCGAGATGAGCATGATGGGTGAACTCACATACTTCCTTGGGTTGCAAATCAAACAAACAAAGGACGGAATTTTCGTCAATCAAGCCAAATACACGAGGGACTTGCTCAAACGATTCAACATGAGCGATGCAAAGCCGCTAGGAACTCCGATGAGTCCGGCAACAAAATTAGACAAGGATGAATCGGGTAAAAGCGTGGATCAAAAGCTTTATAGAGGTATGATTGGATCCCTCTTATATTTAACCGCAAGTAGACCCGATATCATGTTTAGTGTTTGCTTGTGTGCTAGGTATCAATCTTGCCCTAAGGAATCGCATGTTATAGCCGTTAAGCGCATTTTTAGATATCTTGTAGGTACTTGCAATTTAGGATTGTTTTATCCTCATGATACTTCTTTCGAATTGCTTGGCTATTCCGACGCCGACTTTGCCGGTTGTCGATTAGATAGAAAGAGTACTAGTGGCACTTGCCATTTCTTAGGAAACGCTTTAGTTTCTTGGCATAGCAAGAAACAAAACTCGGTTGCGCTTTCCACGGCGGAGGCGGAATACGTCGTCGCGGGTAGTTGTTGCGCACAAATCCTTTGGATGCGTCAACAACTAAACGACTTTGAATTATCTTTTAATAGTGTACCTATATTGTGTGATAATACTAGTGCTATAAACCTTTCGAAAAATCCGATCCAACACTCTCGCACTAAACATATAAATTTACGTCATCACTTTTTACGGGATCATGTCCAAAAAGGGGATATTACTCTTGAATATATAAGTACGGATAGGCAATTAGCCGATATTTTCACAAAACCCCTTGATGAGGAACAATTTTGCTTTATTCGACGAGAGTTAGGCATGTTTGATGTGCGAAATATACATATATTTGATTAATTTCATATATTTCAGTATTTTTGCTATTGTTTATTGCCAAATCTGTGTCGAAATGTGCCAAAATTTTCTGTTCTGTACCTCATTTACAGTCGATCGATCGTCAGATAAAACGACCGATCGTTTTGCTACAGACGACCGATCGTTCCACAAAACGACCGATCGTTTTTTAGTCTTACTCTCTGGAAGAATTCAGATCTTTTTCGATCGATCGTATCACAAAAACGACCGATCGTTTTTGTGATTTTCAGTGTTAAAACTCCTTTCAAAACCCTAATTTCATCACACTCTTCCAAATTCTCTCTCTCAATTTCGCCTCCTCCTCCAAAATCACCCATATTTTCCATTTTCACTATGGTTCGCACCAAACAATCTAAGCAACCCCATCTCGTTGATGAACCCGAGGATGAGTACGTGCCTCCACCCACTCGGCCCCGTATTCCTCGCGGTCGCCGAACCGGCTCTTCCTCCACCGCTCCACCATCGGGCCCCGGTGCCTCTTCCGGCCCTCTTCCGCCTCTCTATCCGGCTACTATAGCCAAAAGAGGTATATTGTCAAATTTTACTCTCAATATGTCTCTATTCACGGAACGCTTTCCATTTGTTATGCAAAGCCTAAGCTTTCAAAATCTCGAAACCATTCTAACCCTCAAAGAGCCATTTTTCATCGAAAATGTTTATGAATTCTATTACAACCTCGCTCTTGATAGGGATGATGGCGCACTTCGCTTGCGTTCATCATTTAACGGACAACCTTTCGTTTACGGTTTAGATCGTCTACGAAATTTATTACGCCTAGGAAACGATGGCATTTATGAGTCCAATGAAGAAATGTGTGAATTTCTCGAGATCGATCACTTTAACGATCTCAAAGATGAAATTTTTCATCCCCTCCATAATAATCGCTCCAACAAGGCTCATGGCCTTCTTTTCAAATATAAAATGGCCTACCATATTCTATCTCATATCGTCCTACCTCATGCCTCAAATTTCACCGATGTTACGAATGAGTACATCTTTCTCTTAGGTTGCATCCATTGCCAAGTCAAGATTGACTTCGCGACTCTCATATTCCTTAAGATGGATTCGCTCAAAACGAAATCCAAGAATGGGCTACCTTACGGTGCCTTGATTTCGGCCATCTTAAAGGACCTTAATCTCGTTCCCGGTGGAACGTTGTTCAAGAATAAGGACAAACATGTTTGGGATACTTCCTACCTTTCTCAAATGTCCATCAAATTCCATAATGCCGACAAGTCCATAACTTGGTCCGGCAAACGGGTGTCCGGCCCCGGCTATACCCCTCTTTCCCCCGAAGAGGAAGAGTATGTCGGCCCCAAGGCCACACCGCGTGCTTCTAATGAGGACGTCGCTATATCCTCCGATTCCATTCCCCCCGTCGATATCCCTACATCCTCTCGTCCCTCTCGACGACACGGAAAAGCTCAAGTGGGATCTTCTTCTCGTATCCCGCGCTCCGACAAGTTCTACGACTCTCTCTACATCAACCAATACCATAATGCGCAAACGACTCGTCGCATGTTTCGATTTTTGAACCCGGGACAAGAAGAGCTAGACCGACTTGATCGTGAAAGCGCCGAGCAAAGGGCACAATTTCATGAATTCTTTCCCAATGACGACGACGACGACGAAGATGATGCGACTTCCCACCGCGACTAGGCGGTTATTTTTTTCATGTTTTTGATGATGTCAAAGGGGGAGAAGTACCTCTCTATATTGTTTTTCTCTTTGCATTGTATTTCTATTTCCTTTGAGTTGAACAAGTTGTTTTTGATGTAATAAGTAGGAAACGGTTTTACTTGATTATTATGATGCGTTTCTTCTTACATTTGCTCTTGTTTATATGGCATTGTGTGATTGCGATTTTAACTATGCGTTTGGATCTTATTTGATATTATTGCATTGTGTGCGCATAGTTTGCTTGTTGATTGGATTATATATATTGTTTTTCTTTTGTGGCGATTGACCATTTTTAGGCAAAACTATGGCCAAATTTTCGCTTGCATATAGATCTTCATAATCCCTAATCGTTTAGCTTGTTTTTACGTCGTTTTAAAATCGGATGTTATGACATTTACTTGCTTTTTCTCTAAAAACTTTTATCCAAGTAAAGCGTCATCTAAACATTTCGATTATACTTGTTTAAACAAAAAGAGCTTATAGTATGTTGAAGTCAATATTTTGTCATCATCAAAAAGGGAGAGATTGTTGAACGATGTTCTTCAATTCGATTATTTTAATGATAACAAAAATTGTAAAACATGATAAAAGCTCGTTTTGTGTACTAATCTTTTATCGAGTGTATTAAAGGTTCAAAATGATATATTGCGTAATTACAAAGCCAATGGTTCAAGCGTAATCTAAATCGGATTTGAAACGAACTAGTTACGGGATTTCAAAGTTTGTCGAGAAAACCGAAAACAAGCCCAGAACAAAAACGACTGCTTAAACGATCGATCATTTCAGAGAAATTTTCTTCCAGTGAGCTCAACGCAAAAACGACCGATCGCAGGCTTAAAACGACCGATCGTTTTAAGTATGTTTTCTTCCAGTGAGCAAAGAACAAAAACGACCGATCGTCAGAATCAACGACCGATCGTTTCAGTGCTATTTTCTTCCAGTGAGCCAAGATGAAAGTCGACCGATCGTTTTACAGAAACGACCGATCGTTTTTGTAAAATTTCAAAATCCAGCTTTTAAGCCATTCCTGAAAATGGGGCGAACCACTGCATTAACCAGCATTCAATTCAGCCAACAACTGTAACGGTCTGAAATTAATTGCTGCATCTTTTCACCCTACAAAAGAGGTCCAAAACCTTCAAAGAAGATTATCCAAGCATCCAAAACTTTATTAAGCAAATACTTCTAAGAAATCCTTCAAGCTTATACTTCCAACTTCTCACTTATTATTCATAAATTATTCTCGATTATATTCTCATTGTAATCTTATAAATATCGAGATAATATTTGTTAGTGAGTGATTCGAAATCAAACTTGTAAAAGAGTATTTTATAAACTCATTAGTGAGCGAGTGAATTGGGTAGAGGCTTTTAAGCAAGTGTAGCTTAAAAGCTCTAGGTCATTTATTCGGGATACTCATATAGTGAGGGGGAGCGTAATCGGTTGATTAAGCTCGTTAAGGTGTAACCTTGAAACGAAGATTTTTAGTGAAACACTCGGTAGTGAAAATACCGAGGAGAGGACGTAGGCGCGGTTTGCCGAACCTCTATAAATCTTGCGTTATTTCTTTCCCTAAACTTTTACTTTACGTATTTATTTATCGATTATATTTATTGCTTGTTTATATTATTTAGCGTTAATTTGGTAACGAAAAAGTTTAGGTTATAAAATCTACTAATTAACTTAGTTAAATACCCATAGATTTAATTCCGCGAAAAACGTACGAAAACCTTATTCACCCCCCCTCTAAGGTTTAGACTCCTACGGACCAACACCTGTCAAATACAAAACGCAAATTATGGAAAGCTCTATCTATAACGAAAAACTCACTTATCAAAAAAAAAATGTTTCAAGCTCAGTGCCGATTAGGAGGAGTTGTTTGCAAGATGGTAATAGACAACAACTCTTTATCAAATTTAGTATTGTTAAAGGTTGTGAACCACTTGAACATGATGCCACACCCCACACCTTATCAAATCGGGTGGGATCAGGATGGACTCCCGGTTCAGGTAACTCATATTTGTTTGGTTCCTTTAGCCATGGGGAAAATATATAATTCTTTAGTCAGTTGTGAAGTTATTGATATGCAAGTCTGCCATATTTTATTGGGAAAATCATGGCAAGATGAAGTAGGAGCTGTTTATGATGACAAACACCACACATATACATTTGAATGGCAAGGAAAAGGAATTCGGATTAGAGTACCCGAGTCTCTTCTTCAAAAGGAGGAATTTTTTTATCATGACCAGATTTTTTCCCTCTATTCAAAACCATGTTTTGCTAGTGCTGATTTGGAGTTGACTAAACATGTTTTAACCGATGATCTCGAAACTAAAAACGACACAATTTTAGAAGATTATAATTCAATGCAAGATTCACAAATACTTGATATTGCTCAGTTGGATTCTACAACAATCTCTCTAAAAGAAACAAAGGAATTTTTTCTCAAAAATGTTTCAAATTTGGAACAAGCCGTTAATATTGTTGCTCAAGAAAGATTTAAGTCGAAAAGCGACAATATTGAATTCAAGAAATTAAGAATTGATGAGATGGATGCATGTAATGTATTAATGGATAGACCATGGAAATTTGACGTTGGTTTTGTCTATAAAGGAAAAGATGATACATATTATATTGAGTGGCAACGATAAAATTTTATGCTAGTTTCAACAGGAAGTATATCAAATGTTTCTAAAGTGGAAGGAAAAAGTTTATTGGCTATCTCTAATGTTGTCAACGATTTTTCTTTTAATATCAATGATTTTAATGGAGTTTTAACTTTGGGAATTAACACGGAATGTGAAGGGATCGAAATAAGAGAGTTAATGAAAGAATTATTAAAGGGGTTTCGAGGTGTCACGCTCGATTCGAATCAGCTACCTTTCATACTTGATATTCAGCATTTGATAGATTTTATTCATGAGTATTTGGATACTGATTGTGATACATTAATTGGAGATACATGAGACAAGGGAAAAATAATGCGCCGATAAAAGATAACAATTGGTTCGATAAAAAATTCGTTTACAATGTACAAATCGGGACGATTTGTTTTTAAGTGGATGAGAATGATGAGGAACGGATGAATACAAGCAGTATTAAGTTCAATAAAAGCAATGGAGTTTCGTTTTTAAAAATATTATTTAGTATTATTTACTTTTATATTTTATTTAGAATATTTAGTTATTACCATTCCTAATTTAATTAGGAGAATATTTAGTTATTTTCTAGTTAGATTAGGATTCTTTTAGATTAGTTATAGTCAGATTATGATTGATATTAGGAACTCTATATATACTCTTTGAGATACGAAGGACATCAAGTATTTTCTAATCAATTATTTCCAGATTTTCGTTGGTGGATTCCAACAAAACACGCCGTTCAAAGGTAATCGAGCAACACACCCGTTTATGTGTTACGAACAATATATTTTAATTCTATTTTCCGCTTCTGTCTTGGGTTAGTGATGCTTATCGGACTTTCTTTCCTTACAGTAATGATTGAATTTCTTGTTTAAGTTTCCCTGTTCAACTTTTGGTTTCATGTGTTTTTGTAATTTATTATTAAAATATGCGATGATTTTAGCAACAGTGTTTACGAAGATATTTTTTTGCTAAAGAATCTTATTTTCTACTCCTCGGTGCTTATGCTTAGTGAACCTCCTAAAAAAGTACGTTCAAACAACTGAAAAAAATACTTTCAAATAACTGAAAAATTGTGAATTTAATCAATTGAAACTGCAGATAAGTTTGAAGAGAAACACGGGGATAAAACATTAGCAGCAGATGCGATTGAAGCTGACGGGCTTAGGAAGTTGGTGAGGCAAACTATGTTTGAAAAAAGTCAAAGCAAACGCATTTGGGGTGAGCTCTACAAAGTCATAGACTCGTCTGATGTTGTTGTTCAGGTGTGAATGTTTACCATTCATTCTTTAGATGAGGAATTTGTTAGGGTTTTTTTCTTACTATATTTTGTTTGTAGTTTACTTGTATCTTTAGAGTGTAAAAACTTGAAGTTTTTAGTTGCATTTTGCGGGTGTGTTTATGGAGGATTCATGTGCAGATTTGCTGAAATAATTTTCTTGAGCTTGAAGTTCCTTACTAAAAAAATGTTTTTGGCGATTAAAATAGGTAAAAAAAATTAGAAAATGAGGAGAGAAATTTTACTGTAAACTGAGGAAAAATTAACGTTTTGGTAGAAAAAAAGATTTTTTTGCTGACTATATATGGATGAGTATCTAAATAAGCAACGACTTATAGCTGACTTAAACCCTGATTTCACAGACCTCAGTGGTGTTAAATTTATTGTCTTGATAGATAATTTGGTTTATGCCTTTTCAATTGCAGGTGTTGGACGCAAGGGACCCCCAAGGTACCCGATGCCATCATTTAGAGAAGCATTTAAAAGAGCATTGTAAACATAAGCACATGATTCTTTTGTTGAACAAGGTTTGTTTAAACAAACCTGTGCATCTAGTGTTTTTTGATTTTGTTTTTAGACATCATTCATGAAGTTGTTTATTTGGGTTTCACGCTGAATACTTGTGCATCTATTTCAGTGTGATTTGGTTCCAGCTTGGGTGACCAAAGGTTGGCTTAGAGTATTGTCCAAGGAATTTCCAGCACTAGCATTTCATGCTAGCGTTAACAAATCTTTTGGAAAGGTAAACCCTTTTAGTTTTTAGTTTTCTCCTTTTATGTTAGCATTAGTGATTTGACAAACATTTAAGTTTCCGAGAGACTGATAAAAAGCAGAAAATATCTCACGGTTGCATTTCTTTCTCCTGAATTTTGTCAACTTATTTTTCATCTTTTTATGGTGCATGGATTTTTGTGTGTGTGGTTGTCATCAGGGTTCGCTTCTGTCAATATTGAGGCAGTTTTGTCACCCAAAAAGTGATAAGCAAGCTATTTCTGTGGGGTTTATTGGATATCCAAATGTCGGAAAGTCATCCGTCATCAACACACTTCGTACTAAAAATGTAATGTTACCGTTGTCTCTTTCCATGTTTATATAATTTTACTTGCTGGCTTAGTTCGACTCATGTTATATCTTTTGATGAACAGGTCTGCAAGGTTGCTCCCATTCCAGGAGAGACTAAAGTGTGGCAGTATATTACTCTCACGAAGAGAATCATTTTAATTGATTGTCCTGGAGTTGTTTACCAAAGCAAAGATACGGAAACAGACATTGTACTCAAGGGTGTGGTAAGTCATTATTGTCTTTTGTTGTGTTACTTCTTTCTTACGTATCCTTTAGTTGATACATTATGCCAATTTCACTAGGACTTAGTCATTGAATTAAATAATACTTGCAACAAAGGATAAAACTAAACTTGTCAATTGAAGTCGGTAGTATGACATACTTACTCAATTGTTACCATTTTTACTTGGAAAAAAAGATATATTAGAAGTTTTTGATTAGATAACCAACTACCAAGTGCCCTCGTGTATTAATATATCAGTGGTGCTTTGATTTTAAACTTATTTTATATATTGTCTCCAGGTACGTGTCACGAATTTACCTGATGCTGCTGAGCACATAGGTGAAGTTCTGAAACGTGTGAAGAAGGAGCATTTGAAAAGAGCTTATAAAATAACAGAATGGTAATTTGAATAAAACCTTTCCTTCATCATGTTTAGTATTTTTTTTAACAACTATAAGTCAATTGTAGCTACTGACTGTCTTCGGAGTCTGCTATCTGTCTATATAATATTTTCCCTATTTCGACTCTCCGTATCGATAACACATTATTTGAAATGTATATATATAGAAGTGATTTTAAAAAAAATGGGCTTGGTATACAATGTGTGATATGTCGTCAACAGAGGAAGCCATAGCCTTGCTCAAGCTTGAATATTTGAATATTTCCTTTAAAAGAACAGCTGTAGTTGTGGTATAGTTTTTAAAAGTGGAGTTGTAGGAATCCTTTACAATAAGCAACATAGTTCTCCAAATGCTGGTTCAGTTTACAGATGAAATTTGGATTCTAGGCTTTTATGCATCACACTTATTTTGTTGTTGCTTCCTAGTCAGTTTGTTACTGGATATCACTTCCTTTCTGTATTTGTATTGGTGTGTAATATTATTTTATAAATAACATGTTCAATTCATTAATGGATTATGTTCTGTTGTTAGGGAGGATGACAACGACTTTCTTGTTCAGCTATGCAAACTATCGGGAAAACTTTTGAGGG
The DNA here is from genome assembly GCA_963920805.1 of Primula vulgaris. Lineage (NCBI taxonomy): Eukaryota > Viridiplantae > Streptophyta > Magnoliopsida > Ericales > Primulaceae > Primula > Primula vulgaris. The sequence continues at coordinate 4,188,062 of OY987216.1, read as the reverse complement.
TGAGTTAGTTCTGTAAGATTTTCATTGGAGACATGTTAAATTCCCCTTGTTTTAGTTGATGTTGCTCTGTAACCAAATCGTACATTCATTATTTATCAAGAAATATAACATTCAAGTATATGTAAGAGAGGACAAGAAGATGATTTTGTTTGTTCAAAATTAACTTCTCTTCTTATAATACCTGGCCGCATTAGGTTTTAATAGATTTATATATTTATTTATTAGGAATAAAAACCTCTCGATGTCTCGGACCAAATGCCATTGCTACTGCCATATGATTATATGATTTTGTATTTTTGTTCAGGGTGGCGAACCGGACTTGATGACAGCAGCGAAGATGATACTTCACGACTGGCAAAGAGGAAAAATCCCCTTTTTTGTTCCCCCACCCAAGGACGAACAATACAAAGATGGTGATGCTGGTAAAGATGTGGCTGTTGCCGATGATCAAGCTTCTGCTGCTTTAAAGGCTATTGCTGATGTTGTTTCGTCTCAGCAACAAACGGATCTCTTTACTGAGAACGAGCTCAAGGGTGATAAACCTGAGCAGGATTCAGACTTCTGCAATGCGTGATTATTTTGTGGCATACCATTATAGATGATTCATTTTCTTACTTTTATTTTTATAATATTTTTCCGCTGTAAGAATCTGAGTTTTTCTTTTCCTTTATAAATTTGCACAAGATTTTGTTAGCTATTTGAAGATCAGAGCCTTGTGTAGAGGTATAATGCTTTGTGAGATGTGTTGTTGCTTTTTTATCTGTGCTGAAATAGTTAAGAAATACAGTATACTATTACTACCATTGCCCTAATATTTGGAGGCTTGGAGCTACTGATTCAGTGTTTTTGGTTAATTTCTGGGATATATTGTTATTTTGGTGCAGAATTATCAAATTACACTCTCACCAAATGTCTGTTATGTGCTTTTGTCATTAATTTAGACGGTAGTATATAAATTGGACAGTTTATTATAATGTGGTACCCAATTAGTAAAAATTGAAAGATGGATACCCAACTTATTAACAACACATAGTTTAATATATCAACGTATTTTTTCCCAATAATAATTAAATGTCGAATTAGTTAGACCAATCATGTACTAAATAAAAATTGATTTTCAAAACCACAATAAAAATAATTGGTACACAGAACTAATCCCAACCATCAATATAAAGGGGGATATATATATATACATAAAAAAAAACACAGTATGGTTACATTTTAATCATAACCATTCATTTAGGGTTTTTTCAATGGTCAAGATATACCTAAAACAAATAAATCATCACACCCCTTAAAACCATATGTAATTAATGGTTAGGATTAAAATGTAACAATAATGTGTTTTTTTATGTGTCGATATATTTTTCCCCTATATATATATATATCCATTTTTATTTTGATCATGCATGCAGCATTTTTTTTTTAATCCAAGACAACTTAATTTTTAATTAGTAACTATTTTCGGTCTTGTCAAAAACTTGAATATGTGTGTTAATTTATTTTAAATAAATGGTACATGTTTATGTTAATATAGCATCAATGAGCATTGACAATAAACCCAAAGAGAAAAAGGAGACATCATCGTCGATAATTTGTATCTATTCTTAAAAGAGATTTTAACTCCAGGTTTATGATAATTAAGTCACAAATTAGGTCCTTAATGATTAACATGTGCAAGATTAAAACCAGTGTCCTTATTATACCATACTTTTGTATTATATATGTTTATACATTGCGAAGGGAAGAAATCACATTAATTATTGTGAGATTATAATTTCATTTGTCATAATGTTATGTTGAATATTTACAAGGGAAGGGGAGATTGCGCATAGTTCCAAATTAATATGAAAAAAGTAGCTAAAAACTTTATATTCGCTCGATAGGTAAACATCTTATACATGCATGGTAAAAAACGGAATAACAATTGAATAAAGTCAAGTAAAGGAACATAAAAGTATAAAGGTGGTAAAATAAAATCTTTATTCACATCACACTCCATGTCTATGAGATTCCTAAGTTTGATCAGAAAGTTTCTCCTAATCTGGAATTAATTATGTTGATCAACACTTCCATTTTCAAGATCAAACACTTGCATTTTCTTCCCATTTTCATTTGTAGGAGTTGATGTTTTCTCATCGATCTCGGTTTTAGATTCAACAGAAGATGACTTTATCTTGTATATAGCGTATATTGTTAATTGGGTAGCACCGAGTACAATTCCGGCTGCATTTGGAACCTACACGTTATATTTTATGACATTAAATTTCCGACACCAAATTCAATAAAACAAACGGTTCTCTGCCACTTGGAGCATTACAATGTGGAACGATAATGTATCGAGATTGTTTTCCTAAAAGGAGATGGATCGATACTTACCAGGACATAATAATCTTTGAGAAGCATAGCGAATGTGAACCAAGCACCCGCATTAAGAAATAGGAAAAATGAGAGGAAGAACGGCATGTACTTCACGCTTTTCGTTCTAATCACAGTCCCCTGTAAAGAAAAAATGGTAACGGATCAAAAATGTAAAAGTCAAATTAGTGTTGGTTCTCACTGTTTTGATCAAAAATGGAAAGAAGTCATATTTTAAAATTGTGATTTTTTAATTTGTAGAGGCAATAAGCACCTACTTTATTATACCATAAGATGTTGATTTTTAATAATTATAAAACTCATATTTCTTCTAAAATGCCGTTTAGTGATAAGTAGCATTAAAATTAAGGTAAAAATGTTTATTTACTTACCATAACTTTAAGAGGAGCAGCATACATTCCAATTGTGACCGTTGCACATAGAACTCCGATAAACATACGACGAGAACTTCCATGTAAGGCAAACAATGTTACTGCAATTACTGCCCCGAGGACTCCAATATTGAGTGCTCCCAGTAAAGCCAGTGATTTTATCTAAAATAAGTATTTATATTTGTTAACCAAAGTATATAATCTATTTAAAATGCTCATACATAATAGGTATATCTGTATGAACTGAGCTAAGTCGAGGTAAAACAAGATAAGAAATGTTGAGAACGACGTGGTTTTATACCCTTTTTTGCTTAGGAGCGTAGATGATGAACAAGGTGTTATAAATGATTTGCAAAGCAACTCCAACGCTGTTAACGGTTATAATTAGCAAACCATCTTCGGGATCAAGAAGTCCGTAAAATGTCCATAAACTTGTGCTTAACAAAGTTGTAATGTATGGTAGCCCATCGAAATTCTCGGCCGATTTATCCTTCATGATCTTTCGGAAAGTTTTTCTATATTAAACACAAGAATTTATAAAAATGTCATTTAGAAATGTATACTATGCTCTTGAGTATTGCAAAATGAAAGCACACATACGGAATCTGTACAATATAATTTTAGTATAATACTTACACTGGAGCTATAAAAGTGAGAATAGACAACACATTGCCTGCAAATATAAAAATTTAAAAGTTTATAAAGGAGTCAGTATGAATATGCCAAACGATGAAATAAGGTAAATTGAGGAACTTACCAATAATTCCTAAAATTAAGTCTGCTCTAGCCATAGAATGTGAAAGTTAGAACTAGCCAATGAACAAGATAGAAAGGGTGAAAAAAACTTCGATAGAAGATATGAATATAATACACTAGAAAGGTTAATATGAAGCTTTTATATATCTTTTTTCCCTCATTAATTCTCCTTCTTGGATTTTGTTAAATAGAAAAATTGTTAGTCTAGTGTTCTTTGTTTTGCCTTCACTTGACTTGCCATTTGTTTTACTATATCAGAAACAGAGCCATGAATCAAATTATAGCCCTAATGTTCAATGCATTATATTTGCCCCTTTATTGTTTTGAAGGTAACATATTACGTCTGCCACTTCTGTTAACGGATTAGTTAATAATGGCAGGCTACAGCAATTTCTTGGAGGTTGAAGGCAACTAGTCCCCGAGTACGAAATGAAAGTGAGTTGCATATAATAACATACTTTTACTTTGTTTAAAACCGTGAGACGTGAGAACGTCTTATTCCATTATTTCCATTTAATCTCCGTTGTTATTTGTTAATACATGTACAAAGATGGGGTTGCAGAGAAATTGCAGTTACAAAGAACAGATTTTATGAACTCTCTGAATCTTTTAACTGTGAGGGGAGAGTTGTACCATTTCCATTGTAAAGAAAATTATACCAGTTTTTGTTTTTGAAGTTAAATTAGTATATAAAGAAATCCTAAAACATAATACTATTTCCAGATATAAACAAGTCCAATACGCCCCCGTGCACTTAAGACATAAGCCGAACACTAAGTACAATTAAAGGACTAGTACCACAACCACACTCAAGTAAATGGGTTGTGGCCTGTGGGTTCAAATCGCATGGATCTTCATTCTAAATAAAAAATAAACTAAAGAACGATTACCAGAAGAATAAACTACCAGACAGGAAAACCATAATACCTAAAAAGATGGTTCAAGATTCATTTCAAATAATGCCGATTCCGATCTACAAGTAATTGCAAGGCAAAAGTTGATACAAACTTCTCACTGACACTGAATTATTTCATTCCAAGGCAGACATTCAAGCATATTACTCGAATAAAACCCACCATTTTCTCGAGCATCCTTGAAATACCTTTCAAACTTAAAGAGGGCAATATGAACGTTTTCCATATAAATAAAATCAAAGGAGACGGTATAAATCCACACTGCGTAAAATCAATTACAGGTACCCAACACGAGCATCAAAATTAAAAAGTAAAAGAGTTGAGACAGATTTTCATTACAAAACTAATGAATAACTAGAGTCACCAAAATAGGGAACTGGAACTTGAATGCTCATCTTCACACTTGCAGGTAATTTGAGCCAATCCTCTTATTCAAAAACTAAACTTGCATCATCAGTCATAGCTGGCATTCAAAAACCTCAACAATTCGTTTCGTTTATTTTCCGCAGCCTTATCCTCCTTTGTTTTGTCAAGCTTCAACAGAATCTACCAATATGAAAAGAAATTGTACTTGATATCATCTCAATATAGTATATAATACATATATGTATGTATACAGAATATAAACTTCTTATTATATGGAGTATATAGATATGTACGTATATGCTCTCTCTCCTTGTCGTAATGTGGTTTAGTTTAAGCAGTGAACAATCAAGTTTATGTTATAGAAACTTCAGGAACAAAGACAATGGGACAGGTTCAATTCTTATTCATAATAATTTTCATCGATTAAAAAGTTTGGATCCAATCAGATCATATTTTAAACTGAAACTGAACTGGATCGAGACCAATCGAACGGCATGTATCGCATCCAAATTAACCTTACTTTTTGCTTCGCGTAAAGGCAGATTAAAGAAACTTGCTTTCAAGTTAAAATAATTTTATAATTACACACTTACACAAATCTCATTTTATTATAATCATTCTAAAGCTGCATTTTACTTAAAAGGGTTATTTTTCTAAAAAGAACGGTTACTTAAATGACAATTTATTACTAAAGAAATAAGTCAACTTCAAATCTAAAATTGATATACATTATGTCCAAACAGATTGCAATTATTGGGTTTGTATACGTTCTTATCAGTTTTCAAGGATTCCAATAGGTCCGTTTAAAGCATCCACAATAGTTTTGTTTTTTTATGACACATGTATATGTTAACTTTTAGGCTCACATCATTGTTTAATTGTAACAAAGTTAAATATTTTTCAATTAAAATTTTAGAATTCAATTGATAGAGACACCTTCTCTTTATTCTACCAGCCACTACCCCTCTAAACCTTTTGTCGGAAATATATTGAGAGAGATGCGTATAAACTATCGAAGATGCGCTGAAAATAGAAAGATACAAGTGATATTTGGGAATAATGGTTAATTATGGTAGTGGGTTAAATCTTTTTACCACATCACCCACTAAAACACTTTTAAATTTAACAAGATTTTTAACAACATTAAAGTTGATGGGTACTATATAATATAAGTAATGTGAATAAAAATTGTTTGTTAACTAAATTTTTTATGTTATAGTACTTGTTACATAAATATTCTAGTTAACAAACATTTTTTTGTTCTATGTTATAGTATCTATCAACTTTAATGTTGTTAAAAATCTTGTTAAATTTAATAAGTGTTTTAGTGGGTGAAGTGGCAAAAAAATTTGACCCATTTACCAACTTCAACCGTTGTTCCACAATAACAGTATAACCCCTGTCGGGCCTGTCCTTTTCTTTCATGTCCATCTTTGTACGCATATTTACTACTAGTATATTTCCTAAAAAAATGGGTAGTGGGTCACTGACTTGTAGAAATATATCAACTAAATTTTTAATTTTTAATTGAAAAATATATAATTTTGTTAAAATTAAACATTAATGTGAGCCTAAAAGTTAGCGTATACGTGTCATTTAAAAAACTTTATATTGAAAATTTTAATAAAACTATTGTAGATGCTCTAACATACCTATTGTAGATGCTCATAGGAATTAGAATTTACAATATTAAATCCAAAGCTCAAACTGTTAAGAGTATTGTGTTTTGTAATCCAAAGACCAACAATTTATAGTCCAAACCAAACCTAATCAATCTGATGGATTCACAATTTTCTCTTACAACTCTAGTTAAAAATTGGAGTTCAATTTATCCAGAAAAACTTCTTGTGTCTGTGGTTTATGTAAAAGTAAACATATTTAAGAACTATTTCATAACAAAAGCAGTAACCGAAACAATGTCTAACCTTTTTTCAATACTCGGTAGCGTATAAACTAGTAGTTCTCTAAACTCTTGAGTTGAAAACCAATCTGACATATGGTTTTTTGCAATCTTTAATTTTGAAACTAGAAAACAGTTTCCAGAAACACAATCAAACATTGCCAATACCAGTTTTATATAAAAAGTCGGTAACCGAAAACATAATCAAACACGAATAGAAGTAAAATTATGAGAAGAGCCTTACCTTCTTCCCGGAGACAGCACTGCGGCGAACACCATCATCCTTGTCACACCCTAGAAACTGGATATTGTAGGAAAAATAAGTTACGATAGAAAAAGGAAAGTGGGACACAACAAAACAAAATATGTAAGGGAATTGAAATATCTTTTTCTGTGAGTGCAAGAAAGTACCTTTGAAAGTTGAACAGGGCTGCTACCTCCCTCATCCTTTTGCTTCTATATATATCTCCATCACCAGGACAATCAAGGATAGGAAAAACACCAAATAAAAGATACACGATATGTCCCATCATCATGTTACAAACCCCAGCTCCAATTTCAAAGAGCCAATTCATGCAAAGGCAAGAAAGTACTATAAGAACAGTATACAATAACAAGACGGAAATCATGAAGACTCCCCAAAACAAATTTCAAAGCCAATCAAAAAATAAATAAATAAAATTGCAAAATTGCACCACTGTATATTCATCCTGACCCCCTCAACAAATACCAATATTACTTCAAGGGCGACCTCTAGCATAGGTACTACCGTATTTTAAACAAAAAAAGAACTCTTCAGGAAACTTGACTTCAACTGAACGTAATTCTAATACTAACTTCAGCTCCTTAAAGAAACATATACGCGTTCTCTGAATTGAAGGATTTTCAAGGACTTGGAAATCTTTCCATGCTATATATGTAATAAGCGGAGTTAATGGGTAAAATTGGATAAATCGATATAAGCATATTAGCTGTTTACCTCTTTATCTCCATGCTTATGACGTTTCTGTCGGCGACTCTTCCCTTTTTCCTTTTCTTTCTTTTAAAATCAAAAGAGATAAATTTAAGTGACCATGAAATAAAAAACCATAGCAAGTGGAGGAGAAATTTAAAAGAATCACCTTTTTTGTTTTATCAATATGTTTCCGTCTCTTTGTATGTTTAGCCTTATCTTGCTCACTGTCAGAAGAGCTGTAATTTTGAAGTTGAAAAAAATTAGTAAATAAAACCTCTATTGTGGACCACCGACCATAGCAAAAGAAAAAAAAAACTAAGAATAAGCTACCAGTACAATACAAATAAAACTCATACGATGCAAATAAAACTAATTAGAGGGAACAAAGAACCTTGTCTTTTCTACATAAACTTTCTCTTTTCAATTTCTTGAGAAGTACGAATTGCAAAAATACACACCAACATACACTAAAAGACCTGGATGTACATTTGGCTTCCCACCAAAAAAAGTCTTCCTAGATGGCAAGTGCAACGTACACCTAGACAAGGAAAACCATATCCGATATTTTCCCTATCCTAGCTTTGTTTCATAATTACAAAAACCACGGAAAATATTACTGGAGACAAAAGTCCTCCTTATAGCTCAGCAACCATCTTCCTCTAAATTTATTTGCCCTAAAACCTAATAGGGTGCTACTGTTACTTTTCAGAAACATCCCATAAAATGCAAAGTCTCTCTCCCAAAACATCCAATTTATCAGAAATTGTTTACACGTTCATCAGAGATCCAACTTAACCCTAAAACAATCAGGAGGAAAACACTAAATCTTATTTTAATTTGCTTTTAGCATTGTAAATAGTCGTGATCTGAGACTGTCACAACATAAGGCCACAAGTGAGACACGGATGAAAATAAATGTAGACACAATTCACAAATTATACACAAACAAAGAAAACCAAACGTACGTAATCTGCTATAGTCTTGCTTAGAAGAAGTTGTTAGATAAGAGTCAAAATATTAAGTTTTACCGTCAATGCACCCCTGTTCTGTTGTTAGAAATAGAGTATCATTTAGCCAAACAATTCAAATTTTGGATAGAAGGACTAAGATACTTAGTGCTAATATGCATAAAATAAATATAATCTTAAATATTTCAAACGGGAAATATATACCTCACTACACACTACATCCTACAGCCGATAAGGAACACATCCTGCAAACATACAGAATCTCAAGACGAGAATAATAAGAAGAGGGAGAACCGGATTAATTGTTTTGTTATTAAGGGGAAAAGTATAGTTTTTTTTTTGTCAAATTATTAAATGTGTTTTACCCATTTCTGTCAAAAATTTAAATCACCGCCTCCAAAAATCTGAGAACTAAGCGTAAAACTAAACACTACGTTAGAAATAAAAATAAAAATAAAAATAAAAAAATTCAACACACGAGTATACAAACCAGAAATAACACAAGGAAACATAAACAAACATTGTTAAACTATAGCTAATCATTGTTAAATTAAAGATAAACATGGTAAACAATCAATTACTAATTGTTAAATACAACATATAACAAGTGAGAATATTGCTAATCATTGTTAAAAATTAATACAATCAAACATCAATTTACATAATACATAATACATAATTACATAGTATATAAATCAAACAATTAAAGGAGAATACAAACAAAAAAAAAACAAATACGGAATATATTTCGAGTTTTTAATTAATAATTAATATTAAAAAAGTACCTGTAATCATCGGAGGACGATTCATCGGAAGAGTGATCGCGACGGCGGCGTTTGATGGTGGATCGGGTCGGTTTTTTGGCCTTTAAAGAGTCTTTATCGGTTTTCCGGCGACGGTTACGGCGGCGATCTCGGCCGGAAGAAGATGAATCGGAAGAGAGAGACGATGAAGCCACCATCGGAGATAGATAGATACAGATAAATGTATAGATATAGAGAGAGAAAGAGAAAGAGAAAGAGACGGTTTAAGAAAATGGGTCTTTTTATTATATAGTATTAGCAATTTTGTTTAGCCCAACCTCGTTTTGCTTATTGGGCCGGGCCTATATAAAAGCCTGATTTAAGGGAAAAATTTTAGCCCATTACAAACTTAATTACATGCAAATTATGAGAATATTAATCGTAGATCACTTTTTATAAAAAAATTTACATTGGGGTTCTGTACCGAAAGTTTTTTAAATTTAGGTCTTGTACCGAAATTTTTTTAAGTTTAGGTCATCCGGCCCAATAAAAAAAGTTTAAAAGCTGTTTTTAAGCTTAAAAAATAGTTTGTAATTTATACGGGAAATATATTAAAATGTAAAAAAAGAGGTTAAAAGTTGTTTTTAAAATTAAAAAAATATATTATAATCTATACGATAAAGATATCAAAGTGTAAAAAAATAACTTAAAAGCTGTTTTTTTAGTTTTTTTAGTTTTTTTTAGTGTTTGTTTGAATTATTAAGTAAAAAAAATACAAAAAACTTACGAAAATAATATTTTTTTTATTACTTGAAAGGTGGCCTACACTCTAAAATTTTATAAGAGTAATGACTTATAAACAAAAATGTTATTGAAATGTGACGTCCCACCAATGAGCCCGCAAATTATTGGGAGCCGGAACTTGTGCAGTACGGCCAATTCGAACAAAAGATCGGGTGAGTGTCTTTGAGCTTTCATGTCTTTTGCGGTTCGAGAGGGGAGTCTGGTATGGTATCATGTTAATAATTATCAAACATTAGCTGAGTATTGATAAATCGAAGTATTAATATGGCAGTCTCCTTTCCTACTATTAGGCTTATTAATCGAAAATGTGACATCGAATTTAGATGCTAATGAAACCTATATGGACCGAATAATTACCATATACGTGACATCAAATTTATCATCGAAATGGACGGGCTTCACAAATCACTCGTCATTAAACCGATGATGCTCAGGTGACCCTATGACAACATTACGAGGATGGGTTTGGGTGACGCAAAAGTGACACCAAATTAAGTTCAGAACTGAGAGACGTGTAAAAGAAGTAAGTTTGTATTAGAGACAACATAAAATTAGGTTTTAAATTAGATGATATGGACCGAATATTTACCGTATATGTGACATCAAATTTATCATCGAAATGGACGGGCTTCACAAATCACTCGTCATTAAACCGATGATGCTTAGGTGACCCTATGACAACATTACGAGGATGGGTTTGGGTGGGCGCGAAAGTGACAGCAAGTTAAGTTCGGAACTGAGGGACGTGTAAAAGAATTAAGTTTGTATTAGAGACCACATAAAATTAGGTTTTAAATTAGATGATTACGCAATCTAGTTTGACTGAGAAATTCTACATTCTTATATGTAGACAACCATAAAGCAAAGTGGTTTTCTAGCAAAAGCTTTGTGAAATGTTCGTGTAACGAATTGCCCCTTTTAAAAGCGTCGTTACAGTGATATAATCTGTTGGTCGCTCGTTGCTATTTGACAACATTTATTTAGTATCTGATCGTGTGCAATCCTTACATAACAATACGATTGTAATGTCAAAGAGGGATAAGAGTGTGTTAGTAAATAAAAAACTAACACAATATTGTGTAAGGCAAGGTAAATTACATGTTTTTCTATCTGAGACAAAATTGGAAGAAACTTAAAACAGTTAAACGTGCAAACAAACTGCAGCTGCACAGGTAATTTTACTCAAAATTTGGGTATACATCGTTTACAAATTATAATCAAGTGTTTTGTGAGTGATGTTCTTTCTTTTTCGTCAATGTTTCCACATCCACCACATATTGAGATTTCGATTTTCACATCATCCGCATTTATAATCTCTTGCGCCTCTTCGTCAGCTAAGTAAACTTTTCCAAATGTACCATTCATGATTCGATTTAGTATGGAATGAAGCACTTAAATCTAAAAAGCAATTGTCAAACGCAACTAACTGGACACAAATCTAACACCATATTGAACTTTGATTGGGACAAAATAACTAAGGATTACGAAAACACTCGACAAGTATATTCTCTACTTGCATTTGGATTATGTAAAAAACAATCAGAATTCCGAAATACGTCTAAAGGCCTACATTCAACTTGAAAAAACAACATTATGAGACATACTGAATGCCAAATGGCTATAAAATGTCATTTATCGTGTTTACAATGAGAGATCAACTATAATATACAAAAATCAAACTATATTCTAAAAGGATCCCAATTTAACAAACTGTGATATATAGGGGATTTGAAAGTATCGGATTACATTTCCCTAACTCAACATCAGTATGATCTCATATTGGGATCAAAATTCTTGGCTTATAGAACCATCGCACAATATCGAAAGGGACGACAATGCGTGTTATGTTTTTTCTGATTACATCTGTATTTGAATAAATTGTTCAAAAGACTTAATTTCGTATTTTGCAGGAAGTATACAAACTGAGTAAACAGAACTTGTAGTACTTCTTCTTCTAAAAGGATTTGCAACATATATTTGCATGCAAACTTTTCTAAACAGATGTAATTCCGTTCCAATTTCGTAAATCAACTTTGATAATTCCACCAATTAACAGGATATAAATATTACTGACCTTTACAACTAAATTTCAAGTTTTGACATTGTTTTTTCACATCTAATATTCAATGTCTAATAAAAGACAAATATTGTTTGTACTTCCAAATGACTTATAACTGGAAAATCAAAAAATAAAAACATGCACTCATAAAACCATTCTTCAAACGCTTTATCATTTAGTCTTTTTATACACTCATTCAATGAACAATTATATTTCCGTGTGTAACCGGTATTAGAATGCATTTTATTTAATTTTCTGTAACATTATATTAAAAAGTTATAATGAAAATTTTACTGTCAACTGATTATGATACTTAGTTTGGAGATAGATTTTGATGACTTTAATTAAAATTTAAGCATTTATACACCAATGACTAATAGACTCAAAAGTTCACTTCAAATACCGGCATTAAAATAAATGTAACATGAATTCGAAATGTGAGATTTGTCAAAATATTGCTTTTATAAAGTTCAGAATGTGTTTTTGTGTTAAAATAACAAAAACCAAAAAAATATCAAGAGAAGAAAATTAAATAAAACTGAGGATATAAAGCTCAGAAATGTGTTGAACTAAATTTAGTCCTTGGTCTTACGACCTCATAGAGCTGGGATTAGTATTTATCATCATGGCAATATATCCTTCTTATGTATATATAATTTAGTAGTATTAAGGAAAAAGTATCAGATTTATTTATTATGTGTTGAAAACGAAATATTAATATAAAATTCATAATAAAAATATTACATTTAAATCAGTTTAATTATTTTTCAACAGGGAGATTAAAGAAACATAGCAGAATTATTTATATTTTAATTAAGCTTTTATAAAGAAGGATTCAAACTTGTAGTAAAACTTAATTTTTTTTAATTTAGGCATTTAAACCAACTTTATACAGGACAATAAACTAAAAAACTGATTATATCAACTAAAATAAAAAGTAAATTTTATAATTAGATAAAACTGTACAAATAAATCCCCTTGACAAAATAATTCACCTAATAATTCCCTCAGAAAATTAACAAAAAAAGATTCAATCACAGAATTTCAGAATTAGCATGGTAATATAAATACATCACAGGGAACATTTAAAAAACACCTTGATTACCAATTTATAAACAAAAAATATAAATAAATAAAAAGTAAAAGGGATAAATATATATAAAGCTCAGACATATGTGTTGAAAACGAGTATATTCCCAGGCCTTGCGGCCTCATAATGAGCTGGGATAATTGTTTATCATCATTGCTTTTAAATCTAATAAATACAAATATAAATATAGATATTATAAAAATAAATATAATTTAGAAGAAAAGGTAGGAAAATCATAATTAATCAGCGGCCAAGTGAGTAATAGATGTTAATTGGGTTCGTATTTATAATAGAATATGACGGCTAAGGCTAGGGTTTTATAATGTAGAATTACGAGTTTAGCCTTAAAAAAATAGTAAGAGATTTAGCAGGCCTGTTAAATCATGGACTTTTATGAATAATGAAGAAATGGGCTTTGTTTTTTTGTTTTTTTTTAAAAAAAGAAATCGTACTTTTAAATTACAATACCGTGAGATTAGTAATACATTCACTATTTCGAATACTGCCTCTGGATAGTATTGGAAAAGATGAGTTTTAGCATCATTTGAAGTCTATTGGGACTGTTAGTACATGACCTAATATGTGAAACAAACATGTTATTAGAGGGCCCACTTCATTTGAAGTACAATCTCATCCGGTTAATACCCCAAACAAACACTCCCTTACTATACGAAGCGACCTTGGGGAAATCTATGTTCGTATCTTAAACTTAAAAAATGATATGGTTTTGTAATAATATGGCAAATAAAATGGGTTGTTTTATTCTTGATAATGTTACTACTCACAAGTCTATCATATATTCTTGATTTTGCATATGAAACAAACTGTTCATGAACAAGGTTGTGTTAGGCTCTTTAAAGGATCGGTTGTAATCATTTAATTTTCGAAAGAACGTGAAGCTTTTAGATTTATGAACATAAACTTGATCTCTGGCTTGTTGCAGATCATTTGCAATCCTACTTGCGTTATGCATAACTTTCATTGGATGCCGCACTATATTTTTGACGGAACAAGGGGCGACTTGTGAGGTGATACATAACCACCGTCATTTTAAATGATACTTGTCGAATTTGAGAAGAGATCCATAACCATTGTCATTTTAATGAATACTTGTCGAACCGTGCCCACCCCTAGAAATGACTCCAATCAAATAATAGTCACTTATATAAGTTGCACACGCAGGCACGCCTCAAAGAACTAGGGGAAAATGGCCATTCTCTCTTTATTTTTTGTTCACAAAAAAGCGGTTATGGTCTTGTATGTTGCATTTTCAGGGGTCTGAAGTCTGAACAGTGAAGTATCATTTGTTTCCGCTAAATATGTCACTTGCTCTGTAATATACAAATGCATTACGGGACATTTGTATTTGTAGTTGCACTATTTTTATTTTTCAGTTTTCTTTTGAATATAGATCAGTAGAACATAGAGAAGAGAGTGATCGCTGAGTAACTTTGCAGTCTGCTAGTTAATAAAAAAAACTTCGCAGTCGATTAACAAAGTTACGAGAAGTACTAGGACTGCTACAATGACTTTTAAATAGCCAAATTGTGACCATCATCAAATAAAAGCAAGAAAAAATTAAGTTCAGAGATCCGTAAAAATAAATTAATTTCATTGATAAACCAAAACGTCTTGCACTGATAATCAATGACCTAATATTAACTTTACAGGAAAAAAAAAGGCCTAATATTACAGTGAACAGATAGTCCGAATATGGAACCTATTTTTAATCGGAGGGTGGAGATTTGCCCCATTCGCCCTCTGATGCTAACGGTTCTATAACCTTTATAGACCCATTGCTCAACCCCAACGCAAACTGGTTCCGCTCCTGCGGATGAGCTGCTACCGTCAGAGGATACACAGCTTCCCCTCTACAATGATTTATCAGAAATACATTTAAATATGCTCAAGACACTACTGAAAAAATCACTACATCTAGAAAGGAACAATAAAACCATATCTTACAAGGCTGTTTAGTTCCATTACCAAAAAGATTGGTCTGTTTTGTTTTTATTTCTTGCTGATCTACTGAAGCCGTGGAGCATTATACAGCCATGCTATATTTTTGTTGAGAAAAAATTACATTGATATTTTGATGTAAGTAACATTAATACAACTGATTTGTGAACGAAGTTGCCTAAAGCTTTTAGCCTGCAATTCCTTTTCACACTACCAGAAAACATTTCTAGATGCATATAGAAGCCAATAATGAAAACAAGTGGTGGGTTGAACAAAAAAAATAAAAATTGCAGCAGAAACTTGGTTGTTTCATTTCCAAAAAAAAAAATTGACTGTCAAAAATAAAACAAAACAATTATTGGCATTGTCCATACCCATTAGTTCCAGGAATCACCGTCCAGTATGCTGACGAGGCAACATGACACCTGGGTTTTAGAGTGTTCGCCTCTAGCACCCACACACTGCCATTTTCGAGAGAGGCATAGACAAGTTGTCCGTCCCCCGAGTATGTGGCACATGTTATAGGTGCCGAGTGAACAACTCGTGGCAACCACTGCAAGTGAAAAGATGGCCATCAGAAATCATTACGTGCAACATCAATGCAATATAGCAATAGAGAGAATAATGATGTGTATTTGGTAGGCTATATGTATGTGTATAATGTACCTCATTGACTCGCTTCATTTGGAAGGCGTCGTACACTGCCAACATTCTCTGTTGGGTCACCAGAAATAGGAGATCGTTAGGGTGAAACTGGACCCCAGTTTCACCACCTACTGGCGCAACAGCCGACATAATTACAGGAGCTGACTTTATCAGAGTCCACAAGTTGGTGTCCCAAGCACATAGCTGCAAATCAAATCGAATTGTTTACTTATTAAGAGAAAGAAACCATATGTGTAAACAACAGATGCACAATGATATCCCCTAATATATTATATTCCACCAATGTTAAACAGTTTCATGTCTTCTATCAATCAGTCCACTCTTAGAGGACTTCCCATCGTGCAGTATGAAGTATTAAATGACACGCTATAGTCATTATCGCGTCAATACTAAATCAACCAAAAAAAAGTGAGATTTTTAACAGTTTTCTTAGCGAAGGAGAAGGCAATCATAATATAATATGATTGCAATAATCTCCTCAATCTGTCCCAGGTATACACGCATCCTTGAGTATAATTTTAAGAAAAATGGCAACCCACCATCTCAAAAGTCAAACTCATACATGCCTAAGGCTAAGGAGTCCACACATGCATAACTTGGAAAAGAGAGGATTTCACCTAAAAGAAGGATTCACATGGATAAATCGAATTACGAATAATGCAAAAGGTCAAAATTGTTTAAGATTTATTTTGGTTGTTTGTTTATACATCTAAACAATCAAACATTTCACACGAGTACTAGAAGAAAAAAGAGCAATAGTTAAGATAGGTGAACTCACCACACCATCGCCTCCAGATGAAACTAAGACCTTAAGGTTGGTGGAGAATGATAGGCCCGTTATTCCCCTCGTGTGGCCTTTAAGAATTGCAATCTCCTAAACCGGGAAAAATATACCACATTAGTTATAATCACAGAAAGCTGCTAAAACAATATGTTTTGGAAAAATAAAAAAGAAGAAAAAGACTTACAACGTCCTCTTTCACCTCGTAAATTGAAATGGTTGAGTCGTCCAACCCAACAGCTACAATGTTATCATTCACAGGATAAAAAACAACACATGTGGAAACGGGCGGAGGAGCATTAAAGGGTACAATTTGCTGCAATAAGAAAAAATGAAATAAATGAAAAATGTTAATCTTAATTTTGGTGTACCTTATTCTTAGTCAAATGAGAAAACACTTAATATGTATATCTACCTCAAATGTGTCCACGTTAAAGAGGGAAACATCTGCACCATACACTGATATAGCGTAATAGTCATTACGTGAGAGAGTCAAACATGGAACGTCTGTATTTAGACGCTCTCCTCTGCCAGGTTCATTGATCATAACATTCTCAGCGCATGGATTTTTTGGTTTCCACTGTTGTGGGAGAACTCGGGTTGTTGCCTGCAAAAAACATCCTCACCAACATTAGATGAAACTATTATTCACCAAAGTTCAAATATATCAAAACTAAGATAGCTCAAAAACTTACTCGACACCAACTTAAATAATTTTGACCTTACGAGTTTCTTGATTCAGATACCCAACTGGCATAACATGTGTGTTATGCCCAACTTTAAGGTAAGAAATGAGAAAATTCTCAATCTAAGTCACATTTTAATATAAACTTGTTGTAGACTTAAAACTGAAAATGTATACTTGGCCAGGCCAGTAGCCACAGGAAGACGAAATTGGCCAAGAACAATTTACTAGGCCGGCCATACCGGCCAAGAAGAAGAAAATTTCGAAATATATGTTTCTGTTAGGTAATATCAAGTTCTTTAATCAAAAAGATTACAGCTTCACTAACCAAGAAACACTACTTGAAAAATTACAACCACAAAGTGTAAAAATTCTTTCAAAACCAATTCAATAGAAAATATAGTAAAAGAATTTCTAAATTTTATGAGTACACGCAACTTGCCATTATCACATGCCAACGAGAACTTGCAAATCAGTAAAAAACTCACAGCCTAAACAGTACTATACATTTAACACTATATCATGTTACACCCAACTTGCCATTATCACCTACCAACAAAGAACTTGCAAATCAGTAACAAAATCACCCCCTTAACAGTAATATATAATAACATCATATCATGTTGCAGAATATTCCTCAAAATCTTCCATTACCTTTGCACCCGGATTCTCGTCATTACTTTGCCACTTCCAAACATTCAGAATCCCATTAGAGCCAAGAGCAAGGATACCAGAACCAGAATGTGTATAAACCATACGAAGAACCTAGAAAAAAAATGATGAGTGCATCCCTTATTTTCACAAGCAAACCATTTTTTTTTATAGAGAACATACATAAGGAGAGTTCGAACGTAATATGCGTGACACATACCTTATTGGCTGCATTGTCACCCTGTGGTACGGTAATTTTCTGACACTGATCTGGATGCGTAATTTCGGCCAATTGCCAGGGTTGAATTTTATCTTTTATGCCTTGCAAAGTTGTTGAATTTCCGTTGTTGATTGGCATAGGTTCATCTTCACACTACAGAAAAACAAAAAAGAAACATTCAGGTGTCTGGACGTTAGCATCTTCATACTAGAGGAAAACAAAAAAGTACAGAAAAGAAATTAACGAAATATTCAGGTGTCTAGACGTTAGCCATCATGTTTATTTTTATGCTCTCTGACACAATACAAAATAATCTATGATGGCACACGAGTAATAAAACCATATAATGTCAATCAGATCTACATACCGAGTCAAAGATATGTAGATATGAACAACTACCACAAGGCATACTTTCATCTAGTCCACAAAGTGTTTTCCCACAAGCATTCTTTCCCATCTCTTTTTCTCCCTTACAGAAAACCATTGTTACTCTTCCAAGTAAAAACAGCTCAATAGATCTCAGGGAACTCTCCATTTATAGACACATCTTCAACAACTTTCTTTTAATGTACATCTCCAGAGAAGCTATATCCGTAAAAGACACTTATGTGTCTACCTAATCCGTTCGGAAGAGAAACAAAGAGATTGTATCCGTACTAAATGTCACTTTTCAAAACCGAATATTATTTCAATTAAAGGAAAGTGGAACTATTGATTTCTCAAGAGGTTATATCCGTAAATGCCACTTAACGTCCTTGCCTAATCCGTACAAATAGAAAAGAAGAGGATGCATATACCGCACAAATGTAGCCTTTGAAAACCCAAATGTATTATAATCAACTGAAAATGAAATTAGTGACACTTTATATTACCGTGTAGTATCATTTATGTAGAGTACAAATCACTTTTACCAATAAGCTATATACGTAAATGCTACTTACGTCCCTACCTAATACGTTTAGTGAGAAAAGATGAGGGTTTATCCCTACTAAATGTTACATTTGAAAACCTGAATGTATTTCAATCAAAGGAAAACTCCTATCAACGACACTTAAATCATATTACAAAATAAATATATAAACATTGTATGCGGCATGTGCATTTCCTGCCATGGTTGTATCCTAGACCTTTCAAATTCGTCATCTAAAAGACATTTAGTTCCCATATAAAGATACACAGTCAAACCATTCTAAGTCAATGATTTCAAATTTTCACATGTCCCAGTAGAACCTAAAGAATACAAAGGGAAGAGAAGAAACTACAGCCAAACTCAGTTCGTATCAACGCAATTTTCATATTAAAGACTCCAATTTTTTATTGCACTATATTTGACTCATGAACTACTCACCTACAAAACACACATTTTTAACCCATTCGAACTCCTTGATTTATTTCAGTATAACCTAACACATACACGGAAAAGAAGAAGAATATTCTAAAATAAAAAAATGTGTTATCGGCTTTATTGTTTGATAGACATAAATAGAACATGATTCCAGGAAGTACAGTACGATGCACCTTAAGTTGATTTTTTCTTTAAGGATTTTTTGTATAGAAAACATTTTATGGTGGACAAGAATAAACAAAATTCTTTTCAGGGAAAAAAAATCTGAATGGGACCAAACAGTTGTATTGCTACAGGTAATGCACTTATTACAGTATGTTTCTAGGCTGACCTGTGACCAGTGCGAACTGCGAAACATGACCAGTGTGAAACAGAACACAAAACAGAATCATTGCTATGAATACTTAGCACAGAGGGAAAAAGAGTAATAATTGAAAAGTGTAACTTTCATAATGTAAGAGGGGAAAGAGACATACACGAGTTACAGTTTGCTTAGTTGCATTCCTTTTTCCCTCATTAGAGTCTTCCAAGTTGATAGCCGCAGAAACAGAAGAGCCCAAAACCTGACCAGCAAAAACTTACTTATATAATGTAGTAGTTACATATGATGAAAGAAACCTCAATCATATAGCAGGTGCTCATTAGCAGGATAACCAAAATCCAATACTAATTGCAGCTATAGTAATGCTTTAGCTTGTTCATTTATTTTCTTTTTATTATCCAAATTCAGTAAATACATTTGAAATACAAGCCCCTGAAAATTAAATAGGAAAAGGCGTTATGAACATACAGGAGCAGAAGAATCCCTAGCACCCAAGATTGCAGCAGCCGAAGAAGAAATAGCCTAACAATTGTAAAAAGGAGCTAGATATAAAATCCTGACTGCAATTACACAACATATAAAAAGTTGCAGAATAAATATTACTTCCAACCTTAAATGCTGAAGTTTCAACTGATCTTAAAGATCTAAGACTAGCAGCTGTGGCCAATATTTTGAATCCGTTGCCAATTGTAGAAACAGCTAGAAGGTTCCCTTCCTTGTTGAACCTCAACCGAGCTTGACTCTACGGGAAAAGAAAAAAATTAGGCCTGTCTTGGAATTCCAAGTCCTCAGAGTTTTATGGTAAGAAATTTCCACAATATCAGTAAGCATGCACTCAGTAACTCAAAAAATGGATAATTTTTTTTACTTCATGGACTTCAACTCAGTATGCATTCTTCAGTGCACACAATTCCGTGTTAGATAATTTAGATAAACACTTTACCCTGTCCAAGGAATTTAATTTTACAGACTAGTGAGGTTTCTTAATCATCCGAGACCAAAAAAACTTTAAGCTAGCAGTGCTGTGAAATTGAGAGGCACAAAAGTTTTGGACAATGAGTCGACATATCTGATATATGTAAATTGAAAAACTATGCAATACCTAAATCTACAATATTCATGAGTTTTTTGTCCTATATATTATAATTGCAAATACACTTGTTAAATATATAAACATGGAATTATCTTTAAAGGGAGAAATACATTGGTCCTATAATTGGATGTCTTAAGAGCATCCTACATCACGCACACTAATCTATGTTTTAAAATAAATTAATTTAATCTAAGTTTATAGGATGCCCTTTCAAAAGGCGTCTTTCGCAGACTAAATATACTAACAAGCATATAATCAAGAAAATTGGCAAACGCCAAACACACTTGGATATATATATCTGAGGGAATTGACAAACTAAAAAATAATATAAAAAAAAACTAACCGGCAGGCCGCCCTCGGCATGGGTGTTAGTGAGAACTTCAACATTGTTCATATCCCAAAATTTTATTTGATTATCCTCACCCACAGCCAAATATTTATTTTGAGTTGTATCGAAGTGCAAAACTGTCCCAGCAGGCTTCTTTGACAAACCACAGTAAACTCTTTTTTCCTTTCTGTCATCTTCTCTCCATTCTACTAGAAATGACTCTCCTTGTCGACTTGTTCCACAAGAGAACAATCTGGAAAAAAAAGGACAGTGAGCAAATAAACAAGATGATGGAACAACTCTTTGCCAATCTATTACCAACAAAATAAGGAACTTATCTAAAAAGGAAATCAACAGTAACGTAAAACATGCGAGGATCTACTTTTATGTAGAGTAAAAAAAGAAGTACTGTACTCTACATAGATGAGAAGGAATAAAAGGAAAAGGTAGTTTATATCAAGTATACAATAACTATAAACTTACCTGTTTCTATCATCATTGTAACGGAAAGTGCTACACCAAAGTCCAGGAGCAACAAAGTCAACCCGAGATCTCAAGTCATCATAGAACCAGCCCTTTACTTTCCCGTCAACAGATATTGACATTAAAAACTGCAATTAGGTAGAAGGGAAAACATTGTGGTAAACTGTAAACCAAAACTTTATGATTTCCTGTCTGGGTACTATTTATTAAGTTTAAAAGACAATATTGGAATTGCACACGCTATCCACCTTGCTTACATATACCTGGGTATCTCCTATCTCACTTGGACATATGGAATAAATTGGTGCCTGATGACCCTCAAAAGAATATAATCTCTGTCCATTGAAATTCCAGACCTGTTACAACCATCCACGGTTAATAAATATTTGGAATCAAAACTTCCCTAAAATCTTAATCAGAACTGGTCAACATTGTTTTGTACCTTTACAAGCTTATCGTCACCACAAGTTGCTATGCATAACTTGCCATGTGGATGGACAAAAGCCAAATCATTGACTAGACCGCTGTGGGCTTCTACCTGCAATTAAGAAAACATGAAGTTTAAGAAGCAATTTAAATACCCCTACAACTACAAGTTTTCTATTTTACTTTTTTGAAATTTCAAATATTTATATATTTTCAGTAGAGCCGAATGAAACCTGAGTAGACTTTACACCAAAAGTATGTTAAGTTTAGAATTTTACAAGAAAAGGTATAGAATACCAATTACGGTCTACAGATAATCATTCTGATTAGTTGTTAGTCGCTCCGTCTACATGCGGCTAAGATAATCCAAATCAATAAATGCATAGATATACGTGCTTCAAGTTTTTTCCATGATTTGCAACATTTCATTCACTCCCAAAAAAGGGGGAGACAATGCAAAGTTTTTATTATTCTGTACCAATCAAGATGCTGTATTGAACCAACAATTTCGTTTTCTGGACTAAATTCAAAATTACCTCCAAAACCTGTTGTAAATCATAGGAGCCAGGATAAGCAAACAAATGGATCAGATGTTTATTGAAAGCAACCCCTGCAGTATTAAAATCCTATGTTTACAAAAACAGATAAGCACAAAAAGACTTTACAAAGCTTTCAGAAAACAATATTCCACATACCGATAAAACACCCATCTGGACTCCATAAAGCGCGAATCACGGATATATTCCTGTTCCTGGCAAATATAGCCTGTGTTTGCATACTAAATCGTAAGACTTACAAAGAACCTTGATTCATCAATGAATTATGGCAAAAAAATTTAACTAGCCACTGTGACTCATTTTTCCCATAAAACTGCAGCATACATTCTGAACAATAGATTTAAAGTTCTTTTTGGCGGTTGGTAGGCGCACTTTTGAAATTCTTTTTAAGGACTGGCTGGGCCATAAATCTTTCAATCACGTTTTTGCCATGACTCTAAGCGACGATCATGCATCTCAAGGCAACTAACTGCAATTAGAAGTCTTATTTGAAATCTCCATCATCCAGGATTTTGGTTCACTTTGTAAAATTTTACCAACGTTTTAAAAACTCTTAGCCACCATTACAATTTGATTAAGGCTTATTAATTAAGAGCTATTCATCAATTCTTATAACTTCTAGTTCATTAAACAAAGACCTTATTATTCAAAAGCACACCAATACGTAATTTAGTCACACCTTACAAGGATCTTTAATTTTTACCAGTAACATGGATACATTTAAAGCAACGGAACACTAATTAGAATTATAGAAAACGTCAAAACACGCCCTATGTAAATACCCATAAGGAAAATAGAAGTATAACAGAACCTGAAAGGTCGACGAAAGCCTGTTTAAATTTCGGATCATGAATGGCTTAGAAACAATTTTCTGCTCCGTTCTAAGTTCCCAGAGTGCCACTTCACCATTAGCAGAACCAACTAAGCGTAAAAGTAAAAAAAATAGAAATTAGAACTTAGGAGTACAAACAAATAATTTTATCCAAAAAAAATTATCATGAACTCGCTGTATAATAAGATACTGTCGGTATGAGGAGAGATTTATCACAAGTTTTAAAAAAAAAACATCACTAGCCACTGCATAAGATAAAATAAAATAAAAACAAAATAGAAGCCGCGGTATTACGTACCAAGAAGGAGTGTGTGACGAGTAGGATGAAAATCCAAGCTCATAACAGCCGATCCCTGCTGTAAGTTACAGGCCACAATTCTTGGCAAATCATTTAAAGAATGAGTAACGTGTACGCCAATTGTTGAACTCGTTTCCCTTGCAAAGCTGGATGGACCGGCCTGATGATATAAAAAAGTTATGTTAATATCTCATAAAATGAACAAAACACTACGTATTATACATAACCAAAGAGAACGTTTTGCAAAAAAATAATACTTAAACATAGAGTTTACCAAACATACCATGATCTTATGGGGGATTTAAAAAAAATCAATAAATCATTTCTTTTATGTATATGCATAATAATATGAAGTTTTTTAGAAGACAAAGTTGAAAAGGCGCCTAAATTATTTTGCGGCTTAGGTATATATAGGCTCCGGCCCGGCCCTGGCGTCACCATGTGGCACATGTAACAATGATTATTTGCTTTGTAAGGCTACATGCCTACATTAAGCTATTGCCAAAGTTGAAACTCAGATTGACATAGGTAATTAATAAAAAACATATTTGTTGATATATTTAGTGGAATTTTTTTAACTGGGACTGGTATACAATCTCAAGGATGGATTTTTTGATGTTGAGAATTTCGAACATCTCAGATAAGTGATCACGTCTGCATACGTATCTGCATTTGTGACCATGCTTTTAAGACGAGAAATCATACTGAGTGTTTTCATCATTACAAAACGGTGATATACAAATATCATGTATGTAACTTTAGTTTGTACCTCATTAAATGATAGTGCTGATCGCATGCGCTTCATAAACCGTTCATGATCAGCCTTCTGATAATCAGTAGTCCTCAGGTTGGCTTGCGGCGATCGAAGACGTTTCGAGATCAAAGCTAAGAATCATTAAGACGGGGACAGAAAGATTGAAAATGTTAACAAAATAAAATCATCACTTTCAGCAAGTAGCAAGTTTGACGTCACAATCAAAGCAATAACACAAACAATTGCATCTAGTGGTATTTCCAACATATACCACGTTAAGAAATTCAAGAGGGTATGTACGGTTCTCATCATAAAAAGTAGAAAGTAAGGGAATTAAGAACTACATTGAAACCATCGCAACTTCAGGGACAACGTAGTGCTTTTGTGGTTGATCTAAAAATAATTTTTTATAAATAATAAATAAAAACAGAACCGAAGAGCAACAATCTCTGGGTATACTTCAAGAAAATCCAGACTAAACGAGTTAAATTGATTCCACAAAAGAAGAAAGCTTCCTTGGAGTTGCAATTCAAAGCAACAAACAATAATATCAATTTTTATTTTTTTAATTTGGCTAAGAAGCTGCAAGAAAGTCGTCTGGCTCTACCTTGATTTGAGAATTCGGGCATGCATGTTGCAGTGGCAGCAGCTGGTTTTTGAAGTAAAGCTGCACCATTTCCACTACTCGATGCTCCAGAATTTTGGAAAAACTGCATGTAATAAGCCACTAATTAGATATAACATGCATGTGAATTTAAAGTATACAAACACACTAAAAAGACTTATATCAGTGTCAAAACCATTCGATATAGCAACTGCTTTTGTTCACAATTTTAATCATTTTGCCTCGTTGGAAAATGTTCACTAAGACTTCAATCTTAACGGGGAGGATAATATTTCTTAAGATGTCACGATAGTGGTTAGATCCCAGTACCCTTTGAAAGATTCAAGAATCTGTGTATTATAAACACTTTATCTTTTGCTTGGACATAAGTCGTTTCTCTTTGGCACGTCCTCTATATGGACAATGATTAGCATAATGTCTGGTCTATCCATAAAATTCCTTATGATTTTAGTCGCAGATCCTCATTTCTGAACTTTATTACAATTTTTTTTTGAGGCTGAAAGAAAAGAATGTACATTGCCCAGCTCTGAACTTTATACTCCTAAAACTGATGGCTTGACGTAATATTATCTTTTATCTAGAACCTTTTCTACAAACATTTAGAGCCTTAGACATAGAAGGTAGTGGAGCAGTTTCATTCGCTATCTTGGTTTGAGTAAAGGAAAAGAGACAAGCATAGTAAATGATTGTGCTAAGGTGAGGTTTTCATAAACAGCTTCATATGCTCAGGAAGGTATGAGGGCAAAGTTTTGGATTGGTTTTTCATCAAAGAGAGAGTTTCTACAAAGGCCAATATCACCCTTTTACCCAGGAATTGTTGGTCGTAAATTCAAAGAAAGAGTTTCTACGAAGGCCAATATCATTTTTGTACCAAGGAATCGTTGATCATAAATTTAATTTTTCCAAGACCCTTTACTTTTTTTTATATTATCTTCATCATGCCGGAGAAGCAAGACGTAAATTTGAGCGGTATGCAGAAAGAGTAACAAGAAGACTAAGTTACCTCTTTGTCTACTTTAATTATTCAATTAAGAAGAACACTTGTTTCTTGATTCTACTAAACCTAGAAAATCACATTTCACAGTTTTTTTTATTTCTTTAAGAACAGCCAACAGACAGCCTATTTGGAACCAAATTCATTAAGAAGATCCTAGTTGCAGTTTTCAAGAAGTAACAAGTCAAACTTATATTAAAGAGAAAGTGATACTGATATCTTACACTGTCCAGTCCAAGGGATAGGTAAGCATTACGACTTGCAACAGTAGCAGAGGGAACAAAAGAAGAAGTAGATGCCATGTTCGCATTTAAAGGTTTACAAAAATGGTCCGTGAACAAGGTTTCCATTTCCGGAATCGCTCTCCAATTCTCACACAAGCTATGTTGCATCTTATGACTGGATCAACAGCAAAAAAAAAACATAGTTACTAACCAAGAAAGTGGCACCACGGCAAAATAAGTACATATATTTAGACTTGTAAAATAGGAACTCTTAAGGGAAATGGAATGGGCAAAACCAATGTCATAACAACTGCGCCGTGAAGTCTCATATATATTTATAATCACTTAGTAGCCAAAAATTTCATTTACGCAGGACATAAGTCTTAGGGGACATGAAAAAGTTGAAACACTTTTTTAACATTATATAAATTGATACTCCAATGCTACAATGTTGTTTTATATGTACTAAATTTCTTTATTTATATATGCACATGTGGTATTTTCTTTTCTCCCTCCAGGTATAAGAAAAGGTAATAAGGACAGAGATTTTTTTTTTTTTTTATTAAAGGAAGTTTTTATTAACCAGAGAAGAAAAATGTCAATAAGGACAGAGATAGAAAGCCATTGATGAGAAACACATAAATGGTCAAAATCCGCCTTATATCATCTAAGAATAGTTTATTATCTTCGGAAAAATAAATTACCTTTGGTTTAGCATTGTTATAAGTGTCTCAGAACTGATCGAAGGAAAATCATGTTTTTGGCGGAAATTGGGGTTCGCCTCTATAAACGGCTTCAGAGTTGTCACCAATTCGATCCTAGCTGTTTGGGCATCCACATAGCCCCGAAGCTGTGTATGCTCCCTGTAATAATTAAGGTAATAAATATCAAAATGCATAACATCTTATAGTTCAGTTGTTAACCGACGGCTTTTAACCAAACAAACAGCTCCATTTGGGCTAATTATAACAAAATAACTTTAAAAAGACTTGTGAATAATGAAAACTTATAGAGGTTACATGCTTGTGAAAATTTTCATGTACAGGACAGACCAGCTTCTGCATGGTATACTTACAGTTCGACTTTTCCAGATCTCGGATTATATATTTTCCTCAAATTTCCATAAAAAAACAGATGTAATATGAGAAAACGAAATGACTATCAAGCAATGGTGTGATTTTATAAACTGATTGTTAAGTTATTTGCTACCATTTCACTTAAAAGATATTACACTTTTATAAAGACACCAGTCATATTATTAAGTCCACAAGCTCCTCAATTGAAGGTGTAGTGCTTTTTACTTTTTAGGCAAAAAAAAGTTTTAACCAATTCTTCAAATGGGTAGCCGTGAAAAATTCAAACAAGAATTTACATCTGCTCTATTACCATGCTGTTTCAATGAAAGAAAATATTTAATTTAAGATTTTCTCATACCTAAAATTCTCCATGGTCAAGAGGCTGGACATCTCCTGATACACGTCTTCATCATAAGAAGCGAAGAACTTAAGGTCTCTTAGTATCTCAACTGCCCTGGCTTTTTCATTGCTTAAAATATACACAAAACACATAATGGGAGTTAAATATTTTATAATTTAAAGTCTAAACGACCCCAAAAATGAAAATGAACAGAAATTAAAATTAAAATACCGGTCGAGGGCTTCCAGGTACTTTTGCTTCCTAATTTCGAAGAAGATTTTAATCGAGAATCTGTTTTCATCGATTTTAGTAAACCCAAGGAGGTACTTCTCAAGTTCCCTCCATTCCCCAGCTATTGCTTTCTCCTCAAAGTGCTTGACATTGAAAAAAATAGCGGATTCTTGCTCGAGCCTAGATATTTCATCACAATTTCGAAACAAAAAAATACCAGCAGAAGATTAGCTTAATTCTAAACAGCTGAATTAGATTGTTTACAAATCAAAGAAGTACCATCCAACAACAAGTTGCAGTAATTGAAACTCTTTTAAAAGAACTATTTGAGAAATCAAATATAATTAGCATTTAAAATAGCATATCTAGTTCTTATTACCAGCTTTCAAGTTCCGCTTATCTGTTATTTCTATTGCATTATAATGACCAGCTAAAGTCGAATATTTTTGGTTATCTTGCCTAAAAAAGATAGAAGCTTTAAGCACAGTCACACTTTTTACTTCTTTCTTAACCTAAAATAAGCCAGTTCACTTGCATAACAGATGCACCCAAACAAGCCCTCCAAACTTAACAAACAATCATATATGATTCCCTCCATTTTTGTGTGTGTGCGTTTTACATGAAAAGGAGCTCACCCTTTCTACCCATGTAGCAACACGATTTGTATATATATGGTCACAAATAACAGTGCCGGAACCAGGAATCTTAAATGGGAGGGGCCAATATTCTATATAATTTTTTTATACCTTATATGAGTTTTTTTTTCATAACATGAGGGGCGAATGCTAATTTTTGAATATTTAGATCAAAATACATAGAAAAAGGTGGATATATTATTTAGTATTCCTTTTCTTTATTCAAGTTATCTAAATGCATATTTATGAAAGTACTTCATAAAAACTAATAAGCAGCTAAATTAAGCACAATCAGAGTACAATATATATGATGAAAACTAAACCTAAGCATAAGCAAAATGAAAAATAGTGTATCTTTATCCTTCTATTATAATAAGCCAACACACGTCAAATGAGCATGCCCAATTTAGTCATTTTTTTTCAAAAATACCCCTATACTTTTTTATTAATTTTCATATTAACTACTTTCATAAAAAATAAAAAATAATTACACTATTTCTCGCTCTTTAACCACACAAAATTTATTATATCCTATATTTTTTTTTGTCTAAATATTTGTATTATCACAATTTATATTATATTTTTTCCTTATATCCTATATTTTTTTTACTCTACAATTATATTATCATCCCAATTTATAGCGTTTCACACGCAACGTGTCAAGTATTGTTTATTAGTATAATAATAAGTTGAAAGAGAAAAGTCCTATGAAATTACTTCATAAAAACTAATAAGAAACTAAATTAAACAGTCTTATGGTGAGAATTAAAACCTAAGCATGAGAAAATTGTAATATAGCAGCTCTTTATATAATAATAAGTTGAAAGATAAAAAGCCTACCACTGCTAACCCTAGCACTTGTACTGATGACTTGATCGTGTGTATATATATATATATTTTATATATATATATATATGTATATATATAAATATATATACAATCGAATCATCTCCATAGCTAGAGAGAAAAATAGTTTTTTACAATTAGACCGTTCGATAATACTCGCGTTTTTTTTTTTTTTTTGTATCACTTAGAATTATATGGGCATAATTTGTATATTGCTGACGTAGATAACAAATGCCGTCCTTTAAGTTTATTATGTTTATATAATTTAGTCATGTGTTTTTAAAAGATCGAAAAAATTCTCATCGGACTTTTAAGGCAAGTGATGCAGGGGTGCAAGTTATCTACTTGAGGAGTAAAAGTGTCACATTTTTACAAACTTTAGCATCCTCGTAATTATAAAGAATACTACATATTTAAATTTAGATTTTGGTAACATTGTGTCCCGAGTGATATGTGTTTATTTAATACATAGACACCATTATTTATGATATTAACATCATCTAATACTTACAGATATATTTATCATTAACACATGTTAGCATCTCCCTTTAAATATAAAAACAAACACATCCATTGTTTGCAAAAGAAATGTGTAACAATTTTTTAAAAAAATGTATGTCCAAGATTGCTATGCAACATTGAAATAAAATGAATTGAATGGCAAATTCAATGGCTTATCTTTGGTAATAATGTACTCCAGTATAAAAGTTCTAAATTGGAAAAATTAGTTTCTCAATTTTACGACCAAAATTTATGGAGTAGTTGAAAACATAAATCTTCCACAGCATATGTACTACTGTGCTATTTGAAAATTATAATGTGCTAGTACATATGCACCGTAATATTTTGTTAATTAATTTAGAAAATAAGAATTTATTAATTTAAGGAATGTCATTCAGTTACTAATATAAATTATATAAAAGTATAACATAAAAACAAAAATTGGTTAACATTCATTGTAATGAAAATTCAAACAACGTTCACTCTAGCTTGATATATGATTACAAATGACTTGATTCTACAAGTTCGATGAACTAAAACCAAGTGATATTCAACATATAATGATAAAATGAAGCACAATACAAACAATATTTAAAAAACTAAATTATTTCCAACAATTGGCTTGTCTTAAATTTTGACCAGTTTGAAAACACAACACCAAAACTTTTTAATACCCAAAGATCATTTAGAGAATCCAGCATGTTTAACTATAGAAAAACAAAAAAAAAAATATCTATTTTATTAAATTATATTAATTATGCTTGTAAATTTGTATGATATTGATGGGTGGGACAACATATATAATTATTAGAGGTTTTCCAAAATAAACATTATCTCGTTAATTAGTCGGAAATTTTAATGTAATAACATTGGGCCAACTCGGACCGTGTTATATATTGTTTAAGAAAGGTTATTATTTTATGGAAAATTGACTGTATTTATCGAGCATTAAAATTACGCGACTCCTGTTTAGCATTTAGCAACTTAATTAGAATTATTAATTATCCTAAGATAATTTCACTTTTGATAAAAGAAAGGCAACTAAGTACTACGGTTAACTATTTTTGTCAAAAAAGATGGGTCAACTAAAAAAGAATTTGGTCTATGCCCTTTCTAAAACAATCATAAGCGTACCCCCAACTCTGTAACTGTTTATATATACAAATAGTCGGGTATCGGGGTATACATAAACTCAGCTGGGTTCATGTCGAAAAACCCGATCAAGCTGAATGTAGTCCCTTTTGGGTTGAAATGGAAACAACGTTTTTTTTTTTTTTTACTTTTTATATCATAAACAGTTTAGTTGTAAACATCAATTTGAATCAAATCAAACTTTGTCATCAATTGCACATTTTTTTTTAATTGGCCCTAATATCGGAATTCTCATGGATATATATAGTCTTCCAGAGATCTAAAAAACAAGAAAAAGTATTAAAAAAAACATCTTAAACTGGGGAACTCCGCATCATACAATATTGTTTTTATTTCTTCGATCGTTACTTAATTGAATGTTTCTTGACAAAAAATGCCAACCTGGGAGATAGTTTGTTCACTTTGATTCTAAAACGGGCACGTATATTGTGTATTATGTATAAGTATATTGAACTTATAGACCATTGCTTAATTGCTTTTCTAACATTTAGATCAATATATGATCTATATGTATGAAAACTAGATATACCAAAAAAAGCTGTAGGCATTGCAAAACAAAATAAAAAATAAAATTTGACAATTAATTAATCTCAAGTCCGCCTTCCCGAAATGCCAAAAAAAATCGGCCGTTATGCTAGAACGACTCACTTAACTCAGCTCATCTACCTGTTGTCGACATTATTTTATCCTTTTGTCATTTTTAGCTCATAAATGTATAGTACAATTGAAAAAATATTGTCAATTTATCCATGATCGATCGCAATCTGTTATTAATTAGGTTCTCAACTCTTAAGTCATTCACCTTCCTTTTCCTAGATGGCTAGCTAGATCTATCTATATCGGGGAAATACGAGGGAAATATTTTCGTTCTTTCTTCATTTGAAACCAATTCATGAAGAACCCTAGCATGTCATGCAATGATGCAATTCATAAATTGATAAACATCATAACATACAAGTATTGTCACAAAAGTGTATGCATGCATATATACATCGTATATACATCAAACAAAAGATAAAAACAAAAGGGAAACTTACGTTCGCGCCGTCCCGTGATACTTATTCCTGTCCAGGTGTTGGACTATAATCGCCAGGAGGCTCTTGGTGAAATTGTCCATTAAAGAAGTTTGATCTTCGAAAATATCCTAAACACAATAGCGATTTTTAGTAAGAGAGCGCTACAAATTTATTTGGTGAATATAGTTGTAAAGATGAGAGATAATAGAGAGAAAAACAGTCTGATGGAGTAATAATTTGGAAGCTCAACAGTGGTATTTATAGGCTATAAAAGTGTTCTTTTGTCTATTTTTGCATATGAAAGATCAAAATGTAATCTGTATATACTAATTATCACGCATTAATATTTATGAATAGAAGTTATCAACTACAACAGGTTCACCTTAATAACTTGTACATTCAATAGGGAAAAGACTATTTCTTTATTATGCATCTCAAAGACCATCTATGAAATTCATAATATTCTATCTAGAATTACATGTTATGTTTAATTACGACGAGTTGTAGAAAACTTTGAATATGAAGCGTAGGCAAAGTTAATTACTAGCATTTCCGTATATTCACTAGAACTGCTCATGTTCGTCAATATAATTTGACAATTTGAATTTTGAATAGCGCGGTTCCACTTATAACATTAATTAGTTCGGTTTTAAATAAATGATATCGCAAGATGTGCTTTCTCATACAATATTTTTTGTGTTGTTATTGTCCAATACGGAGTAGCATACGTATTGTACGTTGATATACAATTACTTGATACTACTAATTATTGACAATTTGGCAATAATCATGCAATTACTATTGGATGCACTTATTTGATATATCCAGCTGCATGTAGCAGATAATTCTCATATTTGCCTTTTTCCAAATTTTGAAGCACAATCTGCATTTTAATAAGAGTGCAAGATAAACATACGCAAAACATGCAATCATTTCCCACTCTCAATTTAATACATACATATGAGTTAATTGCACCAAGTTCAATGTTTATCACTACTTTTAATTACCAGAATTTATTACTGCCCCCCTTTTAGACTCGATACATAACTAGTTTTGCGTATTGATTTTCATTTGCTCTCGTCATTAACTAGTTTTCAACCGATAAAATATGCAGAAAAGGAATACTAATCAAAAACAAGAATTTAATGATTTCTATCGTGAATTATAATCATCAAGAAATCATCCATCTAGAGCGGTTTATTTTTCTCCTTCTAAATACTTACAACAAAGATAAAACCAGTAGTATGTGACTAATTAAGACACATTCCATCAAAGCACAACACGCTTTTCAACATATACTCCAATTCATGACTTATCATTTACTTATCAATTATTAAGCAAATTAATTAACCAGCCAAACCTCAAAATTATTGACTCTATTATCATTTCATTTTCACATTTTTATTATTATTTGCATTATAAATTTTCAAAATGATCTTATGAATAATAAAACTAATACCCCATTAGTAAATTAATAACTACCAATAAATTACTTAGTTGTACAACTCTATTAAAATCTGTGGATCTTTTTCTTGTACTTTGGAAGGAAATATCTATAGCTACAATATCATTTCAAATTTTAATAAAGGTTCATGTACCAAATTATTATGCCGATTTTAAATCAATTTAATTCTGATGTATGATAATAATTACTAGAGTTAATAGATATTAAAAAGGGTATTCTTTTGTGTAAACATAAATGACCATATACAAAGGATCAATGTTATATAACTTATGCTAACTTACAAGGAAATCGAACACATTGCTTAGTAAAAGATATGACGTAAATGTAAGCCTCCAAAATACAAGTCATCGATAATACATTCTTGTAATAAGGATTATATTTATATATTTTAACGGCTATTCATTCTCTCTGATGTATCTTAACGATTTTAAATTTTACCTCGTATTTGGGGTGTATATATTCATCATATAATCGCTACTAAGATTAGATTGGATACATTTGGGTTTTGGACTGTAAATTAGTTCTTAATGCATGCTTTGCATGATATGATGATACATATAGAGAACAAACGTTTTAATCAATATAACGGTCGGAATACTTGGTATCGAAAATAAATTAATGTTAATTAAAAACCCAACAATCAAGCAAATCATCGACCTAGCTAATTGGTTAATGTTGTAATAAGAGTATGAAGCAAAATTGATTTTGGAGTTGGGCTAAACCACGTTCAATAAGCAAACATAAAAGAATTGGCTCAATGTTTGGTCTTTAAACACAGGGTGCTCCTCTAGAATTAATTGTAGACTGATCGAAAGGGCGAAGTCATAAATGGTATATACGAGGGGTGCCAAAATTTAGAATAGAAAATTAAGGGGTGTCACATCATCATTTGAACGTATTTTAGTGAAAATACATGGTCAAAAATTGAAAAAATCATAATTTTCTGAATCATGAGGATGTCATTGCCCCGATAGTATGCATTTAGCTTCCCCTGGATTGATCCTGATACATATCTATAGATTTATGAGGGTGATAATAAGTGAAAATTCGACAGTGATACGAAGTTACATATGTACGTGGAGACGTGGAGTAAATATTGTTTGTGATTTAGCTTATAAAAAAATCCACTCATTATATATATGTACATAGTACTTGTTTCTGGAATATATGAAAGTAATCTCAGAACTTAAGGGAAAACATTAGTTATGCAAGGACGGTTAAAAACATCTACTTATTAGAAGTCCTTAATTTAAAGCGAAGGCGAATACCCTATAGGAAACAGAGAGATATGACGACAGGGAAGATCGAAATTGAATTATATAACATTATCGAAACAAACTGTAATGAGTCTACTACCTCTAAGTTTCGGACGGATATAGTTTTATAGTTACAAAAATCACTTCGATAATATTCACGGATCCCCAAAAAAAATTCAAATCATTTCTAAGTATAATTATTCTGGTGATGAGAGCTGTTACCTAACAAGATACCAATGGACTTAAAGTGCTATTGCAAGTTACTTTTTTACGTCAATGTTTATTAAGCGGCCGATGAGCTAGGATGTAAAGACCTTACGTTTTTTTCACTTCGACATTGTGAATGCGGTAAAAGGTTATAGGTTCTTTTGATTTTGAAGAGCTTGTTGGAGACTAGAATGTGATAAAGGTTGTGATGGCATGTTCAGAGTAGAAAATCAATCATGAAGATAACAATATTTAGAGAGAGAATATTTCAAAATCGATCAATGTTACCAACGGTTGACCCTAATCCGTCGTCTTATAGTATTGGAAAAGGTTTGGAAGATGCAAGTAACTCGAAGAGTACAACGAATTGTCCTTTCTAGAGCGTATGGACGTATAACTTTACAAGTTGATTTATCGCCTTTGTGTTCATTGTGCAGTCACGCAAATATTACTTAAACAGAATTCTGGTAATGATTGGTTTTTCCAAATTCCACGGCAAAAACAAGCACGCAGGTAATTTATAAAAACTCGTTATAGTTGTAATTAGTAAATAACATATTTAATTTTCTAAAAAAAGTAGTAAGAACTCCCATGGCAGTAAAACCTCTAATTAACCTATCTTAAATCAAATGCAAATGCTTGTCTCTGAGCAATTTCCGAGTCATAGTCAGGGTACGTGCGAGACCCTACATGGAATGTAAACTGACTACCTGAAGCCTCGAATCACAACGATTCATATAGGATAATCAGTCCATGATAAAACCGCTTTGCATAACCAATGAATCATGATTCCGTTAAAAAACGAAAATGGTGCTATTTTGCACTTCCAATGGTAGTGATCAAGAGTAGGGAATTCCATTGAATATCTATCTCATTTCAGTCTTGTTTGGTTGCAACTTCGAAGCAAATAAGAAAAACTTTTTTGTGGTTTTGAAAGAAGCTAGGTCTTCGAGCTTGAAGCTTCTAAATTTGTTCAGGTTAAAAAATCAGAGAAAGAGTCAAGATCTTCGATATATATATATATATATATATACTAGTAAAATTTATGCACGCGTTGCGTGTGAAACGCGTGTGAGGCGCGTAATGACATAAATCTCGTAATATATTTTATTTTTAACATAATATTCAGATTTGGTATAATTTATTATAGTTACGGAGGTTTAAACGAATTGTTAATTAATTTATGGTACATCCGTAATTAGTAAAATATATTGAGGACAAATAGTTAATTAATTAGATTATGTATATTGGTAATTATTAAATTAGAGTGATGATATTTTTGGAAAAATTTGACAAAATTGGGCAGTATCAATTTTTTTTTGGGTTCGCTTATGTTAATAGTATGATACGTACACATGTTTTTAAAATAATACTTCATAACTACGTGCAATTTTGACCGGCTAATAACTTGTATCAAAATTGTCGGAATGAAAATTTTCAAAAGTTGACCATATAGTTCAAATGTTAAATTTTATTATTATAGTTTAAAAAAAATCATTTCGACAATTTTGATATAAGTTATAAGTCGATCAAAATTATACGTAGTTTCGTAATGGATAATTAAATGAGAACGGAGGAAGTATACCGCAAAACTAAATTTTTCCTTGCTTGGCAGTGATTGATTCAATATTTGTCATTCTTAATATTTAGGTCGTCGTGACTTGGAGGAAAAAATAGTAGTTTATCACATTATTTGTGTTAGTACCATTTTGAATATTTTCTTGGCGAAGACCAGCTAATTAGTTATTACTAAAATGTACTTTACATAAAATGTAAATGATTTAATTAGTGGGTTGGTGATGTCTAATCCTTGCGTCAAATTTTGATCATTTCATTACAAAAGTGGAGTTTCTAGATGTGCCACGACGATATACGTACACCTCCTCTTCTTAAATCTCTTTTTTACTTTTTACCTAATTTTGTTCTTCACAAAATCATATAATTTTGGAAGATATATAACAGTAAAGAAATTATTAAGTGTAAGTTGAAATTACCGGATTGTTCATTAAATCGGCTGTTTTTTCCGTTCTGTTAAATAGGGTCGTTATCTCTATTGTTCACATAATAATTTTAGAGCTTCTACATTAGTGTTGTTATCTATATTGTTAATTAAAATAGTTTAGTTATGTTAAATCATGTGTTATATTTATAGTTGTTAAAAAAATTGTTAAATATACCAATGTTTTTAATATTGTTAAGTGATGATGTGACGAAAAACAATTAATTAAAACGTGAAATCTATTTCAACTACTCGTATTTTAGTTCCTATATTAGTGTGAGTTTACAAAATAACTAATTAATGAGATTTTAATTAATAAGTAATTTTAATTAAAATTAGATAAGTTTGTTAAGTAAATACATTAATGTAAATGTTAAATTTAAGTTATATATGTGTCATTTAATATGCAATTAAATAATAATATATCAAAGTTAATATTATTAAAATTAATACAAATATTATGGATGTTATTAGAGGTATAAGAAAAAACTAGAATAAAATGAATTGTGTTTTGTGAAATGAAATAGTATCATCTAAAGGCATAAAAATAAAATGAAAAAAATAATAAATTATGAAAAGTCAAGAGTGGTGGTGTCTAGTGCGGTGCCGCCCAACACGTGATTGTTTCTTTGATTGTGTTATGATTTTTATCTGCCAACGCGTAATAATTGCCGATAAAAAGTATACAGTTTTTGGGTTTAAATGATTTATCACAAAACTTTAGCATATAATATAATATTAGCGGGTAAGATTCTGAATAAAAGTTATTTATGATAAAAAAAAGTCAAGGCTCCGTTTGTTTTGCCGGAAAATAATTTATAAGTAAAAGATTTTCTTGAAAAACAAGCTATTTTTCATGATTTTCTTGCCGTTTGGTTGTAAAGAAAAATTTCATAAAAAATCTGAATTATAATTTATAATTTCTCTAAAAAACACAAGTATAGAATCTTATAATAGTAACAAAATTAATATATAAAAACTTTAAACATACAAGTTATTTTTCAACTTATTAGAACTAATATGCAATAAGTTACTTTTGTTTTTTAAGAGTAAATATTTTATAATAATTTAACTTACACATATTTTTTAAAAGTTAATATTTTATATAAGTTATTGTTTGTGATTTGAAATTTACTTAAAATAAGCTAACTTTTTACTAGCAAAAAAGTCCCGTTTTACTTATTTTTACTATGTTTTTATTTATAATTTATTTTTTAAGTTATAAGCGTTAAGTGTAATTTACTTTTTTTAATTTTAAGTTACCTTTTTCTTAACTTATGTATTACTTTAAAAATTTATTTTGTAAATTATTTTACGTTATTATTAGTTAAATTTATCTTTGTTTATCATTTTTCACCGTTAAGTTACCTTTTGTTATAGCCATGCTATGGTTTCGGAAAATGTTTTATTTATAATTTTAAAAGAAAATATTTTCCTTATATTTTCTCCAATTATGTAAAATATTTTTCTGCAAAACAGATTTTTTATTGAAATAAACAAAGAAAAAACTATATTTTTAGGAAAAATATTTTTCAGACTCTATTTTCTTTCCAAACAAACAGAGGCTAAAAGAGAACTCCACCCGTAAAATATATTTTTTGTTTTATTAAATACTTCAATTAAGGAATACTAGTTCGTGGCCTTACTTACACCACAAAAAAATACTCAAATAGCGACGGGATTAGTGACGGTATTTTTTGTTACGAACTTATTAGCGATGGTTTTTGTGATGATTTTGTGACAGTTTAGTCAATTTGCGACAGATTTGTGACAACTTTTTAAATTAGCGACATGCTTGTAATAACTTTTGATTTTCACTAAATCAAATATTATTTTGTAGTGTTATGGTTCAATGATCATGTCATTGGTCTTACTTAATTATATGGTTCTTGCGTTCTTCTTAATAAAATGAGAGTATTCACATGTGTCACTGCATTGGTTATTATCTCTTGTTTTTTTCATAAACTGATACTATGGTATTGTCGTATATAAAACTAGTAATCATGTCTCATGTGTTATGTGTACAGCGCATAATGTAATAAAAATATAAAAAATAACTATAGTTATGATATAAATATGTGGATAATAAAAAAAAACATAGTTTAACATTTAAAAGAATGTTAGGTTGTTAAATAGTGATAAATAGTTTTATTAGTTTTTAATTTTTATATTTTTATGAGAGTATGATATTATTGTAATTAATATAAATGTATAGGAGTATTTTTGAAAAAAAAAACTAAATTGGACCTTATCATTTGACTTGGATTGTCTTGTTGTAATGGGACGATTATTGCATATTTGGCACAATTTATTATGTGTTTCTATCCTTATTCCGGTCGAGATACACAAAAGAACATAACGTTTCTCAAATTTATATCACATTTGTATCAAAAAGCTGGTTTTGTCAAATATTAGCCTTTAATCAACGATTGACTATATTGCAGACATTGACAAATTAAATGACAATACAATTGGAAGCTGGTGAAACTGAAGAACGGGAATTGATCATATTCTTAGAACCACATTTATTATATATATATAAAAAACAGGTCACAATATGATTTACCATTATGAGTTTATGATTGAGCATGGGCACGTCATATATTCGTATATCTGGATGATATTTTGAACTAAGAAATTAATTTATGATGTCGGGTTTTTATTTAACAACAAGAATAAATTACAGATCACATGAGAAAGCGGATATACGTACCCAATTCCTACTATTCCACTGTTCCACATGTATAACATTATATTTTAAGACTAACTATTTTTTATTTTATTTTGTAAATATATTCATATAGCTTAATAAAATGGACCAGTGATATTATTGAGGATGTGACAAGGCGAGTCAGAAATGAGCTGCCATATGGACACCTGTAGGAAGATATTTCAATTTTAAACTTTTTATAATGGGTTGGGTTCTATAATTTTATTCATTTAAATAAACTGCTGCATAACATGTGTCCATATTTTACAAATGAAAAGTTATATATTTATATGAATATGACAACAATATCTCAATTTTTGTGTCATTATTTTTTGGATTTTTACTGTCAGCCCAACCAAGAACATCCGCGTGTCTTATAAAATAGAGCATGCACAAATAGTAGTGTATCTTATTGTTGGATATTTTGACTGCCATGAAAATTTATGTATTAATTCTTTAATAAAGCAAAAACCAATCTTTTTTATTCATTTAGTATATTTTTCATTTATTAATAGTTGTTACGTTTTTAGTATGTGACACATCCAAAATAATAGTGTATTAGATTCATGATAGTGTTAATCGTTCGGTATTCATTTCAAAATGCACTATTATTTAGGGTGTGTCAACTAATAGTATTTTTTAGTTTTTATTTTAAATTAATTTTTGGGTATATATTTTTGGATTCATTAACATGTGTTAGGTTTTTAATATTTTTTATTTTTAATTTTGAATTAATTTCAGGGTAGATATTTTTGGATTCATTAATATTTGTTAGGTTTTTAGTATGTGACACACCTTAAATAATAATTGACTAGATTCACGGTAGTGTTAATCGTTCGATGTTCATTACAAAACATTAAAATAAAAATGTAACATACAAACTTACATATTTTACTGTCTCAAAAATTCAATACATCATACGGCCTTGAATTTTTCAACCAACAAAGATCCCTCCTTGTTGACCATATATATTATTTTTCACCATTATTAGCATATGCATTTTGATAATCAGGGCCGGATTTAGGGGGATATGGGAGAATGTGGACACCACAAAAAAATTAAAAACGTTTTTTTTATAGGAAAAATTTAATAAAAATAGTTTATATATATTAAAAGTCTCCATATAAGATATCAGTTGGTAATTCTAGCTAAAATTAAACAAGATATCATTGGTTCGATTATTTAATGCAATTTTTTTTTTTATTTCATGTTTATTTAGCTACTCATTATTTTCAATAACAACCCTATATTTTTATGGGTTTTCTTGAAATTTACAAATACTTTTCGAATAACTCATTTTCATGTTGGGAAACAAAAAAATATTTTTATAATTTTAATGTTACTGTGTTTTTTTACAATTAACAACTCGATTTTTTAACACTTTAGAATAGACTTTTAAACTCGGCTTTCAATTATTTTAAACGTTGTTTTTCTTAAAATTCTAGTACAATTTTTTTTTCTACGACCTCCAACAATATCATTATAGTAACTCGAGTTTATTCCTGTAGAGAGGTTGAAAAAGTGAGTTTGCCAAATTTTGGTAATTTTTTCTAAAAATACCGTAACTCTTTTTTACTAATTACTCATTTACATTTACTCAATTCAAAATATAAAAAACACACAAAAATCATTATATTTTCAAAACAATTATAATAATATACCAAACAAAACCGTTTTACGTGTATTTTTTATAACAAAAACATTATATTATTCACCATTTCTAATTTAATATATTCATTCAATCAATATACTTTTTAAAAATTTATTTACTAGAATCATATATATATATATCATGCGTCGCACACATAACGTATGAGTAACGATTATTCGTGTGTATATATATATATATGTATGGGAATATACAGACCCAGCTAACGGGCCATCCACATTACCAAATACACATAGGAGTTTTATGAAATTAATTAATAAAATCAATGTGATAAAACTAACATGGTACGAAATATATATGTATGGTAAACTTGGTTGTTTTTAGTTGATGGTCAGCGGTTTTCATATTCAATATACTCCACTTTATTTGACCATAAACTTTGATTGAAACACCAATAAACTCACATGTTTTGAAATGAAAAGTAGACGTTCTAGTCACTAATTTTGTTATTGGTGACAATTTTATTCCTTATTAAATTTTATTTTATAATAGAAGCTACTGATCAGTGATCACAGATAATTCACGGCCATCGAAAAATCTCACAGAAGTCAAAATTTTCGAATAAGTTTGTTATTCATAACTAAATCAAATTAATTAATTATTGGTATTGTTTATTACTCATTACAAAATAATGTTTGATTTAGTGAGAGTTAAAAGCTGTTACAAGTCTGTCAGTAATTTAAAAAGCTGTCACAAATTGACTAAACTGCCACAAAGCCGTCACAAAAACCGTCGATAATAAGCTCGTAACAAAAAATACCGTCACTAATCTTGCCGCTATTTGGATTTTTTTTTGTAGTGACTATATTTTACAAAATACAGTGTTTTGTGAAATTTTACCATTATTGTATGTGTGTCAATCCGTAAAAAACAACCATGTTTGAAGAAAAAACAAACTTCTATTTCAAATTTTGGCTGTGCATGGCTTCCAAAATACTGAATAGGACTATGAGACTAAATGGATGTAATATTTTTTTATAGTATATAAATGGTGGAGGGTTCATTTTTTCAATAATAACGGAAGGGTCAAATCAATCTTATAAATAAATAAAATTAAAATAATAAACATAATGAATCAAGAATAAAAGAAATATATTCATTTGAAAAATACTTCATAAGTTTTTTTTTTTTGCAACATTTACCATTCATGACATGTGCTACTTTGAGTATGTACGTGATTTATTTTTCATCCGTTTTCTTATAATTTTTGGCCCTAATATTGTTGTGCATCTTCTCCGATACGTTACATTATTTCTTTCATATTAGACATAATTATAAGAACACATTTAATCTTGTAAAACATTTTATTAGGGTTTTTTATGCCTTGTAAACCTATCTTTTCCATCTTGTTAATGTAAGAATTGTTCTCATTAAACGTTCTTTTTTATAACAATTGATCTTAGTACAGTAAGAGGAGTAATAAGAATATGGGGTATAAAGAGAAAAATGATGTTTTTTGAGCTCAATTTCTCTTAAAAATAGGGTTTGAATTCCCTCAAATATATTGTTATAGTTTTTTTTGTAATGGATCTATTAAACAGCGTGTTTTTAGCGATTTGTAATCGGTTTATTTGATTACCATCGTGAGGTATTGTCTCATGTATTTGACATTTTTTTCTCCGGTTAATAAAAATTTCTTTAAAAAAAAATTTTAAAAATAGGAGCACATTTAAGAATGCCACTACAGCCAAACAAGCAAAAAATCGATTAAATCTAGAAGAATGCTATACCAGTAAATCTGAACAAGCA
Organism: Primula vulgaris; assembly: GCA_963920805.1. Taxonomy (NCBI): domain Eukaryota; kingdom Viridiplantae; phylum Streptophyta; class Magnoliopsida; order Ericales; family Primulaceae; genus Primula; species Primula vulgaris. The sequence goes on along the minus strand of OY987216.1, from coordinate 4,144,662 downwards.
ATAGTCCCGTATATCTACACCGAATCCAAATCTTCTACCACATTTCTCTATCCCATTCTGTGCCTTCTTGCTTATTTTATCAAAAAAAAAAATTCTAAAAAACTTGAAAAAAATTGTACAATTACTATAATATATGCATCAATACATTTCAATAATTATTTTTAATAGAAAATTCACACAAAATTTATTTTGGAATAAATATATAAATTAGTGTAAATTAAACATTGAATATTAAAAAAATTGTCTAAAACAATATTATGTTCAAATGTTTTAAAATTTGAATACAATATAATATAAAAGTTTATAAAGTTACGGTATAAGTTGTGAAAATAAGAAATGAGATACGAAAAAAGATAAATAATAGAGATAGAAGATTTAGACTCATCCATACCACATTCGTTTCAAATTATAAGTGAATGTTTCAAATTATAAGTTTACTAGGGGAAATCCAAATTTGACCATTAATTTTTCTGACACATACCTTGTTAAAGTTTTTTTTTTTTTTGGAGGTTACCTTATTAAAGTTGAACGTAAGGCAAATGATGATGACCTTATTAATATTAATTTAAAAAGACAAACGTGTAAAATTACATAATAAAACATTGGACTTACGGAGTGGAACATATATACCAAAATAGAACTATGCACTTATGGTTTGTAACAAATATATTAACATAAATTTATGCATCATTGAGGATATGACACTACTTAACACAGTTTATACTATTATTATAATGCATGAAATACCGAAAATATCAACTTCATTTTTCCTCAAAACACAGAGAATAGGAAATAAGCACAATATTAGGTATCCATCATCATTCACCAATTTTCATAAATAATAAGTTTAATTTCAGTCTATCAAAAAAATGTCAGTTTATCATAAATGTAGCAACAACGCTGTCGGATAATAAATTGTCATTTTTATTAGTGTTAATTTCATTTTTTCCAAGTTTTTCATATCGTTATCGTGACTTAGTAAAAGCATCAATGGTTACTATAAATGCAAAGTGACTATGGGAGTTGGGAGGAGGAAGAGGTCTTTCAATTTTGTCACTTTCAATACGTAGACAAATGAAATTTTTCTCAAACTATGAGAAGTTCATATTTTATCAACTTTAAATTAATTAAACTATTCCACTTTGCGGATTCCTTTAACTATTTTTTTATTTTTGTTTGTATCAACATTCAAAAATGCTTATCACGTAAATAAATTTACAAAGTAACGTTGTAAATAATACTATAGTTTTATGAATTTTATTTTTCAAGCAACAATAAAACATGAATAGACCTATGCTTACTATTTCAGTTACAGTTACTAATAAAGTAAACTACAAAATCTATTACAGTACTAATAAAAATATTACTTAATTGCGGTATCTTTTAGGAGTTGATATACCAATGAGTACACGTACACTGTGTACAAAAAGTACACCTTTTCCTCATTTTTTCTTTTATTATAAATTATTATTATTATTATTTCCTCTATTTTATTCTCCACCTCATATAATGATATAAAGATCTCTCACCCTCAAACCAAATACTACTAACTATCATGGATCATATTTATTATACATAAAGATATATCTTCACATCTCTCACCTTTAATTTCCTGAAAAATCCCATTTTCTGACAAGTATTTTATTTTTCTGTCTTTTGGAACAAAATTTTCCGGATTTAGAAGGTAACCAAGTTACTCACCTATTGCTCATATTTGGGTTGTTTTTTTATAGTTCAATATTGTTTTTGAGTTTGTTTGTATTCATTTTTCAAGCAAATAACTAGTTTTTATGTGAAAACTGCCTTTCTAGGCAAAGAAAAACTTGTTTTCTAAAATGGTCAACAGAGTTGTGTACATTTTTTGTGAGAATACAAAAGTAAAATCATCAGCTTCAAACTAAGGTACCCAGGTTTATTTACCTTTTAATGATATTTTCCTTGTGTTGTTTTAGTTCAATATTGTTTTTGAGTTTGTTTGTATTCATTTTTCAAGCAAATAACTACTTTTTATGTGAAAACTGCCTTTCTAGGCAAAAAAAACTTGTTTTCTAAAATGGTCAACAGAGCTGTGTACATTTTTGTGAGAATACAAAAGTAAAAACCACAGCTTAAAACTGAAAGAAAATAAATTAGAGGGAATATATGGGTTATGATTTAAAGGTCAAAGGTTTGGCTGAAAAGCTTTATAAGTAAAATAGGGGTTTTTTTGGGTATATTTTTGGAACCTTAGCCTCCTATAAGTTTGGTCTCTTTGGTTGATGAAAAAAAGAGGGAAAAAAGGAAAATTCATAGGTCTAGCTTTAAAGTTCAGCCTTGTATTTTAATTATTTTTAAGCTTAAAAGTTGAATTTTGGTTTCTCAGCTTAAAAATTGAACTTTTGAGCTTTAAAGTTGAACTTTTGGCTGCTCAGCTTAAAAAGCTGAACTGTTGGATTTCTGGCCTAAAAATATGAAATATTTAAGCTTGACGAAACGATCGGCAAGTATATGCACTATGCAGGTGTAGTTATAGAACCTAGTAGTTCATTTTTCTCTAACAATTTCCTTTTTGGTTTAGGTAGATATTGGAGGGAAAAACAAAAAAAACTAAAGATAATTTCAATTTTGTTTTTGACCTATTGCTACAAAGTGGTCACTTTTACTAGTGTGTTTCTAATTTTGTTTTCTTGGTCAAGTTACAGCATTTAGGGAAATTGCGTTAAGGTTTTGCAAGTGTTTTTTACTTGTTTTTGGTACATTTTTTGAGCTACCAAACAAACAACTACTTGCATAGTTATATCATATACTACTATGTCTATGTATTAATGGAATTCCATGTAAGGCTGAATATACTCTCCTTTTCCGTGACCTTTTCCAGTTAATTCCCTACTGTTTACACTTTACACCTTTTTTAAATAAAATTTTGATAGATAAACAACATTATTTAGTTATGCTTTTGTTGGTAGAACCATTGTTCGAAAATCATCCTTACTCAGCTGTGTTTTCTGGAACTAAATAACTATTTTGAGAACCATAAGCTAATACAGCCTTAGATTTTGACTCATCTCACATCTTTATTCATCATTTCATCTTAGGGTGTGTTTGACTGCATTTTTAAACAGATACGTTGTATTTGAAGTTTGATGAAATACTAAAGCTTCTAGCTTTTTTTTCTAGCGTAAAAAGTAGCAATTAGATTTTAAGTTGATCAACCAAATACGATGCATTTTTTAGCAAACAAACAAACTAAAAAACTGAGTTTAAAAGCTGCAACCAATCAGGCCTAGGCTTTAGTTTCAACATGATTCAATGGCATAACTCTGTGGTCTGTTTTTTGATACAACTTACTGCAAAAGTTTGTGTGGATACATCGATATTCATTCTTTAATATGGGTTTTAAATAGGGCAGAAGGAGAAAAATGTAAGGAAAATTTGATTTTGCCTTCATAAGATCAGAATTTTCACTTAAGAACTGTGTATATTTTCTGAAGAATTGCTTATTATTTCTATAATTGGAACTTGAACTTTCAACAAGACCGACCTGTTTGGATGCTGAGAAATGGAGGAGAAACAAAAAAAAAAGGAAATCTATGGATCGTTTTTCAAAGTTCATAGTTTAAAGATTTTTTCTTTTGAAAGTAAGTGTATAGTCTATACTCATAATTGACAAGCATAGTATTGGTTCCTCAAGGGCCCAAGGCAATGTTTGGTTGCAGATTTAAGCTCGGCTTTTTTATTTGCTTTACGTCGGATGGTGTTTGGTTGGTCAGCTTAATTTATGTTTCTTGGATTGTTGGCCTAAAAAAAATAATTCTTTTAACATTTAAGCCAAATAAACCATCTTTCTCCTGTCTAATGTTAGACGTTTTTTTTTTTTTTACTTTAGAGCTGCAGGCAAACAAGCCTCAAGTACTTACTCTGTTTAGGCTTAGTTATAAAAGTGTAGTGACTACTAGTTTATTTTTCCCAAACCATCTCAATGGTGGGTTAGGTAGATATGGGAGGGTAAAGCAAAAAAAAAAAAAAAAACTAAAAAATGATTTCAAATTCGTTTTTGACCTTTGGTACAACTTGGTGGTCATTTTTGCTTGTGTTGTTTCTGTTTTTGTTTTCTTGGTAAAGGCATAGTATTTAGGGAAATACCATCCATTTGATGGAAGTGCGTCTACCTGTTTTGGTACATTTTGAGCTATCAAACAAACAACTACTTACATGGTTACATATACTAGATGGAATTCCATGTAATGCTGAATATACTCTCCTTTTCCGTGAACCTCAAAAATGTTTCCTTAGTGCCTTCCAGTTGATTTCCTTCTGTTTTGTATCCTTTTGAAAATCCCTTTTCATATACATATATATGTATCTGATTTTGTTCCAAATTCGAAAAAGCAACTTTATATAGCTCTCTAAACCTGAACTAAATAGTGCAACGAAACAAGGCTTAGTATCTACATGATTCATCGGTATACTGATATGCTTTGAGTGTGTGCGTATAAGTATATATATACTCAACATAATTAATCTTTCTTGTGAATTTAGGTTACACGTTTTATAAAAACTACACTTGGTAGCTCAGTGATAATATGGGGCATTTATCATCCATGTTTAATGGGCTAGCAAGGTCACTTTCATACCAAAAGGGGAGAAATTCTTGGTATTGTGGTAGAGAAGATGACATAGAGAGAGAAGCAAAGAAAAATTACTCGGCACCGCGTGTTAGTGGGTCCAATGATTTAGCCTCGGCTTTCTCCAAAAGAGGGGAGAAAGGAGTTAATCAAGATTGCTTCATTGTGTGGGAGGTAAAATTGTTTCAGCTTTGGAAATCATGCTTCATTTTCCCTCTTTTTGGTTTGGTTTTGTACTACGACATGTTTTAATGGGTTGTCAAGTAAGTTTTTGTTTAGTTTGGTGATTAACTTCTTTCTGTATTTAGTTTACTTGAATATTGGCTCAGTGGTGAGTTTGAACAGTTAAAAGATAATATTTCGAATACCCACTAGTCTTAGGAACATACAAAAAAGTTTATTTGGCCTCGAAGATTGTTTACGCGCAAGTGAAAGAATTATGAACATCATTGATTTTTTGGATCTTTTGATTTTCCCATTAGCTAGTAAAAGGAAATTGAAACCACCGTACAACTACATCCATCTTAAAGCTTCTACCTTCCCCAGGCCAGAAAATATGCCGATCAAACAAATTAAATTTAGCTTTATAGAAAAAAAAAACAAATAAAAATAAAAATGACCTCTTTAGCTGAAATCAAGAAAAGCTTGCGACTATGAATGTTTAAAGTTTGTATCTGTCACGCCCCAAAATCCGTAAACGACATCGAGGCATGACTTTTTTTTTTAAAACAAAAGGAAAGAGAACCTGTTGGTACAAAATTTGAATTTTAAAAGAAAAACAATTGCGAGCTAAAGGAACAATTAAACGAATAAATAAAACTGTTTGCCAAACGTGGCTACAAGACGAGATAGTATTGACAAAATTTTAAAAGAAAATAAACGAATGTAAATCGCCCTTAGACTACAACCTCAAAATGAACTAAATAAAAAGAAAGCGATTAAAGAAGCCCCGAACCCATGCGATACCGCGCTAATGCACCTAGCCAACGCCTCAACCTAATTTGTACCTGAAAGACAAAAATTGTAACGGTGAGTCCCACGCACGTAACTAGACGGGACGACACCACAAATACCGTCACTCCATCCCTTAAATGCAAGAGCTCACAAATTCTACAACTACGATAATCGACGTATAAAAAGAAATATAATAACATTCTATAACGGGATGAATTAAATAAATTAAATAACATCAACACCAATCTATAACAAACATGGACCTCTCATGCCACCTACCCCAGTCTGTAAGGTAGGTCATTCCCTATCCCCACGGCCGTCTTCTGTCCCCGGAATTAGGAAGAGACAGAGACCATTGCAACATAAAAGTAGATTTATAGTGCGCACTTGGACCTCTCATGCCACTCGTCCCAGTCCGTAAAACGAGTCATTCCCTATCCCCACGGCCGTCTACTGTCCCCGGAATTAGGAAGAGACAGAGACCATAGCTAACATAAAAATAAATATAGTGCACACTAGGACCTCTCATGCCACTCGCCCCAGTCCGTAAGACGAGTCATTCCCTATCCCCACGGCCGTCTTCTGTCCCCGGAATTAGGAAGAGACAGAGACCATTGCTAATGTATCAATATTAAGGCCTCGGCCAATAATATTATACTATTCATATAACACATTCTCATACATATAAATATTAAGCCCTCGGCCAATAAATAATAAACTAATCATTTATCACATTCTCATACGTCATTCTAACGTAATTCAACAAAACCCAAAAGCATAGGTGCTAGATTCGCAACTAGCCAAACAAGTCTAATCAACATGAAAACTCATTCAAGCATTTTAGCAAACACCTTGTATGCATAAACTACAATGCATCTATATTCAACAATAAATTACCCAATTTATCAACAATTATAATAACACAATATCAATGCATAAAGACATGCAAACTTATCCATATTCTCGTTAATCCGAAATTAACACGACTAAATCCTCAATTAACAAATAAGTGAATTAACCATATAATCAACTAAACCCAATTAACAAATAAGTGAATTAAACATATAACAACTAAACCCAATTAACAATTTATAAAACTAATTAAGATAAAAGGCAAAAACTCCCAATTTATACTAAACGTAAAACATAATCCTAACATACACACTCGTCTAGTCGCTATGGATAACCCCCGTTACCTTAGAGCGTAGTGGAGATGCTTCCGGTATGAACCCGCTAATGGTGGCTTCTTCTTCTTCTTCTATTTTCTCTCTTTTTCTCTCTTTTCTCTTTGATTTTTAGGTTTAAAGAATTGAAAAGTGGGCTGATTTTAGGTATAGAAAAAACTGTTTTTACAAATTTTGTGGAAGCGAACTATTTGGTCCCCAAAGTTCTAAAAGCTAACTTTTAATCAAAATTATTAATAAACTACTCAATAATAACAAATCTTTAGAAACAAATCTATTGGGTCTTTTTTATTAGTAAAATTAGTAACAGGTTTTTAAAATAAAGTTTTTCAGAAGAGTTTCGGTTTTTGGCTAAAAATTAGTCGAGTGACCGGTTTTTGGTAAAATTTTAAATAAAACGTTTTTGGATAAATTAAAACATAAATAAAAATTACTTATAAAAATACGGGATGTTACAGTATCTGGATGCCATATATGAACAATTTATGTTGGCTTATTTAAATTTGACAAGCTAAGGGCTTGTTTACTTGCAGGTTTTTATGCAAATAAGCTAAACTTTTTGAGGGTGAGAAAAAATCTAGTTACATCCAGCTTGAAATTTCTAGCTTTCTCAAGCCAAAATGCCAGAAAAGCTCACTATTAAGCTGATTAACCGAATCCGGTCTAACTTTTAAGCGCAAAAGCAAAAAAGTTTGACAACCAAACAACGCCTAAGACTATGTTTTGCTTATTTAAATAGGAATTTGGATGTCAAGAAGAGATAACATTTTGTGGTATATTCGATGGGCACGGTCCATGGGGACATTACGTGGCAAAAAGAGTGAGAGACACATTGCCTTCCTCTTTGCTATGCAATTGGCAAGAAAATATTACTGAGGCCTCTATCGACTCTGAATTAAGTTCTGAATATGAAACGGAATTTAATAGTTTGAATATATGGAAGAGTTCATATATAAAAGCCTGTGCTTCTGTTGACAAGGATTTATTAAATCATCGTAAGATTGATAGTTTTCACAGCGGGACAACAGCTCTGACGATCATTAAGCAGGTAAACTCTTTTTATTATTATTATAATGTGTTTATACAAGTTTTAGTTTTTGCTAGTCTTATGCTGAGTGAGACTTGGACTATGTTTAGTTGTTTTTATCAGAATTTCAGAGTTTTAAAAGTTTAATATACTCAGGTGACGCTGTTATTCGAATTTTCTTTACAGATTTTTTTTGTTCTAATGTACTAAAGAACGAGTATGTTGCCAATGTAGTATACTTCCGTCAAATTTTTATATTCAAATTTTCACGATCATTCTATATTATCACAGAGTTTCTGCCAATTTTGTCTATAAGATGACTTACCTTCTAGAATTCAAATATCTTTTCGTTTTCTTTGTGTTACGTTTAAGATCAAAACTTTCATGCATGAAAACTCGCTGCCGTGTTGCATTTGATGTAGAGTTTCATTTTCGCAATTAAAAAAAAAGAAGCTATTAGAAATCTAGGAGTAAAATCAGATGTAATCTCGATATTTTTTCGCTTATCTTTATTTCACAAGTGGACCAGGTGTGGATCACGGACATGGTCCTTTCGCAATCAAATAATTCGACATTATGAGGGGAATTTAAGTCAATATCAGTCATGAGTTTTGGGTGTTTATAATCAATTTATATGATGATTAATGTATCCCCCACCTTCCTTTATGACAATGGTATTGCAAGTGGTCCTATATTTTTTGCTTGAGTGGTTGAAAGAATAATTACTCCATTGCAGGTAGAGATGGGACCAACTTAAAGAAAATGTGTCCTCAAATTTAAGTGGATAATTTCTGTTGCTAAAAGCCTAAAACGCTTTTGTATTCTTTAATCCGGTTAACTGGTTTAAAAAAAATTTCGCTAAAGCATCCGAGTGTAGGGGGTTTGTACACAGTATCCTTTCTGTGCTACGAATAGAATGACGCTTAGACTTAGAAGGGTCGTATCTGTAATCTTTATAGGGCTGTTACATCTGATTTCTTTTAAGAAACAGAGTCTTTTAGACTGAGTTGCTTTAATGTTTCATTGTTTCGGTTTATGTGTGCTTCTTTTTTACTTCTGCTTGTGTATTAAGTTAGATGTTGTCCAAAAAGATAAGGAAATGTGTCTGTTTATGTAGTAAATTAATAAATTCACCCAGAAAGAGATTGCTTCGAGATCATGTGCAGAATTTTGGCAAAACATAAACACAGATTCCTATAGTAATGATTTACTGTTTTATTGTTATGTTGCATTAAAACTTGTGGCTTGTGTGTTGCAAAGGAAAAGGGACAAGGTGAAATGGAACGACACGACTGCTAATAGATTTTTTTTCTGATTGTTCTTTTAACTGCGTGTGAATGAGTGTGTGGGTGACTACTGACTAGTGGATTTACATTTACATGGTTATCATTTGTTTTTATGGTAGTAAGTAATTTAAAAATTCAAAAGTTTTCTTTAATGAAATATCATTAATCTATTTACTGTATCTTATGTTGATGTGTTTTTAGGGTGACCTTATCGTTGTGGCAAATGTTGGCGATTCTCGTGCAGTATTAGCCACAACCTCTGACGATGGCAGTTTAGTAGCAGTTCAACTTACCGTCGACTGCAAACCCAATCTCCCTCGTAATCTCTCTCTCCCGGGGTTAATTTACATATTTTTACAGCAACTTACTATCAGACTTTGATTTTGTACACCAATGAACAAAACTAACAATTGGTATAATCATGCTCAAACATGTTACTTATTTGGACCCAACTTAACATTTTTTTTCCAATTTTTCATAATTATTTAGATACCCTACTCTATGTTTTTTACTATTTGGTATAATACTCAACCACGAGAAATGTAACGTGGGTGTACTAATTTCGAATGACTGTATATAGGTTGATCTATTATAAACTGTCCATAACGCTGCTAATGTTATTATGACAGAGGAAGCGAAGCGAATAACAGAGTGTAATGGGCGAATTTTTTGCTTACAAGACGAGCCTGGGGTCCACCGAGTGTGGCGTCCACACGAAGATTTGCCTGGGTTGGCTATGTCCCGAGCCTTCGGAGATTATTGTATTAAGAATTTTGGAGTAATTTCTGTGCCTGACGTGACCCAAACTCATATAACTACTAAGGATCAGTTCGTTGTGCTTGCGACCGATGGGGTACGTATTAAATATATATTGGTAAACATATTTCGGATTTACTTTCAGTCGTTATTTTGGTTATACTGGATCCCATCCGCCTATCATTACTCCTTTCTCTTTTATATCTTATTCACTTTCTTTAACAAATCGAAGTTCAAATTATTGCGTAGATAAATAAGAATGTTTATTCTTAACTTGTCTTATTTAGGTATGGGATGTGATTTCCAATGAAGAAGCTGTGGAAATTGTTATCTCAACTCCGGATAGGGCAAAATCAGCAAAACGTCTGGTGGAGCATGCGGCAAGAGCATGGAGACGGAAAAGGAAAGGGATTGCAATGGACGATATATCCGCCGTTTGTTTCTTTTTTCACCCTTCTCCTTTATCTTCACTTCAACCTGATCAATCTGTAACTGAATAATAAGTAATGATGTAAATAAATGGGAGAGATGAAAACACCTCTCCTTGTATCATATTCTTCTAGTTCTTATCTTATGATGGCATGTCTTTTTGAGTCCTACATATATGCTAGAATGGTAAAGAAAAATAAAAAATATGATTATAAACCTGTGTCTCAGTAAGAAATCATCTGTATTTACTGTTTTTATCCCAAGGAAAAAAAAACACAACACTACTGTTGACTGTTGTAATGTTCGATTTTCGAAAGCCCACAAAAGTAATTGTGTTAGTATCTTTCGTTGTTACTAGTGATGATATGGGGCAAATTATTTCGGTTCAGATTACTGAGCCCCATAATTTCCAATTCTTGTCAAATCTATTAACATGCACAGACACAAAATATCTCTATACAAAAATACACGCCACCCCCACCTCCCCTCTCTCCTCCCACTTGCGTTGGCGCCACCTCTTCTGCGTTCATGTCGTCGTGGCGGTGATCTCCTCTCTCGCTAATTATATAATTGTTCTCAAGTAATAAATTATCCGTATTTTTCTCCTAAGGAAAATACGCAGGAAACGCAAGTGAAGCCTTTTCTCGTAGGAAAATAACTCAAGAAAGGTGACTGGTGTACCGTTCCATTTTCATATGACCCACAAAAGTCACTGTGTTAGTATCATAAGTTCCTTGGTGCCAAAAATTATTGTAACCTGAGGCCATAGCTCGATCAAATTGATGTGATACCAAACGACCAAAGTATATATATAAAAAAATTGACTTCTATAACACAATCTTCGTATATTCCAGAGACCATGGTACTAAAGGTGAAACATTTTCAGAATTATGAATCTAGTCGCTTGTTGTATCCTCCAATATTATCATAAATCATATCTCTGAGTCAATTGAAGAATCTGCTGTAATATGAAAATGTCATAATATTACATTAACCGGAGCTCCAGTTTCGGCATTTACAGTGGACTTGGGAAAGAGATGCCATGTAATCATCAGACCTGAAACCAAACAGTAAAACTTTGATCTAACAGATCATCAATAAAAATATTAATGGAAGTTTAGGACAACTCATACAATGTCATGTTTGTTAAATACAAGTGAGGTATAAAATAATGAAATTGTACACTTAAATAGGGAAGGAGGGTATAAAAGTTGAGCACTATATCTAGAGATTGCATACCTTGTGCCATAAGGAGACTGACTTGCTGCAAGCATGTGAAACTTTGCTTTCTCGACTTTCTTCTGAACAATGCAAACATAAAAAAATATAGTTTGAATTTATTCGAGTGAAAACTTTTTTTTTGAGTTTCTTCAACACTGACTATTCATACTAACCGATAAACGAGATCCTTTCAACATCTTAAAATAAAAAAAAGGGTATTGATATTTTGATAAATTAATAAAGCTGATTAACAACAAATAAAGTACATACTCTGAAGTCTGAACAAACCTGAGATTCATAGTAAAGGCCAGCATACAAAGAAGCATAGAAGAATTCACTATCTCGGCTTGAAAATTCTATAACAAGCTGCAGAAAAGTAGTATCTAAACTTGAGTATTTCGAGCCTCTGTACGTTTGTAACTTATAGAATCAGTATGTAGCTTTGTATACTTTTAAGTTTTTATTGCTAACCTTTTCTGGATCACCACCATCTCTAAACATCTCATAAGCTTCTCGCATGACAGGTCGTGGATCTTTGCCCACCTACATCATTTAATAAGCATATAAAATAGTGTAGCTTTCAAGCGGAACTACGAGTTGCAGATGATTTCTCAAGGTACAGCAAAAACACACCAAAAAAACACAAAAAACATGGTTTACTTGCAAATAAATACTATAAGATAATTTTACCATGCTATGTTGTCTCTGACTTTGTGATGTGAAAACATAAAAAGAGTAATTTTAAACATAGCCAAACACCGACATTAAGCTCAAGAACATGTGTACCTCAAGAAATCTTTTTCTGGCTTCATCTACTCCATATAACTGAGCTTCACAGAGAAAGCACCATATCGACTCCTCGGTATCATTTGGATTTTGTGCAACATCAAATTGAAATTGCTCCGCCCCTTCCTCAAATCTATAAAGAAACGAGTGAATACAAGCACGCCCTCTATATGCATAATAGGATAACATAGACTTACAGGAGTGAGATAATACCTATCGAGATAGTATAAGGATAGCCCCCTCTGCCACAGGTCTGGTTAATCGATTACGTAAAAGTCACATAATGCTCAAAACAATAAAATGATTGGTGTGGGATTTGACCATTCGAGACTGATCATAGTTATGCCATCAAAATAAGTTTACAAAAAAGATCCTGGAGAGCAACTTGATTTGAGATATCAAAACATCTTATAGTGTTCAGTATAGTTAAGTTCTTTTAAATGAAAATAGAGGGGACTTACATGCCTTTTGGCGAGGATCGAGCTCCATTGCCTTATCGAACTCGGTTAAGGACCCTGAAACATCACCCTTCAATCATATATAAGAGAGCACATATCGTTAATTTTTTTGAAAAAATAAAATAATAAGATGCAAAAAAAAGATTGCAAATCAAGCTTAAAATTTTCCTGTTCGATCCAAGTACTAGAAGTTGGTTTAACTAGATTACTCAAAAGCCTTTTTTTTTTTACCATGGTTTCGTAGGTTATCAAATCATGACTACTTTGATTGGCCACAAATTCATACGCTCTGCAAACATTCTCAACTTTAATAACTAATCTCGATAATATTTTGCACCGTATACCTGGTGGCTGGTGCTAGGAGTTTCAGAGTTGGGAAAAATCATGTCCTCGTGTGTTATTTTGTCAAGATTGAGGAATGATAAAGGGTTAAGTCTATAAAAATGTATCTTTCTACTATTAAGAAGTATGCGATTAGAGACAAGGCTTACCACATTTTTCAATTTTGTCCCACATCGCTACAGATTGAAAAAGTTGAGAAATATCTGAATCTTCATGTTTAATCAATAAATAAATTAGTATTTAGTAGTACTTTTTGTGTTTAAAATTTATAGATCATCTCTGTAATTACATACCTTTTCTTATCAGGTTTCAGTGATTTTTAAGTATAATAAAATCTGTTTGTTCCAAAATCTATAAAAAAAAATGATCAGTCCTGTTCCAAAATCTCTGTTTCTCTTCCAAATAATCATTTTTTTTTCTAGCAACAATGCTCCATTTTGTGATAATCAGTTAATCACTCTAGAGTTTTTTCAATCATTCAACTAAAGTCAAAGCTAAATTCCAATCCTGATTTAGTGCATGTTTGGCAGCAGCTTTTTTTTTTTTTTTTTATAGATTTTTGATTAATAAAAAATCTATGGTGTTTGGTATGTCATTTGAGCTAAAAAGAGCTCCAAATCATAGAAGGTGGGAATTTGCGATTTTTTGTGTAGCTTTTTTCACATTAAGTTTCTAATAGAATATGTTTGTATATCTACAACTCACTTATAAGTTTAAATAACCAATGACTTATCAATAAATATTAGTTATAAGTCACTTAAAAGTTATATCTACACTTCCCCTTTTTTAAAGCATATTTTTAAAAGCAACTTTTTGTTCAAAAAATCTGATGCCAATCATAGTTTTATCCTGAAGAAAAATGTACCTTTCGGAAGAGGTTCATGCCTCGACGGACAGCAATAATGGCTTCGCGACGGGAATTACCACCAGTAACTGCGTCCCATATTCCGGATACTGAGGGAATAAATAACCTTCTAGTGAAGGTTCGTGAGAATATATCAAGAGTGATAATTTGTGGGGGTTTTGTGGTTAGAAAATGGAGATTTTTAAAGGGTTTGTGTGTAAATAGAGGTGATGACGTGGAAGGGAAGTTGCATAAGCAATGAGCCATAGATATATATATATATATATATATATAGATATATATATATAGAGAGAGAAAAAGGATAAGGCGCCAATCTCAATCAACTGTAAAAGTAGTTGTAATATGAGTATTTAAAATTACAAAAAATGAGTAAACTAACCCATTTATTTTAGGAAAAAAATATTATTTGGTTACTAATAAAAACCTTAATTTGTGCTTTTGTTTGATACTTGTTTTATGTTAATGTATAGTGAGAAAATCAATATAGTGCAGGTTTGTCATCAACTTTTTTTGTTAGTTTTTTTATTTTAAAAAACAACATACGTTTGGTATCACTTTTTTTTTTTACCTTTTTAAAATATAGATTTTGAACGGATATATATAACTAGAAAGGGTCAAAGTAAAAAAAAAACATATATTTTGAAGATTTTGGTAGATTTCTCGTCACCATTTAAAATTTTTAAATGAATATTGATCTTCTCAACTAAAAATTTATTGGTGTGCTTGACGTGTTAATTGCTCGTTTAAATATGATAATTTGAAATTTTATCAAAAAATATGTTATAGGTTATTTTGATTGGAAAAACAAAAAGTTATTAGTTAATGTCAAAAATCAATATGTTGAAACTTAGATTTTTTAAGCTTTTGTCAAACATTCACGTATATTTTGAAAAACAAGCTTTTTTCCTACTAGTTTCTGAAAATATTTTTTTGACTTAAAAATATGATATCAAATGAATCCATAATAATAAATTACATCAACCTTTCAAAATTTGTGAAATACTGTATTTACAATTGTTTTTCAATAGAAAAATAAAAGACCAACACATATTGTATCAATTAAGTTCTGTCCATCTAAAAACATTTATTGGTACTTCAAATTTAATTGATCAAATATTTTAATATTCATACCATTTTTTTTAAAAGGTTTCTAAAAATGAAATGCTAATTGAGTCGGTGATTAATGGTACACAATGTAAAAAAATTGATTTCTTTAGTATTAAATTTTTACTTGTAGTTGACTAGGAAAAAAACTTCCGCCTTGTATTTAATGTGTCAAGTCATGAAAATTGACATATTTTTTGTTGACTATGGTTCCATAGAATTAAGAAAGTGTTTAATAAATTAATTACTCGGGCTTGCAAAAAGCAATTTTTTTTATATATCTTAATCAAAATTTAGCGTCCCCCTATATTATGAAAAAATAATTTTTATATTGTATGAGAAAAAAATTATATAGAAAATCGTCTCTCTCATTTTAACTTCCTGATTCCTTCCTCGATATAACAGTTTGAATATTAACTATATGGGCATATCTCACATAAATTATATATTGATGCTATTGATTTAGTGAATATTAATGATAGGTATCATGCATTAAGGGCGGAGCCATAAATTTTGTTCAACAAAAGCATAATTAAGACATAAAGCGACATATTTTTAATGGAGATAAATTGAATGTAAGGATTTAACTTGAAGATGTCCAACTATACAGTCTATACCATTGAACATTTTTGTATCACAAGCGAAAAGTCATTTATTAAAGAATTCTTTTTTACTTAATACGATCTCGAAGGAACCAAAAATATGAGTAAATATTTTAATAAGTATTTCGGTTTAAACAAAAACTCATTAATGAATAATGAAATACTAAAATTATTATTAATTAAATATATTAATGGAAGAAACAAAATGTAATCATAATTAATCAACATATAACTAGTAACCTTGATTATAAGAAAAAAAAACAAATTTATAATATATATCAACAAAACAGAAAAGATATAGTATATAGGGATAGAAAAATATTGGAAAAATGTTACTAGTGGGTTTCGAACCCCGTATCTTTATCATCTATACTAAGACAATCTTTCTGATTAATACATAATATACATTATCTGAATTGTCACAATGAGCCTACATTGATTCCGCACCCTATCATTTATTAAAACTTGCATTGCATTATTAGATATTCCATTTTTCAAGTTGTAATAGGTGAATACTATAATTAATGATACTAATGAATGAAAATTAAATCGAATCATAATTTTTTATGTGCGATAATTAGATTACATACCTTCATAAGGGAAACGGCAAAATTCATTTATCATATTCACAACAATAAACAAGCGAAACTTTTGAACTTTCAAAATATAATTTTTTAACTATTTTTCATTTGCTCAAAGATATTGTTTGTTTAATGGACAACTTCAAGAAGGACCTATTGACGATCGTCCTTCAACATCTTAATAAAAACAACTATCATGAGACGGCACGATCGTGAGTGTCTATATATTTTTTTTTATTGTCTATATAAATATGTTTGCATGCATACATACGCACATCTTTCTAGCAACTAGTGATATGTTACGCTTCTTTTGTATGATCATAAGTTGTAGTACTTGTCAATTTTTAAGTGTATAGTGCTTCTCAAAAAAGATTTGCAAAGTAAAAAAATTAAAAAAATTCAACATTGAAGCACTTTTTAATCATAATCAAAACGATAGATGTCCCCAAACGAGTATTGGAAAATAGGAAATCTCTTATTTTGAGTTACGACCCTTTCTTGATGTTTTATAAAGGCGGATCCAGACATTTGATGCCAACCCCCTTTGATTTATATTTTATTGATGTGGAATGGTTAGCAATTGTTCTCCTAACATGATTACATTATGCGTTCTATATGAGATCTAAATAAACTCTCCATGCATACAAAAGTAATGTGCAATTGAACAAGATGTCCAAAGTTGCAAGGATGTATGCAATTCTTGCCTTATTTTGAGCCAATATGATGAGTTATTTTGAGCCAATATGATGAATCACGATACCTTTGGGAATATATTATTTATTCTAAGTTACCTTTTAATTGGGGAATCATCCCCCAAGTAACCATAAGCTCACAGTCACTTTCAATAATAATATGTTGGGGTGTCACTTTTTACCGACTTGTAACAACCGACCGCTTTTCGAGCCGAACCAATCAAGTCGGTACCAAAAGTTTGGTATACCGACATTACGGTACGGTACAATCGAACCGATCTTTGAAAGTCGGTTCGGTTTCGGTATTCGTTTGGTAAGTTCGGTATGGCATCGATTCAAACCGAAATATTAAAATATACTATATAGACAAATAAAATAAAAAACTTATATAAACTTAATTATTAACATTGTTATAATATACTTATATTAATTTTTCTAGTGAATACTTATAATATTTTTATTTATTTATAACTTTTACTATAAAAGTTTAGTAGTGTTTACTCTTTTATGCAAAGAAACAAGAAATGTAACAATAATATAAATAAATATATATTTTTAATCTACTATTTTTAAAACTTTATACTATGTTTTTTTTTCCAAAGCGCACCATTTCTATCATCACTTGTAAACTCTAAAGTTTGATATAAAACCGAAACCGAACCGAACCGAACCAACCGAATAGTTTGTTATACCGAAAGTTCGGTGTACCGAATTTTTTGTTCGGTAATGGTATAAAAATTCTCAAACCAAACTAGTTTGGCACGGTATCGGTATATAGTCAAAAAATTCGGTACCGAACCGATGTAACCCCTAATACCTAATAGTATCACTAAAATTGAGAGAATAAGCAATCAAAAGTCCATTATATTATATAGAGCCATAAGTTCAGCAAAGATACTAGAATTTATACCATGACTAAAGGAGAAAGCAAAAATAATATTTACCTCTGCAATCCCTTAATATGCCTCCACTACCAGTTCCTTTACCCATTTTGATGTCGTAACGGAACCAAACAAATCCAATCATAATCGGTTTTGGGTTGACCAGTTTGAACTCCAACCAAAAAAAAAAACACAAAATGTGAATTAACACTATACCCGGTAGTTTCGACTTTCAATTTATATATTTGTTTTCAAGTTTGAGATAAAAAAAAAAAAACAAGTAAATTAACTACAGATTAACAAAATATTATATATTGAATCAATAAATACAAATAACAATTAAACATTTTATCTCAACTTATATATATATATATTTTTATTTTTAAGCAAAGAAACCTTTTATTTACATAGCCAAACATTACAAAGTCCCATTTCCCCAAAGCAACATTCTGCTTTCAAGAAGCAAGCTTAGACACTTTACAACTTGCTAGAGGCTTTCAGCTTTTTCTGAAACTTATAAAATCTTCTCTGTCCAAACAGTAAGCCCCATAGGTTTTTTTAGGGAGCTCATTCTCAAAGTCAAAATTTCCATTTCTTCCATTTGCCCCTCAAATGCTAATAAATCCGTCACAGAATTTTGCTCTCTCCATATATGACATAAGTCTCCATTCACATAGTCAATAAGTAAGGAAATATCATCCCATATGTTCTGAAACTCAACAGCTACATTCTCCCTTCTATTATGCCAATGAACTAGAATTTTAGCATCCACTTCTATCATCATATTTTGTATATTGAGTTGATAGCAGATCAATAAACCTTGCTGCAAAGATTTTACTTCAGCTTCTAAAGCAGAATTTCCATTCAAGCAGCCACAGTAATCTATTACTATATCTCCCTTCTCATTTCTAACCATTCCACCTACCCCAATTGTTCCATCCTTTCTATAAGAGCCATCAATATTCAGCTTGAGTTTTCCTATAAGAGGGGATAACCATTTTATACCGACACTTTTCTTCGTTTTACATGCTATAATCTTTAAGTTCAAGCTTTCAAGAGCAATTTTCTGAAACTCGGAACATAATTTTTTAGGCTTCAGTATATTATTCAGATCTATCAACCACTTCCTCACCTTCTGAACAATAGCATCCTTGTTCATATTCACATTTTTGTGCTTATCATCCAGTTTGCTTAGCCATATTTCCCAAATAATAAGAAAAGGAATTAAATTGGCAATCAAACTAACTTGAGATTTTCCTTTGAAACTACTACACCAATATAACACCATTTCTTTCCAGGTAAAAACTTCCCTTTTTTTAACCCAAATATGTCACAGAAAGTATTCCAAAAATGGCTAGTGATCTCATTTGACCCAAAAAGATGTTCCATTGTATCTAATTGATGCTTTTTACAACATGAACACTTTGACACAAGAGAAATGCCATATTTACCCAAATCACCATCCAGTTTAATCCCTCCCTTCCACAACTTCCAAACAAACACTGATATTTTCAGTGGAATATGGGGATTCCATATATTCTTTGCTATCTTCCATCTTTCCTCTTTTTTTTTGAAAAAATTCCAGGCTCCTTTAGCAGTAAAGATCCCTTTATGATTTAGTGGCCAATATCTTGTATCACATCCTTTTCTCAAAATAATCACTTCTTTTTCCAACCATCTCTTTAAATTTTCGTTTCCCAAGTCCTTTAGCTTGTCTTCATTCCAACTATTGCCGATTAAAAGTTGGTTTAATAACAGCTTTTTATTATGAACATCATAATTCTCAGCTAATATAGAGTTTCGCAACCAATTTTCTTACCAGAAGTTAATAGCACCTTCTCTAATCAGCCACTTACTCTTAGTAATTAGGGGAGTTAAAAATTTAGCAATGTCTTTCCAAGTTGTAGAATGAGTCCCTCTTACCACTAGATTAGACCAGTCATCTTCTTTAGTTAAGTATTTCTGTATCATGAACCTAGCCCATAAGAGTATTTTCTGTCAATATTCTCCAACTTAGTTTAGCATGGAGAGCCATCATCATTTCTTTTAAACTTCTCACTCCAATGCCCCCTTCGTCTACAGGCTTTGCTATTTTATCCCACGCTACCCAATGATGTTTTTCTTTCCCCTCATAGGAACCCCAGAAAAAGTTTGCAAAAATATTTTTCAATCTTATCAAGTACTGATATTGGAGGATTTAGTACAGAGATAAGATGCATAGGCATGACAGAGAGGACATTCTTTAATAAGGTAAGCTTCCCTCCCATAGATAATAACTGACCCTTCCAACTTGCAACTTTGTTTGCAATTTTTTGAACCAATTCTTCATACATTCCAGCATTTAATCTAGTATGGTGAAGGGGAATTCCAAGGTAAGATGTAGGGAGCGCACCTTCACAAAAGCCAGTAACCTTTGCTATTATTTCTTTTGTAGGAGACTTGGCACAAACTAATTGGTCTGAATTGCCCAAAATTGCTAGGAGATGCAACTTTTGGAATCAACACAATTAGGGCAGAAACCCAGCTTTTAGGGAAAGTCCCACCTTTGAAAAATTCCAGAATTGCTTCATAGAGATCCATTTTAATTATATCCCAACAGTAGGTATAAAACAAAGCAGAGAACCCATCAATTCCTGGAGCTGAGTCAATAGGGGTTGAGAAAACAGCCACTTTAACCTCTTCCATAGAGGGTATCATATTAAGCATAATGTTATCTTTTAGAGTAACTAGCTCTGGGATCACATTCAGTAGAGAGTCATCATCATTAGTATGATCAGCAAAGAGATGTTTGTGGAAATGATCCACAACTTCCATTTTAATTTCATTTATGTCATCTATCTCAGTACCATTAGCTTTTTCTATATGTTGGATAGTTGATTTTGCACGCTTATGTTTCAACATTTGGCGAAAAAACTTAGAATTTTTATCCCCTTCCTCTAACCATTTTACCCTTGCTTTCTGTTTAAGAAAAACTTCTTCTTGTAGAGTGAAGTCATTATAAGTTTTCAGACAGTTATTGTACCCTTTCACACTATTAGAGTTAATATCTTTTTCAAGCATATCCTCCCAATATATTAGTTCATCTCTCAGTTTTGAGACACTATTAAAGACATTTCCAAACACCTCTTTGTTCCATTTTTTTAAAGCAAATTTCAATCTCTTCAACTTCATTGAAAAATTAACCATACCAGTTGCATAAGTAGGGGATGACCAACTTTCATGAATAACTTTGAAGAAATCATTGTTCATTGTTCAGGCTCTTTGAAATTTAAAGGGAATGGGCCCCCTTGCTGAATTTTTTTTGGGCTTAGCAGCAAAGGAGCATGATCTGAGACATTTCTCTCCAAATGCTTTAAGTCAAATTTCAAGAAGTCTATCCAGTCCACATTGATCAAGGCTCTATCGAGTCTTTCCAATTGCACATCTCCTTTTTTCGTTCTACACCATGTGTAATTAGAGCCAGCAAATTGCATATGACAAAGACCACAGTTTTGTATAGCTTCATTAAACTCGGTCATATCTACCAACAACCTCTTCTTTCCCCCACTTTCTTATTATCACATCTAATAGTATTAAAATCTCCGGCCACCAACCATGGACAATTACAAGTATAGGTTGCTTTTAAACTGTTCTAGAGTTCTCTTCTTTCCCCATATGTACATTTTGCATAGACCTAGGTAAAATAAACCAGTTTATTATCCATAGTCATATTAATAGTGAGTATCTGATTAGTAGCATCAATTTTGTTAACTGGCCAGTCTTCTTTGCTCATACCCCATATTTTGCCTTTCGCATCCTCATTAGTGATAAGATTGTCCATTCTCAACTTCTTCATGATTGGGTCATCTTTGTCTTTTTTGATAAAAGGTTCTAAAAGCACCACAAGCTTGCAATTATAATTCTTCACATATTTGTATAATTGAGAGAGTGAAGCAGGATTTGCAACACCTCTAATATTCCAAATAAGAACACACATCTTGATTTCTTATTTAGTTTTCCTTTCCTAGCAACTATGCTAGTAGGGGTAAAAACCTTTGTTTGTTTCCTCTTTCTTTTCCCTTCAATAGGGGCTAATTTCATATTATCAGAGAGGAAACCACTGTGCTCTTCTTCAGATTCATAACATGCCTCCACACAAGAGTCAATATTGAGATTCTGAACTAGATCATTAAAGGTAGTATTAGCTGGTACTTTCTCATTCACAATTTCCTCAATAGTAATGTTGTTCAGTATTTCATAGAAATTACTTGTGCTGACATCAATATTTCCATAAACTCTCTTTTCCTTTTTCATGTTGTTTTTTCTCTGTATAAATTCAGAATCAGAAATGGTAGAAGGTGTTGTAATAAAGTATCTAGTCTTCTCTTGCATAGATGTTACTTCAACCCTATTACCATTTCCTCCTAAAACCATACATGTAGTTTTCCCCATCTCACTATTAGTTTTTGTGTTATCTTCAGTAGACACAATCCACATACTAGTCTTCTCTTGCACAGTAGGGGATTGATTGATTGAATTAGCCAATTCTTTAATTGCAGACGAGGCAAAACCATGCATCTTCTCCCACTCAGTCTTACTTCTCATATTCTTATAATCCACCATAGCCTTTTCAACCTCTATTTCTTTAGAACATTCTTCATCAGAACTCTGCACCTGTATGCCTTTTCTTTTTTCCATGGCTTCATTTATATAGTCTACAAAAGTTACCCTCTTTCCACCTTTTTCCTCATCTACTATACCCCCTTTGCATTTATTACTTTCTTAGGTATGTAGATCTTCTTCTCATCATTTCTACCTCTCCAATCTTTTTTATTTTTCCACTCCCTAGCATAGCTATTGGCTTTTACATTTTGCCCAGAGTTTTCTTCACCAGTTTTTTTACTAGTATAGATTTTCCTACATGTACTCTTTTCATGACCTTATAACTTACAAACTTCACAAAAATTTGTCGCTCCTTCATACTCTATTTTCTGCCAGAAACCTTCTTCAATAGATTTACCAATCCAGATCTTATCTGGTCTGGCCTTAGCAAGATCCATTTCGATACATATTCTTGCATAAGAGGGTCTAGCATGGGCTAAAGTTGGTAAGTCAGCCTCTAAAAATTTCCCTAGAGGCAGGGCAATTCTTTTTAGATTGGAATTTATGCAAAGGTTTAGAGGAAGCATTGGCAACTTTAGCCAAACAGAAGCTAGGCTAGATTCACAATATATGGAAAAACCCCTAATCCATTTGAACATTTTGTAACCAAAGCCTCGAATAAATCTCCCCACTTTTGTCCATATTCTATTAAAATCTTCCATAAAATCGTATTTAATCATTATGTGTCTGTAATCAATGTTGCTAATTATGGGCATAGCAGATAATCCCCAAAGTTTACCAATATGCTTTCTAATTTCCTCCATTTTAAGTTTTCCCTTATAGAATTTCAGAATAATAGTGTGTTTCATCACACTCTCAAAGAGAGACAATTCTTCTTCAGAGAAAAGAATTGCAGGGTGTTCATTTTTTTTATTCATTAGTCCATCTCTATATGAATGTCTTCAATTTTTAACTTCTTTAGATCTATTTTTCCATTATTTGTATCATCGTAACAGTGATTATTGTTATTTACAGCCTCAAAATAGGATTTAACTGAAACATTAGGGCCAGAGTCCTCCATAGTATAAACCCTAAACCCAGACCTTCAGAAAAAACCCAAATGACCCAAATATTCTTTCAAAAACTCAAACCCCAAAAAAGGTCGATAAATCTTCAATTGGCTAGAGAAAGCGATCTTTGCTATGAATCTATTGAGAAAATGAACCCAAGAAACGAGCTCAGAGACCCAATTTTACCCTAGCAATCAATGGAGAAGAAACAGTTATTCGCCGCTTTCTCTCTCTAGAATGTTTTTTTCTACTTCTCAACTTATATATATACTAGCGGACCTATGGCTTCAAAAAATTTGTAAACTGATAGAATTTTCGATGAACGGAAGGGCAATTATGGTCGAGAGGCGGGGGGAATTTGATAATAGAGAGATATATATAGAGAGATAATAGAGAGAGAAAGGTAGAGAGATAATAAGGAAGAGAGATGTTAAACGGTACGATAGTAAACCCCCTCTCTCTCTATACATATATATATGGCGATGATTCTATTATATATATGTATCTACACATATATACGGTCGATTTCGTCATTGAGTTTATTGAGCTGTTAGTTTATAACGATAAGGGCTAAGTCTTTGCATTGCATGGTATGCATGCTACTTTTTATATATATATACACTATTAATTTATATCTACGTGTCATGTGTAGAAACAAATATTTACAAACTAACTTTACTAATTAATCAAATTACAGGAAAAAAACTGCCTACAATACCATCCTTCTATCTTCTTCTGTCTATCAGATTAGAAATAGTTAGATCAAAAAAACATTTAGATTACTTCGAATTTTTTAAGTAATTAAAAACGAAGTCAATTGCACGCATCGCGCGGCTTGGTTTACTAGTATGTATATATATATATATATATATATATATATATATATAGCCATCATATTATAGCTTTCTTATATAGCTTTCTTATGCTTATGTTTCATTAATTTTCTCTCTCTCTCTATATATATAGCAATTATATTACAACTTTCTTATGTTTAGGGCTTCAATTTTCACCATATTGTACTGAATGTGTGACTGTGTGTCTAATTGAACTGTTTATTAAATTATTATTGGCCCGTTTGACATTAGTTTTTTTGATACAACAAAAGCTGCTTAACAGCTTAGTTTTTACTATCTTATTAGTGACTTCTAATTTTTTATTTATCAAAAAGTCAATTCAATACTAATATTGACTTATGAGTGACTTGTAAATGTACAAACATGTTTCATTAGAAGATTTCTATTTTTTATCATTTTTAAGTGAAAAAGGTGAAAAAATCCGCAAATTCCTAGCTTCTCTGCTTTGAGTTTTTTTAGCGTTTTTACCCGGAAGCTAGATTTATAAAAGCTAAAAAAGCTAATTAACCAAATATCCGTTGTTTTTTAAGCAAGAAGCTAAAATGGCTAAGAAAAAAAGTTGTTGCTAAACATGGACTATGTTAGATGTGGTTTCATAGACATTTATTAAATAAATTGGATAACTTCTCTCAAATAGGGGGAATTACATATAAGATCACTTGTTATACTTTGAGGGCTTGATTGGATGCATGCATTAAGAAAATAATCTGGATTATTTTAGGTTGAGAAAAAAACGGAGACTTGAAACTTCTATCTCTAGGGGAAAGAAAACTAAAAAGTTCGCACCTTTGAATCTGTATTCAAATTTAATTGAAATAAGTGATTAGCCGAGCTTAAAATATTGTACCAAGAATAAAAAAATATTGCACATTCTAATAAAGATTCCATTAATTGGGTTACTAGATGTTGGATGGTACTTTTTTAATAACTAAACTATCTGAGTCAATTGATTAGAATCAAGTAAGTTTTGCTCATATATGTTTGTTTTGAAATTTTGGTGAATTATCTAGGCTTGAGCAAGAATCTGGAATCCTTTTCAATCTAAAGCACTTCGAAGAGAAAATAATAGCTGGAGAATGGGAGGACCTTGAAAAATACCTCCTTGGCTTTACCAAGATGGATGAAAATAGATTTTCGATGAAAATTTTCTCGGAGTTAAGGACACAGAAGTATCTGGAAGCCCTTGATCGGTATTTTTTTTATCCGTTTCCATATTTTGCTCTGTTTCGATCATATATAGTGAATTGACATTATTTGTTTGCTGCGTGTGTTTATAGAAATGAGAGAGACAAAGCTTTTGGTATATTAAGAGGTGACTTGGAGGTGTTCTCTTTATATGACGAGGGCATGTATAAGGAGTTGTCCCACCTCATGAGCCTGCGTAATTTCAGGTAAAATAGTAAATAGTATGATGCGTCTTTGCCTAATTTGAGAGTGATGACATTACACTGCTTAACCTAGCTAGTACCAGAGCAGACACATATTCTTGGTTCAAATCTCACCCCTACCTTACTAAAAAGCTTGGTTGAAACTTTGTTGCCTAAACTTAATAAGTGATACCATGTGTTTCAGTATAATAATATAAGCATTTAAGTAAAATGATAGCACATCACTTGATAATCAGTTTGACATTGTTTCAGTGCTTGAAACTTTGGAAGTCATTTTCCTTTCCCATAGTACCTCTTTATTTGATGTAAATATGACGAAGATTTATAATTCGAGATTCGGAAAAGACAGATTGTCAGTATACATGGTAGAAGCATGTATCCATGTGCACGAGTTTTTAAAAAAAAAATTGTGCGCTTTCTATAATGTTTTTGTTTTTCCTGAGACTTTTATATAGTTATTTTGTTAGTTTTAATTCCAAACGGAGCCGCTTGCTGTAAAAGGCTATCCACTGCTATTAGATTTGGAGGCTAACAACAGAACTATAGAATGTTTTGTTTCTTGATGTTTAATCATTTTAATAAATTTCAGGGAACATGCGCCTTTTCGAAGCTATGTGGATGCGCAAACAGCTCGGATCAAATTGTTTATTTCTCTCAAGGGGCTTATAGAGACAAACCCCAGTTTTCACCGAAAACTTGATTTCCCTTCTTTTGGTTCTGCGAGACTTATGAACATGATCCAGCAAAGGTCATTTTCTTTTTCCAAAGATAGTAAACTATTTTGGGACTACGAAGGCGGATATTGTTTAGTTATGTATTTCTCGTTAATGGTTTTATATCTTAGTCCACGTACCTTTTCTGATCCATGCAGGGAAATAACAAATGTCTAGATAAATAAGGAAACTTATTGCATAAAAAAAAGCATTTTGGTGTTTTAAGTTTAAATGTTTCTTTCAACAATAATACCATTGGGTTTTTTTCTACTCTATTATTTTAACTAATGTTGTTAAAGAACCCACTAGGGTATAGGAATAGTCTGGTGGGCTAGAGCCCGCACTATCAAATAGGAGGTGCTGGGTTCGGTCTTGTTAAATGGGGTAGGTTAGAAATCCTTTGATCCTCTTTAATAAGATTTAAAAAAAAAAAGAGTAATCCTACTGATGTTGTCCTTGTTTAGCATTTCTCTATGAACTTTAGCTGCTAAAGGAATGTTGTCCTTGTTTAACATTTTTCTATAAACTGTTCAGCAAATTGGTGATGTCCCTCAACATAATCCCACTGATGTTAATTTTTGCACATTTCATCTTTATTATGCTATGTTGCCATTTTCTTGGGTTAATAAATATGCTGTCTTGGTATTGATCCAGTTTTAACATGCAACATCTCTTATGTGAGAACTGGAGGGGGGTTGCAGAAATTAAAACGTTGTTTACAGATCATAAGTGTAAGCCTGCCAATATGGCATCTACTTCTTCTGCTGTTCCCGCTGATACGGTTGTGAATCGTAATGCTTTTCCAGCTCTTGGAGTAAACAGAGTAAGAAATCATTTATCTCATTTGTTTTATTTTAGCTTGAGTTGTTACTTTTGGAAAACACTTGAACTTCAAAGTAATTTTGCGTTTGACGGATTTTTCCCAACCCCAAGGGAATGATACAGATTCGTGTATGAGTAGTCTTAATATTCTTCAAGCATTTTTACTATTTTTTATGTTATGTATTTAGGATCTGGGGTTAATTGATAATACACTGAGTCTGCAAAAATTGGACGGAGTTTGGGAAATTATGTGCCAAAGTTATTTACATGCTGGGAATTATTTTTTAGGAGAGTGAAATCAAAACAAATAGGTCGAAAGAGTGTGTTTGAGTCATTTGACTTGTAAATATTTGATGTGGAACCTGAAGCCCTTGTTTTCAATTAATAATGACGGGTTCTATTTTTGGTTATATACCAGATTGGTTTCTGGGGACGTGTCTATCCTCTACAGTCTTACTTTATCAATTTATCATATCTTATCAATAGGCCTGATGGGGCAATTTTCAATTTTCATTTGACTTGTAAATATTGGATGTGGAACCTAAGACTCCCTTGTTTAAATGAATTTTTGGCTTTTAATTAATAATTTTGGGTTCCATTTTTTGTTATATACCAGATTGGTTTCTGGGGATGTGTCTATCCTCTACAATCTTACTTTATCAATTTATCATATCTTATCGATAGGCCTGATGGGGCAATTTTCAATTATGGGAGAGTGTAAAAGGTTTTGATGTGTCCAATATCGTTTATATATTGAATTAGCTTTTAGTTTTCAAAGACTTAACTTCCTCCATGTAATAAGTCTTATAGTGATATACCATTGTACAATTTTTTAGACGAAAATGGTTGCTGATAAATATCAATAACAACAAAGCTTCTATATATCGAGTCATTGATAACATGTAGAATCTTCATTGGTTAGACCAAGAAGATTCGTGGACTTGTGCATGCATTGTTTTATCTGATGTTTGCCTTTTCGTTTGCAGTATTTTCTAAATTCTGGAGCATCTACTAGCAGAGATGGTGCTGCTTCACTTCTTGAACCAGCTATTGCTTCTGCAACTTGCATGCCCTTTATATCCAATCAAGGTGGACCATGAACTTTACTCAAGAAGAACACCAACTAAATGATTTATTGCAATTTTTTAGCCAATAAAAATTGTATTGCTATGATTGTTGATTGGAGTTACAACTCTTGAGGAAGCTTAGTTGTGCCCTCTCAATTTTACTTTGATTCATTGACTCTATATTTGTTTGAAACAGTCACTATCTTCATAATTGGTTGCTTTATTTAGTTATTTGTTTTGTCTTTGCAAAACTAATCTGTCAAATCAACTACAAAACCACTTTTTTGTTCCTTAAGTTGTGATATACGTTGGAATTTTTCTAGATGTGATTTTATGTGTTGTTGTTTTGATTGTATATGCGATCCTTGTAGGATTGTGAGGTTAACGTTATAACTGCACTGTTGTTACATTATATAATAGTGTTATCTTTTGAAACCTTTTTTCTCCTTATTTGATAATTACCAGTCTCAAGCTTGATACGTCCTCGGCCACAACAAGTCAATCAAAGGAGTGTAGATGAATATGACCGTTTAGTGAAACGTCTGCGATCAGCACCATCTTCTGATGAGGTAATAATTACCTACACAAAATCTGTGCACAGTTTCTGGAATGATCTTGTGCACCATAGCAATGAAAACATTTAAGACCTTGTTAATTGCAGCTTATAAGCTTAGATATTTTACTGAAAACCTGGAATGCATATGGTTGACCAGCCTAAAAGCTGATATTTTTTGTTTTATATTTCGGCCTGAATATTGGATGGAAAAGAATGGCGGAGGAAAATTTATTGTTGGGAAAAAGAATGATTTATCATATGGCTTCTAATAGTTGACCTCAAATTCTTGGGATAAAAAACGATGATGATGATATTTGACCTGAATAAGTTTAGAGGCTTAAAGATATCAACTAATATGGAAATCCCTATTTACCTATGTTGATCTGAATTTCAACTTTGATGTAAGCAAAAAATCTTTCTTTCATCACATGGCTCACATATACTGTCTACACATACATTAAAGTGTCTGGATGGTGTGTTTCATGTTTGGGAAAATACGCTATATAGATCAAGGGACTTGTTTATCGTATAGTCTGCTACTCGTCTCGACATGACTAACGCATTATATCCCTTTTCCTTCCTTTTCTTTCGCCATTAATACATTTGCTTTGGTTATGTATTCACATATTATTTGTTGAATGTATGGGATATCTACCTAACTCTATTATTTTATAGGGTCCATCCAGCTCTGCAAGGGCAGCGACTTCAATGGTTTGCGGAGACATTACTCGCTGTTTGGATGATTTGCCAAGAATTGTAGCATGTAACCTGCACCAGGGATCCACTGTCATGAGCATGGATTTTCATCCTACTCATCACACACTTCTTCTCGGTAATGTACTTGCAACTGTTTCTATTTATTTTTTTGTAGTTGTGCACTATTCATACAAAACGGACAAACAGTATTAATTTAGGTGCATTCTTGATTAACGTAAATGTACTTAAAATAGAATATTGTGTACACAGTTGGTTGTGCTAATGGTGAAGTGACACTCTGGGAACTCCAGAGGAAGGAGAAGGTCGTTTCGAAGCCTTTCATGATTCGAGATATCAACATTCATTCGTCGACCTTTCAGGTTCTGTGGTCTTCTTTCTCCAGTGATTTGTCGTTATTTTATTTTGATGTACTTACCTAGAAAACGTTCTGATGTTCTCCACAATTCTATTTAGTGATCCATTGGTTTAGTTATACACATGTCACTGGTAAGATCTAAGCTTACCTTGTTTAGTATCTGTTACATTTAAGTATACGAGTCTTTTGGTAGCATTATATGTAGTGTCTGTTACATTTAACTAGAAGTAAATAAGATTGCATTTATAGCTATTATATAGAATATCTCAATCATAGCATCATTTATAGAAGGTGTTCTACTGTTGACGTTTTTTTTGTAAAAGGAAAAGATTACACAAACGTGTTTGACTCCGTGTCCGTCCTTGCCAAAGTTGAATTTAACAGACTTGAGTACGCGTGACCGTGGCTTGGAAATGTTTACTAAAAGCATGCAAATTATCTATTGCCAATCCAATCTTTAGAGATTACGCCCTACTGCCTAAAAGCATCCTAATTTTTTAGTATATGGTATGCTTCCGTTTTTTAGGAAGATGAGTCATTGTGGTCATATGTTGAAGGCTTTGTAACATCTTTCATCCATTAATGAAGATCACTGTTTTTATCAAGTCTAAGGATTGATAGTTGAAACACAGGCTATCGTTGCAAGAAACAAGCATATATCCGTCATTCGCTCTTTATGGAGCCCAGATGG
Organism: Primula vulgaris; assembly: GCA_963920805.1. Taxonomy (NCBI): domain Eukaryota; kingdom Viridiplantae; phylum Streptophyta; class Magnoliopsida; order Ericales; family Primulaceae; genus Primula; species Primula vulgaris. The sequence continues at coordinate 4,114,076 of OY987216.1, read as the reverse complement.
ATGTCGTATCGGTATGTGGAATTTAGTTTCTGCAAGCTTTCTGTAAATCATTTGTGCACTTTTGCTCTTGTAAACATATGATTTTAATACTGCAGGGGTTGCTTTTAATAAACATCTGATCCATTTGTATTCTCATACTGGCTCCAATGACTTACAACTACTTCTCGAGGTGATTTTAGATTTTGTCAAAATAAATTTTTGGTTCAGTACATCTTCTTAGCACAAGAAAGGAAACATGCTGAATTGTTTCTCACTTTTTCTGAACTTATCAAAATGTTGCAAACCATCGAAAAAACTTGAAGCACCTAGTTATATGTGCTTATACTGATTTAGATCATGTTTCAATGTAAGACTGCAATTACTAAGAAATAATCACAAAGATTGTCCCTAATTTATCTTTCTGCTTCTTCTTGAAAACATTTAACCTGTATACTATTTTTTGATGAAAAAAGAAACGTATTGAAATTTTAAAGGAGGAGAGTAGAAAACTCGTATAGATACTTGAACTGCTTCTTAAACTTCAGTTTTGTTGTTGTTGCAGGTAGAAGCGCATACTGGTTCAGTTAATGACTTGGCATTTGTTCATCCAAATAACCGGTCATACATTGCAACTTGCGGTGACGATAAGCTCGTTAAGGTACAGAACAAAGTTGCGTGCTTCCATAAAAAAATAAATTGAAAATTAGTATATATTTTTATGAACTGTGGATGGTTGAAACAGATCTGGAATTTTAAAGGACAAATTGTATGTACTTTTGAGGGTCATCAAGCACCGGTTTATTCCATGTGTCCAAGTCAGATAGCGAACACTCAGGTAAATATTTTCTTTTCTTCTCGGGTAAATTTTTATTTCTTCCATCTCCCATCGAAACAAGCAGAGCCGAGCTAATTCTTTATCTGTAACAACTGTCTAACTGTTACTAACACAATTATCTCCTTCTATATTTTGCAGTTTATAATGTCAATATCTACTGATGGAAATATCAAGACTTGGATGTATGACAACTTGGGATCTAAGGATAATTATAATTATACTGCTCCTGGATATTGGTGTACCACTGTGCTTTACAGTGATGATGAAAGCAGGTAAGTTTAGATATTATTTTTTTTAATAAGTTATTGCATACATACGGCTTTGATTTTGTACCCATCCCTTTTATTCCTTTCTCAGCTTTGTTGTATATTATTTTCACCGTAAGTAATGTATTATAGAAAGTGGGACCTTACCCAGATTTTACAGTGAGATCATAAAAACAAAGAGGCTTATAGAATGACTCATACAACATGCCAAATTCTAGCTAAAATAGACTACCACTGTATAAAAAATTCATACGACAAGCCTATTATAGGCATACAAATAGTAAAGCCTAAGGAGGATTTAGACTCTTGTTCTTCTTCTTTTCCGCTACGTCCATCGCATTCTTTTTTGCTTTGATCTCTTTCTTGATCCTCTTAGTCGAACAATCTTTGCTCCACGGCTAAATCTCTCGAAAGTTTTACCGGTGTAATACTTGCGACTTCATTCTCTTCCTCGATAGCGACCCCACCCCCAGTGTCATTAACCCCAGCCAAGTGACCGATACCATACTCATTTTCCTTACCAGAATCTGCCAACTCGACTGTTTGATTTATTATTTTGCCTTCTTTTGTTTTGTCCCACACTTTCTTCAATTGCAACGTTCAAATCAGCTTTAGGATTCTCGCCATTACTGCTTTTGTTCTCACCAGTTTGTGTTTGTTCTGAACCCAAGTCCGCAATAACCTCGAAAGGGTTACTCATTTTTAAAGCTTCTTCCTTTCTACTCTAACAAACTTTCTTTTTATCTTTCCAATACTAGCAACATGACCTTGCCTATCAATGAGTCTATTGGTTTTCCTTTTTCCTTAACTATTCTTGTCACGCCCCAAATTCCATAAAAACGGATATCGAGTCATGACCTTTTTAAAACAAAAGGAAAGTGAAACATGTTGGTACGAAATTAAAATTTTTAAAAGAAATAACTTGCGAGCTAAAGGAACATTTAAAATGATAAATAAAACTGTTTGCCAAACGCGGCTACATGACCAAATAGTTTTGACAACTTATAAAAATTACCAAACGAAAGTAAATTGCCCGTAGGCTACAACCTCAAGATAAAATCTAAGTGAAAAGTAAATGAAAGCCCGAGCCCATCTGATGTATTGCCATAGCTTCTAACCGAACGTCTCAACCTAAAATGTACCTGAAATACAAAATTGTAACGGTGAGTCGCACGCACATAACTAGACGGGACGGCACCACAAATACCGTCACTCCATCCCATAAATGCAAGAGCTCACTAATCCTACGACTATGATAACCGACGTATAAAAAGAAATATAATGACATTCTACAACTACGATAAATTAAATAAATTAAATACACATCAACAGCATACATGGACCTCTCACGCCACCTACCCCAGTCCGTAAGGTAGGTCATTCCCTATCCCTTCGGCCGTCTTCTGTCCCCGGAATTAGGGAGAGACAGAGACCATTGCAACATAAAAATAGATTTATAGTGCGCACTTGGACCTCTCACGCCACTCGTCCCAGTCCGTAAGACGAGTCATTCCCTATCCCTTCGGCCGTCTTATTCCCCCGGAATTAGGGAGAGACATAGACCATTGCTAACATAAAAGTAAATATAGTGCACACTGAGACCTCTAACGCCACTCGCCCCGGTCCGTAAGACGAGTCATTCCCTATCCCTTCGGCCGTCTTCTGTCCCCGGAATTAGGGAGAGACAGAGACCATTGCCACTACAGCTAAATCACAAGGCTTCGGCCAATAATATAAAATCATTCAAATAACACCATCTCATACGTATAAATATTAAGGCCTCGGCCAATAATATTATACTATTCAACTAACACCATCTCATACGTCACTTAACGTAATACAACATAACACATAACCACATGTACTAAATTCACAACTAGCCAAACGCCAATACAACATAAAAAATCACTTTCAGGCATTTTAACAAACACCTTTTATGCATAAACTACAATTCACCATTATTCAACATAAATATATCCAATTTCATCAATAACTATATAATCACATAATCAACGCTTAAAACATGCAAACCCATCCATAATCTCATTAATTTGAAATTAATTAGTCAATGAAACACTAAAAGAACCAAATAGAAGTCATCTTAACATCTTCTGGTTTTATAAAAATGGAATAGAGGCTTTGGAACTTGACCATTCCAAAGGTCCATCTTCCTGTCTCATAGGATATATGCCATATCCAGGGGCGAAGCCATAATGTGTAAATGGGGGGTGCCAAAATATACCAAAAAAAAAAAACAACTTAAAATAATAATTTTTCATACTCACCCATAATCTATATACCCCATTTAAGTGTTGTTGAACAAATACCAAAGCATAAACACAAAAATTATTGCAAATAACTAACATGATACCTGATAAAATCAAAAGAAATGAACCCGACGGCTGCTCGCATTCGCAAATGCATCAATGATAGTTTCCGTGCTAAATTTTGAAGCAATATCTTTCTCAATATACATCATCATACAATCTTCAAGATAATCGGCTTCCATTTTATTACGAATACTAGTTTTGATGATATTCATAGCTGAAAATGATCTTTCTGCGGTGGCGGTAGAAACGGGAAGAGTAAGCACGAGAACCACAATTCTATAAACAAGCTGATATGTTGTAGACCATTTTGTTTCTACCAACCATTGACAAAGCTCGGAAATCGATGATAAATTCTTGTATTCAGGAAGAGAAATAACACAATTCTCGTAATGTCGAAGTTCCAATTTCAAGTTACTTTTCTCAAACTCCGTAAAGTCCTCCGGATAAAATTTGTCAACAAGTAGACAAATATCATCAATTTTGAATATTGAAGAGTGACAATTAGGATTCAAAGTAGAACTAAGAACTAACAATTCCATTACTTGCTCATCAAAGCGACGATTTAGTTCTTGAATTTGAGAATCTATAGCACGATAGAAAATATCAACTCTATAGCGGTCAAGTACTGAAAAGTTATCACGAGTGGGATCATACCTCGAATAATATTTTGCATTCAAGTTTGGGATATCAATGTTGCGTGATTCACAAAAGAGTTTGACGGTAGCAACCAAATCATCGAATTCATCATCTCTAAGATTTTGAAGAAGGCTTTTAGTAGATAAAACCATTGAAGTATCCTTAAGAATGTCTTGAGTTTTAGATTGCAAAGCTAGACAAAGAGAATTCGTGATTCCTAACATTGACTTCATAAGATGAAGTATAAAGACAAATTCAAAGGAAGTTAATGCCTTATGTGTTGAACGAGCTTCTCCCTTTAGAGAAGTATGTCCATCTTCATAAATATTAAGTAAAACCATGCAAGCAGCACTATACATTTTTATCAAGCTAGAAACAGACTTTAGGTGAGAACTCCAGCGAGTATCACCAGGTCGTTGCAGATTACCAATTTGATTTAATCCTCTTCCAGTCTCAAGCTCTTCAATGGAAATTAAGAAAGCAATATCATCGGCATGGACAGCTTTCAACTCATCATTTCTCTTGCATGATGCACTAACAATATTCACGATCCGAAGCAATTTAGCAAAAAATCGGTCGACTAGAAGCACTTCTTTTGCTGATGCCACTAATGCTAATTGTAATCGATGTGCGAAGCAGTGAACATAATAAGCATATGGGCAATCACTTAATATCAAAGCTTGTAGTCCATGAAACTCACCCCGCATGTTACTTGCACTGTCAAATCCTTGTCCCCGAATATTCCGAATATCGAGATTGTGGTGATTGAGAACTGAGCATATGCTATCTTTTAGTGTCACTGCCATAGTGTTGGGAACATGAACAATACCAAAAAAACGCTCCCGTAAAACACCATTTTTATCAACAAATCTTATAACTACTGCCATCTGCTCCTTTTTTGACGCATCTCGAGCTTCGTCCACTATAATGCAGAATTTAGCATGTCCAATTTCTTCTCGAATCGCCTCTTTCACTTTTATAGAAAAGATATGTAAAATTTCTTTTTGAATATCAGACGACTTGTAAGTGGCATTCTTTGGAACATTTATCAATGCTTTGGTGGCTTCTTCATTATATGATGCTAATAAATCATAAAACTCAAGGAAATTGCCACGGTTGTTTGATGTTGATTTCTCATCATGCCCTCTGAAAGGCATAGCTTGAAAGGCCAATCTTCGAACCAAGTCAATAGAAATTTTTAAGCGAATGTGATTGTTAAAAACTTGTTCGGCAGAAAATTTTACAATCACCCTTTCAATATTTTGAGTTGGGTTTTGTATTTCCTTCCATTTATGTTCAGCGGTTCGATGACAAGAATCGGAATTAACACCTTCATGCAAACGAAAAGAACAAGTTTTCCCGCTATTGACCTTCCTCCAACCATCAAAACCTTCAACAACAAATGCACTATGTCCTGCAAAACTAGACCCATCCGGAGGCGCAAAAAGGAAACAAGGAAAACAGAAAGCCTTGTTCTTGGCCACTGAATATTCCAACCACGAAAATAAAGCAAACCACGGAGCTTGAAATCTTCGAGGACGAGCCTTGGCGGATGCAAGAGTATACGGATATTTTTTTCCTAAATCGGGACGATTTGGACCATGTAGAGTTATGTACGCCCTACGAACTTCGTCACGCCTATTAACAGGATACTCCCAAATTTTTCTACGTAATCCAGGATCACGCTCTAGCGAATTAATATCAAATTCTATTGTGTCGATTCTTTGAATTTTTGTTGGAGGACTAGGCGTATCGATTGTCACCTCAGTTTTTACTTTATTTAATTTATACTACCACAACAGTACAGTATCACTAAGTCCATCTCCAATACTTGCTACTACACGATTCAACTTAACACGTTGTTTAACTAATTGTCCTCCCTCAAACAATCGTCTTGTTTTGGCAAAGTGGCACTATAATCACTAATTCTACAATTCAATTAATGGAATTAAAAATACAACTAAACCCCAATTATCAATTTAAGAACATAAATAATATAAAAGGCAAAAACCCCCAATTTATAATAAACGTAAAACCTAATCCTAACATACACCCTCGTCTAGTCGCAATGGATAACCCCCGTTACCTTAGAGCGTAGTGGAGATGCTTCCGGTATGAACTCGCTAATGGTGGCTTCCTCTTCTTCTTCTCTTTTCTCTCTTTTTCTCTCTTTTCTCTGTTGGCTGATTTTTAGGTTTAAAGAATTGAAAAGTGGGCTGATTTTAGGTATAGAAAAAACTGTTTTTACAAAGTTTGTGAAAGCGAACTATTTGGTCCCCAAAATTCTAAAAGCTAACTCTTAATCCAAAAATATTGTTTTACTACTCAAAAATAACAAATCTTTAGAAACAAAACTATTGAGTCCTTTTTATTTATAAAATTAGTAACAGGTTTTTAAAATAAAGCTTTTTGGAAGAGTTTCGGTTTTTGCCTAAAAATTAGTCGAGTGACCGGTTTTTGGTAAAATTAATTCCTAATTAAAAACACTTATAAAAATACGGGATGTTACAATTCTGCCAAGGATTCTCATACCTAGACTGTTTGGCCTTAAAACCCTCTTCATGAGCTTCGTTTCTATATTCCCCACGCCTACCTTCGGTGTACTCAAGATTTCTATTTGGCCTATTACTCTCATTGTTGTTCTCATCTCTCCGTACCTGAAATTTAGCAGAATTTGTCTCCTTGTGCCCAAACATTTTTTCGTACACCACATCTAGGGGGTAGCAATTGATATCTCACTTCTATATGCACAATCTCTTCACCATTTTTAACCTGCAATGAGTTTGGCAAAGGCTTTGAAGCATCTATCTCAATACACAGACGAGCATATGTCACTCTTAGGATCTTTTCTGTTGCTTGGCCAATATAGCGTGGTCTGCCAATTCTACTAGCCAGCCTACTCAGGTTGTCGCATGACCAGAATTCAAGGGGAACATCATACAACCTCACCCAGATAGGTATTACTTCCAAGGCTTCTTTATTCAGCTTTAATATACGATGTCATCTTTTCACCACCATCAGCCGACCAAAAACCTAACAGTTCCCATACTCTAAAAAAAAGGATCATATCATTCTCCTTCTTAAAATCTAGAAAGAAACAACCTTTTTCGTTACGTTTGATTCAAAACAAACTAGGCCAAAGTCTTTTCATTTCCGTTTCAACATCAAGAAAATGCAGTTTACCACCTGAGAAATAACCCACCGCACAATTATTTAAGCTTTCTAAGATATTCTCATCTGGTACTAACTCTATCGTGCCATCACTGCTAGTGTAATAATTTAATTGTAATTTGGATCTCGAACTCGGCTTAGCTTATGCCCGTTACCACTCAAGCCTTTTATCACGACCATCGCATATGTCCCTGATTGTACAGTCGCCTGTCAACATCTTATTAATATAAGCCAACCCAAGAAAAAATGAGGCTGCCAAATTTTGGCCATTTTTTCCAAAAATACCCCCACTCTTTTTTACTAATTACCAATATACATAATATAATTAATTAACTATTTGTCCTCAATATATTTTACTAATTACGGATGTACCCTAAATTAATTAACAATTCGTTTTAACCTCCGTAACTATAATAAATTATACCAAATCTGAATATTATGTTAAAAATAAAATATATTACGAGATTTATGTCATTACGCGTATCACACGCAACGCGTGGGTAACTTTTACTAGTATTCTTATATGAGAACCCTTTTTTGCTTACTGCCCCAATATTATTTCCATCACACATTGCCTTTATCTCGTCATATAGTTCTTTGGGGAGGTTTAGCGGTTTATCTTTTGCTCCAGAATCCTGTGTGGAATTCTGCCGAACAGTTGAAATTACGAGTTGTTGTGCTCTTTGCTGCAATAGACCGCCGAGGTTTAAAATCTCTCCTAATTAACGACTTAATGGGTCGATGTACCATTCACGGATAACTGAGTTTATGTGTTCGTTAAGATTTACTAAAGCTATAGATGAACTATAGAGATGGGTACCTCTATCTCCAATCAAATCACCAATAGAGATTTTCTCTCTCTCTAGAGTCCATCCTAAGTCTATATTGCTATTGAAATTAGTTAGCATCGAGCTTTGTTGAGTATTATTTTACTTTTAACTATATCCATATATTTTGTTTGTCTATTTTCAGATTGTTCTCTTGCGGAACAAGTAGAAAAGGAGAGCCATTTCTACTAGAATGGATCCCCAGAGAAGGTAGGGTAAAAAGAACTTACAAGGGTTTAAGTAAGAAACCTGCTGGGACAGTTGTGCACTTTGACACAACCCGAAACAAGTATTTGGCTGTGGGTGAGGATAGTCAAGTAACGTTTTGGGATATGAACAATGTTGAAGTTCTCGACAGCACTCCTGCATTGGGCGGACTGTCGGTTAGTATTTTCTTTTAACAACTTTTTTCATTTAAAGTTTGACGCCCATGAACAAAATTTCAAAATTCCACTTGCCTTTCGAATTTTTGGTGCTGCACTATATTTTATGAGATTTTTCTGATAATTCTCTAAGTACTCAGGGTGCATGACTAAAATTATGTTGTTTCTTACCGTAGAGTCAACCTCGATTGAGATTCAACAAGGAAGGAAATCTTCTTGCAGTTTCTACAAATGGCAACGGATTTAAGATATTGGCTACAAATGCTAGTTTTAAATCTCTAAGAGGAATCGAAACTACACCTGTTCCAGTTTCTAGGCCACCATCAACATTCTGGGTTAGAAATTTAATTTACTCTGCAACTTTTTGCTTATAAGTTCTTTTTTGCCTAACTTGAATGGACAGAGCAAATCCATGAACATATTAAGCAATATTATAGAAGTATATAGTAATGTGGTCATGGCTTATCCTGCCAATGAACATTTGCTGTTGAGTTGGGTGGTGTTCTTTTATCGTGTGTGTTATTTTAGGCTTAAGATTTTAAAGAGTGAATAACCGTGTCGGACCTAGGCATGAATATTGTTAAACTAAATTGCAGTATGAATATTTTTGTCCTTGTTGGGCAGGATTTTGGCTCTGCTGCCACTATCAAGGTGGAAGACTCTAATGAGGAAAATAGGCATGCATCAAAGCGTACTGCAACTACTAACTTATGTATGTCCCTTTCCCCTTTTGTATTGAAGGTTACACTTTTTAGTTCTAAATCTTCAAAAAATGTTTCTTGTTGTATATCATGTTTCACTGTATGTGATCCTTTATAGTCTAAATAAAGAATTTCATATAACCTAGCAAAAATGGTTTCTGATTCTTTTCCATACCTACTTACAACGTTAAGTTCGGTCTGTGAAAATGTTCTTGGCTAATTGAGCTTTACGATCTAGTCTAATTTTTAATTTATGCTGGGGTAAGTCCATATCAAAATATGACTTTCAGTGAGATTTGTCTCTTATGCTACCTTGGAGCAGAAATTTCTAATTGGAAATAAAATTATTGACCAATTTGAACGAGTCTTAAGTCGTAACATAGTAGTGTACCTGCAAGATTCTGTGAGTTAGTTCACATATCAGTTTTTATTATAATACCATGAAACTGCCACCAAAAGTTGTTCTTGTTGCCTGGCCCTAACCCGTTCTAAATTGTATAAGTTGAACAAAATAGAAAGGCGATATTAGTGTTATATCTACGGTTGTAGTGGGAATAAACGGCACGACAGTGAACTCTCTCTCTCACACCATAGCATACGTATGTTTACTTAATATAATTTGGATTGGCAGAAACTAGTTTGTTGAAGGTTCTTTTCGAACAAGTAAACTATCTAAATCAAATTATTAGAATAAAGATGTCATATTTTTGTTCTGAAAGTTTGGTGAATTATCCAGGCTTGAGCAAGAATCTGGGATTTATTTCAATATAACAAAGTGGTAGCTGGCGAATGGTTTGAACTTGAAAAGTACCTACTCGAGATTTACTAAAATTGATGACAACAGATATTCTTCAAAAATGTTCTTCGGAATCAGGAATCTGAAGTGTCTGGAAGCTCTCGATGGTTGTTAAGGATTTTGTTCATCTTTGTTGTTTTGTTAGTTTTGACTTTTTATCGTAAAGTGTTAAACCCATGAAATGTTTGGTGTATGTTTTTGTTCATCTCAATTTTAATCGGCACTTCTTTGCCGCAAATGTAATCATCAGACCTGAAACCAAACAGTAAAACTTTGATCTAACAGATCATCAATAAAAATATTAATGGAAGTTTAGGACAACTCATACACCCCAATCCCGACTCCCAATTTAAATGTCATGTTTGTTAAATACAAGTGAGGTATAAAATAATGAAATTGTACACTTAAATAGGGAAGGAGGGTATAAAAGTTAAGCACTATATAGTTTGAATTTATTCGAGTGAAAACTTTTTCCTAGACATCGTATTCAAATAGGTGAGCCTATTTGGGGAAGATTCATAATTTTTCCTAGACACCATAAGGAGACTGACTTGCTGCAAGCATGTGAAACTTTGCTTTCTCAACTTTCTTCTGAACAATGCAAACATAAAAAAATATAGTTTGAATTTATTCGAGTGAAAACTTTTTTTTGAGTTTCTTCAACACTGACTATTCATACTAACTGATAAACGAGATCCTTTCAACATCTTAAAAAAAATGAAAATGGTATTGATATTTTGATAAGTTAATAAAGCTGATTAACAACAAATAAAGTACATACTCTGAAGTCTGAACAAACCTGAGATTCATAGTAAAGGCCAGCATACAAAGAAGCATAGAAGAATTCACTATCTCGGCTTGAAAATTCTATAACAAGCTGCAGAAAAGTAGTACCTAAACTTGAGTATTTCGAGCCTCTGTACGTTTGTAACTTATAGAATCAGTATGTAGCTTTGTATACTTTTAAGTTTTTATTGCTAACCTTTTCTGGATCACCACCATCTTTAAACATCTCATAAGCTTCTCGCATGACAGGTCGTGGATCTTTGCCCACCTACATCATTTAATAAGCATATAAAATAGTGTAGCTTTCAAGCGGAACTACGAGTTGCAGATGATTTCTCAAGGTACAGCAAAAACACACCAAAAAAACACAAAAAACATGGTTTACTTCCAAATAAATACTATAAGATAATTTTACCATGCTATGTTGTCTCTGACTTTGTGATGTGAAAACATAAAAAGAGTAATTTTAAACATAGCCAAACACCGACATTAAGCTCAAGAACATGTGTACCTCAAGAAATCTTTTTCTGGCTTCATCTACTCCATATAACTGAGCTTCACAGAGAAAGCACCATACGACTCCTCGGTATCATTTGGATTTTGTGCAACATCAAATCGAAATTGCTCTGCCCCTTCCTCAAATCTATAAAGAAACGAGTGAATACAAGCACGCCCTCTATATGCATAATAGGATAACATAGACTTACAGGAGTGAGATAATACCTATCGAGATAGTATAAGGATAGCTGTCACGCCCCGGATTTTGGATAAACCCGGGTCGTGAATGCAAATTAAAATAAAAAGGGAAAAATTTAAATAACGAAACATGCGGAAAGCTATTCGATAATATGCCAATCAATAGAACCAAATAAATACTTCAGGTCATGCCGATAATCACATTTGATTCACTAAATTGGCCTAAGGGTAGCCAACGGTGTTCAAATATGGCAACACAAATAAGACAATACGTTTTAGAAAATTTCGGCATGAGCTTCGTATATCTATTTGTTTCCAATAAATTAGACCTGTATGACAACAAAACATATAACAAGATCACAAAGCGATTATCACTAATTCCACCTGAATCAGTCAAATTCAACCCAGCTGACATTATATACAATAACGCAATCTAACATACACAAATGTACATGATAGGTTACTCTAACCAAAAGAAAAACATTCACGTTTCAAACGCTTACTAGGCGAATAAAGTTCAAAATAACAAACGCCAAAAAGAGTAAACAAAAGAGTAGCGTGCACGCGATAAGGTGTAATATAATAATGATCCTCAGACACGAACTCTACACCTCGCCACCATCTCCGTCAGCACCTGTACATCGATCGTAACAACATGTACAAAAAAAACAAGGAAATGAGGTAAGAAAACAATCTCGCATTAAAAACGGCGCGTGCTACTAAGCACGCACACACAATCCTAACATGGCAAATATGATATCTGGCAAATAATGGCAAAGGTAATTGCACGAAAAACACATCAACAAATATAACTCGCAACACAAGTAAATGAACATATAATCAAGATCAACTGAATTAATAATAAAACAAAATAAAACAAAATAAAACAAGACTCAACAAAACACAAAGTCGGGATTGCCTCACATGTACCCACTTTTAGAGCCACTCTGCTCTAGGACCCAAAGTGCAATGGTTCCCTCACCCATATTCTGACACTAACATGTGACCAAAAGATATGGGGCCGGCTTTAAGGGGACTAACCCTATGGTATCGATATACCTAATCCTTGCGCAAGTTTCCGGGATCTCACCGTAAGCTGACACAGCTCCGCCTTAACACTTGGTACTGCAATCCCTAAAATAAATATAAAAGACTCCGAATACCAAACACGAAAACAGTAAACTCCAAAATAAAACATAAAACACACTTTATAATATTTGAGGTAATTAGATAAACACATCACCACAAAAGTATACACCACCACAAGAGTATACACGATATGACCACTACCACACTTTCACCACTTTCACGTTTTTAAAAGATTTAATTAAATAACACATTTAAATCATTTTATTCTCCACAATTCATTTTATAATAAAAATAGTAAAATCGCCATACACAATATAATCACCATAAAAATAACGATGCAATACACACTAGCCATTTCACATAACCTAGCATACAACAAACAACACACAAAACCGCCTTTAAAGCGAAACCATATTCTTCCCCCTTACCTATACAAACGAGAGCTCGTTTGTAAAAATATCCCAACCTCGAACCGAAAACCCACCGAACAATCAAAGCTAGATATGGACAGCCCAATAACGGTCCTTAAACAGTCCCTAAACGCAATTAAAACGAGCTACGGATTAATATAAAATCCCTAATTCGGATTAGGGTAAAGCCCTAAAAAAACGACCTTTTATAAAAGTGAAAATTGAAGGAAAAGACTTACACAGATAAATAGGGCTCGAAGAGTAGATTAAAAAAATGTATTTAATCGTGAAAAACGGAGTCCGAACGCACCCGAAACGGAATTAAACCCCGGATGCCCGAAACCCGAGAAAACCCACGCACCGCTGCCCAAACTCGTCGATCAGACCTGACCAGTCCCTTTCCGACGACCTAAACCCCTTCTCCGGCGTTCCTCTCTCTCCTCTTATCTCTCTCCGTATATATGTATATATGTATCTATGTATATATGTATATGTAATATGTAGATACTAATAATAGCAATTGCACCCATAACTATCATATACACCTATTTTATTAATAAAAGCAATAATAAACTCCCAAATTTCCGAGACGTTACAATAGCCCCCTCTGCCACAGGTCTGGTTAATCGATTACATAAAAGTCACATAATGCTCAACAATAAAATGATTGGTGTGGGATTTGACCATTCGAGACTGATCATAGTTATGCCAGCAAAATAAGTTTACCAAAAATATCCTGCAGAGCAACTTGATTTGAGATATCAAAACATCTTAGTGTTCAGTATAGTTAAGTTCCTTTAAATGAAAATAGAAGGGACTTACATGCCTTTTGGCGAGGATCGAGCTCCATTGCCTTATCGAACTCGGTTAAGGACCCTGAAACATCACCCTTCAATCATATATAAGAGAGCACATATCGTCAATTTTTTTGAAAAAATATAATAATAAGATGCAAAAAAAAGATTGCAAATCAAGCTTAAAATTTTCCTGTTCGATCCAAGTACTAGAAGTTGGTTTAACTAGATTACTCAAAAGCCTTTTTTTTTTACCATGGTTTCGTAGGTTATCAAATCATGACTACTTTGATTGGCCACAGATTCATACGCTCTGCAAACATTCTCAACTTTAATAACTAATCTCGATAATATTTTGCACCGTATACCTGGTGGCTGGTGCTAGGAGTTTCAGAGTTGGGAAAAATCATGTCCTCGTGTGTTATTTTGTCAAGATTGAGGAATGATAAAGGGTTAAGTCTATAAAAATGCTATCTTTCTACTATTAAGAAGTATGCGATTAGAGACAAGGCTTACCACATTTTTCAATTTTGTCCCACATCGCTACAGATTGAAAAAATTGAGAAATATCTGAATCTTCATGTTTAATCAATAAATAAATTAGTATTTAGTAGTACTTTTTGTGTTTAAAATTTATAGATCATCTCTGTAATTACATACCTTTTCTTATCAGGTTTCAGTGATTTTCAAGTATAATAAAATCTGTTTGTTCCAAAATCTATAAAAAAAAAAATGATCAGTCCTGTTTTCCCTTTTCTTATCAGGTCAAACTTCTCTGTTTTTCTTCCAAATAATCATTTCTTTTTTTTTCCAGCAACAATGCTCCATTTTGTGATAATCAATTAATCACTCTAGAGTTTTTTCAATCATTCAACTAAAGTCAAAGCTAAATTCCAATCCTCATTTAGTGCATGTTTGGCATCAGCTTTTTTTTTTTATAGATTTTTGATTAATAAAAAATCTATGGGTGTTTGGTATGTCATTTGAGCTAAAAAGAGCTCCAAATCAGAGAAGGTAGGAATTTGCGATTTTTTGTATAGCTTTTTTCACATTAAGTTTTCCAAAAATAATAACTTTCTAATAGAATATGTTTGTATATCTACAACTCACTTATAAGTTAAAATAACCAATGACTTATAAATAAATATTAGTTATAAGTCACTTAAAAGTTAAAGTGATGTCAAACACTACACTAGCCCTTTTTTAAAGCATATTTTTAAAAGCAACTTTTTGTTCAAAAAATCTGATGCCAATCATAGTTTTATCCTGAAGAAAAATGTACCTTTCGGAAGAGGTCCATGCCTCGATGGATAGCAATAATGGCTTCGCGACGGGAATTACCACCAGTAACTGCGTCTCATATTTTTACAAACGAGCTCTCGTTTGTATAGGTAAGGGGGAAGAATATGGTTTCGCTTTAAAGGCGGTTTTGTGTGTTGTTTGTTGTATGCTAGGTTATGTGAAATGGCTAGTGTGTATTGCATCGTTATTTTTATGGTGATTATATTGTGTATGACGATTTTACTATTTTTATTATAAAATGAATTGTGGAGAATAAAATGATTTAAATGTGTTATTTAATTAAATCTTTTAAAAACGTGAAAGTGGTGAAAGTGTGTTAGTGGTGATATCGTGTATACTCTTGTGGTGATACCGTGTAGACTTTTGTGGTGATGTGTTTATCTAATTACATCAAATATTATAAAGTGTGTTTTATGTTTTATTGTGGAGTTTACGGTTTTCGTGTTTGGTATTCGGAGTCTTTTATATTTATTTTAGGGATTGCAGTACCAAGTGTTAAGGCGGAGCTGTGTCAGCTTACGGTGAGATCCCGGAAACTTGCGCAAGGATTAGGTATATCGGTATCATAGGGTTAGTCCCCTTAAAGCCGGCCCCATATCTTTTGGTCACATGTTAGTGTCAGAATATGGGTGAGGGAACCATTGCACTTTGGGTCCTAGAGCAGAGTGGCTCTAAAAGTGGGTACATGTGAGGCAATTCCTACTTTGTGTTTCGTTGAGTCTTGTTTTATTTTGTTTTATTTTATTTTATTTTATTTTATTATTAATTCAGCTGATCTTGATTATATGTTCATTTACTTGTGTTGCGAGTTATATTTGTTGATGTGTTTTTCGTGCAATTGTCTTTGTCATTTTTTGTCAGGATATCATATTTACCATGTTAGGATTGTGTGTGCGTGCTTAGTAGCACGCGCCGTTTTTAAAGCGAGATTGTTTTCTTACCTCTTTTCCTTGTTTTTTTGTACATTTTGTTACGATCGATGTACAGGTGCTGACGGAGACGGTGGCGAGGTGTAGAGCTCTTGTCTGAGGATCATTGTCATATTACACCTTATCGCGTGCACGCTACTCTTTTGTTTACTCTTTTTGGCGTTTTCTTATTTTGAACTTTGTTCGCCTAGTAAGCGTTTGAAACGTGTATGTTTTTCTTTTGGTTAGAGTAACCTATCATGTACATTTGTATATGGAGTAAATTAGTTTTTAGTGACCTGGGTTTTGGCCTATTTTAGGATAAGTGACCTAAGTTTTTTTTATTTCGGTTTTGTGACCTAAGTTTAACTTTGTTAGCATTTAGTGACCTGCCATCCTATTTTTCAAAAAAAAAAACACATTTCTTGCTAAAAAGACTAAAATACCCTCATTAAACTGAAATTTTCCTCCAAAATCTGAGGGTATTTTAGTCCTTTTAGCAAGAAATATTTTTTTTTTGAAAAATAGGATGACAGGTCACTAAATGCTAACAAAGTTAAACTTAGGTCACAAAACCGAAAAAAAAAAAACTTAGGTCACTTATCCTAAAATAGGCCAAAACCCAGGTCACTAAAGACTAATTCACCCTTTGTATATGTTAGATTGCGTTATTGTATATAATGTCAGCTGGGTTGAATTTGACTTAATCATGTTGAATTAGTGATAATCGCTTTGCGATTTTGTTATATGTTTTGTTGTCAAACAGGTCTAATTTATTGGAAACAAATAGATATGCGAAGCTCATGCCGAATTTTTTTAAAAAAAAACGTATTGTATTGTTCGTTTGTCACATTTGAGCGCCGTTGGCTACCCTTAGGCCAACTCAGGGAATCATATGTGATTATCGGCATGTCTTGAAGTATTTATTTGGGTCTATTGATTACCGTGCTATCGAATGGCATACTGAATGTTTCGTTATTTTAAACTTTTTCCTTTTTATTTTCATTTATATTCACGACCCGGGTTTACCTAAAAATTCGGGGCGTGACATTGATTATAAGAAAAAAAAACAAATTTATAATATATATCAACAAAACAGAAAAGATACAGTATATAGGGATAGAAAAATATTGGAAAAATGTTACTAGTGGGTTTCGAACCCCGTATCTTTATCATCTATACTAAGACAATCTTTCTGATTAATACATAATATACATTATCTGAATTGTCACAATGAGCCTACATTGATTCCGCCCCCTATCATTTATTAAAACTTGCATTGCATTATTAGATATTCCATTTTTCAAGTTGTAATAGGTGAATACTATAATTAATGATACTAATGAATGAAAATTAAATCGAATCATAATTTTTTATGTGCGATAATTAGATTACGTACCTTGATAAGGAAAACGGCAAAATCCATTTATCATATTCACAACAATAAACAAGCGAAACTTTTGAACTCTCAAAATATAATTTCTTAACTATTTTTCATTTGCTCAAAGATATTGTTTGTTTAATGGACAACTTCAAGAAGGACCTATTGACGATCGTCCTTCAACATCTCAATGAAAACAACTATCATGAGACGGCACGATCGTGAGTGTCTTTTTTTTTTATTATTGTCTATATAAATATGTTTGCATACATACATACGCACATCTTTCTAGCAACTAGTGATATGTTACTCTTCTTTTGTATGATCATAAGTTGTAGTACTTGTCAATTTTTAAGTGTAGTGCTTCTCAAAAAAGATTTGCAAAGTAAAAAAATTAAAAAAAACTCAACATTGAAACACTTTTTAATCATAATCAAAACGATAGATGTCCCCAAACGAGTATTGGAAAATAGGAAATCTCTTATTTTGCGTTACGACCCTTTCTTGATGTTTTATAAAGGCGAATCCAGACATTTGATGCCAACCCCCTTTGATTTATATTTTATGCGTTCTATATGAGATCTAAATAAACTCTCCATGCATACAAAAGTAATGTGCAATTGAACAAGATGTCCAAAGTTGCAAGGATGTATGCAATTCTTGCGTTATTTTGAGCCAATATGATAAGTTATTTTGAGCCAATATGATGAGTTATTTTGAGCCAATATGATGAATCATGATACTTTTGGGAATATATTATTTATTCTAAGTTACGTTTTAAAAAGTTGATTAAAAAATCCAATGAACATCCAGAATTTTGTTTTTACAATTTTTGTAGTCTTTTAGCCTAAAAATCTGTATAAAAGCTAAATAATATAATTGTCCAAACACTCTATGATTCTTAAATCAAAAGTTTAGAAATCGGGCAAAAAATGTGTTACCAAACACTCTATGATTCTTAAATCAAAAGTTTAATAACAGCTTTTTTATTCTGAACATCATAATTCTCAACTAATATAGAGTTTTCCAACCAATTTTCATACCAGAAGTTAATAGCACATTCTCTAATCAGCCACTTACTCTTAGTAATTAGGGGAGTTAAAAATTTAGCAATGTCTTTCCAAGTTGCAGAATGAGTCCCTCTTACCACTAGATTAGACCAGTCATCTTCTTTAGTTAAGTATTTCTGTATCATGAACCTAGCCCATAAGAGTATTTTATGTCAATATTCTCCAACTTAGTTTAGCATGGAGAGTCATCATCATTTCTTTTAAACTTCTCACTCCAATGCCCCCTTCATCGACAGGCTTTGCTATTTTATCCCACGCTACCCAATGATGTTTTTCTTTCCCTTCTTCATAGGAACCCCAGAAAAAGTTTGCAAAATATTTTTCAATCTTATCAAGTACTGATATTGGAGGATTTAGTATAGAGATAAGATGCATAGGCATGGCAGAGAGGACGTGCTTTAATAAGATAAGCTTCCCTCCCATACATAACAACTGACCCTTCGAACTTGCAACTTTGTTTGCAATTTTTTGAACCAATTCTTCATGCATTCCAGCATTTAATCTAGTATGGTGAAGGGGAATTCCAAGGTAAGATGTAGGGAGCGCACCTTCACAAAAGCCAGTAACCTTTGCTATTATTTCTTTTCCCACTGCAGATTTATCCAAGGATAGGAAAATACTTTTTGTGGCATTAAGAAGCTGCCCAGAGCTCATTTCATATCTGTGAATAAATTGCATAAGTTTCTCCAAACTATTTTTTGTGCCATTGGTAAATATTAAGACATCATCAGCAAATAGCAAGTGAGAAATATTTTTACATCTTGGAGGAGTTTTATAAGCGATCAGACTTCCCTTATCCATAAGATCATTTAAACCTCTACTAAATACCTCTTCAGCTAATACAAAAAGTAGGGGGGATAGAGGATCCCCTTGCTTAACCTCTCTGCTAGATTGAAAGAAACCCGCATCATTTCCATTAATACTTACAGAGGAGTAGGCATTAGTCACACAGTTCATGATCATATCAATCCACCATTCATCGAAACCATACTTTAAAAGAACATTCTTCAGGAATTTCCAACTAACTCTATCAAACGCTTTCGCCATATCAAGCTTAAGAACCACATTGCTTCCTCTACACTTTGTATTTAGATGCCTCATAAGTTCTTGTGATAACAGGATACAGTCACTTATAGTCCTACCACTTACAAAGCCATGTTGGTTTTCAGAGACCAATTTGGGCATAAGCTTTGCCAGCCTATTAGTCAAGATCTTGGAGATGATTTTGTAGGAGACTTGGCACAAGCTAATTGGTCTGAATTGCCCAAAATTGCTAGGAGTTGTAACTTTTGGAATCAACACAATTAGGGCAGAAACCCAGCTTTTAGGGAAAGTCCCACCTTTGAAAAATTCCAGAATTGCTTCATAGAGATCCATTTTAATTATATCCCAACAGTAGGTATAAAACGAAGCAGAGAACCCATCAATTCCTGGAGCTGAGTCAATAGGGGTTGAGAAAACAGCCACTTTAACCTCTTCCATAGAGGGTATCATATTAAGCATAATGTTATCTTCTAGAGTAACTAGCTCTGGGATCACATTAAGTAGAGAGTCATTATCATTAGTATGATCAACAGAGAGATGTTTGTGGAAATGATCCACAGCTTCCATTTTAATTTCATTTATGTCATCTATCTCAGTACCATTAGCTTTTTCTATATGTTGGATAGTTGATTTTACACACTTATGTTTCTACATTTGGTGAAAAAACTTAGAATTTTTATCCCCTTCCTCTAACCATTTTACCCTTGCTTTCTGTTTAAGAAAAACTTCTTCTTGTAGAGTGAAGTCATTATAAGTTTTCAGACAGTTATTGTACCCTTTCACACTATTAGGTTTAATATCTTTTTCAAGCATATCCTCCCAATATATTAGTTCATCTCTCAGTTTTGAGACACTATTAAAGACATTTCCAAACACCTTTTTGTTCCATTTTTTTAAAGCAAATTTCAATCTCTTCAACTTCATTGAAAAATTAACCATACCAGTAGCATAAGCAGGTGATGACCAACTTTTATGAACAACTTTGGAGAAATCATTGTTCATTGTCCAGGCTCTTTGAAATTTAAAGGGAATGGGCCCCCCTTGCTGAAATTTTTTTGGGCTTAGCAGCAAAGGAGCATGATCTGAGACATTCCTCTCCAAATGCTTTAAGTCAAATTTCAAGTTATTTATCCAGTCCACATTGATAAAGGCTCTATCGAGTCTTTCCAATTGCACATCTCCTTTTTTCGTTCTACACCATGTGTAATTAGAGCCAGCAAATTGCATATCACAAAGACCACAGTTTTGTATAGCTTCATTAAACTCGGTCATA
Source organism: Primula vulgaris (assembly GCA_963920805.1). Lineage (NCBI taxonomy): Eukaryota > Viridiplantae > Streptophyta > Magnoliopsida > Ericales > Primulaceae > Primula > Primula vulgaris. Next base: position 4,093,399 of record OY987216.1, on the reverse strand, counting down.
TCTATCAACAACCTCTTCTTTCCCCCCACTTTCTTATTATCACATCTAATAGTATTAAAATCTCCGGCCACCAACCATGGACAATTACAAGTATAGGTTGCTTTTAAACTGTTCCAAAGTTCTCTTCTTTCCCCATATGTACATTTTGCATAGACCCAGGTGAAATAAACCAGTTTATTATCCATAGTCATATTAATAGTGAGTATCTGATTAGTAGCATCAATTTTGTTAACTGGCCAGTCTTCTTTCCTCATACACCATATGTTGCCTTTCGCATTCTCATTAGTGATAAGATTGTCCATTCTCAACTTCTTCATGATTGGGCCAGCTTTATCTTTTTTTGATAAAAGGTTCTAAAAGCACCACAAGCTTGCAATTATAATTCTTCACATATTTGTATAATTGAGAGAGTGAAGCAGGATTTGCAACACCTCTAATAGTCCAGATAAGAACACTCATCTTGATTTCTTATTTAGTTTTCCTTTCCTAGCAACTATGCTAGTAGGGGTAAAAACCTTTGTTTGTTTCCTCTTTCTTTTCCCTTCAATCGGGGCTAATTTCATATTATCAGAGAGGAAACCACTGTGCTCTTCTTCAGATTCATAACATGCCTCCACATAAGAGTCAATATTGAGATTCTGAACTAGATCATTAAAGGTAGTATTAGCTGGTACTTCCTCATCCACAATTTCCTCAATAGTGATGTTGTTCAGTATTTCATAGAAATTACTTGTGCTGACATAAGTATTTCCATAAACTCTCTTATCCTTTTTCATGCGGTTTTTTCTCTGTATAAATTCAGAATCAGAAATGGTAGAAGGTGTTGTAATAAAGTATCTAGTCTTCTCTTGCATAGATGTTACTTCAACCCTATTACCATTTCCTCCTAAAACCATACAGGTAGTTTTTCCCATCACACTATTAGTTTTTGTGCAATCTTCAGTAGACACAATACATACTGGTCTTCTCTTGCACAGTAGGGGATTGACTGATTGAATTAGCCAATTCTTTAATAGCAGATGAGGCAAAACCATGCATTTTCTCCCATTCAGTCTTACTTCTCGTATTCTTATAATCCACCATAGCCTTTTCAACATCTATTTCTTTAGAACATTCTTCATCAGAACTCTGCACCTGTTTGCCTTTTCTTTTTTCCATGGCTTCATTTATATAGTCTACAAAAGTTACCCTCTTCCCACCTTTTTCCTCATCTACTATACCCCCTTTGCATTTATTACTTTCTTAAGTATGTAGATCTTCTTCTCATCATTTCTACCTCTCCAATCTTTTTTATTTTTCCACTCCCTAGCATAGCTATTGGCTTTTACATTTTGCCCAGAGTTTTCTTCACCAGTTTTTTTACTAGTATAGATTTTCCTACATGTACTCTTTTCATGACCTTATAACTTACAAACTTCACAAAAAATTGTCACTCCTTCATACTCTATTTTCTACCAGAAAGCTTCTTCAATAGATTTATCAATCCAGATCTTATCTGGCTTGGCCTTAGCAAGATCCATTTCGATACATATTCTTGCATAAGAGGGTCTAGCATGGGCTAAAGTTGGTAAGTCAGCCTCTAAAAATTTCCCTAGAGGCATGGCAATTCTTTTCAGATAGGAATTTATGCAAAGGTTTAGAGGAAGCATTGGCAACTTTACCCAAACAGAAGTTAGGCTAGATTCACAATATATGGAAAAAACCCTAGTCCATTTGAACATTTTGTAACCAAAGCCTCGAATAAATCTCCCCACTTTTGTCCATATTCTATTAAAATCTTCCATAAAATCGTATTTAATCATTATGTGTCTGTAATCAATGTTGCTAATCATGGGCATAGCAGATAATCCCCAAAGTTTACCAATATGCTTTCTAATTTCCTCCATTTTAAGTTTTCCCTTATAGAATTTCAGAATAATAGTGTGTTTCATCACACTCTCAAAGAGAGACAATTCTTCTTCAAAGAAAAGAATTGCAGGGTGTTCATTTTTTTTTATTCATTACTCCATCTTCTATATGAATGTCTTCAATTTTTAACTTCTTTAGATCTATTTTTCCATTATTTGTATCATCGTAACCGTGATTATTGTTATTTACAGCCTAAAAATAGGATTTAACTGAAACATTAGGGCCAGAGTCCTCCATAGTATAAACCCTAAACCCAGACCTTCAGAAAAAACCCAAATGACCCAAATATTCTTTCAAAAACTCAAGAAACCCCAAAAAAGGTCGATAAATCTTCAATTGGCTAGAGAAAGCGATCTTTGCTATGAATCTATTGAGAAAATGAACCCAAGAAACGAGCTCAGAGACCCAATTTTACCCTAGCAATCAATGGAGAAGAAACAGTTATTCGCCACTTTCTCTCTCTAGAATGTTTTTTTTTCTCTATAGCTACTTCTCAACTTATATATATACTAGCGGAGTGAATCAAAGAAAAAATTTGTAACCTCATAGAATTTTTGATGAACAGAAGGGCAATTATGGTTGAGAGGCGGGGGAATTTGATAATAGAGAAATATATATAGATATTGTTGTGTGACATATTAGCTCGTTATAGATATATATAGAGATATGTATAGATATAGAGAGAGGTATGAGAGACAACAATAATGGAGACTTTATTATATCAGAATGTATGAATGAATGAATAATACAAGACCCCTAGCCCTCTTTATATAGATAGAGGGGTAGGGTTACAAGCCCAACTTGGGCCCATAAAGTATAAGCCCAAGAGTCCAATAATCTCACAACACTCCCCCTTTGGACGTCTTGAATTCTTCGTCTTCATGCAGTCGATCTGAGTCGAGTTCATTCGCAGTGCTAAACACATAAAAACCTTAGGGCCGGAAAACCCAGTGTGGGACAAAACCGGTACCTAGGAGAAACTGTGTAGCCGAATGATATATGCCGAAATATCATGTAAGTAACTAACCACAAAACAGTGTGCCTCATCAAAACCTTGACAGAGCAAACCCAATGGGAAAATCTCTGATCGAAGGAAAAAGAGTGCAACAGTGGTAGTAGTATGGGATCAACCACAAAACAGGTGCCTCATCAAAACCTTGCTAGAGTAAACCCAGTGGGAAAAAACCTCTAGTCGAAGGACAAAAGAGTACACAGTGGTAAGAAGTATACAACAGGATACTCCCCCTAATTTCGGCAATCTTAAGTGAGATATGATGGGAACGTGTCTCGCTAAAAAACCTTGCCAAGGAAAACCCAGTGGGAAAAAACCTTGGTCTAAGGACAAAAAGAGTACACGAGCATGCGACTGGATGCTCCCCCTCACTTGCACACGACAGGGTGCGAAGATTTCGACTAAGTAGTAATTAGTGCAATAAGCATTCACCTGGATGCTCCCCCTCACTTGCACACGACTGGGTGCAAAGATTTCATATTCCAAGAAAGAGTACGAGCATTCGACTGGATGCCTCATTTACTTACATACGACTGGATGCAAGAAAATCTAACGTGGAATAGAACGAGCATTCAACTGGATGCTCTTAAACTTCATTTGTGAAGATTAATTTCGGCGAGAAATGCTAAATAGCATAATGTAGTCATGTCTCTCTTGATCAATAACAACAAGTTGTCTTCTATGACAAGTGTTTTATCTGGATCGTGAGACAGAACATATGTAATTCAAATATGACTAATACTAGCTCGAAGGCATATACACTCTCTACCAAATATAACGGTCCCCTACCAAAAAAATTATATGCATGTGTGTGTATATTTACCAAATATATCTTATCAACCATATGTACTGTTTTCGTATAAGTATTATACTACAGGACCATGCGTGTAATTTACAGCAAACTATATATCTATTTACAGCATTATTACATATACAGTCCAGAATTTCAGACAAGTTTCAGTTTAGTCCTTGAGTAATTTACAGAATAATTTACAGCTTTCAGAGAATTACAATTCAGTACATACGTTTCAGTTTGTTACAGATTTAATCCGACAGATTAATACATGTTTTACCATTATAAGATTTTCGATTTACAAATCGGTTATACATGTAATAAGTACACAACTCATTGATGCTACTGTTATCAATTTACAATATGTATTGTTATCAATTTACAATTCCAGAATCAATTAATTCAAATACTATGCATGATCACAGTAATAGTACAAACATGCAATTCGCAGCAGAGTATAAACAATTCAATAACATGTACCAATACATGTACCACCAGTAAACAATTCAACCACCAGTAAACAATTCATAACATGTACAGTAACAATTCAATATCATATACCAGTAACAATTCAATATTACGTATCACAGTAGCACATATATATAATGTATGGTTACACTACTGTTACGGTATAAATTGAGTTTTTTTAAAAAAAAATCGGTACCTTTCGCACGGTATGTTGGTGAAGGTCGATATAGCAATAACCTAATAAACCCGGATAAACCTCAAGGTTTATTGAATCTATAATCCGTACTTCGATCTCCGAGAGCAGTGCTGATAACGTGTTGTAATACACTATTAGCTACGTATATAAGGAGACAGAAGTAGAGAAAGGGGAGAACAGTATGATCTTTATTAATGAATGAATATGAATGTCTGAATGAATACAAGACCCCTCTATGAGACGACTAGAGAGTGTATATGCCTTCGAGCTAGTATTAGTCATATTTGAATTACATATGTTCTGTCTCACGATCCAGATAAAACACTTGTCATAGAAGACAACTTGTTATTATCGATCAAGAGAGACATGACTAGATTATGCTATTTAGCATTTTTTTTGCCGAAATAAATCTTCACATATGAAGTTTAAGAGCATCTAGTTGAATGCTCGTTCTATTCTATGTTAGATTTTCTTGCATCCAGTCGTGTGCAAGTAAATGAAGCATCCAGTCGAATGCTTGTACTCTTTATTGAAATATGAAATCATTGCACCCTGTCGTGTGCAAATGAGGGGGAGCATCCATGTGAATGCTTATTGCACTAATTACTACTTAGTCGAAATCCTCGCACCCTGTCGTGTGTAAGTGAGGGGGAGCATCCAGTCGCATGCTCGTGTACTCTTTTTGTCCTTAGACCAAGGTTTTTTCCCACTGGGTTTTCCTTGGCAAGGTTTTTAGCGAGACACGTTCCCATCATACCTCACTTAAGATTGCCGAAATTAGGGGGAGTATCCTGTTGTATACTTCTTACCACTGTGTACTCTTTTGTCCTTCGTCTAGAGGTTTTTCCCATTGGGTTTACTCTAGCAAGGTTTTGATGAGGCACCTATTTTGTGGTTGATCCCCTACTACTACCACTGTTGCACTCTTTTTTCCTTCGATCAGAGATTTTCCCATTGGGTTTGCTCCGGCAAGGTTTTGATGAGGCACACTGTTTTGTGGTTAGTTACTTACATGATATTTCGGCCTATATCATTCGGCTACACAGTTTCTCCTAGGTACCGGTTTTGTCCCACACTGGGTTTTCCAGCCATAAGGTTTTTATGTGTTTAGCACTGCGAATGAACTCGACTCAGATCGACTGCATGAAGACGAAGAATTCAAGACGTCCAAAGGGGGAGTGTTGTAAGATTATTGGACTCTTGGGCTTTTACTTAATGGGCCCAGGTGGGCTTGTAACCCTAACCCTCTATCTATATAAAGAGGGCTAGGGGTCTTGTATTCATTCAGACATTCATATTCATTCATTAATAAAGATCATACTGTTCTCCCCTTTCTCTACTTCTGTCTCCTTATATACGTAGCTAATAGTGTATTACAACAGATATAATATAATTAACAGTTTTTTTATTTGTAATTTTTCAAACTATCAATACTATTTTTCAAATATTTGTTTTAAGGCCTCATAAGACATCTAGACATAAAGTAATAGTATATATATATATATATATATATATATATATGTATATATATATATATATATTCGGGGAGGATATATGGACATCATGAAAAACACCCAAGTGGACACTTTTTTTCAAAAACGCTCCAAATCAAGATTTGATTAAAGCAAATCTCCCCGGTTTCACGACGGGAACACAAATATGTGTCTTGTTTTTTTTTCCGAGATGTATAATGACATGTTTTTGAAATTATGGTAAAATTTAAAAATTCAAAACATGTCATTATACATCTCGGAAAAAAAAACAAGACGCATATTTGTGTTCCCGTCGTGAAACCGTGGAGATTTGCATTAGCCAAATCTTGATTTGGAGCGTTTTTGAAAAAAAGTGTCTACTTGGGTGTTTTTCATGATGTTCATATAACATTTCCCATATATATTAGTTTATAAATATTTATATATAAAAAACGGTCGGTTTGAAAACCACACGTAAAATTAGCCGATTCATTCGATTTATCAATTTTCTAACTAAACGGACTTGGATTGGTTCAATTGGTTTGGTTTATGTTTTGTACCCAATAAATTAATATCATAATTACCCCCCGGAGTTAAACGGTATGATAGTAAACCCCCCCCCCTCTCTCTACATATATATATGGCGATGATTCTATTATATATATGTATCTACACATATATACCGTCGATTTCGTCATTGGGTTTATTGAGCTGTTAGTTTATAACGATAAGGGCTAAGTGTTTGCATTGCATGGTATGCATGCTACTTTTTATATATATATACACTATTAATTTATATCTACGTGTCATGTGAATAAACAAATATTTACAAACTAACTTTATTAATTAATCAAATTACAGGAAAAAAAACTGCCTACAATACCATCCTTCTATCTTCTTCTATCTATCAGATTAGAAATAGTTAGATCAAAAAAACATTTAGATTACTTGGAATTTTTTAAACAATTAAAAACGAAGTCAATTGCACGCATCGCGCGGCTTGGTTTACTAGTATGTATATATATATATAGAGATATATATATATATAGCCATCATATTATAGCTTTCTTATGCTTATGTTTCATTAATTTTCTCTCTCTCTATATATATAGCAATTATATTACAACTTTCTTATGTTTAGGGCTTCAATTTTCACCATATTGTACTCAATGTGTGACTGTGTGTCTAATTGAACTGTTTATTAAATTATTATTGGCACGTTTGACATTAGTTTTTTTGATACAACAAAAGCTGCTTAACAGCTTAGTTTTTACTATCTTATTAGTGACTTCTAATTTTTTATTTATCAAAAAGTCAATTCAAAACTAATATTGACTTATGAGTGACTCGTTAATGTACAAACATGTTTCATTAGAAGATTTCTATTTTTTATCATTTTAAAGTGAAAAAGGTGAAAAAATCCGCAAATTCCTAGCTTCTCTGCTTTGAGTTTTTTTAGCGTTTTTACCCGGAAGCTAGATTTATAAAAGCTAAAAAAGCTAATTAACCAAATATCCGTTGTTTTTTAAGCAAGAAGCTAAAATGGCTAAGAAAAAAAGTTGTTGCTAAACATGGACTATGTTAGATGTGGTTTCATAGACATTTATTAAATAAATTGAATAACTTCTCCCAAATAGGGGGAATTACATATAAGATCACTTGTTATACTTTGAGGGCTTGATTGGATGCATGTATTAAGAAAATAATCTGGATTATTTTAGGTTGAGAAAAAAACGGAGACTTGAAACTTCTATCTCTAGGGGAAAGAAAACTAAAAAGTTCGCACCTTTGAATCTGTATTCAAATTTAATTGAAATAAGTGATTAGCGGAGCTTAAAATATTGTACCAAGAATAAAAAAATATTGCACATTCTAATAAAGATTCCATTAATTGGGTTACTAGATGTTGGATGGTACTTTTTTAATAACTAAACTATCTGAGTCAATTGATTAGAATCAAGTAAGTTTTGCTCATATATGTTTGTTTTGAAATTTTGGTGAATTATCTAGGCTTGAGCAAGAATCTGGAATCCTTTTCAATCTAAAGCACTTCGAAGAGAAAATAATAGCTGGAGAATGGGAGGACCTTGAAAAATACCTCCTTGGCTTTACCAAGATGGATGAAAATAGATTTTCGATGAAAATTTTCTCGGAGTTAAGGACACAGAAGTATCTGGAAGCCCTTGATCGGTATTTTTTTTATCCGTTTCCATATTTTGCTCTGTTTCGATCATATATAGTGAATTGACATTATTTGTTTGCTGCGTGTGTTTATAGAAATGAGAGAGACAAAGCTTTTGGTATATTAAGAGGTGACTTGGAGGTGTTCTCTTTATATGACGAGGGCATGTATAAGGAGTTGTCCCACCTCATGAGCCTGCGTAATTTCAGGTAAAATAGTAAATAGTATGATGCGTCTTTGCCTAATTTGAGAGTGATGACATTACACTGCTTAACCTAGCTAGTACCAGAGCAGACACATATTCTTGGTTCAAATCTCACCCCTACCTTACTAAAAAGCTTGGTTGAAACTTTGTTGCCTAAACTTAATAAGTGATACCATGTGTTTCAGTATAATAATATAAGCATTTAAGTAAAATGATAGCACATCACTTGATAATCAGTTTGACATTGTTTCAGTGCTTGGAACTTTGGAAGTCATTTTCCTTTCCCATAGTACCTCTTTATTTGATGTAAATATGACGAAGATTTATAATTCAAGATTCGGAAAAGACAGATTGTCAGTATACATGGTAGAAGCATGTATCCATGCGCACGAGTTTTTTTAAAAAAAATTGTGCGCTTTCTATAATGTTTTTGTTTTTTCCTGAGACTTTTATATAGTTATGTTGTTAGTTTTAATTCCAAACGGAGCCGCTTGCTGTAAAAGGCTATCCACTGCTATTAGATTTGGAGGCTAACAACAGAACTATAGAATGTTTTGTTTCTTGATGTTTAATCATTTTAATAAATTTCAGGGAACATACGCCTTTTCGAAGCTATGTGGATGCGCAAACAGCTCGGATCAAATTGTTTATTTCTCTCAAGGGGCTTATAGAGACAAACCCCAGTTTTCACCGAAAACTTGATTTCCCTTCTTTTGGTTCTGCGAGACTTATGAACATGATCCAGCAAAGGTCATTTTCTTTTTCCAAAGATAGTAAACTATTTTGGGACTACGAAGGCGGATATTGTTTAGTTATGTATTTCTCGTTAATGGTTTTATATCTTAATCCACGTACCTTTTCTTATCCATGCAGGGAAATAACAAATGTCTAGATAAATAAGGAAACTTATTGCATAAAAAAAAGCATTTTGGTGTTTTAAGTTTAAATGTTTCTTTCAACAATAATACCATTGGGTTTTTTTCTACTCTATTATTTTAACTAATGTTGTTAAAGAACCCACTAGGGTATAGGAATAGTCTGGTGGGCTAGAGCCCGCACAATCAAATAGGAGGTGCTGGGTTCGGTCTTGTTAAAGGGGGTAGGTTAGAAATCCTTTGATCCTCTTTAATAAGATTTTAAAAAAAAAAAAGTAATCCTACTGATGTTGTCCTTGTTTAGCATTTCTCTATGAACTTTAGCTGCTAAAGGAATGTTGTCCTTGTTTAACATTTTTCTATAAACTGTTCAGCAAATTGGTGATGTCCCTCAACATAATCCCACTGATGTTAATTTTTGCACATTTCATCTTTATTATGCTATGTTGCCATTTTCTTGGGTTAATAAATATGCTGTCTTGGTATTGATCCAGTTTTAACATGCAACATCTCTTATGTGAGAACTGGAGGGGGGTTGCAGAAATTAAAACGTTGTTGACAGATCATAAGTGTAAGCCTGCCAATAGGTTATCTACTTCTTCTGCTGTTCCCGCTGATACGGTTGTGAATCGTAATGCTTTTCCAGCTCTTGGAGTAAACAGAGTAAGAAATCATTTATCTCATTTGTTTTATTTTAGCTTGAGTTGTTACTTTTGGAAAACACTTGAACTTCAAAGTAATTTTGCGTTTGACGGATTTTTCCCAACCCCAAGGGAATGATACAGATTCGTGTATGAGTAGTCTTAATATTCTTCAAGCATTTTTACTATTTTTTATGTTATGTATTTAGGATCTGGGGTTAATTGATAATACGTTGAGTCTGCAAAAATTGGACGGAGTTTGGGAAATTATGCGCCAAAGTTATTTACATGCTGGGAATTATTTTTTAGGAGAGTGAAATCAAAACAAATAGGTCGAAAGAGTGTGTTTGAGTCATTTGACTTGTAAATATTTGATGTGGAACCTGAAGCCCTTGTTTTCAATTAATAATTACGGGTTCTATTTTTGGTTATATACCAGATTGGTTTCTGGGGACGTGTCTATCCTCTACAGTCTTACTTTATCAATTTATCATATCTTATCGATAGGCCTGATGGGGCAATTTTCAATTTTCATTTGACTTGTAAATATTGGATGTGGAACCTAAGACTCCCTTGTTTAAATGAATTTTTGGCTTTTAATTAATAATTTTGGGTTCCATTTTTTGTTATATACCAGATTGGTTTCTGGGGATGTGTCTATCCTCTACAATCTTGCTTTATCAATTTATCATATCTTATCGATAGGCCTGATGGGGCAATTTTCAATTATGGGAGAGTGTAGAAGGTTTTGATGTGTCCAATATCGTTTATATATTGAATTAGGTTTTAGTTTTCAAAGACTTAACTTCCTCCATGTAATAAGTCTTATAGTGATATACCATTGTACACTTTTTTAGACGAAAATGGTTGCTGATAAATATCAATAACAACAAAGCTTCTATATATCGAGTCATTGATAACATGTAGAATCTTCATTGGTTAGACCAAGAAGATTCGTGGACTTGTGCATATATTGTTTTATCTGATGTTTGCCTTTTCGTTTGCAGTATTTTCTAAATTCTGGAGCATCTACTAGCAGAGATGGTGCTGCTTCACTTCTTGAACCAGCTATTGCTTCTGCAACTTGCATGCCCTTTATATCCAATCAAGGTGGACCATGAACTTTACTCAAGGAGAACACCAACTAAATGATTTATTGCAATTTTTTAGCCAATAAAAATTGTATTGCTATGATTGTTGATTGGAGTTACAACTCTTGAGGAAGCTTAGTTGTGCCCTCTCAATTTTACTTTGATTCATTGACTCTATATTTGTTTGAAACAGTCACTATCTTCATAATTGGTTGCTTTATTTAGTTATTTGTTTTGTCTTTGCAAAACTAATCTGTCAAATCAACTATAAAACCACTTTTTTGTTCCTTAAGTTGTGATATACGTTGGAATTTTTCTAGATGTGATTTTATGTGTTGTTGCTTTGATTGTATATGCGATCCTTGTAGGATTGTGAGGTTAACGTTATAACTGCACTGTTGTTACATTATATAATAGTGTTATATTTTGAAACCTTTTTTCTCCTTATTTGATAATTACCAGTCTCAAGCTTGATACGTCCTCGGCCACAACGAGTCAATCAAAGGACTGTAGATGAATATGACCGTTTAGTGAAACGTCTGCGATCAGCACCATCTTCTGATGAGGTAATAATTACATACACAAAATCTGTGCACAGTTTCTGGAATGATCTTGTGCACCATAGCAATGAAAACATTTAAGACCTTGTTAATTGCAGCTTATAAGCTTAGATATTTTACTGAAAACCTGGAATGCATATGGTTGACCAGCCTAAGAGCTGATATTTTTTGTTTTATATTTCGGCCTGAATATTGGATGGAAAAGAATGGCGGAGGAAAATTTATTGTTGGGAAAAAGAATGATTTATCATATGGCTTCTAATAGTTGACCTCAAATTCTTGGGATAAAAAACGATGATGATGATATTTGACCTGAATAAGTTTAGAGGCTTAAAGATATCAACTAATATGGAAATCCCTATTTACCTATGTTGATCTGAATTTCAACTTTGATGTAAGCAAAAAATCTTTCTTTCATCACATGGCTCACATATACTGTCTACACATACATTAAAGTGTCTGGATGGTGTGTTTCATGTTTGGGAAAATACGCTATATAGATCAAGGGACTTGTTTATCGTATAGTCTGCTACTCGTCTCGACATGACTAACGCATTATATCCCTTTTCCTTCCTTTTCTTTCGCCATTAATACATTTGCTTTGGTTATGTATTCACATATTATTTGTTGAATGTATGGGATATCTACCTAACTCTATTATTTTATAGGGTCCATCCAGCTCTGCAAGGGCAGCGACTTCAATGGTTTGCGAAGACATTACTCGCTGTTTGGATGATTTGCCAAGAATTGTAGCATGTAACCTGCACCAGGGATCCACTGTCATGAGCATGGATTTTCATCCTACTCGTCACACACTTCTTCTCGGTAATGTACTTGCAACTGTTTCTATTTATTTTTTTGTAGTTGTGTACTATTCATACAAAACGGACAAACAGTATTAATTTAGGTGCATTCTTGATTAACGTAAATGTACTTAAAATAGAATATTGTGTGCACAGTTGGTTGTGCTAATGGTGAAGTGACACTCTGGGAACTCAAGACGAAGGAGAAGGTTGTTTCGAAGCCTTTCATGATTCGAGATATCAACAATTATTCGTCGACCTTTCAGGTTCTGTGGTCTTCTTTCTCCAGTGATTTGTCGTTATTTTATTTTGATGTACTTACCTAGAAAACGTTCTGATGTTCTCCACGATTCTATTTAGTGATCCATTGGTTTAGTTATACACATGTCACTGGTAAGATCTAAGCTTACCTTGTTTAGTATCTGTTACATTTAAGTATACGAGTCTTTTGGTAGCATTATATGTAGTGTCTGTTACATTTAACTAGAAGTAAATAAGATTGCATTTATAGCTATTATATAGAATATCTCAATCATAGCATCATTTATAGAAGGTGTTCTACTGTTGACGTTTTTTTTGTAAAAGGGAAAGACCCATTACACAAACGTGTTTGACTCCGTGTCCGTCCTTGCCAAAGTTGAATTTAACAGACTTGAGTACGCATGACCGTGACTTGGAAATGTTTACTAAAAGCATGCAAATTATCTATTGCCAATCCAATCTTTAGAGATTACGCCCTACTGCCTAAAAGCATCCTAATTTTTTAGTATATGGTATGCTTTTTTTTTTTAGGAAGATGAGTCATTGTGGTCATATGTTGAAGGCTTTGTAACATCTTTCATCCATTAATGAAGATCACTGTTTTTATCAAGTCTAACGATTGATAGTTGAAACACAGGCTATCGTTGCAAGAAACAAGCATATATCCGTCATTCGCTCTTTATGGAGCCCAGATGGATGTCGTATCGGTATGTGGAATTTAGTTTCTGCAAGCTTTCTGTAAATCATTTGTGCACTTTTGCTCTTGTAAACATATGATTTTAATACTGCAGGGGTTGCTTTTAATAAACATCTGATCCATTTGTATTCTCATACTGGCTCCAATGACTTACAACTGCTTCTCGAGGTGATTTTAGATTTTGTCAAAATAAATTTTTGGTTCAGTACATCTTCTTAGCACAAGAAAGGAAACATGCTGAATTGTTTCTCACTTTTTCTGAACTTATCAAAATGTTGCAAACCATCGAAAAAACTTGAAGCACCTAGTTATATGTGCTTATACTGATTTAGATCATGTGTTCAATGTAAGACTGCAATTACTAAGAAATAATCACAAAGATTGTCCCTAATTTATCTTTCTGCTGCTTCTTGAAAACATTTAACCTGTATACTATTTTTTGATGAAAAAAGAAACGTATTGAAATTTTAAAGGAGGAGAGCAGAAAACTCGTATAGATACTTGAACTGCTTCTTAAACTTCAGTTTTGTTGTTGTTGCAGGTAGAAGCGCATACTGGTTCAGTTAATGACTTGGCATTTGTTCATCCAAATAACCGGTCATACATTGCAACTTGCGGTGACGATAAGCTCGTTAAGGTACAGAACAAAGTTGCGTGCTTCCATAAAAAAAAAATTTGAAAATTAGTATATATTTTTATGAACTGTGGATGGTTGAAACAGATCTGGAATTTTAAAGGACAAATTGTATATACTTTTGAGGGTCATCAAGCACCGGTTTATTCCATGTGTCCAAGTCAGATAGCGAACACTCAGGTAAATATTTTCTTTTCTTCTCGGGTAAATTTTTATTTCTTCCATCTCCCATCGAAACAAGCAGAGCCGAGCTAATTCTTTATCTGTAACAACTGTCTAACTGTTACTAACACAATTATCTCCTTCTATATTTTGCAGTTTATAATGTCAATATCTACTGATGGAAATATCAAGACTTGGATGTATGACAACATGGGATCTAAGGATAATTATAATTATACTGCTCCTGGATATTGGTGTACCACTGTGCTTTACAGTGATGATGAAAGCAGGTAAGTTTAGATTTTATTTTTTTTAATAAGTTATTGCATACATACGGCTTTGATTTTGTACCCATCCCTTTTATTCCTTTCTCAGCTTTGTTGCATATTATTTTCACCGTAAGTAATGTATTATAGAAAGTGGGACCTTACCCAGATTTTACAATGAGATCATAAAAACAAAGAGACTTATAGAATGACTCATACAACATGCCAAATTCTAGCTAAAATAGACTACCACTATATAAAAAATTCATACGACAAGCCTATTATAGGCATACAAATAGTAAAGCCTAAGGAGGATTTAGATTCTTGTTCTTCTTCTTTTCCGCTACGTCCATCGCATTCTTTTTTGCTTTGATCTCTTTCTTGATCCTCTTAGTCGAACAATCTTTGCTCCACGGCTAAATCTCTCGAAAGTTTTACCGGTGTAATACTTGCGACTTCATTCTCTTCCTCGATAGTGACCCCACCCCCAGTGTCATTAACCCCAGCCAAGTCACCGATACCATACTCATTTTCCTTACCAGAATCTGCCACCTCGACTGTTTGATTTTTTATTTTGCCTTCTTTTGTTTTGTCCCACACTTTCTTCAATTGCAACGTTCAAATCAGCTTTAGGATTCTCGCCATTACTGCTTTTGTTCTCACCAGTTTGTGTTTGTTCTGAACCCAAGTCCGCAATAACCTCGGAAGGGTTACTCATTTTTAAAGCTTCTTCCTTTCTCTCCACTCTAACAAACTTTCTTTTTATCTTTCCAATACTAGCAACATGACCTTGCCTATCAATGAGTCTATTGGTTTTCCTTTTTCCTTAACTATTCTGCCAAGGATTCTCATACCTAGACTGTTTGGCCTTAAAACCCTCTTCATGATCCGTTTCTATATTCCCCACGCCTACCTTCAGTGTACTCAAGATTTCTATTTGGCCTATTACTCTCCTTGTTGTTCTCATCTCTCCGTACCTGAAATTTAGCAGAATTTGTCTCCTTGTGCCCAAACATTTTTTCGTACACCACATCTAGGGGGGTAGCCATTGATATCTCACTTCTATATGCACAATCTCTTCACCATTTTTAACCTGCAATGAGTTTGGCAAAGGCTTTGAAGCATCTATCTCAATACACAGACGAGCATATGTCACGCTTAGGATCTTTTCTGTTGCTTGGCCAATATAGCGTGGTCTGCCAATTCTACTAGCCAGCCTACTCAGGTTGTCGCATGACCAGAATTCAAGGGGAACATCATAAAACCTCACCCAGATAGGTATTACTTCCAAGGCTTCTTTATTCAGCTTTAATATACGATGTCATCTTTTCACCACCATCAGCCGACCAAAAACCTAACAGTTCCCGTACTCTAAAAAAAAGGATCATATCATTCTCCTTCTTAAAATCTAGAAAGAAACAACCTTTTTCGTTACGTTTGATTCAAAACAATCTAGGCCAAAGTCTTTTCATTTCCGTTTCAACATCAAGAAAATGCAGTTTACCACCTGAGAAATAACCCACCGCACAATTATTTAAGCTTTCTAAGATATTCTCATCTGGTACTAACTCTATCGTGCCATCACTGCTAGTGTAATAATTTAATTGTAATTTGGATCTCGAACTCGGCTTAGCTTATGCCCGTTACCACTCAAGCCTTTTATCACGACCATTGCATATGTCCCTGATTGTACAGTCGCCTGTCAACATATTCTTATATGAGAACCCTTTTTTGCTTACTGCCCCAATATTATTTCCATCACACATTGCCTTTATCTCGTCATATAGTTCTTTGGGGAGGTTTAGCGGCTTATCTTTTGCTCCAGAATCCTGTGTGGAATTCTGCCGAACAGTTGAAATTACGAGTTGTTGTGCTCTTTGCTGCAATAGACCGTCGAGGTTTAAAATCTCTCCTAATTAACGACTTAATGGGTCGATGTACCATTCACGGATAACTGAGTTTATGTGTTCGTTAAGATTTACCTTGGATTTCTAAAGCTATAGATGAACTATAGAGATGGGTACCTCTATCTCCAATCAAATCACCAATAGAGATTTTCTCTCTCTCTAGAGTCCATCCTAAGTCTATATTGCTATTGAAATTAGTTAGCATCGAGCTTTGTTGAGTATTATTTTACTTTTAACTATATCCATATATTTTGTTTGTCTATTTTTCAGATTGTTCTCTTGCGGAACAAGTAGAAAAGGAGAGCCATTTCTACTAGAATTGATCCCCAGAGAAGGTAAGGTAAAAAGAACTTACAAGGGTTTAAGTAAGAAACCTGCTGGGACAGTTGTGCACTTTGACACAACCCGAAACAAGTATTTGGCTGTGGGTGAGGATAGTCAAGTAAAGTTTTGGGATATGAACAATGTTGAAGTTCTCGACAGCACTCCTGCATTGGGCGGACTGTCGGTTAGTATTTTCTTTTAACAACTTTTTTCATTTAAAGTTTGACGCCCATGAACAAAATTTCAAAATTCCACTTGCCTTTCGAATTTTTGGTGCTGCACTATATTTTATGAGATTTTTCTGATAATTCTCTAAGTACTTAGGGTGCATGACTAAAATTATGTTGTTTCTTACCATAGAGTCAACCTCGATTGAGATTCAACAAGGAAGGAAATCTTCTTGCAGTTTCTACAAATGGCAACGGATTTAAGATATTGGCTACAAATGCTAGTTTTAAATCTCTAAGAGGAATCGAAACTACACCTGTTCCAGTTTCTAGGCCACCATCAACATTCTGGGTTAGAAATTTAATTTACTCTGCAACTTTTTGCTTATAAGTTCTTTTTTGCCTAAGTTGAATGGACAGAGCAAATCCATGAACATATTAAGCAATATTATAGAAGTATATAGTAATGTGGTCATGGTTTATCCTGCCAATGAACATTTGCTGTTGGGTTGGGTGGTGTTCTAATATTCCAGTATTTATTTTTGTCCTTGTTGGGCAGGATTTTGGCTCTGCTGCCACTATCAAGGTGGAAGACTCTAATGAGGAAAATAGGCATGCATCAAAGCGTACTGCAACTACTAACTTATGTATGTCCCTTTCCCCTTTTGTATTGAAGGTTACACTTTTTAGTTCTAAATCTTCAAAAAATGTTTCTTGTTGTATATCATGTTTCACTGTATGTGATCCTTTATAGTCTAAATAAAGAATTTCATATAACCTAGCAAAAATGGTTTCTGATTCTTTTCCATACCTACTTACAACGTTAAGTTCGGTCTGTGAAAATGTTCTTGGCTAATTGAGCTTTACGATCTAGTCTAATTTTTAATTTATGCTGGGGTAAGTCCATATCAAAATATGACTTTCAGTGAGATTTGTCTCTTATGCTACCTTGGAGCAGAAATTTCTAATTGGAAATAAAATTATTGACCAATTTGAACGAGTCTTAAGTCGTAACATAGTAGTGTACCTGCAAGATTCTGTGAGTTAGTTCACATATCAGTTTTTATTATAATACCATGAAACTGCCACCAAAAGTTGTTCTTGTTGCCTGGCCCTAACCCGTTCTAAATTGTATAAGTTGAACAAAATAGAAAGGGGATATTAGTGTTATATCTACGGTTGTAGTGGGAATAAACGGCGCGACAGTGAACTCTCTCTCTCTCACACCATAGCATACGTATGTTTACTTAATATAATTTGGATTGGCAGAAACTAGTTTGTTGAAGGTTCTTTTCGAACAAGTAAACTATCTAAATCAAATTATTAGAATAAAGATGTCATATTTTTGTTCTGAAAGTTTGGTGAATTATCCAGGCTTGAGCAAGAATCTGGGATTTATTTCAATATAACAAAGTGGTAGCTGGCGAATGGTTTGAACTTGAAAAGTACCTACTCGAGATTTACTAAAATTGATGACAACAGATATTCTTCAAAAATGTTCTTCGGAATCGGGAATCTGAAGTGTCTGGAAGCTCTCGATGGTTATTAAGGATTTTGTTCATCTCTGTTATTTTGTTAGTTTTGACTTTTGATCGTAAAGTGTTAAACCCATGAAATGTTTGGTGTATGTTTTTGTTCATCTCAATTTTAATCGACACTTCTTTGCCGCAAATGTATACCTTCAATTTTTTTTTTATAAAAGGTGACATCCAGCTAATATTCTCCCTTTTATAAAAAAATTCGAGTTCAAGTGCTAGGAATAAAAAATAGCTTAAAAACTGTTTTTATGCTGCTTATAATCTATACGAAAAATATATTAAAATGTAAAAAAGAGCTTAAAAACTGTTTTAAGCTTAAAAAAAGACATCATAATCTATACGAGAAAGATACTAAAATGTAAAAAACAGCTTAAAAGCTGTTTTTTAGTTTTTTTTAGTGTTTGCTTGAATTGTTAAGTAAAATAAAAAAGACAGGAGTACCAAAAAATTACGAAAGTAATATTTTTTGTATCACTTGTAAGTGTCCACTTTACTAGTTTATTAATGAAAAAATGAAAAAGTACCGTAATTTCCTCAAATATTAATTAATACATTCCAAAAATTAACAATAATAATTATTTAATTTAAATTAGGGCTATATTTATAACTTTCTAATGCAATTAATAATACATCTTAATATTAATATTTACCAGACACTTAAAAAATGACGCAGTGAGTAGCGCTGGGCGAAAAAAACGGAAAAAAACGAACCGGACCGGACCGGAAAAGACCGAAACCGAAAAACCGAAAAAATTTCGGGTCGGTTTCGGTTTTCAATAAAACCAAACCGAAAAAGACCGAAACCGAAAAAACCCAAAAAAGACCGAAAATAACCGAAAAACCGAAACTGGACCGAAAATAACCGGTCCGGTTCGGTTCAAAAAATAAAAAGACCGAAATAAAAAAAAAGCAAACCGAAAAATATGCTCGGTTTCCGTTTTGCTAAAAACCGAACCGAACCCAGCCCTAGCAGTGAGTATTAAATTGGGACGAATGGAGCGATAGATTTAATTTTATGATTCGTATATGAAGTAGTTTAAAATTCTGAAGTTGACTAACACTGCCGTACACACTTACATTATAATTTAGCCGCGTTCATCCATTAAAAACCCAACACATAACCAAAAATAAATACATTAAAAATAATTTAAAATTAAAACTACAAGTTTATAGGACGGTCAGCCAATTACACTGCAGCTGTTCAAATTAGTGTTTGTGTTGATGGGGGTTAATGAAATAAAATTGGGCCCGGATCCACGAACCGGTATATAATACTAAGAACCCGCTCCATATTAATAAACCCTAAAATAAATTTACTCTTTTTTTCATCTCTTTCTCTCTCTCTTTCTCTGCCACAACTGCGGCTATAATATCAAGCTTTCTATCACTGGTTCTCTCTCTCTCTCTCTATATATATATATATATGTTTGTGTATCTATATAATCTCTCTCATATGTTATCTGATTGAACGAATTTCTTTTCGTTTTTGATTTATATGTATTTATATCGCACTCTTATACGCACCTTTTTAAGGTTTGAGATTGTATTCGGTGACAGTGATTTTTATTCTTATCTTAAAAATTAAAAGTAACTTGCGTTGTCAATTGCGTTGATTATATATATTGCTCTCTATCACTGGTTCTCTTTCTATCTCTCTATATATATGTGTGTGTGTGTGTGTGTGTGTATCTATATAATCTCTCTCGTGTATTATTCTGGATCTCTTTGTTATATGATTGAATAAATCTTATCTTCTTTTTTAATATACGCTTGGTTTATATCGCACTCTTATACTTACTGCGCCTTTTTAGGGTTTGAGATTGGGTTCGGTGACAGTGATTTTATTTTTATCTTAATTATTCACGTCGATAATTAAAAATTAAAAGTAACCTTTTTAGTGATTATATATCTACTGCCTATTTGTATTTTATTGTGGATTGTACTGATTATATTTGTTGGCGATGGTATTTTCTTGTACTGATTATATTTGT
Organism: Primula vulgaris; assembly: GCA_963920805.1. Lineage (NCBI taxonomy): Eukaryota > Viridiplantae > Streptophyta > Magnoliopsida > Ericales > Primulaceae > Primula > Primula vulgaris. The sequence goes on along the minus strand of OY987216.1, from coordinate 4,073,246 downwards.
TGGCGATGGTATTTTCTTGTGTTGTTTAAGAGTGAAATTTGGGAAAGTTGGTCTTTTAGGGTTTGAGATTGGATTGTAGATGATAGTTGATCCTAAAAAGGATAAAATAAAGTATGTCAATTGTGTTATATTGGTTATATAATGCTTCCAATTGTATCCCTTTCTGGGTTGTGTTGATTTCATTTATCGATTATGGTACTTTCTTTTGTTGTTTAAGAGTGAAATTTGGGAAAAGTTGGTCTTAATAAAATATGTCAATTGTGTTATATTGGTTATATAATGCTTCCAATTGTATCCCTTTCTGGGTCGTGTTGATTTCATTTGTCGATTATGGTACTTTCTTGTGTTGTTTAAGAGTGAAATTTGGGAAAAGTTGGTCTTTTAGGGTTTGAGATTGGATTGTAGATGATAGTTGATCCTAAAATAGATAAAATAAAATATGTCAATTGTGTTATATTGGTTATATAATGCTTCCAATTGTATCCCTTTCTGGGTTGTGTTGATTTCATTTGTCGATTATGGTACTTTCCTGTGTTGTTTAAGAGTGAAATTTGGGAAAAGTTGGTCTTTTAGGGTTTGAGATTGGATTGTAGATGATAGTTGATCCTAAAAAGGATAAAATAAAGTATGTCAATTGTGTTATATTGGTTATATAATGCTTCCAATTGTATCCCTTTCTGGGTTGTGTTGATTTCATTTGTCGATTATGGTACTTTCTTGTGTTGTTTAAGAGTGAAATTTGGGAAAAGTTGGTTTTTTAGGGTTTGAGATTAGATTGTAGATGATAGTTGATCCTGAATAAAATATGTCAATTGTGTTATATTGGTTATATAATGCTTCCAATTGTATCCCTTTCTGGGTCGTGTTGATTTCATTTGTCGATTATGGTACTTTCTTGTGTTGTTTAAGAGTGAAATTTGGGAAAAGTTGGTCTTTTAGGGTTTGAGATTGGATTGTAGATGATAGTTGATCCTAAAAAAGATAAAATAAAATATGTCAATTGTGTTATATTATATAATGCTTCCAATTGTATCCCTTTCTGAGTCGTGTTGATTTCATTTGTCGATTATGGTACTTTCTTGTGTTGTTTAAGAGTGAAATTTGGGAAAAGTTGGTCTTTTAGGGTTTGAGATTGGATTGTAGATGATAGTTGATCCTAAAAAAATAAAATAAAATATGTCAATTGTGTTATATTGGTTATATAATGCTTCCAATTGTATCCCTTTCTGGGTCGTGTTGATTTCATTTGTCGATTATGGTACTTTCTTGTGTTGTTTAAGAGTGAAATTTGGGAAAAGTTGGTCTTTTAGGGTTTGAGATTGGATTGTAGATAGTTGATCCTAAAAAAGATAAAATAAAATATGTCAATTGTGTTATATTGGTTATATAATGCTTCCAATTGTATCCCTTTCTGGGTCGTGTTGATTTCATTTGTCGATTATGGTACTTTCTTGTGTTGTTTAAGAGTGAAATTTGGGAAAAGTTGGTCTTTTAGGGTTTGAGATTGGATTGTAGATGATAGTTGATCCTAAAATAGATAAAATAAAATATGTCAATTGTGTTATATTGGTTATATAATGCTTCCAATTGTATCCCTTTCTGGGTTGTGTTGATTTCATTTGTCGATTATGGTACTTTCCTGTGTTGTTTAAGAGTGAAATTTGGGAAAAGTTGGTCTTTTAGGGTTTGAGATTGGATTGTAGATGATAGTTGATCCTAAAAAAGATAAAATAAAATATGTCAATTGTGTTATATTGGTTATATAATGCTTCCAATTGTATCCCTTTCTGGGTTGTGTTGATTTCATTTGTCGATTATGGTGCTTTCCTGTGTTGTTTAAGAGTGAAATTTGGGAAAAGTTGGTCTTTTAGGGTTTGAGATTGGATTGTAGATGATAGTTGATCCTCAGAACGATTAATATATATGTAGATTGCACTGTATTGGTTTTATATATTCTTCCAATTTTATTCTTTTGTGGATTGTGTTGATTATATATGTTGGCGATGGTATTTTCTTCTGTTGTTAAGATTGAATTTTGGGAAATGTTGGCCTTTTTAGGGTTTGAGATTGAATTTGTTGATGACGACAGTTGATCTTAAGAAAGATTTATATAAGAGCTAATTACCTTTTAGTGTAACATTTCAAAAGTAATTCCCAGAAGTTAATAGTACCAAAATTTAATTACCATTTGGTTTAACTTTGGTCCATTCACTTCAAAATCTTGAAATGAACGAGTTCACTTCAAAATATCGAAGTGAATGAGGTTTGGTATTTTGAAGTGAATGAGATTTTGTTTAGTCTATTCACTTCAAAATGTTGAAGTGAATGAGCTTTTTTTAAATTTTTTTGTTTTAAAAAAAATAATCTAAAACTTTTGATAAGATTCCAAAAAATTTCAAAATCATGCAGGATAGATACAGTTTATCCTGCCTTGTTGATTACATAATCTACCAAGTTTCCTCCTCTTTTTGTATGTTATCTTACTGACTGTCACTTTTATGTTGATTTTAGGTGATTATTTGTTTGAGGTTGTTAGCAGTCTGTTCACTGGGTGACAATTTCGATTGATAATCATGGCGCAGTATTCTAAACAGGAGAATGTTTTGAAGCGTGCGGAAGGTAACACTGTTTTTTTCACATCATGAACTTAATGCTATTCAGGAGTATTCAGCTGACCATACTGTCATGATGAAGATCTTGTTTGGCTGCAGCTTTTAAGCAAATTAATAATGTCCATTGAAAAAAGTTCAGCTTGAGCGGAAAACCAACAACGGCAACTAAAAAGCTGTAACAAAATAAGGCCTCCATTAAACCAGTTACAACAATTTTTATTCTAAATAATTCCTTGATTGATTACAATTTTCAAGAATGTAAGTTCGTCGATGAAAAACAGCAGTGCTTTTTACCAAAAAGGCTGACCTTCAAAGCTGCAACCAAACCAGGTCATTGGAAATCCAGTTACAGGAAAACCCATAATTAGGGTTTTGTATGTTTCCAGTTTTAAGCAAATTAGTCCACCAAAAACAGTAGACCATTAAGCCAGAAAACAAAAGAAGGCTGAACTTAAAGTTCACTAAAACAAGTATAGTAAAATAAACTAGAATAAATAGTCATTGAAGCCTTGTTTGGTTGCAGCTTTTAAGAAAATATGCAGGTCACTGAAAACTTTACAACTTTGAATCCAAGAACCCAAACTTAGAACTAGAGTTATTATTTTGGTTATTTTTATATTTGTGATGATCTTTGATGATCATTGGTTGCAGAGTTGATCAAAGTTGGGAAACCACTGGAGGCATTACATGAACTTCATGTAGTTATTACCTCGAAAAGGCACAGGGCATGGACAAAGACAAGCGAGAAAATAATGTTTAAATATATAGAGCTATGCGTTGAGATGCGAATGGGAAGGTTTGCTAAAGATGGTCTCATCCAATATCGCATAGTATGTCAACAAGTAAATGTAGCTTCACTGGAGGATGTGATTAAGCATTTTATGCATTTATCCACCGAGAGGGCTGAGACGGCTAAGAGCCAAGCTGAGGCTTTAGAAGTTGCTCTTGATGTTGATGACTTGGAAGCTGATAAAAGGCCAGAGGACTTAATGCTGAGCTTTGTTAGTGGTGAAAAGGGAAAAGACCGTTCTGATCGTGAGCTTGTGACACCTTGGTTCAAATTCTTGTGGGAGACTTATAGGACTGTGCTTGAGATCTTAAGGAACAACTCGAAGTTGGAATCTCTTTATGCAGTATGTTTTTCTAGTGGCATATATAACTATGTGTAGTAGTTTATCATCAATGGTGTTCTTTACCCTTTATATTGTTCACTCCCATTTTCTACGAAATGTAAGAGCTTGGTAGGTTGAGGCATCTTCCAAATGCATAAGGGACTGTAGACATAAGATCAGTGTATCAAATGGATAAATGCATACAGGAGAAGTGGTTAAAAGTTTATATTATGCCTATATTGTTTCATGTCTTTTTTCACCACAATTTAATTTTATTGGATTAGCCTCAGATTAGAGGAAATAAAGACTTAGTCAGATTATCTTTTCTCTCGGACATCTGTGGCTCGTCTTTTGTACACATTTAATAAAGCTTCATCTATGATATGCTTTGTTTGTTTTTTGGAAAGTGAATCATGATAATGCTTTGTTTGTTACTTTGAAATTATTACAGTCCAGATGTTAATCCGATGTTTCGGATTAAATTTGTGTTCTGGATGGTTTGAAGTTCGTTTGGATGAAAATATCTATACCTGCCATAAATTTCTTATATCCAAGCATGTCGATCTTTTTTAGTTTCATCTACCGATGTCATGATTTATGTAACTTGCTCAATGCTATACTTTGTTTCAACAGATGACAGCACATCGGGCTTTCCAATTTTGCAAGCAGTACAAACGCACAACTGAATTTCGGAGGCTATGTGAAATTATTAGAAACCATCTGGCCAATCTTAACAAATATAGAGACCAGAGGGACCGACCTGACATATCAGCTCCTGAAAGCTTACAACTATATCTCGACACAAGGTTTGAGCAGTTGAAGGTCGCGACCGAACTTGAGCTTTGGCAGGTTAGTAATATACCTTCGCATGGGCTCTTTTTTACTGTTACCCCGCCCTATCATGTTATCTGACTGTGAACACATACCAACAATGTTTTTAATTTTAAGATGGCATACCATGTATTGCTTAATCAGTACACCCCGTTGGTTTTTGCATGTTGATTGCCCAAAAGTGTTAATTCGACCAATATGCTATGTTAAAAAAAAAAATAGGTAGTCCAGAAATTAAAATACGAAAAACCCCACAAAGAAGATATTCCGTTTTTTTTAAATTCTGGATCATATATATATTGCAGGAAGCTTTTCGTTCTGTGGAAGATATACATGGATTGATGTGCTTGGTCAAGAAAACACCTAAGGCCTCTTTGATGGTTGTTTATTATGCCAAATTAACTGAAATCTTTTGGGTATCAGGCAGCCATCTTTATCATGCTTACTCATGGTGTAAGCTTTTTTCACTACAAAAAAGTTTCAACAAAAATCTCAGTCAAAAAGATTTGCAGTTAGTAGCGTCATCTGTTGTATTAGCTGCACTATCGGTTCCTCCCTATGACAAATCACGTGGTGCTTCTCATATGGAGCTTGAGCATGAGAAAGAACGGAATCTGAGGATGGCTAATCTTATTGGGTTCATCATCGAACCTAAACTTGAGAATAGAGAAGTGGTAAGAAATAATACATTTCTTCTCTTTCTACTTGGCTATGTTTCATTTTGTTATTCTGATTGGAATCCATTTGTTTTCCTGGCAGCTTTCACGGTCGGCTCTTCTCTCTGAGCTGGTAAGTACAGAAATGGTCATTAGTGTATTTACAGAAATTCTTACTTTATGCTATTCAAGAAAATGATTCCTGTTATGCGACTTATCTCCCATTCATTTGTTGACAAATTGGTCCTCTAAATGTGGTACATTGTTCTTTTTTTACTACTCTTTTCTATGCTTTTGAATTTTGTGTGTTGAACAAATATAATATATATTACCACCTACAGAGCTCCACTTTACCCTTCATAACTGAAACAGTATTTATCTAGCAGTATCTACTGCTGGTATGTAACGGTGATCAGCAGTTTTTAGAGGTATTTAACGTTGTATTAAACAGAAACTGTTGGTCACACCACATATCGACTCTTATTGATGTTGTTTCATCACAGGTCACCAAAGGTGTATTTTCCTGTGCAACTCAAGAAGTGAAGGATCTTTACCACCTTTTGGAGAACGAGTCTCTCTCTCTAGATCTCGCATCAAGAGCACAACCCTTGTTGAACAAAATCTCAAAGCTTGGGGGAAAGCTTTCTTCGGCATCTTCAGTACCGGAAGTTCATTTATCTCAATACATTCCTGCTCTGGAAAAGCTTGCTACTTTGAGGCTGCTGCAGCAGGTTTGCCTATGATAGCTTGTTTTAATACTACATACACGATCCAGCTTTACCCTTATGCCATGTTTAGAATAGGCATTTCTAATAAATTTCACTCATCGTGTTCCAGGTGTCTCAGGTGTACCAGACGATGAAGATTGACAGTCTGTCTAATATGATCCCATTCTTTGATTTTTCCGTTGTGGAAAAGATCTCTGTGGACGCTGTCAGAAATAATTTTATTTCGATGAAAATCGACCACATGAAGGGGGTTGTGAAATTCGTTAGTTCGGTAAGTTAACTGTTGCAGTATCACGACTTTTGTGCTCAAATTGCATATGAGAATTTTTAGTTTGCATTAGGCTATGTGCATATATTGACTTGTTAGTAGAATTGTTATAAGAATGCCTCACAAGTAGTCAATAATAGTGACTCATTTACACACACACACACACACACATATACTATACACCCACACAAATATGAATTAACACTGGGAGAAATGTGATCGATATAGTTTCGATATGGAAAAGACTAAGAATTCAATGAGTAAGAAAATACTATTTTATCATCTGATATTGATTTCTCATGTCTTTTTAATTGGGATTTTGTACATGTATATTATAATTTGTGGTTTGCTGAATGTGCCTCATGTATGCCATATACATGTGTGTGTGCATATATAGAGTATAAATGTATGTATGTATATGGCAGGTGCGCGATTTTGAGATAATTTAGGAAAAGGCAGTTATGGGCCAAATTTACTCTTTATCTATGACTTCCATGAGTAATAAACACATTTCAAGCGGACTATTTAGGTTTTGCATAGTAGTTAGTTAACATTAGGATTTTCTGCTAATTTTCACAATTAGAAAATTGGCAAGAGTGTAACATTTTTCAGCTTTTACATCCTGATACTTGATTTGTATTCATCCATGTAGAGAGGTAAGTATGACTCTCGGAGGGATAGTTTCTTACTATTTATTCCGAGAACCGTTTGAAGTTACAAAGTAAAAAATATCATGTAATTCAGTAAACTAAATATAAATTCACTAATTCAATTGTCGCTAGCCGGTCCTCATTTGTTGAAATGGAATTATGAACTTGCTAATGCGTTTTTTTTCACTTTCAGGGACTTGATTCTGACGAGATGCGTGATCACCTAATGAAGTTTGCCGAGGCTTTTAATTTAGCAAGGGCTATGATATTTCCTCCTACAATGAAAGCATCAAGACTTGCTGAAATTCTTCCGAGTTTAGCGGAAACAGTGGAGAAGGAACACAAGAGAAATCTTGCTCGGAAGTCAATTATTGAGCAACGCAAGGAAGAGCAGGAGCACAAACTGCTGGAAATTGTAATATCGATACTTCTCTTTAATTTTGTGTTAATATTAGTTCTGCTATTTTCTTATTTTTCTTAAAAAATTGAGTGAATTCCTATAGGAGCGAGATCAGGAAGCGAAAAAGCAAAAAGTGTACAAGGAAACTTTTGAGGCAGAACAGAAAAGGTTAGCAATAGAGTCCGAGCAAAGGAAAGCCCAAAAATTGCGTATGGAAATTCAAGCAAAAGATGATGCAGACGCTCAAGCACTTTTTCAAAATGTGGTACATGGTGGTCCTAAAAAGAAGGGGAAAAAGCCTATTTTCGATCGAGTAAGTTGGAAAAAAATCTCTCTTTTTTTATTAGCTTTAGGAGCAATGTTGGTGATCTTTGTTTATGTACGTAGGAAAAGATGACCAAACAAGCGTTATTGGAGATGGCTCAAGCTGAGCAAATTCGGGAAAGGCAAGAAATGGAGAAGAAACTGCAAAAACAAGCAAAAAATATGGATCACTTCGAAAGGGCTAGAAGAGAAGAAGCAACGCCTTTAATTCATGCGGCTTTTGAAAAACGCTTAGTTGAAGAACAAAAGCTTCATGAACATGAAACTCAGGTACTTGCTAATCTTTCATTTCATAATTAAGGCTTGGCTTGCTGCAGTTTCTACTTTATTAGCATATCTTCTCAAGATCTAGTGTGTAGCTGAGTTTATGGATGTTTGGCAAAAGCCAGAAGCCTTAGAAGATGGATGAACTTAACAAATTCGAGCTTACGTGCTAAAAATCTGCAATGGGGCTAGCCCTGGATCTTTATGTTACCCTTTCTTTGAAGGCGTTGGTTAATTGATTTTTCTTTATCTCTAGTAAAATTGTCAATTGCTATTTTGGAATGCAGCAAGAAGTTGAGCTCAGCAGACAGCGCCATGATGGAAATGTTGCGGAGAAATATCGTCTCTTCAAAATGCTAGAGCATAAGGTCAGTGCAGAGTTTTTAGTTCTAGGCTTATAGCAAACACCATGATTGATTATTTGTGTATTTTGCAATTCATTCCTTATATAATTTTTTCATTATTCCATGGATCTTTTTAACCTGTTAAGTAATGTTATGTTACTTTTGCTATATATTAAGGGTCTCACGTAAATGTCAAAGTAGCATCTGTTATTTCTCGGTCCCAATTTAACCTGGTTCTTATCTTTTAACTGGTGAAATATCTGGTATATGCTGCCTACACATTTTGTGCTCCTGAGATTTCCGTTTTATTTCACTATTATCATTTATTGAATTTATATGCTTTACAAGGTGTTAACATGGTGTTGAAATGTTATTTTCGGTAAAAAAATTATGATTTTAATAATTATCTTATTTTTTATCTTTGATTGTCAGATGCATTTCCAGATGAGAGTGATGAACCGCCGGCAAGCAGAGTTTGACAGATTGAGAGCGGAGAAGGAGGAACGGAAGAACCAAACTCTTCAACAAAGGCACCAGGAGAGGGTAAATAAGCGCAAGATTATTTTCTTTTTGAGGGCAGAAGAGGAAAGGCTCAATAAAGCGCGCGAAGAGGAAGAAGCGCGTAAGCGTGAAGGTATTATAAATCATTTCACCTCTACACTTGTTCTTTTATTTATGTCGTTTCGAATCGACTACAGACACCTTTTGTGTTGTTCAAATTGGATTTCTCGAACTAGACCTCTCTTGTTTTTCAGAAGTAGAAACCTATAGGCCTATTCTTATTCAGCGAAAGTTGTGGCGAAGGAAGAATATTATGTTTGGTCCCTATAGTTTCGGTTGCAAAACAGTTTTTCCTTTTCTTAAAAAATTATGAATGTAGTCCTAGTTCTAGTAATTACACTGCTGGTACCTTACTTTGGGAACGATAGTTATACACGGGGGGGTGGCCTGTTTAAAATATGAGGATTATTGATGTAAGTTATGAAACGGACCAATAGTGCTTTAAATTGGACTACAGGGACCAAAAAATACCACCTAAAGCATGATAACCATGAGTTTTGTAATTGAAATTAAGGTCTAAAATTTTAATTTGATGAAAGTATGGAAACTACCTTTGTAATTCGCTCTTCTGTTTTGTTTAGTGTATTTAAAATATTTGAATGCAGTGGGAAACAGAAACTAACTGTATTACTCAAAACCCCTCGCGTTCTCTCAAGTTTTCCCCTTGCGATATTTGAATCTGTCAAATTGTCTTCTAATGTATTTAAAAAAACACTCAGAGGCTGAAAGGAAGAAGAAAGAAGAAACTGAAAAACAAGCGAAGTTGGATGCGATATTTGAAAAGCAGAGACGGAGAGAACTTGAACTGGAAGAGAAAGAAAGGTTGAGAAAAGCGAGCGAATCACGACCTATGGATGTTCCTCCAAGGTCATCCAACACCCCAGTCACACCCGCCGCTCCTGTTGCCGCCTCTGCTGCTGCTCCCACTGCCGCTGCTCCCGCTGCCGCTGCTCCCGCTGCCGCTGCTCAAACTAAATACGTGCCACGTCACTTGCGTGGTGGTTCTTCAAATCCGCCACCTGCACAGGCTCCACCGTCCCGTCCTGATGACCGTTGGGGGGGTGGCAGTGATAGTCGCCGCCCTACTTGGTCGTCAACTAGAAATCCTCCACGTGGATAATATCAATTCTGGAGACCTGGGTGCGAAAAGTTCTCTCTTGTTGGTTGTTGAATCTTATGATACTTTGTTATAGAGTTGCTCTTTTACGATTTTCGGAAAAGTATTGTTTTTGGTTAAATATGAGTTGAACTAAGCTTTTTTGTTGGGATATGCCCGAGTAAAACTTGGTTAGAGATACAGCACAATCTAATCTAAATTGGATTTTATGAACTATCATATCCTATTTCCTTGTTCATGAACGACTTTTGATTGGAATAATTCTTGCAATTGGACTTGGTTTCAGCCTGCCAGCAATTGGTATTGTCGGTATGATTTAAATATAGTGCAGTTTGATCTGATCCTCGGTGATTTCAAGTTACAGATTTTGTGTTGTTATCCTAACTCTTTTAAACCTACATTAATCTCAAAAATATATTCAGATTACTCGATAGAATAACTGATATAAGGATGTCATCATCAACAATATAATAGTTGATAATATATTTTTAGGATGAATGAAATTGCCTGGATTCTCTGGAAGTGTTGCAGTTTCCCTGAAACAATTCCTCGTGGGTTCGGATAATTTGGTCATTATGAATAAAAGAAAGGTTGAGAAATAAGTGAGCAAATGTAGCAGTCGAAATATTTAGTAATTACTCATCAATTACAGCATTCGAATACTTGTTTGTACACCCCTCCATACTCCATAAATACTCTTTTTTAAGCCTAAAGGCTAAATAAAAACATTTTTTTTACAGCATTCGAAATAGCTGCTCCTTTTTTTCTCTCTCTAAACATACTTTTTAAGCCTAAAATAAACACTTATACAACATCCATATATTTGGCTATCTAATTATTGCCAAATAAGAAGAAAAAAAAACATCAATTAACTTGATTTTATACAAACTAATTTTAACTTGCATTTTTTCTCCACATTGGACTCAATAATATATTTTTTTATTATATTGATACCGGTTAATATGATAAGTGAAATATATAATTATTAAACAATTTAAAATAAAATAAAATAATAAATTAATTGACATCTCACTTATGTGTTTTTGATAAATTTAACACAAATCTTTATCAATTGATTATCATGGCATTTAATTAGCCTTGTTATTAAGTCAATATGATCAAAATATGAAGTATCCCCCTAGTAAAGAAGTGACACTAAAGAATTGAGAACTAAAATAAAAACTATTTTACTGTCTCTCTCTCTCTCTCTGCCACAATAGCCGCTGCATGGCTTTTTTACGTTAAAACCGTAAATTTCAATTACAAAATGTAATTATTAGTATTTACGGTTCACGCATGTAAAGATAATTGTTGCACTCGAAAAATCCAGCCTTGCTGCTATACCAAGCTCTCTATCACTGGTTCTCTCTCTCTCTCTCTCTCTCTCTATATATATATATATATATATGTTTGTGTATCTGTATAATATCTCTCATTTATTATCTTGGATTTCTCCATTTTATTTGAACTTGATTGAATAAATCTATCTCCTTTATTGATTTAGACTTGTTTATACCGCACCCTTATACGTACAGCGTACTGCACCTTTTTAGGGTTTGAGATTTGGATTCGTTGATTGTGATTTTCTTTTTATCTGAATTATTCGTGTTGATATTAACAATTTCTGTGATTTTTTTGACTGGATTATATTTTTGCTACCAATTGTGTTATTTTGTGGATATTACTGATTATATTTGTCGGTGATAGTATTTTATTCTGTTGTTAGAGTGAAATTTGGGAAAAGTTAGCCTTTCTAGGGTCGGAGATTGGATTGTAAATGATGATAGTTGATATTAAAATACGATTAATTTTATATGTAGATTCCGCTGTATTGATTATATATATGCTTCTAATTGTATTCTTTTGTGGACTGCGTTGATTATATATGTCGGTGATAGTTTTTTCTTTTCTTGTTAAAGAGTGAAATTTGGGAAATGTTGGCCTTTTTAGGGTTTGAGATTGGATTGTAGGTGATCATATTTGATCCTATAAAAAGATTAATAAAATATGTAGATTGCGTTGTATTGATTATATATATGCTTCCAATTGTATTCTTTTGTGGACTGCGTTGATTATACATGTTGGCGATGGTATTTTCTTCTGTTGTTAGAGTGAAATTTAGGAAATGTTGGTTTTTTTAGGGTTTGAAATTGTATATGTAGATGATGGTAGTTGATCCTAAAAAATATTATATATGTAGCATAGGTACCAGGGGTCTGCTTTTTATTGGATTGTATTGATTATATTTGATGCGACTTGTTTTTTGTCTGTTTTTGAGTCAATATTTGGATGACGGTATTGGGCTCTTTGAAGGTTTGAGATTGGATTTGTAGATGGTGTGATTTGATTTTTAAAGAATAGACATGAAAAGATTAATACAATATATGTAGTACAGGTAGCAGTGGTCTGCTTTTTATTTGGATTGTATTGATTATATATGTTTTTTCGTCTGTTGTAGAGTTAATGATAAGGTGAAGTTATTTGCCTTCTTAGGATTTGAGATTGAATTTTGATGGTAATATTTTATCTTAAAATTCCGTGCTAGACATTAAAAAATTAGAAAAAACTATTGAGTGCTGATGCCAGTGGTGTGCTTTTGTGCAGATTTTGTTGATTGTTTATGTTTTCCGCCTGTTTTAGAACTAAAATCATCGTTGACCCTTTTCGGGTTTGGACATTGAGATGCTGATAGTTAATCTTAAAAATACACGCTAGACAACAAAAGATTAAAATGTAGCACATATGCCAAGTACTGTGCCTTTTTTCCGATAGTATTGATTATATATATGCTGCCGTTTGTACTTTTTTCCAGCAGATACGTTGATTAATCGTCCTGCCAATTCTTATTCCTTCTATTACCGAGTTATAATTCAAGTGCAGTTAAAATTGGGGTTGATGTTTTTGCCTTTTTAGGTTTTGAGATTAAATTTAAAGGTGGTTATGTTTGATCTTCAAAATTTATGGTAGAGATTAAAAGATTAAAAATATATGTAGCACGGATACCATACCAGTGGTGTTTTTGATGCGGTTTGTATTGCTTATATATGCTGCCGATTGTATATTATTTTTCTGTATGTTGGATCCAGAATTAGGGCAAAGGCGTTGCCTTTATTAGGGTTTGGGATTGAATCTCGGGTTGCTGATCTGATTGTGAAGTTTCATGTCAGAATGTTGAGAATAAACACTTGTGAAGCACTGATACAGCTGAGGATATACCACACATCGTGGATACAGCTTTTAAAGATTTACAGTAGTTTCCTTTTTGTGAAATATATTGGTTGTGTGTGTTTTTGAAAGGCCTAAATATGTATGTTAAATTTGTACCTATTGTATCTAAGAGTCATAATCAGACTATCAGTAAGAGTTGTCGTGTTTTTACATGTTTGGAATTGAATTTTGCAACCGTCATATTTGGTCCTAAGTTTCATATAAGACTCTAAAGAATATTAAAATCATGCAGGATATATATGGTTTATCCTTGTTGATTTTAGATGATTACCTGTTTGAGGTTGTTAGTAGTCTGTTGACTAGGTGAAAATTTTCGATTGATAATCATGGGTCAGTATTCTGACCCGGAGAATGCTTTGAAGCGTGTGGAAGGTAATCAATGTTTTGTTCACATCTTGAACTTAATTCTATTCATGAGTATTCAATTTACCATACTGTCACGATGAAGATCTTGCTTGGCTGCAGCTTTTAAGCAATTCAATATTGTCCATTGAAAACAGTTCAGCTTTTGAGCGGAAAACCAACAACGGCAGCTTAAAAGCTACAACAAAATAAGGCCTCCATTAAAATCTGTTACAATAACTTTGGTTCTGATTAATGCCTTGATTGGTTACAATTTTGTAAGAATGTAAGTTTGTCGATGAAAAACAGCGCTGCTTTTCACCAAAAAGGCTGACCTTAAAAGCTGCAACCAAACAAGGTCATTGGAAATCCAGTTACAGAAAAACCCATAATCAGGGTTTCGTATGCTTCCAGTTTAAAGCAAATTAGTCCACCAAATACAGTACACCATTAAGCCAGAAAACAAAAGAAGGCTGAGCTTAAAGTTCACTAAAACAAGTATAGTATGACCAACTAGAACAAATAGTTGCAGCTTTTAAGAAAATATGCAGGTCACTGTGCACTTAACAACTTTGAATCCAAGAACCCAAGCTTATAAGTAGAGTAATTATTTTGGTTATTTTTATATTTGTGATGATCTTTGATGATAATTGGTTGCAGAGTTTATCAAAGTTGGGAAACCACTGGAGGCATTACATGAACTTCATGTAGTTATTACCTCGAAAAGGCACAGGGCATGGACAGACAAGCGAGAAAATAATGTTTAAATATATAGAGCTATGCGTTGAGATGCGAATGGAAAGGTTTGCGAAAGATGGTCTCGTCCAATATCGCATAGTATGTCAAGAAGTAAATGTAGCTTCACTGAAGGATGTGATTAAGCATTTTATGCATTTATCCACCGAGATCTGAGAGGGCTAAGACGGCTAAGAGCCAAACTGAGGCTTTGAAAGTTGCTCTCGATGTTGATGACTTGGAAGCTCATAAAAGGCCCGAGGACTTGATGCTGAGCTTTGTTAGTGGTGAAAAAGGAAAAGACCGTTCTGACCGTGAGCTTGTGACACCTTGGTTCATATTCTTGTGGGAGACTTACAGGACTGTACTTGAGATTGTAAAGAACAACTCGAAGTTGGAATCTCTTTATGCGGTATGTTTTTCTAGTTACATATATAACTCTGTATAGTAGTTAATCATCAATAGTGTTCTTTACAGTTTATAGTGTTCACTCCCATTTCCCCGGGAATGTAACGAGCTCAGTAGGTTGAGGCGTCTTCCAAATGCGTATAGGACTGTGGACGTAAGATCAATGTATCGAATGGATAAATATGTACAGGAGAAGAGTGGCTTGAAAGTATATGTTATGCGTAAATATGAGTGTTGTAATTGAAATTAAGGTCTCAGATTCTAATTTGATGAAAGTATGGATCTGCCTTTATAATTCACCCTTCTGTTTTGTTTATTGTATTTAAAATATTTGAATGCAGTGGGAAACAGAAACTAGCTGTATTATACTCAAAACCCCTCTTGTTTTCTCAAGTTTTCCCCTTGGCGATTTTTGAATCTGTCAAATTGTCTCCAAATGTATTTAAAAACACGCAGAGGCTGAAAGGAAGAAGAAAGAAGAAGCTTAAAAACAAGCGAAGTTGAATGAGCAAGCTGAAATCCAGAGGTGGAGGGAACAAGAAGTGGAAGACAGGTTGAGGGGAGAGTGCATCACAACCTATAGATGTTCCTCCAAGGTCATCCAACACCCCCGTCACATCCGCCGCTCCCGCTGTCGGCACTGCTGCCACGACTCCCAACTCCTGGTAGATATGTGTCACGTCACTTGCATGGTGGTTCTTAAAATCCGCCACCTGCACAGGCTCCACCATCCCGATCTAATGACGTTGAGGTGGCAGTGATAGTCGTCGTCCCTCTTGGTCGTCCACCAGAGGTCCTCCACGTGGATTATACTTGAGTCTGGAGACCTGGATGCGAAATGTTCACTCTTGTTTGTTACATCTTATGAACTTTGTTGTAGTGTTGCTTTTACGACTTCGGAAGGGTACTGTTTTTGGTCAAATATGAGTTGAATTAAGATTTTCTGTTGGTTTTTCCATTTGCTGAACAACTTGGTTTGACATGCAGCATAATCTACATTAAATTGGATTTTATTTACAACTATCATCCGATTTTCTTGGGTTATTACCCAAAACATGAATGACTTTTGTTTGATATAATTCCTGCAATGTTAATTTTTGTGGTTCTCGCTAATCTAATGTTTGATCGTTTCAGCCTGCCAGCATTTGTTCTTGTCAGTATGATTTCAATATAGTGCAAGTTTCTCGAGTTTGATTTAATCCTCGCAGGCTGATTTCATGTAACAGCTTTGTATAGTTGGCCTAACTCTTAAATCTATCTTCACTTAAAAATATGTTTAGCTTAGTCAAACTGATATGATGCCACCAACGAAGATGATAGCGAACTATTTAATTTGATGAAGAATGAAATATCTAAAATAAAATGGTCTGGATTCTCTTCAAGTGTTGCATGTCCCTCAAACAATTTTCAGCAACATTAGGCACTAAATGGGTATTCGTTGCCTTATGCAGCATCGGATCACGTGGTCTACATGAATAATCTATTGGCTGAGACTTTAAAATCGACCAGTATAAAACTCAAAAATGATTCTCAGGTCAATCTATAAAGGCATGATCCATCAGGCCGACACTATCGTGGAGACTATATTTAACCCAAACGAATATAAAAATTAACGAAGACTTTGCACTTATTGATATTTAATTCACCTGATTTCCGATTTCTTTCTCACTTGCACTTGCACTCGCAAATGTGATCAATTCGGAAGTCTGTGTGGCAAATGGGAGTACAAAAGGCAGCAAGTTAAGAGCATAGTTTCATATAATACCTGTTAAAAGGTTTTGTATGTAGTCTTATATAGTTTCTTCTTTTTAATAAATAGAGTATTAAATATTTATTCTATGATAGGGTGGATTTTGGTATAATTTTCTCCTGGTAACATAAAATCTTCGGTTGTTTGTTTGAGTTGCAGAATATTTCTCTAAAGACGCAAGTACGTCCTGGATATATACTGACGCGGATCAATCTTTTCGCTGCCTTTTTCGCCACTTATTTAGTAATTAGTCGCCTGCTACTATATCAACGTGATTTATACATATGATATGCCCATACTTCCCATTCTATTCTCATCCACATTATTTTTTTATTTTTTGCATTCATGTGATTGTGATACATATACACAAAAATCATACTTGATTCTAAAGATTGTTGCCTTTTTAAACAAAATTCATAACCATATACTTTGATTTACACACTAAATAAAAATGGTGGTACACAAAATGTCTTTCCAAAAAAAAAGTATCGATATTAATTAGAATCGGCCATTTATTTCATCAAGAATTCTTTATCCGCTTGTGACATACGACATCCAAGTTTGTTGTTATCGGCAATTCTTTCACTCTATTACTTCAACCTTGGTGACCTATTTTTCTACCTTCCACTCATTTACACCAATAAACATGAATAAGTACGCACAAACCAATAATGCGCTATACCAATTCTAACTGGCGAATTTGTTTATGATTCTATGGGGAAAAGAGCCCTGCCCAGGACTACAAAACAGCTATATTATCGCTATAACACCAAAAAAAACTCTACACTCCTTCCTCTACACTTACATCTACGACTACAAGATCAACTAAAAAAATAAGGTATGAATGGAGTCGAGTACATAAAAGCTAAAACTAACAAAACGACTAGGTTGGTACTTGTTAGCTTACTCCATTCTCCCATCCTCACATTTATAGCGATGCCTATTTACAATCCAAAAGGGGTTTTCCTCCTGTAGCCAACGGCACTTTTGTCCTGCTCGCAACCGGTGGCTTCCACTCATTTGGTAGCCCATTTTAAGAAATCAATCCAATTCGGATTTCGCCACACATCTTAAACTAACACATTCCACCATTGCCCAGGTGAATTTACATACAAGTAGGATGTGGCCTACTATCTCCACCACATTACCACACAAGGAAAAAGTTTGGTCAACATTAACCATGTTGTTTGTTAATCTTTTGGTTGTAGTCCAGCCAAGTAATGAAGCTGTACCTAGTTATGTCTATGCTGAACCTAACCAACTTATTCCCGTCCTTTCTCCTTTGGTGCAACACCCAAATAGGCACATCATTAACATTAATATTAGGATTCTTCATTTCCGTTGTTCATGAACTGAATCTTAACAATGATAAAATAAAAAAATCGGAAAAAAAAGCTTGTTATTATAACAATGAAGAGCTTTTAATAGTAAATAAACAAATATTTTTTTTCTAATGTAAAAATGATGTGGGATCAACGTCTTATCAATGGGTTTTGCCGCTCTATCACCCCAACCTTTTACAATCTACTGTAGAAATCTACACAATATAACATGTACTCACCTTCTAGAGATGCACAGTTTGTTTAAACCTATACTTGTTAATCCCAAAAAAAAACAAGTGCTCAAACCTATAAAATGATTTGAAAATGTAACTAGTTGTATTATTCTGCTTTTCAAGCTTTGGCAATCAAGAAAGATATGTTAAGAACGTGAAAGGACAAGGTAACAATTAAAAAAAATACAATTCAACCAAGAACAGTGGTTTATGGTAGAAAGGTATATGGAATCAATATGTTTAAATATGGAGTAGAATATTTTACTCTTGTTATGCTGTAAAATTAGCAAATATTTATAGAATGATCAAAGATTATATTTCTAATTTCTACGAGTTTCATATTGTAAAGGACAATTATCAAAAACACCCCAATAGATTTCATCATATTGTGTTTGATTCCAGCATAAAAACATCTGCATCTTTGGTCCATCCGGTAGTTGCTGAGAATGTGCGAGCAGTTGTTTGATGAAAATTTATCACTATACACTCAAATGAAAAGTAACTGGGAGACAAAATCACAAAAAGATTAAACTACAGGCACACAAGGATAAAGGTTCGGTATGAGCAATAAGAGAAACATGCATCTCATTTTCATTTTTTCTTTCCTTTTCTCATTATAAGATAATAACTTGGATTACATAGGTTTGTCTCCTCATAACAGGGAAATTCGAGAAGAAAGATAAAATACACTTATTGCTACATGTTCAATACTTAACATAGAGCAGTGCTCACCCAGCTCTTTGCTGTTACACGAAACTCCAAACAACAACAGCAGTTTTAATTTTCTCCTTATAAGTCATCGTTAAGAAAAGTGGAGAGCAATAAACCTTGAACGAACTCGGATCGTTTTGTTTGCTCTTTCTGGTCCTTCAGTGATAATGGAGAAGATTGGATAACCCTGTCACGACAAATCTTATTTTAGCGTAAAAAAAACATAGTATAATATTAAGTCTAGTCCATACAAGGATATGGAAACACATCTACCAACTACCAGTCAGAGAAGACAACTCGGACTCGCGTAGTAACGATTGACATTGTAAACAGAACAACGAAGAGATAGGAAAAACGGAGAACAAATCCAATAGAGCCTAGTTTATGAAGCAAAAACTAATGAGGGTTTTTACGAGTAGCATGTAGATGCGTTTAGACCCCAACTAAAAATGTCAACCGTCTACTAAAAAAGTACAAGCAGCTAGCCATCGACTTGAATTACAATTTCAATATAGATATCTTAACACTGAGAAAGACTTGTCTCTCTATGATAAACAGGGGCTGGAATTTTATACTGTGAAAACTGTGCTGTAAGTGTGGTGTTTGACCAGGATCAATTGTCATTCGCTACGTGTCGTGAGTTTCCTTACATTGTCCATACAGAAGTTATTCGACCCTCTCCTAATTTGCAATTTTCTCGCACTTCACAGTTGCATTTCTCCTTAAATTGAGATAATACAAAAAGAACTTAAATCTCTCCACAAATCGTATTAGAAGATTATGGGTTTTCTAGGGTTCTTTTTTTCTTCTTCAATCATTTGATTCTCCGTGCAATTTAATTTGAAGAAAACTGATGAAAATGGGTAGCTAATGGAAGCAGTTTTTACAGTTGAATTTAGAATTGAGAGACTCCGATGATCGGTATGAGAAAATTGAATCAGATCTTTAAGTGCAACGAATAACATGCAGAGAAGACTAGAAGAGAGAGAGAGAGTATACATGGGAGAAATGAGAGAAAGAGAAATGTCAAGATACAGTGCAACTCATGCAATAAACTATCTTACACGTGGAAAATATTAACTGGTACACATCAAACATGTTCACAGCACTGTTGCAACAGAACTAAACTCCAACCCGATAAACAGATACCTAATCTTGAACTAAAGTTTCCACCTTATATGATGCTATGCTACACTATCAAGTATTAGCACAGCAAAGTCTGAAACATTGTGGGAATGAGTTCTATTCATATTGTTAATGACCACTCATTGTATAAATTTTAAAAAAATTATTTGCAACTAAGCTTATTTCCTAAGCAAAGAATCCGAGCTGAAGTACTTTCGTTCATTAATCATTTGTTTCTTGTACTTACATATTAATATTATAAAAGGTGACAAGGTTGTTTGATTAACATTCTATTGATTTTTGAATTTAAGGAGAGCTCAATCTTTCACCCCGTGCTCTTGGAACATTTCAACATGTACATACACCCTCAAGA
This sequence comes from Primula vulgaris, assembly GCA_963920805.1. NCBI lineage: Eukaryota > Viridiplantae > Streptophyta > Magnoliopsida > Ericales > Primulaceae > Primula > Primula vulgaris. The sequence goes on along the minus strand of OY987216.1, from coordinate 4,053,152 downwards.
GAAGACCTCATAAAAGCATTCCCAACACAGAACTTTTCAATGAACAGTTGAACACAATGCCAGGAACTCTTACAATTTGTTAGCATAACCTTGCTACTTTTTTCGATTTCGCACCCTAACCCAATGTAAAACCAGCAACTATGTACCTACTGTTTAGCTTAAGAGGGGAAATGGACATTATTAGACATTTTTAATCCGCCTTCAGGGGTAAAATAGTCTTTTGCCATTAAATTAATCCAAGACTTTAGATTATAAAGAGTGAGAAAACAAATTAAGAAAGAATCACAGTAAACAGGTAACCGATAAAGAAATACAATCAGGTAAACGACTTTCAGCTTATTTGCTGAAAAGATATAACCAATCAAGGCCTAAATCTAACATGAATAGTGTATATAAGCGCATACCTTTCTGAAAGCTTCTCATTTGTGTTGTTCTCCACTGAGACAGTGTCGGCCAATAAATGTGATTGGACACTTCCAAAATCCTCAGAAGCCATAGGCAAGATAAAAGAGGACAACAATGGATCAGGTGTTGTATTATTTGACGAAACTAAACATGAGGATGATCCTCCAAAAAGGGACTGCAAATTTCCCTCTCTTAGTTCTTTCCTTAACAAGGAGAGTGTCGAAAGTGATCCTCCTTTTCGAGATTTCCTCTTTCGCTGCATGTAAGTTTTCGTCAAGGACCCCAGGGTAATCAAATTAGTCTAATAAATAGTACTATAACATAATATAAATATTCATCAATTTGCATAAAAGAGAAAGAACAAGGAACCACGACTTGATCAGTGAAAGTGGAGAGGATCATTTTATGAATTGAATGCTGAAAATCAGGTAATTTAACCAACCAAAATAATATAGGGAAAATTACTTAATTAACATATTTATACAGGGAAAAAAATACTTTGATTTCCAAACCTTTCAGCTATATGTTATTTAGTAATCAGTTTATTGCCCCAATATCTGATAAAGTGTGGCAACTGAGTGCCTAGTCATGAAAACTGGAACCCATTTGACTGACTTTTTTGTTTGTATACTCACATGACTCTTGATTGAACTTTACAACAGATGGTTTGGCTTATAAAATTTTGAACCCGCCTAAAACAAGTCTTCTTCAATTGCTAATACATGATAGCAAAGATTGGGTCCATATTTAATAAGTCCAGTGATCAGGGAGTTTCTCGCTAGTAAATAATAGCAGAGATTGAGTCACTAGATTGATTTAAGTAATACGTTGGGGTTTTAAATCAAACATAAGCTGGACAACTAAAATAAAACTTGCCAAATATAAAAGTTCATCTCATTGAGGAAAAGAGTCAAATAGATGGAACAAAGAATCACAATGAAATCGGTGAGAATTGCAAGGGGGTCACTTGATGAAGTGAATGAAGAAATTAAGGACGTAAAACCATGGTGTATAAAGGATTATGATGCAGCACAAACAAGTAAAATATATAAAACAGAGAAAGGATATCTTGAATATATTCCCATGTTGTAAGGTTATATGTGCAACCATGTCGACCCCCACCCTCATGGCACAAACCGGACACACCTGTGCAAGAAAAATGAACCTTGCTACTCACACTAAAGTAAGAGAATTAAGTACCAATATGAAAAGTAGCTACCTTACAATCATAAAAGCTCAAACTAGCAATCCATAAAATGTATATACAAAGGCTATCGTTTTTTTACTTTCATAACAAAAATTTCAGGAAAAAACCTACCTTTAGGCAAATGAAATGATGATAGATACTGACAAATCAAACAAAAACATTAGTTAAAAACAGCAAGCATAAAATTATAAGAAACATACCCCATTTTTTGCCTCCACAGGATGTTCGTCATCAATATGACAACACAATCCAACAATATCGAAATATTCTGAACAAAACGGGCAAGGGAACTCCTCTCTTATGTCATCATCCCCATCCATTTCTTCAAAGCCCATGAACATATCTATAAGAATGCATCCAAATACGAACTGTTAACATACTGTCAATCTACCACAAGAGTCTCGGTAGAGGATCACAGGAATTAAATGAGAAATAGTATTGTGTAATGCGATTAACTACTCATCCTTCACCCATTTTATAACTTGGTCACTAACGAGGTTACAGTTACATAGTCAAAACAAACACATACAAATAAACAATTTAAATTACTTCATTAAGCCTACTGATTTTACTCTTCGTAATTGAGAATGGGATACAATAAAAAGGATAAGAAGCCCAAATTATTCGTGTAATCGCTATTTTCCAATATGCAGACCAAATAAATGTATATTTGGCCAATATGTATTCAACAGAACAGCTCCTCAGATCCCACTAACAATTTATCTATCAAAAAAATTGAACCTTCAAAAGGAAATGATAAAGCACAAAAATAAAAGCATAACCATCCCGCATACAATCGTCAAACATACATTTTACCCTTTACAAAATTAACTAATTACCAATTCAACCCATTTCCATATCCCACTCTGAATTCATCTCCTAGTTAGCTAGCTAAAAACTGAATCTTCGATAAACTAACATATCCTTGCAAAATGAAGCAAACCCAACTCAAAATATTGATAAATCACACCCAACAGTATACCATCTACAATAAGACCCACAAAATTTGATAAAAACAACAATTGAAATAAACAGTCAAGGTAAAAACACACAAAAAATACCCTTTAAAAACCCCCTACAAAAACCATCTACAATACAAACTATATAATTTACCTCCAGTTAGTCTAATCCAAGTACAATTCTTCCAATTACTTACATTTACTGACAAAATGTAACAAATCTAGCTATCTAGCTCAAAATAATGATATATCACACTAAAAAAACACATATAGTTATAAACCCTAGACCGAGATTGAAGCGCCGATTGGTATCATCTAGAAGCAGAGGACAAACGAGCGGTCCATGAATCAGAGTCCATGTTTTATAATTAATTAAAATTGATTGGATAATTGGTATAAACAATCAAGGTAAAAACACACAAAAAATACCCTTTAAAAACCCCCTACAAAAACCATCTACAATACAAACTATATAATTTACCTCCAGTTAGTCTAATCCAAGTACAATTCTTTCAATTACTTACATTTACTTACAAAATGTAACAAATCTAGTTCAAAATAATGATATATCACACTAAAAAACACATATAGTTATAAACCCCGGAAAATCAAAACACAAATTGATAAAAAAAAAAAAAAAAAAAAAACTCAATAAAATTGAAATTAAAAACTACCCAATTGAAAAAAAAAGAAGAGGGTAATAAAAGAAATTAAAAAAGGGGTTACCAGAGCGAGATTGAAGCGCAGATTGGTATCTTCTAGAAGCAGAAGACAAACGAGCGCTCCATGAATCAGAGTCCATGATTTTATATAATTAATTAAAATTAATTCGATAATTGGTATAAAGATCAAATCTTGTAAGGACCCAGATAACGAAATTGAGTAATTGGGGGATATTAGATCGAATTTAGAGAGAGAGAGAGAGAGAAACCCTAGAAATGGTGTGTGTGTTTGTGTGTTTTTGTGTGTGTGAGAGAGAGAGAGATAAATAAAATATGGTGGTGTTCACTTGTTTTTATATGGAAAAAGTGATATCACACTAAATATGTTTGTTTAATGTATGTAATAATGACAATGATTTAATTTTGTTGAAATGTAGTACTTGGTATTAGGGCTGTAAATGGTATATCATGGTATTTACTAAATTTTGTGATAACATTAACGTATTGTACATTTATATTATAAGTATTAAATTTTAATATCATTATCGTATCATACTATTGTATACCGTAAGTGCGGTATGGTAATAGTACGATACATTACCAACTTCGAAAAACAACACACAATGTTATGAAAAATATATTAACAACATAATGAAATGATTTTCACTTTGTTCGGGAACGGGTCGGAAAGAAACAGCTTCGAGTTCAATCTATATCATCTCGGAACCAATTTGCGGATGCTCTAACCAAACAGCTGTCTACACCTCGCTTTACATGGTTACGTGACAAGTTTCGGGTGCTTTCACCACCGCTCAACTTGAGGGGGCGTGTTAATGATGACATCAAGAACATAAGGAAATGATTTTGAATAATATTCATGTGGAAATCAATTCCATTATTTCAGCAAGAAAACAACAAAATCAAAAGAGTCAAATCATAACCTTACACAGATTTATTCATTCTATCATTATTGTAAAACATTGTATTTAAATCATTCCATAATACTTGTACTCTTTTGATTATAAATACTAGCAAATTAGCAAAAAAGTTTAAAAATAACACTTCATTTATGAATATTTGAACAAGATTATAAACATGATCATACTTTGTGTAACTTATTTTGTATTTTAAATGTTAAAGAATATTAATAATTATATTTGAATGTGAGTATTTTATATATAAATGGTAATATGGTACAAATGGTGCAATATCATGGTATGAAAAATCGATTATCATTACCGTGCCACTAAATTGAGTTATACGGTAATACCGTACTATATGTGTGGTAGTAGAGCAAGTCCGGTACAAGTGGTATGGTATGAATGGTAATTACGGTTGGTTAGTAGATTGTGATACAAAAATTCACCCATACTGGGTATATTAAGTAATTAGCATTAGTATATGGTTTCAAGGTTTATTGCAAGTTAATACAGGAAATAAATCCAATTGTCGAAAAATTGTTCATATCATTGAGTAATAATACTGAATTAGTGATAAGGAGTAAGGACAGAAACAATGATTGGAGTGATTAGTGTTTTTTATATTTTTCCTTTCTTTACAACCATTATGTATAGAAAGTATTTATATTCCTAAATTTAATTTAACGGATTTTAGATATTTAACTTGAGCAAGATGATAATTCATTTTTGTCCATGTCAATGTTGGCAGTAAATGAAGCGAAACAAACCGAAGAATATTCTGTTTATCTTCGGTTCATGAACTAAAATCATTGTTACTGTTCAGTTCATGTTCATTTAAATACGAACGAACATTTGACGAATATGAACCGAACATTTGACGAGCCAAACACGAGTTGTTTGTGAACATTTAATTTCTTCCAAAACATTCAATAATTGAAAATATATATATATATTTCTTTATTTTAAAATATATTTTAATTTTATCATATATTACTATATTGTAACTAGGATAAACTAATTTACATATAACTTTAATGTTATATATTGCATAGATTTTTTTTTTTACATACGTATGATTAATTTAACGAGTTGACACTTAGCCATAAAATCGATGATTGTGTTGATAGTATGATGATATAAATTACCATAATAAGTTCGAAATAATACAAACATATCATTTATATTATTATAGCATAAATAAGTTTATTAATTGTGTAGTTATATTAGTTTTTGTTACATCATTAACAGATTTAGTTTTTTTATTTTATCAAAGTTTATATATACTTACACGAATACGAGTTTAGACGAAGTCATGTTCATGTTCAGTTCACTTAATAGACGAACACTATATTCTTGTTCATTATTTAGTTCATTTATAAATGAACGAACATTTCATAAACACTAGTCGAATCGAACACGAACGATTTCACAAACAGTTTATCTCATTTACGGCCGTAGCTACCCGGAGAAAGTTTTGGTTCTTTATGCACAATGACACATATGTTGGGTCATGCAGACATACGCAACCAACAATAATAAATATGTGGCGATAAACTTATATGATGAGTCCTTCTTTGTAATTCATAATTCATGTTTTATTGCCTTCTAATCATTAAACTTTTTATTTAAAGTGCGATTCCCACTATCTTTTTAGTTTCTTTTTTTAATTATTGCTCATTGTTATCATTTCTAAAGCCATCAAATCTTTAATATGATAATCATTTTCATGCCTTTCTCATACTCCTAGTATATTAAATCAGTGTTTACTGTTTCTTTATGGAATGAGGAACTTTTTAAATATAATTCACTAAAAAATCATTTGACTTGTTTTTTGTTTAGGTAGAATGTAAAATATCATTATCATTCTATTATAATAAGTCAAACCAAGTCAAATGAAACTGCCAAATTTAGCCAACTTTTTTTTTCAAAAATACTCATACAACTTTATATTAATTACAATAATATCATACTCACATAAAATATAAAAAGTAAAAACTAATAAAACTATTTATCCTTCTTTAATAACCAAACATTCTTTTAAATCTTAAACTATATATATTTTTTTTATTATCCACATATTTATATCATAACTATACATATTTTATATATTTTTATTGCATTACACGCTGCACACGCAACGCGTGTGGCTCGATTACTAGTATTATAATAAGTCAAGTCAAGTCAAATGAGTCTGCCCAATTTAGTCACTTTTTTCCAAAAATACCCCTACATATTTATATTAATTACAATAATATCATACTCATATAAAAATATAAAAATATAAAAATATAAAAAGTAAAAAATAATAAAACTATTTATCCATTCTTAACAACCAAACATTCTTTTAAATCTTAAACTATTTTTTTTTTATTATCCACATATTTATATCATAAACATACCTATTTTCAGGAGCGGACCCAGGGGTGGCCGTGAACACCCCAGCGGCGATTTTTTTTTTTTTTTTATATGTGTAATTTAAAATTTTCTAAAATATATACATGAATGGTTCCTCCTAATTAAAAAAAATATTTGTTGTTGTATTGGTAAAATTACTTTTAAAGTAATGGAATGTTAGGAGTTCAAATCATGTTAGGTTATTTTACCAAATAAGATTACTAAATAAATTATTTTATAGTCCAATACCATTTGTTTTAACTTCATATTTATTTTATACTATGTTAAACATAGAAAAAATTCTTTATTTTTGTATTAGATCCTATTTATTCGACATATTTTTTACACCACGGCCCCAAAAAAACCATCGTGCTTCCGCCCTTATCTATTTTCTATATTTTTATTACATTACGTGCAGCACACGCAACACGTGTGTAACGATTACCGGTATATATATATATATATATATCATTCTATTATAATAAGACAGCACAAGTCAAATGAGACTGCCCAATTTAGCCATTTTTTTCAAAAATACTCATATACATTTATATTAATTACAATAATACCATACTCATATAAAATATAAAAAGTAAAAACTAATAAAACTATTTATCCCTTCTTAACAACAGAACATTCTTTTAAATCTTAAACTATATTTTTTTTTTGTATTATCCATATTTATATCATAACCATATCTATTTTCTATATTTTTATTGTATTAGGCACAACACACATAACACGTGGGTCACGATTACTGGTATATATATATAAAGGGTCAGTGACTCAGTGGCATAAGAGGATATTAAAAAAGGGATTAGGTTTACCAGAAAAAAATACAAAATCTTTTTTCAGAATAAGTAATAGTAGTATTTTGTATCTGACCCTGTCTTTTCTCGGTACCAAATAAAGCAGCTAATTGTATTATTCACTTTAGTTGTTCAAGTAGTTGAAGATCTATTTTCATATTTTTGTCAGTATTGACAAATAAGTAATCCACCCAATCTTAGTTGGGACTTTCATTTATACAAATAATGAAAGAGGATGGATTTTTAAACAACAATTTTTCTGAAAATACGCACAGACCGTAGATTTAATCTACGGTCTACAGTGTTTCACTGTAAACCGTAGATTAAATCTACGGTCTGCAGTATTTTTCAGATTTTTTGAAAATAAAAATAAAAATAAAAATTCTAATAATTAAAATTAAAATTCTAATAAGTAAAATGAAAATTCTAATAATTAAAATTAAAATACTGAATATTTTTTTTTCAAATTAAATATGATTTTTTTAATAAAAAAACTAAATGATTTATTTTTAAAATTTTACATAAAATAAATTACCAATATTCTAACAATCTCTCAAAATAAACACAAAATTTATACAAATTTACACAAAAAAAGTTGATTTGATAAATTTTATGTTTTTGGTTCATGTTATATTTTTGTGAAGTGTATAAGTTGATATTTATTGAATCATTAACTAAATCGTCAATTTTTGTGAAGTTTTTTTGTTTGTTTTTAACAAACACTTGTATAACGCAATATGAAACATTAACTAAATCGTCAATTTGGTGTCAATCGACAATTTTCTTGAATGAAACAATCATAAATTATATAAAATTCATAAAAGAAATTAACCCAATATGCAAACATGAACTAAATTAATAGAACTAAATTTCATAAAACAAATTTATTAAACATATGTTTACATCATATAAATTTACAACAAATTGGAAAAAATAGTAATTTACATCAAATTAAAAATAAAAAACTGATTATGGACTTAGGTCTATAGGTTCTTCTTCACTTGCTTTTTGCTTTCCCGATTTCTTTTCCAGCGCCATATATAACTTGAAATTTGGTCGAAAAAGTTCCTTCCATGGCGCAGCTGTCTCAGTGCGTGTTTGTTCCCACCGTGCTATAATTCCTGGCATTGGGAAGATCCCTTCTTCTTTAGGAATAACCTGAGCATAGTGACAACTGTTGACGAACACCATTACAGTCGGGATGTAATGTGTCGTTCCCCGAGGCGGACCAGTATAAAGAGGTAAAAAAGTGGAGTTCCACATGTTTACCCCTCCATTTTGATTTTCCCATAAGGACAACAATACAATTGGCATATTGTAATGAGAAGCAATTAAAAAACCATACGACGGAAATCTCATCCATTTCTCAGCAGGTGCGGGATTTGTAGCATGATAAAAATTTAAACTTGATAAAATGTAATCATACCGGTAAGCTTCAAAGTCAAGATTCTCAAACAGCTCATAATAAATACATTTCATTTGCTGCAGCTCTTGAAACAATTCACATCTTACCGCGTACCAATCATCTTCCCCATGCTGTTTACCTGTCGCATTTGCAAGTACCCGGAACCCGCAGTTACCATCCCCACGCACATCATAAACCGTTTCGATGTAACTATGCAACATGAACCATATTTGGTCACTGTACAGGAAGGTTGGCCTATTGGGGGTGGGTTTAGGGTTCTGGTTTCGTGGCCTCCTAGTTGGGTTTACCCTTACCTCCGGTGTTTCATCCGCCTTGCCTTTGCCCTTGTCCCTACTAGCAGCAGCACTCTGTTCCTCCACATACTCCCATCCCGACTTATCCCTCTTACTAGATTTGTCGCCTTTTCTAGGTCTCCCCCTATTTACTCTCACTTCGGGGTCACTGATGGATGTTCTGGCTGGTACGGTTATCTCTCGGAGTTGTGTTTTCATACGCCGTTTTTCAACATTCGTTTTGCTAGCATAAACACTTTTAAACTCTTCTAGATCACCCTCTACCCCATAATCATCGGTGTTCCCATTATCATCAATTACGTCTAATTTTTTCCAGAATGGATGAATATATTCTAGAGGAAGAGGCTTCCCGAATAAAATATGTTCACTCATAATATGATGACAAGGTAAACCGTGAGACAATTTGAAACCGCAAGAACAATTCTCATCAGCCTGGCCACTACATTTTTTGTGTTCTTGAAATAATAAATCAAAGGCATAGTGTGTGATATACGACCTAAGATTTATAAATAGAGGTGTTCGTTCAGAATGTGGAAAATAAGACTTGCATTTATCCAATTTCATCTTAATATCCTCAAACTGTTTTTCTAGAATTCTATTCACATCTACCCAAACAGTTTCAAGCGTGCCAGTATTTGTGGAAAGGGATCTTTTCAGCTTAGCATGTTGTTGTTCGGCTCGATTGCTAGTTCTGTTACCTAGATGTGTTGTGTGGTTGGTATAGCATGCAACAAACTTTTCAGCATAATCATTTAAAAGCTTGTCTACATACTTAATCACAGCAGGGTACGATTTGTAAGAGGAATTGAAATAAGTTCGGTTATGATTGTACTCCTCTATTGACTCAGAATCAACCAATAAACCCCAATCATCTAGAAACGTTTGCCACTCCTCGTCAGGGATCTTTTTACGGCAGTTTTTCAAAACATTTTTTGCAATATGAAAAGTGCACAAAATATGATGAGAATCGGGAAAAACAACGGACAAAGCATTTGATAAGGCCATTTCCCTGTCGGTTACAAACACCCTAGGTAGTATACACCCCTCCAATGTAACTTTAAATTTTTCCAATGCCCATATATAACTTTCCTTTGTCTCGTCACTCATGAAAACAAAACCTAAACAATATGTTTGGTTCGTTGATGTCATTCCTACGACTTATATAAATGACATATTAAAACGGTTTGTCCTATATGTACAATCCATTAACAAGACATCAGGAAAAGCTTTGAACATCCTTATAGAATCGGGGTGTGCAAAAAATAAGTTCTCAAGGCAATGGGTTGATGGGTTCATATTATAGTAGAATGTGTAGCGATGGCTATCCAACAAATTAAACAGTTCCTGTATCGGGTTTCTACCATCTCGTTCTTTAAATTTCAGTCCGGCCAAAAAATTATGTATCGTTTTTGTGTTTGATACATTGTCAGGATTTCGATTTTTTATGGCCTCTAATATTGCACCAACTTTAAAACTACTTTGCCTTAAAGTTTTAACAATTTCTTTTTCATCTTGGGTTAAACGAGCACGTCGTGCTTGCCCTTGGAGGTAAGTTGGAGGTGGGTGGTTATGTTGTCCATTTTCTACGTGACACATCCATTCACCATTAACTATGTAACCTTTAATGAAAAATGGACAATCTTTTTTCTTTGTACCTGAATTTACGGAAGATGGTTTCTTTTTTTCGTAAACCCCCGATTTATCACACACAATATCAACATACGGTGTTCTGCTCCCATCACCCCCTCCAGACCTACGAATCGTAAGAATGAAACCCCAATTTTCAGCCACATCAGCAAGATCAGCAAGCATTTCATCCCTTGTTTCCCAAGTCAATTCATCAACTTCAAAGTGCTCTGAATAATCAGTTAGCTCATCGTTTGAGCCACTGGATGAATTCGCATTGTTGTCATTCCATTGGTTGTTGTCAAAACCATAGTTGTAATTCATTTTCGAAAAGTGTTTGTTTGTATATTTTATTGGGGAGAAATGAGTATTTTTTTAGAGATTTCCGAAATGTGTTTGTGTTTGATTTTATGGTTTGTTAGAATTGGCAAAATTGAGTCATATTTATAGTGTAAGTTTACACTACAAACCGTAGATTACTTTTACGGTTTGTAGTGAATTTTTGGTGTAGTCATTTCCAAACTTTAATAATGCATTGAGTAGTCATTTTCGGATAGGGTTGTCAAATCATAATAATTCAAAAGTGATAAGGTGTTGTCGGAATTATTTTGATAGATATGGTATCCAATGTCATTTACACTACAAACCGTAGATTACTTTTACGGTTTGTAGTGTTTTTTTTGGTGTAGTCATTTCCAAACTTTAATAATGCATTGAATAGTCATTTTCGGATAGGGTTGTCAAGTCATAATAATTCAAAAGTGATAAGGTGTTGTCGGAATTATTTTGATAGATATGGTATCCAATGTCATTTACACTACAAACCGTAGATTATTTTTACGGTTTGTAGTTTTTTTTTTGTTACGTTATTAACGGTGATTCGGTGCAAAAAGTACATTCGTAAAGTGGCGCTGCTTAAATCAGGGGTACAAACCGTACATTACTTTTACGGTTTGCACATAATACATGCAAACGTACATTTAATGTACGGTTTGTATGAAACATGTACAAACCGTACATTAAATGTACGGTTTGTATGTAAATTTCAGAATATTTAGGGTTTTTTAGGGTCTAGGGTTTAGGGTTTGTAATTTAGGGTTTAGGGTTTACGGTTTGTAAAAACTCAATATTGGTCCTATCAATTAAAATACAGAATATTTTTTACAAACATACAAATCAAACATACGAATCAAATTAAACTTACGAAATTATAACGTACAAATCAAACATAGAAATCAAATTAAACTTACGAATTTATAATATTCCAACCCTAGCTAAGAATAAAACTAACAAATCAAACATAGAAATCAAATACAAAAACAGTGCATTTATTTTTTTTTGTAACGACTAAATGTTTTAAAGTTGGACATAGGGAGCATCTTTCCCGCCGATGTTAATCTATCCGATGACGGCTCAGTAGACTCTTCGATTTCGTTTAGCTCCGTACGCCGTCTTTGTCGCTGCTGCGATTCTGGATGCGGCGCACGCTCGTGGGATGTAATTGTCAACCCTCGACTCCAACTGTCGGTGGACTGATGACTAGGGTGATGCTCGTACGAACCAAATGATTGTCTATGATGATCGAACGGAACATCGGTCTGAACGTAGTCCGACCCAGCAAAAGAAGAACGACGACGTCGACCGCTTGAACTCGGACCCGGACCCTGATCTGTAGTCGGGTGTCGACCTCCAGTCGATCTTCTACCCCCGCTACTAGATTCGCCTCTTTCGTCGGGACGCCGACAACTTGAAGCCCTAGTGTAAGTTCTTGGGTCGTAAAGTAGGTCGTCATCACCATCGTCGTCGTCGTCGTCGTCGTCGTCATCCTCCTCCGACTGTTCATCAGCTGACCCATACGGATTCATACCCATTTGAGCGAACTCCGCACGTAGTAAGTCCACGTCCGTTTTAGATTTCAGCCGTTTGAACGATTTGAAACTGCGGCGCAACATCGCTTTCTGAAAAAAAAAACAATAAAAAACGATTTATTAGTATTGAAATATACAGAAAAAGAAGTAACAAACAAATATTAATGAACTTTAACTAGTAGTTACCATTTTATTGAAGACACCCGTATGCTCCCGGAAACCGTGAGATGGCGTGGCAAGTTCAGGTGGGTTTATGAAGATGCGGGTCCTCTCTCTATACCATCTCATGTAATCCGGTGACGTCCCCGTGCCAAATTCGCCGTTAATAAGACGGGTGTGGCGGTCATTCCACACGGCTATAAACTCTCCACAAAGTAAAGGTCAGTCGTGTTTTTGCGCAATCCCATATCTTCTATCCTTGCCGTGACCCCGTCTGGGTTTCCAAATATATGTAGGGACCCGCTGCACAAAACCGAACTGTCTCATGAACCTGTCCTCGGGGTGGTACTCAATCTTCTCATTACAAATGAGAGGCACAGAACAATGCCACATATCACGGCCCCGCGTGCAGTATTCCGGATACTGATTGAGATTCCCGTAAGGTTGCCACACTATCTGTAATCAGCAAAATTAGAATATATAAAAAATGGTTTAAAAATACTAGTAATAAATTCTGCGAACATAAGACCAATGCAAACATATACAACATATAATACGTAAGTTACATATAATACGAAAGTTAAAATTTACCTGTTCAGGCGACATATTATCAAACTGGTCACGTATGTGGACCACATTATGTCCGTAGACATATGGCGTAAGGTTAGTTTGCCTCCACATCTTCCATCTGTAATATACAAACAAAACCCGATAAACAATAAATATAACCGGCAGCTAAGTAAATGATAGATGACACAATAATATAAAAACGCAAATCCAATTCAAAAACTAAATAAATATCATACCTGTAACCGAGGGGGAACCTAGGCCAGCCCTCAGGTGGCTCGATATCTTCCGGCAGCTCTTCACATGGTCTAACCGGCAGTAGTCTGGTAATCGCCCACATATCCAGAAACATCACCGCCCCGCTTACTCCGCTTGTCTTACAACGTACCACCCTGCATAGATTAGCCTCTAACCAGGCCAGAAGAGCTGATCCCCAACTATACTCAGCACATGTGTCAAAATCCTCCAGAAAGGACAGAGGCCAGAGTGGAATCTGATCACTGCTCTTATCCGAAAACACATGTGCCCCCAGTAATAATAGCATGGCAGCCCTAGACTGATATAGCAAACGCTCCTCACTAGGGTTGGGGGGTAATTCACCGAATGTCTGTAACATCCAATCAAGTCTAACTGTCAAACAGTTTATATCGACTTGATGGTCAGCAGGTCTAACACCCAACAAACTCTCAATCATATCCAACCTGCTCGCCTTGGTGTCATTCCGCTCCGACCGGATAACAGCAAGACCATCAACCCTGAGACCAAGCATAATCTCTACATCCTGTAAAGATATCCCCAACTCTCCACCGACAAAATGGAACGTGTGCGACTCATCACGCCACCTATCAACTAAGGCTGTAACCAAGCCTCGATCTACGGTATAATTACCTATACTGTAAATACCGTAAAAACCATCCCTAATCATATTTTGAACTACCCTTTCAGGCGTCGGTATCTGCCAACTATAATTATAAACCCTAATCTTATTGGCATCTCCTCTACCCGCTTCTCTTCCCGCATCCCAAGTCTGATTAGAAATGTGACCGGTCTGTCGTAAAATGCCTAACCTGCCTTTAATATGTGGACCTGGACCTGAGTCTGCCATCCTAATTAATGATAACCAAACAATGATAACATAACCAATTAATAACCAATTATTGATAACCAAACAATGATAACTCAATGATAACCAATTAATGATAACCAAACAAATGATAACTCAATTATAACCAAACAATGATAACCAAAACAATGATAACTCAATTATAACCAATTAATAATAGCCAAAACAATGATAACTCAATCATAAACCAAACAATAATAACTCCATTTTTTAATCATAACCAAACACACATTTAATCATAAAACCAAACAATAATAAGTCCATTTTTTAATCATAACCAAACACACATTTAATCATAAAACCAAACAATAATAACTCCATTTTTTAATCATAACCAAACACATTTAATCATAAAACCAAACAATAATAACTCCATTTTTTAATCATAACCAAACACACATTTAATCATAAAACCAAACAATAATAACTCCATTTTTTAATCATAACCAAACACACATTTAATCATAAAACCAAACAATAATAACTCCATTTTTTAATCATAACCAAACACATTTAATCATAAAACCAAACAATAATAACTCCATTTTTTAATCATAACCAAACACACATTTAATCATAAAACCAAACAATAATAACTCCATTTTTTAATCATAACCAGCCACACATTTAATCATAAAACCAAACAATAATAACTCCATTTTTTAATCATAACCAAACACATTTAATCATAAAACCAAACAATAATAACTCCATTTTTTAATCATAACCAAACACACATTTAATCATAAAACCAAACAATAATAACTCCATTTTTTAATCATAACCAAACACATTTAATCATAAAACCAAACAATAATAACTCCATTTTTTAATCATAACCAAACACACATTTAATCATAAAACCAAACAATAATAACTCCATTTTTTAATCATAACCAAACACACATTTAATCATAAAACCAAACAATAATAACTCCATTTTTTAATCATAACCAAACACATTTAATCATAAAACCAAACAATAATAACTCCATTTTTTAATCATAACCAAAACACATTTAATCATAAAACCAAACAATAATAACTCCATTTTTTAATCATAACCAAACACACATTTAATCATAAAACCAAACAATAATAACTCAATTTTTTAATCATAACCAAACACACATTTAATCATAAACCAAACAATAATAACTAAAAATTTTAATCATAACCAAACACACATTTAATCATAAACCAAACAATCATAACTAAAATTTTTAATCATAACCAAACACACATTTAATCATAAACCAAACAATCATAACTAAAAATTTTAATCATAACCAAACACACTATCAACAATTATCAACAATTGAAATTAAAATTACACAAAATAAAAAAACATGCAAAAATGGGATAAATATGAACAATTATTATAATTTCTATAATTAATATAAACAAACAACAAACAATTATATATAGCTAAGTGAATTATGGTTTTGCATATTTTATATATTTTTTCCTATTTTACAAATTAAAATTACACAAAATAAAAAAACATGCAAAAATGGGACAAATATGAACAATTATTATAATTTCTATAATTAATATAAACAAACAACAAACAATTATATATAGCTAAGTGAATAATCAATTTGCATATTTTATATATTTTTTCCTATTTTACAAATTGAAATTACACAAAATAAATAATAAATTAGAGAATAAAATATATACCCTTGAATTATGGATAAATTTGATTGATGATTTGGGGTTTTTTTGTTAATTAATTTGATAGGTAATGTGTTTGATTGATTTGGGTGGTTTTTTTGGATGAAAATTGGGGGTTTTTGAGAGAAAGAGAGAGAGTATGGTATAAAAGTTTATTTTTTTAAAAAAAAAACGTGAAATTCTGTTTTCAAGGGACTGTCTGTGTAATTTTTGCGCAGGGACTGACTGTGTAATTTCTGAAAAGCAGGGACTGACTGTGTAATTATGCAAACCGTAGAAAAAATCTACGGTTTACAGTGATTAACTGTAAACCGTAGATTTAATCTACGGTTTGCATTAATTAATACAAACCGTAGATTAAATCTACGGTTTACAGTTAATCACTGTAAACCGTAGATTTAATCTACGGTTTACGCGTTAATCCATATTTTTTGTTGTTAATTAATCCAACCTCATAATGAAATAGGAAATGACATTTGACAGTAACACCCTTTAAATCTCTAATACTACTATTAACTAAATAACACATTAACACATTAAATACCTGTTATATATTTATAGTAGTAATCATTGTCCAGGCGTTGCATGTGCGATACGTAGTGACATAAATATGATTTCGACAAATAAACTTAATATTTTTTTTTTAAATTTAAATATCGAATGATTAAATATAATTAATTAACAATCATATATAAAAAGTAATATAATGTTTTACTCTTATAAAAATGCACAACGATTTTGTTTGGAATATAAATGTATGGAAAATAAAATTTTTTAAGTTATTTATGTATTTGAATTGAGTGATGATATTTAAGAGTAATTACAATATTAGAGTGAAAGTATTTTTGGAAAATTTGGACAAAATTGGACAGACTCAAAATGTTTGGGTTGACTTATATTAATCGTTGCTCACGCGTTGCGTGTGCGATACGTAGTTACATAAATATGATCCCAACAAATAAACTTAATATTTTTTTTTAAAATTTAAATATCGAATGATTAAATATAATTAATTAACAATCGTATATAAAGAGTAACATAATGTTTTACTCTTATAAAAAATACGCAACGATTTTGTTTGGAATATAAATGTATGGAAACTAACATTTTTTAAGTTATTTATGTATTTGAATTGATTGATGACATTTAAGACTAATTACAATATTAGAGTGATGGTATTTTTAGAAAATTTAGGTAAAATTAGACAGATTCAAAATACTTGAGTTGACTTATATTAATAGTACGATATGATACTTTATAACTCATATTACCACCAAAATTATTGAACTGATGTACTTAGTTACTAAGCATACATAGACTGTAAGACATATTCTCAGTACTACAGTAAGGACTCATAGTGAAGATATTGTAAGAATTTATAATTTAACGAGGTTGATCACGACTCAAGACTAAAAACCATTACAGATTCTAATTGAATTGTAGTTTGTGCTATAAATACATCGATATCTAATAATTCTGCATAAATAAAGGCAGATGTTAAATTAATAAGAATGAATTGCTTACAACAATAAATAGTTGGAAGAGTAACAACAAATGTTACGACTTATAATCTTAAGTCTTCTTCTTCTTGCTGAGAGCCAAGTCGGATACACTAAAAGATCTTTCGACGAGACCAGATAAGGGCAATTTAAGGTCGAAAGTCAACTTCTGCAAAACTTTTGATAAGACTCTAACATCAGATAAAGCTCTGTGGGCTGATCCAACTAATTGAACATTATAGTGCTCACGAAGGGCTTGTAATGTTGCTTTTGAAGCAAATTTGGACCCTGTTTCAAAAATCAGAACATTAAGACGCATTATACTAATTATACTTAAGGTTACTGTTCTGACTTCTGAATAATCAAAAAAAAAACATAAATTGAAAACTTTTGGTCTATCAATTTCTATAGCATCCCTTAGAGAGTGATGTTCTGCAAAGAAGTTTGTTGCTCTGGTTCCAACCATAATTTATGTCCAAAATATTTATATTTAATCCGAAAAAAATGAAATCCAAAACATTAACTGTTTCGATCCCAGAAGCAGCGGAAGCAAGGTGAAATTAGTAAAAAAAATCTGTTGGCTATGATATTAGAAAAAAGAAATTAAACATCTGGAAAAACTGCTTTAAAACAGATCAACTAAAATGAATTGAAATGGATTCGTGAGACACCAAGGCTGGCAGAACTAGTCATTGGAACACAAATTTTGATTTGAAAGCATAGCATGAAAAGAGACTTAAGCTGATTTGAGTTTCAGAAATTTATGGAATTTTTGTGTGGAATAACTTTTTGCCCAACTCCTGGGATTTGGACAATAACAGCTCAAGTTACTTGTTGATATTAGATACAAAATCTTGTTCGGAAGAAGAAAAAACCCAATTGCCACATCTGGGATATAAGTACACGATATAAGGGAAATTTATTAAAAATGCAACCCCTTCATATGTTTAGCACTTGGATTTATTACAAGCAAATTAACATGTTGCCAATAGCTAAAACTTACCTCCTGCATTATCTTAAACATTTCTGAATAGCTAGAGTACTAGCCTACCGGGTACCCGAATACAAACATATATTGCGTATACAAGAGAGAGAGGTACCTGACGATGACTTCATGATTTCACGTGCGAGAGGAAGGGTGTCCAGAAAAATCCAATCTTGAGGAATTTCGAAAGAGCATCGACTAAATTCATGAACCAAAAATGGAACATCAAAACTGCGAGCGTTATGGGCAACCCACATTACACGTCCCCTAGGTTTTTGCCGGCTTTTGATGTATTGAAGTAACACCGGGATTAGCTCCTTCATCCTAAGATAAATAGCAGATGATTTGAGATTGTACAAGTCTATAAGAAGATGATAACTACCAGACAGGGAAAAATAGCATAAAACACAGTTTAAAGATAAAAGGAATATCTTTTATCTATCAAGTAACAACTAGGACATAATCTTATCGTTATGCATCAAAATTACATTCTATAGAGGAATTGGTAAACTATTAAACTTTATTGGTTGATTTATACTCTTCAAGATCACTAGTGAACAAACCGTCTTTTTATCTTGCCCGTGCTTACCTATGATGCATGCTTTTTGCCAATTTTTGGTTATTTCACAATCCTTTCAACACAAATACGCATTTCGAATTTAGAATAACTAATTATGTACAAGCCACAAAGGTTTTTTCTAGAAATATCACATATCCGCAGTGATTTTTACATTCTATCAGAAGTTCATTACTATAACATGACCGTGTCTCGTGGTCACAGTGTACTCGTATTCATTATTCACTATAAAATTAGAAGATGCAATAGCTAATCTAGAAAATAAAGAATAAAGATAGATACACTATTACATGCATTGCCACGTCATAATAAAAGCATAAAGACAGGCCTCAAAATCCACCTATGCCATAATTCTATCATGCGAATAGCATCAATTCCAAGCATATATATGCATATGAATATATATAAAAAAAGCAAGTGCACATATTGACGCACTCTTTTTACAGGTTTTATTATTTTTTATATCAAAGAGTATTCTTTATTATGTGTCTTTTCCACTAAAGAAATCGTCTTAATAGTTGCGTTCTTTCCGAAGGGATACATAAATGGTTGAGGAGTAGGCTACAAATAGGGATCTGTACTAAAAAATCAGATAAGGTCTGGAACAAACTGAGAGAGTTGGGTACTCTTCGATTCATTTGAGTTTTGTATTCAGAAATCCCCCTTTTGGAATATAGAGGAAATTGTTAGTCATTCAATTCGAGTTCATTTTATTAAAATATACTAGCATATAAGACTATGAGTAGGGTTCGGTATCCTACATCACATACATAACAAGGTAGCAATATCAGAAAATGAATTTGGGGGGAAATGAAGTACCTCGGGACGTCAGACCTATTAACCATGTGGGACGAGATGCCATGTATATAATGATTCACCACATATTTTTCCGGATTTACTAGTGTTTGAAAAGTACTATTTTCACCACCCGCCAAATCCAACAAAGCAATTTCTATAATCCTTTCATTCTCTCTGCTAAAACCAGTTGTTTCAATATCAAACACAATCACCGTTACAAGGTTTGCCAAAGATTCACCAGCCTTCGGTTTAATATTTAAATATTGGATACTTTGCAATTCGCTTGTTTCCAACTTTTTTATGTGTACTTTTGTGCTTGTATTCAAATGCCCATCAGATATTTCTTCGCTGACGAGGTTGCTCGATTTGCTTTTAGAGATAACTTTTTTAGCCCCTTCGGCTTTTGTATTTAAGGGTTTTCTTGTCCATTTTTTGCTTTGTCCCTCTTCAAACCCGCCGGTTCTTGAGGCGAGAACCCTATAGCTACAACTATTTGTAGAAGCACTTCTATAATTATGGATAATTTTGAATAAGGACTTAGTCGGTAGGGTTATGTATCGGGGCACTTGTAAAATTGAAAAGCACATGGCCTGTTCTCAAATAAATCACTTGAAACTTCTAGAAAATGGGGTTCTCTTCAATAATTTCTCCTTGGGTAACAAATTGTAGGTTAACTGTCAAATAATAGAAACTGGTAAGAAAACAATGACATGATTATACAATTAACACTGATTTTTTTTAAAAACACCATTCTGAGATCAAGTCGCATATAACACAATCAAACGTAGGTTTGTAGGAAAAGGAAACAAACATGATTCAGAGTCTCAGACACTTGAATAAACAATATGTCAACTATAATACAAAATTAGTGACCATTGCATAAAACTATCTAATCTACCAATTGAAAGCATGCATAAAGCAGGAGAAATCTCACTCTCTTGCCAAATTATAAGCATTCTTCTACCAATTTTAGAACCAATGTTTTACTCGTACAAAGTGTCACTGAGGATGACTCAAAAAGATCCCAAATCAATTATAAAATGCTCAATTATTGCAGAAGCCGCTGCCCGCAGAACAGAAACCATAAACCCAACTGCTAATTTTGAATAAAAACTTGATTCTTACAAGGCGTTCCCAATAAATAACTGAGATATGAAGTTGAGTAGGAACAAAAACTAAATAACTTGTATTAATTCATATAACAAAGTTTTTTTGCAGCTTTATGTGAATAGGGAACTCTGATCTCAATGATTCGATGAAACAACGTGTGTTCATATCGAGCTTATTTTACTTTTAAGAAAAAAATTCTCGTGCTTGAAACTTTATCTTCTAAATTTTGTATACAACTCTACTATTAAATTGAAATGGTTGGATCAATACCAATTCTTGATTTCTAAAGGACTTTCTTTGTTAGTCATCAAACAGATTACCGACTGGCCTCGCTATTAACCCCGAATCTCCTCACATATCTCATAATTTCCAAGTCCTAGATGCAAGTACTACCCATGTGTTACACTGACACAAGACCAGAATAGAAGCATAACATCTACGAATTATTTAAAAGAGAAGGAAGTAAAAAGAGAGAACAACTGTACAAATGAATCCTATCTAATCCAAATAAATCGTTTCGTGAACGTAACCACCCGATACTTGACTGGAGAAATGGTGCTAGGTATTTGGAAACTTTAAAGATCAAAGCTATATTAAAAGAAAACTTAAAAGTATTAAGAAAAATACCTTTTTTAAAATTCAAATGTAGATTTTTTGAGATTGAGAAAAAAGATGAGGTCAATTTACATAAAACCTACAGCTTTTCAGGACCAAAAACCAAATAAGAAAACTGAAAAGAACAAAAAAAAATGATTTTCAAGCTAATCAGACAAATGGACTACATCCTAAAAGCAAAGAAGCAAAGAATTTAAGTTCAATAGCTGCAACCGAACAAACCATTAAACCAAAACAAATTTACGATAAATATACCTAAACAGTACATCCCCGCCTAAAATTAAAATCAACAAGATAACTAAGGAAATAGAACAAAACTAGAATCTGGAGTAAGAAACTATAATATAAAGAGCAAATTAGCATGATTTTTGGAATGAAACTTGATAGGCCTGGAAATGAGTAGTGGGGAATATCTGCATTTGCTTGGAAACTTAAAAGATCAAAACTTTATCAAATTAAAAGTTCAAATATTAAGCAAAATAGCTTTTTTTAAATTAAAAAATGGCTTCTTTTGAGATTGAGAAAACAGGAAGGATCAATTAACATAAATACTACATCTTTCCAGGACAAAAACTCAAAAAAGAAAAAGAAAAAATAGTTTTTAAGCTAACCAGCCAAATCTACTATATCCTACAAGCAAAGAAGCAAATAGTTTACACATGAAAGCTGCAACCAAACATGCCTCCAAACTGAAAAAATATTAGTACAATTCAAATACCTAAAAATAAATAAAAACCCAGAAATGATTAAAAATATTAAAGTGTATAACTAAGCTTCTTTTTAGATTCAAAGATAGCTTCTTTTGAGATTGAGAAAAAGTTTGGGATCAATAACATAAAAACCTACAGCTTTCCAGGACAAAAACCCAAAAAAGAAAAACATTTTTGTTAAGTTATTCAGACAAATGCACTATATCCTCAAAGCAAATAAGCAAATAGTTTAAGCTTAAAAACTGCAACCAAACAAGCCTACAAACCAAAACAATATGACTACAAATTCAAATACCTACAAAAGAACAAACCAAACCCAAAATTGACTAAAGATATTAAAGTAATATTACTAAAAACGGCTTTTTTTTAGATTCAAAGATAGCTTCTTTTTACAATTGAGAAAAATGTTAGGATCAATGAACATAAAACCAACAGCTTTCCAGGACAAAATACCAAAAAAGAAAAAACAAATCCAAAAAAAAAAACCATGTTTAAGCTAATCAGACAAATGTACTATATCCTACAAGCAAATAAGTAAATGGTCTAAAAGCTGCAATCAATCAAGCCTCCGAATCAAAACAATATTACTACAATTCAAATATACTACATCCTATAAAGCAAACAAGCAAATAGTCTAAGCTTGCAAACCAAAACAATATGACTACAAATTGAAATACCTACAAAAAAACCAAACCAAACCCAAAATTGACTAAAGATATTAAAGTAATATTACTAAAAAGTAAAAACGCTTTTTCTTAGATTCAAAGATAGCTTCTTTTTAGATTGAGAAAAAGGTTGGGATCAATTAACATATAAAACCTACAGCTTTCCATGGCAAAAAACCAAAAAAGAAAATACAGTTTTTAAGCTAATCAGCCAAATGTATCTACTAGTTTAATCTCGAAAGCTGCAACCAAACAAGCCTCCAAACCAAAACAACATTACTAGTACCACAATTCAAATACCCACAGAAAAACAAACCAGACCCAATAATGACTATAAGATATTAAAGTAATAAAACTAAAACAGCTTTTTCTTAGATTCAAAGATAGCTTATTTTGAAATTGAGAAAAATGTTAGGATCAAGCTTTCCAGGACAAAAAACCAATAAATAAAAAAAACAAGAAAAAACAATTTACAAGCTAATCAGTCAAATGTACAACTAGTATAATCTTAAAAAACTGCAACCAAACAAGCTTCCAAACCAAAACAACATAACTAGTACCACAATTCAAATACCCACAGAAAAACAAAGAAAACCCAACAATAATCATAAGTTATAAGATAGTAAGTAACAGAAATAAAGTAAAAAAAAAAAAAAAAAAGTAAAAGAAAATTTGGAAATAATATTGACATGCCTGTGGGAAATGAGTAAGTGGGGGAAATTTGGTTAGAATTTTCAACTAACAAAGTTGAAAACCGTATGATAAGGATCTATGTAGTTATGTATGTATATATATATATATATGTATGTATAGGTATATGTATATATATATATATATATATATATAGAGAGAGAGAGAGAGAGAAGGTAAGTGTGTGGAGGGAATATGAGGTTGGTTGAGTCGTGAAGCAACGGGAAAGACGAGAGAGAGAGAGAGAGATCCGAATACTGCGGATCCACTGCCCCGACCCATTATTCCCACTCAAAAATTCCGCAAACCCAACCCGTAACCTAATTAGTACGGATTCTGACGGGTTGAGTGTCCAAACAAAAATCAATCCGCTCCGCCCAATCCGTTATATATTTTACGGGTCGAGTTAGAGTTGAGTACCTGAGGTTACCAAATCGCGCGTTAATCCACTGCAATCCGTTTAAACCCGTAATATATATATAAAAACATATATATATATATTTATATATACATTGTGTGTATTTAAAGATAACATTATAATTGGTTTTGATTTTTATTTTTCTTTGAAATATTTAATTTATTTTAAAATTTACGCTGATCGTGCAAACTATGAAAAATAAATGATCAAAACGAAAATTTAATAATCAACCCGCTCCCACCCGTCCCAATCCGTAATTTTTTTTCGGGTTGAATTGGGTTAGGGTTTTAATTATAACGGGTTGTGTTGGGTTATGATTTAAATTTTATCAATATGTCTCAATTCGCCCCGTAATTTATTTTACGAGTTGGTTTATGGTTGAGGTCAATTCGGCCCGTATCCACCCATAATTGTTGCTAGTTTTTCTTTTTTGCAGTGGTTATTTTTATTTATTTTATTTTTTAATAAATAATATTGCTAAAAGCTTTAAAAAAAACTCTCACATGGTGTAGGGAACATGATCCATGGAGAGCAAGTATAATGGTATTATCTCATATTGGTGTTAATTTAGATCAAGTAGCGAGTGATAAATTTATGTGGAGCGACCGATCAAGTTTACATGTGTTTGGTTTAGATTTTTGATAAAAAAAATATAATAGAAAAAGTTGATTTACTCTTTTGATGAGAAAACACAAATATAATTGCGTATTCGGTCAACTATGTTATAGGCATTCAAGAGATGGGTTTCTCTGATTTAAACAATGTGTTCAACGTTCGTTCAAATTTGGATTGGAATGAGCAATGTTATAAAAGGCGTAAGACGGGTTTTATGCGCAAATAGCTCACATAGCGCCTAATCCTGCTTAATCCCGCCCAGTTCCGCTTACAAATCACCTCATTTACTTAATTTCCCCCAACTATTTAGGTTGTTAAGCTATGCCTACCGCCAATATTTCACCTAATTTTTGCATAGGCTCGATTTTTAGAACACTAGAAAGGTGTGGACGTATATGGCTCCTCCATCGATCATGTTATTTTCCCTTTTGCTGTTTTGCAAGCAAAAAAGAGAAATTGTATGGACGGAAACATAATACGAAAAAAAAATTACTTGTTTAGTCAAGTCTTTCGCTGCAATATAAGTTGGTGTTGTGCATCTCCACCTAAACTTTTTTCTGCTTCTCCAACTTTTAAAATGTTTTCAAGTCCTTCTAAACAAACTGTGACAATTATGGGATCGGCACAAACAGGCAGACGCAGCTCACACAACGGTTTGATACAACCTTGGCCTACAATGTGCCTTCATTGCCAATAAGCTAATCAGTACATGTTACAGTTAAAAGTGGACAAATCATAATTCATGCAATCTTCAATAGTAGCAGGCAGCAACTGTAAAAAAAAAAAATTTACTGTTCTGTACACCATATTATCACAAAGTCTTGACGTTTTTGTTTACCAGCGTACACTATCTTGCAATTAGTCCACTAAACATTTATTGCTCAATCATTACAGTACTCTTGATCTCAGCATATAAGTTAGTGTACAAAAGTGGTTATTCACCAATAAAGTCCGGGAAAGAGATAATAACCGAAACGCTTGCGCACTAGAATGATAGTACATGAGGTTTTCCGTCAAATTAGACTCGGTATTGTGACAGGATAAAGTCGTCCTCATTAGTCACCAAGTGATGAAGTGCTCCTGCAGACGTAATTTATTTGATCATGAGTACCACCAGAAGTTGCATTTGATATTCCCCCAGCAGACTCCTTTTTGACATCAAACTCCGCATTTTGCAGAAAATGAATTAGAGGACCAACGATCTGCGCCTCGATAACAGCCTGAAAAGTATCATGATCAATTAATCATCTATCTACAGAAAAATGTCCAAAAAAGAAATTAAACTTTTAAGAGGGGATGGAACGGAATTGGATGAAGCACTTGCTTGAATTTGTTATCTATTGCCAGCAGTGATGTTTGAGATTGTCCAACAAGCTTCCTTCTTTATACTCTTCTTAAAGCTACGCGTCAACAGATTTAGAAGAGCAGGCAATGCATAGTAGTTAATCATACACTGCAAAACAAGAATTAAAAGTATAGAATAAAACCACATGAGCCAAATTGACATCACGGAAAAAGGGTGAATCCAAAAGTATAAACATGTACGACCTCCGATTACAAAAAATTTACCAATCCATAAAGTGGTAGAATGTATATTATTAATAGAAATTAAAATAAAATGTACCTGAGTTTGCATATCATCCCCAGTAACAATGTTACCAAGAGTTCGGAAAGCAAGTATAGGCACTGAAGGTCGTGGCTGAAATAGAGTATATTCAAAGAAAGTTAAAAATAAACCCACATAAAGCCCCAAAACAATGTCATAAAACAATAAAGGAAAGAAATACTCACAGTAAAAGCTCAACTTCCAATAGCTTTTGGCTAGTTTGTTTTGGGATCGCCCATAGCATTACACCAGACAAAATGGCATCTTAGATTTTATCATTTGTACCATCTGGAAGATAGGAAAGAACCCAGCATGCATCCGTAAGGACTTCTTCATCACTCGAATGTATAAGACGCTCCAGAGCTGGTAGCGCAGGATTTGCCTGTCCCATTAAACAAGCAACAAACAGAATCAGCTAATTTTAACACTTGTGTCGCCTAAATTAACAATGCAAAAATATACGTAGGTAAGAATTTGATATACAAACTTTACAACTACACAAACCTAATCAAAGGCAAGCTGTGGCTTTCTCCTGAAGAAGTTGCAAAGAGTCCATGTGGCATTTCTTAGCATGGACAATTTGGCATTCTTGTTCAATTGCACCAGCAAAGGAATCAAGGTTTTGTATCTAAGGACAAGATCTCGACATTTAGGAGATTTTACCGAAAGCCCACATGGCCTACAATTCCAAGAAACAGAGAATCGACAACTTAGCAACGTACTCAGTACTCACACTTGTTGATCAACAACTTCCTAAAATTGATTCTCACCATTAGAGCCGAAGATCCTTCTTTTATTATCTAAAGACTACCAGTAATCTTTGCAGGAGCAAGAACCCTGCCTGAAGTGATGAAAACGATGCCGGTCTCTAACCACAATCTCGCGATCAAAGGACCTAGAAATAAGCTTCATTACAACATGACAATCGTTACAAATCCTCAAGTTCTTGACAATCCTAATCGGTGTTGGAGGACTTATAACTATAAGTCCATACGCAACCGCAAGCTTCTCGCTATGCCTAGAGAGAGAAGCTTCTTTCTCCTCGTCATCTATGTCAAAGGACACCTCAGCCCTACTAGACATATACCCCAACGCTTTCACTCTCTCACCTATCTCGTCCAACATCTCCTCGATTTCATCTATACGACAATGTGTCTTATCACCCGCCAAAAACTCATGAACAATACCATCAGCTTCTATCATACTACACCCTGGAATTTTTTTAACATTTTGTTTAACCATCAGCCCTCGTATTTCAGAAACATTATTCCAATTTCCTCGAGAAGCGTATATATTTGAAAGTAATACATGGAAGCCATCATGATCTGGATCGAGCTCGATGAGCTTTTTACCTATTCTCTCACCCATTTCATTATCATTGTGTTTTCTACAAGCCCCTAATAAAGCACCCCAAGTGGCAACATCTGGTGCCATAGGCATATGTTCGATAAGTTTTTCAGCTTCTTCAAGCAACCCAGCTCGGCCAAGAAGATCAACCAAACACCCATAATGCTTCACATTGGGTTCAATATTATGTTCTTTGATCATACTATTAAAATAACGTTTTCCTTCAACTACCAATCCCATGTGTCGACAAGCATCAAGAACTCCAATAAAAGTGATTTCATTTGGCTCAATTCCACAGTTTTTCATGTCTGCGAACATCTCGAGGGACCTGTCGACTAAACCATTCATAGCTAAACCGCGTATAAGAGCGTTCCAAGTCGATACACCCTTATCCTTCATTGTAGAAATGATCTCTAACGCACTCTCCACATCCCCACATCTCATATACATGTGTATAAGAGTAGTACCAAGTATGATATTTACCGTTATGTCGTTTTTTTTAATGTAAGCATGGACCCATTTGCCTTGTTCAAGGGAAGCTAATCGGGTACACACCGAAATTACACTCACTAAAGTGGCCTCATCGGCTTTTATTCTTTCAACCTGCATCTGATTAAATAATGTTAAAGTATCCGAGAATCGGTCGAGTTGGGCAGATCCAGAAATCATTGCACACCATGATACAATGTCCTTACGAGGCATCGAATCAAACAATCCCTTCGCTTTATCCACTAAGCCAAGTTTTAAGTATCCGGATATCATCGAATTCCAAGAAAACTGGTCCAAGTGATACCCGACGGTGAACAAATTTTCGGCAGCCACAATATCACCACAAGTCGAGTACATATGAATCAACGCATTTTGAAGGTTAACATACATATCAATTCCGATTCTTAAAGCCAACCCATGTACTATCTTCCCTTCCTTAATTCTAGACAAGTGAGTACACGCAGATATTACGCTAACACTTACAATCTCATCTACCATAATCCTATTCAAATTCATTTGCGTAAAAGTAAGCAAAGCCTCTTCAAACATTTCGTTTTTCTCATAACAAGTGATCAAAGCGGTCCACGTTACAATATCTTTCCTATCCAAGTTATTAAACAATTCACGAGCTTCATCTACCCGACCTACCTGACCAAACAACACAATCATTGAATTCGAGGCAATAACATTCCTCTCCGGCATCCTATTATAAAAAAATTTCGCTTCTTCCGCATTTTCCATCTTTACATAACTAGCCAAAATAGAATTCCACGACACAATATCCAACACGGGACTTCCGTCAAACACCTTACGCGCACAAACAACGCTCCCACACACGCTATACATATTTATCAAAGTATTAACCACGTAAACATCCGAATCAAAACCCATTTTCAAAACATGATTATGCAACTCTAAACCCAAAAATTCAATCTTTAAAACAGAGCTAGCCTGTAATAGAATCGGAAACGTATGGTTATCGGGAAAAACATCGTTACCCAACATCGTTTTGTACAAAAAGATCGAGTCTTTAGGACAATTTCTATGCAAAAAAGCTCTCATTATAGTGTTCCATGTGAAAGCATTTGGGTAATGTATATGTAACAATAATTTGTGATAATAATTAGTATTGATAAAATGTGAAGAAGTGGAGAAACTAACTAATCTACTAGCTGCAAAAGTCTCATTAATATATCCTGTGAAAATCATTTGAGAAAGGATTTGGTTGAATTGTTTGAGATTTTGGCATCTTTTTAATTGGGTTTCTAATATTGTTAAGTTTATGGTTGTTTTAATTGGAGATTTGAGGGTTAAATATAACCCTTTTGCTAAGCTCATTTCTCTGTAGCGGCAAAATATTGAATTTTGGTTTGGTTTGGTTTGGTTATTTATTTTGGAAAAATAACTCGCTCCATCCCAAATTTATTTAAAATTTATCCATATACTTTAACATTCTAAATATTTGATTAATTTTAAAAAAATTTGATTTCGACAATTTAGATATGATTTATTTGTCGGTCAAAATTACACGTAATTTCGTATAACCCAAATAATTTGGGATGGAGGGATTAATCATAATTAAAAATTAAAAATAGTCAACTCCATTCACTCCGTCTTATATTTCTATGGACAACGTGCAACTCTAATTATATATGTGCAAATATATCGTATTTCAATTGTTGAAATATTAAATTTTAAATTTTGTTCATATATTTTAACATTTGAACTATGTGATTAATTTTTAAAAAATTCGATTTCGACAACTTACCTATTAGTTATTTATCGATCTAAATTACGTTTAATTTTGTATAACCCCAAAGTAAGTAAGGAGGGAGGGAGCATGTGTTCAACTAAAAAGTACTACTAATGGTAAGGTTATTAATTATTGTACTCAAACATTATTTATACTTAAAGATTAGATAACTGTGTTAACAAAAAATATACTAATATGAAACCTAAATGATTGTTAACATTAACCTACACGTGTGACATTTAATATGTATATAAGTGACACTATTTAACAAGTACTAAAACCATTGTATTGTACTGCTCGAAGCCAATTAACCTCGTTACTGTAATTATTTAATCCAAAAGAATATGTTGCAGTGGTAGAAAGAGTATGGATTTTTCTGACAGCAAAATGGATGTTTTCATGTAAAACACGTAAATACGAATTACAAACCGTATTTCGGATTTACATTGCTTCCGGCCTCTTCTAGAAAAACACTCTTCCTCTCTCTCTCTCTGTAGAGTTTAAAGAGCCACCAAGGTATATATTTATCATTGTCTTAACTTATTTAGTTACCTTTGACTTTGATTGAATTTTTGTAGTTAATTTGCTAACTCTTTCAGTAACTTGTTTTGATTAGTTTTATGTTTTTTTTTGTGGGTAACAATTAACAAAGACTGTTTCTTTATTTAGGTGGCCAGATAAATAAGCTCATTTCTCATAGTTTTGATTTTTTTGGATCATAAGTTGAAGCATAAGCAAAAGGGTAGGAATTTTATTAATACTACTGCTGAAATTTTTATAACTAGAGACAAGACTGTGCATTGTAATTGAATGAGTGGGATGAAATTAAATTAACAACTATTAAACTTAATTAGGAGCAGTGTTTTAAAAAGCGAAAATATTAGCTAAAGCGTTTTTGCAAGAGATACACTAAAACTGTAATAAGCGTAAGCTTTTAGCGGCCTAAAAAGCAAATAACTTAAGCTTTAAATCGAGCTTTTTCTCGACCTTTGAATTGAGCTTTTTATCAACCTTTAAATCAAGTTTTTTTTTTTTTTTTTACTGTGAAACGCTCTTCAAAACAGTAATTTGGAGTAATGAGTTGTAGGGTTTATAAAAAGGTTCCAATTTTTATTCAGGGTGATGGAAACGGAAACGATAGAAATTGATTGGGAAGTAACTAGTGAGATTCCACCGCAGGTAGTTCCCACTTCCCAATGTCTGTCATAGGTTTTTATAAAGGTTTAGAACAATTTTTATTTAATTTAATATTTTACACCAGACTGTGAAAGCTACTATGAAGGGAAAAAAATGTGTATTGAATAACGATCTCCAGCCGATAAAGTACACTGTCATCGAATTTCTTCTCCTCGATTACACATCTCTACAGTTTTGTACACCGAGGCCTAAGCTACCAAAACTTAATGGTGTTTATTATGCATATTTTGAAAAATTGATGGTAACCCGATGCAAGTACAATATCACATTAAGGGAATAGTTTTTCAGAACACGTAATGGAGATTTTCGTAGTATGGTGTACTCGCTTGGGATTACATGATAGTTTTATTGTACAGAAACTTAAAAGGGGAAAAGAGAAAAGAATCATAAGATACTCTTATTTTAATTTAAAAAATAAAAGTGATTTTTTAGTTTTCTTGTTCTATTTTAAATTAATGATCAATTTTATAGGACTTGGATGATGACAATATCTGCTGTGAACAGACGGAAGATGATGAAGAAGGAATGAGAATTGATGAGAAGGAAGATTTGAATCCACAAGCTGGTATGAGTTTTGACTCTCTTGAAGAGGTTAAGAAGTTTTACAAGAATTACGCCTATAATCATGGTTTCGATATAGTGGTAAGGACCAGTAAAAAGACGGGAATAGGAAATAATGTAAATGTGAGGTACCGTACTTTTGAATGTGATAGAGGAGGTAAAGCGAGATGAACTAGCAAAAATACTTATTGATAAAGCCATAACTTTGGTCGGTCGCGTTAGACTTTTCAACAATAGAATAATGATAAATTAACTGCAAGTAATGAACACCTCGTGGTCTTTATTATTGATCGGGTCATTACATTTGTTCGGATTATTATCAACTTGTTACAATTGCGCTTGATTTAAATATTTAAGCTCTTATCTTGATCGTTCTCTTTCTTCTTCGATGTTCGGTTCTTTCTCTGTTCGGTTTGTTTACTCACTGGATAAGCTTTGATTAATTTTTCTCTTTTCTCAACTTCTCACTATAATTTTTGGATAAATTTTTCGATCTGTGCCTCTCCTTGTCTGTGTTTCTGGGAGGGGTAGTTGGCTATTTATAAGCAACTATGCCTTCTAGGATGTTGACAAATGTCTTCATCTCAGGGGGTTTTTCAGATATGGGTCCCTAGTTAAGTGGGCTTGGGCTTTTAATAATAACAGCCTTATTTCATGATGAAAATGGCATGGGATGACTCATTTAAGCGTTGGGTACCCATTTATAAAGTGGATTGATTATTACCCGAATAGAATATTCGGGTCCAATTTTCATGTTCTATCAAGTGCTCCCTGACTTCATCGGCATGGTTTTCCATGTCGATGGAGTCATGCTCGGTCTGTCGAGGATATTACTTCGGTCTTGTCGTTTCCAATGCTTCATCGAGAAGTGCAATAGACTCATGACGGTTCCCAAGGGAGGGGGGGTCCCATTTGTAGTTACTTATCCTAATATCTTTTTTTTTTGGGAAACTCCTATAAAGGGGTGTGCCCCCTTCATAATCATGCATTTTACTACTACTTTGCTTGTGACATAATGGCTTCCTCTGATTCTACTGGTGAGAGCTCGTTTGACTATATTTCTTATTTAGAAACTGAGGTCACGAAATCTCGCACCGCGAATAAGAAACTCGTGGCCAAGGTTTCAGACTATAAGAAAAGGTTGTCTAACATGGATTCCGCTCATCATGCGACGATGGCCGATCGGGATTGGGCCTTCGAGCGTATAAAGCGGCTCGAGGCTTGTCTGGCTAAGCAGAAGGCAGCAAAAAGGGCCTATAAGCTTGCCTTCAAAGAGTTGCATGCTCGGTCTATACCGAGTTCGGATGAAGATGAAGAAGGCTCTTCCTCGAAATAATTAGTTTTTTGTGATTTTTGTTGTAATTTCTTTTGAATGGGGAGTCCTCTCCTTAGTTGTAATCGAAGTTTGTTGAAACTAATAAAATATTTCCCTATCCTTGTTCTTGTCTGTTTATCTTCTTGATATCTTTTTTGGATGACTTTAATTGGATTTGAACTGCTGTAGTTAGTCATGAATGCTCTTGGGAAGTTCAAGAGGTTGTCTTTCTTCGAGATGACCTTTTATCTACCTCTTGTTTCTTCCTATAAAAGGGGACCGTCTCTATATTCTTTGTGCAACTCATTCTTTCTTGACGAACAAATGGCCTCCCCTTATGAAACGAACGGTGACAACCTTCCTGAATACATCGCTCATCTTGAGGAGGAAGTGAAGAGGGTGCGTTATCTCGAAAAGAGGGTTGCCCGGCTGTCGGTGGGAGCTCGTCTGGCCGTCGAACTGGATGAGCGGTTAGACGCCATGGAGAGGGAGCATCAGAGGTCTTTGCTCGACAATATACGTGCTCGTGCTCGGATCAAAGAGCTTGAGGCCTCTAGAGATAGGCATATCGCTTCTAAGAGGGCTTATAAACTGGCCCTTAAAGAAGTGTATGCTCGGATGAAAAGGAAGCGGGATGACGAAGAGGGCCCTTCTACGAAATGATTTTATTATTTATGTTTACTGCTTTATCTGTAATGAAGCATCAATCAATCAATAAAGATTTCTGTTTCTTATTTATATCTGAATTACTTTCCCAACGCAATTAATTTTGACTGCGCACGCTTGTGGCCTCATTAAAGCTTTTTCTTGGGCCATGTGTTTGACCTTATCCATTGAACCTTCTTAATCTCTGTATCTAGGGACCACTGAGGTTTCTTGAGCCCTGTGCACAAAAATCTTATTCGCCAGAGCTTTCTTGAGCTTTGTGCAAAAGATCTTAGATATTTTATTTGAACTGCTCCCCTTCCCCAAAATGACGCGTGTTTCGCCGCCATTATGACTTACCCTCTTTAAATATTGGTAAGAACCCAAGCGTTTTTTGAACAAGAGTGGCTTTTAATTTCCCACGCCTTTTTAGAGCCTTGTTGGGGAATCCAAATGTTTTTTCTTGAACAGACACCTCTTTTAATTGCCATCGCTTCTTAGAACCCATTGGCGAACGGTTGCGACTCTCCATACCAGCCCTCATCTAATTGGCCTATAAATACCTTCTTAAAGCATGGTTACATCCACAACCCTTATCATATTATCTTCCCCTACATACGAATCTTCATCTTATAATCTTTTTTCAATGGCCAGTTCTTTCACCAAATCTGCATTGGTTTTGCAAGTGGAGGCTTTTGAAGCTTCCTATGGCCATGCACTGAAACTGTTGAAGGGGGCCGAGGAGGAGTTAAAGGTGATGCGTTATCACCATACCGAGATGGTTCGGGAATTAACTTGGCTAAGATCCGAACTAGATTATTGCCGACGTGCTCGTCAGGCCCTAGTTGAAGAGAATGAGGTGCTAAGGGGAAACTCGGCGCTTCGAGACAGGGATGTCTCTGCCGGGCTCTCTCATCGATACCGATCGACCTCCCCCTAACCTCCATTTTCCTTTTTCTCTCTTTTTTTTTTCTTTTGATTTGTTTCAATTTTCTTCCTTTCTTCCTCTTCCTCTTTTTTGCACTCTTCTTCTTTTCTATTTTATTGTTTTGTTTCGTTCATCTCTTCCTCCTCCATTTTCTTTTCACTATCTCTTCCCTTTTGTTTTCTTTTTCGTTTTTGTTCTCTCTACTTTTTCCCTTTTTTCCTTCTTTCTCTTCTTCCTCACCACTACGACGTAACAATCAATCCTGTGATCCTAAGGATTTTGTGTTACTTCTAGGATTTTTGTCATTGTTCTTTTTTGACTCTTCTTTCTTTTCACTTCTTTATGTTCCTCTTCATCTTTTTCTTCCCTTTTTGTTTTCTTTTTATGTTTCTTTCCTTCGTCTCCTGCTGTTCGCCTGATCCGCTGATGCTGTCGATCTTCTTTGGCCATTCTGTCTACTCATTTGGTTCTACCATTGAACACACGATGTAGTAGATTTTCTTTTAATGTAATCCTCGGATGTAATAGACCCCAATGTAATAGATTGTCTCTTGATGTAATGAGCAATGATGTAATCCATCTTTATTAATGAGAAACTTTTGCCCCTTTTATTTTGGCACTTCTTTTTATGTTGTACTTGTGGTTTGTCGTTTTTCCGAAATCCAGATCTTTGAATATCTTTTCTATTTTCTGCTGTACTGCGATATCAAATATATGTGGGTGTACTGTCGATCATAGGTGTACTGTCAGGAATTATGCTTGCTCCCAAGTATGTCAGGAAATACGCCAGTTCCCAAGCATTGTCATAGAATACCATACTATATTTTCTCTATAAATACTCCTCTTCTTTTCTTTATTAGCTACCCTCTCTACTTTTATTTTTACTGTTTGCTCTTTCCTCTACCACTACTTTCTCTTGTACTATAGCAACTTCCCAGAATGTCTGAACCTGTGGGGAGATATCATGCTCAGATGAAGGGTTTGGACGCGGAGGTATCTCACGTCCGACGTCGAATGGGAAGGCTTGAGAAATTACACGTAATTTGATTTCGACAATTTAGATATGATTTATTTGTCGGTTAAAATTACACGTAATTTCGTATAACCCAAATAATTTGGGATGGAGGGATTAATCATAATTAAAAATTAAAAATAGTCAACTCCATTCACTCCGTCTTATATTTCTATGGACAACGTGCAACTCTAATTATATATGTGCAAATATATCGTATTTCAATTGTTGAAATATTAAATTTTAAATTTTGTTCATATATTTTAACATTTGAACTATGTGATTAATTTTTAAAAAATTCGATTTCGACAACTTACCTATTAGTTATTTATCGATCTAAATTACGCTTAATTTTGTATAACCCCAAAGTAAGTAAGGAGGGAGGGAGCATGTGTTCAACTAAAAAGTACTACTAATGGTAAGGTTATTAATTATTGTACTCAAACATTATTTATACTTAAAGATTAGATAACTGTGTTAACAAAAAATATACTAATATGAAACCTAAATGATTGTTAACATTAACCTACACGTGTGACATTTAATATGTATATAAGTGACACTATTTAACAAGTACTAAAACCATTGTATTGTACTGCTCGAAGCCAATTAACCTCGTTACTGTAATTATTTAATCCAAAAGAATATGTTGCAGTGGTAGAAAGAGTATGGATTTTTCTGACAGCAAAATGCATGTTTTCATGATGTAAAACACGTAAATACGAATTACAAACCGTATTTCGGATTTACATTGCTTCCGGCCTCTTCTAGAAAAACACTCTTCCTCTCTCTCTCTCTGTAGAGTTTAAAGAGCCACCAAGGTATATATTTATCATTGTCTTAACTTATTTAGTTACCTTTGACTTTGATTGAATTTTTGTAGTTAATTTGCTAACTCTTTCAGTAACTTGTTTTGATTAGTTTTATGTTTTTTTTTGTGGGTAACAATTAACAAAGACTGTTTCTTTATTTAGGTGGCCAGATAAATAAGCTCATTTCTCATAGTTTTGATTTTTTTGGATCATAAGTTGAAGCATAAGCAAAAGGGTAGGAATTTTATTAATACTACTGCTGAAATTTTTATAACTAGAGACAAGACTGTGCATTGTAATTGAATGAGTGGGATGAAATTAAATTAACAACTATTAAACTTAATTAGGAGCAGTGTTTTAAAAAGCGAAAATATTAGCTAAAGCGTTTTTGCAAGAGATACACTAAAACTGTAATAAGCGTAAGCTTTTAGCGGCCTAAAAAGCAAATAACTTAAGCTTTAAATCGAGCTTTTTCTCGACCTTTGAATTGAGCTTTTTATCAACCTTTAAATCAAGTTTTTTTTTTTTTTTTTTACTGTGAAACGCTCTTCAAAACAGTAATTTGGAGTAATGAGTTGTAGGGTTTATAAAAAGGTTCCAATTTTTATTCAGGGTGATGGAAACGGAAACGATAGAAATTGATTGGGAAGTAACTAGTGAGATTCCACCGCAGGTAGTTCCCACTTCCCAATGTCTGTCATAGGTTTTTATAAAGGTTTAGAACAATTTTTATTTAATTTAATATTTTACACCAGACTGTGAAAGCTACTATGAAGGGAAAAAAATGTGTATTGAATAACGATCTCCAGCCGATAAAGTACACTGTCATCGAATTTCTTCTCCTCGATTACACATCTCTACAGTTTTGTACACCGAGGCCTAAGCTACCAAAACTTAATGGTGTTTATTATGCATATTTTGAAAAATTGATGGTAACCCGATGCAAGTACAATATCACATTAAGGGAATAGTTTTTCAGAACACGTAATGGAGATTTTCGTAGTATGGTGTACTCGCTTGGGATTACATGATAGTTTTATTGTACAGAAACTTAAAAGGGGAAAAGAGAAAAGAATCATAAGATACTCTTATTTTAATTTAAAAAATAAAAGTGATTTTTTAGTTTTCTTGTTCTATTTTAAATTAATGATCAATTTTATAGGACTTGGATGATGACAATATCTGCTGTGAACAGACGGAAGATGATGAAGAAGGAATGAGAATTGATGAGAAGGAAGATTTGAATCCACAAGCTGGTATGAGTTTTGACTCTCTTGAAGAGGTTAAGAAGTTTTACAAGAATTACGCCTATAATCATGGTTTCGATATAGTGGTAAGGACCAGTAAAAAGACGGGAATAGGAAATAATGTAAATGTGAGGTACCGTACTTTTGAATGTGATAGAGGAGGTAAAGCGAGATGAACTAGCAAAAATACTTATTGATAAAGCCATAACTTTGGTCGGTCGCGTTAGACTTTTCAACAATAGAATAATGATAAATTAACTGCAAGTAATGAACACCTCGTGGTCTTTATTATTGATCGGGTCATTACATTTGTTCGGATTATTATCAACTTGTTACAATTGCGCTTGATTTAAATATTTAAGCTCTTATCTTGATCGTTCTCTTTCTTCTTCGATGTTCGGTTCTTTCTCTGTTCGGTTTGTTTACTCACTGGATAAGCTTTGATTAATTTTTCTCTTTTCTCAACTTCTCACTATAATTTTTGGATAAATTTTTCGATCTGTGCCTCTCCTTGTCTGTGTTTCTGGGAGGGGTAGTTGGCTATTTATAAGCAACTATGCCTTCTAGGATGTTGACAAATGTCTTCATCTCAGGGGGTTTTTCAGATATGGGTCCCTAGTTAAGTGGGCTTGGGCTTTTAATAATAACAGCCTTATTTCATGATGAAAATGGCATGGGATGACTCATTTAAGCGTTGGGTACCCATTTATAAAGTGGATTGATTATTACCCGAATAGAATATTCGGGTCCAATTTTCATGTTCTATCAAGTGCTCCCTGACTTCATCGGCATGGTTTTCCATGTCGATGGAGTCATGCTCGGTCTGTCGAGGATATTACTTCGGTCTTGTCGTTTCCAATGCTTCATCGAGAAGTGCAATAGACTCATGACGGTTCCCAAGGGAGGGGGGGTCCCATTTGTAGTTACTTATCCTAATATCTTTTTTTTTTGGGAAACTCCTATAAAGGGGTGTGCCCCCTTCATAATCATGCATTTTACTACTACTTTGCTTGTGACATAATGGCTTCCTCTGATTCTACTGGTGAGAGCTCGTTTGACTATATTTCTTATTTAGAAACTGAGGTCACGAAATCTCGCACCGCGAATAAGAAACTCGTGGCCAAGGTTTCAGACTATAAGAAAAGGTTGTCTAACATGGATTCCGCTCATCATGCGACGATGGCCGATCGGGATTGGGCCTTCGAGCGTATAAAGCGGCTCGAGGCTTGTCTGGCTAAGCAGAAGGCAGCAAAAAGGGCCTATAAGCTTGCCTTCAAAGAGTTGCATGCTCGGTCTATACCGAGTTCGGATGAAGATGAAGAAGGCTCTTCCTCGAAATAATTAGTTTTTTGTGATTTTTGTTGTAATTTCTTTTGAATGGGGAGTCCTCTCCTTAGTTGTAATCGAAGTTTGTTGAAACTAATAAAATATTTCCCTATCCTTGTTCTTGTCTGTTTATCTTCTTGATATCTTTTTTGGATGACTTTAATTGGATTTGAACTGCTGTAGTTAGTCATGAATGCTCTTGGGAAGTTCAAGAGGTTGTCTTTCTTCGAGATGACCTTTTATCTACCTCTTGTTTCTTCCTATAAAAGGGGACCGTCTCTATATTCTTTGTGCAACTCATTCTTTCTTGACGAACAAATGGCCTCCCCTTATGAAACGAACGGTGACAACCTTCCTGAATACATCGCTCATCTTGAGGAGGAAGTGAAGAGGGTGCGTTATCTCGAAAAGAGGGTTGCCCGGCTGTCGGTGGGAGCTCGTCTGGCCGTCGAACTGGATGAGCGGTTAGACGCCATGGAGAGGGAGCATCAGAGGTCTTTGCTCGACAATATACGTGCTCGTGCTCGGATCAAAGAGCTTGAGGCCTCTAGAGATAGGCATATCGCTTCTAAGAGGGCTTATAAACTGGCCCTTAAAGAAGTGTATGCTCGGATGAAAAGGAAGCGGGATGACGAAGAGGGCCCTTCTACGAAATGATTTTATTATTTATGTTTACTGCTTTATCTGTAATGAAGCATCAATCAATCAATAAAGATTTCTGTTTCTTATTTATATCTGAATTACTTTCCCAACGCAATTAATTTTGACTGCGCACGCTTGTGGCCTCATTAAAGCTTTTTCTTGGGCCATGTGTTTGACCTTATCCATTGAACCTTCTTAATCTCTGTATCTAGGGACCACTGAGGTTTCTTGAGCCCTGTGCACAAAAATCTTATTCGCCAGAGCTTTCTTGAGCTTTGTGCAAAAGATCTTAGATATTTTATTTGAACTGCTCCCCTTCCCCAAAATGACGCGTGTTTCGCCGCCATTATGACTTACCCTCTTTAAATATTGGTAAGAACCCAAGCGTTTTTTGAACAAGAGTGGCTTTTAATTTCCCACGCCTTTTTAGAGCCTTGTTGGGGAATCCAAACGTTTTTTCTTGAACAGACACCTCTTTTAATTGCCATCGCTTCTTAGAACCCATTGGCGAACGGTTGCGACTCTCCATACCAGCCCTCATCTAATTGGCCTATAAATACCTTCTTAAAGCATGGTTACATCCACAACCCTTATCATATTATCTTCCCCTACATACGAATCTTCATCTTATAATCTTTTTTCAATGGCCAGTTCTTTCACCAAATCTGCATTGGTTTTGCAAGTGGAGGCTTTTGAAGCTTCCTATGGCCATGCACTGAAACTGTTGAAGGGGGCCGAGGAGGAGTTAAAGGTGATGCGTTATCACCATACCGAGATGGTTCGGGAATTAACTTGGCTAAGATCCGAACTAGATTATTGCCGACGTGCTCGTCAGGCCCTAGTTGAAGAGAATGAGGTGCTAAGGGGAAACTCGGCGCTTCGAGACAGGGATGTCTCTGCCGGGCTCTCTCATCGATACCGATCGACCTCCCCCTAACCTCCATTTTCCTTTTTCTCTCTTTTTTTTTTCTTTTGATTTGTTTCAATTTTCTTCCTT
This sequence comes from Primula vulgaris, assembly GCA_963920805.1. Lineage (NCBI taxonomy): Eukaryota > Viridiplantae > Streptophyta > Magnoliopsida > Ericales > Primulaceae > Primula > Primula vulgaris. Next base: position 4,012,498 of record OY987216.1, on the reverse strand, counting down.
TCTTCCTCTTCCTCTTTTTTGCACTCTTCTTCTTTTCTATTTTATTGTTTTGTTTCGTTCATCTCTTCCTCCTCCATTTTCTTTTCACTATCTCTTCCCTTTTGTTTTCTTTTTCGTTTTTGTTCTCTCTACTTTTTCCCTTTTTTCCTTCTTTCTCTTCTTCCTCACCACTACGACGTAACAATCAATCCTGTGATCCTAAGGATTTTGTGTTACTTCTAGGATTTTTGTCATTGTTCTTTTTTGACTCTTCTTTCTTTTCACTTCTTTATGTTCCTCTTCATCTTTTTCTTCCCTTTTTGTTTTCTTTTTATGTTTCTTTCCTTCGTCTCCTGCTGTTCGCCTGATCCGCTGATGCTGTCGATCTTCTTTGGCCATTCTGTCTACTCATTTGGTTCTACCATTGAACACACGATGTAGTAGATTTTCTTTTAATGTAATCCTCGGATGTAATAGACCCCAATGTAATAGATTGTCTCTTGATGTAATGAGCAATGATGTAATCCATCTTTATTAATGAGAAACTTTTGCCCCTTTTATTTTGGCACTTCTTTTTATGTTGTACTTGTGGTTTGTCGTTTTTCCGAAATCCAGATCTTTGAATATCTTTTCTATTTTCTGCTGTACTGCGATATCAAATATATGTGGGTGTACTGTCGATCATAGGTGTACTGTCAGGAATTATGCTTGCTCCCAAGTATGTCAGGAAATACGCCAGTTCCCAAGCATTGTCATAGAATACCATACTATATTTTCTCTATAAATACTCCTCTTCTTTTCTTTATTAGCTACCCTCTCTACTTTTATTTTTACTGTTTGCTCTTTCCTCTACCACTACTTTCTCTTGTACTATAGCAACTTCCCAGAATGTCTGAACCTGTGGGGAGATATCATGCTCAGATGAAGGGTTTGGACGCGGAGGTATCTCACGTCCGACGTCGAATGGGAAGGCTTGAGAAATTACACGTAATTTGATTTCGACAATTTAGATATGATTTATTTGTCGGTTAAAATTACACGTAATTTCGTATAACCCAAATAATTTGGGATGGAGGGATTAATCATAATTAAAAATTAAAAATAGTCAACTCCATTCACTCCGTCTTATATTTCTATGGACAACGTGCAACTCTAATTATATATGTGCAAATATATCGTATTTCAATTGTTGAAATATTAAATTTTAAATTTTGTTCATATATTTTAACATTTGAACTATGTGATTAATTTTTAAAAAATTCGATTTCGACAACTTACCTATTAGTTATTTATCGATCTAAATTACGCTTAATTTTGTATAACCCCAAAGTAAGTAAGGAGGGAGGGAGCATGTGTTCAACTAAAAAGTACTACTAATGGTAAGGTTATTAATTATTGTACTCAAACATTATTTATACTTAAAGATTAGATAACTGTGTTAACAAAAAATATACTAATATGAAACCTAAATGATTGTTAACATTAACCTACACGTGTGACATTTAATATGTATATAAGTGACACTATTTAACAAGTACTAAAACCATTGTATTGTACTGCTCGAAGCCAATTAACCTCGTTACTGTAATTATTTAATCCAAAAGAATATGTTGCAGTGGTAGAAAGAGTATGGATTTTTCTGACAGCAAAATGCATGTTTTCATGATGTAAAACACGTAAATACGAATTACAAACCGTATTTCGGATTTACATTGCTTCCGGCCTCTTCTAGAAAAACACTCTTCCTCTCTCTCTCTCTGTAGAGTTTAAAGAGCCACCAAGGTATATATTTATCATTGTCTTAACTTATTTAGTTACCTTTGACTTTGATTGAATTTTTGTAGTTAATTTGCTAACTCTTTCAGTAACTTGTTTTGATTAGTTTTATGTTTTTTTTTGTGGGTAACAATTAACAAAGACTGTTTCTTTATTTAGGTGGCCAGATAAATAAGCTCATTTCTCATAGTTTTGATTTTTTTGGATCATAAGTTGAAGCATAAGCAAAAGGGTAGGAATTTTATTAATACTACTGCTGAAATTTTTATAACTAGAGACAAGACTGTGCATTGTAATTGAATGAGTGGGATGAAATTAAATTAACAACTATTAAACTTAATTAGGAGCAGTGTTTTAAAAAGCGAAAATATTAGCTAAAGCGTTTTTGCAAGAGATACACTAAAACTGTAATAAGCGTAAGCTTTTAGCGGCCTAAAAAGCAAATAACTTAAGCTTTAAATCGAGCTTTTTCTCGACCTTTGAATTGAGCTTTTTATCAACCTTTAAATCAAGTTTTTTTTTTTTTTTTTTACTGTGAAACGCTCTTCAAAACAGTAATTTGGAGTAATGAGTTGTAGGGTTTATAAAAAGGTTCCAATTTTTATTCAGGGTGATGGAAACGGAAACGATAGAAATTGATTGGGAAGTAACTAGTGAGATTCCACCGCAGGTAGTTCCCACTTCCCAATGTCTGTCATAGGTTTTTATAAAGGTTTAGAACAATTTTTATTTAATTTAATATTTTACACCAGACTGTGAAAGCTACTATGAAGGGAAAAAAATGTGTATTGAATAACGATCTCCAGCCGATAAAGTACACTGTCATCGAATTTCTTCTCCTCGATTACACATCTCTACAGTTTTGTACACCGAGGCCTAAGCTACCAAAACTTAATGGTGTTTATTATGCATATTTTGAAAAATTGATGGTAACCCGATGCAAGTACAATATCACATTAAGGGAATAGTTTTTCAGAACACGTAATGGAGATTTTCGTAGTATGGTGTACTCGCTTGGGATTACATGATAGTTTTATTGTACAGAAACTTAAAAGGGGAAAAGAGAAAAGAATCATAAGATACTCTTATTTTAATTTAAAAAATAAAAGTGATTTTTTAGTTTTCTTGTTCTATTTTAAATTAATGATCAATTTTATAGGACTTGGATGATGACAATATCTGCTGTGAACAGACGGAAGATGATGAAGAAGGAATGAGAATTGATGAGAAGGAAGATTTGAATCCACAAGCTGGTATGAGTTTTGACTCTCTTGAAGAGGGTAAGAAGTTTTACAAGAATTACGCCTATAATCATGGTTTCGATATAGTGGTAAGGACCAGTAAAAAGACGGGAATAGGAAATAATGTAAATGTGAGGTACCGTACTTTTGAATGTGATAGAGGAGGTAAAGCGAGATGAACTAGCAAAAATACTTATATTTCTTATCCATCAAGAAAGATCCAATGCAAAGCTAAGATGAATGTAAAAGAGTTTGAAGATGGAAGAGTTGTGGTATTAAAAGTAATATATGAGCATAATCATGGACTGAGTCCAGGGCAAACTAGGAATCGTAAGTCTCATAGTAAAATAAATTATTGGGTCAAAAGAAGATCTGAAATAAATGACCAAGCTGGGAATTTGGGACTTGATGAAGGTGATGTTGAACCTGTTAGTAATGATTTCGACCAGATGCAAAATAAAAATCCTAAATATATCAAAAGTCCAGAAGACAATAATGGTGATATGGAGAAATTGAAAGGATATGATGCGTTATTCAACCGATTTCGTAGTCTTGCAACTATTGGAGCAATGAGGGATAGCAGCTTCAAGTTATTAATGGAGATTTTAGATCATGCAGAGGAAAATTTGTATCTGGCAAAAGAAGTCTGTCGTGTTGAGAATGAGGTAACTATGAGCAATATGATGCTTAGTCCTTCTACAGTTTGCACTAAAGAGAAAATGCAGAGGGAACATGAAGTTTTCGATGGTGAAAATACCAGAAGTAAGTTGAGCAGTATGGTGGATAATACTTCTAAAGTTCACACTGAAGAGAATTTCCAGAGGAAAAAGCAAGGTAGTGATCGTGAAAACGAGCTAAATAGTTTGAACAAATTGGCGGAGAGTACTTTTAAACCTCAGACTAAAGAGTGTCAACGATCAAAAAGAAAACAGTCGAAGGAGGAGGGATTTGTGAGACCTGACAAAAAAAAGATAGCACGTCACTTATTCTCCTATATTCTTAAATTTCTTTGATTAGGAGGTATGATCGGATTTATATGTTTCTCATACTTTCCTCTCTTATATTTTCAATGCATTTTTTCTGACAAAGTAAATTATGCAGAGCTTGGATGAACCAATAATCGCAACTGATGAGAAGGAAGATGTATTAAATCCACAAGCTGGTATGGGTTTTGACTCTCTAGATGAAGCTAAGAAATATTTAAAAAAGTATGCATCTAATCAGGGTTTTGATGTAGTAGTAAGGAATAGTAAAAAGATGGAGAACAGAGATGAAACGGTAAGGTACCATACTTTTACATGTGATCGGGGAGGAAAAACTAGGCGAACTAGCAAAAATATATTGAATTATCAGCTATCGATAAAGACTGATTGCAAAGCTAAGATGAACGTGAAAGAATTCGAAGATGGGACTGTTGTAATATCAAAAGTCATCTTTGATCATAATCATGGGTTAAGTCCAGGGCTATCTAGGCATATCAAGTCTAGTTAGAAAATAGATTTTAGATTAAAGAAGACTTTTACTGAAAGACCAAGCTGGTATACCAGTAATTAGAATTATTATCAGTTAAGTGGAAATCGAGCAAGATGTTATGGAAACTTGAATTTGAGGAAAGGGTTTCTTACAAATACATCAATGAAGCTAGGCATTTAAGACTTGGTATAGGTGGTTCTGAATAACTTAGTAACTCGTGCATTAAAAAAAATAGGTCTCTACTTTGATGGTTTTAATTTTGCGAAGGTTGCTGGATCCAATTTCTCTTTGGGTATTTTTGAAGCTTTGCATGCACCAGATTTTTGTTATCTAGCGAAAAACTGAAGTATTAGTAGGCTTTGACGTTGTATTTTGGTGTTCTGACTCTTTTGTGAAGTAGTCTGGAGTTTGTAATATAGGTTGAACTGGGTATATTCATGTTAGCACATGAATCAAGCTCATTTTTGGGCTGGAACAGTGGCTAATGCAGAAGAGTTGTAATTTTGTGTAAGTTCAGGGACTGCCATTGTAATTTTACAATCTGGATTCGGTCCCAATATGATTAATGAAAGTTTGTTCTGTTGGTAAAAAAAAACTTGTGCATTGAAAAAGGAGATACATATCGTTATTGTGTAAAATTTCATGCGATTGTTATGATATGCTGGTTGACTGGTTTCAAGACTATGGTCGCAAGGAGAAATTACTAAGTGAACGATAAGTCTGTGATGGTGGATATGGAGTAATATATGAGCAAAAGTGATTGATCCTTGTAAAGTTCCGAGTAAAGGATGTCCACGATAAAAACGAAAAGAAACAAAGGAGTGGGGTCTTATGAAAATTAACCAGAGACTGGTAATCAAGTTACTTATTTTAGTCTTATTTTCCTGTATTTTATTTGATTTTTCTACAATAGTATAAAGGTTTCCAGAGGAACAAAAGCAATTCTAAGAATATTGTTAGTCCCTCCAATTATTTCCTGGAATTTCATTTTTTGTCTATATGATGAAGCAACTATTTTTCAACATACAAGTATTTCTTCAACATCTAGAGTTTCTTTTTTGCAATTTTCATGTCTTGGATAAGAAAGTTTATTTCAAGAGAACACTATCTTTATTCGACTTTGGAACGTACTTGTACTGTTTGTTGTCATTTTTTGACGCAGTTTTATGAAGGTGGTATGCAATGTTATCTTCTGTTATTACCTGTTCCTCTCTTTAGAATAAAATGTATGTAGTAATTTATATGCTCTGTATGTATCTTTATCGTCAACATAGACGATAAATTTTACTGAAACATTCTTTTTGATAGAATCATTAGTTACTAGAACGCTGATTAATTGTTCTCACAACTTTCCTTGAAATCCCTTAGGTCTTCTACTGTTGACAATATTTTATGTTTTGCTGTGATAAGCTGGTGATTGAGCTAATGTTACGAGTTATTACCAACCTCTTGCAAGCCAACTCAATAATAGGCTTGAAAAAAGCGAGGAAACAAAAGGAAGTAAATACGCCTTCAATCAACCATGTTAGGCTTTCAAGAGGTCGATCTCTCTACTGGAAACAACAAGTTCATCTTAACAGAAGGAAAGATGAACACAAATGGGGAAGAGCATAAAAGTAAAATTGGAGTATGGCAAAAAAAAACATAACCACTTCACCTCATCATACTCCAGCAATACAAATAGACTTCAGCAATATAAAAGAAGTAACAAAATAAAAAGACATACGATTTTGTCTTTAAGAGTTTGACTGGGTAATAAACAACCCCCTTTTTCAGTAGAAATGGGAAATGAAAAACGGACTCAATGACCGAAAGGAAAAAAAAAACAGAGTATATTTTTCAAGTTACAAATAAAATTCTCTATATCTCTGCCAAGTAGAAAGCTTAGGCCCCTGGGAGTCCCAAAACCGCCTAATAACAAATCAAATATAAAAGACCTTTTTTTAAAAAAAGACTTGACTACGCACCAAAAGAAAAGAGCATATCTTCTCGACACAATTTTTTATAGAAGAACCAAAGATGCAGTTGCACTTTTACTTCCGACCTTATCAGACATCTCATATGACCTGAGTAAGCGACTATGACACCTTGATAGACAAGACTTCTATTAATTTCCCCATGACTTCAATAAAATGACTTCCCGTCTTTCCTGCGAAAACATAAAAATCTAATTAAGACTTGTAAGAATTATGAAAACATGCAAGCAAAAAGCAAAGAAAACGGCCAAAACTGATAATCACTAAACTTATCATTAGACATTCATTATAAAGTGTAAACATTTATACTCGTACATCACAAAATGATGCTACATAACACGAGGTCAAATTCAGATCTAGAAGGGGGTGACAAGTGTACTTAAATAACTATCTGGGTTGACTTTTAAGAACTGAGAAATACAATCATATCAGTCAATAATGTTAATTTCAGACGAATAAGTTCAATGAATGAATGACCTTAATCCCTAACAAATAAGGTTTGTTTATTGTTGTACCATCTCAAGCCAGGCCACAGAAAGGCCCTTGTATCATCGGGAATAAACTGATAATAACTTTAAAAATATATTACCTTCTCTATAGACGGAATTGAATCCTGCTATGTAATTAAGCCAATAATATGACTCGAGAGTCTTGGCCATCAGGAATACACCGCTTTTTCTACTCTACAGAGCAAGATTTTTCAATGAAACTTGAGAGACGTCTTATACAGAGTAATTGAGGAACTCATATACAGCTTTATACTCATGTAATTAAGCTAATTAACCAGTATAGACATCATTGAAAGCAAGACATAATGAGTACCATTTACAAATTTAACATAGAATACAACACATACCTTCAACTAAAACTGAACCCTCCGGAAGGAACAGTTGGGTTTCCCCCGCCAAACTGGAAACCTGCCTGGGCAGCATCGCCAGCTGGCATTGCCTCGTCTTCCTCTAACCAATAATCTTCGAGAATCTTCACCGCCTTTTCATAAATCTCATTATTATCATGGCTCTGAAGGTTCTCAATTTTGTCCAGACCCTCAGCATCATCAATCATTTGTGCAAAAACATTCACATCTCCACCTAAACTCTTTTCTGCTTCTCCAACCTTCAAAATGTTTTCAAGTCCTTCTAAACAAACTGTGACAATTCTTGGATCGGGGCAAACAAGCAACTCACACAACGGCTTGATACAACCTTGGCTTACAATAAACCTGGCATTGCCAATAAACAAATAAGTAATGTTTCGGTTAAAAGTTGACAAATTATAATTCATGAAATCTTCCATAGTTTTATCAACGATGAAAAAAGTTTTTTTTTACAGTTCTGTACACCATTTTATCAAAAAAGTATTTCATCATTGTACAGCAACATATAATATTATGCAATTAGTACACTAAACATTTATTGCTCAATCAGTAAACGCCACTTGATCTCAGCAGTTAGTGTAAAAAGTGATCATTCACCAATATAGTCTGGGAAAGAGATAATTACTAAAATGCTAGAACATTAAAGTGATAATACATGAGGTTTTCCATCAATTTAGACTCGGTATTATGACAGTTCAACTATTATCATAAAATAGAAGCGAAAACAGAATCTGGCAAACTCAGTAGTCAGTAAGTGAAAAAGTGCCCCTGAAGACGTACTTTATTTGATCATGAGTACCACCAGAAGTGGCGTTTGAAATTGCCCAAGCAGACTCCTTTTTGACATCAAACTCCGCATTTTGCAGAAGATGAATCAGAGGACCAAAGATCTGCGCCTCTATAACAGCCTGAAAAAGTACCATGATAAATTAAACATCTATCTAAAGAAAAGTGCACAAAAAATAAATTGAACTTTTAAGAGGGAACGGAACGGAATTAGATGAAGCATTTACTTGAATTTGTTCTTTATTGCCAGCAGTGATGTTTGAGATTGTCCAACAAGCTTCCTTCTTTATACTCTTCTTAAAGCTACCAGTCAACAGATTTAGAAGAGCGGGCAATGCCTGAAAGTTAATCATGCACTGCAAAACAAAAAACCAAAGTTATAAAATAAAACCACACAAGACAAAGTGACAACAAAAGAAACAGGATATCATTTGAAGCTAAAATGAAAAAAGGTGAATCTTAAAAATTTAAACATGTAAGACCTCCAACTACAATTTTTTTACCAATCCATAAAGAGGTAGAATGTATATTATGACTAAAATGTAAATGAAAATGTACCTGAGTTTGCATGTCATCCCCGGTAACAATGTTACCAACAGTCCGGAGAGCAGGTATAAGCACTGAAGGTGATGGGTGGCTGAAATAGGGCATATTCAGGTCAAGTTAAAAACAAACCGACATAAGGACCAAAACAATGTCATAAAACAATAAAGAAAAAAATAACTCACTGTAAAAGCTCAACCAGTCGTGGGCATACACCAGAATCAATGACAGCTTGGATTTTATCATTTGTACCATCTGAAAGATAGGAAAGAGCCCAACATGCATCCGTAAGAACTTCTTCATCACTCGAATGTATAAGACGCTCCAGAGCTGGAAGAGCAGGCTTTGTCTGTCCCATTAAACGAGCAACAAATAGAATCAGCCAAATATAACACTATTATCGCTTTATTTAAACAATGCACAGATAAACATGGAAGGAAATTGATATACAAACATTACAAATACACAAACCTGATCAAAGGCAGGCTGTGGCTTTCCCCTACAGAAGTTGGAAAGAGTCCATGTGGCATTTCTTAGCATGGACAATTTGGCATTCTCGTTCAATTGTGCAAGCAAAGGAATCAAGGCATTGTGTCCAAGGACAAGATCTCGACATTTAGGAGAATCACCAGCTATATTACCCAAAGCCCACACGGCCTAAATTCCCAAAAAAAGAAGAAAAAATCAACAACTATGCAACGTCCTCACACTTGTTTATCATCTCCTATAAGTACAAGTGCGAGATAATATTGGATAGGCCAGGTTCATCCACTAAAATAGTGGTCTCTCAGCTGTTAGTGTTATATTATTCTATTTTATATTCATTGAACTATAGGCCCCACAAGGGTTCCCACAATTTTCCTAGGATTTTATTGGTTAGGACCACTAAATTTTAGTAAACGGTCCAACGATTATTTACTCCTAGAAGTGACACTTTTTTAACGGGATGTGATAATTTTAGTCATTTTAGCAAGTGTGTTTGGTAAAAAGAAATGAGAAAAATAGTCCCTCTGTCCCCAAAAGATGGCTCCAATGTGTACACCTCCTCCATAGTAGTTTAAATTCAGTAAGATGCACAATTTTATGAAAAAGGTTATAAAGGAACTTCTAAAAGGTCCACGCTTTTATCTCTAAAAAAACAATCAGTATGCTTTTTTCCTTGGCATGCCAACAAGCGCACAAACAAAGAGTGGCAAAAGCTAAGATATATCATGTCAAGCATAAATCACAACAAAAGAAAGTACAAAATGGAGGGAAAAGAGAGAGAGACATAAGGGTGAGAATACCTGCTCCCGAACATCATCACTTGGAGAAGCAAGAAGTTGCACAAAGATAGGGACTGCACCATGATCAATCACAACCTTCGTATTTTCAGATGTTCCTGAAGCAATATTTGTGAGCGCCCAAGCAGCTTCAAACTGCAAAAGGTAAGAATTAAAGAAATGAATATAACCACCAACAAATGGAAATCAACAATGAGAACCAGATGACAAATAGTGTAAAAATGATACCAACCTCAAGCTGTGGGAAGTCCTCTCTCAAGAGAAACTGAACAAAACGAGGAACAACACCTGTCTGGATAACTTCATTAATTGGAGGAGTCCTTTCTGTAACAATTACCAAAAAGAATTAATGCAACAATCTTAATTAAAAATTAACAAGTAATTTAGAAAATTATGATCACCTATGGATAACAGTTTCCGGAATTGAGTAGTTGCCTCAAGTTGCAGAGTCCCATCCTCAGACCACACATTTGCAACCATTGCAGGTAGATGCTCTAACTGCAGTTAACAAAATAAGGATGTTCAAAGAATCAACAAACGTCTATAATCAGGAAGATAGTAACAACTACAATATCTCACAAGAGTTATCTACATCGAATATGGTTAACAGATCACTAGCAAATTAGCATTCACGTCTACCTTCGGTAAGAAAAGCGAAAAATGTACAAAGGGAATCTTGACACTGTACAACATTATTAATCTAATGGCAAAAGTTCTTTAACATTCTACACTCATATTGCCCTCATATACAGAAGCTAATTGACTTGCCAAGCAAATTTCAGCTTCCAACTTTTACTCATCAGATAGAATTTATAACGTTACATCACACCATCAAAACCAACAAAATACAAATTGACAAACCTAATAAAAAAAATGGGGTAACCATAATGATTTGGGACATAAAACCTATCATAACAATTCTGCTATTTTTCTGAACTGGACAGGATCTAACACGTAATACCAAAACTAAACTGCACCAAACATGATCAATTAGCACCCAAGATAGTACCCTCAATCTCCTTCCACCAATATTGTGGTTCACTGATTTGAGAACCCTTTCTTGAATGTACGTACATGCATGGCTACAAGAAGAGCATCATATAAACAAAACAGCTACATACATGTATACCTAACCACTACAACAGAATTGCTCTAGTTCCTACATATTTACATACAGTAATTGTATAATAATAAGCCACCATGCAAACAAAAACCCTACTGTTCAAACCCGGGGCACAGAACTGGGGATCATTTTACAAGCTAACCTATACAAAATTACTCAACACTAATTACACAAACCAAGTCTTTTCTAATCTCTACAAACAAAAGCTACCTACCTAAAACAAAACAACCAGATTTGACTAAATATATGTATTCACGGAGAAATAAACAGGCCTGCATACAAATAAATAGAAGTACCATACAAATTAAACCCTATATTTCCAGAACCCTAACCATTAAATTTATTATCTTCCCAATCCATACGGCAAATCCCAACCACCAAACACCAAACTTAACATGCAACCCTAAGCACTACATTATATTGCTTTAGATCATACAAATTTTACATAAGTATATCATTAATTACAACGGAAACTGCGCTCACTAAATAGATAGCCTCTGTCGTCTGTAAGTCTAGGTACATAAATACAAGTAAAGCACCATATATATAAAACACAAGTTTCCAAAACGCAAACCACCAAATTCAATTTCATTCCCAGACAAGCAAACATAATAAAATAGATACATACAAATGACCGGATTTACCAGAATATAACACAAAATAGTGCATCCACATAAGTATTACATGCATACTCACAAAACAGATACAAATACAAGCAGCATACCAATTAAACCCCTAAATTTCCGAAACAGTTGCAAAACCCTAACCAACAAAATCATTAACTTCCCAATGCACAAAAAAAAAATTAACAATCAACCAAACATTACAAAACAGATACATACATACATATAAACCTTAACTTTCCAAAACCCAAATCAATCAATTGTTACAGACATACATATATAAACCATAGATTTCCGAGACCCTAACCATCAAATATCATTTCCTAATCAATCAATAAATTCACAAACACACATGCATAGTTACATTTACATACATATAAATTATAAAGTATAAACCCTAGATTTCCCAAATCATCTATAAAAAAACCCTACATATCACCAATCAATTGATGCATACATATAAACCCCAGAATTCCAAAACCCCGACAACCAAACATAACAAAAAATAGACGGATACATACATATAAACATTTATACGACCTACTTCTCATAGTCAACGCCAAACCAGCAACAGAAAACTCAGGCGGCATCCTGGGCATAAACGTAAATTTATATGCAAACCTACATTTATTTAAATGTGTATACATATATATAAACCCTAGATTTTCAAAATCCTAACCATTATATATCATTTTCTAACAATCAATAAATTCACACATACATATAAACATAAATAAACCTGTATAAAAAACCCTACATACCACCAATCAATTAATACAAACAAAACCCCGGAATTTCAAAACCCTAACCACCAAATAATCCTACTCCATAACAAAACAGATAACATAAACAAATATATATATATAAACATATTATTTATATATACCTTTTTTTCTACGGTGGAAACAGCAGGAAACTCGGGCATCCCGGGAACTCCCTCTCTCCTCTTCTTCAATAAATTCTCCTCCCTCTTACTCTTCCTAATCTCCACCATATTATCCTCCCTCCTCCTCCTCCCCTCCTCGGCATCCACCGACACCTTGTACCTGTTTCTCCTTATCTCCGTCCTCGCATTCGGCCTCAAAGACATGTTTAATTATCACTTAATTTAACAAATCAATCGAATTATATCGATGAATTATGATCACTTATAGAGATAGATAGATACAGATATATATATATATATATATATAGAGAGAGAGAGAGAGAGAGAGAGAGAGAGAGAGGGGCTGCGAGGGTTTGGGGATATTTTTGAATTGAAATTGGGGAGAGAGTAAAGGGATTTTTATAGGGCTATTATTGTTTTTTGATCCTTGAGGTTTGGTTTATTATCGGATGGTACCCCAATTGTTTTAGTTTTTATCGTTTTGGTTGACTAAAATTGTGTAATGCTCTGAATAGCGCGATATCGATAAACCTTGTGTTGTGTAAATAGGAGTTCTTTTTTTTTTAGTCGAGTTTAAATATGGTCATGACTGTTGTTATGAAAGAGAGCACACGTTTGAATGTAGGTCTCGTTTGATTCGCAGGATTAGTAGTTTTGGGACTCACAATGGCGTCAGCATAATGTGTATGTTTTGAAAAATGGTTTGATATATTCGTCTAGGACTAACACTTCTAAAACCCACATGATGATTTGATGTTCGGCTATCATTTATAGTTCTGAACTTAATTGCCCAACCAGACACGGGTTTTGTTGATCTCGTTGCATGTGTTGTCCAACCTCAGTTGCCGAACTACTCCAACTAAATAAGGCCAAGGTGTATATTAGGCATAGACGTTAAGATGGATTAAGCAGTGATTGCGAGGGATTATATTATGATTAAACATGATAACAATTTGGACTGTTTAGAATAATGCTTGATACAAATAAATTCGTTTTGACTTTTTTTACTTTTCTCAAATGGAAAACGAACAAGACAACTAGAGTTTTAGGTTGATGCTAAACTATGAATGTATATGTTAATATCGTCTTAGTATCTTTCTTCCTATGAAAATGATTACATAACCTCGAGCAAATCAGAAATTTACAAAATGGTGTTAATTGATAATTGTTTGAAAAGATGTCATAGATAATAAGTTCTTTAGTAATAATTTGCAAAATCTTATAGCAAATAGTGTACTGTAATTTGAATTTTTGAGTTTCCAGTTTCACTTTAAACGACAGCGTTTTATATTGGGTTTATCCATTTGTCGTTGTATTCACACCGTCTAATTTTAATACAGTTTGGCCTTTTGTTTTGGGAAAAATATAAAAAACACCCCTTTTTATTATCGTTTGTAAATATTAGTCCTCCCGTTTCCATTATGTTATATCACCGTCCCGAAGTTTTGTTTATGTTCTCCTATACAATTTCTTACTATTTAGCCACAACAACGGATCTTCTCATAAAACATCGGTCTATGTCCCGCTATTTCAATTTTGTTTATGTCCTTCTTTTTCTTTATATTCTCATGTACAATTTCTTACTATTTAGTCGAAAGAGCGGATCTTCTCATACAACATCAGTCTAAGTTACACCAATTCAATTTTGTTTTACTGTCGTCCTATATTTTGTTTATGTTCTCCTGTACAATTTCTTACTATTTAGTCACAAGAGCGGATCCGCTCATACATTATCAGTCTAATTTTGTTAATATACTCATTCTTCAGCCTTTTTCAATCATTTCATGCAAGAAGTATAAAAAATGAATTAAATATTCATCAACGGTTAGTTAGTTTACATGAGTATATTACCCTGACAACCCAATCACTCTATCGGTCTTAGAGAAATCCTTACTCATCGATGCAAATTTCTATATTATTAATCATGCATTTGATTTTTGTTTAAAATCCAAAAAAGTAACAAATACATGGTTAATCAAGACATATGCTAATCTAATCTTCTGTAAGACTTTGGTTTGAAAAAGTATCCACATTTTACTATGGAAACATGAACCGATGGATACGGACTTAACAAGATGCACCAAAACATTTTATGGTCAAAGTGTTTATTATGACTCAAACCAAATAATTTTGTTGCCACACAGTAAGAACCGAACTTTGACTTTCCGACAAATGCAAGGACGGTGAAAGTTAAAATTGAAACCATTTGGACTAGGTAGACGTGAAATGAAACTATTGGGATAATATTCAACTATGACTTAATTGAAAGTTTAAACTAATCATTAATCAAGTAGCTCTTAGTCACATAATTTATTTCGGATTAAAAATATTTTTACTCCTCGTACACTCCCCTTGTATTTACAAGTTGTACCTTGTACACTCCCCTTAGACTCACACGTCGTGAAAAATTAAGTTCATTTTAAGTGTCAATAAATTTAATTTAGTTTCGATGTTTGGTGTGTAACTTTAGTGAATGTATCATTTTCAAACACTTTTGAAGAAATTTGAAGCCACCTTTCCCATCTTCAATTATGGTAATGGAGAATGAAATTTTTGGAAATCAATAAAACTTATTTCAGTACATTGATTTAATCAAATTAGATTCAATGTTTAAAATAATATTGGAAGCTACGTTAAATGTTTATTTCATTTTATGGGATGCTGAAATAGGGAAGTCAATAATGCACACTTAATATTTCAATGTTTTTCGAGAAGTAATATTGTATGCACATAAGTAAAGACACGTAATATTGTACAAAATGACTAATTAAATAGGAGAAAAATGACTAATTAAGAACCCGCTAGGAATAGCTTAGATACAGGGTTCGAGTCTTGTTAATGCGGTAGGTGTGAAATCACTTGATACTCTTAAATAAGATTTAAATTTAAAAATAGGAGAAAAATCAAATTGGACCTTACCACTATTTACATATCACATATTATTACATTTCACATACTCATTATGTGCATATGTTATGCAACTCACTCTGTGCATATATCATTTCTTTTTTTCGAGTCTTTGACACAGTTGAAAATGCAGGGCTTTTGCACAGTTGTTTTGCGTTGTTTATGTCGGACTTTGATCGGATTATTGATTTCAGTTCATGCTACTAAGGGGGCATGTCCCTAGTATTACATTTGCAGCTTGATAATATGAATTTGTGACAAAATTGCCCAAAAAAGAAATGTCTTTCGAGTCTAGTAGTATAAAAACAAACACCATGACAACTGAGAGATTATTTAGTTCTCCAATAAGTCGTTCTCTAACACCTTTCATATCATACATTTTTCGGTTCCTGTCTGCACATGAAATAAAATACAATACATGTTTAGTATGGAGTGTGTTAGCATAGATAGCACGGCATTTTCACTCATTTAGTGGAGATTTAGCGCAATAAAGTTTAGAACTCATGCTCATCCCAAGAACAAAATATCAAGAAATTCATACGCATTAACAAAGAAACTTGAGTTACATTTACAAACTTGAGTTACATTTACAAACTTGATCTTGAAACTATTGTCAAGCGCCAAATTTGTACGTGAAGAAGATATGCCACATACTGTAATTTACATTGGACAATGCTTATTAAAATCTCACCAGTGACTTGAAAAAAACACAGACCTTGATTGGATGGTTGGTCGTGTTGCTACTTAGCAGCCACACGGATACCAACTACGACGACTCGAACTAGCGGTCGGTAACTTCAACTAATTACACATTACTGGAGACCCAAAATATATAAAAACAACGAATCAAAAAAGAAAATTCGGACAACTTATATTTCGACCCAACCTCTACACTCTACTTCACCTTTGTGCCTGAATTATGAGATCAAGTGTAAAAGTGAGGAGGATTTTACCCGAAAAATGAACTAAAGAATATGATTAATGAGGAAATTGCTTAATAGCTGTTGCCTAAAAAGGTGGGGTAAAAAGGGTTAGCCTTTTTCTTTTTGGCTGCTATATCCCGCCTAACGGATATCATCCACGTAAGGGCGACTTTAATCATGCGCCACCTCGCTCTCGGGGTTGTTGCACTCCTAGAAAATAGGCTGAAATTGGGAGAAACGATACCAGATGTGTAATTGGTAAAATCGGAAAAGAGATCGTTAAATTCACATGGTGATTGGTAAAACGGAAAGTTGTATTCAGTAGCCAAGTGGCCGATTTGAGAACTATCACCGCCATTAGGTCCCACTAAGTAGTTTGTTTCCACAAAAGCATTATCAAGAACTTGGTTGGCATAGTTTGGATCGGATTGCATCTCCATTTGATCTGAGAAAAGAAAAGGGTATAGTTAGTTCAAAAAGACCGATCATTATGTAGTACTAGTAGAATAACTTAGAGAAAGGAATTAGTTTCCCATCAAAGTGGTAAGTGAATCTAACAGATTGTATATAGAGGTCATTGATCGGGTATTTTTTTGACATGGTTATTGAAATTGCTTTGTCGAATTAAAGAACTAAGGAAACATAGAATAGAAAGGCAAATCATGGTAGGCTAAACACGGAACAAGAATCAAATTTATTCATGAAAACAGGTATAACTCACATATATACAATTAAGATTAAGGTATTAACAATTAAGATTAAGGTTAACTAAATGACTATATATACAATACCTTGTTGCGTACTTGGCAGGACTTGCTCCAGACCGGAACTTGGACTGCTGTTTGGGTCCGGCTGTGATGTCATTGAAGGTTCAACTGCTGAGTATGTGCCATCAAGCGGAATCCAGGCATTCACATTTTTATAAGCTTGTCCTTTCAGATTTTTTATCAACCCCTGTCAATAGAAATAACAAAGGTTACGGCACTTGAATAGAAAAAAGAAAATCGTAAGAAACAAATCTCACAATTACCAAAAAGTTTAAGCAGCGCTTAGTTATTCAAAACCAAAACATGAAAGCATCCCCAAGTGTAAGGTTTAACCACAAAAATGTAAGCTTCACATACCATACGCTCCTAAGTACAACAAACTAAACAGGCAAACAACTAAAACACCATGTTTTATCATAATAAGTCAGCTAAAACACCATGTTTGCTTCATAATAAGCAAAAAAATAACCACAACCCTATAGGATTACAGATACAAAAAAGTCTGCTTTTTTTTCTTGTCTGCATTTTCACCTGAACCTCTACATTCTTTTCATTGTATGAGGAATGAAAAGCGGAACTTAATTTTGCAATAAATGTAACATTAAATTGCGCAGCAAATCTGAAATTATATTAAAGTTGGTAATATAAGTATAATACACACCCTTTGGAGATCACTGAGCTCGTCAAGGGACTGTAAATTTTGACCATTGAAGATCACACCAACAGCCTTGAAAACCGAGTCGAAAACCAGAGTTATGGCCATGTCCGTACTTGAAGCGAATAGCTTCTCATCTACTGCACATGCAGTAGCGTGCTCTATGATTATTTCCCATGTCCTATTTGAAATTCCGCCGCCAAGTATCTGTGATTTCCATTGTTAGGGTAGATGAAGTGGTAATTTATACACTAAATTACGTCTTTAAATTAACAACTAAAATGGGTAATTTTTTTTTTTTTTTACTGACTCGTACCCAAATCAGTTTATTGAAGTGTATGAATGAAATCAGTTTACTGAATCAGAAATCAATTCATGTAAGTCATTAAGTGTATGCGGTACAACTAGATGTGAAGCAAGTATTGGTAATCATCAAAATTGAGTGAATTTAACATACACTCGAGGAAGGTTTCAGAAATCAATCCACTTTTCTTTCTCAGACTCGGTAACATGTCTTTGAAACAAAATAAGACAGCCGATATCTCCATAATATAGCAAGACCCTTAAAGAACAAGAAGAGGTAAATGCAAGTAAAATCTCACATCGCGGAGGCATTTTGGGTCGAGATGATAGAGCCTTGTGAAGTCCCTAACTGTGGTAATGCCCCTGGCTGCTAATTTTTTGTGAAAAGCCCCGTCTTTTGCTATCCTCTCCAAACGCCACACCTCGTCTTCCATGGCTGGAGGGTGGTTCTTCTTATAGGCTGGCAAATCGAAGAAATAATTAGTAAAAGACACAATTTACATAACTTATTTATCAAGAAGTCAAGATGGTGCTCTTTTATAAAAATATTGAAGGATATAATCTAAATTCACAGCACAAGTTTATCACAAGCTCAACAGTCAAATAATGAGCTAAATATTTTGACTACAAAAAAAGAGAGAGCTAAGTTCTGAAAAGAGAAATGCAAAAGGAAAGGTGAGAGGACATACACTCGCCGCGATGATCTTTCACAACAAATGCTTCACTTCTTGCCTCTCTTATTCTCACTCCATCATAATTTCCTTGAACAATTCTCGCCCCTAACCTGAACTTCCGGCCCCTAATCCAACTCGAATTATCTGTAAACACGACTTGACTGACTTCCCCAACTCCACCTTCTAATGCAAATCGTAGCTCCCCAACCAACAACGGTTTTTTTCCTACTCTTTCCGTCACTCGATTTGCAGTGAATTCGCCTTCACTCCAATCTTCCTGATCATCTGACCCAAAATCACCATCAAGCACTAAGATCTCAATCTTAATGGAAGATAGAGGGCCAGATGTAATTATGTTTTTCGAGATAGTATCACGAATCACTATTTTAATAGGTTTACAATCCATGGATTCAACTTTGTTGCCAGTGAAAAGGGTTTTTGGGAATTCTCCAATAAAGTGCAATTCCCAAGTTCTGGCGCGAGATGACTCAATTTGATTTAGTGATGGTCTGCAAGATTTTAATGAAAATTTCAGGATATACTTATCAGTACCATGGGAACCTTGATACTTGATCGTATTGAAAGATAATCTAGAAAAATGTTTAGATGATAAAAAAATCAAGCATGTATGAAATTTCGATGAGCAAAACGCTCTATTCTCCTATCACTAGTCACAGAAAGGACAGCATGGATCATGTTCTAAAGAATTTACAGGACCAGTTACTGGATATAAAGTGATTAAAAGAATAAACTGGAATTCTGAGAATATTATTGGCGACTAAGCAGCAAAATAATCGAAAAGAAAGAGAAAATGTTTGGGTGGTCTGCTGGAAAGCTTACGATTATGAAATCAGATTATCATAATAATGAAAAACAAGAAAACAACACAGAATTGAGAGCTTACTCTGGGTATTGACGATAAAATTGTTCGACAGAACGTTGAACTTGATCTCGCACCTATTTGACAAAGAAAAAAGGCAAATTTTCAAAATGTTAGTATATGATCAACCAAATTGTATCAGCTAGTGTTTATTTATTATAGCAAGTGACCTGAAATGAAAAAAAAAATCATATCACCCGAAATTCCTGATATTTCAAAGAAGCATAGTTCATGTGCAAATTAACTAAGAATTTGAAAACAGACAACGGTGAAACAGAATATTTGCATAAGAATGTAAAAGAAAAATTCACCTAAAGAAGGTATTTCAATAGTTGATCTTAAAAAAAATGTGTTTAAAGTTTCATCCGCTTCGATTCTGTATATATTGCAACAAAATCAAACAGAACATATATAGAAACTTGTCATACCACATTCTGCATAAAAGATTCCAACTTAGCAAGAGTTTCATGCGTAAGAAATCCTTTCCCCAAATCTCCACCAATACTGCAAAAATATCAAATTTATTCTTTAGAATTTTGAGGAAATGATAAAGAAACAAGTAAAGGGGAAAAAGCAGAATACGAGAAGCCACCAACTTTGTAAACTTAAGTCCTCGTTTGGATTCACGACTTGGAATGTCGCCCTCAAGTTCCCTACACGATCGTTTCAATACCATCAAGACCCCGATAGTCGAATGATTATTTCTGAATAAAGTTACAAAATCTAATGGAGTCTAATCACAGGATAACCAAAAAACTGCCAAGTAATCTTATATATATAGTAGCTAGACAAGCATGCCTAAAGGAAGCAACAAGGTAGTTTCAAGCCAATTACAAACCAAACTAGTAAAGCCTAAAGTCAAGCACACTTCCAAAATCTTATAACTATCATAGTATATATACACATCTCAACTGACCCACACATATAATAATAGAAAAAATAGTTGAGGATCAGGGTTTTATGTGGGTTTGTGTTGGTTTCTCCTTTTGTTTTGCACATTTTTATTTGCAACTAAATATGGCATAACATACAGTCACGTCGCAAAAAACCGACATGTTACATACAAATATATGCCACAACCTCCAACTTCTAATGTATAAAAAGCAAAACTTGCAACTTTGTAAATTAAGCTTGAAAAGTTGTAAATTAATTTATTTCCGCTAATATATAAATTTATATATATGTTGCGACCAGTAAAGTTTTGGAGAATATTATAAATGTTGATCCTACAAAAAATGTCGCCTTTCTATCCTCAAAAATGTCATAATATATACTATAACACAGCTAGGTTAGGTGTTCTCATTGTCCGGTTTTTCATTCTGTTTTATGCGAGTTATCATTCATTATTGCCTAATTAATTTTGGGTATTTTTCTAAAATAGTACTAGTACTAGTACTAAATATATAGGTTTGAGCTGATTAAAATAAAAGTTTGGAGCTAAATATTGAGTGGCAATTATTACTCCCTATTATTAATTAGTTGGAATAAACCATGGGGTCGTTACTCGTAAGTTGAATGTGGGTGTTTACGTGGCATTCTATAATAAGTAATAAATAATAATAACTAAATTAGACCAAACAACCAATACGCGTAAATATAGAAAAATCTAGTACTACTCGGTACTTAGAAAGGTACATTAATATAAAAACAAAATAATAGAGTGAGTAACCGCGTTGATAATGATTTGTGTAATAATCAGGGAGATCTGACGACCCTTAGAACTACAATTATTGTATAATTAAAATGTGGATTTAAGTTGTAGCTAGACTTTGTAGTTTGAAGTAAAATGCTACTTACTAGAAAATACTAGTCAAAAGAGTAATTTAATTTTGTAAAGTTTTGGTATTATTACGAGACGCAGACATTCTCAATGACGTTTTTCAATAGTAACAACTAGAGCGGGAAAAAATTCCCGAAATCCCGACCCAATCCGTGTCCTGACCCGTACTCGATTCGAAATTTTGATTTCGTTGGGTGTTCCGACCCGACCCGACCCAATTTTTTAATTAATTTATATTTTATATTATATAACATGTTTTTTTTTTCAACACTAAAATATAAATTAATTTATATTAAATGCAAGTGATGAGAATCGAACTTTGTGTACCTCTAATATACAATGTAAGCACTCTACCATATGAACTAAAATCCTTTTTATTTCATATATTAGTTATAATTACATAAGTATAATATAGATTTGTAATTTTGAATATATGAAACTATTAAAATAAAAAATATACTTAAATTAAAAAGTTATATTGCTACTTCAAAAAAGATAAATAATTATTATTTTTCGATTATAAAAATTATAATGATAATGTATCTCATTTAGTATGATAATTGCTGCTTGTGTGAATAAAACTAAATACTAAAACAATCTTATAAAAAACGTTTCAATTTTTTTATCTACTCCATTATTTATAGTTTCACACTATTTTTTCTACTACTGTTAATTTCTTTTTTCATTTATTAGGAATGTTATTTTTAAATTAGGATTATTTTCGTGTTAATAACATGTTTAGACTTATCATTGAAGATTGTTAATAAAAAATGACGTTGTCGTAAAATAAAAAAACATGTCGGGAGATTCGGGATAAATCTATCTCGAGCCTACGGGATCCCGACTTTTGTCGAGTCGAGATCGGGATTTTTTTTTTTTTACTTCCAAAAGTAATCGGGTCGGTATACGGGTTTAGTGTTTACGGATCGTGTCCCGATCCTACCCCACCCCTAATAACAATAGCTCCCCATGGAACAACTAAGTTTTTTTTACTATGGCAGTTAGTGTCTGTCTCTTCTATTCGTTCACCTGTCCTTTATATTATCAAACATCTTATAATGTCAAAGTATATGGTTAAATGAGGAAAGAAGTCCACAAGTATCTAAAATAATTATTATTGTAAGTCATAATTTTTATAAGCTTCAAATAAAAATTTCAATTATTTAATATAAAACATAAATAAACTAAGGATCCATTTTGCGTAGCGGCGGAACTATAACTTATATATGGGTGGGACAAAATTATATGTATATACTATTTGTTAATTATAGGGATGTTGAAACTTGAAAAATTATAATCCTTAAATTTTTAATAAAATACATTAAAAAAACCGTGTTTTTCGTTATGTTCAAAAATTATAGTGTTAACTTTTTAATAAAATACATGAAAAAAACGGTGTTTTTCGTTACGATGAGTGATTTAGCCAATCCACTGGGCGCGTGCATGTTAGCGCACATACATACGTGTGGGGTATTTAATTAGATGCTTGATTCATATTTTTGTTTTGTTGTTGTTGTTACTACTTTGACGCATGTATTTTAACTGTAATTTATTGGCTTAGTAAGGTTATTTTAGCCGTAGAATGTTCAATTTAGCTATTTTTTTATTATTTTATTTTTTTATTAATTATTATATTAACTAATTTCATAAAAAATAAAATCTAATTACACTATTTCTCTCTCTTTAACCACACAAAATTTATTATATCATATATTTTTTCTCTCTAAATATTTGTATCATCATCACAATTTATATCATATTTTTTTTCTTATATCGTATATATTTTTTTAATCTACATTTGTATCATGATCATAATTTATAGTGTCTCACACACAACGCGTGTGTATCGTTTACTAGTATACATATATGTCAATACCAGATGCAGATTTAAGGGGCCAAGAGAGTCTGCCACCACTCCGAAAATTTTAAAAATGATTTTTTTTATAAGAAATTTTTTAGAAAATTAGGTTATAATATTAATAGTAGTGCATATGATATATAATTATTTTTAGCTCATATGGTAATGTTAACTAAAATTGAATAAAAGATAATTTGTTCGATTATTTACCAGCTTATTCTTTTTTATTTATTTCATGTTCATTTAAGTACATGAGTAACACTTTATTGCTAATTATTTTCAATAACATCTCTATATTTCTATCTTTGTTCTTAAAATATACAAATACTTTTTGAATAATTCATTTTTATGTTAGCAAAAAAAATAAAATTATTAATTTAAATTTATTGTGTTTTTTAAGGTTACCAACTCGTTTTTTTAACCATAGACTTTTAAACTCGTTTTTTTTATTATTTTAAACGTTGTTTTTCTTAAAATTCTAGTAGCAATTTTTTTTCTAAACGATATCATTCTAGTTCCGCCCCTGGACTAGATTATTTGTGTATTTAATGTTGGGTGCGCTGAAAATAAATACAATAATTTCTACATAAGTAAATGGAGAAACAACAGAAAATAATTTCAATGAATATATTAATATATCAAATACAAACCGTAACAAAGAGAATGCAAATGATACCGAAATAGACTAAAGTTCTTAAACGAGGTGACTGTTAAACAGTAACCCTTAAATTATATTTGTCCCGCCATCTCTGCTTCTGGCTAAATGGGGCACTTCGTTCTCAAGATACAACGTCTATCACATGCATGTGATTCGGTGAAAACGGTACCGAGTCACGGTCGGGCCGTTGGTGGTTTGATACTCTCTCCCTGTATGTATGTATCCGTGAATGTGTGTGAAAACTTGTATTGAAAAAGTTTTATATAAAAAAAAAAATGTAACAAGACTATTTCTTTTAAACATTATATTTGTAACTCATTTTACAAATAAAGACACACCATAAATGGGAAATAAATGTTTTTATAACCACAAATTTAATAACATTCACTAAAAGAAAAGCAAATGTTTTCCAACATTTAACAGATATTCAAATTTAACAAAATTTATTTACTAAAAGTTATGAAAAAAAATTAGACAAAATGTTTTGTATTCCATCAGCGGTGTTGAATGAGTAAGAGCGACTTTCGTCCACGCTTTATAGTCAGTCAGGTATCCAGTCAAGCTCGAATTAATCAGTACTGTTTAATTTAATTACCTATAACAACGTATAAATTAATTATTTGGTTCTAATATAAGACTTTCTATACAAATTCATGATTCATCTCAAATACTAATTTAAGATTGTTAACAACTTTAATTAGTATGTGAGACCCAATGAATGAAATATGAATGGTTGAAATATATGCATAGGTTCAGTCAATGTACCAACATATATATATAACTTCACATTAAGAGCAACATTAATAAACAAATGTCGAATATTATCAACTGTGATAATGACTCCACACTGACAACCTGCATAATATTATCTTAATTCTAACTTTACTAATTTAGCACATAATTAAGCCAGTCATAATGCTAGTATGAACCTTTTTAAATACTAAGTAAAGAAGGTTGTATGATTTATATTAGAATCCATATTCATTTACCGTTAAAATACATCGTAATGGTAAGGATGAATATCTTTTTATAAACCACAGACTCGATTATTATCTAGACGATATGTGATAATTACTCTAACAATTTAAACGTGCATTTGACTATCATGATCGGTTGTGGCGCGTCATGCATACCAGTTTACTTTTGTATGTGAAAGTGTTCCACATCTCTTTCGATCAAGAACATGCAATTACCCCACCACCTTCTCTATACGACCCTTCCACATCAATGGCTCACTAGATAGTAATTTTAATAGTTTTTTTAAAAAATAGCGTTCAGACCTCCTATTTTACAGGAAAACTCATATAATACATGAAAAAAGATTATATAAAACACCAGCCACTCATATTTACAATTCCTCACTGCTAGATAGTTCAGATGGGAGAAATTGTTTTTGTAACAATTTAAATGTGCATTTGACTATCATGATCGGTTGTGGCGCGTCATGCATACCGGTTTACTTTTGTTGTGTGAAAGTGTTCCACATATCTTTCGATCAAGGGCATGCAATTACCCCACCACCTTCGCTATACGACCCTTCCACATCAATGACTCACTAGATAGTAATTTTAATAGTTTTTTTAAAAAATAGCGTTCAGACCTCCTATTTTACGGGAAAAAACTCATATAATATATAAAAAAAATTATATAAAACACCAGCCACTCATATTTACAATTCCTCACTGCTAGATAGTTCAGATGGGAGAAATTGTTTGCTCACCTATGGTTTGTTACTAATTTTTTTTTGCCTTGAATGAAGTAATTTATTTTTGAAAAATAAATTTACACTACAAAAAAAATACTCAAATAACGACGGGATTAATGACGGTATTTTTTGTTACGAGCTTACTAGCGACGGTTTTTGTGACGGGTTTGTGACAGTTTAATCAATTTGCAACAGATTTGTGACAGCTTTTAAAATTAGCGACAGGCTTGTGACAGATTTTAACTCTTATTAAATCAAATATTATTTTGTAATGTTAAGAAGATACGTATTTGAAAAAGCATTAAAACGATATTGTAACATTAAGGTCTATAATTTGTATATTTTTTAATTGTGCTAAATCTACAAAAACGCGCAAAAGGATAGAGTAGAGAAGGGGTGAAAAGGTGCTAGGTGTGTACATAGGTAGTTGTTTGCCATGTGTGATCTGAACTTAATTTAGTCAAAGTCTTCGTCAATACATATAAAAATTATAATCCAGATTTACTAACATGGAAGAATTTTATTATTTTTTAGGATAATAGTCCTTTCATAATTTGAAGTAACCATTAATATTGTTCCATCTATTTGAATGTAGCCATTAATGTTCCATCTATTTGAAAGTAACAACCATGCATGACACACATAAGTATTTTTGTTCTTTTTTTGAAAAATGCACATAAATATATGTGGATTTAGATTGGGATATATAAGGGCTTGTTTTGTATTCATCAACCTTTATTTAATTTAACTTAAAAGTGTTAAAGTAACAAAAAAAAAAAATTGAAGTTTGGTTTGTAAGTAAAAAGCATTTTTGAAAGGAAAACCTAAAAAATACATTGAAGTTTGGTTTGTAAGTAAAAAGCATTTTTGAAAGGAAAACCTAAAAAATACATACTATTCAGGGAAAAGTAAACTTGTTTCCCTGTCAATTTTGTTTGAAGAAGCTTATCAAAAGAAACAAAAATGTTTTAAGAATAATATCTAACTATTTTTTCATTATAATTTACAAACGTATTCTAAATCTGTAGTACACATGAGTTATCTACGTAATCTAATTTAGTGATAATTGATTATTAATATATATACTTTACTAAAAAGTAAAACACTACACCAAATATTATTATTCTTTCTTATTAAATTATCGCTGTGCATGACCTTAATTTATTTACGATTATATGCAAATTCTGTATTATCTAGTGTTTCTTGTATTTCTAAGCAAATTTTGCATTACCTAGTGTGTTTTTTTACGTAAACAGACCCAATTACATGTCCTTATATCCTTACTAAAGATAAGAATGATATATTTAAAAAAAAAATCATTATTCAATTAATTTTCACAATAATGATTATATCGTAGTTATAATCACGGAGTCTGTTTAACATAACAAATCGTCTTTGATTATATATAGACCCCTTCCCCGACCCCGCACATTGCAAGAGCTTTAGCATTGGGTTTTGCCCCTTTTAATTATAAATTTAGTAATTTCGCTACATAATAGCGGTCCAATGATTTGTTCTTGTGTTTGTGTTAGCACAAATTTGTGAGACTATATTAGGGTTTTTTTTCTTCCCATAACCTAAGTTCATTTTTTTTTTAAATTTTACTGCGTGTTTTTTGAGCATGCTAAAACTATAATTATAGCAGTGAGCCTAATCGCGTTTTGAAGCGACCTTTTTAATACATTGGTTACACACGTAAGTCGTTAAATTTGGGCTACACTAATTCAAGGGGATTTAATCAGAAATTAAGGCTACATGTAAAAGTTCGCATATACACACTTATGGAACTTTGGATAGATAAAATGTTACCAAAGGAACCGAATAAACCCATTGATAAAGTTCATGTCAACTGGTATGTAGGTAGCGACGTGACACGGATATTCTAAGAGATGACAAAGGTTGCTTAATCTTTACATTTATTAGTTATCTTGGCAATCAAACTAACATTTATGCAGAATTCATGGCTATTAGAGATAGATTGCTTATATGTTACATGTTAAATATTAGTAATATTTGTATAGAAACGGACTCTGAACTTATTGTCAATTGGTGGAAAAAAGACACCAAACCAGGGCCTAAATTTGATACTTTATGGTTGGATTTAATTGAACTAATGGGTCTTGTGAGTTATGATTTATGTCATATACATAGGGAACAAAATCAGTTGGCAGATGCTTTAGCAAAACAAGGAACGCACGGCTCCAACAAGACATTTTTCTCACCCATGGAGTTCACAAAGCTCTCTCATGCTGCATATGTTTTGGATCAGAGCGAAACCCCTTGTATTAGAGGAAGTACACACAAAATTCAAGATGTAGCAGTATGAAATCTTTCTTCAACAAGTTTGTCTAAGTGAGATGAGAGTTAACTCGTACTAAACTGATGTTTCAGTTGATATTGCATACTTTGGACTGATTTTTTACACTAAATTAACATGGCTAATATCCTTTTGAAGCAAAAAATTTGCTCTTTAACTTGTTATTTAGATCACTTTGATCACGGCGATGTATAGGAGATATAAGGATATGGGACATAAGCAGTAAATAGCAAGTCATCGTAGAATATTTTTTTTGCTTTGAAAAGTCGAGATTAAAAGTGTTAATTTTGTTGTTTTTCGCCATGTCCTTAGTAAAATAGGTTCATTAGCACTAGTTGCCTTTTGATTGTAGGTCGTAGTATCATCATTTCCCGTTAATGTTTTTTGATTGGAAACGCTATCATGGGGGCGTGACTCATGAAAGAATAGTTTTACGATTTTATTAATAAAATGGACCGGATATTGAATAAAAAAAAAAGGTATCGACATGAATGAGACACTCATATAAACTTAATCAGAGTAAACGCACCGGTTTTCTTACGTTTTTCCTCATATTTAATTAGATAATTAGCATCATTTTTACATTTTTAGAGTAACAGTTTAACTTTATATATTTTTCAGCTTTCCTATCAAATTTATTATCATAACTAAATATTACTATATTTTAATATACTTCTATCAATTTTTTTCAACCCAAATTAATTTACTAGAGCAACCACATTAAATAACTTACAAATTTTCTCGTATTTAAAGTAAAAAGTACACTTTTACAACTTATAAAAAAACGTTTTGCTTTATACAAATTATCAGTGTTTTTATAAATTTCTCTATCACAACTATACAACTCATATTTTTGTTATTTTATTAATTTATATATGAAAAGTACAAATAAATGAGAGAGAATAAGAGAAAAATAAGAGAGATGTTGTAGGATATTATTGGCCATCTTGGGCCTTATTCTATTGGGCCTATCTTGGGCTTTCCTATCATATGTAACCCTATCATCTATTATATAAAGAGGGTCAATGATCTCTTGATGTATCTCTCTGTACAATCATATTAATGAATAAACACTTCGTCTGTTGTTTCTCATACCACTAGAAGCCCAAAGAGGTGAATAGGGTCCCAAATAAGGAGAGATATGTAAAAAGCAAGTCCGATTATGTCTCTCTATATCTATACATATCTCTATATATATCTATAATGAGCTAATATGTCACACAACACGTTATCGGCACTTTGCTCGCGGAGAATAGGATATACGCTCGCAGATATTGGAGATTTTTGGTAAACACACGGATATTGGGTATTTATAAACCTTGAGTTTTATCTGGGTTTTTAGGGTTTTGCTATATCGACTTTCACCAAGATTTATATTTCCGTGTGGGGTCATGCTATTTTGTTGCATTGGTCCGTCATGAGGCCCGTAGACACTCAAACACCATATGCGTACCAGCTGGTTACTGGTTATGAGCCAGAAGTCTCATATTAACGCGTGTTTAGAGTGATTAATTAATATTTTGATTAAGCCGCTATAGCGTTCAAAATATGGACCTCTGAAGGGAACATAAGTCGATTATGAATCTCATGCCTATCATTTGATAGAGTAACCTTGGCAAGCGATCTCTTTACCGCATGATATGCGAATGTGACATCGCTAAGACTGTTCTCCCCGTCGTTAGGGGGAGATTTGCACGTTACCTTTGATAAGGAACGACGTGAAATAACGTGGCATAACCCACTTAGTCTTATCTTGATCCCCAAAACTGCACTTAGTGATAAGTAAGTGCATAGACTCCCTCAAGTCTAACTAAATGCCAGATGCATTTAATGACTTTATGAGATGTCACGAGATCATTTATACCTGTTACAAAATGCTTGCAAAGATAGACATCCTTGTCGGACTCCGTGTTCCTGTCGTAACACGTTGCTTTGGCCGAACCCACCAAGCAAAGGACGCTACCGTCGGCCGTCAGTCTGTCGTCCTTCCCAAGATACGAGGAAGTTGACCAGTTCCAAATTCGTTCAGCCCCAGAGGTGGTGAACTGAAACTCGTTTGTCACACGAGATTATAAAGAATCAAGGAGATGTGTGATTTCCTCCTCATCCTAAGAATCTCGAAATATCTGTCGATCATGATATCTTAGACGATATTGAAGCGAAACGAGACTGTCATTGATTACTTGTTCATATATTCAGTGACGACTGATAATATGAGCAAATTATGACAGAGAACCATGTACCGTTGTCTGAAGTCAACATAGAATAGACTGGACTAATGGAAACTTGCAATCCAAGTAGACTCCTTAGCGAAAGTGTGTTTGGACCTGTAGCTCCAACACCACCAATGTTAAACGAGTTCGTTTATTTGGTTATTCGTAAGGAAAAGTGATGACAATAATGAGATTGTAGAATGCTCGCCTAGTAGCGCAAGATTTCTCTCACATCTTGGAATTGATTACGAGATGGTTGATTTTCTCGTAATGGACGTTATAACGGTCACCTACTTTATCAGTTTAGTAGTTTCCCAAAAACTGATTATGCAGCATGTGATTGTGGTCACTGTTTTATCTCTATGAGAATTTAGACAAACAGATATAGATGAAGGTCCATGTGTGACTTCTTACGCTTTAATCAAGTAGTTCCTGACCACGGAACACGATCTCAATTAAATGAGACGTTCACTATATGGATTAATATAATCCGAGCGGATGTGCTATACCCACCTAAGTGAGTACTTGTTTAGCTTGGGATACTTGAACAAGTATTATGCCCTTGCGTGTTTTATTACGCGATTTGCCTTCGAGATGAATGATCTTGGTAAGACACGGTAGTGACTCGGCCCGATGATCGAGTCCCGTATAGATTGAATCTAAGTCCATGATTCAGACTACACCCAGAAGGTGTTATGATGTTTTAGTCATCATGATGCTAAGTCGTCAGATTCTCCCATGATCGTTCGATCACTAGACATTGATATAGACCCAGTCCGTCCCTGATGAGACGATGAAGATATATTGAACCATCATGTTCATATCTAAGAACAATAAGCTCATCATTGTACTTGGTCTAATGTGCTAGGACGAACATCTCGTATGTTGTGAATGGTATAGCTCGACACAACATTGCGCTAACACGCTGCCATCGAAATGGCATAAAAGACATTTTCCCATTACCTTAAGGTAACTGTGGATGAGGGCTTATCTTATCCCATTTTGCGTCATCGAGTGTACCTGCCCCCTTCGGTACTCGAATTAATGCAACCCTTTTTCGGTTATACCGATGCTGGTTACTTATCAGACCCGCATAAGGGATATTTCTAACATGGTATGTCTTTGCCATTAGGAATAAGGCGATATCTTGGAGGTCTTGGAATGACTCCAAACGAATCACTCTGATCTCGTGCTCTATGAGACGACTAGAGAGTGTATATGGCTTCGAGTTAGTAGTAGCCATATTTGAATTACATATGCTCTGTCTCACAATCCAGATAAAACACTTGTCATAGAAGACAACTTGTTGTTATCGATCAAGAGAGACATGACTAGATTATGCTATTTAGCATTTCTTGCCGAAATAAATCTTCACATATGAAGTTTAAGAGTATCCTGTCAAATGCTCGTTTTATTCCACATTATATTTTCTTGCATACAGTCGTATGCAAGTAAATGAGGCATCCAGTCGAATCCTCGTACTCTTTCTTGGAATATGAAATCTTTGCACCCAGTCGTGTGTAAGTGAGGGGGAGCATCCAAGTGAATGTTTATTGCACTAATTACTACTTAGTCGAAATCCTCGCACCCTGTCGTGTGCAAGTGAGGAGGAGCATCCAGTCGCATGCTCGTGTACTCTTTTTGTCCTTAGACCAATGTTTTTTTTCCCACTGGGTTTTCCTTGGCAAGGTTTTTAGCGAGACACGTTCCCATTATATCTCACTTAAGATTGCCGAAATTAGGGGGAGTATCATGTTGTATACTTCTTATCACTATGTACTCTTTTGTCCTTCGACTAGAGGTTTTTCCCACCGGGTTTACTCTAGCAAGGTTTTGATGAGGCACCTGTTTTGTGGTTGATCCCCTACTACTACCACTGTTGCACTCTTTTTCCTTCGATCAGAAATTTTCCCATTGGGTTTGCTCTGTCAAGGTTTTGATGAGGCACACGTGTTTTGTGGTTAGTTACTTACATAATATTTCGGCCTATATCATTCGGCTACACAGTTTCTCATAGGTACCGGTTTTGTCCCACATTGGGTTTTCCGTCCCTAAGGTTTTTATGTATTTAGCACTGCGAATGAACTCGACTCACATCGACAGCATAAAGACGAAGAAATCAAGACGTCCAAATGGGGAGTGTTGTAGGATATTATTGGCCATCTTGGGCCTTACTCTA
The DNA here is from genome assembly GCA_963920805.1 of Primula vulgaris. NCBI lineage: Eukaryota > Viridiplantae > Streptophyta > Magnoliopsida > Ericales > Primulaceae > Primula > Primula vulgaris. The sequence continues at coordinate 3,980,113 of OY987216.1, read as the reverse complement.
TTGAGCCTATCTTGGGTTTTCCTATCATATGTAACCCTATCTTCTATTATATAAAGAGGGTCAGTGGTCTATTGATGTATCTCTCTGTACAATCATATTAATGAATAAACACTTCGTCTGTTGTTTCTTATACCTCTCTCTATATCTATACATATCTCTCTATATATCTATAACGAGCTAATATGTCACACAACAAGAGAGAAATTATTATTTTAATTATAAGGAAGTATATTGATCTATTATATTTGAGTGATATTTGAGTTTATATATATTTAATATAATATATAATAAAACCGATACGTATATAATTTTAAAACAATTTTCTCGTATTTAAGATAAATTTGTCACTAAAGTAACGGAGTTTGTATTATTAGAATTAAACCGCCCTAAAATTTGGTCAAGTCAAACTCAAATCAATAAGACTACTTTTGTGTTTATTTTTGTTTAAATTAGGTACAGACGTGTACCTAATATAGTTATCATTAGCGTTACCTAATATAGGTTTGACAGACTAAAAAATTGTGAACTTCATTAGGTTAATACAATCATTACTCGTAGCTTCCCATAGGCCATAGCTATATATAGACTATCTGAAAAAGTAAGTTACACAAGTTTCAAATAGATAAAAATTCAAAATAAATGTCACTGATTTATAAAATTCTTTTATTGGTAGACATAATATTAAAAACCGGAGTATATAAATTCGGACGAGATTGGAGATACTCGGCCACCCCATAAAGTTACATAAATTTTAAAAACAATTTTTTTTATAAGAAAATTTTCATAAAATTAGATTATATATATTAATAATCTTTAATCCCCATAAGATATATAACTAAGTAAAATTAAACAAAAGATTATTGGTTCGATTATTTACTATCATAACTTATTGTTTTTTATTTCTTTCATGTTTACTTAGTTACATGAGTAACATTTCATCACTTATTATTTTCAATAACAACCTTATATTTATACGTTTCTTGTTACTAAAATCTACAAATACTATTCGAATAACTCGTTTTGATGTTATGAAAAATATATATATATATATCTTTATAATTTTAAATTTACTGTGTTTTTTTACAATTACCAACTCGATTTTTTTAATTAATACTCCAGAATAGACTTTTAAACTCGGATTTTGATTATTTTAAACGTTGTTTTATTAAAATTTTAGTAGCAAATTTTGTTTTTAGACCGCCAACTATATAATTCTAGTTCCCCCTAGAGATACTTTTAATTATAGAAGACTATGATTTCGTTTCCGTATTTGGGTTTACTAATAGTAATTAGTGGGGTTGATCTCATTCTTTATTTCGTTATACAAGTATATTGGAAATTTGTTTTTTTCCTATCTCATTTAGGAATAAGGAGTATTAATTTAACTTGGGGTTCAAGGTTTACTTATACGATCCCAGTTTAGTCCCCCCAAAGTTTAATAAACTTAGTTTTTGTTTTTTTTATCATCTTTTAGCTTTTCTAGTACTGCTTTTCAATAGAAAGACTACAATAGAAGATCTTTGAGAAGTGAGATTTTCCTCCATTCTTCAGGCTTTTTTACAGTTAAGTCCTTTTACGCTTAAACTTATTTTCATGTTTTTCCAATAGACTGTTGTTTTTAAGTTCGATTGCACGGCTTATATAGTTATATGGTACCAAGTTTTATTTGTAAAATTCTTCCCTGAAAAGTTTCATGTTCAAGAATTAAGTATCAAACTGGCCAATTTTTCTGCTTAATAGCTTTTCTCGTCAAGTACCTGCATGATGGCTGCAAATAACAAGCTTTAGTATAATCTTTTTCTATTTTTACAGTTATAAAATATAATCTAGAAAAAAATTTAACCATTCTACTATTCAAGAACCGTTACTGATTTGTGAATAGCAGAACTAATTAACTTTATATATTAGGAAAAGTTACCTATTAGCTTACACTTTTCTTTGGTTACAGATACATTAATATTAGAAAAGATGCCGAATAACCATAGCACTACCAAGTCTTGCAAAATACCTGACACAAGAAAGCCTTATAACCGCAAGACAAGAAACTCGAACAAGGAATACCAAGAAATCAAATGCCCAATCTGTTTAGAAAACCCTCACAACGCAGTTTTACTAATCTGTTCTAATCACGAAAAAGGCTGTCGGCCTTACGTATGCGACACCCTTTGCCAGTTCAACTGTCTCCGTCAGTACATTGCCAAGTCAGCGCCAGATCAGCTCAAGTGCCCTCTTTGCCGTGGTGATGTCAGCGATAAGCGTGTTGTGAATGGGTCACGCGAGTACATGGATTCGGAATTGAGGAGCTGTGAGGACGAGAATTGTGAGTTTATAGGGACACACGATGAGTTGAATGATCATTGGTGGGTAAAACACTCTGCTAATAACTTGACGAGGTTGATAGAGATTGGTTATGCAATCCCAAACAAGAGACGTACGGGCGTCAAGCAGGATATAGATACGGATACTACGGGTATATCTGTTTCTAGTGACACGCCAGCAGGTGTGCTTGCGACTCGACCGATGAGAAGGTCTCCGAGGATGAGCACAGCTGGTTCTTTAAGGGTCTTGAGTTTTGCTAGATGATTGATCTGGTTTTTGGAGGTTTTTACTTTTACCAAGAATGTTTAGTTTTTGGATTTTGCATGTTTAAGCAAGAATTCTGGGCTTAATTTTTAATGTTGTTAGACTATATTATGAATGTGTATTCGCTATATTGACCGGTTGTTACGAGATTAAGTTAAGGATATATGTGAAATCATTCGATACTCTTTAATAATATTTAAAAAAAACAAGAATTGGAGTCCTAATTTTACTTTTGTTTACTTGTTACTTTTCTATCAATTCTTGTATGCTTTTCCTTTGTGATATTCAACATACATACACAGACATGTTTTTTCTAATGCAGATAAATAATGTACGCTACACAGAGATATGTAGATTTACATTTGGCATAAAAGGGCTTTGTTTGTATCATCTACTTTATATTAAATTTACTTAAAAGTATGCAAGTAACAAAATTGAAGTTTAGTTTGTCAGGAAAACACATTTTTTTAAAGTAAAACCTCAAAAAAAGCATATTTTTCAGGGAAAAGTGAAATTGCTTCCTATCAAATTTGTTTTAAGAAAACTTTTTATTATTTTTTCATTAAAATTTACAAATTGTCTTCTAAATCTTTTATACAGTTACTCATGATTTACTAAAAAATAAACACTACTAAATACTGTTTTTTTCTAATGAAACCATGAATGCGTAACCTTGTTTTATTTACAATGTTCTGAGCAAATTTGCATTACTCGGTATTTCTTGTAATTCTGAGCAAATTTGCATTACTGGGTATTTCTTGCGCAGAGAAAACCAGTTAATTTCACAACGATGAAACAATAATTGAGTAATTAGATGGTCTCTGTTATCTTCTTTAATAGGAAAAAACAAAATGTACATAGAAAAACAAAATGTACATAGAAACACCATTTTATTTGAAAAGCTTTACTTTTTAAAGGTTCACAAAACAACAAAGTAAGCCTTTTCATGACATATGATCAATCACAATTCACAAATATGTTTATCCGCCAAGAAAAAAAACTAAACAATGCTTTTTCATGGATAACCAGAACCTGTTTGCAAAATATTTTTATTCCAGACAAAATTTCGTTGGTATTTAGCCGGTAACAATCATGGATAACAATTTGAGTGTTATCGGTAAAAATATCAAATAAGGGATCACGTCGCTAATATCATTTCGAAAGCCCAGAATTGTTGTTAAAAGCTATAACACCAATAAGAAAGTCTACTCGTCTATAATTATAATTAAGCATCGGAAAAAGTTGTGGGAACAGGAAAACAGTATAGTGCATAAAAAGTGAAAAATACACTTTCCAAGCTACCAAAACCTTGAGAGCCTCATTTGCAGAAGTACAAAATTCTCCAAATTTGAAAGTCGGTTACTAAATTTAATCATGGGTTTCAAGCAAAAGCAGTTAAGATATTCTTCTTGAGAGTGAATTCATCGGCCTTTGCCTCGCTGATGGCCTGCACCAAAACACAATATTAGCCACAATAAAAATTCCTCAGGTTAATTGCAAACTTGAGCTTATTTATGCTTTATATGCTAACGAACGTGTATTTTTCAATGAATAATCATTAGTTGCAACTTGCAAGCCACACTTCAAAATCATTTTTTAGGGTATTTTCCTTTCCGTATTAGCATATATATTTGCATAAATCAAAATTTTAATGTCTGATTACTGTAATTCTGGACTCTGCTAGCATACCAAGCGAAATCATGTTTTACCAGGCAAGACAGAAAACAAATGAGAATCGAAATTTAACCTCGGAAAACATTTAAAAAGATGAAAAGTACAAAAGTATAACCAAGCATATCGAGGACAAATTTACGGTGGACTCTAATTTCAGCAATCGATGTCAAAACAAAACAAAAAACTTACAGAAAGAGCAGAATTTACCTTCTTCAGCATACGTTCTAGACGCTGGGTCTCAGTTGTAGCATAATCAGAACCTTTTTCCAAACAGCTCTTGGCACACTTCAGGTAGATCTTTCCATACCTGATGAACAAATATGGGGAAGTAAACAGTGGTAAAAAGAAAGGATTAAAAAAACAAACATATATTGGAAAATATCATATAAATATCAATAGCACATCACATAAAAACCAAGCTCGCTACGTTATTTTTTTCAAAAAGAGTAATAAAGAAAAACCTTGCAGCAGGACCGGTGAGCTTCTCAACTTCCTCCTCAATGCGACTATAAACAGCTTTTTTCTCGTCAGCATCAGCGCTTACAAATTCCTTCACCAATAGATCCAGAGATTCAATACGACCAGCCTGTAACAGCACCAAGAGTCAAATGAGCCGATGAGAAAGAAAAAACATGAAGTCGTAAAAATTTATTGATTTTGTATCGAGGAAGGGATTCAGAAGTTAATTAGGAACTAAATCAAACCCATTTTGGTTCGAAATTCCAAGATACTAGAACCGGATGAAAGTTATTGCTCAGTCACAAAATGATGATGTAACTTTGCTTTCATTTACGTTATAATAAAAAATGATCAGAACCTCGGCCCTTAATTGTCCTTTCTGATCATTCAATCATGGCATAACAAAGTAACATTTCATATCATGCATTGGTTTAAATTCTAAAGTTTGACATCACTCCATCATGGTTTTCTGTCTACTAGCTCATACAGTAAAAATAGAACAAAAAACCTTACCTTGGAAGTAAGTTGGCCATTACCATCACGGTTAGAGCCACTCTTTTCATTAATGAAGTTAACAAAGTCGTCCAATTCACGGCCACCATCATAATCTTCACCGTCTTTGTTGCCCTTAGGAAAAAACTTTAACGTTGGAAATCCACTAACGCCGTACCTATAAATGCAAAAAAAGTTTGTTTTAGCATTTAGGTGGAGTCGGTGACAAAACCAGGAATCCTAAATGGGGGCCGATATTCTAACACCGCAAATGCTAAGTGCTTTTAAAAAAAAATTGGGATCTATTATTTGAACTTAAAACTAACAAATCACAAGACTGTTGGTTCACAGGCTGTATCAAAAAATACTGAAAGGAGGGTTAACTCCAGAAATCCAATTCAGGAACTGTAAAGACAGATGTTTCCACTGGCCAAACTTGGTATGCAAGTATTCGTAACAATCTCAGGAAGTGATTGGACACAAGAAAGATAGATAGTATATAAAACTACGGAACAAGTTTATTAGTGTACATTATAACTTGAGAACTCACTTTTCTGCAAGATCTTTGTGTTGATCAGCATCAAGATTCGCAATAACTACACCATCCTCTAACTTAAATGCAGATGCAACCTTTTCGTAAGTCTACAGGACAGACATAAAAAAACAGGGTAAGAAATGCACCCCAGCACGAGGAGTAAAAGTTGCTAGAATAAGAGTAATTAAAATTAAACATACAGGAGCAAGGCTTTTGCAATGTCCACACCTGCAAAACAAAAACAACAAAGTTAACGATGCAAAGCAAACGCCACTTTAACTAAATCTGTTACAATCTCATCCCTATTCCCTCGAAAAATAGCACCTGGTGATATTGCAAAATAAACCTCTTAAACCCATCATATTGTTATACACAAATGCAATAATATGATAGTCATGTTATGCTAATTAGCATTCACAAGTAATTATTCATTTTGATTTGATTTTCGGATAACCTCCAATGAAAGAGGGGACTCTTAAATATAATAGATATACAAGCTCTCACCATGGCGCATAAAATTCAACCAAAACGTCCTTGGTCTCATCTAGGACAACTTCATTAAAATTATCGGCTGTCAAAATCACGACACTTGATGGGATTGTAGCTATCTTCACATTGGTCCCTGAAAAAAGAGACATATTTCATCAATAATATTGTCCAACATAGATAACTTGCAAACAGCAAGGGGTTTCATTCCTTCATGGAGTATCCTCACAGTCGAGTAACAATGAATTTATCACGTGATAATCTTAGGAGCGTAAGTATCGTATTTCCACACCAAAACCCACTGATAATGACAAAGATGACTTCTCTGAGCAAAATATTTTATCAGATACGGTATACAAATTTACGATAAAGAATCTCTGTTCTACTACCAAGTTCTTCTCCAAATATATCACAAACAGAAGGTTTTGCGTGGTTATATTTAAGCCCGTAGTCATTTGAAAACATAAATAAATTAAGCCCTTAGAAGCAAAAGCATGGACTAGCAATCTAGCACAATAACGTATTCATCCCAAATACACTAAAAAAAACAGAAGATGATGTGTGTTAAAGGTATTTAAACAACTTTCAAAGGTAATTTAAGAAGTTAAGATTATCACCTCCTTCACTATTCACAAACTCGGCGAGGGCTTCTGCAGTCCGTGCACCTTCATACCTAAAATAGAATAAGGGAGGATGATTGAGCAAAGAGAAGAGGAATATAATCATAGAGAAATAGTGATAAGACTTACTTCTGAGGCTCTAAGGATCCTTTGGGGAACCATTGCAGTGTTGGGTATCCAGAAACACCAAACTTGCCACAAACGCTCTTATGTTCATCACAATCCACCTGCAATAAGAAATTACCAGTAAATAATAAGAACATAAAAGATACATAGATGCAGTAAGTTGTCTACTACAGTATTTATTTCTCCTTAAAAATGAACAAGGTAACAAGAAAGGTGTAATTGCAGGAAAAGCAATGAGATATTGAATATCCGATGGAGTTTAGATCACAGTGGTTGAAAAAAAAGGGACTCAAAACCAGTCAAACATCACCACCAAAATTTGTGAAGGAAAAAGACTCAAACTGCTATTCATAAAGCTAGAATTCAATATACGCATTATGATGCTCACAAGAAAAACTGTTTTAAGGATTTTCATTTCCATAAAATTATTGTTTCGTCATAGAACCGTTGTAAGCCCTCGGCTTATTATGCTGGTAAAACCATAATAAAGAGGAGACCATGCAATCTTAAGAATTTATAAAACGATTTGAGGAAAAACAGCTTTTTTTTAGTAAATGAGAATAAGAAAGAAAATCAGAGGGGAACAATTGCAGTTTTCATCAACCTGATATTTAATTCAACAACAAACACTTAAATCGAAATTTCACTAAAGGTATAATTAACATAAAAACTAAACAGACCTTTCCAATCAAAATTGATTTTGCTTTTTTAAAACTAGCGCCAAGCTTCTCATACTCTGGTGCAAGCTTCTTACAGTGTCCACACCTACCACGAGAGATAGACACAAACAAATTATAGGTGTAGCCAGATGATGACTAAGCCATAAACGTAGAAAAACAAAAGATAATGTATACAGCATAACATTTATCAATAATTATCACGGAATGCAGTGGTAGAGCCAATCTAACACAACCAATGCCAACTATGAAACAAAGTTATAAACAGTGTGATGAACAACTGCATGTAGATAACTGAGTTACTGAAAATCCTCTACTAGACAAAAAAAGCAATATCTTCACAGCAATGAGTAACAAATGATAAAGTGAGTAATACAAAAATTTACGCATCTTATCTACTCATAATAGCATATACAATGATTCTGTACCACTCATTGTGCATAACAAGATGGCTAAGTTCTTGATTCCAAATTAAATAACTTAATTAAATAAAACAAAAACTGATTCAACTTTCAAAGAAGAAGCAGTAGTTTAGTCCCCCAAGTGACAATATTATACAAGAAGGAGAGCAATCGAATTTCCAATCGGAGTTTCATCACCTAAGTCCCATTAAACGATCCTTGATTTTACCAACATAAAAGTTTTAAAAGGATATTAACTAACCCCTTAACCTTAAAATAAACGTTAAGAAATTCGAGCGACTAGTTACTGAACTAAGGTTTGGCAGCTCAATCAGGTACCTAGATTGCTATCAACATAAATATATCGATTATTCAAAATGGTGAACCTTGTAATAAAGTTCTTGGCAGTAATTTTAACAAGTGTTTCACTTCCTCGCTAAACTTGTTACTATTTTGTTGACCTATGCAATACAATGATTTTCGAAAGGTATGGCCAACAGAGATTGTTAATAACAAGAAAATCAGCAACAAAAAGAAAACCCAAATATAAGATCAATAGTCGTTTGGAAAAAAAAAACCAATAAACACAAAATCTAACTGTCTTTGTAGATGCACAATAGCCAAAAAAACCCAAATGATTATGCTATTGAGATACAAGCCAACTAAACCTACATTAAAAACGCACTCTCAACTCTTCATGAGAAACTTCCTTCGCTATTATATGGGGAAGAAAACACTATACTTGACAAAAAATTTAGTTTAAAATACATGGTATGAAATTTTTTCGAAAAAAAAAAAACAATTTGCGGGGGGATTTAAAATTGTCTAATTTTTCTTCTGTCTATTCCTAGTTCCCGTCTTTCCTGGTTCCTTCCCTGTATACCATTTTACCAAGGAAAATGGTAAGCATACATGATACACATTACACCACATGTAACGATAAATAAATCTCATTCCGCAGATTCGAGTGTCATTTTAGTACAGATTTTGTTTCGTGACGCCGTTTTTTTTTAATCCTCACTAGCTAAGATGCCTTCCAGATCCATTTTTCAACACAATCGCATAACATAATATAACACAAATCTTCATCATTAATCAATTAAAAAACCAATTATATCACACAGATCATCAGTTTCTCGCTAGCTCAGGTGCCTTTCCACATCCATTTTCAACAAAATCACATAACATCGTTACACAAATCTTCATCATTAATTAATTAAAAAACCAATTATATCACACACAGATAATTAAAAAAAAACACATACTAATACACACACACACACACACACCATCTAAACAGATCATCAAAAATCATCAATAAATCTCTCGTGTCTATGTAACTATAAACAAATCAACAAACGAATCCCAATTCTAGACTACCAATCAAATACAAACACACACACACACACACACAAACACACACACACACACACATATATATATACACACACTATATATATATATAGAAATAGATATAATAAATAAAAATACCAAGGAGCGTAGAATTCGACGAGAGCAGCGCGATCTTGACCAACTTCCTTCTCGAAATTCTCCTCCGTCAAAATAACGACCTCCGCCACCGCCACCGCCGCCGTAGATACCAATAACATAGCTACCGCTATACAGATCTGTAATTTCCACATCTCTCTATATCTATATATATCTATATATCTATATGTGTGTTTATGCGTGTGAATAAACTAATTCGTCTTCTCTTTCTTTCTTAATTCTAATAGACCAGCTGAATTTATACTGCTAGTGTTATTTATTTATGGGAAAAAATTTGTTTAGTAACTTAGAGGCCGTGGCAAAAAATTCGTAAACCCGCCCCGTAACCCAATCCGTGCGGATTGGGGCGGGTTGGATGTCAAAAAAAGTTAAATCCGTCCCGCCTCAATCCGTAAAAAAATTCGTGGGTTGGGTTAGGGTTGGGATTTCCAAACCGCGGGTTAATCCACCCAACCCGTTTCAATCCGCATATATATATATATATATATATATAAATATAAATATAAATTTTCTCAAGATCTGTTTTTAATAATAGTTTCTATATTATAATAGTATTGATTTAAGAAAAATTATATATATAGACAAAAAATCTTTGGATTGTCCAAACTTAAGCTTAATGATTCGTTTGATATATTGTATTATAAATTCAATGTATTATCTCGTACTTACAAAAAGGAGTAATTTTTAATCTGGGTCTAGGTAGTATGAGTGGTTAATTTATTTTTAAAAACTTTATTGGTAATTGAAGTATAGCCAAATATGAAGTTATATAAAGTTATTACGAAATCTGTAGCTATTGAACTTGTGGATTTAATTAGCTATTGAACTTTATTTTGATTATGTTGATGAAGAATAATTTGTTTTGTTTTGTTTTGTTTTAGCTTTGTTACTTGTTCTGAACATTCTAAACGTATTTTGGTTGGCTTTTAGTTTATATTTCTATTTGAAATATTTTTTTAAAAAAATATTTAGGTAAATTATGCGAAAAAATGAAAAATTAATGACTAAAATGAAAATTTAAGAAACAACCCGCACCCAATCCGCCCCGCTTGATAATGGGTTGGGTTGGGTTGGGTTGGGGTTTTAATTATAATGGGTTGGGTTGGGTTGGGTTGGGATTTGAATTTCACTAATCCGCCCCAATCCGTCCCGCCATTTATTTTACGGGGCGGGTTAGGATTGCGACCAATCCGCCCCAATCCGCTCCGTGCCCACCCCTAGTAACTTATACTACTTACTATTCAATTTTAACAATTTAGTATACAAACTTTTATTAAATTGAGTCACAACATTACAATTTAAAAAAGAATGACGAAATTGTAGTGAACTCAACTGCGGTTATTCGTTAGTTGCGTTATTCGTTATTTTGTACTCTATATATATATATATATATGTTCAATTTTAACCGGTAAATATTTTGGGTTTAAATTGTTGAAATATAAATTTTTAAAATTTGTTCTTATAGTTTAACATTTGAACCATGTGAGAACTTTTAAAAAATTCGATTTCGATAACTTAGTTATTTGTCGATCAAAATTGCACGTAGTTTCGTATAGCTCCAACAATTTGGGACGGAAGGAGTATCTCCAAATGTGAGATATATTGAGTGTAATTTTGTCAATTTATCGTTTCAAACCATTAATTTGACGAAAATTTATAGTTTGGATATCAAAATGGTAAAATTTAAACATTTGCTACCAAATTGGTAAAAATCAATAGTACAGTGTAATTTTTGTAACCTATAATCAGAAAATAAGTTAGTCATTTTTTTTTACTTACAGTAAAACTACCATGTAATTCCGTAGTTTCAGGTAAAATACTACATGTCCTATATTTTTTAAGCCCGAATACAAAGTAATTGAGTGAGCTAGCGTAGACGCCGTTATCTGAATATGCTTGTTTTTTTAAATAAAATAGTCCCTCTCCTAAAACTATTTAAGAATAACCAATTTTCTTTGATAATATTTTTTTTTTTTGCATATAAGACAATTTTTTGTTTTAATGAATGACATGATCGAGATTTTATAATTTTTCAATAAAATTCAATTTTTTCAATATGGTAGGACAATAATGTGCCCAAAATATTTCGCAACTTAGGTGTTAAAAGATGCCAATCCGACCATGTTTTTGAATAATTGATGAAAAGACAGGTCGCCTTAAGCTGTCATATGCGTATGAGTGTAGGTGAACTTTACTTGGACGATTCTTTTACTTTGCGTGTGGATATAATCAAAAAGCAATGTCTCGCTTATTTTTCATATAATCCATGGTAAGACAATAATGTTTTCCTATAACGGAAGTTGAGTCGACGTGCAGTTTCTCCCCATGCTCTTTTTGAATTTTAAAAATCACTATGAACTTCGCCACGTATTTTTCAATATTCGGATGACATACGAATTAAGTCTATTATATATAGTCTAATTCTAGGGGTGGCATCGGTTCGGTACCGAACTTCTTAACTGCATACCGATATCGTATCAAACTAGTTTGGTTTGAGAATTTTTATACCATTACCAAACCAAAAAATTCGGTATACCGAACTTTCGGTATACCAAACTATTCGGTTGGTTCAGTTCGGTTTCGGTTTTATACCAAACTTTAGAGTTTACAAGTGATGATAGAAAAATGGTGCGTTTTGAAGAAAAAAAAACAGTATAAAGTTTTAAAAATAGTAGATTAAAAATATATATGTATTTATATTATTGTTATCTTTCTTGTTTCTTTGCATAAAAGAGAGAACACTAGTAGACATTTCTAATAAAATTTATAAATAAATAAAAATATTATAAGTATTTACTAGAGAAAGTGATATAAGTATATTATAACAACGTTAATAATTAAGTGTATATAAGTGTTTTATTTTATTTGTCTATATAATATACTTTAATATTTCGATTTGAATCGGTACCATACCGAACTTAGCAAACGAATACCGAAACCGAATCGACTTTCAAAGATCGGTTCGGTTGTACCGTACCGTAATGTCGGTATACCAAACTTTTAATACTGACTTAATTGGTTCGGCGAGAAGAGAGATCGGTTGGTACAAGTCAGTAAAAAATGCCGCCCCGGCTAATTCTATTATTTTCAACATTGGGATCCTTAGTGGAAGTTGTACACCATATAATAGAGTTTCCATCTACATATATAGGGACCATCACTAAAGTTAAACATTGGATTAAATGAACATTGGAAATGTCAACTTGGATGATACGAAGGTTTCTATTGGTTGATATGCATTCAATTTACGTCGTTTGACCAATGAAACGTTTTCTATTACAAATTGAGCTTATTTGGCCTTTGGGTCCTGATTTAGTGATCATTACAAATCACACCCTAACTTTTTCAATACTTCATGTTTCGCTTATATTTGTAGTTTAATTTGAGAATGAGTGAAGTGACTTGTCCAAATTTCAAGATTTTTATTATCAAATAAGCTAATATTATAGTTGTTTTTATCTTAGCTTAAAATAAAAGACTCTTAAAACTTTAACCCAATCAACCAAGTAAATTTGAACATTTAAGCTTTGCGAATATACTCACTCATATTGTCGATTTGTGTGTAAATGAAATTCCAACGCTTTTTGAGAGAAAATAACGAACCCGATTTTGCTTGTTGCACGTATTGATAAAAAAAAATCCATGTATAAATGAGTTTGAATTAAGTTAGCTTACGATGTCGACCTATTGTAAATTGAGCATATATCAAGATAAATCGGTCCAAATCAAATTTATCGTCGTGAGTTTTATAATTGTACATTTTTAAAATTGATATTGACTGTGAATTTGTAATAGGATGATAGAACAAGTAATGATAACAGGTGAAATATTGGTAGCCATAGGAATTAAAAGTGTGAAAAATTGAGTTTGTTAACTGAAAATAAACAAAAAAAAAGCATAAAACTAAAATAAAATGGAGATGCGGGGTATCGATCCCCGTACCTCTCGCATGCTAAGCGAGCGCTCTACCATCTGAGCTACATCCCCATTTATTTACATCATGATATTGTTTTATTTAAATTATAAAACACTAATTATGAAAAAGTACTTATTTGAACATTCACTCATAGAAGTTAGAACTATAATTTTAATGTAGATGCTGCTAAACAACCAAGAGCTAAACAACCAAGAATTAGAGAGACAAAAAATATTCATAAATTTTTTTCATCTATAATTTTGCTAAGAAATATAAACATTTGCACGATGGATGCTCATTTGACAATATATGTTGTATATACATATAGCAATATCATGAAAAACAACAAGTCTAACTGAAATCCACTGGTCGAAGTTTGTAGGCTGGCTAGATCGATGTAACAAACGAGTCCCTATTATTCAATAAATGAAACAAGGAACACAAACAACAAAAAAATGAAAAATTAATGTAGACCAAATCGTAGAACCAGGCAGAGAAGAAAATTGGTTCCGCTTGCTTGCCTTCTCGTAGTTTTCAATTACTGTGTTTGGATTTTTGTTCAAAAATTTTGGGTCACGGCTGACTAGTAGCACACACATGAAAAAGTAGCCGTGACAGTTCGAAATGATATCTTCAAAAGTCGATTTAGAACATTTTACAGGTATTAATCCAACTGAGACTGATAACTAACCGCTAGCTCTATTAGCATTACCCAAGAACAAAGTTGTGGTCCATGAAACAAAGCTTTCATGGTGACTTAAATGTAATCAGAATACAGAGAACCCATCGAACTCTGATAAAGAAAAACAGAAGAAACAAATCACTGAAAATTACACTAAAAATTACGGCGAATAAACCAGAGATGTTGAACAACTTACATGACACCATAATGTTGACAAGTAAGTCATCGGGGAAAAAATACGATTTAAGTGCCATACTATCACTCTGTTACAATTGAGGTACTGAACTATCATAATGCTCACAATTCAGGTACCGACATTAAATTAATTGGATGAAAATTAGTTTCATTTTTTATTTTGCTCATATTCTTTGTAATTTGTATAAATTTAACCCTTAATTTTCGGAAATGTAACATTTTAGTATAAATTTAGAAAAATCAGTTTTTTTTTTTTAAAAAAACTTAAAAAAACAAAAATACCAAATTTTTTTTGGAAAAAACCTTTACAAAAGTAGGAAACCCGAAAAAACCATGAAAAAATGGTAAAAAAACCCAAAAAACAAAAAAGCCGGGAACCCGAAAAAACCCAAAATCGTTAAAAAGTTTTTTCGGGTTCCCGTTTTTTTTTGTTTTTTTTTTTGTTTTTTTTTTGTTTTTTTCTTGGGTTTTTTACCATTTTTTCGTGGTTTTTTCGGGTTTCCTACTTTTTTTAAAGGTATTTTTGTTTTTTTTAGTTTTTTTTTTTAAAAAAATCTGATTTTTCTAAATTTATACTAAAATGAGATATTTCCGAAAATTAAGGGTTAAATTTATACAAATTACAAAGAATAGGACCAAAATAAAAAATGAAACTAATTTTCATCCAATTAATTTAACGTCGGTATCTGAATTGTAAACATTATGATAGTTCAGTATCTCAATTGCAACAGAGTGATAATATGATACATATATCGTTAAATACAGATAATACATTGTAGTATTTTTTTTTTTCTAAGTCATCGGTCGTAAAACATGAGTGGTTTTAGTTTTTGTTCTAGTTATGATATTGTTGGTATTAATTTCAATAACAGGTTGTATTTAAGTTTGCTTTGCACGATACCGGCAAACACACGTCATTTACGAAAATTGTGAAGGAAGAAAAGAATTTATAAAAAAAACTTAGGGATCTAGAAATTGGAATTAATCATTAATTTAGTTAGTTTGTTCTCACAATTAAATACAATAACATATATTCATAAATGTTGCGTTTGGCATACACTTGGTCTTCACAAGATTGCGACTTGACACTGTACCAAAAAAATGTTAAAAATCCACTAACAAAACTCGAACAAATGCACGGTCTAATAAAAGCCACCACCAACCTTTTACTAGTCCGGTAATTCAACAAGCCACGTTACTACTTATAACGCCCATATCATATGTCGATATTTTAATGTCCACGTGAACTACTGCTCTTTTTTTTATGACCATACTTATATTTGGTGAAAATGTAATTGATCCCTATAATATTATCAAATATAAACAGTAACTATCCTAAAGTTTGGAGAAAAAAACTAAACCAGTCCCTACTAATACTATGAATAAAAAACATGTCACATTGCAGAAATCACATACCTTTAATTTCTAATTACGTATATCAAATTAATCTATATATAGGTTTAGAGAAGTCAATGTAAGACACCAAATATAATAATTTTGTAAACAAAAACTTGGGATCATTTCTGTCATGTTATTTAAAACCGGTACTATCACTATAAAAAAAAATCAGATCGCAGACGGAAACAGTGACAGATTTTGCTTCCCAACGCTCTAATTGGGGACGGCATAGTGACGGAATTTTGTTTTAATGACGTATTTGATCATTTAGTGACAAATTTGTAACAAATTTGGCAGTTTCCAATTGATACATTTTTTTGTAGTGTTTTAACACATCAATCAAAACCATGTTTGCCCAAATGAAATCCAAGTCTAAACAATTGGGGGACAAGTGTAAAAAAATGTAAAGAATTCCCTATATAATCAGCTATTCTTCACTAGTATTTTTCATAATAATCTTTGCCTACATTCTTCCAAGTTCTTCAAGCCAAAAGAAACATTACCTTGACTACATTTCTTTTGAGTAGAATCAATATTTTATAACACAGAAATGGCCACCTCAGTATCAGTACAATCCATCCTTGGTAGTCCTTTAGTAGGATCCTCAAACAATGTTAGAGCTAACATATTTGCTCTACCAAGAAATGCTAGGATGAATGTGAGGTGCATGGCCACGGTATGTACCTGCATTTGCTAGTTAACAAAATTTCATATTTTACTAATTTCCCTAGTTGTGTAACTTTGTGGTTTGTACTAGTTATTTTTGTTAAAATATTAAACATGACTTGACTGTCAACTTATTTGATGGAATTTGCAGGATGGAGAGAAAGAGGAGGTGACACCTGTTACACCTGAGCTGAGCACCATTCCTACACCCACACCCATGCCCAAACGTATTGAACCCAAGGTAAGGATTTACGCTATGTTTGGTAACAGATTTTTTTGTCAAAAATCAGATTTTAAAAATATGGATTTTTTAGTTTTTCAGCCTAAAAATCAGACTATTGCAAAGCAAAGCTAATTTTAGAAAATCCATTTGAATCTTGCATTTACAAATGGCACAATGGCATGGCAGGTGAGCACTGACTTCTTCGACTTATTCGCGTTTAGTGGGCCCGCACCTGAAAGGATCAACGGCAGGCTAGCCATGATTGGATTCGTCGCAGCAATAGCAGTAGAGCTATCCAACGGCCAAGACGTGTTCTCCCAGATATCCAACGGTGGAGTACCGTGGTTCCTAATTACAAGCGGTGTTCTATCAGCAGCTTCATTGATTCCTTTGTTTAAAGGGGTTCGAGCCGAGTCTGAGAAAGGCGGATTCATGACCCCCGATGCTGAGCTTTGGAACGGAAGGTTCGCTATGTTGGGTTTGGTTGCTTTGGCTTTCACCGAGTATGTTAAGGGCAGTGCCCTTGTTTAAGTTAGTTACTATGTAAGGAAATCTGCAGGGAATATGTAATATATTTATGAATTAAGTTGGCATGGCTTGGTTTTACTATTTCCAGTTTTCAGTTCTTTTAATATGGTATTGTTTCATAATTTGTGAGGTACTATTCCTAAACACAATCCTTTTACAAAGCTCTCGCAAACATTCTGGGCTTCTCATTTCAGAGCAAGATCAAGTAGCGTGTACGAAATGCAAAAACACAATGTTGAAGCACAAGTAGTTTCGGGTAAACTTTTTAGAAACTACCTAATTGCTTCAATACAAACTTATTGATAGCTGAAATTTTAGATTTGTGTAATCCTGTTCAATTGGTATGATGGAAAAAAGAGGTGAAAATCGTTCTGTTTAAAGTTTAAATTTGTCAAGAGTAAATTAAACGAAACCACAAGTGAAAATGTGAAACCAAGAAAAGAAAATGAAGAAGTTGATAAAAAAGATAGAGAAAAATTCCGTCCGTTTGCTAATATCAAACACTCAGATCATTAATAAAAAAAAACCAGGATCGACACTTCTGCTACACTCCAAGCCTCAAAACGAGTGTCAGAGAAGAGTCTCATACAATGACTCGTATTTGTTTCGATATATCACAAGCATTTCCAACTAGCTAGTTTCTTATAAACTACTCTTAAGCTTCTAAATCAGTCTTCTACTTACAAAAGCAAATGAGGTTTGCTAACTAGTCTCCATTTGTTCCTCATCATCAGAGGCAACTTCTTCATCCTCCACATGAACATTATCAACACTCCCGTGCTGTTGTTCCGAGGCATCTTCTCCCTCCTCCATATCAGCATTTTTAGCCTCCATTTGCTCTTGTTGCTCATCTGGAACATCTTCTTCGTCCTGAACATCAGCAGTTGGCGGAGGGGGCAACACCTCTGTCACCAAATTTGCCAACTCATCACCACCTTCTTCTCCCAAACGTGTCTCACATTCCTCTACGATCTGTGAAGTAAATTACAAAAGATAAGAAAAAACACCAAGTTTGATCTGCCCAAAAGCATCGAAATCCAAGTGTCCACTACTCTCTAGCGCAAACTAGGGTATCTTTTTGTATTCTAAAAGCGCTACTAGCAAGTTTTGTAACTTAGAAATTAAAACATATGTAACACAAACACTATTGAGCAACTTAAGATAGTTTCAGACTTTCAGTGAGTGCCAGTGTCCACAAGATTCAATAATGGATATATTTAAAAGTACGTTGTCATAAGGTTGAACTATTTACCAATACAAACCCCCACTCAAAACAGTACAACCTTCAAAAATTTGCAAGGTTATGACTTAATGAGACATAAATCTCCCCCTCTTCTTTTTTTAGCCTCAAAGACGTTATAGATGTTTCACACGGCATGCTTTAACATTTCATGCGTAAATATCCAGGTTCTCTTTTGAGACATTAAGATAACAATCAAGATAATCTAAATGTAAGGTTAAAAACTGAGATCAGATAAGAACTGAAATTGAAGGCCAAAGTACCACTCAAGATTGTGTTAGTTACCGGATCAAGTTCAGCAAAAGTAGAGGGTCTTATATTAATGATGTTCAAAACCTCTGCTTTAGCGAGATCATACTTTTTAGATTTATCTATAAAATCTGCAATAATCTCTTTTGTCTGATCACGAGCAGCACTCTGCTCCAAATAATCATAAACCTGAAACACAACCAAAATAATAAACTCCATATAACTCGGAAACAATTAAATCCCAACACGAAACTAAATTTATAGTTGCTTTTGTTTTTTTAAGACAAACCTTAAATTCCGACGGTGCTATGGAGACAAGAACCCTCGTGGGATCTTTTGCGGCTCCTCTAGATCGTAAAAAATCAAGCACTTCACAATTGGTAAGAGCCCCAGCATTGGCATGTAATCTTAAGAAGAAAAGGGAGAGAAAAAGAGACCCAAACAAATAGTGACAAAGTTATGATGTAGGTAAGTTCAAATCAAAGAGAAACTCAAAGCAAACAAGAGATCGAGTATATAAAGCAAATTAGCTTTTTAGGAAACAATGTAAATCACTTACATCTTCATTAACAAATAGATCAGGGGAGCCTAAGACTTAGTTGTTACCGCTCCTACTGTTAATCGATAAAGCCTGCACATTATATTGGAAGTGATAGTGAGTTCTACTGCGTAAAGACCGTTCAGTGAAAAAAGTGCAAACAACTGTTTTCCAATAGATTAGCTGAATTAAACTGTTTTCAACTATACGACTACATGGCTGTGTTAAGAAACTAACTGCTTCTTAAGTTGCAATTATCTGGAGAATAAGAGACTAATCAAATAGTATATCGAGTTGTAGACTTAAATTCTAAAGGATCAGCAATATCTAGAAAGAAAAAACATAAATTTTGTTTTCCATCCAGAAAATTCAGTCCTTAGAACAAGCTGTATTTCTCTTAGTTAAAAAAAAAAACTAATTTACTCTTGATGCAGAAGACTAATTCTTCCTATAAATGTCCTATTAATCATTAAAATCAACAAAGAAATAGCAACCAAAGGTCCCTCTGCCTGACTCAACATGCAAGAACAGTATTCTCTTTTTCTTCGCATCTTCTCAAGAAAATTGTCGTAAATTGCACTAAACAGAGTGTAGGCATGAAGTATAAAATTGTGAGAAGTTTCACTAGCATAAACACATTTACATAGTTAAACATTGCACTGTAAGGAATACAGTACAATGTTCTCTTTTCAGAACACAATAAACAAAGTAATATGGCTAAAAAAAACCATCACATATACACATTATAAACACAAAAAGATGTCGCTCTCCTTTCTAATTTTGCTACCTAATATACTTGCTTTTCAAAAAAATAACAAACTATCAGGTGCTTCTCCAAATTTTCCAATCTATGCTATTTTGCCTCATGAGTCCAACAATGGAAAATAAACTAAGGAACCAGTTGTTTGCACTTCGTACACAAAAAATCAACCAAGTGTTTGCTGTCTTTTTATGTAAAGGAGAATCAAGTTTTTTTTTTTTACAGTATACTTTGTCTGTCATGTCCCTGATTTTGGAGAATCCGAGTTGTAAATGTGTTTTAAAAGAAAAAGATAATAAACATACTTTACACCACAATTCAAAGTAAAACTAAACCTAAACACAGGAATGCCAGACGAATCATGACTGATTTAAGATTTTAATCAAATGTTTAAACAAAACTATTACACTCAGATGATCGTTTGGCCTAAGGGTAGTCATCAATCATCAATGTGAAATGAACAATAAGTAGAAATTTCGGCATGGCCTTTGCGTTCCTATTTGTTTCCATCCAAAGAAAACCTGATCATAAAAACCATGCATATACATACAAATTCAAATGAACACAGTTTCACAATCTTCACTTATAAGCTTTCTGAAACTTTTAAGACGTGTTTCAAATATTCTAAACTTCACAATACAAAACTGTATTATGAAAACATTCATAGTGACTGCATGTACCTATACAACAACTGCCAATACTCAAATGCTACCCAACCATTGTGTATCTAACTAATAAATCAGCTTTCAAATCGTCAAGCACACATAACCTGTTCATCACCTGTCTATCAACATGAGAATAAAACGGACAGAAAACAAGTAAACGGGGTAAAAGAACAATCACACTTTAATAACAGTAGAACACCCCCAAAATTCTAGGACATACAATAGTGACATGGTAAGTCGAATATCTACACTAACATGATAGTCGTACTCCAACACATAAAATGAACTCATATAAAACATGAGGTAGACACCATATAAATAATACAAGAAAACAATCGCATAATCACATAAGTTAATTAATTAAGTATTTCTAAGTCAAGACTCACGAGAAAAAACGAAGTCGGGACTGATCACACATTTGTACCCACTTGTAGTGCCACTAGGATCCAAAGTGCAATGGTGCACCATCTATATTCCGACACTACCGTATGTGACATATAGATATGGGGCCGGCTTTATAAATTGAACAATACTATATTTATTTAAAACAAATATTAACGGATCACTTTTTTACACAAATACTTATCACCGTATCACCACTTTAACTTTTACAATATCACCAATTTCCCAACAAGACCACTTCGATACTTACAATTTCTGGATTTCACTCCAAACATAATATTCTCGTAGAATAAAATAACACCAAATAGAACCCTATAAAATTCTATCCAGCACATGCTGTTCTGTTTAATACATACTCCTAAGAAAACTAAACAAGACACTAGCATACAAACACACAGAATAAATAAACCTATTAAAGATATGATCGGTTTATTCGCCCTTACCAAACCAAACGAGAGCTCGCTTGTCAATACGCTTATTAACCAATTAGAAAAATCAACAGGTAGCACCTTGAAGAGTAGATCAAGAAAGAAAATGGAAACCCGATGACCCCTTGAAGAGTAGGCTAATTCTCTCTCTCTAACGGCGTGTGTGTGTGAATGTATATGTAAGTATTTTTTTTTTTAAAGGAAATATATGTAAGTACTTTACTGTACTGTTTAAGGTTTATGTTTTTAGTTTTATTTATATTAGTAGCCTAGCCCATAAAATTATTCATAACTATAAACACACCCAAAACTATTACATACCTATTTCATTAATATATGATAAATTACACGTATACGCACAAGCACATAAGTTTCCAAGATGTTACATTGTCGAGATGTTTTTATAAGTTTGAAAAAACATTAATAATAAACCAAAATTCTGTTAGGAAATCAGTCGAGCTTAAAGAAAGAAAGACAGAAATTCAAACCGCACGCACACTTTGATAACGGAGTTCACCCAACGATGACTACGTATCCGGACCGCTACACGTGACACTGGTATATATATTATAAGGAGGATTACAAAACGTAATCTATCTTGATCACAAAACTATGGTTATCTCACAAATAGAACTCTCTCTTTACAATATTCTCTCTCGAATATGTGATAACCAAAATACAAGATAGGTGGAACATTATATAGAACTCATAGTGGCTCTTATTACAATTTTTAGTGATGTGAGATAATTAGTTAATATGACCAAAACATATTTGGTTACACAACTCAACAAATTCACCCCCACACACCTTTAGTTTCCATTTAAAAGAAAAGAAAAAAAAAAACGCGTCTACTACGAAATTTAGAACTAAATCTGCCTAACATTGCATCTAGAATTCCACGACAAGTCTTCCACGCTTGGGAAGTATAACGAAGATTGCAATATTCATACCAGAAAAAGAATCATACCAGCTGGGGCGGAGGACATCTGACATGTATACGAAAAAGGGGTGCATTAGCAACCCGACAATTTTAAAAAATGCTGTTTTTTGTTTCTACAAAATTTTCAAAATCATTTGAAACGATGATTCTTGCAATTTATTAAGATAACACTTTGCTTTGTGCAGCTCCCAAAATGTTGATCCTAACTCCGGCCCGGATTAGTAAGCTACGGCCCATCCGCTAGCTAATGATTATATACTTCAACTTGTGACATTAACACTTGTTCCAGCCAACACTTGCCTTAACATAATGTAAGTTTATTGAGTTCCTAATATTTGTTGTTGTGTGTGTAATGTTATCAAGTAACTTACCGTCCGCATAGTCTAGACTCCCCAGATTACTACCTATGGTAAAAGATTTTACATAGAAGCAACTTGTCAAAACACATTACATTATATGCACAACTTATTACAAAGTGTGCAATGATTGGTTAAATTTTTTTAACTTTTATTATTATAACTGATAAGAGTATTGTTACATAAAAGTCAATAGAATACGTTCTAATGCCAATAACATGCTTTCTAGCTTCTCCATTTTGGTGTTTCCAATGATTGGTAAAAACCTTACCAGGTCTTACTGAAAAGTTCTTACTGAGTTTATAAAGTAATAATTTCCTCTTTTGAAATAGTTACAAGTATTTTTAAGCAAAATTTAAATAATATTCACGAAGAGAGTATTAAGAAAGCTGTAATTAACGCATTTTGATTGTTACAATCAAACAGGATGAAAGGTTTCATGTTTCAATTATTTTTCTTTATGGACGTATTAGATTCTCAAATCCTTAAGATTAATGTGCAACATGACGATAAGGACGACCTATTAGATTGTTTTGCAATGCCTATTTTGCAGGGTTCAAACGGATTATTTGGTGAATGCTAATATCTATTAATATTTGTTAAACATTGATCCAGAAGATAGATATGAGCCACCAGGTGTGCAGATCCGGACATCAGGCTAGAAATTTCCAATGCTACCCCTTGAATGGTGTGGCGGACTGGCGGATAGAAATAATATATACTTGAGGAATTCTATACTTCTGAAGGTTATTATAAAAACATACTTTAATGATTGGCGCGATAATTGTGTCGCAAGGACTAAATGGCGCATTTGATATTGAGGTAGGAAAAAATGGGTTCTTTAACTCAAAACTTTGTTTTTATATCCAAACATGTAAGACTGACAAAAAACTGGCCTGCTAACAAGGAAGCGGTTAGAAACTGCAAACAAACAACCCTTGTTCGATTGACCTGAATCATGTATGAAATAATTTTGACCGTTTTTCACTGTCTCGCTTGTTTCAGAAATTTATTTTACTCTTGATCCACCTGCTGCATTTGATGCACATGATAAATGGTTGTAAGGGTAGCCAGTTAGGTAAATCGAACTGACGGGGTATCGAATCTATATCTACAATAAGTAGAGGGGTTTGAGTGTGATTTATACTTTCTGTAGATCCAATCAAGTTTATCTGTTTATGTAGACTGTAGTTATGGTAAGTCACCCCTGTAACTTAGCAGAAAAAATTTAAAGTAAACAAGATCATCACAAGTTTTATCGTAGTATATATCTATCTGTATGTATATGCATATTAATAAAGAGTACGTCTTCTGGAATTGGAATAATGAAAGTTGTTACACTCTATTGTGGGAAATTCATAACATAAAAAGGGTAACCAGTTTTTTATTGCGTAAAATTCAATTAATAGCGAACATAAATTAAAAGGTTGATACATTGAAACCATTTAACGTTCAAAATTTATTAGTCGAAAAAGATGTATAATGTTATGAAGAGATAATTATAGATATATATTCATTAAAAATGATATGGTAAGGAAGATCTTTCAGATTTATTTCTTTATCTAATCGGCTTGTTTAAATTTGTCTACCAACAGAATTTCAAACTAAAAGAAACTCCTATATAACGGATTATATCCCTCTCTGCTGATGTATGACGAATCATTTTCATTTTCTGCAAGTAAGTTTTTATCTCATTTTTTCTTTGCTTTCCAAAGTAAAAGCAACTTTTTCTCCCATGATTTTAGTCTTGAACAATTGGATTGTTTAAATAAGTTTATGATCCACTATACCTTATTTGTGAATATACATCGACACTAACCATATGCTAAAGATACTTCATGTGTTTTAATGAAAATTCTTATATTGAAATCACAGTAATAGGCTAATAGCAAATATGACAGTCGAAATTCCTCATAATCTAGGCTGAAGAGGATATTCTACCTTCATACAGATATATAGTAATCAGTGTTTTCATAATTTCAATGCCAAGTCCACATGAAAATATGAAGTTTTAAGTGATCATGGATAAATATCGAGCTGCAACTTTCGAGCTCAGTGTGTTTGTTTTTAAGTTGTTTATAATTGGATTTTCTTGTTCTAAGCTAAGTTTCTGAATTGCTTTAAGTTGGGTCTTAGACTCTCGGTTACTAGTTGATTTTATTTACATTTTGCTAGCACACATTTACTCAGCTTGAGCCATATTTATTTCAAAATAATCTTAATTTATGCTTTTACTTAGATTCCAAACCTTAGTTTGCTTGGTAAATTATGGCTTGAGTCGTAACTTTTTTTTTAAGAGGCACTAAAATCTCAAGATAATGCTTGCCTATACTCGGGGGAAGGTCGAAATTGTTAAAATTTTAACCAGCAATTTTTATTTATTTTTGTGCTTGATAAATTCGTCTTAACTTGCAGATATGAAAAGAGTAAAGCTTTCCGCAAACATCTTATGGAGGCCACTATTGGTTCTCATCCTTTTGGTACCTTTTCTCGATTCTTTTATATCTGTTAGGACCAGATTTCTGGTCTAAATATTGTTTATTGTCTATTGGTTTTTCACTATAAATCCTAACTGTTGTTAAGAACTAAGACAGTACTGACAGGTTTCAAGTACCAGTTGCAACCTCAGTTGCAACCTTGGCTGACAGGTTTCAAGTACCAGTTGCAACCTCAGTTCTAACCTGTTGTCCAGCAGAATTCTGTTTAGTTCTATTTATCTGCATAACTATTCTTTAATAATAATCATGTGTTTTAAAGTATGCAGGATATATTCTCAAATGATCTTAAAGGATTAATATGTGGTTATTGAGGAATATCAAAGTGTTAAGGAAAGATGTTGTATTAAAGTTGTAAAGAGATTAATTTATAAGGTTGTTTCCTTTTGAATATGATCTCTTCTATTATGATTATCCTTATCACTTGTGTCAAATCTTTGATCTTTATATATTCAGTAAAGACACGTTTGAAGATTGACTATATGGAGTTAAATGATATGGAAAGATAGAATCTTTAAAAGATATTATCTTTATATGTTTCCTAGTTAAAGGAAAATACTAACTCCTACTTTTAAGCTTGTTATCAATCAGGTATCAACCAATGATGATTGGAGTCAATCAATGCTGAAGTATCACGCAATGCATGGGAAGATTGAAGCAAATCAACAAGTCAAAAACAATCAAAAGATATTGAAGAATAGAAGATTGTTTTACTTGCATATATACTTGATAACTTAGCTTGTAAAAGTTTGTGTGTTCTAAA
Organism: Primula vulgaris; assembly: GCA_963920805.1. Taxonomy (NCBI): domain Eukaryota; kingdom Viridiplantae; phylum Streptophyta; class Magnoliopsida; order Ericales; family Primulaceae; genus Primula; species Primula vulgaris. Next base: position 3,954,107 of record OY987216.1, on the reverse strand, counting down.
TTATAAAGAACTTATTTTCTAGAGAGAATACACGTGAGCTTCAAAAAGAAAACAATGGTGGGATGCCATTGATTTATATTTGATAGTTATAGAGTAGGAGCAATATAGTGATAGGCAGAAAAACCTAGAGGGAGTCTAAGTTTTTCATTAAGACTTGAGTCATATATTGTAAGCTTTTTATAATATCATAATCTGGGTAAGTGCCCCGGAGACGTAGCCTAGTTAGGTGAACTCCGTTGTTAAATGTGCGTGTGAATTATTTTCAAGTACATTTAATTTTAAAACAGTTCTGTCCATTAATACACTTGGTTCCAACTGCAGTTCCAACCTCACTTAGAACCTTATACACTTGGTTCCAACTGCAGTTCCAACCCCACTTGGAACCTTACTGCAAAACTGCATCTAGAACAGCGGATAGGAATTTCAATTGGTATCAGAGCTTTACACTAGACTTTACTTAGTGTTGATCCTGTGTTCTAATAAAAATGGACTTAATGAGGGAAGGAAACGCCTTCAACAAACCTCCATTGCTTGAAGGAGGAGTAAACTATGGAGTATGGAAGATCAGAATGAGGTCCTTCATCAAACAGCAGAATGAACAGGCATGGAAAACTGTGATGTATGGATGGGAGGCTCCAACTGCCATTGATAGTGAAGGAGAACTGGTCTTTATACCTGAAGACAGATGGTCTGCTGATGAAGACAGGAAATCAAGTGCCAACTCAACAGCCATAAACTTGATTTTTGCTGGTGTAACTCTCAGTGTATTCAGGTATATTTCTCACTGTGAAACTGCTAAAGAGGCATGGGATATTTTGCAAGTTACTTTTGAAGGAACTACTAAAGTAAAAGCTTTCAAACTTCAACAGTTAACTTCTCAATTTGAAAACCTAAGAATGGAGGAAGATGAAAATATTGAACAATTTAATGGTAGAATCTGCCACATTGCTCATCAAGCTGGAACCTTAGGTGAAAAATACAGTGATGCTAAACTTGTTAAGAAAACTCTTAGATCACTTCCAGAAAGGTTTGAAATAAAAGTTACTGCTATTGAAGAATCTACAGACTTAGATAATCTTAAACTTGAAGAACTTATAGGAAATCTAAGCACTCATGAGCTGAAATTTTTTAAACCAAAAAGACCAGAAAAGGGAATAGCATTTCAGGGTAAGAAATCTGAACCTAATGTCTGTGATAAAATAAGTGATGAAGAACAGCTAGCTTTCTTTGCTAAAAAGGTTTTCAAAAAGTTTTACAAGAGAAAAGAGGATGATACTGGTTCTTCTAAAAACTTTCAGAAAAAGGATAACCAATTTAAGACAGAATCCAGGTTCAATAATAACTCTACTGGTAAGTGGAATTCTAAAGAGAAGGATAACAAAGATTATAAGCCTAAAGAGATTCAGTGTAGAGAATGTAGAGGCTTTGGTCATATTCAGGCTGAGTGTGCTAATACTTTAAAAAGGAACAAAAATGCCTATATATCCACTCATAGTGATAGTGATTCTGAGAGCAACAGTGATGAAGAGGATGAGTCTAATTTTGTTAACTTTATGGGAATAATCACTGAAAAAGAATCTACTTATGAAAGTGACTGTGAACATGTTTCAACTGAAGTTACAACCACTCTTAAAACCTACAGCAGTGATGAGGAAGAACCTTCTGATGAAGACATTTCCCAGCAATATCTTGTTCTTTATGAAAAGTATAAATGTCTGAGTAAACAAACCTTGATCATAAGCAAACTTAATGTTAATCTAAAAGATGAGGTTAAAAGTCTTACTGAGAAGATGAACTTACAACTGGCTGAACTTACTGAAACCAAAAAGAAAATAAAACTGATGAATGTTTCTGCTTCAGAAAAATTAGATTACATGCTGTCATATTCTAGAGGTTCTAAAGATATCAGTGGTCTAGGTTACTATGGTGGTAAAAGTACAGGAAAAACCACCTTTATTGAAGCTGTTGCTAAAGCTAAAACTCATAATTTTGAAAACAAGGTTAGAAGCTCAGTTGCAACCAGAGTTGCAACCAGGAATAAAACTCAGGTTTTTGTAAAGAAGGTTGGAAGCTCAGTTATAACCTCAGTTGCAACCATGAATAAACTGAATAGCTTTAAGAATAAAAGTAATTTTAGGTTGAAGCTGTGTAATTTCTGCAAGAAACCTGGTCATTCTGAAATCCAGTGTTATTTGAAAAGAAACAGAAGGTATATTTCTCAGAAAACCTGGTTAGCTTCTATTAATAAAAATTTGAACTGGGTCTGGAAAGTTAAAGAAAAAGCTATCTTAATTGCTAACAACAAAGCTGTCATTAACTCTTTGAATGCTGTTACTTCTAATGATTGGTATTTTGACAGTGGTTGCTCTAAGCACATGACAGGTACTGCTAGTCTCCTTAAAAATGTCACCACTCTTACAGGAAACACTGTTGTGTTTGGAGGTGGAGATACAGGTAAAATTGTTGGTAAAGGTACCTTGAACAAACCTGGAATGCCTGATATTGAGGATGTTTTTCTTGTTGATGGTCTAAAAGCTAATCTTATTAGTATCAGTCAACTCTGTGATAACAAAATGATTGTTAAATTTGACAAAGAAAGGTGTCTAATTACTAATCTTAACAATGATTTAATCATGACTGGAGTTAGATCAACCAACAACTGCTATGTGTTTGAAAAAGCTGAAAAAGAATTGCCTCAAAGTAGGTGTAATCAAGCCATTACTAATAATGTGGATATTTGGCATAAAAGGCTTGGGCATGTGAATTACAAAACTCTTGATAAGCTTGTTAAAAATGAATTGATAAGAGGAATTCCTAAACTGAGTGCTAAAACTCAAAGTGTCTGTGGTGACTGTGCTATAGGTAAACAAACCAAAAGTATTCACAAAAGTATAAGTCAAATCTACACTAAGAGAGTCCTAGAACTTCTTCATATTGACTTGATGGGGCCTATGCAAACTGCTAGTATAGGTGGTAAGAAGTACATTCTGGTAGTTGTTGATGACTTCTCCAGATACTCTTGGGTAGTGTTCTTAAAAGATAAGACTGAAACTTTTGAACTGTTCAAAACTTTGTGCTTAAAACTTCAACTTGAAAAAGGTTCAACCAGTGGTAATATTGCTAGGGTTAGAAGTGATCATGGAACAAAATTTGAGAACAGTAAGTTTAGAGAGTTCTGCAACTCCTTAGGTATTAGTCATGAGTTCTCTGCTCCTAAGACTCCACAGCAAAATGGCATAGTTGAAAGGAAAAATAGAACCATTCAGGAAATGGCTAGAGTCATGCTTAACTCTAAGAAACTTGCCAACAGATTTTGGGCTGAAGCTGTTAATACTGCCTGTCATATAGTTAATAGAGTTTATATTACTAAAGGCACTTCCATGACAGCTTATGAAATATGGAAAGGTAGAAAACCCAATGTTAAGTATTTTCAAGTCTTTGGGTGTGTCTGTTACATTCTCAGAGATAGAGAGCATCTTGGTAAATTTGACTCTAAAAGTGATAAAGGGATTTTTCTTGGTTATGCTCAAAATAGTAGAGCATTCAGAGTCTTCAATCAAAGAACCAACTGTGTTATGGAATCTTATAATGTGTTATTTGATGACCTAAAAACTGTTGATGAGATTACAGGTGATAATGAACAGCCTGAGATTGCAGAAAAAGACAAAGAAGAAACTCAACAAACTAGGAGTCCCATAGTGGTTGGAAGTCCAGTTGCAACTGAAGTTACAACTGAGGTTGGAACTGAGGTTGGAACTGAAGTTGAAACTCAGAATTCAACAGAATCAGAAGAAGATGGATCTGCTATGCCAACAACAAGCAAGCCACGCTATGTGAGGACTCAGAAAAATCACTCTCTTGACAATGTCATAGGAGAAGTTGCTTCAGGTATGAAAACCAGAGGTAAAAGAAATAATGTTGTTCACTTTGCTTGTTATATTTCTCAGTTAGAACCTAAGAATATAAAAGAAGCTTTAGAAGATAGTGAATGGATTATAGCTATGCAAGATGAGTTGCATCAATTTGAGAGAAATGATGTATGGACTTTAGTACCCAGACCTTCTAATAAAAATATTATAGGGACTAAATGGATTTTTAGAAATAAAAGTGATGAGGATGGAGTTATTATCAGAAATAAAGCTAGGTTGGTAGCTCAGGGTTATACACAAATTGAGGGAATTGATTTTGATGAAACCTTTGCTCCAGTAGCTAGAATTGAATCCATTAGAATGCTACTGTCTCTTGCATGTCTGTATGATTTTAAACTGTTTCAACTTGACATAAAGAGTGCTTTTCTGAATGGTGTGATTAATGAAGAAGTTTATGTCTGTCAACCTAAGGGATTTGAGGATCCTAACTTTCCTGAACATGTCTATTTGTTAAAAAAGGCATTGTATGGCCTAAAACAAGCTCCTAGAGCTTGGTATGATAGATTAACCAAGTACTTGATTGAAAAAGGCTTTAACAGATGAGGAGTTGATAAAACTTTGTTTACTAAGAAAACCACAAAGGACATAATAATTGCTCAAATCTATGTTGATGACATTGTCTTTGGCTCTACTTCTAATAAAAGGATAGAAGAATTCATTTCTGATATGAAGAATGAATTTGAAATGAGTGGTGGAGGTGAACTAACTTACTTTCTAGGATTGCAAGTTAAACAGAATGAGAAAGGCATTTTTCTGTGCCAAAGTAAGTATGCAGACAATCTTGTTAAAAAGTTTGGTCTGAGTGAGAGTAAAGAGAAGAGAACTCCTATGAGTACTACCCTTAAACTGTCCAAAAATGATAAAGGTAAAACTGTCTGTCCAAGTCTTTATAGATCCATGATTGGAAGTTTGCTGTATTTAACTGCTAGTAGACCAGACCTTTGCCTAAGTGTAGGAGTTTGTGCCAGATATCAGGCAAATCCTTTAGAACCTCATCTTCTAGCTGTCAAAAGAATTCTAAGGTATGTAAAAGGAACACTTCACCTAGGCCTATGGTATTCCAAAGATACAAACCATTTTCTAAGTGGCTACTGTGATGCAGATTGGGCAGGAAACATAGATGATAGAAAGAGTACTTCTGGTGGTTGTTTTTATTTTGGAAACAACCTTGTTTCTTGGTTCAGTAAAAAGCAAAATTGCATATCTTTATCTACTGCTGAGGCAGAATATGTTGCAGCTGGAAGTGGATGCACTCAACTTATTTGGATGAAACAGATGTTAACTGATTATAATGTCAAACAAGAAATATTAACTTTGTTTTGTGATAACAAAAGTGCTATAGATTTAGCTAAAAATCCAGTTCAACATTCCAGAACCAAACACATTGATCTAAGGCATCATTTTATTAGAGAACTAGTTGAAGAAAAGAGCTTAATTTTAGAACATGTTTCAACTGAAAGACAATTAGCAGATATTTTCACAAAGCCCCTTGATACAAACAAGTTTGAATCATTAAGAAGTGACATAGGGGTATGTCATTATCAATCTAATTGAATACTTTTGCTAAATATGTCTGTGTTGAGTACCTTTAATAATTTTTATTTCTAAGGTTAAAGTCTTATTTTGAGCTATGATGTTTTTGTTTTGAAAAAGCCGCTTTTTGGTGTCTCAAAAACAGATGTGAGGTAACTTGTCCTTAAAAACCTCTCTGGTAATAGAGTTGCAAGCACAAAGTGCATATTTTTTTGGTTGGTTGCAAGTTCAGTTGCAACCTCAGTTGAAACCTCATACTCTCTATAACTGGTTAGAAGTTCAGTTACAACTCCAGTTGAAACCTCGTGTTAAAAATACTGGTTGCAAGCTCAGTTGCAACATCAGTTGAAACCTCAGTCTATTCTATAACTTCCAAGACAAAGTCTTGTTATTTTTGACATCACTTATACTCTTTCCTTGCTGAGGTCATCAAACTAGTTTTTGTGTAGAAATAAAAACGGATTTGCTCAATTTAAGCTCCTACGATTTAATCTTTATTAGAGTTATTCTTTGATAAACATATTTTCTTGAGTAAATTGCTAGGTTTCTTTTGTTCCCCTAAAAGTTAGATATCTGTTTAAGTGTTCTTTATCTTGAATCAAGTCAAATTTCCTTTAAAAGCTTCAATTTTTGAATTTTCAAATTTTGGATGAATCTGTTTTGAAAAAGGAATGTTTATCTGTGTAATTGGCTGAAGTTATCTTAATGCCAACTGTTTCTGTCGTGATTATAGTATGATTTATTTTTCAAAATTCTGTTGATAAAATGCTTCCTATTTTTAAGCTAAAATCTGTCTCTAAATTGATTTGCATGTATCTATTTCCAATTTCAAAAAGATTTGGTCTTTATTGCTATTTATACTAACTTCTTTTTACTATCCAAAATCAATTACTCTTTACAGAATTACTCTCTCTCCCTATCTCTGTAAAATCGTTAGTCCTCTGTAAAACCCTAGTTTTTCAGAAAAACCCACTACCAGGTTCTAAGTACGGTTGAAACCTCCCAGTTGAAACCATGTCCAAAAACCCCAATTCTGATGATGATTGCACCCTCAGAGATTTTCTGAATAAATCACCACCTCGTCAAGGTTCCAAATCAAAGGTAAGTGAGTCTTCCTCACCCAAAATTAAGCGCACTAAGAAGCGTGCTAGAAGGAATTTTGATACTGACCCTGCTATAGCTAAGTTTGAGTATGTTCCAACAGTCAATAATGTTGATCCTCGTTTCTGGAGTAGGACAACATATAGGAGGTTTAGGGGAATGGCTAGTAAAGAAATTCTGTGTGAAAGAAGGCTTAATTTGGTTAGCTATCCTCATATACAGGTGTATGTTGAGAAATTACTCTCTGCTGTTGGATTAGCCAAAACTATTTGTTATGCAGACTCCTATTACCCTGCTGTTGTAAAAGAATTCTATTCCAATTTGAGCAGTGGTGTCTTTGAAGAGGGTAATCCTAAGTATGGAAGGGTGTTTTTGAGAGGTGTAACTTTGGATTTCACTCCTAAGTTGATTAATGACTATCTGTGTTGTCCCAGTCCTACTGTAGACAACAATGTTGAACCAGATTTAGAAATTCTAGCTTTAATTCTAACTGGGAAGAACACTAGGTTTGATGGTTTTTCCATCAAAACATCCTCTCTCACATTAAGTGCTGCTGTGTTGCACAAAATAGCTAGGTTTAACTGGACACCCACCAAACAATCTTCAAAAGTCAACAAAGATATGGCTATTTTTCTGTACAAGATTATGTCTTCACTACCCATCAACTTTGGCCTTCATATCTTTAATCTTATAAAGGAATTTAGTGATGATAATTCACCATCCATTCTGCTTCCTTTCCCCTGCCTCATATCTAGTCTTATTCTGGGCCAAGTCTCTTCTCTTGGTAGAGATTCCCCAATAAGTATCAAGAATGAACCTTTCACTGAGTGTCCAACTGCCCTATATATTTCTGCTAAGCTGTTAAAGGAAGGGCATGTCAATGATATTTCTGGTGAGAAAGGTAAAGAAAAAGAGGCAGAGCCTTCTGCTGCCTCCTCCACAAAGAAGAAAGGAGTGAGGTGGTATTTGAAACAGAGATTGGCTTACAATGAAGAGAGGAGAGCTGAATTGGATACTGATGATTATCTGATCAAAGAGCTGTTGGCAAATACAGTTGAAGATGAAGAAGAAGATAGTAGTGAAGCTACTCATAGCAATGATGGTTTTTCAATCAGCAGTGATGATGAAGTTGATGAAGATGTGGTTCAAGACAGACCTCTTAGGGAAAAGGCACCCTTTACAGACATTCCAAGTGACTAGTGTGTCCTGGTTCTGTCAAATAGGGGGAGTAATGGGTGAAAGTTTATGTGTTTTTCAGTTTGATGTTTTCAAGACTTTATTATTTTGATGTTTTCAAGACTTTATTCTGTTTTTCAATTATGCTGTATTAAGACAATTTTATGCCTGTTTGGTTTTAATCTGTTTGGTCTTAATCTATTTGGCTTTAATAATTCTGTAATTTTCTTCTGAAAATATCTTGATATCTTGTTGAAGTATGAATGCCTTTAAACTTGAAACAGGTCTGAAAACTTACTTGTGCACATACATTGTGCTTATATAATATGCCTGCAATTCTAACATACAGGGGGAGCTTACTGATATTGAATTTGCAGGTGGTTGGGATGAGTTATAAACTTTATTGATTTGTCAAAACCAATGACAAAGGGGGAGATTGTTAGGACCAGATTTCTGGTCTAAATATTGTTTATTGTCTATTGGTTTTTCACTATAAATCCTAACTGTTGTTAAGAACTAAGACAGTACTGACAGGTTTCAAGTACCAGTTGCAACCTCAGTTGCAACCTTGGCTGACAGGTTTCAAGTACCAGTTGCAACCTCAGTTCTAACCTGTTGTCCAGCAGAATTCTGTTTAGTTCTATTTATCTGCATAACTATTCTTTAATAATAATCATGTGTTTTAAAGTATGCAGGATATATTCTCAAATGATCTTAAAGGATTAATATGTGGTTATTGAGGAATATCAAAGTGTTAAGGAAAGATGTTGTATTAAAGTTGTAAAGAGATTAATTTATAAGGTTGTTTCCTTTTGAATATGATCTCTTCTATTATGATTATCCTTATCACTTGTGTCAAATCTTTGATCTTTATATATTCAGTAAAGACACGTTTGAAGATTGACTATATGGAGTTAAATGATATGGAAAGATAGAATCTTTAAAAGATATTATCTTTATATGTTTCCTAGTTAAAGGAAAATACTAACTCCTACTTTTAAGCTTGTTATCAATCAGGTATCAACCAATGATGATTGGAGTCAATCAATGCTGAAGTATCACGCAATGCATGGGAAGATTGAAGCAAATCAACAAGTCAAAAACAATCAAAAGATATTGAAGAATAGAAGATTGTTTTACTTGCATATATACTTGATAACTTAGCTTGTAAAAGTTTGTGTGTTCTAAATTATAAAGAACTTATTTTCTAGAGAGAATACACGTGAGCTTCAAAAAGAAAACAATGGTGGGATGCCATTGATTTATATTTGATAGTTATAGAGTAGGAGCAATATAGTGATAGGCAGAAAAACCTAGAGGGAGTCTAAGTTTTTCATTAAGACTTGAGTCATATATTGTAAGCTTTTTATAATATCATAATCTGGGTAAGTGCCCCGGAGACGTAGCCTAGTTAGGTGAACTCCGTTGTTAAATGTGCGTGTGAATTATTTTCAAGTACATTTAATTTTAAAACAGTTCTGTCCATTAATACACTTGGTTCCAACTGCAGTTCCAACCTCACTTAGAACCTTATACACTTGGTTCCAACTGCAGTTCCAACCCCACTTGGAACCTTACTGCAAAACTGCATCTAGAACAGCGGATAGGAATTTCAATATCCTTTTCATTGCTGTATACATACAAATTGATGTAGGTCTTATCATTTTCCTACCTGTAAGTGTTTGTTTGTTAACATATCAATCATACCGAATAGCCACAACTTCTTGTAAACAAACACAATTACAGGAGAAACGCTGATACATCTCAAATGAATTACCTCAAGATTATAGCACTATCACTAACACACTCCTTTCAGAAAACAAATAAATATTCTCAAAGCTATGAAAACTATGTTAACTCGTTTTATGCAGGAGGAGCACCCCCTTAAGTTGAATCAGTTCAGAGGGAGAGTTACCCTTTACCAATATACCATTTGCAACTTTACATTTTTACCTTTACCATTAGCAACTTTACTTTACGTTTTGACAGTCGTTTTCTTCTAGTAGCTTACAATTTCCTCTACCTCTCTGATCCTGTGAACTGTTTTTGACAAAAAATGTGCACTTGGTTGAAGAAAATATTTGAATTCAACAATATGCTTTCCAATTTTACTTTCTTTTTTAAGCCTTGAAAAATAAAAGAGAGATTTTTGTACTCAACAAAGACGTTCATCAACCCCAATTTGAAATGTAACAGTTATCTTCGAATTCTCAAATTTGTGAATTTTCATTTTCCTTTTCTAGTCGTGATTGTTGACATAAATCAAAACAGGTTCAAGCTGAATGTTTAGGTCAACGATCTTGAATTTGGAATCAATGTCAAGTAGTTGATGAAGAATTGTAGTTTTGGAGATGATTGATTCTCTATGTTTATTTATTGTTTTGAATTTTATTATCAATCATTTCTTAGCAAATTTTGATTTGGCTTGGCAATCACTATCTTCTATGTATTGTATTTCTCTCTATAATTATAGTTTGGACTTAGGTAATAGCCTTATTTTACAAATGTAGGCAATTTCAACTTTGCTGATCACGAAGATATATTTGATCACCAAAAATATCGATCACATCGTTGACATGCAAACAGAGCAAATTCGCAAAAAATCTATTTCGGAAATCGAGTCCACTGCGAGGTTGCTAACTCCACTAAATTCATCGGCATTGAACCTAGCGAGAGCTCTTGGTTCGTCCCTTGAAGGGATTGACCTAGATTTTGAAGCTATTCGAACCAAGGCAAGTAGACAATTCATTTGACTTAGCAGAAGTTTATGCTTATATATAAAAAGCATTTTTTTCCTTTAAGCTTACCTGTGAACTTCTTTTTTTCCTATACATGGATGTGCATTTAAGCTACTCGTCTCTTTCCTTTTCATTTATAACCTCTAAGGTTCGAAGTTCATAAGTCTTAAAAATCCTTTTTTCACTCAAGTTTCACGACTTTTACTTAGACCTTTATAACCTCTATAAACTTGATTATATGTTCGTTGAAATAGCATTTTATCCCTCTTAGTCTCATGATATAATCTAACCTTTTTAGTCATATAAATGTCTTTTGTTCTCAGTAGTGAGAAAGTAACTTTTTATATTCCCCTGTGAAGGTCGTACCGAAACAACTACATATGGCTTTTCTTGTTGCAGCTTTTAAGCAATTAAGTTTGAATTTTGTGATTGCCAGAAAACACTAATTTGGAAAAAGAATAAGACAATTCAATGCTATAACATCAAGTTTTATGAGGAAAAAAAAGAAAAGAAAAAGCGAGGCACGAAAGCAGCAACAAATCAATGATATGGCATCACTTGTTCAGACAATGAGATATTATATTGTACTGGCTATAAACTTGACTGGCTATTATATTAATAATCAGTAACATATTTATTTTGTATATTTTTTAGATTGCTCCAACTTTATTCGTTGCATTTTCCACAATTCCCCATGTGTCACAAGTAGCCTATATGAGATCAGACGGGGAATTTTACTCTTTCTACGGTAATGGGCACCAGACGTTTGCAGTATTTTCAAATGATTCTTCGACGACACACTCAGTCTATATTCAACCGGTAAATCGTGATAATGGGAAGGTATACGGAGAGGCTAGTTCCCTAAATTCTTCAATCTTTGTTAACAATTTAACCTTATTTCAAGAAGTTTTAGAGGATCATAAAGTGCATTCTTTATTCTTAAATGTCGATTGGAGCGAAGATAAAATGATGTTCGTTTATTGCGTACAAGTTGATGGGAAGGGGATGATTTCTATGAGTTTTCCGTCGAAAATCGCGAAGGATTATTTTAAGGATATTGATTTTCGAGGCGGGTTTCTGCACTTGGCTTCAAAAGATGGGAAGCTTATTTTGGATACCAGGGAGTCAGAGGCGGAGAGTTCTCAATTCACGACGAATAAGACATCTGTTTCGGCGGTCAAAACAGTGAATCGCTTAAAAGAAAAGGATATTCCTTTGAAATGCAACAACTTAAGTGATGAGATTTTTGGAAAATTTAAACACAGGCCACATTGTTCAAGTATTGATATTGCTGGAATTCCATCGGTATGTAACATTTCGTCATGGTTTTTAAGATTAAATTTTCAGTCTTTCAGCTTATATCCTGGTAAATTTGACTCCTTAGACTTAAGTGGTAATGCTTCTGTATTTTCTTTTTCATTTACGGTATGAGGAGCAAGGATAATGTTTGATAGCATTGATAAATAAATAAGCTGCTTATTGCCATCTGCTTCTGTGCTTCTATAAGGTGATTATGCCTTTCTTTTTGTTACTCGTACCACTAACTTGCTAATCTAACTCTTTTCAAGTATTCTTAGCAGTCCTCTCTGAGACAATTAAGCACTTTCTCATACAAATATCGGAACCTTACTATTTCCTAAAGCAGCTTTTAACAACATATTAGAACGCTTGGAAAACATCCTTCCTGTAACTAGACAGTGAAGTAAGTTTTGAAACAGGAGTGTTAAAGGGCTCTAGTATTACCAAACTTGAAAATTTATCAAATTTATCTCAACTTCTATGCAAAATTGGTAACCATTTTGACCTAAGAAATCTAGATTAGGCGATTCATCATATTCACATTAATCATTTTTTCTCTGTGAATTGAAATTTTGTTCTTTTTTGTTTTTTCTTTGTCTTCAGATCTATGTTTTAGGTTACCCGGAGGAAGATTTCGACAGCAAAGTCTTTGAAAAAAACCAGACAGCACGCACACTGGTTGTCATCAAAGGAGTGATATTATTTATATCCGTTTGTACATTCACAGGGTTGTTACTGTGGTTGGCCAAAAGAGAAATCTGTTTATGTGCCTCATTAATAAAACAGAAGGAAGCGACTCAGCAGGCTGAGAGAAAAAGTATGAAGAAAAGTCTCGCCTATGCTATAGCAAGCCATGATATACGTGCTTCTTTATCGACCATTACTACTTTGATAAAGATCAGTCAAGATGAAACCCCGGTTAGTGAAGGTTTGATGGAAAACTTGACGAGCATGAAAAATAGTGCAAAACATCTTCTAGGTAAATCATTTTGTTTTTTTGAGCAGTGTATATGGACTGCCTTTTCACCCTCCTGATTACTTTAGTCTAACGTGGTCATTCTAGGGCCATTAGATCAACAAGGTTAAGTAAAAAGTAAAAACAGATCGCGTTTGCTAGTTGATCAAACGATTTGGACTCACCACTTTAGCATTTCCTCACTCGTTTCTCCTTGCCTAGCCAATATAACATATTGCAAGAAGCATTTTTAATGCAAATTTATAACCGCTACTAGTTTTAGTAAAAACAAATAAGAGCACGGGTTTGTAACCACTTTCTATGTTATTTTTGGCAGCCAACGGAAAGAAGCAAGGCAAATAGCTATCCCAGAATTTTGATATTGTATTTGAAGTTCGTTTTTATTCTCTCTTTTTTTTCATCTTTTCTTGAAACCACCATTAGAGTTGGTTTGGTATAGGTTTTATCTCAAGTTTTCTTGAAATGGGCACTGCAACATTTTTTACGTTCAACCCATAAGTGTGCCAAATGGCGGGGCTCATTTTCATTGATGCAAGAATGATGAGTTGATTTAGCCCTTCTTTTTGTATAAACTAGATATTAATAGCGATAGAATTCTGTGATTATTTAACAAACTTGAGTTTTTGTATTTTTGGTATCTGCATTCGGATGTTTATTGGATGCAAAGAGTTCTCATACCTCTTGACCCACAAGAACCTAATGCAAAAATTCTTGAAAAATATAATCCATAAAGCTTTTTGAATCAACCATTTTAAAATCCATGCCTGGCAGGCGCCCAATCTTTTAAAAAACCAATGCGGTCATCATTCTTAGACTTAAGTCGTAAAAGAAATATACGACTATGAGACAGCAGTTTTCCTTTTCATTCTTATACATCGACTATGAGACATAATATATTTACATGATGTCCGCAGAGATTCTAACTACTGTGCTCGATGCGAGTAAACTAGAAGCTGGGAAAATGACGCTCGTTGAAGAAGAATTTAACTTGGTCCAACTCATTGAAGAAACTGTGTATATGCATTATCCCGTTGGGTTGAGCAAGGGAATAGATGTGATTTTTGATACCTGTGATGGCTCGATATTCACATCATCCAGTGTAAAAGGAGACAGTTTCAAATTGAAACAAATATTAAACAATTTGCTAAGCAATGCCGTTAAGTTCACAGATAAAGGCCATGTCACTGTTCGCGCTATGGTGAAAGAACCAAACATTGAGAGAGAGATCATATCCTCTAATAGCCACGGGGTAATGAAATTTTTATCGAAGCTTTTTTGTAAGAATTGTACATGCTTTAATAGTTTGGATGGTATTCAAGGGCAAAAGCGGGGTGATGTGGAGTTTGTAATTGAGGTTGAGGATACAGGAAAAGGAATACCGAAAGATAAATATAAATCTGTTTTTGAAGATTTCGTGCAAGTCGAGGAAACAGCTTTTGGAAAAGGTGGTAGCGGTTTGGGGCTTGGCATAGTTCAATCTCTAGTAAGTTATAATTACTTCTGTTGGATTGATTTTTTTGCAGGCTTGTTACTTTCATCCAATTAACAAGTAGCATGATACGCAACAACCAAAATTTCACAATTTAGTTACAATTTTAGACCAAATCCAACAAGTAATACACTGACCTATCAAGATTCCTGAGTGCTTAAGAGGCTAAACTCTAGAGTCGATGTACAAATTGCTTAATTTTGTAATGATTGGTGCGTGACAGCATGTTTATTTCATAAGTACTAAATAAGTTAGCTCGATATATGAATCATTTGTTTTTTGTAGGATGTTATAACTTATAAGCACCAAAGACGTATGCAATAGTCATAAACGAATACAGTAGAAAATACACCAGAAAATATACACCAGAAAATTTGCACTTCGGGTGTTTGGCCCACCTGTCTGGTTTTCTTGTTAAAGTGTAATCTTTTAATTTTGGTGTTTATTGTAAAACAAACAGAATCGTTACTAATCTAATTGATTTCTAGGTGCGCTTGATGGGTGGAGAAATAAAAATTGTCGATAAGGAGCACGGTAGAAAAGGCACTTGCTTCACATTCAACATTTTTCTCACCTCCTCTCATATTGAATCGAATTTGGCTCAACAACAAAGTCATCCACACAAAATCGACGATGGTTTTTTGTTCAAATTTCTTCAAAATCCCGTTGCACAAAGCCGATCACCACCTCATAAATTGGAAGGTTCCCATGTTGTACTCGCAATGGCAAGCAAAGGACGACTGATAATTTTGAAAAAGATTATCGAGCATTTGGGCATTAAGGTAACTATAGTTGATCAAGAAAAAAATCTTATACAAGTGATTATAGAGACTATGGTCAATTTAGCTCCATCTAAGCCGAATTCTCCAAACAACAATGAGTTATGTTACATCGATTATCTTTATAAATCCGATTCAATCAAATCTACTAAAAACAACGATATTCACGGGAAAAAGTCAAACTCAAAAATGCCTTCAAGCTTTACCCTTATTTTAATTGATTCTTGTATCGTAGCTTCTCCCGACCTAACTTCAGCTTTGAAGAACCTTAAGAAAGAAGTACGAAGTTCCATGTGTAAGGTGGTGCTGCTAGAAAATCTTGTCACAAGATCAAAATATGATGTGTCAATTTACGATCACATTGTGACTCGACCATTTCATGGGTCATGCGTATACAAAGTACTAATAAAATTGCCTGAGTTTGGCGGTGATTATAGATATACTTCTAAAAGTCTCGAAATTGGGGATAATGTTAAATCAAAAGGAGTTAGTTTTGAGCATCCGCTCGAGGAAATAGTGACACGTAAGCATGAAGTGAAAGACCCCGCGAAGCCATTGACAGGGAAGAACGTTTTGGTTGTTGACGATGATGGGGTTTTGCAGATGGGAACTAAAAGAATGCTTGAAAAACTCGGAGCTAAAGTTCATGTTTGTGTGAATGGTAAAGATGCTTATGATCATGTTTGCGAAGTTTTGGGTAATCGAATGGCAAAAGGGAAATTTCAAGCACTTCCGTACGATTGTATTTTCATGGATTGTGAGGTACGTATGTCAATACAAGCTCCAATATTTGCCTAGAAGGCCAATAATTTTATTTCTGAAAGCATAAACATGAAAACGATTCAAACTTTTCTCCATTAATTTTTCAACCTGTTTCACTTTTCATTATCGTAGAATTTCTATATTGTAAAATGTATTTAAATCATGCAAAGTTATCATCGGGAACCTAAAAATTAATTTGTCAATTTTCGAATGCAGATGAATGAAATGGATGGATACGAATCAACAAAGTTGATACGAAAGGAAGAGTTAAGATACAACTTATACATACCAATCGTCGCGCTCTCAAGCCATGCGAAAGAATCTGCAGAAGGAGAAATCAGAACGAAACGTGCTGGAATGGATTATTATCTGGAAAAACCATTGAAGATGGCAAAATTGTTGGAAGTTATTAGATATGTCGACACAAATATGGATCACTAAAGCTAAAGTTATTGTTATTCCACCAGATAGAAAAAACTTAAGTTCTTAGGCTAGTTTTTTTTTTCCGCCAAAAGTTCAGTCGCTGCACATGTTACATAGGATAATTAGGTCGGGGGTGTCACTATTTTTGCATATATGAACTTTCTAATTTGGATTTTGTAGTTTTGGTGTGCTAATAAATATTCTGGAAACGTATGTGGATATCTCCTCAATTTTATTGGAGTAACTTATAAAAGGTTGAAATTATCTTTTTTTAAATAAATCTCTTTGGACACGATATCCAAGATTGTATGTTTTCTTTAGACATTTTCTTTTTGAAATATCGAATTTGTTTAAAAGCTTTTTATCAACATGAAAATAATGAATTTTAAAATCTGCTACCAGATAATTTGAACTTCTGTAATTTTCTTTAATAAAATCATGAATCAGAATAAAAGGCTCACTCAATATAAACTAATTTTTTGCTTTCTTCTACATCTTCTAGGAAACGAAAACACTGTTTTTTATTTCGATCTAGCTGCACCCGGGAACCCTCCTCATCCCTCTCACTCTCATCTCTTGCCTTACCATCGAGGCGTCTCCCCACCTCCCAGCAGCAGAATGTGCATTTGAAAGCATTACGTACGAAGAAACATCTCCGGGTCCAAAGCTAAAATATTCTTGGCCGCAATTTCACCCAACTTTACATTATTGTGAATTTGACACCCCTCTAAACACTCGAAAGGCAAATCATTTATAAACTTCTTGGCTTCTTCAAATAGCACAATCGTGAAAATAAACTAATCATACAAGCGTAGTACTCCGGTTTTAATAGCCTAGGATCGTTATACCACGCCTCGTTGAAAAACGATTAGCCTTCATTTACTAGACCAATGCAACTACAAGCTATTAGCAACGCCGAGAAGTGTCACACAATTAGGTGTAGTACCCTTATTTTTGCAATTCTCGAAATAAATTTAATTCTTCTTTTCTTCTCCCATTTTGCGCCGTATCCACAAATCAAGGCATTCCAAGAGACTATACTTTTTTATGCAAGCCTATCAAAGATCAAGAGACTGTCGTCTAAATTCCCACATTTGGAGTAAAAAATAATCAGGGAGTTGCTAAAAAACTTAATCGCGCTAGAATGAAAACTCCTCCTAATCCCAAAACAGCTATATTAGAAACCGAAGTAATAACGCAAGAAAATGTAGCATTATTAGGCAAATATCCTTCTCTCAACATATTGATAAAAAGATCAACCGCATCTTCATTGCGACCCGTTTGCCCCAACCCACCAATCACCGCATTCCATGTCACCACATTCCTCTTGGGCATGGATCTAAACAACTCAAAAGCCTACTCGTAGCGCTTTTTCTTTAAATACCCGCAAATTAAAATGGTGTAAGACACTAATTTCGGCCCGTACATGTCTTCAAAGGCCCTACGAGCATAGTCAACAGTACTTAACTTCGAGTACATGCTGACAACTGCACTACCCACGTACACGTTGGTAAAGACCCCGATCTTTTTGGCGCAAGAGTGGAGTTGTTTGCCTAGTTTGAGGTCTCCTAACGAAGTGGCCGGTGGGATTCATGTGCCGAAAGTGAACTCGTTGGGCATTCGTTTGACCTCAAGCATTTTTTTAAAGAGGAAAAGATACCCTCCATAATTTCCTTGTTTAGCTGCTTGGGTGATTGATTTGGTAGCTGATACCATGTGATGTCCCATTGAGGCGTTTCATCAAACAGGTTGTGGGTGTTTTGAAAATTGGCTTGTTTTAGAGGCGAGACGTTTTGTTCTGAGGGGTAAAAATGAACATTTTGCATTCGAAGTTTTTGGGTCTGAGTAAAAAAAAAATCCATCTTCCTTGCCAGAACGGGAGCATTTATGTAAAGAAAGTTGCAATTTCATTAACGAAATTTATTGTTAATTAATCAAAATGCATAAAAAGTATTTATTCGTGGTTCATAATTTGGACTTTGGAGAACTCAAGTTTGTCAAAAGGAATGCATTAAAATCTACGGTTAGCGTATTCTGGAATCATAGAATCAAAAATAAATAAATTTGGAAGCAGTTTATATTTCATGCTACCGTATTTATTGCAGGCATCCCGTTTGTTAAACATAAAATTACAAGCTTCATAACAATGTTATGGTTTTCAAAATCCTTAACTTCATCTGGTAAGACTTCTCCGAACACTAAGATTTGTCATTTTGAGTTTTTTTAACTATCAATCACATGCAAATTCAACATGTCAACTAAAAAAGCAAAAGGGGGCCAATAAAACAAAATGTTAAAACTCTTGAAATATCTAATAACAAAAATCGCAATTTCAGGAACATTTATCCTTCCATAATTCGCAGGAGATAAATAAGACTAACTCAACTCCGCCCCTCAAACAAGTGGTCTAAATAAAAATTAGAAAAAAGGCGAAAAACTAGAGTGCATCTGGCCAAGTTCTCTCCAGTGCACACTGATTATTCTCTCTATAGCTCATCCTGCAAGAAGAAATGACACGGGTTAAAAGATGTTCAGAGAAGTCAATAATAGAAAAACTTATTTAAATCCGTCCAACTGGACTGAATGGAGAAAAAACAACTTGGAAAGAGTGAAGTAGAAGGGAAGTACGTGTGATTCATCGTCCGCCTCATCAGCATCTTTGTCGTCTTTGTCGTCGTCACTGCCGGCGGCATCATCTTCGTCCTCACCCTAAATAAGACAATGTTATCGTATAGTCAATACAAAGCGAGAACTTTTAAGAGAGGCTAAAAGGGTAAAATAGGCTAATAGTGCAGAGTTGTTCTTACGTCAGAATCTGCAGGGTCATCCTTCGTTTCCTGAATAACATTCAATCCAAAAGTTAGATCACAGAACAGCAATAAAATTTAGTAACTCTATAAAAGCTTTTGGATTATTGTAGGTTTCTAATTAGATGGTATCATCTTTATAGTTTTGACATTAAAAGGATCACACCATTTGCTCGTAGTTTTAATAAGTAACAACTATAGATTTGACAGAAACAGGTTAACTAATGTTTTTCTAAAAAAATTGAGATTTGGAACTTTATTCTACTCACAAGTTGAAAAATAAAATTCAGAAAATTTTTCCTTTGAAAACATGAGACCCCGCCACCATATGGGAAATATTCATGAGTAAACTATTCAATAACATTCCGAATATACTGATAACGTATCTGTAACTAAATAAGTGATGGTAAAAAAAGTGTACTTGGAAAGGTGGTTGTTCTGATATTGTAATGAATAATCAAAAAACAAAAACAAAAACTTACCTCGGCCTCTTTCGTTTTCTCTGCCTCTTCAAATGCAGCCTTCTCACCCTGCATATTATCATGTATTAAGCATCAGTTTAACACGAAAAACAAGATTACAATGATTTGAACTTTTTAAAAGAGACAGAAAGGCAACATACATCCTTTTGTTTTCCCCATGTTTCCTCTGCAAGTTTCACAGCATATTCTGGATCATCACAAATCAAAACGTTGTCGAACAAAGTTCCAGATTTAACCTGGGTAAAAGAGATGCTAAAACTGTTAAACCACGGTCTGAATTTTCATTATCTTTATGAACTTGAGGGGGGGAAACAAAAATACCTGCCACAATTCAATCCCAACATACTTCAACTTGGGGAAGACATAAAGTTCAGGGTCATCTTTGAACTCTGCACACACGGCAATTTAGCATCAGTAAACAATGCTAGTGAACCTAAGACAAAAAAAGTGAACCTTCCAAAGAATCAGAAAAGATTAACAAAAACAGTAACCTGGGTTGTCAATCATTGGTGCCTTCCACTTTCCTTGGTAGCTCGGGTTCTTGATTTTCTGGGGAAATGAACTTACTATTTAAGAAACAGGCTTTGAATCACTTGATAGGGGATATTAAAGAGATAAAGAATATCCCTAACCTTTTGCTTCCATGGGCCTTTGTACTCGGGGTTAGCGGTTGTTGGGGCAGTCCACTCACCATCTTCTTCCTCATCCCAATCTTCAGGCTAAGAAAGTAAGACATGTCACCGATAAATACATCACTTTTAAGTAAATAAAAAAACTTTAAAATATTAATGGATGTGCAAATAACCTTTTTGGCATCAGGGTCAGGGATCTCCTCTGGTGTATCATCGTAACCCTGAAAAAATACATGATACGATCAGAACACTAACATATACATATGTATGTACATGTATATTAAGTCGACAAAACTTCCTTACATCTGGCTTCGTATCTTCAGGGTCGGGAATGTACTCTTGGTCATCCCAATCCTCAGGCTGACATCAATATAACCATTTAAACTGTTAGTAAGTAGATCAAAATAAAATGACATGATGGAACAAAATGCTCTCCAAATGAAATAAAAATTACCTTTTTGGCCTCGGGGTCCTTGATTTTCTTTGCTGGTAAAAGGTCCCAGTCAGAGTACAAGCTACCGGTTTGCTTCTCTACGTTATCGATGAGAATACTGTAAGTTGCATCGGGGCGAAGGATAAACGTGTAAACGTGGGTGAGTTGGTCAGTTTCACATGGAACGTCCTTTTTAATCAGATTGTTTTTATCGTTGTACGTAAGAATGGCATGGACCTTCTTTGTGCTGTAACCACAGATATCTGGACCAAACATGATGCTGCACATAACAAATAGCAATACGTCAACATCAACAAACACAACAAATGTGTAACTGAAACTAACTATGGGAAATTGAGAATATTGAGTTTTTTTTACTGTTTCATAAACCTGCCAGAAAATTTCAAATTTGAAAAAATTAGACTAACAGATCAATTTTTTAGGTTTAGATACACCAAGTTAACGTAACTAGATCAATCAGGATACCTCGTTGTAAATCTACTCGAAATTTATTGGAGAACCTCATGTTTATTTAAAAAACCCTTTACAGTTTACACTAGTGTTTTGGTAATTATCACTTCTGAACACTAATATGTTGAAAAGGCGTAGTAGGATGATGTACAAAACAGTAAATCAAACTGTTTACCTATATGGGGTGTCACCGCCAAATTTCTTCTGATCGGTTTCACCACTCATCAATTTCATGTAACCACCACCGCAGTCAAGCTTCTGTTCGTGCTTAACAGAAAACTGAAAAACTAGTGTCTTATCTTTGTTGCTGAATTCGGGGAATTCAGCTGAAATTGCATAGAATCTGTAGTCCTCACTGGTCTGGATACCTAATTTCCAAAAACCAAATTTAACATATTAAATAGGTCACATAGTTTTTCGCCCTAAAGAAGATGAGAAAAGAAACCTCAGACATACAATGTATTAGAAATTGATACTAAAGTTAAATATACGCAACCCAAATTGATTTTACAAAAACTTAAGAAAATTAATGAAAGATCCAAAACTTTTGAAGCAAAAATTTCTCTGCCCATTAAATAGAGAGGAAAATGAGATTTTAACAGATTTCGTATGATAACTGTTGAGGCCACTAAACATATCATAAAGCCCAAAGCCAATAAGAAAGGAGATATTTTAAATTTCAGACCGACAATAATGCTATAGCATTTAGGCAAATGAGGTACAACTGTTGTAAATATATTAAAAGGCATTAGAGCGACTGATAAATACCTTTGTCGTTAGCATCGCCGTTCCATTTACCAGAGGTGAAATTCCATTCACCAGCCATGTTATCGTCTCGCTTCCAATCGGATTTGACCCATCGACTCTCCCAACCATCTGAGCATAGAATTACACAAACTAGTTAGAATTACAAGTCAAATTTCATAACAAAAGCTTCAACAGAACTCTCAGAATCGCTAAGAATAACAGTCTTAACGGAAACCAACAGAAACAAACGAAAGAAAGAAAAGCATCCTTGATAGTACTAACTATGACCACCAGTAAGGACCAGCCGTAGTTATGAATGAAAACAATACGCCCACGACTTAAAATCACATTTTTTATCAATGCCCATTTTACTATCATGTGCTTTTATGCAGGGCTGGGCGAAAAACCGGAAAAACCGAACCGAAAAAGACCGAAACCGAAAAACCGAAAAAGACCGAAAAATAACCGAAACTGGACCGGAAAAAACCGGTCCGGCTCTGTCCAAAAAATAAAAAGACCGAAACCGAAAAAAACCGAACCGAAAAATATGCTCGGTTTCGGTTTTGCTAAAAACCGAACCGAACTGGACCGAACCCAGCCCTACTTTTATGCATTATTAGCACTTCCTATTTTGAGAAAAACAAAACTCAGCTGTATGCCCCTTAAAACCATACCAAAACCAAAACCAAAACCAATTAATTATGCAATTTTTAGCTTTTTCTAAGTGAATTATTTTCCAAACTTGATCCAAACAGATTGATACTACTTCTAACTCTCACAACTAACATAAACAACAGAGTTCAAAATCAAGCCCAATAGAAAAAAGTAAATAAATTAACGGAAAAGATCATCTCACGGCCTAATCAGATGATGAAACTCGATTGTATGTCTCTTATCACCGCAACAAAAATCTTATCTAGTTTTTTTTATAAACTTGATCCAATTTTTTTTTTCTTATTTTAAAAAAAAAAAACTGAATCTTAGCAAAGGAATATTCTTCTATAACCAAACAGATCCCAACATTAGTCAACTGAAAACAAAGATAATTTAACAGAAATATCATCGTAAATACGTATTTTCATCACTATCTATTCAGAAAATGAAGCTCAATAGCATGTCTCTAAATACCACACCAAACCTTATCTAAATAAAGTATTTAAATGTTTCTCAAAATAAACAAATTAATCAAAATAATCGTTTAATTAATCAGATCCCAACATTAATCAACTGAAAACAAAATCAACACAGTTCGAAATAAAAACATATATAAAACGAATATTATTTAACGAAAAAAATCATCTTAATTACGTCCTTTTTTTTCTCAAAATAATAACTAATCAGATCCCAACGTTAAACACCTGTATACAAAATCAAGCCAACCAGAAACAAGAAATTAAAATAAATAATATTATTTATGACGTCATCCTATCAAATCACCATCAGATCTATAAATCAAATTTAACTTTAAATTGATAAACATATAATTAGCTAGATCAGATCAAAAACAGCTGATACACACAATATGCATATATATATATATATATATATATATAGCTAGATCAGATCAACAACGACTAATTCACAATATATAGATATAGATATAGATATAGAGAGAGATAGTACCATCAAAGCGTTCCTCGAAGAAAACTTTGGAGGAAGCGATGGAGAGGAGAGAGAGAGAGATGAGAGAGAAGATGAAAATAGGGTTTCGACTCTCAGTCGCCATTGTTAGAGAGATAGAGAGAGAGAGAGAAAGTGAGTAGTTGGTGAAAACAAGGTGAGTGAGAGTTTTTATATAGGCCAACCAACCAAGTCAGTTTTATATTTTTTTACTCTGGATCTCAATTTCAGAATATCACTGTTACCAGGATTTTAGAGTAACTAAGTTCTACCACATTTACCATCCAACTCGTTTCTAATTTCAAAAATTGAGTACTGATTAAGACTGTGTTCGATCCGGTTCGGTTTTTGACAAAATCGAAACCGAAATAGAGCAGATTCTTTGGTTTATTTTTTCGATTTCGTTCTTTTTATTTTTTGGACCGAATCGGACCGGGTTTTTTCGGTTATTTTTCGTTTTTATTTTTGGTTTTTTCCGGTTTTCTCGGTTTTTTTCAGTTCGGTTTTATTGTAAACCGAAACCGACCCGAAAAAGTTTCGGTTTTTCGGTTTCGGTCTTTTTCGTTTCAGTTATCGGCTGAGTTTGGTTTCTTTGCGTTTTCGCTTGGTGCTAACTGGTATTTTAGAGTAACTAAGTAGGACGACATTTACCATCCAACTCGTTTCCAATTTCAAAAATTGAGTCCATATATTGTCACATGTCTCTTTTCGTATCCGTTGCTTATTTCGTCCAAATTTTAAATGTTTACAACTTGTTTCGTATTTTTATTGACTTTTATAGTATTTTTTTTAATCAATCAAAGGAAATTCATTAGAAAATGAGTGAAAACACCTCACTCGTGGTATATACAGATGGAAACGCTAATAAGGGGCTGAGAAACAGTCTCAAAACCTAATTGAGAAACCACTGCATGAGAAAGAAAAATACTTAAAACAAGACTCGCATATGAGTATACCAAATACAAGATAAAACCGCCGCTAAAAATATTTTACGATCAACCATGACCTGCTTTATCTGCATATTATACCAAAAAAATTTAAAAAAAAAACAATCACCATTTGGTTTGTACCCTACCCTATGTCCACTAGTGACGACTTTTATAGTATATTCTATGCACATTTCATAATATTTAGTCATAATATTGCTCGAACACTAATTGATTTATATTAGTTTTTTAATTTATTCCAAATCAAATTGTGTGTGATTTTTCTTTTAATAATATTTGTTGGAGTGTGTCAATATATTTATAATAATATTACGATTGTAGTGTTTTTTTTCAATTTTTCTTTATCAAATATTTTGAATTAAGGAGGGGCACGAAAGGGACCGAGAGTAGGAAACAGGGGATCCGGACTCATTTCTTAAATCTGTTTCTATTTTTAAATTCGTATTATTTCACATGTAAAAGTTAAAAAAACCTAATTTTGTAACGTTTCGGTTTCGTTTGCCGATTTTGTTTCCTAACGTGTCAACTATGAGCTTGTCTCAATTTTATTTTTTTTACTCTGGATCTCAATTAGAATTACTGAGTTGCTTTTAATTACCAGGATTTAGAGCAAGTAAGTAGGACGATATTTACAATCCAACTCGTTTCCAATTTCAAAAATATCGTTTCTCTCGTATTCTCTTTCTATTTTCGTATCCCGTTGTTTATTTCGTCCAAATTTTAACTTTTTACATGCTGTTTCATATTTTTATTGACTTTTATGGTATATTCTATGCAAATTTCATCATACTGCTCGAAACGATTTTTTTTTTTAATTTCACTAATTGTTTTATACTAGTTTTTTAATTTATTTCAAATCAAATTGTATGTGATTTTTCTTTTAAGAATACTTGTTGGAGTGCGTCGACGATATATTTATAATAATCGTAATATTGTAGTTTTTTTTTCAATTTTTCTTTATCAAATATTTTGGATTAAAAATGTAAGGAGGGCACGAAAGGGACAGAGAGTAGGAAAAAGGGAATCCGGACTGTTTCTTATTTCTGTTTCTGATTTTTAGATTTTTATTATTTCACATGTAAAAGTAAAAAAAACATTTTTTAAACGTTTCGTTTTCGTCTCCCGATTCTATTTCCTAACGTATCAACTATGAGTTGGACTCATTTTTTTTTAGCGTGGATCTCAATTTCAGAATCGCTGAGTTGATTTTAATTACCAAGATTTAGAGTAGGTAAGTAGGACGATATTTACCATCCAACTAGTTTTCAATTTCAAAAATATCGTTTCTTGTGAGTCTGGATCATGTGTCTCATACTTTCTGTCTACTTTCGTATCTCGTTGCTTATTTCGTCAAAATTTTAAATTTTTACAACCTGTTTCATATTTTTATTGACTTTTATAGTATATTCTATGCAAATTTCATAATATTTAGCCATAATATTGTTCGAAACAATTTTTTTTAATTTCACTTATTGATTTATACTAGTTTTTTAATTTATTCCAAATCAAATTATGTGTGATTTTTCTCTTAAAAATACTTGTTGGAGTGTGTCGATATATGTATAATCGTAATATTGTAGTTTTTTTTTTTCAAATTTTCTTTATCAAATATTTTGGGTTAAAAAGGTAAGGGGGTACGAAAGGAACATAAAGTAGGGAACAGGCGATCCGAACTCGTTTCTTGTTTCTGTTTCTGATTTTTAGATTCTTATTATTTCACATGTAGAAGTTAAAAAAAAATCGTTTTTGTAACATTTCCGTTTCGTTTCCCATTTTCTTTCCTATCGTGTCAATTATGAGCTTGGACTCTTTTTTTTATTATTTTTTTTACTACATGTCACGCTAACTCTGTTCCAATCTAGAAGTACTCTATGGGAAATTTCCCATTTGTTGTAACGTCATGATATACAGGTGATATTTCTTAAAATGGAATTTGGATTTTTGTGTTAAAATTTGCCAAAGCAATAATAGGAAACAAAAAACAATAAAGCAAACATTTTAAAGGAGGGAAAACTTCATTATTCCTAGAAATGAAAAAAAATAGAATTCTAGCTCCATCAACGCCGCCACATTAAGTCAGTCAGCCTATAACTATCAGTTTCGAATAAGATCGAGCTGGTATGTGATTGGATTGAGTTTTTTTGGTAATCATTTAGAGTATAGTCGTTATTTTTACGATGACTTCATAGTCTCCACCGACCTCACCTTATAGGGGATCATTGTGAGTTGAGCTTAATTAACTTTATAGGAAAATAGAGTTTTTTTGAAAGATTTTTGGTGGAATTTTCAATTATTGCAGATACGTTCGTTGAAGGTGTAGGCTCGTCGAAGGAGCGGGGTCATATTAATGTGTACATATATAAACAAAGACGTAACACAATAAAATAAAATTAATATTTAAAAAACACAATGTTGAGCAATAATATTGTAATGTAGCTAGCTAGCCACCTAATTCTATCCAAATGTGTGATTCTACATGCTTAATACACTACAAAATAATGTTTGATTTAGTGAGAGTCAAAAATTGTCTCAAGCCTGTCACTAAATTAAAAATTTGTCACAAATCTGTCGTAAATTGACTAAACTGTCACAAAACCGTCACAAAAACCATCGCCAATAAGCTCGTAACAAAAAATATCGTCACTAATCCCGTCGCTATTTGGGTATTTTTTTGTAATGATAAGTTAATACGTAGATACACAATATTTTCTGATTTGTTTTATCTTCTTGAATACATTTGTTTGGAAGATGCTATTTAAACTTTAAAATAATACTATATTTTTTATCAAATATTTGGCAAGAGTACATTATAGTTATCGTCTACAAAGAGACCAATGGTTATGTTAAGTATTTGTGACAAGAGTTTGTAAAGAGTTCTTAAAATTTTAGATGAAAGTACTCAAAAGCAAATACAAAATCAATGCATTCATATGATCAAAATTGACAATTTGACATTACTTTCAAGGTTAGATATCAATAAATAATTCAAAACCGTCTCCGATATTATTAAACCATTATAGTCACATAATCACAGTATTGTAATATAAGTTTGTATCACTATTATTTTTCTTTGTATGAATAGGTATTTTTCAATTAAACAAATCAAATAACAGCCATGTGATTGATCTTACTTGTTAAACAAAAAAGTTGTAGTGATGATATGATTTCCCGATTGGTGTGGATCATGGCAATAATTAAACTTTGAACAGAGATCAAAATCATTTTGCCTGTTGCTTCAACAATGAGCATAATCATGAGTGGTAAATAAAAAGGAGTAAATTATATTTTAGTGCATCTTTTCAAAACTAATTCTATTTTAGTCATACTCCCAAAAAGTTCCCTTAGTAGCCATCTTTCTCCCATATATTTGAAAATTTGAATTAAATGAAAATAAATTTTAAAAAATATTAAAATGTAAAAATCAAAAAAATGTAAAAATCAAAAAAATATTTTTGAAATGATTTTTTTTAAACGTTCATTCACTTCAAGTTTTGAAGTGAATGAAACAAACAAAATCTCATTCACTTCAAAATATCGAAGTGAATGGACTTTTTGTTGGTATTTTGAAGTGGATGATATTTTTTAATGTTATTTTTGAAGTGAATGATATTTTGTTTGGTCAATTCACTTCAAAATATCGAAGTGAATGAATTTTTTTGTTTGGTGCATCTTTCTCCAATTCACTTGAAAATTTGAAGTGAATGAAAATAGAATTTAAAAAATATTAAAATATATAAAATGTAAAAATCAAAAAAAAAATTGAAATGAATTTTTGTTTTAAAAAAAACGTTCATTCACTCCAAGTTTTGAAGTTAATGGAGCAAATTTTTTACATTTTATATATTTTAATTTTTGTAAAAAAAATTATTTATATATATTTTATTTTGGTTTTTCATGTACTTTTATATATTCACAAAGTGGCTGAAATACTAACGAAGTGAATGAGAGAAAAATTACCCCAAAACAGAATTAGTTGTTCGGAGTAGCCCTCAAATGGAATTAGTTTCTTCTTTTTTTTTACTAAAAGGGAACTGCCCCAAATAAAAAATTAGTGCTCGACAAAAGTTACAAATTTCTTTAATTGATTGTTACCGTATCTTAATGACAGAAATAAAAAAGGCATGCATGGAGAAAGAAAAAAAGCGAGACAGGCAACACATAGTTAGCTAAGCTCGATACCATAATAAAATGTTTTCAAAAGCAAAAATAGTAGCTTACACGTTTTTGTAAAGTTAAAGCTTAATCGTCGTAAGTTATTGGTGTGAAAGCGGAAAAGCGAACCTTTTTTTGAATTTGTTATTTCGACCTAAGCTTTGAATTGTGGTATTTTGCTTCAAACGAGCTTTTTAAAACATAAATAACACTCGCAAGTCGCAAGTTATTCCGTTTTAGTAACAGAGGGTACATAATTCTCAATATTAATAATTGGAAAGGCACCTAAAATGCAGCAATTGTTTTGACCACGGTCATTTTGTAACCATTTTCCCAATGGTTATAGGATCTATTGTTAGTCTTCGACCTGAATCACATGAATATGTTATTTATCCTAGAAAATATAAGAAATATTAAAGGCTAGACTTATTGGTACTCTCAATCTTATTAGTTTTTTTTTTTTTATCAAGTTTCTTTATTTCTAGAAAACTTATTTATCGTAACTTGAGTGAGTTTTCTGATAACCTCTCCCTCCGAACGTCTTTCGTTACACCATGGCAGTTCAAAACTCGTTCAAAATTGTTTTTTCTAATAATTGTTTTCAACTTGAAAAGACTATTTTCTTCAGGGAAAGAATCGAATCGACAATAATCAAGTTTGAATTCAAATACCTTTGAAAAGTTCGAACTTTGGAAACCATTATGATCATATACTTGTATCCGGATACTGAGGTCTACTCTCACAGTAAAAAAATGGGGTAAAATATACAACTTATAAAAATCATAAGTAATTGCTCGGTCATCCAAATTCGATAATTCAAGTTGGAGAACCTGAATCCATGTCTTGTTGACACCCCGATAAAGCAGATTTCGATTTGGGTACAGTTTGATATACGAAATCGCAAGTTGCGTCTGAAGATTTGTACCTACTCTAAAAATAGATTTTAATCATGAGTTTTGATAAAGTCAGTCTGAAAATATGCATTGAATGATATATTTCTATTGATAAAAAGCCCCTCTTTTTTGAGACGTAGTCTTCTATAAGACTCACTCTCGCGTCTATGTAAATAGTTTTATATTCAACAATTTTATTTTTTAAAATTATCTTGATCTTAATCGATCGGACTGAAAGGATCTATTATATTGTTTGAACAGGTGAAGTATATATAATATACAGTCATGGGGGGCTTTTTTACGGACATACCCGAAGAGTTAATTACTGTTGAGATACTGTCAAGGTTACCTCTCAAAAGTCTTGCACGTTCTAAATGTGTCTCGAGACAATGGCAATGTTTGATCTCAAATGGTGTCCCCGTTACGAACGCCCCTAAAGTTTTAATGTTTTCTAATCGGTTTGGTTCAATGTATGTGTCTCGTTCTATTCACTCGACGACAGAGCCCATATCGAAACTTGTATTGTCCAGTGGAAGAACACTTATTGCATGATAATAATCATAATATACGTGATTTATCACGATCAGACATGGTTAAGATTCATTCCTCTTGTCAGGGATTGTTACTTATTCAACTCTATACTACTTTATTCGTGTGGAACCCATTGACAAGTTTCGTTAGCAGGGTGCTAACAAATGATCATTTAAAGGACAAACAACGATTTGTGATTAACCTATGTTTTTGTTCTGTCAACGATGAGTGCCTTTGTATTACTAGTTGGAAACGCCATGGAAATTATCAAGACAACATAGAGTTACTTGTGATGAAAAAAATACGAAGATGGGAATTCTTAGGAAGTCATGTTCGTTTTCTCAAACGCACCAAAGTTTGGTTGCCTCGGTTCGATGGAACCTTTATTTAAAACAAAGGAAGGCGAAGTATGGATGAAAGTGGACATGATTCCCTATTCCGGTCCAACTTTACAGGCTTACGGTGTTGATGATAAATTTATTAAGTATATATATTCCCCCGAATATGTTAGATCTAATAAATGGGCTCATTATTTGTCTAACATCATTTTATACGAAGAAAGCTGGTCCTCGCCTACGGTCCCAATTAAGAGGAAGGCTGATTAAAAATTAAGAATTATGTTTAGAAATGCAGATTGGTCTTTTATTAAACATTGTTAGGTTATAATAAACTGCGCACGTAGGGTTAGAAGCAAGTGGAACTAATCACTATAATTGGCCAGGTTTACTGTGTCAAGTTGCTGTTATATGAGATCTTGACAAAAATTCACCATTGCAAACACAAAAGGCTAATATATTGGTGAGGGAGTCTTTAGGACGATAAGTTGGTATAAATTTTTAAAGAACCTGCAAAAACGAGGGCTCATTCAATAGTGGCAAAAGGTTGACAGTAGACGTTTGTTTGTATACAATATCATCTGCTCATCAAATAGACTGTTAAACAGTGATGAACCAGCCAAACGACTCAAGTGTTATGCGGCTTATGCCTTTAGGATGCCACCTCATCCATCTGTGAATTGATCTGTGGTGGCATATTTTCAATAGCATTGCCGAATCTAGTACTTTACTGAAAGGAAAAGTTGGTGAAAACCATAAACAACACAGATGACAGACGTAGTGAAATAACACACATCCATCGGTTCAATTACGAATAGTCGCATATTACAACTACCTAGAGAGATTTTTCATAAGCTATCACGCCAACTGGTTTGTATGTAAAATACAGTAGGTGAACTCACGTTTGAATCACACATGAACGGACACTTGCATAAGAGCCCGTCCTACAATTCATGGTACTTATGCATCCCACACGAAATAGTAATATAAGCATTTCAGAGAGTTATGCCTAAACTTATTCCAAGAATAGTGTAACAAGACCTGTCCCCGACCACGAGTAACGAATAAACAAAAAACAAGAAAACTCATTTTCCCCAAACGGGAGTTTGGTGCAACTCTTGTACTCAATAGAATAACTACATCAACATAGCAGATAATGAAATCCTTGAATTGAAATTAGCAATGGTTTGTACAACAGCCATGTCTGATATCCCAGTTTACAAGTTTTTAAGTAGTGAAGTAACAAGGACAAAACTCACTTGATATAACAAGAGAATTACGAAAAGATTGGAAGATAAAATTATAAAATATGGATTCCTTCTGCTTCAAAACAAGTAATAATGGATTAACATTCAAACCTAAAAATATTTCTCCAAGGGAATATTACAAATTTTAATTAAATCACTTCAAAAACATAACTCAGCAAAAGAGTAAACAAAAATGCCGGTTGATCCAAGATATTCGAAACGGAATTATCTAAAATGAATACCAGCCTTGTTGAACAGAGAGAGCAAGTACATAAAATCTGCTTGAGCGAGCTTAATTGACCTCTTCTCTTCAAATCCTCCTTCTTTTAAGATACCCAATACCTTAGTCTTAAACTCGGACACTTTCGAATTTCCACCCTCCTCGACCTCCATCTCCTCCTCATCTTCTCTCTCATCATCGATCTCCATTCCTGCATCCTCACCCGTCTCAGCAAGTGCGGACGCATCCATTGCCATCTCACCCTCCTCCGATAACCCCATTTGTAAAGCTTGCAAAGTCTTGTAGTTCTTTTCCAACAATGACAATACTGATTTTTGCCTAAATATTGAACCTAAGGTTTTGTTCTTACGATTGAAGCAAAGTCTGACTAAACCGTCCCATTCTTTGAAATCTACTGTGGGTTGAGGCTTTCGCGGCTCTATTCTCACGACAGACGAATCGACCTTCGGTGGAGGACGGAAATTATTTTTTCCAACTTTCAATAAATGGTTTACGCGAGATAAAAGTTGGGTGTTAACAGATAAGCGACAGTACAAGGTGTCCCCAGGCTGAGCTACGAGTCTCATGGCAAATTCTCTTTGGAACATTATAACTGCACATCTAAATATTGGGCGATGGGACAATAGTTTGAAGGTGAGAGGAGAGGAAATTTGGTAAGGTATATTAGCTACGCAGATATCAAAATAAGGAAGATCACACTTGAGCACATCTCCTTGAATAACCTGCAAGACACAATTAGTTGCATATAAAAAAAGGAATCTAATCCATGGATAAAGGAAAACCTTAAAGAACTAAAGAAGTAATGGGATACGCTCAAGTTGCATAGTCACAGAAACGAGCAAATTTTGAGAATCATGGTAATTACGCTAGGTTGATAACAGAATAACAAATTGATGAGACAAATTGATAAACTAATATCAAAATATTTCAAAGAAAGCAAAAGAAGCGGATAGCAAATTGATGAGACAAGTTTTTTCCTAGAAAATCTACGTAACCTAAATGTGCTTTATTTCTCAGAAAGTCAACCACAAGCTTCCGCGGAACTATTATTTACAATCCCAGAAAAGGATTCATTTTAAAGAACCAACATTTAGAAGAGACATGGATAACCAAAAATGCCTCAGATTCTCAATAATCTCAAAGTGCAAAATTAAGAATTGCACAAAAAGTATAGGCTAAGCATACGAAGACATACTCAACAAGATCATAACTAGTAGACGGAATTCAAATCAAAGGTCACTTATACACACTTGCTTTCACAGGCTTCATCTATAGATTCCAAATCGAAATCAAAAGGTGTTGATTAGCCAGTTAAACTTTCTTTATTTTCTGTTAGCCAGGTAGTCCCAGATGGTTGAAAAAAGTGCAAAATCCAAAATCTGTTCTCATTTTTCATTTTGAGATTTTTATACCTCTATAATATTACGTCATTTCCCACACTTGTGATGCTTCTACTCACCAACTGCTTAATCATAAAGGCGTATGTCGTTTATATACATTTATATTTTAAAAATAGCTTATAGTTACATTATACAACATGTAAAGTTTCAGTTTTTATGGAAACAACTACAAACTCGATGGTGTTCAAATTTTGCCCCGGAAACCACCACAGGAACTAAATTGAACTTGTTAACCAAAAATGAATAAAGTTACTGTACCAGACCCAATGAATGAATATAGTTACTGAAGCGGACTAAATGATTTGAATTTATAAATCAAATCACAGATATATTCGACAAGGATAAACACACTACTTCGATACAAACACAGATATTCAGCTACAAACCTTAGCTCAATTTTTAGGAAACATTTTAACCGCCAACAATGATTTCACAACAAATTTTGTTGTTTTTTTAGTAGAAGTTACTTAAACATAATTAGCAAAAAGTCATAGTGGCTCAACTCCAATTTAAATAAGAGTTGATATACCACCAAGTAATTTAACAGAATACCAATTAAATAGTTTCACACCATATCAATTGCACAATTTTGCAATGTACCCATACTGTAAGCAAGATCCCGCTGATAAATGCATACAGCTATGGTATCATAATAACCTTCAAAATACACATACTACAAAAATCATTGGTATCCAGTGAAGTTTACTTGGTATACTATGATTAATTTGAAATAGGCTCAACCATAGGTACACGAAGCGGGAGCGGGAGCAGGAGCGAGGAAGCGGATGGTGTAGAAGTGAGGAAGCGTGATCGGAAGCATCTAGGAGAATTTTTATTTTTATTTCTATAATTTTATGTAATAAAATACTATTAAACGATAATAATTATCCCAATACTTGAAAAACAAAAAAGAAAAATGTAGTACTCTTTCCAGTTAGCATAGAAATATGAGCCGATGTGTTGGGGTTGGGTTATATATGGATGTGGAAGTTTCTTCCGAAGCACGGGTGCGAGCTTCCGAGGCAGTTCGGAAGCTTCCTGCAACTGAGCCGCTCAACCACTATGACCTTTGCAAAATAAGTCTATAAACATTTACCTACAACTAATTTCACTTGAATGGGCAAACTACAGTAAAGAAATACACGAACAATACATAACAGTTTGTCTCTCAGTTAAACAAAATTTCCCCCTCAATAACACCTTTAAAATAGGCATTTAAGTAGTAAAATGATACTTCTAAACTAACCATTTAGGAATAAAACAACAACTCTAAAATAGGCGTTTAAGTATGTATATCTTACTATGGAAATGCCAATTTTTATATTATTACTTACACTGTATAAGATAGGCATTTCCAAAGTACAGCGTATTTGGTTTACATAATTAAAGATACATATTCATTAAATAAATAAAGTAATGAAACCGCAGCTAACCCAGTTAAAAAAAATATTTAACCAATTAACACCCCCCAAATAGCTAATTGAGTACAAAATAAATGGGTATTTTCATAGTAATGTATACAAAATTAAAATTACACAACAGTTGAGTGTACAAAATAATAAAACCAGCTAAAAGAACTAATCTTTTCCCAATGTAAACATTTAATAGATAAAATAGGCTAACTCCATACCATGGTGTATTAAATTTTAAAATCACATAACAATTGAGTGCTTATAACATAAACCCAGCTAAAGAATCTATATTTTCCCCAACACACCCCCCTAAAAGGCTAAAATTAACATTGTAAGCAAAAAATACTAAAAACTACCGTGAGGCAACTCGAAAAAAAGGTACTCTCGATCCGTCGATTAAGCTTTAAATCCAAGGGTCCAGTTCAAAATAGACAAAAAAGAAATAAAAATAATAGGACTTGCCATAGTTTGGTGTACAAATTTTCAAATAGTTAATTAAGCATTGATTTGAGTGCTTAAATAAACAAAACTCAATATTAACCCAGGTAAAAGAATCTTATGAAAAACCCTATCGGTCAGTTTATATTTAACATATAAATTCAGAAAAATAGTTGGTTCACCCCCGATAATTTTTTATTGGAATTTAATCTAATCCCCATTTCTGAATCCTGGCTCCGCCACTGCCTCTTAAAATAGTTGAGTGCAATATTAAAACCGTAATAGACCCAGGTAAATGATCTATCTTTTTTCTCCAGTTAACAGCCTACAAGGCCAAAACTAACATGTTAAGAAGTAAATACTAAAAACTACCGTGAGGTGGCTCGAAAAAGAAGTACCCTTGATCCGTCGATTAAGTTCTAAATACAAGAGTCCAGCTCAAAATAGTCAAAATACTAAGAAATATAAATATTAGGAATTGCTACAGTCTGGTGTACAAATTTTCAAAAGTTACTTAACGTAGAATGCTTAAATAAACAAAACAATATTAAGTTATCAACCCAATAAACAACACCCCATAAAATAGTTGAGTGAAATGCTAAAACCATAATAGACCAAGCTAAAAGAATCCATCTTTTTT
Organism: Primula vulgaris; assembly: GCA_963920805.1. Lineage (NCBI taxonomy): Eukaryota > Viridiplantae > Streptophyta > Magnoliopsida > Ericales > Primulaceae > Primula > Primula vulgaris. The sequence continues at coordinate 3,918,474 of OY987216.1, read as the reverse complement.
TCCCAATTAACTCCCTCTAAAACCCTAACAAAAACATTTAAGCAATAAATACTAATATCACATAACAGTTGGGTGCTTATAACATAAACCCAGCTAAAAGAATCTATTTTTTCCCAATTAACACACCCCTAAAAGGCCAAAACTCCAAAATAAACATCTTAGCCAACAAACACTAATAAAAAAAGTACCGTGAGTCGGGACGAAAAGGGGGTGCCCTGGAACCTTCGATTAAGTTCCAGAACCATCCGAGGATCAAGCTCGACCGCCACAACCGACTTACCAGCTTCCAGAAGCTTCTTAGTCAAATTCCCCGTACCGGGCCCAATCTCAAGTATCACGTCCGTGGGTTTAATACCGAACTTCTGAATTATGGCGTCGATTAAAAGAGGATTTTTGAGTATGTGTTGGCCTTTGGCTTTGTGGAACTCTTTCCACCTTGGTAGTGCGGGTTTGATGACGTGGCGACAGAAGAGCGGTGGGGCTTGTTCTTCTTTATCTTCCCACCCGCCATTATATATACGGATAGTTGTATATATATGTAGCGAGAGCTCGTTTTGGTGGAGATTTGAGTTATTAGGGTTTTGTTTGGGTTTTATTACGGAAAAAAAGGTGTTTAGAAGCTGAACTACTGAATTTTAACAATTTAGTAGCTTATTTTTATAAAATAGACAAAAATCAATATTAACCCAGGTAAAAGAATCTACTTTTTCCCCAACTAAATAACACCACTTAAAAGTTAAAATAGTCTAGTGCAATATTAAAACCATGATAAACCCACCTATAATTATCTATCATTTTTCCTAATAAAAAACATCCCTTAAAATAGTTGAGTACAATATTCCCAACTATCTTTTCTTTTTCCAATTAACAACCCTAAAAGACTAAAAGTCTAAAATTAACACCCTAATAATGACCCCGGCTATAAAAATTTATAGTTTTTTTTCCTAATTAACACCCTATAAGCCTAAAACAAACATTTAAGCAAAGGAAAATTTAAAAATGTACCGTGAGTCGGGACGAAAAAGGGGTGCCCTGGAATCTTCGGTTAAGTTCCAGAACCATCCGAGGATCAAGCTCGACCGCCACAACCGACTTACCAGCTTCCAGAAGCTTCTTAGTCAAATTCCCCGTACCGGGACCAATCTCAAGTATCACGTCTGTTGGTTTAATACCGGACTTCTGAATTATGGTGTCGATTAGTAACGGATTTTTGAGAATGTGTTGGCCTTTGGACTTGTGAAACTCGATTCCGCCTTGGTAGTGCGGGTTTGATGAAGTGGCGGCGGAAGAGCGGTGGGACTTGTTCTTCTTTATCTTCCCACCCGCCATTATATATATATATATTTACGTATACTTGTATATATATATATATATGTATATGTGTATATGTATGTATATGTATATATATATATGTATGTATGTATATGTATAGAGAGAGAGTGGGTGTGTTTGTTTTGGTGGAGATTTGAGTTTTAGGGTTTTGTTTGGGTTTTATTAGGGGAGAAATTACAGAAGTGGTCCGGTGTTTATAAGTAAGCGACGGATTTAACCCCCTTTTTTGGTAGCGTATCAGTAGTTTTAAAAGAGTCTTGCGTCTAATCGGAAATTATGTGGAAGCTAGACTGATCTAAAATGGTAGACATAACATAAGAAATTAAAGTAACTAGGATTATGAGATTCTTAAACGCAATTGTAGCCAGGAATTTACGGGTGTGGTCCGGTATTTTTAAGGAAGTGACAGACTGAATTTGCTCGTTCGGTTACGTATAGTTATATCTGTATATCGAGAGGGTGTGTGTATGCGTTTGTGTGGATATATGAGCTAAGATTTTGTTTGAGTTTTATTAGGGAAAAATGTGTTTAATAGGCTGAACTAATGAATTTCAACATTATGATACCTTATTTTTATTTTTTTATTAATTTAGTTCGTAAACTATCAATTTTCGTCATATTAAGGGCTGACAAAGTAAATTGATAAAACTCGAGTCATTACATCTCACATTTGGATATCTGTTTTGCTACCTGGCTGTTGCCGCGGTTACACGCACATTGTGACATGTAAGAGAATATTGGTGAACTTTCATCATTTGTTAATTGGATGAAAATAGATAGTGGATATCTAAACTATAAAATAATAAGTTATTAGTAACAAAACAGTAAAATTCTATAATACACCTTGTTAAACAACTTTTTTCCCGTTTTATTATTAAGGGAGAAATTACGGGTGTTGTCCATGTTTTAAAGTAAGTGACAGATTTTACTTGCTCAATTGGTTTCGTCTTGGTAGTCCTAAAAACGAGTGCGGAAATTAGGAAGCTTAGGTAATATGTCGAAGAGTGCTAGGTCAAAATTTTCAACAGATTCTACTCACATTAAAATAAAATTTTACAAATATGGGGATGTTCGAGTCATCTGACGAACACCACTGTATTTTCTACTCTTTCTATGACCTTTAGAAGGGGAGAAAAAACGAATGCACACATAAGACATATGTCGTTGATAAGCTATAGGTCTCAAGATATCGATGTATGTGTGTTAATATTTTGAATTTCTACTGTTACAGGCTTGCAGCATAGAAGAACTCATTCTGGTCTGTTCGGGTACTATTTCTTCCTTCGCAGAACCGGTTCCATTGTAAAAGACCAAGTTTTCCTGGTTTGGAAACTGGATATTAAGCTATAGCAGTTTAATTGTATGTGACGAAAAAAGTCATTTTATTTGCTTAAAGAGTTTCATAAACTTTAACACACGAGAAAGAAATCAAGTGCGATATACTTGCCAGAACGGGTAAACAACGCAACTATGCAAGCACTAACCAAACTGCCAAGTCCGAAACTGAAACGCATCAAACAAGTTTAGCGATTCCAACCAACATTGAATATTGTTCACAAAACAGTGGTCCTAATGAAATGAAAATATACCAACATTTTTTAACCTGGGTTTAATAAAAATCAATTGATTTTCTAGTCCCAACTGATGAAAAAATGGTATATATATATATAAAAAAATGAACCCAAGTCTGTGATGGTGATAAGAAATACGGGAAAAAAATACACTGTATTATCTGCTTTTTAATGATTTAGATACCAGACTACCAAATTTAACAATTGACGTACTGAACTATCATAATATTCACAATTCAGGTACTGACGTTAATTTAGTTAGATGAAATTTAGTTTCACTTTTCATTTTGGTCATATTCTTTGTAATTTGTATAAATTTAATCATGTCTTTTCGAAACATTACAATTTATAATGTTTCTACTAATATATATATATATATATACATAATAAATATGTTAGTTTAAAAAACATATTATTTGACTAGATTTCCTTTGATTTTTTTTCTAAAATAAAAAAATTATAATTTTTTTTACACTTTCTGTAAAACGAAAATAAAATAAGTTTTAGATTTATGACATTCGTGAAAATTGTTATTTTTTTCAAAATATATTCCTTTTTTTAAAATATTATATATTTGTTAAATATTTATAATTTCTTTTTATACACAAACATCATCTAGAATTTACATTATTTGCAATAATATGTACACATGCATTATATTATAGATATATATTTTTTATACATACATTAATATAACATATATATATATATATATATGTATGTGTGTGTGTGTTTGTGTATTATACATATATATATATATATATATATATATATATGATATAATTATATAATTTTGAATTTATACTAAAATGAGACATTTCAAAAAATTAAGGGTTAGATTTATACATCTTATAAAGAATTGGACCAAAATAAAAATTGAAACTAAGTTAAATCCAACTAATTTAACGGTGGTACCTGAATTGTAAACATTATGATAGTTCAGTACGTCAATTGTTAATTTTGTTATTATGGTACATAAATCGTTAAAAACATACAGTACAGTACACTAAATATATTTTTTCCCAAAAAATACAGTATAACTCTACTATGATAGCGCTAAAAACATGAGAGCACATAGCGGGATTTCAGATTTTTTTTTTTACACTGGATTTATTTTTATTTGCAATTTTATTCCCCCTGTTATTACTATTTTTTTACATTTTTAAAAGAGGAACCAATTACCAAACTATGAAAATCCAACGGTTTTTGTAGCTGTTATTAACTTTTTGGAGGCTTAATTGTTATTTTGTGTACTAAATTAAATTTAAATTAAGATTTTATACCTTCTATTACCATTTCTTTTACAACGAACCAAACTATCACAATTCAGCGTTTTTGTCGCTTCAGTTACTTTCCAGATGAAAACTCGCACTTTACGAAAATACCCCGTACATAAGTATTTTTTTAGTTATTTGATTGTTTGTTAAAATTACTTTTATTTTCTTTTTATTTGTGGTCTTAGGATTTAATCTTAAGATTTTACTAAAGGTTCACATCAACTTAATGGGGAAAATACTTTTACAATTCTAAGTTTGGATGAAAAGTATGTGGTCGCACCATATTTATAAAATCATAATTTTAGGTGAGTTTAGTGCACAACAATTTAAAGAAGCATAGTTTCACAAATCAACAATTTAAATTTATTTTTGAAATTGCGATTTTGTACACTCTGTTACCATTTCTTTTTATCAACGAGATAAAGTACCATAATTGAGCGGTTTTGTTACTTATGTTCACTTTTTTTTTTACGAAGACTCGTACTTTACAAAAATACTCTTACAAAACTTTTTTTGGGTATGTTTTTAGTTACTTCTTTGATTATTTGTTAAAATTATTTCTATTTTCTTTTTATTGTGGTCTTATGATTTAATCTTAAGATTTTAACGAGGGTTCACACAATTTAATGGCAAAAATACCTATACATTTCTAAGTTTAAATGGAAAATACGTAGTCGCACCATATCTATAAAATTTCATGTTAGTTTAGTGAACAAAACAACAATTTAGAAAAGTATGGTTTCACAAAAATCAAAGACGGAAAATTATATTGTAGTTTTTAACAGTTAAAATATTATTTACAAGTAACATGAATTTCCAATCTCCCGAAAGCATCATCTTACTAACTAATCGTTTTTTCAGTATTAAACTTTAATGCGTAGTTTTTCTTAGAGACAGAAGAAATACCCGATCGAGTTAGAGTGGTGATCCAAATAATATTAAATTTAATATAAAGTTAGATGGTTTCTTAAAACCTGTAAAATTATTATATTTGAGGAAATTTTGTAGAATTGATGATGCCGTTGTTAAGTACTTCATGTTAGTATTCGATAATCATATGCAGACGGACTTTTATTACACCCAACTAACCTACGTTAACAAAAAATATACCAAACTATCAAAATTAACAATTTAAGTATTAAAACATGTATTTTTCTCACAAACAAATATTTATGGTAAAATCGATCTCAAAATCATGTTACATGCCATAACGTGGCCACATTATAGTTTATTTTACGTTTTCACCCTCATTTTTCACAATAAAAAATGAAAATACAAAAACATACAACTAAATTTCACCGTTTAATTTGAACCAAAACACGGAAGACATGCCGATAAAATAACATTTAACTAGCAAAACACCGAATCCACGTATCATTTAATTTTACTCCCTCCGTTATTATTTAATTGTCAATTATGAAATTACATGCAATTTTCATCGGATAATAATTTGTATCAAAATTGTCGGAATAAAAAATTTCAAAAGTTGATGATATAGTTAAAATGTTAAATTTTATGATTAAATTTTAAAAAAAAATGATTTTGATAATATTGATACGGGATAAAAAAATGCACTCCCTATTTAAAAAAGAATAAGGCTTTAACCGCTGAAACCATTTTCATATCTCTCTCTCTCTCTCTAGATTGCATCTCTCTATTATGTAAGTCTTTTATTTCATTTCATTTTATTTTTAATGATTTAACTTATGTACATTTGGTATCGCTTATCTGATAATCTTTAAATCTTTTTAGCTTTTTCTTATTGTTTAATACTGTGAAGTTTTACATAATTTGTTGAACTATTCTTTGTTTAATAAGCTTTTTAGCTTAATACCTAGGCATTTATAATTATATTTATCAATGTCTTTTTGTTTTTCATTTCTCATAAAACTAGCAAATTAGAAAATGTAAAAATTCAGTTGGGTTGTTGTTTTTAGGTTTTGTACCCATTACGATTAAAGAAATTCAATTTGTTGTGCTGTATAACCAAGAATTCAGTTTAATACCCAGTACCAAGTTTTTTTGTTTTGAAATAGCTATGGATGTATCGAATCGAAATTTTCCAATATATTTATCATTGTCTTTTTTGTTTTGTTTTTCATTTCTCATAAAACTGGCAAATTAGAAAATGTAAAAATTCCGTTGGGTTGTTGTTTTTAGGTTTTGTACTCAGCTACAATTTAAGGAAATTCAATATGGTGTGGTGTATAATCAAGAATTTAGTTTAATACCCAATACCAAGTTGTTGTTTTTTTGAAATAGCTATGGATGTATCGAATCGGAATTTCCCTTTATATTTATCAATGTCTTTTTTGTTTTGTTTTTCATTTCTCATTAAACTGGCAAATTAGAAAATGTAAAAATTCCGTTGGGTTGTTGTTTTTAGGTTTTGTACCCAGCTACAATTTAAGGAAATTCAATATGGTGTGCTGTATAATCAAGAATTTAGTTTAATACCCAATACCAAGTTTTTTTTTTTTGAAATAGCTATGGATGTATCGAATCGGAATTTCCCTTTATATTTATCAATGTCTTTTTTGTTTTGTTTTTCATTTCTCATTAAACTGGCAAATTAGAAAATGTAAAAATTCCGTTGGGTTGTTGTTTTTAGGTTTTGTACCCAGCTACAATTTAAGGAAATTCAATATGGTGTGTTGTATAACCAAGAATTCAGTTTAATACCCAATGCCAAAAATAATTAAGTTGAAATACCAATGCCAAAAATAATTAAGTTGAAATACCAATGCCAAAAATAATTAAGTTGAAATACCAATGCCAAAAATAATTAAGTTGAAATACCAATGCATGTATCTACTATCTATTGGGAAATTTTCCTTTTATATATCAATGTCTTTTTTGTTTTGTTTTTCATTTCTCATAGAACTGGCAAATTAGAAACTGTAAAAATTCCGTTGGGTTGTTGTTTTTAGGTTTTGTACCCAACTGCAATTTAAAGAAACTTTATTTGATGTTCTGTATAGCCAAGAATTTAGTTTAATACCCAATACCAAGGGGGGAAATGAAATATTAATGGATGTATGGCATGTATCTAATGGAAAATTTCCCTTATATTTATCAATGTTTTTTGGTTTTATTTTCATTTCTTACAAAACTAGCAAAATAGAAAATGTAAAGATTGTGTTTGGTTGTTGTTTTTAGGATTTGTAACCGACTACAATTTCAAGAAACTCTACTTGGTGTTTTGTATAGACAAGAATTTAGTTTAATACGACCTAATACCAAGGGGGCAAAATGAAATACCAGTGGATGTATGGCATGTATCTAATGGGAATTTTCCCTTATATTTATCAAAGTTTTTTTGTTTTGTTATTTTTTCTCACAAAACTAGCAAAATAGAAAATGTAAAGATTGCGTTTGGTTGTGTTTTTTCACAAAATGACCCCAAATTTCATAGGAATGTTATTTTCTTTTAATTTGGAAGTTCTGTAAAAACAAAAAAAAAACTAATTTATACCCTAAACTTATGCACCCTATCGTTAAATAATTGGGTCGAAATTTGTTTACGTGTTGGCACCACACGAACATGTTCTTTAACCTAAATGCAGTACCTTATTTTTATTTTATTTTTGAGAAAAGAGTATCCTATATGAACAAGCCGATTTGTTATCCTGCATTCTTGCCATCAAAGATATGGATGAAGAAACAGTAATTTGACAAATAAGTCTAGTATTGGGTAAAACATTAAATTTTTCGTAATACACGGTACAAACCCCTTTTGTTGAGTATTTTGGTGGCTCTATGTCAATCCAAGAAATAATTATTTGTTGGTACTAATGAACGAATGTTTTCTTGTTATGTCGTGTGTCCAGTTGATAACTTGATTCATAATCCAACCAAGCATGGTCTGTACAGCTGCAGAACAAGTGTCGGGTAATACTGATCTTTTAACTAATATACTTGAACGTGTTCCTGCGAAGCCTCTCATTACTTTGAAAACCGTGTCAAAGGTTTGGTCCGCTCTCATCTCTGACCGCCAATTCCAAATCACTCACACACGCCATAATCCCCAGTCATTGCTTTCTGGTTTTTACTACCAGAATCGCATTTGCTCAATTAAAATTGACAATCGCATTTGGTCATATGAAATTGAGCCTATCTCTTTTCTTGGGTCCCCGAGTTCCATCCCAAAAATCTCTCTCGAAAATGTTCGACTAAGTGCCCCAACTGAATCTTCTGGAATTAGGATTTTAGACTCCTGCAATGGTCTAATCCTCTGTTATAACCCGAAAAAATTGGCTCTCAGCGTTTTGAATCCCACGACGGGAAGCCACAGGCTTCTTCCTAAGCGGTTGAACCCAGGTAGACAGGCTAATACTAGGCCAAACTGTTTCTTGGCTTTCGATCCTTCAAAACCATACCACTACAAAGTCTTAAACTTGAAGTATTATAGTGAATGTGATTGTGAGGATGAATGTGGTGAGGAGGAATCTGCGACTTTCGATTTTTTCTCATCGGAAAATGAATCATGCAAAGAAGTAATTTTTCAAGGCCTGGGGTTTTGCAGATTTGGTCATTTTAGGGTGGTGTTTTGGAATGGGGCTCTTAATTGGATAAGTGAAGATGATTTTCATATTAGATTTATAGTTGAGGAACAGACGTTCACTTCAGTTCGCATTCATGCACGAGGAGAGGTGGTTGCCTTTTTTGGAGAATCTGGCCACAATTTACATCTTGTGAAGTGTAGTAAAAAAGGTGCTCGGCGTTTCGATGTTTTTGAGATGAATAAAGACTCCAATTCATGGGTTCCAAAACTCCAGTTCAATGTTGAACCATTAGAAGCGATGAGGCCACCAAGTGCACTAGGAAGATCGGAATTCTGTGTGTTGTCCGTAGAACGCGAGAGTAGCACGGATAATTTGAGTTTTGTGTTTGGCATGCATGGAAAAATTCTTTCTTATAGGATAAACAAGGATGCTACTATTGTTACCATGAATAAGGTCTTTGGTAAATATGCAGACGACAACCTGATTTCATTGAAATTTACTGATTTTCATCCTTTCATTCAGAGTTTGGCTCCAGTCTGATCTGAGTCGTTAACTTGAAGGGAAAGATGCTTTTGTTTTTGTTAATTGAACCTTTTCTCGTAGGTAGTTAAATTTTGTCCTGAATTGCAGCAAATATTGTTCGTTAAAACATGTTTTGCAGTGGAAATGGTTTCTCTGAGTTGACAAGCAGGTTGGGCATGAACGATTGTGAGCTTTCTTGTAATTTTGTGACTATCAAGGATGTCGTAATTGTCCCTTTCTATTATTACAATTTCCGAGAACCGTAGTTGCTCAGCCTTCTAATATTGTAGTACGGAGTATAAATTTTTGACGTAATATGCATTTGTGACGTTATTTGACAAAGACTCAAGACTCAAGTGTGATGAGTAAACATGATTTGAGTCATGTGAATTACGTAGGTATTTCTGTGAATGATTATAAACATTTTTCTTCCAACAGATAGCCTCTATATATGTTCTGTGAGCTACAATTTGGGTTATGTTTGTAGATAGAGAATATGATTACTTGACCTAAATCGTTCCGGGAGAGTGGAGTACATTAATATTCTGCATATGATCCTTTTAACACTTTTTGCTCTCCAACTTTTCTATCTGATTTCTCTCCAAGATGTGGTTAAACATGACTTGAAAATAAAAGGACAAGTTTGTTGTAAATTAATGACTATAACTTGGTTGCGGAAATCAATCGCCTTCGAAATCTTCCTTGGAGGTGCCAAGTTCAATGGAGATCTCGAGATACCAATGCGTGTGCGGATTTCCTCGCAAAACTTAACTACGGAGCTAGCACAAGTCGGGTAGAGCTGGTGCATATGCCTGCTAGTATTTCAGCAACAATTGCGGCTGGATATCGGTTATGGAGACGGACTAATTAGTTTGTTTTTATTTTTTCATTTTTCTTTTTGGCTTTAGCCTCCTTTGTTGTACCCAAGAAAAATAAAAATGAGTTTTTCTATCTCTGTTTATAATTTCTAGTGAACCTCAAAATCAAAGAGTTTGATGAATCATTAAATATGCTTCGACTCTGTATATTACTAACATCCTAGATGCATAGAAAACTAATTAAAGACAAGGGAATAAAATATACATTAGCCTGATCTTATTTTAACAAGAATGAGAATACTTTGAAATTTCTTGTACTTCATTTATGCTAGTGATGCACTGCACAATGTCTCTGTAGACTGAATCTGGTACTTTCTAGTTTCTATGGACAGATTTGAGACAACACTTTCCTATGTCCGACATGAAAGAAAAAAGGGTAAAATATTAAAATTTAATACACGGTAAGGACGTGACATTAATAGAATATATAATTATATTTTTTTTTATAAATGTGACATATTTTTTTTATTTAAATAAACAAACAATAATAGTACTATTTTGATCTAAATGTTATCAAATATGTCAATCGACCTATTTAATGTTAATCTTCATTTTTATAAATCATTTTATATGGTTCTTATATTAAAAAGTTACAAACTTACATATTTTTTTAGCTAGGCTTGTCATGATATTGTTACGCCGTGTCCGACACGTGTATCCGTATAGCCTGACACACTAGTCCAAATGTATAAAAGAAAATTCATAACAGACACGCCAATATATCGTGTCGAACACACGATTTGTCGTGTCCGTGTCCGATTCTTCAATTTTTTTCCACATGAATATAATTCACTCATTACTCCCCTAAAACTGTTTTAAAATATTTAAACGACTCGGGATGTTTTAATTTAGGATCATTGTCTAATGTATTTATCATTTTTTTTGTTTGTAATCCCCCCCCTTCCGACTTGTATATATCAGTTTTAAATTGATTTAGATGGTTAAATGTATTTTATGTTAACCATGATTAATTATTGGGATTTAATATATCAAAATTTCCAAATCCTATAAACTACAGGAGTGGTCCTGTATTTTTGAAGAACTAACGGATTTAACCCCTTGTTTGGTTGTGTATTCTAATTTCTAACTTATACCGATTTGTAGCGTTCAAGTGAATATTAGTATATATTGTGGTTGGTTCAAGTGAAACTACTTTTGGCATATCTCCAAAGTGAATATTAGTATATATTGTGGTTGGTTCAAGTGAAACTACTTTTGGCATATCTCCACGGTTTCACGACAAAAAGACAAATATGTATATTGTTTTTTTTTTTCGAGATCTATAATTAACTTTATTGGATTTACCATAATTTAATATAATTTCCAATACATTCAATTATACACCTCGGAAAAAAAAATAAGACGCATATTTTTCTTGCTGTCGTGAAACCGTTATGATCTGCATTAATCAAATATTAATTTGTAGATTTTTGCACACGAGTCTAAAAAACATGTCAAAATAAGCGTTCCTTCAACCACCTCATTATATATATATATATATATATATATATATATATATATATATATATATATATATATATATATATGGAGCATTGAAGAGATATTTTTATAGACACTTTTATGTAAAAACGTTCAAAATCAATATTTGATTGATGCAAATCTCTACAGTTTCATGATGGAAACACAAATATGCGTATGTTTTTTTTTCGAGATGTGTAATTGCATGTATTGAATTTTTAAATTTTAACTTACTTTCCAAATCATGCAATTATGAATTATATATCTCGAAAAAAAAACAAGACCTATATTTGTGTTTTTTTCGTGAAACCGTGGAGATTTGCATTAATCAAATCATTGATTTGAAACGTTTTTGCATACAAAATATCTACAAAAGTGTTATTTGAACGCTCACCTATATATAGTTATTTATATGTATATAGTTATTTATATATGTCTTGTTAAGGTAAAAACTTATACCGAAACGCATCAAACAAGTTTAGCGATTCCAACCAACATTGAATATTGTTCACAAAACAGTAGTCCTGATGAAATGAAAATATACCAACATTTTTTAACCTGGGTTTAATAAAAATCAATTGATTTTCTAGTCCCAAGTGATGAAAAAATGGTATATATATAAATAAAAAAATGAAACCAAGTCCCTATGCTACACATGCTGTTATTATTCGTTAACTAACCAACACACAAATATTTTTAGCGATTTGAGTTTGCTTAATGTTCTTCCCGATAACGCCTAAACTTGATAGGTGTTGTATCCTCATTCGACATGCCATCAACGAGCTCCAACATCTTCATCTCAACGCTGTTTTGGTATGATTTCAGCCACGGCTGGTCAAGCAACAAAGGGTGTGTATTTGTCTCAAAATGTTCCGAAGATTGTGCCACAATAGAGGGTGACGATACCATGATAGGTGGTGTAACCTCGTTCGACATGTTAACAGCAAGTTCTAATTCACTCATCCCCATATTGTCTTGACATGTCCACGATTCTACATTATTTATCTCAAAAGGTTCCGGTGAAGGTGCCACATTAGGGGTTGGTGATGTAACTCCTTGTCCTTGAGGCAGGAAAATATCATGTTCTTGAATGTTACTTATGTGGTTCCAATTAGGTGATGGTACCACATTAGGGGTTGGTGATGTAACTCCTTGTCCTTGAGGCAGGAAAATATCATTTTCTTGAATGTTGCTTATGTGGCTCCAATTAGAAGCACCAGTGACGGAGTTTGTATCGATTGGATTAAAACCTGCAACTGTAAAACCCGAAATATATATGAAAGATGGGTATTGGTTTATTTTGTTTGCAATTAATAAGCTAATGAGCTAGTTATTTGTGTCGAATGAAAATCTTGGTTCCAGGATATTGGTTTTTACTAAAACATAAACATTATGAGGAAACACCAATACGTTCATTTCATGATGCTTTTAAGTTGTTTTACATTTGTTTTAAGTCAAGTAATTTTACTTGACTATGATAAAGAGAGCATTAACACAATGCATAATTTGTCTTGCGATAATGTGAGAAGTGCATTATAGTTCCGCAACTTCCGCCACAAGTTTCCGATTTTATTTCTTCTCATAACTTCATAAGTAGTAGTTTTTATTTCACATAAAAACGTTGTCTTGCTGCAGCTTTAACGCAAAGAAGATAAATTATTTGAGGACCAAAAAAATACTGGGATTCATCGAGCTAAAAAGTTTAAGGTCAGTTGTTTATGTAATAATCTTGGTCTGGCTTTAAAAGTGTCTTAGAACCCGATTCCATGAGATGTTTTCATACTGATTCGGCTTATATTATTTCCACAGCAAGTGTATCTATTATCTAACTATCTTATGTACCTGAATTTTGCGGTGCATACGATTCGTCTGAACCATTTGGCTGTTGTTGAGAAGACAAACTTAAACCTTGATTGCATCGGCTGTTGTTGAAAAGGTCATTTTTAATCTTAGTAGCCTCTGGCAATTCAGGATTTTCATCTGTCGGAAAAGGTCTTCGGCTCACCTCTAGCAAATCACAATTCCTCTGCAAAAGTTTGTTGTAGTGCTTTCCAAGAGCTCCGGGTTTACATTTCACAACATGCCTCCTGATAGATATATAATAGTATGTATTACACATTGTGTATGCATAAAACTATAAAAGTGTTATAAATTCGGTATTTAATAACTTTTCTCAAGTTTGATGTTATAATAAATGACGATGCTAGAACATTCACACACATCTAAAACGAAATATAATTTCTTCAAAATTTGGGGAACTTGCCTCCGAATATAAACTCTCCATTATTAGATTGGATCACCATGTGTAGCAGAGAATAAATGGTTCTCCAAATAACTAAAAGACTATATTACACAGAAGCTCCAAAAGAAATTCACCATTAAGAGATAATCCTAAGAAATTAAGTATTAATAGAGAGTATGTTTCCAAGAGACTAGAAAACCAAGGAAAAAATAAATCAATTCTCTAAATGCTTACGGATAATTATGAAGAAACTGATGCGATAATCTTTTAGAAACAATTATGTATATTTAAGAATTTAAGTAATGCTTCACGAAGAAACCAGAAACCATATATGTAACTATGTAAGTGCATAGATTCTTTTTAATCGCGGTTTATTTATTTATTTTGTAATATGCTGTAAATTACTCAACCTGAAAATCAGTGCTTCACCTTGAGTAAAATCCTTTTCCTTTGTATTATCCCAATTTGTATGCTTTCGCGGCTGGGGTGGAGCCTCTTCACCAAATTCAGGTGGCCTCTCTAACTACAAAAATAAATATAAGATTTAACAAATGAAGTTAAATCTTATATGGTAAACTTTGCGATAAACAACAAGAAAGAAGTTTTTTGTTTTAACCAAAAACACGAACCTCTATTTTAAGTTCTTCTGACTCGTCGTCTTGAATGGTTGCTTTAATTGCGGTAATATTCGAAAAAGGTATTACTATCTTTCTCTTTCGATCCCCATTCAAAATTTCCCACACAACTTGCTTCTTGTTGTAATGGAACTTCCCCACCAAATCCTCTTCGCGTTGAGACAATAACTGCAATTAGTATAGTCATTTAACAATACCAATCAGACTCCACGATAATACAGGTAAAAATAAAAATACAAACACGTCATATATACATTTTCTAGTTACACAGCACTTTATGTTTAAGCCAATAAGTGAGCTATCTGAAGCTAAGAAAAGCTGCGTTCACCATTTAGATTTATAGCTTTCAAGTTGATAAACTTAACTAGTGCAGCTTATGAGCAAAAAATCTAAAGCTATAATCCCTTCCCAATTTATTTGCTTTAATACCATGATTCCAATGCACAATATTGAGAGAAGTAGCTAAATGTAAAATGTGGAAATAAATAAGAAGACCGGCATTCCATCACCCACCAACTGCCAAATTTGTGCAACCAAACAAGCTTTTAGTATCAAATTGTATGAGTAATTTCTAGTTTTTAAGTTGTCTAACCAAATGTAATGTAGCTTATGAAGAAATAAGCTGAGATGACCCTAGTGTCATGTTTTCCGTCTATGATTTCAGGGAAAGTATTTGAATAGGAAGGTAAGTTTTAAATTTGTAATACATGCCACTACCAGCAAATTGTCAATCGTGAGCAACCTAACGAGCCGCTGTATCAATGTTTATGAGCAAACTACTCTATTTTGTTGGCTAACCACATATAATGCTGCTTCGGAGCAAATAAGTTGAGCTTACATGCTGTAATCAAACAAGCCTTAGTAATTGAACTTAAATTGTGTCATTTACGTAGGTATAACTAAATTCTATTACCTGCAAACGGCCAATTGTGAGTGATGATGCAGAGAACTTCGCCGCCCTAAATTTTGTAGGAACGGGTTGAGCGACAATATTATTCATTACACGATTTTCTTTTTCTCTTTCACGAGCCAAAGCTTTATTCATCATGTTGCAGAATTCAGCTGTTATAGTTAACTTCAATTTCAGATGACTTCTTGGTCCATTAAAGCTGACTTTTTCGTCCTGCAAACATCAAAAAGGGAAAACTATGAGTGTTTCAGACGACACTATGGAATTTACGGACAGGGGAAGGAATGGAAGAAATATTTGCACCGAATTTGAGAAAAAGATGAAGACATATTTGCAGCATACAGAAAGACGAAGAAATGTGTAACAACTAACAAGGGATACTATGTGGAAAATTTTATCATCAAACAGACGACCCAATATTTGCATTTTTGAATAACTATGATAAACTTTACAACATGGGTTCTAGACTGTGAAACTTGTATCATTATTTTCTTGTCAATGTTGAAAGTTCAAACAAATACAAATTGCTGTTTATAAAAGGTATAAAAATAGACTAAAGAAAGCTACCAATAAAAATATACCTTAGAAGTATATACCAAAACCACAAGTCCACTCAGGAAGAAACTAAATATTTTAGAAGTTTTACTGTAAAATAAAGACAATTGGGTGCTCGTTTGTGCAAAATAAGTTTGCAAGTTCAAGTGTGAGAGAAAACGGAGTTCACTTGGCTTTAATTTTTAGCTTTCACAACCATAAAAGAAAAGAAAAACGCATTTTAACTGGTCATCAAATATAAGAATTTAGAAGTAAAAGAACAAAAAGTTGAGCTTAACAGCAACAATCAGACATGTCCTTGAAAGTCACAAATCAAGAAACTGAAGAGAACATATAAGATTCGACTCTTATAATATTTGAAATTACACCAATCAAACCAAACAAAGAAATTCATCTGATCAATCAAATTAAATACAACTTATAAGCGGAACGATAAAAGTTGGGCTTAAATTTGCAGCCAAATAAATCCTATGAGCCGATATTCAAGAAACCAAGTAAAGCGCAATTGACTATTGTAAAGACCAGGTTTACCAGTACTAAGTCTATATACACACACTCAATGATCATACATACATATATATATATATATATATACTGCATGCATACATACATATCAGCTGTGTAGCCGCATTCAGAGGACAAAGTAGTAGCAAGCTAAAAAGGGACTTCACCATCCCCATATTGAGAAGGAAAAAAAAACGATCTTTTACCATGTATCGTGATTATTTTTAATCGATTTTACCCTTTCAACACCCTCATAATTAAGGGGGGGAAAGTTCTAGTTCCGCCACTGGCCACATTGCAAAATAAAGTTGGAAAATCAATTATTAAATATCAAAAATAAATAAAAACTAGAGTGACCCGCAACGGAAACCAAATTTCAGAACTAAAAAACGGAAAAATATGTAAAAACAAAAATTTGAACATGATGCCAATATTCAAGAAACTAGATAATAAACGTCTAAGAGCAACTCTAAAACACTATGCTAGCTTGTTTGATACTGCTTAAAACTTAGGTATATTATTAACTATAGGTGAATGTAAGCTGTGAATAATTCATCATATATGCTAATAAGATAATTGTGGTATATACATTATACATACCATCTCAGTATCTGAGTTACAAAAAACACTACTGAGATCATCATGACCCTCCATTAGCTAAAAAATAATCTTCTTTTTTTCTTATATGTTTGGAGAGAGGAAAAGGATAGACTTGATATAAAAAGCTTAAAAGAATATTCTTGAAATTAGTTGAATAATTATTAATTGTTTCTTTTAGTTACTACAGTCCTACTAGAACTCTACTTTGGTGGCGATAAACTGGGAGTTTTTTTTAAAAACTCTGTTTATCTTTATTTGCAATTTTATTCCATCTGTACTCTGTTACTATTTTTTACATTTTTTTTTAAGAGATAACTAATTTACCATAGTAGAATTTCAGGATCTTTTTTTTTTAAACTGTATTTATATTTATTTGCAATTTTATTACTTCTGAGCTCTGGTACTATTTTTTACATTTTTTAAAGAGAGAACCAATTTACCATAGCGGATTTTCAGGGTCTTTAGGAGAGAACCAATTTACCATAGCAGAATTTCAGGGTCTTTTTTTTTAAACTGGATTTATCTTTATTTGCAATTTTATTCCTTTGGGCTGTGTTACTATTTTTTACATTTTTTAAAGAGAGAACCAATTTACCATAGCGGAATTTCAAGGTCTTTTTTTTTTAAACTGGATCTATCTTTATTTACAATTTTATTACCTCTGGGCTCTGTTACTATTTTTTACATTTTTTAAAAAGAGAACCAATTTGTGTTTAGTAATTCCTCCGTTCCTATTTAATTATTCACTACGAAATTACGTGTAATTTTGACCGGCTTATAACTTGTATCAAAATTATCAAAATGATTTTTTTTAAATCTAACATAAAATTTAATATTTGAACTATATTATCAACTTTTAAAAAATTTCATTCGGACAATTTTGATATAAGTTCTTAACCGATCAAAATTACACGTTTTTTTATAATGCACAATTAAATATGAACAAACTTATTTAACTAAATATACTAGTTGTTGAACTCCATTTCTATTTAGTCATCGTTATACTTTAAAAATATAATATTACCCAATCTATTTCTCAACTCAACCCCTTTTTTATCTCACATTTTATTTTTATCTTTGTCGTTGTTTACTTCCAAGGTCATTCTCTCACCTTCTTTCAAAACTAATTTACGATTAAAGCGCACATACATTTATTGAAATAAATCAATAGTGTACTATTTTTTTTCCTATACATAATTATTAAAACATCATCAAATTATTATGATAAACAATTGATAGTATACTATAAACAAGTTTACAGATTTTTAAACATTTCGCAGTATAACTATTATATAATTTCATAATATTAAATTAAACGTTCTCAGTATATACCATATTTTTATGATACTATAAAAAAACTAAACATTTTGACAGTATACCAATATTGGCTCTGATACCAAAATGTAGAGAACTTTATTCCGTTCAATTGAAACTGGATTTGATCCAATAAAAGCTTGTAAAATAGCAGTTGAAAGATTATATACTTTAAAAATAGAACTCTACTTTGGTGGCGCTAAAAACAGGGAAGTACATAGCGCAATTTCAGGGGGTTTTTTTAACTGGATTTATCTTTGTAACTTTATTCCATCCGGACCTTGTTACTATTTTTTACATTTTTTTAAGAGATAACCAATTTACCATAGCAGAATTTCAGGTTTTTTTTTTTAAAATTGAATTTATCT
The DNA here is from genome assembly GCA_963920805.1 of Primula vulgaris. Taxonomy (NCBI): domain Eukaryota; kingdom Viridiplantae; phylum Streptophyta; class Magnoliopsida; order Ericales; family Primulaceae; genus Primula; species Primula vulgaris. Next base: position 3,899,782 of record OY987216.1, on the reverse strand, counting down.
TTATTTGCAATTTTATTCCATCCGGACCCTGTTACTATTTTTTACATTTTTTTAAGAGATAACCAATTTACCATAGCAGAATTTCAAGGTCTTTTTTTTAAAAACTGGATTTATCTTTATTTGCAATTTTATTCCTTCTGAGCTCTGTTACTATTTTTTACATTTTTTTAAGAGATAACCAATTTACCATAGCGGAATTTCAGGGTCTTTTTTTTTAAAACTGGATTTATCTTTATTTGCAATTTTATTCCCTCTGGGCTCTGTTACTATTTTTTACATTTGTTAAAGAGAGAACCAATTTACCATAGCGGAATTTCAGGGTCTTTTTTTTTAAACTGAATTTATCTTTATTTGCAATTTTATTCCATTTGGGCTCTGTTACTATTTTTTACATTTTTTAAAGAGAGAATCAATTTACCATAGCGGAATTTCAAGGTCTTTTTTTTTAACTGGATTTATCTTTATTTACAATTTTATTCCCTATGGGTTCTGTTACTATTTTTTACATTTTTTAAAGAGATAACCAATTTACCAAACTATATGAAAATTCAACGGTTTTGTAGCTGCTGTTAACTTTTTTAAGGACTGACTGTTATTTTGTGCACTTAGGGAAAATTTGTGTTTAGTAATTCCTCCGTTTCTATTTAATTATCCACTACGAAATTACGTGTAATTTTGACCGGCTTATAACTTGTATCAAAATTATCGAAATGATTTTTTTTTAAATCTAATCATAAAATTTAACATTTGAACTATATGATCAACTTTTGAAAATTTTCATTCGGACAATTTTGATATAAGTTCTTAACCGATCAAAATTAGACGTTTTTTTATAATGCACAATTAAATAGGAACGAACTTATTTAGCTAAAGATACTAGTTGTTGAACTCCATTTCTATTTAGTCATAATTATACTTTAAAAATACAATATTACCCAATCTATTTCTCAACTCAACCTCTTTTTTATCTCACATTTTGTTTTTATCTTTGTCATTGTTTCCTTCCAAGATCATTCTCTCACCTTCTTTCAAAACTAATTTACGATGAAAGCGCACGTACATTTATTGAAATAAATCAATAGTGTACTATTTTTTTTTCCCTATACATAATTATTAAAGTATCATCAAATTATCATGATAAACAATTGATAGTATACTATAAACAAGTTTACAGATTTTTAAACATTTCGCAGTATAACTATTATATAATTTCATAATATTAAATTAAACGTTCTCAGTATATAACATATTTTTATGATAGTATAAAAAAACTAAACATTTTGACAGTATACCAATATTGGCTCTGATACCAAAATGTAGAGAACTTTATTCCGTTCAATTGAAACTGTATTTGATCCAATAAAAGCTTGTAAAATAGCAGTTGAAAGAATATATACTTTTAAAATAGAACTTTACTTTGGTGGCGCTAAAAACAGGGAAGTACATAGCGCAATTTCAAGTTTTTTTTTTAAACTGGATTTATCTTTGCAACTTTATTCCATCCGGACCCTATTACTATTTTTTACATTTTTTTAAGAGATAACCAATTTACCATAGCAGAATTTCAGGTTTTTTTTTTTTAAATTGGATTTATCTTTATTTGCAATTTTATTCCATCCGGACACTGTTACTATTTTTTACATTTTTTTAAGATATAACCAATTTACCATAGCAGAATTTTAGGGTCTTTTTTTTTTAAACTGAATTTATCTTTATTTGCAATTTTATTCCTTCTGAGCTCTGTTACTATTTTTTATATTTTTGTAAGAGATAACCAATTTACCATAGCGGAATTTCAGGGTCTTTTTTTTTAAATTGGATTTATCTGTATTTGCAATTTTATTCTCTCTGGGCTCTGTTACTATTTTTTACATTTGTTAAAGAGATAACCAATTTACCATAGCGGAATTTCACGGTCTTTTTTTTTTAAACTGGATTTATCTTTATTTGCAATTTTATTCCCTTTGGGCTCTGTTACTATTTTTTACATTTTTTAAAGAGAGAACCAATTTACCGTAGCGGAATTTCAAGGTCTTTTTTTTTAACTGGATTTATCTTTATTTACAATTTTATCCCCTATGGGTTCTGTTACTATTTTTTACATTTTTTAAAGAGATAACCAATTTACCAAACTATATGAAAATTCAACGGTTTTGTAGTTGCTGTTAACTTTTTTAAGGACTGACTGTTATTTTGTGCACTTAAGGAAAATTTGTGTTTAGTAATTCCTCCGTTTCTATTTAATTATCCATTACGAAATTACGTGTAATTTTGACTGGCTTATAACTTGTATCAAAATTATCGAAATGATTTTTTTAAAATCTAATCATAAAATTTAACATTTAAACTATATGATCAACTTTTGAAAATTTTCATTCGGACAATTTTGATATAAGTTCTTAACCGATCAAAATTAGACGTTTTTTTATAATGCACAATTAAATAAGAACGAACTTATTTAGCTAAAGATACTAGTTGTTGAACTCCATTTCTATTTAGTCATAATTATACTTTAAAAATACAATATTACCCGATATATTTCTCAACTCAACCCCTTTTTTATCTCACATTTTGTTTTTATCTTTGTCATTGTTTCCTTCCAAGGTCATTCTCTCACCTTCTTTCAAAACTAATTTACGATGAAAGTGCACATACATTTATTGAAATAAATCAATAGTGTACTATTTTTTTTCCTATACATAATTATTAAAGCATCATCAAATTATCATGATAAACAATTGATAATATACTATAAACAAGTTTACAGATTTTTAAACATTTCGCAGTATAACTATTATATAATTTCATAATATTAAATTAAACGTTCTCAGCATATACCATATTTTTATGATAGTATAAAAAAACTAAACATTTTGACAGTATACCAATATTGGCTCTGATACCAAAATGTAGATAACTTTATTCCGTTCAATTGAAACTGGATTTGGTCCAATAAAAACTTGTAAAATAGCAGAGTATATATTTTAAAAATACAATATTACCCAATCTATTTCTCAACCCAACCCGTTTTTTATCTCACGTTTTGTTTTTATTTTTGTCATTGTTTCCTTCCAAGGTCATTCTCTCACCTTCTTTCAAAACTAATTTACGATAAAAGCGCACATACATTTATTAAAATAAATAATAGTGTACTATTTTTTTTTCCTATACATAATTATTAAAACATCATCAAATTATTATGATAAACAATTGATAGTATAATATAAACAAGTTTACAGATTTTTAAACATTTTGCAGTATAACTATTATATAATTTCATAATATTAAATTAAACGTTCTCAGTATATACCATATTTTTATGATAGTAAAAAAACTAAACATTTTGACAGTATACCAATTTTAAGGAATAACCTTTAATGCGTGCGAAAATAAAGCAATCAAAACCTTATTATACCCTTATATAAAAAACCATGATTATACTGTCTAAATAACTCATTAAAATTTCACAGTATTCCAATGTATATACTTCATCATCTCAAAAAATACTAAAACGGACGCCTATCATTTTTTTTTAAATATATAGATTAAGCATTTTTATAGCATACCTATTTCAAGAAAGAACATTTAATAGACGTATGATTTGGGATATGATTTCATGGGTGATTAACTATCATAGATAATAAAGGAGCATTTTTAGAAAACTAATTAAATCTAGTTTGTTTTGGAAACAAGGGTATGACCAGAATTTTCAAAACTAAATTTGAAAAAAGCGACTAGAATCAAATAGAGTTTATGTTCGTAAGTTTTTGCTAATTAAGTTAGATAAGTAGTGTCTAGAGCCAATTTCTCCTTAAATAAAATAGATTTTGATGAGATAAATATAGATGATCTTAAACTTATTTTTGGCAAATATGTAAGTACTAAGCAGGCAAGCCCTGGTCGTAACTCCTAAACTTGATTGTTGAGGGAAAAGGTTTATAAGTGGTGACTGAAACTTGATGGCACAACAATTTCCTGTAAGTTCCTGACGCAGGGAATGAAGTATGTAAAAGAAAAATATTTCCAACAGGAACACGTGCCGATTCAAATGCAAAGGCAGAGCACCGTATTTGAACCCGAGAACTAAAAGTGAAACATGACTAAAGGCAGTTTTTGCGAAACCCATGTTACAAAGTCCAAGAAGAACACATTTGTCATATAACTTGTAAATCTCTTATTTCTCTCATTAGCATATGTTTTGAGAGTCCTAATGATTGAGATAAAAAAAAATTATAATTATGGCACACCTGTTACAAGTGAAATAACTAATGATACAAAGGATAGATAAATAAATAATCAAAAACAGAAAAACATTATGATCTCCCTCAAATCTACACTGCTTTACGAACTACTTCTGAATTGAGCAAAGCTAACTGTTCAGTCTAAGCATTACCCCAAGTAGATAAATCGGACCCAAAAACTGGGACACTTTCTTAGAAGCATACCATCCAACGGGTCAGCTTAGTTCTCTTTATGTATTTGTTTTCCTGGGAAAGCTATCTTGAATATCTGAGCATAATCATCAACAAAGTGGACATCGAGTCCTTCCTTCACGTTTGGTGTCAGCTCATCGAAATCTCTTCGATTGGCTGAAGGAAATATGATGGTCTTCACATCACTGCGCCTTGCTGCTATTGTCTTCTCCTTAACCTTATTTTCAAACACAAAGAAAAACATATAGTTAATATCCCATGATAATATTAAAATACCAAACAGACCCGTAAAACACTAAAATAACAAAACAAGGTGAATTATACAAAGAGAAAACTATCACGTTATAGTTTCCGTTGCAGCCTCCTCGTAGTTTGTGTATAACATCAGTGGTGACATAATTTCAATTACCACTAGATTAGTCTCATAGTTTCAGTTAATTTGTATACATATGGTCCTTTCTATGGGGACCAATAGTGTCGTTCACAGGGACCACTTAGGCAGCCAATTTGAAGGACAGAAACTACTGGTAATAACTTACTCAAACTATGAGATCTAATAGTGTCAGTTAAAAAACTAGAGGAGCCAGATAGGAAAATCTACCAAAACTGTAGAAACCATCAGTGTTGCATTTGAAACTATGGGGATCAAATTTGTATGGGGACTATTGCTTACAAAAAATGACATTTGCTAGAAATATAGGTAATTAGGTACCAATCAGATTCAATTTACTTACCCCACCAATCGGAAGAATTTTCCCAGTGAGCGTGACTTCCCCGGTCATTGCCAGATCCTTCTTCACAGGCTCTTTCAAAGCCAGAGAAATCAAAGAGGTTATCATAGTACAGCCAGCACTAGGCCCATCTTTAGGTGTAGCCCCAGCTGGGACATGAAGATGAAGTTTTGTATTAGCAAAAAACTTATTTTCCGGCTCTCTCTCGAGCAATATTGCTCTCCCTACTGTATGAGCAATTTGAGCACTCTCTTTCATCACGTCCCCAAGTTGTCCAGTGAGATTGAGACCCCCTTTTCCATCACCTTCTTCGACAAGAGTAGTTTCTATGTAGAGGGTGGACCCACCCATCGCGGTCCAAGCAAGACCCATTACAACTCCTATAGGGGTCTGGTCGTAGATACGATCTGCATGAAAAACGGGTTTTCCAACATAATCGGATAGATTAGATGAATCAACCATGATCTTTTCGATCGATTTGCTTTCCAGGTTATCCTCTGTTGCCAGATTGTCCTACAGAGAAAGTGAAAATACTAAGATATAGAGCACATAGGCATGCCACAACAAGCAAGCTAATTGACAAAATTTAGAGTAAAGAAAACGGAAGATTTTTCTCACTTCCCAAACTTTCACTCAACCAACTCTCCAAACAAACAATCCAACTCAGAATGCGAAAGTATGCATTTGGTATGCTAGAATCCACATCAGGCACCCATAACAAAATGCTCCCTATGAGCTCTCCTTATTTGGAGAGTCATTTTTTTGACCTTCCTAAAATGCCCTCTGCATTATTATTTTATACTCCGTATATTTTATCGGCTCACTCTTCTCCTCTATGGATTCACATTTAAAGATAAATTTAAAATTATTTAAGGTAGAGAATACAGAGATAAAGAGTAAATACAAGGATTGTGATAGAGGTGCCAAAACAATGTGTTGGTTAAAATAAGCAAAAGTTGGATGAATAGCAAAAGTTTGTGAGATTTTCATTGTAAATTTCAAGAGTTGGATGGAGAGGCTGATATGAAACTTACAGGAGACCTAGGAATTTGAGAATATTTTCACTAGAAATAAGAAGGGCAATTCTGAGGATGTGGTCTCATAGCAACATTTTCTTTTCCAAAAAGATATTCATGATCTATTTAACTACGTGGATACCTTGATATCATTAACTGGGAGATTTGCATCTGCAGGGTCCTCATTTGAGGTTTCAGAAGCAGTTTTGCTACTATCAGTGCTCACTGGTTCAGCCACAACCTCAGCTTCTGCAACTAAAAGGCTCTCACTCGGCAAATCTATTTTTACAGCATTGGATTCCCCATCCTGATCTGTACCAACTGGTTGATCTTTAAATTCACGGACAAGTTTGAGAGCAATCTGCCAAAAAGTAACAATAAGACATGATAATGGTTCACTGTTCCCATATCTCGTGATTTTTGAGAATACGTTAACAAAATAAAATTCCTACGAAGAGTCGCTTCAAAAAAACATCGGTTTAAAGCATGTTAGAGGTCACTTTTACAAGTAGGGGTAAAGCATTTTATCAAGTTTTGCTGAAAAGACCATGACTTGCAAAATTTCATACGTGTTGAGAGACTGCATTAAAAACGGCAATTTTTAAGAAATAGAAGCAAAAAACTACCACTTTAACTTTTAAATGATATATATATGATATCATAAAGTTTATCATGATTGTTAATATGCTTCATGTTTAAATTTTAATTATGGATCTTGGGTTTGATTCTATATTTTCATATTCTAGCGGGTTATAAGTTTTATCGCTCTTAAGTTGTTAGTTTGGTGAACATGAATTATACAAAGTCATTTGATTTTTAAGAAATACTATTTAAGCAAACCTCCCACTTTACATGTCAATGCTTAATGCTTACGCATCGACACTGTCACAAAAATGATTTGGATGACTCTTTGCATTTTAAAGGAGTACAAACATGAGCAACCAGAGGAGAGGGCCAACAAAAAGCAGACACCAAGACAGGCTTTTAAGCCCTCAAGTCCGATTTCTGAAACTTTACCCGATAGATTAAGAAGTAAAGGGTTTTTAGCATACCTTGCGATATATCTTCTCAATCTGCTTTTGAAGATTACGGACACCAGCTTCTCTGCAATAATTTTCCACTAAATTAAGAAGAGCAGCATCAGTAACTTCAACCTGAGACAAGTTGGATGATATACATTATCAATCATTTTCTGCTAATCAAACAAGTAGATAAAATATAAAACAGTAGATAATGAATGTAACCAGTACCTGTTCAGGCTTGATTCCACAAGTTTCTCGAGTGGTTTTCTCCAAATAGTCCCTGGCAATGTGCATTTTCTCATCAGTGATGTAACCAGCAATGGAAATAACTTCCATTCTATCTAACAGAGGATTAGGAATGTTTTCCACAACATTTGCCGTACAAACAAAAAGAACCTGCAATGAGGGAGGAAAATATTTTCTTCAAAATAGTGCGTTTAACTACAGAAGTTTTCAAGGAGTTCATAACATTCAATTTCATCCACATGATAAAAAAAACAAGGGGAAGGCGGAAGCTTGTTAATTTTAATCTTGAGAATACATAACTCAAGCTTAACTGATGAAATTGCGCACTGGAAAAGAAAATTACAAAATGTAATACCACTGGAATGACTTGCCTTTGATAAGTCTATTGGAACATCAAGATAGTGGTCTAGGAAGTTGGCATTTTGCTCCGGATCAAGCAGTTCCAACATAGCACTTGCTGGATCACCTGCATGTCCTCGTCCCAACTGTTAAAAACAAAGGCATAATTAAGAATATTATAGATCATAGCCACAATTGTTTTTCCATCTCATAACATCAGGATTTGTTTGCTAACAGCTTGTTAAGCAATGTGTTTCCGGGTAATATTGGAAGATGAGTGACAAGCGAGTTTCGAATGACCTAAATGGGATAACCAAATTAGGCGCAGATATCAGATGCTCTAAGCACCAATCCGGCCAGTTCACTTTTTTCGGGTTCTTATAAAAAAAGAAGGGATCCAGATTTAAACGGTGAGCTTGACATGTAAGCCAGCCTAAAAGAGCAGCATAGTTAAGCCCATATCATTTTCATATTGGCTTTTTATAAATTGATTTACATTCGTATTAACTAATTTACTGTTGATTAAAAATTTACACAAGTGCTACAGCATAAGAAGGAAATTCACTTGGATAAAAATCATAAAATTAAGCCCATAAACATACTACCAGTTTGTCATAAATAATAATACTCCATAAACTTTTGATGGACCAATTTCTCTTAATGCGGTAATAAATGAGGTCATTGGGCTTCGGTTTTGCGAGCTTGTTACAAAAAACACTGGTATGATGTGGCCTCTTCGATGACTCTAAGAGTAATTTAGTAATTTCAGATCGCGCGTAAGAACAAAAAAATGCTTACAAATATTCTACAAACTCGCATTATCAACTAGTACTCATCAGGAATTTAAGGGATCAAGAGAACTCCTGATCATTTAGTAATTCTACCCCGTCACATCATGGTGTTTACCTTAGGATTGAAATCCTTTTATACCTCAATTTTAGAGGATCCAATAAAAGAGCAACTGTAACCTCACTTCACCCAAAATTTACAGGCTTCTAAGTCGGCATAACATAACATAAATAGAAAAGAATGAAATAAATTGAAGGGTAACAAAGAGGTATGTCTTTCTCAGTTGAAATGCTAGAGCTGGTAAGCTAGGCAAACTGGATTCTAGATATGCAATAAAATGAATTTATAACATCAAATGCTGAACAAACATGCAAAAACACTGAACGTTGCAAGCAGATGAGAAAATTACAAACATGCAAGCAAACATTACTTTACAAAAAAAACTGCAAGCGGACAAGACAGCACACTTGCAATGATTCGCAAAATTTCAAAACAAAACAACACATTGACGGCTTGACAATAGAAAGTTATAAAGTCAGCCATTTTGAAGCCAGATAGTAATAAAAAATATAATACCTTATCAATTTCATCAATCAGGACGAGAGGGTTAGCCGTTCCAACACTTTTCAGACACTGCACCATTTTTCCAGGCATTGCACCGATATAGGTTCGACGATGCCCCTGCATATAGCAATTAAAATAAAAAAATCAGACTGTTAATAGTGTTTACTGATGTATACAATTTATACAAAACTCAGAAGGTGAAACGCACCTTAATTTCAGCCACATCAGATAATCCTCCTACAGAGAATCTGTAGAACTTACGGTTCAAAGCTCGTGCAATAGAACGGCCAATGCTAGTCTTTCCCACTCCAGGCGGGCCAGATAAACATATAATTTTCCCTGTAATTTGTAGTCAGAGTCAGGATTCATAACCTTGTTTCCCATTTATGTCAATGCAACTGCAGTTGAAAACATAATTCACGTGACAAATACCTTGGGCAGTTCCTCTGAGTTTTCCTACTGCTATAAACTCTAATATCCTTTCTTTAACGTCACTTAAACCATAGTGGTCCTCATCCAGAATGGTTTGTGCGCCCCGAACGTCAAAATTCTCATTACTGCTTTTAGATAAGAAACTTTAATATAAAACGATAGAGAGACGCAAATTTGTGCTTCCGCAATCCACGACTCAAGTAAAAGAATCACTTTCAAATGCAAGTTCTTCTAAGAATAAAATGTGTAGTAAGAGCAATAAGTGACAATGAAGAATGAAAGCAATGGTTAACGTGGAGACATTCTGTAGCCAAGGTTATCTGCACTTATGTATTTTCCATTTCCAGAGTGCCATATTGAACAGAAAATTATAGACAATTGAAAAAATCAACAGAAGACAATGTTGACTAGTTTATTAATAGAAGGATGTAACCCTACAACTTGCTAAAGGTCCAGGCGAGTAATCAAAGACCAGTTCAGTGAACAAAATAAAAGTTCTTGCCAGAAATACTACAATCAAGTTTTACAGCTAGAAGAAATTTTCAAGAAAAGTAATCAGCAGAGTGAAAATAAAGTCAAGTTACCTGAAATTACCCCACGGCAACGCAGTCAGCCAATCAAGATAATTACGCGTCACATTAAATTCACTGGAGCTGGCCTCTAATAGCTGAAGTTTGGTCAGTTCTTCTTCTATTACTTGCAATACGTGAGGTGGACATTTTTCCCTAATTGGATTGATTCGTTCCCTAAACTTATCTGCAAAAAAAAATATGCAAAATAAATCAGTCATATCGATTTAATATAATATTTATTACATAATTAAGTTTAAAAACATGGTATAAATTTATGCTATACCGCATAATGAATATTCTATATGTGATGCAATGTACTGAACACTCGTACATGAACAATGATGTAACAACATTTAAATGCTTTCAGTGAACTAAACGAATGATTATAGATTAATAGATTAACTTATTGATCATTTTATAGTCCCTAAGTGAACAAGATTCACTTGGTACCAAGGGTCCAAGGCTATTAAATTTTAAAAGTTAAACTGTATATCTAATGCAAATCAACTTGACAACTAACCAGAAAGTGCGGTTTTGTCATCAGTCTCTAGCCCAAGTTCCTGCATGAACACCGAAAAATTCACATGCTCTGCCAAACATAATGATCACTGATAAAGTTGTACGCAACACAAAAGATTGTATACCAAAACTTTGCATACCTTCTTTATAGCCTTAAGCTGTTCATTCAGCAAATAACGGCGTTGCTCACCACTTATTTTATCTTCAATTGCTTTTGCAATAGATTCCTAATAATATATCGGAATCGATAAGAAGAATAAAAATAGTTGGAATCAAATTGGTTGTCAAACCATCACGGACAACTTTATTGAATAGTACAAACCATACCTGGATCTTACTTATTTCCATTTCCTTTTTCACCAGTTCCAGGGTGAGATTCAACCTTTTATACACCTGAATTAGACATATGATTAAAATTTGAATTCAAATATGATGATATTCAATGGACTAAAACTTGGGAGCAATTTTCAGCCACACTATAAATATTTAGTCAAAATTTTGTTCGCGAAAGACCAGCAGAAACGAGAATAAGGTGCTAATTCAAGTACGTAACCAGAAAAAATGATGAAGAAAGTAACCAGCTATTACTCCTCTATTGCATTTCTGAACATGCCACTTGATTGGCATGAGACTGTCATATAATAAGCCTGTGTATTAAAAACATACAAAGCTGATCATCCTGTATAGCACATTTTCTTTGAACATGATAACAGTTCAATGCACTTTGGCTATGCAGGATTGTTCTTTGATCTGAATACCTCGCCAAACGATAATAACCTAGAGGTTGTTTAATAATGTGTATTCTCTCTGTGGTTTCATGCAACTAGTTGTTGCCATAAAGGCAAATAAACTATTTAATTTCATGCTGTGACTAAGGTCCATAACTTAAAAAAGAAACTGTAAATTCTAACCTGGATTGAAACTCCAAAGAAAGGAAAAAAATCACACTGTATGTCAGACTCTTGTGACTATAGGTACAGATACGTGATTCATAAATATGCCACTTACATCTAACTCTTCAAGCACTTCTTGGCATTGAGATTTATTAGCACCAGATATTGCTGCTCCAAAATCGGCTAACCTTGAGTGGTTGAAGTCACCTATATGCTGCATATATTGAGTGGGGAAGAAAAGAGGGAAATCCTTCATTAGCAGTCGTAATAAAGAAAGGCAGAAAAAGTCACAAATCATAACATGAATGAATGTATGTGGTTTCAACTAATTGGCAGAGCTTCGTACAGCGTACTCGCTATCCCTTACTGGTTATATTTGTATATTTATTTTTTCCTTCTCAGAAAGAGTAAAAAGATCCTAAAAAGCAACCAATTACAAATCTACAATCCGCATATCAATAAATTAAAAACAAAAAATATTACTTGGAAGATAAATGCTTTTTATCAGCAAATCCATATTTCTAGAACTTAATTTAAGAAGAAAAGAATTGGAAAATATTGATGTTTATGACATGATAATAAAGTTGATTTGATGGACTTGCACACACGTGCTTTTGACAATATCAGGCTAAACCATCAACTAAAGACGCTGAATTAGGAAAAAGAAAAAGAAAAAAAGATACACACCTGAGTGTAAGTCTGAACATGGTCTCTCCATAAAGAACTAGTCTTGAGAACATCCCTTAGCGTTGATATGACTTCAAATGACGTGGCCTTTACAATATCATCATCTTTATCGTATGGTTTGTCCTAGAACAAGAGAACAGTCTAATAAGGAAAGGACTAGCAAAAGAAATAATGAAGATCGAGCTAACCATCCAACAGTCCACGAGGAAAATTAGAAGTGCAGAATACCTTGAGATGATCAACTTTGACAGTTAATGGTTCTTCACTAACCTGCACCAAGAAGAAAATCAATACAGTAAGAATTCATTTTTTTGAAAAAAATTGGCAACATAGATTCAACTAAGCACAGTTTTATGCAGAGGCAGTTTAGCACATAGACACGGACAAGTCAGACAATGCGCTAGGGTGCAATCCAAACGAGGTGGGAAAAAATAACGACGCCGTTTTAATCTGAAAATTACAGAAAAATTAAATGTTTAATTACAAAGCGACCTCATTCAACGACGTGTTCTACGGTAAATGGTATTTGTTATTTTAAATATATTATCGAGTTGATTTTTTTATTTGGGGTTTCTTTTTTCCGTACGACTTTTGTTGGTATGACAGGAGGAAAAAAAATAGGGCGCAAAAAGAAATTTGCAGCTGCGGTGCTAATAACTCTAGGGACGCTTTTGGTTTTATGCCTAAGTTTTCTGCGACAAAGCATGCTCAAATAAATGACAAGGAATAATTAATGTGAAAGATGCAACTAGTGCTTTTAAAAAAAAGTATAAAAACTATTTTCATGAATTAACAGATACTTCTAAAATCATCGTATTCTGCAAATATATGACAAAACGGTGTTTCCTTTCAGAACTTAGGTGCACGTTCTGTTGAAGACTAATTGGAAGGAAAAAAAATTCTCACCAAGTGAATTACCATCAGGTTTTAGTTTTACAAACTTTCAGGTGGTATTCCATGAAAAACGGTTTTTCAACGAAGCTAATATACAAGGATTAGACAAACCCAAGCCAAAGCTTCGACCAAGGAAACAGCTAAAATATTGCTTCAAAATTATGAGCCTTGGATTATCTAAAACAATATTGCTGAAGAGAAGTAAGGAGTGCATGAAATCACCAAAATACCTAAGCAGAACTTTTACTTACCACTTCTGTTATTTTTAACCTTTTATGACCGATTAGGACTACTTGATCTCCCTGTATACTTGTGATCTGAAACCAGAAACATTATCAAAAGGGTAAGATCAATAGCAAGTCAATCAGATAAGGATCACCATGACACCAAAATTCAAAAGTAATCGATACATATCAAATGAATAAAAAACAGAACTTTAAGTTACCTGGGCCAGTGTGCCGACTTCATGAAGGCGGTCATATAACTCTTTTCCTTTGAGCTCTTGTACTGCATCTGATCCAGAATTAGGGCTCCCTTCAGGTGCATCTTTAAGAAGAAACGCTCCCGCATATGGAGCTTGACGTTTTCGACTTTCCACCAAAGCTGCTAATAATTTAGGATCCTACAAAATCACAGTGTGAGAATCGACACTCCAACATCTTCTACAAAATGTCGTCACAAAGAAATGTAACAAAGAAATCAACTATTTCTGAATTTCAAAACTCAAGTATTCTCGATTACAACAGCCTCTTGAAACAATCACCAAGATCAGACACATGTGCAATGATTCGGGTCTGAAACCAGAAACATTTTCCGCTACCACAGCTAAGCACTGAATGTTATCATTTTCGTAATATTAAATTGGCATTTGGCACAACAGGGAACAAGCTCTACATACCAAAAATATGAATAAATGCTCTTCTAAATGTATCTGAAATATCCACATACAGTAAAAAAAATTCACTTCCATACTGCATAGAGCGACCAAGCCCATCTAAAATATAGTTTCCCTCGCAATAATTCTAACCTCAATAAAAGCCTCAAGTAACATTTTACTTTAACATTTGATAAAAGCCGAAGCAGTCTAGCCAGTGTTTGCAAGTTACGTTCAAATTTCGTCAATAAGTCCAAGATGGTAGCATTATTACTGACTAATCGCTACTAACCTTCACGTATATTGGCATGTAGAATCCTGGAAATAATGGTCTATGGGGCAGAGGCAATGCAACAACCTGTATATGAACAGAAAAGCATGTCATACATAAGAAAAACATTATAAAATGGATAGATAAACAACAAAACCCATCTATAGATCTCCTTCATCACTATACTATCACATCTTACACATCTCAAAATCATTCCACTAAATACACTTAATAGTCTCCAAAATTGGAGAAGCATGTAATCGAAGTGACAATTTCGCTCCCTGACATCGTACACGGATGGTAGGTCACACTTCAACAAAACGATTCTACTTATAGAAGACAATGATCAGGAAAATTAAAAGATGGTAATAATAGATATTTATAGAAGACGATGATCAGGCGAACTTAGAGATAGTAATAGTAGATATTTAAATCATATGTATAATAATTTAATGAAACAAACGAGGGTCAACCCCACACACTGTCATCTTCTTTTAGATACATTAAAAGTCGGTAATTAGAACCCCCATCATATCTGCCGTCCAAACAACTAGAACAACATTTTAGATACGCTTGAATCTGCTGAATAGCTTTCCGTGCAAAATTAATACTGACCTCCACAATAAATTTATAACGAATATACATTTTTTTGAGTCCCCTGGAAACTTATCCTGTGATGTAATGATCTTCAAACAATATTGAAGATATTAGTCCCACTCTCCACCAAAATTGAAATGTCAGAGTCTGTTATTGACTGTAGTAAAGGATTGTTTTTATTAACCTTGAATGAATACAACTCCC
Source organism: Primula vulgaris (assembly GCA_963920805.1). Classification (NCBI taxonomy): domain Eukaryota; kingdom Viridiplantae; phylum Streptophyta; class Magnoliopsida; order Ericales; family Primulaceae; genus Primula; species Primula vulgaris. The sequence goes on along the minus strand of OY987216.1, from coordinate 3,884,699 downwards.
GAGACCCCACTCACTCTTTTTTTTAAAAACATATTGAAACCCTTCACAATTGCTGATCACTATTCACTACAGTATCAATCGTAACCTCTCTTCCACAACAAGAACTGATTCGTGAACGGGTGTATTAAACAAGATCTGCTTAATCCATCACTAAGTAAACTCCAAACTTAAAAGAAAAATATGCATAAGAGTTATGTGTAATTGACAATCAAGTATCAACTGATAAACAAACATACATAATCATACACAAACTCTTCTTGTATGGTGAAAGAAAATGACATCTTCCAGCAATTTTACTAAGCAATTCCGAGTCCATTAATTCAATTACATGATAACGTAACAATCCATGTCGCTGAGTATCAATACAACATACACACAATTACATACATAGTCATCAACATATACACAATTAGTCAAAATTGGTGTACAAAGATGACATCTTTCAAATAATTATAAGCATTTCCTAGTCCAGTAATTCAATTACACGATAACAAAACAATCTACACCTATGAATATTAACACAATACATACACAATTACATTCATAGTCATCAACATATACACAATTAGTCACAATTGGTGTACAAAATAACATAAGAATCCATGCCTACGACTACAAGTATCAATTCAAAACATGCATAATTATACACACATAACCACATGTATATATACATCTATGTTGCACGGATACGGATACGACATTTGGAGTATCCGATACAGGTATCTGATTGGTCAAACCTTTGAAAAGTCAAGGATACGGCATTTGGAGTATCGGGGGAGTATCGTATCCGATACGGCAATTTTTACAAAAAATTGGAGTATCCATGTTACATAGATATACATACATGTGATTATATAAAATCATTAATAGCGAGGCAATCCTTCGGTTTAAAAGCAATAATTCAATTACATGATATCAATATAACGTATACACAATAAGTCAATTACGGCATCTTCCACTTAATTCTAAGCAAATTCGGTGTCCACTAACTCGATTACATAATAACATAACAATTAACACACGAAATCAAACATATATACAAATACACATAAATACATACAATTATATATATAAAAAACTAACCGTGAGGCAATCCTCGGGTCTAAAAGCGGTAGGCAGAATAGCAGTAGACGCCTTCGTCTCAACCTCCTCACTCTTTCCCTTCACCGCCTCGGATACGGCTTCTCCACCACCATCATTCGAATCCGAACAAAACCTAACCCGTCGACCTAATAAACCTAACCCCACCCGATTATCCAACACTCGTCGGAGTATAGACGGTGGGTGGTGTACGGCGGAGATGCGGCGGAGAGAGAAGGAGGCGGAGGAGAGAGATTTAATCATCGGAGGTGGGGTTTTAGAGAGAGAAAGACGGTAGGGACGACGGAGAGGAGAGAGAGAGAGAGGCGGGTGGGTTGTTGTTATTGAGGTTAAGCCCTCCATAAACCCGAGTTTTTGGTATGGGTTTATTTACGGTGTTATGTTTTTCCCGTGGCGGTTTTGTTTATTTACCGTTTTGACCCTTCCAACTTCTTTGCCCCCTTCCTCAAGTTTTGCGGGATTATTAATTTCGGTACTCACAAGTCTATCGTGTTATGAACGAGATTGAGAAAGAATATCGGACTACTAGTATTTTCGGGATTAGACTCCATGTGGTATTGGAATCACACCGGTATGGAATCATCCGATGTGCGTACCGAATATACTGTATAGAGGTGAATTGCACTTCCAAACACAATATTTACGGGTTCCACCAAACTCATAATCTAATACGGATTTGCAAATTATGCAACCAGACAACGGCATAGTCTATTATCGGAGTAATTACATTTGCACATCATTTGTATATATTTTTTTTATATATTATAGTTAATACTCATATAAGATCGTGAGATGAGTGAGCACAAAAACTCTTATATGAGTTATCATGTTGTGTACTTTTGTGTCAACTAATAAGGTCTCGTTTGATTGAGAGATTCATAGTTTTGTAACTATTAATCGGAATTTTTTTTACAAATGTATCTCTCATGGGATTATTAAAATCATCTCCTTCTTGGTGTTGTCTATACATTCATTTTGGTGTTTTTGCTATCCCGATAGACTATTAGTCTAATATTGAATTTACCAACCAAACAAATAATATATGACTCATGGTATTTGTTTGAAATCCAATCCCACATTACATAAACAACAAACAAGCATGGCTAAGTGAAGAATTTAGCTGCTTAATCCATATAGGGTGATAAATTTGTGTTTTTTTTTGGTAGCTTTTGTTTAGGGTTCTTTTCGTGTCAATTTTAAATTTATAAGAACTTATTTTTAAAACAATGTTTTTTTTTGTTACTTGTAATTGACTTAAAATTCACTTTTACTATTTTTTTTTTTACTTATTTCGCCTTACAGATGAATTTTGACTTAATAAACAATTTCTTTTAGAAAATGTAGTTATGGTATTATGAAAAAACCAACATTATTTCAAATTTATAGTTTCTATGTTTTTTAGATTTTGTACCTTTTCAAATCCAAAAACCAGGTGTTTAAACAGAATAGTACTTACTAGTAACATTTTTTTTTTACTTATTTCATCTTACAGATGAATTTTGACTTAATAACCAATTTTTTTTAGAAAACGTATTTATGGTATTATGAAAAAACCAACATTATTTCAAATTTATAGTTTTTATGTTTTTAGATTTTCTACCTTTTCAAATCCAAAAACTGGCTTTTTAAACAGAATAGTACTTACTAGTAATATTATTATTTTTTACTTATTTCATCTTACAAATGAATTTTGACTTAATAAGCAAATTTTTTTAGAAAATGTATTTATGGTATTATGAAAAAACCAACATTATTTCAAATTTTAGTTTCTATGATTTTTAGATTTTTTACCTTTTCAAATCCAAAAACTAGATTTTTAAACAGAATAGTACTTACTAGTAACTTCTTTTTTTTACTTATTTCATCTTACAGATGAATTTTGACTTAATAACCAATTTTTTTTAGAAAACGTATTTATGGTATTATGAAAAAAAACAACATTATTTCAAATTTATAGTTTTTATGTTTTTAGATTTTCTACCTTTTCAAATCCAAAAACTAGATTTTTAAACAGAATAGTACTTACTAGTAACTTCTTTTTTTTACTTATTTCATCTTACAGATGAATTTTGACTTAATAAGCAAATTTTTTTAGAAAATGTATTTATGGTATTATGAAAAAACCAACATTATTTCAAATTTTAGTTTCTATACTTTTTAGATTTTTTACCTTTTCAAATCCAAAAACTAGCTTTTTAAACAGAATAGTACTTACTAGTAATATTTTCTAGCATATGGATAGAGGGGTAGAATTAGGCATAAGTTATTTAATTTATGTCAATGATAAATTTGTATCAAGTAAAAATTTAAAAAGTTAATAAAATAACACAAACCGACCTTAGCTCAGTTGGTAGAGCGGAGGACTGTAGTGTGTTCACAGATATCCTTAGGTCGCTGGTTCGAATCCGGCAGGTCGGATTATTTTTAAATGGTTTTTTGTTTATAAATTTTATTTCATTTCAATTTTGATTTTGTCAAAAGGGAAACTAAAATGCATACGCGACCATGTGACAACTTCTTAGAATAATTATAACTTCTAAGCTAAAGAATCTAAGCAAATGACAATTTGCCCACCTGTTTAATATTAAAATAGAAAAAAAAAAGATTCATGCAACTTAATTAGCTTTTTTTATACTTTTGGTCTAATGACGATTTAATTTACTGAGCCGGTTTAATCTGTCCTCTCAAGAGCATACTCTGTAATTACCAAGCAAAAAAAAATACAAATCAGATACGAGCTAACAATCTACAACGAATAAAATTTAAGAATTAAGACCCATTTTAAGTGCTTATGACGGACTAAAGTCAAAACTGTAGAAGCTCAGACATTGATACTTTCATAGATATCGATAAACTATATATATAAATAAAGAACGATAGGGCTTACCCTTATGTGAGCCATAATAGCCTTGATCTTTGGTGCCCGCCGATTAGAGATGCCATTTTTATTTATTTATGAGTGCATCTTTTATATAAAAAATTGGTATGATACTTGATTTTATATTTGTATTGTTGAACAAAAATTCTCTAGTAACCTAGCGGATAACAAACCCCCGAACAACGTAACGTTTTGTGTTCAAATCTCGCTAATTTTATCCCCCCTCCCTCCTCCCTCCCCCCTCCTTTTATTTCCTCGTTTAATGTGAAAAATAAAAACAATTGCCAAGTATCGAACTCAAATTCAGCAATATAAATAAGAATACATTAGCCAACTTGGCTACAACAATGATACTTTCAACTTTTACATTCAGTTTAGTTTATATATTTAATTTCGTTCGCTTAGCTTTATTTATAAAAAAGGCATTTTTTTTTTTAAAAAATGAAATGGGTTTAGGTGCCAAAAACATAGGCCCGGCCCGGCCGGGTGAAGTTCATCACGTTGTAAAGCTGAACGGGGCTGTGTGCAATTTTATTTAAAATAATAGGTTTATCTGCAATTAGTTATAGTTAACGGGGCAATTCACAAATAACCATAACAAACATTACTTATTTGACTTAATAAAAGTAAACGTGGGTAGTTTCTTCTAAATACCAATCATATTAATTTCCAGTTTTTGATTGGAAACTTTAATTTATTCGTCTCTATTTTTCATTTTCTTTCTTAAATGGATTTCGAAATCGATTTCTCGAAAAAACGAGTTTTGGTATTAAGTTTCGTTGTTGGAATTATCGGACTCAGCATCACAGGTATAAATTATATTATCCCATTAACTTCTTTATAAACATTTTTTTTTTACTATTTATCCTAATAATTGCTTTTTTCTTTCTCAAAACCCACTTAAGTTACTTAAACTCTATTTTTATAGGTGAAAATGAATTTGCTGTGAATTGATTATATAGTTTTAACTTTTAATTAGTGTTTTGCTAATTTTAAGCCATTTTAGTGATTTCTATTTTAAATATATTATGCTGTATATATACATAGATGTGTATGTATTGTTATTAGTGGTGGAATGTTAATTTATGAAACTTTTTCTCATTATTAGGAGCTAAAAAGATACATAAAAGTTTTTAAATTGAATTCGTTAAACATATAAAGGAAGAAAAAAATTAGGTCAATTTTTGTCGAAACGGGGGCTAAAAGCCCCCTTTTGTACTAAGTAGGTAGTATTAATAGCTATTTTTTTGCAAAAAATAAAATGTATGGATGTTTTTTTACGCGAGTGAGTGTATAACTTATTGCCAAGTAAGTTGGGTCGACACTAGCTTGGGTTGCATTGGTCGATTGTATTTTAGGGTTCTTTGCGTTTGATCTGTTAGGTCATAAGTTCTCGTGTATGCGAATAAAGTAACTTAAAGTTTGAAATAGAGTTTAAGAGGCTTTCGATATTAGAATATGCACAATCAGATCTTTAAGAAAGTATTCAGTTATAGTGTAATAATGATAGCCAAATAGACTTAAAGAAAACAAATTAAGTAGGAGTATTATATTTTATTAGTCTTGAGCTCTGTAATTGAACGAAAATAACTCTTCTTTAATACCATATTTGTTAGCCGCAAATGAGTTAAGTTTTTGTCAAATAAATAAGCAATATTTCATTGACAAATCCAAGAGTTTATTCTTCACCTCTTAGGAAAATTTAATGTTAGTGTATATAAGTTTCATATTTAATATATCATTCTAGGTAGGCTCACTAAATTTCTTAAGTAATAACTAAAACCAAGTCTGTTGTTAGTTTACTACTTTCATGATTTCATCTTACTCTTTTATCCTAATACCTTCTCCTTTTAATTCTACACTAACATTTTCACATTATGTGTAAAGAAAGCGAAGCACGGTTAGTGTAACTGCGACTGAAAAGTCAGACCACTACCCAAAGAGTAAAAGACGTTATTTGTACCATAGTGGTATAGAGTTGCTTTCAATTATATACTATTTGTGTTAAATACGTATATAACCATTTTGTTAGCAAATCACGGCTCTGAAGACGGAGCTCGCAAAAACCTGTTTTGATATATTCTTTCTACTTTAGTTCCTTTTAGTTTAAATTTAGTTGTTACTTTAGTGTTCGTAAGTAGACTAATTAGTACAATTGTATTTTTTTATATTTCTGATACCTTTTCCTAGTGGTTACTTGTGAGTGAAGCTACCCTGTATAATTTAGTTGGTACGGTTCCTTAAAGATTTGGCTCAGCACATGTTCGCTCAGGGAGCCCAACTCGGAGTTGAGTATGTCTGATCAGATATTGAGGCCTAGTTTGGTTGCAGCTTACAAGCCCAGTTTTGGGTTATAAGCCGAGGTTTTCCTTTTTCATTTTGCCTGACTAAGCTAGAACCTGTAAGTATGATAAACCTTGCTCTCTTTTTTTTAACCTAAAAATTTCAGCATATTCCTAAAGCTACAACCAACCAAACTCTTAAATGATAGGCTTGGTTATGTTTTCTGATTGAAGTTGACCAGGTCTCTAAATCAAGAGAAAAAAATATTTTCACAGTTAGGCCTGTACCTTGTAAGCATTAGCATGTCATCTGTTTGTGGTTTGGTTGGATTTCTTTTTGTTTTTTTCGGAAAAGAAAATAAGCGGATATGATGTAGGCAAGCAATCAGTTCTGCCAATGCATTTCTTGTTCCCCGTCACCATCATTGTACATGCGTTTAAGCTTCTAGTTATGCACCAACATCAACTGTTTTTTTTGGAGTGGCTTATCTATTTGGAGTTAAAAGTTCAATTATTCTCGAAACTTGACCACTTATGTATAAAATCTGTGGGGAAGGATATTGATGTTGTTGAGATCATAATTTCATTCAATTATGTTAAATTTACTTAGGAGAGTTCAATGTTCATTTTTGCACTATGAATAACCTTCCAATTGCTTATCAGTTTCCCTTTTATTTATATTTGTTTTCTGTGCATAATACCAGCGTGACCTTCCTCTTCTAATTAGGAACTGCATAATTTCAAATATTAGTTGTTTCGAGGTTCTATTTGCCTGTAATGTTAAGATGATTTCTTCTTTGAGTTTTGCAAAACAATTAGAGTTGTACTGATCAGTCCATGAACCCATTTTCACCCCATTTTCCCCCTCAGCGATGCATGATTGGTCTTCCTTCATTAAGTTTTTCATGTTTCATCATCTTAACCAATAAGTTTTTATAGAGGTTTTTGAATTGGTAAATTATAAGACTGTTTGAGATGAAGATATTTTTGAACCGGTAAAAAACAGATATCTTGTTGATGCTATAGGGTGATAGCCTACCCATAATGACAAAAAATATCAAATTTTGTGTTTTTACTATTTATTCTAATTATAAGTTTGTTCCTATCAAATAGTGGTCCCCCCCACTACCTTTGATTTCCTGAGTTATGCGAAGTTATAAAATGAAAATCTTTTTGTTTTGTTTCTAACCTCTCTTGAACTTAAAGTTGGCGATGGTCTTAATGTCTTTCTTCTTTGCAGCGGACAAATGTAGGCAGATGATTGGCGAAGAGGCCTCATCCAAGAGCGGGCAATTCACTATATTTAACTGCTTCGACGGCGGTTCAGGAACTACAGCTTGCTTAGTTAAAGAGGGAGTAAAGCTATACACATACAATATCAGATCTTCTCATGTCGAAAAAGCAAGGCACAAAGCCATTGAGAAAACACTAGTAGATGCTTTAACACAAGGCCTAGCTGCTAAAGAGGCCGCCGATCTAGCCAAAAAAGAAGGGGTAAAAGCGGCAAAAATCGCCACACGGAAAGCCAAGCGTATTGTTGGTCCCATAATTGCGTCAGGTTGGGATTTTTTTGAAGCGATTTACTATGGTGGTACAATTGCCGAAGGCGCCCTTAGGGGGACTGGGACCTTGATAGGTACCTACATTGTTGGTTATTTGGGAGAGCAAAGGTTTGGTCGATTTGGTTATTTTGTTGGGAGTGAGTTAGGGAGTTGGGCTGGGGGTAGAATCGGATTAATGGTGTATGATGTTGTTGATGGCATGTTTTATTTATTTCAATTATCAGAAACAGTCGAGAGTATTGTCCAAGATGTGCAAAGTGCTGATGAGGCGTCTAGCAATTCTGAAAATTACGAAACTGAAGAAAGTAAAGTTGAAGAAGATTCTTATTCGTACGAGAATGTAGACGAATCTCCTCATGAGAGCTCTGAAACACATGATGAATTCTGATTGGGTGTCGAACATGGATCTAGTTGTGGTGATTTTTTTTTTTCTAGTGGCTATGTTAGTCTACATTCATGTATTGGCCGCCATTACATGCCATCAAAGATACACAGTAGTGTTGTATACGTGTGAAACCATTGTTAATGTTTTGTTAGTAGAAGGTCAATCTTAATGTACTTCTGGGATATTGATGTTGCTAAAGTCTAAGCTCGCAATTTGTAGGTGTGGTTTCTTTCATGTATGTTTGCTTTGTGGACTCCACTGTCATTATAACAAATCTCGAAAACTGTAGATGACAAAAAATAAAAAATGGCAATCAGGCCTGATCTAATGCTTGTGTTCTAGTGTTATAGCTGAAACAATGAGTTAGCTTAGAGATTTGAATGATTTTTTTTAATCTGAGAAATTGGTCTAAGTTCGGTCTTAAATTGAAGCATATATATCCAGAGAGTAGAACAAGATTGCAGTAAGGTTTCAAAAGCTGTTGTTTTGTGAGATTGTTTGTTCCTCTTGTTTTCTGTTGAACTTTAGTTTCTTCTGTAAAAGTAAATAAACTTTGCTGCAAGCCCGCAACAAAACTCTGTAGAGTCTTGCCCTCTGTATTGAAGCATATATTTAGATCTTAAATAAGATTCTAGAACGATTTCTAAGAAACATAGCAGTTGTAACCCTAAAATCACTAGCTAAATTCTTATCTGCTTCAAAATCTGTGTATGCAACCAGTATAAAAATCTTCAAGATTGCACGCATAAAACGTCGAATGGAATGTCAAATAACATATGTTTATACAAAAACAGTGCAACAGTCAAGTTAACAATTGATCGATTGCTAACTGATCGTACTGTTTGGAACAAGTAACAAGTTGAACTTGATTCACAGTGAAGCAAAAACAAAATAGATCTCAAATGTTAACCTGCTTATGGTTTACATTAGCATGCACTTGCATTTTTACAACTCATATTTATGTATATCATCCCAAACTCCCAAATTAAATATGTAGCATTCCAAACTCCCAAATTAAATATGTATGATATGATTAAATATTACAAATTACTCCTTCCAAACTGCTAAGATCTTACCTATTCTAACCCCAGGGTAAAGAGATTTTGTCCCCGGTGATTATTATTCGGGGATAAGTGAGTCACTATCGACGATACAGATTTAGCATCCAAAGAACTCGGAAAGAATAACCTGCTGTGACGCTCAGATGAACCTTGGCAATTGTTTCCCCACAAGATTCTGATTGAAAAAGAGAGAATCTTATAATAAGTAGTCTGCACTTTGACAGTAAAAAATCTTATACTAAGAAAGCTTTATAGCATCTACTAGAAACCTCTTTAAGATTAGAAGTCAATAACTTAGATTCGAGAAGTCCATGCAAAATGGGAGTTCGTTAACATTCCCGTAATTATACATTTTTCGTTCAAAAAAAAAGCTTCCTTTAGATTCCATAATTTGTTCTCGGTTAACAATATCCTAGTCTTTTAATCAGTAATATGGAGAACAAAACATTAATGGCCTTGTTTGTTTAAATCTTTTGCAGTCCGAGGACTACAAAAGATGGTGTATTGTTGGCATTATTAGAATTGATGTTGGGACTATTTTACAATACCCTACCCCCTCTAGTATTAAAAAAGCCTGTATTTACCATCTTTTCTAATCCATATTACTTTACTAGTCCAACCCAACTAAAAACATTTCAAACACCTTTTGTGGGTCCACCCACCTTGTTAGTCCAATCCCAATTTAGCAAAGATGCTAACAAACAAGGCCTTAAGCCACTTTCTTCATACAATTATAAATAAAAGTTAGAAATGAGGAAAGTATTTAAGAGAAGGAGGAGAAGAACGGACCAAGTTAATTCAAATATCCACACTTCCAGTTCCATCACCATGGTCAACATACATGGATGATCCTGTGTTGCTATTGCCACTAACACCTTCCATAAGAGCAAATCGCATGTCCTCAGATGGTTTCCAGTGCCTCTTTCTCTGGTTTATAAACCAGTTATTAATCTGTTTTTGGTCTAATCCAGTTACTTCAGATAATTTTACTTTCTCTTCTTCCTATAACCAAAAATGTCAAAACTTGAAATACGTTGCACGAAACTAGACACTCGAAATTACTTTGAGAAACACTTCGGTCAATAGCTTAAAGAGAATAATTATTCTCACGGCTACTAATGGAATTGCCAAAATAGTCTGAACATTTTTTGGGTTATAGACTTGGTGAAGGGTTGTATGATCTACTCATGTTTATAATTGAAGTATAAAATTCGAAAGCATAATCATTTAAATTGAGTTATTATGAGGGCTATGCCATCATGGTTCATTTCAAAATAAATTATTATGAGGGCAATGCCATATTTTTGGGATCACACTCTACATACTAATTACTAAATCAAGCAGCAAAAAAAAAAACATAAACAAACCACCTTTTGTTAAATTTTTGAGACGCTGAAATCTTATTTGGTTGTAGAATTAAAGAAAGTAAGCTGCATTTTTTGTAGATAAGTAAAAGTTAATTTTATCTAGCTCAATGAAACAAGGGCAGAGTAAAGGCTTTTAAAAAATTACAGTTGGATAAGGCCAGCGGTAGTGTGTGTTCCACCAGTCCAGAAGGGCAGTCCTTGCATCGTTCGGGAGCTTTCCTTTCTTTCGTTTCTTAAGAAAATCTTTTCTCAAACTGCTTAAATATCCACTATATTTACGTAGCAACATTTCTTTGAGCTCTTTATCTCCCTTGCGAGGTACAGAAGATTCTTGGCTTTCAACTGCTTCTACTTCACCACAACTCATTTCTTCTTCTGAACTACCAGCCATGTCATCTGTGTACGTATACAGAAATACAATAACCACAAGACATGAATACATGCATACAGTTAAACTACGCATGTAGGAATATTTCAGAGAATCGAATACATGTTACAATCCAACAAATTAAATACATGTTACAATCCAACAAATTAAATGCCAGTTTGTTCTTTTTTATTACTCCATTGGTTTTCTTTTTGTGCCAGTAAGAGCAAGCTATGATCTTATCCTGGAATTACAATACATACATAAAATCACCAAAACAAGCCCATTAAGTTAACCCTGTATTATGTGGGATCATTCTCAAGGAATCAAGACCGATTTCATACTGCTATATTTGCAATATATGTTAGAAAATCTTCAACTAGACATAGAGAAGTTATAAGCACAATTCGTAGGACCATTTTGGGGTCATTATTAGTGGTTTTCTCAAACTAACTTGCGAAGTGGAAAATTATACTTTTTTTTAATAAGATGGGAAGGTGGTAAAAAGCAAAACCTCAGTTTACTGTGAGATGTATTACAAGTGGATTTGGTAAAAGTGGATATTGGGGATCACTAATCTCAGTTAAAGGTACACGGAAATATAAAATGAAAGGGACCTGCTAGGCTGCTACAACTCAAATAGTTCCACATAATTAATTGAGTAAAATTTTGCTTCCAAAAGGAGAATTACTTCCAAGCAAACTTATCAAATTAGCAGTCTTTAAGCCAAGCTCTAATTAAACATAACAAAATTGCATCCCTACCGATAAACTTATCAATAGGTTGATAAGTCTTCATATATACCAAGAAGTATTTGAAGATACACTCCTAATGAAGAAAAACACCAAAATGAAAATTTAACAAAAATATTAGTTTACAGCACTCGTGTTGCCAACTCATTGCTTGTTCCACATTAGCAATGATAATCAATATATTTTATGCGGACTGATCAGGGTCGTCTAAATTCAATCAGGCTGGAATGATAGTAATAGAACTGTTCAACAAATGTCTTAAAGATACAGAGTTATGTTACTAATAAGCACTTGTTATTACTGCAGGAATTTTTTTAGTATTTATACACCCAATTAAGAAACATCTAATCACTGATTATACCGATCATTTGTCTATGTGGTATGTTTAACTATTGAGAGAGGTTATATGGACATCAACTTGGACATTTTTTTTGCAAAAACGCTCCAAATCAAGATTTGATTAATGCAAATCTCCACGGTTTCACGACGGGAACACAAATATGCGTCTTGTTTTTTTTTCGAGATGTATAATGACATGTTTTGGAAATTATGGTAAAATTTAAAAATTCAAAACATGTCATTATACATCTCGGAAAAAAAACAAGACGCATATTTGTGTTCCCTTCGTGAAACCGTGGAGATTTGCAATAATCAAATCTTGATTTGGAGGGATTTTGCAAAAAAAATGTCCAAGTTGATGTCCATATAACCTCCCCCTAACTATTTTGTTTATATATATTTTTAAATAATGTTTTATTATCATACATATATATAAAAAAAAGGCAAAATATATTTATCAGATTTTTCCTACACATGATGAGCTCAAGGATCATATAAATGCTATTGCTTGGATTTTTTTTTATTGAAAAGGTCAGACTAAAGAAATATTAAAGCGTAATTGAAAAAAAAATGCAACCATGAAATGTGTGAACCATAGGGAACCTAAACCAAATAAAATTTTGACAAGGCATACAAGTTCTAAAAAATGTTTACGTGAATTTAAACTAGTCTTGTACGGGGGAAATATTGGAAGTTCTTCATTAAAAATGGAGCTCACAATCCTGACATGATTACTTACATGAAAACTCACTCTCAAACTCGTAGGATTACTCCAGACGAACTTAATTTAATGATAACCATAACTATGAGCTTTGTTAAGCAAAAAGCAATTATCAATGCTTTAAGAAAGAAGTTTTCAGAAAATCGGTCAACTAGTATGTTATATCAAAACATAAGTTGTTGTATTTGATTCCTACCCCGCGTTTCAACAACATTATGTTTTGCTATAACGTTATAAACGTACTTTCTAGTCGATGGATTTTCCCGAAACATCTTTCTTAAAGCATAATATAGTTTTTGGCTTTAACAAAACTGATAGTCATATTTATCACTAAATTTCGATCATACCACGCATTAATCTTACGAGTTTGGGAGTGACCTTTCATATAAGTAATGATGTCATGATTGTGATCTCTATTTTTTTACTATAACAGTAGTATTTTTTTTACCATTACAAAACTATTTTTTTTTTCCAATAACACTTTAATATTAATATTCTAAAGTGTGATGTCTTCAATAAAAATTCAAGATTATTCGCGGTCACACGTATAGTATTATTGAACATATCAAGTGTAGTAAAAGTATGATAAATATTTTATTTCACAAAAATACTATACAATAATAAGTTAATTAAAAGCATATATAAACAAAATAGCTGAAACATACCACATCAAAAAATCATAGATATACTGAATTTATTCCCGTTTCAATCCCATGGATTAGCTCCGTATCCAAGAAAAAATAAAAGAAACTTCACTTGTAATTTGTGAAATAATCCACTAAACCGCACTAGTTTCCTTACACTTTTTCTCATATTTAAGGTAACGGTTTAACTTTATACATTTTTCAGCTTCTCTATCAAATTTATTATCATAACTAAATATTAATATAATTTAATATACTTCTATCAATTTTTTTCAACCCAAATTAATTTACTGAGCAACCACATTAAATAACTTGGACATTTCCTCATATTTAAAGTAAAAAATACATTTTTACAACTTATAAGTAACGTTTTGGTTTATACAAATCATCATCTTTTTTATCAATTTTTCTATCAAAACTATACAACTTATCTTTTTGTTCAAATTAATTTACTGAGCAACCACATTAAATAACTTGGACATTTCCTCATATTTAAAGTAAAAAGTACACTTTTACAACTTATAAGTAAAAATTTTGGTTTATACAAATTATCATCTTTTTGTTATTTTATTAATTTATATGTGAAAAGTACAAATAAATAAGAGAGAATAAAAGAAAAATTATTATTTTAATTATAAGAGAATATTTTAATCACTTATATTTAAGTTATATTTGAGTTCATGTAAATTTAAGATAATGGATAAATAAACTGATGCGTGTATAATATTAAAACAATATCCTATTTAAAGTAAATGAGTCCTATAATAAAATGATTCCATTGATATTTTGTTATTATAAACGAAACTGAAATAATTAACTGGCACAAACCATGGGGGTACTGTAAAGAAACTGACATTAGATAACTATTCAGGCTTTTCAGAATTTATAAATTTCAAGTTCCAATGATATCTAACTGACAATTACTAACTTTGCATGTATAAAAAGATGAAAATCCCCTTGGTTATAGACCACTAGTTAAGTTACAGAGTTCAGAAACCATAAAATTAATTACTATAATTTGTTCAAAGTTATCACTGTTTGAAGCATGATATCACGTTAATACTGACACAGCTAATATTATTACCGGACTTCGATTTACTAGGGATGAAATTGTTTATATTCACAAGAATTTAACATTAAACTGACCAAAACAAACAAACAAACTAACAAAAATAATTAACTGAAATAATTAACTCGGCATAAATGAAAAATTGCAATATTACACATAAATTATAACCAATACAACATTGGTTACAATTTTTTTCACCAAGTAAAGTCACACGCATGCACAAAAAACTGTAAAAAATATTAAGAGCTGACCTTTTCTAACTTATTTTCTAACGTATTTTCACTACCCCATCTCTTATTTTCTCATTTTGTTTCTATACATACAGCCATATACATTAAAAAAAATCCATCTACATTAAAAACAATATTATTCATAAACAAACACATCTCCAATCCTAAACGAAGAGACATGATACTCCTTATTACAAAAATACATACAATGATAATAATAATTCTAATTCTAAACAAATGTTTAGAGTATGCGGCCTTGTTTCTTTGCATTTCATAATTATGAAATATACTGTAATTTAATTGAGTTAAAAAAATGCATATATACTTGTTGGTAATTATATTAATGGATGTAATTGATAGTAAATGATAAGCATACTTTTGTATTAGAAATGGTTCAATTTATTTGAAATTGGTGTCAATTTGCGACAGATTTGTGACAGCTTTTTAAATTAGCGACAGGCTTGTGACAGCTTTTGACTCTCACTAAATCAAACATTATTTTGTAGTGATCTTTATTAAAAAAATAATGAAATTCTTTACTTTAGAAAAGTGTACTTAATTTCACTGGAAAACATAAATAATCAAAACATAATTTTAACTATTACCCTAAATGCACATTTTAATTCGGAATAAAAAGTACTAAAATAAAATACTTTTGAGGTGCAGTACCAAAGAATTAGCCTCACATAAAAATCATGGACTTGCAACAAATTTTCAATCTTCTTACTATAAAATATACATTTTTAAAAATTCAAAACATGTCATTATACAGTGTGAAAAAAAAAATGTCATTATTATAATATTGTCCGTAGGTAGTACTAATTGAAAGTATTTTATCTTTATATGTGAGTGAGCCTACAACTTTTTTTAAAAAATAGAGCCACGGGTGGAGAAAACAAGTATCAATTGGAAAAGACCACACACACAGATATATTGAAAGACATCTCAATGGACTTGATTTGATAAGCACTAGGGTACCCGTACACGCAATACTGTACACACACGTTAAAGAAATAATCTCACTTTCTATTTTATTTTGGTACATGAAATAATCTCACTCTACCGCCTATCATCATACAACAATATAGGTCAATTTAGTGAGTAGAAAAAGCTTCTTAAATTGATAAATATAATCCGTTGAAACATCTTTTTTCAAGTAAATATTCCCAATTGCTAATATGTTTAGGGTTAGAGATAAAATACCGGAAGCTAACGAGGTTGTTGTTGGTGTGATTATTGTATCCTTGCAGAGATCATGTAGCTGCGACTCTATGCTGGTCAAAAACGTCGTCGCTTCGTTGAACGGCTTTGATAGATCCTCTTTGTATCTCTGGAGAACGGCGCAGTATGTGCCCTATAAAGCATTAAAAAAAGGGGGGGATTTAACAAAAATCGATGTATCAATTTGTGGAGGGGTTTTATCAAGCAATAGATACCAAATTTTACACAACTGAATAATTCAGTATTAAACTTCGCAATAAACAAATCTGGAGAATTGAAATCATAACTGGATTTTGTATGGTTGTGTCTTGTATCTGATTCTTATTTTCCAAAATTACAACATTGGGAAATGTATAGCTCATTACTTTCATCTACAAAAGAAAAAAAAAATGTTTTTACAAAGAATAAAAAAATTAAATTAGATTGTAATTAAAGCATGCACACAAACTCGTTTAAGTTGCCTTGTTTACATGAATAAAAATACTTCAAACTTTAACAACAACAACAACAAAACACAAAACTAAAACAGTTTTCATGATCTCAAAATATTTAGAAATTTGTTGGTTAAGAGTTTAGACAAATTGTTGCACATGACCAAGATGCTAATTACTACTGTAATGTTTATTTGCGTCTTAATTATACTACAAAGAACAATTATTAAAAGGAATATGTAGCTCAGAATTACCATGAAGTCATCAAGCTCAGGATCAACTCCGATCTCGCCACAAGTACTAATCGGAATATTCTCTTTGCTTATTTCATCTAGAAGTAAAGCCATCTCCGGTGGTGCTCCCACCTTTACCATTTAAAAAAACTTG
Source organism: Primula vulgaris (assembly GCA_963920805.1). NCBI lineage: Eukaryota > Viridiplantae > Streptophyta > Magnoliopsida > Ericales > Primulaceae > Primula > Primula vulgaris. Next base: position 3,867,902 of record OY987216.1, on the reverse strand, counting down.
TTAGATAACTTTAAAACATTATTACATCAAATTGTTCAAAATTCGAAATTCAAGTAACCGAAAATTACTCATCTTGTTATATAGCAAAATCATATATGTTCCTAATTATTTTAATCTTAAGTACCAACTTTTATATGTTTGGCCCCCAAATATATAAATATAGGGATAAAAAAAACTGGTCCACTAATTGTCGCTAGCTTTTGTTTTCCAAAACCCTTGTTTCTTGTAGTGTGCACGATACAATTGTTGTCGAGGTATTGAAAATGCTAAAATGTATTTTTATTCAAATGTTTTCATCCAGTGTTAAGAAATACTAACAAAAGTTTTTTTAAAAAAAAAAGAGGACAGATTAAATCAAAATTGCCCCTTAAATAAATGGATATAGTACTTTTATACAGAAAAAGAGAGAGTTTTAGGTTATTTTTACCTTTCGGCACTCAATATAAGCAGAAACTAGGTTAGGATAAAGAGGATGACTAGCGATCTGTGCCTTCATAAGATCACTCATCTCCCTTACAATTATCGTATCGAACTGAATATTTCCGTTTAGTCTATTAATAGTTAAATCATCTGAAGAAGAAATTGATGAGTGTAGCCTGTACAACTCGTCCATTATTTATATAATTATAAATATATATATATATATGGACTACTCGTAGTATATATTTATGCTTATAAGTACTAAATTAGATTAGATTTGTATAATATATATATATATGTAACTATTTAGGCTGAGGGTTTGGAGATGGATAAAGAAAAAGGAATGGAGAGGGTAAACAGTAACGACCAAACTGGTAAGAGAATCTTCTTTATCATTTCGAAACACTATAGCTAGAAAGTGTTTTTGAATGCTCTAGTCAAACACTGCTAAATGGTGTTATTTCAAAAAAAATATAACAAAAAACACTACCAAATGGTGTGACAGGCTAACTACAAAATAATATGTTTGATTTAGTCAAACTCAAAATCTGTCATAAGCCTGTTATTGATTTAAAAATATGTCACAAATCTGTCGCAAATTGATTAAATTGTCACAAAACCGTCATAAAAACTGTCGCTAATAAGCTTGTAACAAAAAAATACAGTCACTAATCCCGTCGTTATTTGAGTATTTTTTTTTATAACCGAGTGTTATTGATTTAAAATGTAACAAAAATGTACTCTTAATATTGATAAACTTTCCTTTCAAAAAAAAATACTATTGAGAAACTTTAGTTTGAAGTTCTAATGATATCCCAGATAGAAAAAAAAAATTAGTCATAAGACTTGAATTTTGAGAAAAAGATTAATGGATTTCACGCATATTGCATATAAAAATCCAACTACATGCAGTAAATGTTTAAAGGTATGAGGAGTGAGGGCTATTTTTTTTTCTTTCTTCTTTTAATACAGTTAGTTTTGTTGTGATGTTTTTTAATCTTTTATAAGTATAATATATATTTGAAGATTTATAGAAAAAAGATGAAAAATGATTTTTCTAACGCATTTTTCCTATCTAAAAAATCAATCCGTTGATGTGTCACATTACATGGTATATGCACCTCATCAAGAGTTTTGATTGTTATTAATACTAGATTTAACAATTTTTTATTTTTAATTAATATTTAAATTTAGGATAGGCTCAAATAGGGTTCTACTATATTTTTATTTGAGTTTTTAGTAGCTTGAATTTTAGATTTGATAATTTTTCATATTTTTAATTAATATTTAAATTTATGATAGTTTCAACTGGTGTTCTAATATATTTTTATTTGAGTTTTTTAGTAGGTTGAGTTTTTATTATGTTGCATATTTATATTTTGATTTATCAAATTATATAATTTTATGTATATTTGGATGGATAAATATGTATTTTATTAGTCTATGAAGTGTGTGAGTTGTGTGCAAGTTGTGGTTCTAGTATTACTCGATAAATAAATGACAAAAAAATAACAAATGAATATGTAAATAGATAGAAAAACTTTAAATTTGGGATTTGTTCAAAAAATTTCTTTAATTTCTATGAGAGTGGACATATTTTTTTCTTTAACCATATTGATAAAGCAATAACTTTGATCGGGTCACGTTATGCTTTTCAACGATAATAATACAAATTAAAGAGAATAAATATTGGACACGATATTGTTCTTTCTTATTGATCGGTAATTGTTCTTGCTCGAATTATAATTTCTTATCACACTTGTGCTCGGTCTGATAACTTGATCTTAATCTTAATCTTGAACTTTTTCCTTGATGTTCGGTCTTGTACTTTTCTCGGTATATGTTCTAGTGAGATAAGCTCTGACAAATATCTTCCTTGTATCTTCTTTCCTCTCTGATTTTTCATGTCCTTTTTCCAGTGCATGTACTTGGCTATTTATAGACATTCGTGCGCTTTAGGATGTTGACAAGTGTCTCCATCTCATGCGTCATCTCATGGACTTTCTCTCAGTAGACCTTTATTAACTGGGCTAAGATATTTACTGGATAATTACCCTTATTCTTAAGTGGGGTAAATACTGTTATACACCGGGTCTTATTATAAATGCGTTGGGTACCCATTAATAACGCCTGATCCGATTCGTACCCGAATAGCTATATTCGGGTCTATTTTTTATATTCTATCACATATTGTCTAGTTTGTTTTTGTAAAACCTAAAAACAAAACAAACTCATAGAAAACAAAGCATATAAACAACAAATGATTTATTCTACAAGTGCACTTTTCTCTATGTGAGATTTGAGATTTTGACTTGAGAAAATAATAATTAGAAATTGGCGAGCCTATTTTTCTTCCTAGGCCCGGCTTATTCAACAGCACGCGTAGGCTCTGAGGTCGATAAGAGGGCCGGTGTAGACTGGATCTGCTTCGGTGATGAGCTCTCGTCGTTCCTGCACAAGTAGCGAACAGGGACCCCGGGTTGATATCATTCTTTCCCTCTCCGACGGTCAAGTCAGTACGTAACTATGGATATATTTCGTCAACGAGTGAGTGAGGGTAGTCCGGTTACTTAGCGTGGTATCGACTTCGGCGGGTTAGAATTGAGCAGGCCGGGTTCTTTCGGGTTTATCTCTCTTCCCTCTCTTTCTGTATCCCCCTCTAAGTAGTATTAATGGGGGTATTTATAGTATGATCCAGATGCGTATTAACTCTTGGATCACTATACTGTCAAGTATTAATTCAACGGCGTTTGGACAATTATGACTCTGACAAGGGTACAGCCCTTTTTCGGGACCCACAGTTGATGGCATGTGATTGAGCCACGTCGATGAAACGCTGAGAGGTCCCCCAATGGAGCAACAGCATTAATTGGAGAAGCGTACTTGATACGCTTCTCTAGGCCGACGTAAACACAGCTCGGATTCTTCAGGCCCGGGGTGGCGTATCATCATGAGTGGCAGAGGTCCGGATACACTGTTTCGGGGGTAGTATGGACCCGGACGAGGGGATGCTGACGTTTCCTCGTCAGAAATATTATTACAGTTTAACAGATATAATTTTTAGACCACTTTTATGAATATCAACGCCATCCCTCATAAAAATATATATAGTGAAGGTGCGACTTGGGAGGACTAAATATTTTGTTTTATTTCTTCTTCGGTTAATTAGCCATGGTGTGAAATTTTCTTACTTCCGGAATATCAAATTTAAGCAGTGGGAGTGAGACTATTTGATCACGTTCACAAGTATATCTGTATATATACTGCAGTACACTTTAAGATGAATAAGTAAATGGTTCCTTTAGTTGTAATATTGATAGTAATTGAACTATGACGAGATAACAAATGAATGTAAGATTAATAGTACATACATGAAATATCAATGAACTGTTTGCTTGATTTTTATTGAGATTAGACTATTTTACAAATTTACATTTATATCTATAATAAATAAACTTGGAAAATACATAAATATATATATATATATGATTTTAATATCTATACTATTATAATAAGTCAACCCAAGATTTTTTGAGACTGCCAAATTTTATCATTTTTTTCCAAAAATACCCTTACACTTTTTTATTAATTACCATAATATCATATTCTCATAAAAAATAGATAAAAAATAATAATTAATAACACTTTTTATCCCTATTTAAGCTCTCAAAATTCTTTTGAGTCTTCTCATCTTATACTCTTATCTTTTTTTTATTCTCCAAATATTTGTATCATAACTACACTTATTTTTTAAATTTTATCGCATTACGCGTCTCACACGCAAAGCGTGGGGCACGATTACTAGTATATATATATATCACACCTCCTTTACTCCAAATACATCCATTAACAATACAACAACCCTCTGTTACTCTAAATCAGGTGCACTTAATACACTGCATTTTTTCTTTTAAAACGCAATGACCGTAGATTTAATCTACGGTCTGTATAATTTCTGCAGAAATTACACAGTCAGTCCCTGCTTTTCAAAATTACACAGTCAGTCCCTGCGCGAAAATTACACAGACAGTCCCTGGAAAAAACAGAATCTTACGTTTTTTTTTAAAAAAATAAAATTTTATTCTACACTCTCTCTTTCTCTCAAAACCCCCCAATTTTCAACCCAAAAAATCACCCAAATCAATCAACCACATTAACTATCAAATTTATTAACAAAAAACCCCAAATCATCAATCAAACTTATCCATAATTGAAGGTATATCTTTTATTCTCTAGACAAGGATGAATCAGGTAAAAGCGTGGACCAAAAGCTCTATAGAGGTATGATTGGATCCCTCTTATATTTAACCGCAAGTAGACCCGATATCATGTTTAGGTTTTGCTTGTGTGCTAGGTATCAATCTTGCCCTAAAGAATCGCATGTTATAGCCGTTAAGCGCATTTTTAGATATCTTGTAGGTACTTCCAATTTAGGATTGTTTTATCCTCATGATACTTCTTTTGAATTGCTTGGCTATTCCGACGCCGACTTTGCTGGTTGTCGATTAGATAGAAAGAGTACTAGTGGCACTTGCCATTTTTTAGGAAACGCTTTAGTTTCTTGGCATAGCAAGAAACAAAACTCGGTTGCGCTTTCCACGGCGGAGGCGGAATACGTCGCCGCGGGTAGTTGTTGCGCACAAATCCTTTGGATGCGTCAACAACTAAACGACTTTGAATTATCGTTTGATAGTGTACCTATTTTGTGTGATAATACTAGTGCAATAAATCTTTCGAAAAATCCGATCCAACACTCTCGCACTAAACATATTAATTTACGTCATCACTTTTTAAGGGATCATGTCCAAAAAGGGGATATTACACTTGAATATATAAGTACCGATAGGCAATTGGCCGATATTTTTACAAAACCCCTTAATGAGGAACAATTTTGTTTTATTCGACGAGAGTTAGGCATGTTTGATGTGTGAAATATACATATATACAAGTATTTGATTAATTTCATATATTTTAATATTTTTGCATATTTTTTTTCTTGCCAAATCTGTGTCGAAATGTGCCAAAATTTCTGTTCTGTACCTCATTTACAGTCGATCGATCGTCAGATAAAACGACCGATCGTTTTACTACAGACGACCGATCGTTCCACAAAAACGACCGATCGTTTTTTAGTCTTACTCTCTGGAACTTTTCAGACCTTTTTCGATCGATCGTCACACAAAAACGACCGATCGTTTTTGTGATTTTCAGTGTTAAAACACTTTTCAAAACCCTAATTTCAAACCAAACCTCTCAAAATTCTCACTCTTCAATTCGCCTCCTCCTCCAAAATCACCCAAATTTTCCATTTTTTTATCCGAAATCACTCTAATATGGTTCGCACCAAGCAATCGAAGCAACCCCATCTCGTTGATGAACCCGAGGATGAGTACGTGCCTCCTCCCACTCGGCCCCGTATTCCTCGCGGTCGCCGAACCGGCTCTTCCTCCACCGCTCCCGGTTCTTCTTCCGGCCCTCTTCCTCCTCTCTATCCACCCGAAATGGGTACAAGAGGTATATTGTCTAACTTCACTCTCGACATGCCTCTTTTCCGGGAATGCTTTCCCGCTCTAATGATAGATTTAAGTTTTCACAAGCTCGATACTCTTCTTACTCTAAAAGAGCCCTTTTTCAAAGAAAACGTGTATGAATTCTATTACAATCTCGCTCTTGATAGGGATGATGGCGCACTTCGCTTGCGTTCATCATTTAATGGACAACCTTTCGTCTACGGTATAGACCGTTTACGAAATTTATTACGCCTAGATAATGACGGTGTTCATGAGGCTAGTGAAGAGCTTTGTGAGACTCTCGAGATCGATAACTTCAATGATCTCAAAGATGAAATTTTTCATCCTATCCATAATAATCGCTCCAACAAAGCCCATGGCCTTCTATTCCGCAACAAGCTAGCCTACCACATCCTTTCTCACATCGTCCTCCCTCATACCTCCAATTTTACGGATGTTACTAACGAGTACATCTTCCTTCTTGGGTGTATCCATCTCCGAGTCAAGCTTGACTTCGCGACACTCATTCTCTTTAAGATGGATTCGTTAAAAACGAAATCCAAAAATGGGCTACCTTACGGTGCCTTGATTTCGGCCATCTTAAAGGATCTACATCTCGTTCCCGGTGGAACGTTGTTCAAAAACAAGGACAAACATATTTGGGACAAATCCTATCTTTCCCAAATGTCCATTAAATTCCACAATGCCGATAAAACCATTACATGGTCCGGTAAGCGGGTATCCGGCTCCAACTATGCTCCTCTTTCCCCCGAAGAGGAAGAGTATGTTGGCCCCAAGGCCACACCGCGTGCCACTCATGAGGACGTCGCTATCTCCTCTGATTCCATTTCCCCCGTCGATATCCCTACATCTTCTCGTCCCTCTCGACGACAAGGAAAAGCTCAAGCGGGATCTTCTTCTCGTATCCCGCGCTCCGACAAGTTCTACGACTCTCTCTACATCAACCAATACCACAATGCGCAAATGACTTGTCGAATGTTTCGATTCATGAATCCGGGACAAGAAGAGCTAGACCGACTTGATCGTGAAAGCGCCGAGCAAAGGGCACAATTTCATGAATTCTTTCCAAACGACGATGACAACGATGACGACGAGGATGATGCGACCTCCCACCGTGATTAGGCGGATATATTTTTTTTCATTTTTTTTTATGATGTCAAAGGGGAAGAAATACCTCTCTCTTTTGTTTTTTCGTTGTATTTCTACTATTTCCATTTTCGTTGAACAAGTTGTTTTGTTTGTAATAAGTAGAAAACGGTTTTACTTTGATATTCTAAATGCGTTTCTTCTTATATTACTCTTGTTTATATGGCTTTGTGTGATTGCAATCTTAGATATGCGTGTGTATCGTATTTAATGTTAATTTTTTGGTGCACATAGATTGCTAGTTGATTGGGTTATATTTATTGCTTTTCATTTGTGGCGATTGACCATTTTTAGGCAAAACTATGGCCAATTTTTCGCTTGCATATAGATCTTCTTTATCCTTAATCTTTTAACCATTGTTTTAACGTCGTTTTATATAAATCGGATGTTATGACATTTACTTGCCTTTTCTCAAAAAAACTTTTATCCAAGTAAAACGTCATCTACACATTTCGATTATACTTGTTTAGCAAAAAGAGCTTATAGTATGTTAATAATCAATATTTTGTCATCATCAAAAAGGGAGAGATTGTTGAACGTTGATTCTTCAAATCGATTATTTTGATGATAACAATATTTGTAAAACATGATAAAAGCTCGTTTTGCGTACTAATCATTTATCTAGCGTGTCAAAGGGTCAAAATGATAGAATACGCAAATACGAAGTCAACGGATCAAGCGGAACGTCAATAGGAATTAAATCAAACAAGTTACAAGCTTTTGAAGTTGGTCGAGAAAACCGAAATATGCCCAGAATTAAAAACGATTGATCTATAAGCAAAAACGATCGATCATATTCAGTGCAAAATTCTTCCAGTGAGCACAACGTAAAAACGACCGATCGCCAAGAGGAAACGACCGATCGTTTTCAGTGCAAAATTCTTCCAGTGTGCATAACGTAAAAACGACCGATCGCCAAGAGGAAACGACCGATCGTTTTAAGTATAAATTCTTCCAGAGAACTCAGATCAAAAACGACCGATCGTTTTTCAGAAACGACCGATCGTTTCTGTAGAATTTCAAAATCCAGCTTTTAAGCTATTCCTGAAAATGGGGCGAACAACTGCGAAAACAGCATTGAATGAACTCAACAACCAGCAACGGTCTGAAATTTATTGCTGAAGCTTTTCACCCTACAAAAGGCCCCAATCTCTTTTGAAGAAAAACCACCCAAGCATACACAACTTATAAGCAATTCTCAAAAAGCTATTCTTCAAGCTATATACTACAAAATCTCACTTGTATTATTAAATATTCTCGAGAGTATTATTCTTGTAATTCTATAAACTTCGAGATATTATTTGTTAGTGAGTGATCAAATTTGTAAAAGAGTAATTTTATAAACTCATTTGTGAGCGAGTGAATTGGGTAGAGGCTTTTAAGCAAGTGTAGCTTAAAAGCTCTAGGTCATTTATTCGGGATACTCATATAGTGAGGGGGAGCGTAATCGGTTGATTAAGCTCGTTAAGGTGTAACCTTGAAACGAAGATTTTAGTGAAACACTCGGTAGTGAAAATACCGAGGAGAGGACGTAGGCGCGGTTTGCCGAACCTCTATAAATCTTGCGTTATTTCTTTCCCTTAACTCTTACTTTTCGTATTTATTTATCGCTTACATTTATTGCTTGCTTAGATTTATCTAGCAATAATTAGTTAACGAAAGAGTTTTAGTTATAAATATCACACATTAACCTAGTTAATAACCCATAGATTTCATTCCGCGAAAAACGTACAAAACCTTATTCACCCCCCCTCTAAGGTTTAGACTCCTACGGACCAACAATTGGTATCAGAGCTTAGCTATTCTATTCATAAAAATCTAACGATTTTATAGTTTAAAGATCCACTATGTCTTCATACGCCGACTCTAAATCCATAACTAGGCCACCATTCTTTGACGGTACTAACTATCCCTATTGGAGAGACCTTATGAAAAATTTCCTTTGTGGTTTTGAAATAGACCAATGGATAAGTATTAGTAAAGGCTATAGAACGCCTAGGAGAAATGGCGAAGATAAACTTGTAGAGGAACTAGACATCGATGAACGCCTCGCATTTTCCCTAAACTGTAGGGCTATGACTTCTATCACTTGTGCGCTCTCGCCTAGTGAATATGATAAGATTTCCGGTTGTGACACCGCTAAGCAAATATGGGATAAGCTAGCTATTATGCACGAAGGAACTAGTCAAGTTAAGGACTCTAAAATTAGCATGCTTATTCATGATTATGAATTATTTAAAGTCGATGATGACGAGTCTATTGCTTCTATGTACACTCGTTTTACTAAGATTACTAATGATCTTAAAAGACTTGAAAAGGTATACTCTAGCAAGGAGATGGTGACGAAAATCCTTCGAAGTCTTCCAAGGAAGTGGGAATCGAAAGTGACGGCCATACAAGAGGCCAAGGACATGAACACTCTCTCTCTCGACAACCTCATTGGATCCCTAAGCACTCATGAACTCGACATGACGACTCGAAAGGATGAGGATGACTCGAAAAAGAAGAAAGGCATTGCCTTCAAATGCACAACAAATAACGATAGCGAAAATGATTCATCTAGTGAGGATGATGAGATGGCTCTCTTTGCCAAACGCTACAACAAATTCCTAAGTTGGAAAAAGAAGGGTGGACAACGATTTCGGAAAAAGGAATATAAGGAAGAGACTTCCGAAAAATCTAGCAAAAAGGACGAAATCATTTGCTACAAATGTCACAAACCCGGCCATATGCAAAACGAATGTCCCTTGAAGAAAAAGGACAAGTTCGTAAAGAAAAAGGAAAACAAGAAGGCATTCTTGGCCGCATGGGGGAGCGATGATGATAGCTCCGATAGCGACAATGAAGACGTATCAAATCTATGTCTCATGGCTAGAGACGATGATACCGAGGATGTAAGCTATCACTCCTCTAACTCCTCTATTTCTAGTGATGATTGTCTTGATATTAATGATGTGTTAGAGTCTTTAGAAAAAGCTAGAGGTAAGAACAAATCTTTTAGAAAATTGCTAATTACTCTACAAGACGAACTTGAAAATTTAGCTATGAAAAATGACTCACTCACAACTAAAAATGCCGAACTCACCCTAGAAAATGATAAGTTAGTTGATGACCTTAAGTCATGTAAACTTAAGGCGGATAGCGCCGAACTTACTCTCTCTAAGTTCACTAAAGGTAGTAAAATGCTAAGTACTATATTAGCTTCTCAACAAGGCGCGTATGATAAAACCGGTGTAGGTTACAACCCACTCTTAACGGCTAAGCATAAAAACCTATTCACCAAACAAACGGCTAAAAATGAAAGTAGACAACCAAATCACTCTCATAAAAACAACTCGTATAAAAAGAACTTAGTTTATAATCGTTTTGTTAAACCTATATCGCATGTAAAATGTATTACTTGCAACCGTAGTGATCACTATGAAGATTACATATATTGCCCTAATAGGTATAAGGTTAATAGAAATGATTTGGTTTGGATTCCAAAGGGTCGAGACTCTAACCCTCAAGGACCCAAAAATGGATTAGGGTACCAATGATCGTTTTGTCTTGTAGGTATGCTTGAGGTCAAAAATCAACGAGGACAAGTGGTTCTTGGATAGTGGATGCTCAAGACATATGACGGGAGACAAAACAAAATTCACCACTCTTGCACCTAAAGACGGAGGTTTTGTGACCTTCGGAGATAATAGCAAGGGCAAAATTATCGGTATTGGTAGTATCTCTAAACCATCTAATGTTGTTATCGATAATGTATTGCTTGTGGATGGTCTTAAACACAACTTGCTTAGTATAAGTCAACTTTGCGATTTGGGTCACAAAGTCATTTTTGAAAAATCTCATTGCATCATTCATTGTATTTCAAATAATAAAACTATTCTTATGGGTCAAAGACAAAATAATGTCTATATGATTGATTTGAATAGTTCGGTGGAAAATGAAGTTAAGTGTCTTGTTACTATCAACGACAATGGTTGGTTGTGGCATAGACGACTTGGTCATGCAAGTCTTGATTTACTTGCTAAACTTTCTAGTAAAGATTTGGTAATAGGTTTACCAAAAGCTCCTTATATAAAGGACAAACTTTGTCACGCTTGCCAATTAGGCAAACAAACAAAGATTTCTTTTAAGTCTAAAAATATTATTTCTACTACTCGTTGTTTGGAGCTCATTCATATGGACTTAGTTGGCCCCTCCCGGACACTTAGTCTTGGCGGGCGTGCATATGCCTTCGTCATGGTTGACGATTTTAGTCGCTTTACTTGGGTGTTGTTTTTAACTCATAAGCATGAAGCATTTAGAGAATTCTCTATTATTTGCAAAAAGCTCCAAACACGAAAGGGTTATATGATCAAAAGTATCCGAACCGACCATGGTAAGGAATTTGAGAATACTCCATTTCAAACTTATTGTGATGAAAATGGTATTGATCATAATTTTTCGGCTCCTCGTACGCCCCAACAAAATGGGGTAGTAGAGAGAAAGAATAGAACCCTAGAGGAAATGGCACGGACCATGCTTTGCGAAAATAATTTGCCAAAGTATTTTTGGGCCGAAGCCGTAAATTCCGCTTGTTATATTTTAAATAGAGCCTTAATTAGGCCCATATTAAAAAAGACACCTTACGAATTATGGAATGAGCGAAAGCCCAATATTTCTCATTTACGTGCATTTGGTTGTAAATGCTATGTTCATAATAATGGTAAGGATAATCTAGGAAAATTCGATGCTAAGTCCGATGAAGGAATTTTCGTTGGATATGCTATATCGAGTAAAGCTTATCGTATTTTTAATAAAAGAACTTTATTGGTGGAAGAGTCGGTACATGTCTCGTTTGATGAGAATTTGCCAACGATTGATAAGCCTTTAATCGTTCATAATATTAATGATGATATTTTTCATAAAGAATCTTCTTCGAATCATGTTACATCTAGCTTAGAGTCAACGCCTAGCATAGAGGTTGAACCCGTTGATGAAGAAGTCACTATAGAGAGATTTCAAAAGGACTTAGAATCTAGCGTACATATTCATGAGGATTTGCCTCAAGAATTGGGTTTTGCCAATCACCATCCGCAAGATTTAATTTTGGGTAACCCGGGAGAAAGAGTGCATACACGTTCATCATTAAGAAATATAGTTAATCATTTTGCATTCTTGTCTCAATTAGAGCCCAAGAACATTCATGAAGCGGAACTCGATGAGAGTTGGGTATTAGCTATGCATGACGAATTAAATCAATTCGAGCGTAGCAACGTATGGACATTAGTACCTAGACCGCGTGAGAAAACCATTATAGGTACGAAATGGATATTTCGTAATAAGATGGATGAATCCGGGGTAGTCATTAGAAATAAGGCTAGACTAGTAGCTCAAGGGTATAACCAAGAAGAAGGCATCGATTTCGATGAAACTTACGCACCCGTAGCTAGACTAGAAGCCATTAGAATGTTGCTTGCTTATGCTTCTTTTAAACGTTTTAAATTGTTTCAAATGGATGTTAAAAGTGCCTTTTTGAACGGTTTTATAAATGAGGAAGTTTATGTAAAACAACCACCCGGCTTTGAAAATCACGCTTTTCCCGATCATGTTTACAAACTTCGTAAAGCACTTTATGGTTTAAAACAAGCACCCCGGGCGTGGTATGAAAGACTTAGTAAATTTTTGATCAAAAAGGGTTTTTCTCGTGGTACTTTAGACACTACTCTTTTTATTAAAAAGGATGGAAAAAATATGCTTTTAAGTCAAATATATGTTGATGATATCATTTTCGGTGCTACTAATGCTCGCATGTGCGAGGAGTTTTCTAAGTGTATGCAAGGTGAATTCGAGATGAGCATGATGGGTGAACTCACATACTTTCTTGGATTGCAAATCAAACAAACAAAGGACGGAATTTTCGTCAATCAAGCCAAATACACGAGGGACTTGCTCAAACGGTTCAACATGAGCGATGCAAAGCCGCTAGGAACTCCGATGAGTCCGGCAACAAAACTAGACAAGGATGAATCGGGTAAAAGCGTGGACCAAAAGCTCTATAGAGGTATGATTGGATCCCTCTTATATTTAACCGCAAGTAGACCCGATATCATGTTTAGGTTTTGCTTGTGTGCTAGGTATCAATCTTGCCCTAAAGAATCGCATGTTATAGCCGTTAAGCGCATTTTTAGATATCTTGTAGGTACTTGCAATTTAGGATTGTTTTATCCTCATGATACTTCTTTTGAATTGCTTGGCTATTCCGACGCCGACTTTGCTGGTTGTCGATTAGATAGAAAGAGTACTAGTGGCACTTGCCATTTTTTAGGAAACGCTTTAGTTTCTTGGCATAGCAAGAAACAAAACTCGGTTGCGCTTTCCACGGCGGAGGCGGAATACGTCGCCGCGGGTAGTTGTTGCGCACAAATCCTTTGGATGCGTCAACAACTAAACGACTTTGAATTATCGTTTGATAGTGTACCTATTTTGTGTGATAATACTAGTGCAATAAATCTTTCGAAAAATCCGATCCAACACTCTCGCACTAAACATATTAATTTACGTCATCACTTTTTAAGGGATCATGTCCAAAAAGGGGATATTACACTTGAATATATAAGTACCGATAGGCAATTGGCCGATATTTTTACAAAACCCCTTAATGAGGAACAATTTTGTTTTATTCGACGAGAGTTAGGCATGTTTGATGTGTGAAATATACATATATACAAGTATTTGATTAATTTCATATATTTTAATATTTTTGCATATTTTTTTTCTTGCCAAATCTGTGTCGAAATGTGCCAAAATTTCTGTTCTGTACCTCATTTACAGTCGATCGATCGTCAGATAAAACGACCGATCGTTTTACTACAGACGACCGATCGTTCCACAAAAACGACCGATCGTTTTTTAGTCTTACTCTCTGGAACTTTTCAGACCTTTTTCGATCGATCGTCACACAAAAACGACCGATCGTTTTTGTGATTTTCAGTGTTAAAACACTTTTCAAAACCCTAATTTCAAACCAAACCTCTCAAAATTCTCACTCTTCAATTCGCCTCCTCCTCCAAAATCACCCAAATTTTCCATTTTTTTATCCGAAATCACTCTAATATGGTTCGCACCAAGCAATCGAAGCAACCCCATCTCGTTGATGAACCCGAGGATGAGTACGTGCCTCCTCCCACTCGGCCCCGTATTCCTCGCGGTCGCCGAACCGGCTCTTCCTCCACCGCTCCCGGTTCTTCTTCCGGCCCTCTTCCTCCTCTCTATCCACCCGAAATGGGTACAAGAGGTATATTGTCTAACTTCACTCTCGACATGCCTCTTTTCCGGGAATGCTTTCCCGCTCTAATGATAGATTTAAGTTTTCACAAGCTCGATACTCTTCTTACTCTAAAAGAGCCCTTTTTCAAAGAAAACGTGTATGAATTCTATTACAATCTCGCTCTTGATAGGGATGATGGCGCACTTCGCTTGCGTTCATCATTTAATGGACAACCTTTCGTCTACGGTATAGACCGTTTACGAAATTTATTACGCCTAAATAATGACGGTGTTCATGAGGCTAGTGAAGAGCTTTGTGAGACTCTCGAGATCGATAACTTCAATGATCTCAAAGATGAAATTTTTCATCCTATCCATAATAATCGCTCCAACAAAGCCCATGGCCTTCTATTCCGCAACAAGCTAGCCTACCACATCCTTTCTCACATAGTCCTCCCTCATACCTCCAATTTTACGGATGTTACTAACGAGTACATCTTCCTTCTTGGGTGTATCCATCGCCGAGTCAAGCTTGACTTCGCGACACTCATTCTCTTTAAGATGGATTCGTTAAAAACGAAATCCAAAAATGGGCTACCTTACGGTGCCTTGATTTCGGCCATCTTAAAGGATCTATATCTCGTTCCCAGTCTAACGTTGTTCAAAAACAAGGACAAACATATTTGGGACAAATCCTATCTTTCCCAAATGTCCATTAAATGGGTATGAGTCCGTATGGGTCAGCCGATGAACAGTCGGAGGGGGATGACGACGACGACGACGACGGTGATGACGACCTACGTTACGACCCACGAACTTACACTAGGGCTTCAAGTTGTCGGCGTCCTGACGAAAGAGGCGAATCTAGTAGCGGGGGTAGAAGATCGACTGGAGGTCGACACCCGACTACAGATCAGGGGTCCGGGTCCGAGTTCAAGCGGTCATCGTCGTCGTTCTTCTTTTGCTGGGTCGGACTACGTTCAGACCGATGTTCCGTTCGATCATCATAGACAATCATTTGGTTCGTACGAGCATCATCCTAGTCATCAGTCCACCGACAGTTGGAGTCGGGGGTTGACAATTACATCCCACGAGCGTGCGCCGCATCCAGAATCGCAGCAGCGACAAAGACTCCGTACAGAGCTAAACGAAATCGAAGAGTCTGCTGAGCCGTCATCGGATAGATTAACATCGGAGGGAAAGATGCTCCCTATGTCCAACTTTAAAACATTTAGTCGTTACAAAAAAAAAAAAATGCACTGTTTTTGTATTTGATTTCTATGTTTGATTTGTCAGTTTTATTCTTAGCTAGGGTTGGAATATTATAAATTCGTACGTTTAATTTGATTTCTATGTTTGATTTGTACGTTATAATTTCGTAAGTTTAATTTGATTCGTATGTTTGATTTGTATGTTTGTAAAAAATATTCTGTATTTTAATTGATAGGACCAATATTGAGTTTTTACAAACCCTAAACCCTAAATTAGAAACCCTAAACCCTAAAAAAACCCTAAATATTCTGAAATTTACATACAAACCGTACATTTAATGTACAGTTTGTACAGATTTCATACAAACCGTACATTAAATGTATGGTTTGCATGTATTCTGTGCAAACCGTAAAAGTAATGTACGGTTTGTAACCCTGATTTAAGCAGCGCCACTTTACGAATGTACTTTTTGCACCGAATCACTGTTAATAACGTAAAAAAAAAAAAACTACAAACCGTAAAAATAATCTACGGTTTGTAGTGTAAATGACATTGGATACCGTATCTATCAAAATAATTCCGACAACACCTTATCACTTTTGAATTATTATGACTTGACAACCCTATCCGAAAATGACTATTCAATGCATTATTAAAGTTTGAAAATGACTACACCAAAAAAAACACTACAAACCGTAAAAGTAATATACGGTTTGTAGTGTAAATGACATTGGATACCATATCTATCAAAATAATTCCGACAACACCTTATCACTTTTGAATTATTATGATTTGACAACCCTATCCGAAAATGACTACTCAATGCATTATTAAAGTTTGGAAATGACTACACCAAAAATTCACTACAAACCGTAAAAGTAATCTACGGTTTGTAGTGTAAACTTACACTATAAATATGACTCAATTTTGCCAATTCTAACAAACCATAAAATCAAACACAAACACATTTCAAAATCTCTAAAAAAATCCTCATTTCTCCCCAATAAAATATACAAACAAACACTTTTCTAAAATGAATTACAACTATGGTTATGACAACAACCAATGGAATAACAACAATGCGAATTCATCCAGTGGCTCAAACGATGAGCTAACTGATTATTCAGAGCACTTTGAAGTTGATGAATTGACTTGGGAAACAAGGGATGAAATGCTTACTGATCTTGCTGATGTGGCTGGGAATTGGGGTTTCATCCTTACGATTCGTAGGTCTGGAGGGGGTGATGGGAGCAGAACACCGTATGTTGATATTGTGTGTGATAAATCGGGGGTATACAAAAAAAAGAAACCAACTTCCGTCAAATCAGGTACAAAGAAAAAAGATTGTCCATTTTTCATTAAAGGTTACGTAGTTAATGGTGAATGGATGTGTCACGTAGAAAATGGACAACATAACCACCCACCTCCAACTTACCTCCAAGGGCAAGCACGACGTGCTCGTTTAACCCAAGATGAAAAAGAAATTGTTAAAACTTTAAGGCAAAGTAGTTTTAAAGTTGGTGCAATATTAGAGGCCATTAAAAATCGAAATCCTGACAATGTATCAAACACTAAAACGATACATAATTTTTTGGCCGGACTGAAATTTAAAGAACGAGATGGTAGAAACCCGATACAGGAACTGTTTAATTTGTTGGATAGCCATCGCTACACATTCTACTATAATATGAACCCATCAACCCATTCCCTTGAGAACTTATTTTTTGCACACCCCGATTCTATAAGGATGTTCAAAGCTTTTCCTGATGTCTTGTTAATGGATTGTATATATAGGACAAACCGTTTTAATATGTCATTTCTAGAAGTCGTAGGAATGACATCAACGAACCAAACATATTGTTTAGGTTTTGTTTTCATGAGTGACGAGACAAAGGAAAGTTATATATGGGCATTGGAAAAATTTAAAGTTACATTGGAGGGGTGTATACTACCTAGGGTGTTTGTAACCGACAGGGAAATGGCCTTATCAAATGCTTTATCCGTTGTTTTTCCCGATTCTCATCATATTTTGTGCACTTTTCATATTGCAAAAAATGTTTTGAAAAACTGCCGTAAAAAAATCCCTGATGAGGAGTGGCAAACGTTTCTAGATGATTGGGGTTTATTGGTTGATTCTGAGTCGATAGAGGAGTACAATCATAACCGAACTTATTTCAATTCCTCTTACAAATCGTACCATGCTGTGATTAAGTATGTAGACAAGCTTTTAAATGATTATGCTGAAAAGTTTGTTGCATGCTATACCAACCACACAACACATCTAGGTAACAGAACTAGCAATCGAGCCGAACAACAACATGCTAAGCTGAAAAGATCCCTTTCCACAAATACTGGCACGCTTGAAACTGTTTGGGTAGAGGTGAATAGAATTCTAGAAAAACAGTTTGAGGATATTAAGATGAAATTGGATAAATGCAAGTCTTATTTTCCACATTCTGAACGAACACCTCTATTTATAAATCTTAGGTCGTATATCACACACTATGCCTTTGATTTATTATTTCAAGAACACAAAAAATGTAGTGGCCAGGCTGATGAGAATT
This sequence comes from Primula vulgaris, assembly GCA_963920805.1. Lineage (NCBI taxonomy): Eukaryota > Viridiplantae > Streptophyta > Magnoliopsida > Ericales > Primulaceae > Primula > Primula vulgaris. The sequence continues at coordinate 3,849,784 of OY987216.1, read as the reverse complement.
GTTCTTGCGGTTTTAAATTGTCTCACGGTTTACCTTGTCATCATATTATGAGTGAACATATTTTATTCGGGAAGCCTCTTCCTCTAGAATATATTCATCCATTCTGGAAAAAATTAGACGTAATTGATGATAATGGGAACACCGATGATTATGGGGTAGAGGGTGATCTAGAAGAGTTTAAAAGTGTTTATGCTACCAAAACGAATGTTGAAAAACGGCGTATGAAAACACAACTCCGAGAGATAACCGTACCAGCCAGAACATCCATCAGTGACCTCGAAGTGAGAGTAAATAGGGGGAGACCTAGAAAAGGCGACAAATCTAGTAAGAGGGATAAGTCGGGATGGGAGTATGTGGAGGAAGAGAGAGCTGGTGCTAGTAGGGACAAGGGCAAAGGCAAGGCGGATGAAACACCGGAGGTAAGGGTAAACCCAACTAGGAGGCCGCGAAACCAGAACCCTAAACCCACCCCCAATAGGCCAACCTTCCTGTACAGTGACCAAATATGGGTCATGTTACATAGTTACATCGAAACGGTTTATGATGTGCGTGGGGATGGTAACTGTGGGTTCCGGGTACTTGCAAATGCGACGGGTAAACAGAATGGGGAAGATGATTGCTACGCGGTAAGATGTGAATTGTTTCAAGAGCTGCAGCAAATGAAAGGTGTTTATTATGAGCTGTTTGAGAATATTGACTTTGAAGCTTACCGGTATGATTACATTTTATCAAGTTTAAATTTTTATCATGCTACAAATCCCGCACCTTCTGACAAATGGATGAGATTTCCGTCCTATGGTTTTTTAATTGCTTCTCATTACAATATGCCAATTGTATTGTTGTCCTTATGGGAAAATCAAAATGGAGAGGTAAACGTGTGAAACAGTACTTTTTTACCTCTTTATACTGGTCCGCCTCGGGGAACGACACATTACATCCCGACTGTAACGGTGTTCGTCAACAGTTGTCACTATGCTCAGGTTATTCCTAAAGAAGAAGGGATCTTCCCAATGCCAGGAATTATAGCACGGTGGGAACAAACACGCACTGAGACAGCTGCGCCATGAAATGAACTTTTTCGACCTAATTTCAAGTTATATATGGCGCTGGAAAAGAAATCAGGAAAGAAAAAAGCAAATGAAGATGAAGCTATAAACCTAAGTCCATAATCAGTTTTTTATTTTTAATTTTATGTAAATTACTATTTTTTCCAAGTTGCTGTAAATTTATATGATGTAAACAAATGTTTAATAAATTTGTTTTCTCAAATTTAGTTCTATGAAATTTTGTTGTAAATTTTGTTTAATAAATTTGTTTTATGAAATTTATAAGTTGATATTCATGTTTGCATATTGAGTTAATTTTCTTTATGAAATTTATATAATTTATGATTGTTTCATTCAACAAAATTGATGATTGACACCAAATTGACGACTTAGTTAATGTTTCATATTGCGTTATACAAGTGTTAAAAACAAACCAAATGTACTTCACAAAAAATGACGATTTAGTTAATGATTCAATAAATATCAACTTATACACTTGCAAAAATATAACATGTAAAATTTTGAACTTATACAATAAATATCAAACATAAAATTTATCAAATCAACTTTATTTGTGTAAATTTGTGTAAATTTTGTGTTTATTTTGAGAGATTGTTAGAATATTGGTAATTTATTTTATGTAAAATTTTAAAAATAAGGCATTTAGTTTTTTTATTAAAAAAATCATGTTTAATTTGAAAAAAATATTCAGTATTTTAATTTTAATTATTAGAATTTTTATTTTAATTTTTAATTTCAAAAAATCTGTCAAAACACACAAACCGTAGATTAAATCTACGATTTACAGTGATTAACTGTAAACCGTAGATTTAATCTACGGTTTGTATTAATTCATACAAACCGTAGATTAAATCTACGGTTTACAGTTAATCACTGTAAACCGTAGATTTAATCTACGGTTTACGCGTTTTTTAAGATTAATTGAGGTTAATTAATCCACCCTCACTCTAAATACCCCTATTTCTCATCATTTTTAATCGCATGTTACTAATAGTCTCTCCTCCACTTTTCGTGCAAAACGCGGTACTTTTGGGCCCGACGGTATTTCTAATATCATTTTATCATAATCTCACCCTAAACAAACAGAGTATAGCCGCGTAGTATTTAAAGTACAGCCGGACTGTTAATACCGAAACGAAATAATCAAACAAACAAAGTATTAATGGGCCCAATGTATTTTGTAGTACAGTACCATCTAGAGCTGAGTTCGGTCCGGTCAGGTTCGGTTTTTGGCAAAACCGAAACCGAACATATTTTTCGGTTCGGTTTTTTTCGGTTTCGATTTTTTTTATTTTTTTGGACCGAACCGGACCGGTTTTTTCGGTCCAGTTTCAGTTTTTTTCGGTTATTTTTCGGTTTTATTTTTGATTTTTTGATTTTTTGATTTTTCAGTTTCGGCCTTTTTCGGTTCGGTTTTTCCGGTTTTCCGCCCAGCTCTAGTCCCATCTCATTACAACCTCAAACAAACAAGCTCAAAGTGTACGAATCTAATTTGCATATTAGTTCATTAGACATTTCTACTTTGGTAACTAACGTCTATATTCAGGGGCGGAAGCAGAACAAAATTTGTGTGGTTGACAAAATTAATAAAAGCGTATAATATTTTTTAAAGTATAAAACCGAAAATTCTGGAAATTTATACCTTTTTTACCCACTTTTCTTATTTTTTTACCTTGGTTTGATTAAAATGTATTTGATTTCTATTTTTTTTCCTTTTCGCTCAATTTCGACTTTATTTTTAAACTCCAAAAAAACCCACAACAGTGATGTCACATGCAATCACGTGTCGAAACTTTCAGTATTTCAAAATTGAATAGAAACACAAAAGATATAAAAGTTGAAATTTAATAAATCAAGTTATAACAAGTAAAAAGATTAAAACACGAAGGTAAAAAAATATTTTAAAAAAACCCTAAAAAAACTAAATATATATTAAATAATAGATACATGCGAACAATTATATATCTATTACACAATTTTAATATATTCACTTCAATTAAAATACAAACCACCAAAAATTCTTTTATAAATTTTGTTTGTACTCACCACTACTCTAATTATTATTTTTGTTTAATTTTTTAAAAAATGTGTGTTACGTGTCAACATGATAAGTTGATGTAAAATATATTTTATAATCAATTGTATATGTTAATTTATTTTTTAATTATTACTTATATATTATCACCACATACAAAATTTTGTTATGTTATTGGACTAACAATATATAATTTTACGTTGAGTTGCCAAAAAAAATATTTAATGGGTTGCCAAAATATCGTATATATAAATTATTATTAAAAATATTAATAAAAAAAATTATTTTTGAAAATTGCGAAATTTACCGCCGCAACCCCTTGGGGTGCCACCCCTGTCTATATTATGTTAAGATGAGTCAATCCATTGATCATTAATTTAATCAGGCATACCAGGACCGATATGAATTTTGAAAGTAAACTAATTAATAATATAGGGAAAATTACCAAATCTCTATATAGTTTCGGTTAATTGTACCATACGGTCCATACAATCGTACGAAATCTATATTACCACGTCTATATATAGTTTTGATAATATGTTTTGATTAATTGTATACTTCAAATCTATATATAGTTTCGTTCACCTTGTACCATACTATTCATACGGTTGTACAAAAGGATTTCCATAAGAAGTTAAATAGGCGTACTAGGTAAAATATCATTCTTCCCTTGTTTTTAGTAAGAAGAAAATGTATAGATAGGTTAAAAGTACAAGTTATACGTATGAGTGACTTTTGTACGGTATCGAATTTTTGATTATATATCAATATCGAACCGAACTTCTTTGTTTTGAAAAAAATTATAGCATGACCGAACCGAAAAAATCGGTATACCGAAAGTTCGGTATACTGACTTTTTGAGTTGGTACGGTTCGGTTTTCCGTTTTATACTGAAACATTATTATTATTAAAATATAATTCTTGATAACAATAAAATAGCAAAAAAGTTTATAAAAATTAAAATGTACATGTACAACTATTCTTATATTTGTAACATTTATTGTGAACTTGATTAAAATAGTAAACACTTATAAAATAAGAATTCTTTTAAAATATTAGTTAATAAAATGGAAAAACACGAAATTATTGTATTTGACTTCGTAAATAGGAAAGTAAGTCGTAAGAAAAATTAAACTAAACTATAAGACAATTTATTTATAAGTTATAACATGTGTAAATTTCTATATATATTTTATAATTTTAATGTTTGGTTCGGTTCGGTATTATAGCAAACATAAGAAAATGGATACCGAAATCGAATCGACTTGTTTGGTTCGGTCTGAAAATCGATCGGTTGGTATCGGTAAAAAAAACTCCAACCCTAGTTATATGTCCAAAATTTGATCTTTCATATGCACAAGAGTATTGATACTTAACAAACTTTCAACAGCAATATTTAAAAACAGGATGCGAAATCGGAGCTGTGGATTCTTTTTCTTTTCTTTTTTACAAACAAATACAAGGCAACCTCTACATTTTTTTTTTAATTTCTTTCTACATTTAATTGTTTTAGTATGAAATTTTCTACATATGTATATGCGGAAGAAGCGTAGGTGACTCTGAGTCAGAGTGACTCAGAGTCACAGCCATTGGATATTGTTACAGTACATTTCATATTTTAACTGTAGCAATATTCAATGGCTGTGGACTCTGAGTGATCTGATTTTATATATATATATATATATGCACACTAGAGATGATAATGGCGACAAATAAAATTGACATGACATTCTGTGCCATGTTTCGAGATCTGATTAGTTGAAAGTCACCTCGTGACTGTCTACACTGTTACTATCACTTTTTTAACATAAAAAGTTTCTTTTATTTCTTTTGTGACAGCCCTAAACCCGGAGAACGCTGTACATAAATGTAATCAAAATCGTTTCCAGAGCTATTCCATCTTTTTCTTTCAAAAATAAAATAAAACTATTCCTTCTTTATTTAATGCGAAAGTGTTCGTACAAGAAAATATTATGTTAGTGGTACTAATTATTAATTAATTAATACTCGCTATGTACTATGGTTTACCGTACACCACTAAAAAGAGTTACCGTATAGAGATTAAGCATAAATAATCATTTACTTGAAAAATACTTTGATAGACAATAGCATAGGAATACGTATTATATATTTATATATACAGCCTCTTTTTGTATTCCAACTTTTTTCACATGCAACGAAAATGGCAAAAGGAGCCAAAGACCAAAAAACATTCACCACCACAGTTCAATTTTGATAATCTCTTTTACTCATATCACCAAAAGCGGACACAATGATAATTTATCCCATTCGGTCCTGTTTTTTTAATCAAGATATTGTTAAAATATCATTATTTTGCAACTATTATTCCATCAACACATTTTCTCTCTAATATTATTTTTTAAAAACAAGCCAACTTTATTAAGATATTTCAGAATATTGGCATGGGCTATGCTCCCATGTTAACAGATCCCACAAAAATAAGGTAATATCAAAATAAATACATACAGTAACATACAATCAAAGCAACATATGAATACAGGCCTATCACTATTTTTTTGAGCGAAAAACAATTTTCTCTCTAATATTCATCTTTACACCCTCATCGATTATGACCGTCGGCTACCAAAAAATACCTTAACTGCCACCAAGTACAATCCGACAATCCAACGCCGGCCAACATTCTGCTGAGCTCCTACGGGAAGCTTAATTTGTCAAGCTCATTGTAATATGACATGATCGACTATCATTATTATCCAAGCTTGTGAAAGCTCACTGGATTCATGAAGAACTTCATAAAATTCTAAACTTGGACGAATTCTCTAGAATTTAAAGAGCTTATCGTACCTTTGAGAAGCTCTAGCTAACATGGTTCTTGAAAGCCTAATTATGCTTTTATGCTTTGATCATGAGCTCATTATAGACCTATGTCTGGTGAGCTTTAAATTAAGAACATCTACGGTGACCTCCAAAAAATTTTTTGGGCATTTGGAAAGTTTGAAGGATGTTTAATATTGTTCAACAAGCACCAAAAGTGTACATGAAACTATTGAATTGTGAAGCTAAAATATACTACATGGTATGTAATGTATCTGACCAGTCTGGTATCGGACTTGGCAAAACCAAAATCATTCTTATAAAATCGGACGCGGCTTCGACATTTTAAATCTCCTTTGAATTATTTAGTACACATTGTATAATCAGTTGACAGTGCTCACCCGTTTAACCTACATGACTCGTAATTTTGTAAACTTATCAATGCATACAATGCGAGGTATATATTAAGAATTTTAGTTTGCACTAATGACTGAAATTGAAAATTAATTTTTTTATTCATATAGATCCTTTATATTATTTTATGTAGATATGTGAAGTAATTAATTTTAACCTTACAAGATAAATGACACTGTTAAAAGTCCTTATAATGTCTAATCTAAGTTTGTTGAAATGTACATACTATCAATTTTGACAACTAAAAACGAAGACTTTGATCGAGCTTATAACAATCGTATGGAACAATAGTAAATTATAGACGGTTTCATGCATGCCAATATGAGATGAATTTGAATCACCCACGTTGATAATAGAAAGATAAACTATATAATCTTGAAAAAAAAATACAGTTTGATTTTAAAGTGGTAGTATTTTTCTGAGCATAATATGGAAAAAAAATATTCACACAACTTTTACACTCATTTTCACATTCCATCACATGTATAATAATATATTTTTGTGAAAAAATACATTTTTATCCCTTTAAATATACATGTATTGAGTGTGTGAGTTATATATATATACATAATTAATTAATTAATGCTAGATTTAATAAAAAAATTTATTTTTAATTAATATTTAAATTTAGGATAAGTTCAACTAGGGTTCTACTATATTTTTATTTAAGTTTTTATTATGTTGAATATTTATATTTTGGTTTATTAAATTATAGATAATATTTTATGTTTATTTGAAAAAATAAATATGTATTTTCATTATCTAGTGAGTGTGAGAGTTGTGTGCAATTTATGTATCTAGTCTCACCCGGTAATATATACTTTAGTAAACTTGTGATGGTCTGAACCCTAAAGATCTCTGTACGTAAGAGGTTAGTTCAAATATTTTGGCCCCAATCCAAAACTAACCAAACAAGGGGACTCAAAGAAAAGGTTGTACAAAGACTAACATTTTATTATAAGCTACAGTATTATGTACATATATAGTCAATATAGCCCACCTGTAGTACTAGGGTAATGGAATGAAATTAATACTGACCACATAAGTTTGAAGCCTTTTACTTAAAAAGAGTACAGACATAATTTTAGGTGAAATGAAAATTTGTGACCCCAGGTGTTACATTGGATGGACCAGCCATTGACTAAGGTATATAATTATAACACTACAAAATAATGTTTGATTTAGCGAGAGTTAAAAACTGTTTCAAGCTTATCGCTAATTTAAAAAATTGTCACAAATTGACTAAAGTGTCACAAAGTCGTCACAAAAACCGTCGCTAATAAGCTCGGAACAAAAAATACCGTCACTAATCCCGTCGTTATTTTGGTATTTTTTTATAGCGTAATTAATCTATTTAGCAAACAAAGCAGTGGCTTGTTTTTTGCACCTTCAAAATTAGATCTTTGTTTACAAAAAGAGGCGTTTGTGGATCTAATTATTAAAATATACCCAATTATTTGTTGGAGATATATATAAAAGTACCATAATTTCTTTTAAGTAAGATAGTATTTTCAAAACAAAGCAAAGACAAGTATTTTTTTTTAACCATAATTTCTTAATTTTATTTTCTTTCTGAACTCCTTCGTACTTTTTTTATTTGCTTTGCTTAAGGACAACGTTTTTCCTCAAGACATTGTTTGCATCCAGTGCAGGCCGCTGGTGTAAGTTGTCCGAGACTAAAAAAAAATGATTATCCCGATTTGTGTTTTTTATATAAAAAGAATTAAAATTAGACGTTGAGTGGATTTGAACTCATGACCATTGATTACTAAAAGCAGGAGTGGGTTAGGGTCGGGACCCGATCCGTAAACGCTAAGCCCGTATCCCGACCCGATTACTTTTAAAAGTGAAAAAAAATCCCGATCCTGACCCGACAAAAGTCGGGACCCGACTTTTTCGGGATCCGAATTTTCGGGATCCCGTAGGGTCGGGATAGGTTTACCCCGAATGTCCCGACATATTTTTTTATTTTACGACGACGTCATTTTTTATTAAAAATTTTCATTTGAGAAATCTAAACATGTTATTAACACGAAACATAATTCTAGTTTAAAAATAACATTCCTAATAAATGAAAAAATAAATTAACATGTAGTAGAAAAAATAGTGTGAAAGTATAAATAATGTAGTAGATAACAAAATTGATAAGTTTTTTTATCAGATTCTTTTATTATTTAGTTTTATTCACACAAACAATAATTATCATAATAAATGAGGATATATTATCATTATAATTTTTATAATCGGAAAATAATAATCATATATGTTTCTTGAAAATAACAATATAATTTTTTAATTGAAGTATATTTTTTATTTTAATGGTTTCATATATTCAAAAATACAAATCTATATTATACTTATATATTTATAACTAATATATAAAACAAAAAGAATTTTAGCCCATATGGTATAGTGCCTGCATTGTATGCTAGAGTTATAAGGTTCGATTCTCATCATTTGTATTTAATATAAAATATAAATTAATTAAAAAATCGGGTCGGGTCGGGACACTCGACGAAATCAAAATTGTCACCCGATCCCGAAGTTTGTCGGGTCGGAACTATTCTCAGTTTGGGAAATTTCGGGACGCGGATCGGATCGGATTTCGGGATTTTTCCCCATCCCTAACTAAGAGTCTATCTTTAACCACTACACTCGGTTTTAATATTCTAATAATCATATCCTTGGACTTTCGTGTTGCCCTAATTTTTCTTTGATGTTTTATTACCCTAGTCTCGAGTCTTACTCGAATGCATGTGACGCTCCCGTTTGCATCATGAAATTGTAATCCGGAATTTTATAGATTTTCCAATTTGCCGAATTTTCCCCACCTTTTTCCATATAGATTTTCATTTTTTTTTTGAAAGTTTCTGTTTTTATGGTTTTTCTTTTTTTGGTGTTTGAACATTTTCTTAAACAGAATAAACATGTGGTCGTTTTCATTTATGTCGGTAGCTTAAATGTCAAAATTTTGTGAGCGTTTTCCAATTTGACAGACTGTCAGTTGAGTTGGCGTCGGTTAGGAGAGTGTCACCAGCTGAACCTCTAATCTCTATTAGACATCAACTCTCTTTCACTATCCAAAAGTCCATGGCTGACGGTTTTCTAATGCGTTATAGCATATGATTTAGAAGTTATATGAATTTATTCATGTGTAACTAGGTTTAACGCGTATTTTGTTACTTTTCTGTAACATTACTTTTATCAGTTATAATAAATAAATAAAAATTGTTTAAGAGTAGTTTATTGCCGAAAGCACGTGTTAGTAGTGTGTTTTATCTCATCTTATATAATCAAGTCCGACCCTCGGTCACACCTTAATAATGCACCAAAACGGCGATACCCCGAAGCATTACAAAATAATACGTTAATCGCGTTAACAAGGGGCCTTAGATTTAGTCCGGTCTATCAATGCATCAGCTAAACCAGCTCTGACAGTCAATTGGGCTGTCATAATTAGCAGCAAGCCCATTAAGGGCCAGGCCCAAATAGAGCTCCACAAGACCAATACGTGAGCCAACAATAAAACTTTTCTTTTTAGTAAAACAACATTCAAATAAGCCTAGAAAAAGACATCCAAACATATTTGCAGTATCAGTTTATCAAATAATTTAACAGTAATCTTATTTAATTGAAGAAAGCATGTTTTCGCCAATAAGTTCACTGAATTGTATCTTTAACTTTTATATCTTTGAAATGAATGCATTTACCTCACAGAATAGCAACCTATGCATTTACCTCACAACAAGAAAACTGCTGGAATAGTGACAACTTGTTATGGCTATGAGTTGTTCCGAATGTTTTGTGGATTAGCAAAGGCTGCACTACAACTTTTTCAGTATCGAAGGATTTGCGATGGAACGTGGCCATAGCGAATTTTCTGTCGTTTCGCCACTGAATATACTCTACTTGAGTCCTCAACTATAAGTTGATGCGTCATGTCAAAACTCATAAAATAAGCATACCATGTTCTGAAATAATAATTTAGGCTATACATTTCCTAGAAATTCATATGGAATGGATACACATAAATTGCAAAAAAGTTATAAACAACGTCACAGTCACAATTTCCTCGAGGAAGATCCGAAAAAGAGAAGGAAAAAAACTGTCTACATCACAAGAGCAAACATGTACAGAACCCTTCTCTTTTAATTTTAGCATGTTTATTCAGATATTATTACTAAAAGAGAAGTTAGAACAAAAGCCATAATAACGGTTAACGATATTGCATCTTTTTAGTTCGGAAATCACATATCGTATAGCTCAATATACACTATTAGCGGGTCTTAGATTTTTTTTTTCGTAATTATATACTATATTATATAACACGTAGGCATGCTAATTGCCGGCTATGCTACTTTGGGTCATGCATATTTTTAATACATTCATCATTGATGCTAGTCGTTGAGGATAATACAATTCGTTCCTGTATTTTTTTTCTTGTCTTCTAAAATTTATTAATGATAAGTTGATAATACAGTTCATTGGCAAAAATGCCAATAATGTTTAGCTATAACATGCTCGTGTGTTTGTTTAACAATTGGTAATTGGTAATTGGTAATTGGTAATGACAGTGAAGGTAACGATAGAATAATATGGTTTCGTTTTCGTCAATCAACAAGAAAAACAAAACACTACTAATAAAACCGTGACCAACAAGTAGTCATGCATGCAGTACAAAACAATGTTGATTTTGTGAGAATCAGATTCTGTCACAAAATGATTTTACTGTCATAAATCTGTTACAAATTCATTTTTCTGTCACAAACCCGTCACAAAACTCGTAGCTAATAGACTCGTTACAAAAAAAACCGTCACAATTCTCGCAGTTATTTGTAAAAAAACTTTGTAGTGATGATGCAAAATGTAAAAAATACATGTGCATTTTATTTGACAAGGATATCGTATATGTTCTGACTTCTGAGATATATGTTTGCTATGTAAAGAACCATCCCCGACCAAGATATCCTATTAAAATGGAGTGCAGAGAAAATTACACACACACATATATATAGCAGGATATATAGACATCAAATTAAACATTTTTATATAAAAACGTTCCAAATCAAGATTTGATTATTGTAAATTTCCACGGTTTCATGACGGAAACACAAATATGCTTATTGTTTTTTTTTTTCGAGATGTATAATTATATATTTTGAAAATTAAGATAAAACTTAAAAATTCAATACATGCAATTAAGCTGGGAGTACTTTGATCTCTATTTAGAAGAAGTTTTCAGTAAGTATTCACCCCCTCCTCTTTTAGATTTTTCCTTTAGAGACGACCAATATATACTACCCCATTCCGAAATAAATGAGAATATCCGTTTTAATATATAAAGTTGTGCTACTAACAACTTCTTAGAAGACACCATTTTATATAAATAAGGCAAAGAAATTACTAAAAAGTAATTGTTATTGCAAGTTCGCCTCATAACACACAAAAAGTTGATTTTCGGAAACAAATAAAGATATTGTATGAGGTTACGAAGAAGGAATCGGAATATACCAGACGTAATTATTGCAAATAAACCCATTGTACCATATATGTTAGTCCACTTACAACTTAGTTTTTGCTAAATTAACTTATGTACTAATATAAAGCATTTGTAACAAAAGAGAAAAAGAACCTCTCTAATTTGATGGTAACATTCTCTTATATATGCTGCTGATTCTATTTTGGAAATTTATGTTCTCCGTCCATGTAAGTTTACAAGATTCACTTACCAAAAGGCAGCAGACAAACTTTGCAAAAAGCAAATTCTTGCATTTATATAAAATTTTCATATATCACTACTCTTTTCTACTAAGAGTTATCTTAATTCTTACATACTCCTTAACAAACAATTACTTAGAACCAAAAGTTTTTACAGCAGACCACTTTTTTTTTTTCTAGGAGTATGTAGGTACAAAAAAAGTACATGTACTTAATTACAAACAATCACTTAAAAGTTAAAACCCAACTAGTTTATACAGAGTACATTATGTCAATTTAAGTTTGGTGTACTTATGGGCGCCTTTTGTGGCTTTATATTATTTTATTTTGTTTAGCCAAATAGACTGTTTTAAGGACATCGAAACTCTGTATATTCGCTCGTTCTTTAATAATAATGAGCTTGTTTGATAAAAATAAAATAAAAATTTACGATGCATTTCTTGCACAAGTTATATAACTTTTGGGGGTCAAAAGCAAGAGTTTATAATACATGAGGATAAGTTACAACTTACAATGTACCATAATACATTACGGTTTATATGAAAACGTTTGAAAAAGTGAATCAAAGCCAAAATAGTGATCAAAACGTGGCTTGTGCATCTCCACAGCAAACAAAGAAATTAAAGAGTCCGCATATGTTGCCAAAAGATAGAAAATGCTGGGGTATAACGAACGAAAAAGATCGAAAACGAAAAACCGAAAAATTTTCGGGTCGGTTTCGGTTTTCAATAAAACCAAACCAAAAAATAACCGAAAAAAAACCGAAACTGGACCGAAAAAATCCGGTCCGGTTCGATCTAAAAAATAAAAAGACTGAAACCGAAAAAAATCAAAACAAAAAATATATTGTTAAAAATCGAACCGAAGCGGAATGAACTCATCCCTGTAAAATGCCATCAAAACAAGCACATGCTCTCTTTTATCTCTCTCACACCCACCAATGATTGCTCAGAATATAAACAACTTGGCCTCACCCCACAAACAACTCATCAGAGTGAGCCAGCTCAACCCATTTCCTAGAACAAACATTTACCACGTCACCACTATCAAGTTTATCAAATCCATTACATTATTTACACAGTAATGTACCAACATAGCATCAATTATATGTGCACCGATTCACCTCATACCATAATTGCACGTAGATTCGTAGGTAATAGGGTCAGGTCGGGTCGGGCCGATCGTCTTCAACGATATACCAAAAATATATTTTTTTGAAAAAAAAATGATGAATTAATTCTGTCCAATAAAGGTTTAAGGGTGAAAACATTCGGTCCGTACGTAACATACAATTAATATGTAATGGATGAAGTACAAACTAATACATAATTGAAGCAACTAATTTTTTTAATTTTTTTAAAAGCTTATGTGGGTATCAAATTTTTATGTGCACTAATATCATTCCTTTTACTATTGATACTTGTTAAAGAAAGACGAGAGAGATTCTTTCAAAAGAATATTCATATTGTCCGTTAAGATTTAAGAGTAGGGGAATTGATGATCAATATTTTTAATCATGAAATATAGACTAAACTAGATGATAATTTAACACTAGTGGACATGTTCTTTGCATATTGTACAATATGGAAGATTTATGCCATTGCAAATACTACACATGACATGGCATCATTGTATGTGTTGTAAAATGTAGCTGACAAGCATTCGCTGATTTAGAAAAAAGAAAAGAAATGAAACACTTTATAGTGACATAATTGATATAGTATAAGATATTAATCATACTATAATTATCATTGTCACATTAATGAGCAATTGAGCATGACTGCACAATGGCCATAACTAAGTATACATCTCGAAATAAATATGCACACGCATATAATTATGTAAAAGTAAAAGATGATGTGGTGCGTAGTGGACGTTTATGACACGATAGGGAGATATGTCACTACCGCGCAACCAAAATTTAATTATTGGTGGCCGTTATTTTTTTTTGTTAGTCCCCGTTCCCATTTAATTGTACTTAATTGTACACTATGAAACTAAATGTAATTTTGACTGTCTAATAACGTGTATCAAAATTGTCGGAATAAAATTTTTTAAAAGCTGATCATATAGTTCAAATGTTAAATTTTATGATTAGATTTAAAAAAAAATCATTTCGATAATTTTGATACAAGTTATAAACCGGTCAAAATTACACGTAATTTCATAGTGGACAATTAAATGGAAACTGAGAGAGTGGTACAATAACAATAAACGGTATAAAAAACCAAAGAAACGTGAAGTTTAAAACTTAACTGACTTGTCTATTGATCTAAAAATTTAAAACCTTGAATTTTTTGTTAGTACAATAAAAAAAATCGGTATAAAAAAAAACTTGAGCTTAAAGGTTAGCTGGCTTGTCCATTGATCTAAAAATTTCAAACGATACAGAAAAATTGACTACAAATATCAATTTATTAATTTAAACTTTATTGTAATATGATTATAAAATTACACAAAAACATTTATTTATAAAACATTTTAATAGTACCTTAAATATGCAATTAATTAATGAAGGTCAAAAAGTAAGCTAATGTTAACTAAATGAAAAGTAAAAAATAGTCACAATGTTTGAACTAGTGACCTTTTGTCACAACAATTTTATGTTTATCTTTTGAACTAATTTAGTATTTGTTTATTTGGCTCTATTAATTTATAAAACTTTAAATTTCAAATTTTCCTATATAAAAAATATATTTTTGATTTTTTTGGATTGCCGGTGGAAGCTCTTACCCCACTAATTCCGCCCCTCGTCACTATAGTGTTCACCTTTTCACAAGTTGTAAACCAAGATATATACTTTTGTCATTTTACTTGAGATATTTTTGGTGTACACAATAAACTGGATTATGAATCACTAATCATTATTGTGTTACTTTTTGTGTTTTCTTATGTCTGAGGGTATCAAATAAACTCATTTCTGAAATTATATTTGGATAGGAGGCTAAATAAATTAAGCTGAGAGGCAATACTGATCAAGAGAAAAAGAAAACTCAAAAGACATTTTTTTGGTAGTCCTTAACCTTTTGAAGACCACAATTTATTTTCTTGTCTTTTCTTTTCCATGTGTTTTCTGCTTGCCTTATCATTTCTGACCATATGCCAAACTTTTGTACAACCCTTAAGTATCAACTAAGGATTGGTGAAAACATATGAAATAATTATTTGAGTGAATGTAAATTTCAAAGTTTTAAAGTATTACAATGCATTATGCAATGTGTCCAAAATTACGGTACATTGTGCCGTAGTGGCTTTAAAATTAAATTGATCAAGTTCATTACACTTTACAATAAAAATTATATCTAGGCATCTCTTTCAAATAGCCATGTTCTCCCATCAAGATTCAAGCTTTAAGTATGTTCTAAAAAAAGCATGTGGTCTATAATACCTAAAATTCTCATGTCTTACAAGTTACGTGAAATAAGCAATAATCACCAACCAATAGAATCCTTATCCACTAAACATGGTATAATTACTTTGCCCCAAATGAAAGCTAATTTGTTAACCTAAATTATCAATGGTTCCTAAGCTTAATATGCCTTAAGTGCAAAGCAAGGGATCTAGAAAAAGTATGAAGTAGTCTAGACAATTTGATAGTAACGAGACGTTGTGCACCTTATCAAGAGAGTTTATGTAACGAGAGGGTGATGCATAGCAATGTTGACTCATAAGTCTATGTAAGTAGTGTTTAAAATGATTAGTTTTACAATTCAGAAATGGTTATCGGCCGGCCAACTTGTTATTTGATTGCCTAGAAAATGTAGTCATTTGATTGGTTAATAAAAAATTGAAATGATTACTAAGAAACAAAAAACCAATATTTAAAGTATTTTCATTTTTCGGCATGGTAACTTTTATATTTCAAGACTAAAATGCGGAATAATATAAAATAAAAACAAACATTTGTAACATGAAATTGCAATGAATGAATGAATCAAGGGTGATACACTGAACAGGAAAAAAAGGCAAAGAATCCCATAGATATTGGGATTGAATGTGGGATAGGACACATGACACCAAATTACTCAGAGATATATATAACAGCCTGTCATGTTTCTCTCATCGATTTTTATTTTGTTAAAAAAAAATCAGGCATGAAATAAGTATATACGTATCTTCATTTGATCCTCCTCTTTAATTTAATTTGTCACCCAGTCAACGTGTTTTCAATGTGTTATTTTCATGCGGTGGGTAAAAACTGAAAATTTCAAAGAAGGGGGAAGTTTTTTTTGTTTGTTTTGATTGAGGAGTTTGAAGTTTTAAAATTGAGAATTTACTAACAATTAAAAATATAAAAGGTGTGAATTATATGACCTAATAGGACATACCTAAGAGTACCACACAATTACTTTTTAAAATGTTAAAAAATAATGAGCAACACATTTTCCACTTTCCCGATAAAAACAAGACTTATTCCTATACAGAAATTGAAAACATTCATTGAAATTGATTTCATGGCAGTCGTTTTGTAATTAACGCATGACCAACAATTCTATTCGAGTTAAGCCCGTCTTGCATAACGCATACATGAATGAAATATCGACTAATCTACGCAACTTGCAGCATAACTGTTATTCCCTAGAATACGTGTACCAAGCGCAAGATTACTTTCACAGTTTTACTTGACACACTTGGTACTTAAGCTCGATAGACATCGTGGAGTGACCGAGTTAAGAAGAAACACGCATGGTTTTAGTTAGGAGTACTCAGCTGTGCCGTCCCATAGTTTTTCAACAACTTAGTTTGGATCTAAAATTTCCATCTTTACATCTTTAATGAATAAAAAATATTCATCGTTTCGTTAAATTTTTTCCAAAAATTTAAATAAATAACGAGACCCTCACCCGAGCCAGCCGACTTTTTTGGTTAACCAAGATGCCATAAATAGGCTTTTGAGCTCGCGGTTGAATTACATATTCTTAGGACAATAGGACTGAGATATTAATATAAGGCTTGTTTATGACTAAAATGATTTGATTATAGATGCAGATGCAACAAATATATGTTCTCGAGTTTCGTTTCATCCCCACTATCTATTGTACATTCGACTTTTAATATTTGATAATGAAAGGTTATGCAAGCGTTTATAACTTGTGTTAGTCTCGTAAATTGTATGAGGTAACCTCGATAATAATCAACATGAAAAAGTTTTAAAATCGGTCATTTATAAGACTTGGTTCATTATACTAAAATTGTTACATTGCAGCAACCAACATTCATACTAAGAAAGCGGAAACATTTAAAATCTCATTATGGATATTTACTGCATTTCAGACTTCCACCTTATATCACAGAGTCTAGTTCATCCAAGAGTTGAGTAGGAAGATTATTCGTTATACCATCTCTTATGTACTCGAAACGGAGTAGTGTTTTGACTCACCTTCAGAAGGTGTTCGTTTAACTTTTTCATCAATTATTGGAGAGTAAAAAAAACGTTTATTATAAACTAAAGTTTAAAGAAATTGTTAAATAAAAATTTCTTGCTTGATTTCTATCTCTGTGTAATCTTTTCATTAAGTTAATAAAAATTGTTAAATATATAAAACAACAATTTACACGTAACACCAATAAATTAACTTTAACTAGCCATGACAACATCAAAATTAAGACAATAAGAGTAGAGAAGCATGATAGGTATTAGAGAATTTATCGTGGATCATGCAGCTACTATTGCAGCGACAACAAAGGTAGAGAAATATGAGAAGAGATGTCAAGACAATCACCACAGTTTCATACCGTTTGCGTTTGATACATTTGAATTTTTAGCTACTGAGTCTATTGAGCTTCTCAGGAGAGTGCAGAAAGTTATGACCAGAAATGTGTTTACTGCATATTCGGCTGAATATGTTTTTAGAAGGTTAGGATTTGCTATTCAAAAAGTATTAGCGGCACAATTTGTTACCCGCTTATTTCAAACTCATATGTAATAATTTTACTCTAATCGGTTTTATTAATTTATCTATATATATATATATATATAAAAAAAAAAAAAAGAGTAAACCAAAACCAAATCATCACATTTTTGTAAAAATATTGGTGAATCCACTATTCCAAACTATTTTGACTACTTCCATTTCAAATAAAAGTAAAGAGTACCTAATAAAAATATCCAAACCAAGAACACCACCACTAATGTAATTCACCTTAAAATAAATAAGTGTCACTGTCATAAAAAAAGCTAAAGGCGGTAAAAATGTGACCAAAAACGTAACCGCCACGTGTCTAATTTCCCTCTTTATTTTTGCAATAAATAGGGTCTCTCTCTTCCCTTCTTTCCCATTACAAATCTCTCTCTCTCTCCACAACTAAATCTCTCTTTCTTGCTTTTATTCAAAATCCATACTAATAATATTTATATACATACATACATACATACATATCTATCACCCATAAAGTCCTTAAATTCATAGAATTTGCACAATCAGTCCCATGGCATCGTCATCGATCACAAATCCGGCCCGAAAACGTCGAAAAATCGAGACCAGACCTATAGATACAAAACCCCGTATATCTACCTGGAAAACCGAGACCCAACACCATAACTTCTCGAAAGCCCTCCTCGTCGCCCTCCGCCAAACCGCCACGTCATCACCGCCGCCCTCTGCCGTGAAATTCGCCGCCGATCGAGCCCTAGCGGTCTCCGCCAGAGGAAGAACACGGTGGAGCAGAGCGATTCTATCGAGCCGACTAAGGCTCAAAATTAATTATAATAAAAATAAAAGGTGTAATAAAAAGGCCAAGTTGTTGAGAAAAAAACGTGTACCGGTTCAATTGGTTAAACCGGTTGGGAAATTACAGAATAGGGCGAAGGTTTTGAGCGGGTTGGTACCGGGTTGTAAAAAGGTGTCATTTCCGAACCTTCTAGAAGAAGCTTCCGATTATATCGAGGCTTTGGAGATGCAAATAAGGGCTATGAGTGCTTTAGCCGGCCTCTTGACCGGTTCAACGGACCGGGTCGGGTCAAATAATAATGTGGATTAGTAGTTTTTTTTTTTGTTTTTTTTATTTTTTTTGTTTTGAGTAATTTGTTTTGTTGTGGATATAATTATGTGGAATTGTAATTTCGCTATCGTTTATTGGGGGTCTTTAGTTTATAATTGTAGTGTTCCTTTGGAAAAAAAACATTCCTTTCTTAATTTTAGTGGTTATAAATTTAGAGATTCGATTTGAACAATTCAAGTCTCGTTAAATTTAATAATAAAATCATAACAAAAAACATCAATAATTGTTGATTTACTGCTGATAAATTTGACATATGTCATTATAATAACAGAACAACAACGTAGTGACTATCACTATAAAATAAAATATGAATAATATAAGCGGTCTCTGGCTATACTGAAAATTTCATGTAGTGAAAGTCAATGTTCAGTCCTTCAATTGTGTTGTCTGTTTTTATTTCTAATAAAAAACTAATTACATGCACATATGTTGTCAGGTTCGATGGAAATGATGTACTCTCTTACCATTTAATTATTCATTACCAAAACTATAAGCAGTTTTGACCCTTTAAGACCTTGTTTTAAAATTGTCGGAATGAAAATTTTCAAAAGTTGATCATACAGTTCAAATGTTAAATTTTATGATTAGATTTAAAAAAAATTCATTTCCCAATTTTGATACATGTTATAATTCGATCAAAATTGTACGTAGTTTTGTAGTGGATAATTAAATGAAAACGGAATAAGTATATATATATATATATATATATATAAGTTAAGGTGGGAGTAACATGTTATTTTCAGAGCTTTATCATGTTGTTGAATTTAAATTTAAATTTAAATTGATTTTTGTGTTTATGAAGTTGATTGACGAATTGTAGGCGGCATCACAAAAATACAAAAATGTAATTATTGTTAGTATTATTACTTATCTAGCTAGATATAGCAATGTGACATGTAAAGTTTGTTCAATTTGGAAAATCCTGCGTTAAGGTATGTAGATTCTTTGCTTGGGAAACTTGTTTGGGAGACTTGCTTTTGAGTTAAGCTTCTATCCTAATTCTAGTAATCAACTAGGTGAAACAACTAAATATAACTCATGTTTAATCTTACGTTTTCTCGAGAAATAGTAAACTATACATATATCTTTGCCAAATTAAATATTTTACAATAATATATAGTTGCTAGCTACTAAGTACCAACTTCCAAGTACTTGGATATCAGATTTCAACATTCTTTTTTACCTGACCGGGTCTTTGTTTTTTTAATATCGCAACTAGTCTTAACCCACCATCACTAACATATAGTGGTATATTTTAATTTTGATAATTGTAAGTTATGGAACCATTTGTTTGACTACTTTTTTGGAGGTAGTATAAAGTAGGGCTGCGCCAAAAATCGGAAAAATCGGACCGGACCGATAACCGAACCGAAAATATCGAAACCGAAAAACCGATTTTTTTTCCGGGTCGGTTTTGGTTTTTAATAAAACCGACCCGAAAAATAACCGAAAAATCGAAAAAAACCGAAACTGGACCGAAAAAACCCGGTCCGGTTCGGTCTAAAAAATAAAAAGATCAAAACCGAAAAAAATCGAAGCGAAAAATATGCTCGGTTTCGGTTTCGGTTTTGCTAAAGCAAAACCGAACCAGCCCTAGTATAAAGTGGTGGGAAACCATATGATTCCCTTACCAAACTGGAAATATATATTTCATATAGAAATATAGAATAAAACTGATCACTCACAAACTTGTTCCAAGGGATTATAAACAAACAAACATTACAAGAAAACCTTTTCAAAATCCATAAGATTAACTCTGTAATGGGGAAAAACCCTTTAGAAGGTGTGTGATTTTAGAGGGCATGTGAGAGGTAAAAAAATAAAAGTAAAGGGATTCGATTATTATTAATCATTTAATTGACGTCTCGTCATAGTCAAAGGATAACACGTACGTGTGCCGGCTTAATTGCTTGATGTTGCTATGAGATTAAGAATCCTTCCATTCCCTTTAGCATCTCTATCAAACAAGTACTATGGTACTATTTATTACAAAGCTAGTAAAGTTACCAAAGAAATGTACTTAGTTACATAATAATAATTGAGAAATGAGCATAGACAAAGCATTTATAGTAAATTGCGCATAAATCATTTACCAGTCTAATTCCGTGTAGCGATTATCCAAAAAAAAATTTAATTCTGTGTACCGATGTACATTGCGTGTAATCTCTCTATCATATAGGTTTCATTCCATGTTCAAGATGATTGATTTTGTAATTCAAAAAGGATTAGCGACCCTGCTTGTTGTCCGCTTGAGTTCTATCACTCCGCGTAATCTTTTCATTATGTTAATACAAACTCTCCTTATAATAAACCTTAAAAGTTAAACAGATCATTTCCCAATACACGATGATGGAATTAATGTAAAAGAGTCATGACGATAATATTACATATCTGAAATATTGATATGTACACACATTTTACACTCATTTGTAAGCTTATTTTGTGAAAGATGAATACAAAATACAAAGATAAAACAACACAAATTTTGTATTTTCTCTTCACGCGATGATCATATACACTGCTGACTAGCTATACTTCTTGTGAATGGAGCCAAGACCAAATATCAAATATATGACATGACAAAATAAAGTTTGCTATTTTGTCTTTCATTACTCTTACCACGAACGTACGTAGAAAGTAGTGTAACAAATGTGTGCACATAATTAGTCTTATTTCTATCTAAAATTAATTTTATATTAAGTCACCACCTAATACAGAATAGACAAAAAAACAGCTGGATATTGACAAAATTCACACAAGGGACTGCGATAACATTGTATGTAACCTAGCTTTTATTTTGTGTCTTTTGTGGATCTCTTATTTTTTTTCTCCGGCTTTGAGACTCCACATTCACATAAGTAAATATATAGTAACATACCTTATTGTATATACAGTTTTGACACAGTCAGGAAACTCTAATATAAAAAAAAAAACTATTTTTTTTTTACAATTCAGAGACCTCTTATTGGGACCAAAATGTAGGAAACTATTTCTCTAAAAGATTTATGCAGTTCTCCCAAAAACATGGAAAATATATTTTTGTAAGAGCTTTAGTCCATATTTGTATGGTCAAAAAATACAAATTACTGAAAAATAAACAAGCCAACAAAAGGCGACGTATTTAACTGTTAGTCCATTCAACATGTATTATTTAAATAGTAATGAAAATTTGCTAAATTCAAACTTGGAAGGGATGTAAAGGATATCCTTTCATTTTTGTTCCGGTTATAAATTTAATTAATTTGTAAATAAAAGTAAGATGTGATAATGATGGTGTTGGGGAGTGATCCACGTAATCCCTTTATTTTTGTTGACATTAAAGGGCCAACAAAACACATGATGTATGTGTTTGACGTTGATTTTTGCATGTGTACACCAGCTAAAGCTCACATGCTTCCATGTGATCTCATTAAAGATAGGCTAATATTCTATGAGTTTTCCATTTTCTTACCTTTGCATAATTAAAGTTGTAAAGATCGTATTTCCTAAGTTACTATATATAGTGGATATTTAAGCTTGACGGAATGTTAAGATTTTAAGAATATATAATGTTCTCGAAAATTTGTACAGTTATTTTATTCCCTAATTTTATCATATCATAGGGTCAAAGCAAACATAAGCCTATGCAAATCCCTGTTAAACCACTTTATTTAAGTGGTTGAGCTGGACATGAAATATTTCTTCTTAATAAATACACACTTATTACATAAAAGATCATGAAACTGACCATATTTTTTAGACAGAAAGAACACGGCATATAGTCTCAAGCATAATGTGCATCAAAACTTTTAACATGCATATTAAAAGTTTGGTCGCACATGAGACTTGAGACTAGATGTTGCATTTGCATGTTTTCGCTAATGGCTGATCACAATCCTTTTCGCTAATGTAACACTGTATGAACCCGACTCATACAGATAAAAAATTTAAATAAGTATATTCGTGTTATAACCAAATTTCGGTCTAATTAGTGAGAATCATCCTTGGATCAAATTGGTTTATCATCGGTTTGCGGTTCAGCTAAAAGGTCCTTTTGAATCCAGATTTTAAAAGTAGACACTTATAAGGAGTAAATATATCGACTTGAGTAGTAATACTTCTTTCTTTATTAACTTGAGCTAATATTTTGTATCATGCAAAGGGGAACTTAATGTTTATAAAATCTTTGACGCTTAATTATCAAAAAGTTGATTTTGTTATATTATTGCTATATATCATCACTCATGAACATCAACGACAGACACCAAGAGAAAATCGTAGAGCCTCTTACCTATCTTGAAAGAGATTTTAACCCAATTTTTTTTGACAAGTCTGTCTCAAACCATGTAATTAATGATCATTTTTTCATGTAAACTTACAAATATAATATGTAGTCTCAAGTCTCAACAACAGTAAAATTAAAAAGAAAACTACTTTAAAGTAACTTATATGCTAAATTGGCAATATGATGAGCTTGTGTGAGTTGCGGTTTTTGGGCAAGTAATTTGTCACATATTAAATTTAAATCATTTTCGCGTGTGAAGTAAATTAATAACTCAGCACTTGATTCATTGAAGTATATTTGCAGTATTTTGAAGTTCATTTTGAGTTTAGTCTTTGCTATTGCCTTTGGTTCTTTAATAGATCACCCTTATGTAATTTTCATTTACTAAACTTTTGTCTAAAGAAGTAGCTAACGTACGACAAACGTTTACAATTATATTTTTGTATACAATTACACAGGTGAAAACGTGAAATACCTACAACAAACTTAAGAATTATGGACAACTTTTTTTAGAGACAATCAAATTTTGTCTCTAACTGATAACTTTTCGGGAAAAAATAATAGTTTAAACACAAGAATAAATTTTTTGTCAACAAATCTAACTTTTAGTCACATGATTTGAAAAAAAAATTATCTACAAAGACAATCCATACGAATATAATGAGACAATTTAATTTCGTCTCAAAAAGTATTTTGAGATAAATTTTAATTTGTTCGTATGAGATTGTATTTGGAGACAATTTTTTTTTTCAAATTATGTGACTAAAAGTAAGATTTGGAGACAAAAAATTTATTTTTGTGACTAAAATATTATTTTTGTGACTAAAATATTATTTTTGTCATGAGGTCAATATAATTATAACAAGTCTACGCCTACTTACAAATATGCAGAGCCCAGAGGTTAAAATGTTATTAAACCTATTTTAAACAAATTACCGCATAAGCTGGAAAGACCATATTTTTAATTACTTTTCTAGAGAATGAAGTTAGCGATTAAAATGAAGTTCTGCATTTACGGTTTGTTAGCCCTACACCGGAAATATAAATTATCAAGGGAACATATATTGGGAATCAATTAACCCTATTTCTGTTTTTGGGATTTTAATGACCTATTTCATTTATATTTGGCGTGTCTTACTAAATTTTATATGTATTTGTTTTAAAGGTAAAATGAGAAATTTGGAAAACAACGTTACTCTTTTACCATTAGATATTTAGGTTCTAGTATAAATAAAATGCAAATTAATATAGCAACGGAGGAACAAAAAGTAATATAGGGATTCGTCCTATCATTCATTCCAAGCCTTCACTATTTTAATCATAATATTCCCAGGCGAAATTATAACTTTACTTCAGTTCCAACCCTATAAAAGGGGAGACAAAAACTTAGCAACTTTAATCTAGTTTCTTTCACTTTTCTTTTTTATGCTCGTTGGTTTTAAATGGGGAAAAAAAGCAAACTTTCGAAAGAGACAACTCATAATAATCATGCCAAAAAAAGGACCTACCAATGGGATGTTGTCCCTCACATCACTCTTATTTTCTACAATTCTATCCATCAATATATAAAAATAAAACGTGTTTATACACGAGAGCAATATATTTTTAGGATGAACAGTTTAATTAAATGAAAGCATATCTTTTAATGGTACAAAAGCCCAATTAGAACGGATTTTCCTGCACTGACTTTGGGATATGTTTTTATCATATAGTCTCATTATTGTCACTTATGGCTTTAACCTACCCTCTCAAAAAACAATGAATTTACCCTAGCTAGCTACTATTACTATATAGTACATGCATGTTAAAAATGTGTGCTATTTAGCTCGTAAATAATTTGAGATGTGATTGTTACCTGGAATGGAATAATCACCCGAAGGGCCAAGTCACCAGAGTGTAATTTCTGGATTACTAATTAACTACGTACGACGTTTTCAAGCAAAGGCCAAATTACAAATTTTTTTTTTTTACTTCTTTGAAATTAAAATTTGGTTCGCTGACTGCGCGGTTAAAGGCAATATATGCAGTAAATAGTTTACCATACCATTATAGTATAAGGTGGTTAATTAGGATCGAAATGGAGTATGATTAACAATCAAATGTTAACAATTGTTTGTCGGATGTATTTTCTGTAATAATAGCATGTTGTAATCGCCACGAATAAAGGGACACTGATTAAAAAATATAACATAAGGACTAATTAATAAACATGAATTTCTGACTCTTGGCGACTATATATATATATGCTGGACTAGTCATAAACATACGTGACACACTACAAAATAATGTTTGATTTAGTGAGAGTTAAAAGTTGTCACAAGCATGTCACTAATTTAAAAGACTGTCACAAATCTGTCGCAAATTGACTAAACTGTCATACATCCGTCACAAAAACCGTCGTTAATAAGCTCGTAACAAAAAATATCGTCAATAATTCCGTCGCTATTTGAGTATTTTTTTGTAATGACACAACCATGCATGTAATATCACGTCCCATTTAAATTTCCGTTTTTTACAGCATAAAGTTCGTAGAACTCATAAGCTTACATCGACAAAGTACTAGGATTCTATAATCATGCTAAGTATCTCAAATTGGTACCAATATTACCTCATTGTGCTACTCGCTATTGGTCACCTCGGCGTCTTTATCATCATCATCATTATCATAATAATTATTATTATTATTATTATTATTATTATATATTATATATGTATAAGTATTATTTTCTCGAATACAATAATACTTCAATTTTTTAAAATTTCCATGGATACTGAGAGCCCAGTAGTCCTTTCACACGTGGTATGTTTGGTCGGCGAGAATATGACTTGGGTCTTTTTTTGCCGCCCTCAAGGTGTTGATTTTGGTCATTTTTGGTTTTATGGGACCAATCTATTTTGTGTACTTTCATTTTCTTACTACTATAGGAATAGGAAAGGGTTGCAACGTTTATAGTTAGTAATTAGCAAAGAAAGGATGCCTTGGAAATAATAGTTAGTAAATTAGATAAGCATTTAGAGGGAATTTGTTGGTGAATTTTTGAGGGAAAACCCAAAACTTGGGATTTTTTTTAACTATGGCGAGTTGGATCAAGGGTTTTAGAAATTGAGCAAGTTCCTTCAGGAAATAACAAAATTAGTGTGAATGGAGATCGGAACCAACAATGACATCTCCAGAACGAAATACTAAAGAACCCGACGACTTATGGTTTGAATAGTAATCACCAGCCACTTTTAGGTATATATCTAAATATAGCGGCGGACGACTCAATAACTTGAAGAAGTAGTCTCATCGCACGTTAAAAGTTTGGATGAGATATTTCATGAAAAGATGGACAACTTTGAGTTAAAAAGGCATAAAACGAAGTGTAGGGGTGACGAGGGTCTCCCCATACGCATGTGTGCCCATAACCATGGTGAGGGGCGACTTAAGGTTGTGTTGCAGTATACAACAGTTTGTGTATTGAACGATTTCTAACAACGAATATTGGATGACAAACAATACTTCACACATTAAATAAACACCTTTCGGAAAGAATCAAATCAATAAAAAAAATCATTATTGCTTTCTAAATATGTGCAAGAGCCAAGAGGAAGATCGATCTATAATAAGAGGTCATGACTAAACTTAAAGGAGTTACTTTAGACAATACTTATAAATACGTTAGTGATGATAGTAGCTTATTAAGTGGTGAATACTGAATATCGGTATATATATCACATCTCGATTCGGATCCTCTATGATAATATGTATCGACAACTTGTCTGTCCCTTCTTATCAATGGTTTGTAACATTCAACATTAATCAACGATCCATATTTGTTCAACTCATTAGTTCGTCCCTCCAGCAAAATTTAATTATTACTAATAGAGTCTAAATTTTTTTAACAAATGATGTAATTATAATTTTGAAAATTAAAACTAAATTTAAAATACAATAAAAGTCTAAATATAATATTATCGAACCCTAGCTGAGACTAACATAAAGTTAAATATTAATTAAAAATATTAAAAAAAGTTAATGATTTTAATATATTATATTTGACGGAACATTACAACACAATAAAAATTCAAATATAATATTACAAAACCCAAATTGAGACTACTCTAAAGTTAAATATTAATTAAAAATATTAATAATTTTAATATATTTTATTTGTCGAAACATAATATTAAAAAAAAGAAATTATACTTGATGCACCAAATGTTACAAGATATAATGCAATTAATACAAAACAAATTTATTTCCATAATTAATATCAATATATATAAAATAAATTGTATCACAATTAATACTTAAAATGTGTTCCGGGACACACGTTAGATTTTCCCTATATAAATAAAAGAGAGCAATAATAAAAGTTAATTAGTCAATTGACAAATAAAACTCATTGCAAATATGCCATGTTTTAAGTAGTTGTATACATGGTATGATCATAAACAAATATGCAACCTTAATTTATAAAAATGTTTAAAAGCCGTTATTTAATGGACTGACAAATTGTATGTCTTTCCAAGGATCACAAAGAATCCGAATCCATCACATCTTCAGTAGAAATCAATCAATTTTTAAGAGAACAATATGTTTTCTTTATCTCAAATTTCTAATTTGGAAAGCAATGGGCTTACTTAAATAGGATTTGGAAACACACATTTGATACGGCCCAATATACTTTTGATGGGGCTTGTTTAGGATTTTGACCATAGCACCATATAAAATGTTCATAACAAGGACTATATCAATATCACTGCCCAGCATTAGAGATCGCAAATAGATCTGAAATGTGAATGATTTGGATCGGATCCAGATCGGATCGGATATTGATATCAACACTCTATTGGTTTGGTAGAGAGATCTTATTATATGTGTTTTTATGGTTTGGACTTTAGTTGTGTTTTCTACTATAGTCTATGTTGGGTTCAATACAGATCCAAAGTTTCGGATCCAGATCGGATCGGATCTTGATATCAACATTCCAGGTTTGGTAGAGATCTTATCATATGTGTTTTTATGGTTTGGACTTTAGTTGGGTTTTCTACTACAGTCTACGTAGGGTTCATTTTTAAATAAAATGTTATACACAAAATGGATCAAAAATTTATTTATGGTTAACTACCAAAAATATATGATTTGATTATTGTCATTTATAAACCCAATCAAAAATATATTATTATGACTAATTACCAAAAAGATTTGTGTACTATCTAATAAAAACTTACTATTTTTGACTGATGATAAAAAAAATATGATTTGATAATTATTATTTATTAACCCGTAAATTGATCGATTATTTGATAATTATCAAAAAAATATATTGTTTTAAAAGTAATTGTCATTAAATGCAAAATAGTATAATTTATTGACGATATTTATGCTTATTCGTCGTAGTAATTGCCATATAACTCTAAAAATAGCTTGTTTTTCGTATTACCTTCCATATATCTTTTAAAGTTCAATAATCATATATAGTAACTCAATTGACTTTCAATTATCTCACTTTTAATAGACTTGCCAAAAAAAACCCCACATTTAATATTGTGACTTAATTTTTACATAATTACTAATTATTCTTATTGAAACTCTTCTTTCATAATAAATACTAATATCTTTTTATTTACTAATTTTTAAATTCTACCCATCTTTGCAGTCATTTCACACACACACACAATGTGATCCGGGTCAAACTCTGGGTCGGATCATTAGAATCCGGTTCAGATCGGATCCTCAAAATTGCAGTTTGGATCGTATCGGATCCATTTGCCAAGCCTGCCGAGCATCTCTAAATCTAGTCTCCTCTGTTTATACAGTTTTTCCGCGCAAAGACCGACTCTTTAAAAAATTCAAATAAAAATGATAGTTTACTTTTCGAAATGAAAGTATACGAACCATACTGATCGTAAAAATCGCGGTATCAGTAAGCCCAAGTCGTTAATGACGCAACCAGGAATGTGACTGAAATTTTGTGTTGGATTTATTTATGCCAAGGGAGTGGCTGAACTGGTAGATTGTGAAAATTTAACCAAAGAAAATGGGGAAAATAATTTTTTGCCAGATCTTGTTGAAATGCGTGTATGCATAAAGGAAGGCGGTGTTACATACAACCATCCGCAGATTTAGGATCCCGATACGTTAGGTGCTGGATTTTGAGCTAGTTTTTTGTTATTATACGGGGTGTTAAAAACGTAAAATATATAATGTTTATTAGAATACAGTTTAAGGAACCTGTTTTCTACTAATATGGGTGGTGTGCGTGTTGCAGCCGGTGCGAGCATACTCTTTTTAACTTTTCCACTGTGAGAACCCCATTAATAAAAACTGTTCCTCCTATGCAAACCGTAATAAAATCAAGGTTGCCATAGGCCATTTTCGTTACGCTAGAACAAACGTTCAGATAGCAAAACATTTGTAGTACACGTGTTGTCGCAAACTCCATCACAATAACCACATTTAGGTCAAATTATAATAAATTGGGGGAGGGGAAGAAGGAAGGAGTACTGGAGCAACTAGGGAGGGACGGAATAATTCATAGTCGCTGCAAAGTGAAAATTTTGCAATAATTTAAGCTCGTTGCCATGTCTTTTAGCTACTGTTTTCCGATTATAGCGTTTTC
This sequence comes from Primula vulgaris, assembly GCA_963920805.1. Lineage (NCBI taxonomy): Eukaryota > Viridiplantae > Streptophyta > Magnoliopsida > Ericales > Primulaceae > Primula > Primula vulgaris. The sequence goes on along the minus strand of OY987216.1, from coordinate 3,819,880 downwards.
GTTATACATTTTTCTATAATCCCATTGCCTTCGCAAGTAGTTTCCAATTATAGCTAAAAAATTTGTCGTTTTTGGTTTTAAAGGTATCCAATCGATTTATTTTGCAACATTAGACTGACATGCAGAGCAAATGAGCTAATTAGCTAAAGGTATTCAATTGATTTATTTTGGATTCATTAACATATGTTAGATTTTTATTATTTTTTACTTTTAATTTTGAACTAATTTTAGGATATATATTTTTGGATTTATTAATAGGTGTTAGGTTTTTAGTATGCGACACATCCTGAATAATAGTGTACCAATTCACGATAGTGTTAATCGTTCGGTGTTCATTCCAAAATATTAAAAACAAAATTAAAGAAATATACGTAAAAATCAAAGACATAACAGCAATTAGGGCAGACTGACTCGAAAAATTGAAGGCAGCAAAAATGGATCGTTTGTAAGATGCCACTCTTCCCAAACTCAAGTGCTGGACATGTCACCTGTGTATATGGATACACTTTTAGTTTGACACTATTATATGTTTGGAATCATTGATAAAGAAAAATGCATACCATCACCATCCATAACAAAGTTTGTTGCACAAATTCAGTCAACCTCACTTGTTACCATTCATAACTGATCATGGCAAAAGGAAGTTGAAGTGAAAACACACAACTTTAATAACTCACTTTTTTCCTACTCATAATTTTATAAGCTTTGGAGCTCCAAAGATCAAACTATTTTAACCACTAACTCAAAAGAGACCCTTTAAAATGAAAAAGCTATCAAGAAAAATGGATTAGATAGTGCAACCACATAGGAGAAGATAAAACGCGACGAACGAGACAAGTGCAACGGATTCAACAGCTGAGATTAGTGACCAAACAATGTCATCGACTATGGAGATGCTTGGTGCCGAGAGCGAGGCGATGAATCTGGGCAACCGGAATATTGACATTTCTCAAACTCTTGCTTTATATGTATCTTGCTAGAGAATGCTCTTTTTGTATGTCTGTTTTGAGATTTTAGATTGTAGCTACCACTCAAGGTTTTTGTAGTTGGTATCTACTACTTCTTTATAGAACATGAGAGAGTGAATTACAGAGAAGGTCTCCTAGTTCGGGAAAAATACTAAAATGTTACCCAACCTATTAGGTTTTAATGATTTTATACCCAACCTAACACACTTTCTAATTCGGTACTCAACATATACATTTTCGTTTCAATTAAGAGACGCAACCCACGCCCGATCATTTTAACCTAATTAACTCAAACATATTAAGTAGTGGTTTCACTTTAAATTTTTTAATATAACAATTGAAGGTTTCACATAAATTAATCAATAGTAAACGAGACTCAATATACGTTAAAAACCGATGATCGAATACAGATTGAGTCTTTTAATTAGACTGAATACATATAGTTTGGGTACCAAATTAGAAAAAATGTTAGGTTGGATACCAAATTAGAGCAAAATGTACAGATTGAGTGCCAGATCGCTAAAAGTTAATACGTTGGATACCATTTTAGCAAGTTTCTCCTATAGTTCTACAATACTTTCTCTTTGGTTTTGTTATTTTATTTAATTACTAGTAATAATTTTTGAAATTTAAAAGAAGACAAATATGGTCTCCAAGTTTTAAGACAACTGTAACCCATTATTACCAACCATCCTTGGTATTTTTCTTAACATCTAAGGCTTTAATTTATTGGAATTCAACGAAGTTAAAAATATAAATAATCATAAATGGACTGATTTATAACTAAACTAACTATAACAACCTTTTTATCATCGTTTAGGACGGAACTATTTCACATACTATAAAGTTGGGAACTACTATCAAAGTTTGCAACTCAAATTACAGACAAAAAACTATATAAGCCAAACTATGGGGATCATTACTTTAATTTGCCAAAGAATTTGAAATTTGAAATTTGTGGCGTGTAATAATAGAGGCCAATTAAAGTTAAAACTTACTTTATGCGCCCATTAGAAAGTTAGGTTTGACTATTGAATAATGGTTTTATGATGAACCGTTTGTTTCAATTATCGCCTGTACTAAATTTGGTGTTAAGCTTTGCATATTTTCAAACATAAAGTCCCCAAGTGACCAAGTATGCCTGCTAAATTGCTCGAATAAGTGTAATATTACAGCATTTCGACAACCAAACTGCGTAATAGCAAGGATATGAAAAGAAACTATAATTAGGCTAAATTCGGCAGAAACATTTTTGTAAAGTACAATATACAGAGGCGGCATGTAATAGTGTTATGGAGGTTGAAAGTTTCAGAACACGGTTATATTAGTAGCAATTTTTTTGATTTTTATGTTATTTTTTTAATTTTTCAAACATTAATCATATAAAAAAAATACAACAAAATTGAAAGAAATGATACTAACCTATACTGCGCCGGTTGATCATGGTAAAAATTTGCTCCATATTTTCAATGTTTTTCTACTTTGTACTTTGTAGAGAAGGAGAGAGAAAGAAAAGAACAGACTAAACCATATGATGATTAATGCGATAAACGAATTTAATTGATGATAGTGTAGAAACGGTTACTTCATGGGCAGTTACATTTTTTAAATGGAAAAAAAACTGGTTTGGCTTTTTTTATAAATTCTGTAATTAGTTGGATATTTTTATAAATATTTGTTTCAAGGTCTCAGCCCTCCTCACATAAACTAATAGTATAGATATCATACTCTTATTCATGTGAACAAACCTTATAAAACCTTGAAACAAATAATTACAAGAGTACCTTATGATTTTTTAAAATATTAAAACCATCCATAAATAGCAGTTACACGAATTAAAAAAAAAACAGTTACAAAGTAATTCAAAAACCAATTAATTCAAAAACAGTGTACGGTTGAACCTCATATTAACAAAATTTATTCTCTCCTAATTATTCCGTTAATTTAATAGCAAAGCTTGCCTAAATAAATCCAAATCCCTTCTATGCAAAGGATTAATTCTAAAGTTCTCTGTCTTGAAAAACCTTTGCTTGGTTAAAAGGTAATCTGTTTTTATTTATTTAATGTAATGTGTCTCAAATTTTTAATCAATAAATTCCTCAGTTCTTAAAAGCTCGGAGTACTTTTTAAATTTTCACAAATTATTTTTATAATTGTAAATTCTAGGAGTAACAACACACATCGTGTGGTCTTGGTCGCTAATATATATATATATATATAAAGACTAAGAAAAACATCAAAAATCCTAGACATTAATTTCAACGGTCAGAATTAAAACTAATAAACTAAAACAAATAAAAACTCATACCCTAAACTCTCTCACTCTTTACAGATCTTCTCTATTACAACACAATACACATCTTCTCCCTCTATCTCACTCTCTAAATCTCTTAACGTGACGGATGCTCTCTTTTGCATAATGGTCTACCTGTTCCGCCCTCTCTCTCTACGATAACACCTAATTTCCAAATATAATTCAATCAAACACTTAAGGTAAGACCCATATATTAATTAAATATAGTTCATCATGATTTTAAAACAATAAAAACATGAACCCTAATATCATCATTGGATTATATGAATATTAATGTAAAGATAAAAATCAACATCAATTTGACAACATAACAAACAGTTTGGGAGTGTAAAAAAATTATAAGGAAAAATACGACAGAGAACAAACATAAAAGAGAAAAAATACTTGACATAACTTTAAAAAGGACAAGACGACACAAAAACAATTAAAACTAGTTCCAAATAAAACCCCAAAATCAATTAAATATAGTTAAACATAATTCCAAAAAAAAAAAAAAACATAAAGCCTACTGTACCATTCTATTATATGTTTATTAGTATAACATAAAAATAAAATCAATTTAAGAACTGGACAAAAAGTTTGAGGGTGTAATAATACCGTAGAGAGAGGACGGAACAGTTAAACCATTATGCAAGAAAGAGAGCATCCATCACGTTAAGAGATTTTGAGAGTGATATAGAGGGAGAAGATGTGTATTGTGTTACAATAGAGAAGCTCTGCAAAGAAGAAGAGGGAGAGAGTTTAGTGTATGAGTGTTTTTTTCAGTTTATTAGTTTTAATCCTACCCGTTGAAATCAATGGCTAGAATTTTAATGTTTGAGTTGGTGTTTTTCTTAGTGTTCATATATACTCCCCTGTATGGGTTTAAGTTGGTTAATATATATATATATATATATATATATGTATATATATGTATATATATATTTAGTTCCCACCTTGGCAAATCTAAAACACCTTCACATTAGTGCTAAAGCAAAGCCAAAAATTACGGCACTATTTATTTTTGGACAAATGTGTAGTTAGTTTGATTTCAAGTCCTGCTATAGTGAACACTGAACACTTGTCTGATAGGCCAAAAAAAGATATCTACCTAAATAAGTATCCAACTTTTGAAGCAAATCGACTTATTCGAGATTTTTAAAATTAAAAGAAAATGGCGATTTATTATTGCAGGGATGGAAGTAACCCAACAACGAGCACAACGATTCAATGAGCACAACGATTCGCGGGAAAAATAACTCTATCCCTTCATTTGAATGCTCACACTTGGCTCCTAAACAATCTGAATACAATCAATCTCTCTCAAAACACCCAACACAAGAAAAAAAACTTGTTAGAATTTCGGAGGAATCTTAGGTTTGCACTGAATTACATGGACATAACATAAGAATAATCTAAGTTCCTATGGAAGGGTGTGACATGAATGAAGATTATAATGCAATAAAATAAATGGTTTGAACCTAAAATGACTTGTTTCTTTAATTGCTTCCTGATTGTGTAACACCTATTTTTTTCTAAGTGAAGTCAAAGAATACTTGTACGTACAATCAATTGAGTGTTCATTTGAGTTCGTCGAGGCCTTACCTGCATTGGGCAACAGCTCTTGCAGTGATAATATTGGTACTTTTAGGATCAGATCCGCAATAGTTTTTCAACACGAGGTTTCATCCCGGAAATTTTCATAAATAAATTCCAAATTTGTCAAGTGGCAGAACTCGATAAATTTGTCAGGCAGGCTGCAAAATCTTCGACTTTGTTCCGCCGGATCATTTGTCTCACAAAATGACCTACACTCTACAATAAATACAAAATGTTAATATTCTAGATAGAAAACCAGAAATAAAATGTCCTGCATAATACAAAAGGAAAAAAGCGTATAAATGAAGAAATGGTACCAATGCCATCTTCTCAACCTTGTATTGTCATCTCCACTTTACGATCCATCTTCTATATCATTTGTCATACAATCTATATCAAAAACAAAATCTCCCTTTTCCATATGCTGAACCAAAATAGCTAAAGCCTCGTAAGCCCACTCTATATGTTCTCCCATTTTATCCCCACTTACAAAATTATAAACTTGATTTCTCACCTCAATCCAACTCCGACCCGCTTCTTTCTTGCTCCCAATTCCCCTCATCATTTTCCTCAGATTTGCAAATTCCCCCCAATTACCCTCAGCCGCATATATATTCGACAACATCATATACGTACCGCTCATATTCGGTCCAGAATCTAGTATCTTTTTCGCCACCAATTTACCCAAAAAAGGAACCTTGTGTGCTTTACAAGACCCTAAATAAGCACCCCAAATTGACTCATCAGGTACAAAAGGCATACTCTCGATTAAGTTATAAGCCTCTTTTACTCTCCCAGCTCGTCCTAACAAGTCAACTACACACCCATATATCTCTCTATGAGGATTCATTTTATAGATTTTTGTCATTAATTCAAAATATTTTAACCCTTCGTCGACTAACCCACCATGGCTACAAGCACCTAGAACCGCCATAAATACTATTTGATCGGGTTTAATCCCCGTTTTAACCATCTCTTCAAACAATTCAATAGCCTCTTTACCATGTCCGTGGTTTCCATAACCAATCATCATCGAAGTCCAAGAAACTAAGTCTTTTTCTATCATTAGGGTAAACATTTTCCGGGCGTCAACCATATTACCGCACTTTGCATACATATCTATCAATGAATTAGCAAGCGCCTTGTCATCATCAAGTCCCCTTTTGAGGACCCCCGAGTGGAGTTGTTGTCCACAACTAAGTACTGCTAAATTTGCACAACAAGCTACTACACTGCTAAAAGTGAAGGAATTTGGACTGAATCCTTCACGCTCCATTTCGGAAAATATGTAAATAGATTCGCAGGAATTCGATTTTTCATACCCAGAAATTAATGTGTTCCAAGTAATTAAATCTTTTTCTGTCATCCGGTGAAAACAAGAGCTTGCTTCGGACAAACAGTTAAACCTACAATACATGTCTATGATAGAATTCATAATTGGGATATTTGAGTTGAAACCATGTCTTATGACTTTTGCATGTATTTGCCTACCACAAGCATCGGAGAAAATAGAGGCAGACGCTCTAGCTACAATGGAAAAGCAAAAATCACTTACTTCGCCCTGTTCCTGATCATACCAAATAAATAAAATCAAAGTGTGTAAGTTTACACTCTTAAATACACTATCTACAATATAACTGATTTATTCTTTAATCTTTTTTAGTTTTGCCCCAAGTATCTATATCACATTGCTTCTGGTCATAGTTTTTTTTTTAACAAAGACAGGTTGCATGAACTACATTCCAATAATCCAAGGAAAGATAAATAACATGGCACACAGGAAAAGACTTCAGAAAATAGGAGCAGGTACTAAGCTAGAAGTAACTTATAACATACAGAAGACCACTTAATGCAACTTAGAGAAAGAATTATACGGTGCTAAAGCTATTCATGAACCATAACCTAAGTTTCTACTCTACAAAACTTGACACCTTTATTTGGTCTAAAGTTTGTGGGGCTTCAGTTTTCAAAAGATGATCAAGTAAGTTTCACATAATGTTCTTACATGTCATAACATTCAAAAAACGGTTGGCCCGCTTGATTGTTGTAAACTAAACAAATTTAAAATGCGATTGTAGCAATTTCAAACCCCCTTAATGTGAACCCACAAGAGTATAGAACGTTACTCTTCTATCATACCACCTTTAAGTTTAAGAACACCACAACCGCATTATAGAAACCAACTCGTCAAAGACGCTAGTAAGTAATAACTAATTCAAAGTATTAGTTTGTAATACCATATCATTAAAAAACCAAGGGAGAAACTAGTAGCAGGCTAAACCGATATTTTACCATGTATCTTTAAAAGAAAAATCGATTTTAGTCTTTATTTCATAATTTACAATGATACACAAAAGAACCTATTTCAAGAGCATTGCAAGTGCATACCGCTAACATTTTCTTGAAAGCCCTTAGCCCACTGTACCCCTTCCCACGATGAGTATACCCTGTGATCAACACAGTCCACGACACCGAGTTCCTCTCTCTAATCTCACCGAAAACCAATCGCGCCTCCCTCATCGTAACACAACACGTCGCGTAAAAATCCAACAAAGAATTATCAACATACAAATTCCCATCCAACCCATGTTTCAAAACCAACCCATGCACCATTTCCCCATGAAAAACATATTTTATCCCTTTACAAGCTTTTAAAACGCTAGAAAAAGTGTACGCGTTAGGCTCGTCGTCGCACTCCCTCGTCATGTCACGGAAAGTGACCCACGAGCGGTTATGAAAATTGCAAGAGGAATATCCTGTAATCATTGCGGTCCAAGTAACAACGTCTCTCTCGGGCATTTCATCGAACAGCTTGGTTGCATCTTTGAAAAGGCCTTGTAAAAAATAGGACTTAATTAAATTTGTTGCTAAAATAGAGGGTCGTTTAGGTTGGAATGGAGGTGGGTTTTGTTGGGTTGCACAGTTTTTAGTCCAATTTAGTGAGTTTTTTACAAATTGGGGGATTTGAACTGTGGAGTATAGTTTTTTGGTGCTCATAGAAATACAGGTATATAACATAAGTCATATGCTCATAGAAATACAGTGTGTATATATATATATATATACTTTTAAGTTATAACTAGATTTAACGAAAGATCGGATTCAGATTCTAGAGTTCATGACGTACTTCATTTAGAGTTTCATCTAAGGTTCGAGATTAAAACAATTTAATGGTCTAGATTTATGCGTGAGTTTTGTAATTTTATTTTTAATATATAAAATAAAAATTATGATTTTGTAAATTAAAATTAACTTTACAACACAATAAAAACTCAAACAAAATTATAGAACCCTAATTGAGATTATCCTAAATTTAAGTATTATTTAAAAATAGTAAAAAAAATCAATGATTTTAATATATCTTATTTTGTATATTAAAATTAAATAAAAATAAAATTGCAAACTCATGCATAAATCTATACAATTGAATTGTTTTAATTTCATCCGTTAGATGAAACTGTAGAAGATGTGAGTGCATTATAAACTCTAAATAATTTGAATCGGGAAAGACCTAACTTAATCTTATTCTTAGTTCACCAGAGATACCTTTTTTCTTTTTTTTGAAATAAATAGATACCTATTCTTATTGTAGAAAGTGGTTTTATCAAAAAAAAAAAGACTTGGGAATAATTTTATTGGTTCTAATGCAATGACATCGCAATTGCATCTTATATATTGAATTTCTATTATTAGAACAAATATGCTATGGGAACCAATTGCATCGAAATGTAAATTGTTTTTTTAATACATTTCTAGAAGACAAATATACGATTTTAGAAGTTAATTTTCATATTCTTATTAGCGCAATCAAACAACATATCTCGCTTTCATATTTTTTCATAAAGAAAGATAACGAAACGAGCTTATCATCACAAAACTAATTCGCATTGATCATGTCCGTTTTTTACCGAGTATTTATTTATTTATTTACTAAAGAAAAAAAAGGGATATTGTATTTTTTGGATCATATTTATTATACACTAGATCTTGTACTTTTTGAGAATCTACGGTCGTGAACAGTAGCAATGGGGTTGGCGACTTGGCGTAATGAATTCTCTTAAAAGAAAAAAGAAAAACTTATAGCTCTAGTCACATAATCCTTTATACTCCGATTATGTACTTTCGGCTCTTATTGAATTTTATGGCAATTACTTCGGAAATACAAGTTTGTAAACAGTTTAAACAGAGTCCTAAGTTGTTAATATCTATGTGCTACAATTTGATATCCTGGCTTACTTCTAATTATTTATCCATATTGCGCGTAACTTATAAGCAAGTCGGGGAGAGCAGGCATTGTTAGCCAAAAAAACTCTCCAAATAAAGGTCTCATCCCAGCTGCTTAACCAATCAAAAACAATAATTTCTTCATTTACTGACGAGCAACAAAACGAATATAGCCACTCTCTAATTGGCATAATCCTCGTTTCACCCAGAAAAGAATAAATAAATACGTTTTTAGCTGAGAGGAGCGACTTTCTTAGCCGCGTTATATTTAAACGGTCTCGAAAAGCATGATTTAGCTAGACTCCGCTGAACCAAATGAATACTCAGAATTATAGCTATCTTTATTTGCAGAACTAGTTGCGACCCCATATAGATTTGGTAGAAAACAGAAAACGAAAAAGAGAAATACACAACAAAAACTCACATCATAAACTAGTTTCAAAACGATAGGAAGCTATACAAAAACTCCGATTGAAAAAAAGAAGAGAAGTGTGATAATTTCAGCTTCAAGCTTTCCGTTACAAACCGTTTTAAACGCTGACAAAACTTTAGTATGAACCAAGTTCAATATTTATGATCGAATATATTTAAACAACAATTTCACTAGGCCTGTCACTTGCACTATTTTCTGCTTCCCCCATATTCAACACATCCTTTACTGGGAAGAGAGTTTAAACAACACTAAAAACCGCAGATTGTAAGGTAGATGAGAACCGAGATGCAATGGTCTGAGAGGCAAATGCTTGAAGCTGCTTCTTCGCATCTGATAATACATTCCAAATTTCCATTTGAGTAATAATATGGAATGCAATAATATAAATGCATCAAGAGTCAAGATTTTAGAAAACCTTATATATGCACATAAGATTAACAATACTGGCTCGTTATGATATTAACAGCATTGAACTTGAATGGTTAAATTATGTTTTTGTTTGGTTACAGATTTAAGCTCAGGTTTTTGTGTCTTTTTTGTTTGTAGGCTGAACGCTGAATTTTATTTGGTTTCAAGGTTATATGCTGAGTATTTTGTACTTTTGGCCTGAAAAGGCCGACAAATTAAAAACTTAATTACCAATTTTTTCCCAAACTCAAATAAGCCGATTTATTACCTTAAAAAACTGCAGCCAAACAAGAGCTATATTAGATATGAATTTTGCAAAAAATCTACTTATTAGTTGCCTGTGACAGACTACTCAGGTTATGATTGTGATATTCATGTAATGCATTTGCTTTAATCTTGGAACACAACTTTCCAATAAATTGTTAGAGTTTGTCATTGAAAAGCGAGTTTTACCATTCGAAGACCACACAGATGGCAAGAAATAGAAATCCGGCAAGTATCTAAGGGTGAAATATGATATTCAATATTACCTTTGCGACATTTAGTGAATCCAATAATATTTGCAACACTGAGGGTCAAGCAAACACCGACTACAAGGAGATAATCAGCTTGGAACCTTATGAGAGAGAATATTCCTAATACAAGCCATAAAACTGCCTGCAAACAACCGACAGGTAAGGATCGTTAATATTGAAAAAAGGAAAGTAATCATCGAATCTTGGCAGTTAATGATATTATTTTGCTAGATTTGCATGTCTCGAGACTCAACACAAACTACTAATTAGGATTTGACAAAGCTTCCAGGTGAACATCTTCGAAAGTCAGGACAAGCCACATGGGCAAGGTTACCAATTATACACTAATTCTTCCCATCAAAAATATTTTTCATTATTCATATTCAACACAGTTCCGAACCGTTTCATTGATCTAACAGACGCCGTACATGTATATACCTAGTACAAGTTATACAACAAAGACTAAAAACTACAATATTTATGTTGTTCTATGCAACAAGGTACTCCCTTCAAGCTTTGGTATAATATAACCTCTTAGGCTCTACCAATAGAAATGCATGATATTCATTGATGAGCAACTATACCAAGTTTAACAGAAACTCAAATTTGGCCAGGTATAAAAACCTACAGAAAATATGGCTGACATGAGAGATTAAGACAGTGAAAGTTCTCAGAGTTTTATGAAAAAAAAGGGGTGAGATTATTGATACCAAGGAATATGTAACTCTACTTACCGTTAGGTAAAGGGTCCACCAAAACAGCCACGAGTCTTTCTTGTTCATCCGAGCCAATGACTAGTACAAACAAGGACAAAAATATGTCTCAATAATGAATAACTGAAAATGTTAAGTAAACGATGATAATCATAAACAAGATTTACATTCCTAGCTCATGTGTTAATCGTTATAAACCAAGTACGCATATTCTAAGTATTTAAAAGCATAGAAAGGTGCTCTGAATTTCTATAAAGCGAGGTAATATATTGTGAACAACCTCTTGGTCAAGGCATTCAAATTTCCACACGCTTTCACCTTCATCATTAATTTCGTTCCACCATCTTAGGCCAACTAAGATACGTCCACTAACATTTTTGACAACCCAAAAGTCCAGAGCAGCTAAAAGAACCGTAACCACGAAGATGATTACAAAGCTATCAAAGAAGAGAGCTGACAGTATGTAGAATGCCAAAGCACCTGACTGCATAACCAAAAATCCAAAATATCACAATATATCATAAAACGAAATGAAAACAAAAACATCACTTTTCATCCAAAAGAAAGTAACTGAGTAAGCCTTTGCACAAGGATTTCACAAGTTAATCAGTCTTGTCTTCATTTTTAATTGTTCGAGAAGAGGGTGAGTGATGCATACCTTGAAAAACACATGAAAGAAGCATATGTTGGGATGTGCATAATTCTCCCCTGTAGACTGATGAAAAAAAAACTACAATGAGGAAATAAAAAAACGATACCGTAGAATTCAAACTTTCAGACCCTGATAAACTAAGGGCTTATTAGGTTTCAGCCTTGAAACATATAAAGTGACTTATTGGGATTGAGAAAACGGTTTTGTTCATTCGGATTAATACTTCTAGCTCTTATAAGAACCACTCATCAATTAAGCTGGCCAACCAAATGTAATACAATATTTCAAAAAAGAAAAAAAAAAGGGTAAAGGTTGAGTTTAAAAGGTACAACCAAACAAACCATAATGAAAAAACATGTACGATGCATATAACCCAGCATTCAGAACCGGTCCTATGGTCTAGAGCACCAAAGCCATCAAAAATATCACACAGAAAAGCGCAATTTGAGTGTAAATCCTAAACATTAAAAAATAGTTCGTATTAGTTAAAAGATTGCAATATATTTAGATTTATTTGTTGTAGGCTAATGGTAGAGCGCTACTTAACTACCTATGTGGTCTTAAGTTCGAGCCCCCAAAAACAACATTTTCATGTTTTTTTCAATTCAAAATAAAAGTAAAATAAATCCTTGTTACGAAGACTCTAACTATCAACCTAACACTCGTTAAGAAGACTACTTAACCAATTGCGCTACATAGTGCTGGGCGAAAAACCGGAAAAGCCGAACCGAACCGAAAAAACCCGAAAAAGACCGAAACCGAAAAACCGAAAAATTTTCGGGTCGGTTTCGGTTTTCAGTAAAACCGAACCGAAAAAAACCGAAAAATAAAAAATAAAACTGAAAAATAACCGAAAAAACCCGAAACTGGACCGAAAAAACCGGTCCGGTTCGGTCCAAAAAATAAAAAGACCGAAACCGAAAAAAAACCGAACCGAAAAATATGCTCGATTTCGGTTTCGGTTTTGCCAAAAACCGAACCGGACCCAGCCCTAGCGCTACACACGCTTACTTCTAAGTAGGCTCACTAAAATATTATATCACATTGTAGATAAACTGTATATATATATATATATATATACACACACATTTTTTTAAGAAAAAACAAATTTCAGAGTGTTTTATCAGTTGGCACCTAAGCGGATTAGCTCAAAATTCCACAATATCATTATAAAGAAAATGACGATCCTAACAATATGGCAAACCAATATGTATTACTAAAAAAAATAGGAAATTTCATCTGTCTATAAATCCATTATACCTTTATAATTCCTCAATTCCTCTTAATAACAAATAAAGGAAAAGATTTCTATAAAACTGGAAAAATACACCACTTAACATTTAAGTGCAATTTCTTCTTAATTTAAACACTACCCATAATGAACTTAATCAGTATTTCACTATATATTCTATGAAAATTAATAAAAGATGCAATATTTACATGAAATACATAATGGGTCGAATTTATATTCATGTTTTGATCTAAATCACAGATCTATGGTCTCGAACGCAAACAAAATGAAAACAAATAATTAGATATCAATTAATATAAATAAAAACAAGATTTTCAGTGATAATTAGATTACCGTGTTTAGATCCATCGAGAAATAGAGAGAGAGAGAGAGAGAGAGGAAATTCCTAAATAATTTTTGAGATTTGGATTTTGTTGTATATTCTTCTTGTTGGTAGAAAGTATTTACATAAAAAACCTTCAAGTTTGAGTTTATACATGAAAATCGACCCCAAATTGACTTAATTATTAAGTAAAGCTACTTATTATATTTATAGAAAATAATAATGGGTTCCCGCGACTAGGGCTGAGTTCGGTTCGGTTCGGTTTTTAGTAAAATCGAAACCGAAACAGAGCATATTTTTCGGTTTGATTTTTTTTTATTTCGGTCTTTTTATTTTTTGAACCGAACCGGGTTTTTTCGGTCTGGTTTCGGGTTTTTTCGGTTACGATTTTTTTCGGTTCGGTTTTATTGAAAACCAAAACCGACACGAAAAATTTTCGGTTTTTCGGTTTCATTCTTTTTCGGTTCGGTTATTCCGATTTTCCGCCCAGCCCCACCCGGACACTAAGAATAATGATTAGAGGTTATTTAATACTAACCATTATATATATATATATATATATATATATATATATATATATATATATATATATATCTTTTTTTTAGTAATACTATATGTAAAAAATGTAATTAATTATTTAGTTTAGGTAGTACTAAATACTAATTACATAGAGTTTTATAATTTTATTTGAGTTTTTATTTTTATTTAAATTATACGTTGAATGCAATTGTATAGTGTATGTTGAATGCAATTGTATAGTGGACTAGACCAAAATCTACTCCTAAGAAAAATAAATTTAAAACCATCCACCAATATTACTAAATACATGCACTTGTGAATGTGTTATTATTATTCTTGAATAGAATATTTATCGATAGATATTCCTTAAATTTTCGTGTTTGGTTGATCTTTACGTACTTAGAAGAAATATAAATGTTGTTTTTTCCTGAATGAGACATGTATTCTTTTTCTAACGTGATTCTATTAATAAATTATTCCTTTTCCCCGTATAATTTATGAATGTATTTTGTTGTCATTTTTGCAGGTATGTGTGCTTTTCCTACTGCCTGATTAGAAGTACTGGAAGGTCTTAGAATAACTCTGACTGCAATTCAGTGAATAGGGTGACTCTTCGAGATTACTTTCATAACAACGACTTAAATTGTGGTTAATTACTTTCATAACGACGAGAACGAATGGGGAAAATGATTGTTTCATTATCAAAGATGGAATTGTAAGTAAAAGAATTTTAGCAAAGGAAGGACTAGCTAGTGCTTATTGAGTTATTGTCTTCGGAACTAAACAAGGATTCTCGAGTCAGATAGTTGTATAGTCAACAGATGTGCCTATACAACTTTGTAATTCAATCCATGCTAGTTCTTTTAGTGTTATCGAACTTTTCTAAGAGGCGGTGCGGATCTGCTCTAGCTTAAACCGTCACCAAGTAGTATCCTAGCTTAAAAGTTAGCAGGGCTTAGGGCTTGTTATCCTCGCAAAACACAGATCTTTAGCTGTGTACATGTATAATTTTCTTAAAAAATATATGTTTCTGCTTTGTAATTCAATCAATGCAACCCTCTTAGTGTTTCTGACCTTTTGCCAGATTTACTACTGACCTGGATTCTTGATTATATGTAAAAGAGCAATTGGTAGAAAATGTTTTGGTAATAGTCGTGCTCTTGTAGACTTGTAGTCTTCTGGTGAGCTTGAGAAGATTATTCTCTCCGTTTTTATCCCATATCATCTATTTTACTTGAAAGGAATGAAAAGCTTATGTATAAATTTATTGAGCTGAACCTCAAAAAATTCATACCTTTCTCGGCCTTTTGGCTAAGATCAAGTGTAGTATCTGTTCTTATCAGTTTAATATCTGATATGTGAGCCATTGGTTCACACGATATTAAATTAATTTTTTGAGGGGGAGTGATCCATCACAGTAGCTTGCTATTGGGGTTGCTCATATGTCGTTTGGACGTTGCACTATTGTCCTAGCCCGGCACACCCCACCCAAACCTAGTTTAAAATTTCCTTACATTGGTAAATGAAGATTTTCTTAAAACATCAACCGGATTATATATGATTGTTTCTCGAAACAAAAGTTTCTCTACTTTAATTGTTGATTGAATTAAGCGTGAATAGAATTTGTATTATGAACTTAAGGCAAAATGCAATTTTTCTTCCCTATGATTAATGACGTTAACTTCTTTATGATAAGAAAAACTAGTTTATATACCTTGACTTCTTTTATTTGATTATTTGTTATGCCCAACTTTTATATAGTTGTAAGAATGCAACATGTGTTTATTGTATTGACTGAGGGGACAGGCTTATTGCATTATATGCTTAGAATTCTGAAATATGTTATATTTTTATTTTTTCAACCGAGGTTGTTCACTCATATTTGAGAGTAAAACTCATTGTTATGTATACTGTATACCAGGCATTTTTATTTTTTTTTATCTGTGATTGTGTGGTGGAGTTAATTTTCTTATCCTGATACCAAAAATGAGAGACACTCAAACACTTGAACAAACAGAAATGGCCAAGGCAGTTCTTTTGAAACTCACAAAACCCTTCAAAGCTAGTCTCAAAGTACTAACATCTTGTAAAAGAGATCATAATCATGGCACAAATGGTGATGCTTCAGCAGAACCAACCCTCATCTCTCTCTTTCCTCCCGTCTTCTCTCTCCGACTTTAACGGCATCAGGCTCACCAACACCTCTATCCAGGTTAGACCATGATAGTATTGTACATAATTATATAAGCCTCAACTTGATAAAATGTGAACAACCCGATGTATGTTTCATGTTTTACGACAGACAAATCGTGTATGACTGGGATTTTGGTATTGGCTAACTTTGTCCAATTTGAAATTTTATTATTTTTCTTTTACTAGTCCACCTTCATTATTTTAAAATTTTGGAAAAGATAATTTCTAATTAGTGCAACAGTGTTTAGTATACTCTGGGAAACCAGTTCCGAAGGGGAAGTACCGATATTTTAATGGAGATTTCCTGTTTATAGGGAAATAGTGTTTTGTTGAAGGATAGTCCATCACTCTTAAGAGATTTGTCTAGCCAATTTCATGCTAACAGAAAAGCTTCCCAAAATAATATCCAGTTCGACAAATTTTCAGAAAATTAGGTATTGTGGTCATTGGTAAATCAAATCGGAAATTTTCTTGCAAGTTTATTTGATTGTAGCTTATCAGGGGGGAAAGCTAGTAATTCTCAAGAAATGAAGCTAGCTTGAACTTTTAGCTCTCTGGGAACAAAAGCTGAGGTTAAAAGTTGCCTCTTGAAATCTAAAAGAAAATAAGACGAGCTTATAATTTCTAAGTTTCTAACACAGAATTAGACTGGTAGTTGGGTCAGTCTTTGATTTGCATATTCAAGAAATTTTTCTTGTTCCTTTCAAGTTTCAACTAGAAGCATTACAAATTAGTTGTGAACTACTGACAGTGACCAAAAGTCCGAAACTGGAATCTTTCCACTTGTTTTATTAGACTAGACTAGATGTTTAGCTAACATATAACTAGTTCCAACGAGACTTTAGATAAATTGATGCTTAGCAAAGTGTCTTGCAATATCTATTCCACCTTTATACATCAATTTTTAATATAGAAACATTCTTTTGTTATTTCGTTCCTCATGATGTTGCAGTACAAAAGGAAGGCATGCCATCCAAAAGTTGCACTAAATGTCACAGCATCGAGTGCCAAGAAAATCCTTATAATGGGAGGGACACGTTTCATTGGTATTTTCTTGTCGAGACTTCTCGTAAAAGAAGGTCACCAGGTACAAATTTTAAAACAATCTTGGTGCTTTTTTGTTATGCTTCAGAAAATTATTTTTTGTTTCTGAAATACTCCAGCATGCATTCAGCAAGTTGGTCCTTGAAAGTTTTTTAAGTTTTTTTTTTTTTACAAATTCATAATCCACGTATGTTCTATGTTGGTTTTGCAGGTGACTCTATTTACAAGGGGGAAAGCTCCAATCACACAGCAATTACCCGGTGAATCAGATGCGGACTTTTCTGATTTCTCTTCTAAGGTTAGCTGTTTATTGCATTTGACATGAAATATATCACCTTATTCAAAATCTGATGAAATTTAGCGATCCTGGACTGCCATGTCATCATGCTTACAAACGATCAACCAATAAGGGTATAAGAGGTTGTTAACTAATGATCACGGTGTTCCAACTAATAAGAATATAAGATATAATTTTGAGTAATAAACTAACTGGTGATAACAGTGTTCTATATAAATTGTGTGCTTGGTGTGCAGATCTTGCATTTGAAAGGAGATCGGAAGGACTTTGATTTCGTGAAAACCAGTCTTGCAGCTGAAGGATTTGATGTTGTCTATGATATTAACGGTAATTATTCAAAAATTCTAGTCTCGTATCACAAATTTTTTGATGTGTACCCTTTCTATTTGATGCTTAAGATCTTTTTGGGTACATTTTTTTCAGGAAGAGAGGCAGTTGAGGTGGAACCTATACTTGATGCCTTACCAAAGCTGGAACAGTAAGCTAAAACATACTAATTTCTTCCTGATATAATCATGTTTTACTGTTTTGTACTTTTTTGTTTGTTACTGAGGGCGTTATGTTGGCTCTATCTTCCAGACTAGCCTTCATTACCTAAGTTAATAAGAATTGTAGGAACTGAGGCTCTTTGGTAATGCATTTATTTAGTGCCACCGTTAGTAAATTTCTTTCTGCTGAATTCAAGGTACATATATTGCTCGTCAGCTGGTGTGTACCTGAAATCGGACCTTTTACCACATTGTGAGGTCAGCTTTATAATTGTACTTTTTCTCTATACGTAAAATTATCAGTTTCAGAATTCACCTGCTTAGTTATATAATTATATACCCTATTCATTTACTCAAAGAACAGGCAGTGAAGAAAAACTTTGTGATTTAGAACTTTCAATCTACTGTACGAGAATTAGTTGACTAGCCAACCAAACAGCCTGCATGGAGCTTATTTAACTGAAATCGGAGAATACACTACATATATACATAAATATGTTTATCTTATTTTGCATTTTTTTATTACTAAAATTACAATATTTCGCCTTTGTTATACAGGTAGATGCAGTTGATCCTAAGAGCAGGCACAAGGGAAAGCTTGAGACCGAGAGCCTATTAGCATCTAGGGATGTAAACTGGACTTCAATAAGACCTGTATATATATACGGACCATTAAATTACAACCCTGTCGAAGAGTGGTTTTTCCACAGATTAAAAGCTGGTCGTCCTATCCCTATTCCCAACTCGGGCATACAAATCACCCAACTTGGTCATGTCAAGGTTAGTGAAAACTCAATTTTTATTAGTATGGGATTTTTCCAAAGCATATGCTTATTTTACGTGCTGTATTTATATACTGCAGGATTTGGCAACGGCTTTTATTCAAGTTCTTGGTAATGAAAAGGCAAGCAAGGAAGTGTTCAACATCTCTGGCGAGAGATATGTTACATTCGATGGCTTAGCAAGGGCATGTGCAAAGGTGGTGTCTTCTTATTGCTATAAGCTGTTCCTTTTAAGCAAATAGTCTGGCTTATTTAAGTTTGAGAGAAAACCTGGAATCACTAAATTGAAAGTTTTAGTCTGTTCTTGCCAGGAAAAGAAAAATGCGTTAAAGTTGCAAACAAACAGACCCTCGGCAGTCTTTCCATTTTTATAATTCACACAGTGATCTAATATCTGTCTGTTTCTTTTCTTTTGCAGGCGGGTGGATTCCCTGAACCAGAGCTCATTCATTACAACCCAAAGGAGTTTGATTTCGGAAAAAAGAAAGCATTTCCGTTCCGTGACCAGGTAATTAAAAAAAGCATTTCGGAATTTTGATCCCCTTACATTGGCTAATGAATATAGAAAACACTCATGAGATTCTGAGAACACTTCACATAAAAAAAGAAGCCCATAATATCCAGCTCTTTAGCTCGTCTTCGTATGCTTAACTGTATTTTCAACTCAAATCCGAGTTTCTCGGGGTTTTTTCTTGGAAAGACTAGAAGCTTTAAGCTAGATGACTCAGCTTTTTTCTTCAAACTCGATAACTCCAGCTTATTTTTATTAAAAGCTGCAGTTAAAGCTGCTAAACAAGCTCTATGACATACAAAAAAGTTGCAAGGCAAGAAATTCATTATCCTTTTGTAATTATTTCTTGTAGCATTTCTTTGCTTCAGTCGACAAGGCAAAACACGTGCTCGGGTGGAAGCCGGACTTTGATCTAGTGGAAGGGCTAACAGACTCTTACAATTTGGATTTTGGTAGGGGAACTTTCAGAAAAGAAGCTGATTTCTCCACAGATGACATTATTCTTGGCAAGAGCCTTGTGCTTACCTAGATAAATAAAATTTGTATGTATTTCTCACATGTATTTTTCCATTATTTTCCCCACTTCTTCTTTTTTCTTGTTGCTGGTATTTTCTCAAGAAAATGTGGATTTAAATGAGGAAAATTTGTATTTTTGTTAATCTATTCTCACGGGAGTATGTTTGCTACTTGTGAGGTATAGCCGCATCGTAGTATCTCTTTCAGATCGCGGATATCACTTGGTTTGGTTGGTGGGAATGCAATATTATGGTCAAATAAGCTGGATTTTTTTTAGTTTGAGAAAAATGTTGGTTTCGTCGCTTGAAATTTTGCTTTTTCAGGTCAAAGCAGCAGAGAAACAGCTTTTCAGGTGATGAAACTAATCTTTTTTGCACGAAGAGACTAAACATGTAAACTGTGCAAAGCAAACAGATGAGTGACGACGTTTAGCTATCTGAGTTAAATATTTGTGGAGTGATTATGTACAAATAAGCTACGCAATTGCCAATTAGGATCATTGGGTGCAGAAAAGTTCATGGGCTTAGATCATCCTTAGTTGAATCATCTCTTAAGAAAAGATGTGAAAACGTCGAACTTTTTAGCAGGCACTTCAAATAGTACTGAACAATACCGTAGCCACAAACTAAAGCAAATACGGATGTATAGGATTTACTCGGCCTCCTCTACTTGAATTTATCACTCTCATACCGTTTCCCTCTTCTAAAAGAAATCTATTTTTGTCTACAATAACACGAATTAAAAAAATCATTGTCCACGCGACATAACCCACCAAACCCGTCTTTGTGAAAGCATATTGACTGCTTCGAGTAGTGATAATACACTATTTTATACTTTATTTGGATCAATTTTTACATTCCACAGTTTTTTTCCTTTTGGCCTTGTGGTCCTTATCGTTAGCATGAAATATATTATATATTATGAATAGCGTTGTCCCGGATCTGCCATTCTTTTATGAAACCTATCGTAGAACTACAGTTAAAATCCGAGTTACCAAAACGTATTTCAGCTTCGTGGTCAATCTTAGCTGCTGAATTTAAGATGTAATCGCACAGCTTGTATAAATTTTAAAACCGGATTCCCTAGCTGAAAAGGTGGTCAGTCTTGAGCTTAATCCAATTTTCTAAGTTATATAAGGAATTGACACCGCATACTTTCCAGTAATTAAGCAACCTCGCATGAATTTCTTATATCTAAATCACACCGTCTTCATATTCATAGGCAATCCGTTATGAAGAAAAGGCAGTCAACATGAGTAAGTTAGTGAAAAAAGGCAAAACATTATCTTCAAGTAATTAGCATATAGTTAGCCTCAAATCAGTATATGGACACATGTGCTTAGTGAAAAAAGGCCAAGCATTATCCTAATTAATTAACCAGCTACCTAAGCAAACCCTCGTGTGTCTCAATTCTCAATGTGTCACCATATATATGTTAAAGTGTCAAAATGGCTAAACATTCTTTAATCAATTACCATTAGGTAATCCTAATTAATGGAGTTATTGCATATACATTTGAGAAATGTGTCGCATCAATATCAAATTTGATTAGCACTTTCGGTCAATAAAGACCTATTAGCTATAGCACTAAGCTGGAAGTCAGGTTCAATAGACAAATCTTTTTTTGAAACATATCACTAAAACTAAAATTTACCATAAACATCTCAATATGAGTGATTTTTTAATTAATTTTAGATTGCATCCCGAATCCCCGATCTGTTTCTACGTGTTAACATTATACGAAAATTCAAAACTCGCATAAAGTCCTCTATTTTCTACGTCCAACGGAGAATTTTCTTCATTTATTGAAAATTAGTCGTCTAATTAGACTATATAATGAAATATTGAATGAGTTAACTTATAAATTGCACTGCAATCTTTTACTAATTTAAGCTATATATCAAATGACTAATTAAAGACTTACGAAAAGTCTTCTGTGTTGTACATATAGTGGGAAAAAAAAACTGAAACCTAATCTGTCCTAATAAGATTAAATTAATGCTAAATAAGTCCACTACTAAAAAAAATATAACTTGGTCACTTACTTACATAACACGGAATCCAACTAATATGGAGGGTAAAAGAGTAACGAAAACTAAGTAGCCGTTGGCCTGGATCCTCTACATCTTCGCCACGTGTCCTCAAAACCGCCCTTTTCACCAGGTCATGACACGTGTGCACACGCGTTTAGCACGTGTGGGCCCATCACCTTGGCAGTTGTACTTTAGCTCAAAGCTTCTAAGATGAATTTAATTAGTAAGAAAATTAGGAATTTTTATTTTATCCGTTGTTACATCGAAACAAACAAAATATCCTTAAATTATTTACTTTACATCTGAACCGTAAGATTTAAGAGTAAAATAGTAATTTCAGATTTTTTTTAATAGAGTTTTAGATCTTACGATTCAGATCTAATATAAAGTAATCGAACAGTTCACAAATTAACGAGATTTTATCTCGTTCACTGTAACAAAAGGAGAAAGGGGACCCAAAAATCGATAGATACTTTAAATTATCATTGTTTAGAGTAAGTAGAACACTAAAATCCAGATGGTTGAAAAAAGAAGTAGGGCGTGGGTTAGGACTACAAGTTACAACACCTCAAATTTTAAAAAACTCATTCCTTGAAAATATTTAAACAATTTTTTTAAAAATAAATAAAATCAGCATCTCCCATATATTTTGTCCACTTGAAGTTATTCCCATATATTTTCATCATCCCACTTGTACAATGCTAGTTCGGCACTTGTTGCAAAGATGAACATTTCATATATTGTAAAATAGACGGATTTAGTCCTAATTTTACAAAGTTAACAAGATCCAACCTTGAGACTGCGTAACTATTTTACTAAAACACAATAACCTCTAATTATTTAATCAGATTTTTATTCAATTTTTCGATTATCTATTTTTTTTCAAATCACTCGAATGAAGGTTGAAAAAAAAACTGTTAGTTGTTATATAATATCGTTTCATCGATTTCATGACATAATAAAATATGTTATGGTCATCTATTTTGGATGAATGAATTAAATGATACTCTTTTGATCTAATTATATAAGAATCTTATAAGTGCGTGCAACTTTACAATGTAAAATTCATACTCTAATACTGTTATGTCGAAATTACAAATTTCAAAAAAGTTATTTATATGATTAAGTATTGTGACTGACTTATGAAATTTGCAATTCCGTCAATTTTGGTACACCATTAATTCTGCACTGAGAATTTGCATGCATACCCAATTCCTATGGAGTTTTTTTCAATACTTTTCATCTTTTAAAAATAATATTCTAGTAATGAAAAATAGGATAATTGCTTCAAAGTTGAAACTCCTAAAACTTTTAGTATTATAAGGATGAGTTTAAATACAACTATAATTAAAGGAGCCTAAAAAGTTGTGGCTTAGACTTTAGAAACCATGAACAAATTTAATTAACCAAAAATTTAATAAATGCATGTGGGCCCGCCACGTGTGGATCCTAGTCTTGACCGGTGATGATAAGCTTACACGTTTTGGTTTTTACCGTTTTTAGTCGTTGTCGGTGACGGTTTATAGCGGAAATTTAATTTCATGGATTTTAGTCGTTGTCGGTGACGGTTTATAGCGGAAATTTAATTTCATGGATTGAGCTACTAATATTATGCCACTACAGCCAAGTACAAAAGTCACAAGGTTTAGTTTATTAGAGTAAAAGATATGGAAAAAATAAATAGCTAATAGTGATATATTAACCGACTTTCGTTAACTCCAAAAGTCAAGCTCTATTAGAATATACTAATTTTGATAAAGATATTTTCGTGGATAAAATAGTACTCTTAATATCGACATGGGGGTGGGGGGGTGTGTGTTATGGGCCAGAACACTTTCCTATATTTTAAAATTATGATTATTTTTTTTTAATTTTCAACTATTATTTTCGCTAAAATATATAAAAATGACAATTTGGTACATATTGTTTTATTTATATCACTTAATATAATAAGTTTTGTGAGTTCGACACCTTACATAAACAATTTTTTGCTTCGCCATTAATGAAGATGAATAAAATAAATGAAGATAGTGGGAAGCAGAGTAACTGATTCTGAGTCAGGGTTACTCTGCTTTCCACAACCATTTGATCTGTTATTAAATTTAAACTGTATCAGATACAATGGCTGTGGGAAGCAGAGTAACCTTGACTCAAAGTCAGATAATCTGCTTCCAAGATAGTGCTAGTGCTCTCTCATACCGAAACATGGCTAAATATTGGTTTCGTTTTAATTAGTAATGGTAGGATTAATTTGTCGGTAAACAAAATATCTCATATATATTATTTTCCCCATTAATATTTTTGGTTTGTTAGAACTTTGATAAATAGCCCAACTATTTTTGTTTTTTAATCATAAAAGGTTTGAAGTTCGAATCATAATACCCAACATTTATCAAGTTTCATACTCCTTCCATTCATAATTAATTGTCTATTATGAAACTACGTGTAATTTTGATCGGTCAATAACTTGTATTTAAATTTATACATTTTTTAGCTCCCCTATCAAATTTATTTTTAGGGTAACAATTTAACTTTATACATTTTTCAGACTTTCTATCAAATTTATTATCATAACTAAATATTACTATATTTTAATATAGTTCTATCAATTTTTTTCAACCCAAATTAATTTAATAGAACAACCACATTAAATAACTTGCAAGTTTTCTCGTATTTAAATTAAAAAGTATATTTTTACAACTTATAAGTAAACGTTTTGCTTTATACAAATTATCAGCTTTTTCATAAATTTCTCTATCACAACTATACAATTCATTTTTTTGTTATTTTATTAATTTATATGTGAAAAGTACAAATAAAGGAGAGAGAATAAGAGAAAATTAAAAGAGAGAAATCATTATTTTAATTATAAGGGAAATCTTAATCCCTTAATATTTGAGCGATATTTGAGTTTATGTATATTTAAGTTAATGGATAAGAAAACTGATGCGTGTATAATTTTAGAACAATGTTCTCATATTTAAGCTAAATTGATGATATAATGAAACTGATGCGAGTGTTCTAATAATTTAGGTATGATAAATTTTTTGGATTAGAGCAAAGGATAAATGAAAGAATGTCAAATGAAAGAGTGTCACATTTTACTATTTTTCTAACAATAGGTACCGAAACGCTATTTTATAGATTTCAATCTACGTTCATATAAAAAAATAACTTTTTGATCAGATATTTTGAAAATTGGTTGGAATGCTATGACTTAGGAGTCAAGATTGAGCGCATGCGCTGTCGCTATATAATCATTTTTTATTTTTTACTATTCATTTGAGCTAATCTCCAATTTCGAATATAATTTTTTTTGTACAAGGGAAATTATCCAATTTATAATATAATCTATTCCTATTATGTAAGATTGATGACAAAAAAAAAAGCCAAAAGCGAATTTAATATATACTTAATGTTTGAGATTGTAAATAAAAGTTTGAAAAGTCATAAGAATACATACTTCATCGTCTACTTATTTTTTTTTATTTTTTTTGAATTTCATTGAGATATGTGTAGATTTACGGAACTACAACTACAAAACGGTATAAGGTCTTTATATAGTTTTACTGAAAAAACAATTAAAATATTAATCAGAAAACTTAATTTAGAAATATTTGAACGTTAAATGGGAAAAAAGTTGGTCCCGACATACTCAATTTTAGCACCACCTGACTTTCCAATAAATTAGTAACCGGCAACATCATACGGCCCTTCAGCTTCATAAGCCCGTTTCCGATAGTGCAAGTGCACCATGCCCTTTGTCACAAATCTTAAATCGGCTAAACAGAGCTTTTCATCACCAATTGAGTCTAGCCTAATCAGAGACGGTTTTAAGATGCCGTATTTTTTGGAGTAGCTCACTCGAAACTAATTCGTTTTGCCCATTCTTCATTAATAACAATACGTTTGGATTCCATTTTACTTTATGACGTTCTAGTTGTAAATATATTATGAAAGTTAGATACACATATTGTCAAGACGCAAAACCAATGAATAAATGAAGTTATATGTAGCCGGTGGCCACTAGCTACATATTCCGATTTTTGAATGGTGGCTTGTAAACAATCTCAATCTATCGGAACAATTTTGAAAAGAGACACGCCTATAAGTAGTTTTAAGTTTTGAAATCTATGGCCCCATTTGTTTGCAAGGTGAGATTGGACTATTTTTCAATGACCACACTACCTATTTAATTGGTTATAGTGATATTATGGTAGTATAAGATTATAAATACCGTCGGACCCACATGTATCGTGTTTGGTACGAAAAGCAGAGGCGGGACTATTAGTAATGTGAGATTATAAATGAAGAGAAATAGAGGTATTTGGATAAATAATGGGGTGTAGTATTGAAAAATAGAGATATTTAGAGTAAATAGGGTGTAATATATATATATATTTCAATACCACACTCCCCCTGTTCTCCAAATACTCTCATTTCTCATTATTTCTAATCACATCTATTAGCCCGACGGTATTTCTGATAGCATCCCACTATAATCTCATCCTACCAATAAAAATCAAACAATTTCTAATACTTTTTATTGGGTTGTAAAATAATACAATATCAATAAAAAACAAATAAACACGTACTATTAATCACACCTTCATTTGTTATACCGTTGTAATTCAAAAATATTCATTAGTGCCGTTAGTGCCGACAGGCAACCCTATATGTATTTATTTTGAGTTGGCGATCCTGTTGATGGGCTTTGTTCTCTTTGTTTAATGAAGTTGATTACAACTATCACCAAAATAAAATAAAATAAAATGTAGGCAGGGGCCACTAGCTAGCTAGTGGTGGAATCATTTTAACTTATTTTGTGATATTTACAAGTTCCAAGAAAAGAAAAAAATCCAGGGGTTTTATTATGTAAATCAGGAAATTTTCTTGTATTGGTATATTATTCTATTTAACTTGCACCGACATATTTTTCATGATCTTGATTCGAGATCTGATCCTGACCGTCAATCAAACCACCCCCAACTGTTCAAGGGACCCACTGTTCCCCTTTCATTCAACATTCGAATTTATCGTATTAGTCCTATAAGTTAAGATTAACCTATTTTTGGTTTTCATATATTTCTAAAAAATATATATGATCCTATAATAATTTCTATACCACTTATACCAATAAGTGATAAATAAAATAAGTATGTGGAGTATTATAGATTTAATTGTCTTATATTTGTTGTAGCCTATAATTTAGAGAGTAAGTGAATAACTTTACGTGCTTAAAAAAAGGAGAATTTGAGAAATAATAATCTAGATGTTAATCTTATGCATAAAAGAAGGGAAGAATAGTTAAACCTCGTGTAACTACCTAACTGGAAAACTGGAGCAAAATAAATTCTTTCAAATTAAAACTTGATATTTATTATTCTTTACCGACTATAAGATATAAATTTTCAACACGTAAGGTAAATCTAGTATCATAATCTATGTATAAAACATATAAATCAGGTTAACTTATTTTTGGTTTTCATATATTTCCAAAAAATATATATGATCCTATAATAATTTCTGGACCACTTATACCAATAAGTGGTAAATAAAATAAGTATGTGGAGTATTATAGATTTAATTGTCTTATATTTGTTGTAGCCTACAATTTAGAGAGTAAGTGAATAACTTAACGTGCTTAAAAAAAGGAGAATTTGAGAAATAATAATCTAGATGTTAATCTTATGCATAAAAATAGAGAAGAATAGTTAAGCCTTGTGTAACTGCCTAACTGGAGTAAAATAAATTCTTTCAAGTTAAAACTTGATATTTATTATTCTTTACCGACTATAAGATATAAATTTCCAACATGTAAGGTAAATCTAGTATCATAATATATGTATAAAACATATAAATCAGGTTAAGTTATTTTTGGTTTTCATATATTTTCAAAAAATATATATGATCCGATAATAATTTCTAGACCACTTATACCAATAAGTGGTAAATAAAATAAGTATGTGGAGTATTATAGATTTAATTGTCTTATATTTGTTGTAGCCTATAATTTAGAGAGTAAGTGAATAACTTTACGTGCTTAAAAAAAAGGAGAATTTGAGAAATAATAATTTAAATGTTAATCTTATGTATAAAAGAAGGGAAGAATAGTTAAACCTCGTGTAACTGCCTAACTGGAAAACTGGAGCAAAATAAATTCTTTCAAGTTAAAACTTGATATTTATTATTCTTTACCGACTATAAGATATAAATTTCCAACACGTAAGATAAAGCTAGTATCATAATCTATGTATAAAACATACAAATCAGGCATAGGACGTGTGTATTTATCATTTGCAATTGGAGGTATATGTGGATATAATAATTTTATCTAATAGTACTATTATTACCTTGATCACTAACCTCACCCGGTTAGAAATATACGAGTGTCCACTTTTTAAACTAATATTTTAGTAAATTAAGGGGTCAAATCGGACTAAAGACAAAACTACAAGGACAAGTAGAGAACTATACTCATTCCTTATCCACCCCCAAACTCCTATATAAACACATGCACCCCTTCAATATCCAAACTCACCAAACCAAGTACAAACTTCATAACACAATCTTGCATAGCAACAAACTCACACAACTCTTTACTTAAATTTTCACATTCTTCACTCACTTTAAATCATCACTCATTCCAAAAATGGCTCCAGATATGATCGTAAACTCCGCCGCCATGGCCAACAACAGACTGGCCAAGGCGGCGAGTCTGAGCAGTCGAGCCTATGTAACGTTCTTGGCGGGGAACAAAGACTACGTCAAGGGCGTGGTAGGCCTAGCAAAGGGTCTAAGAAAGGTCGGGAGCGCTTACCCTCTTGTGGTGGCGTGTTTACCAGATGTGCCGCAAGAACACAGGCGTGAGCTAGTGGCACAGGGTTGCGTCGTCAAGGAGATTGAGCCGGTGTATCCTCCCGAGAACCAGACGCAGTTTGCGATGGCTTATTATGTTATTAACTATTCCAAGCTAAGAATTTGGGAGGTGAGCTCTAAAGTCTAATATTACTATGGTGCTTGCTTACAATTAAGCATAATAACTAATGTGTCTTTAGAAAACATATTTCTCGTGTTAGCTAGTAAGTAGTAAGTACTACTCCCTCAGTCCTGAATTGGTAGCGATATACGAAATTACGTGTAATTTTGATCGATAAATAATTTATATCTAATTTGTCAAAATAAAAAATTAATTAAATAGTTCAAATGACATTTAAACAAATTTTGAAAATTTTCGTTTCAACAATTTAAAAACGAGATATTTACCGATCAAATTTACATGTATCTATACACAGAATCCCAATATTTTGGGAGACGGAGTATTCAATAAAACATTTTGAAAGTGCACGTGCAGAGGTGGTTGATAAGTTACTAGAGTAGTAACGTGGTCTTAAACTATTGTAAGAGAGTTATAAGAAGTCAAAATAGTATAGTTTTCACACTAAAACATCTTTAGTGGGAGAGCTCTAAATTAGTACTATACTATTTTAAAACATTTCTTATAATACCAGTTTCATTTATTTGTTTATTGAAAAAAAAAAGTTTCATTTATTTGTTGTTGTAATCTTCATTTTTGAGAAGTTATCCCCTATAAAGGTAGACTAAAAGCTATAACACTCCACGTAAATTTTGGGTTGGCAACCTATTTGACGTCATGATCCTATCCTAATTCCTTTTTGTACTTAAAAGTCAGAAATACCATATTTCCTTCACTAATTTCTTAGTAATTAAAGACATACAAGATTATAGTTCATTTATACCGTATATGTCTTCGAGAGTTAAGTCTAGTAGATACGATTTGTAGCTTGTTATTTAATCAAGGAAAATTTGTCGATTTTTAACGCTCTGAAAGAGAGAGTAGGAAAGTAGCCAAGTATATGTTACCCATAACAGTTTATGCACTTGGACGATATCTTTAGTGTTGTCAAAGAAAACCTTGATAAATGTTCATCTGATCACCTTTTTCAAGTAATTTAAACTTGTGAGATATTATCTTGAAACATAACTTAAGTTTTCATTTCATTATATACAGTTTGTAGAGTACCACAAGATGATCTATCTAGATGGAGACATCCAAGTATTTGAAAACATAGACCACCTATTCGACATGCCAAATGGATACTTTTACGCAGTCATGGACTGTTTTTGCGAGAAGACATGGTCCCACACTCCCCAGTACCAAATCGGGTACTGCCAACAGTGTCCCGATAGGGTCAAGTGGTCCGAAGCTGAGCTCGGGCCAAAACCGGCCCTTTATTTTAATGCTGGCATGTTTGTGTATGAGCCGAGTTTATCGGTCTATGATGACCTTTTGAGGACCCTCAAGATTGCAACTCCTACCCCTTTCGCTGAGCAGGTATATACTTCGAATTCCAAAAAAATAAATAAACACTTTCCTATAATTAAGTCTCTATTGTAATTTATGTGATTATATTTCCTTAAAATAAGCGGATTTATCAAGTATTTATTCGATTAAGTTGTGTATAAGTTTAACAAGAGGCGGTATACTATTTTAGTACATGTATTATGTATATTTCTTTAAAACTGGTGCTCAAAGCCAATGATTAATAGTATAGGCCTCAATTTTTTTTTGACAGGTTTACAAGTTCAAGTTTGTAAAAACATCGAGGCATTTACTGTTTTGCACCTCTTTTTAATGTTCGTTTGCTTTCCGATTCTTGCAGGACTTTTTGAACAAGTTCTTTAGTGATATTTACAAGCCTATTCCCCCAATTTACAACCTTGTGATGGCCATGTTGTGGCGACATCCGGAGAATATTGAGCTCGAGAAAGCTAAAGTTGTCCACTATTGTGCTGCGGTAAGTAAATAAATAAATTTACTAAAAATATGGTCAGCCAAATATTCTACAGCATAAAACTTCAATATATGTCATTTACTGGGACTTGTTTGGTTGCAACTTCTAGCCAAAGAAGTTGGGACTTTTTGTGCTTACAAAAAAACTAGCTTAATAAGCTCATCAATTCTATCATATTCTTGCAAACAACCAGAAAGCTAATCACCAAGCACTCTAGCTTTTGAGCAGAAAAGCAAATCCTGAGTGTAAAATTATACTAACGAGGGTTAAATTGGTAATATCACAGGGGTCGAAACCATGGAGGTTTACTGGGGAAGAAGAGAACATGGACAGAGAAGACATAAAGATGCTGGTTAAGAAATGGCAAGACATTTACGAGGACGAGTCGTTGGACTACAACGAAAATGTCGGTGATGATGTCACCGATGACCAGACACAGAAGCTCGTGGCGGCACTGTCGCAAGCTGGGGCAGTTCACTTCAGCACCGCTCCATCCGCTGCCTAGAGGCTAGTCGTGATGTTACTATTTTTGATAAATAAACTGTGTGTGTATTTTATTTTTTTATTTTCTTATGAGTATAAGCTAATTACAAAGAAGTGGCCTTGTGGTTTTTAAGGGGCTCGATCTCTTTTTGATTTTGGGTTTGTTAAATGTATTCGAGTATACGGACGTGTAAAAGTATAACTGTATAAGAAATATATAAAGTTATTATTTGTATTTAACATGAAAGCCTTGTTCTGTCTCCTTTTCGTCTGTGCGGTAGCCTCACGAATCATGAACAAAGTTCGATTTGCGATAATGTATGTCTGGTTCTTTATTAACATGAAAATATTATGTTGCAGCTGACGCAAAACATACAGCTTAAGAACTTTTCTCTTCAAGATAACACCCAAGTAGAAGCAATTTTTTTACTCCATATAAAAATGTCCAAGTTTCATCTCAAAATGTAAGAGAACTCACAAAAGTTTCACCATTAAGTGGAGTACATTGATCAAAAACACACACAGCTTTTTTTGCCTGCAACTTTAGAAACTAAACATGGTGACTTGTCTTCATTTGACGTGAAACTTCCATCCTTTTCAAGGTGGAAAGCTAATATATCAGCTTCTAAGATGGCCAACCAAATGTAGTACGACTTATAAACATAAAAAATGAGCAGTGAAGCTGCAACCAAACCAACCCTTAAATACCGAAGAAAATGAAAAGGAACCAAAGGCACAGCCAACCTTGACATAAGGGAACATCATGCATAGCTTGCTACAGGGGCGATTTTGAGGGAACTGCGATGACAGAAAGCTCGTATGGATTGGCATTTCCATTTCGTAAAGCAGATTCTTCCAAATGTAATCTATGTAGTTTTGATACAGTTGTGGATATTTTCAGTCTTGTTTGGATTTCCAAATATGTGTCTAAACACATACAGACTAACCGGCATACTAATAGTTCCATCACCCAACAAATGCTATATA